>OY728157.1:1261526208-1266526208 GCA_963277665.1 Viscum album | reverse complement strand
AATCAAGATTGCACAACACCACCTAGATCATTCCATAATTATAATCAGATGAAGTATATTTAGCGTTATTGTCACAGTGCTCCAAGGTCTAGTGTTCAAGACATTTCTTATACAATCCTTATGCAATCTGGAGGAATTTTGGATGATCAATTTGGAGGTATTGTATGGAGATGAGTAGGTGATTGTGGATGATCAATCTGGACCATCAATGGTGAGAGGTATGATTCTTTTGAATTCTACCCTTATGCAATCCTTATTTAATACAGTTGCATCTCATTCATCAATTGCTTCTTGTGCTATTGATTTGTTGGGTTTAAATTTTGATATAATGCCTTATGTTTTGAAACATCAAACTCCTCTTGGTCAAAGATACACTAATAAAAAATTTACCTATCCTAATGATTTGAAACTATTGGGATTCCCCCTCAGAATTTTGGGATAGGATATCCCAATGGTTCGAGGAATTGTCACCATGTCTGGTTTTGCAATAGGACATTACCAAAAATTTTATACGAACTATTGGTATAGGTGTGTTTAAACCTAATCTATTCCAATGGTTTCAATGAAATTGTTGGGATATATATATATATATATATATATATATATATATATATATATATCAATGGTTTAACAACCATTGGTGTACATACAACCTAGAAAACCTATTTTATCATGTTCCAATAGTTTATGTAAACTGTTGGGATATATTCTTAACCAACTGTTTAGTAAAACCGTTGCTATAGGCCTGAGTTTTATAATCTTGTGCCAATGGTTTTTCAAACTGTTGGTATATTAGCCCAGTATTATACCGATCACAACACCAGTACTGCCTCCAACATAATTACACAAATAGTAGCAATATTCCAGCACCAATACTACCTCCAGCAGAATTATACAAACATATCGATCACAGCCCATGATTCCATCACTAGTACTGCCTCTAACAAAATTATACAAATATCGCTAATATCAAGAAATAGTAGCAGTCTTTAGAATTATAAAAAAACTGTAGCACCCAATAAAAAAAATAGCAATATTTAGAATAAAAAGGTCAAAAAACATGTATACTGTTAGAGGTCAACAAAAAATCTTACCTTTTCCCATTTTAGTAGCAGTCTTCAGAATAAGAAAAATAATAGTAGTCTTCAGAATTAGAAAAACAGTAGCAGTCTTGAAAATTATACTGGTAGAGGTCAACAAACATGTATATTGGTAGAGGTCTTATAAAAATATGATAATAAAAAATATATTAGAGGTCTTATTCTTGGTACATGGAGAATATAGAGTAAAAGATATTACCTTTTCCTATTTTAGTAGCAGTCTTCAGTATTATAAGAGACACATCGCCAATATCAAAAATCGAGTACACTACCTCAACCTTATAAAAATAGGAGTCATTCATTCTCCTTGAACTATACCGATCACATTTTGGATCAAAAACCACATCCCCCGTGACTGAAAAAGTTGTACCCTCTTCAATTACCTGAAATGTAGCCCAACCTCTGCAATTACCTGCAATGAAGCCTCCAAAAGCCTTCAACAGCCTTCCCTCTATACAATAAAATATAAAAAATTAAAACCTGAAATTGCAATTACATTATAGGCAATACAATGTACAGAATTCAAACCTGCAATTGCAATGTGACCCATTTACATTTCAATTATGTTCAATTTCCAATTATTAGTTTCATAAGAATATTTTAATTCACATAACAATTCTGAAAATTCATATTCACATACCTAATAATCCTAATTACCATTTCACATTTCATTATATCATTATTCCATCATGCCATTATGCTAATACCATAAAAACTATCTAATGAAAATATTAGTTACCCATGTCTATCAATTTTCAGGTTAGACAATTCTATAAACCAATATTTCAATTCAGTTATTGGATTCTAGATTCATATGTTTCGTGTTCTAAAGAAACATGAAGGTTGGGGAAACCTCTCGAGTGGATGGAAGTGCAGGTCGCATTCACCAAAGGACCTGACAGGATCTTTGGGAGGTCTAAGAATGATTATTTGATAAAAATAAGAGTATTTAAATTATGAGAGTTATCACACATAGTGTGTTGGTACAATCACATGTGATTCACATACTAGAAAACCAAAACAGGCCATAAAGTTATGTTTCAGACCACCTACCTCAAAAATAGTAATGAATGATAAAAAGATCAAACATTCAGATCATTATGCAATAACACAACTCCATATGGACTATGATAGACTCATTATGTTACATATGGAAGAATAAGATATGGTAATAAAAACAATATGAGTTCACCAATTCCATGAAATAATTTCTGATTCAAGATGTTCAGATGGAAACATAGATCAAGGAACCAAGAGAAAGAGTTATATAATTTTATGAAGCCATGGATAACCCTTATAAAATGTTAATCATAAATTAGGTTCAAATTAGGGGGATTATGAAATTAAATATTTGTTTGAGGGGAAAAATATAATTTGAACCCTAGAATTCATCACCTAGAACAACTCCACCAGCTAGCCGATAGTGTCTACCAGAATGACTACATGCCTAGAAACCCCACCTATGGGAATCCATTCTCCAGTGTCTAGATAGTGGGTCTCACTGGCCAGATAGTGGGATTATTTCAATACACTCTACAGAATTCAGAATAAAACCAATTCAGAATAACACCAATACACCCAACAGAATACCCCCACTGGAAACCACAACACCGCGAAAACAAACAGATCCATAAATACAACACTTGCAAATATGATCCAAATAGTGATGGAAGTTTATTTCTATCATTTGGGAAATTGATGAAATAATCATTGTATGAAATTAATTCAATTTGAATGGATAGAATTATATATATTTGGGCTAGTAATTTTTGTCAGTAATGGTGTCTCATTAGAGCTAAAATTATAATTTGAATGGATGGAATTATATAGATTTGGGTCGGTTATCTACAAGGTGACATCCTACATTTAGAAATGATGAACCTATGATTATTAAGGAATATCTAGTTGATATGTCCCATGAATAAAATTGAAAAAAATGAAAATATCAATTTATATGATGCATGAACTATTCTATTATGTCTCTCAAATGACATAATATATTCTTATGTCAAGTAATAAATTATTAAAGTCCTGGTGAAAGAATATATTAGCCTACCTTACATATGTAGAGTTATGTGGTCTATTAATGAAGCTCAAAATAGCCCAAAAGTATTACATATGGAAAACATTAATCATAAAAAATAACATACCACAACAACAAATGACATCTTTAGTGATCCATCATTCAAAAGAAGTTTGTGTTCAGTCATCCAATTAATTTCTTGAATAATATATTTACAATTAGTTCTGGATGACTCCCCAATATGCTTTAAAATCAGATGGAAATAAGATACGATATAAAAGGACAAGAGGGAAATTTAAATTTATATAAACATTTGATAGCACAAAAAATGGGTACAACAAGCATGATAAAGAAGGTATGAGAACAAATAAATGATATTATATTTAACTTTTGGATGCATAAAAAATTACTTTACATGTTGATCAAATTCAGTGAAGTTATAGACAGCCTGAATAGAAGTAGAACTGGTAATACTTATACATGTTAAATGAGGAAATTTTATATGAAAGAATGCACTAAGATCCCCAGCATAAGATGAACCAAACACAAACCATGGATTTTCAACCTTGGAATTGAATTTCATAAACATGGATTTCTAGAAGATGATTTTGGAAGTAGATAAAACATATTAGAATGATAACACATATAAAATGAAATAAATAATAGGGACCACTTACCTTATAATAATTTACGTTTTTTTAAGATATTTCCAGTTATCCTCAATGTTCATGAGTTCATGTATCATTAAAAAAGGTCTCATAATTAATTACTAAATAAATCAAAACCAATATACAAAATCAATATAATCAAGGTAAATATCATCGAGAAGCACTAAAATGATGCAATCCTTTTCATCAAGGTATACATGGAACATAGATGACTCTGCCCCCCCCCCTGAGAAAAAATTTCAAATTTCACATAGATAACCAAAGGGTCACATGGATTTTCAACTCACATGACACATAGAGGCACTTCTCTATATCTCATTTCCCTATAGATACTTCAATTTTAGACTTATATTATGATTCTCTCAAAATTTAACACATAAAAAATAGTAGATACTCTTAAATATATGAAAAAAATACTCTATAAGAATTTGATGTGTTGTTTTACAAATTTTTTAGTATTGTTGATTCACATTTTACTGTTTTTGAACAAAACAACAATGTGAAAAAGCACATCAATACTCTATAAAAATGTACAATTGTATTTATTGTTGTTTCACATTTTTATAGGCATGTAAAACTATTATTGTTTCACATTTTCACAAACAACAATGGAAATAATGTAAAACAGCACATCACACATTGTGTGAAATATTAATAATTATTATTATACATAAAGATGTGTTTCAAGAAACAATTTGGGTGGGTTAGGCCATCGACCCAGGGATTAGCGATACCGAGGGACTTCTTCCCTACTTTTCTAACTTCTTCTTCTCCCTTATTTTCTATACGCTGAAGCTGGTTTTACTAATAGAAACTCTATATTTTCTCTCTCACACATTGGATCCTCTTAAGTGGTTATTTAATTGATATATTTATAGAGAGAGAATAAAAGAGGAGGAAATAGTAATAGAGGAACTCAGAAAAGAAATGTCTGAAACAGATGCAATAGTTATAGATCAGTAAGTGCTTGAGGTAAGCATAACCATGCTAGTCAGGCTTGAAGAGGAGAGGAAATAAACCACAATATATAGAAAGGAATTGTCAAAGAGGTAAAATTATGTGGAACACATACATACTAAAATTAATAAATTTTCATTAACTCCAATAACTTTGTACATACTCATCAACATACCTCATTATAGTTGTCAACATCGATCTTTTGTAGCCACAAAATGGGTTCCCATGTAGGCTTTGGAAATCTATTAAAACCATGAATCGAATAAAATATGGTAATGTGAAATAATATGTAAAAGATAAACTATAACTAACATATAATGTGGCATAAAACCAAACAATGAGAATTCACCACACTCTTCTCTTTGGATTTCTCAAGATTAAAAATCCATGCTTTCAAAGATCTGTTGGAATGGGACTACACAGAATTAAAAGATAGTATTATAATAAATATATCGTTTGAACTAGAGGTAATGTATGTATAATCTTAAGGAAAATACTATTGTTATTCTGTAATACCTAGAAAAACAAAGAATAAGAGAAATAATATATGCTATAAAAGATGAAAAATGTCTATTTGTAGCACTTGATTAAAAAATGTAAGACTGGGAAATCATATTTAACAGTGAAATGGAAATCTTTACTTGAGGCTACATTTTTTTGTTTCTTTTAATTATGTTTTTAGAATCAATAATAATCTCATTATGTAAATATCATCATTATCAATTAATTATTTTCAAAAAAATACAAAATACTTGTAAATTATGTTGAGAATGTCATATTTCTCAATTAACCAAACAACGACATCAAGAGGGAGTGCATTGAAGATGAAATAAAACTCAATTTTTATCCAACACAATAATAAAAGTTTACTAGAGGACAAAATTTCTAATCAAATATAATATATCATAGCAAAAAAAATGGATATGTACTATAAAAAATAAAACTATTAGAATATAAAAACTTGATAGTTAAATCCAATTCACATTTGTATTACAAGTGTCTTATTTTTTATCACCAATTTCAACCCTTTCAGTATCAGAGATAAAATTCTTACCTTTATTCTATAAAGGGGTGATCAACAAGGTAAACCATAATGGTCCAAGTAAGGTTCCATGTCTATGATAGATTGGTATATTTTGTTATAGTAGAACAATACCATGATAATTTTATCATCCCATGTCTAGCTAGAATCTAACATACAATCCCTTTTTTATATCCCTTAACACAAAAAATTATTAATTTCTATAGTCATTAATCTAATGGAGTTATTCTTTAATGATCCATTATTAGGTCATGAATTCCTCCTATAATGACATCTATAACTAAGATGTGAACCAAGTGTCTTATTATAAAGTGACCATATATAGTACCTCATACAATCATAAAATATAATTTATTTATAAGCATCAAAATGCATCTACTAAACTATAACCAGGAATAGGAACACAATATTATTACATGATTTAGTTTCAAAACTACCAAACTTCTTACTATTATTGGTAAGATGTGCCTATAATAGATTCTCCAATTTAATCCCAATCTGTTTCTCCATATAATATTCTATATAATAGAGAAGATTATAATTTTTATAGTCCAATATGAACTGAATAGCATGTTCTCACCTATTCATGATTCCAAACAAGAGATAATTTCATTATATCTTAGTATTTGTAAAATATCACTAGATTAGATAAGTGGCAATTATAGAATCTTAAAATAGTAGTATAAAGTTATTGTGAATATTAAGGATTTTTTACTAGATATAAAAACTAAAAGGGTGAAATATATTTATAGTTTACTACAATAAATTAACAAGATTCATAAAAAATTATAATATTAAGAGAGATTAAAATTATTTTATGTTAAGAAATATTCCCACATTATGAAGTTCTTAGAGCTTGTACCAAAACTCGAAGAATCTAGAATCAACCCAAGATGAACCTCCCCAAAGAACTGAGAAGAAAATTTTTACCACTCAAATCGCATTGAAGATTTTATACTAAAAATAGATCCATACTAGTAGAAAATAAATCTTTAGAACATTTGGAGAGTCCTCCACTTCATTCTCATGGAATAATGTATCACACTACCCTAATAAATTTATAATTGTTGAGTCCTTTTTATTTGTAAGTGTTGTACAAAGATAAAAGTCTATGAAAAACCTAGGGATATAAAATATAAAGAAACACACCAGTACATTAAGGATGGATGTGGGAATATGTATGAAGAGTATTTCTCCAAACCAATCCCAAAATTATGCTGAATATATCCAAATACATCAATGAAATAAATATAGAAAACAACCTCAATGGAGAAAGAAACAAGATTTTTTGTAAAATATTGGTGTTACTGAAAGTTTGGGAACATGGACATTGATTTTTGGTATAATATATATACTCGTACAAGTGGTATGAGAGAATAATAAAATGAGATCATATTTAAAACTAAGAACAAAACTATTGTGCAAAATTAGTTTTCTCATATGAAGATAAATTTATCTCTTAGAAACATATTTGAAAGCCTTGATAATTTTTGTTAATATTGGAATGTATATGGTCATTATTATGAGGAATTTAGGTATTTAAAAACTCAAAATGAGTAATATGTTAATCAAAATAAGATTCCATGATTGAATAAGTAAGAAAAAAGGAAAAAAAACACTACCTTGATGTGTAAACTAATGAAAAAAAAGAAAAAGACACTCCCAAGTGGTCATTGAAGAGATATGATCATCATGGGGTTTTAGTATAAAGAATATGATTTTATAACAGTAGTAAAGGCTACATCATAGACTATTTAAAAATTTGTGAGGGTGTGACTTGATGTTGAAGGATGTTTCTGTTGATTCCAACTTGCCCTTAAAGTGGATTTTTAATAAAATAAAAAATGGATTGTGGATAGACTATTTAAAAATAAAAAAAGATCTACAAAGTTTATGAAATAAAATTTGAACTGAAAAATAAAACTATACAAAAAATAGATAGTATAATTATATTAGTAGCTGACGTTTCTGAAGAAGATCCTAAGATATTTCCTAATGAAAATCAAAAGCAGTTGAAGAAGTTTTTTGAAGGTGTAATTATGTTGGTCATGGAGCTAGCATATGTATGAATTTGATTCCTAATCAAAAGAATTTTATTAGTGATAAGGGAAAAGAGATAATGTTATCAAGTTCTTAATTAGTTGCTACAAATGGATCCACACCTATGAAGAAGGTTGAACATGATAAGAAATAATGTTTGATCATATAGTCTGATGAGTTATAAAAAGATAAACCGAAAAAACAAAAAAACATTAAGATTTCTCTAATTGTTCAAGTGAATATATAATTTTCAAATAATAATAAACATGTGAAATAAGATAAAACTATGTTTCATCAACATAAACATGTTTAGAATGTGAGAAATAATAAATCAAAAAGAAAATCAAACAATTTTGATCTACAAAGAAAATTTCTCTAGTGTTGAGAAAAAATCCTCAGTCAACAATATAACTTAGAAGTTGATAAACCCACCTTATTACTATACTTATTGATATAAAACAACACTCGAATGGAAATTTCACATAACAGTCACATCATATATATATTAAGGAAAACAATTTTGCAAAATTAATCCTTTATATAGTGTTATTATTCCATTCAAAAAAATCAACATGGAGAAAATACGAAAATACATTCTTGTAAATCACATCTCTAAAAAAGTTTCAACACCTTTCCCATGAGTTAATACCATATTTATAGGGAACTTTTCATCTAGATAACACTTTATAATTTACTAAAATATGGTTACCCATTAAACTGTATGTGAATCCAAAAAGAACAACACATTTATACATAAACCAATTTTCTTTCACATACATCATGTACATATTAAAACAGTATTCATTAGATAACATTTTCATTTGAAAATTATAACACTCAATTCACATAAAAATTGTATACACAAATCATCAATGGTATGAATAATTCTACACATAAAATATTATTAACATTTTTATGAGCTCCAAATTATTTCACATAGAATATGATATTCTTTATGAAACTAAAAACACATCATATATTTTTCACCTAAATTGAAAATAAATAATGTTTTCGTGGTATCTTTTATGTGAACTTCCAATGATTTATATCTACAAACACTACAATTATAACTATTTTTATGTTTTGAGAAAACCAAAATCAATAATATATCACAGATAAATGAAACAATATGAAATTATACAAATTGAATCAACAAAAATCAAACTAAAAAATGAATCAATTAACCATACCAGAAGAAGATTTGGGACTCACTATCAAAGAATACTTGAATCATAAAAATGTAGAAGGGGATGCTTTACTAGAGGGGATCCTTGACCTAGGTGGGATGCTTGACCAGAGGGGATTCTCGACCTTCTCGAACTAGGGGGATTCGCATCGGGTGAGGGAAATTTAAACCTAGGTGGGATTCGCATCGGGTGAGGGAAAGCTCAACCTAGGGGGTATGTGAAACCTAGGAGGGGATGCTTGACTAGAAGAGGATGATGAGGGGGATGCATGAGTGATGATGAGAGGGGATATGCGAGCGGGGAGAGGGGAGTGGTGAGCGGGAAGTGGTGAGTGGAGAGCAATGAGCGACAAGGGGGAGTCAGGATAGGAGAATGGGAGTGTGAGTTGGATGAGAGAAGTGGTGAGAAGTGAAGGAATGGAGCGGTGTTTTAGGGATTCGAGAAGTGGGAGTGAAGGGAATTTGGGATTTGAGAAGGATCACGATGGTGATCAGTGGATTTTTAGGTAGGTCTATCCCAAGGGTTCTTATGAACTGTTGGTATTGAGCCTTTTTTTTCAACAGTTTACTCAAACTGTTTGGAAAATCCAACTTATATTAGCCTATACCAATAGTTTCACAAAACCTTTGGTATATTTTTTTTATCCCAACAGCTTTTTCAAACTTTTGGGAAAAAATTTGTTGGTATAGGTGGGATTTCCACCGATGATAATGTCTAGCCATTATGTGTAAATCATGTTTTATAACAGTTGATATATCGGATTTGATATGGGATTTATTTTCACTTGAGATATATGTCTATAACATAATATTGGGTATAGATTGGTTGAAATTTTTCTAGGATCACATCTATTTTTATACTTGAATGGTTAATTTTATGACTGATGATGGTAGAGAACATCTCTTTAGAGGACAAATAAAGGTAAATTCCAGTTCAACCGGATTTTTGGCATTAATAGTTAGAAGGATCTCATACTATTTGGTAGTGTTGACTTTGGCATCAGTGTAAGAGATCAAGAATAGAAGTTTTCCCACATTGGTTGATCACTTATTATATGTTTTCCCCAAAACAATTTCAAGGTTTCAACCCATAAGAGAAGTGGATTTTTAGATTGATCTCCTTCTAAGGACCAGTCCTATTTATCTTCCATCTTATTAGATGGAACCAACAAAATTAAGTGAACTGAAAGTGTGGTTAGAAGATCTATAAATAAAATGTTTCATTAAGCCTAGCACATCTTCGTTTGTATCACTGATCTTGTTTGTCAAAAGGGTGGATATAACTCTTCGGTTGTCTGTAGATTATTGTAAGATTAACCAAGTTATGATAAATAATTAGTATCCACTTCCACACATTGATAATATATTTGATCAATAGATGGTATATCAGTGGTTCTCTAATATTTAATTACACTCAGGATATCACCAATTGTTATTTAAGAAGGAGGATATTCCAAAAATATCTTTCAGTAGTAGATATGGTCATTACAAGTATGTGGTTATGCCTTTTGGTCTTATGAATTCATCAGTGGTTTTTATGGATTTGATGAATTGGATATTTTAGAGAAATCTAAATTCTTTTTTTTTGTGTTTGTGGATTACATATTTTTGTATTCAAGGAAAAGGTTTGAACATGAAAAACACTTTGAGACAATATTGAGAATCTTGCGGGATCATCATCTATATTCCAAATTATCAAAGTGTGATTTTTGGATACAAGAGACATGTTTCCTTGGCCATGTGATATCTGAAATAGTAATTTTTTTGATCTAGAAAAGATAGAGGTTGGTATCTCTTGGTAACTGCTAAAGAATGTCTCTGATATATAGAGTTTCCTTGGTCTAAATAGTTATTATCAATGCTTTTTTAGTGACTTTTCATGAATATATTCACCTATGAAAACTTTGAAGAGGAACAATATTCCATTTCAATGGAATGATGAATGTCATAAGTCTTTTTAAGAGCTTAAGGTTCACCTTACATCGACACAAATCTTGATATTTCTATCATCCAAACAAGGGTATGTGTTGTATTGTGATTCTTCAAGAGTTGGGTTGAGATGTGTTCTTATGTAGGGAGACCATATTGTTGCTTATGTCTCACGATAATTAAACTTTTATGAGAATAACTACCCAACACATGATTTATAGTTAGTTATCATAGTTCATGCTTTAAAGACTTAACATCATTACCTATTTGGTGAGAAATTTCTGGTGTTTAAGGATCATAAGAGATTAAAACATATTTTCTCACAAAGGGGTTTGAATCTGAGACAAAGAAGATGGATGGAGTATCTCTAAATTTTTTAATTTGACTTGATGTGTACACCGAGTAAAGTAAATTTTTTGGAAGATGAATTAAGCATAAATTTGTATGCTCAATTGGAAAAAGAGGCTTTAGAGAAGTGTAAATTGATGTTGTTGATAACTGACATGCACTTGGACTATCAAGACCAAGGTAGTGCAGCGGTTTTCTCCCAATTTTTTCTTGTTCCTCATTTGGTGGATATAGTTAAATAGGAATAGACATATAATTTAGAATTTGTTTCAATGAGTTCAAAACTCAATAGTGGGGAGACCATTGAGGGATGAAAGTTTTATGTGATTTTAGTGTTGTGGGTTCAAGATTAGATGGTCGTACCTATGGATTTTCAAAAACAACTTCTTCATGCTTAGCACTATTTGAGATGGTTGTTCATCCTAGAATACATAAGATGTATAAGGCATTGAAAACATAGTTTTTTGTGGGTCGATAAGAAAAGTAAGGTGGCTAAGTTTGTTTTGTGATGCTTAACCTGTTAGTAGGTTAAAGCAGAGAATCAATGACCAATGGGTATGTTTTAGTATTTACCTATTCCTGTTTGGAAATGGGAGTATATATCCATATATTTTGTGATAATTCTTCCATGAATGGTTTAGAAACATGATTCTATATGGTTGATAGTGGATCATCTCACAATGTCATCTCATTTCATTCCCATTCATGAGTCTCATATGGTAGAGGAAATGTCTAAAATATATATCTGATGTAATGTCCCCCACCCAGAAGCCACTAAACTGGTGCCCAAGCTGGGTCTCCACATGACCTCAAGTGCATCTCCCCATACACCAGAGGTTGCTAACTAGTAGTGAGGGCCTAATAGGTCACATGGTGAGAATATACCCTCATTACTAGAGTAATACATAGTAGATAATAGTTTAAATAATGAAAAAAATAGGCAACAATCAATAACATGCATAAATGAACCATTCCCAAAAACTAGGTACGATTATATACAATAGTAAATATGTCATGACATGATATAGTGCCAAGTGAACAAAACCAAAAGAAAGGAAAACAACAGAATCCCCAAAATGGTCCAAATTCCAACTCTGGAACCTCACCCACACATGCCCCATGTCCCACTCAACTCCCTAGTATAGGTCCCTTTCCCTTGTCCTGACCTACAAGCATGAAATCTACTTGGGTACCCAATGGAGGCCCAAGCAGGGTGTGAGTATAACTCAGTAAGACACCACCAACAGTGTCTACAAAATATCCAGAAAACGTAGATAGTTCATTCAAATGATAATTAATGTAAAATAAAGTTAAATAGTTCAATAGGCCATTCTAAACTATGCTCCTTTAAATTATACTACCATTGAATCCATGTTAATTACTTAGACATTTCCTGGTTTAATATACCTTTGTCATATGTTTAATGGATTAGGCATTTTCAATGTTCTCAAGCATATGGGAATAAAATCAAGTCTTATCTCACTATGAATCACGTTATAACAACCACATAATCCTCACCTCAAAGCCTTAGTCTAGGTGGAATGCAACTGTTAGGGGAATAAAACTATATCCCCTTCCATTACTTGTGCATTTTGGGGTTAATCTAGAACCTTAATCTAACTCAACTCGTGGGCATATAACCTCAAGTCAATACCCCACTCTACCAAGCCCTGTGCACATTCTTATTTATTATTCACCACAATCAACCATGTCACAACAAGCATAACCAACATCATTTACAGCATCACAACAATATCAATAAATGGGAAATTAACATTGTTCCTCAATCCATTAACACATTCATCATTTATATTACTTAACCCTTTAGCCTTGTTTCCTATTTCCCATGCCTATCTCACTACGCATATTCAAGTATAAAGCTAATACCCTGGCATTTCCCCATTAATCCATTTAACCCTTTTTTATTCCAACCAAACAACCTCTTAGGCCATTACCCAACCTAAGTGTATTATTAAAACTCCAATTGCACATCCTTCAATCATATTAACAAATTCATCATGGTATCTATGTTCTTGCACAACGGCTTTACACTTACTTAGCTAAACTCTAAGTCCGCCGAATATCGGCACACCCCATGGGTGGCCCTAATCTCATTTGTCCATCCCCCATGCATCCCGTGGGGATAATGAGGAGTTAAATTAATCATTTAGACACCCACCATATCCAAATAAATCAAAGGTAACCAATAACACAATAATAGAAAATTAAGAAAATAACCCTACATGCACAAATCCACTTGAAACCCAAGGGATACAACTTGTAGACCACCTACCTTGAATCCATTAGTGAACTCACCCTTAATCAAGGCCTTAGATCCTGATTCAACACACCCTTGAAGCCTCAACCTAGATCTCATTGGAAAAGAAAGGTTTTAGAGCTTCGGATGGAGAGAAGAGGAAGATACCAACCCTAAACAAGAAAAAGAAGCAAGGAGGTATTTAGCCTTACCTGGATATTAAAACCACAACCAACAAAAATCCAAACGGCCCTAAGATGAGGGAGATAGATCCTTAGAAGCTCTTGGAAGCTTTGGTTAGTTCCTAGGTTCCAAAGGAGGAAGAAAGGGGAAAATCCCGAGTTGGGTATAAAAATCCCGTAATGGAATTTTTGTAATTTTTTTTGAAGTTTTTGACCTGCACGGTTTACCCACACAGTTTGTCAAATTTTTCACAAACTGTGTGGATACTACTATCCAAAAATAGCCTCCTCGTATGGTTTACCCACACTTTTTTCCAAACTGTGTGCAAACCATGCATAAGCTACTGTCCGAAAAATCCTTTTTCTGCACAGTTTACTTGGGTTGTCTGCACGGTTAGGTCTAACCGTGCGCAGACCATGCGGCTTGCCCAGAAAACTCCTTTTTCCTCTTTTTTGTGTCCTGAACCCCCGGAACACCCATGATCCTTCTTAAGGACTTAGGAAAACACTTAATTTACCTAAAAGGAAGGACTTAAACTGAAATGTGAGAAACAAATACCTTATAGATAAATCTGGGATCATACAACCTCCCCACCTTATAACGGTTCATCCCCGATATGCTCTTCCCGAGCATCAATGGGTTTCCAAAGTAAATAGATCGGGCCACTAGGCCTGGATGTTAGATTCATGCTCCCAATTTTCCTCCTGGACATTTTCATGCTTCCATAGAACATGAAATAAGGGCACAACCTTTTCCAGAAAAACTTTCTCACTATAATCCATAATAAAAACCAGGTTCTCCTCGAAGGGCGCATCAGCCTCAAGCTCAAAATACTAGGCATTTAACACATGAGATGGATTGGGGTGATACTTTCAGAGTTATGAAAAATGAAAAACATCATGCACCCCAATATACCACTATGGAAGATCCAAATGGTGTGCCATGGGTCTGACCTTATCCACAATCTCAAATGGACCCACATATCTAGGTGCCAACTTTCCATGCTTCTGAATTCGACGGTGACCCAATCTTGGAAACACCTGAAGAAACACACTATCACCCACCATGAACTCAAGAGGTCTACGATGTTGATCTACATATGAATTTTGACTACTCTGAGCTATTTTCATACACTTTTGAATCAATTGAACCTTCCCCGACGTCTCCTGCATAATACTCAGTCCTAAAATCTTAGACTCTCTCACCTCTAACCAACACAACAGAGATCTACATGGTCTCTCATAAAATGACTCAAAAGGTTTCATCTGAACTGTATCCTTAAAGGTATTTTTGTAAGAAAATTCCATAAGTGATAAGTGATTTTCCCATGAACCACCGAAATCTAAAACACATTATCTCAACATGTATTCTAATAACTAAATTGTACGCTATGAATATCCATCAGTTTCTGGGTGGTAAGAAATACTCAAAAACACCTAGGTATCAAGTGACTTCTATAGTCCCCTCCAAAAGTGTGAGATGAAACATGGATCATGATCTGAAACTATGGTTCTTGGAACACCATGCAATTATACTATTTCTCGAACATACAATTCCCCCAACTGGTCAACTGTATTAGTCTCTTGGATCAGTAAGAAATGAGCCACTTTTTTCAGTCAATCTACCACCTCCCAAATTGCATCATTTTTTTAGGCATCCTTGGAAGACCCAATACGAAGTCCATCATGACGTCATTCCACTTCCACTTTGTAATAGGCAATGACTGCAATAACCCACCTAGACACTGATGTTCACCCTTCACCTGCTGACAAGTAAGGCATTATGTCACAAAACTCACAACTTCTTTCTTCATTACTGACCACCAAAATTTTCTACGAAGATCATGGTACATCTTAGTCAAGCCCATATGCACTTCCCAATTTGAAGCGTGAAACTCACGCATCAACTCCTCTCATAAATCTATCAGTACCATAACACATCCATGAACATACACAACTCAATTAGCACTAAAAGTCCAACCAGAAGGTGAATATCCACCTTTAAGACTTTCCTTCACATCCAAACACTCTGGGTCTACCAGTTTACTCTTTTTAACTTAGCTCAAAAGTGTATAATCAACTACTATAGATGCAAGGGTCATCTTTATGTGCCCATCCTGTACCTCCAAATTCATCTCAGCAAGCAATTTCATCATTATCCACTCTAAACTGGATTCCTAAACTACCTAATTCTGAGTCTTCTAGCTTAGATAATCAGTGACACTATTACCTTTTCTTGGTGTGTACACCAACTCAAAATCAAAATATTGTAGTTACTCAACCCACCATCATTATCGAATATTCAAATCCCGCTGAGAGAAAATATATATTTGAGACTTTTATGGTTGGTAAAAATCGTAAAGGGATCCCCCATCAATTAATGCCTCCAACACTTTAAGGCAGGTACCACAGTAGTTAGTTCCAGGTCATGAGTGGGATAATTCCTTTCATGCGGCCTTAACTATATCAACCTATAATCTACAACTCTATCATCTTGTATCAACATTTCCCCAAGTCCAACACCGGATACATCACAGAACAAAGTGTACCTCTTACCTGGTTTAGGTAAGATCAAAATCGGTAAGGTAGTCAACTTGTTCTTCAGCTCTTAAAAATCATTCTCACAAGCCTATAACTAATCAAACTTAACCCCTTTATTTGATAGGCATGTGAGAGGCAATACCAAATGAGATAAATCTATAACAAAACTTCAGTAATAACCGGGAAAACATAGAAAACAACGAACATTAGAGACATTCTTGGGATTCTCCCAAGACACCATAGCCTGCACCTTTTCTGGATCCACCGACACACATGACTCAGAAATTATGTGTCATAGAAAGTTAATATGATCAATCCAAAACTAAAATTTTGATATCTTGTCATAAAGCCTATTCTTTCTTAGTGTACTAAAGATAATTTCAAGATGTTTAGAATGATCGTCATGTGTTCTGGAGAACACCAATATGTCATCAATGAAGACAAATAAAAACGGATCTAGATATGGGTGGAATATCTAGTTCATCAAGGCCATGAACACCATCGGTGCATTGGTCAACCCAAACGGCATCATCAGAAATTCATACAACCCATACCTACTTCAGAAAGTTTTCCAGAGTATGTCATAAGGTCTCACCCTCAAATGATGGTATCTCAATCTCAAATCGATCTTGGAAAACACCAAGGCATCTCTGAGCTGATCAAATAGGTCATAGATCCTAGTAAGATGGTATCGGTTCTTAATTTTCATCTGGTTTAGCTTCCTATAATAGACACATATCCTCAATGATCCTTAGTCCTTCTTAGAAAAAAATACCAAAGATCCCCAAGGTGATGTACTAGGATGTATAAACCCCTTAAGTTCCAATTCCTCTAACTGAACCTTTAGTTCTTGGAGCTCTGCTGGTGCCATTTGATAGGGTAGAATTGAAACTATCTCCACCCCTGGAAACAATTTGATCATAAATTCAACATCTCTCTCAGGTGGTAACCCCGAGAAGACCTAAAGAAACACATCCTAAAACTGTCCCACAATAAAAGAGAAGAATGGATATCCTTTCTCCCCATCATCTAACATAAGACATTCCACTTAGGCTATGAGTTTCCCCAACTACTGACGTAGTGGCCCTGCGCAACCCACTCGATTATCCCACTCACCACGAAGGACATATGTGATTCCATTGAGAGATGTGAATGTTACCCGATGTCGATAACAGTCGATATGATCTTGATATTGTTGGATTTGGTGGCCTAGAACCAACTACTTTGTACTTTATTCATTAATAAAAGCCTTATCACATCTTGATTGTTCTTCTGCATGACAATGCATGTGATAATTTCTTAAGGATAACTATTGCATTAAAGGGTCATAGAGGATCCCTGTTATGATGAGAACCCAGAAGTTCCATAATATTGTTCTTGAATATATGTTCTATGGCCGAATGATGTTATTTGAGGGACACAAATAATATAGGCCATTAGGGGTGAGGACTCATAAAACTTTGAGGCACCTTCTCATGGTGTGAGCCATTGGTAATATCTAAGAGGATATTTTGAGAACGAGACCTGCCAATAGGAAATCCACATTTCATAGTGTCATTGGATGTTCCTATCTACGGAGCTATTTATTGGTCCTTAGAATTTAAGATTATTATTAATGGGTATTAAAACTCGTGCACTTAGATGTATTAACGAAAACTGTGACGACACATTGTTCGCAGCGAGGTAGGATGTGTTGGGTGCATCATGAGTAATACTGCATTAATAGATAATGTGAGAAAGGATTTTTCCCTTATGTTCCATAACGGAAGTATATATCTTAGTCCCTTTTATGGAATTGATATAGCCTAAATAAATCCATGGCCATGGTAAGGTATGGGTGAGTTCAATTCTGAAAAGTTAAAGAAAGAATAATCGAGCACATGGGTTGATGACACTAGCAGGCAACCCACTTGATTCGAGATATCATGACAAAGGGATTATATTACATTGTAAGAATTCGTATGAGGTGACACGTCAATGAGGCATCAACTTCTTTCTCTTGGGTGCCTTGACTCGTTACTAGACATTAATCTTAGACTTTAGACAATCCCACCTAATTCCAATGAGAAAGAGGCCTGGAGGGGCACACACTATGTGTGTCCATGTATCTCAGTTAAATATTAATTTAACAAGTTAAATAAATATTATTCCCGGATGTGGTTTAATAATTATTTAAGGATGCCTGGTCGCATTTATTTTGACACTAGTTATTCGAGAGAATATATTGTGGACTAAATAATATATACTTATTAGCGAGTAATGCAGTTACATTTATTTAAGAAATAAATAGCCATTAATCAAGTACTAATACATGTGGTAGAGGAAATAAAGGAAAAATGGAAAATAAAAGTACACGCCATGTATATTGAATATACACGCCATGTAGTTTTATGGAAAATGAGTACACGCCATGTATTAATGATTACATGGCGTATAGTTTTTCCAGTCGGTATTTTGAGGAAATAGTATCATTTTATTAAATGATGTTTATTATAATTAGCGTGGGCGCATGTCAAGGAATTAATAATTCGACATGGGGGTTTTCAATAAGAGTTAATGAAATAAATAAAATGCATAACGCATTTATTTATTTCCATAAATCTATAACCTCAACCCTGATTATAAATATACTCACAACCCCAACACTTTTCTAGATAGAATCGTTGTGCACAACAATTCTGGAGAGTTCTCTCAAGGCCAAAAGAACTCCTTCCTCTAAGAACTCTCTCAAGACGGAGAGAGATCCACCACCACCGGATCGAGGCGATCGAATGTGGACATCACAAGTGAAGGTTCTTCCACGCTAGCACCTGGAGATCCTTTCGGCAACATCCAGAGGTACGTGGAGCACATGTGGATCACCACTAGAGGAATCCTACACTTTGATTCTATGACGCAATGACAAATCACACCGAATTGTGACCAGAGACATCAACAAAGAAAGAATTCCATCAAGGTAATTATTGTCAATTAATTAAATTAATTATAACCAACATATAATGATCCTATCTCTATGGTTCTAGGACTCCCTCTTTTGTTTTCCATTCTTTGTTCTATTCTGAAGATCCAACATTTTACATCATGACGGATCTCAGATTTATCATTGATAACGCTAAAATAAAAGTTGGGAAAACCCACCAACACGCTTCCACTATTCCTGGAACCTACAAGTGGTATCAGAGGGGTCATATCGTTGATTATAATTATTTAGTTTTTCGTTGTTGATTTACACATTTAATAATTTACTTGTTTCAATTCAAGTTAATCGTTCTTAAAAATCTGAATCTCGAGATCTGTTCCTCCCCTCTTGTTTCTCGTTCACCTTACAGAAATGAATTTTTCTTTTAATTTTGATTAGAATAAAATATAGGAACTCATACGGAGGTTCCAAACGCTCCTGGTCGTACAACACTAGAATACAGGGTATGTATTCGGAAGTACACGTCGTGTAGTCTAGGTTCAATGCATTGACTGATCTGCCAAATCAGGTCGTGAATTGGATCCTTTCTAAGTCATTTATGACACCGTGTGTTGACCAAGAATAGGTGGCACACAGTTTTAGGATTAAACGCTGTGTCGTCCAACTGAACACGGTGTGTAGTCCCTTCGGGTTAGGGTTGGACCATGTACCCCATACACGGCTTGCCGGGTTGCAAACTGTGTAATGAGGATACTACACGATGTGTGTCTAAAAGAACACTTCATGTACTCTGAAAATTTCTGAAGTACATCCACACGCCATGTCCCCGTGTGTGTACTTTGGATGGACGGTGAACAAAAGTACATGTCGTGTAGTCGGAACTACACACCGTGTACTCATCCAAATTACGCATATTTATTAAAGTTTATTATTATGTTATACAAACCCTTGAGACGTGTACCATAGTGCAGGTGTAAAGATGAGGCACAACACGTGATAGGTGTTTTATATATATGTGTTTAATTTAACATCTGTGTAACGAATGAGAATTCACCAGTTTTCCTCCAAGGTACAAGTTACGTACAAAGATAATTTTAAATGAATTTATTTGTTTAAAATTATGATGGATGAGAATCTCAAGGAAATTCAGAAAAGGGTTTAAGATAAAAGTATTGATTAATTAAATATAATTAATTGATTCGAGCATGATTTATCATAAGTAAGAATGATTAAAAAAATTAAATGCTAGTTTTATTTAAGCGTAAATATTGTTGCATGTATGGATGATCATGAGCTTGACGGAGACCTTTGTATATGAATGGTTTATTTTAATTTATTTATTTAAATTAAATTTTTTGGCATGCGATCCTTCTCCTCATTAATATGTAGGGCATGTGCGCCCAAGGATTCTTTTATGTAAAACCTCTTTTTTACCCGTCACCTACTTGTGAGTTAAATGCATATGTAATGGATGGAGCTCCCAAGTTATTTAAGGCGGCTCAAGTCAGGATCCAAGGTGAAACCAATCCAAGGAGATACAAAGGTGGATAGGTGGAAAGCTGTTAACACTAACCCGAAAGGTTCAAGGTGTTTCTACCCTAAGTCTTGGGGTAGTTTATCAACCACTAGATAAACTAACCAATAGAAAAATCCCATGATCATAGAATTTATTTTATTTCTATCAGTTTCATGGTTTATTTATTGTGGGTGTGTTGTCACGATCACACAATTAATGAATTAAACAAGCATGCAAGATAGAACTAAAATAAGATTGTCTTACGCGTAAATATTATCTTAGACATGGTTAATCAATTAAGTATATCCCACTTAATATTAACAAGAATGTAATCAAAAGATACTAAAATGGAAATTTACGTATAAGGATAAAATCCCTCAAATAAATATTAAGTCGGTATAGCCTTCCATAATCTTGGTTAGAATCGAACCATAGTTCAAAGTGTTTGGCCAACCCTAGTTGGGGTGCATTCAATTATTGAGGAATTCTAATTCAAGGTTTTGGGTTGACTTGACTTGGTTAGTATCAAGGTTTGACTACCACAGTAGGAATTGGTGTGACCAAGAGGCAAAGGTTGAGGAAATCCAAAATAAAAGGATTTCAGGATTGGGGAGTCCACTTAGCGGATCAAGGAGATGTGAATTAATGCATTTGGCATTTGGAATGCCTACCTAAAACCCTTAAAGTTTCTTGACCAACCCTAATTGGGGTAATAAAAAGGGAAATATGGATCATTTCCACTAGAATATTTAGGAAATAGAATATTCCAAAGTCAATGGTGAGGGCTATTGGATTTCAATAAAATAGTGGGAGACTAATAAGTATTAATTTATTTATTTGTCTCAATTTTATAATAAAGTACTAAACCTTTGATCATATTAATTTGTAGAAATGGAAAGAAAAATTACTTCAAACATATCATTTCAAACCATACTCGAGAAGGAAAACCTTCTCACCGGCACCAATTTCCAGGAGTGGCAGAGGCATTTACGCGTCATCCTTCGCCATGAAAGGAAATTGTATATGATGGAACAGCCAATTCTAATTGTGCCTAGAAAGGAGTCCAGTGATGAGGAACTATCTCTCTACATGAAACACATGGATGATGCCACAGATGTCCAGTGTTTCATGCTATCAGCCATGTCTAATGAGCTTTTGAAGCAACATGAAAACATGGATGTGTGTATCATGATGTATCACCTTAAGGATCTCTACCAAGATAAGGCGATACAAGAGAGATATGAGATCTCCAACGCTTTGTTTACAATTAATCTT
This sequence comes from Viscum album, assembly GCA_963277665.1. NCBI lineage: Eukaryota > Viridiplantae > Streptophyta > Magnoliopsida > Santalales > Viscaceae > Viscum > Viscum album. The sequence goes on along the minus strand of OY728157.1, from coordinate 1,266,504,224 downwards.
AGAGATTATGTGCCATATGGGCCTCATGTAGTCAAGATTATTGGCTACATTGAATTCCTGGACATCTTAGGGATTAAATTCTCAGATGAGTTGCATACCGATCTTATCCTATCATCACTGCCCAAGACCTTCTCTAGCTTTATTTTCAACTACAACATGAGAAATAATGAGAAGAGTCTATTAGAATTTTTGACCTTAATTCTCCAGGTAGATAAGGACATGATTCCTAACAAACCCGCAGTCCTTATGGTGAATAAGAAAATGAAGGACAAGGCAAAGGGGCAAATAATTATAAATAGTCTGAAGCCCCCGAGAACCATCCTTCCAAGAAGGGGAAGATCCAGAGGCAGGGAAAGGAATAGGTGGTAGTGTGTTTTGCATGTGCCAATCAAGACCACTGGAAGAGGAAATGCACCCAAAAGTGTGGGGATGCTAAAGGTGTGTTTGTTATTGAGTGTAATCTTTCCATTTCTACAAATTGGGTATTAGATACAGCTTGTGGGGCTCACATCTATATTCAAATTCATAAACCAAGTAGATTTAGAAATATTTCCAGAGGAGAGGTGGAACTTCGAGCTGCCAAGGGCGCAAGGCTGGCTGCGTTGGCTATTGTGATTACCACCTCTCATTGCCGACTGGGATGATTTTGGTTTTACATAACTGTTACTATGTGCCTAGTGTTACCAAGAACATAATTTTTGTATCTTGTTTAGATATAGATAGACTTATTTTCAAGTTTGGAAATAAGGGTTGTCTATTTTATAAGAACAATGTATATTATGGTATGTCTCATTAAAATAATGGTTTATATGTATTAAATTATTAAAACCAAGTATTGGTAATTGATAACGAAACAAACTCACATGACTCATACATCACCCAGTCATGGCATCACCGTCTTGGTCATGTAAATGAGAAACGCCTGACAAATCTCTGCCAAGATGGTTATTTGGACTCTACTAAGCTAAAACCACTTGATAGATGTCATGCTTGTTTATAAGGAAAAATGACCAATTCTCCCTTCGGTGGACAAGGTGAAAGGTTCACAGAGCTTCTAGGATTGGTGCACACAGATGTAGGTGGACCATTTTTAGTAGAAGCTAGATGTAGATATTCTTAATTCATTACTTTTACTGATGATTTGAGTAGATATAGCTATGTCTACTTAATGAGGTATAAGTCATAAGCCTTAGAGAAATTTAAGAAATTCAAGAATGAAGTAGAGAATCATCTTGGTAAAAATATAAAGAAACTTCGATCGGATCAAGGTGGAGAATATCTGAACCAAGAGTTCATCGATCTTCTACGGGAGTCTGGGATTATATCTCAAATCACTCCTCCTTATACACCACAGTGGAACGATGTTAGTGAAAGGAGGAACCGCACCTTGTTGGACATGGTGAGGTCGATGATGAGTCATGCAGATATTTCGTTATCCTTTTGGGGATATACATTACAAACTGCATCATACACATTAAACTGGGTACCAATTAAGGCAGAAAATGGAATTCCATCTGAGTTATGGAATGGAAGGAAACCCACTTTGTCGCACACATGTGTATGGGGATGCGAGGTGTTTGTTAATGCCTTCACAGGAAACAAACTAGCACCCCTGGGCATGAGGTGTATCTTTATAGGATATCCCAAGGAAATGAAAGGATATTACCTATATAACCATTCAGACAAGAAAGTGATTGTCGCTTGAAAAGTTGTCTTTCTTGAGAGGGAACACATCCTCAAGAAGGATAGTGGGAGAAAGATTGAATTAGATGAAGTTGATGCTCAAGATACACAGGAGTTGGTATAGGAACAAGTTCCAAAATTCCTCATGGAAGAGGTTACAAAAACAAAAGTACTGTGTAGGAGCTCAAGAGAGGTAAGGGAACTAGAGAGATTTGGTTTCCTAGTCACCAAGGATAGTGAATCCTTATTGTTTGAAAATGATGAACCTATCTCTTAAAAGGAAGAAGTAGAAAGCTCATAAACTGCAAGATGGCTAGAAGCTATGAATTCTGAGATGGATTCCATGTATCAGAATCAAGTATGGGTTCGGGTTGATGAGCCAGTTGATGTAAAGCATGTTGGATGCAAATGGGTATTCAAGAGAAAACTGGACATGGAAGGTCAAGTTAGCACCTATAAAGCAAGGCTAGTGGCTAAAGGATTCAGACATCATCAAGGAATTGACTATGATGAAAACTTTTTGCCAGTTGACATGTTTAAATCCAGAAGAATCATACTTTCCATAACAGCTTATCATGACTATGAGATTAGGCATACGGATGTCAAAATGGAATTCCTTAATGGGAACCTTCAGGAAGATTTCTATATGACACAACCAGAAGGGTTTGTGACAACAGGTGAATCCAAACAGGTTTGCAAGTTGCAGAAATCCATTTATGGATTAAATCAAGCATCCAGGTCATGAAACATTCGATTTGATGAATCCATAAAGGAATTTGGTTTCATTAAGAATAAATATGATCCATGTGTTTATAAGAGGTTTAATTGGAATACAATCATTATCCTAGTAGTATATGTTGATGACATATTGCTTATTGGAAAGGATGTACCATTCCTACTGTCAGTTAAGGACTATCTAAACAAGTGTTTCTCCATGAAGGAATTGGGTGAAGCAGCCTGCATTCTAGGGATCAAGATCATTCGTGATAGATCTAAGAGGATGCATGGACTAAGTCAGGGTACATACATTGACTAGATACTAAATAGATTTATTATGGAACAATCCAAGAGGGTATTGGTTCCATTTTCACATAACTTACATATTTTTAAGAAAATGTGTCCCCAGACACAATAGGAGAAAGATAGAATGAGTAAGATCCCATAAGCTTCGGCTATAGGATCCATCATGTATGTCATGTTATGTACCAGGCTTGATGTTTCCTATGAACTGAGCATGGTAGGCAGATATCAACCAGATCCAGGAGAACAGCATTGGAATGCTGTTAAAACTATCCTTAAGTATCTGAGAAGAACTAAGGATGTTTTCCTGGTGTATGGAGGAGATGAGGAGCTTGTCATCAGAGGGTATGCTGATTATGGTTTTTAGACAGATCAGAAAGATCTGAAGTTGCAATCTGGATATGTTTTCTGTCTCAATGGAGGAGCTGTGAGCTGGAAGAGTTCAAAGCAGCTAGTTATCGCTGATTCTACAGCGGAGTCCGAATATATAGCTGCTTTTTATGTAGCTAAGGAATCCATTTGGATTCAGAACTTTTTCTAGAATCTTGATGTGGTGTCTAGAAAGAAATATCATATCACATTGTATTGTGATAATACTGCAGTGGTGGCTCTTGAGAAAGAACCAAGGTCACATAAACAGACAAAGCATATACTCAGAAAGTATCACCTCTTGAGGGATTTCTATCAAAGGTGTGAAGTAGCAGTGAGAAGATTGTCCATAGAAGAGAACGTGGTAGACCCCATGATTAAAGGCCTATCTCAATAGAAGCATGAATATCATGTGACAGCTAGCGGGTTAAAGGTTGTTAGCAGTTGGATCTAGTCCAAGTGGGAGTCTGTTGGATTTGGTGTCCTAGAACCAACTACTTTGTACTTTATTCATTAATAAAATCCTTATCAAATCATGATTTTTATTCTGCGTGACAATGCATGTGATAATTTCCTAAGGATAGTTGTTGCATTAAAGGGTCATAGCGGATCCCTGCTATGATGAGAACCTGGAAGTGCCATAACACTATTCTTGAATATATGTTCTATAGTCAGATGATGTTATTTGAGGGATACAAATAATATAGTCCATTATGGGTGAGGACTCATAAAACTTTGAGGCACCTTCTCATGGTGTGTTCCCTTGGTAATATCCAGGAGGATATTATGCGAATGAGACCTGCTAGTAGGAAATCTATATTTCATAGTGTCATTGGATGTTCCTATCTACGGATGTGTGTATTGGTCCTTAGACTTTAAGATTATTATTAATGGGTATTACAACTCATGCACTTAGATGTATTGATGAAAACTGTGACGACACACTATTCGCAGCGAGGTAGGATACGTTGGGTGCGTCACGAGTAATACTGCATTAATAGAGAATGCGAGAAAGGATTTGTCCCTTCTGTTCCATAATGTAAGTAGATATCTCATGACCTTTGATGGAATTGATATAACCTAAATAAATCAATGGCCATGGTAAGGTATGGGTGAGTTCAATTCCGGAAATTCAAAGAAAGAATAATCGAGCACATGGGTTGATGGCACTAACATGCAACACGCTTGATTCATGATATCATGACAAAGAGATTATATTACACGATAAGCGTTCATATGAGGTGACACGTCAATGCGGCATCAAATTCTTTCTCTTGGGTAACTTGACCTGTTGCTAGATAGTAATCTTGGACTTTAGACAAGACCTCCTAATGCCAATGGGAAAGAGGCCTAGAGGGTCACACACTAAGTGTGTCCATGTATCTTAGTTAAATATTAATTTAATAAGTTAAATAAATATTATTCCCGACTGTGGTTTAATAATTATTTAAGGATTCCTGATCGCATTTATTTCGACACTAGTTATTTGAGAGAATATATTGTGGATGAAATAATATATATTTATTAGCGAGTAATGCGGTTACATTTATTTAAGAAATAAATAGCCATTACTCAAGGACTAATAAATGTGGTGGAGGAAATAAAGGAAAAGTGGAAAATAAAAGTACATGCCATGTATATTGAATATACATGCTGTGTAGTTTTATGGAAAATGAGTACATGCCGTGTATTAATGATTACACAGCGTGTAGTTTTTTCAGCCGGAATTTCAAGGAAATAATATCGTTTTATTAAATGATATTTATTATAATCAACATGGGTGCATATCAAGGAATTAATCATTCGAAATGGGGGTTTTCAATAAGAGTTAATGAAATAAATAAAATGCATAACGCGTTTATTTATTGTCATAGCTCTATAACCTCCAACCTGATTATAAATATCCTCACAACCCCAACACTTTTTCAGGGAGAATCATTGTGCACAACAATTCTGGAGAGTTCTCTCAAGGACAAAAGAACTCCTTCCTCCAAGAATGCTCTCAAGACCGAGAGAGATCCACCACCACCGGATCGAGTTGATCGAAGGCAGACATCGCAAGCAAAGGTTCTTTCATGCTAGCACCCGAAGATCCCTTTGGTGACGTCCAGAGATATGTGGAGCACGTGTGGATCACTGATAGAGGAATTTTACACTTGGATTCTACGACACAACGACGGATAACACCAGATCATGACTAGAGACATCAATGAAGAAATAATTACATCAAGGTAATTCTTTTCAATTAATTAAATTAATTATAACCAACATATAATGATCCTATCTCTATGGTTCTGGGACTCCCTCTTTTGTTTTTAGTTATTCATTCTATTCTGAAGATCTGGTGTTTTACATCGTGACAGATCTTGGATTGATCATTGTTAAAGCTAAAATCAAAGTTGGGAAAACCCACCAATGTGCTTCCACTGCACCCGGAACCTAAATATATAACACCAACCAGTCCATTCACAAGATTAGGTCAAAACATGACATCTATAGGACAAACAGGTCCCAAAAGAATGATACCCACCAATCTCTAGATCACAACCATTACACTACCAGATGTCCTAAACTTGTACTCTTAGTGGAGTATCAAGCGACATTACCCCACATGAAGTCTCCACAGTTAAGCCTAGCACAATTACAAACTGAGCAGAAATAAAGGAATGTGTAGCACCTGTATCAAAAAGCACTAGAAATTGTGGAAGCTACAATAATAATACCTCAAATAGTAGATGGTCCTACCTCACCACCTTCAGGTGTAGCCCTAACTGCATGGAGATGACCTTCCCCTTTACCCTGGGCTCCAGCTTGAGTACCTTGCACTGCACTTCTCTGTTGGTAAGGATGCTCTCGCCCCAAAGTCCCACATCCACTGCCTTTACCACTAAAACTCATAGAACTCCAAATGCCTACCTGATAAAGGGTAACTGACCCCCTACCCACACTTGTCAACTTCCTCTGACCTCCATCATTCCCTAACTGTCGCGGGTTCCTACAGAACCTCTGCATGTGGCCTAACCTTCTGCATACTCAGCACTCGACCGGTGGGTGGGTACATTGGTCACACTTGTGCCCCATCCTACGACACTGATAATAGAAGATCTAGTCACCACCCTGAGAATCCAACCCCCACTTCTAACTACTTTGTGTGCTTTCACCCTGTTGAAAGATTCTAAAGTGTCACTTTATACTATAAGAAGCCACACCACTTGCTCACCTAGCTGGCACCACAAGTTCAATACCTGAAGCTCCCATCATGTTTCTCTCTGAGATAAGGGCTTAATCCACCACTTCATCAAATATATTCAGAAAAAATATATTCACTTGATATCTGATCTCGTGTCTTAGCTCGTCCTAGAATCATTTCTCTACGGCTTTCTCGTCTCCTATCAACGTCAGAACGAAGTGTCTCAGATCGGTGAAATGACTGGCATAGTCTATTACCGACATTGTCCCCTGAGTTATCCTCATAAAATCTGCATCCTTCTCCTACCTCAAGGTTTTTTGATATAAGTTCTCAAGGAACTTATCCTAAAAATACTTTTACATCATTCCTTCATTCTGCTTCATTTGGACCACAATGTCCCACCAATGATTTTCTAGACCCATTAGTATATAGGTATCTAACTTAACTCTCTTCTGGATAAGAGTCTCTAGATGGTCAGAAATAGTTTATATGGAATCTATCCAGAACTCTACTGCTTTTGGCCCACCCTCTCCAGTAAAGTTCAGAGAGTGTTGCATCTAAAACACCCTGGTCAGCTCAAATATACTCGGTGCAACCCGCCTTGGGTCTTGTTCATTCATCTGTATAATATGAGAAAATTTCTCTTGAAACTAGTCTTCCTTATCTCCTTGGATCACCACATTCTCTTGCTCCAGCACTAGAGGAGTGTTCTCAGAAACATCCTAATGTTTCCCAACTAGCACACATCTTCAAGGTGGCATTTCTCTACAATGCCAAACATGAGCTTTAGAATGCAACAATAATGCTTTTATGAGAAGGGAAGAGATATAGGTAGGCTCGTCACTTTCCACCAAACCAGTTTTCATACACTACCCAAACAAGGCCACTCACAACCAGATCACTACCCTTCTCCATCTCTCCTAAGGTCATGGCTAACACGGGTATCTGATTCACATGGTTACAAGCCTTATCTTTTACCCAATTTAAAACCATTTCCATATCCTAATTTATTCTTACAACAGGTTAATCCACTTTTTCTTCTTTATCAAGTACCATTTTCTACTTACTAATTGACATTTTTACTTCCCTTTTTACCCATTCATATCATCTTATTAGGAACGATTTCATTGCTTTTTAAGGAAAACAAATGCATCCTAGCCTTTATATCACACACACCCATCTCGTGTGTGTGCCTACCATGATGCATGTCACTTACCTACTTAGGTGTCTAGAATGATTTATGAATTCACACCCTCGTACATTTCCATCCATGAGAGAAATATCATAAAATTTTCAAATCAAACAACAAGTGCATCACCCAATGGTGAAATAACATCAAATATAACAACACACACCAAGAGCAACAATCACCTCCCAGGGTGACTTGGGGTTTTCCCCAAACATGGGTTGCCTAATCCCAAGAACGAGCTCATTATCAAGGCCCAACACTTTCCTAACCTCCTGTCTACCATCCCCAAATAGTAAAAAATAGAAAAAAACCATTTGATTCCACTTTGTAACATCTCTGACCCAGGAGCCACTAATCTGGCACCCCGATCCGGGTCATCACATGACCTCAAGCACTCCTCCTCATACGCTAGAGGTTTCCGACTAGTATAGAGGTTCTAATAGGTCACATGGGGAGACTTACCCTCATTACCAAATTAATTCATAGCAGATATTAGTTTAAATAATAGAAACAATAGGAAACAATCAATAACATGCATAAATGACCCATTCCCAAAAACTGGGTACAATCATATATAATAGTAAATATGTCATTCTATGCTACAGTTCCAAGTGACCAAAACCAAAATAAAGGAAAATATTACAAACCCCAAAATGGTTTAGACTCCAAGTCTAGAACCTCACCCATACATTCCCTATGTCCCACTCAACTCCCTAGCATAGGGCCCTTGCCCTTGTATTGACCTGCAAGCATGAAATTTGCTCGGGAACCCAATGGAATCCCAAGAAGGGTGTGAGTATAACTTAGTAGGTAACCATAAATGGTGTCTACAAAATATCCAGCAAAAGTATATAGTGCATGAAAATGATAATTAATGGTAAATAAAGGTAAAAAGTTCAATTAGTCATTCTAAACTACGATCCTTTAAATTATACTACAGATAAAACACAATTTTATTGAATATTGTTTTGATAATAAATGATATAATTTCCTCACATTATTCTAAATATGATCAATTATGAAATATTTGGGATTATATCATTCATTTTCAAATTTGATGAAAATTTCAGTTTTACCCTTTTAAAATTCACTGTAGTATTTCGAGCATAAATAAAGTTATGTGAAATATTTTGACTTAAAATTTTTTAAATGTGTTTATGACATAATGGGATATAAATTCTATTTAGGACATGGGAGATGGATCATGCATTTTAGTGGAGTAAATGGTCCATGAAGACAAAATTGGACAGAACCATTCAGATTGGACACCAATTCACTATTTGGGTCGTATCTTCTTCATCCAAACTTGGATTGAGCCCAAATTTGGAGGGAAGATTGGGGAAATAACTATGAAAAAATCATCATTATTGAATTCTATCCAATTCACTTGTTTTTAGGTCAATTATTCGGTGAAACTTGGAATAAAATATTTGACTGAGTTTTCATTTCACACTTAAAAAAGTTATGTAACCCTATCCCTCAAAAACTATATTTAAATGGGTTTTTAACTCTTTTTGATAGATGGTAGAGAATTTGGGAAGGTGTTACCAAAAGGGTGTCTCTTGGGAACACCTCACAACCCTTGGAATAAGTAAGTCCTTGTGAAAAGTTCTCTTCTAAGAAGGCTCTCCTCTCCCACCTCCTCTTTGTTTTTCCTTATTTTTATGCTTGTAACATGAATTTTATTCCATAAATATTATGTGTTATTCTCTTTTAATCTTCTTATTTTTATTCTTGGGCAGTAATATAAGAGTGTAGATGAGATTGGGTATTCCCCTTTCAATCCATTGCTTATGAAAAACGTCTCCACGATGACAACTCCGCCCATAGAAGAGTGATTTCTTTGGTAGTTGATCTAATCCCCACTCCCTTAATTTATTTATTTTTAATCCATAAACATACTTTAATTCATAAATTGTGATCAATTAATTGAGTTTTAATTTCTAAGTGACTCAATCGACTTGCACTTTACCGCGTGGTCGGGCTTGTGTAAACCGTGTGAGTGAAACCTCAATCACAAAATATAATCACTTTAGGATAGAATTTTAGGGTTTAAATCTCATACCTAAACATAATTAATTCTCAAATACAAGTAGGATATTCTTTCCTAATTGACCACTGACCACAAGTTGGATTTTGGATCACAATCAAAGTAGGGTTCTACGATTGGAGGTCTCGAAGTTAACCTAGGGCTCATTTTCACAAATATTTGTAGTTGTGTTAATTTCCGTAGGGTTCAGAGGTTAACAAGGTTAGGGGATCATAATTGAATGAATTATAATTATATGGGATAATGATAAATGAATGTTTAAGGTGTTTGATTATATCAACTACGTCTTCTCATATAAGTGTTTCCAAGAAATTGTCTCTTGATTGTTGCTTCTCATTTTCTTGTTTAATTTATTGTTTGAAAGTCACAAAAAAAACCCACCATATTTATTTTACTTCGTTTTTAACTATTTAAATACTTACTTAAATCCCATTAATAGTTGTTTAATTTGATTCCTCCTTGAGAGAATGTCCTAGGTCATCCATTGTGCTGCACTTAGTAAAATCACAAATAAATATTTTTGAGAGCGTGTGCGACAACGTCCTTTAAAATTGGCATCGTTGTCAGGGAGGAAAGTAATTATTTCAACCAATTAGAGGTACTTATTTTATTTTACATTTTATTCTCTTCATCTCTTCTTTCTTCCTTCTTTACCCAATCTGATGTTTTTTTTCTTCTTATTTTATTTTCTTCTACTTCTTTTTGGACTATCAACTTAAAATTATCATTTTAATTTTACTATGGTCCACTTTACTTATTTTCATTTTAATTTTATTTATGACACAAACTAATCTTGAATATCTCTTAGATATTGACCTTGAGATTGAATGAAGCCTTAGTGATTGAATCAGACATTCTCAGTCTATGGTAAGTTTCAGCATTCAAACAGTTAGATAATTTCTCCACTCCAAGAACATTGAAATTGGAAACACTTCTAATTCCAACATAAAACAAGAACCAATGGCTACAAGTAATGGAAATGAACTTAATAGAACTATTTATGAATTGGATGCACTTGATACTAACTATCAACCAAATTGTATTGAATGCATGAATCTCGAATCGGACTTTGAACTCAAATCTGGGTTAATTTATCTTCTTCCGAAGTTTCATGGATTATCTGGTGAGGATCCAAACAAACATTTGAAAACATTTAATGTGGTTTTCTTAACCCTTAAACCCAAAAATGTTTCTGAAGATCAAATCAAACTAAGAGCATTCTCATTCTCACTTGATGGAGCTGCGAAAGATTGGATGTATTATTTACAACCTGAAGATGTAACTTGTTGGAACAATTTGAAACGTGTTTTCTTGTAGAGATTTTTTCCAACTTTAAGGACCACATACATTCGAAAGGAGATCTTGGGTATCAAGCAAGACCAAGGGGAGTCAATGTATGAGTACTGGGAGCAATTCAAGAAGTTGTACCAAGCTTCCCACATCACCAAATCAGTGAGAAACTCCTCATCCGATACTTCTACAAAGGACTCACATCTTTGGAGAGGAGCATGGTGGATGCTACAGATGGAGGAGCATTGGTGGAAAAGTCACCAGTAGCTGCACATGCGTTGATCGACAAAATGGCCCAAAATTCCCAACAATTTGGCGATCAAGGTACACCACATGTTAGGGGAGTACATCTGGTAAGTCCATCTTCTCTTGAAAGTCATTTGATTGATACCAAGTTGGAATAATTGACAACTATGGTGAGGCAGATTGCTTTGGAACAAAAGACATCCCAACCCCCTCCTTCAAGGCCTTGTGGAATTTTCACTGAGATAAGCCACCCAACTGACTATTGCTCGAAACTACAAGATATAGAGGATTGTGTAGCAGTGTTTTCTAGGAGAGAATATCAGCAGCAACAACAACCATAACCCCAAAAGAAGCTTGATTCCTTTTCACCAGCATACAAACAAGGGTGAAAATATCAATCTGACATGAGGTATGGCTCTAGAAAACAATAAAGACCCCTTTTTCACCAAAACTTTCAGCATCCTCCACCTTACCAGTAGGGTTTCCAACAACCCCAAAGGAGATTTGAATCTCAAGCATCAATAATCCAATAACAAGGGAATCCCCCAACCAAGTTAAATTTTAACACTAATGACCTTTTGAAGAAAATTGTTCTTAATCAATAGAATGAGATGAAGAGTCAAGGTTCGGAGCTAAGGGAGTTGAAGAATCAAATGAGCCAGATTGCCACTACCCTCCATGAACTGGTAAGTAAGAATTCTGGAAATCTACCTTCCCAACCTACTCCAAATCCCAAGGGTAATGTTAGTGCCATAACATTGAGAAGTGGGAAGCAAATGAATGATACATTTTTACTATCCATTCCACTAGGATTGACCTCAAATCCGGAGAATCCCCATTCAAGACCAGCTAAAGAGAAACCAAAAGAGAAAGATAAAAGTAAGAAAAAGATTGATAATGTTCCTCCTAAATGTAACACCCCAACCCCAGTTACCCAGAGTCGGTGCATTATTAAATAACATTGGCATGATCACAAAAGATCAAGTCTCTAAAGATCAATTAGTTTAGTATCCTTGGAAACACTAGATACAATCATTAGTCTTACATTACATGATAAAGTAAAAAACTACAACAACATAGTCTCCATAGTCCACACTCATATCCCCTCAGAATATCACTGCAGGTCAGTCATAAAACTCTTCTTCACATACTGGAAAAAATAAAACATAAAAAGGGGTGAGCTCAGATGCTCAATAAGGATAAAAATATAGCATAAATTTTCATAAATAAGTATAAACTTTTAATGGAATGTATAACTAAAACAAAAGCCTTTTAAACTTTAACTTCAGTATAATATGAAAAAAAAATGAAATAATTTCATTTAATTATTCACATAGATATTCTACTAGTCAAATAATCACATGCAATATCAATAAACACTTTCATAATGATGGAATTCATAATGACAGACTATCATAACCACATAGTCAAGGCCTTGTGCCAATACTACAAATAAGATTTTGTCAAGGCTTTGTGCCAAGACACTAGTTTGTCTCATTAGACCTACCGATGCATCGAGGAGCTATAGAGAGCTCCACCCGTCACTTACTAAGTCCAATGCATTCCTCATATGAATAGGTTTAAACATAACATAAACATTCGTATTAAAACTAGCATACGAAATGTCAATAATTTCTCCATAAACCATGAATGGTATAAAAATAATACATCCATAGTCAAACATATCACAAAACCTTAAATACAATATGGAAGTTTTGTATCATAATAAATCGACTTCAAATAATCTTAAAATCCATCAAAGGATGTTGACATAGATGAAATCAAAACTATTTGAGAGAAATATCTCTTTTTTGAAATCATTCAAAAGTTACATAATTATAAAAGAAAACATTTAATTTGAAAATATTATTATAAGATTGTAAGGGAGTCTTTGAAAATTTTATAAAGGTGGAAAATAGCTGCACCCACCGTATAAGTTAAAAAAAGACATTCTTACCTTAATTTTGTCGAAAAGGTTAAAAAGGAACCTGTTTGGAAAATGACAGAAATATTCCTTTATAAACATATTATAAAAGTAAAACAAGGGTATAAATGACTTTAACCCATAGTCTATAAAATAGTAAGAATGTTTTGAAATACATTTTTAAGAAACATGGATGTGGATGATAAAGAGGTCCCAGTAGATAATTACGTATAAACAACCTCAGATAATAAAGAGATTGTGAAATAAACCCTTACCATATACTTTTCCTTGGTCGAGGGTAGGTTAAACTCATGTATAATAGTCAAATAAATATTATTAAATTATACAAGAATAATATAAATAAATATGATATCATATATGATCTTTTAATATTGCTTTGTTAATAATATTTTAGTATTATCGTCATTTCGGGTGTTCACTTACTCCTTTTCTTTTATATGTTTTGTTAAATAAGTCATTTTTGTTATGGATAGGTTGTATATTATTCATATACAAAATTATATCAAATCCTTAAACATTATTTTTAATCATCTAATGAAAATTATTCTTGAATGGATACAATAGGGAATGAATCTCATCGCGTTCGTGGAGACGGTAATCCGTACGTACGCACGAGTGATAATATCATTCTTCTGATATTAAAATAAAATATAATTGGATAGTATATCATATATACAGAATAATTATCATGTTATATTTATTATTTAAATCAATTACACATCATTGTTATACCCATCCAAATAATAATGTATTGAATAACAATTACACCACGACGTGGAGATAGTAATCTGTACGTACGCACGTATGGTGACATGTCATTCAAAGGATGGATAGAATAATGAATATGGTTGTACCATATTTATAATAACATCACATTATATAAAATATAGTAGATTTATTATTTTATAATGGAAACAACAAAGATAGAGTAAGTAGAAGAAGAAAGGAACTTGAAATAGGTGATGAAATTTTTACCTCTTCTTCAGGTTCTTCCTTTTGATTTGATAAAAAGGGATCCTTAGGTTGGATTTATGACTAAAGGAAGGCCTCTAGGATGAATTTAGGACAGTTTAGAGGGTATTTGGGCCGAGTTTGGCTGAGCCAAATGGCTTTTAAGGTGTGAATTAGAGAGAAGGGGGAGTACCCTTTTATAATAGGGGTGAGGGGCACCTTAGGAAAAGCTAGAATTATAATTTTATAATAAAATAATTTTTGGTTTATAATAGATAAAAATGAATTATTTAAAGGATAAGGTTCTTATGGGTCTAAAACCACTCAACCAATATTTTTTAGACACTTTTGGGTCACTATATTAACTTTATCTTTTAGATTTAACTCTTAGTTAAATAGTTTGACATTTACCATGTCTCTTTGTATTTTTATATTATATGGTTAATAAACATACTATATACTTACAAGAGAACCCAAAGTGGTTCATTAATGATACTAATATCATTATATAAGTCTTTTGACCAAACCTTAGATTTTTAGGAATAGAATATCAATTAATAATATAATATATTTTTTTAAAACTCTTTTATGTCAATTTTGACACTATTTGGTATTTGGTTTTTTCTAAATTCATAATAGCATTATTACTTCCAAAACAATTCATCTAAACAACCCTAATATGTCATATTAACCTATTAAATTAGTTTAATTCATAATAAGTCTCAAATTACATTTACTTGGATATTTATAATATCAATTATTTTAATATTTCACTAATTAGGTAATTACTGCATCGGCATTGTGTCATAAATAAATTAAGTTATTTAATGTCCAAAAAATATAGATAAAATACCATTATGTAGTAAATCTCTTTATCTTTCTAATTAATATTTATAGTTAAATTTTTATTATGTTTAACCTTATATTAAAAATGGTTTAGTTATTAAACTTTGAATTTAACAATTTTAACTCTTCTTTGAATTAAATAATAATAAATGTCCTAATCTAATCCAAGTGGACCTAAAGGATCATATTTTATTTATAAGGTTTTTTTGGTCGAATTACACTTATCCAATTGAATTATGACATGTGTTGTGGTAATATTAATATCATTTTTACCTTTAATTACCCTATTTACTTTTAACCGTGGTAAATAAAAGTAAAAAGTTACTATTCACCAAAAATTATTTTCATCTTATTGAACCAAATTTTGTTTACTGATATCAACTATGACTCTCAAATTTTTAAAATTCAACTCACAAAAGCGGAAAAATTAAGTTTTATGCAAATTTGCAAAAGCTCCTAGGAGGTGGGTAAAAGACGGTAAAAAGTTCAATAAACTTTTTATATATCTAAACTTATTATAAAATGACTCCAATGAATTATATTAAACTTATATAGGTATTATGTATCTATTTTGACTTAAAATAAATTTAAATAAAATAACTAATTATTTAAATAAAAATTTGGTTTAACCAATAACTCAGTGTTTTCACTATTCATCAAAAATTGAAAGTTTTCATAAAAATAAAAAAAAATCACCCTAAGCTAATTTTGATATTATAAATTAAAAAATTAAGTCTATTTTACCAAATTAAATACATATAAGTTGCATTTATTAATTTATAATTAATTTCCGTGGTAAAACCAAAAAGCGTGTTTTTAAGAAATAAGAACTAACAAAAGATTGATACTTATTTATGTTCAATTTCATAGTGAAATTATTTACAATGAATAAAATTGGATTAAATGGTAAAAATATAATCTATTTATACTTCCAAATCATAAAAATTTATGATTTAAAATTATTTTTATTAAAAAATTTGTTTTCAGTTAAAATATAGTATTTTTCACTATTCACCCAAATATGAAAGTTTTCAGAAAAACACAAAAAAAAATTGAAACTAAATTCTTATGTCACGATTCTAAATAATAAGTATATTTTTTCAAATTGAAAATATAAAAGTTTCAAATATTGGATTTGAAAAGGGTTCTCCATTAAAAGGTGGTAAAATTGCATTTTTTGAAAAATACTTCTTTTATCTGAAAAAAAATGAATTTATTCTTAAATTATGTCTAATAAACCAATAATATGAATTCTAAAATTATAAGGATTATATAAAGTTCAAAATTCAGCTAATACTATTCATAGCTGCTTTTTAACGTCTAGTTTGGTAAGTTGTGGTGTGCTTGAACTCAGTGTTGCATGTAGTGCATGTTATTGAATTACTTTGAAGAAGTAACATACTATGAAATCTTGGGGTGTTACATTCTTCCCTCCTTAAATAAATTGCGTCCTCGCAATTTTAAATTGTTCTTCAAAAATAAAAGGTTGAAAATAGAAAATACCTTTGTGGGAAAACCCACATTGGAAATTGGGTTAATAAAATTTAGTTTTAATAAGAGGAAACGGGGAATGAAAAAGCCACCACAAAATTATAATCTTGATTATAAGAACATTGGTGGAAATTAGAGACACATAATTGGAGGAAAAACATAAATATTTATAGGGAGTGATTGAGGTCATCAGTCACAAACAATTGTAGAATTGAGGGCATCAAAGCCATCAATCTATGATGATTTAAAATATCATCGGTTCAACAAAACATTAGGTATTAGGATAACACATTTTTAGTTTTAAGATCCCTTACTTAATGTTTAATAATTAATCTCTTCATAGAATAAGAGAGGAAAAAAATATATACTTGACAAGTAGAGTTCCATCCATTAAATAATTTCTACCACAAACTCATCTTTCACTCTAAAAGATAATAGAACTTAAAAAAAATCTATTTATCCTATTCGTATAGGGTTCTAAAAAAATTAATTTATAATTCATCTACCAGACCTTTTAAAAAACTACATTATTCAATCTAGGACATCACATGGGCCAGTGGTAGGTGATACACCCTTGTCGCCCTTCGGTTGCGGGTTCAAGTCTCGCGGCCTTGCCGGACGCGACGGGTTGCCACCCGACCTCTGGGTTGTCCTTTTTATGGCAATCCAAAAATAATCTCAAACTAGAATTATCCAACATACTTCCGTCTAAACTCACAGTCCAAAATTTATAAGGTTAACACAATGAAGATCATTTTTTCCATGTAATAACATGTGAACACCTTCATCATGAATTATTTTAAAACATGATAACACCCTAAATTACCATAAAACCTTATTGATTATATTCATGATCCCTTATCATTTACATAATATGGGATATATTCCTTATATCAAAAAATATTGAATATTCCAACAATAATGAAATAAACAAACTATTAATCAGTTCCAAGGAAGTCAAGAATATTCAATATAATTTATCCAAATCAACCATATCTTATTCCAAAATCACTACCTCATTACCAGGACCATATTAAGTATTATATTTCCTTCAACCATTTATTTTTCCAAAAAGTGTAGCATACTATTAACTAACTTTTCTTAGAACCATATAATCTCAAATCCTCAATAAAATAGTATTATAGTACAATCCACATTTATCTCCATAATTCATATAACCAGTATATTTTTGATACAACACTCAAATGAAATAATTCTATAATAACAACATAATAACACTAGTCATTACTCTTCGTCTGAGTTAGTATCATAACTTGATTATTATCCAATAGAATCATTTAAGGTATACTTTGATGACTGGGACATTGATTCACATAGTGTCCCAACTCCTTGCAAATGAAACATTGTACATTTGAAACTTTTTTCTTACCCTTGCAATCATGTACTTGGTGTCCTTTTTCTCTAAACTTATAATAAATTCCAATTCCTTTCAAGCATTTATGTAGTACCCCTGATTTCTGGTATGTAACCCTTTATTGATGCTTTTAATGGTTATAAAGTTAAGGGTGACGTATGGGAGAGTTGGGAGAACTCGGAATGAAGTTTTGGGGAAAAAAGGGAAGTCGCACGGGTGGCGCACAGTTTGTCTAAACCATGCAGTAAAATCGTGCGGAGTTGGTACTGGAGGCAGTAGCTTCTGCACGGGCGGTGCACAGTTTGTCAAAATGTGCGGCCAAACCATGAGAGAAGGGTGGCAGAGGCAGTAGCTAACGCACGGTTAGCACACGGTTTGTCAAACCGTGCGAACTGACCGGGTGGCCACTTAAACGAGATCCTATAAAAGTGGATCTCATGCGTTTTTGCCTCTAAGTAGCTTGTTTTTTCTCCTAAGAATCCCTAACTCGGGATTTTGGTTCTCCCAATGTCAAAGAGATTCCTACCATCATTCCGGAGGTGATCTGAAGGATTCTCTTGGTGAATCGAAGCCAGATTCTTGAGGTATGTGATCGTTCTTGTTTGGTTTCTCAGATCTACTTATATCTACTTCTTCTCTTCTCTAAATTTATTAGATCTAAGCCCTTTATGGGTAGATATAAGCATGTGGATGCCAAACATGATGATTTATGGTCTTGGTTGTGTTAGGAGAAGAGATCTAAGGAGGATCCTTGGTGAATCGGCCCGGTTGTCTTGTGCGTTCTCTGTTTGTTAGGGTTTTCATCAAAACCTTTGAGGTAGGTGGATTCACTCTTGACTCCTCTTATTAGAATTGGTTGGATTAGTTTCAAATTTTTTATTTGAATGGTTTTGATTGTGAAAAGCATGGAATAAATCTTCTTTAGTGGTGATTTATGGTTTTGATGAAATTGTGGAATCTTGGTGAATTATTGTGCAAAGTGATTTGGCTATTTGAATTTAAAATGTTGATTTTAAATTATGAAATTGCTGAAATTGTACATGGTTTGATGAGAAATGGGATTTAAATAAAAATTATGTTTTATTGAAATGGTTTGAGATTGAAATGAATTTGATGGATTTGGTTTTCAATAAAAAGGGAGTTTTATTGAAATGGTTTGAATTGGTGTAACACAGTTGGTTTTGATTGAAAATGGTTTCCAATAAAAGGTGTTTTATTGAAAGGATGATTTTGGCATGATTGTTGGGAATGTGTGGTGTGTGTGTTCATGTTGAATATACGAGGCTTGGTTGAAATAGGACCTTGTGCTCGGTGCCAAACGTTTAATGGCACATGGGACTTTTAAGTATGAGGCTTGGTTGAAATATGACCTTGTGCTTGGTGTCAAATGTGTAATGGTACATGGGAAATAATTACCTTGTGACGACTTGGTAGATCGACAAGAGACCACTCATGAGTATGGAACTTTCATAACGAAGAATGCATGGTTGATTTCAAGGGTTTGTGAAATGGTTGGGTATGCCAAAACGGGATGTTTGTGAAATGGTTTGGAAATTTGGTTGGTTATTTTTCTGGAAAAATAACGTGTTGGAAAAGTCGGTTTAAATTTCACTTTGATGCTTTTGAGCATGGATGGTTTTGGAAAACTTGTTTATATTTAGTTATAAACTTCTTTGGTGAAATTGTTTTATATAAACTATTTTTATATAAATGTGGATAACTTTTCTATCCTAGTGGCGTGAGTAGGGAAGTCATTGGGGAAAACCTACTGAGTTTTATACTCACCCCTACTTTGGCACTTTGGTGCTTTTGCAGATGTTGTATTCTGAGACATAGGTAAAGGTAAATCATCTCATTACTAATGGATTGTGGTGATGTTTGTGAGATGATGTGGAGCTTGGATCTTGTGGACCACTAAGTTGTGGTGTCTTTTGTGAGTCTTGTGTTGTCCTTTTGCTTTTTATTTTTATGTTTGGTTTGTTATTTCTCTGTTATGTACTCTGATGTGGTTTAACATAAATGAAGTTGTTGTTTGGTCTTTCATTTGTTCATGCATCATATAGTGAATGATTATTAGATGGGATTATTTCTTAAAGGGTAAATTTTCCCCCACTTATTCTTGAGACCCTTCAGCATTTATTGCCAGCCTTTGGCATCTTGGGGATGTCACTTAAGGCCTAGTAATGAGTCATTACAATCTGAATCCAATGAGAATTGGCGGGTCATTACAAATGGTATTAGCTTGTTCGTTCCTTTCCTAACAAGTGGTCATTAATGTTCTTGGTCTTGGAGTTGAAATTCCTTCTTGTCTATTCCTTGGGTGGTCATCTTAGACAGGAGTAGGATTATTGGAACTTGAAATGTATAGCATAAAATTACGTAGCTAACCCATTTATGCTGAACTTTAAGTTACCAGAGTATTGGGTACATAAGTGTTTTGGATACACTTCTAGAATGTTGTTAATCTCATTTTCGTGGGTTTAGCCAATGAGAGGAGCATGACATGCATTATAGAGGAATGACTTCCCACTAGGATTTCATATCTCATTGTAAGGAATGAGTAAGAATTTTGTGAAAGGTGACAAATTTTGAAAAATGCGAAAATTGTTTTCAATCGAAAGACTTTGAAAACAGGGTATTTGATGTATTTTGAAAATGAATTGATTTTCAAAAAGTATGTTGAATGTTTTCAAAAATGGTTGAACATGGAAAAAGGTTGTTTGAGAACAATGTTGTGATAGTTGATGTGATAGACTTTGAAATGTTAAGCCAACAGTTGCTAGAGAGTGATATTGACGGAGTTTGTTGTTGGTTTAGAAAATGGCACCCGGTAGGCGTCATCAAAACCAACCCGAAGAAGCTATGGAGAATGTGGGTGCGCCTGAACCACGTATGAACCAATAGTTGGTTCAGAGTATTGTCCAAGCCTTTCAAGATATGGATACAAGGAACCAGAGGAATGAGCCACAACATGTGGATCATACCATCCAGTTCATGAAGCACAATCCACCGAAATTTAGGGGTGATGCTGAACCCGAGAAGGCTGAGGTGTGGCTAAACAGGATAAATCATATATTCGATTTCATCAGCACACCAGTGGAGATTAAAGTAAATCTAGCAACGTATATTCTCAAGGATCTTGCACATCAGTGGTGGGATTTACCAGTGCATGTTAAATTGGATGAAGGCCTTACATGGGATTATTTTGAAGAATTTTTTAACAAACAATTATATCCTCATACGTTCAAGATCCAGAAAACAACAGACTTCTTCAGCTTGAAACAGGAGATCCTCTCTATCACAGAGTATGTGGCTCAGTTCATGAATGTAGTCCGTTTTTCACCAGAGGTTGCGAAAAGTGCTTCTTTGAAGGCACGCATCTTCGAATCGGGGCTAAGGTATGAGATTTGATAGAAGAATGCGGTGCTCTGTATTACGGATTATACAGAGATGGTGAACAGAGCAACGGTTTCTGAACGTGATATCTCAGGATCGATAGGAGGAGGAATGATGATACCCATAGGAATGGGTGGGAACTCTAATGCTGGGAACAAGCGGAAGAGGGACACCTACTTACAAGGTGGGAGTGAAAATCAGAACCATACGACGGGATCAGTCAACCTTCCTCCACGACCCCAGAGCAAAGAAGGTTGCTTTCAATGTGGTTTGACTGATCACATTAAACAAGAATGTATAGCACCACCGAGAGCATGCCACAATTACAACAAGATGGGGAATCTTCAGCAATATTTTCACAGTGCTCCACGATCGGGTGTTCGGGACACTTCTCAGGCATAGTAAGCATCATATTATTCGACAAGGCGAGGATATAAAAATCAGTATCTCCAGCAGAATAGAGATAGTTATGGTGATTCCAGGAATACCATGACTCCTCAGGCAGGGAAATCTCAACAAGGCAATAAGGAGCAAAGTGTAGCAAAAAAGCAATTGTATGAAGCTGAACAGATGATGGTTGTTGATCAGGGTGGACCATCTACGGTGAGAGGTATGATTCTTTTGAATTCTACCCTCATGCAAGTGTTGTTCGATACTGGTGCATCACATTCCTTTCTTGCTTCTTGTATTGCTGATTTTCTGAATTTAAAACTAGAAATGATGCCTTCTGTCTTGAAACTGAAAACTCCTCTTAGTGAAAGAGAATGTCAAGCCTTCGTGTGTAGAGCCTGTTTTATAAATATTGATGGATCTGAGCTGAAATGGGACTTCTCTATGTTGGACATGGATGTCTATGATGTAATCTCGGGTATGGATTGGTTGACAAAGTTTAAGGCTCACATCAACTGTTTTGGGAGAACAGTTAGTTTCACAACTGAGGACAGCTTTGAGCATCTCTTTAGAGGATAAAGGATAGTAAAGAAAGGTGAAAAGATCTTTTTGGAACCAATGGTGGGAACGTTCTTTTACCAATTGAAATCTTTCACTTTGGCATCATTGGAAGAGAGTGAGGGAAATAGTTTTCCAGCTGTGGTAGATCAATTTCCTGATGTTTTTCCTAAAAACTTCTTAGGATTACCACCTGTAAGATAAATGGAGTTTATGATTGATCTCCTTCTAGGGACCAGTCCTATCTCACTTCCATAGTATGGGATGGCACAAATAGAGTTAAAGGAATTGAAAGTGTAGTTAGAGGAGCTGGAAATCAAGGGTTTCATTCGGCCATGCGTGTCTCTGTGGGAAGCACCAGTTTTGTTTGTAAATAAAGAAGATGGAACTCTTTGCTTGTGTGTTGATTATTGTAAACTTAACCAAGTTATGATAAAGAATATATATCCACTTCCATGCATTGATGATCTGTTCGATCAATTAAGGGGAGCTCAATGGTTCTCTAAGATTGACTTGCGATCAGGATATCACCAATTGCGAGTTCGGAAAGAGGATATTCCAAAGACAGCTTCCAGAAGTAGATATGGCCACTAAGAATATGTATTCATGCCTTTCGGTCTAATGAATGCACCAGTTGTCTTCATGGATTTGATGAATTAGATATTTCATCAATATCTGTATTATTTTGTTGTGGTGTTTTTGGATGATATATTGGTGTATTCAAGAATAAGGGTTGAGCATGAGCAACACTTAGCGATAGTGTTGGAAATCTTGTGAGACCATTAGTTGTATGACAAATTATCAAAGTGTGATTTTTGGATACAAGAGGTATGTTTTATGGTCCATGTTGTTTTTGAGAAATTTGTTTCAGTGGATCCATAAAAGATAGAAGTTGTTGTTTCTTGGCAACCGCCGAAGAATGTCTTTGAAATACGAATTTTTCTTGGTCTAGCTGGTTATTACCGATGCTTTTTCCGTGACTCCTCATGACTAGCTTCACCTATGACAGCATTGACAAATAAGAATAGTGCATTTCAATGGACTGAGGAATGTCAGAGATCTTTTCAAGAGTTGAAATTTTTCCTTACATCATCACCTATCTTAATATTTCCAGAATCAGGGCAAGGATATGTGGTGTATTGTGATGCTTTGAGAATAGGGTTGGGTTGTGTTCTCATACAACGTGACCATGTGGTTGCTTATGGCTCAAGGCAGTTGAGAGTTCATGAGAAAAATTCCCCAACACATGATTTGGAGTTAGCTTCAATCATCCATGCTTTGAAAACATGGAGACACTATCTCTTGGGTGAGAAATTTACGGTGTTTATGGATCAAAAAAGATTGAAACACATTTTCTCACAATGAGATTTGAATCTAAGTCAGAGGAGATGGATAGAGTATCTTCAAATGTTTGACTTTGACTTAATGTATACACTGGTTAAGGGAAATTCGGTGGCCGATGCATTAAGCAATAAGTCATATTCTTAGTTGGAAAAGTAAGCTTTAGATGAATGGTAGTTGATGTCGGTCTTAGCTGACATGCATGTGGAATGTGAAGACTGAGGTGATGTTGTTGTTTTCTTTTCAGCTACACTTGTTCTTGATTTGGTGGAGATAGTAAAGGAGTCACAGGAATCCGATGTAGACTGTGTTGTAATGAGTTCAAAACTCAATGGTGGGGAGACCATTGAGGGATGGAAGTTGGATGGGAGTTCAGTTTTGTGTTTCATAGATCGGATGGTTGTACCTATAGTTTGTGAGGAATAACTCCTTAATGCTTACCACCATTCAAGATGGTTTGTACATCCGGGTACACAAAAGATGTATAAGGTGCTAAAGGCACAGTTTTGGTGGAGCGGCATGAAAAGGAAGGTGGCCGAGTTCGTCTCGCGATACTTAACTTGTCAGCAGGTTAAAGCAGAGCATCAGAGACCAGCTGGTATGTTATAGTCTTTACCTATCCCAGTGTGTAAATGGGAGAATATAGCAATGGATTTTGTTACAGGTCTTCCAATATTGGTCTGAAAACACTATGCCATTTGGGTGATAGTGGATCGTCTAACCAAGTCGGTCCATTTCATCCCAATTCGTGAAACTCATACGGTGGAAGTTTTTTCAAAATTCTATATCTGAGAAGTGGTAAAGATGCATGGTATACCAGTGTGTATAGTCTCAGACAGAGATTCGAGGTTCACATCTCGCTTCTGGAAATCATTACAGCAAGCCCTAGAGACTCAGTTGACGATGAGTACGGCGTATCATCCTCAGACAGATGGGCAATTTGAGCGGACGATAAAAATGTTGGAAGACATGTTGTGGGCTTGTGTAATGGACTTTGGTGGCTCATGGGAGGAGCACATACCCTTAGTTGAGTTCTCATACAATAACATTTATCAATCCTCGATACGCATGGCTCCATTTGAATCATTGTATGGGCGTCCTTGTCATTCTCCACTATGCTGGGTGGAAACTGGTGAAACTTCACCAGTCGGGCCGATCCTAGTCCAAGAAAAAATGGAGAAGATTCAGTTGATTAGAAAGAGGATGGAGATGGCTCAAAGTCATCAGAAATCTTATGCAAATCACTATCACAGATCGTTGGCGTTCATTGTGGGTGATCATGTCTTCTTGAGGATCTCTCCAAGACTTGGACATCGTCGTTTTGGGAAATAGGGCATATTATCTCCTTGTTATATAGGCCCTTTTGAGATACTAGAACAGGTTGGTGAGGTGGTGTATCGGTTGGCATTACCACCATGGTTTAGTTCGGTGCATAATGTGTTCCATGTATCTCAGTTGAAAAAGTATCAGCCTGATCCTAACAATGTGATCAGATGGGATCATGTTGACCTAGATCCAGATGCTTCGTTGATACATATCCCCGTACGGATTATGGATAGGCAAGAGAAAGTCTTTTGTGGAAAAAGCATCGGTCTAGTGTGGGTTTTGTGGTAGCATGGTCAGATTCAGAAAGAGACTTGTGAATGTGAAATGGAAATGAACGAGCAGTGGCCGGAACTCTTTCAGCTGGCTGAAGGTTTTCTACTTTCCGAGGACGGAAAGACCAATGGTGGGGAGAATGTAGTACCCCCGGTTTCTGGTATGTAACCCTTTCTTGATGCTTTTAATGGTTATAAATTTAAGGGTGACGTATGGGAGAGTTGGGAGAACTCAGGATGAATTTTTGGGGCAAAAAGGGAAGCTACACGGGCGGTGCACGGTTTTTCTAAACCGTGCGGCCAAACCATGTGGAGTTGGTATTGGAGGTAGTATCTTCCACACGGGCAGCACACGGTTTGTAAAACCGTGCAAAAAAGGGTTGTAGAGGCAGTAGCTAACGCACGGTTAGCGCACGGTTTGTCAAACCGTGCGAACTAACTATGCAGCCACTTAAACTAGATCCTATAAAAGTGGATCTCATGCGTTTTTGCCTCTAAGTAGCACGTTTTTCCTCCTAATCTATCCTAAATCGGGATTTTGGTTCTCCCAAGGTCAAATAGGTTCCTCCCATCATTCCAAATGTGATCTGAAGGCTTCTCTTGGTGAATCGAAGTCGTATTCTTGAGGTATGTGATCGTTCTTGTTTGGTTTCTCAGATCTACTTAGATCTACTTCTTCTCTTTCCTCAGTTTCTTAGATATACGCCCGTTATGGGTAGATCTAAGCATGTGGATGCCAAAAATGATGAGTTTTTGTCTTGGTTGTGTTAGGAGAAGAGATCTTAGGAGGATCCTTGGTGAATCGTCTCAGTTGTCTTCTGCGTTCTCCATTTGTTAGGGTTTTCGTCAAAACCTTTGAGGTAGGTGGATTCACTCTTGAATCCTCTTATTAGAATTGGTTGGATTAGTTTCAAATTAGTTATTTGAATGGTTTTGATTGTGAAAAGAATGGAATAAATCTTCTTTAGTGATGATTTATGGTTTTGATGAAATTGTAAAATCTTGGTGAATTGTTGTGCAAAGTGATTTGGCTATTTGAATTTAAAATGTTGATTTTAAATTATGAAATTGCTGAAATTATACATTGTTTGATGAGAAATAGGATTTCAATAAAAAGGATGTTTTATTGAAATGGTTTGAGATTGAAATGACTTTGATGGATTTGGTTTTCAATAAAAAGGGAGTTTTATTGAAATGGTTTGAATTGGTTGAACACACTTGGTTTTGATGGAAAATGGTTTTCAATAAAAGGTGTTTTATTGAAAGGATGGTTTTGGAATGATTGTTGGGAATGTGTGGTGTCTGTGTTCATGTTTCATATACGAGGCTTGGTTGAAATAGGACCTTGTTCTTGGCGCCAAACATTTAATGGCACATGGGACTTTTAAGTACGAGGCTTGGTTGAAATATGACCTTGTGCTCAGTGCCAAAGGTGTAATGGAACACGGGAAATAATTACCTTGTGACGATTTGGTAGATCGACGAGAGACCGCTCATGTGTATGGAATTTTCATAACAAAGCATGCATGGTTGATTTCACAGGTTTGTGAAATTGTTGGGTATGCCTAAACGGGATGTTTGTGAAATGGTTTGGAAATTTGGTTGGTTATTTTTCTGAAAAAATAACATGTTGGAAAATCCGGTTTAAATTGAACTTTGATGCTTTTGAGTATGGATGGTTTTGGAAAACTTTTTTATATTTAGTTATAAACTACTTGGTGAAATTGTTTTATATAAAATGTTTTTATATAAATGTGGATACATTTTCTATCCTAGTGGCGTGAGTAGGGAATTCATTGGGGAAAACCTACTGAGTTTTATACTCACCCATGCTTTGGCACTTTGGTACTTTTGCAGATGTTTTATTCCAAGACACAGGTAAAGGTAAAGCATCTAAATACTAATGGCTCGTGGTGATGTTTTGGAGATGTTGTGGAGCTTAGAGCTTGTGGACCACTAAGTCGTGGTGTCTTTTGAGAGTCTTGTGTTTTCCTTCCACTGTGTATTTTTATGTTTGTTTGGGTATTCCCCTGTTATGTACTCTAATGTGTTTTAACATAAATGAAGTTGTTGGTTGGTCTTCCATTTGTTCATGCATCATATAGTGAATGATTATTGGATGTGTTTATTTCTTAAAGGGTAAATAGTCCTCCACTTATGCTTGAGACACTTCGGCATTTATTTCCAGCCTTTGGCATCTTGGGGATGTCGCTTAAGTCCTAGTAATGACTCATTTCACTCTCAAGCTAATGAGAATTGGCGGGCCATTACAATTTAACAAGGAGATTCTTTCCACAATTATCACATATGGTAAAATTCTTCTTTTCCCTCTTCCCTTTATCTATCTTTCTCTCTTCCATCCTTTTCTTCTCTTATTTCCCTTTAAATCCATAGGACTCCGAGAATTATTTACTTATCTTATTAACACATGATATTATTTCTTCATATATTGAGAATACATGGGAGACTATTTCCCTTATAAATGTTGGCTTAATACTGTGAAAGATATGATCCTTCTTACTCTTTGGATCATACGTATTGCTGGAGTTCACATTCCTTCTACTGGGCACCATTTCTATACAATGGCATACACTAGGTTAGTTTATTAATCGAAATACATAACTCCAAACTTGTAAAATACTTAACATAAATTGAACAGTTTATTGATATAATCCATAATCATAAAAAAATCTTTGAGAAAGTATATACTCATAACCCCTTCATAATGGTTTGTAAAGAAAATGAGAATTATCCTAAGCATATCCCCCGAGAGTGTCATAACCAAGAATGCAGTAAGGCCCATTATCGTGCACCAGTTCCCGTTCGAGTCTAGCTCAAAGCGGTGTTTTCGAGTTTTACCCCTAGGTACATCTGTGTCAGAGCTGCCTTTACCTACTCGTATCCAGACAGGGATGTATTGCTTGGAAAACTCACAAAATATCTACAACACCAAAATTCTAGGAAGTTCTTCTACACTAATCCTCAAAGTATATCTTAGGGTAATGTGCTCTAATCAGAGTTTATCTAAATCTAGCTTCCAAGGTTTGTACTAAAATTCCTATGATACCAATTGTAACGCCCCTACCCCAGTTAGCCAGAGTCAGTGCATTATTACATAACACTATCATGATCACAGATGATAAAGTCTCAAAAGACCTATTATTTTAGTAGCCTTGGAAACACTAGATACATTCATAAGTCTTACATTACATGATAAAGTAAAAAACTACAACAACATCATCTCCATAGTCCACACTCATATCTCCTCAGACTATCCCTGTAGGTCAGTCATAAAATACTTCTTCACATCCTGGGAAAAATAAAACACAGAAAGGGGTGAGCTCAGATGCTCAGTACGGATAAAAATATAGCATAAACTTTCATAAATAAGTATAAACTTTTAAGGAAATGTATAACAAAAACAAAAGACTTTTAAACTGGAACTTCAGCATAATATGGAAAAAATAAAATGAAATAATTTCATTTACTTATTCACATGGATATTCTACAAGTCTAATAATCACATGAAATATCAATAACCACTTTCATAATGATGGAATGCATAATTCCAGACTATCATAACCACATAGTCAAGGCCTTGTGCCAAGACTAAAAATAAGATTTTGTCAAGGCCTTGTGCCAAGACACTAGTTTGTCTCATGAGACCTACTGATGCATCGAGGAGCTATAGTGGGCTTCACCCTTAACTTACTAAGTCCAATGCATTCCTCATATGAACAGATTTAAACATAACATAAACATTTATATTAAAACTAGCATACAAAATGTCAATACTTTCTCCATAAACCATGAATGGTATAAAAATAACACATCCACAGTCAAACATATCACAAAACCTTCAATACAATATGGTAGTTTTATATCATAATAAATCAACTTCAAATAAGCATAAAATCCATCAAAGGATGTTGACATAGATGAAATCGAAACTATTTGAGAGAAATATCTCTTTTTGGAAATCATTTAAAAGTCACATAATTATAAAAGAAAACATTTACTTTGAAAATATTCTTATAATCTTGTAAGGGAATATTTGACGATTTTATAATGACTAAAAATAGTCGCACCTTCCGTATAAGTTAAAAAAAGTCATTCTTACCTTAATTTTGTCGAAAAGGTTAAAAAGGACCTTGTTTGAAAAACGACGAAAATATTCCTTTATATACATCTTATAAAAGTCAAACAAGGGTATAAATGACTTTAACCCATAGTCTATAAAATAGTAGTAATGTTTTTAAATACATTTTTAAGATACATGGATATGGATGATAAAGATCTCCTAGTAGATAATTACGTATAAACAACCACGGATAATGAAGAGATTGTGAACACTACTAGAAATCCATCCTTTCCCAATGGTTCTGAACTGTTGGGAAAGGCTACAGAACCGTTGGTATATGTTATACCAATGGTTCTGCCAACCGTGGGGAAGTAAGACATTGGGAAAGGCTTTTCCCAATGGTTTACTGGAAACCGTTGGTATAGGCTCACAAAAGCCACCCTATCCCAAGGGTTCTACCAAACCGTTGGGATAGTTTTTCCCAACGGTTTGGGAGAACCGTTGGGAAATATCACGGTTTTGGGATAGTTTTCCCAATGGTTCTCCCCAAACCGTTGGGATATCCCCATGGATGAACTCTTTCCCAACAGTTTAGAACCATTGGGAAAAGAGATATTTACCAACGGTTCAATGAACCGTTGGTAAAAACTTCTTTAGGATTATATGCCAACGGTTTTAAACCGTTGGCATACCCTATGCTGCAAATTGCAGCAGCCTGCAATTTGCACAGCCCCTGTCCATCAGGCCCCTCTCCATCAGGCCTCATTTTGACCTCATTTTCAATCCAATTATTGTACCTTCAATAAAATAAAACATACATATACAATTACGAAC
Organism: Viscum album; assembly: GCA_963277665.1. NCBI lineage: Eukaryota > Viridiplantae > Streptophyta > Magnoliopsida > Santalales > Viscaceae > Viscum > Viscum album. Next base: position 1,266,474,381 of record OY728157.1, on the reverse strand, counting down.
AAATTCATACACATTTAACATATAATGGATCCTGAAACTATACACATCCATAATTAAATTATAATTCATAACGTAATTATAAACGTACATAATTCATATAGAATTCAATTTAAAATTTAGATGACAATTATATGTGGAATCTGAAATTCAATTCATAATTTGATCGGTTTTTTCTATACCATATATTTTTACCTCAAATGATGTCCATTTTAAACAAAATACATACACCTGAAGTGATATCGGCCACACCGCACCTCAGATTGAGGCGGGGTTGACTCGTACACGTCACATTTGACCCATGGATCGTTGTGCTAAAGTATCGACAAAATCCGAATGCGTTTGGTCGGTTTTCCGTATGCATGTTGATGTTTTTCACTTAAAATGACGTCCTTTTGAAACAAAAGACGGACACTATGAGTGGTGTCAACCACACCGCGTCTCCAATTGAGGTGGGGTTGATTCGTACACGTCACATATGACCCATGGATCGTTCTCCTAAAGTTTAAATGGAAACCAAATGTGTTTGATCGGTTTTCCGTATGTACTTAAAATATTGTCCATTTTAAACAAAAGAGTGACACTTAGACTAATCCTGACCACATCGCGACTCAGATTCATCCCGAGTTGGCTCGTACATGTCACATATGACCCATGGATCATTGTGATAAATTATAAAAAGATTCTGAATACGTTTGGTCAGTTTTGCGTATGCCAGTTGTTCTTTTCATTTATAATCATATCCATTTTAAACAAAAGAGACAGAGTTAGAGCGGTGTCGGCCACACCGCGTCTCGGATTAAGATGGTTTTGACTTTTACACATCACATATGACCCATGGATTGTTGTGATAAAGTATCGATAGAATCCGAATGCGTTTGGTCATTCTTCCGTATGTCAGTTGATGCCTTTCACTTAAAATGACGTCCTTTTGAAACAAAAGACGGACACTTAGAGTGGTGTCAGCCACACCGTATGTCGGATTTAGGCGAGGATGATTCGTACACGTCACATAGGACCCATGGATCGTTCTCTTAAAGTTACAATGGAAACCGAATGTGTTTGGTCGGTTTTCTGTATGTACTTAAAATGGTGTCCATTTTAAACAAAAGAGATCCATTTAGACTGATCTCGGCCACACCGCAACTCGGATTGACCCGGGTTGGCTCGTACACCTCACATATGACCCATGGATCGTTGTGATAAATTATCAAAAGATTCTGAATGCGTTTGGTCAGTTTTGCGTATGCCAGTTGTTCTTTTCACTTATAATCCTATCCATTTTAAACAAAATAGACACAGTTAGAGCGGTTTCGGCCACACCGCGCCTCGGATTGAGGTGGGGATGATTCTTACACGTCACATATGACCCATGGATCGTTCTCCTAGAGTTTCAATGGAAACCGAATGCGTTTGGTCAGTTTTCCGTATGTACTTAAAATGGTGTCCATTTTAAACAAAAGAGAGCCACTTAGACTGATCCCGGCCACACCGCGACTCGGATTGAACCCGGGTTTCCTCATACAGGTCACATATGACCCATGGATCGTTGTGATCAATGATCAAAAGATTCGGAATGCGTTTGGTCGTTTTTGCGTATGCCAGTTGTTCTTTTTCACTTATAATCATGTCCATTTTAAACAGAAGAGACATAGTTAGAGCAGTGTCGGTCACACCGCATCTTGGATTGAGATGAGGATGATTTTTACACGTCACATATGACCCATGGATCGTTCTCCTAAAGTTTCAATGGAAACCGAATGCGTTTGGTCGGTTTTGCGTATGCCAGTTCTTTTCACTTATAATCCTATCCATTTTAAACAAAACAGACACAGTTAGAGCGGTGTCGGCCACACCGCGCCTTGGATTGAGGTGGGGATGATTCGTACACATCACATATGACCCATGGATTGTTCTCCTAAAGTTTCAATGGAAACTGAATGTGTTTGGTCGGTTTTCCGTATGTACTTAAAATGCTGTCCATTTTAAACAAAAGAGAGCCACTTAGACTGATCTCGGCCACACCGCGACTCGGATTGAGCCCGGGTTGGATCGTACAGGTCACATATGACTGATGGATCATTGTGATAAATTATCAATAGATTAGGAATGTGTTTGGTCGGTTTTGCGTATGCCAGTTGTTCTTTTCACTTATAATCCTGTCCATTTTAAACAAAAGAGACACAGTTAGAACGGTGTCGGCCACACCACTCCTCAGATTGAGGCGGTATTGACTCGTACACGTCACATACGACCCATGGATCCTTGTGCTAAAGTATCGACACAGTCCGAATGCCTTTGGTCGGTTTTTCGTATGTCACTTGATGCTTTTCAGTTAAAATGACGTTTTTTTGAAACAAAAGACAGACACTTTGAGTGGTTCTGGCCACACCGCATCTCCGATTGAGTCGGGGTTGATTCGTACACGTCACATATGACCCATGGATCGTTCTCCTAAAGTTTCAATGGAAACCGAATCCGTTTGGTCATTTTTCCGTATGTACTTAAAATGGTGTCCACTTTAAACAAAAGAGAGACACTTAGACTTATCCCGGCCACACTGCGACTCGTATTCATCCCGGTTTGGCTCGTAAATGTCACATATGACCCATGGATTGTTGGGATAAATTATCAACATATTCGGAATGCGTTTGGTCGGTTTTCCGTATACCAGTTGATGCTTTTCACTTAAAATGACGTCCTCTTGAAACAAAAGATGGACACTTTGAGTGGTGCCGGCCACACCACATCTCCAGATTGAGCTGAAACCACCGTAAAACATTCTAATTATTATTCGTAACGTGTACGCGTAGACGGTACGTCAATCGGACGTGCGTTTTGCGCGGTACGGCTCAATATTCATGTTTTAAGTGATGCGCGCGCTTCGTAAACGCGCGTGAGGGGGGTCCAAACAGGCCGAACGAAGTCGGAATGGCCTGAAATCAGACGAAAAATATGGGAGAGTTATTTATGAAGTGTTCGAGCAGACATCACGTCAATCGGACGTGCCGTGTGCCCGCGGTGACCGACAACGCAGTTCTGGTGTCATAAACGGCCAAAACGGGCGTCCAACGGTCAAATTCATAGCGGACGACCTCGGATTGAGATGAAACCACCGTTCAACATTCTAATTATTATTCGTGATGTGTACGCGTAGACGTCACGTCAATCAGACGTGCGGTTTGCGTGGTACGGCTCAATATTCGTATTTTAAGTGATGCGCGCGCTTCGTAAACGCGCGTGAGGGGGGTCCAAATGGGCCGAACGAAGTCGGAATGTCCTGAAATCAGACGACAAATACGGGTGAGTGATTTCTGAAGTGGTCGAGCAGACGGCACATCAATCGGACGTGCCATGTGCCCGCGGTGACCGACAACGCAGTTCTGGTGTCATAAACGGCCAAAACGGGCGTCAAACGGTCAAATTCATAGCGGACAACCTAGGATTGAACTGAAACCACCGTGAAACATTCTAATTATTATTCGTGACGTGTACGCGTCGACATCACGTCAATCGGACATGCGGTTTGCGCAGTACGGCTCAATATTCGTGTTTTAAGTGATGTGCGCGCTTCGTAAACGCGCGTGAGGGGGGTCCAAAAGGGCCGAATGATTTCGGAATGGCCTGAAATCAGACGAAAAAATACGGGTGAGTGATTTATGAAGTGGTCGAGTAGACGGTACATCAATCGGATGTGTCGTGTGCCCGCGGTGACCGGCAACGCAGTTCTGGTGTCATAAACGGCCAAAACGGGCGTCAAACGGTCAAATTCATAGAGGACGACCTCAGATTGAACTGAAAGCAACGTGAAACATTCTAATTATTATTTTTGATGTGTAAGAGCAGACGGCACGTCAATCGGACGTGTGTTTTGTGTGGTACGGCTCAATATTCATGTTTTAAGTGATGCGCGCGCTTCGTAAACGCGCGTGAGGGGGGTCCAAATGGGCCGAACGAAGTCGGAATGGCCTGAAATCAGACTAAAAATATGGGTGAGTGATTTATGAAGTGGTCGAGCAGACGGCACGTCAATCAGACTTGTCGTGTGCCCGCGGTGACCGACAACGCAGTTCTGGTGTCATAAACGGCCAAAACGGGCATCCAACGGTCAAATTCATAGCGGACGACCTCGGATTGAGCTGAAACCATGGTGCAACATTCTAATTATTATTCGTGACGTGTACGCGTAGACAGCACATCAATCGGATGTGCGGTTTGTGCGGTATGGCTCAATATTCATGTTTTAAGTAATGTGCGCGCTTCGTAAACGCGCGTGAGGGGGGTCCAAACGGGCCGAACGAAGTCAGAATGGCCTGAAATCAGACGAAAAATACGGGTGAGTGATTTATGAAGTGGTCGAGCAGACGGCACATCAATCGGACGTGCCGTGTGCCCGCGGTGACCGACAACGCAATTCTGGTGTCATAAACGGCCAAAACGGGCGTCCAACGGTCAAATTCATAGAGGACGACCTCGGATTGAGCTGAAACCACCGTGAAACATTCTAATTATTATTCTTGACGTGTACGCGTAGACGTCACATCAATCGGACGTGCGGTTTGCACGGTACGGCTCAATATTCGTGTTTTAAGTGATGCGCGCGCTTCGTAAACGTGTGTGAGGGTGGTCCAAACAGGCCGAACGATTTCGGAATGGCCTGAAATCATACTAAAAATACGGGTGAGTGATTTATGAAGTGTTCGAGCAGACGGAACGTCAATCGGACGTGCCGTGTGCCCGCGGTGACCGACAACGCAGTTCTGGTGTCATAAACGGCCAAAACGAGCGTCAAACGGTCAAATTCATAGCGGACGACCTCGGATTGAGCTGAAACCACCGTGAAACATTCTAATTATTATTCGTGACGTGTACGCGAAGACAGAACGTCAATCGGAAGTGCGTTTTGCGCGGTACGGCTCAATATTCGTGTTTTAAGTGATGCGCGCGCTTCGTAAATGCGTGTGAGGGGGGTCCGAACGGGCCGAATGAAGTCGGAATGGCCTGAAATTAGACTAAAAATACGGGTGAGTGATTTATGAAGTGGTCAAGCAGATGGCACGTCAATCAGACTTGCCGTGTGCCCGCGGTGACCGACAACGCAGTTTTGGTGTCATAAACGGCCAAAACGGGCGTCCAACTGTCAAATTCATAGCGGACGACCTCGGATTGAGCTGAAACCACCGTGAAACATTATAATTATTATTCGTGATGTGTACACGTAGACGTCACATCAATTGGACGTGCGGTTTGCACGATACGGCTCAATATTCGTATTTTAAGTGATGTGCGTGCTTCGTCAACGCGCGTGAGGGGGGTCCAAACGGGCCGAACGAAGTCGGAATAGCCTAAAATCAGAATAAAAATACAGGTGAGTGATATCTGAAGTGGTCGAGCATACGTCACGTCAATCGGACGTGCCGTGTGCCCGCGGTGACCGACAACGCAGTTCTGGTGTCATAAACGGCCAAAACGGGCGTCCAACGGTAAAATTCATAGCGGACGACCACGGATTGAGCTGAAACCACCGTGAAACATTATAATTATTATTCGTGACGGGTACGTGCAGACGGCACGTCAATCGGACGTGCGGTTTGTGCGGTACGGCTCAATATTCGTGTTTTAAGTGATGCGCGCGCTTCGTAAACGCGCGTGAGGGTGGTCCAAACGGGCCGAACGATTTCGGAATGGCCTGAAATCAGACGACAAATACGGGTGAGTGATTTATGAAGTGTTCGAGCAGACGGCACGTCAATCAGACGTGCCGTGTGCCCGCGGTGACCGACAATGCAGTTCTGGTGTCATAAACGGCCAAAACGGGCGTCAAACGGTCAAATTCATTGCGGACGACCTCGGATTGAGATTAAATCACCGTGCAACATTCTAATTATTATTCGTGATGTGTACGCATAGACGGCACGTCAATCGGACGTGCGGTTTGCGCGGTACGGCTCAATATTCATGTTTTAAGATATGTGCGCGCTTCGTAAACACGCGTAAGGGGGGTCCAAACGGGTCGAACGAAGTCAGAATGGCCTGAAATCAGACGAAAAATACGGGTGAGTGATTTATGAAGTGGTCGAGTAGACGGCACGTCAATCGGACTTGCCGTGTGCCCACGGTGACCGAAAACGCAGTTCTGGTGTCATAAACGGCCAAAACGGGCGTCCAACGGTCAAATTCATTGTGGACGACCTCGAATTGAGCTGAAACCACCATACAACATTCTAATTATTATTTGTGACGTGTACGCGTAGACGGAACGTCAATCGGACGTGCGGTTTGCGCGGTACGGCTCAATATTCGTGTTTTAAGTGATGCGCGCGCTTCGTAAACGCGCGTGAGGGGGGTCCAAACGGGCCGAACGAAGTCGTAATGGCCTGAAATCAGTCGAAAAATACGGGTGAGTGATTTCTGAAGTGGTCAAGCAGACGGCACGTCAATTGGACGTGCCGTGTGCCCGCGGTGACCGACAACGCAGTTCTGGTGTCATAAACGGCCAAAACGGGCGTCAAACGGTCAAATTCATAGCGGACGACCTCGGATTGAGCTAAAACCACCGTGAAACATTCTAATTATTATTCGTGACGTGTACGTGCAAACGGAACATCAATCGGACGTGCGGTTTGCACGGTACGGCTCAATATTCGTGTTTTAAGTGATGCGCGCGCTTCGTAAAAGCGCGTGAGGGTGGTCCAAACGGGCCGAACGATTTCGGAATGGCCTGAAATCAGACGAAAAAATACGGGTGAGTGATTTATGAAGTGTTCGAGCAGACGGCACGTCAATCGGACGTGCCGTGTGCCCGCGGTGACCGACAACACAGTTCTGGTGTCATAAACGGCCAAAACGGGCGTCCAACTGTCAAATTCATAGCGGACGACCTCGGATTAAGCTTAAATCACCGTGAAACATTCTAATTATTATTCTTGACGTGTACGCAGAGACGGCACGTCAATCGGATGTGCGGTTTGTGCGGTACGGCTCAATATTCATGTTTTAAGTGATGTGTGCGCTTCGTAAACGCGCGTGGGGGGGGTCCAAACAGGCCGAACGAAGTCGGAATGGCCTAAAATCAGACGAAAAATACGGTTGAGTGATTTATGAAGCGGTCGAGCAGACGGCACGTCAATCGGACTTGCCGTGTGCCCGCGGTGACCGACAACGCAGTTCTGGTGTCATAAACGGCCAAAACGGGCGTCCAACGGTCAAATTCATATCGGACGACCTCGGATTGAGCTGAAACCACCGTGAAACATTCTAATTATTATTCGTGACATGTACGCGCAGACGGCACATCAATCGGACGTGCGGTTTGCGCGGTACGGCTCAATATTCATGTTTTAAGTGATGCGCGCGCTTCGTAAACGCGCGTGAGGGGGGTCCAAACGGGCCGAACGAAGTCGGAATGGCCTGAAATCAGACAAAAAATACGGGTGAGTGATTTTTGAAGTGGTCGAGTAGACGGCACGTCAATCGGACATGCCGTGTGCCCGCGGTGATCGACAACGCAGTTCTGGTGTCATAAACGGCCAAAACGAGCGTCCAACGGTCAAATTCATAGCAGACGACCTCGGATTGAGCTGAAACCACCGTGAAACATTCTAATTATTATTTTTGATGTGTACGCGCAAACGGCACGTCAATCGGACGTGCGGTTTGCGCGGTACGACTGAATATTCGTGTTTTAAGTGATGCGCGCGCTTCGTAAACGCGCGTGAGGGTGGTCCAAATGGGCCGAACGATTTCGGAATGGCCTGAAATCAGACGACAAATATGGGTGAGTGATTTATGAAGTGGTCGGGTAGACGGCACGTCAATCAGACGTGCGTTGTGCGCGGTACGGCTCAATATGCATGTTTTAAGTGATGCAGGCGCTTCGTAAACGCGCGTGAGGGGGGTCCAAATGGGCCGAACGAAGTCGGAATGGCCTGAAATCAGACGAAAAATACGGGTGAGTGATTTCTGAAGTGGTCGAGCAGATGGCACGTCAATCGGACGTGCCATGTGCCCGAGGTGACCGACAACGCAGTTCTGGTGTCATAAACGGCCAAAACGGGCGTCAAATGGTCAAATTCATAGCAGACGACCTCGGATTCACCTGAAACCATCGTGCAACATTCTAATTATTATTCGTGACGTGTACGCGCAGACGGCATGTCAATCGGACGTGTGGTGTGCGCGGTACGGATCAATATTCATGTTTTAAGTGATGTGCGCGCTACGTAAACGCGCGTGAGGGGGGTCCGGGGAGTGTCCGGGGTCCAAGGAGCAGGGGGGGCTGTTCGGGTGGCTGTCCGGGGAGTGTCCAGGGGGCTGTCTGGAGTCCAGGGAGGAGGGTGGGGGGGTTGTTCGGGGGGCTGTCCGGGGGGCGGTCCGGGGTCCAGGGGGGGCTGTTCGGGGGGCTGTCTAGGGGCTGTCCGGGGGCTGTTCGGGGGCTGTTCGGGGGGCTGTCCGGGGGGTGTTCGGGGGGTTGTCCGGGGTCCAAGGAGGAGGGTGGGGGGGCTGTTCGGGGGGCTATTCGGGGAGTGTCCGGGGGGGTGTTCGGGGGGATGTCTGGGGTCCAAGGAGGAGGGGGGCTATCCAGGGACTGTCCGGGGGACTGTCCGGGGTCCAGGGAGGAGGGTGGGGGAGCTGTCCGGGGGGCTATCCGGGGTCCAGGGAGGGGGGGGGCTGTTCGGGGGGCTGTCTAGGGGCTGTCCGGGGGGGGTGTTCGGAGGGTTTTCCGGGGGGTGTCCGGGGGGTGTTCGGGGGGCTGTCCGTGGGGGTGTTCGGGGGGTTGTCCAGGGTACAAGGAGGTGGGTGGGGGGGCTGTCCGGGGGGGTTGTCCGAATGGGGGGAGAGCAGGCCCGCGCCTGTATTTGGGGGAATTCTTTCCCAACGGTTTTTAAAAACCGTTGGGAAAGGACCCTTTTCCCAACGGTTCAGGGGAACCAGTTGGCAAAGGGGTTCTCTAGGGGGACTTTTCCCAATGATTCAGGGGAACCGTTGACTCGTACACGTCACATATGACCCATGGATCATTCTCCTAAAGTTTCAACAGAAACCGAATGCGTTTGGTCGGTTTTCCGTATGTACTTAAAATACTGTCCATTTTAAACAAAAGAAAGTCACTTAGAGTGGTCCCGACCACACCGTGACTCGGATTGAGCCTGTGTTGACTCGTACACGTCACATATGACCCATGGATCATTGTCCTAAAATTTCAACAGATTCCGAATGCGTTTGGTCGGTTTTTCGTCTGCCAATTGTTTATTTCACTTATAATCTTGTCCGTTTGAAACAAAAGAGACACAATTAGAGTGGTAACGGCCACACCGCATCTCGGATTTAGGCGGGGTTGACTCGTACAAGTCTCAAATGAACCATGGATCGTTGTCCTAAAGTATCAACACAATCCGAATGCGTTTGGCCGGTTTTTCGTATGCCAGTTGATGTTTTTCACTTAAAATGACATCCTTTTGAAACAAAAGACATACACTTTGAGTTGTGCCGGCCACACCGCGCCTCGGATTGAGGCGGAGTTGACTCATACACGTCACATATGACCCATGGATTATTGTGCTAAAGTATCAACACAATCAGAATCTGTTCGGTCGGTTTTTCGTATGTCATTTGTTGTTTTCACTAAAAATAAAGTCCATTTTAAACAAAATAGAGACACTTTGAGTGGTGTTGGCCACACCGCACCTCGGATTGAGGTGGCGTTGACTCTTACACGTCACATATGACCCATGGATCGTTCTCCTAAAGTTTCAACAGAAACCGAATGCGTTTGGTCGGTTTTCCGTATGCCAGTTGATGTTTTTCACTTAAAAAGATGTCCTTTTGAAACAAAAGACATACACTTTGAGTTGTGCCGGCCACACCGCGCCTTGGATTGAGGCGGGGTTGACTAGTACACGTCACATATGACCCATGGATCATTGTGCTAAAGTATCAACACAATCAGAATCCATTTGGTCGGTTTTCCGTCTGTCATTTGTTGTTTTCACTAAAAATGAAGTCCATTTTAAACAAAATAGAGACACTTTGAGTGGTGTCTGTCACACCGCACCTCGGATTGAGGTGGAGTTGACTCGTACATGTCACATATGACCCATGGATCATTCTCATAAAGTTTCAACAGAAACCGAATGCGTTTGGTTGGTTTTCCATATGTAATTAAAATACTGTCCATTTTAAACAAAAGAAAGTCACTTAGAGTGGTCCCGACCACACCGCATCTCGGATTATGCGGGGTTGACTCGTATACATCTCAAATGACCCATGGATCATTGTCTTAAAGTATCAACACAATCCGAATGCGTTTGGCCGGTTTTCCGTATGCCAGTTGATGTTTTTCACTTAAAATGATGTCCTTTTGAAACAAAAGACATACACTTTGAGTTGTTTCGGCCACACCGCGCCTCGGATTGTGGAGGGGTTGATTCGTACACATCACATATGACCCATGTATCGTTTTCCTAAAGCATCAACACATTTCGAATGCGTTTGGTCAGTTTTTCGTATGTCACTTTTTGTTTTCACTTAAAATCTTATGGAAATTCATATAGAATATTTTTATATCATATTTAGTATGGATTAGATTTTAGTTGATCGTGCTATGAAACATTTCAGAGCTAATGAAATTAAGGAAGGTGGAGGGGCTATCCGGGGGGCTGTCCAGGGGGGCTGTCCGGTGGGTGTCCGGGGGGCTGTCCGGGGACCAAGGAGGAGGGTGGGGGGGTTGTGCGGGGTCTGTCCGGGGTCTGTCCGGGGGTGTTTGGGGGTTGTTCAGGGGGCTGTCCGAGGTTGTTCAGGGGGCTGTCCGGGGGTTGTTCAAGGGGTTGTTCAGGGGTTGTTCAGGGGTTGTTCAGGGGTTGTTCAGGGGGTTGTCCGGGGTTGTTCAGGGGGCTGTCCGGGGGGCTGTCCGGGGGGTGTTTGGGGGGTTGTCCGGGGTCCAAGGGGGAGGGTGGGGGGGTTGTCCGGGGGGCTATCTGGGGTCCAGGGTGGAGGGTGGGGGGCTGTACGGGGGGCTGTCCTGGGGGCTGTCCGCGGGGCTGTCCGGGGGGTGTTTGGGGGGTGTTCGGGGTCCAAGGGGGAGGGGGGGTTGTCCAGGGTCCAAGAATGAGGGGGGTTGTCCAGGGAGTTCTCAAACACACAACCACTAAAAGACAACAACATCCATAAAAACAGACAATATATAAAAATAACTCAACTCCAATACTATACTACGAGTCTAGATAAAACCAACAACTAGAATATATTAAACATCAAATCTCAGTAATATAAGTCAAAAATGTAACGGATCAATATGTCCCACATCAGCATCACCATCACCATCATCATCATCATCATCACCCTCGTCATCATCCTCATCATCGTCCTCACCCTCCACAGCGCCATCCTCCTCGCCTTCACCCTCCTCCTCGCCCTCCTCATCTCCCTCCTCTTCCGCATCAAACTCCTCGCCATCATCATCTTCAAGCTGGACATCGACCTGACCACCACTGGAACTGCCACCTGGTGCACCATATATAGAATGTATCGACGACATGTATTCATCAATCACTGGGCTGGCCTCTTCTGGAATTGTTGGACGTAGAACTTCAATAAATTTCATAAATGCACTGTTTGCCCTAGCAGACTGTTCTACCGTCTCTGTGGACCTTTTCTCAGCCTGTTCTGCCTGTGACCTAACTTGCTGCAGCTCGGTGGCACTACAACTCGTACCTGAGGCAGGCCAATACCTCGTCGGGGCTATCCTAGGTCGGCCACGTACTCTGCCAGAATGATCCTCTCCCAACACCTGATGTAAGTGATCAGATGGCCCAAAATTGTCTGCTTCTTGGGCATCGAGGGCCTCTAAATCATCCTATTACAAATATAAATATATTATTAAGTTACAAAATAGATATTAAAATATAAAATCAATAGATTAAAACTTACAATCTGCTGCTGAGTCGCTTCGTTGACAGCACTTCCATCCTTTTTTAGTCTACTAGAGAAAAACAGTTTTGCTCGAGGCACACGTCCTTCAATATTTTGTACTTGCCTCTACAATGACATTGAAACCAAAAGTTATATAAAAACTTTAGAAAATGATTAAATAATTGAGGAAACAAAAGAAAATTTAAGTCGTAAAGAAAACTTATAAACAATTGTCATACCTGCTGCCTCTCATGATCCGGCATCGTCGTGCGTCCTAGTGTATGGAGGTATTTTTTTGCATCAATGTTTTTTTTATTTTTTCCAGATGATTCCTAAATAAAATTCAATAATTCAAAGGATAATATTAATGAAAAACTTGAAATTTATTATTTAAATACCTCAAATGTAATTCATACCTTAAACTGGGTACTCGTCCAATGAGTAATCATATGACGATACTGCTCTATAGGACAATCATCCATGACTGGTACCGCCTCTAACTCAGTGCCAACTCTAGCACGCCAGCCAATATACATCTCATGCTTGTTGGCTCTCCAAATCTCGTCTAAATCCTTTAGATGTTCCAGTCGTGCACCCTCACCATCAGGAAAACTAAATCGAAGCTGAAATCAAAATATTAATTCATATAAATACAAAAATAATTCATGGAATTAAATACAACATATTTTTTTACCCATATCTCTGCCCAAGCTCTATATTTGACCTCATGTGGAAAATGTCTCCATGACAGCGGGCTGACGGGAATGATGTCGGAGTATTTGGAAAGCGTCGCCAGAAAACTCCGACATTGCTGCCCTGTTTTCTCAACCATCTGATTGTCTTCATTATATTCCACCATAACCTTTGTGCGACGGTTCCACACCGAACGCATGCGTGTATGGCCCCGCCCCCGCCTCATATCATAGATGTATCTATTATGAAAGAAAAACAAATATTTTATCAAAACATTTTATAATGAAAATAAATATTGCTATAAAAATTTGTTAGGGTTTTATAAATATACCTGCGCTAGTCTGATCAATGAGTGGCGTTGGATCCACAGAACCCGATGGAACACCCTCTGGTGGAATAGGAGTCGAAGATGATGGAATATAAAAGCTCGGAGAGACAGAAGTAGAAGGAAAAGAATATGGAACAGTTGTATGACCTGATGCTGACTGGGGAGTGGGAATCATCATGGGATGTGAAAATGATGGGGCAGAAGATGCAGACGGTAGCGAAAACATGGGAGGCCTAAATACCCCGTGTGTCCCTAACGACACACCGGGATCAGAATGTGGGAAGGCTGAAATGTCAGTGGGAGGGGCAGGGTCTAGTCGGGCACGCGCAGCTCTACATCCACCTCTGGTACGAACCCTCCTCGTACCACCGGCCTGAGTACTAGGACCAATACTAGGCTCCTCGTCGAATAACTGTCGACGTAACGGTGGATCCTACAAAAAAGTTTACAAAAAAATTAATCACATGACATTATATATTATGTAAATATATATATATATATATATATATATATATATATATATATTTGAAATAAAGTACTCACTATAGGCACTAATGGTGGAACGCCCAACTCCTCCATCCGACGATTATTCTCCGCCATTTTTTTTTCTTCGTCTCTCTTCAATTGGCTGCATTTCCTGCATTTGAAAACAAATCTGTAATTAATTAGAAAAATTAAATTAATGTGTAAACCAAAAAACTAAATATATGAGGGAATGAGGGGATTCATTGGTAATTTAGCTATCAATTGTTTTAGAAGAGATTGAATGAATTTAATAAAACATACAAGTTGTAATGTTCACCAAGTTAGAAATATTGTTTGATTTGGTTTGAATACAGTTCAATTCCAAATTAGAAAATGCAATTCAAATAAAACAGCAACCAATAAACATTGAAAATTCACATAATGGTCAAGTCAGCTAAAACATATTTGTGATCAATACTAAATAAATATGAATATTACCAACCTTAACAACCCAACTCGAGGTAAACCAAAAGAATTGAGAACATGGATGAATGATTCTATATATTTCCAACCACAACTTCAGGTTCACAATCAACTCTAACAATTGAGCTATTGGAGTCATCAAAAGAAATAAATGGATTGGTTCCAATGGCAATAGAGATAGTTTCAATTCCATCATCAGCATCATCAAAAATATGTCTTGGAATTACTTCAACTATGACACCAAATTCAGGTTGAAGTTGATCTTTGACATAAAAAACTTGTTTAGCCATTGATGTCAACACATATGGTTCTTCGGTAGCAAGAGTGCGGGTCATATTAATTACTCGAAATCCATAATCATCAATAAATGTGCCATGTCTCGTCATCGAATCAAACCAATGGCATTTCATCATTGTGACTCGTCCATGAGAGTAATAATACAATATTATTATTTTCTCAACGACTCCATAATAACCCACATTTTCAAGCCGCGGTCTACTATCTGATGCATTGGCATAACAATCTGTTGTGGCAGTAACCATAATACCATCATGTTGTGTTCTCATGTTTTTGGCTCGTTCAGTGACAATAAATTTCTACCCATTGATAACAATTGATTTACAGTCACGAACCACGGTATTAGGACCAAAAGCCAAAGCTCTTATTTCCTCAAAGACAGAGTCAGCAGACAAACTCAATACCTGCAATATAAATGATAGTTAAACTTAAGTAGATATTGAAATAATTAATTTAAACAGTAATATTTTTACCTTCAATTTTAACCAAGCAGAAAACTCTTTGCTATGAAAAGTCTCTCTCCTTCTCAAAGATAAAGAACGATGCTTCCTATTTATCATTGTTTTATGTTCATTGTTGATAAAAAAAATATGAATATTTTAACAGATATATATGTAAGATATACATATTCAATTTTGTTACCTGATATAGTCATCGAACAAATCACAGTTGAACAAAACTGTGTGATGTGCCATCTCCCGCTCTTCATGGCTTAATGTCTTCAATGTATATGATCCAGGAATTCCTCCTGTTTGAGGAAGTGATGGAAAACTGGGTTCAATTTGCTCATATTTTTCTTATTCATTTCTCATTGGTCTGTTCACTCTTGTAGTAAGATCAGACAAATACATCGAACAGAAATCCATAAATTCTTGAGCTAAGTAACCGTTCACGATAGAACCTTCGGGATGATTCTTGTTTCGAACATAAGACTTTAATGTGAACATATTTCTTTCAGTTGGATACATCCAACGAAAAGAAACAGGTCCTCCGAGAAGTATTTCAGTTGGAATATGGATAGTCAGATGCAGCATGCATGTGAAAAATGATGGGGGAAATATTTTCTCCAACTCACACAAAATTAATGGGGCATCTGTCAACATTTTTTGCAAGAAAGACTTGGACAACTTCTTAGCACAAAGATCTCTAAACAAATGGCACAACCGAATAACACCCACCCTTACATTATTGGAAAAAAGATGACGGATTGCTATTGGAAGCAACTCATGTAGTAGAACGTGATAATCATGAGTCTTCAAAGATTTTAGCTTCAACTCTCTTCTGTTGACCCGTTTAGATATGTTGCTGGAATAGCCATCAGGAACTCTAATAGTCTCTAATACTTCCAGAAATTGTTTTTTTCATTAGGTTTCATCACATAAGAAGCACATGGAAGTAGCCATTTATTTTCACTGATACGCACAGGATGCAATTCTGGTCTGATGCCCCAATCCACCAAGTCACATCGAGATCGTAAATCATCTTTTGTCTTCCCCTTGACATTTAGAAGAACTGAAAGCAACATTTCACATATATTCTTTTCAATATGCATTACTTCTAAGCAATGACGTAGCAAATTGGTTGACCAATAAGGCAAATCAAAAAAGATACTCCTCTTCCTCCAATTGTAACAGGTTTCTGTGGAAACATTCTTTCTCTTTCCAGATTTCATTTGACCCTTCCCGAATGAAAAACTGAAATCTTTCAATTCATTAAGCACATCAGTTCCAGACATACGCTGAGGTGGATCATCGGTCTCTATAGTATTATCAAATCTTCGACGATTCATTCTATATGGATGATCCTTTGGAAAAAATCGTCGATGTCCCATAAAACTGAAACTACAACGATGTTTCAGTATTCTGGATCGTGTATTCTTTGTACAAACTGGACATGATAGTTTTCCCTTCGTGCTCCATCCAGACATCATTACATAAGCCGTAAAATCATTGATCGTCCACATAAGCGCAGCACGCATCTGAAATATTTCTTTCGAACATGCATCGTATGTGCGCACACCCACATCCCAAAGAAGTTTCAACTCTTTTATTAAAGGTTGCATGTATACATCAATATCAATGCCGGGATCAGAAGGACCAGATATGAGTATACTCATGAAAGTGAAATATTTTTTCATACACAACCATGGGGGAAGATTATAAATGTGTATAAAAACTGGCCATGTGCTGTGCGAAGTAAGCATTTGCCCAAACGGATTAAAACCGTCACATGAAAGACCCAGCCTCACATTACGCACGTCAGTTGCAAAATCAGGATGTCGAGCATCAAATCTCTGCCATGAAAATCCATCTGCAGGACGAACCAACTCATCATTAGTCTTCTTTCTCTCGGTATCATGCCATCTCATTTTTATTGATATGTCATCAGACATAAAAAGATTCTAGAGTCTGGGGATCAATGGAAAGTGCCACATTACTTTCTGTGGAACGCGGGATGGTGTTCCATCAGATTTTGACTTCCAGCGGGATGTGCCACATTTTATACATTCATTTCGTTCAGTGGTTTCTTCCCAGAATAAACTGCAATCTTTCGGGCAAGCATGAATTTTGTTTCTGGAAAATCCATGTTCTTCAACTAACTTCCATGCTATATAGTGGTTTGAGGGAATATCTGCATCATCTGGAAGTAAATCCTTCAAGAGGGTAAGAATTTAATCGATTGCTGTATTAGAAATCCCATACATAGTTTTTCCATGAAACAATCGGATTAAAAATTCCATCTTTTTCATTTTATCGCATTGTCGATATACTGGAGTCGTGGCAGCATCATTCAATTTTTTCACCCTATCAATATCATCATTTTCACTATATGCATCAGTTGTCCTCATATCGACGTCTTCTTGAGTCGAAATCCTTTCTTTTTCATGATGACGAATAAACAGAAACCGATCATCTAACAAATTCTCCATTCCAGTCCTTTCATTTCGATCATCACCAATTTGAGATTTAATTTTCTCCCCATTGTGATACCACACAAAGTAGTTTTCTTGAAAACCATTTTTGGTTATGTGGTAGCTAACTTCTTCACGACTCAACCAAGGTCTACCAACACAATTGGAACATGGGCAGTGTATGTGACCACTATCTGAAGCATTGTGAAATGCAAAATCTATAAAGCTCTCCAAATTGTTTTGAAAATCGCTTGAGATACGATCAGTTTCATACATCCAACTTCTGTCCATTCTGTAAAAAGAATTCATATAAGTCATTTTGTCATAAACAATTCAATAGGATTGAACTTTAATAGAAAATACATTTAAGTAAACGATAAAGGAGGAAAATAATCATGGTATCAACTACACATGTGAAAAAAACATACTAATGTGTTATTGAAAAAATGTAAAACCAACAAGAACTTAATGTGTTATCACATCAGAGCATGCCTCATCCCATAACCATATTAGTAGGGTATCCTCATATGCAATTTACCTTTTTGAATTAATATGCACTTCCTCACCAGGTACCTGAGTAGATTTCATAAATATAATCATCTCACATCCTGTAAGGCTTCCATTATGTATGATCTGCAGAATAATTTGAGTGATCATGAATCATGCATGGGATCTTCCCATGATCACTATAGATTATGAGAAGGAATTATGATAGGTCACGTGAAGAACATCAAACACATATTTTAGATAATTTGAGACATAATATAATAAAATAATGTATAAATCTATGGAATTTGGGATAAAAGGATGGATGAAATACTAAAATATGGCAGACTAAGGTGAAGGAAATATATGTTGACCCTAATGTTCATAACATGCATCACCTATGAAATTTTATTGCACTAGGAAATTTCATCCTGTTCACAATACATTCCATTGGAAACCTATTTTGATCATTTGATGTCCCCTTGACATGTCAAATAAAATCATATGGCACCCATGAATATTCCACCCTTGTAATGAAAAGCCTTTAATTCTCACCATACAGACTACATGTTTTCCAATAGATATGTATCTCCTTCTATATAGGGGAATCAATACATATTATCTCAGTCTCATATTAAATGTCAGGAATGTTAGATGGCTCCCTTAACACCCTCCAGGCACACCAACTAGGTCATGTGATGTCCTCAAATCATGTCACTATGGACATAAATCACCCTTCAAGACATGTCACACTGACTCTAGAGTTTCCCTCCCAGTGTGTCAAACATGTCTTTTGATTAAAATGGAGTAGATCACCAAAATCAAGAGATTCCCTATAGGAATTACATCCATTATCATGAAATTGCTTCTAGGATCAACCAGTCAGGACTTGTGATGTCCTCCAAACATTCCTTCCTTGATCATTAGAGAAACATCAGACAATCCATATAGGTTAGGAAAATTCATCAAAATGTTTATAGGATCATGTAATTTCCATTGGAAATTTCCAAAAGAAAACCTCTATCATGCTAAGTATATAGTCAAGGCATTCCATGTGGAAAACCAACACATATCCATAAGAGAAGAAATCTAAAAATAATAGAATCTATATGCATTATAAAATTGTCCACCATTGGAATGTAAGCTTCTATAAAAATGGAACCATAGTGTTTATGTTTTAATTAATGGAAAAATCAATTCATTAAAACAACTACAACAACTTGATTGAGATCAATTTTTACCTGTTCGGATGGGGGTGTACCTATTCGGACGGGGGTCGATGATGTTCGGACGGGGGGTTCGCGAGAGCACGGGAGCGGAGGATAATTAGGGCTCTGTCTCGAATGAGGGAGAGCAGATCGGGGTTTCTATTTGGGCAAAACCTTTGCCAACGGTTTGTAAAAACCGTTGGCAAAGGCAACCTTTCCCAACAGTTTCAATAAACCGTTGGAAAAGGGATAAGTTTAGCACCCCTTTCCCAACGGTTCTATAAAACCGTTGGGAAAGGGATAAGTTTAGCACCCCTTTCCCAATGGTTCTATAGAACTGTTGGGAAATGGGTCACTGGAATTCCCTTTGCCAACGGTTTTAGTAAACCTTTGGAAAAGGCTGAGTATACCAACGGTTTAATTGAACCGTTGGTATACTACCGTTGGGAAAAACCCAAATTACAATAGTGGAAATAAACTCTTACCTTGTACTTTTTCTTGGTAGAGGGTAGGTTAACATTCTGTATAATAGTTAAATCATTGTTATTAAATTATAAAATAATCATATACATAAATATTATATCATATATGATCTTCTAATATTGCTTTGTTAATAATATTTTGGTGTTATCTTCGTTTTGGGTGTTCACTTACTCGTTTTCTTTTATATGTTTTGTTACATAAGCCATGTTTGTTATAGATAGGTTTTATATTATTCATATCCAGAATTATATCAAGTCCTTAAATATTATTTTTAATCATCTAATGAAAATTAGTCTTGAATGGATGTGATGGGGAATGAATCTCATCGCGTTTGTGGAGATGGTAATCTATACGTACGCACGAGCGACAATATCATTCTTCTGATATTAAAATAGAATATAATTGGATGGTATATCATATATACAGAATAATTATTATGTTATATTTATTATTTAAATCAATCACACATCATTTTTATACCCATCCAAATAATAATGTATTGAATAACAATTACACCACGATGTGGAGACGGTAATCCGTACGTACGCACGTATGGTGACATGTCATTCAAAGGATGGATAGAATAATTAATATGGTTGTACCATATTTATAATAAAATCTCAGTATATATAATATTCAGGATTTATTATTTTATAATGGAAACAACAAAGAAAGAGGAAGTGGAAGAAGAAAGGAACTTGAAAGAGGTGAAGAAATATTTACCTCTTCTTCAGGTTCTTCTTTTTGATTTGATCAAAAGGTCTCATTAGGTTGTCTTTATGACTAAAATAAGGCCTCTATAATGAAGGTAGGATAGTTTAAAGGGTATTTGGATAGGGTTTTTCTGATCCAAATGTATTTTAAGGTGTGAATTATAGAGAAGGGGTAGTTCCCTTTTATAAGAGGGGTGAGGGGCACCTTAGGAAAAGCTAGAAATATTATTTTATAATAAAATTATTTTCGGTTAATAATGGCTCTAAAATGGATTATTATACTTATAAGGTGGTTATGGGTCTAAAACCACCCAACCAATAGGTTTTAGATAGTTTTGGTCACTATATTAACTTTATCTTTTAGATTTAACTCTTAGTTAAATAGTTTGACATTTACCATGTCTCTTTGTATTTTTAATTTATATGGTTAATAAACATACTATATACTTCCAAGAGAACCCCAAGTGGTTAATTAATGATACACCTATCATTATATAAGTCTTTTGGCCCAAACTTAGATTTTTAGGAATATAATATCAATTAATAATATAATATTTGTTTTAAAAACTCTTTTATGTCAATTTTGACAGTATTTGGTATTTTGTTTTTTCTAAATTCATAACAGAATTATTACTTCACAAACAATTTATATAACCAACCCTAATATGTCATATTAACCTAGAAAATTATTTGAATTTATAAAAATTCTCAAATTACATTTATTTGGATATTTATAATATTAATTATTTTAATGTTTTACTAATTGGGTAATTATTGCATCATCACTGTGTCATAAATAAATTAAATTATTTAATTTATAAAAAATATAAATAAAATACCATTATGTAGGAAATATTTTTCTCTTTATAATGAATATTTATAGTCTAATTTATCTTATATTTATCCCTATATTAAAAATGGTTTAGTTATTAAACTTTGAATTTAACACTTTTAACTCTTCTTTGAATTAAATAATAATAAATGTCCTAATCTAATCCAAGTAGACCTAAAGGATAATATTTTATTCCTAAGGTTGTTTTTGGTCGAATTAAACTTATCCAATAGAATTAGTACATGTTTTAGGGTAATATTAATATCATTTTTACCTTTAATTACCCTATTTACTTTTAACTGTGGTAAATAAAAGTAAAAAGTTACTATTCACCAAAAATTATTTTCATATTATTGAACCACATATTTCTTAATGATATCAACCATGTCTCTCAGATTTTCTAAATTCAACTCACAGAGGCAGTAAAATTAAGTTTTATGCAAATTTGCAAAAGCTCCTATGAGGTGGGTAAAAGACGGTAAAAAGTTCAATAAAATTTTTATATATCTAAACTTATTATAAAATGAATCCAATGAATTATATTGAAATTATATAGGTATTATGTATCTATTTTTACCTAAAATAAATTTAAATAAAATAACTAATTATTTAAATATAAAATCGGTTTTAACCAATAACTTAGTGTTTTTCACTATTCATCAAAAATTGAAAGTTTTCAGAAAAATACCAAAATTTCACCCTAAGATAATTTTGATTTTATGAATTCAAAAATTAATTCTATTTTACCAAATTAAAAACATATAAGTTTCATTTATTAATTTAAAATTAATTTACGTGGTAAAACCAAAAAGTGTGTTTTTAAGAAATAATAACTAACAAAAGATTGATACTTGTTTATGTTCAATTTCAAAGTGAAATTATTTCCAATTAATAACATTGGATTAAATGGTAAAAATATAATATATTTATACTTCCAAATCATAAAAATTTATAATTTAACACTATAAATTATTTTGATTAAAAAAGTTGTTTTCAGTTAAAATATAGTATTTTTCACTATTCACCCAAATATGAAAGTTATCAGAAAAACACAAAAAATTTATTAAAACTAAATTCTTATTTCCCAATTCTAAAGAAGAAGTTTATGTTGTCAAATTTAATATATAAAAGTTTCAAATATTGGATTTAAAAAGGATTCTCCATTTAAAGGCAGTCAAATTGCATTTTTTGAAAAATACATCTTTTATCTGAAAAAAATGAATTTGTTCTTACATTATGTCTAAGAAACCAATAATATGAATTCTAAAATTATAAGAATTATATAAATTTCAAAATTCAGTTAATATTATTCATAACCACTTTTGAACGGCTAGTTTGGTAAGTTGTGGTGCGCTTGAACTCAGTATTGTATGTAGTACATGTTATTGAATTACTTTGAAGAAATAACGTACTATGAAATCTTGGGGTGTTACACTAAACCCATTCCATTTCCAAATAGGGTTGTACAAACCAAGAATATGTCTGAGGAGGTGATTCAAAAAAGAAGTTTTGGACACATTCAAATGTGTGGAGATAAACATCCCTTTATTTGAATCCATTAAACAAATATCAAGGTATGCCAAATTTTTAAAAGAACTTTGTACCAATCGAAGAGGGATCAAGGGAAATGAGAGGATCAATCTTGGAAGAAATGTCTCAGTACTCATTACACCACCTCTATCAATGCCAAAAAAGTTTAAGGATCTAGGTACATTCACTATACCATGCACCATAGGAGAGTTTCACTTTTCTTATGCTCATTGTGATTTGGGAGCTTCCATAAATGTGATTCCTCACTCTGTATTCTCTTCTTTTTAGGTTGGTGAGCTGAAGCCGACGAGAGTAGTGGTGAAGCTGGTGAATAGAGCTATAGTATATCCAGTGGGAGTCCTTGAGGATGTACTTTTTTGGGTAAGAGACATGATCTTTCCAGTATATTTCTACGTGCTTAACATGGAGGATGATCAGGTAAGTTCTCATGATCCCATTATATTAGGTAGAACCTTTCTCAAAACTACAAAAACTATCATAAATTTTAATGAGGTTACACTTTCCATGGAGTTTGGAGATGAAGTTGTTATATTTAATGTTATTGAATCCCTGAAGTACCCCTTTGACGACCATTCTGCTTTTGTTATCTCTCATTTTGAACCACCAAATAAAAACTCCATGGATTTTTATTGTCTTATGCTTAGGGAGATTATGAGTATTGGTTCTAGTTTGATGCCTAAGAGTACTTCCATGCCTATTTCTAATGCACAATACTCTCTCAGATTTTATTTTGAAATGGAATCATATTCTGATTTTGATCATGTGAACTCTGATTATGACATGCCTGTTGAGTATGTTGATGGATTTGATGCTTTATTCTCTGATTTTGATGATGTATATTCTGATACTGATGTTCATTGTGAACATATTTTAGTTCCTTAAATTTCTTCATCCATTCATCATCCCCCTATATTGGAACTCAAGACATTTCCACCTAATCTCAAATGCTCATACTTGTTAAGTGGTGAAAAAATTCTTGTTATCATTACTGACAATCTTCCTTTTGAACATGAAGAAAAACTTTTGAATCTTTTGAGGGAGAACATCAGGGAAATCAGGTGTACCTTGGATAACATTTCAGAGATTATCCCCTCCATTTTCATGCATAGGATTCTCTTGGAGTATAGGGTTAAACCGGTTAGGCATCCACAAAGGAGACTCAATCCAACCCTTCTAGAAGTTATTAAAAAAGAAGTTGAGAAATTCCTCAAGGTAGGTATAATCTTTCCCATTTCAGATTCTTAGTGGGTAAGTCTTATTCAAGTTGTGCCCAAGAAAAGTGGTGTTACAATTGTTAAAAATTAGAAATATGAGTTAGTTCCAATGAGGGTGTAAAACAGTTGGCGTGTGTGTATTGATTATAGGAAACTAAATCAGTCTACTCACAAAGACCATTTCTCCCTACCATTTATTGATCAAATGATCGAGAGACTAGATGTGAATAAACATTATTGTTTCTTGGATGTATTTTCTAGATATTTTTAGGTTTCTATTTCTCTGTAGGATCAGTAAAATATAACATCCACTTGTCCATTTGGTACATTTTTCTACCGGATGATGCCATTTGTACTTTGTAATGCCCCAGGTACCTTCTAGAGATGCATGGTGAGTATTTTTTCTGATTTTCTTAAGACATGAATAGAGGTATTTATGGATGACATTATAGTATATGGAACCTCATTTTATGAATGTATAAGTAGTTTGGGAAATGTGTTGAATCATTGTATTGAGAATAATCTGGTCTTGAAATTTGAAAAGTGTTATTTCATGGTAGAGCATGGGATTATCTTAGGGCATGTAGTTTCAAATCATGGGATAGAGGTTGATATATCTAAGGTATATATTATTTAATCCTTAACATATCCTTCATGTGTGCATGATGTTAGATCTTTCCTAGGGCATGCAGGATTTTATCGGCGCTTCATCAAAGATTTTAGTAAGATTTATCTTCCTATGTCACGATTACTTCAAAAGGTTCTGATTTTTCATTTGATGATTCTTGCAGGACTTCCTTTAATGAGATAAAGAAGTTTCTGACCACTCCATAGATCATACATCCCCCACGATGGGAGATTCCTTTTGATCTTATGTGTGACACCTCCAACTTCGCAGTTGGAGTTGTCTTATCTCAAAGGGTGGAGGGATGTTCACATGTGATCTCCTATGCTTCAAAGACATTGGATTCAGCCCAATCAAACTACACAACCACAGAAAAGGAGTTTATTTTTGTCATATTATCTTTAGATAAATTCCATTCATATTTGTTAGGCTCTAAAGTAGTTTTTTTTTCTGACCATGCAGCTTTGAGGTACCTCTTGAAGAAACTGGATGCAAATCCCAGACTTATCCGATGGATGCTCTTTCTTTAGGAATTTGGTATTGAGATAATGGACAAGAAGGGGTCAGAAAACTTGGTGGTGGGCCACATGAGTTGGATTACTCACACACTAGAGGATAACACCTTGGACTAGGTACCACTTCAAGACACTTTCCCTGATGAGAATCTTTATTCCATCTCAGGTACGCATCCTTAGTATGCTGATTTAGTTAACTGCCTTATTTCCTATGAAATCACTGAAAATTTAAAGAAACATCAATTACAAAAGTTAAAGAGTGAGTTGAGATTTTATGTTTGGGATGATCCATACCTTTGGCACATGTGTAGTGACCAAGTTATTATGAGGTGTGTTCCTGATCATGAGTTTGAGTTTGTTCTGCAGTTCTCTCATACACTTGCTTACGGTGGACACTTTGGACCCAATGGATAGCTAGGAAATTTTTGGACTCTGTATTATATTGTCCTAGATTATTCCATGATGTCCATGTGTTTTATAAGTCATGATCTCATTTCCAACACACCTGGAACATTTCTAGGAGACATGATATTTCCCAACAACCCATACTATTATATGATATTTTTTATGTATGTGGATTGATTTTATGGGTCCTTTTTATAGTTCCTTTGTTTTTTTATATATTTTGGTTGTTGTTTATTATGTGAGTAAATTGGTGGAGGATAAGGCCACCAAGACTGATGATTCTCAAGTTGTTGTGGACTTTGTCAAAAATCATATATTTTGCAGGTTTGGATTACCAAAGGCCATCATCAGTGTCCAAGGGACACACTTCTGCAATTGGAATATTTCTTCCCTTCTTTGGAAGTATGTGGTGACACACAAAACATCAACACCATACCACCACCAAAAAAATGGTCAGGCTGAGGTTTCAAATCGTGAGTTGAAACAAATTTTGGAGAAAACTGTGCAGCCAAATTGGAAAGACCGGAGCAAGTGCTTGGATGATGCATTGTGGACTTATAGGATAGCATACAAGACACCCATTAGTATGTCCCCATTTCAGATTTTTTTTGGTAAAGCGTGTCATCTCCTCGTGGAATTTGAGCATCGGGCTTATTGCTCTATAAAGAAATGCAACATGGATTTGGACCAAGCTTGAATCCAAAAGAAGCTACAAATTCAAGATCGTGAGAAGATTCGATTTTCTTCATATGAGAACTCAAGGCTCTATAAGGAATGATCAAAAGCATCTCATGACAAAATGATCCAAAAAAGGGAGTTTCATGTTAGAGAGAAAGTTCTTCTCTACAGTACACAACTGAATTTGATTCCTGTGGAGATCACACAAGAGGACACCGGAAGGAGCTTTATAGTTAATAGGCAATGTTTTAAGAAATACATTGAGGTACTTCCACTAATGTAGAGGATTTCATCACACTGCATGACCCCATCATCACTTGAGCATAGCAGGCTATTCCTGACCCTTTCACTTTTATATTATTTTTCCTATTTAAAATTTTACATTTCATGTGCATATATCATCTCATGGGTTCACATTGAGGACAATGAAATATTTTAAGTGTGGTGGAGGGATCCTTTTAGTTTAGTAATTCCAATTGTTTTCCTGTTTTTAAAAAAAATGTTTTTTTAAAATTTTGTGGATTTATTTTTCAATTTTTTGTTTATTTTTGAAACTTTTGAGATGAAATGATTCTCATCACCATTTTTAAATCCATATCAATAATTGAAACAATTTATCCCTTGAAACTGAGCTTAAATGAATGCTGAAAATGACTTTGTTTCAAGTTCAAATATTTAGTAATTTCATAAAAAGTACACTGAATTTTGAATCACATGACACATCTCACTGTCTTTATATTTAAAATCACTTTCCTGTGAGGATTCTGAACCATTATTTTCATATTATTTACATTTAACTCACTTCTTGAGAGAACCAAACCATGCTTGATTTAACCAGAATTTCATTTATTCCTGTCAAAACTTGAGGGTTTGAGGTACTTATGTTTAAATGATTGAGGCATTTATTTGGTATTAAAGCCCCTATGTCAAGAATATTTTTTTATAATGGCCTACCTTGAACATTTAATACTTGTAGCCCTTATAATACATGAAAATCCTATTAGTTTAGCCACATTACAATCCAATTTTCCCTATCCAACCAACTCTTGAAGTGAAATTGCATAATCTAATTGAACTTAAGTGTGGGGGAAGTTGTCTTGTGTTGTGCTACCACAATCTATGATAATTTGGGTGGAAAATTAAATTCTGAAGAGATGTGTTTTATGCTGTAGAAATAATCATATTGAAATTTGTGTCTTTTCTGGAGCTTTCATGATAAGTGAAGTTGTGCCTTTATGGAGCTTCTAATAGAGAGAGAAAGTTATGCCTATCTGGAGCTTTCAAGAAAATCATGTTTGATAAAATTGACATTTTTACTGCTGAAATGTTGAATGGTGTGAACATTACTTTATTTTTTATGATGATAAACATGAATCGATACTATGGGGATTAAGGAGGAGACCATATTAAAGTGAAAATTATATTAATGCAAGTTTTCTTCAAAAAGAGTCAAGCCCTCCTCATTCAGCCTCAGAATTTTTCACATCTTAATCCTACCAACCGAAAGCCACAGAACAACCATGAAAAGTCCTCATGATAAACATATGTCCTTGAATCACATCAGGTGTCCATGTAGGAATTTATCAATCCTATGGTGACCCTTGTATGAGTTTGGATGAGAAAGACATTACTAAAAATTGACATTTGTGTGATAAGAGAAAATTCAATTGAGGTAAGTGTTTTGTGCATGAGAGGATAAATGAAGTGAAAATATATTGAATTATGTAAATGGAGAACTTGAAATAATGGTTTTTTATGAGGCATGATATCTTTTGTTTCTTGGTGTGGAATTTTTGGATCTCAAAGATATGTGTTTTAAATTTTGTTTTGATTTGATATTGATGTTTACTTGATATGAGGTTTTACCCATGAGTGCAAAAGGGTAAGTGTGGGGGAGTTGATAAAACACAATTTTATAGAATATTTTATTAATAATAAATGATATAATTTCCTCACATTATGCTAAATATGATCAATTATGAAATATTTGGGATTAGATCATTCATTTTCAAATTTGATGAAAATTCCAGTTTAACTTTTTTAAAGTTCACTGTATTATTTCAGGCATAAATATTGTTATGTAAAATATTTTGACTTAAAATTTTGTAACTATGTTCCTAACTTAATGGTATACAAATTCTATTTAAAACATGGGAGCTGGATCATGCATTTTATTTGAGTAAATGGTCCATGAAGAAAAAGTTGGATAGAACCATCTAGATTGAAAACCACTTCACTATTTGGGTCGTATCTTCTTCATCCGGACTTTTATTGAGCCCAAATTTGGAATAAATCTTGGGGACATAATTAGGAACAAATAATCCTTATTTAATGCTGGCCAATTCACGTGTTTTAGAGGTCAACTATTCGGTGTAATTTGGAATAAAATATTTTTTGGAGTTTTCACTTCACACTTAAAAAAGTTATGTAACCCTAGCCCTCAAAAACTCTATTTAAATGGGGTTTTCACTATTTGGGAGGGCTAGTAGAGGCTTTGTAAAGGTGTTTCAGAAATTTTGTCTCTTGGGAACACCTCACAACCCTTGTAATAAGTAAGTCCTTGTGCAAAGTTATCTTCCAAGAAGGCTCTCCTCTCTCACCTCCTCTTTGTTTTTCCATGTTTTTATGCTTATAACGTGATTTTTCTTAAATAAATATTCTGTGTTGTTCTATTTTCATCTTATTATTTTTCTTATTAGTATGGAATCTAATATTGGAGATGAGATTTGGTATTCCCCTTTCAAACCATTGCTTATGAAAAACGTCTCCATGATGACAACTCTGCCCATGGAAGAGTGATTTCTTTCATAGTTGATCTAATCCACACTCCCTTAATTTATTTATTTTTAATCCATAAACATACTATAATTCATAAATTGAGATCAATTAATTGAGTTTTAATTTCTAAGTGACTCAATCAACTTTCACTTGACCGCGTGGTCGGGATTTTGTAAACTGTGTGAGTGAAACCTCAATCGCAAAATCTAATCACTTTGGGATAGAATTGTAGGGTTTAAGTCTCATCCCTAAACACAATTAATTCTCAAATCCAAGGAAGATATTCTGACCTAATTTACCACTGACCAAAAGTTGGATTTTGGATCCCAATCAAAGCAGGGTGTTGTGATTGAAGGTCTCGAAGTTAACCTAGGGCTCATTTTCACAAATATTTTTGGTTCTGTTAATTTCTGTAGGGTTCGAAGGTTAACATGGTTAGGGGGTCATAATTGAATGAATTATAATTATATTGGATAATGATAAATGAATGGTTAAGGTGTTTTATTAGATCAACTACGTCTTCTCATATAAGTGTTTCTAAGAAATTATCTCTTGATTGTTTTTTCTCATTTTCTTATTTAATTTGCTGTTTGAAAAGTCACAAAACAAACCCCCCATATTAATTTTCCTTTATTTTGAACTATTTAAATACTTACTTAAATCCCATTAATAGTTGTTTAATTCACTTCCTCCTTGAGAGAATGACCTAGGTCATTCATAGTGTTTCACTTAGTAAAATCACAAATAAATATTTTTGAGAGCGTGTGCGACAACGTCCTTTAAACTACCATTGAATCCATGTTCACTACTTATAAATTTCATGGTTTAATACACCTTTGTCATGTGTTCAATTTATTAGGCATGTTCAATTTTCTCAAGTATATGGGAATAAAATCAAGTCTTAACTCACTAGTCATCACATTATAACAACCTCATAATCCTCACCTTGAAGCCTCAGTTCGGGTGGAATGAAACCATTAGGGGAATATAACTTTTTCCCCTTCCCTAACCCATACATTTAGGTGTAAAGCTAGAAACTCAGTCCAACTCAACCCGTGGGTGTAGAACCTCAATTCAATACCCACTCTACCAATCCATGTGCGCATGGTTATTTATCATTCACCACAATCAATCATATCACAACAAGCATAGACAACATCATTTACAACATCACAACAATATCAATAAATGGGAAATTAACATTTTGCCTCAATTTATTAACTCATTCATCATTTATATTACTTAACCCTTTAGCTCTATTTCCCATTTCCCATGTCTATCTTGCTAAGCATATTTAATTATAAATCTAATCCCCTAGAATTTCCCCATCAATCCATTTAACCCTTTTTCATGTCAACCAAACAACCTCTTAGGATATTACCCAACCTAAGTGTATTATTAAAACTATAATTTCACATCCTTCAAGCATATTAACATATTCATCATGGGATCTATGTTCTCGCACAATGGCCTTACACTTACTTAGCTAAACTCTAAGTCCGAGGAATATTGGTACACCCCATGGGTGGCCCTAATATCATTTGTCCATCCCACATGCATCATGTGGGGATCATGA
The DNA here is from genome assembly GCA_963277665.1 of Viscum album. NCBI lineage: Eukaryota > Viridiplantae > Streptophyta > Magnoliopsida > Santalales > Viscaceae > Viscum > Viscum album. The sequence continues at coordinate 1,266,444,233 of OY728157.1, read as the reverse complement.
GGAGTTCAATTAACCATTTAGACACCCACCATATCCAAATAAATAAAATGAAACCTATAACACAATAATGGAAAATTAAGAACATAACGCTACATGCACAAATCCACTTGAAACCCAAGGGATACAACTTATAGACAACCTACCTTGAATATATTGGTGAAAGTACCCTTAATCAAGGCCTTAGATCCTGATTCAACACACCCTTGAAGCCTCAACCTATATATCATTGGAAAAGAAAGTTTTTAGAGCTTCTGATGGAGGGAAGAGGAAGATACCAACCCTAAATAATAAAAATAAGCAAGGAGGGATTTAGCCTTACTTGGATCTTCAATCCACAACCAACGGCACTCCAAATGAACCTAAGATGAGGGAGATCGATCCTTGGAAGCTCTTAGGAGATTTGGTTCGTTTCTAGGGTCCAAAGGAGGAATAAAAGAGGGAATCCTGAGTTGGGTATAAAAATCCCATAATGGAATTTTGGTAATTTTTTTAAAAGTTTTTGGTCTGTACGGTTTACCTGCACGGTTTTTCAAACCGTGCGCAAAAATGTACAGATTATACTGTCCAAAAATAGCCCCCTCGCATGGTTTACTCGCACATTTTTTCAAACCGCCCGAAGGCTACTATTCAAAAATCCTTCTTCTGCACGTTTTACCTAGGTTGTCTGCACGGTTAGGTATAATAGTTCACAGACCATGTGGCTTTCCTAGAAAACTCCTTTTTCCCCTTTTTCATTTCCCAAACCCCTAAAACACCCCCAAACCTTCTTTAGGACTTGGGAAAACACTTAATTTACCAAAAATTAAGGACTTAAACTGAAATGTGAGCAAAACATACCTTACAGAGAAATCCAGGATCTTACATCCAAGAAGTGGTAAAGAGGCATGGAATACCAATTTTGATAGTATCAGATAGAGATCTGAGGTTTAATTCACATTTCTGTAAATCCTTATAGCAATCCCTTTGAACTTAGTTGACAATGAGTACGGTTTATCATCCTCTAACGGATATAAAATCCAAATTGACGACATGATGTGGTCTTATGTAATGAATTTTTGTGGCTCATGGTAGGATCATGTACTGTTAGTAGAGTTATATTATAACAACAGTTACCAAACCTTGATACATATGGCTCCCTTTGAATCATAGTATGATCATCCTTTTTGTTCTCCAATTTTTTGGGTGGAAGTAGGTGAGACTTCACTGGTTGGGTCGAGCCTTATCCAAGAGAAAATGGATAAGATTCGGTTAATCCGGAAAATGATGGAGATGGATCATAGTTATCATAAATCATATAAAGATCATTGTTAATGGTTTTTATCATTCGAGGTGAGTGATCATGTATTCTTGAGAATCTCCCCAAGGCTAAAGAATCATCATTTTGGGAATCATGGAAAGTTATATCCTCGATACAAAGGCCCTTTTGAGATACTTTAATATATTAGTGAGGTTAAATATCGGTTCGAATTTCCACCATGGTTGAGTTCAGTGCATAATGTTTTTCATGTATCTTATTTGGAAAAGTATCATCCCGATCTTAACTATGAGATTCGATGGGTTCACGTTGACCTAAAGTTGGATGCTTCATTGGTGCATGTTTCAGTGTGGATTGTGGATAGGCAAGAGAAATTATTGTATGTAAAAATCATCATTCTATTGTGGGTTTTGTGGAAACATGGTCAGATTCAGAAACAAACTTAGGAATGGGATAAATAAATTATTGAGCAATGGACAGAACTCTTTCAGAGCAATGATGGTTTTCTACTTTCCATGGATGGAAAGTCCAATGGTGGGGAGAATATAGAACTCTCATTTTCAATTACTTAACCCTTTATTTATGTATTTTATGTATTTAAATTGATTGAGTAATTTTTGGAAGGTTTGGAATACTTTTTTAAAGTTTTTGGGTCTTTTTTGGAGGTGCATGGTTTGATCATGGTTAGTAGAAACCATACAACTCCTATAGGAAACTATGCAAAGTGAAACAGGGGCTTCTAGATAGGTGCATTGTTAGGTGTACGGTTAGGTTCTTGTTTTTTCCAAACTTTTCAGCCACCTAGGAGAAACTGTGCTTTTGTGGATAGAGGTACTTTCACGGTTAGTGCATGGTTTGCCTAACTGTGCGACTAACCATGCACAGTTAAAAGTTAGATCCTAAAAAAAGTGTATCTAAATCGATTTAGGCCCAAATCCCATTGTTTTTTACTATTTTCATCCCCAACATGGTTTTTATTCCTACCAAATGTTTTAGAGACTTTTCCCATCAATTAGAGAGTGATCTGTTGGAAAATCTTAGTGTGTTGAAGGCTGGATTCCTTGGTAAGTCTATGTTCCTGGTCATTTTCCTTTGATTTACTTATATTACCTCTCTTGGATTCATATATATGATTTGTTGGGGATATACCTATGATCATGGATTCCAATCATGGTGATATATGGTTGTGTTGATGTTAGGTAATGAGATCTAAGGTGGGTTTTTGGAGATTCAGCCTAGTTTTGTTGAATAATTCATGTTGTTATTCGTTTTCGCCATAGTTTTTGAGGTACGTGTATTTAATCTCAAATCATATTTTTATAACATGAATCCATAATTTTAAATTTATTGTTTCACTTGAAATTTATTTGTAAAATTGTTGTGAAATGCTTGATGGAAACCTTCTTTGTTGACGGTTTTTGGAATTGTGAAAATTGGGTGTTTCGGTGGAAATTGAAAGTGGTAACATGATTTTAAAATGATGATTTTAAAATTGTTGATTGGTTTTGATTCATGTAAAATTGTTTTCAATAAAAGTATAGTTTTATTGAAATGGTTTGGTAAAGATTTTTTGGGCATAGTTGTCAGATTAAGTGGTTAAGCATGATTTGAATGGGATGGATATTGGTCGTGAAGTATCATCATCAATGGGACGGGTTATAGATGTCAAGTTTTACCATCAATGGTAAACACCAAGCTTGTGTGGTTGAGTGTGTGTGTTTGTGTGGTTTTGTGAAATAGAATGGGTTTCTTCAAATTATTATTGAGAAATGGTTGAATGACTTGTTTGTTTTCTTTCCTTTGAAATGACTTTGGTATAGAAAACTATTTTGATGTGAAAACTATTTTATTTAGAAATGGTTTATCTTTTATATAAACTATTTTTAATTGTTTTATATAAATTCACTTACATGTTCTATCCTAGTGGCATGATTAGGAAGGTCATTTGGGGAAAACCTGTTGAGTTTCATTACTCACCCCCACTTTGTCACTTTGGTGCATTCGTAGATATTGTTTATTGGGAAAGAGTTAAAGGGAATGTATTACATTTATTTAATGGTTCTTTGTGATACTTGGGTTGTAATGTAGAGTTGGAATATATAGATTATGGGGAGTTGTGGAGTTATGTATTTGGATTCTTTGATATTTGTTGGTTTTGTTTTCCACTTTGTAGCTGATGTTGATCTTGGTTTATGCTTGGTACTTTGATATAGTTGGTATGATTTGTTATACATTGAGTTGTCTTACTCTTTTATCATGCATAATATATTGGTTTTGGTTATGGTATGTTTGGTTGTGGTTGTTTTATTTTCAAAGGTAAAATTGTCCCCCAAATTGTATTGAATCCCTTAACATTTATTGTCAACCTTTGGAGTTCAGAGGATGTCACCTAAAGTCAAGTAATATCATTCCCCCTTCTCAAGACAATGAGGAGGGATGACATGTTACATTTATGTATTGATACAACAAATCATTTTTAGAAAAAGGGGTGTTTATGATATGGTTTTAAAGTGAGCCTTTAAAACGGTGATTTGGAAAAGAGGCTCCGACCGAGAAAAGTGTTTTCCAAGTGATTATTTTCATTTGATGTAATGAAGAAAAATGAGGTTTTAACACACTTTTTATGTGTTGTTATTATTCTTGAAAAGGCTTGTGAAAATATATATTTTTTTTGTTTATTTCAAACTAGTATTTTTCATACGTAATGTGAAAGTGACTGCAAGATTCAGCGGGTGGATACCTACTCAATTGTTTAGATCATGCATACATCTTATAAGCTTCAAGTTTTAGCTGGGAAAATTTTTCTTCCTTTGATCTATTTGGTCTATTGAGGGAGACTTTAAGGTATGATGGTGACTGTTGGTCACTTGAAAGCTTGTTAGAGCGGTTTGGGGCTTTAGTTATGGGGCTTTGTATCGGCCACTTTTGTCTGTTGTATCTACTTTCATCATTTCTTTATTTATGTATTTGATTGTATGTTTGCTTTGGGTGTTTATTATAGTTGTATCTTGTTGGATTGCTTATCCTCTGGTTGGATGGTTTATCTCGTTTATTTTCATTGGCTATTTATATTATTTTATGAGGGTGAAATCGTTCCCAGGGTATGTTTTGTGATGTCCATACACGAGTTGTCAGCCTCTGGGGATTGGTAATGCCCCCTAGGCCAATGGTGAACTAGGTTGGGTGCTGGGTTGAATGGAACCCTTGGCCAATTCTTTACAGATTTACTCTAAATAACTAAATATTCAATTTTTAAATATATCAAAGTCTTTAAAAACATGCGTCAAAGAGGTCAAAATCAAGAAAAGGACATCTGATTGTCATGAAATCTTAAAGAAGTGATTGATGATTTATTTTAGAAATTTAGGAACAAATGCTACATCAATCCGAGTTTCGGTTTGTTCAGAATAATTGAAAATGATCTTTTTTTGTTTTTAAATCGTACAACGTGTGTGTAATGTTTGAAACCTTTCAAATAACAATGAATTAGTGTGAAATCGTAAGACAACAATATTTGAATTATTTGTGACATGTATGGAAAAAAACATGTTAATATGACTTGCAGCATGCTCAGAAGGATTAAAAAAATAGTTTTAGATAAAAAAAATTATAAACATGTAATACATTGAAAAACAAACGACTACAAACTATTTGTTTATTATGCTAACTTTTACATTAAATAATCTAATAGGTTCTAATTATTAGTTTTTTGTTATTTTTTTTCTATACTAACTTTTATTTTTAATTTATTGAATTTTCTATTATGAGTTGATGAGTGTGGGCTTAAAAAATGAATCCTCGAGTTTTTAAGGGAGTGTGGTATGTACTAGGTGGTATATGGGGGTTACTATAGACTCCCATCGGAAAATGAATGCTTAATATATAATTAAAAATAACGGAATGGTGGGACACTATTTTTAAATGAAAGGATGTAAAAAATATAATGGAAAAAATATAATATTAAAATTATTCCTGTGGTGGGACATTATTTTTAAATGAATGGATATAAAATATATAATGGAAAAAAATATAATATTAAAATTATTCTTGTCAGTTGTACGCTATCTGACGTGCCAACTTAAAAAATTGACAAACAATTACCCATCTTGAAATTTCCCTTAAAATAGGGTGGAATAGAGAGTTGATATTGGATATTATAAATTAAAATAGCAGCAGATTTAATTTTTAATATAAGAATAAAATATTTATTTAATAATTTGTAATTAGTAATAATTAAAATAAAAATAATAAATAACAAAAAATAGAAATAATAATTAGAAACAAAAATATAAATAATAAATAACTGTTATGAAATGTTATTAATGGATGTCATAATTATGACTCCTCAATTCCCAATTAATTCCCCTCTTAATGGCCAACCTTTCAAATTCTCACCGTTGGATCAGATCTCATGTTCTCTATAAATATGGTGATATTTTAATGAAATGAGATGGACTTTTGGCTCTACATTGTGTTATATACTTGTTGTATTTCTTTTGTATTTGTATTTCCATTTCTTATTATCATCATCATACGCAAATTCAATGCTTGCTTCATCAACGGTGCACTTTTCCTACGATTGATCTTACATTTTCCGATTTCAAAATGCTTCACGGTTTCAATCGGTGTTTGATCAATTTCACAACATATTATCAGCACAATCTTCTTCTCCACATTGTGCATCGTGATGTCACTGTCTTCATCCCCATCACCTACATAAGAAAAAACTCATAGGAAAAATATATGTCACGTGTTTCTATAAACATTCTTATTTTGACATACTCTTTCGTATGTGCATTGACTTCACTCATTCGAGGAGCTACATAAAAAAGGTGAGCCTTATTTTATATTTAATATATTATTACATTTATTTTTACCCTTTTGATAAATCTAAAAATAATATATGATTTTCTTAATCTTTTACTGCGGGAAAAATAATGAGCTCCTAAAGGGCTGTAATGACTCATGGTTGACGAATTTCACTTCATTCCCTGGAGAGAATGTGTTTGATTAATAACCAATATGGTAGATGTCGAGGCAAACATCATTCATCAAATGAATAAAAAACTACACCACCAGAAGTGGTTGAATGATGAACATCACATACCCTTCGTACGTCGAGCCATTGAATGATGAACATCGTGTACCCGTCGTATGTCAAGCCGTTGAATGATGAACATCTCATACCCATTGTACATCAAGTATTTGAATGATGAACATCGCGTACCCATTTTACGTCGAGACGAAGTTTGATGAACATCGTGTACCCGTCGTATGTCAAGCCAAAGTTTGATGAACATCGTGTACCCATCGTACATCGAGACGAAGTTTGAAGAACATCTTTTACCCGTCGTACTTCAAGCTGAAGTTTGATGATCATCGCGTACCTATCATACATCGATCCGAAGTTCTCTAATCATTCCATGAACCATAAAATTTCATCTCTCTTATTTCTTTTTCACCCTGAAGGTGTCAAGTTTTATTATGATATATAAAGGTTCATGATGGAGATGATGTTTACTTTAAATATTTATTTTATTTCTTTTCACTTTATTTTATTTTATAAAATGTTTTATAGAAATTAAATATTCTTGATGAACAATCGTAAATATATTTTATATATATTAATCCCCCGAAGTGGATGAAATTGATGAAATTGCTGGATTGAATATTCATGCTATTGTCTTGAAGATACTATAAAACTTGAACAAATAATTTTATTCTATTTCATGGAGTGAATGAGAATATTTATTGAAAATGATTTATTTCATTCCCTGAAGTGAATGCAAATACCTGATTTTATTATAAAATCAATTTTGAGGTGAATATGATGTTTTTCAAATGATCATTGTGTTGCATTTGTTTATAACAAATAATAAAAATATAACCACCAGAAGTGGTTTGATGAAAATAAATATTTAAAGAGCATAATAAATTTTATGAATATTTATAAAATAATACATCCTTGAAGGATGATATGAAAATAATGTCCTTTGACATTATATTGAAGAATATCTTCATTTATCATTTATTGTTCATACAGAAACAATATAAAGGGAAACATTATTATTTATCAAATTCTTATGGATTATCAATATCATCTCATGTAAATTCATTTATCCCCTGAAGTGTATTTTGTTGTTCATATAATTCATAAATGAAATGATTGAATTGCCTAGTTTTGATAATCCGATATATATTATAAAAATGATTTTACCACCTAAAGTGGTTAAAGAAATGGTCATCATAATCAATAAAATTTATATTTTATATAAGACGATCATTGTTGATTAATAATAAATTATCATTCATGGATCATAAAATCTAATGAATGAATTAATTACGTGATGTGGATGTAGTATTAATTACTATATCTCATTCCTTGAAGCGAATGAAATTATTCATGAAAAAAATTGATATGATATCATGAATATTTGAGAGTTTATGAGGTTTGATCAAATGATTTATCCTTTATTTGATAAAGTGAATTTTGTTTATGAATTATTATTTTGGATGGTGATAAGGTATGTGTTATGAATCCAGAAGATTCTTCTACATTAGTTATCACTACCACATTCACCAGCTTCAAAAGACGTGGGGGATCCTATCCCAGGTAGATGTATTGAAAAGTAATATTTAGGCCTGAAGTTCCAAAATATTTTGGCCAGAATTTATAAATTATGTAATAATCCTCTTGGTGATGGGCCTAACCCATTATGATTATATTATGAATTCATCAACCACCATAAGCGGAAATTATAATGACTGATATGAGTTTTCACAATGAAAGATCTTGGAGATCTTATATGCGTCAATCTTGAAGAAAAATATTTACAAATATTATTTTGATTAAATGATTCAAAAGAACTCATATATGCATTAGTATATGCTCATATAAGTACATTTACTAGTAGTGAAAATTAATAAACGACTCCAGAAGAGAAAATATATTCCTACCCGGTAGTAAAAATTCTTAATGCTTTGTTATATCTAAAGTCTCAATGAGATATATGAATGGTATTCTTGAAAATGAATGTCATATAGAGACAAAAAAGGTACCTCGATATATAACAATCATTCATAAAAGTAATTATAAATAATTTTTTATGTACAATCGAATCAATAATGGTAAACCAGAAGTTTACTGATCCTAGCACCTCAAATATATGACATGATGGTTTAGGCCATTTGGGATCAATTATAATGAAATATATTGATTCAAGTATACACGAGCATTAATTTATTGATAACATAGTATACATCCATCAGGGGGAGAATGATGAATTTATTTAATGGATGCATGTCTACAAAATTATCAATGAATTTATTATCATTAAGTCATTATGAATTTCCCTTGTATGATAATTTATCCTGAGGTACCCATTTTTGAGGTAAATTATTTATATCATTAGAATATACTATGGAAATAAATTTCCCATATACTTATGAAGAAGTGTATATGGGCGAACCCACCTATCATGTGATTCATCTATATGAAAGATGCATCCACTAAATGATTGCATGTGTTATTTGTTGCTGGTGAGTATACATTGCATGTTATACATGTTGATTAAAATAAATATTGAGTATCAAATAATATATGGTCCTGTAGAACCATTGACATGATGCTCACAACACTTACATGAATGTAAAGTTTTGGAAATCAATAGTATGATTATACACACCTGAAGTGTGGTTGAACTGATTATATAAAATCATTGTTCATAATGAGTAGAAAGCAATAAATATATTTTCCCTTGAAGAGGAAAATGAATATATCGACAACATTATATCTTTTTAGATATTGTCCCTGAAGTGACACTGGTACCAGAAAAATTATGAGATATCAATCAAATGTTTTTTATTATATATTTTCTATGAATGATTTTAAAACTCATTGATGACAATGAAGTTTCACCGGATCTGATAAATTATGCACTGAAGTGAATAAGATTGATCCATATTAAGTTGAGGAAGAATATAAATTGAATTTATCATCCCATGGTTTGTATGAATCATTGTATTCATCATATTATTAAGGTGTTTTTAAAAACATCTAAACTCTTGAAGAGTTCTAAAATCAATAAATTATTTTATCATGAAATTACATAGAATGTCCTTGTATTTTGAATTAATCATCCTAAAGATGAAATATTAAATTTTGGAATGGTTTTACCCTTAATGAATAATTAAATCTCTTTATTCTAAGAGTGATATATTTCATACATAAGGGGTTGATGAATAACATACTTATCCCAGAAGGATTAAATATAAATGCACATTTTATTTATCTTTGAAGGATATACTTGTACATGTGCATATGTACCTTGGAAATGATAATAAATCATATTATGATGCAAGTTAATGTTTTTCCCCATTCATTGAAATCTAAAAGGTATAAGTTATTATTATTCCAAAATTAAAAACTGAATGTTTTGGTTATGAATTGATCATGGACATTCTATGAGTTAAATGTAGTGATGATCACTATGAATGGGAGATGTAACACGGAATTATTTTATTTTGGGTTCACTTATTTTTCCCACAGGGTTTTTTTAAGTGAAAATTAAATAAGGTTCCATAAAATTATGACATCCAAGGGGGTGTTATGAAATGTTATTAATGTATGTCATAATTATGACAATAAGTATGACTCCTCAATTCCCAATTAATTCCCCTCTTAATGGCCAACCTTTCAAATTCTCACCATTGGATTAGATCTCATGTTCTCTATAAATATAGTGATATGTTAATAAAATTAGATGAACTTTTGGCTCTACATTGTGTTCTATAATTATTGTATTTATTTTTTATTTATGTTTCCATTTTTTGTTATTATAGTCATATGAAAATTCAACGCTCACTTCGTCAATGATGCACTTCGCCTAAGATCGATCTTACATTTTTTGATTTCGAAATGTTTCGCAGTTTCAATTGGTGTTCAATCAATTTCACAACAATAACTAATTTTTACAAATAGTGATATCATCCACCACTGACCAAAGACTAATAAATGAAAACACATTTCATTCTATTATTTATTTATAGAATCTTTGATTGTACGGATTCTCCAACTCCATCTACTAGCTGTCCGCGACAATCGATTTCGATGACTCCTACGGATCTCGGTCGCGAATGTGGGAGACCGCCAAAGTCATATTCGGTCGAGTCTTGGGGGATGATGGTCCAGGGTGGAGAAGGCATGCCGCCACCACAGCAACTAAGTGAAGCAGTTTTCTAAAAATATCGTGTTTGACGTCTCCCCTTCTGGGCCAACGGCTCTATTCTTCCATCACCATATTCTAAGGGAAAATATGGAGGTGGAGGGTGGCAGAGAAAGCTTCGTTGGTCAGGGTACAGTGATTCCGGCGGTGATGGAAGTAAAAGGTAATTTTTGTTAACTACAGGGTTTAAATGCTGGAATACGGGAGCGAGGCAGAGATGTGAACAGCAAGGCTGCACAGTTCACACACGTCACTACCTTTTGTTATTTTTATCTTTTTTTTATACCTCAAATATTCTATTGGTGTTAATTAATCGTATAGTGATCATCCCAAAAAAATATTGTATTTAGAAAAAATTATTTTTTCATTTAGCGGATTCCTACTTTGATTAGCGGTGATTGTCAGAAACCATTGATATATTAAATTTTTTAGTGACACCTAAAACCATAGTTATCAGAATCGGATTGGTTAATGAAATGGTGAAAGGAGTGAACCAATTAATCAAAGGTTCAACAAGTGGTTCAAAAATCGATTTCTTTGGACTAGTTTTATTTAAAAAAATATATCATTTATTATGGAAAAATATTTATTTGTTTCACCAAAAGAAATTATCATTATAAGGATGATCATCAAAGCATTCACTAATTATGTGAATAATATTTAAATTGTGGTGTGAATCAAAATTTAAAATCTACCCATTGCAAAAAAATAATGCATTTAGAAAGTTATTTTTTAATTTAGTGGCGATTTCATTAGATCATGATGAAATCGCATCACAATAAATGGTATTTTTCATGTGATGAATAGAGGTGGCTTGATGGTGATGAACACCTATGATTGCCCACTGTTTTGGTGAAGTTACATAGCCCGATGACTAATTATTGGATATTCATCAATCATGGGTAAAATTGGTTGATGAATCAAAGAATGAATTTAGGGATTTTTCTTGTTTGGGGATCGAGTGTGGTCTTCGAGTTATTAGTGTGTCATTTCATGAGATTACAAAGAGATTATGATGATCTATGAGACTTTCCTCTATTATTTTAATTTCAAATTAACTATGAAAATTGTTTAATTACCATTTAATTGTCTTTTTTAATGAGTTAAGGGCTTGTGGAGATCAAGGATGGGTGTAATGGGATTTTGTTAATTATAGAACCCATTTAGGTAGGTGGTCCATCATATTTTTCACATTTGTATGTAATTGCATATGCAGTGATATGATGGTGAGGGTAAGCATGTGCAAGTGACCCAATCGAGAGGTGTCAGGGCTTAAAGGGATTTGAGAAAATAAGTGTGACCTGTTAAGGTTGTCATGGGTAATTTGTGAATGTTCCATCGAATTTTAGAGTTGTTTCATGACTCTTTTAAATATAAAGACATGGGTAGAATAGTGGAGGGGGCCTACGGAGGATACCCATGACTTGGGAGATGACTTAAGTAGCCTAGTGAGGTCTCCTATGACAGTTATGATGATCCATGAGAGCAATGGTCTATGACAAGTAAATTGATTTGTTCGCATGAGTGTTGTTTGGGAAGAGGGTTCACCAAAAGTGGGGACCTCTAATTTGGATTGGGATTAGCATGAGAGGCCTCATGATACTTTATACGATTTCTTAGGTCAATCCACCATTGGTTACCCAACCGATGAGTTATTCACCTTGAGAATTCATGTATCGATTGTGTTAGTGTGGAGCCATATCAGTCATGTCATCACCTTAGCGGTTACTTATATAATGAGAATAGATTAAGTGTGATAGATCAAGAGAAATATTTCAAGACTATGAGTAATTAATCTATCAAGGGTAGATTACTGTGTCACTATCAGATGAGAGGTATATTCCAAGACCTTAGATTAGGGGATATTGAGATATGGCCAAAGGGCCCACATCAAACACCTCCTCCATACCACAGAATCATCAGGGATCATGGCTCACCTATGATCAAATTTTAAGCTTCCAAATCTTCCACATTTCTTTCCAAGGGAGGTACCATCAGGGAATTTTCAAATATTCCACCTTGTCTAGAGTGTATAATGCACTGTTTGATTTTAGAATAGATTTTTGATTTTTGAAAATTTCAAAGACAACTCTGTCAGACTATTTTATAAAAACCCGGTCCATGCTGATGTTTTGAAATTATATGTTAGGAACAACTATTTTCAAAAGGTGAAACATATTTCCCATCAGTATAATCTGAGTTGTACAAACTGTGTTTGGACTAAGGAAGTGGAAGAATTTTAAAATGTATTGAGTTATTATTATACTAGGTGGAACCTTGCTTTTCGTGATCGATGTGACAATGAGAATTAGGGAGTGCTTAATGGTTGGAGGTAAGAAACCCTGAGGTCATGTTTAAATTTCAGTGTTTTTTCTTTCTGTGTTGTAATAAAATTGCAAGGAAATAATTTTTTTAAGGGGGTAGAATGTAATGCCCCAATAACTATTATATAAATATAACTATTGGTAAAATATAATAAATAAATATTAAATAAAATAAACTTCTTGTTTATTGAAGCAATAAATTAAAAATGGTACAAGAAACCTTATAGTACTTTTGTCCAATCATATGAATGGTTTTCCCTGTGACGTCCCGGACCCGGATGCCACTTAACGGGTGCCCTGAGCTCAGTGGGACACATGGCCTCAAGCGCATCTTCCCGAATGCCAAAGGTTTCTGACTATCAGTGAGTGCCTAGGGTGTGTCTATGGGGAGACTATCCCCTCATTAGCAGAGTGTAGCATAGAGGAAGGGATATAAAGGAATAATAAACAGAAAAAGAAATATAAGTAAACATCGATAAACAGTGGAAGAAAACTAATTCAATAGATAAATGAGGATAATAATTATAACTGTATCAACTGAATAATGATGATATAATGTCATGTCACTAGAAAAAACTAGAAAACATGGATACAGGACAATAGGCATAACATGTTCCAAAAAGTAAAAGAAGCAAAGACTACTCCAAGCATCCCAAGATCCAACTCATTCATCTTATATCAAGATCCATCCTAAATAGAAAGAAATCAAGTGTTTGAAGCCATATGCTTCCTTTTGTCAAAACCTTCAACCATATAATCTACTTTGGGTACCAAACGGCACCCAGAGAGGGTGTGAGATAAATCTCAGCAGACCACCACCAACGGTGTCTATAACATCTGGCCCATGTAATGGAATATAACAGTGTGCAGACATATATATATATATATAATTAAAGGAAGTAGTACAATATAACTAAATAACCAAGTACCTGTTTCAGCCCTCAGCTGGTGTCTGAACATGTAACCATTGAAGGTTTCGATCGTAGTGGAAGCGCAGTTGGGTCGGCACCCAACTTTGATTTTTACCATGATCAATGATTATTCTGGGATCAATACAACGATGAATGCTAGTCTCCATGGAATAGAATCAAAGGTTTATATAAATAATGAAGAGGCCCAAAACCTTTAGAGAGGATCTTTCACATCATGTTTATAATTAATTTAATTGATTTCATAAAGAAAATAATACCTGGATCTTTGGTATTTTCTTCATCGATGATGTTGATCATCCGAAATGACCCTTCCAGATTATATCGCTACACTTACAAGGATTCAAACTAGAGTCCCTCTAGCGGTGATCCAAACATGCTCTATTGGCCTCCGATCAACACCGTTCGTTCTCTGGGTGCTAGCACGGCGAAGCGAGTGTCTTGTATCGGTCATTCTTGATCGCTTGTTCTTCAGACTTGAATAATGTCTCTCATTCTTGAGAGGGAGGGGAAGAGGATTTGAGAGATAAATTGTTTAACTCAACAATTCTCAATTCACCGGGTGTGCGGTTCGGTACATGGAATAACAGACGTATGTGTATATTTATTGACATGGGGCTTCAGTTATAATATTTAATTGCATAAAATCAATTAAATACATTCATAACCTTAGAGAAAACTCATGCTATTAATAATAATATCATGTCATTATTTATGGTGCGCCAAATTGCGCAAAACATAATTATAAATAAAATTATGCATCACAAAATAATAGCAGTGTTATTTTAATTTGTGCCAACTAGTTAAATAATTATTTATCATCTTACAAATAATTATTTTACTACCAGACCAGCCTTGGTCCGCTCTAACTCCACTTCCATTTATTGAACACCCAAATAAATAAATAAATAAATTTTTCTCTTAAATAAATATTTTATTTACAAACTATTAAATAAATATTTATTAAATGTTTAATAAAATAAATAAATATATTTTATCCAAAATCCGGTGAATAAATATTTATTTAATTTATGCAATCATTTTAAATTGAATAAAATTATTCCATTATCTTGAGAATAATATTTATTAATTAAATTCAAATAGAATTTAACTGAGACCTCCAGAAAAACTTAGTGTGTGACCCTCTAGGATTCTTTCTCATTGGCATTAGGTGGGCTTGCCTAAAGTCTAAGAGTATTATCTAGCAACGGGTCAAGGCACCCAAGAGAAATAACTTAAAGTCGCAACAATGACATCCACATACGAATTCTCATTGTGTAATATAATCCCTTTGTTGTAATACCTCATCAATCAGGTTTCATGATAGTGTCAAAAACTTTTATACTTGATACGTCATTCTTTGACTACCTAAAATAAACTCTTCATTACACCATAGCCATGGAATTTCGTGCGATAGTTCTATTTCAATAAAAGGGTATAGATATCAACTTCTATAAATGGGAGGGAAAAATACTTCCTCAACTTATCCATTAATAACATGTCACTCGTGATGCACCCAACGTACCCTACTTCCCTATAATTGTTTGTGTGATGGTTTTCGTCAGTAAATCAAAGTGCGCGAGTTGTGAAATGTATTAATGATAATTTTAAAGTCTAAGGATCATTACACATGCTTTAAAATAGAAATATCCAATGACAACAAAACATGTGGAATTCTTACTATAGGGTCTGTTCTCATAATCTCCTATCTTGGAGATTACCAAGTTTGAACTTCATGAGAGGAAGTATCACCTTCTTATGAGTACTCACACCTGACGGTCTGCATGCTATGTGTCTCATCATAGTATGTCATCCAACCATAGAACTATATTTAAGAATATTGTTGTAGCATTTCAAGGTTTTCATCATAGTGGGGAACTACCATGACCTTATCAATACAAAAAATACTCTAGGACATTATTACATCATAGTCATGTGGAACAATGAACAATATGTAACAAGATTTTTAATATTTGAATACATTAAATATCCATGTAATCAAAGTATAAACAGTTGGTTATAGGACACCAACTCTTAAAAACTCCCACTTGGACTAGAGTCAACTGCCTAAGACTTTCAGTCTGCTAGACCTCACATGGTGATCATGTTTCTACTGAGTCAAGGCTTTAGTCAAGGGGTTTGCCACGTTGTCTTTCGTGGAAATATTTCTCACTGCAACTTCACTTATTTGAGAAAAATTCCTCAAGAGATGATACTTATGAAGTATGTGCTTTATCCGTTGATGTGACTTTGGCTCTTTTACGAGAGCCACTGCTGTAGTGTTATCATAGTACAGTGTGATGAGATCTTTACTACTAGGTATCACATCTAACTCTTGGATGAAGCTTCGCATCCAAATTCCTTCTTTAACTACCTCTAAATCTGTGATATACTCAGACTCTGTTGTAGAATATGTGACTACACTCTACTTTGAGCTCTTACAGCTTACTGCACATCCATTCAAAGTGAAAATGTATCTCGTTTGCGACTTCATGTCATCTTGATTAGTCTGGAAACTAGCATCTGCATATCCTCTGATGACTAGTTCCTCATCTCCTCCATAAACCAGGAACATATCCTTAGTATGCCTCAGATAATTTAGGATAGTCTTGAAATCCATCCAATGGTGGTCACCTAGGTCATCTTGATATCTACCTACAACACTCAATGCGTAGGCGACATCCAGCCTAGTACAAATCATGACATACATAACTAACCCAATCGCAGATGTGTATAGAGTCTTTTCCATTATCTTTCTTTCCTCGTGTGTTTGAGTACACATTTTCTTGGAAAGATGAATTTCATGTAATGTTGGTAACAATCCCCTCTTTGATTGTTCCATACTAAATCTCTTCAGTATCTTATCAATGTATGTACTTTGACTTAAGCCCGAAAATCTCTTAGATCTATCACGATATATCTTGATCCCAAGAATATATGTTGTCTCGCCCAAGTCCTTCATATAGAAGCATTGATTCAACCATGCCTTAACAGACTATAAGACTAGTATATCGTTTCCAATAACTAATATTTCATTAACATATACTATTAAGAAAACGATTGCACTCCCACTAAACCATTTTTAGACACAAGGCTGATATTCATTCTTGATAAAATGAAATTTCATTATGGCTTAATCAAAATGAATGTTTCATGAACTAGATGATTTCTCTAATCTATAAATGGATTTCTACAGGTTGTATACCTTATTGGAATCCTTTGGATTCATAAACCCTTCAGTTTGTGTCATGTATACATCTTCCTAAAGGTTCCCATTAAGGAAGGCTGTTTTAACATTCATTTTCCAAATTTCATAGTCATGGTAAGCCGCAGTGGCAAGTAGAATTCTGATGGATTTCAGCATTTCAACTGGTGAAAATTTTTCATCGTAGTCAATTCCTTGACATTTTTTAAACCCTTTTGAAACTATTCATGCCTTGTAGGTACTTACTGGTCCTTCCATGTCTAGTTTCTTCTTGAATACCCATTTAAAACCAACAGGATTTAAATCAACTGGAGGATCCACCAAAATCCTGACTTGGTTTTGGTACATGGAATCCATTTCATAATTCATGGATTCTTTCCACTTGGCAAAATCTATGCCACTTAGTGATTCCTTGTAGGTTAGAGGATCATTATTATCAACTAATAATGAGTCACCATCCTCAATAACTAAAAAAATGTACAATTCCTGTTCTCTAACCTCTCTTGTACTCCTACGCAGCTCTTATGTCTCTAGAATAGTTCTTTCTTCCATGGGGATTTGTGGAATCTGTTCATGTACCAACTCTTGTGTACCTTGAGCCTCAACTTCATCAAAGTTGATCTCACTCCCACTATCTCTTTTGAAGATGTGATCCCTCTCAAGGAATATGGCATTTCTTTCCACTATAAAATTTTTTTATGAGGGGTTGTATATGTAATATCTCATTGTTTCCTTGGGGTATCTTATAAAGGTACACTTTTTTCCTCATGGTGAAAGTTGTTACCTGAAGAGGCCTTAACAAATGCATCGCTTACACACACTTGTAAATTCGATAATATGGATTTCTTTCCACTCCAAAACTCATATGGAATACCATTTATCGATTTAGTTGGTAATTGGTTTAGTATGTGCATCATTGTTTGTAATGAATATCCCCAAAAGGATAATGTAAGACTCACATGACTCATCATTGATCTCACCATGTCCAATAGGGTGCAGTTTATCCTTTCACTCACACTATTCCACTGGGGCATGTATGGAGGAGTTAGTTGGGATAGGATCCCAAACTCCTGTAAGTAATCAATGAAGTCTTGATTAATATATTCTTCACCTCGTTCTGTGCGGAGTTTCTTAATCTTACTACCAATCTAGTTCTCAACTTAATTCTTATATTCTTTGAACTTATTAAAAGAATCTGACTTATACCTCATTAATTATATATATCCATATCTACTAAAATCATCAGTAAAAGTTATAAAGTATGAGTACCCTCCCCTTGATTTAAATGGAAATAGTCCATGCACATCAGTATGAACCAATTCAATAAGTTCTTTAGCCCTTTAACCTTTCCCACTAAATGGGGCTTTGGTCATTTTTCCTTGTAAACATGCATGACATACGCCAAGTGGTTTTAGTTTGAAAGACTCTAAATATCCATCTTGATGTAACTTTGTCAAGTGTTTCTCGTTTACATGACCTAGTTGGTGATGCCAAAGTTGGGTGTGGTATAGGTCATGTGAAGTATCTTTGTTATCGATTTCCATTACTTGGTTTGTGCAATCCAACATGTAAATACCGTTGTATAAATGTTCCCTACCAAAACAAATTCTATATTTGTAAAAGAAGAAAAATTCATTTCCAAACTTGAAAATAAATCCATCTATATCTAATATGGATACAAAAATAATGTTTTTAGTAACAAATTGCACATAATAACAACCCTTTAACACCAAGATCATCCCAGTTGGGAATGTGAGGTGGTAGTCCCCGACAACTATAGTAGCAGGTGTGGCTCCATTGGCTGCTCGTAGATCTACTTCCCCTTATTAAATCTTACTGAATCTACTTGGTTCTTGTATTTGGATACATATGTGAGCACCACAAGCTATATCTAATACCCTATTTGTATAAACATATAGATTTCATTCGATAACAAACACACCTAAAACTTCCCCTTACTTCTTAGGTTGTGTGTAGTTCTTCTTCCAGTGGCCCTTCTTGCCACATGCAAAACAAATAGCCTCTTGTTACCTTGCATCCCCTTTGATCTTCCTTTTCTTGGAAGGACGTGAAGAATCTTTGAGCTTAAAGATCTTCACCTTCCCTTTCCTCTTATTCACAATAAGGAAATAAGGCTCTTAGCGCTTCATATCTTTGTCCACTTGGCGAATGAGGATAAGAAGATCAGATAGAGACTTCTTGATGTTGTTCATATTGAAATTGATAACAAAGTTAGAGAAACTCTAAGGGAGTGATGCGAGAATGAGATTGGTTTCTAGTTCTTCAGGGAGTTTAAACCCTATAACCTCTAGACGCTCAATGTATCTAATGAGCTTGACTACATGAGGCCCAGTTGGGGAACCTTCTCCAAGATTACTCTGAAAGAGTGCCTTAGAGATCTCAAACCTTTCTTGTCTTGCTCTCTCCTAGTAAAGACCATGGAGGTGCTCGATCATGCTATAAGCATCCATATTTTCATGAGACTTCATGAGCTCACTAGACATTGATGATAGAATCAAAAATTTAACGGTGATCATGTTGTTCATATATTTCTCATAGACTTGGAAATCCTCATCACTCGCCTCTTTGGTATGAGGATCAGGTAATGCTGACTCCAACACGTAAGACTTATGTTCATGGCGTAGGATAACCCGAAGGCATCTAAACCATTCCTGGAAGTTACTACCAATGAGGATGTTGTCTTTATCTAGAATTGATCATAGGGATAGTGTGGTTGGTGATTTTGTCATTTTTATTCTACAATTAAAAGAGAAGGTCATCAGTACTTTCTTGATTACATTTTATGAGAAATAATAAATTTTATTAAGTGTCTCACTATTTTATCAATTCCCAATGGCCATCACCATTGAACTTAGAATGTCTAGTTTCCTTGACATTCTAGTGTCAAGGATTCATATTCCCCTTTACATAACCCCAACAAGGGTTGGTCAAGCTATTATAAGGTATTTAGGTAGGCAATTCTTTGCCAACTATGGACTTGTAGCTCCTTGATCTGTTGAGTGGACTCCCCAATCCTAAAATCATGACTTTGTATTTCCTCAACTCTTACCTCCAATATTACACCAAGTCTAGTAAGGGATACTCCTCTTGATGTAATATGGTTAAGTCAACCCAAAACCTTTCACAAGGGTTTCCTATATAAAAGTAAGTTTCCTAACAAGGGTTGGTCAAACACATAGTTTTATTGAGTTTTTCCCTTAATTAAGTAACAGAAGGCTTGGTCTGACATAATATTTTATTTGAGTGATTTTTATCTCTTATTAGTGAATTTCTTATTATCATTATCACATGATTTTTAATATTAATTGGAACTTACTTAAGTGATTAACCATGTCTTGATAATATTTATGCATAAGTCCAGTTTATTTTAGTTCTATCTTGCATTCTTGTTTAATTCATCAATTATGTGATCATGAAAACACATCCATAATGATAAACCATGAAACTAACAGAAATAAAATAAATCAAAGGGAATGATCATGATCTTTTCTAATGGTTATTTTATCTATAATTTGATAAACTAACCCTGACCTAGGGGAGAAACACCTTGAACCTTTTGGGTTCATGTTTACAACTTTCCACATGTCCACCTCTATATCTCCTGGGATTGGTTTCGTCTCGGCTCCAGCTTGAATTTCCTCCTCTAGCTTGGGAGTTCCATCCATTACATATAATTTTAAACTCACACATAGGTGAGGGGTAAAGGGGGGTTTACATAAAAGAAACCATGGTCACACATGCCCTATATATTAATGAGGAGAGATGGCTCGCAGACCAACAAATTTAATTTAAATAAATAAATTAAAAGAAACCATCCACATGCAAAGATATTGGTCTAGATCATGATCATCCATACATGAAAAAATATTTACACATAAATAAAATTATCATTAAATTCTTTAATCATTCTTGTTTAAGATAAATCACGATCAAATAAATTAATTATCATCTTTAATTAATCAATCCTTTTATCTTAAACCTTTTTCTAGATTTCCTTGAGATTATAATCCATCATAATTTTAAAAAAATAAATTCATTTAAAATTATCTTTGTACGTAACTTGTACATTGGAGGAAACCTGGTGAATTCCTATTCATAACTACCCAATGAGTAGAAATGAACATTACACAGATGTTAAATTAAACACATATATATAAAACACCTATCACGTGTTGTGCCTCAGCTTTAATCCTGCACGATGATACACATCTCAAGGGTTTGTATAATATAATAATAAATTTTAATAAATCTGTGTAATTTGGATGAGTACACAGCATGTAGTTCAAACTACATGGCGTGTACTATTTTTCACCGTCCATCTGGAAGTACACGCCAGGGGAAAAAAAGTGTGAGTGTACTTCAGAAATCTTCAGAGTACACGGCGTGTTCAGTGGGCCACACGTCCTGTAGTATCCACATTACACAGTTTCCAGCCGGGAAAGCTGTGTATGGGGTACACAATCCAACCCTAACCTAAAGGGACTACATGCTATGTCTAGTGGACTACATGACATGTAATCTGGAAACTATGTGCCAACTATTTCGGTTCAACACACAAAGTCATTTAAGACTTAGAAAGACTCAAACACATGGCTTGATTTGGAAAATCGATCTGAGGCATTGAATCTTGACTACACGGCATTTACTGTCGAATAAACGTTGTGTGTTCTGGTGTTGTACAGCCATGAACCTTTGGAACCTCAGGATGAGATCCTCTATTTTATTTTAATCAAAATTAAAATAAAAGATCGTTTCTGTAAGGTGGACGAGAAATGAAAGAGGAGGAATAAATCTTGAGATTCAGATTTGTAGAATGATTAACTTTAATTGAAACAAATAAATTATTAAATGTATAAATCATCAATGAAATATTTAAATAATTATAAACTATGATGTAACTGATCTGATACTACTTGAAGGTTTTGAGAGTAGCAGAAACACAGTTGGGCTGGCACCCAACCTTGATTTTTACCATGATCAACGATTATTTCAGGATCAATATGATGATGAATGTCAGTCTCCATGGAATAGAATCAAAGATTTAGAAAAAGAAGGAAGAGGCCTGAAACCTTTAGAGAGGATCTTGCACATCATGTTTATAATTAATTTAATTAATTTCATAAGAAAATAATACCTAAATCTTCAGTTTTTTCTTCATTGATAATGTTTACCGTCTAGAATGACCCTTCCATATTATATTATTTTGCTTGAAAGGATCTAAACTAGAATCCCTCTAACGGTGATCCACATGTGCTTTGTTGGCCTCTGATCGACACCGCTCGTTCTCTGGGAGCTAGTGCGGTGAATCGAGTGTCTTGTGTCAGTCGTTCTTGATTGATTGTTCTTCAATCTTGAATAATGTCTCTCGTTCTTGAGAGGGGTGGGAAGAGGATTCAAGAGAGAAATTATTTAGATCAACAATTCTCAATTCACAGGGTGTGCGGTTCGAAACATGGAACAATAGACGTATGTGTCTATTTATTAACATGGGGTTTCAGTTATAATATATAATTGTGTAACAGTAATTAAATACATTCATAACCTTAGAGAAAACTCATGTTGTTAATAATAATATCGCTTCATTATTTATAGTGCGCCAACTTGCGTAAAAAGGAATTATAAATAAAATTCCGCGTTACAAAATAATAGCAACGTTATTTTAATTTTTTCCAAAAAGTTAAATAATTATTTTTTATCTTAAAAATAATTATTTTACTACTGGATTGGCCTTGGTCTTATTGAACTCCACTTCCATTTATTGAACACCTGAATAAATAAATAAATAAATTATTCTCTTAAATAAATATTTTATTTATAAACTAGTAGATAAATATTTATTAAATGTTCAATAAAATAAATAAATATATTTTACCAACAATCCGGTGAATAAATATTTATTTAATTTATGCAATCATTTTAACTTGAAGAAAATTATTCCACTGTCTTGAGAATAATATTTATTAATCAAATTAAAATAGAATTTAACCAAGACCTCCAAAAACACTTAGTGTGTGACCCTCTAGGATTGTTTCTCATTGGCATTAGGTGGGCTTTCCTAAAGTCCAAGAGTAATATCAAGCAATGGGTCAAGGCACCCAAGATAAAGAACTTAAAGTCTCAACAATGACATCCACATACAAACGCCCACTGTGTAATATAATACCTTTTTCGCAATATCTCATCAAGAAGGTTTCATGATAGTGTCATCAATTTTTATGCTTGATACGTCATTCTTTGACTACTTAAAATAAACTCGTCGTTACACCATAGACATGGAATTTCGCGCGACGATTCTATTTCAATCAAAGGACTGAGATATCAACTTCCATAAATGGAATGGACAAATCCTTCCTTGACTTATCCATTAATAACATGCCACTCGTGATGCACCCAACGTACTCTACTTCCCGCCAACTGTCTGTGTGACAGTTTTGATCATAAAATCAAAGTGCGTGAGTCGTGACACGTATTAATGATAATCTTAAAGTCTAAGGATCATTACACACGCTCGTAGATAGAAATATTTGATGATACCAAAACATGCAGAATTCCTACTGGCGGGTATATTCTCATAATCTCCTATCTTGGAGATTACCAAGTGTGAACTTAATGAGAGGAAGTCTCATCTTCTTATGAGTACTCACACCTGACGGTCTACATGTTATGTGTCCCATCATAGGATGTCATCTAACTATAGAACTATATTTAAGAATATTGTTAGATAATTTCAAGGTTCTCATCATAGCAGAGAACTTCCATGACCTTATTAATGCAAAAAATACTCTAGGACATTATTACATCATAGTCATGCAGAACAATGAACAATATGTAATAAGATATTTAATATTTGAATACATTAAATATCCATGTAATCAAAGTACAACCAGTTGGTTCTAGGACATCTACTCTTAAAACCATTTCATTTTAATTAATAAATTACCATTTAATGTTAATAGGTCACGTGAGGCATAGCCAGTACTAACATCGCCTCATCATGGTATAAGTGGTAAAGGTCCTAGGACATAACAAGACAACTTGACAAAGATATCTGGTGAGGGAGTTCTAGGGTAATAACCAAGGTGATTTAAATCTCACGAAATTCTAACTTAGTAGTATCTGAGTCTAGATAAGGTTTAAGAGTGTAATTCAAGGTGTATAATCCAAGGCATTCCACAATAAGGCACCTACCTAGTCCAAGGTGATCAACCAAGGTAAAACGAGTCTAAGCAAAGACAGGGCCCTATGGGATTTCACCATGGCACCTACTAGTCAAAGCTATATTTAAGGAGTGTATCTGAGGTATCATATAATAATGAAAGGGAACCTATGGTAGTATTCCATGAATCCATGGAATAGACAAGAACCAGAGTCTAGGTGGGTATCAACCTAAGTAAACCACACCCTTGAATTAGAATGGGGTTCCTGAGACCCAAGGTATTCTCCTCTCAGAATCCAAGGCGAGCTCGAGTTAGTCCATTCCTATTTGATATTGTAATCATGTAGAAATTCATTTGGTTTAAGTCTTTCCTTACATTAGTTTGGATAGGTCAAGTAGAGTTGAAACTATTTAATTATTGGTCCAAGCCTTGTCTTACATTAGTGTGGATAGGCCAAGTAGCGTTGAAACCATTTAATCAAGTCCTAGTTAGCCATTAATGCATATTAAATTATTGAGGTTCACTCCTCTAACTTCCATCAACATGGAAAGGGGTGATACGGACATGTAATGTGACACCCCTAACTTATTTTTATGTGTAATAATAATATTTTAGTAGTTTTAATTATTTTTCTTCGTGTAATTTTCGCACTATCCAAACAATGTATGAAAAATAAACACAAGGCATATTTTATTCAATAAAACAATTAAACATTACATTTCCACAAGGCCAAAAGAACCTTAGTAACCTAGAATACCTACTATAAGACCTATCAAGATCACTGGGAGACCCTCAAACATCACAAATAGACCAAGAAAATAGTGAGAGTCCTTTGGGTCTATCAAAATGAAGAACATTATGTCTAGATCTATGACGACCGAACTAAGCACCAAGGGTATATAGAGCACCATCTTCACCAAGTTGTTTTGAGTGTGTAATACCCTAAACATGTATTTATAAGGGTCTTCTTGACCGATGGAAATACATATGACTATTATTTTTAGTCGTTAGTGTCTTAAGACGGCTGTTGCTTTTAAAATTGACCATTGGGCATGTGTAAATATATTGAAATTATAATTTTGGTTAAATGAAACCATGCCTCAATTAATAAAATAAATGACTTACTTGTTTTAATGTGAATTATAATTATG
Source organism: Viscum album (assembly GCA_963277665.1). Taxonomy (NCBI): domain Eukaryota; kingdom Viridiplantae; phylum Streptophyta; class Magnoliopsida; order Santalales; family Viscaceae; genus Viscum; species Viscum album. The sequence continues at coordinate 1,266,418,967 of OY728157.1, read as the reverse complement.
GAAGTTGGAACAAGTAACCATTGGTATTTTTATAAGCCCATATGATTTCCTTAAACATTTCAAGTGTTTTGATATGTTTTAAATATATAGGTGTTTTAAGAGTTTCAAATGTTTTAAATGCTTTAGATATTATATCCCAATTAAATGATAACATAGTTTTAAGATATAATTTATATTATAAAGTATAATAACCATAGTTTTATAAGGACATGTATTTTGAAATTTAATATTTTTAGGACATTTGTCTTTAAATAAAATAATAATAAGTATTTTAAAATGAATAAAAGAAAAATAAATTGACTATTATTTTGATAAATAATATATTAAGTTATGAATATATTTCCACCATTAATGTTCACATTTTAAAATATGTTAATAATTATTCAATCTGACTTATGAATAATTATATTATTATAAATTTTACATGGTTCCATTTTAAAAAATATGATATATATTTGTGTGTGTGTGTGTGTGTGAAATTATAACTATGAGTTTTAAATTATAAATTTTGATTGGATTAATTTTTTATAAAATCATTAATGTTATGATTTTTTTAATAAAATCATAAATATATAATATAATTGTTTTAATAGAATGGTTTAAATTGTACATATATGAATGATATTTTAAAAAAAATGAATTATAATTTGTTGAAGATTTATAAATTTTGATAATTTTGGTTCTTTAAATAAATATAATTAGTTTTTTATTTTTAAATGATATGATGTATAATTATATTATAGTTTTAAATAATTAAATTGTTTTTATAGAATCATTACTTTATAAAAGTTTTAACTTTTAATAAAATATCCATTTAAATAATAAAATTAATGATAATAATAAGTTAAATTTTTTAAAAAAATATTAATGATATAATAATAATAATAATAATAATCTGTTTTCATATATAATGAATATAAAAGAAAAAAATGATGAAACTTTTTTGAAAAAGGGTGTGTCGTGGCTGGGTATTAGATTTTTGGGGGGATTTTGAGCGAAGTGAGATGCAGTCTTCACTTAGGATCTTAGGCCAGATCGCATAGCAGAGGGGGAGTCAAGCTAGACCAGGTCACGGTGGAGGGAGCAGGTTGGGAAGATGCTTGAGGCGCAAACAATGAGGAGTTAAGGGTTTGAATGTGGGTTTAGCTCTGTCTGGTTCAGAGATCAAACGTCGGTGAGTATAGACCAGGTGGTGCTATCAATTTTCAATCGATGTCTAAGTTTCGACCGCGAAGGGGGGGAAATCGAACTGGATCTTGGTCTCACTAATCTTCATCAATGACTATTGGTTTTATTCTTTTCCTGTTGTAGTTAGGATTCTGTTTTTTGGTTTTTCTCCAACCTAACAATGTAGGTTTTGTTTTGTGGAGTCTGATGTTTCATTTTGTTAAACTCTGGTTCTTGTAATTTTGGTTTGTTCGAATTACTTTGGTCCACAGGTGTCAACATCATCCTGTTAATCTTCATTTTAAATAATTTATGTCAAATTTTTTTTGTTGATTTCTTATCTGGATGATCCTATGTCAGAAATATAAAATATATTTTCTATTAGTGTTGTCTGCCTCATTATTCACATCTTGCACAGCAAGCTCTACGAATTGTGAATTTTGAAGATATTTAAATGGAAGTCTCCTTCTTCTTCTCCACCACATACATATTTGAGTTCTTCCCTACCTTATACACACCTCTCCACCCATTTTTTAGTATTGTGATGATTCATGTTAGTTTTTTTTGTGCTTTCAAGATGGAGGTTGCGTTGTTGGTTCGATTTTTAGGTAAGGGTTTATTATACCTTGTCTTCTTTGTGAAAAAAAAACCTATATACACACTTTTTATACACTGTTATATATATATATAACCCTATAGTTTATATAATTCCCCTTTTGAACCAGTTTTTAAGTCTTCTAAGTGTTGTTTATCAATGTTTAAATCATGTTTTTTTAAAACATATGGAAATTCTAAGTGTTACTTTTCAATTTCATTTTTGTTATATAAAACCCATATATAAACTTTTTATATATAGATATATGTATATACATATGTTTAGTTATGAAACAAACTAGATTTTTCATGTGATTTTTGAATTCTGAAAATATTTCCTTTATATACACGTATATCATGTAAGTATCCTATTTTATTTTGTTTAATTGGGCTATATAAACATATATATATGGTTATATGTATAAACTTATGGGTTTTAATCAAGATCTGAATTAAGTTTTCATAAAACCAATTTTATTTGTAATTAAATTATGTTTTTGAGGTGTACAATAAATATAATAATTTATTAAACCTTGCTTTGGTTGTGAAATTTCCATATATACACTTTGTGTTTACATGGTTATATATAATTTTTAAACCCACATCTATATGTATGAGAACCACAATCACACAAATGCATGCATTCCTATTTTTTTAGAAGTATGGAGTAGTCTTTTGATTATGCATCAATACAGATGCATGATTAAGCACATGTAGAGAAATATGTTTAATTATAATTTTATGCATGAATTCTTCACATGAAACAATTGTTTTCCATCTAAACTATTTCACTTTAATTCATAAATAATATGCCACTATAAAATTATTTTAGTTATTGAAGTTTAGTTTTGTTTGGAATTCCCATTTATCAACATATGTTTTAAATATAAATGACAACTATCTTAAATTTAGAATTATGAATTTTAGAATATGAAATGCTCATTTTCATGAAATAAGAATTTTAGAATTTAAGGGTTATCATTTTATGTGACAAATCCTAAATAAGAATTTATTTTATGTTCTTTGGTTAGTATCACGTGTGAAAGAATGTATATTAGTCCACGCATGTCATTGATAAAAATGGTTACTATTAATTTCAAAATGTTAACTGGAATATCATGTTAATATATGAAATAATAAACTAAATATTCAAAGTGGTATGAGAAACCTTGAATATATGAGATAAGAAGTTAAATATTCAAAGTGGTATGAGACACTTTGAATATTGACCTTACTGGACATATGAGGAATTTATTGAACTTAGTATATAATGGGTTGGGGACTGGTTAATGAAATCCCTATGGGTCGGGGACCGATTAATGAAATCCCTATGGGTTGGGGTCTGGTTAATGAAATCCCCACGATGCATCGGTAGTTCTCATGAGACAAATTAGGTCATGGAATGAGGCCTTGACATAGTCTGGCATTATACATTTCCTCACTATGTGTAAGTATATGACCAGCCAAGTGATTATTCGACTAGTAGAATATACTTGGTTAAGATCCTTACTTATGAGTATTAGAAGAAGTAAATACATAAGGAATAATGTTTATTCGGCACTCATTTTCTGAACTTTAATATAAATGCTATTATTTTATCTTCCATTTTATGATTTTCAATTAGTGAAGAAAGAAATTAATGTTATCATTTTATGCGCAACTCTGAGCAAGTATTACATTCATGTATAAATTCTGTACCTACACCCTTGCATGTTACATTTATACTACAAAAAAAGTGACTTTTACCAACAAAAATTATTGAAACATAATATATTTGTTGTTAAAAATGATTAATTCAAACAGATATTGAGTTTTTTCAGTATTAATTTTAACTACCAACAATTTTTTTACTAACAGGTATATCTGTTTCTATTAACTGTCCAATACCAACAAATATTTTACCAATAATTAAATCTATTATTTTTTCATATTAATACCGATATTTTTATACCAACACATGATTATGTTATTAATACCTATTATTACCAAAACTATTTTACCATTAGAAGTTTGGTTCCAATAAATTGTTTTATAAAAAAATGTTATAAAAAATTGAATATATATATATATACCAACAAATCATTTGCCAATAAATATATATATATATATTTGTACATCGAATTAAAGTAAATTTTAAATGAAAAATGTTTTTTGAAATGAATACACACTTTATTCACAAATTTTGACCATATTTCCCCCATTTCATCTATCATTTCGGATATGAATATTCCTCGGTTGGTGATGGGTTTCCCTACGGTGGAGATTTCTACCCTCGTACAGGCTTCTGTAGGGGATTTTCAAAAATTTACACTTGTTGTGATATTTGGGCATCGAAGGCCATCTAAAGATGATTTAGACAAGCACGTGAATACCGAATAGGGCCTGAAGAACAGAAAATTGGTGGGGATTCTCATGCCTCATCTGATCGCTATCAGATATGATGGCGGAGTGGACTTCCCGACTTTATGGTCTCATATCTCTCAGGATTTCTGGTCTTGGGGTTTATGTTTATTTTGATGGTCACCAATTATTTACTTTAGGTAGTTTAATACTAATGTGGTGATTTAGATCTATCTTTATGGTCTTCCCATTCATTTCCCTTACTCTACAATACTCCATCACCATGGAAATTGTACTAAGGGGTTCTTGCAGGCTGATAGACGCACATTAACTAGGAAGCATCCAATTTAGGCTAGGGTTTGCATCGAACTAGATTTATCCCAACCTCTTCTGGACTCCGTCTAGTTTGGTGTGGAAGATGGTGAGGGTTTCAATTAGATGCTTTGGTATGAGAGATTGACTAAATATTGTCACCATGTAGAGATTTAGGGGAACCATCATGAACACTGTGGCAAGGGGATTTTTTTTTTGCTCGGGTTGATGCAGTGAGGGCCGATGAGGCCTATATCAGTCACTTACAAAACCAGAGGATTCCATTCACGATAAATGAGTAATGACTAGCATTAACAGAAAGGAATGTTTTTCTCATTGCCTATCCCATGAGGTAATAGCAGCAACTCCGCTCCACAAATTGATGTAATATGAGACAATCATCGGTGGATGATCTGCCTTAGGCAATGCCATCAACGCTGAGGGGATTTTATTTATGACATTTACTTAGGAATTTACAGGCACCTCAATTTCTTATTCTCTAGAACAAATAAAGAGTTCCATCACTGTAACACCCCAAGATTTCATAGTACGTTAGTTCTTCAAAGTAATTCAATAACTTACACTACACACAACATCGATTTCAAGCGCACCGCGACTTACCAAACTAGCCGTTCAAAAGCGATTATGAATAGTATTAACATAACTTGGAACTTTATATAAACCTTATAATTTTAGAATCCATATTATGAGTTTCTTAGACATAATTTAAGGAAAAAATCATTTTTTTCAGTTAAAATAAGTATTTTTCAAAAAAATGAAATTTTACCGCCTCTTAATGGAGAACCATTTTTATATCCAATATTTGAAACTTTTATATATCCAATTTGACAAAATAAACTTCTTCTTTGGGATCGGGACATAAGAATTTAGTTTTAACAAATTTTTTTTGTTTTTCTGATAACTTTCATATTTGGTGAATAGTGAAAAATAATATATTTTAACTGGAAACAACTTTTTTAATCAAAAATAATTTATAGTGTTCAAATATACATAAGAATGGTTTGGATGTATAATTAGATTATATTTTTACCATTTAACCCAATTTTTGTCATTGGAAATAATTTCACTTTGAAATTGGGCATAAACAAATGTCAATCTTTTGATAGTTATTATTTCATAAAAATACGCTTTTTGGTTTTGACAATGGAAATTAATTTTAAACTAATAAACGAAATTTATATTTTTTTAATTTGGTAAAATAGAATTAATTTTTGAATTCATAATATCAAAATTATCTTAGGGTGAATTTTTGGTATATTTCTGAAAACTTTTAATTTTTGATGAATAGTGAAAAACACTGAGTTATAGTTTAAAACCAAATTTATATTTAAATAATTATTTATTTTATTTAAATTTATTTTAGTTAAAAATAGATACATAATACCTATATAAGTTCAATTTAATTAATTGGAGTCAGTTTATAATAATTTTAGATATATAAAAATTTTATTGAACTTTTCACCGTCTTTTACCCACTTCCTAGGAGGATTTGCAAATTCACATAAAACATAATTTTACCACTTCTGTGAATATAATTTCAAAAATCCTAGAGACATAGTTAATATCAGTAAGTAAAATTTGGTTCAATAAGATGAAAATAATCTTTGGTGAATAGTAACTTTTTACATTTATTTACCACGGTTAAAAGTAAATAGGGTAATTCAAGGTAAAAAGAATATCATAATAATAACAAATTACCTTAATACTTATACTAACCTTATTGGATGAGTCATGGCCGACCATGGGCATCTTTGGGTCGATTTTGGGTCCCTATGGATCTAATTATGAATGATAATGACACTTTATTTTAATTAACTTAAAGTAAAGGCAAAAATGACATAAACAAATAACTTTTAGTATATCAATTATTACATGGGGTTATATAAGTTATATTTTCGACTATAAAAATTATTTGGAAAGATAAAACGTTTTACTAAATCATGGTATTTTTTTTATAATTTTTAGATATTAAATAATTAAATTTATTTATGACACAATGATGATTAAGTAATTACTTAATTAATGAAATATTAAAATAATTGATATTATAAATATCCAAATAAATGTAATTTGATACTTTTTATGAATTAAAATAATTTTATAGGTTAATATGACATGTTAGTGTTGGTTATATTAATTTTTTTCTAAGTAATAATTCTGTTATAAATTTATCAAAAACAAAATACCAAATAGTGTCAAAATTGACATAAAAAAGTTTTTAAAACAAATATTATATTATTAATTGATATTATATTCCTAAAAATATAAGGTTCGGCCAAAAGAATTATATAATGATAGGTGTATTATTAATGAACCACTTGGAGTTCACTTGTAAGTTTATAGTAAGTTTATTAACCATATCATATAAAAATACAAAGAGACATGGTAAGTGTCAAACTATTTAACTAAGAGTTAAATATAAAAGATAAGGCTAATATAGTGACCCAAACCTGTCTAAAAACTATTGGTTGAGTGGTTTTAGACCCATCCCAACATTATAATTTAAATAATACACTTTTTATCCATTATAAACTGAAAATTATTTTATTATTAAATAATATTTATAGATTTTCCTAAGGTGCCTCTCACTCATTTATAAAAGGGCACTCCCCCTTATCTCTAATTCACACCTTCAAAGCCATTTGGCTCGGCAAAACCCTACCCAAATATCCTACCAAAATTCCTCCCTTCAACCTATAGGCCTTACTTTAGTCAGAAAGACAATCTAAGGAGACCTTTTGATCAAATCAAAAGGAAGAACCTGAAGAAGAGGTAAATATCTCATCGCCTCTTTTAAGTTCCTTTCTTCTTCCACTTACTCTTTCTTTGTAGTTTTAATTATAAAATAATAACTCCAGTATCTTCTATATAATTTGATTTTATTATGAATATGGTACAACCATATTCATTATTCTATCCATCCTTTTAATGACATGTCACCATACGTGCGTACGTATGGCTTACCATCTCCACGTCGTGGTGTAATTGTTATTCAATACATTATTATTTGGATGGGTATAATAATGATGTGTAATTGATGTAAATAATAAATATAACATGATAATTATTATTCATATATTATATACCATCCAATTATATATTATTTTAATATCAAAAGAATGATATTGTCGCTCGTGCGTACGTACAGATTACCGTCTCCACGAATGTGATGAGATTCATTCCCCATCGTATCCATTCAAGACTAAATTTCATTTGATGATTTAAAATAATGTTTAGAGACATTATATAATTCTTTATATGAATAAGATACATCCCATACATGGAAAATATGACTCACATAACAAAGAATATAAAGGAAAACAAATCTGTTAACACCTGAAACGACGATAATACTAAGATATTATTAACAAAGCAATGTTAAAAGATCATATATTATATCATATTAATGTATATTATTCTTTTATAATTTAATAAAAATTATTTAACCATTATACAGGAGGTTAACCTACCCTCTACTGAGGAAAAAGTACAATGTAAGGGGTTTCTTATCTCACTTTTAATTCCGTGAGATTTCCATTGTTCACCACTTATTTATTGTATGTGGTGTGTGTACTGACCATTATTTTATTCATTGTGTAATATACTTTAATTTATGGATATTTAAATCATCATTGTATAATCCTTTTTTCATGGGTGTATGTTTCGTAAGTTACCAAATCGATAAGGGAATTTGAAATTTCAATTTCCACTCATTCGGCTTTACGTATACTTCATTGATTATTTTACTCCAAGATTATGTGTGGAATAACTATTCATTTTCTTATGTCATAATTTCCACTCCCCTTTCAGAGTAATTTTAACTCAATCTCCATTTGTTGAGTTAAACATCCAATTCATTAGTGTTGTTTTTACAAGAATATGTGTGAATGTCCTATAATTGATTTACACTGAATATCTAATAATATTGAGTGTATTTATATTTTTCACACATAATTATTTCATTCATTTATCCTTAACCTAAGGATACGGTCTTTATAAGAGATTTCATCTCGATTTACATTCCATTGAGACTTCTTTGTTGTTATACACCAAATAACTTTTATATGGTGTATATAATGTACTTTGACATAGTATATCATGAATCCCTTTATTCTCATGATGTTATAAAGTTTTGATTACCTCAATTATTTATATTCAAGTGTCTCTCTTTTGGTTTGGAACTCTAACTAAAATATCATTTTAAATGTTTTAAAGATTTATTATTCTAAATCTTTATCATTAATTTACATGTTTTAAAAATGGTTTTAAAGATTTATTTATATGGACATTAGAGTTTTAAAATTAAAACTCCATTTAAAAGTTTCAAAGTGGTATGAGACAATTTGATTCAAAAAACTATTTTTAAACGGCTTCTTGACAAATAGTGTGACTTTTATATGTTTTCAAGAAAAAGGGGGATATTTCTCTCAAATAATTTTAATGACTATTTTCATCTATGTTGATATCCTTCATTATTCTTGATTGAGGTTAATCTTTTACATTAAAATCTTCCATATTGTATTGAATGAGTTATGTTTGACTGTGGATGTGATATTTTTATACCATTCATGGTTTGTGGATAAATTATTTACATTTCATATGCTAATTTTAATACGAATGTTTAGATTATGTTTGACCCATTTCATATGAGGAATTCATTGGACTTAGTAAGTGACGGGTGGAGCCCGGTATAGCTCTTCGATGCATCGGTAGGTATCATGAGACAAACTAGTGTCTTGGCACAAGGCCTTGACAAAATCTTATTTGTAATCTTGGCACAAGGCCTTGACTATATGGTTATGAAAGTCTGGAATTATGTATTCCATCATTATGAAAGTGGCTATTGATATTGCATGTGATTATTTGAATAGTAGAATATCCATGTGAATAAGTAAATGGAATTATGTGATTTTATCTTTTCCATATTATGCTGAAGTTCAAGTTTAAAAGGCTTTTGTTTTAGTCTTATACACTACCTTAAATGTTTATGCTTATTTATGAAAGTTTTTGCTATAATTTTATCCTTACTAAGCATCTGAGCTCACCCATTTCTATGTTTTATTTTTTCCAAGATGCAAAGAAGTATATTATGACTGACCTGTAGGGATAGTCTATGGGATCTCAGTTTTGTCTATAGAAACAATGTTGTTGTTGTTTTCCATTTTATGATGTAATGTAAACCTTGTGAATTTATCTAGTACTTCCAAGGCTACTAAACTAAATGGTATTTGGAGACTTGATCTTTTATGATCATGCCAATGATATGTAATAATGCATCGACTCTGGGATTCTGGGGTCAGGGTATTATAGTTGGTATTAGAGGAAGTTTAGTACAAACCTTGGAAACTAGATTTATATAAACTCTAATTAGATCACATATCCCTAAGATAGACTTTTAGTATTAATATAGAAGAACTTCCTAAAATTTTGGTATTGTAGTGATTTTGTGAGTTTTACTAAAAATACATCCCTGTCTAGATACGAGCAGGTAGAGGTGGCTCTGGCGCAGATGTACCTAGGGGTAAAACCCGAAAATAATTCTTTGAGCTAGACTCGAACTGGAACTGGTGCACGATAACGGGACTTTCTGCACTCTTGGTTATGACACTCCCGGGGGATATTCTTAGGATAATTTACATTTTCTTTACAAACTGATTTGAAGTATTTTAATATAAGATGAGAATAGATGACCTTGGTTAATCATAAGGTGTTTTAAATTGAAAATATGGTGTCATGATATTCTCTAAATGATTTTATGACTACTTTTACTCACACAATGCTTTCAGGTTTTAGTCAATGGATGGATTCCAAGGAATTCATAGTAACTTTGAGAATGATGTACAAGGTGGGAACGGTGGTGGAAATGAGCAACAAAATGGAATGTTGATAGGCGTAAAAGATATTGTTTTCATGACAAATAAGTTTTCCAAAAATATGATCAACAACATATATATTAACCAACACCCAAACTCAAAAAAGTAGAGAAAGGTGATAAATGATAAGAGCTCCAGTAGTGGAGACCATGGAGAAAATAATCCTCAATTTCCATCATGCCAGAAATGTGGAAGGAGATACCCAAGAAAGTGTCTCAATAGAACAAAGAAATGCTTTACGTGTGGGCAAGAAGGACATAAAGTGAAGAATTATCGAGGAAAAATGAAGATTACTATGGAAGAAAATCAAAATGGTCCCAAGAATCCATTTATAGTCATTTTCCATAAATGTAGGAGACCTGTACATTACCCGAGTGAATTCCCTATTCTATAGGATATTTTCTTAGTTAAAGAAGAAGCTATGTGAAAATAAATGGTTAGAGAAATGTTTAAAAGTATTAGTGCTCTTTGTTGATGGGATTACTTTGAAATAATTTTCTCTTGTATTTTTGACCCTGTTGTTTGTCATGTGAAAATGATATTTGAGGAAGACATATATTTTCTCTTTTGGGTATAGTTATAAATAACCATTTGGTTTTATATGATCATTGGGTTTGAGGCAATTACAAGTTATTATATTTTGGGATGAAAATGAAAGGTATGAGATAACATTTGTGGTTAAATTATGTTATGGTTATTTTGAGGAATTTATCTCATTTTGGTAATGTTATAAAATATAGTTTTTAAAAAAGGACAACACGCAGACTGTGTGACAACCCGTCGCGTCGGAAAAAGTTATGGGAATCGAACCCACAACCAGAGTCCGATTGGGATTTATCGCCTACCACTAGACTACATGAAGTCCCTGGTTATTGTGACTAATTATTTTTAGTTAAATTATTTTATTGATCAATAATAAGTTTATTTGGGATATTATGTCTTATCAAATGAATACCCTTAGTATAGGAAAATGATTTGGTGATTAAGTGATAAATGTTATTTTGGAAGACGTTCTCTTTGTTGGGAACACTATATGCCCAAGGAAAATATAATACTATATGATTTCATTTGAGGAGTAATGGTGGATTTTTATCTATGTTTTTATTCTGGATTTATAGTGATTTGGGTTATTTGTGGAAATGATTAACCTATAATATATAATATGTGATTAGGTTAATTACTTTTAAGTATGTGACTTTAAGAGTAGTTGATGTCATTTGGTGATACAATTTAACATGGAAGACTACGTAACCAAATTCTTCTAAGTTTTGGGTTTCAATATTAGTTTGGATTATATTGAAAGAATTTTAAGTACAATTTTTTATTGAATGGTATTTATTAAACTTTGGGGTATTGTTGGTTTAATTTTAGAAATTAAGATTAGTATTTCTTTCTCTAAAGGAATATACTTTTGGGGGATTATCAGATCTTGTACTAACCATTTTTGTTTTGATTAATATCTAAAGACAAGGTGAATATATAGTTTATCCTTTGTGGATCATGTGATTCTCTAGAAGTTTATTCTAGATCTTCCAGTGCGACCAACTCTTCTTGAATACTCATAGTTTGAAAAAAAATGATTTAGTGGTAGAAATTTATTAAAGAATGAAACTCTAATTAAAAATTAAGTATATCTCTTTATGTTCTTAGTAAATCTCATAAATAAATTCCTCATCCTTATGAAATGTAACTTAAAACAAAAAAAAATTTGTCTATTTACTTTTCCTACTGGGAAACTAATGACCATTTTTTTCATCACAAGTTTTTGGTTTTCTTATTGTTAACTTTCTCCTGATCATGTTTTATATCCCTCTCCATCAGAACTTGACTCTTATTTTATCTTCCATATCCATGTTTTTCTACATGGAATCCTAGTATGAGTTATCTTGGGCGACCTTTGTACTTCTCGTTCTTTCTTTTAAAGTGATAGTTTTATTAAATCTTTTTCCGATGTGATACCTTCCATTATATTCCCAAGATCAATTTTAAAAATTTCAAGGATGCAATTTATTGGAGGGAATAATGTAAAACCCCAAGATTTCATAGTACGTTAGTTCTTCAAAATAATTCAATAACTTATACTACACGCAACATCGAGTTAAAGCGCACCACGACTTACCAAACTAGCCATTCAAAAGCGGTTATGAATATTATTAACATAATTTTAAACTTTATATAACCCTTATAATTTTAGAATCCATATTATGATTTTCTTAGACATAATGTAAGGACAAATTCATTTTTTTCAGATAAAATAAATATTTTTCAAAAAATGCAATTTTACTGCCTTTTAATGGAGAAACCTTTTTAAATCCAATATTTGAAACTTTAATATATTCAATTTGACAAAATAAACTTATTCTTTGGTATTGGGGTATAATAATTTAGTTTCAATAAATTTTTGGTGTTTTTCTGATAACTTTTATATTTGGGTGAATAGTGAAAAATAATATATTTTAACTGAAAATAACTTTTTAAATCAAAATAATTTATAGTGATAAACTATACATATGAATGGTTTAGATGTATAATTAGATTATATTTTTACCATTTAATCTAATTTTTTTCATTGTAAGTAATTTCACTTTGAAATTGGACATAAACAAATGTCAATCTTTTGGTAGTTATTATTTCATAAAAATACGCTTTTTGGTTTTGACAATGGGAATTAATTTTAAACTAATAAATTAAATTTCTATGTTTTTAATTTGGTAAAATAGACTTCATTTTTGAATTCATAATATCAAAATTATCTTAGGGTGAATTTTTGGTATGTTTCTGGAAACCTTTAATGTTTGATGAATAGTGAAAAACATTGAGTTATAGTTTAAAACCAAATTTATATTTAAATAATTATTTATTTTATTTAAATTTATTTTAGGTCAAAATAGATAAATAATACCTATATAAGTTCAATGTAATTTATTGGATTCAGTTTATAATAATTTTAGATATATAAAAATTTTATTGAACTTTTCACCGTCTTTTACCCACCTCCTAAGAGAATTTGCAAATTCACATAAAACATAATTTTACCAATTCTGTGAATAGAATTTCAAAAATCAGAGACACATGGTTGATATTAGTAAGTTAAATTTGGTTCAATAAGATGAAAATATTTTTTTGTGAATAGTAACTTTTTACTTTTATTTACCACTGTTAAAAGTAAATAGGGTAATTCAAGGTAAAAAGAATAACATAATAATACAAAATTACCATAACACTTGTCCTAACCTTATTTTATGATTCTTTTCCAACCATGGGAATATTTGGGTAGATTTTGGGTCCCCATGGAGCCACTTGTGAATGATAATGACACTTTATTTTAATTAACTTAAAGTAAAGGCAAAAATGACATAAACAAATAACTTTTAGTAAATCAATTCTTACATGGAGTTATATAAGTTATATTTTCAACTATAAATATTAATTGAAAATATAAAAAAATTTCCTACATCATGGTATTTTTTTATAATTATTAGATATTTTATAATTAAATTTATTTATGACACAATGATGATGCAGTAATTACCTAATTAATGAAATATTAAAATAATTAATATTATAAATATCCAAATAAATTTAATTTGAGACTTTTTATGAATTAAACTAATTTTATAGATTAATATGACATGTTAGGGTTGTTTATATGAATTTTTTTCGAAGTAATAATGCTATTATAAATTTAGAAAAAACAAAATACCAAATAGTGCCAAAATTGACATAAAAGAGTTTTTAAAACAAATATTATATTATTAATTGATATTATATTCCTAAAAATATAAGGTTTGGCCAAAATAATTATATAATGATATTTATATAATTAATGAACCACTTGGGGTTCTCTTAGAAGTTTATAGTAAGTTTATTAACCATATAATATAAAAATACAAAGAGACATGGTAAATTTCAAACTATTTAGCTAAGAGTTAAATCTAAAAGATAAGGTTAATATAGTGACCCCAAACTATATAAAACCTATTGGTTGAGTTTTTTTAGACCCATACCCACCTTATACTTTAAATAATTCACTTTTGATCCATTAGAAACTGAAAATGATTTTATTATTAAATAATATTTCTAGCTTTTCCTAAGTTTCCCCTCACTTCTCTTATAAAAGGGAACTACCCCTTATCTCTAATTCACACCTTAAAATCCATTTTTCTCGGCCAACCCCTGCCCAAATATCCTCCCAAAATTCCTCCCTTAATCTTATATGTCTTCCTTTAGTCAGAAATCCAACCCAAGTATCCCTTTTGATCAAATCAAAAGGAAGAACCCGAAGAAGAGGTAAATATCTCATCACCTGTTTCAAGTTCCTTTCTTCTTCCAATTCCTATTTATTTGTTGTTTCCATTCTAAAATAATAACTCCAGTATATTATATATACTGTGATTTTATTATGAATATGGTACAACCATATTCATTATTCTATCCATCCTTTGAATGACATGTCACCATATGTGCGTACGTATGGCTTATCGTCTCCACGTCGTGGTGTAATTGTTATTCAATACATTATTATTTGTATGGGTATAATAATAATGTGTAATTGGTGTAAATAATAAATATAACATGATAATTATTCTTTATATATGATATAACATCCAATTATATATTATTTTAATATTAAAATAATGATATTGTCGCTCGTGCGTACGTACGGATTACCATCTCCACGAACGCGATGAGATTCATTCCCCGTCGTATCCATTCAAGACTAAATTTCATATGATGATTAAAAATAATGTTTAGAGAAATTATATAATTCTGTATATTAATAAGATACATTCCATCCATGGAAAATATGACTCACATAACAAGAATATAAAGGAAAATGAATATGTTAACACCCGAAATGACAATAATACTAAGATATTATTAACAAAGAAATGTTAAATGGTCATATATGATATCATATTAATGTATATGATTATTTTATAATTTAATAAAAATTATTTCACCATTATACAGGAGTTTAACCTACCCTATACCAAGGAAAAATTACAATGTAATGGGTTTCTTATCTCACTTTTAATTCCGTGAGATTTCCATTTTTCACCACTTATTTATTGCATGTGGTGTGTGTACTGACCATGATTGTATTAATTGTGTAATATACTTTAATTTATGGATATTTAAATCATAATTTTATTATCCTTCTTTCATGGGTGTATGTTTCGTAAGTTACCAAATCAATAAGGGAATTTGAAATTTCAATTTCCACTCATTCGGCTTTACACATACTTCATTTTACTCCAAGATTATGTGTGGAATCACTATTCATTTGCTTATGTCATAATTTCCACTCCCCTTTCTGTGGATATACTTTTGATACACATGATCACTACATTGATAAAATCTCAATTCATCGATATGAACTTGATAAGAGTAATTTTAACTCAATCTTCATTTGTTGAGTTAAACATCCAATTCATTGGTGTTGTTTCTACAAGAATATGTGTGAATGTCATATGATTGATTTACACTAAATATACAATCATATTGAGTGTATTTATATTTTTCACACATAATTATGTCATTAATTTATCCTTAACCTAATGATACACTCTTTATAAGATATTTCATCTCAATTTACATTCCATTGAGACTTCTTCATTGTTATACACCAAATCACTTTTATATGGTGTATATAATGTACTTTGACATAGTATATCATGATTCCATTTATTCTCATGATGTTATAAAGTTTTTATTACCTCAATTATTTGTATTCAAGTGTCTCTATTTTGGTTACGAACTCTAAATAAAATATCATTTTAAATGTTTTAAAGATTTATTATTATAAATATTTATCATTATGTCCATGTTTTAAAAAGGGTTTTAAAGATTTATTTATATGGACATTAAAGTTTTAAAATTAAAACTCCTTTTAAAAGTTTCAAAGTGTTATAAGACACTTTGATTCAAAAATAAATTTTTAAATGGCTTCTTGAAATATAGTGTGACTTTTAAATGTTTTCAAGAAAAAGGGGAATATTTCTCTCAAATAGTTTTGATGATTATTTTCATCTATGTCGATATCATTCATTATTCTCGATTGAGGTTAATTTGTTACATTACAATCTTTCATATTGTATTGAATGAGTTATGTTTGAATGTGGATGTGCTATTTTTATACCATTCATGATTTGTGGATAAGTATTGACATTTCTTATGCTAGTTTTAATACGAATGTTTGGATCATGTTTCACCTATTTCATATGAGGAATGCATTGGACTTAGTAAATGACGGGTGGAGCCCGGTATATCTCCTCGATGCATCAATAGGTCTCATGAGACAAACTAATGTCTTGTCACAAGGCCTTTAAAAAATATTATTTGTAGTCTTGGAACAAGGCTTTCACTATGTGGTTATGAAAGTCTGGCATTATGCATTCCATCATTATGAAAGTGGCTATTGATATTACGTGTGATTATTCGACTAGTAGAATATCCATGTGAATAAGTAAATGGAATTATGTGATTTTATCTTTTCAATATTATTCTGAAGTTCAAGTTTAAAAGGCTTTTGTTTTAGTCTTATACACTACCTTAAATATTTATGCCTATTTATGAAAGTTTCTGCTATAATGTTATCCTTACTGAGCATCTAAGATCACCCCTTTCTATGTTTTATTTTTTCCAGGATGCAAAGAAGTATATTATGACTAACCTGCAAGGATAGTCTATGGTATCTCAGTGTTGTCTATGGAAACAATTTTATTGTAGTTTTTCATTTTATGATGTAATGTAAACCTTGTAAATGTATCTAGTACTTCCAAGGCTACTAAACTAATCGGTCTTTCGAGACTTGATCTTTCATGATCATGCCAATGATACATAATAATGCACCAACTCTAGGATTCTGGGGTCGGGGAGTAACAGTTGGTATCAGAGGAAGTTTAGTACAAACCTTGGAAACTAGATTTAGATAAACTCTGATTAGAGCACGTAGCACTAAGATAGACTTTGAGGATTAGCATAGAGGAACTTCCTAAAATTTTGGTATTGTAGTGATTTTTTTATTTTTCCAAGAAATACATCCATGTCTAGATATGAGCAGGTAGAGGCAGCTCTGGCACAGATATACCAAGGGGTAAAACCCAAAAACACCGCTTTGAGCTAGACTCGAATGGGAATTGTTGCACGACAACGGGCCTTGCTGCACTCTTGGTTACGACACTCCCGGGGGATATGATTATGATAATTTACATTTTCTTTACAAACTGATTTGAATTATTTTAATATAAGATGAGAATAGATGACCTTGGTTAATCCTAAGGTGTTTCAAATTGAAAATATGGTGTCATGATATTCTCTAAATGATTTTATGACTACTATTACTCACACAATGCTTTCTGGTTTTAGTCAATGGATGGATTCCAAGAGAGTCATAGAAACTTTGAGAATGATTTACAAGGTTGGAATGGTGGTATAAATGAGAAAAAAAATGGAATTTTGATAGGAATAAAAGATACCATGTTCATGACAAATCAGTTTTCCAAAAATATGATCAACAACATATATATTAACCAACTCCTGAACTCAACAAACAAGATGAAGGTGATGAATGATAAGATCTCCAGTAGTGAATAACATGGAGAAAAGATTCCTCAATTTCCATCAATGCCTGAAATATGGAATGAGACACCCAAGAAAGTGTCTCAATAGAACAAAGAAAAGATTTACGTGTGGGAAAGAAGGACATAAAGTGAATAATTGCTGAGGAAAAATGAAGAGTACTATGGAAGAAAATAAAAATGGTCCTAATAATCCATTTACAGTCATTTGTCATAAATTTAGGGGACCTAGCCATTACCCGAGTGAATTCCCTATTTTATAGGATATTTTCTTGGTCAAATAAGAAGCTATGTGGAAATAAATGGTTGGAGAAAAGTTTAAAAGTATTAGTGCTCCTTATTGATGGGATTACTTTGGAATAATTTTCTCTTGTATTTCTAACCCTATAGTTTTTCATGTGAAAATGATATTTTAGGAATACTTATCTTTTCTCTTGTGGATATAGTTATAAATAACCATTTGGTTTTATATGATCATTGGGTTTGAGGCAATTAAAAGTTGTTATATTTTGGGATGAAAATGCAAGGTATGAGAAAACATTTGTGGTTAAATTATGTTATGGTTATTTTGAGTAATTTTTCTCATTTTGGTAATGTTATAAAATATAGTTTTTGAAAAAGGAAAACACGCAGATCGTGTGACAACCCATCGCGATGAACAAAGCTGTGGGAATCGAACCCAAAACCAGAGTGCGACTGGGATTTATCACCTACCACTGGACTACGTAAAGTCCCTGGTTAGTGTGACTAATTATTTTTAGTTAAATGATTTTATTGATCAATAATAAGTTGATTTTGGATCTTATGTCTTATCAAATTTATACCCTTATTATAGGAAAATGATTTGGTGATTAAGTGATAAATGTTATTTTGAAAGACGTTCGCTTTGTTGGAAACAATATATGCCCAGGGAAAATAAAATACTATGTGATTTCATTTGAGGAGTAATGGTGGATTTTTATCTATGTTTTTATTGTGGATTTATAGTGATTTTGGTTATTTATGGAAATGATTAACCTATAATAAAGAATATGTGATTAGGATAATTAATTTTAAGTATGTGAATTTAAGAGTAGTTGATGTCATTTAGAGATACAATTTAATGTGAAAGACTACATAACCAAATTCTTCTAAGTTTTGGGTTTCAGTATTAGTTTGGATTATATTGAAAGAATTTTAAGGAAAATTGTTTATTGAATGGTATTTATTTAACTTTGGGGTACTTTTGGTTTAATTTTAGAAATTAAGATTAGTGTTTCTTTCTATAAAGGAATATCATTTTGGGGGATCATCAGATCTTGTACTAACTGTTTTGGTTTTGATTAATCTCTAAGGAAAAGGTAAATATATATTTTATCCTTTGTGGATCATGTGATTCTCTAGAATTTTATTCCAGCTCTTCCGGTGTGACCAAGTCTTCTTGAATACTCATCGTTTGAAAAAAAAATGATTTAGTGGTATAAATTTATTAAAGAATGAAACTATACTTAAAAATTAAGTATATCTCTTTATGTTCTTAGTCAATATCATAAATAAATTCCTCATCTTTATGAAATGTAACTTAAAACAAAAAAAATGTTGTCCGTTTACTTTTCCTACTGGGAAACTAATGACCATTTGTCCCATTACAAGTTTGTGGTTTTCTTGTTGTTAACTTTATCCTGATCATTTTTTCTATCCCTATCCATCAGAACTTGACACTTATTTTATCTTCTATATCCATGTTTTCCTACATGGAATCCTATTATGGGTTATCTTGGGTGACCTTTGTACTTCTCTTTCTTTCTTTTAAAGTGATAGTTGTATTGACTCTTTTTCTAATGTGGGACTTTCCATTATATTCTCAAGCCCAATTTTAAAAATTGTGAGGATGCAATTTATTTAAGGAAGGAAGAATGTAACACCCCAATATTTCATAGTACATTAGTTATTCAAAGTAATTCAATAACTTAAACTACACGCAACAATGAGTTCAAGCGCACCATGACTTACCAAACTAGCCGTTCAAAAGCAGTTATGAATAGTATTAATAGAATTTTTAACTTTATATAACCCTTATAATTTTAGAATCCATATTATGAGTTTCTTAGACATATTGTAAGGACAAATTCATTTTTTCAGATAAAAGAAGTATTTTTCAAAAAATGCAATTTTACCGCCTTTTAATAGAGAACCCTTTTTAAATAAAATATTTGAAACTTTTATAAATTAAATTTGACAAAATAAACTTCTTATTTGGGATAGGTACATAATAATTTAGTTTCAATTAATTTTTGGTGTTTTTCTGATAACTTTTATATTTGGGTGAATAGTAAAAAATAATATATTTTAACTGAAAACAACTTTTTTAATCAAAATAATTTATAGTGTTAAACTATAAATATGAATGGTTTGGATGTATAATTAGATTATATTTTTACCATTTAATTCAATGTTGGTCATTGGAAGTAATTTCACTTTGAAATTGGATATAAACAAATGTCAATCTTTTGGTAGTTATTATTTCATAAAAATATGCTTTTTGGTTTTGACAACGGGAATTAATTTTAAACTAATAAATTAAATTTCTATGTTTTTAATTTTGTAAAATAGACTTAATTTTTGAATTCAGAATATCAAAATTATATTAGGGTGAAATTTTGGTATGTTTTAGAAAACTTTTAATTTTTGATTAATAGTGAAAAACACTGAGTTATAGTTTAATACCGAATTTATATTTAAATAATTATTTATTTTATTTAAATTTATTTTAGGTGAAAATAGATACATAATACCTATATAAGTTCAATTTAATTCATTGGAGTCATATTATAATAATTTTAGATACATAAAAATTTTATTCAACTTTTTACCGTCTTTTACCCACCTCCTAGGAGAATTTGCAAATTCACAAAAAACTTAATTTTACCACTTCTGTGAATAGAATTTCAAAAATCAGAGAGAAACAGTTGATATTAGGAAGTAAAATGCAATTCAATAAGATGAAAATAATTTTTGGTGAATAGTAACTTTTTACTTTTCTTTACCACGGTTAAAAGTAAATAGGGCAATTCAAGGTAAAAAGAATATCATAATAATACAAAATTACCTTAACACTTGTCCTAACCTTATTGTATGAGTCATGTCTGACCATGGGCATCTTTGCGTCGATTTTGGGTCCCCATGGAGCCACTTATGAATGATAATGACACTTTATTTTAATTAACTTAAAGTAAAGGCAAAACAACAAAAACAAATAACTTTTAGTAAATCAATTCTTACATGGAGTTATATAATTTATCTTTTTTACTATAAATATTATTTGGAAAGATAAAAATTTTTAATACATCATGGTATTTTTTTAATAATTTTTAGATATTAAATAAATTTATTTATTTATGACACAATGATGATGTAGTAATTACCTAATTAATGAAATATTAAAATAATTGATATTATAAATATCCAAATAAATGTACTTTGAGACTTTTTATGAATTACACTAATTTTATAGATTAATATGACATGTTATGGTTGGTTATATTAATTTTTTTAGAAGTAATAATGCTGTTATAAATTTAGCAAAAACAAAATACCAAATAGTGTCAAAATTGACATAAAAGAGTTTTTAAAAAAAATATTATATTATTAATTGATATTCTATTCCTAAAAATATAAGGTTCGTCCAAAATAATTGTATAATTATATTTGTATAATTAATGAAACACTTGGGGTTTTCTTGGAAGTTTATAGTAAGTTTATTAACCATATAATATAAAAATATAAAGAGACATGGTAAATGTCAAACTATTTAACTAAGAGTTAAATCTAAAATATAAGGTTAATATAGTGACCCAAACCTGTCTAAAACCTATTGGTTGAGTGGTATTTGACCCATCCCCACATTATAATTTAAATAATCCACTTTGGAGCCATTATAAATCAAAAATTATTTTATTATTAAATAATATTTCTAGTTTTTCCTAAGGTGCCCCTCACTCCTCTTATAAAAGGGAACTCCCCCTTCTCTCTAATTAACACCTTCAAAGCCATTTGGATCGGCCAAACCCTACCCAAATATCATACCAACATTCCTCCCTTCATCCTATATGCCTTAATTTAGTTATAAAGTCAAACTAAGAAGCCCTTTTGATCAAATCAAAAGGAAGAACCCGAAGAAGAGGTAAATATCCCACCACCTCTTTCAAGTTCCTTTCTTCTTCCACTTCCTCTTTCTTTGTTGTTTCCATTCTAAAATAATAACTCCAGTATATTATATATTCCGTGATGTTATTATGAATATGTTACAACCATATTCATTATTCTATCCATCTTTTGAATGACATGTCACCATACGTGCGTACGTACGGCTTACCGTCTCCACATCGTGGTGTAATTGTTATTCAATACATTATTATTTGGATGGGTATAATAATGATGTTTAATTGATGTAAATAATAAATATAACATGATAATTATTCTTCATATATGATATACCATCCAATTATATATTATTTCAATATTAAAGGAATGATATTGTCACTCGTGCGTACGTACGGATTACCGTCTCTACGAACGCGATGAGATTCATTCCCCATCGTATCCATTCAAGACTAAATTTAATTTGGTGATTAAAAATAATGTTTATAGAAATTATATCATTATGGATATGAATAAGATACATCCCATCCATGGAAAATATGACTCACATAATAAAGAATATAAAGGAAAATGAATCCGTTAACACCCAAAACGACGATAATACTAAGATATTATTAACAAAGCAATGATAAAAGATAATATATGATATAATATTAATGTATATGATTATTTTATAATTTAATAACAATTATTTCACCATTATAAAGGAGGTTAACCTACCATAGATCAAGGAAAAAGTACAATGTAAGGGGTTTCTTATGTCACTTTTAATTCTGTGAGATTTCCATTGTTCACCACTTATTTATTGCATGTGGTGTGCGTACTACCCATGATTATATTCATTGTGTAATATACTTTAATTTATGGATATTTACATCATCATTGTATGATCCTTCTTTCATGGGTGTATGTTTCGTAAGTTACCAAATCGATAAGGGAATTTGAAATTTCAATATCCACTAATTCGGCTTTATGCATATTTCATTTTACTCCAAGATTATGTGTGGAATAACTATTCATTTGCTTATGTCATAATTTCCACTCCCCTTTCTGTGGATATACTTTTGATACACATAATCACTCCATTGATAAAATCTCAATTCATCGATATGAACTTGATAAGAGTAATTTTAACTCAATCACCATTTGTTGAGTTAAACATCCAATTCATTGGTGTTGTTTTTACAAGAATATGTGTGAATGTCCTATAATTGATTTAAATTGAATATCCAATAATATTGAGTGTATTTATATTTTTCACACATAATTATTTCGTTAATTTATCCTTAACCTAAGGATACGGTATTTATAAGAGATTTCATCTCAATTTACATTCCATTGAGACTTCTTTGTTGTTATACACCAAATCACTTTTATATGGTGTATATAATGTAATTTTACATAGTATATCATGAATCCCTTTATTCTCATTATGTTATAAAGTTTTTATTACCTCAATTATTTGTATTCAAGTGTCTCTGTTTTGGTTAGGAACTCTAACTAAAATATCATTTTAAATGTTTTAAAGATTTATTATTATAAATATTTCTCATTAATGTCCATGTTTTAAAAATGGTTTTAAAGATTTATTTATATGAACACTAATGTTTTAAAATTAAAACTTCTTTTAAAAGTTTTAAAGTGTTATGGGACACTTTGATTCAAAAATATATTTTTAAACGGCTTCTTGACAAATAGTGTGACTTTTAAATGTTTTCAAGAAAAAGGGGGATATTTCTCTCAAATAGTTTTGATGATTATTTTCATCTATATCGATATCCTTCATTATTCTTGATTGAGGTTAATATGTTACATTACAATCTTCCATATTGTATTGAATGATTTATTTTTTACTATGGATGTTCTATTTTTATACCATTCATGGTTTGTGGATAAAGTATTGACATTTCGTATGCTAGTTTTAATATGAATGTTTAGATTATGTTTCACCCATTTCAAATGAGGAATTCATTGGACTCAGTAAGTGACGGGTGGAGCCCGGTATAGCTCCTCGATGCATCGGTGGGTCTCATGAGACAAACTAGTGTCTTGGCATAAGGCCTTGACAAAATATTATTTGTAGTCTTGGCACAAGGCCTTGACTATGTGGTTATGAAAGTTTGGAATTATGAATTCCATCATTATGAAAGTGGATATTGATATTGCATGTGATTATTCGACTAGTAGAATATCCATGTGAATAAATAAATGGAATTATGTGATTTTATCTTTTCCATATTATGTTGAAGTTCAAGTTTAAAAGGATTTTGTTTTAGTATTAGACACTGCATTAAATTTTTATGCCTATTTATGAAAGTTTTCTCTATAATGTTATCCTTACTGAGCATCTGATCTCACCCCTTTCTATGTTTTATTTTTCCCTGGATACAAAGAAGTATATTATGACTAACCTGCAGGGATAGTCTATGGGATCTCAGTGTTTTCTTTGGAAACAATGTTGTTTTAGTTTTCCATTTTATGATGTAATGTAAACCTTATGAATGTATCTAGTAATTCCAAGGCTACTAAACTAATCAGTCTTTCGAGAATTGGTCTTTTATAATCATGCCAATGATACGTAATAATGCACTGACTCTGGGCTTCTGGGGTCAGGGTGTTACAATCACACACTCCCTTCATTATAATTAGGCCTATGTCAAGGTGAAATAAATGATTGTTAGGCCAAATAATCTTCTTTTTCCAAGGATTGTTCTGAATGTGTTAACAGTTATTGAACCAATGGGTGATGGACCTAATTTTATTAGTTGATCTACCCAAGTGAATTATGTAAAGAGATATATGTGCATTTATTTATAGGTTGGTTCTATACCTGAAATGGGAAATATAATGGAATCTAATATGGTAGACTATAAAACTCATTAGGAGGTGTAATTTCCTATTGTAGGTAGCCCTGGGAATGGTATACTAGGAGTGTAGCCTGAGAATCAGGATGCTCAACCTCACTTTAAGGTACATGTCATGGGAATGGAATTTTCCTTGATCAGTGGATCTATGTCATATGTCAATGTTTCTCTAGTCTATTCTCTAACCAAAATGGAACCTATTGGTGTTCATCTTTATCTTGTTTCTATTTTCAAGTAAGGGATGAGGGCCTGACTCAAAATAGAAGTATTGTAGGTTGTAATAATCTTCAACAATCGATTTTCTTATCTGCCTTTAAGAATATGGAAATGGTTACATATCCTATAGAGAATAACTCTACTTGGATAAGGATTATATATATCATAGGTGAACATGAATTGGAATTCAAAACAACAGCCAACAAGTTTACAATGATCAGATTTCTTATAAGTTTCATTACACTGTTACTACTCAAACAGTTGATGATGATTGTCAAGGAAACTAATATGTTGTTGGTGGGGAGGGATCCATATTTTATCCCAATCCTCAACCTATAGGGCACATTATTTATCATGTTCCAACTATTATTCCTAAGGGAGTTGGTTGTTAAAATAATTACTCTTGACATCCTTTCTTTAGAAGAGATCGGCATCCCACCTTTATTGAAAATCAATGCCCACTCCAATGTATCTCTTTTCATTGTACATTCTTAGTGATAGGTTGTTAAATATTATCATTCTCTTATTCTATAAATGGGGATCTGGGATGACATAATTTATTCGAAAGGACCAAAAAATGTTGGACTTGTAATGGATTTTACCATTAATACTGAATAACCTATTGAAATATTCATTCTGTATCCAAATATTTGTCAAATATATGTCATTTTTTACCATAGATAGACCTTTTAATTATATGAGTAATGGAGAGCGATCCAATATGGTGTGAATAAAATGTACACTATAAGAAAAATCTGCTTAGTGCAGGTTATTAAGTGATGGTTTCCAAATCAATATTAGAAAGGTTGAATATATAATTTCTAGTGGTGTTTTTTAAAAGAATTAATAAATTATGTATTTAGTAGTGGTTTGTTTAGACCTCTTACATACTTCTAATCTCATTTCATCCCTTATTTATTTGTGTGTTGTGGATTAGGAAGAAAACAACATAGACATGTCGTGGAAGACTTATGTGGATGATCACATAGAAATTGAAAATAGCCTTTTTTCTGCTACCATCATCAGTCTTGGATACATTTTTTTGTGTAGTGTAATTCCTTCCCAGAGAAAAATTCCATAGAAATTACTCGAATTTTGAGGAACTGGAGACTCTTGCACCATTTGATCTATTAATTAGTGATAAAGGGTGAAGTTTTGGGTGTTATATGTGGAAAAGGGTAATGACTTCCCATCATTTTTTTAATCACAATAAATATTTTCTAAAGATTACACATGAATACATTTATGTCATCTCTTTTTACATTTTTAAATTATGTGTGGATAAACATGGTCTTTTTAATTTTGTATTGCGATTTTAGTGAGTAGCTGTTATACAGTTTGTTTCTTTGTGATCTCGGCCTACACTCACATGCTTGAGTGGTGTGTTCTTGATGTATTAGTGTTATTATGCATGTTTTTTCTTTCTGTTAATTATTTTACACTATAAAAGCACCATTTATCCTTCCTCATATAATGAAAAGAAAATGCCAGTAAGAAACATTCCTTGTGTTTGGATGTTAATTTTGAATATGAAGTTACAGGTTGTGTGAAAAATGGTAATGAATTCCATGTTTTTGAATTTGAAGTTGTGGTTTTTATATGTGGAAAAAGGTTAATGTATTAGATGTTTTTGCTTTATGTTAGATTTTTTTGCTTTATGATAATTTTTTTTCTTTATGTTAATTATTTTACACTAGCAAAGTACTAATTATCCTTCATCATAGAATGAAAATAAAACACCAGTAAGAAATTTTCCTTGAGTTTGGATGTTAATATAAAGTTGTCGGTTGTGTGTTAATTTTGAATATGAAGTTCTAGGTCATGTTTTCTACTTGGTCTGTATACATCCTGGATGATGGTGTTTTGGAGCTATTAAATCCAGTGTCTTCTTGGCTGAATGCTTGCTTTCTCAGACAGTTTGAAGATGTTTTGATAGCTATATATATATTGGTTGTTGATCATGGCGGATGCTGTTACTTTCGGCACAAAATCGAATTGATGTTTTATTTGTTTTGGACATGCTGGGATGTTTTTGTCACTAAAGCTTCGGTTTTCACAATCTGGTGGACATCATTACATCTTGGTTGTGTTTGCAATCCATAATTCTATAAAATTTGACCTGGAGATGTTAAAAATGTTGTGTGCCTATCACTTTTATGGATGTTGAAATATCATACCAGATTCAATGATGTCAATTGGTCCTTAGCTAGATGGATAGTACATCCTTCTTCAAATGCTGAAGGATGGATTCTTTTTGGAGGTGAATTGTTTTAATTTTTTTGTGTGATTTTTTTGTAATTTTATGTAATAAATTTATTATACTTCTATTTATTTCTATTTTGGTTTCAATTTATGTATATATTTTTCACTGATTTGTGTGTATTCTCTTTAGTTGTCTATGTTGTAGATATTGGAGATGACGGGTGTGGCATAGACTGAAGGTGGCTCGATTTGTGTATTCCTTGTATTGGAGCTGGCTCATTTTTTTGGTATGTTCATTGGTTGTGTGGTGGAGATCATGGAGCTATAAAGGTTTTGGTATTGCAACAACATGAAGTCTCTCTAAAGCTGTCTTCCTGGTCCTAGGGAATGGATGGGTCGTTGTAGTTGTCTTTTGGCATGGATGGGATGGCGCTGGAGGTGACTCATTGGCATGGATGGGTCACTAATGCTCATTGGTCGCTGGAGTTGGATCATTGATCATTGGAGCTGGCTCATTGGCAGGGATGGTCTTGAGCTGCCACACTGGCGATGATGGGCTGCAGCTGCTGGTTAGCTGACTCGTTGGAGCTGCGGGTGTTGGAGCTGACTCGCTGGAGCTAGGGTGGGGGTGGGTGTCCAGCATTTTTTTATTGATTGGTTTTGTAATGAATTTCATTATTAATATAATGAATTTTTGTTTTAATATTGAACATGTTTTAAAATCGTCTTTGGTTTAATAATTAAAACAGATTTATTATATATGATAAATTAATAAATATAATATGAAATTTTACTAGCAACAAAAATTTATAATTTTTATTCAAATCTAATTTATAAAAAATATTATATTTTCATAATATTATTACCAACAAAAAAAATTCACTAGAACCTGTTGCTAAAAACTTTAACCAACATATATATTATTTGTTGGTATTATTATAATTGCAACAAAACCATTTTATCTGTCCCAAAAACATTTAGCGATAGAGTTTTTACCGATAGTTTAGTGATAGGGAAATATATGTTGGTAAAACTTTTTACTAATATAAAATGCACTTTTACCAATAGATATTCCCCTATTGGAAAAAGTGAAATATTTTTTAGTGTTATTATAGTTTTTTTAACTCTTTAATTATATGATACACACCATGAAACTTGTTTATGTATGCATTTGATTGGAATTTTTTTCATTCATAGCTATTTTATTTTTCCTTAAAATTTTTACTGGTAATCTTGGAAAAACTGATAATGTCACGCTGCATGTTTTGTAGTTTTCTTTTAAGAAAATGTTTTATGATTATTTTTAAAGGGAATTTTTTAAAAAGGTTTTATTTGAAGTATTATTTTTTTTAAAAACCTTACTGGGAATTTGTGTGCTCACCCTACGTTTTCAATTTATTTTTACAGGTTTAGTAGATTTTAGTTACACTAAATGGTGGCTATTTTGTGGAGTTTATCTTATTCATACATGATGAATTGTATCATTTTTATCTGGTTTTCCATAACCTAAACCGTAAATATCCTATGTATTGGGACAAGATGTGTAATTTATCAGTATTTCATTTTATAAAAAAAATTACACACCATGTTTATTAATGCACTGGATCCTGGGATTCTGGGGTTAGGACATCACATGTAACCTTTATTCAATATCTTTAAATAAGGCCAAGTTATATACTTAGTATACTTTCCATTTCACTTTTCCCATTTCACTTTTAATAACTATTTAGAATCACTTATCTTAGGCAGGTCAAGTGGTGAGCATACATGGTATAGGCTATTATGCAATTCTCAGTAAAAACAATCCATTTATGATAAGAAGACTCACCTTTAGAAAGTTCAAGCAAAGTCACACTCGAACGATGGCTCAAATATGCCAAAACACTAAAAACCCAAATATGACATAACCTTTGACATGAGATGGATTGAGTTGTGGGTGTAACCACTAATAACTAATCACATATTTGTAAAGAGCATAACCACATAATTATAACAAGTAAAATCATGACATGTTAATTTAAGAAACTGTTTCCAACGAAACCGGTGGGCCCCACACAAACATTACAAAAACAATGAACTTTAGGGATGAGTTATAGACCACCCACCATAGGGTTGTACGATCCTTCTCCTCCAGTATCGGCCCTTGATTTTCCTCGGATCGGAGTAGATCTAAGAAAAGGTGAAAAATGCTCACATGGAGATAACTAGGTCGAGAGCGAAAGAGAAGAAGAACGGATAAAGAGGACTCGATTACTTACTATTGTGCATCCAATGTGATGAACAAAAGCTTGATCGGGTGTCATACAAAGGTGATCTCTTAATTCCAAGTTTAGATCTTCAAAAAGATCCAAAAAGAGAGAGAATTAGGTCAATCCCACATAAACTCAGATTAGGGAGGAAGGGGGGATTAATAGATCATTAAGTGCATTTTGGACATTTTACATAGGTTTTTAGCCTGTGCATGGTTTGTCTACACGGTTTGTCAAACCATACGTAAATCGTGTAAGACGGTTTTTCCTAAAAAGTCTTCCTCCGCACGATTTGATCAAACAGTGCGCCATCCATGCATGAATACCTGGGAAAAAAGGGGTGTTTGCACGGTTAGGTTTCATGACCATGTGCTAACCGTGCGATGTGCCACTGTCTAAAAAAACACCATCCGTACGATTTGGAAAACCATGTGGAAATTCGCACGGTTTACTCTAAACCATGCTCAAGGTTTGTTTTCTCCAAAGGGATGGGTTTTGGGCTCCGAACAAGCCCTGTAAACCCTCGAAACTTTTACTAACTCATTAGGCATCTAATTTAGGTCCAAAGTAAATATTTAGACTAAAAAATTAAAGGATTCATACCTGAGTAAAAATCGGGTTTTTACATGCCCTGGTAGCGCTCTGATGCATTGCGTAATGTTTTAATCTCATAATATATCATGTATGGTGCACATGAGGTGTATCCTAAGTGCATTATGGGATTAGGGATTTAACCTAATCCATCATGGGACTATGTCCACCATGTCTTAGGAGTGAAATGAGAGTCCATTATATAATTTAAGGTTCCTTTGGGAATTAATTATAAATTCTTATGAATTTTCAAGTGAAATCACTATTATTTTATGAATGAACGAAGTGGATTTTCCAAATTTTATATTTATATTGAAATCCTTTTAGCTAAAATTTTTATTTTGAAAAGTATTCACGACTTCTTAAGCGTGAATTATTGAAATTTATAACATGTTTTACTTTTTTATTTTGAATCACAACTAGAAAAAAGGCCTATTTTCACGACCCGAAACCGTGGCAATAGGCCTTGAAATTTTCCACCGTGGCTATAGCCTTGTTAAACCGTGGCAATAGACTAAAACAAAATTGTGGCCACTCTGTTTTGATCCTTGTAACTCCCCTTTATGAATCAATTTTTCTTTCCACTACACCATGGAATGCTCCATGTGTATATATATATATATATATATATATATATATATATATATATATTAATATAAACCATGTGAATAGCCTCAAAACCGTGATGGTAAGTCTTCCTGCCAAATTTTTTGCGGTAAATTTTTTTCCTGTAGAAGCATGGGAACCCTATAGCCACGGTTTTAAAACCGTGTCTATAAGCCTATATCCATGGTTCTAAACCCGTGACTATAGGTCCAAGGCAGTAGCCACTTTTTCTAGTTGTGAATTGAAAAACTCTATTTGGTTTCTTTGTGTTTTGGAAAACCCCTTACTATGCTTTTTATCACCCACCCTATGTTTTCAAAACCTCTTTTCATAGGGAATAAGGATGCATAGAAGCGATATAGTTTTCGATGTCCCACTAAGGTGTTTAACCCTTGTGAAGAATAGTTTTGGTCTTTTCTTTTATAGGTTGTGTAATCATAATTTCTCCAATGTATTTGGACTCTATAAAACTCTAAAACCTTGAAATCTTGGGTTGTGTTATAAATAAATAAATTAATTATATATATATATATAAATGGATCAAGTTTCTCAGTCGTTATAATTGATTTTAGGTAATGAGATCTAAGGTTATTTTTTGGAGATTCAACCCGGTTTTGTTAAAGAATTCGTGTCATTCTTCATTTTTACCATAGTTTCTGAGGAAAGTGGATTCAATATCGACTTCTCTTATTATAAATTGAAGGATTAATTTCAAATGGATTATTTTTATTTAAATTGATTGTGAAAAAATTGTCATATATCCATGGTTCTAAAACCATGGCTATAGGTCCATGGCAGTAGCCACTTTTTCTAGTTGTGAATTGAAAAAATCTATTTGATTTCTTTATGTTTTAGAAAACCCCTTACTGAGATTTTTATCACCCACCCTATGTTTTCAAAACCTCTTTTCATAGGGGATAAGGATACATAGAAGTTATATAGTGTTTGAGGTCCCACTAAGGTGTTTAACCCTTGTGAAGAATAGTTTTGGTCTTTTCTTTTATAGGTTGTGTAATAATAATTTCTCCAATGTATTTGGACTCTCTAAAACTCTAAACCCTTGAAATATTGGGTTCTGTTATAAATAAAATAATTATTTATATATATATATATAAATGGATCAAGTTTCTCATTCGTTATAGTTTATATTAGGTAATGAGATCTAAGGCGAGCTTTTGGAGATTCAACATGGTTTTGTTGAATAATTCGTGCCATTCTTCATTTTTACCATAGTTTCTAAGGAAAGTGGATTCAATGTCAACTTATATTACTATAAATTGAAGGATTAATTCAAAATTTATTATTTTTATTTAAATTTATTGTGAAATTATTGTTAAATATGTGATAGAAACCTTCTTTGATGACGATTTTTGGAATTATGAAAATTGGGTGTTTTGGTGGAAAGTGAAAGTGGTAACATGATTTTAAAATGATGATTTTAAAATGGTTGATTGGTTTTTGATTCATGGAAAAAAATCAGTAAAAGGATAGTTTTATTGAAATGGTTTGGAAAATATTATGTTGGATGGTTTTTTTCTTAAGTGGTTAAGCATGAGTTGAATGGGATGGATATTGGTCATGAAGTACCACCATCAATGGGATAGGTTATGGAAGTGAAGTTCCACCATCAATGCTAAAAACTAAGCTTATGTGTTTGAGTGTGTGTGTGTGTGTGGTTGTGTGAAATATAATGGGTTATTCCAAATGATTATTGAGAAATGTTTGAATGACTTGTTCAGTTGCTTTCCTTGGAAATGACTTTGGTTTGTAAAACTATTTTGGTATGAAAACTGATTTATTTAGAAATTTTTTGGATTTGATATAAACTATTTTGAATTATTTTATATAAATTATTTTCTATAAATTTTCTAACATGTTCTATCCTAGTTCTGTGAGTAGGGAAGTCATTTGGAGAAAACCTACTGAGTTTCATTACTCACCCATTCTTTGGAACTTTGGTGTTTTTGCAGATATTATTTATCGAGACACATGTAAAGGGAAAATTTCACATTTATTTAGTGTTGTTTCATGATACTTGGGCTATAATGTGGAGTTGAAGCATAGAGATTTTTGGGATATTTGGAGTTATGTCTTTGGAATCTTTGAGCTTTGTTGGTTTTGTCTTCCAGTTTGTATTTTATGTTGATCTCAGTTTCTTCTTGGTGCTCTAATTTAGTTGGTATGATTTTTTATACATTGAGTTGCCTTAGGTTGTTATCATTCATTATATAGTGATTTTGGTTATGGTATGTTTGGTTGTGGTTGTTTTATTTTCAAATGTCAAATCTTCCCCCCAATTGTATTGAAGCTCTTGGAATGTATTTCCAGGATTTGGAATCTTGGGGATGTCACCTAAGGTCAAGTAATATCCTTTCACCTTCTCAAGACAATGAGGAAGGAGAGGATGTTAGGTATCATCTTGTTCAGTCCTTGACTCACAAATGATATTAGTCTTGGTCAGTCCAAATATTTTGGGAAAAATGATATTGGTTGTCATTCTTGGAGTTGAAATTCGTTATTTAATGGAAAAATCATCAGTCTAGTGTGGGTTTTGTGGCAACATGGTCAGATTCAGAAAGAAACATGGGAATGGGATGAAGAAATGATTGAGTAATGGACGAAACTCTTTCTAATCAATGATGGTTTTATACATTCCATGGATGGAAAGTCCAATGGTGGGGATAATATAGCACCCCTGGTTTCAAGTAATTAACCCTTTATTTAGGTATTTTAAGTATGTAAAGTGTTTGGGTAAAGTTTGGGGGGTTTGGAATACTTTTGGAAAGTTTTGGGGGCTTTTTTGGAGGTGCATGGTTTGATCATGGTTAGTAGAAATCATATAACTCCTATAGGAAACTGTGCAAAGTGAAATAGGGGCTTCTAGGTAGGTCCACGGTTAGGTGGACGGTTTGGCCAAACTGTGCGGCCACCTAGGAGAAACCATGCTTTTGTGGATAAAGGTATTTTAATGGTTAGTGAACGGTTAAAAGTTAGATCCAAAAAAGTGTATCTAATTCATTTTAGCCCCAAATCCCCTCTTTTTTCACTATTTTCATCCCTAATGTGGTTTTTATTCCTCCCAAAGGCTGTGGAGACTTTCCCCTTCAATTTGGGAGGGATCTATTGGCAAATCTTAGTACGTTGAAGGTCGGGTTCCTTGGTAAGAGTCTGTTCCTAGTTGTTTTCCTTAGATCTACTTATCTTTCCTCTCTTGGATTCTTAGATCTGATCTATTAGGGATATAACTATGATTTTGGATGATAATCATGGTGAGATATGGTTGTGTTAATGTTAATTAATGAGATCTAAGGCGAGTTTTTGGAGATTCAACCCAATTTTGTTGAAGAATTCGTGTTGTTCTTCATTTTCGTCATAGTTTCCAAGGTAGGTGTATTCACTCTCAACTCCTATTATTATAACTTGAAGCCTTGATTTCAAATTGATTGTTTCACTTGAAATTGATTGTATAATTTTTGTGAAATGCTTGGTGGAAACCTTCTTTGTTGACGGTTTTTGGAATTGTGAAAATTGGGTGTTTTGGTGGAAAGTGAAAGCGGTAACATGATTTTAAAATGGTTGATTGGTTTTGATGCATGGAAAAGTGTTTTTAATAAAAGGATATTTTTATTGAAATGTTTTGGAAAATATTGTGTGGGCATGGTTTTTGGATTAAGTGGTTAAGCGTTATTTGAATGGGATGAATATTGGTCGTGAAGTATCACCGTCAATGGGAGGTGTTATAGACGTCAAGTTCCACCATAAATGGTAAACACCAAGCTTGTGTGATTTAGTGTGTGTGTGTGTGTGTGGTTGTGTGAAATATAATGGGTTATTCCACATTATTATTGAGAAATTGTTGAATGACTTGTTTGGTTTCTGTCCTTGGAAATGAATTTGGTTTAAAAAACTGTTTTGGTGTGAAAACTATTTTATTTAGAAATGGTTTGGCTTTGATATAAACTATTTTGAATTGTTTTATATAAATGTGCTAACATGTTCTATCCTAGTGTTTCAAGTATAAAATTCATTTGGGGAAAACCTATTGAGTTTCATTACTCACCCCTACTTTGGCACTTTGATGTGTTTGCAGATATTGTTTATCGGGACAGAGGTAAAGGGAATGTATCACATTTCTTTAGTGGTGATTCATGATACTTTGGTTGTAATGTGGAGTTGGAGCATGGAGCTTGTGTAGAGTTGTGGAGTTAGGTCTTTGGAGTCTTTGAGCATGGTTGGTTTTGTCTTCTGCTTTGTAGCTGATATTGATCTTGGTTTCTGCTTTGTACTTTGATATAGTTGGTATGATTTGTTATACATTGAGTTATCTTACGTTGTTATCATGTATCATATAGTGGTTTTGGTTATGGTATGTTTGGTTGTGGTTGTTTTATTTTCAAAGGGAAAATTGTCCCCCAAATTTTATTGAAGCTATTGGCATTTATTGTCACCCTTTGGCATCCAGGGGATGTCGCCTAAGGTTAAGTAATATCATTCCCCCTTCTCAAGCCAATGAGGAGGGATAACATGTTACATTTATGGACTAAGACAACAAATCATTTTTATAAAAAGGGTGTTTATGTTATGGTTTTAAAGTGAGACTTTAAAACTGTGATTTGGAAAAGAGGCTTTGGGCGAGAAAAGTGTTTTCCAAGTGATTATTTTCAGTTGATGTAATGAAGAAAACAAAGGTTTTAACGCACTTTTGATGTGTTGTTATTTTTCTTGTAAAGGATTATTAAAAATATATTTTTTTCTTGTGTATTTAAAACTATCATTTTTCATACATAATGTGAAAGCGACTGCATAGATTTAGCGGGTGGACACCTACTGGGTTGTTTAGCTCATGCATACATCTTACAAGATTCAAGTTGTAGCTGGGCCAAGGTTTCTTCCTTTGATCTATTTGGTATGTTGAGGGAGACGTTAAGGTATGATGGTGATTGTTGGTCACATGGAAGCTTTTTGGAGCGGTTTGGGGATTTAGTTATGGGGCTTTGTATTGGCCACTTTTGTCTGTTGTATCTGTTTCAGTCATTTCTTTATTTATGGATTCAATTGTATGTTTGCTTTGGGTGTTTATTATAGTTGTATCTTGTTGGATTGATTATATCCTGGTTGGATGGTTTATCTTGTTTATTTTCACTGACTATTTATATTGTTGTATGAGGGTGAAATCGTTCCCAGGGTATGTTTTGTGATGTTCATACACGAGTTGTCAGTCTGTGGGGATTGGGAATGCCCCCCGGGCCAATGGAGGACTAGGTTGGGCACTGGGTTGAATGGCACCCTGGGCCAATTCTTTACATATGTACTCGAAATAACTAAATATTCAATTTTTAAAGATATAAAAGTCTTTAAAACCGCGCATCAAAGAGGTCAAAATCAAGAAAAGGACATCCGATTGTCATGAAATATCAAAGCAGTGATTGATGATTGATTTTAGAAATTTAGTAACAAACGCTACATCAATTCGAGTTGTGGTTTGTTCAAAATAATTGAAAACTCACTTTTTGTGCTTTTAAACCGTATAATGTGCGTGTAATGTTTGAAAACTTTCAAATAACCATGAATTAGTGTGAAATAATAGGACAACAATCTTTGAATTATCTATGATATGTATGTAAAAAAAATGTTAATCTGACTTGAAGCTTGCTCAGAAGGATTAAAAAAACAATTTTAGATCAAAAAAAATTAAAAACATGTAATACGTTGAAAAACAAACGACCACAAACTATTTGTTTATTATACGAACTTTTACGATAAATAATCTAATAGGTTCTAATTATTAGTTTTTCATTATTTTTTTACTATACTAACTTTTATTTTTAATTTATTGAATTTTCTATTATGAGATGATGAATGTGAGCTTGAAAAATGAATCCTCGTGTTTTGAAGGGAGTGTGGGATATACTAGGTAGTATATGGGTGTTACTATAGACTCTCGTTGCCAAATGAACACTTAATATATAATTAAAAATAACGGAATGGTGGGATGCTATTTTTAAGTGAATGGATGTAAAAAATATAATGAAAAAAATATAATATTAAAATTCTTCCTGTGGTGGGACACTATTTTTAAGTGAATGGATGTAAAAAATATAATGGAAAAAATATAATATTAAAATTCTTCCTATCAGCTGTACACAAAGATTCTAGAAGTAATAAATTTATCTGATGTGCCAACCTAACAAATTGAAAAACAATTGCCCGCCTTGAAATCCACTATATATCCACTATATTTACTAAACCTGGGTGTACACAGGCTGACGTGTCAAACAACCAAAGAACTACGTCACCTAAATTCCCTATCAATTTACCATTTTGCCTTCACCATTCTACCGGAACTCCCCTCATATCCTACGCGATTCGACAAGACCTGTCGCGTTGCTCCCCAATTTGGTTTCCTTCTCTCAGCTACTTACTCTCACGGCTCCCCGATTAGGGTTTCCTTCTCCCAGCTTCTTCCTCCCGTAGCTCGTGTTTCTGCCTATCCCTCCTAATCTCTCTTAGGTATTCACTCACTGCAACCTGTACAACCCTAAAACCTCATCCTCTGTCGTGATGTCATTTCCGATCAGGCCATAGTCGCTCGACCTCCATCTCTGATGTATTTCTTCTCCTGGTTGTTACAGTAATCTCTAAAATTTTCCTTCTCTCAGTCCCAACAATAATCTCTGCACAGTTGATTCTACTCACGAATGGGATTTAGCACTTTGTGTTCTAGGGTTCCCGTAATCTCCTGACACTGGCATCATCTTCTTCTCGGTCTCCAAAGCTTTCGTCGTGCTCGTACTCCATCGTCGTCCATCTCCTGGTTTTACATTACCTCTTCTTCATCTTCAATATCCCACTTGCAAATTCATCCATATCTTTTCCAGCTCATGATTCCCTTTATAATCTACCCCACTACATTAGGCTATTCATCCACAACCCTCCTTACATACATTCCACTAGAATTTTATCCCTTCCAAGTTGCATGATTCTACTGTAACTCTTTCCCATTGGACCCCTAACTTATTGCAATTTCTGGAGGCTATTCAAGGGATTATTGGTTTTGGAATTTCAAGAGACGCCACATTCCCTTCCCAGCACACTTATTGCATCTTTTATTCCCTCCCACATCATCATTGCATTTCAGGTATGACCTAAAATTCCTACTGTAAAATCAAAATGCTTTCCATTTCATTTCTGGTATCAACTCAGTTCTATATACATCTGATTCATTAACTATTTTTTTAATTTTTCTATAGATTGATTCCTTTTGGTTATTCATTCTGAACGTCGTTATATGCTGGAAGTTTTGTTGACTGTGATTTTTTTCAGATTTCCTAGATGGTTTTCATGCCAGACATTACACATTTAATGACATTTTTTTCTCTTCTATTCATGATTAAATTATCAACTATATTTTTCTTAGACTGTCAGTTTACTATAGGGAACAATTGGATTTATATGTGTTCAGCAACCAGGGAAGTCTTCCAGAACGTTTTCATGCAGGTTTATTTAGGTATTTGAAGCACATTTCTATTGCATCCAGTCTTACTAACTCTAAATGTGTTCATAAGTGGCCAGGGTTGGCTTCAATATTATTTGATGCTCAGAAAGGATATATTCCCTCTTAAATTGATTAGTATGTGATATGTAAGTTATATGAATATTGGGAGTTGACTTAATGATTTAGATGTTTCATATGCTGATTGTTGTTTGCAGACTCCCTTTTTCTTCTTTGAAAGTTGGTACGTTTTAGAATTTCTGATCTCAAAATTGTTTTTACATTAAGTTTGCTCATGTGAAATAGTTTTCCTGTTGTATTACATGATTTCAGTATGCCAAATTTAATCAATCCCATGAAAAATTCATTGTTAATAAGTAAAATAGGGACTATATTTAGGAGGACACATTAATGTATTTATTTTCTAGGGTTTTGATATGATCATTTGCAATTCTATTATAGGATATATTTTTGTTTTGAATTTTTATTTTTCA
Source organism: Viscum album (assembly GCA_963277665.1). Classification (NCBI taxonomy): domain Eukaryota; kingdom Viridiplantae; phylum Streptophyta; class Magnoliopsida; order Santalales; family Viscaceae; genus Viscum; species Viscum album. Next base: position 1,266,380,223 of record OY728157.1, on the reverse strand, counting down.
GTTTTTCGTTATTTCAGTGCATGCGAAGGGGGTGCGTACCAGGATGTGGTGGTTCCTACTCTGAATACCACACCTGCTAATGGACTAAGGTTGACCTACAGGAACTGTCCAACTATGGATAGGTAAACTACAGCACCTTTTGGGGTTTTAAACCCAAAAAATATTGTCCCTTTCATTTAATTTTATTTCATTTAGTTATTTTACTACTTAATAACATCTTTATGTGTTTTCTGGGTAGGAAAAAAATTGGACAGCACCTAACACACCTGTTGAAGATCGAATCATATTGTTTTTATAAGAAGAAACAAACATCAAGGTTTGTGTTTTTATGTTTTTTCAATGTATTTTATGGTTTCCACCTTCCTATTTAAAGTGTATGCAAGACATTTCCCATTTAATGTGCATGTTTCTATAAAAAACATTTAATGTGTAGGTTTTAGGTCACTGTTATCCAAGATATGATTTACTGATCTTCGTAATGGAAATTTTAGAGACTATTTAGGTAAATATCTCCTTGGTTTGTGCACTCTACTATTGTTTTTGTTCAATTTTAGTAAACTAATCGAAAAACACTTATTGCACTGGACGTTTATAATAATTGCTTCCATTCAATTTTTCTGAATTTCTAATTATAGATCTGTGTTTTTACTATTTTTTTAAATGGTTTTCATCTGTATAAGGTTCCCATGAAGATGTATGCATGGTCGGTAGTGGGCGGTCGCAAGCAGTGACTGCCAGAACGTAGTATAGAAGTGTCCCGAAACAACCCATTCATTCATTTTTTTATTATTTCATTTGTTTTTATAGTTCTAATTTTTATTATTACAACCAGGAAATTATCTTTGATTTATCTATCACTATTTATTTTGGTGCCCTCATTACAGTTATTGTGATCAAAATTGAAAATGGATTCAATTCTTTCTCAAAATTTAAAAAATCATATACTTTTACACTATCATTTTTCATTGTCAACTATTTGAATGGTGTCTTCATATTCTATGCACTTCTATTCTATTATGATACACCATTACTTTTGATGGTGGCAATATTTATGGGTCACATCCTAGAACATCATGTTCTTTTCGTAATTTAGTATTTCAATTTTTTATTTGATTGTTTATCAATAGTTTTCTCTACAACATCATTTGTAGTACCCATGTCTTCTACTCAATCTGCATATAGTAAAATTTATATGATTTCTGTTTTTAATTTCATATACATAATTAGTATGAGTTGGATTTGTTAATTTTAAAAATCAAATCAAATTTAAATTTTGAAAACCAATATTTGACTGAGTTTGAGTTGTGTAATGAGTTTGAGCTAAAGCACAAGCTGGAGTACTGTAATGTATCACTCTACTCAACATAAATACATTCATGGTCTATAGTATGAGTTGTTTTGATTGTTTTACAAAGGAAAACATGTTAAATTACTAATATTTGTTTTCCAGATTTAGGGTCTGAAAACAATTTCTTCCGTATGAAAAGTGTTATGAAAGGGTATGTTTCATGACATATTTCTGTTCCAAGCTTTTGATGGTGGCAGTATTTCTAGGTCACATCCTAGAACATCATGTTCTATTCATGATTTAGTATTTAAATTCTTTATTTGATTGTTTAACAATAGTTTTCTCTGAACATTTCTATTTTCATGCAGGTTTATTTTGGTATTTCAATCACTTTTCTGTTACATCCAGTCTTACTGACTCTAAATGTGTTCATAAGCGGACAGGGTTGCATTTCATATTATTTGGAGCTTAGAAAGGATATCTTCCCTCAAAACTGATTGGTATGTGATCTGGAAGTTATATGAATATAGGGAGTTGACTAACTAAGTTAGATGTTGCATATGCTGATTATTGTTTGTAGACTCGCTTTCTCTAATTCTTAAAACAGTACATGTGTTCTGTACCCCTCCCCCCACCCACATGCATGTCACTATCTTATTTTTAATATATAAAAAATACTTTGTTTAATACTATATGAGATGATTGATTCTTCATCATCATGGGAATAATTTTTTAATCTTTTTTGTAAAAAATTATCTACATATTGTTTTATAATGTTTTATGACCCATCCCATGACAAACAAAAATGAGTAAGGGAAAAATTTCATAATTTATCATCTATGGGTTCACTTGAGTTGCAAAATTTTCAGGTTCTGTTAGTTAGATTTTCATCTACATGTTTATTTACTTTTGTTGACCTAACATTTAGTTGATTTCCATGAACATTTATTTGAAACCATTTTGAGTTTATGCATTCAAGCCTCCTACCAATTCACTTATTCACAAGAAGATATCACATATCTAAATAACCCGTGTGTGGTCATCGAGGTGGACGATGACATCAAGCAGCTCATATGCGAGATTTAGCTGCCACCTGACATGCTTGACATTGAGTGATACCTATTGAAGAATGGGATAAACCCTGCCAGCAAGTCTGCCAAGAGGCGGGACTCTACCCAGCTCCATGTCATTTCGAACCTTCCAAAGCTGAACCTGCTTCATAAATTTTCTTCTATGTCAATTGGTATGTTTTAGAAATTTTGATCACTACATTGTTTCTACATTAAGTTTGCTCATGTGAAACTGTTTTCCTATTGTATTACATGATTTCTGTGCGCCAAATTTATTCAATACCATTAAAAATTAATTATTATAAAGTTAAATAGGGGCTATATTTAGGAATACATGTTAATGTATTTATTTTATAGGGTTTCTCTATGATTATGTGCAGTTCTATTATAGGATATATTTGTGTTTTGAATTATTATTTTGAAGTTTTTCATTATTTCAGTGCATGTGAAGGGGGTGAATACCGGGAACAGCAGGTGAGAGGTCTTAATGGACATTGTATTGACTTCGCTGAAGTTGAAGTTCAAGAGGAACTACAATCAACACTCAAATAGTGTATGTGAGACATTGCCCATTTAATGTCTAGGTTTTCTAAAAACACTCAATAAAGTGTTATTTTACTATTTAATAACATTTCATTGTGTTTTCTGGGCAGGAAAAAAGCTAGACAACACCTCATGTACCTGTTGAAGATTGAGTTATACTATTGTTGGAAGTAAAATAAACATCCAGGTTACTGTTTCTACTTTGTTTTCAATGTATTTGATGGTTTCAACCTTACTCTTTAATGTGTATGTGATTCATTTCCCATTTAATGTGCATTTTTATCTATAATACATTTAATGTGCATGTTTTAGGTCACAGGTTATCCAAGATGTGCTTTAGTGATCTCTGTAATGGACATTTTAGAAACTTTTTAGGTAAATATCTCCTTTGTTGGTTCACTCCATTACTATTTTTTTATTAATTGATTTCTTATTTACAGATAACAGAACATCTGTACTGTACCCCCCACTCACATGCAAGTCACCATCTTATATTCAATACATAGACATCCTTTTTTTGTTTATCCACTAAAGTTAGGATATTTCCTATCACTTTTAGATTCATAAATTCTTGGCTCCATTTTAAGGAATGTTGGGACATTATACAGTAGGTATGGATGTGGATTGAGGTTAATGTTTTCCAAAGGCTCAAGTTAAAGCTTAAATCTACCAAAAAATCTCTTAGAGGATGGGCTAGGGATAAATTCTCTAGACTGAATGACGAAATCAAGAAAGCTAAGGATGATATTTTTCAATGAAAAAACAGTTTTGGTAAAGTTGAATTCCCCACATCTGGGGAAGTTATGTTACAATATATGATTAGCGAGCTCATTCCTACTTAATAAAGGATTGTTAAAAAGTAGTTATACTAATGATGGCTCAAAGAGGGTGATATAAGTACTTAATTTTCAACATCATGAACAAGGAGAGAAAGATCAAAAAATAGATATCCAACATTAAGGTGGATGAATAGACTTTTAATGTTGAGGGGAGCATATCTCATTCCTTAGTCGATCAATTTGAATCTTTGTTTAACACTGCAGGTCTGTGGGAAGAAAATTCCTTGACTGATGTGATCACGTAGAGTATTAATGACATGCATAAGGTGTTCTTTTACTATTTAATACCATTTTTTGTGTTTTCTAGTCATGAAAATAGTTGGGCAGCACCTCACGCCCCTGTTGAATATCGAATCATACTATTGTTGGAAGCTGAAACAAACATCCAGGTCCGTTTTTTTGCTTTGTTTTCAATGTATTTGATGGTTTCCACCTTCCTCTTTAAATTTTATGTGATACATTGCCCGTTTAATGTGAAGGATTCTCTAGAAGACATTTAATGTGCAGGTTTTAGGTCACTTTTATCCAAGATGTGATGTAGTGATCTCTATAATGGACATTTCATGGACTATTTAGGTAAATATCTCCTTGGTTGGTGCACTCCATTACTGTTTTTGTATTATTGAAGTTCTTATTTATAGATAACAGAATATGTGTTATGTACCCCCCCCCCCCCACCCACATTCAAGTCACCATATAGAATATTTGTTTCATTCCATTTATTTTCTCGGTCTTCTGTAAATAAACCTTTGCATTAGCTTGATCTTTGTGATGGATTTTGCTTATATTTTTTATTGTTATTGTTATCATCAATAGTTATTTTCTTTCTGTCCGTATTTCTTGTGTGCGTCTAATAATGGACTGTTATGAGAATCCCTAGAGATTATCCTTTGATTTTTCAATCTATAACATTTGAGGAGATATTCTTTACACCCAAAATATTCATTTTCCTATTTCATCTAGGAATCTTAAATTTTTTGATGTGTTGTTTTTGGAATACCTGTCCTGCCATGTGTATCATCATTATTTTCAAGATGGTTTTGGTTGCACCATTTCTATGCAGTGATATGTTTTCAACTAATTCTATGAGCCACATTTCTAAGACTTGTGTTTAATGGTCGATGTATATACTCTCATTGATGGTTGTTTATGTATGTGTAGGTGGAAAAGAAGAAAAATATTGTTTCCTCTTAATTTCAGACAGTGTTGAGAATAAAATTCGGTAAGAATAGATGCAATGCAAGATTATGTTTTCTTAAAATATGATGAATTTCTGTAATTTTCTGCCTGTAACTATAGCTTTTGGCTTCTCTTTTTTCCCCCATTCATTTCCATGATATATTATTTGATCTTTTGTTATGATAGAATTAGTAGTATAACACCCTATAAACATATTGAGCCTTAACTGTGTTCTCTAGCAAGGACAACATTCCTCTTGAACTGTGAGCATGCATCTCTGAATGCTAAATTTTTACTTTCAATTATGAATTAATTGGATCATTTTTTTCAGTGAAACCCATGATCAAGGACCTGCCTTTTTTTCATGCATGTATAGGTGATCAGGACGATGACATAAGGATGTTCTCGGATAATAACGATCTGAAGAAAGAACAAGACTGGCCAAGATTGCCTTCAGTATTATTTAGAGATCAGAAAGGAAAACTTTCCTCTTGAACTGTGAGCATGCATCTCTGAATGCTTTTTTTTTTGCTTTCAATTATGAATTAATTGAATCTTTCTTCAGTTAAAACCATGAGTAAGGACCTGTCTTTATTTTAACTTCCAATTATGGAAAAAGGATTAAGGAAACAAAAAACCATTTCGGGTAGTTTCGAATTTTGGGTTTAATTAGCTCTGGTTTTATTGACTGATAAATTCTTATTTTATAATCTTCTATCCATGTTTAACCAGTGTTTTTTTCAGTTGATTGTATGTGAAGTTTGGTCCATTTCGTGAAGAACGAGGTTTGTCTTGGTTATGAACTGGAGTTGGGATATTGCCTTTTCTTGCTTCTTCTTTGTACATTTCAGAATGGGTAGTGTCTTCATGGTTGTTTTCATTTCCCTTTTAACAATCCAAGCATTTTCTCTTAATCCACAGAACTGCTTCTCGGTGATCACGGTTCACCCCGAGGTCCTTGACGGGAGGCCCAAGACAATGGTCATTCACTCATTCGTGGTGGACGTGCTGGCTGGGAACACCAAGGATGGGGCGTGCTACTTCGTGAAGGCACTTATCAAGTGGAATCTCAAGTCACTGGAAGATGTGTAAGGCACTTATCAAGTGGAATCTCAAGTCACTGGAAGATGTGTCGGAGGATTTGGCTTCACATAACATCACTGAGTCCATTGATGGGATCCATTCTGGCTGTTTAAGTGGCGGAATGGTTATTTTTATGGCATCATTGGACAAGGTTGGCTGGTATAATAAGCTTTTCATTTAATTTAGTTCATTTTTTTATTTAGTTTTGTAACTGTGGATAAATCTGGTCCACAGTGTGGATATAATTTATTGGAAGTGCAGGGAAACCTTCAAGACCTTTGCTTGTAAATTAATATGCATGTCCAGTTGATTCCTTCCAGTTTCTGCAGCTATGATAGCATTCTATGATGATGTGATATATATGGATTTCAGAAATGCATATTAATGGAGACCCATTCATGGATGTGTACAAGATATAATGTCTCTTACGGTTATAATGAATAATGTTGATCAAAACCTGGTAATCATTGGTTATAATGTGTCTCTAATCTGAAAAATATGCGAAAAAATTCATAGAAATAACAGTATAAAATCTGTAATATTTTAATAATTATCTTTTATCATATCTAAAATCTATATCTATAATGTTTCTATTACATGAGTTATTTCTAAAATCTGGAAGATCTGCATTTAAAAAGTGTGATTGAAGTATTTTAATGTATTTTTCATGAAAAAATATATTACGACATCATGATTTAGGTATTTCCTTAAACTTATTTATAACAACGTTAACTGTATAATAGATTCTATTTATTTGTAGTTTTCAATTAATGGGTCACATATAATTTCTTATTGTGATTTTTTATGGCACATTATTTTTATCATTCCATTTACATTCACATCAATTTAGTTACACCGATTTCATGTGTTTTCTATGTTGGGTGAGTTGGATAATATTGACACAATGGTGAAAAAAGTACTACATGATGAAAATCCATTTTACTATTTTTCACATTCAATACACTGTATATTGCAAATGGTCAGGGAGGAGGAATTATAAAACTACAAATAAAATATGCAACATAGATATGCAAGATGTCGGGAAGACATGAACATTCCTTCTTTTTCAGTTGTTAAGTTTTACTATTTCTTGGAGTGATTTGTCATGAAATTGTTTCTGTCTTGATATTCCTCTTACCAAATTAATCATTTTCTATCATGAATTTGTCTCTGTCTTCATTTATTTATTTTATTCAATTGCATCTTTCATTTCATCTTTTTCTATGATCTCTATGTCACTCATTCCATATTGTTCCATATACATGATGAATAGTTTCAGTTAGTTTTCTTTGTCCCCGAACAATCCACACATTCATTTTATTATTATTTCATTTATTTTAAAATTTCTCATTTTTATTATTAATACCACTGTCTTATCTTTGATTTATCTTTCGGTTTTTATTTCAGTGTCTGCATTACAGTTATTGTGATCGAAACTGAAAATGAATTCAAATCTTTTTTCTAAAAATTTAAAAAATCATATACATTTACTCTATCCTTTTTCTTTTTCAACTATACAAATGGTGTCTTCATATTCTATGCACTTTTATTCCATTATCATACACCATTATTTTCTAATTAAAATTTATTCTACATTACTGGTTCTTCTCAACGTCTATAAATATTAATCTCTAATTAAAAGAAAAACCAGTAATCGAATAAGACGTGCAATAGCACGGGCGATTACTAGTTTCCTTAAAATAGGACAGAATAGTGAGTTTTTATTGTATATTATAAATTAAAATACCAGCAGATTTAATTTATAATATATGAAGAAAATATTTATTTAATAATTCGTAACTAGTAATAATTAAAATAAATTCAACAAATACAAAAAAGCACAAATAATCATTAGAAACAAAAATATATATAATAAATAACTCATATTTACAACCAGTGAGATTATCCACCACCGACCAAAGACGAGTGAATAGAGGAAAACGTATTTTATTTTGTTATTTATTTATATAATCTCCGATTGTACGGAAGCTCCGACCCCAGCAGCTAGCCGTCGGCGGCGATCGATTCCGGCGACTCCTCCGGATCTCGGTCGCGAATGGGGGAGACCGCCGGAGTGGGATTCGTTCGAGGCTCGGGGGACGGTGGGCCGGGGCGGAGCAGGCACGCCGCCGCCGCGGCAACGAAGTGGAACAGTTTGCTGAAAATCCCGCGTTTGACGTCTCCCCTTTGGGCCAACGGCTCTGTTCTTCCATCACCATCTTCGAGCTGAAGAGCTGTAGAAAACAGAGGATCAGTATTGGGAGGAAGAAGCGAAGGGCGGCGAGGGCGGCGGAGAAAGCTCCGGTCGTCGGAGGTTCGACGATGGCGGCGGCGATGGAAGTAGAAGCTAATCGCCGTTAACTACAGGGTTTAAATGCTGGAGCGAGGCAGAGGCGTGAACAGCAAGGATTGCACAGTTCGGACACGTCACTACCTTTCGTTATTTTTTTCTTTTTTATACGTCAAATTTGTGATTGGTGTGAATTAATCGTATAGTGATCATCCCAAAAAAATAATGTATTTAGAAAAAAAAATTCATTTAGTGACTATTATAACACTTGTAAATTATTTAATGGTGATGGTGAAAAAAGTCACAAAAACGGATGCCTACTTTGATTAGCGGTGATTGTCATAAATCATTGATATATTAAATTTTTTAGTGACACTTAAAACCATATTTATCAGAACCGATTTGGTTAATGAAATGGTGAAAGGACTGCACCAATTAATCAAAGGTTCAACTGGTGGTTCAAAAGTCGATCCCTTTGAACCAGTTTTAATTAAAAAATTTATAATTTATTTGTTTCACTAAAAGAAATTATCATTATAAGAATGACCATCAAAGCATTCACTCATTATGTGAAGAATATTTAAATTGTGGTGTTCATCAAAATTTAAAATCTCGCCATTGCAAAAAATAATGCATTTAGAAAGTTATTTTTTAATTTAACGGTGACTTCATTAGATCATGATGAAATCGCATCACAATAAATGGGCTTTTTCATGTGATGGCTTGATAGTGATGAACACATGTGATTGCCCACTGTTTTGGTGAGAAGGTACATTGCTTGGTGACTAATTCTTGGATATTCATCAATCATGGGTGAAATTATGGAACCCATTGAGGCAGGCAGTCCATCATATTTTTCGCATTTGTAGGTAATTGCATATGTCGTGTGATATGCTAGTCAGGGTAAGCAAGTGCAATTGACCCAAGTGAGCACCGACATAGCTTAAAGGGATGTGAGAAAATTAGCGCGACCTATTAAGGTTGTCATGGGTGATTTGAATGTTCCATCGAATTTTAGAGTTGTCCCATGTCTCTTTTAAATAGAGAGACATGGGTAGAATAGTGGAGGGGCCCTACCGAGGGTACCCATGACTTGGGAGATGACTTAAGTGGCATAGTGAGCTCTCTTGTGATAGTATATGGTCATCCATGAGAGCAATGGTCTATGACTCGTAAATTGATTCATTTTCATGAGTGTTGTTTGAGAAGAGGCACTACCGCAAAACGGGGCAAGAGAAGCGCCGCATTTTATCAGTGTCAAACAAAAAGCGATGATAAATGAGTGACTTTATCAGCGCTAAAAAACCGCTCATAAATGGGTATTTTTAACAACGCTAAAAAAGGCGCTTTTAAAAGTAACACTTTATCAGCGTCTTTTTAGTGATGTTAAACGGGGCCCCTTTATCATCACTTTTTTTTAGTAGCGTTGATAAAGATTGATCTTTATTAGCGAGGATAAATGGTATATTTAAAAAAAATTATATTTTATTAAAAATAAAATAAAATATATAAATATAATAAAATATATTTATATTGATATAAATATAATATATATATATATTAAAATATGTTTTAGATAAGTATAAATAGACATTTACACTTAATATATAAGATATCTGTGAAAATGGATTATAAAATATTTTAAAAAATACTATTAATTAATAATTTGCTAATTATCATCGACTGCTGGTATTTAATAACAATTTAAAGACACAAAAAAGAAAAACAAATTAATAAAAGATCTAAAATAAGTTAAAAACATAACTCAAACTTCAAATGACCATAACTTTTGATTCGGGTGTCCGTTTAAACTCTATAGAATATCAAATCGAAACCTGTAATGAGCTCTACACGCTAATAGTATAAGCGAACCTTTTGTAGCATTTTTGAGGTCAAAAAAGTCTAGATGACCTCTAAAACTGAATTTTTAGTCGGGATACCCAATTTTTTTAACATTCAATGGAATTTCAACCTCGTTTCAAGGGCTTTTTTCCTTTTTCCAGTGGGGAATTAATTTATTCCGAAGGATTACATTCATATTGATATTATGACTTTGAAATTTTATCGTTTTTTTCACAATGTACTATTATTTATAATCAAATATATAACAATATATACATATTTTTTTATATATTCACACATAAAAATTTTAATTTTATAAATAAATAATTAAACTTATTTACATATAAAATATATTTCTCAATATATAAGCTTTATCTAAATGAAAAACTAATATCCATTTTATTTAAAATACAAATATATGAATATTTATATACCCATATAATTTGTGTGTGTCTGTATTAATAGTTGATATATATTAATATATGAATAAATGTACAGATAAAAAAATATAACTAAATATATCTAAATAGATAGATATAAATATATATTAATATATGAATAAATATATAGATATATAAATATATAAATATATAAATATAACTATACATGTATATATATATATTAATATAACTAAATATATATTTTAATATAAATATATATATGTTAATATAAAATATATTTCTCAATATATAAGCTTTATCTAAATAAAAAACTAATATCCATTTTATTTAAAATACAAATATATGAATATTTATATACCAATATAATGTGTGTGTGTGTGTGTGTATTTGTGTGTGTCTGTATTAACAACTAATATATATTAATATACGAATAAATATACGGATAAAAAATATAACTAAATGTATATAAATAGATATATATATATATATATAAATATATATTAATATACAAATATATATATATACATATAACTGTACATGTATATATATATATATTAATATAACTAAATACATATTTTAATATAAATACATATATATTAATATAAATATATATATATATATATAAATAGATATTTCATTAAATGGACTACAAAACAATATAGAGGAGTGGTAAAGGGTCCATACACATAGTGGGAGGTCTCAAGTTCAAATCCTAGGGGAGGTAGAGGTGCTAGCGCTGTTACATGGTTGGGGGGGGGGGGGTGTCAAGTGTTGTTAGAACCCTCCAATTTCTAGATTTTTATTTATTTTTTTATTTTTTTTAACTTTTATCAGCGTTTTTTTAGCGCTGATAAAAGACTCCTTTTATCAGCATTTTTTTAATGCTGTTAAAAGAGGTATTTATCAACGCTTTTAAAAATTGCTGATAAAAGTGGTCTTTTGACAACGCTCATAAATGACCCTTTTATCAGCGTTTTTTTAACGCTGTTAAAAGGGGTATTTATCAGCGTTTTTTTAACGCTGTGAAAAAGGGTATTTATCAGCGTTTTTTTAGCGTTGATAAAAGGGACCCCCCCCCCCTTATCTTCGCTGATAAAAGGGACCCCCTTTATCTTCAATGATAAAAGGGGTATTTATCATCACTTTTAAAAAGTGCTGATAAATGTGGTCTTTTGACGGTGCTAAAAAGGAGCGCTAATAAATGACCATTTTATCAGCGCTGATAAAAGACCCCTTTTATTAGCGTTTTTTTACGCTGTTAAAAGGGGTATTTATTAGCGTTTTTTTAATGCTGTTAAAATGAGTATTTATCAGCGTTTTTTTAGCGCTGATAAAAGGGACCTCCTTTATCTTCGTTGAGATTAACAACGTTTTTTTAGCACTGTAAATGACATTTTCTAGCGCTTTTAAAGGCCATATCTGCTCCGGTGAGGGTTCACCAAAAGTGGTCTTTTAATAGCGTTAAAAAGAAGCGCTAATAAATGACCATTTTATCAGCGTTTTTTTAGCACTGATAAAAGATTCTTTTTATCAACAATTTTTAACGCTCTTAAAAGGGGTATTTAATAGCGCTTTTTTTAGCATTGATAAAGGGACCCCCTTTATCTTTGGTGAGATTAACAACGTTTTTTAGCACTGTAAATGACCTTTTTTAGAGCTTTTAAAGGCCATATTTGCAGTAGTGAGGGTTCACCAAAAGTGGCGACCTCTGATTTGGACCAGGATTAACATGAGAGGCCTCATGAGACATTATATGAACTCTAGGGGGAATTCACTGAGGTTGGATTGGTTGGTTACCCAACTGATGAGCAGTTCACCTTGAGCATTCATGTATCGATTGTGTTAGTGTTGAGCCATATCAGTCATGTCACCACATGAGAGGTTACTTATAGAATGAAAATAGATTAAGTGAGATGGGCCAAGCGAGATCTTGCACGACCATGAGTAATTAATCTATCGAGGGTAGAATACCATGTCACTGTCAGATGAGAGGTATATTCCAAGACCTTAGATTAGGGGATATTGAGCTATGGTCCAAGGGCCCACATCAATAGAGAGGTGATTTCCATGAATGATGAGTTCACTACCACAAATTTGGGCAAGAGAACCACCTTCTTTTATCAACGCTTTCTGCTTAGCAAAAAGAAAACAACATAAAGGAAACAACTCAAAGGTAGCTAAATAATCTCTAAGAGACAAGTCCAACGGTAAAGAACAACATGAACCAAAACACATACTTCATGTGATAGCATGAGAAAACTCCCACCATATCACCACCAGCTACCTAGACTTAGCTGACAGAAACCTCGCCACCTCACTGTGACGTCTTGCCTTTCCATACATCGAAAGACATACAAAGGACTACGTATCGCTGAAGGGGTGCGTAGGGCGTGAGCTAAACAGGCTCAGTAGGATCCCACCCAGGTCTTCCATATCAAGTCTCTGTACAACAATATGAAAAATCCTCAACTTTATAGAAAACAAAGCATGATAAACAGTTTAACAATTTTTTTTATCAAAAGCATGGTAAAATATTTAATTTCCCCCTTCTCCACATTTCCAAAATAAGCCAGGTAAAACAGTTTCAAAGAATTTCATATACATTAAAGTAATAAAATCAAATAAAATCATGCATCACATATCATATCAAATCCATGGAAGTACAAGCTAAAAAGTACAAGCCAAAGCACATGTAACATCATTCCAATGAACACTACAGGTCAGACTAGTTAGAAAACTCATACCCAGACAGAGACAATAGTGCACATCTAGCCTCTAGACATATGTATCGAATATAGAGAGCATATGAACACCCCAGAAAGTGAACCTAGCAACAAGTCTTTCAAGTCCTAATGTCAACAGGCCTAGGGAGTAGAGGAACACCACATGAGTGACCCCCTTCGACAGTATCAACAGATATGGCCTATTACTACACCTTCCATGTCAGTACCCAAGGCTTATCATGTGTTTTATTTTCCAAACCATTTCATAAAAACCATGCTTTGAAAACCATTTCATAAATCCATTTCACAATGATTTGAAAATACATTTTCTTTTACCAAAATAAGGGGAAAATCATATTTTCTCAAAAACTCATTTCCACCCACACAAATTAATCAATCAATCATGTCATTTCCATCCATCCAACGACCCGAAGACCTTCATTTTTTTATTATAATATAAGATAAGATAATCCCCCTTTTAAGGGAATAGGGGGGGGGGTAGATTTCATGGACATAGGACAACACACGACCTGAAGGTCAAAGAGAGAAAAAACCAGACAACAACATGGATCAGCCCCACCCCAACATATGATCGTGATGAATCCCTCCACCTTTGCACGACGGATCAACAAACAAGTGTCCTGTGTCAAAGCACAGACCCAATCCGACGGCTGACGCCATACCCTCTCAAACAACCAAATCCGAAAAGCTCTGCAAAGATGAAACACCAGCCACTACGACAAAAAAGGCATTTAGCAGCGGTTTTTCAAAACCGCCGCTAAATCGTGCGTCGGGAAACTATTTCGCGGCGGTTTTTTTTTTGTTATTTTTTTTAATTTTTTTAATTTTTAATTTTATATATTTATATATATATATATATTTATATATTTATTTCGTATTTATTTATATATTTATTTCGTATTTATTTATATATTTATTTCGTATTTATTTATTTATTTATTTATTTTATTTATTTTATTTATTTATTTATTTATTTATTTTATGTATTATTTATTTTATTTCGTATTTATTTTATTTACTTTATTTATCCATGCATGCACATGCACATGCACACGCACATGCACATGTATACCCATGCAATATAAAGAAATTCTGCGTTTGGTGAGATTTGAACCCTAACCTCTTGCATATTTTCCAAAGACTTTACCACTCCAGCAAGCTCGCCATGTGGTTAATAAACAGAATTTAATATACTTATATATATTAATTGAAAAAACAAATAATACATAAATAATAGATATAAACTCAATAATAATAAATAATAAATAATAAATAATAAATAATCAATAATAAATATTATATAATAAATAATAAATAATAAATAATAAATAATAAATAAATAATAAATAATAAATAATAAATAATAAATAATAAATAATAAATAAATAATAAATAATAAATAATAAATAATAAATAATAAATAATAAATAATAAATAATAAATAATAAATAATAAATAATAAATAATAAATAATAAATAATAAATAATAAATAATAAATAATAAATAATAAATAATAAATAATAAATAATCAATAATGAATAATAAATAATAAATAATCAATAATCAATATTAAATAATAAATATTATATAATAAATAATAAATAATAAATAATAAATAATAAATAAATATAAATAATAAATAATAACTAATAAATAATAAATAATAAATAAATATAAATAGTAAATAAATATAAATTATAAATAATAAATAAATATAAATAATAAATAATAAATAAATATAAATAATAAATAATAAATAAATATAAATAATAAATAATAAATAATAAATAATAACTAATAAATAATAACTAATAAATAATAAATAATAAATAAATATAAATAATAAATAATAAATAATAAATAATAAATAATAAATAATAAATAATAAATAATAAATAATAAATAATAAATAATAAATAATAAATAATAAATAATAAATAATAAATAATAAATAATAAATAATAAATAAATAAAAATAATAAATAATATGTAGAAAATAATAAATAATAAATAAATATAAATAATAAATAATAAATAATAAATAATAAATAAATATAAATAATAAATAATAAATAATAAATAAATATAAATAATAAATAATAAATAATAAATAAATATAAATAATAAATAACAAATAATAAATAAATATAAATAATAAATAATATATAATAAATAAATATAAATAATAAATAATAAATAGAAAATAATAAATAATAAATAAATATAAATAATAAATAAATATAAATAATAAATAAATATAAATAATAAATAATAAATAATAAATAATAAATAATAAATAAATATAAATAATAAATAATAAATAATAAATAATAAATAATAACTAATAAATAATAACTAATAAATAATAAATAATAAATAAATATAAATAATAAATAATAAATAATAAATAATAAATAATAAATAAATATAAATAATAAAATAAATATAAATAATAAAATAAATATAAATAATAAATAATAAATAATAAATAATAAATAATAAATAATAAATAATAAATAATAAATAATAAATAATAAATAAATAGAAAATAATAAATAATAAATAAATATAAATAATAAATAATAAATAATAAATAATAAATAATAAATAAATATAAATAATAAATAATAAATAAATATAAATAATAAATAATAAATAATAAATATAAATAATAAATAAATATAAATAATAAATAATAAATACATATAAATAATAAATAATAAATAATAAATAAATATAAATAATAAATAATAAATAATAAATAAATATAAATAATAAATAAATATAAATAATAAATAATAAATAAATAATAAATAATAAATAAATATAAATAATAAATAATAAATAAATATAAATAATAAATAAATAAAAATAAATAATAAATAAAAATAATAAATAATAAATAAATAATAAATAATAAATAAATAAATATAAATAATAAATAATAAATAAATATAAATAATAAATAATAAATAATAAATAAATATAAATAATAAATAAATATAAATAATAAATAAATGTAAATAATAAATAAATATAAATAATAAATAATAAATAATAAATAATAAATAATAACTAATAAATAATAACTAATAAATAAATATAAATAATAAATAATAAATAATAAATAATAAATAACCAGTTACAAATAATAGATAATAAATAAATTAAAGTATATTATAAATAATAAATAATAAAGGAAATGCATGAAAAAGTATGAAAAGACGTGATAAGAGATGAAAAATCATGAAAACGCATGAAAAAGGATGGAGAAACATATGAAGAATGAGGCATTAGAAAAAATGAGAACGCATGAAAACTCGTGACAACTCTGGAAAACTCCTTAATAATTCAACATAATCATCATAATAAACCATAAAAAACCATTGATAAAGATAACAAGTCATGGAAACCCAAATAAACAGTAATAAATGGAGCTACCGTTAAAACCCGTCAAAACGGTCATAAAGAGACAAAAACATTAGACTCACATTAACTGAGATAACTTATGATCCGAGAGTCCGTTTTAGATCCGCGACCTGTCAAATCAAAGATCATGAAACGCTCTTCAACCTGAAAGGTGAAAGAGTCCTAATGGACATACGGATCGGAAGTTATGACCATTTAAAAAAAGCTGACGGAGAACGGGTGCTAGAAACGAGGCATTGAAAAACCTAACAAACCCGATACCCACTAAAAAGGCCATAACATATGATCTAGGAGTGCATGTGGGCGCTGCGACCAGTCAAACTGAAGCTCATGGAATGATCTATGATCTGGCAGGTGGAGGAGGCCAAACTGACACGCGAATCTAAAGTTAGGTCTGTTTGAAGACAAGTTCGACGGGACACCGGTGACGAAAATGGGGTTGTGAAGGCCTTCAGAGGGGGTTTTGGGGTTGAAAAACACAACAGAAGCTTTCTTGTGTTGAATTGGTGCGTATATCTCTTCGCTGGCTTCGATTTGTTATGTGGTAGAGCCCAAACGGACACCCGGAACGAAAGTTATGGCCGTTTGAAGTTGGAGAACTTTTTTCAACTTTTTTATAACTCTAATATCTTCCACACCTTAGACCGTCTCACGGTTTTGATTATATGTGCCTCTAGATCTCTTCATGAGCTTCGATTTGACTGGTCTTGGCGCTTCAACGGACGCCTGGATCAAAAGTTATGGTCGTTTTAGTGATTTTGGGGTTTCTCGCGTTTTTTTATTTTTTTCATTTCATTTCGCGGCGGTTTTACCAAAACTTTCGCTATTTCGCGGCGGTTTTTTAAAAAATAGTTGCTAATCCTCGAATAAAAATAAAATAAAATAAAATAAAATAAATAAATAATTTTTTTTTGCCGTTTAGCGGCGGTTTTTTCGCGGCGGTTCTTAAAACCGCCGCGAAATGGCGGCCCGAAAATGCGTTTCGTGGCGGTTTTAAAAACCGCCGCGAAAAAACCGCCGCTAAACGGTGGTTTTCTTGTAGTGAGCTCTGAATCTTCCTCTGGGACTGATCCATGTGATCAATCTAGATGCATCACCACCAATCACGAGACCATGTCACCACCATCAACGAATATTCTGGTCAAATCTCGTCGCATTCCACAAGACACCTCACCACCATCGCCGTAGAGGCTACAGAGACATTCCAAGGGACACGAATTCAAGCCATCGTCTCCCAGGACTGGATGGCCCAAAATGATGCCGAGGGAACGCCATCGATGAGAGGATTCAGGCCGTCCTAAACCAAAAGCACCGCTCTGGGCATGGATCAACTTCATTCAGACCACAAAAGAACCCTCATCGGGTTCCGAAGTAGGCCAGACATGGTGGCAAGAAATCAGCGTGAAGATGCAGAGAAGAACCAGCGACGTCAAAGCAAGAACCCAAAGAATCTATATTCACATTCAATCAAACAAATCCAAATCATCAAATCAAAAACCTTGCAAAAAAAAAAACAAAGCAGTAGAGACACAATGCCTCCCCCTACGAATAACTATAGATCAACATAGCTTCTCCCTGGAAACTCGCTAGAACCACTCGCGGTGTCGCCAGAATGTGCCAGAAACCCTGAGCCGGAACCACCCTCAGTGCCGAACTGACCGAGCCATCAGAACCGCGCCAAGACGTCACCGACTGAAGGGACGCTGGCACAAGTCGAGATGTCGTTATAGATGCCGTCGAGGAGTGATGCCGAGATGCTTACCGTAGCACCGCCAAACCATCGACACCGGGAGTGGGAGCCGAAGAAACAAACTTCAAATTCCAGATGCGTTGCTTTGAAGCCAGATCACGCCCACACCAAACCGAAACTAGAAGAAGCCAAGCCAATCCAGGATAGAGAGGGAAGGGGGAGGAAGAAGAGGGGAAACCCTAACCGCTGCAGGAGAGAAGGTATACGCCGCTCAGAGGCTGAATCCCTCTCTAGGATTAGTTATAAAATAATCAATCATGTTATTTCATTTGTAATTTTTTTTTATCAAAACCATAACAATATAGGTCATCAAACATTGGCTAAAGACAGAACCACCAACCTCGATTTTGGGCCACACAAGACCGTAATGGGATCCACCAACACAACTATAAAATTAGGCTACAACCACACTTTTATTTCCATGGTTTTGAAAACCACGGCTACAGGCAGCCTATAGACATGGTTTCTGAAAACCGTGGCTCTAAGATAACATATAGCCACAGTTATATGAAACCACGACAATTGGTGTTGTGGGAAAACCAAAAAAATGCAAGAAATTGGTGGGAAAGGGCTACTGCCACGGTTTAGTAAACTGTGGCAATATATAGCTATCACCATAGTTTAAACCGTGACTATATTAGCCTATATCCACAATTTAAACCATGGCCAGAACCGCCTATAGCCACGGTTTAAACCGTGGCCATAACCACCCATTTCCACTATTTAAACCATGGAATTTGTTTTTTTATTTTTTAAATGATTATTAATTATAATTATACATAATTATATATATATATATGTATATATATATATATGTATATATATATACCTATAATAGTGATCAGCGTAGTAGTAAAGTGTTGGAAAACTATAGCGGAGGTTGCAGAATCAAACCTCATCGGGAGCTTTTACCTTTTTAAGGCTATCACCACAGTTTCAAACCATGTCCATAGCCACCTATGAACATAGTTTAAATTGTGGTAATAGGTCATACCCTATTGAAATGACCATAGAACCCATGGTTCAATAAAACCGTGGCCATAGGCTATGGCCATAGTTTTGGACCCTATTGCCACGGTTTTCAACCGTGGAAATAGGCTGATTTTATAGTTGTGCAATCAGAAAGGAACACAAGGACAACAACATATACCTTGAGATTGATTCCCATGTCTTAGAATCACATCCCATAAACAAAGAAGATGGGGGAAAGGGTATATCATGAAAAACCTCAAAGAATACGCACCTGTTGTACAACAAACAACAAAGGATTAACCCTTAGAAGAAGATCACATGGTGGATAAAGAAGGAAAAACACCATAAGACCATCAGATCTGAAAACATAGTGCTATAGTGCTTCTGAAATCAAGGGAAATAAAGAAACAGGTAGATGACTTACCCAGAGTGATGCAGTGCAACAACCTTGATGATTAATCATCGAATGAAGCAATCTAGAAGGTGAAGAGATACCCAAAATCACATGGGATAGCTCCTAGGTCAAGATAGAAGATTAATGTGGTTGAATGAAAACAAATCATATATGCTATTCCCTAAAAATCAAAATCTGTGAAAAGTACACAACGTGAAACCCCATTTCATGTCGTGTAATTCACAAAACTAAAAAATACTGAAAAACGCGTCACCTTGGATTAAAAATCCGGATTTTTACCATTTCACGATGTGAAACATATTCACGGTGTGTAATCCTTTCATGCCTTATACTAATTCATGACATCTTCCCAACAACCAATACATGATGAGGAATATGTTGACAACATGTAATCCTTTCACACCTTGTATTGGTTTACGACATCTTCATAGTAACCAATACATGACGTGAACCATATTCACAATGTGTAATATTTTCATGGCATGTAATATTTCTTGACTTGAACCAAATTTAAGACATCTTATCAGAATCCAATATATGACATGAACACTTTTCATGACATCTAAAGCATTAACGATGTGAAATCACATCGCAGACAACAAAAATCCCATATTATCCCGAAAAATCCAAACCAACACCAGTGTTCTCTAAAATTAGGAAGAACCCAGAAATCCTTTAACACATTTATACCCAGACTCTATTAATTCAAACAAATATATATCGTTGAACTTTAGGTCATTTTCCCCAGTAAATTCTCTATATCCTCAGGAGCCCCAAAAAACACCTAAATAAAGAGGGAAATGAACAGAGAGAAGAGAAATAGCTAAAAGTGGGTAATGATATGTTACAAAATCCCCACCATAAGACTCTCTATCCCTGTAAAGTCATGTGGAAGAATGATGTCTAGAAAGAGGGGAGTCCACTACTCCCTTATCAATGAATCATGCTCCTAAGTCTCATGAGAATCAAATCTGTGTCTCCATAACACCCTGACCAACAAAATTGACTTCCCACACAAGACTTTCACTTGAGAGTCAATGATCTCCATTGGATGATCCACAATAAAAACATCTAGATCCAACTCGATATCTTCCCAACTAAAAACATGACAGGGATCAACATAGTATTTCTTAAGTTATGATATTTAGAAAACATCATGAATGCCCATCAATTGAACTGGAAATTTCAATCGATAAGAAACCTAACCAATCCACTCATTGGAATCAAATGGTAAAACATATCTTAGAGCCAACTTTCCATATTTTCCAAATCGATGGTGACCCAACCGGGGATAAACTTTTAAGAAAACCCATTCACCTATAGGAAACTCCAAAGGAAAACACCACCGATCCACATATAATTTCTATCGACTTTGATTTGTAACAAGACATGGATGTATATCTTGAATCCTCACTAATATATCTTAAATGAGATTTGATTCTACTAAAGAGGCCTTTCCCACCTTTTTCCAACAATGAGGTGACCTACATAGGCAACCATACAAAGCTGCAAAGGGATACATTCTGATTAGCAATTGATAACTATTATTATAAGTAAAATTGACCAGTCCCAAATGGCTATCTGACGATCCATCAAAATATAAGATGTAGGCACAAAGCATATACTTCAGGATCTGAATAGAACAATTATTTTAAATATATGTCCATGTATGGTAAGTTGTACTCATCCTAATCTGAGTCCCCATCACCTCTTGGAGACTCCTCTATAACCTTGAATTAAACCTAGGATACCTGTATGAAACAACGGTAGAGATAACTCCATAAAACCTCAAAACCTCCTGTGTTAGGTCGGAATGAGTAGTGGAAGATGGCCTAGAGGGGGGGTGTAAAGACCAGATTAAAAATTTTAAATCTAATGAATTTATTAATTAAATTATTTATCAAAGTTAATTATTATAGTTAATAAGCAACGAAAAAAGTAAATAACACAAGGATGTTTTTTATAGTAGTTCGGTATGAAGTGGTCCTACTCTACTCTTATACCATTCAACTCAGTGGAGAGATACGTGTTCACTAATATGATTTTTATGGGGAAATAATAATCTAATCATAGAATCATTTTCTAGTGGAGGGATAACCATGGACACTGCCCTTTGTATGAAGAGTCACAACCCTTATAACCTAACTTTAGACACTAGGAGTCACAACCCGAATATCCTCGACTTTAGATACAGGGAGTCACAATCCTTAGATCCCTAATTTAGTATCTAGGAGTCAAAACCTAATGAAAAAGAATAATAAATAATACTTTTATGTATAAAAGCATAAACATAAAAATAGAAAGTGTGTGCGAGAGATGAGAAATAGTGTTATAGACTTAGAAATAAAAGAATGAGAAGGTAAATAATTAAAGCATAGGTAATGGTCATTGAGGAATAGATAATATCATCTCATCAAGGCAGTAGAAGTCAAAGCAAAATAAATTCATCCCTTGAGAGAACATGCAGGATATGAAACAGAGTGTCGCAGGACATTGCAAATACACAATAGGTTTAATATTCACAATACTTTCTCATCGAAAAATAGAGTATCAAATATTTTAACCTGTGTATGTTTTTTCTTACTAGAGAAAGATATATATATATATATAAAGAGATAGATAGAGAGAATAATTATTTATCAGTTACAGCAGCTTCACTTCCTTCAAATATTAAAAATAAATCAAGTCAAGAGCTTTCATAAATATCTCCATAAAAATCGCAGCACCATTGCTTTTTTATTCCTGTAGAATAAATCTTAAATAAAAGAATTTAAAATAATTTGAATAACTATTCCAATAATATCTCCATAATAATAAAATCATTGAATTCTTTTAAAACTTTGGTTTAAATCTATTCAAACCTTTTTAAACTTAGTCAAAAACTTTCCTGAAAACTAGAAACACAATCCAAAAGTAAATTCAAATATTTGAATTTAAATAATCTTGTAACCTTCGAATTTATTGGAAAAAGACGTTGAAAAATTTATTAACATTTATCTTTAAACATTTCACAAAAAAACTTCAAAATATCTTCAACCATAATCCTTATATTTAATTTGAATTTATCCACCATAAAAACCTCTGAAAATAATTCATATAAATATGCAGTAGATCAATGTTTAGAATAAAAGCACAAAGTGATAGTAGAAAAGTAGAGTACACAAAATTAGGGTTCATGAAATTAGGTTTCACCAAAATTAGGGTTCATGAAAGTAGGGTTCACTGAAAGTAGGGTTCACGAAATAAGGGTTCACCAAAAGTATGGTTCACAAAAGTAGGGTTCATTGAAAGTAGAGTTCATGAAGTAGGGTTTACTAAAATTTGGGTTCACAAAAGTAGGGTTCACCAAAAGTATGGTTCAAGAAAGTAGGGTTCAATGAAAAAGGGTTTATCAAAATTAGGGTTTACCAGAATTAGCGTAGGGTTCATCAAAGTAGCGTAGGGTTTATCAAAGTAGCGTAGGGTTTCTGAACCATAATTTTCACTGTTGCGAAAGTAGAGTTACCGAACCATACTTTGAAATATTGTGAAATTAGGGTTACCGAACCATACTTTTCACTTCTATAAAAGTAGGGTCGTTGAACCATACTTTTAAATATTGAAAAAGTAGGGTTTTCGAACCACACTTTTAGAAAAAACTGGACAATAAACTTTAACAAAATTCAAATATTTTTTAAAGGCTCTTAAAAGCAGATTCAACCTTTGGTCAAGAACACTTATTTTTATAAAATCTTATTATATTTCCAACTAATCAAGAAACGAATAAATATGACTTCTACTTATACTAATTTCATCAAAAAATAGAAGCAAAAATATTTTGGAAAAACTGCAGCTATGAAACAACATTTCAAAACTTAAGACAATTTATTGACCATCCAAATGACCTTTTTGGACTTTGATGTAAACTAATGAAATAAATATGAACAAGTTTTATTTATATAAAATCATGTTTTGTGTGAATCTAATTACTATAGAACTTACAATAAATTAAATATAGTAACTTTTCAAAACTACAGACTGTAGAGTTTCTAAAACTGCAGCAACAACTTCATTGAATTTTTAGAGTACTAAAAAATCATTTTATAACTTCCTCTTAAACTAATGAAATTTATATAAATATCTTATCTATTCAACGCGATAATAATCACACAAATACAAACACTTTATTTTTATATATCATCAAAATATAAATGAAAAGTAATCAAACAAAATAAAAACATGCACATGCACAAACAATCTCCCCATTTTTGTTTGATTACAAAACCAAAACATTTAAACCATTTAAAAACAGTTTTTTAAAACAATTAAATCCAATTTATTTCTCCCCCTTTTTTAAATAATCAAAAAGAGAAAACAAAAAACTCCCCCTAATCAAATGCAGTAATAAAATGTTAAAATTATAACATACCAAGATCAAATTTATTTTTTTCAAACCAAGAAGAGTCTAAAGGATTTTTAAAAATATCTGCTAGCTGATTTTCAGAAGGTATAAATTCTAAAAAAATATCACCCTTGTTCATATGATCTCAAATAAAATGAAATCTAAGATCAATTTGATTTGTTATAGAATTCTGTAAGGGGTTTTTAGAAATAAAAATTTTAGAAGTATTATCCCAATAAATAGGAAATTTATTAAGATAAACACCAAAATCACATATGGTTTGCTTAATCCATAAAATTTGAGAACAACTACTATAAGTAGAGATATAATCAGCTTATGTAGTAGATAAAGAAATAGATATTGGTTTCTTAGATGATTAGGAAATCAAACTTTTTCCTAGAAAATGACACATACCTGATGTACTTTTTCTGTCAATTCTACATCCTCCAAAATTAGATTCAAAATAAGATGTTAAATCAAAACAGTTATATTTTGGATAAAATAAACCTGAATCAATAGTTCCTCTAACATAACTAATTATTCTTTTTATATCTTTAATATGAATTTTTTTAAGATCTACTTGAAATCTTTCACATGAGTAAACACTAAACATAATATCAGTTCTAGATATAGTTAAATATAGTAAGATACCTATCATGCCTCTATAAACTTTAATATCAACAGATTTACTAGATGCATCAATATATAATTTACAATTAGTATTCATAGAAGTTTTTATAGATTTATATGAATCAAGACTAAATAATTTAACTAACTCTTTAGCATATTTTGATTAATTAAAAAAAATTCCATTTTTCTTTGAAAAATTTGAAGTCCAAGAAAGAAATTTAATTTTCCCCTTAAACTCATGTCAAACTCAAAAGACATAAAAGTAGAAAAATAATTACATAGAATTTCACTAGATGATCCAAAAACTATATCATCAAAATAAAATTGTAAAATTAAAATATCATCATAAGTTCTTTTAATAAAAGTTATAGGGTCAAAATTTCCTTTCTTAAAACCATTATTTAATAAAAATAAAGAAATCCTTTCATAAAAATCATGAGATTATTGTTTGAGACTATACAAAGCTTTAGATAATTTAAAAACATGATTAAAAAATCTTCCATTTTGAAAACTAGGGGGTTGAGAAACATAAACTTCTTTAGTTATAAAACCATTTAAGAAATCACTTTTTTACATCCATTTAATATAATTTAAAACCTTGAAAACAAGAAAAAACAAACAATATTATAATTTCCTCCAACCTAGGAATGGGTGAAAATGAATCTTCAAAATCTATACCTTCTTATTGAGAGTATCCTTGAGCAACAAGTCTGGATTTGATTTTAAAAATCTGTCTAGATTCATCTTGCTTGTTTCTAAATATCCACTTAGTTCTAATCATATATTTATCCTTAGAAAATTATACTAAATTCCAAACATTATTTCCAAAAAAACTGATTTAATTCATCTTACATAACAATAATACATTTTTCATCTTTTAAATCATCATTAAATTTAATAGGAACAAAATCAAAAATAAAAGAAGAATTGGCATAAAAATTTAAAACAGAGTTTCTAGTTTTAACACTAGAATCAAAATTTCCAATTACATTTTCAACAGGATGATTTTTATGAATCTACCATGATCTTGGATCCAGTTGAGAAGGAGTAAGCTCACCCTCAACTGAATCATCTTTATCCTAATATTTTTCTTCACCAAAATTAAAATCTCTAAACTCATCATCAATAAAATTAGAATTAGAATTTATTTTAACATTATTTTCATAAAAAACAACATGAAAAAATTCTTCAATAACCACAATTCTTTTATTATAAACTCTATAAGCTTTATTGTTATTAGAATAACCAAGAAAAATACCTTCATCACTCTTAGAATCAAATTTATCTAAATGATCCTTTGAATTTAAAATAAAAAAATTATAACCAAAAACTCTAAAGTAACCAACTTTAGGTTTTTTATTTTTAAATAATTCATATGGATTTTTCTTTAAAAAATATCTTATGAAAATTCTATTTAAAATATAAAAAGAAGAAAAAATAGCCTCATCCAAAAAATATCTAGGAAAATTATATTCACTCAACATAGTTCAATCCATTTCAATAAGAGTTATATTTTTCCATTCTACAACACCATTTTTTTGTGGTGTTCTAGGAGCAGAAAAATTATGAAAATAGCCATTATTTTCACAAAACTTTTCAAAATATAAATTATGAAATTCACTTCCTTTATCATTATGAATAGAAATAATCATACATCTTTTTTCATTTTTAACTAATTTACAAAAAAAGTATTAAATATATATAAATTATCATTTTTATGAGTAAGAAAGTATACCCAAGAAAATTTAATATAATCATCAACAATAAATAAGGTATATTTCCTTTAACAAAGGATAGAAATTTGAGTGGGACAAAATAAATCAAGATGTACTAACTGTAATGGTCTATTAATACATATCTAATTTGAAGTTCCAAAGGATTGAATAAGAACTGAGGGGGGGGGGGGGGGGTGAATTAGTTTTTCACTTTTTATAAGTTTCAAAAACTTTAGAAACTTAACCCCTGTAACCTGTTAAGATTTATTTTCTTATCAACTTTTTGAAAATACTCATGCATGAAAAATTAGGAAAGTAAGTAAAGTACACAAGATTTATAATGTTCAACTTTAGTGTAAAAACTTACATCCTCTCCATAGACACTTCTATGGGTTTATGAAAATTTACTATTATGAAGAAGTGAATACAACTTGTGCCGACTCCTGTAAGAAACATTCTATCTCTTGATAGGAATGATTATACTGACTCCCTTCAGTTTACAATTTTTTCTTATAAAACAATTGAGTCAAACAAAAGAATAAAGACTTTGTTGAATCTTATCCACAATTTCTCAGTCCGAATCCTCAGTTCGATTTGGATAGACCTGATTTTATTAATATGTTAAATCCAAATCCGATTCTCTCAATACAATGATGTTGGATCTGATTTTTTCAATACGATAATGATGGATAAAATTCTCTCAAAACAATGGTGCTTGATCTGATTTTCTCAATACGATGACCCTAGATCCAATTTTATGAAAATGATAACACTGGATCCAATTTTCTCAGTATGATGATTCTGGATATGATTCTATCAAAACAATGACCCTTGATCCTATTTTCTCAATACGATGATGCTGGATTCGATTTTCTCAAAATAATGACTCTAGATCTTATTTTTCTTAAAACAATGATATTAGATACGATTCTCCTGAAAACAATGAACTCAATATAATTAAATCATTCTCAATATACAAAACTCAAACTCTGATAGAATTCTCAACATAATTCTTCTTAAACTAGATGATAACTTTCACTTAGAATTCTCCAGTGCTCTTCCTTTTACACATGTGAAAAGTTTCAAATAGAAAAATGATATGAGAAAGTATTTATAGGAAACTCAAAAAAAGTGGGAAACTTG
The DNA here is from genome assembly GCA_963277665.1 of Viscum album. Lineage (NCBI taxonomy): Eukaryota > Viridiplantae > Streptophyta > Magnoliopsida > Santalales > Viscaceae > Viscum > Viscum album. The sequence goes on along the minus strand of OY728157.1, from coordinate 1,266,352,508 downwards.
AAAACTTTACCCACTTTTTCAAATTTCAAAACTCCACAAATATCTCAGATTTAAAATTCAACTTTTACTTATTCAATTATCCTTAGATTTCTCATAGATTTATGAAAAATTGAATTTCAAGTTTGGTTTCTTCAAATCTTTATATATTTATCATATCATTATGATATGTTTCTTTCTCATATCATTATGATCTATTTATTTTTTAGTATGAAATCTTCTTTATGAAAACTTCAGTACAATTTCCTTAATATGAAAATCCGAGTACAAAAATCTGAGTATGATAATCTTAGTATGAATTTACCAATATGAAAATATCAATATAAAAATATGAGTATAAAATATCAGTATGATTTTCCTAGTAGAAAAATCCCACTACAAAAATATCAGTATGAAAATCCTAGTAAAAAAATCTCAGTATGATAATCCTAGTACAAAACTCCTTGTACGATTTATTTCTTCTTCAGACTTAGAAACATATTTTTATTTATCTACTCATTACGATACAATTCCCATTACGATGGAAATCCCATTACGATGGGAATCTCATTTTTCAACTATGAAATTATTCAAAACTATCCACCATTTCTTCAAAATCTTTTATCATGATATTTTCATGATTTTTGTGAACTTATTGATCAGAAAAACATCGTCTGATTTAGTTTAGAAAGTATGAGAAATTTCTAACTCCTAACTTTAAAATCTTATTTCAAAACTCTTCAGAAACAAAACTACTTATATAATCAATAAATTATTTCTTTTTGAATTATCAAATTCTTTCTTTCTCTAAATACGATATAGATAAACATTCAAAAAACAAAAAATACTGCCTCCGATTCTTTTGAATATGATGATTTTCAATGTCATGCCAATATAACTGAATACAATAAAGTGTCTGATCAACAGCTTCATCTTCCTGACTTATTTTGTGTATGGTGTATCTCAATACAAAAACCTAGGTCTAGAAACTTGTGTTTGAAAAACAACCTCATTACGTTATACCAGGTTCGATTCCTAAATAACAAAAACATTCTTCAACAAAAAGATTAGTTGTCAACAAATACAAAAACTTTGTTTAAAAAAATTTAACCACAAAGGTTCTTCAATCTCCCCATTTGGATTTTTTTGAAAACCCTTGTTAACAACTTTTCTAACTTATAATTTTTTCACAACTCAACTTTTGTAAACAAATCAAGTTTTTTTACTTTTATCAAAACATATAATTTCTGAAAAGAGAGTGTCTTGACACCACACTGTGGGGTAAAGTAATGTTTTTGAATGAATTCCATCCCTCGATGGCAAGAAAATTTTATGTCCATGTAAACATAAACCCCCTCAATTTTATCATTTCCTCTCACTTTTCTTTTTATCTCCCCCATTCTATGATAACCACTACTTCAGATTCATTTTAAGAAGATAAGTGAGAACTTATTACAAAGAAAAAGGTGTTACTTTCTACTCCCCTTTGTCAACAAAATCCAAAGAACGGTGGGGGTTTTACTTATAAGGTTTAGGATGACATGGGAGAAGGCTGAACATGAAGTTGTAGCCTTAATTATACAAACCTTTCTTTAGACATTTATTTTGTAAAGATATCAAACATCTGATACTTTGTTGAAATTTATTCCAACAAAACATATCTAACATACACTTTATCTTTTATAAAGTGAAAATTTATATCAATGTGTGTTGATCTTTAATGTCGGACATGATTCTTAAAAATATCAATTTCAATCTGATTATCACAAACTATCTTCAATGGTTTAGATACTTTTACTTTCAAATCTTCTAATTGAACTTTTATCCAAAACATTTGAGTACAAGCTTGAATATCTGCAACATATTTAGATTTAGTTATGCTCAGAGTCACTAAAATTTGTTTCTAACTATTCTAACTCACAAAACATTCACCGAAGAAGAATGTTCCTCCCAAGGTTGATTTTCAATCATTACAATCTACAACCCAATTGGTATCAGTATAACCATGAAGCTTCATTTCACTGTTTCTTTTATATAACAACTCATGTGAAGTTGTTCCTTTAACATATCTCACAATTATTTTTTCTTCCAACATATGTGATTATTTTAGATTACTTTGATACCTGGAACACAAATTCATAACATAAACAATATTAGGCCTTGAGGTTGTAAGTTCAAAAAGAATTATTATCAACTTTCAAAAGAATTTCTGATTGACACTTATTCTGGATTCATTTTTACTCAAATTTGTGCTCACTGAAATAAGAGTTGAAACTTATTTAGATTCTGACATCCCAAACTTCTTTAATAATTCCCTGGCATACTTTTCTTGAGATAAGAAATGTATTTTTCCCTTTTTTGAAATTTTAACCCAAGAAAGAAAGTTAATTCTCCCAACATTGACATTTCAAAATTCTTCTTCGTTTCCTTAGAAAATGTTTTACAAATGTATTCTCTTTCCCCAACAAAAATTATATCATCCACATAAACAATTACAATCAGAGTTCTAAAATCAACATATTTCACATACAAGTTACTATCAACTTTTCTTTTAGAAAAATTCAACATTATCAAACAATTGTAAAGCTTAGAATACCATGCACATGGTGCTTATTTCATCCCATACAATGATTTTTCAATTATTTTTTTTTTTCATCCTCATCAAGTAAAAACCCATAAGGTTGTTCAATGTAAACTTATTACCCAATCTCACCAGTTATGAAAACTGACCTTACATCCATATGATAAAATTTGTAATTCTGATGTGTAGCCATTGAAAGAAACATTCGAATAGTGTCACGACCCACCTTCTCCAAGATGAAGGAAGGGGAAGAAAACTGCCAAAACCTTCCTCCCTCAAGTTGAAGGAGAGATAATGACCCAAGTCCCGCCTTTAGTAGGCTCCAGAGTGGCGATTAAAACTAAGGGTATAGAATCACATGTAATACAGAAGGCATTAACCTTTTTATAGAACAATATCAGGAGATAAGATGGTAAATCCTAAATAACTCCAAAACTAAAAGTAAAAGTAAATCCAAAATCCATTCCCATATACTTGTCCAAAAGTAAACTGATATAAACTACAAGAAAAAATCTGATGAAAAGTACCAAAAGAACGAAAATCAGTAACGAAAAATCTCGATGTCCGAGCTAGTAAGGTCCGACACGATCCCTAAAGTCATCCTGGAAACACAAAAGCAGTTTTATATATGTAGGGTGAGTATACATGTATACTTAGTAGGGAAAACCGAAATCTCTCGTGTAGAAGTGGGGAGAAATTCTAATGCCCCATAAGAAAGTAGAGATAACCAAAACACCTATAAAGGAAACTATCCATGCATCCTCATCAAGGCACACTCCCCAAATAACACAAGTCAGGTAAAGTAATAGTAATAACACATTGATATTTGGGTACCCCGCACTACTTTCCCACTAGTTATTGAATACATCCTATGCATTAGACCTCCCCCACCATTCCCACCACAGTCCCACTGCCACCCCAACAACAACCTTATGAGCCACCACAACTACACATTCCACTCACATACACCAGGGCCACCACAACCACACATATCCATGCTCGCAGACACCTGGTCCATAACAACCACTGCCATGCCTGAAGACACCTAGGCCAGAACAACCACTGCCATGCCTGAAGACACCTGGGCCTCACCCCGAAGACACTTAGAAAATAAACCCACCCGTACACACCTAGGCCAACCACCAAAACACACCCTGCCCAAAGAGTCTTGGTATATAATGGATTTTAGGCCACTATTGACTACCCAAAGAGTATTGGGATACCTGGGAGAGGGAGAAAAAATGAGATAATAACCATCCACTTGTAGGAATGTTGAAAAAAACACCCTCTCCCATGAAATGGGGGTGTTCGACACGAAGTGCTCAACATGGGTGGGGTAAGTATAAGAAATACATGAACCAAATATTATACATATAGTTAACCAAGAACTCATCCCAAATTAGGGGTTCCAAAACAAACAACTAGCCCACACCCGACCACTTTTTCTGCTATCTCTACATGCACAAATACACCACAACCACAACCAGAACACAACCCTCTTCTGGAAAATAGTTTCCCCATAAAACCCATTCTTATTATCATGTTCAAGTGATTCCATTGAAATAATTCTCCACTACTGGGCAACTAACAGGCACAACCACAAGCCAAAACAACGCTAAAGAAGAAAATGACCAAGAAGCAATTTAAGCATTCACACCTGGTTCTCTTGTAAAGTCATAATGGAAAAAGGGATCCATGAGATCCCTCGAAGTACTAGAACCAAACCAGGCCCCAACATACTGGCTCCACACAACCTCGGATTCACAAACCAACAACCTCTCAACCAGATGTTCCATTCCCCTCTATGTCACCCCACAAGGAATCAAACAGATAAAACATACACACCACCATAAAAGAGCAAGGAAGTTTTTCAAATTCAGGCAACATATTTTTATTAAGTTACTTATTTCTGTTTGGTTAACTAGGGTGATCACACCAGGATTCTTATTTATCGGGCATCCATTTAATCAACCAAGTTTACATGATTAACCAATTTTCACGTTACCTCCATTCAATCACAGGATTATCCAGAAAACATAGGTTCATTAGTACACAATAAAGGACCACCAATGACCATGGTTTTCAGTGGACATATTCCCATACAATTCAAAATATAAAAACAAAGATGAAAAGAATAAAACAACATCATCATCATTTACACCCCTTCATTCTTTAAAAGTCCATTTATTATATTCGTTAAGGTTTAGTTTCATCTATGTCCCAAGGGAAACATTTTCAATCCCACCCCGTATGATGCACAATAAAAAGAGACAAAGGAAAAACCCCTACTTGGAAGATCAAGGATCAAAGTTTTTCTCCTCGTGCCAAGAATTGGGGATGTGCGACCTGCAGAGGAAGAACTTTGAGGACTCCAAGGATGAGAAGGAAGGGCTCCATCATGGTTACATGATTCATATTGGAAGGAAGTCTCCAGGCACACTAAGAGAAACCAAAAGGAAAAAGAAGAGAGGATCTCGGCTTAAGAAGAGGCCAGATCCTAAAACCAAGGAGATGATTTTGAAGTACTTAAAAGTGGGATCTTGGATCAACCATGTGTCTTAGAGGTTTCACACATTGGGATTAAATAAGATTTAATAATTCTCCTTGGAGATGGTGGAGATAATGGCTGCGAGTGAATAGATTCCCTTTAAATGGAGAAAAATTTGTAACATGGGAGAAACTGTAAAACACGACAAGGGGTGTGGAAATGAGGAAAAAGGCCACACATTTTGGTAACCCAAGATTCACCTGACTCTTGGGAGTTTAAAAAATATTTTATGGGCCTTAAAAACTTTTAAAGGGGTATTAAAACACTTTTACAACAAAAGATACATTACTGGAGTGAAACTGGAAAGTCCTAGAGAAACTAGAAATGACTCACTGATGGGTGAGTCACCATCGGCCTGACATCGTCACCCTGGCACCGTCACCCTGGCACTGTCTGTAACACCCCAAGAATTAAAAAATAGATTTATTATAGGATTCATGAAACATTAAGTCTCTAAAAAACACAACTTTTTTATAACCTATTCAAGTAAACATAATTTTTCCACCTCTGTGATTTGAATTTTAAAAAACTGACATACACGGTTGTGTTCAGTAAGATATTTAGAAGCTGATAAAACAAACTTAATTTTTGGTGAATAGTAACATACTCTTATTAATAGTGAAATACACTTATGAATAGTAATTAATAGTAAATCATATAAAAAAATAGAAACTTCACCCATGAATGTATAAATACAATTTAGACATCTTAAAAGTGAAAAAAACACGATCATAGTATAAGTATTGGTATTTTTGAATGACATAAATATTTAAATTTCAATTTTCTGATTAATTTAATAATTTAAAATGGAAATGTATTTTCATAAAATGTAATAACAAATTCTCACTTTATTGTCTTATGATTATAAGATAATTTCACAGGACCTTGATTAATTTCTCAAGGTCTTATAAAACGAGTTATACTTTTAAAGTGGTTTTTTGGAATAAATTATGATTTTATTTAAAAATTAAATTAAAAATATTTAGAAAATTATTTTTAAAAAATAGAGTTTATTTTTTAACTCTACATGTCAAAAAATGGTTAGGGTAAATTTTTGGGATTTTTCTAAAATACTTGAATTTTTTGTGAATAGTAAAAATACAGTTTTAAGTTTTCAGTAGTTTAATGAAATTATAATGAAATAATAATTAAAAAAAAGGATGGTAGACTTGTGTACAGTAAAATATGAAATTATTTGTCCCAAGTGTCTAAAACCATGGGCATATACCATGGGAAAGCCCATGGTTTTTCAAAAACCACTAATGAGGCGTCCCTTTGAAATTATTAAAAAACTCCCCCTCTTTTTCTATAAATACACACTCATACCTTTGTTTTATTCCATTAAAAACCCTTCATACTCTAAGATCTAGTGGTTTTACCTCCCTAGGATTCCTCCCAAGGTGTCCTTAATCCCCCAAGGTCCCAACCTTCAAGTTCTAGAAGTTACTCTACAAGGTAAGAGAACCTTTCACCCTCCTCTTTTAGTCAACACTTCTTTTATGTTATCTCTTTGAATTTCAATTTTAATATGTTGGGGTTTGATATTTTGTATTAATATTACTATCATTTTTATTTACATATTATGAGATACCTTTTTTCTCTCATAAATTCATTTTATGAAATTTTAAGCGACGCCGTTAGGCTGCCAAATTTTCATAAGGGATCTCTCAACTTTTATTTTATTTTCAAGTTCATCTCTTTTATTTTTATCTACTCACATACTTTTTCCAAATTATCATTATTAATACTATATAATATATATAATTGAATTATATCATGTGAATTGAAGAACCATAATCAATATTCTTACTCCCTCCTATTTATTTTTATAAACAAAATCAACGTCCATGAGGTTCCAATTTATAACCTTCATGGACGATGAAGTCTTGTTATTCAATTTATCCTTCATTATTGGTCATGAAACCATTTATATGGTTTAAAAAGACTATAATATATGTATTATAACCTGATTAATATTCATGAACATGTATATGTAAATATTATTACAAAACTAGTTCATAATAATCCAAATACCGCCAAATAATCGAAGTGGTTGTCATCTAATGATTCATCCTCATTCCATGTAACCAAATGATATAAATGACCATTAACAATTCTGGATGTTTATAAATAATATTTAATTTAAATATAGAGATTTATAACCATTACACATGAACTCCATTACTTAAAAATAAGTGAACTGATTATGAAAATCAAGAAAATGAACACTCCAGAACGACAAAATTCAATATCAATAAAGACATAAATAAACTAAACATAATTATGATAAAATAAATACATGTATAATAGGTTATTAATTAAGTTATTAATGAGTATAATTTCATATTCCAGGACCTTAAGTTCATGAGCGGAACACATTCAGACTTAAGGCAAGGGTTTCTTCATCTCACTTCCATTTTTGTGAGATTTTCCACATTCACTACTAATACTCATGTATGGTGTATGTATACTTCCCATTGATGTAAAAAATCATGAATATATTTATTTTCATGGTATTAAATGTATAATTTTAACATTATTAATTTTTGGGCATACGAATCGTTTGATTACAAAGTGATAAGGGTTTTCTACCCAAACTTCCATTTTCATTCGGGTTACTTTAATTGTCTAATTACCTCTATTAAATTATTATTTATTATTATGTAATCCTCATAAATTTCGTGTGAGTGTTTTATATATGTTTACAAATCAGAATAATTCTTTATTTTATGGGGAGTTACATATTTTAAAAGTAACTTTCAAAATTATTTCTGAAATACAAACCTGATTCAAGGGATCTTTTCAAATTGTTACCCGTTTTCAAGTGGACAGCAGAATATGTTTTAAGCCACCATTAATTTTATAAAAATAGTAATTTTATCATGAAAAATTATCTTGGATCATTTCTGGATTTATTATAACAAACATTTCTTTCTAATTTAAAATTCTCTTTAATACTTTCCTTAAAATGCTCTAAAGTGATTTAGTTCTAAAGAATCTTAAGAACTCTTTTTACATGATTTCACGTCAGTGGGACATCATTTATGAATAAAATATAATTTCAATGTACTAGTATTTTATTTTATGTGATATTCATTTTTAAAAACTGATTTCATGTAAAATAAAAAGGATTTTCCAAAATAACTCTTCTTTCCAAAGTAAAAAGTATTTTTCTCATCTCACTTTATCTTTTATGAGATACATTCATTATTAACCACTTAATTATTACATGTGGTGTATGTACTACCCTTTTGTATATTATATCAAGAGTCTCCTTATTCTAATTATATTTTAAGGGATTATTATTTTAATATTTCAAGGTGGTATGGGACACTTTGGAATGATTAAGGATTATTTCCTCAAGAATTTGTCAATGGTATCATTTAAAAATATATTCGTCTATGTCAACATCCTTTATTGAGTCTTGTAATTAATTAAGGTTTATCTCCTATGATATCATCCAATATGTTTTATTGAATGGTTTATGATTAGTTTTATAAATTTTGAATTAAGTATTTAATTATTCAACTTGGTATGGGACACATTGAATAAGTGAAATTTAATTATTCAAAGTGGTACGAGACACTTTGAATAAAAGACCCAATTTAATTATTCGAAGTGGTATGAGACACTTTAAATAAATGACTTATTATACATATTAGGAATTCATTGGACTTATTATGTAGTGGGTGGGGCCTGCTATAGCCCCTCGAAGCATCGGTAGGTCTCATGAGACAAACTACAGTCTTGGCACAAGGCCTTGAAAAAATGATTATTTATGGTCTTGGCATGAGGCCTCAATGGTATGGTTATGATGTACAGAATATGAACTTCCCCCATTATGAATCTATTAATTGAAATTTCACGTGGTTATTTGACTAGTAGAATACCCATGATTATGTTATATTATGGAAATATTTACTTAGCTCATATTCATGCCATAATGTGTTCATGTTTATTATTTGTAATGGAATGTGTTTTCATTTATTCACCATGTCTAATGTTTATGTTATCTTCCGTTGTATTTCTTACTCTTAATGAGAATTTAAGCTCAACCATTTCTTATGTTTCATTTTCCCAGGACACGAAGAAGTTATTTATGAGTGACTTGCAGGCATAATCTAGGAGGCTTGGATGTTTCTAAAAGAATAAATTAGTGTTGTTTTCCTTTCAATATATAAAGTTGAACTTATTTATGTATATTGTTTCCAAAATATACTAAACTAATTGGTACTTCGGGATTCATATTACTTGTTTATATTCCAATGTAATAAAATAAGTCACTAGCTCCAGATAATTGGGGTCGGGTCCTTATAGTTGGTATCAAAGAAAGTTTAGTAGAAAACTTAGAAACTAGATTTAGAAAATGTTGATTAGGGAATAAATCCCCAGGATAGTCTTTGAGGATAATAATACAAGTACATCCTAGTATTTTGGAAAGGAATATATTATGTGGATCATTATAGAAAATACATCCCTATTTGGATACAAACAAGTAGAGGTGGCTCTGGCACAAATATACCTAGGAGTGAAAACTCCGACAAGGAGTTTCGAGCTTGACCCAGGGTATCCTGGTACACGAAAATGGGCCTTGCTTCACTCTTGGTATTAACACTCCCAAGGGATATGCTTAGTATAATTTATATTTTATTTACCCACCATTATGAAGGATTTATGCCCCCAAAGTAACCAAAGTATATGGTTCTAGTATTTACGATGCATAAATTTATGTTATATGCTATACCATGTTAAGATTCATAGAGAGTTCATAATGTTACCAGCTAATATATAATATGGAATTGATTAGAAATGACACCTAGAAAAAGAAATGTGAACTTTACCAATGCATAAGATGTGAAGAGTAAGAAGGATCATATCTATGATGGTCTTAAGCCATCATTTCAAAAAAATATTGTCTCCCAAGTATCCTCATCATATGATAAAATAATATTATGTGTTAACAAGGTATGTAAAGACTTCTATGAGTCCTATGTCTTTGAAGGGAATCAAATGAAGAATAGTATGACATGAACAAACATGGATAAAGGGAATAAGAGAAAGATGTATTTTTCCACATGTGATAATTTTGGAAGGAAACACCTTGGTATATGATTGAGAGGAAAAGGAGTTTGCTTCAAGTGTGGAGAAAAAGGACACTATGATCATAATTGAAAGACAAGGAAATAATTTCTCTATATTCAATGCTTAAACTGCAAGGAGATGGGACACTATGCGAATCAACGTCCCAAGCATCAAAGGAATATACCCCAAATGATGATTTTGGATAATGATCATGTTATGATGGTGCTGTAGATAAAGTAGAATGATTAATATTCCTAGTCAATAATCACATCATTTGAATATTTTTCAATATTGTACTATTTGTAAGAATTATGAGATTTATAAGGATTGTACTATAGTACAATTTCATTAAGTATTTTAGGTCATATGGTGAATGGTACAATGGAAAAGTGATTCAGTAGAAAGTTAAACTTTTTAGAAAACACATGATTGAGGGAAATACCACCCTAAATATATATATCTCATGTTGAGATAATGATTAAGAAATAATTGATTCAGATAAGTACTGAATACCTTGGAACTGATTATTGATTTTCTGAGAAGTGGTCTATGCTATCATTGATGGAGTTTAAAACACTTTTGGATTTAAGGAATATATCCAATAACATGTATCTTACTTAAGGAATACAGAGGAATGCATGTTTCCGATATGGTTTTTATGGTAATTCAAGTTATTACCATATTTCAAGAGGGTACATGATGATGTTATTCACATGTTCGGAATGTGACTTTTAGATCTGCTTCTTGTTGATTAGGGGTTTATGATAAGTTCATCTTGTAAATTTAGAGGACTTCTAATGTGTTGAATAATTATATTTTGGAATTTTTAACCATTTAATAAATGATTTAAGTTGATCATTGTACGGGTTTTAGAGTTTAATGTTGCCACATGATAGTTTGGTTATTTTTACTTGACCATGTTTTCCAATTAGAATGCATTGTTTTGTAGTAACTAATGCTTTTACCTTTCCTATTATTAATAGAATATTTTAATTATATTCTTGATGTGGTTTTACCATAAGGGAATTTTCAAGTATCAACCATTAACTTTTGAAGATCAATTTCAAATTTCAAGGACAAATTTTTTGTAAGGAGGGAATAATGTAACACCCCAAGAATTTACAAATAGATTTATTATAGGATGCATGAAATACTACGTCTCTAAAAAAAACAACTTTTTTATAACCTATTCAAGTAAACATAATTTTTCCACCTCTGTGATTTGAATTTTGAAAAACTGACATACATGGTTGTGTTCAGTAAGAAATTTAGAGTCTTATAAGACAAACTTAATTTTTGGTGAATAGTAACATACCCTTATGAATAGTGACATACCCTTATTAATAGTAATGAATAGTAAATATTATAAAAAAATAGAAGCTTCACCCATGAATGTATAAATATAATTTAGACATCTTAAAAGTGAAAAAATGATCATAGTACAAGTATTGGTATTTTTGTATGACATAAATATTTAAATTACAATTTTCTGATTAATTTAATAATTTAAAATGGAAATATATTTTAATAAAATGTAATAAAAAATTATGACTTTATTTTCTTATGATTATAAGATAATTTTATAGGATATTGATTAATTTCTCAAGGTCATATAAAACGAGTTATACTTTTAAAGTGGTTTTTTGGAATAAATTATGATTTTATTTAAAAATTAAATTAAAAATATTTAGAAAATTATTTTCAAAAAATGGAATAATGACATGATAATGAAATAAGAAGTTAGGGTGAATTTTTAAGATTTTTCTAAAATATTGAATTTTTCGTGAATAGTAACAATATAGTTTTGAGTTTTTGGTAGTTTAATGAAATGATAATGACACAATAATTAAAATAAAAGGCTGGTAGACTTTTTTACAGTAACATATGACATAATGTGTACCAAGTGGATAAAACCATGGGAAAATACCATGGGAAAGCCCATGGTTTTGCAAAAAACACTAATGAGGTGTCCCTTTGAAAATTATTAAAAAAACTCCCTCTTTTTCTATAAATACCCACTCATCCCTTAGTTTTATTTCCTTAAAAATCCCTTTTCCTCGAATCTCTAGTGGTTTTACCTCCCTAGGAGTCTTTCCAAGGTACCCTTAATCCCCCAAGGTCCCAACCTTCAAGTTCTAGGAGTTACTCTACAAGGTAAGAGAACCTTTCACCCTCCTCTTTTAGTCAACACTTCTTTTATGTTATCTCTTTTAAATTTCCATTATCATATGTTGAGATTTGATATTATGTATTCCTATTACTATAATTTTTATTTCCATATGATTATATACCCTTTTTCTCTCATCAATTCATTTTATGAAATTTTAAGCGACACCGTTAGGCTGCCGAATTTTCATAAGGGATCTCTCAACTTTTCTTTTATTTTCAAGTTCATCTCTTTTATTTTTCTATCCTCACCTACTCTATCCAAATGACCATGATAACTCTATTAGCATCTATATACAGGAATTATATCATGTGAATGGAAGAACCACCATCAATATTCTTACTCCCTCCCTTTTATTTTTATAAACAAAATCAACGTCCATGAGGTTCCAATTTATAACCTTCATGGACAAAGAAGTTTTGTTCTTCAATTTATTCTTAATTACTGGTCATGAAACCATTTATATGGTTTAAATAGACTATAATATATGTATTATAATCTAATTAATATTCATGAACAAGTATATGTACATATTATTACAAAACTAGTTCATAATAATCCAAATACCGCCAAATAATCGAAGTGGTCGTCATCTAAAGATTCATCCCCATTCTATGTAACCAAATTATAGAAATGACCATTAACAATTCTGGATGTTCATAAATAATATTTAATTTCAATATGGAGATTTACAACCATTACACATGAACTCCATTACTTAAAAACTAGTGAACCGATTATGAAAATCAAGAAAATGAACACTCCGGAACGACGAAATTCGATATCAATAAGAACATAAATGAACTAAATAGAATTATGATAAACTAAATAAATTTCTAATTGGTTCTTAATTAAGTTATTAATGAGTATAATTTCATATTCCAGGACCTTAAGTTCAAGAGCGGAACACATTCAGACTTAAGGTAAGGGTTTCTTCATCTCACTTCCATTTTTGTGAGATTTTCCATATTCACTACTCATACTCGTGTATGGTGTATGTATACTTAAAATTGATGTAACATATCATTAATATATTTATTTTTATGGTACTCAATGTATCATTTTAATATTATTAATTTTGGGGCATATGAATCATTTGATTACAAAGTGGTAAGGGTTTTCCACTCGAACTTCCATTTTCATTCGGGTTACTTTCATTATCTAATTACCTCTATGAAATTATTATGTATTATTATGTAATCCTCATAAATTATGTGTGAGTGTTTTATATATGTTTAAAAATCATAATAATTCCTTATTTTATGGGGAGTTACACGTTTTAAAAGGAACTATCAAAATTATTTCTGAAATACAAACCTGATTCAAGGGATCTTTTTGAATTGTTACTCATTTTCAAGTGTACACCAGAATATGTTTTAAGCCACAATTATTTTTATAAAAACACTCATTTTATCATGAAAAAATATCTTGGATAATTTTTGGATTTATTAAAACAAACATGTCTTTCCAATTTAAAATTCTCTTTAATACATTCCTTTAAATGCTCTAAAATGATTTAGTTCTAAAGAAACCTAAGAACTCTTTTTACATGATTTCACTTCAGTGGGACATCATTTATGCCTAAAATATAATTTAAATGTCCTAGTATTTTATTTTATGGGATATTAATTTTTAAAAACTAATTTCATGGAAAATACAAAGTATTTTCCAAAAGAACTCTTCTTTCCAAAGAAAAAAGTATTTTTCTCATCTCACTTTATCTTTTATGAGATATATTCCTTATTCACCACTTAATTCTTACATGTGGTGTATGTACTGCACTATATCATATTAATAGTCTCCTTATTCTCATGATATTCTAAGGGATTATGATTTGAATGTTTCAAGGTGCCATGGGACACTTTAGAATGATTAAGGATTATTTCCTCAAGAATTTGTCAATGGTCTCATTTAAAAATATATTTGTCTATGTCTACATCCTTTGTTGAGTCTTGTACTTAATTGAGGTTTATATTTTATTATATCATCCACCATGTTTTATTGAATGTTTTATGATTAGTTTGATAACTTTTGAATTAAGTATTTAATTATTCAATGTGGTATGGGACACATTGAATAAGTGAAATTTAATTATTAAAAGTGGTATGTGACACTTTGAATAAAAGACACAATTTAATTATTCAAATTGATATGGGAAACCTTGAATAAAATATTTAATATACATATTAGGAATGTATTGGGCTTATTATGTGGTGGGTGGGGACCTCTATAGCCCCTCGATGCATCGGTAGGTCTCATGAGAAAAACTACGGTCTTGGCATAAGGCCTTGACAAAATGATTATTTATGGTCTTGGCACGAGGCCTCGAAGGTATGGTTATGATGTCCGACATATGAACTTCCCTCATTATAAATCTAGTAATTGAAAGTTCATGTGGTTATTCGACTAGTAGAATACCCATGATTATGTTATATTATGGAAATATTTACTCAGCTCATATTCATGCCATAATATGTTCATGTTTATTATTTGTAAAGGCATGTGTTTTCATTTATTCCCCATGTTTAATGTTTATATTATCTTCCACTATATTGATTACTCTTACTGAGCATTTGAGCTCAACCATTTCTTATGTTTCATTTTCCCAGGATATGAAGAATTTAGTTATGAGTGACTTGTAGGCATAATCTATGAGGCTTAGATGTTTCTAAAAGAATAAATTAGTGTTGTTTTCCTTTCAATATGTAAAGTTGAACTTATTTATGTATCTTGTTTCCAAAATCTACTAAACTACTTGGTTCTTTGGGATGCATATTCCCTGTTTATATGCCAATGTTATAAAATAAGGCACCGACTCTGAGTAGTTAGAGTCGGGTCCTTACACCGTCACCCTGACACTGTCGCCATGACACCATCACCCTAGCACTGTCGCCCTGGCACCGATGCCGATTGGTGCTACGGATGAACCATCGGTGCCACCGACACCCATCAGTGCCACCTATTCCCATCGGTTCCACTGATGACCATCGGTGCCACGAATGCTGATCGATTCCATCGATGCCCTTCGGTGCCACCGACGCCCATCGGTGCCACCGACGCCCATCGGTGCCACCGACGCCCATCGGTGCCACCGACGCCCATCGATGCCACCATTTGTTCAACCTAAAATTTTGAAAACTCCTTAATGAGTCACCGATGGTCCCCAGGATACCCCAAACACTAGAATTCCAAAAATTAATGGACCAGTAGGGTCTGGGATGTTACATCAGATACCTCTCAAACTATTCTCACCCTCAAGAATTCAAGAGTAAACCCAAAGAAAAGAGAGGGGTACGAACAACCACCTCGTTAGATACCTCTCTCAGACAAACCACCCTAGAGTTCTTCGAAATACAGAACAAAACTCGATATCTAGGAACAAATCTCCATCATGTATCTCCTGAACAACTACAAAAACACTACCAGTCTCCTCCCTGATCAACCACACAAACATAAAAATATCACACTGTCCAGACACATGGGTGAGGGAGATCCTTCCTCCTTGTCAATATACTATCTGCTTTGGGCATCACTAACTTTCCCACATAGGTTTAATCTCATCCAAATTAATGAATCTTGATTAGGGATCAAGTACTCTTCTCCCCATAGTCAGGTTTTTTTACACAAAATAGAGAACAAAGAAACAACTTATCATACAACAAGCAGGGTCATCATTACATCATAAGTAAATAATAAAGAAAACACAAGGTCAAAACTCAAAACAACTCTGGGTAATAGGCACACATCTATGCCTCCCAATCCTAGGTATTATACTCGAGGCCACCGTGCCTCTATAACACATGAACCAAAGGAATGGTCCATCCACGAATCACCTTCTCCTTACGATCTTTGATTCTCACCGGTCTCTCCATGAATTTCACATTGTCCTCGATATCCAAATCTCCCCAGTCAAGGACACGAGATTCATAATGTAGATACCGATGGAGTTGAGATACATGGAGGACATTGTGGATCCTCTCTAGTGGCAGTGATAAGGCTAGATGATATGCCACCTCGCTGACTTTCCCCAACACTTCGAAAGGCCTGACGAACTTGGGAGAAATCTTACTCCCCCGACCAAACCTCCACTGCCTGTGTTGAGGGTAAACCTTCATGAACACATGATCTCTAGAATCAAACTACAGGGGTCTCCTCCTACAATTGGCATCCAAATTTTACTGGTCCTGAGCTGCCTTTATCCTCTCATGCACAAGATGAACCTTCTCTGACACACCCTACACTATCTTTGGGCCAAGAACACCTGCCTCCCCAACCTATGTCTAGCACACAGGTGAATGAAACAGTCATCCATATAAGGATTCAAAAAATGAAATGGTAGAGTGATATATATTACTGTAGGAAAACTCTACCAGAGGCAAGTGTCATACCCACGATCCTCCGAAGTCTAGAGCACATGCCCACAACATATCCTCCAACATCTAGATGGTCCTCTTTGTCTACCCATACATCCGAGGGTGGAAAGCATTTCTATGGAAAATATGGGTGCCAAAATAATGTTGAAACCCTTTCCAGATTCATGAAATAAAGCATGTATCCTGATCTGAAATAATGGTTCTGGGAACTCTGTGAGGCTACACAACTTCACCCACGTACTTCTGCGCCAAGGAATACACTATGCTCGACTCCTTAATTGCTAATAAGTGATCTAATTTCATCAACTGATCCACCACTACCCAGATGGAATCATATAATCCTTTAGTTATAGGTAGTACTATGTCAAAATCCATCGAGTCATCATACCACTTCCACTCAGTAATATCTAAGTGCTGCAACAGGCCGCCCAGAACGTGGTGCTCATCCTTCACCTGCTGACACATGATGCACTTTTTCACAAACTCTACCACTATCCGCTTCACCCCAAGCCACCAAAACTGACCCCTCAAGCCCTAGTACATCTTTTAAACTTCTGGGTGTACTTCCAGGGGTGATTTATAGAACTCATCGAGAACTCTCTCATGCATTTCCACCTGAACAAAAAGATTTCTACGAAAAAAAATCATATTCTAACCATCTTCTAAACATCCTTCCAGAGCATCACCCTGGATAACATGATCTCGCATCACTTCAGCCTCTAAGTCTCCCCACTAGAACTCCTCCACTTTCCATACCAAGGAAGACTGCACTGTCATCTGAAATAGACAATCTCTACCACCCTCCACCCTTGCATCCAAGTGCAAGGCAACCAACTCCTCCATTGCTTTCCAAGCATCTAATAACTCCAAAACTATGTAATTCTATGACTTCCTGCTCAAGGAATCTACCAACATATTCCCATTTCCTAAGGTATAAGAGATCTCGAAGTCACAGTCCTGAAGAAACTCCATCCACATCCACAACCACAAGTTCAGGTCTCACTGGGAGAATACATACCTCAATATCTTGTGATCCGTGAAGACCACAAAGCGTTCCCCGATGAGGTAATGCCACCACAAATTTAGTGCGAACACAACCGCTACAATCTCCAGGTCATGGGTGGCATAGTTAAGTTTGTGAGGAAGTAACTTCATAGACCCATAAGAGATCACCCCCGCTGCTACATCAGTACAAAACCCAAGCCTAGACCGGAAGCATCACAGAACACTTCAAACGTCACCCCTTCCTCTTAAAACCTTAGCACTGGGGAAATGACCGGATTCCCCTTTAGATAACTGAAAGCTTCCTATAACTTCTCACTCCATACAAAATACTAGTCTTTCTTGGTCAATGTTGTCAAAGGTGCTACAACTTGAGAGAATTAAGGTACGAACCTTCGGTAGTAACCTTTCAGTCCCAGGAAACTACGAACCTCTACCACATTTTTGTGTTCTACCCAAGAAACAATCGCTTCGACCTTTGATGGGTCCACCACTATTCCCTACTGGGACACCACATGTCCACGAAATCGCACTTATCGCATCTATAAATTGCACTTGGACAACTTCTTGTAGAGTTGGTGGCGTCAGAGGACCTCCAAAACTATCCTCAGATGATCGACATGATCCCCCTCTAATCTTGAGTAGATCAAAATGTTGTCAATGAACATGACTTTGAACCGGTCCAAATACTCACAAAAAATAGAGTTCATGAGCCCCATGAACACAACTGGTGAATTTTTAACGTCGAAAGGAATAACCACAAACTCAAAGTGTCCATATATGTACCTAAAATCAGTCTTCGAGATGTCACCCTCCTTCCCCCTCAACCGGTACTATCTGGACTATAGGTCGATCTTAGAGAACCATTATTCCCCCTTAAGATGATAAAAAAGGTCGTTGATCCTTAGGAGGGGGTAACAGTTCTTGACCATCACCTGATTCAGTATTCAGTAGTCTATACATAGCATAAGACCTACATCTGTCTTCTTTACGAACAAGACTAGAGAATCCCATGGCGACACACTTGGATAGATAAAACCCTTCTTTATCAGGTCATCAAACTGAACCCGCAACTCCCACAACTCATAAGGCACCATCTGATAGGGATCTGTAGAAATAGGACGAGCACTGGGTTGTAAGTATATCCCAAACTCAACATCATGTTAAGGGGTTAGAGTCACCACCTCTTCGGAGAGGACATTTAGGAACTCACTGATGATCCCCAAAACTCCCACCATCTCTAAGTCTACCAATTCCAATGACACCTTGGATAACAAGGAAAGAAGGGGATCTATACGCCGACTACCCTTCTGGCCACCCCGCTTTCTGATGAAAGCTACACGCTGGATGCCCATATCTGAGAACATAAACCTTCTCAGGAAGTATTCGATAAAAACATGCACAGAAAATATCTAGTTGATGCCTAGGATGACATCGTATGGCTACATTTGAAGCAAAAGGTGATTCCCACTGGACTGATGTGTCCCTAACATCAGTCTGCATCCTCAAAAAACACCAAACAGGATGGTACGATCTCTAATTGGCATACTCAACACCTGGGTTTTGGAGAGTCTCTCTACGTATGGGACCAAGACATGGTCTAGACTAGGTGAAAAAAGGACTGTGAGGATCCTGAATCAAACAAGGCACATGTAAGAGTACTAAACAAGATGATCGTAACTCAAACGACCTCTGGTCTTGCTAGAGCTACTGCCACTACAGTGTGAAACTGCTCACACCCAGCTCCTCTGCCTCTCGGCTGTTGAATGGCTCCCTGACCATGCCCTGGTTGAGGTCCCTAATGAGCACCCTGTGGTCCGCCCCTCCTAAAAAGTCTGATCTCAAAGGAGTGAGAACTCGATATCCCCACTGATGCTACTAAAAAGGTCTGGTTGGAAACTGCTGCTGCTGAGGTGGGTGCTAAACCTTTCCACCCCCACTATACTTCACTCGGTCTAGGAACTGATTCTGAAGATTCCCATGGCTTCCACAAATAAAGTACCTCAGTCCTAGGCTCATAGAGAAAGGGCGAGCACTGGGAGATCAAAATTGGAAATGCTGAGGTTTGCTCCCTGTCGGTCGAAACCTGGAAGGCCCTAATGCTACAGGCCTACTACTAATGACCTTACCCTTTGAAAAGATCAACTGGATCACCTCACATGGAATACCTCCCATCGTGTGCATCCTCTCCACCACTTCAGCCTTATTCTGAACCTCCAAGTATGTCGATAGAGTGAAGGGAGTAACCGCATACTAAAGAGAGGGTCGGAGCGCCTCCTCTAAGCATCTTGTCTGTGAATCCTCATCCGAGAAGGGGTATGGAGAGAAACAAAGGAGATCCTTGAACTTGATCCCCAAATCCCTCACCATCATACTCCCTTGCTAAAGGGAGAGCATATTTTGTCTCTCTTCATCCTTCATCGTGGAAGAAAGGAATTCTGCCTGAAAATCCTTCTCGAAGTCATTCCACGAAACCTCAGCTTCCCACTTCTCCCCAAGATAGAGAATCCACCACTGACATGTTGATCCCTGTATCTAGATTACAACCAGAGGAACCCAGTACTCTGCCAGATCCCAGATCAAGTTGAAAGCTATCACCATCTCCTCGAGCCACCTCTTTGTCTCCATGTATGGGACACTGCCCTCGTACTTCCCAAGGGTTTGCCTATGAAAGGCACAAAGAATATTCTACCACTAGTCATCCTCCTCTTCTCGATCAACCCATTCCCTGATCAACCATATCAGCATACTGGGCCTCAATATCCTGCACTACTTATAGACATCGTCCGGGTGCCATAACTACAAGGTAATAAGGAATGCCTAAGCCTGAGTAGTGTAGAAGATCCCTTTTAAATTTTACTTAAACTTTTATTCATTTTAATTTCCCAAAACACCCAATAAACACAAGAACACAAGTCATTATAATGTATGTACCTTTCGTAGGGTCTCTACCTCACAATCAGTGTAGTCTCACCTGGTCGTTCAGTAGGTCCATAGTTCTTGTATCAGATCACAGGGGCCCCTAAAATCACATGTTCTAGCTGGTCTTCCCTGGCCTATTTCACATTCCAAGATTTTCTAACACTGTTACCTTACCATCCCATGCAGTCATCACTATAAATAACCCTGAAATCTATCATATCTCTTAACCATCAGCCTCTGATACCATTTTGTCATGACCCGCCTTCTCCAAGATGAAGGAAGGGCCAACAAACTGCCAGACCCTTCCTTCCTCAAGTTGAAGTAGAGATAATGACCCCCTGAGTCCCACATTTAGTAGGCCCCGAAGTGGCGACTATCACCAATGGTATAGAATCACACGTAATATGGAATGAATTACCCTTTTTATAGAACAAGATCAAGAGATAATATGGAAAATCCAAAACAACTACAAAACTGAAAGTAAAAGTAAATCCAGAATCCATTCCCATATGCATTTCCAAAAGTAAAATGATACAAAGTACAAGAAAAAATCTGACGAAAATTACCAAAAGAAGGAAAAGAAGAAAAACCTCCCGATGTTCAGCTAGTAAGGTCCGACATGGTCCCGAATTTCCTCCTGGAAACCTAAAAGTAGTTTTATATACGTAGGATGAGTATACAGGTATACTAAATAGGGAAAACCAAAAGATCTCATGCATAAGTGGGGAGAAATTATAATACCCCATGAGAAAGTAGAGATAACCAAAAAACCTAGCAAGGAAACTATCCACCCAGCCTCACCAAGGCACACTCCCCAAATAATGAAAGTCAGGTAAAGTAATAGTAATAACACATAGATATTTGGGTACCCCACACCACTTTCCCACTAGTTAATTGAATACATCTTACACATCAATCCTCCCCCACCATTCCCACCGTAGTCCCACTTCCACCCCAAAAACAACCTTATGGGCCACCACAACCATGAATTCATCCCGTAGACACCTAGGCCACCACAACACATATCCACACCCGCAAACACCTAGGCCACAACAATCACTTCCACGCCTAAAGACACCTGGTCCATAACAACCACTGTCAGACCCAAAGACACTTGGGCCTTATCCTGAAGATGCTTGGGAAACTAACCTTCCCACACACACCTATCCCAACCACCACAACACACCCTGCCTGAAGAGTCTTGGGCTATAATGGACCTCAAGTCGTTAGAGCCTGCCCGAAGAGTCTTGGGATACCTAGGAGAGGGAGTAGAAAACAGATAATAACCATCCACTCATAGGAATGTTGGGGAAAAAACCCTCCCCCATGAAGTGTGGGTGTTCTTGATGAAGTTCTTAACATGGGTGGGGTGTGTATAAGAAACACAAGAACCAAATATTATATGTATAGGTAACCAAGCACTCATCCCAACATAGGGGTTCCAAAACAAAAAACCACCTCTCACCCGACCACTTTTTCTGCTACCTCTACCTGCATAAATATACCACAACCACAACCAGAACACACCCCTCTTCTGGAAAATAGTTTCCCCATTGAAATCATTCTTGTTATCATGTTAAAGTAATTCCATTGAAATAATTCTGCACTACCAAGAAACTAACAGGAACAACCACAAGCCAAAACAACGCTGAAGAAGAAAATGGCCAAGAAACAATTTAAGAATTCACACTCGGATCACTTGTAAAGTTATAACGACAAAAAGGATCCATGAGATCCCTCGAAGTACTAGAACCAAACCAAGCCCCAACATACCAGCTCCACACGACCTCAGATTCAAAAACCAACAACCTCTCAACCAGAGGTTCCATTCCTTTATACATCACCCCAAAAGGTATCAAACATAGAAACTAAACATACCACCAGAACAGAGAAAATAATTTTTTCAAATTCTTCCAAAACCTTTTTATTAAGTTCCTTCTTTCTGTTCGGTTAACCGGGGTGATCACACATGGATTATTATTCATCGAGCATCCATTTAATCAACCAATTTTATGTGATTAACCAGCTTACATGTTATATCCATTCAATCACAAGATTATCCAGAAAACAGAGGTTCATTAGTTTGAAATAAAGGACCACCAATTACCACTATTTTTAGTGGAAATATACCCATAAAATTCACAACATAAAAA
The DNA here is from genome assembly GCA_963277665.1 of Viscum album. Lineage (NCBI taxonomy): Eukaryota > Viridiplantae > Streptophyta > Magnoliopsida > Santalales > Viscaceae > Viscum > Viscum album. The sequence continues at coordinate 1,266,329,704 of OY728157.1, read as the reverse complement.
TGAAGATGAAAATAATACAGCAACATCATCATCGTTCATGACCCTTTATTCTTTAAAAGTACGTTTATTATCTCCATTAAGGTTTAGTTTCATCTACATCCTGAGGGAAACATTATCACACCCACCCCGCATGATGCACAATAAAAAGAGACGAAGAAAAAACCCCTACTTGGTTGATCAATGATCGAAGTTTTTCTCCTCGCACTAAGAACTAGGGATGTGCGACCTGTAGAGGAAGAACTCGAAGGAATCTAAGGTTGAGCAGGAAGGGATCTAGCACGGATGCATGATTCATCTAGGAAGGAAGTCTCTAGGTTCACTAAGAGAAAATGAAAGGAAAAAGAATAGAGGATCTTGACTTAAGAAGAATTCAGATCCTAAAATCAGGGAGATGATTTTGAAGTACTTAAAAGTTGGATTGTGGCTCTACCACATGACTTAGCGGTTTCACACATTGGGATTAAATGATATTTAATAATTCTTTTTGGAGATGGTGGAGATAACGACTGTGAGTGAATATATCACCTTTAAATAGAGAAAAAAATGTAATAAGGGAGAAACTGTAAAACATTAAAAAGGGTGTGATATTAAGGAAAATGACCACACATTTTGGTAACCCAAGGTTCACTTGACTCTTGGGGGTTTAAAACATATTTTACAGGTCTTAAAACGCTTTGAAAGGGGTATTAAAACACTTTTACATCAAAAGATATGTTACTAGAGTGAAACTGGAAAGTCCTGGATAAATAGGAAAAGACTCACCGATGGGTGCGTCACCATCGCCCAGGCACTATCTCCCTAGCACTATCGCCCTAGCACCATCTCCCTAGCACTGTTTCCTTTGCACCGTCGCCCTGAAACAGATTCCGATTGGTGCTATGGACGACCCATCGGTGCCACCAATGCCCTTTGGTTACATTGACGCTCATCGGTGCCACCAACAACCATCAGTGCCACCAACGCTCATCAGTTCCATTGACACCATTCGGTGCCACCAATGCCCATCGGTGCCACTGATGCTGATCGATGCCACCATTCGTTCAACCTGAAATTTTTAAAACTTCTTAATGAGTCACCGATAGTCCCCAGGATACCCCAAACACCAGAATTTGGAAAATTAATGGACCAAGAGGGTTTGGTCCATTACAAACAGTTTATATCCATGTAATAGAGAAAAATGTTTCATCAAAATCCACACCTTCCACCTATGCATATCCTTTACAAACAAATCTTGTTTTGTTTATTGAAACTTATCCATGCTCATTAAATTTGTTTCTATAAACCCACTTGGTTCTGATAACATTTTTATTTGCTATCCATGAAACAGGTTCCCATGTTTCATTCTTCTCAATATGATCTAAATCCTTATTCATAGCATCAACCCATTATTTATATTGAATAGATTCTAAAACTAATTCTGGTTCAAATTTAGAAATAAGTGAAGTTTGATTATATAATCTCAGCTTTATTCTTGTCAGAACCAGAGCCTTCTAATTCCGAATACTGTTTTCAATTTCAAAATGTTATTGTAAGGTAGGAAATTTTAAAATTTCTTTCCCAACTAAAATATCCTCATCACACGATTCTTCTGAGACTTGATAAGGATGTTCTGTATTACTTTTAGAATTTTTGAAAATTTTCAATTTATCCTACTCATCTTTCTCAAAAAAATTTGTTAAGGAAATTTGATTTTAAATTAATTTCACATTATATGATTCCAACAACATTTGTAAATTTTTGTTCTAATATTTTTAACTTCTTCCATTTGGTGAATAACCCATAAAAATTCCTTCCTCATCTTTCTCATCAAACCTTCCCAAATCTGGATTTTTAATTTTGAGAAAACATGGAATTCAAAAAACTTTGAAGTATTTCAATGAGGGTTTTTTATACCACATTTCACAAAGATTCATGTTGGTTTATAGTCTCAACAAGAATCTATTTTGAACATGCACAACTGTACTAACAGCTTCTCTCCAATAGAACTTTGAAAGTTTGTATTCTTCTAATATACTTCTTCCCATTTCCACCAAACTTCTATTATTTATTTATACTAATCTATTTTGTTGTGGAGTATAGGGAGAACTATAATAATGTTTGATACATGATTTCTCAAATACATTTCAAAATTATTGCTTGTGAATTTGGTACCATTATCTGTTCTCAAATTTTTTATGGAAACCCCCATTTCTTTCTCAACATGTTTTCCAAAGAATTTGAACATTTCAATAGCCTCTTGCTTGTGCTTCATAAACATGATGTTTGTCATCTGAGTGAAATCATCAATAAAAGTGATAAATTATAAATATCCTTTTATTGATTTATGTCTCATCGGCCCACATAAATCGGAATAAATAATCTTAAGTGGTTTGGTAGATTGAATCTCAATTCTCTTATGATTTTTGCTAGTCATATTTCATTTATGGAAAGTAATACAAACATCTTCATCTCATTTTTTGAATTTTGGAAAATTCTGAACAACATCAACTTTAAAAAGTTTATTCATATTTTTCTACCCAAGGTGGCCAAGTCTTTAGTGCCACAATTTGTTTTCATCTTCAACACTGAAGTAATAGGAGTTATTGAATTCTCCTATTTGAAAGAGATTTCCATCCGTTCTTTTTCCATTTGTAATGATTTTTCCATCTTTCAAACTTTTGATGATATATATTTTTTTTCTAAAAAAACTTATTTTCTATTATCAAAAAGTTTAATTACACTAAATAATTTATGTTTTAGACCATCAAAAAATAAAACTTCCTTAGATTTAAACTTTTTGGATTCAATATCAGTTGTTCTAATTCCTCTAATTTTTAAGGAACTATCATTACCAAAGTTAACTACTCCTCCATCATGACTTTCAACATGTTTCATGATTTTTATATCATCTTTCATATGTGAAGAGAAAACACTATCAATTATCCATGGTTTTTTTCCTTTTACTTGCTTTCAAATATGTTTCAACAACAAAATCTCTTTCCTAAACTTTCTTCTTTTTAGTATTCTTTTCGTTTCAATCATAAGAAACTTGTTATGGAAGGAGTGTCATACTTCTTTCAGCATGATGACCAGCTTGATCAAATCTTCCACAAAATTCGTCCAAAAATTCAAATTAATTTATTATTGGAAAGTTTCTAACATCTTGAGAATTCACTTTTTCAATTTTATGTAAGTTAGGAAAGTTTATCATTTTAATTTCACTATTTCTTCCACTTTTATCAGACCTTATTTTGGGTAAGGATAAGTTGTGAAAAAAATTATAAGCCTAGTGTCCATAGATTCTATAACACCTACAATAACCATCAAATGTTAATTTTCTATTTAAATAATATCTTTATCTATTGAAACTTTATTGAATTTGGTAACTTCTTTCAACTCTAACATACTCAGGATGTGAAACATATTTTCTTTTGAGAGAGTTTTCTAATTTTATATATTTGATAGGTTTATCACATCCTTTATCCACCCAACCTTCCCCAATACTTTTTCTAGAACCCGAACAGTTAAAAGAATCAGATGAAATAATATTTTTGGTAAGAGAATATTTCACCTAATTCTCATGTTGATCTTTCTCAGAAACTTTAGAAGTATCAGCTTTTACTTCCAAAGTTTTATTTAAGTTTTAATTTATCTTCCTCAATGTATTTTATGACTCAATAAGTTTTTATTAAAACTTTCTAACCTCTTCTTTCTTAGCTTCCAGATTCTTACTAAGATATTCAATTATCTTTCCTTGTTCATTAATTCTAAGTTTGTAACTTAAAATCTTCTGAATTTATTCATCTTACTGCTTGATGAAATATTTTCTTACATCAAAAACTTCTTCAAAATATTTATTCATTACTCTAATTTCTTTCTTGAGAGTTTTGTTTTGCACAATAAATGAAACAAGTTCTATTATTAGCTGATACTATCTATAAGATTCTTCCCCATCTTATTCATTCTATGAGGAATATTTTGTTTTATAAACTTTTTTAATGAAGGTTCTAAATTGTTTTAAACTTTCATCTTCATAAGAATTGTTATCGTTTGAGTCTGATTCAACTTTATTACTCAACACACTTCTTTTGTTTCTAGTAAAATTCTTCTTGAATATATTGGAAGACTTTTCTTATTTATCATTTTTGTTCCACTTCTTTCATCAAGGTTTTCCATCAGAATAATCTCGATATTATCCAACTTTATTATTGGGGAAATTCATAACAAGGTGTCCAATTCCACCACTCTCAAAACATTTGATAGGAATTTTACCTCCATACTTTCCTCTTCCTCTTCAATAGTTCTTGGATACAAGAGAAATGATTTTTTCATTCAACTCATCATCCTCTTTATCTTTGGAGTCACAAGGATCAACATCTTCAACATCTTGAATTTTCAACTTTCTCATAACTTCAAAATTAATTTCATTTTTCATATTATTTTTAAGTATCATATATTTTCTCATTTCATAAGCAATAATAAAGTTATGAAATTCATAAAGAGATAAATTATATTTATCTTTTAAAGAATAAATTTTAGAATAAAAACTATTTAGAAAGTTTCTTCACAATTATAGAATCTTCCAAAACATCAAAAAATCCTCAAATATTGCAAAAAATTTCATTTACTCCAGTGAAGTATTCATAAATTGTTTCTTTATCTCTCATTATGATGTCTTCATACTTACTATGTCATAATTTTATTTTTTCTTCCTTAAAATTTTTATTACCTTTGAAAACACTTTCCATATTGTCCCACATACTTTTTAAAGTTTTGAGACCCATCAAATTTTTATCAAAATTATCTGATAAATACATAAGGATTGAATTTATAGAATTCCCATCAACTTCTATATTTACCTTATCAGTATCATAGGAGAATATTTATCAATAGGTGGAAAACCAATAGTAGCAACATCAATAACTTCAAGGACAAGAGATAGAAGATAAGGAATCCTACTATTTTTTCATTCATAATAATTTTTCCATAAAATGTAGGAATTCCTATACTATTTCCAGAATTGATATTATCCATGATAAGAATTAAAAAAGGGAACCTTCCCTCTGATACCAATTTAAGTTCCAAAGGATTGAATAACAACTGAGGGGGGGGGGGGGGTTGAATTAGTTGTTCAATTTTAATAAGTTTTAAAACTTTTAGAAACATAACCCCTGTAACCTGTTAATATTTATTTCCTTATCAAATTTTAGTAAATACTCATGCATGTAAAAATAGGAAAGAAAGTAAGGAACATAAGATTTACAAGGTTCAACCTCAGTATGAGAACCTACATCCTTGCCATATCCACTCTTATGGGTCTATGGAAATCCACTATTATGAAGAAGTGAATAAAACTTGTGCGAACTCCCATTAAACACCTTCTATCTCCTGATAAAAATGATTATATAGACTCCCATTAGTTTACAATGTTTTCTTATAAATCAATTGATCCAAACAAAAGAATAAATACTTTATTGAAATATACTCAATAATTTCTTAGTCCGAATCCTCAGTCTGATTTGGCTAGATACGATTTTATTAACACGATAAAGTTGGATTCAATTCTCTCAATACAATGAAGCTGGATCTAATTTTTTCAATGTGATAATACTGGATCTGATTCTCTCAAAACAATGATACTTGATATGATTTTCTCAATACAATGATGCTGGTTCCAATTTTCTAAAAATGATAATTCTGGATCTAATTTTCTCAGTACAATGATGTTGGATCCAATTCTCTCAAAAAAATGATGTTTGATACAATTTTCTTAATATGATGATGCTGTATCCGATTTTCCGAAAACAATGATGCTGGATCCAATTTTTCTTAATAAAATGATGCTGGATCTGATTCTATTGAAAAAAATAAACTCAATACAATGAACTCATTCTCAATCTATAAAACCCAATCTTTGATATAATGATTAATACAATTATTCCTCAATCATATGAGAACTTTCACTTTGAATTCTCCAGCACTTTTCCTTTTTTGCAAATGTGAAAAGTTGCAAATGGATGAATGATCTGAGAAAGTATTTATAGGTAACTTAGAAAAAAAAGCGGGAAACTTGAAAAACTTCCCCCACTTCCTCAAATTTCAAAACTCTGCAAATATATCACATTTAAAGTTCAACTTTGATTTATTCAATTATCCTTAGATCTGTACAAGATTTACAAAAAATTGAATTTCAAGTTTGATTTCTTCAAATCTTTATATATTTCTCATCTCATTACGATATGTTTCTTTCTCATCTCATTATGATCTATTTCTTTCTCAGTAAAAAATATTTCTTATGAATACTTCATTACTATTTCCTTGGTATGAAAATCCGAGTATGAAAATATGAGTACAAAAATCTTAGTATGATTTTCCCAATATGAAAATATTAGTATGAAAATATGAGTATGGAAATATCAATACAATTTTACGAATATGAAAATCCCAATACGAAAATCGCAGTATGAAAATACCAGTACAAAAATCTCGGTACAAGAATCCCAGTACGAAACTCCCAGTATGATTTATTTCTTCCTCAGGCTCAGAAACACCTTTTTCTTTCTCATCTCATTATGATGTAAGCCCCCTTACGATGTAAGTCCCATTATGATGGAAGTCCAATTATTATGGAAGTATTATTTTCAAATCTAAAATTCTTCAAACATATCTACCATTTATTCAAAAGATTTTATCATGATATTTTTCATGATTTGTGAGAACTTATTGATCATCAACGCATTGTCTGATTTAGTTTAGAAAGTATGATAACTTTATAACTCTTGAATTTAAAATCTTATTTCAAAACTCTTTAGCAAAAAACGACTTCTACACTCAATAACTTATTTCTTTTTTAATTAGAAACTTATTTCTTTCTCTGAATATAGAAAATAAAAACTTCCAAAAAAAACAACAAATACTGCCTCTGATTCTTTTGAATCCGATGATTTTCAATGTCATGCCAATAGACTTGAATACGATAAAGTGTCTAATCAATAGCTTCATATTTCTAAATTCTTCTGTGTATAGTGCAGCTCAATACAAATACCAGGGTCTGGAATTTTTTTTCCAAAAAACAACCTCATTATGATGGACTCGGTCTGATTCTTGAACAAGAAAAAAATTCTTCAACAAAAATGTCACTTGTCAGAAAATACAAAAAACTTTGTTTAAAATAGTTTAACCATAAAGGTTCTTTATGATTGATGGGTCTAAAAGAAATTTTTTGTTGCTTCCCTTTGATGCAAGTGTCACATACATGAAGATGTTATTTCATCAAGGAAGACAACTATAACACATTTTCATGTTTTGAGAGCTTATGTAACATTATGAAATTAACATGAACTAAACTTCAATGCCAAATAATTCTATCATTATGTACAACATTTAAACACTTAATATATTGGATATTTAGTTCAAAAAAATGAATACTATAAATATTTTCTTTTCTATTTGCATAAAATAATAAAAAACCATCTTTAAAAAGTAACCATTTATCATTTTAAAATTTAATTTCCATTATATCATCAAATAATTGTGATATACTAATTAATTTTTTTTTAAAACTTCTATAACACCCCAAGATTCCATGATACGCTTCTCTTTGAATAAAACAGTAGCGTGTGTTGTACGCAACTTCGAGTTTAACACACCACAACCAATCAAACTAGCCGTTATGAATAGTAATACACAATTTTTGAAATTTTATAAATTTTATTTTTCAAAATGGACTTCATTTTTGGATTTTTAATATCAAAATTATCTTAGGGTAAATTTTTTGTATTTTTCTGAAAACTTTCAATTTTTGATGAATAGTGAAAACACCAAGTTATAATTTAAAACTGAATTTTTATTTAAATAATTATTTATTTTATTTAAATTTATTTTAGGTAAAAATAGATACATAATACCTATATATGTTCAATGTAATTAATTGGAGTCAGTTTATAATAATTTTAGATATATAAAAATTTTATTGAACTGTTTACCGTCTTTTACCTAGCTCCTAAGAGTATTTGTAAATTTACATAAAACTTAATTTTACCACTTCTGTGAGTTGAATTTCGAAACTCCAAGAGACACGGTTAATATCAAGGAGTAAAATGTGGTTCAATAAGATAAAAATAATTTTTGGTGAATAGTAACTTTTTACTTTTATTTACCACGGTTAAAAGTAAATAGGGTAATTAAGGGTAAAAATGATATTATTATTACCCTAACACATGTACTAATTCTATTGGATAAGTATAATTCGACCAAAAAAAACCTTAGGAATAAAATATGAACCTCTTTGGTCCACTTGTATTAGATTAGGATATTTATTATTATTTAATTCAAAGAAGAGTTAAAAGAGTTAAAATCAAAGTTTAATAACTAAAACATTTTTAATATAGGGTTACACATAAGATAGATTCAACTATAAATATTAATTAGAAATATAAAAATATTTCCTACATAATGGTATTTTATTTATATTTTTTAGACATTAAATAATTTAATTTATTTATGACATAATGATGATGCAGTAATTACCTAATTAATAAAATATTAAAATAATTGATATTATAAATATACAAATAAATGTAATTTGAGACTTTTTATAAATTAAACTAATTTTATAGGTTAGTATGACATATTAGGGTTGGTTAGATTAATTTTGTTAGAAGTCATAATGCTGTTATGAATTTAGCAAAAACAAAATACCAAATAGTGTCAAAATTGACATAAAAGAGTTTAAAAAAATATATTATATTATTAATTGATATTATATTCCTAAAAATATAAGGTTTAGCCAGAATACTTATATAATTATAGGTGTATCATTAATGAACCACTTGGGGTTCTCTTGGAAGTATATAGTAATTTTATTAAGCATATAATATAAAAATACAAAGAGACATGGTAAATGTCAAACTATTTAACTAAGAGTTAAATCTAAAAGATATGGTTAATATAGTGACCCAAACCTGTATAAAAACTATTAGTTGAGTAGTTTTCGACCCATAACCACCTTATCCTTTAAATAATTAATTTTTTAGTTATTAGAAACTGAAAATGATTTTATTATAAAATAATATTTCTAGATTTTTCTAAGGTGCCCCTCACCCCTCTTATAAAAGGGCACTCTCCCTTCTCTCTAATTAACACCTTCAAAGCCATTTCCTTGGCCAAACCCTGCCCAAATACCCTATAATATTCCCTCACTTTATCCTAAAGTCCTTCCTTTAGTTATAAAGCCAACCTAAGGATCCATTTTGATCAAATCAAAAGGAAGAACCTGAAGAAGAGGTAAATATTTCATCACCTATTTTAAGTTCCTTTTTTCTTACACTTCCTATTTATTTGTTGTTTCCATTATAAAATAATAACTCCAGTATCTTCTATACAATATGATGTTATTATAAATATGTTACAACCATATTCATTATTCTATCCATCCTTTGAATGACATGTCACTATACGTGCTTACGTACGGCTTAACGTCTCCATGTCTTGGTGTAGTTGTTATTCAATACATTATTATTTGGATGGGTGTAATAATGATGTGTAATTGATTTAAATAATAAATATAAAATTATAATTATTCTTTATATATGATATACCATCCAATTATATATTATTTTAATATCAAAAGAATGATATTGTCGCTCGTGCGTATGTACAGATTACCTTCTCCACGAACGTGATGAGATTCATTCCCCATCGTATCCATTCAAGACTAATTTTCATTAGATGATTAAAAATAATGTTTAAAAGCCTTAATATCATTCTGAATATGAATAATATACATCCTATCTATAACAAACATTACTTACGTAACAAATCATATAAAGGAAAAGGAATCAGTTAACACCCGAAACGATGATAATACTAAGATATTATTAACAAAGCAATGTTAAAAGATCATATATGATATCATATTAATATATATGATTCTTTTATAATTTAATAACAATTATTTAACCATTATAAAGGATGTTATACTACCCTCGACCAAGAAAAAGTACAAGGTAAGGGTTAATTTCACAATCTCTTTATTATCCGAGGTTGTTTTTGTGTAAGTATATGTTGGGACCTCTTTATCATCCACATCCATGTTTCTTAAAAATGTATTTCAAAACATTTTTACTATTTAATAGACAATGGTTTAAAGTCATTTATACCCTCATTTTACCTTATATGTTTTTTAAAGTAATCTTTCCGTTGTTTTCCAAAGAAGGTACTTTTTGACCTTTTCGACAAAATTAAGGTAAGAATGTTTTTTTAACTTATACGGAGGGTGTGGCTATTTTCCACCATTTTAACATCATCGAAGCTTCCCTTACAAGATTATAAGAATATTTTTAAAATAAATGTTTTCTTTTATAATTATATTACTTTTAAATTATTTCAAAATAGAAAGAGATATTTCTCAAAAAATGTTTTGATTTCATCTATGTCAACATCCTTTGATGAATTGTAAGCTTATTTGAAGTTGATTTATTATGATACAAAACTTCCATATTGTATTAAAGGTTTTGTGATATGTTTGAATGTGGATGTGTTATTTCATACCATTCATGGTTTATGGATAAAGCATTGACATTTCATATGCCAGTTTTAATATGAATGTTTATGTTATGTTTAAACCTTTTTATATGGGGAATGAATTGGACTTAGTAAGTGACGGGTGGAGCCTGCTATAGCTCTATATGCATCGGTAGGTCTCATGAGACAAAATAGTGTCTTGTCACAAGGCCTTGAAAAAATATTATTTGTATTCTAGGCACAAGGCCTTGACTATGTGGTTATGAAAGTCTGGCATTATGCATTCCATCATTATGAAAGTGGCTATTGATATTGCATGTGATTATTCGACTAGTAGAATATCCATGTGAGTAAGTAAATGAATTTTTTTTGATTTATATTTTCCATATTATAATTAATTTTATGTTTAAAAGGCTTTTGTTTTAGTTTTATACATTTCCTTAAATATTTATGCTTATTTATGTAAGTTTCTGCTATATTGTTATCCTTACTGAGCATCTGAGCTCACCCATTTTTATGTTTTATTTTTCCTAGGATGCGAAGAAGTATATTATTAATTACCTTCAGGGATAGTCTATGGGATCTCAGTGTTGTTTATAGAAACAATGTTGTTGTATTTGTCCATTTTATGATGTAATGTAAACCTTATGAATGTATCTAGTACTTCCAAGGCTACTAAACTAATCGGTCTTATGAGACTTGATCTTTTGTGATCATGACAATGTTATGTAATAATGCACCGACTTTGGGTAACTAGGGTCGGGGCATTACAATTGGTATCATAGGAATTTTAGTACAAACCTTAGAATCTAGATTTAGATAAACTCTGATTAGAGCACATTACCCTAAGATGAATTTTGAGGATTAATATAGAAGAACTTCATAGAATTTTGGTATTGTAGAGATTTTGTGAGTTTTCCAAGCAATATATTCCTGTCTGGATATGATCAGGTAGAGGAGGATCTGGCATAGATGTACCTAGGGTTAAAACCCAAAAACACCGCTTTGAGTTAGACTCGAACGGGAACTGGTGCACGACAACGGGCCTTGCTGCACTCTTGGTTATGACACTCCCAAGGGATATGCTTAGGATAATTCTCATTTTCTTTACAAACCATTATGAAGGGTTTATGAGTATATACTTCCTCAAAGAAAATATTTTTTATGATTATGGATTATATCCATAAACTGTTCAATTTATGTTAAGTTTTTTACAAGTTTGTAATTATGTATTTTGATTGATAAACTAATCTAGTTTATGCCATAGTTTAGAAATGGCGCCTAGTGGAAGGAATGGAAACTGTATCAATGCACGTGCTCCATGTAGGGATTTCCCTCCAACTCAAGATAATTATAGTGGAGCTGGTGATGCAACTGGTGCTGATCAGCTAATCACCATACTGGGACAACTCACTCAGGTTATGAATAATAACCTCACCCATATGGAGCACCCTGATCCACAGCGTGAAGGATAAATGTTAGACTGCTTCATGAGGAAACAACCACCAACATTCAATGGGGGTAAAAATCTATTAGTATCTGAGCAATGGATAAATTCCTTAGAGAAAATATTCCACACCTTGGGGAGTAGCGAAAGGGAAAAAGTTGTCATGGCAGTTTACCGGATCACTGGAGATGCTGACTAATGGTGGTCATTGATTCAAAACACAAAGGAGTATGATGAAGTATCAAATATGGAATGTAGGGAGTTTAAAGAGCTTTTCTTAGAAAAATACTTTCCTCATGACCATCGAGCAGATATGGAAATGAAATTTCTGAGTCTAAGGCAAAAGGAGGATGAGAATGTTGCAAAGTATGAAGCTAAATTTAAAAGGTTAGCGAGGTATACTACAGATTATATATGTAACCCAATAATTAAGATTGATAATTTCTTTGATGGGTTAAAATCATTTCTCCATAGAGCATTAGTCTCACAATCCTTCTTATCGTACAAAGATATTGTCTCCTGTGCTATCAAGACAGAAAAAGAATTCTCTAATTCTTACGAATTTAAAGCAAAGAAAGAGAAGAAGAGATCTATTGAATACTCTAGAAATGTAAATAAGGGGAATAAGGGAAAAGTTGAATATCCATCCTACAGTAAATGTGGGAATAAACACCCTGGTACTTTCCTGAAGGGGATGAGAGTCTGTTACAAGTGTGGTAAAAAAGGCCACTAAGCTCGTGATTGTAAGGGGAAGAAAGAGGCTATCGATGTTGAATGCTACAATTGTAGAGAAAGGAGCCATTATGAAAATGAATCTCCTAATAGTTAGGGGAACTTACCTCAGAAAATTAAAAGGGATCAAGGCAAAGCTTATGCTATCACTACTGCTGAGTTTGAAGCTCCGAAATACGTAGTGGATGGTAATTTAATGGCATCCTCAAGTTTAGCCAATGCTTTATTTGATTCTGGATCATCACATTGTTTCATATCTTCCCAGTTTTCTAAGAAAATTAGATATTTCAAATTTGATTTAACAAGGGATTTTTCAGTCAAAACTCCTAAGGGAAGTATCATTGCAACAAAGTTTTGTGAATCAGTCCCCATTAGGGCATATAAATGTTCTTTATCTGCTGATATCATCATCATACCCATGATTTAATTTGATATAATCCTTGGTATGGATTGGATTTCGGACCATGATGCAAAAATTTATTGTAACAAGAAGGAGGTTACTATTTTTGATGACGATAATAAAGAACACCTTATATTTAGAGTAGAATCATCACCACCTAATTCTTATCTAGATACACCCCCAGTAGCTCAACTAAATTAAATTATTGGGGAGGAAGAGAATGAAATAAATGTGGGTGAGGAAAAGAATGTTCAAATAGAGGATGTACCTATTGTGAAATAATATATTGATGTGTTTATAGAAGATTTACCTGGACATCCTCCAGAATGAGGAATTGAGTTTTCCATTGATTTAATTCATGGATCAAGGCCCATATCGAAGACCCCTTATAGAATGGACACCGTGGAATTAGTGGAACTAAATAAACAACTAGATTAATTGAGTAATAAGGGATTTATTCTCCCTAGTGTTTCTCCATGGGGAGCCCCTGTCCTTTTTATTAAGAAGAAATATGAATCTATGAGGTTGTGCATTGACTACAGGGAGATCAGTGCTATAATAATAAAGAACAAGTATCCACTACATCACATTGATGATTTATTTGACCAAATTCATGGAGCTCAATACTTTTCAAATATTGACCTTCGATCTAGATATAATCAGTTGTGCGCGAAGAAAGAAGACATTCTGAAAACAACATTTCGAACTAGGTACGGGCATTACGAGTTTACAGTAATGCCTTTTGGATTGACTAATGAACCCTCTATCTTCAATCTAATGAATAGAGTTTTCAAAGAATATATTTATGACTTTGTATTGGTATTTATTGATGATATATTGGTATACTCCAAAATCTACGAAGATCATGAAAATCACTTGCGCATTATTCTGAAGACTCTTAGAAGAAACGAATTATATGGGAAGTTTAACAAGTGTGAATTCTGGCTTTAGGAGATTTTTTTCTTGGCCATATTGTCTCTAAGGATGGAATCTCTGTTGATCCTTCTAAGACAAGAGCAATCCAAGAATGGCCAGTACTGATGAGTATAACTGAGGCATGAAGTTTTATTGGTTTATTAGGTTATTATCGGTGTTTCATCCAGAATTTTTCCCAATTGGATGACCCATTAACCAAGCTCACATGTAAAGGGGTTAATTTTTTTTTGTAAAAAAGAGTGTGAATAATGTTTTGAAGAACTGAAGAGAAGATTATTCAATGATCCTTTTTTGACTCTAGCATCGGGTAATGATGGGTTTGTTATTTATAGTGATAAATTAAAGAAAGGAATTGGTTGTGTCCTTATGCAGAATGATAGAGCTATTGCCTATGCATCACGACAGCTGAAAATTCATGAGAAAAAATATCCTACTAATGATCTTGAGTTAGCAGCTGTAATATTTTATTTGAAGATTTGGAGACACTATCTCTATGGTGAAAAATGTGAGATTTATACTAATCACAAGAGTTTGAAGTATATTTTCTCACAGAAAGAACTCAACATGAGGCAAAGGAGATGGCTTGAACTATTTAAGGATTATGACTGCACGATACAATACCACCCAGGGAAGGTAAATAAGGTGGCAGATGCTTTGAGCAGAAAAGATCATGGAGTTTTTAACAAGATGTGATTTGAAAGGGATCCTATTCTCATGGATCTAGTAAAGATGGATATGTGAATAACCATGGAAGGTGGATCATCAATACTTTTTCAAATGGTTGCCAAACCATCTTTACTAGAAAGGATAAAGAGTTCTCAGAACGGTGATGAAGAGTTTCAAAAGAATATTAAAGCTGTTAATAACGGGAGATTGAGTGACTTCGTATATGAATATGGAATTTTGAAATTTGGGAAGAGACTTTGTGTTCCCAATATACCTGATCTAAAAAGGGAATTGTTGGATGATGCTCATAATTCCAATTTATCTATACACCCTGGGAGCAGAAAAATGTATAGAGATTTGAAGGAACATTTTTTTTGGGACAACATGAAGAGGGAGATTAATGATTTTGTGTCAAGATGTATGGTTTTTCAACAAGTGAAGTTGGAAAGCAACATCCTGGAGGAGTCATGAAACCTTTTCCCATACCTGAGTGGAAATGGGATAATATTACGATGGACTTTGTCATGAGACTACCAAAGACTCCTAGAAGGAATGATGAAATATGGGTCATTGTTGATCGTCTTACCAAGTCAACACATTTTCTTGCTATAAGAGAATATTTACAACTTGAATGATTAGTAAGACTATATATTAATAAAGTTGTAAGACTTCATGGAGTACCACTATCGATTGTTTCTGATCGCGATCCCCGTTTTACATCAAGATTCTGGAAAAGTCTTCAGAAAGCCCTAGATACTGAACTTCGTTTGAGCACTTCCTACCACCACCAAACCGATGGACAATCAGAATAGACTATTCAAACCTTATAAGACATGTTTAGATCATACTCACTTGACTTTCAAGGTATGTGGGATCGATATTTAACTCTGGTAGAATTTTCCTATAACAATAGCTTCCATTCAAGTATTCAGATGGCACCATATGAAGCATTATACAGAAATATATGTCGCACACCAACCTGTTGGGATGATATTGGTGAAAGAAAACTCGTAGGCCCAGAACTTGTGGATGAAATGATGGAAAAGGTGAAGGTAATCCAAAACCACATCAAGGTTGCTCAAAGTAGACAGAAGAGATATGCTGATAACTGAAGGAAAGATTTGTAATTTCAGGTAGAAGATCATGTTTTCTTGAAGGTATCTCCATGGAAGGGTGTTATACATTTTGGTAAGAAGAGAAAATTAAGTCCCAGGTACATCGAACCTTTCGAAATTCTAGAACGAATTGGGGCTGCAGCTTACCATTTGGAAATGCCGCCAAGTCTCTCCAAAGTTCACGATGTGTTCCACGTATCATTGTTGAGAAAATACATGACTAACCCAACACATGTACTCACCTATGAGGAATTAGAATTGGAACCCAATCTGTCTTATTGCGAAGAGCCTGTCAAGGTTCTTGATACAAGAGAACAAGTGTTGAGAAACTGGATGACTCGTCTGGTAAAAGTTCTATGGAGAAACCATAAGATGGAAGATGCAACGTGGGAACCCGAGGAACTTATAATGAAGAACCACCTGAGCCTTTTTTATGCAGTAATATTCTATAAATTTCTAGGATGAAATTATTTTAAGGAGGGGAGAATGTAACACCCCTAGCTTCCACAATACACTTCTCTTTGAATAAAACAGTAACGTGTGTTGTACGCAACTTCGAGTTTAACACACCACAACCAATCAAACTAGTCGTTATGAATAGTAATACCCACCTTTTGAAATTTTATAAATTTTATCTTTCAAAATGGACTTTATTTTTGGATTCAGAATATCAAAATTAGCTTAGGGTAATTTTTTGGTATTTTTCTGAAAACTTTCAATTTTTGATGAATAGTGAAAACACTAAGTTATAGTTTAAAACCGAATTTTTATTTAAATAATTATTTATTTTATTTAAATTTATTTTAGGTAAAAATAGATACATAATACCTATATATGTTTAATGTAATTCATTGGATTTAGTTTATAATAATTTTAGATATATAAAAATTTTATTGAACTTTTTACCATCTTTTACCTACCTCTTAGGAGTATTTACAAATTTACATAAAACTTAATTTTACCGCTTCTGTGGGTTGAATATAGAAAATACAAGAGACACGGTTAATATCAAGGAGTAAAATATGGTTCAATAAGATAAAAATAATTTTTGGTGAATAATAACTTTTTACTTTTATTTACCACGGTTAAAACTAAATAGGGAAATTAAGGGTAAAAATGATATTATTATTACCCTAACACATGTTATAATTCTATAGGATAAGTATAATTCGACCAAAAAAAACCTTATGAATAAAATATGAACCTCTTTGGTCCACTTGGATTAGATTAGGACATTTATTATTATTTAATTCAAAGAAGAGTTAAGAGTTAAAATCAAAGTTTAATAACTAAAACATTTTTAATATAGGGTTACACATAAGATAAATTTGACTATAAATATTAATTATAAATATAAAAATATTTCCTAAATAATTGGATTTTATTTATATTTTTTAGACATTAAATAATTTAATTTATTTATGATACAATGATGATGCAGTAATTACCTAATTAATGAAATATTAAAATAATTGATATTATAAATATCCAAATAAATGTAATTTGATACTTTTTATGAATTCCACTAATTTTATAGGTTAATATGACATATTAGGGTTGGTAATATGAATTTTTTTCGAAGTAATAATGCTGTTATGAATTTAGTAAAAATAAAATACCAAATAGTGTCAAAATTGACACAAAAGAGTTTAAAAAAATATATTATATTATTAATTGATATTCTATTCCTAAAAATATAAGGTTTAGAAAAAAGAATTATATAATTATAGGTTTATCATTAATTAACCACTTAGAGTTCACTTGTAAGTATATAGTAAGTTTATTAACCATATAATATAAAAATAGAAAGAGACATGGTAAATGTCAAACTATTTAACTAAGAGTTAAATCTAAAAGATATGGATAATATAGTGAAACAAACCTATCTAAAACCTATTTTTGAGTGGTTTTAGACCCATAAACACCTTATACTTTAAATAATTCATTTTGGAGCCATTAGAAACCGAAAATGATTTTATTATAAAATAATATTTCTAGCTTTTCCTAAGGTGTCCCTCACCCCTCTTATAAAAGGGCACTCCCCCTTCTCTCTAATTCACACCTTCAAAGCCATTTGGATCAGAAAAAACCTGTCCAAATACCCTATAATATTCCCTCCCTTCATCATAGAGGCCTTCCTTTAGTCATAAATCCAACCTAAGGAGCTCTATTGATCAAATCAAAAGGAAGAACCCGAAGAAGAGGTAAATATTTCATCACCTATTTCAAGTTCCTTTCTTCTTCCACTTCCTCTTTCTTTTTTATTTCCATTATAAAATAATAAATCCAGTATCTTCTACATACTATGATTTTATTATAAATATGGTACAACCATATTCATTATTCTATCCATCCTTTGAATGACATGTCACCATACGTGCGTACGTACGACTTACCGTCTCCACATTGTGGTGTAATTGTTATTCAATACATTATTATTTGGATGGGTGTAATAATGATGTGTAATTGATGTAAATAATAAATATAACATGATAATGATTCTTTATATATGATATATCATCCAATTATATATTATTTTAATATCAAAAGAATGATATTGTTGCTCGTGCGTACGTACGGATTATCGTCTCCACGAACGCGATGAGATTCATTCCCCATCGTATCCATTCAATAATAATTTTCATTAGATGATTAAAAATAATGTTTAAATACTTAATATAATTCTGAATATTAATAATATACATCCTATGCATAACAAACATTACTTACGTAACAAATCATATTAAGGAAAATGGATCAGTTAACACCCGAAACGACGATAATACTAATATATTATTAACAAAGAAATGTTAAAAGATCATATATGATATCATATTAATATATATGATTATTTTATAATTTAATAAAAATTATTTCACCATTATACAGGAGGTTAATCTACCCTTGAACATGTAAAAGTACAAGTAAGGGTTAATTTCACAATCTCTTTATTATCCAAAGTTGTTTTTATATTAGTATCTGCTGGGACCTCTTTATCATCCACATGCATGTTTCTTAAAAATGTATTTAAAAACATTTTTACTATTTAATATACAATTGTTTAAATTAATTTATACCCTCATTTTACCTTATATGTTTTTTAAAGGAATCTTTCCGTCGTTTTCCAAACAAGGTACTTTTTGACCTTTTCGTCAAAATTAAGGTAAGAATGTTTTTTTAACTTATACGGTGGGTGGGGATATTTTCCAACATTTTAACATCTTCAAATCTTACCTTATAAGGTTATAAGAATATTTTCAAAATAATTTTTTTATTTTATAATTATATGACTTTTAAATGATTTCAAAATAGAAAGAGATATTTCTCAAAAAATGTTTTGATTTCATCTATGTCAACATCCTTTGATGGATTGTAAGCTTATTTGAAGTTGATTTATTATGATACAGAACTTCCATATTTTATTGAAGGTTTTGTGATATGTGTAACTGTGGATGTGTTATTTCATACCATTCATGGTTTATGGATAAAGTATTGAAATTTCGTATGCCAGTTTTAATACGAATGTTTATGTTATGTTTAAACCTTTTCATATGAGGAATGCATTGGACTTAGTAAGTGATGGGTGGAGCCTAATATTGCTCCTCGATGCATCGGTAGGTCTCGTGAGACAAACTAGTGTCTTGGAACAAGGCCTTGACAAAATCTTATTTATAGTCTTGACACAAGGCCTTGACTATGTGGTTATGAAAGTTTGGCATTATGCATTCCATCATTATGAAAGTGGCTATTGATATTGCTTGTGATTATTCGACTAGTAGAATATTCATGTGAGTAAGTAAATGGAATTATTTTGATTTATATTTTCTATATTATGATGAAGTTTATGTTGAAAAGTCTTTTGTTTTAGTTCTATACATTTTCTTAAATGTTTATGCTTATTTATGAAAGTTTCCACTATATTGTTATCTTTACTGAGCATCTGAGCTCACCCCTTTTTATGTTTTATTTTTCCCAGGATGTGAAGAAGTATATTATGACTGACCTATAGGGATAGTATATGGTATCTCAGTGTTATATATGGAAACAATGTTGTTGTAGTTTTCCATTTTTTGATGTAATGTAAACCTTATGAATGTATCTAGTACTTCCAAGTCTACTAAAATAATAGGTCTTTCGAGACTTGATGTTTTGTGATCATGCCAATGATATGTAATAATGCACCAACTCTGGGTAACTATGGTCAGGGCATTACAACTTCAATATATAAAAATTTAGAAATAAAAGTAGAATTTGAAATACAAACTTTACCAAAAACCTTTTACTCTGCCTTTGGAATTGTCCTCAAAAGCAACAGTGCCTCTATCACATGTGTTTTAAGTAGTAAAATTTTATGGGTCTCCTGTTATATGCCTAGATAATATACTATCCATTTACCACTTGTTATTATTTAGACATCCAAGACCTTTTTTACTAAAAAAATAAATTACTTGAAAATTTTGGTACCCAAGCTACTTTTGGTCCAATAATATTAGTAATAAAATTTTTAGGTACCCATACATTATTTAAACATGTATTGTAAGGTAATCTAGATGATAAGGATTTAAAAATTTTATTTTTTATAAATCCCAAAGATTATTTAAATCTAAGTGAACATTCATTTGTATAGTGAACTTTAATACCACATTTAAAATAAGTAACAATTGAAGTAAAAACATTTTTACTTTTAACAATAATGAGTTTTTTTACATTTGGGGTAATCTCTTATCATAGCCAAAATGATATTTATTTTTATTAGTTTTAGTCAAATACATAATCTCATGATATTTTTCATGAACTCACATAAAAGAGGATAAAATTTGTTTAAGACATTCAACTTCCGTTTTTAAATTTTCATTTAAATCTTCAATAGTTATCAAATTGTCATAAATTATGGAATGAGAAGCAAAATTAGTGTTTCTTAATTTTTTATTTTCTTATAAAATTACTTTATTTTCAAAAATAAGTTTCTCATTATTTTACTTAAGCTCATTATATAAATCAGCAGCTTTGAAAATATATTTTCTTAATCTTTCAATTTATTTATTTAATTAAAAAAATTGGGGTTTCCAAAATCATATTCAAAATTAGAATATTCAGAATAAAAACAAAAATTACTAACCTTATCCAACAATTCTATGAAGAACAAGTTCACAGTTTCTTTTTCATTTCCAAATTATTCACCGGAATTAAATTCTTCTATACAACTCTAGCTAGTGGTCAACAACTTTTTTTCTTATTTTTTTATTTATCTTTATTATTTAGTTTAAGTCAATAAGGTTTGATATTCCCTTTCATCTTACACTTATAACAGGTTACATATGAAGTATTATAATTCTTACCACCATTCTTATCTCCCTTATATTTTTCTTTTTGAGGGTTTCTTCTAAATCGGTTCTTGAATCCTTTCTTTTTAATTCTTTTGTAGACTCCAGTAACAATATGAGTCATATCTTCTTTTTTCACTATCCTATAAATCAAAATTAGAAAAGTCAGTAGAAACAAAATTCAAAGAATTAAAAGCTACACATTTTTCTTTTTGTGGTCTCTTCATTAGTTATGTTCATCTGTTCTAGTTCATATTGTAGTAGTGATCCAATCAATTCATCAAGTGTGTAATCTTTGAAATTATTACTTTCATTAATGGGAACATTATTGGAATGAAATTTCTTTGGTATGGATCGTAGGACTCACTCAACTGGTACTGGGTTTTCCATTGCTTCTCCAAGTGAATTCATTCCACTCACAATGCTTGTGAATCTATGGAACATTTGGTTTACTATTTTATCTTCACCCATCTTGATGTCATGTTAATTATCATGGATCATTCCAATCTTGGTTCAGATCAATTTTTCAGAGCCAAGGTGAGTGACTTATAGAATCTTTCAAATTTCATGAGCTGTATTACAAGCATACACATGAATAAAAACACTTCTGTTAATAGCATAATATAAAATATTAACAACTCTGTAATTTAAAACATATCTAGTATCATTATAACGACCCATACTTTACATACATTGTTAATACTTCAAAATTGAAGTACACTTATTACAACATATGACAAAACCACAAAGGACCGTATAGGTATAGTGTCTTTAGAAACTGGGAAACATAAACAACTGGTTCATAAATATTCTACAGTGTCTCCCATTTATTTCATCATATCTAGGGTCCCTTTTAGCATATTCTACTTAATATCCATCTTCCTGACCTGGGGAAAAGAAAACATAAAAGGGTGAGCTCAAATGCTCAGCAAGGGAAAATAAAGGAAATAAAAATCATATCATATCTTTTTGAAAATCATAACCTGCAAAAGAGATCATAATATCTTAACATGGAACAAATCATAGAAGTGAAAATGAGATCCCCATAATCATAACATGAAACTTTAAACTTTGTGGCATGCACACATAATCATGGAAAATCATTTCTTGTTAGTCATGACTCATTGCCAAGACTATCTTAGCGGACAAAGTCCCTTTCTGAACCGAGTTCACTCCTCGTTTTAGTCCTGTATCACTGAACCGAAATAACCTTCCGTTCCAGCCATGTCTATCTCATGAGATATAAATCTTTACCCAATTCATTGGAGGGAGATATAGGTCCCACCCATCTTATAATGAATCCTTTATTATGTGTGCCACATAATCATAAACCATACATCATAGCGTAACCCATGTAATAAAAATGGAATTCTTAAACAACATGACATCATAAAACCATTCATATAAGATAAAGGAATTCATAAACATAATTCCATCACAACATAGTAAAATCAATGTAAAAATATGGATAGAAACAGAACCCTTTATTTTCTTAGATGGAAAATAATTTCGATAAAACACTTGAACTCTATTCTTGAGGAAAATATCCATTCTTCTTCAAAAACACTTTTCCTTTATTAACATGTCATAAAATTTTAAACTAAAAGAAGTTGATTAAAAATAAACTTGGAAACTTGTAAATGAAACTTCTTGGAAATAATCTTTTAAAAAAAATCCATTCATGCCATATAAGTTTAAAAAAAAACATTCTTCTCGTACTTTTGTCAGAAAAGTCAAAAAAGTACCTCGTACGAAAAACGACAAAAGATTCCTTTCATACATATTACTAAAAACTCACCAAAGGGTAAAAATGGATTTAAACAATTGTAGGTGGATGGAAATAATATTACATATTGATGAAACATGGATGTGGATGATAAAATACACCCCAGTAAATACTTACGAATAAACAATCTCGGATAAAAATGAGATTGTGATATTTCCCTTACCTTAGGTCCGATTTTCTTTGTACGTGTCCGAAGCTCCTGTATAATGGTTTAAATAATGTTATTGACTTATTCCAGAATCATACATATTGATATGATATCATATATGGTCATATTCTTAGCTTCTTGTTAGTAATATTTCATTGTTACTTGTTACTCGGGTCTTTATTGCCTTTTGTTCTTATGCGTGTTTTGCCGAATAAATTCTTATTCTTCTTTTAAGGTTATAGATACCTTATATCCAGAATGTTATTAGTGTAACATATATCATATTTATTCATTCAATTCATTTATATAATTACTATGTAATGATGATCATGTAGAACGAGTCGCATCACATCGTGGAGACGGTATTCCGTACGTACGCACGAGTGATGATATCGTTCCTATGATCATGGAATTGTATTGGAGTATATGTATATTATTTCAGTATCAATATTAATTTATAATAATCATAAATAGTTACTCATTACACCATTATACCCATCCTTGTAAGGTGATGGTGGAAAATAGATTACATCACGGCATGGAGACGGTATTCCGTACGTACGCACGCGCGGTGATTTCATTTTTCCGTAGGATGGATAGAAGGTGAATTAGGGTTGTTTCATATTTATAATAACATATCAGTATGTAAGTAATACTGATGTTATTACTTTATAATGAAACAACTAAATAAGAAGAAGTTGAAGAAGAAAGAAATTGAAAAGATCGGTAATGGATATTACCTCTTCTTTGGAACGCTTCTTTGAATCCTCCACTTAGGGAACTAAGATTGGTCTTTTAAGAAGACCAGGACCTCTAGGATTATTCTAGGGAAGTGGAGAGGAGAAAATGTCAGGGGTTTTCCGATCTTGAGTGCTCAAATTGGTGTGAGGAGGAGGGGGAGGAGGTTCCCTTTTATAAGGGAGGAGAGGGGCACCTTAGGAATATCTCAAAATATTATTTTATATTAAAGTCAAAATCGGTTTATAATGGTTCCAAAGGGTCTTACTTCGAAGCTAAAGTGGGGATGGGTCGAAATCCTATCAACCAATAGGATTTAGACAAGTTTAGGTTATTATTTTAACCTTATCAATTAGATTTAACTCTAAGTTAAATAATTTAACTTTTACCGTGTCTTTTTGTTTTCTTACACTATATGGTTAATAAACTTACTATAACATGCCAAACGAACCCCAAATTGTTTATTATTAATATATATATCCTTATCTAAGTCATTTGGCCGAACCTTAGATTTTTAGGAATAAAATAACAATTAATAATATAATATTTGATTTAAAAACTATTTTGTGTCAATTTTGACACTATTTGATATATGTTTTTTGTGAAAGTCATAACAGAATTATATGTTTGCACAAAGTTTATTAAATAAACAATAATATATCATAGTAACCTAGAAAATTAGTGGAATTCATAAAAAGTCTCAAATTACATTTATTTTTGTGTTTATAACATCAATTATGTCAATATTTCATTAATAAGATAATTACTGCATCATCATTTTGTCATAAATAAATTAAATTATTTAATGTCTAAAAATTATAAATAAAATACCATTATGTAGGAAATCTTTTTATCTTTCTAATGAATATTTATAGTCGAATTTATCTTATGTATAACCCCATATTAAAAATGATTTACTTACTAAACTTTGATTTTAACTATTTTAACCCTTCTTTAAATAAATTAATAATAAATGTCCTAATCTAATCCAAGTGGACCTAAATGGTCATATTTTATTCCTAAGTTTGTTTTTGGTCAAATTAAACTTGTCCAATAGAATTAGGACATGTGTTAGGGTAATAATAATATCATTTTTACCCTTAATTACCCTATTTACTTTTAACCGTGGTAAAAAAAGTAAAAAGTTACTATTCACCAAAAAATTATTTTCATCTCATTGAACCACATTTTAGTCCTTGATATTAACCATGTCTCTCGGATTTTCGAAATTCCATTCACAGAAGCGGTAAAATTAAGTTTTATGCAAAATTCAGTTTTTAACCTACCACTTAGTGGTTTCACTATTCATCAAAAATTGAAAGTTTTCAGAAAAATACCAAAATTTCACCCTAGGCTAATTTCGATATTCTGAGTCCGAAAATGAAGTCCATTTTGAAAGATAAAATTTATAAAATTTCAAAAAGTGGTTATTACTATTCATAACGGCTAGTTTTAATAATATTTTAATAGCATATCGTTGTTTAGTGAAACTCGGTATTGCGTACGACGCAAGCTATCGAGGAAGGTCGCAGTTGCGTGTAAAGCAAGCCAAGCAAGTGTTGTGTAGAAAAAGATTCCTTTGATGATTTATATAACATAAAAGTCTCGGGTGTTACATTCTACCCCCCTTAAAAAGAATTTCGCCCTCGAAATTCGTCACTTTGTAACAAACAGATGAGGATACTTCTCCCTCATCATATCCTCAAGCTCCCATGTAGCTTCTTCAAGTTGGTGGTTCCTCCATAAAACTTTCACCAATCTAGTGGTCTTGTTTCGTAGGACTTTTTCGCTACGATCCAGAATCTCTATCGGCTGTTCTTCATAAGAAAGATCTTGCTCCAGCGGTACAACTTCTGAGCTGAGTACATGTGAAGGATCAGGTATGTACTTTCTCAGGAGAGATACATGGAACACATCGTGAACTTGAGAGAGATTCGGTGGAAGCGCCAATCGGTAAGCTACCTTTCCAACACGATCCAGTATTTCGAAAGGACCGATATATCTAGGGCTCAACTTCCCCTTCTTTCCAAATCTCATAACCCTCTTCCAGGGAGATATTCGTAAGAACACTTTATCACCAACTTCAAACTCTAGGTCTTTTCTTCGGTTGTCAGCATAACTTTTCTATCGACTCTGAGCTGCTCTTATGTGTTGTTGAATAGATCTGACCTTTTCTGCCATTTCATCAACGAGATCAGGTCCTAATAGCTTTCTTTCCCCAACTTCATCCCAGTAAGTTGGAGTCCTGCATTTCTTTCCATAGAGAGCTTCATAAGGAGCCATCTGAATACTGGAGTGAAAGCTATTATTATAAGAAAATTCCACCAAAGGTAGGTGTTGATCCCAACCTCCTTTGAAATCCATAGAGCAAGCTCTCAACATATCTTCTAGGGTTTGAATTGTTCTCTCAGACTGACCGTCTGTCTGAGGATGAAAAGCAGTGCTGAAACTCAACTCTGTATCCAGAGTATGCTGAAGACTTCGCCAGAACTTTGAGGTAAATCTCGGATCCCGATCAGATATAATAGAAAGTGGTACTCCATGCAATCTTACCACTTCCTTTACATATATCCTGGAAAGCTGATCTAGAGAGAAATCCTCTCTAATAGGAATGAAGTGTGCAGACTTTGTAAGACGATCAACTATGACCCAGATAGCATTATTGCCTTTGGATGTTTTAGGAAGTCCTGTGACAAAGTCCATAGTGATGTTTTCCCATTTCCATTCGGGTATGGGTAATGGTTGTAACATCCCCTTAGACTTCTGTCTCTCAGCTTTAACTTGTTGACAAACCAAGCATCGAGAGACATATTCAGCAACATCTCTTTTCATGCCATCCCACCAGAAGTACTCTTTCAGGTCCCTATACATCTTCGTGCTTCCAGGATGAATAGAGAATGAAGAACTATGAGCCTCATCCAGCAGCTCCTTCTTTAATTCGGGGATGGAAGGAACACAAACCCGATTCCTGAACTTTATTATCCCATCACAATCAAGGTTGAATTCAGGAACATTTCTCACCTTCTTTTGTAACTCGACATCTTCTTTCTGTGCCTCTTTAATCTTCACATGTATAGATGGTTGAACATTCATTTGAGAAAGATAAGATTTTTCCCCTTCCATTATAATTCCAAGATCCATCCTTTGTAAATCCATAAATATTGGATCTTTTGTGATCCTCATCATGGATAAACTAGCATGGTCTTGTCGACTTAATGCATCTGCCACCTTGTTTGCTTTCCCAGGGTGGTAATGGATTGAGCAGTCATAATCCTTAATTAGCTCCAACCATCTTCTTTGGCGCATATTCAGCTCCTTTTGTGTGAAAATATACTTTAAACTTTTATGATCAGTATAAATATCACACCTTTCACCATAAAGGTAATGCCTCCAAATCTTTAATGCAAAGATTACCGCAGCCAACTCCAAATCATGTGTTGGGTAATTTTGCTCATGGATTTTCAACTGTCGTGAGGCATAAGCTATCACCATATCATTTTGCATAAGAACACACCCCAATCCCTTCTTGGATGCATCACTGTAGATCACAAACCTTTCTCCACTACAAGGCAGTGTGAGCACAGGTGCACTGGATAACCTTCTTTTCAACTCCTTGAAATTCTCTTCACATTCCTCTGTCCAAACAAACTTAACTCCTTTCCAAGTCAACTTGGTGAGTGGATTAGATAATCGTGAAAAATCTTTTACAAAACGTCGATAATATCCAGCCAAACCAAGAAAACTTCGAATCTCAGTTACTGTTGTTGGTCTCGACCATCTTTCGATAACCTCTGTTTTTGATGGATCCACAGATATCCCCTCTTTTGAGATTATGTGACCCAAAAATGTAACTTTTTGAAGCCAAAATTCACACTTGGTAAATTTGGCATAGAGCTTCTCCTTTCTCAGGGTCTTCAATATAATTCTCAAGTGATCTTCATGCTCTTCCTTGCTCTTTGAATAGACAAGAATATCGTCTATAAAGACTACCACAAATTGATCAAGATAGTCTCTAAAGACTTTATTCATTAGATCCATGAAGATAGCAGGGGAATTAGTAAGACCAAATGGCATCACTATAAATTCATAGTGTCCATACCTTGTACGGAAAGACGTCTTTGGTATATCCTCCCTTTTTACCCTTAATTGATGATACCCTGAACGAAGATCAATCTTGGAAAAGTATTGAGCTCCGCGTAGCTGGTCAAATAAGTCATCAATGCGTGGGAGAGGATATTTGTTCTTGATAGTGATCTTATTAAGTTCTCGATAATCAATGCAGATTCTCATTGATCCATCTTTCTTCTTAACAAATAGAACAGGTGCTCCCCAAGGTGACGCACTAGGGCGTATGAATCCCTTATCAAGATTCTCTTGGAGTTTCTTCTTCAATTCCTGCAACTCAATTGGGGCCATTCTATAAGGTGTCTTTGAAATAGGCAAAGCACCCGGTACGAGTTCTATTGAAAACTCAACTTCACGATTTGGTGGAAGACCCGGTAATTCCTCCGGAAAGACATCATCAAACTCCCGTACTATGGGCATATTCTTAATTGTGAGTTTCTCACCAACCATTTGAGATAAATAACCTTCATTTAGTGGAATCAAGACCCATAAGATGGAAGAAATTTCCACTGGAAGGTTATATTCATCCTTGCATCGATAGACGATCGTAGATTGATCTGGAATATGAAATGTGACTTCCCTTCTTTGGAAATTGATATGAGATTCGTATAAAGAAAGCCAATCCATGCCAAGAATCACATCAAATTCCACTATAGGAAGGATCACAAGATTTGCAGGAAGCACTTTCCCACAAACTTCGATCAGAGAAGAATTATAAACTTTTGATGCGATTGATGTTCCATTAGGTGTTGTCACAGCTAACTCAACATCTAATTGTTGAGGTAATACGGTGATACCCTTAGAAAATTCTTCAGAAATAAAAGAGTGGGTGGATCCAGAATCAAATAAAACATTTGCTACTTTAGAGTGGATGGTAAGTGTACCTTTCACCACATCGTTATCGTACTCCACATCACTGATAGAAATTGCATGTGACT
The DNA here is from genome assembly GCA_963277665.1 of Viscum album. Taxonomy (NCBI): domain Eukaryota; kingdom Viridiplantae; phylum Streptophyta; class Magnoliopsida; order Santalales; family Viscaceae; genus Viscum; species Viscum album. Next base: position 1,266,300,846 of record OY728157.1, on the reverse strand, counting down.
TTACTTTGTCTTTAGCCTTAAGAGTTTGTTGACGTCGACCATCATCATCAACCCTTGGATTTGGGCATTGATTGGCATAATGCCCCATATCCTTGCACTTGAAACATTGAAGTGTAGTAGGTTTATTCTGTGTATCCCTTCCTTTGTTTGCATCATTAGACATCTTCTTCCCATTATCACGGCATTCAAATGCCCGATGACCTTCCTTTCCACATTTAAAACATTTACTTGTCCCTTTAAGACAACTCCCTCCATGTTTCTTTCCACACTTTGAGCATAAGGGAAAGCTCATCTTCTTTTCAGTGTGATCTTTAGATTTTCCTTTGAATTCCATCTTCCTCTTCTTATCAAACCCATGTGACTGATGGGTTACTCCAATCTCCATCTCGACTTTGAGAGCACATCGAATGATTTCCTCATAGCTATTGAAGTCCCTTATGGCTAACGCCCTTCGAAGACTTGGTTTTAAGCCACTAAAGAATCGATCGATCTTACTCTCAGGTTGGATAATAATACCAGAAGTGTACCTTGCAAGTCTTGTAAAATTTGCTTTATAGGTACCAACAGATTCATCATCCCTTTGCTTCAGTTCAAGGAACTCTTTCTCCATCTTTGTTCGGAGAATATGAGGGAAGTACTTATTGAAAAATAAGTTCTTGAACTCGTCCCATTCCATAGACTCAATTTCATCCCTTTGCCTCGTATTCTTAATAAGATTCCACCATTGATCAGCATCTCCTTCCAAACGATACACTGCTAGGATGACTTTATCATGCTCAGAACATTGAAAAACTGAAAATATCTTTTCAGTAGTACTAATCCATTGTTCAGCAACTAATGGATCAGTAGACCCACTGAAAGAAGGTGGACGCTGCCTCATGAAGGATTCAACAGAATGTTGCTCCTTCCTTTGCTCGTTTGGAAGTCCTGCATGATTCATAGCTTGAGAAAGTTGTGTGAGCATGGCTATAAGATTTTGCATTCCAGCTCCCATATCGTTTGGTTGCTCAGGGGGACAATCATTGCATTGCCCATCGCATTCCGCATTAACACGGTTCCTTCGGGTTCCAGCCATTGACTAAAACAAAAAAGAATAGTGTGAGCAACACTAATTATAATAGGAAAACCACATAATTCAAGAATAAAATTTTCACGCTTAAGGTCTTATCCTAGGTTATTCATGGCCATTTCTAAAACACTAAGATTGTGTTCTATGCTTAGAATTATCCTTAGGGTTCTTACTAAGGCTTTCACATCCTAGTTTCCAAAGGTTGACTATACCTTTCCTCTGATACCAACTATAACGACCCATACTTTACATACATTGTTAATACTTCAAAATTGAAGTACACTTATTACAACATATGACAAAACCACAAAGGACCGTATAGGTATAGTGTCTTTAGAAACTGGGAAACATAAACAACTGGTTCATAAATCTTCTACAGTGTCTCCCATTTATTTCATCATATCTAGGGTCCCTTTTAGCATATTCTACTTAATATCCATCTTCCTGACCTGGGGAAAAGAAAACATAAAAGGGTGAGCTCAAATGCTCAGCAAGGGAAAATAAAGGAAATAAAAATCATATCATATCTTTTTGAAAATCATAACCTGCAAAAGAGATCATAATATATTAACATGGAACAAATCATAGAAGTGAAAATGAGATCCCCATAATCATAACATGAAACTTGAAACTTTGTGGCATGCACACATAATCATGGAAAATCATTTCTTGTTAGTCATGACTCATTGCCAAGACTATCTTAGCAGACAAAGTCCCTTTCTGAACCGAGTTCACTCCTCGTTTCAGTCCTGTATCACTGAACCGAAATAACCTTCCGTTCCAGCCATGTCTATCTCATGAGATATAAATCTTTACCCAATGCTTTGGAGGGAGATATAGGTCCCACCCATCTTATAATGAATCCTTTCTTATGTGTGCCACATAATCATAAACCATACATCATAGCGTAACCCATGTAATAAAAATGGAATTCTTAAACAACATGACATCATAAAACCATTCATATAAGATAAAGGAATTCATAAAAATAATTCCATCACAACATAGTAAAATCAATGTAAAAATATGGATAGAAACAGAACCCTTTATTTTCTTAGATGGAAAATAATTTCGATAAAACACTTGAACTCTATTCTTGAGGAAAATATCCTTTCTTCTTCAAAAACACTTTTCCTTTCTTAACAAGTCATAAAATTTTAAACTAAAAGAAGTTGATTAAAAATAAACTTGGAAACTTGTAAATGAAACTTCTTGGAAATAATGTTTTAAAAAAATCCATTCATGCCATATAAGTTTAAAAAAAAACATTCTTCTCATACTTTTGTCAGAAAAGTCAAAAAAGTACCTCGTATGAAAAACGACAAAAGATTCCTTTCATACATATTACTAAAAACTCACCGAAGGGTAAAAATGGATTTAAAAAATTGTAGGTGGATGGAAATAATATTACATATTGATGAAACATGGATGTGGATGATAAAATACACCCCAGTAAATACTTACGAATAAACAATCTCGGATAAAAATGAGATTGTGATATTTCCCTTACCTTAGGTCCGATTTTCTTTGTACGTGTCCGAAGCTCCTGTATAATGGTTTAAATAATGTTATTGAATTATTCCAGAATCATACATATTGATATGATATCATATATGGTCATATTCTTAGCTTCTTGTTAGTAATATTTCATTGTTACTTGTTACTCGGGTCTTTATTGCCTTTTGTTCTTATGCGTGTTTTGCCGAATAAATTCTTATTCTTATTTTAAGGTTATAGATAACTTATATCCATAATGGTATTAGTGTAACATATATCATATTTATTCATTCAATTCATTTATATAATTACTATGTAATGATGATCATGTAGAACGAGTCGCATCACATCGTGGAGACGGTATTCCGTACGTACGCACGAGTGATGATATCGTTCCTATGATCATGGAATTGTATTGGAGTATATGTATATTATTTCAGTATCAATATTACTTTATAATAATCATAAATAGTTACTCATTACACCATTATACCCATCCTTGTAAGGTGATGGTGGAAAATATATTACACCACGGCGTGGAGACGGTATTCCGTACGTACGCACGCGCGGTGATTTCATTTTTCCGTAGGATGGATAGAAGGTGAATTAGGGTTTTTTCATATTTATAATAACATATCAGTATGTAATTAATACTGATGTTATTACTTTATCATGAAACAACTAAAGAAGAAGAAGTTGAAGAAGAAAGAAATTGAAAAGATTGGTAATGGATATTACCTCTTCTTTGGAACGCTTCTTTGAATCCTCCACTTAGGGAACTAAGATTGGTCTTTTAAGAATACCAGGACCTCTAGGATTATTATAGGGAAGTGGAGAGGAGAAAATGGTAGGGGTTGGCCGATCTTGAGTGCTCAAATTGGTGTGAGGAGGAGGGGGAGGAGGTGCCCTTTTATAAGGGAGGAGAGGGGCACCTTAGGAATATCTCAAAATATTATTTTATATTAAAGTCAAAATCGGTTTATAATGGTTCCAAAGGGTCTTATTTCGAATCTAAAGTGGGGATGGGTCGAAATCCTATCAACCAATAGGATTTAGACAAGTTTAGGTTATTATTTTAACCTTATAAATTAGATTTAACTCTAAGTTAAATAATTTAACTTTTACCGTGTCTTTTTGTTTTCTTACACTATATGGTTAATACACTTACTATAACATGCCAAAAGAACCCCAAATTGTTTATTATTAATATATATATCCTTATATAAGTCATTTGGCCTAACCTTAGATTTTTAGGAATAAAATAACAATTAATAATATAATATTTGATTTAAAAACTATTTTGTGTCAATTTTGACACTATTTGATATATGATTTTTGTGAAAGTCATAACAGAATTATATGTTCGAAAAAAGTTGATTAAATCAACACTAATATATCATAGTAACCTAGAAAATTAGTGGAATTCATAAAAAGTCTCAAATTACATTTATTTTGGTGTTTATAACATCAATTATGTCAATATTTCATTAATAAGATAATTACTGCATCATCATTTTGTCATAAATAAATTAAATTATTTACTGTCTAAAAATTATAAATAAAATACCATTATGTATGAAATCTTTTTAGCTTTCTAATGAATTTTTATAGTTGAATTTATCTTATGTATAACCCCATATTAAAAATGATTTACTTACTAAACTTTGATTTTAACTATTTTAACCCTTCTTTAAATAAATTAATAATAAATGTCCTAATCTAATCCAAGTGGACCTAAATGGTCATATTTTATTCCTAAGTTTGTTTTTGGTCGAATTAAACTTGTCCAATAGAATTAGGACATGTGTTAGGGTAATAATAATATCATTTTTACCCTTAATTACCCTATTTACTTTTAACCGTGGTAAAAAAAGTAAAAAGTTACTATTCACCAAAAAATTATTTTCATCTCATTGAACCACATTTTAGTCCTTGATATTAACCGTGTCTCTCGGATTTTCGAAATTCCATTCACAGAAGCGGTAAAATTAAGTTTTATGCAAAATTCAGTTTTTAACCTACCACTTAGTGGTTTCACTATTCATCAAAAATTGAAAGTTTTCAGAAAAATACCAAAATTTCACCCTAGGCTAATTTCGATATTCTGAGTCCGAAAATGAAGTCCATTTTGAAAGATAAAATTTATAAAATTTCAAAAAGTGGTTATTACTATTCATAACGGCTAGTTTTAATAATATTTTAATAGCATATCGTTGTTTAGTGAAACTCGGTATTGCGTACGACGCAAGCTATCGAGGAAGGTCGCGGTTGCGTGTAAAGCAAGCCAAGCAAGTGTTGTGTAGAAAAAGATTCCTTTGATGATTTATATAACATAAAAGTCTCGGGTGTTACAATCATATTTTCTGGTAAGTGTTTCTGGGTTAGCTTCAAGAAGTGTGTACTATTTTTACATGATAAACCAGTTCTCACTGCTCAATAGTTTGAGTTAAGCCTACATTTGGGATCTCTAGTATCCATAATCATTATCATAAAAGTGTGGTGTCTTATAAGGAATCTAATCATCATTCAGGTTCAATCCTTCCATCTTATAAGATCTTGTCCTTAGACTGGTAGGTCTAGGAATAGGTTAGCACAAGTAAATATAAAAGTAGACTCTATAGAGTGATTGACTTATTTCAAAAGGAGAAACCTTTGATACCAATTTTTGTTATCGAGAAAGATAATGATATAGCTAAACTATTCTTAAGAAGGTTATCATCTGATACCAATTGTTAGGTCAGAACGAGTAATGGAAGTTGGTCTAAAGGGGGTGAATAGACTAGATTAAATTTTTTAATCAAATTAATTGATTAATTAAACTATTTATCAAAGTTAATTATCATAGTTAATAAGCTACAAAAAAAGTAAATAACACAAGGATTCTTTTTATAGTAGTTCGGTCTGAAGTTGGCATACTCTACTCTTATACCACTCTACTCGGTGAGAGATATGTGGGAACTAATATTATTTTTATGGGTGAATCATAACCCAAATATATAATACTTTTATAGTGGGGGGATAACCACGACACTGACTTTTGTATGGAGAGTCACAACCCTTACAACCTTACTTTAGACACTGGGAGTGAAAACCCTAATAGTCTTAAATTTATATATAGGGAGTCAAAACCCTTAGATCCTAAATTTAGAATCCAAAAGTCACAACCCATGGAAAAAGAATTAAAAATAATGATTTTGTGTGTAAAAGAATAAATAGAAAAATAGAAAGTTCATGTGAGAGATGGTGAATAGTGTTACAGACTCAGAACCAGATGAATGATAAGATAAATAATTAAAACAAAGGTAGTGGTTGTTGAGGATTAGATCAACTCATCTTATCAATGCAGTACAAGTTGAATTAGAAGAAATTAAACCCTTTATAGAATGTGCGGGTGATGAAATAGAGTGTCACAGGACATTTTAAATGCACAATAGTTTCAAAGTTCACAACACTTTCTCTTTAAAAAAATAGAGTGTCGAATATGTTAACCCATGTATGTTTTTTTCCATCGAGGGAAAGATATATATAGAGAGAGAATAAATATTTATTATTTTTAGCATCACTGATTCGTTCAGATATTAAAAATAAACTGAGACTGATCTTTCATAAATATCTCTATAAAAATCATAGTGCCATTGCCTCTTTATTCCTATAGAATAAATCTTAAATAAAATAATTTAAAATAATTTGAATAAATCTTCCAATAATATATCTAGAATAATAATAGTGTTGAATTATTTTAAAAATATAGTTTAAATCTATTAAAAACTATTTAAACTTAGTTAAAAAATTTCCTGTAAACTAGTAGCACAATCCGAAAGTAAATTCAAATATTTGATTTTAAATAACCCTGTAACTTCTAACTTTATTGAAAAAATACATTGAAAAAATTATTAATTTTTATCTTTAAATATTTCACAAAAACCATCAAAATCTCTTCTATAATAATCCTTATATTTAATGTGAATTTATCCAGTAGAAAAACCACAGAAAATAATCCATATAAATATACAGCAGATCAATGTTCAACATAAACACACAAAGAAATAGCAGCAAAGTAGGGTATATGAATGTAGGGTATAATAAAGTAGGGTACACGAAAGTTGGGTTCAAAAAAGTAAGGTTAACTGAAATTAGGGTTCACGAAAGTAGGTTTCATGAAAGTATGATTCACCAAAAGTAGGGTTCATTGAAAGTAGGGATCATGAAAGTGGGGTTCACTGAAAGTAGGGTTTCTAAAAGTTGGGTTCACCAAAAGTAGGGTTTAAAAAATCAGGGTTCATCGAAAGTAGGGTTCACCAAACGTAGGGTTTAATGAAAGTAGGTTTTACTGAAAGTAGTGTAGGGTTCATCAAAGTAGCGTAGGGTTTATCAAAGTAGTGTATGGTTTCTAAACCATTATTTGAACTATTTCAAAAGAAGATTTTCAAAAATATACTTTACATTATTGTGAAAGTAGGGTTTTAAATCATACTTTTCACTGTGGTGAAAGTAGGGTTGCCAAAACATATTTTTCACTGTTGTGAAATTAGGGTTTCTTAACCATACATTTTACTATTTTGAAAGTAGGGTTTCCAAACCATACTTTTAGAAAAATCTTGACAAAAAACTTTAACAAAATTAAACTATTTTTTAAAATCTCTTAACAGCAGATTAAAACTTTGGTCAAGAAGACTTATTTGTAGAAAATATTATTAGATTTCAAATGAATCAAGAAAAAAATAAATCTAACTTCTACTTATCTTAATTTCATTATAATATACAAGAAACAACATTCTGGAAAAAATGTAGCCATGGAACAGCATTTTAGAACTTCAAATAATTTATTAACCATCCAAACTACCTTTTTGGACTTTGATGTAAACTAATAAAATCAAGATAAACATGTTTGATTTATATAAAATAAAGTTTCATGTTAATCTAATAAATTTATAACTTGAACTAAATTAAATGCAGTAACTTTTCAAAACTACAGACTTTAGAATTTCTAAATCTACAGAAGCAAGTTCATTGAATTTTTAGAGTACTATAAAAGCATTTTCAGACTTCCTATTAAACTAATGAAGTTTAGATAAATCTATTATATATCCAATGTGATAATAATCACACAAATCAAAATACTTTATATTTATATATCATCAAAATAGAGAGGAAAATTAATTAAAAAAAAGAAAAACATGCACATGGACAAACATCCTATACATATTGATTTCTCAAGTCTTAAACTTTAGTGGTTTCCTTGATTGGAATGAAGTGAGTACACTTTTTCAACCAATCAATCACCACCTAGATATAATTTTTCCTTTGAGGAGTCTGTGGTAATCCCACAAAAAATTCCATGTACACCTCGTCCCATTTCCAAACTGACACCAAAAGAGGTTGGACCAACCCAAAAGGTTTTAGAAGGTTTGTATTTATTTATTGGTTGGTGTAAAAATGGGGCATATAATATGTAATGTCATGCTTCATACCCGACCATCGGAATTTACATCTCATGTCATAATACATCTTCATAGTGCCTGGATAAAAACCCATGAAGAAATATAATAGTAAAAAAATTGATATCCTCATAGATACTAGGACGATAAAGTGATCCAAAAAATGGAGAATACCATCTAAAGAGATAGAACAACTAGAAATGGTCTCCCCACTATACAAGGTTTCATAAATTTCTCTAAAATCATCATACTAATGCTAATACCAAAGAATAAAATCAAGGAGAGATGATGATAACTGCACATTAGTTAGAATTATACTTGAAACATCCTCTTGAGAATCTAGGTGAAACTAAGTGAATAGTCCCATAAGGTTTCAATCCTCCTTTGATTTTAGAACAACTTGCGACGGTACTTTCTTATTGAGAGAATCTATAATGACATTATCCTTCCCTAGGTTGTATTCAATGTCGAAGTCAAACATATGAAGGTATTCCACCCACTGCCTCTATTTGATATTCAAGTTTTTTTGAGAAAATATATAACTCATACTCTTATAGTCAGAAAAGACCATGAAACTATCCCCAAAAAGACAGTGACACCATCATTTAAGTGCATACATAACTGTGGAAATCTCTAAATCATGAGTAGGGTAATTATTCTCATGTAATCAAAGATAGAGAAAAGCAACCACATGATAATCCTACATAAGTAGGCAACCCAAACTCTGACTAGAAGTTTCATAAAAAACCATATATCTCTTACCAGTCTTGGGTATAATCAGAACAGGAGCCAATGTTAGGTGTCATTCCAGCTCATCAAAAGAAGTCTGACACTTTGCATCCCATATGGATTTAACCCCTTTCCTATTAAGAGTATTCAAATATTATTCCAAACTTGATAAATCCTTGATGAACCATCGATAATGTCCAACAAGGCTAAGGAAGCTCTGAATCTTAAAGATGTTTCATGAATCTTCCCAAGACAAAAATAACTTCACCTTATCAGGATCAACTGATAAGACATGCCTAAAAATCACATGACCCAAGAACTTCATTTCTTGGATCCATAAATTTCATTTTAAAATATTTCCATACAAATGGTGACCCTCAATATTTCCATAAAAAAATCAAATGGTACTCATTCTTGCTCTCAAATCTCGAATAAACCAAAATATAATCCATGAACACTACCACAAAGTGTTTAGATACTCATGGAATATCTGATTCATCAAATCCATGAAAACTAAAAAATAATTAGTCAAACCACATGGTATGATAAGATATTACTAATGGTAATACCTACTCTTGAAATACTTCTTTGGTATATCAGACACTAGAACTTTGAGTTGATGATAACCTAACCAAAGATCAATCTTTGAAAACCACTTTTCCCACTTAAATAATCAAAAAAGTCATCAAAATTAGATAAATGATACTTATTCTTAACTATTACCTAGTTAAAATTACAATAGTCCATAGAAAATTAGATTGAACCATCTAGATTCTTGGAAAAGAGCATGGGGGATTCCCAAGGAGAAACACTAGGGAGAACAAAACCTTTCTTCATCTGATCATTCAATTAAATCTTGAGATCTTTTAGATCTACTGGTTCCACATGATAATAGGGTATTGAGATAGGATATGTACCTGATACCAGGTCAATAATAAACTCAATATTCCTCTCTAGAGGAAGACCAGAGAAATCATTTGGGAAAACATCAAGAAAATACCAAATAACAACAGAAAGATCAAGAATGGAAGAAGCATCACCATGATCAACTTCTATAGTAGAAAAAAATCTTGAGCTCTAGGTGGGAAGGTCATACATGACATGACCTCAGATCCCACTCTCCCTAAAACACCCAAGAGATCCCATAGACCACTAGAAATGATGCACTCTAATGATAACAATCTATATCAACATTATAAGTGATATGCTAATCTATCTTGATGATGACATCAAATATATCTAGATCTAGAATGATAAAATCCCATACTAACTCTATAGTAGATATCAATAAGGAACACGATGGACACCGAAACCCCTTCTCTTTCCTCTTCCCAAGATATGTTTCTAACTACATAATAAAGGATATGAGATCCATTAGAAGTTTAATAATATCAAAAAAATGTCAAGATATAAACTATTGGGAATCACCTATATCAAATAAATTAATTTCTACTAAAGATTAAATAAATATGGTACCCCTCACTATCACTAGATCCACATCTACCTTCACCGAAAACTCTTCTACCACATAAAGGTGCTTCACTCCTAAGGTCTATGGCTGGAGTCATATAATCTTTAAAGCATATAACTAATCTATAATAGTCTTTGGATCTGCCGATACCTAACCACAATGAGGTGTGGATATATCTTGATAGAAATGATGCATATGGTCATAATGTCCACAACTGTTACACATCTTCATATGTGCAAAACAAGAATGTTGGGTGCACCCAACCTTACCAAATTGGTAGCAATTCAGAGGCACACTACTAGATTTACCTGAAGGTGAAGAGGAGGCCTAACAATGAGAAACACATCCACCACTCTCGTGATGATCTTGTAACTTCTTCTTCTTCCCTTGCGCACCATTGAAGCTTTCACTAGGTGGAATAGAAGGGAAAGAATAACCAACCTTTCCGGCCATATTTATCTCTTTCATCATTGCCCTGTCTACCATATTTGTATAGGTTAAATGTTTCAGTATAAATACATGGGATATAATATTTTGTCACAAACCTTGTGGGTACTTCTGAGCCTTTATCTGGTCATTCGTTACTATCTCTAGAGAGAAATGATCAAGCTCTACAAACTGATTAGTGTATACTGACACCGAATGCTCCCCCAGCTACAAAGAGAGGAACTCCAGAGACTACTCCACCATTAGCGAATATAGAAAAAACAACTCAAAGAAGAGAGTCTTAAAACTCTTATAGTAAAAAACCTCATGCATATCCACTAGTACAAACTGCCAGTCCTCTGCCTCTTGAGGTTCATTCTTACACTTAAAGTATGGTGGTTTCTCATGTAAGAACTCTTGTGATCGATACCTATCTCATATAGCTTTTGGTTGTACCTAAAAAAATTCATTCTTGACTTATGGTACATTTTGATTGACAAAACGAATTTACCATATGATATCCTTAATAATATTCTGATCTAGTAGAGGATTCCCTTAAGGATAATCCACTGCACCCTCCTAAAGAACCCATGAAAGATATCTCAGAGCCATACCACTGCACACCAAAATAGAAGAAATCATCATAACACAAAATAATCTCAATTAAAAATAGAAAACATTAATAAAAAAGTGATATTAAGATCAAGAATCAAAATAGGACACACACATCCCAGCATCCCATGGTAACTTGAGTCTCTTCATGGAAAGAGATATCCAGGCACTCACCGTAACCTACCTATCAAGTCTCAAAAATCCTATCTCTAGTCTACCAAACATCCTGAGACAAGGATTCTTAAGGAAAGAACACCATTGATACCAAACTGTGGTGAACCCAACTGGGAGACCCTCTCAAACTAGTTTCTAACCCAAACTATCACATATCCAAAGGTCATTCCCTATCACATCCTAGTTTTTATTTTGTCTCTTTTATTTTAGTTTATAATTTTTTATTTGGGTTTTATGTTGAGTCAATTCTATAAAAGAGGCCTTTAACAGTGCTATAATAGGCCTTTATCAATGCTAAAAAATCACCAACTACTGTAGTTCGATCAAAAGGCCTAAGTTTTTATCAACGCTAGAAAATTGCTGATAAAAGATACCATTTATCAGTGCATTTACATTCAAATTATATTTATCTTAACATTCATAATACCATTTATTTGATTCTTTTATTAATAAGGAAAATACTGCATCATCATTTTGTCATAAATAAATTTTATTATTCAATGTATAAAAAATATAAATAAAATACCTTTATATAGGAAATCTTTTTATCTTTCTAATTAATATTTATAGTCTAAGAGATAACATGTATAACCTTGTGTAAAAATTGTTTTACCAAAAGATATATGCTTATGCCATTTTTGTATTTACTTTAACTTAATTAATATAAAGTGTCATTATCACTTACAAGTGGCTCCATGGGGTCCCAATATAGACCCAAATATTCCCATGGTCGGAAATTTATCATCCAATAGGGTTAGTACATGTGTTAGGGTAATTTAATATTATTATAATATTATTTTTTAACACTTATTTACAGGATTTACATTTTAACCATGGTAAATAAAATATTTACCGAAGTACTTATTCAAAATGTCAAAAAATAAAAGTTACCTATTTAAAAAATTTGGACTTAAATTAAAAACATATAAGTGGTAGAAATTAATTTAAAATTAATTCCCATTATCAAAACAAAAAGCGTGTTTTTAAGAAATTATAACTATCAAACGATTGAAACTTTCTTATGTCTAGTTTAAATGTGAAATTACATTCAATGACAGAAATTGTATTAAATGGTAAAAATATAATCTAATTATAAATTAAAACCACTCAATAGTATAATTTATCACTATTAATTATTTTTATTAAAAAATTTATTTTTAATTAAAATTCAGTATTTTTCACTATTTGTCAAAAAATGAATGTTTTCAGAAAAATACCAAAAATTCACCCTAAGATAATTTTGATATTACGGATCCAAAAATGAAGTCCATTTTGAAAGATAAATTTTATAAAATTTCAACAATTTGGTATTACTATTCATAACATCTAGTTTGATTGGTTGTGGTGTGTTAGAACTTGAAGTTGCGTACAACACACTCTATTGTATTATTCAAAGAGAAGCGTACCATGAAAGCCTGGGGTGTAACATTCTCCCCACATTCAAATAATTTCATCCTCAAAATTTCTAGAATATTACTGCATAAAAAGACTCTGGTGGTTCTTCATCATAAGTTGCTCGGGTTCCCACATTGCCTCTTACATCATATGGTTTCTCCATAGAACTTTTACCAGATGAGTCATCTGGTTTCTCAACACTTGTTCTCTTGTATCAAGAACCTTGATAGGCTCTTTGCAATAAGACATATCAGGTTCCAATTCTAATTCCTCCTAGGTGAGTACATGCATTGGGTTGGGCATGTATTTTCTCAATAGTGATACCTGGAATACATCGTGAACTTTGGAAAGACATGACGGCATTGCCAAACGGTAGGCTACAGCCCCAATTCATTCTAGAATTTCGAAAGGTATAATGTACCTGGGACTTAATTTTCCTTTCTTACTGAAACGTATAACACCCTTCCATAGATATACCTTCAAGAAAACATTATCTTCTTCCTAAAATTCCAAATCCTTCCATCAGTTATCGTCATAGCTCTTCTGTCTACTTTGAGATTCTTTTATGTGGGTTTGAATTACCTTCCCCTTTTCCATCATTTCCTCCACAAGTTCTAGGCCTACAAGTTTTCTTTCACCAAAATCATCTCAACATGTTTGTGTGCGACATCTCTTTCTATATAACGCTTCATATGGTTCCATTTGAATACTTGAATGAAATCTATTATTATAGGAAAATTCTACCAGAGGTAAATATTGATCCCACATACCTAGAAAGTCAAGTGAGAAAGATCTCAACATTTCTTTTAAGGTTTGAATAGTCTGTTCTGATTGTCTATCAGTTCTAGGGTGGTAGGCAGTGCTCAAACAAAGTTTAGTATCTAGGGATTTCTGGAGACCTTTCCTGATTCTTGGTGTAAAATGTGGATCATGATCAGAAACAATCGATAGTGGTACTCCATGAAGTCTTATAACTTTATTAATATATAGTCTTTCCAATCGTTCAAGTGGTAAATCTTCTCTTATAGGAAGAAAATGTACTGACTTGTTAAGATGGTCAATAATGACCCATCATGCATCGTTCCTTCTAGGAGGATTTGGTAGTCCCATGAAAAAGTTCATCATCTTATTATCCCACTTATACTCAGGTATGCAAAGAGGTTTCAAGACTCCTCCAAGCTATTGTTGTCTAGATTTCACTTATTGAAAAACCATACATCTTGACACAAAATCAGAAATCTCCCTCTTCATGTTGTCCCAACAAAAATGTTCCTTCAAATCTCTATACATTTTGGTGCTACCAGGATGTATAGAGAAATTGGAGCTATGAGCATCATCTAACAATTCCATTTTCAGATCAGCTATATTAGGAACACAAATCTCATCCCAAATTTCAAAATCCGATCTTCATATACGAAGTCGATCAATCTCCCATCATTCACAGATTTAATCTTCTTTTGAAATTCCACATCATCAGCCTGAGAACATTTATACCTTTCTAGTAAAGATGGTTTGGAATCCATTTGAAAAATCATTAATGTTTCATCTTCCATGGTCATTCCCATATCCATATTTACAAGATCCATGAAAATAGGATCCCTTTCAACTCTAATATGGTTCAAAAATCCTTGATCTCTTCTGCTCAAAGCAACTTCCACCTTATTTTCCTTCCCCAGGTGGTAGTGTATCATGGAATCATAATACTTGAGTAGTTCAAGACATCTCCTTTGCCTCAGGTTGAGTTATTTCTATGAGAAATTATACTTTAAACTCTTGTGATCAGTATAAATCTCACATTTTTCACCATAGAGATAATTTCTCCATATCTTAAAAGACAATATTACATTCTCAAACTCAATATCATGAGTAGGATAGTTTTGCTAATGAATTTTTAGCTGTCGTGATGAGTAGGCAATAACCCTATCATTCTACATAAAGACATAACCAAGTACTTTCTTTGATGCATCACTATAAATAACAAACCCACCATTCCCTGATGGTAGAGTCAATATAGGATAATTGACTAATATTCTCTTCAGTTATTTAAAAAATTCTTCACACTATTTTGTACAAACAAATTTAAGCCCTTTACGTGTGATCTTGGTTAATGGGTAAGCCAATCAGTAAAAATTCTAGATGAAATGCTGATAATAACCTACTAAACCAATAAAACTGTGTACCTCAGTTATACTCGTCAGTGCTGGCCATTCTTGTATTGCTCTTGTCTTAGAAGGATCAACAGAGATTATATATTTAGAGACAATATGTCCATGAAAATAAATCTCTTGATGCCAGAATTCAAACCTGCTAAACTTCCCATATAATTTTTGGCTTCTAAGAGTCTTCAAAATAATGTGCAAGTTATTTTCATGATCTTCGTAGATTTTGGAGTATACCAAGATATAGCCAACAAATACCAATAAAAAGTCATCAATATATTGCTTGAAAACTCTATTCATTAGATCCAGGAAGATATAGGGTGCATTAGTCAATCAAAAAGGCATTACTGTAAACTCGTAATTCTTATACCTGGTTCAAAATCATATTTTCAGAATGTCTTCCTTATTCACAAAAAACTGATGATATCCAGATCGAAGGTCAACCTTTGGAAATTATTGATCTCCATGAATTTGGTCAAATAAATCATCAATACGATGTAGGGGATACTTGTTTTTTATTGTTATATCATTGATCTCCCTCTACTCAATGCACAACCTCACAGATCTATCTTTCTTCTTAACAAAAAGGATAGGGGCTCCCCATGGAAAAACACTAGGGAGAATAAATCCCTTATTACTCAATTCCTCTAGTTTTTTCTTTATTTCCACTAATTCCAAAGTGTCCATTCTATAAAGTGTCTTTGATATGGTCCTTGATCCAAGAATTAAATCAATGGAAAACTCAAATTCTTGTTATGGAGGATGTCCAGGTAAATCTTATGGAAACACATCAACATATTCTTTCACAATACCTACATCCTCTATTTTAAATTTCTTTTCATCGCCCATAGTTATTTCATTCTCTTCCCCACAAATAATTGAATTTAGCTGAGCTATTGGGGGTGGATCTAGATAAGAATTATGTGGTGATGATTTTACTCTAAAGATGAGGTGTTCTTTATCATCGTCTTCAAAAATAGTAACCTCCTTCTTCTTACGATAACTTTTTGCCTCATGGTCTGAAATCCAATCCATACTGAGGATTATATCAAATTCAATAAAGGGTATGATGATGAAAAACAATAGATAAAGAACATTTATATTCCATAATGGGAACTGATTCACAGAACTTTGTTGTAATGATACTTTACTTAAGAGTTTTGACTGACAACTCCCTTGTTAAATAAAATTGTAAATTTCTAATTTTCATAGAAAACTAGGAAGATATTAAACAATGCGATGATCGAGAATCAAATAAAGCATTGGCTAAACTTAAAAAAACCATTAAATTACCTACCACTATGTCTTTTGGAGCTTCAACCTTAGTAGTAGTGATAACATAATCTTAGCCTTGATCCCTTGGCCTCTTCTGAGGTAATTTCCCTTGACGCTTCAGACATTCATTTGAATAATTATCCCTTTATCTATAATTGTCACATTGAACATTGATAACCACTTTATTCCCCTTCAAATCATGAGTTTGGTGGCCATTTTTAACACAATTGTAACAAACGCCCATTCCCTTCAGGAAAGTTATAGGGTGTTTCTTACCAAATTTATTGCAGGATGCATATTCAACTTTTCCCTTCATACCCATATTTCCATTTCCATAGTGTTCAAAAGATCTCTTCTTCTCGTATTTTTCTTTAAAGTTGTAGGACTTAAAGAATTCTTTTTCTGTCTTGATAGCACATGAGGGAATATCTTCTTACAATGAGAAGGATTGTGAGACAGATTCTTGAAGAATAAATGGTTTTAACCCATAAAAGAAATGCTCAATATTACTTATTAGGTTGTGTATATAATCTACAGCATGCCTCACTAACCTTGTAAAGTTAGATTCATACTTTGTGACATTCTCATGCTCATTTTGCCTCAGACTCAAAAATTGCCTTTCCATATCTGGTCGATGGTCACGAGGAAAGTATTTTTCTAAGAAAATTTCATTAAACACCCTCCATTACATATTTGATACTTCTTCATCTTCCTTTGTGTTTTGAATCATTGACCACCATTGCTCGGCATCTCCAGTGGGGTGGTAAACTTCCATGAAAACCTTTTCCCTTTCACTACTCCCCAAGGAATGGAATATTTTCTCAAAGGAATTTATCCATTGCTCAGCTACTAGTGGATTTACACCCCCATTGAATGTTTTTGTTTGTTGAATCATGAAGTGATCTAACATTGATCCTCTATGTTGTGGATTAGGGTACTCTATACGGGTAAGGTTATTATTAATAACCTGAGTGAGTTGTCCCATTATAGTGATAAGCTGATCAGCACCAGCTGTATCACCAGCTCCACTATATTATCTTGAGTAGGAGGGAAATCCCAACATGGAGTGTGTGTGAATTAATAAGCTTTCCATTCCTTCCACTAGGATCCATTTTTAAGCAATTGCATAAACTAGATTAGTTTATGAATCAAAATACATAATTCCAAACTTGTAACACACTTAACATAAATTGAACAGTTTATGGATATAATCCATAATCATAAAAAATGTTTTTTTGAGGAATTATATACTCATAAACCCTTCATAATGGTTTGTAAATAAAATGTGAATTATCCTAAGCATATCCCCCGGGAGTTTCGTCACCAAGAGTGTAGCAAGGCCCGTTGTCGTGCACCAGTTCTCATTCAATTCTAGCTCAAAGTGGTGTTTTTGGGTTTTACCCCTAGGTATATCTAGGCCAGAGCTGCCTCTACCTGATCATATCTAGATAGGGATGTATTTCTTATAAAACTCACAAAGTCTCTACAATACCAAAATTCTAGGAAGTTATTCTATACTAATCCTCAATTTCTATCTTAGGGTAATGTGCTCAAATAAGCGTTTATCTAAATATAGATTCCAAGGTTTGTAATAAAATTCCTCTGATACCAACTGTAACGCCCTGACCCTAGTTACCTAGAGTCAATGCATTATTACATAACATTGAAATGATCACAAAAGATCAAGTCTCGATATAACGATTAATTTATTATCCTTGGAAGTACTACATACATTTATATGGTTCACATTACATTATAAAATGGAAAAAAACAACATTGTTTCCATGTAAAAACATGAGATCTCATAGACAATCCCTATAGGTCAGTCATAATATACATCCACACATCTCGGGAAAAATAAAACATAGAAATGGGTGAGATCAGATGCAAAGTAAAGATAACAATATTGCGCAAACTTTCATAAATAAGCATAAACATTTAAGGCAATGTATAAGACTAAAACAAACCCCTTTTAAACATGAACATCAGCATAATATGGAAAAGATGAAATCAAATAATTCCATTTACTTATTCACTTGGATATTCTACTAGTCGAATAATCACATGCAATATCAATTGCTACTTTCATAATGATAGAATGCATAATTCCAGACTTTCATAACCACATAGTCAAGGCCTTGTGCCAAGACTACATATAAGATTTTGTCAAGGCCTTGTTCAAAGAAACTAGTTTGTCTTATGAGACCCACCGATGTATCGAGGAGCTATAGTGGGCTCCAACCGTCACTTACTAAGTCCAATGCATTTCCTATATGAAAATGTTTAAACATAACATAAACATTTTTATTAAAACTGGCTTACAAAATGTCAATACTTTATCCATAAACGATGAATGGTGTGAAATAAGACATCCATAGTCAAACATATCACAAAACCTTCAATGTAATATGGATGTTTCATATCATTATAAATCAACTTCAAACAAAATTAAAATCCATCAAAGGAAGTTGACATAGATGAAATAAAAACCTTTTTAGAGAAATATCTATTTCTATTTTGAAATCATTTAAAAGTCATGTAATTATAAAAGAAAATATTTATATTTGAAAATATTCTTGTAAGATTTTAAGGGAAGCTTTAACCATGTTATAACAGTGGAAAATAGCTGCATCTGCCGTATTAGTTTAAAAAAATACATTCTTACATTAATTTTGTTGAAAAGGTTAAAAAGACATTTGTTTGGAAAATGATGAAAATATTCCTTTCAATCCATTTTATAAAAAGTAAAACAAGGGTATAAATGAATTTAACCTATATTCTAGTAAAAATATTTTTTGTAATACATTTTTATGAAACATGGATGTGGATGATAAAGAGGTCCCAATAGATACTTATATAAAAAAAACCTTGGATAATAAAGAGATTGTGAAATTAACCCTTACCTTGTAATTTTCCTTGGTCGAGGGTAGTTTAAACTCCTATAAAATGGTGAAATAATTTTTATTAAATTATACAATAATTATATATATTAATATGATATCATATATAATCTTTTAACATTGCTTTGTTAATAATATCTCTGTATTATCATCATTTCGGGTGTTAACTGATTTGTTTTCCTTTATATGATTTGTTATGTAAGTAATATTTGATAGGGATAGGATGTATCGTATTCAAATTCATAATGATATCAAGTCTTTAAAAATTAAATTTAATCATCAAATGAAAATTAGTCTCGAATGGATACGATGGGGAATGAATCTCATCGTGTTCGTAAAGACGGTAATCCGTACGTACGCACGAGGGACAATATCATTTTTTTGAGATTAAAATAATATATAATTGGATGGTATATCATATATACCAAATAATTATCATGTTATATTTATTATTTACATCAATTAAACATCGTTATTATACCCATCCAAATAATAATGTATTGAATAACAATTAAACCATGACGTGGAGACGGTAAGCCTTATGTACGCACGTATGATGACATGTCATTCAAATAATGTATAGAATAATGAATATGGTTGTACCATATGTATAATAACATCACAGTATATAGAAGATACTAAAGTTATAATTTTAGAATGAAAACAACAAATAAATAGGAAGTGGAAGAAGAAAGGAACTTGAAAGAGGTGATGAAATATTTACCCCTTCTTCAGGTTCTTCCTTTTGATTTGATCAAAAGGTATCCTTTGGTTGGATTTATGACTAAATGAAGGCCTCTAAAATTAAGTTAGGACATTTTAGTGGGTATTTAGGAAGGGTATGGTTGAGACAAAAGGTTCTGAATTTCTGAATTAAAGAGAATGGGGAGTGCCCTTTTATAAGAAGAGTGAGTGGCACCTTAGGAAAAGCTAGAAATAATATTTTATAATAAATTAATTTTCGGTTTCTAATAGATTTTAAGTAGATTATTTAAATTATAAGGTGGGTATGGGTTGAAAACCACTCAACCTATATGTTTTATAAAGGTTGGGTCACTATATTAACCTTAGATTTTACGTTTAACTCTTAGTTAAATAGTTTGAGATTTACGATGTCGATCTCTTTGTATTTTTATATTATATGGTTAATAAAATTACTATAAACTTCCACACTAACCCAAAGTGGTTTAATAATGATACACCTATCATTATATAATTCATTTTTTCAAGACATAGATTTTTAGGAATATTATATCAATCAATATTATAATATCTATTTTTAAAACTCCTTTATGTCAATTTTGACACAATTTAATAATTGATTTTTGTTAAAGTCCTAAAAACATTATTAAGTAGAAATAAATTCATTTAATAAATACTAACATGTCATATTGACTTGTAAAATTCTTTCATGGCATGAAAACGTTCAAATTATATTTATTTTAACATTTATAATACCATTTATATGATTCTTTCATTAATAAGGAAAATACTGCATCGTCGTTGTTTGATAAATAAATTCAATTATTAAATGACTAAAAATTATAAATAAAATATCTTTATGTAGGAAATCTTTTTATATTTCTAATGAATATTTATAGTTAAAGATATAACATGTATAACCCTATGTAAAAAAAATTTACGAAAAGATATATGCTTATGTCATTTTTGTGTTTACTTTAACATAATTAATATAAAATGTCATTATCACTTACAACTAGCTTTATGGGGTCCCAAAATCGACCCAAATATTCCCATGGTCTGAAATGTATCATATAATAGCGATAGGACATGTTTTAGGGTAATTTAATATTTTTATAATATTATTTTTTTACCATTATTTAAGGGATTTACCCTTTAACCACGGTAAATAAAATATTTACCGAAGTAATTATTCAGAATGTATAAAAATAAAAGTTACCTATTTACACAATTTGGACCATTTTATTCTAAATACGGAATCCATTTTTCTAAATTCAAAACTCATAAGTGGAAGAAATTAATTTAAAATTAATTCTCATTGTCAAAACAAAAAACATGTTTTTAAGATATAATAACTATCAAAAGATTGACACTTGCGTATGTCCAGTTTAAATGTGAAATTAAATCCAATGACCAACATTGGATTAAATGGTAAAAATACAATATAATTATATTTTAAACCCACTTAATAGTATAACTTATCACTATAAATTATTTTCATCAAAAATGTTGTTTTAATTAAAATATAGTATTTTTCATTATTCGTCAAAAACTGAATGTTTTCAGAAAAAATACCAAAAATTTATCTTAAGCTAATTTCGATATTTTGAATCCAAAAATGAATTCCATTATGAAATATAAAATTTATAAAATTTTAAAAAGTGCGTATTACTATTTATAACGGCTAGTTTGATTGGTTGTGCTGTGTTAGAACTCAAAGTTGCATACAACACACGCTACTGTATTATTCAAAGAGAAGTGTATCATGGAGGTTTGGGGTGTTACACATATGATAGTTCTGATCATGAGACCTCAACTAGTAGGATCTGTATGCTACAACCTAATCAGCTTACATCAAAACGGCACCTAGCCAGATTTCTAAAGCATCATAGTAAACAATATAACTTATGTCCCGCTCAGGAAGAATAATGATCAGAGTTGAATTTATTATTCCCTTTAAGTCCCAAAAATATATTTCTTATGCTTTAGACCATAGGATATTCACACATTTATTGGTCAAGATCGTAATAGGTGCTTCTAGGCAAGAGAAGTCCAATATTAATCACTTCCAATAGCCATATATCCCTAAGAAGCTATGTATATAAAACACATTCTTGGTATATTCCTAGGAAACTATGGTGATCACCTTCTCTGGGTTAATTGATATGCCTACCTTAGATATTATATAACCCAAGATGTGAAATGTGTAGATCCAAAAGTATAATTTATGAATATTTTTATATAGACCATTCTCTCTCAATGTACTAAACACAATATCAAGATGATCTTCGTGGTGTGTCTGGTGGAAAAATACACTAATATGTCATCTTTAGAGACCACCATGAAGTAATCAAGATATTGATGGAGAACCCGGTTCGTTAGATCCATGAAGACCATCAGTGTGTTCATCAAATTGAATGACATAACCAGATAATTGTACAAGCCATACCTGATATGGAACATTGTATGTGGTATGTCTTATGGACTCATTCACAGCTGATGAAAACCTGACCTCAAATAGATCTTTGAGAAAACTATTGCTCATATTATATGGTAAAATTGGTCATCTATACAGGTAGTGGATACTTGTTCTTCACTATAAGCTAGTTCAGTCAGCAGTAATCCACACACAGCCTCAGGGTACCCTCCACCTCCTTGTAAAAAAGGACTGGTGATCCCTTAGGTGATATGCTAGGTCATATGAAACCCTTTTCCTCTAAATATTTTAGACGCTTATTGAGTTCCTGGAGCTCAGTAGGTTTCATCCTATACAGAAGAATGGAAACTAGTACTACACCTGGAATAATATTGATGGTGAAATCAACCTCTATCTCAAGAGGTAATCCAGATAAATCATCAAGGAATACATCCATGAAATGATCCACTAAAGGATGTAATTATACTAGCTATATTACCTTGTCACTCATAAAGAGACTCATCAATTGATTTATCACTCCACCTAGCCCAGTATGCTTGGTTCTATCTCGTCATTTCTGGATATCACATTCACCCTTATGAATATAAACGCTTCCATTGGGTGATGAGAAGGCCACCTGCTAGCGATTGAAATCTACTAGGGCTAGATAGGGAATAAGTCAGTCAATTCAGAAAATGAAATCTAATCCTTTCATATCAAGGAAGAAGAAAATTTAGAAGAATCGGTACCCACATATCTCAAGGGTCACTCTTGCCACTGGTGTATTCCATCTATTTAAACCTCAAGAGGAGTGTCGAGAGACATGATTCCATGAAATTGCTCTATTACCAAACCCAAAATTTCCACAATCGTAAAATATATAAAGGATCGGTAAGAACTTTTATAAAAAAGGGATGATAATAAATTAGAGGTTAACTAAATAGTAAGTCTAAAGATAGATGGCCCCGGACTATACATCTTAGGTATTAGATATATTGTATAAATATGGCCTGAATCATGGCCCTCAAATGTTTCCAGACTAGCCTGAGCAGATCCACTCTGTTGACACTGAAGATCTGTCCCCTAGTTACCTCATCCAAGACCACTACCACCTCAATCTGATTAGATGGTAGAATAAAAAATTCTAACTTGATGTGGTGTTGTGGATATCTTGCCTGATAGAGGAATCTGTATGGATCCTCTCTCACTAGAAACTATAGGAAAAGACTATCATAAGTGCTAAATGTAATCCATCCTACCGTAATGTCATCACCCAATTGGATTCCCCATGAATTGAAGATTCTTATGGCCTAGCCTACATCACTAGTGACACACTATAGAGCCAGTGTGTTTCACATGGCTAGAACATCCTCTACATGAAACCTCAAAACGACACTTCTTACTTCCAGAGGAACCATCTCCCTACCTCTGAACAAAACTGCCCTGGCTCACATTTCCAACCTCTCTGATATTCCATTATATAGTTATGGCATGGTTCACTATCTTTGTAATGATCATCAATTGAAAGAACATTCACCTGTGATTGGACAACATACCCAATACTTTCCTCAAACACCTCATAGCTATCAAATCTTTTCCAATCAGAGATGGAGGGAAACCCTAAATCAAGCAGAATACTCAATCACAATAACAATGCCCAACTATAGATGCATGAACTCCATGGTGCAGTCTGCCATCAGTGTCTGTAGGATGAAGTGTCCATGTTAGGTTGTCTAGAAGTCTACCCAGACTATTCCTCAATGGAACTTGGCCTGAGATATGAATTCCCACCAGTTCTTGGTAGAATCACATAACATGTAGGTAGCGAGCTTCACCCTCCACTCTGGAGGCATCTCTAGATGGTCGAAGGTAGATACCATGACTTCTAACCATGAATCATTGGGATGAGGTCCATGATCCCTTGAGAAGGTTGGAGGATTCTCCTATTTAAAGTCATTAGTAAGCTCTCCCATAGTTGTGGAAGTTTTGGGAGCACACTAAATAGACTGAAAGAGCTGAAGAAAACTATTATAAAAATGAACATCTATGCCCAGTGGATCATTAGTAGGGGGTTCCACAAGCGGCACTATGGGAGGTACTATAGGTGGCTTAGGGACCACCACCTCTGGAGTTTTATCATCACCACTCTATTGGCATATAGAATGAGTATTTCACATTATAATAGTTCTGTAATTTCCAATACCACTCCTTATACATGATTTATAATGGATAGGGAAATCAATAAAGAAAGGTAAGGTACAAAGCCTACCAGTAATCATGACACAACTGACAGCCTTCTCCTTGAACCAGGCTTAGGTGATATGTCAAGGGTCATAGAGACATGAACTACTTCCTACAGTAAGGGTCTTGTCCCGGTCAGGGTCTCATAATTACCATATTAAGTGACCATTTCATTTTAAATGTGGTATTCATTTTAATTAATTTATATATTTAAACCCATTTTTAAATGGTTAAATTAAGTGGATTGTAATTTCTATTTTATAAGAGCCCATACACCTTATAAATTGAAATGTATCATCCAGTTAATTTTAACCACTACACATTCCATCCCATGAAACCAATGGTCCATGTATCAACATGCAATTAACTATTACATTAGGTGTCTCCTTTAACCTATGCAGAAAAACACTATTAGGATAAGGAAAACGTTTTAAGTGTATATTATGTTTTCAGTCTTGTAAAATGAGTTTTCACACTTCAATATGGAAAATTAAAATCACTAAAAGGAATAATAAAATAAGGAACAACAATAATCACTTGAAAAACAGGAAATGCACACTAAAAATTAGATATGGAATGACATGATTCATGAAGTTTTAATCCTATTGTTCCTAGTAAGATGCATGATTTGACATTACCTATTATTATTGAGATATGGTAAAATAATCCAACATTGTTAATAATTTAATAAAAAATATTAATGGAACAAGACAAGTGCATCACCCAATGGTTAAATCTAAGAAACGGTAACAAACACAAGAAATAATGGCATTTTCCCATCCTATGAAAATTGGGTTTCCCCTATATGTGGGGTAGCTACTCCCAGACACAGGATAATTAAAAAATTCAAATATTATAGTCCCTTTTCTAACCCAAATAGTAATACAAAAAGTAAAACGGGGCTTTGATACCACTTTGTATCATCCCTCCCCAATTTCCACTCAATAACTCCCTGAGACAGTGGGCTACAAGACCTTAATCATGCCTCCTCGAATGCCAGAGGCTGCCAACTAGAAGGGAGGGCCAAGGGTCTATCCATGTAGGGACTATTCCCTCATTGATTAGAGTGAGAATAGTAGTAGATGATATAAATTAAAATAGCGAAGGAATAAATAATAAAAACATAATAATAATAACAAACCATGCAAGAGAAATAAACAACTAGTGGAATTTGAATCAACCATAATTGATAAAAATAGTAATTATGATCAAGCTATAAAAAATTAGAGTATGGGGGGATTAAGGGGTACAATCATATACTACATGATATCACAATGTACAAAAGTGTAAAAAAATTTACAACAATCAACCCAAGCATATGCTCAGTCCTCTACCCCCAAACTCCATCCTAAGTTGTAAATCGATCACGCATCAGAAGCCGCACACTTCCCTTTATCCATACCCACAATCATGAATTCTAATTGGGTAAAAAAGGAGGACCAAGTAGGGTGTGAGATACAATCTTAGTAGTTTGTAACCCATGGTTTCTAGGCCAATCCATTTAATTCAATAAATAAATGATAATGTTATATAATAATAAATGTAGGGAAATAAATAACTGAACGGATAAATAAATGCTTCGGCCTAGGTTCATAAATAGATACTCAAATGATAACACCCACTTCATCCTAAAATTAACGTCTAAACCAAGGTACCTATACAAGTGATATGGTATGTGAAAGGAACATAGTAAATAAAGTGATCAAAGAATCCATACTCCAAGCCTGTGCATTAGTTTGGGGGTTCACATCTCCATGACAACACACTAGCATGATTATAATATAAATATGTCTCATCACATGTAAAGAGAGAAAACATGCCATTAAATCCAAATGTGGAGTCAGGATCTCATCCAAAGTGATCTATAAAGAATATTGTGGGTCTCTACAGGTGTCTCTGATATAACCAATTCCACAATGCCCATCCCAGGTGACCCATACAACATCTCTTGCATCACTCATGACATGGTGACTCTAATTCTATACCAAGTATCTCATATAGGGGACCGGGGATAACTCTAGGAATAGTGTAGCCATCTTTTCAATGCATCCATCCTCGATTTCTCCCCTAGGCAAATAGTCTCACTCATGAGTATGAGTGATCCGCCTGGAGAGCCCGTACATGGAAAACCAATGCATCACTCCCAAAACATCCAGAAGATCCCACAAATCATGGTGAGTCCATCCACAACATCCTTAAGCTGAGAATCGTATTCTCTATCAGCCCAGAGGATGTGAACATAGTACTGAAGGAAAATATCACAAGGCATTACATATACAATTACATATCATAAGTAAGGCATGACAATATCACATGCTCACAAGATAGCATAAGCGTAACATCCAATTAAGACCAATCATTTATGGAATAAAATAATTGGAAATATTCAAAATGAATTGAGAAAAGTATTAAAAGTGTAAGACATATGTTTTTACTTATGTTTAATGTATAAGTAAGGAGTTACAGGCATTCAGATACGGTAATAAATATAACTAATGATATAAATCACAAGCATGAAGTGTAAAATCATCTTGCATAAGTCATAAACATTGGAAATGGTGTATGGAAGTAAACACCAAGCTTGGATGGGAAATATAATGCCTAAAAATTCATCACAATTCAATTATAGAGTAATATAATTTGACCAAGGAGTAACATACATGGTGTTTAGCAACTCAAAGCCTGGGAAAAATAGGCTACAAGGGTGGCACACTCATAGGGGTAACCAATGGCAAGGATAATGACCCAGATGTCGTTTTCCTCATATGTTAAGGTCATACAAGACTTGATAATTTCATTAAATTTATTTAGTAAAAAAATTTAAGGCCTCGCTGGAATATTCTAGCACATGACACAACAACGTGTTATTTAAAATGCAACAAAATGGGCGAGAAAAACCTAGACCACCTACCTCGATGTAGTCGGACTCCACTCATAAATTTTAAAGGATTGATTCAACATATAACATCCTTTTTATTTGGACAAAAAATTATTTGGATGAGAAATGAGGGAGGCAGCTTAATCCCTAGATCCTTAAGGAGGAGGATCTCGAGCAGGGAGAGGATGGGAGCCTGCTGGAGAAAAAGAGGAGGAAATGGTTTAATTAAAACACTCATTAAGGAAAAAATAGGGAATTTCACCATAAAAACAAGGGTGTGTAGTTTGGTTACATAGTTTTCCAAATTGTGCACTAAAAATTTGCTAAGCCACTACTTCAAAGGGCACCCCGCACAGTTAGGCGTACGGTTTCTCTAACGGTGTGCAAACTATGCAAAAGCGCTTTGTCCCAAAGCCCTGTAACACCATATAATCATGTACCTAGGGTCTCGCAGTTTCTAACAAACCATGTTTCCCCAAAACCCCACTTTATACAACCGCATGTTTTAGGGAAGCTGTGAGGGATAGGTGGCATAGTTTATACTGACCATGTGGCATGGTCCTTTCTTCCAATTTCGGGACTCTAGGTTTCGAATGAGCCCCAAACATACCCGATTCCTCCATGACTTCATTATAAATCATTATAAAATCCATTTTATGGAATTTAAACAAAAAAACAATTTTTACCCAGTTCAAATCAAGGATGTTACCGTTAGGGTAATATTCTAATATTATATTTACCCTTAATTACCTGATTTAACTTTAACCGCGGTAATATATATTACCAAGGTTATTATTCATATTGTAAAAAAATAAAAGAGACCTATTTACTAAATATTTACCTTATGATTCCAAATATAGATTTTTTTTAAACTAAAAACAAAAAATTTGATAAAATCAATTTAAAATTAATCTCATTGACAAGGTGCAAAAATGTGTTATTAAAGTGAAAACATTCAAAAGATTGAAATATTTTTACATCCATATTCAATGTGAAATTGATTTCAATGAGCTAAATTGGATTAAATGATATTGAATCTATCTAATTATAGTATAAAAAAATTA
Organism: Viscum album; assembly: GCA_963277665.1. Lineage (NCBI taxonomy): Eukaryota > Viridiplantae > Streptophyta > Magnoliopsida > Santalales > Viscaceae > Viscum > Viscum album. The sequence continues at coordinate 1,266,272,400 of OY728157.1, read as the reverse complement.
AAAATATAATTTAGCACTATAAATTATTTAGATTAAAAATCTATTTCTAATTAAAATGCAGTATTTTTTATTATTCATCAAGACATGAAACTTATCATAAAAATACCAAAAATCCAACGAAAGTAATTTTTTATATTACAATATCAAATAAAAAGTTTATTTTTTAAAATAAAATCTTTAAAAGTGTGGAAAACTAGATTTTAAACATGTGTTCCATCAAAAGGTGGAAAAACTGCCTTTTTAGAAAAATAAGTCTTTTATACGTAAATTTGGATTTGTTTTTATATAATATATTAGAAACACATAATATGAAGGTTAAAAATTATATTGAATATATATTTCATTAATATAATCCAAAAAGAGTGATTTCATTATTTTATAAGCATAATTTTTCACATTTAAATAGTTTTTCAGATTAATATTTCATTTTATTGAAAAAAATGTTTTATTTTAATTGATAATTATTTGGGAAACAAAGAATTAATTGTATATAAATTTTTACACTATATTTTCCAAATTACGTTAATCATGATCAAACCTTTCATTCTAATGGGTAGGTTATTATGGTATAATTCAAATAATAATATTATTTCATTTAAGATTGATGTGGCGTATTATGTATGCTATCGAACATAGTTTTTCCTTTTAAAACCCTGGGATGTTACATTCTCTCCCCATTTTGGAAATTATTTCCACGCAATTTTGAGTTTGATCTAGGTAACTAAGGTTTTACTTTTCAAAATACCTTTATTAGAATCCCACATCGAAAAAATGATTAATGAAACTTCCAAATTAAAATAAAGAAAAGAAAGTATGAAGGTCACTTAAGATAACACATACTGGGGTTACATGTAGGAAAACATGGACATAGAAGAGAAAAATAACTATCAATTTCTGATGAAGAGTGATAAAGAATAAGGCCACGATAAATTTAACAATCACACAACCAATAATTTTTGATGGGTTAAAAGTTCATTGATTTCCTAGTAAGTAAATTAAATGGATATAGTTTTTGTTTCAAAATTATTTTAATTGAGTTGAGTAACTGTTTTACTACCTAGAATAATAACATAATGAAATATACTAACTTGAAAGGTATAGTTTCATCCTTTAATCAATTTACACCACAAACTCATATTTTTCTACAAATGATGAGTATTCAATATGAATTATTCACGCCTGAAGAACAAGGATCAACTTATATAGAATCACATAATCCAAAAAAGATTAACTATATATTTCTTTTATTGTGAAACAGTAACCAAAACCAAAATGTATAGGTTAAGATAAGATAATTTCCCAAAAATAATAAACCTTTATATGATAAAAAATTACATTAATTTCCGAAATTGGACAGTAATACTCAAAGTTCAACATAGAAAATTCAAAAAATAACTATAATTAAAATTCCTAAAAAATGCTATAGTAATCTTTCTACCATAATCATATAAGATTCCCAGAATAGTGACAGTACTCTGAAATAACATTAATCACTTAATCGCCAAATCATTTCAAATCTCATGGTTATCTAAAAACATATTTTCCCAAAATGAACATAAACTTTATCCATAAGATGGTTAAAATAACGAAAAACAATTTTATACTAACTACAACATCATGTAGGCTAGACGTAGGTGATTCACCCTTGTCACCATTCTGTTGTGTTTTTAATTCTTACATCCTATTCGGATATAATGCGTTGTCACCAATCCAGTGGGTTGTCATTTTTCAAAAACTATATAATTCTTATAACATTACCAAAATATGATAAAATCAAAAAAAATAACCATAACATGTTTTAACCTAAAATTTTATCTCATACCTTCCTTTTTGAATCCCAAAATGTAATAACCCATTATTACTTCAAAAATGAATTTCTCCAAAAAAGAATGGTAGTCACCTTAAAATTTTGTATCTTAAAGCATTAAAAGGGTTTCTAAAAAACCGATATTATGATCAACCTGAAAATTATAAAACCATGATGATATCCATATCTCATAAGAAAACATCCAGATATTCAAAATTTTCTCAACCATATTTTGATACCAATTATAAGGGCGCGGCCTTAAATATTACATGTCTTAGTGTTTTTGAACAATAATTCACATTCGAGGATCTTTTTAGTTTATATTTTTAGAGAAATAGAAGAAGAATCATACAATATAAACCAATAGATTAAAAGTGGAAACTTATAATGAGTGTCAATTTTTTTCTACAATATAAAACTATTTAAAATAAAACATGATTTATCTTTATGAAAAAACTTCACAATTATCCCCTTGATCTCATCCTTGTTTTTATTCTCCCTTAAACCTTGTGAAAGAAATTTTAGAAACTTTGGATGAGCACAAATGACTCGTAATGGATATAGAAAGAGGGAAACCATTAGTTCAGTAAAGTCATGATAATTTATATAACGTTTACCTTTATAATCAATGTTTATTGAGAGCCTGAAAAAAAAAATCACATGAAAAAACACACATTTTATCAAAAAAATTAATTAAAACTTATAGAAAGTAATTAAAACTCTTTCAAGTGACTTAGAGGATAATATACATAAAACCCTTTCAGAACCCTTTCTAAACACATTTAATTAGAATAATCATATGAATGAATTACAATTTATATATTACTATCTTACCCAGTGCTATCCGGGCTACCCCATGTTAAGCAGTAATGGTCTTACTCGACACTATTTGGACCACCCCATATTAAGTTGTAACGGGCTTCCCCGACTCTATCTAGGATACCCCATGTTAAGATGGAACTAGTTTACCAGGTGCTATCTAGGCCACCACATGTATAAGATATATCGAGCTAACCCATTTACAATATTTCTCAAGTACCATATCATTAATAAAACACTTTTATCATAAATCCCTTTGAAAAAATATTTTAATACCATATGAAAAAACAATTTCATATAAAAACACCCTTTTCATTTAAAAGAAATACAAAAAATACAAAATTTAAGTGTAGAGGGTTTTTCATTTAAGATAATATATAATCTTTAAAATGAAACTTGAAAATAAATAATAGTCATTGTGGTGGGAAATTTGTATTCGCAGTATACGTTAATAATAGAACATTATTTTTTCATTTTTTTAAAAATTCTATATAAAACTTGTAAAAATATTCCTTTTAAAAACATTTGAATAAAAATAAAAATATTCATTAAATTTCCTTTATAATCCTTTTATATCCATATAAATAATTATGTAAAATAATATCAAGAATATTGACATGGAAAAAAATATTTGACAACTAAATCTTTAAATATTCAAGGTGTTCCATACAACATTGAACATTTAAATCAGAAGATCCATGAAAGAATAACATTTAAACAAACATTAAATAACATGATAATTAATACAAAAATTATATGATATGTCAAAGTGGGTTGTGTATACACCTCATAAAAGAAGGTGGGTGTATGTCATCAAAACATAACTCAATGAAAGAAGATTGAGATGAAGTCTCTCACCTTAAGTTAGACTCATCACATACAATATTTATATTCATGAATAATAAACATAGGTTGATTCTTTACTTTCTTGAAAACCTTATTAAATTTTATTATTCCTTTTATATCACTAATTATCATGTTATAATAATTACATAATTATTCAAGTTCATTTAAGACGTTTTTTATGATATTCAGTACTTGAGTCTTAAATATATTTACTATGATGTTAATAGTAAAAGTGGTCATATGTCCATTATATCTTGAATAATATTCAAGTCATTATTATAATTTATATACATCAATTATACTTTCAAATAAAACCATTATGTATGGTTATGAAAAATGAACTACATTATAATCCGGGAGACGGTAGGAAATACATACGCATGAGTAACATTTTCATTTTTAAATGATATTTATGCAAAGAAAGTAAGTATAATTTTATAATTTTCATAATTACAATAATTTAATTAATATAATATTAATCATTAAAATATACTTATATATATCATCCATGTGACGTGGTGATGAAAAACAAATCGCATTGCTTTATAGAGGTAATAGTTCACACGTACACAAGAATATAAGTATCATTTTATAATTTTCATAGTTATCAGAATATCATTAATATAATATTAATCATTAAAATATATTTATATATATAATCCATGTCATGTGGTGTTGAAAAACGAATCACATCGCTTCATGAAGGTGATAGTTCACATGTATGCATGAGTAATGTTATCATTTTTTCATGTATAAAAAGATAAGAATTTAAATGATATATTATCTCTTAATAATGATAAATACGTCATTAAAATAATATATAAAATTTAATTCCTTCATTATAACTATTCTTGAGATACAGTGATGTAAAACAAATTATATTTGTTCGTGAGGCGGTAGTTCACTCTAAACACGGAGGATAATTATTTTCCCATTTGATGGAAGTGGATATGGATTTAGTTTATTATATTAAAATAATAAAATATAATTATATTGATGATACTAGATTTATTATTTCATCATGGTTAAAAAAAACAAAATAGAAACACTTAATTAAAAATAATACATTTTCTTCTGATAATCTTTTTTTCTTAACACCTTAATACCACTAAGGGTGGTGTTATTCCTAAACTAAGAGATATATAATCTAGAGATAAATTCTAGGAATTTATTTTGGTAGATATTTTATTAAAAAATAGTTTTTAAGTGTGAATAAAAGATAATAAGAGGCTCCCATTTGTAAGAGATGGGAGGGGAAGTCTTGGAATTCTTAAAAACATTAAATTAATTTAAATTAATTTTCTGTTAAAAATGGATAAAAAATAATTTATTTATAATATAGGATAATTTTGGATCCAAATAAATTCATACAATTAAAATTAGACAAGTTTTGACTATTTTTTAATCCTTATATTTTTGTTTTAACTGTTATTTGACCTCTTTAATTCTTACATTGACAACATGTGTTTTTACTTTTAAGGGTTAATATTGTCACTATAAATTTACAAAAGAACCACAAATGGATAATTAATGAATCCTTAAACCTTATCCCAATAATTTGGTAAAATTTTATATTTTTATGTATTTTATATCATTTCATAAAATATTGTTTATTTTATAAAATCATTTATGTAAATATTGACACTATTCAATACATGACTTTTTAAAAATATCATAAAAAATGAAATATTTGAAAAAAAACTCTTTTAACTCATCAATAAAATGTTAGAGTCATCTATAAAATTAATTGATGAAATTAATTATATAAAATTATATTTATTTTAATATTTTTAATAATATTTACATGATATTTACATTAATAAAACAATTACTGCATCATCATTATGAAAAAATTTAATTTAATTATTTCTTCTATAAAAATTAAAAACAAATTATCATGATGAATATAAAAATTTTATCTTTCCAATTAATATTTATAGTCAAACATATACCCTATATAACCTCATATTGAAAATATTTCACTTGTTAAAAACAAAAGTACAACAAGATTGGCATTTCATTGAATAAAATACTATAAATGGATTAAAGTCATACAAATGGATATAAGATATCATAAAATCAGACTAAGAATGACTTTGTTCAACAACAACTCATCTAATAAAATTAGAACAAGTGTTAGGATAATTTTCCACTGTTATTTTTACCATTAATTACCTGATTTACACTTAACTATGATAATAAAAATTACCAAAGTTACTATGCATATTGTCCATAAATAAAAGAGAACTATTTAATAAATTTTTGACCTTATTATTCCAAATTTGGAATCAATTTTTAAAATTTTAAACCACATTATTCACTAAAATAAATTTAAAATTAATCCTTTTGACGGGGTGATAAAACGGGTTATTAAAGTGAAAACATTCAAAATATTGAAAAGTTTTTATATTCAAATTCAATGTAAAATTGATTAAAATGACCAAAATTGTATTTAATGATAATTTTTTTTCTAATTATACTTTAAAACCATTTAAAAATATAATTTATCACAATAAATTATTTAGTTGAAAAAGCTATTTTCAATTAAAGTACAATACTTTTCACTATTCATCAAAACATGAAACTTAACAAAGAAATACCAAAAATTCAACCAATGTAAATTTTGATATTATTATTTGAAAAAAGAATTTTATTTTTTAGAAATATAATTTTTAAAAGTTTCAAAAACAATATTTAAAACAAGTGCACCATTAACAGGCGGCAAAACAGCCTTTTTAGAAAAATGCATCTTTTATGCGTAAAATTGGAGTTATTCTTAAATCATGTATAGAAAACACATAATATGAATTTTAAAAATTATATTAAATATATATTTAATTAAAATAATCCAATATGAGTGATTTTATTATTTTATAAACACAATTGTTCACATTTAAACAGTTTTTCAGAAAAACATTTCTGTTTTATTTTAAAGATTTATTTTCTGTTACAATGAATTGGTCACAGAATAATTAATTATATATACATTTGTACACTATATTTACATAATTTATTTAATCATATTTATAAACTCCTTTCCAATGGAATGGTTATATTAATAACATTTAATTAATAATATCTAGCTGTTCATTTAAGCTAGATGTCATATCTTATGTATGTTATCAAACATAGTGTTTCCTTTAAAAAACTCAGGATGTTACAAAGAAAATCAATTTTTGATCATTATTAACACTATTATAAGAAAATTTTTATATAAATAATTTATAAACTATGAATTCTATCTTTATAAATTTTATTCTCTTGACTATATTGTCTCCAATGATGGAATATCAGTTAGTCCTACGAAGACAAAGGTAGTCTAAGAATGGAATACAACAACTAACATTACTAAGGAATGTAGTTTCATCAGTTTGCAGGATATTATCATCATTTTTTATAAAATAATTTCTAATTAGATAAAACCTTAACCAAGATTACTCATAATGCGTTTAATTTAATATGAACATAGGAATGCGAAGAATGTTTTGAAAAATTAAGAGGAGATTGACGAGTTCCTTGATTTTGAATCTATTATTGGGGGATGATATATTTGAAATATATAGTTATTAATTGATTAATGGGTTTAGTTTTTTCCTTCTTAAAAATAATAATGTTATTTCCCATGCATCAAGGTAGTCAAATATTCATGAACAAAACTATCAAACCCATGATCTTGCATTAGAATATGCAATCTTTTCTTTAATGATATGGAGACATTATCTATATTTTGAAAGATTTGAGATATACATGGATCACAAGAGTTTGAAATAAATATTTTTATGAAGTATCTAAACATGATGCAAAAGATATGTCCTGATCTACTCAATGATTATGATTACTCAATACACTACAACCTAAAGAAGGAAAATAAGGTAGTAGATGAATTTATCCAGAAAGATCCCGGAATCCTAGAGAAAAAGAGGATCAATATGGATATTATGTTCATGGTTTTATTAAATATATATCATTTAATTATTTATTAAGGGGAAACATCACTTCCTTTTAAAATTATTTCTAAACCATATTCATTATAGAATATAAAAACTTCTCATACTGTTAATGAGAATTTTCAAAATAAGATTAAATCCTTAGATGATGGGAAATTAGTAGACATCATTTTTGAAGATGGAGTTAATAAATTTGGAAAGAGACTATATATTTCAACAATAACTAATATTAAAGGGGAATTTTTACTTGATTCTCATAGCTTGAATTTATCTATACAGCCTAGTAGAACTAAGATGTATAGAGATTTTAAGGAATATTTAGGATTAAATTGTTGATTATATGACAAGATGTTTGGTTTTTCAATAAGTGAGAGCTGATATATGGAATCCTAGAGGAGTCATGAATCATATTCTTATTCATATGTAGAAATGTGATGAAATTACTGTGGAATTTGTCAGGGTACTACCAAAGACTCTTATAAAGAATGATGCAATATAGGTTATCGTTGATCATCTACCCAAATTTACACATTTACTTACATTAAAATAAGATTTACCTCCTGTTCACCTTTCATAGATATATATTAACAAAGTTTTAATACTTCATATCACGCCTCTTTAAATTTTGTATCATCATGAACATTCATTAACATTGAAATTTTGGAAAATTATTTAGGGGGATCTTGATACTAACTTTATTTGAGTACCTATTATCACCCTCAAATCGATGGATAGTCTGAAAGAACTATTAAAACATTAGCATACAAGTTTAGGTCATGTACTCTTGAATTTCAAGGTATATAAAATTTGTATTTACATTTGGTATAGTTAACCAATGATAATAACATCCATTCAAGTATTCAAATGGCACCGCATGTAGTATTATATAGAAAGATATGTTGTACTCCAACTTATTGGAATAAATTTTGTGAAAGAAAGCTTGTAGTCCCATAACTGATGGAGGAGAGTAGGAAAAAGGTAACTACTATTCAAACCCATATCAAAGGAGTTCAATGTGGGAAAAAGATTTATTCTGATAATCAATGGAAAAATTTCAAATTTAAAGTGTGTGGTCATGTTTTTATGATAGTATATCAATGGAAGTGTGTTATAAGGTGTGGTATGAAAGGTAAAATTATACGTAGATACATTAGATATGTTTAAATCTAAGAGATAATTGGATTTTTGGTTTTCTTCTAGGAAATTCCACCAAGTCTCTATAAATTAAATGATGTGTTCCATAAATTATTGTTAAGGGAGTATATAACAAATCCGACACATGTGATTTCCTCTTATGAAATATAATTTTAACTTCATTTATCTTATTGTGAAGATCCTATCCATATTCTGGACATTAGAGAACAAGTACTGCAGAATCTGGTGGCTCAGCTAATAAAGGTTCTTGGTAGAAATCATAAGATAGAAGAGGCAACATGGGAGCTTGAGGAGGATAAGATGAAGAACCACCTAAATATTTTCACAAAGTAACATCATATAAATTTTTAGGATTAATTTTTTTAAGTATGGAATAATGTAACACCCCATGACATTATAATATATTTATTTTTAAATAAATGCAATCTCTTCGGTAGCTTATGATAAATAAAAACCCAAGTCTAAAAGAAGTGTAAAATAGTATGCCATTATAACCTAGAAAATAAATTAGTAGGTAGGAATATTTATAACTAAATTATTAAAATTATATGTTTTACACATTTATAAATAAATTTATAGGTTATCAATTGATTAAAACTGAAAACTAAAATCATTTGAAAACAAAAGAAATGCTCATCTAAAAACCCATTTTTATGCACGTAATGCGTTTCTATATCAATAAATTAAATTAATCACTATTAGTGAATTATTTTCATTAAATTTATACATTATATATTTATTAAAAGGTTTTATCATTCCTCTAATATTTTTTTCCAAGCATGGGATAAGAATAAATCCTTTTTTATGCATAAAACAATATTTTTATAAAAAGCGATTTCGTCACAATTTGACCACTTATATTAAAATTAATTTTTTAAAATTTAAGAAAATTTATTAGAAAAAATGAACTTCTTTTTTGAAATTATAGAGTAATAATTATCTTAGAGTGAATTTTTTATAATTTTCTAAAAGATAATTTTATCAATAAATAGTGACAAATACAGATTTTTATTAAAAAAATGACTTTTAATTAAATTAATTACAAGTTTAATTTTGTTTTAAATTTTTTTTAAAAGTAAAATAAGTTGAATTTTATTATAATTAATCCAATTTATATCATTTTGATCAATTATATGTCCAATTTGGATATAATTTTTTTATACTTATGAAAAATTTACTTTGGAAAACAACTTTTTCATCACGTTTGTGAGTTTAATTTTAAATTTATTGTCTACCACTTATATGATTTTAATTTTAAAATTAATTTAATATTTTTAATTAAAATAATTAATATTAGGTAATAAGTTCAATTTTGTTGCTTAATAAAAATTAAAATCATTAAAAATTAATTACCCTAGTTAAGGAGAAAATGGGTTTATCGGGGGGGGGGGGGGGTTAAACCACAATATAAGGGTAAATTTTCCAATTAATCTTGTAAAAATGCTATTTCATATACATATTTAGACCATAACCAATCCCAAATTCAAATATATGGTCATTTAAATCATTTTTCTTGGGAATGACTATCATTTTATACTCTTTTCAGAAAATTTCCACGTAATTTCTAAGAATGTCCCCCAACTTATAAGAGGACACTCCATTTACTCTCCTATCCACACTTCAAGAGACCTTTGTTTCATAAAATAATTTTCCAAATCCCTTCCATGCATCTATCCCTACAACCTAGAGTCTATGGTTTCATCAAACAAACCATACTAGGAAGAATTTAGCTATAAACATAAAATAGTTCTCCAAGGAATAGGTATAGTTCTTAATCGTCCATATTCATCTTATTTATTCTTATAAATCATTAAAATATTCAAAAAAAATTGATAAAATAATAAAAATAGTATCTTCCATATACTGATATTTTATTAAGTTAATGTAAAAACCTATATCAAACTCCTCATTTATCAAATGGGAAACAAAACTGTTCATCGTGTGTACGAAAAACTACCACATCAAAAACCGATGTAATTTATTTTCCATCACCTATTCTCATGGATGGAAATAATGATGGATTATATATATATATTAAACAATTATACTTATGAAATTATAGTATTTCATATAACTTCTTACCTTCTAATCCGTTGAAAAATGATAATATTACTTGTGCATACGTCTGTACTACCACCTCCACATAGCTATGTGATATGATTTTATTTTATTTTTAAATGTATGGTAATAAATAAATATTTAATGAATATTTATATAATATATATATATATATATTAAAAAAATTACTATATAAATATGGAATATTTTTCACCTTTTTTCATACCATATGATAAAAAATGGAAACAACATTCATTCAAACGTATGACCTATTGTCTCCATGAATGATGTAATTAATGTTTCTATCTATAAATTTTATAGATGAATACCAATATATATAAAATAAATATATATGATATTTATACCATTATTAAAATTCTATACATTATGTAACCATGATCGAAGTATAAGGATCGAAACTACCAAACCAAAACATACATGAAAAACATAGTTATCACCCAAAATAGTGATATTAATAATGAATTATTAATAAATAAGTGATAGAATATTGTAAATAAATAATATAAGTTATTATATATATTATTATGTATCTATAATATATTTATAACAAATTAATATCTATTATATGAGAGGTTCAGATACATATGAAGGAAGTCATATTTGAGGTAAGGGTTTCTCATCTCAATTTTACTTTCTTGAGACATATGGCATAATCACCCCTTATTGATTTTGTGTGGTTTATATAATGACTCTTTGATATGTTATATCATGAATCTATTTATCTTCATGTTATTAAAAAAATTTATTTTAATTTCTTTCTTTCCCGAGGCTTATGATTCAAAAGTCACCAAAGCAGTAAGGGTTTATTTCACAATCTCATCATTGTTCAGTACTTTTTATGTTTAAGTCTAGCTTGGGGGAATTATTTAATAATTATATCTTAAAACCAATATATTTTATTTTACTTTGATTATTCATTAAGTTTTCAAATAATATTACCTTTTACCCTTTTTTACTTAAAATTATTGAAGACATGTTTTTAAGAAAACCTGAAATTATTTCTGTCTTTCATGAAAAATAATTTCTCTTCCATGTCTGTGTTTTATAAAAATAAATTCAAAAACATTTTTACTATTATACTTTAATTTTTAAAAGTAGTTTTTACCCATGTATGACTTTTTATAAAATGTTTTAAAATGAATCTTCTTATTATTTTCCAAATGAGGCACTTTTGACTTTTTATCGAAAATGTAAAATAAATATTTGTTTAACGTACATGGAATGAACAAAACATTACACTATAATGACCACCCAATTCATTGAATATTACATTATAAGTTTATAAGGTAATTTTTAATATAAATTATTTTTCTATTTTTCTAGAATTTTTTTGTTTAAAAAAGTTATTTTTAAAGTAAAAATGATATTTTCCTTAGGAATGTTGTTAATGAAAATTTTATATTTTTTTCATTAATCAATGAAAACAACCCTTATATTAATATTTATACACTGGGTATATATTATAATGATACCATCCTTATTATATATTAAGATATTTCATGATTAGTTTGATCGAGAATGTATAATTTTGATACCATTCTCCATATTACTCTTGGTGGTTTATGATTATGTTTATTGATTAGAGGATGTATTAACATTTATTATGTCATTTTGTTGATATTAATGTTTATATTAATTGTGTTTATACCATTTAATATGAGGATTTCCTTGGGATTAGTATGAAATGGGTGGGGGCCTCTATATCTCATTGATGCATTGGTAAGTCTCATGAGACAATCTAGTTTGGGTATTTGGATGAGACCTTACCCATTTATATAAGATGCCTTAACAAAAGGCATCGACAGAATGTTTATTATGTTCAATGTTATGTATTCCCTCATTATGATATTAGTTATTTATAATCACGTTATTATTTTATTAGTTATGATATCCATGCATAGGTTTCAAAATAATGTTATTATTTATATGGAATTATTTGATCATTATTTATTTTTCCGCTATTATTCTTTATGCTCAAGTTAATAATTAAGTAGAATGTGTTTCTAGTTATTTACCTTTCCATATTTATTATAACTTATATATTTATTAAAGCTTCTAATGTACCCAAAGCCTTACTGGGCATCTGATCTCACCTCTTTCTTATGTTTCCTTTCCCTAGGATGTCAGGAAGTATATTATGATTGATATGAAAACATATTATGAATGGAATATTCGAGTTCTAAAAAACACTGCATTGTATTTTATGTTTTCAATTAGAATATGATAATAAAGTATGTTTCTAGTTTTACAATACTAATAAACTATCACTACTGTAAAAATGGCTTATACCCACAGTTCAAAACCGTGGGTATAGCCCCAAAACAGTGGGTATAGCCTATACCCACGGTTTTGGGAACCGTATGCTGGAACAGCGTCGGTATAGGTCCCCAGCCTATACCCACGGTTTTCCAAAACCGTGGGTATAGGTGTTCTACAACCGGGTCATCAAAACATTCCCAATTGCCACTGTGTCAATGGATTTTACCCACGGTTTCAAAACCGTGGGTATAAATCCTAAAATAATGCCGCAGGCGGGTTTCGATCCCGCGACCTCTTTGCTGTAAATTACCGCGTCTAACCACTACCCTACCATCAATTATGTGTATATATATTTACATTTAGTTAAATATAGTTATATAAACTGTGGTTATAGAGGGAAGAACTGTGGGTATAGGACTCCCTCCAAAAAAAAATTTCTTCCCATGGAAAAAAAAATTCCCGCGCACACATGGAAAACCTATACTTACGGGTTTTCAAAACCGCGGGTATAGGTTTTTTATCCCAGACCTGTCCCCACGGTTTTCCCCAAAACCGTGGGGATAGGTACCCCTACACCCACGGTTTTTGAAAACCGTGGGTATAGGTCAATTTTCCGGAACTATCCCCACGGTTTTGGAAAACCGTGGGGATAGACCCCCCTATACCCATGGTTTTGGAAAACCGTGGGTATACGTCTTGAAAATTGACCAATACCCACGGTTTCCCAAAACCGTGGGTATAGGGGGTACCTATCCCCACGGTTTTTGGGAAAACCGTGGGGATAGGTCCATTTTCCAGTAGTGTATTCGGTATTTCGAGATGTGATACCTTATATATGGTTCCAAAGTAATATAGTAACCACTAACTTTGGAATACTAGGGTCATAGACTTTTAAACATAGGATTATTCTTCTAAATAGGATATTCTTTTGATTTAATTAGTTATTCTAATGATGAATTTGTTGGTTTTAAGTAAGATAAAAAATAACCTCTCAAATATTTCACTTTTTAGGAAACTATTTGCTATCTTGGTGTAGAAGAAAGAAGATTTATGTTTCATTATTTGCTGCTGAATATGAGTGCATAGTTTTAGCCAGTTTCTACGTAAAGATTCTATAGATGAAACATACATTACTAGACTATAGATATTTTTTTATACTTTTCCCTATAAACTATGATGATAATAATGATATTTACATTTCCAAGATTCTTGTATCTCATTCTAGGAAAAATAACATTGATATAAGACATCACTTTTTGAGAGATCATTTTCAAAAGGGTGATATAACCCTTGAATTCAATGGCACTAAACATTAGCTAGATGAAATTTTTATAAATAATTTTAATATTTAAATATTAAGCTATTTAAGACATGATATTGTATGATAATTTCCTCTTACAATTTTATATCCTCAATTATATTTAATCTAGTGGTGTTAATTCATGTTTTATGTGCGATTATAGGCTTACTATAGTGTGGGGTTGCTACCAATGTATATGTTACCATTGTATACTACCGCTAGGTACAACCATTCTGATACTACCCTTGATGTACTAACACTATATGATACTGCCAGGAGATAATATCTGGTGATACCATTGGGTGATACCATCATATTTTACTATTAGGTACTACCAATGGTTGCTACCATTGGATGGTACCATTTGGTGTCTCTGTAGACACACTTCCACGAATAAGTTCATTATCTTATGTTTAGTATTTTACTTGAATAAATATACTTTTATATTAAAAAATACATTTTTTCCCAAATGATTAAAATCCTTATTTAGAGTTTGAATTGACCACATTCTCTCATGTAAATTTCAAACTTCCACTTCTTTTATCTCTCAAACCAAAACTTTAGCCTTCAATCCTATGAGTCTCCACTATGATGGTGAAGATAAAAAGGGATATTTTTTGCTTCTCTAAATGAATTGTGACTGTGTAAGAGATCTAAATGAGGACCTAACACTACTACAAATAGGCCTTTAATAGCACTGGTCTTTATCAGTTCTAAAAAAACATGCTGATAAAGGGTATTGGGACCAAGTTGGATGGAGATGTTTTTGCAATTAAGAATGGATTTATTCTGAAGAGTGTTGTCTTTTTTGTCAAAATGAATAAATCAATCCACTTTTTAAAAGCTTTGGAAAACATGACAATGAATTTTTGGTTTGTACTTCAAAACTATTATAAGTTGTTTGAAGAACTTGTGATGTAAGCCTTATGAAGGAAAGGGAGGGAAAATGTGTTTCCATTAATATTTAGTTTTTATTGGAAATAAATTTGTTTCTAGAATATAGGAAAATTTCAACAATTTCCTCATAAAATCTAATGATGAGAAAAATGACCGATCAAAGGTTTAAAATCATGATAGATGAAGTTCATGATGAAAAAAGATGGTTGTGAATTAGTATGGTTAGAGTTTTCTGATGCATATTTTTAAGGTGGCACTGTTTCTTAGTGTTTTTCAAATTTTTAGACCTCAAAATCAAGAGTTTGGTTTGTCTTTTGAAAAAGTAAGAATTTTTTTAAGAACAGTTCACATACTGTGAATGAAAGTTCATGAAATGCATATGAGGTTTAGTGAGCAGAGAAGAGAAATCAGAAAAGAAATAAGCTCTGTATAGAAATGTTATGAGAACCATGAAGTGCAGTATAGAGACTGCCTAAAAGAAATGGTTTTCAGGAGGATCATGATTCAAGAGAGGATTATAGTTCATTAGATGAAAATAGTTCATTGAGAGGACTATTGTTTTTTGAATGGAGGAGGTGATTTCTTCCATCATGATTGAAGAAATCAGTTACGGTGACTGTGAAGGAAAAATGGTTCGTGGGATGTACACGGTATGTGGTGAAGACTACACCACATTGAAAAATTGGGTAAATTGGATTAGTGAATTTTTTTATTTATTTTCCAATATAATGGACCATAATACCATCATTAAGTAAGAGGGAAATTTTCATAAGATCACATCTTCACTTCGAGGAACAATTTGGCTAAGCTTGTATGATTTGGAGACAGAGAATTTTTTGAAGGGAAGAATTTAGAGGAGGAATGATTCCATGAAGGAATAAGTTTTATATGAAATATGAAATTATTTTAGGAATAAAAATAAGTATTCTTCAGATGAAGGAATTCCCTAGAAGCGGAGGCGGTACATGGAAACGGTATGTAAAGAAAGTATGTGGAAGCAATACGCAAAGGAAGTGTGCAAAGGCAGTATGTGGAGGTGGTAAATGCAGTGGTGACAGTCTGTGGAGCAGATCTAGTTCATGAAAGAAGAGGTTGTTCATGAACTACTCACACTATGCAGTGAAACATAGATCAAAGAGGATACAGACAGTTCTCAGAAGAAGTAGGACATTTCTCGAAGGACTCATGGAAGTTCCTGCCAGCTTCTGGGTAGGAATGAGAAGAATTTTTTAAAAGGATCAAATTTTTGAAAATTGATCAAGAATCACTGAAATATAAATTTGCATCATTTTTCTCTAAAAGAAGCATACACATTATGGATTATTTTCATAGTGCTACACGAGTGTAACGGAAAATATTACTCGTTGTATTCCACATCAAAGGATTGTTTTCTAGTGGATTGTGTGGTATTAGATTATTTCCAAAGTATACCAAGGTTGTAGATACTCTTGTTAATTAGTAAACATTGTAAATTCTAGTGTTACTGTGGTTATGTGGTTGAATTATGTTCACTAGGAAAATAAATCTTTAATAGGAGGCGAAGGTTGTTTCATATGTAAGGAAACATAAAAGAAAAATGCAACAATGATTCAACCCTTCTCCTCTTAGTGATACTTGGATCATAACTTTGTAACTTCACGATGTACCATTTATCAGTACTTTTTTTAGCTCTGATAAAGGTTTCCCTTTATCAGAACTTTTGTTATCACTGATAAAGGGTAACCTTTAGCAACACTTTTCTTTAGAGTTGTTAAAAGGTTCGCTTTATCTGCACTTTATTTTTAGTGCCGGTAAAGGGTACCATTTATCAGTGCATTATTTTTAGCGCTGATGAGGGGATCCTTTATTCGTTTTTTTATGTCCCCAATGAAATTAAATAATTAAATAAATAATAAATAATAAACTATTCATTAAAAAAATACTAAATTATTTATTATTTAAATAATAATTGATAAAAATAAATAAATTGATTTTAGTATTTATAAATTATAAATATTAATAAATAGTCTATTTTAAGTGTATATATATATAATAAAAAAGAAATAGATAAAAATTGAAAATAAGTAAATTAATAAAAATATTAAACATTTTATTAATTAAATAATTATTGTTAATATTAATAAAAATTATATATTAAATATATAAGATATATATGAATGTATACAAATATTATTTATATAATAAAAAATATTTATGATTTACATTAAATAGTCATATATTTAGTAAAGAATATCATATAATTAAAAATTAATATGAATTAAAAATACTAACTAATTACATTGAGTAATGGATATAAAATAATGTCATTTTATTTTTCAATTTAACATATATCAAACTTGTTTTCTATTGATTTCATAAACATATACATAATTAATTAAATTTTATATACAACGCACACACACAAATATTTATATAATTAATTAAATCTTATATTGAAACACAAACACCTAATAAATATGTAATTTATTCAAATAATTATATCCATTTTAGAATTTCATTATAACATGATACATTGAATATAACATATATTTAAATGGTAAATTTTATTTATTTATTTTAATTTTATTATAGTTAGGCATTAATTCCTTTTTAATATTTTTATTTTTTATTTTTTATGTATTCAATCAATTTTTATTACTTATTTATATTTATTTATTTATTATGTTTTAATATTTTCAATATGTTTTGATCTTTATTTCAATATATTTATATATTATTTTATTAATTTATATTTCATTGATAAAACTTATCCATTTTCTCAATATTGTCAAAGTGTACTCATTTTTAATTATTCAATTTCACTCATTTTTAACATGCATGCACATAAGATTAAATATTTATTAATAATGTTAAAAATATATTTTTAAATAAATATTTATTAATAAATGTATTTATAATTGTATATTTACTATATTTTTACATTTATATATTTATAATTATAAATAAATAAATATTATTTTTTAAAAAATTATTTATATAGTTATAAATAAATAATTATATATATTTTAGTAATTATAAAATTATAACAAAATTATTTAAATAATGAATATATTTATAATATTTATATTAATATATATTCATTATACATATATATATATAATTATATAAATATATATAATGATATAAATACATTTACAAAAAAAATTATTTATAATTATAATTATAAATCATTTGTCAGCGCTTAAGTAATAAGCAGTAATATTGATTCTATTTATTAGTGCTTATTAACTTAGCACTGATAAAAGGGATCTTTATCAGTGCTTTTTTGGAAGCACTAATAAAAGTGTCCCAACCTATTTTAAGAACCCTAATAATCGTAAAACAGCCGCGATATCCAAAGCTTTCCACGAAGGCCACCTGCTGTCGTCTCTCCTCCATATCGAATCCAAGCTTGAATCAAGGATAAAATCAAGGTTTCAACAATTCCATGTTTTAAATCAAAGGATCAAACTATTCAAGGGTCGAATTAATCTAAAGCTTGAATGAAATCAGGGTTTGGCGATATCTCTATGTTCTCTCAAACAAATCAAAGCTTCAATCTAGGGTATTTTATTTTCTCCTCTTTCTCACTCATTGGATGATTGTTTGATGATATCTATTTCTAATTCTTAGTGTTTTTTATCAGTGATATAGCATTTTTTATCATCATTATTTATTTTGTTCATTAAAAAATTATTTCTTCACAAACTATAGAATGGAAATTAATTCCCCTTCCAAATTTATTTGTAATATGATAGATATTTGTGACAATATAGGGAATGACTTGGTTGCCATTGGAAATGTACAATGGGGTTCTCTTCATTCATCCAGCCTGATGGATGTGGAATCCAAGTGTTATTCTACTCAATTGAGGTATTCATCCTACCATTGGACTTAGGAAATACTAGTCCTAATGCTCATGTGATATAATTCACCAATTCCTTACATGGGATAAACAGTTAGAGGTGGTTAGTTGAATGGTATTGATCATTTATATAGATTGATAATTAAGTTGGGACAAGACATCAAGAAAAAAACACATATATGGGAAATCCCCTAAGGATTGATCATTGTTTGTGATAATACTATATTCATAATATAATATTTTCATTATTACTATTATTTTGTTTTCATCAATTTTCAAAATCCCTAATTTTTTTCATTTTTTCAAAATATATATAAAATACCATAAATATAATAATGTTGTAGGAATAGTGAGTGATCCAAAAAAATATTTATGGGAATGGCCATGGATATCAATCGTGTTGTAACAATGTGGAATATAAATATTATTTTTTACCACCCCATAGGTGTGTCGTATACTCAACCACATAATCTAATATAGACTTCTTTACCACATAATGAATCTCATTCCTAATACTTCTTCTTAAAATTGTAATCCCCATTAGAGCATTTTATATTTATATATATGAATAAAACATAATACCTTTGATATGAGTATAATTATAAAAGTTTGAAATGAAATATTTATCATAATGAATTGATTTATACTTTGAGGGTCCATATATATCATATTGAATAAACTCATATGGTTAATTCATTTAAATATCTAATTTATTGTTTTAATTATTAATAATATCCCCATATAATTAATAAAAAAATATCTATAATTTTTATCTTTTAATCACAAAAATATTTCAAACCTATTTTTTTAATTCTATATTCAATTGTCTCCTTATATAATATGATCAATTTTTCACTACCACAAATCAAGTTCCTCCTTCAAACACAATTACCATAAATTTTTACCAACCCCAAATCAAAATATGGTTTAGCTAGTTTTTTATACCTTTTTAAAAATACAAATATATTTTAAATGATAACCCACTCATTAATACTTCTTAATAATCACTTCATTTCCTTCATCAAATGTCTAATAAACACTATGTATGTTTTACTATAACCCATCTAAAACATATCAATCTTTAACATTGCCTTTTATTTCTAACATCTGTTAAATGAAACCATTTATCTTATGATATCCACCATTTCTAAAATAATAATTACCCTTTGAAATCATCAAAAATACTTAATTACATCAATTTACCTTTCATGTCAGATGAACAACGAATATCTAATATGAAATGATGTTTATTTTGTAAATCCTTTAGTGTGACATCAATACGTTATATTCTTTTTCATATAATTCATTTTTAATTCTTTCTTCGGATTCATCAATATTTTTAGAGAATCTTGAAAATCCTTCATACAATTATTTAATTTTTAACATGTTCAATAGACTTCATTCAATGGTTGAAATTCATCATCCAATTTTACTTATGAAGATTCGTCTCACTTTGAAATTTTTTTTGTAAGAGTGTGTCATCTCCCAATTAACATAAAACCTCTATATCTTCCATAATTACTATTATTTTTCTCATTATGACTAAAATTTTAAACTATGTTCCAAAAATCACAATAGAACACATAATGGACATGAAAATGAAATTTTCATACAAAGACAACTCTTCTTATGCTTGAAAATAATTATTGTTTTCAACCTGTCCAGACATAATTCATGAATCAATTTATCAACTAAGAATTTTGGGATGTGTAAAATCTTTATCGTTATTAGTTGCATTCTTTTTCTAAAATTATTTACATGCCTTATCCAATTTTAATTGAATTTTAAATTATAATTTTAAGATTATTTCACAGATTTTATATACCATTAATATTAAATGAAATAATTCATTATATAGTTACATCACTTGTTCCAAAAAATAGATTGGTGGTTATTAAATTCTATATATGTTGGAATAATTATAAGAAATTATTTTTAGGTATTCATAATTTTAGGTCTACATGTATTGGTTCCACCCTTATTAATCTCCAATTACCATCCCTGTAATTCTCACAAATGAGAGGCATTACCCCTTTTAGAGAACATAATGGAGTATAATTGTAACCCCTATATACTTCATCTATCAAATAGTTATTATTGAAATTTTTTGCTTGAGACTCATCCCCCATTTCTTTTATAATGTCTTTACTACTTTGAGTAGTATTCATCCCATGGATGATAACTTCTTAGAGTATTTCAAGCAACATATGTGCATATCCACAAGAGATGGAGGATGAGTGTCAAATAACAAAATTGAATGATTACTATTCGGGTGATGAGCTGGTGAGGATGAGAATTATCTATAACTTTTACCTTTAGAAAAATTCAAAGGATAAAATATACCATAGTGGAGTGATTATTTTCATAAATTCAATTACCCATTTTAATCAAAGAATACTAAAATTCTTTGAAACAATAAAATGATGAGTTTCCCTTATTAGAATTATCTATAACTTTCACCTTTGATAATGAATATATTATGTGTATTTATTTATTTATTATAAAAAATGAATATTTTATAAACCAGATAGGATATATATAAATTTAAAATGGATGCATGTTAATCATTTGAAAAACAAGTATGAATATAGAGTTAGAGAGTTCATCATTTTTGAAATAGAGCATGCATACGACCCTTCTCAAATCCTTTGTTCGTGTTTACGTTGTTATTCATGAAAGAATAGCCTAAAAGAGTTGTAAGAACATTTTATTTGTCACATAATATATCATAGCTATTAATATTATACTAAACATAGGGAAAAAGTGAACATGCACACCGATTAGGATGTTATAGTAGTTCATGGATCACTTGATATGAATACCGGTGAAAATGATTATGGAGATCACATTGAAGAAATGACAATGGAAATTGAAGATAACCTTCATGATTGTCCAAAGTTATTTGAAAATTAAAATAGTTGTGCTAAGAGGCCATTGTATACTAGTTTTACTAAATAAAAAACATTTTCAGTAGTATCGAAGTTATATATATTCAAAGATGGCAGTGGATAGAGGGACAACAGATTTACAGAACTACTTGATCTCCTTAATGAAATGTTCCTTGAAGAAAATGAACTACAATGTGGAGAAAATAATTCTAAATGGATGTTATGTTCAATGGGAATTATCTCTAAAAAAATACATTCTTGTCCAAATTATTGCATATTTTTTCTCATGGACCATAAATCATTCATCAAATTCCTTAATTGTGGCATAGATCGAAACAAGAAAAATTAATAAATTCATTTGAAATCTGTATAGAACTTTCTTATCATTACATGGTTTATAAGTCTATATGGATGACAATAAATCAAAAGAAAATTGATATGACATACAGATACAAGAATTAAAGATGGGAACCAACATCATCCAGTAGATTATCCTCTGTGGAAGAAAATTGATTTCAAATATCTAAAATTTGGAATGAGCCAAGAAAATTTCATCTTGCGTTATCTGCATATGGAATAATTCCTTTTTGTGTATACATTAGTTTTCATAGTACATGTCCTTTTATGTTGGTAAATTATAACTTTCCGCCATGGTTATGCATGAAGTGAAAATACGTTATGTTTTCTCAACTTATATCTAGACCAATGAAACCATGTAATGATATTGATGTCTATTTGGCTCTATTGATCAAATATGTGAAATAAATATAGTATACATGTGTTACATTGTATGATGGTCATATAATTGAAGAATTATCATAGTGGTCCATATTGCATGGGATGATAAATTAATTCACTACTTATGTAAATTTATCAGGAAATAGCATTAAAGTAATATTGGGGTGTCCCATTTTTAAAAAATGCACACACTCAGTTCAGTTGAAACATTCCTTAAATATTTTTTTAGGACATCAAATTTTTTTACCTCGATTACATAAATACTGATCTTGGATTATAGAGTTTAATGAAAATACCGAACAAGGTACAACATTATCTCCACTAATAGGTTTTCAACTATTCGATAAAGTAAAATTTATTGACACTATTTTTGGTAAGCCTTTTTGAAAAAACCATAAAAAATTACGTTGGAAGAAGAGATCAATTTTATTTGAATTACCATATTGGAATTTTTTGGATGTCATAAATTTTTCTTATGACATGCATGTATAAAAAAATATATTTTATAGTTATATTGGCACATTACTAAATGTTCCTCTAAAAACAAAAGATGGAATCAAGGCTATATTGGACATGATTGACAAGTAGATAAGGGAAGAGTTGGCATCGGTGAAAGGTAAAGGGTGGAATTTTCTTCCACCAGTAGCTTACACTATATATATAAGAAAAATTGAAAATTTACCTTTTCCTTAATAGTGAAAAAGTTCCATAGGGATATTCATCAAATATCAGTAATTTCATTCTAATGAATAATTTGAAGTTACATGGACTAAAATCACATGAATATCATTTTTCAATGAAATATTTGTAGCATGTTGCTTTTTGTTGCATTATAACTTAAAATGTATAACATATATTAACCAAAATGTACGTCTTCTTTGAATCCATATGTAGTAAAGTTATAGACCTGATGAATTTTTCAATCATTAATAAGGAGGTTGTGGTCATATTATATGAATTAGGGATGTTCTTACCACCATTATTCTTTTATATAATGGTCCACCTGATGGTTCACTTTGTTATAGAGGTTTAACTATGTGGTCATGTACATTACAGATGGATGTTCCCCATTGAATGGTATATAAATATTTTGAAATGGTATGTTAAGAATCGAATTCATCCAAATGGTTGAATTGAAGAATGAAATATTGTTTAAGAAGCTGGTAAATTCTATACTGAATACCTATCATATGTTTATAGAATCTTTCTCCCAAAGTATTTTCATAGAGGATGCCTTATGGGAGAAGTGATTTCTGAAATAGATTTTGTTACAATTTTCATGATAGAGAAGGATCAAGAGTACCTTTACATTTTAGATAATAGTGAAGATGTTGATCCATACATTGATTCCCACAAATAAATTCTTAGATATTTGAATCCATAAAGTGTTGAAGGATGGATATCAAATGCACATAATATAGAATTAATGGGATGTTTTTTAGATCAAATTTATAAGGAGTTATCTAAATATATGAATTCACTTTATGAATGAATTCAATGGAAGGCCCGGGGATTGAATGAAAATGTTATATCTTACACTGGTTTTGTAATCAATGGTTATATGTTCTTTAAAAAATAACACAATGAATGCAGTATGATGTAAAATAGCGGTGTTATGCTTACGTAGGAAGTGATGCACAAATCTGGTTCCAAGTATAGAAATATAATTTATGAAAATATATCATATTTTGGCATTATCAAATAGATATATTAGTTTTATTATACAATATTTCAGGTGATGATTTTTAATTGCAAATGGGTTGATGATATGACTGCAGTCAAAGTTGATGAAATGGTATTCATGAAGGTGAATTTTAGTGTGGAAGTGGAAAAATACAAGCCATTTATATTGGAATCACAAATAGTGAAATTATTTTATGCCTTAGATCCAGTAAACAATAATTTTTCGATTGTCTAGTAGGTGACTAAAACAAATGCCGGGTCAGATAAAAATTCAATCGAGGATGACCCTTTCATTGGGATATCACAATCAGTTCATGTTGATCCCAATGTAGACAATATCTTATACATTAGAGGGGACCATAAAGTGGGAATTTAGATTCAAGATAGTGGAACCAAATCCCTACAACCTTTAAAAAAATAAATAGAGTTCAATGATAAGGTAAATTTTATTTTTAATATACTATTTGTTTCTTCATAATATTATTTTTTCTCTACTATATTAACATAATAAAAATTATATGTTTGATTAATCATATAGACAATGTTTTATTCCCATGATGATATTAAAAATCCCATGGAAGAATATATTATAATGAAGGAAAACCTTTGTGAATATGTAAAGGTAATGGTAAAATATCCTTTCTCTATTTTACCAAAACATTATATAATTAAATGATGATTTAATTTTTATTATTCCTTATATAGTGAATTTTTTTTAGAATATTTATATCCATCTTCCATGTCTTTATATAGAAAAACGTTCATAGAATTCTTCTCCCTCCAAACCTTTTCACCCTTGTAGCATTGGCATTTATCAATTTTTTTCAAGTTCCATCCACTACCTTTTTAAGAAGATAAATGATTTTATCTCTACTCAATTGTAGAGGTAATATTGATGTTTCCACAGTAAAATCATTGTCTATATAATTAGTTTATTGTTTCACATTTATGTTTAATTTATTTATTTTTAGTATTACTCACATAATAATTATTTTCTTATACAAGTGGTTCTTTTGTTTGAGTTTGGGTGGTTTGTTCGAAGATGCTCATGCTCATGAGAGATTGGACTTTTTTCCAACAATTGAGATAATTTCTATACGTAAATGGGTCAATAATGTATACAACTATCATGAAAAGTTGAATTCACACTACTTATTTAATTAATTTTTTCAACATTTAATCTGTTATTTGTAATTTATTTTCCTTATTATTTTTATATAATAATTTTTTAGTTTTTTTAACAAATATTTTGAGAAGGCATATTTTTTTTCAACTATCTACAAAAAGACACAAAATTGATCACAAGTTCCTTTCTTCCAATGTAACCACGCTTTCCATTGGCTTTATTTGTTGATCTTCCAACACCACACTTAAATGATCAATATGTAGTGTTGTAATTTTGACAAATATATCCAATGGGAATCATAGTAACAATGAAATTTTGTTTTCATTTTGTGACTTTGGGATGTGTAAGAATCATTTTCACCTCAATCTAACACACCGTGTGACCAGTATGACTCCAAGTGCTTATTTTTATTTAAAATTGACATGAAATTTAGTAAAAAATAGAATTGTCATACACAAAATTATAAACACATTATTATTGTTTTTATACTTTAGAAAAGTTATCCATAAGTTGTAACACCCTGAGATTTTATATTTAATTAATGTATTGTGTTGTACGCTACACCAAAAGTAGCTTGCACAACACGCATCCCTAACTTGGCTTGCATTACACGCAATCACGACCTTTCTTGATAGCGTGTGTTGTACGCAATACTGACTTTCTCTAAACAACTATATGTTATATGAACTACCCTTTATGAGTAGTATCAACTACATTTTAAATTTTATAACATTATTATTCATCTAACACATTTTCTAGAACATGGTATGAGAACAAAATCAATTTTTTGAGTAAAATAAGTATTTTTCAAAAAATGTAGTTTTGCCGCCTTTTGATGGAGCACCCACTTTAAATCTTTTTTTTTTGACATTTCTATAAGTTCAATTTGACAAAATGGAATTCTCCTTTGGAATCAGGATACAAAAATTTACTTGGGATAAATTTTTCATATTATTCTGATAACTTTCATATTTTAATTACTAGTAAAAACACGCTATATTATATTTAAAAACAGCTTTTTTCATCACAATAATTTATATGGTTAGATTATATTTTTAATTTGGTTTGAAGTGTAATTAGAATATATTTTTACCATTTAATCCAATGTTGGTCATTTGAATTAATTTCACTTTGAAATTGGATATAAACAACTATCAATCTTTTGATAGTTATTGTTTCTTAAAAAACACGCTATTTGTTTTGATAATTGGAATTAATTTTAAAATTAATTAATTCCACTTCTATGTTTTGAATTTGTCAAAATAGACATCAATTTTGAATTCAAAATATCATATAATGCTTAGGCTGAATTTTTGGTATTTTTCTGAAAATCTGCAATTTTCGATGAATAGTGAAACAACTTAGTGGTAGTTAAAAAACTGACTTTTTCATTTAAATGAAATTTTACCACTTCTGTGAATTGAATTTAGAAAATCTGAGAGACATGGTTAATATCAAGGACTAAAATGTGGTTCAATGAGATGAAAATAATTTTTGGTGAATAGTAACTTTTTACTTTTTTACAACGGTTAAAAGTAAATAGGGTAATTAAGGGTAAAAATGATATTATTATTACCATAACACATGTCCTAATTATATTGGATAAGTTTAATTAGACAAAAAACAACCTTAGGAATAAAATATTACAATTTAGACCCACTTGGATTAGATTAGGACATTTATTATTAATTTATTTAAAGGAGGGTTAAAATAGTTAAAATCAATGTTTAATAACTAAATTATTTTTAATATAGGGTTATACATAAGATACATTCAACTATAAATATTCATTAGAAAGATAAAAAGATTTCCCACATAATGTTGTTTTATTTATAATTTTTATACATTAAATAATTTAATTTATTTATGACACAATGATGATGCAGTAATTATCTTATTAATGAAATATTGACATAATTGATGTTATAAATACCCAAATAAATGTAATTTGAGATTTTTTATGAATTACTATAATTTTATAGGTTAATATGACATGTTAGTATTTATTTAATTAACTTTTTTCGAACTAATCATTCTTTTATGATTTTCACAAAAATCAATTACAAAATAGTGTCAAAATTGAAATAAAATATTTTTTAAAACAAATATTATATTATTAATTGTTATTATATTCCTAAAAATCTATGGTTCGGCCACGATACTTATATAATGATAGGTGTATCATTAATAGACCACTTGGGGGTCGGTTGTATGTATATGGTACGTTTATTATCTATATAATATAAAAATACAAAGTAACATGGTAAATGTCAATATAATTAACTAAGAGTTAAAACTGAAGGATAAGGTTAATATAATGACCTAAACTTGTCTAAATTATATTATATGAGATTATTTCGACCCATCCCCACCTTATATTATAAATATATCAATTTGGAGCTATTAACAACTGAATATGACTTTATAATAAAATAATAATTTTAGTTTTTCCAAAGGTGCCCCTCTCCTCCCTTATAAAAGGGCACCTCCTCCCTCTCTTCCTCACACCACTTTGAGCCTTCAAGATCATCCAAACCCTGAAAAATTATCTTATCCACTTCAATAAAGACATCTTATAGGATCTGGTCTTCTTCAAAGACCAATTTTAGTGCCCTAAGAGAAGGTCTCAAAGAGGCACTTTAAAGAAGAGGTAATGTCTGTTACCGATTATTTCAACATTATTTCTTCTTCCACTTATTCTTCTTTAGTTGTTTCATTATGAAGTAATAAAATCAGTATCAATAATATACTTATATTTTATTATAAGTATGAAACAACCCTATTTCACCATCAATCCATCCTACGGAAAACGAAATCACCGCGCGTGCGTACATACGGAATACGGTCTCCACGCCGTGGGGTAATCAATCTTCCACCACCACCTTACTTGGATGGGTATAATGGTTTAAATAATAACTATATATGATTATTTTAAAGTGATATTTATTCTTAAATAGTATACATACACTCCAATACAATTCCACGATTATGGGAACGATATCATCGCTCGTGCGTATGTACGGACTACCGTCTCCACGACGCGATGAAATTCATTCTCCATGTTAACCATACATGAATGATCATAAAGTTTATATAATGAATAATAATGAAATATATGAATTAATAATGATACTGGATTTATGTATATATAAATTTATGTCATCTATTTAGTTTCATTCAATTCAATAAGAAAACGAAAATAGTGTTCATGCGTACGTACGGCCTACCGTCTCCATGGACGGTGTATTTCATTCCTTTTATCAATCTATAATATATATATGTATATGATGAATATATATTATATATAAATCACGTTTTCATTCTGGAATTATGTAAATCAGGATATAAGTAATAATATCAATAACAAAAAGTCGAAATACATACGATAAATGAAATGATTTTACCCAAAACAATGCTTTCACATGGAATTTACAAAATAATGGGTAATATAAAGTCATAAGTGAAACATATATGATATCATAATAATAAATATGATTCTGTAATAAGTCAATGACATTACATAAATCATTATACAGGAGGTTCAAATACGTATGAAGCATATTGGACCTATGGTAGGGGATAATTATTCTAATCTCATTCTTATCCGAGATTGTTTACTCATAAGTATTTGCTGGGGGTTATGTTTATTATCCATGTCCATATTCTCTAAAAATGTTTTCATAAAATGTTTACTTTCCTTCCATGTATGTTTAAGACATTTTTAAGCTTTTATTATTTTTACCACATCGTATGGAGGGAATCTTTCTTTTGTTTACCATATGAGGTACTTTTTTACTTTTCCGACAAAAGTATGAGAAGAATTTTTTTTAACATATACAGAATGGTAGGATTTTTATGATTTTATAAAGCCTTATTTTCATGAAGCTTCCTCCAAAAGATTTCATAACTATTTTCAACAAAATCATTTTCTTTTAAAATTGCATGACATTTTGTGAAAAGAAAATGATTTTCATGAAAAAAGGATATTTTCCTCAAGAATTCATTTCAAGTGTTTTATCAAAACCATTTTCCATCTAAGATGAAATTATTTCATATGTGTATGTTTCATGTATAATGTCTCTATGATTTACATGGTTTCACTTTTCTTGTGATGAAATATCCATTTGTTTTATATGGATTATGTAATGATGGGATGATGTTTATGAAACCCATTTTATTCTTTGGGTTATGATGAATGTTTTAGGTTTATTTTGTGGAACAAGTAATAATGATTTCATTATGAGATGGGTGGGACCTATATCTCCCTCCAATGCATTGGGTAAAGATTTATATCTCATGAGATAGACATGGATGGAACGGTAAGATAATTTGATTCAGTGTTACCGGACTAAAATGAGGAGTGAACTCGATTCAGAAATGGACTTTGTCCACTAAGATGGTCTTGGCAGCAATTCCCTCGCTACTATGGAAATCATAACATGTGCTTAATGGTTTCCAGAATTAAATGTTTTATTCATAGGATATTTTATCATGATTGATGTTCCCTTATGATATATGCCTTACTTACTTCCAAGATTCATGTCTTTGCTCAAGATTTTGATGTTTAGAATTTATGTTCAAGTTTTTTCATTCAAATGTTTATGGATTGTTTTATGTTCTCTACGTTTACCCTTACTGGGCATTTGAGTTCACCCCTTTTATGTTTTCTTTTTCCCAGGATATAAAGAAAGGTTTTAGGTAAGAAAAAAACGGGAATATCTTTATTGGGAGATGTTGAAGATCTTTCACCATGATTAGAAGATTTTATTCTGAGTTTCCAAAGACACTAAACTATTACGGTCCTTTTGTGTATGTTTTTTATATGTATTAATTTTTCCACAAAATTAATGTGATGTCCATGTATGTCAAGCTTCAGGTCTCTACAGTTGGTATTAGAGGAAAGGTTTAGTCAACCTTTGGAAACTATGATTCGAGAACTTTAGTGAGATCCCTAGAGATATTTCTAAGGTACGTCTAGGGATGTCCCTAAGGATAAGTATATGTATAGG
Organism: Viscum album; assembly: GCA_963277665.1. Lineage (NCBI taxonomy): Eukaryota > Viridiplantae > Streptophyta > Magnoliopsida > Santalales > Viscaceae > Viscum > Viscum album. Next base: position 1,266,242,003 of record OY728157.1, on the reverse strand, counting down.
ATATAGTCGTAGAACTATGGTAACGATCTTATAATTTAACCTAAGATGTTAGATATTGATGTTAATCCCCCTTTATTATGTTGTTTTCCCTAGCATTATTTTTTCCTCTCACACTATTCTTTTTGGGTTTTAGACGATGGCAGGAACCCGAAGGAACCGTGTTGATCAATGCAATGGAAAATGCAATGATTGTCCTCCTGAACAAACAAATTTTATGGGAGATAGAGTGCAAAATCTTATTTCTATACTTACACAAGCTATGAATCATTCTGGACTTCCAAACGGGCAGAGAAGGGAACAATATACCATTGAGTCCTTCATGAGGCAACGTCCACCTTCTTTCAGTGGGTCTTCTGATCCACTTGTTGCTGAACAATGGATCAGTACCACTGAAAAGATATTTTCAGTTCTTCAATGTTCTGAACATGATAAAGTCATCTTAGCAGTATATCGTTTGGAAGGTGAGGCTGATCAATGGTGGAATCTTATCAAGAATATGAGGCCAAGAGATGAAATTGAGTCCATGGAATGGGATGAGTTCAATAACTTATTTTTCAATAAGTAATTCCCTCGTATTCTTAGAACAAAGATGGAGAAGAAGTTTCTTGAACTAAAGCAAAATGTTGATGAATCTGTTGGTGTATACGAAGCGAGTTTTACAAGGCTTGCAAGGTATGCATCTGGATTTATCATCCAACCTGAAGTAAAGTTGATCGATTCTTCAGTGGATTAAAACCAAATCTTAGAAGGGCATTATCTATAAGAGACTTCAATAGCTATGAAGAAATTATGTGTTGTGCTATCAAGGTAGAAATGGAAGTTGGTGTTACTTATCCATCTCATGGTTTTGACAAGAAATGAAAGATGGAGTTCAAGGAGAAATCTTAGAATAATGGTGAATTGAAGATGAATGTTTCCTTATGCTCAAAGGGTGGAAAGAAGCATTGTGGAGATTGTCTTAAAGGGACTAGAAAATGTTTTAAGTCTGGAAAAGAAGTTCATCAAACAGCTGAGTGTCGAAGTAATGGAAAAAGGGTTGCTAATGATGTGAATAAAGAAAAGACTGCAGAGAACGCACCACTAACACTTCAATGCTTCAAGTGCAAGGAAATGGGGCATTATGTTAATAAATTCCCTAATCAAAGGGTTAGTGGTGATCGACATGAGAAACCACTTAAGGAAAAGGAAAAAGGGAATTCACATGCGATCACTATTGGTGATGTTGAATATGACAACAATGTGGTGGAATGATTAAGTGTTTATGTAATGGGATTCCAAAATAATGTTGTATATAGTATTGTGGAATATTGGAATATTTATGTATTGGTCTATTGTGGGTTTCAATAATTTTATGGTACCGGTAACCATGGAAAGTGATTGAGATATTTTTGGAAAAAAGATGATATGCGCATAATGAAGGGATAAGGATAAAATGAAATATTTGACAGTATTCATGAGCTCATGACTGATACAAGGACTAAGTGATATTGTGGTTTGAGTATATAGAATTTTTGGGATTTTGGTATGTGGAAAGTGTTAAAATATTACAACATTCATGTTTTCACTAAGGTTTAATGGGTATTAATTATTCAATAGAATACATGATTAAGGTATTCACATGTTTGTAATTTGACCAACAAGATATATCTTATGATATATTTGGGATAAATGATGGCATTCACGTGATTGTTATGTGACATTTCAAGTAATCATTTTCTTTATACTATGAGCTTAGACCGAAGTATTTTATATAAGCCTAAAGATTGGAATGGATTATGTTGGACATAATTTAGTATTGTTTAAGGATATTACTTTTTTTGATAGTATTGATGGGATGTTATAGTAATGTAGTTTTATAAAATGGAAAACCTGTAGGACAGGCGAAATCCCATCGCGTCGGACAAGGCTGTGGGAATAGAACCCACAACCGAAGTGCGACTGGCCTCTATCGCCCACCACTGGCCTACAGGAAGTCCCTGGTTAGTAGAAACTAGTTTTATTTTGTTAAGCGGTACGATATATGAAGTATAAGTTCATTTTTGGAACCATATTCGATTAATCTGACCATAAGATGGACTTATAACTTTTGCTAACCTTTTGTTTGAAATATATGGAATGACCCATCATTCTATCACATGATCTTCTAACACATCATGAATAACAAATTCAACTTCATTTCTTTAAGGTATGAAGTGGAAATTGTTCAATTCACGAACAACAGTGAGATTGTACCAAAATCATGTACGTACTTATTTTAATTCATCAACAATAGGGAAATGATCTTGAAAACCAAAAATGATTTCCTTGTGCCCTTATATCTGATGAATCATATGGTATCTTATATCATAACAAATCTATTGGCTTTGTGATTATTGGCTTCTCCATAGCCATGTTCTCTACCACTCTCTATCAGAACATGATGGTTAGTTTTTTCTTCCATATCCATATTTTCACCTATGTGGAAAACCAGTGATTAGTTAATTTGGGTAACCGTTACATTTCATACATTAGTTTTTAAATATTGGTTTTGGTATTCCTTTTTACGATGTGGGTTCTATTAAAGAAACTTTCGAGTAGTAAACCATTTATAACCCCGACGAATTTCGAGGGAGAAATTCATTTTACGGGGGGTATAATGTAACACCCCGAGATTTTATATTTCATTAATGTCTTCTATTGTACGCTACACCAAAAGGATCTTTCAAAACATGCATCCCTGACTTGGCTTGCATTACACGCAATCATGACCTTTCACGATAGCGTGTGTTGTACGCAATACTGAGTTTCGCTAAACAACGATATGTTATATGAACTACCCTTTATGAGTAGTATCAACTACATTTTGAATTTTATAACATTATTATTCATCTTACACATTTTCTAGAACATGGTATGAGAACAAAATCAATTTTTCGAGTAAAATAATTATTTTTCAAAAAATGTACTTTTGCCACCTTTTGATGGCACACCCACTTTAAATCTTTTTTTTACATGTCTATAAGTTCAATTTGACAAAATAAAATTCTTCTTTGGAATCAGGATACAAAAAATTTACTTTGGATAAAATTTTAATATTCTTCTAATAACATTCATATTTTAATGAATAGTAAAAACATGCTAAATTATAGTTAAAAACAACTTTTTTCATCGCAATAATTTGTATTGTTAGAATATCTTTTTAATTGGGTTTAAAGTGTAATTATAATATATTTTTACCTTTTAATCCAATGTTGGTCATTGAAATTAATTTCACTTTGAAATTGGATATAAACAAGTATCAATCTTTTGATAGTTATTGTTTCTTAAAAAAACACGCTGTTTGTTTTGATAATGGGAATTAATTTTAAAATTAATTAATGCCACTTCTATGTTTTTAATTTGTCATAATAGACATAAATTTTCAATTCAGAATATCATATAATGCTTAGGCTGAATTTTTGGTATTTTTCTGAAAAACTACAATTTTCGATGCATAGTGAAACCACTTAGTGGTAGCTAAAAAACTGACTTTTTCATTTAAATGAAATTTTACCACTTTTGTAAATTTAATTTCAAAAATCTGAGAGACACGGTTAATATCAAGGACTAAAATGTGGTTCAATGAGATGAAAATAATTTTTGGTGAATAGTAACTTTTTACTTTTTTTACCATGGTTAAAAGTAAATAGGGTAATTAAGGGTAAAAATGATATTATTATTACCCTAAAACATGTCCTAATTATATTGGATAAGTTTAATTCGACCAAAAACAACCTTAGGAATAAAATATGACCATTTAGACCAACTTGGATTAGATTAGGACATTTATTATTAATTTATTTAAAGGAGGGTTAAAATAGTTAAAATCAAAGTTTAATAACTAAATCATAATTAATATAGGGCTATACATAAGATACATGGTTTCAATTTTCTTGTGATGAAATATCCATTTGTTTTATATGGATTATGTGATGGTGGGATGATGTTTATGAAACCCATTTTATTCTTTGGGTTATGATGAATGTTTTAAGTTTATTTTCTGGCACAAGTAATAATGATTTCATTATGAGATGGGTGGGACCTATATCTCCTTCCAATGCATTGTGTAAAGATTTATATCTCGTGAGATAGACATGGCTGGAATGGTAAGATAATCTGGTTTAGTGTTACAGGACTGAAAGGAGGAGTGAACTCGATTCAGAAAGGGACATTGTCCACTAAGATTGTCTTATCAGGAATGGCTTGGCTACTATAGAAATCATAACATGTGCTTAATGGTTGCCACAATTACATGTTTTATTCCCAGGCTATTTTATCATGATTGATGTTCCCATATTATATATGCCTTACATACTTCCAAGATTCGTGTCTTTGCTCAAGATTTTGATATTCAGATTTTATGTTCAAGTTTTTGCATTTAATTGTTTATGGATTGTTTTATGTTCTCTATGTTTACCCTTACTGGGCATTTGAGCTCACCCCTTTTTTTTTCTTTTCCCCAGGATATAAAGAAAGGTTTTAGGTAAGAAAAAAAGGGGAAGATCTTTATTGGGAGATGTTGAAGATCTTTCACCATGATTAGAAGATTTTATTCCGAGTTTCCAAAGACACTGAACTATTACGGTCCTTGTGTGTCTGTTTTTGTTATGTATTAATTTTTCTGCAAAAGTAAAGTAATTTCCATGTACTTCAAGATTTGGGTCTCTACATAAGTCATTTTCAAAATTTAGGAATCAGTCGCACCTAAATTCGACACACGGTGTGCCTGATAAGACTCAAGGTTTCCATTTTTATTTTAAAATTGATTTTAGTTAAAAATATTTCACTCACTAAAAACTGATCAAACATGATAACATTATCTCTATAATTTTGGAAAATGATTCATAATTCATTTTTGAAGTTTTGGAATCATTCTCACTTCAAACCGATATATGATGTGATCAGTATGACTCAAAGTGTGTGTTTCTAGTTTAAAATGACATTTTAGTGAAAAAGACAAGTGACATACTCAAAACTAGTCAAAAACATTTGGATTATCTTAATACTTCAGTAAAATTATTCATAAGTCATTTTAGATGTGTAGTAATCATACTCACCTCAATATGACAAACTGTGTGACCGTTACGACTCCAAGTGCATCTTTTTATTTAAAATTGACAATAATTTTAGTAAAAAATACAACCGACATACTCAAAACCAATATAACGCATATATATTATTTTTATTCATTAGTAAAATGATCCATAAGTCATTTTTTACATGTAGGAATCGTCTTGACCTCAATAAGACACTTGATGTACCCATTATGACTCAAAGTGTCCATTATCAGTTTAAAATTGACATTTTAGTTCAAAATGTGTCACTCACTGAAAACCAAGAAAACACACCCATATTGTCTTGATAATTTATTACAATGATTCAATAGTCATTTAGGAAATGTAGGGATCAATATCACATCAAACTGATACAACATTTGACTGGTAAAACTCAAAGTGCGTGTTTCCAATTTAGAATGACATTTTTGTAAAAAATAAAAATGACATTCTCAAAAATATTAAAACACATTTTAATTTTATAAATAATTTCATAAAAATGACCATAATTCATTTGGGATGTGTAGGAATCTGCATCCCCTCAATCTAATGCATGGTGTGACCAGTATCACTCCAAGTGCGTCTTTTTATTTAAAATTGACATTAATTTTAGTAAAAAAGACAACTGACATACTCAAAACTAATAAAATGAATTATTATTGTTTTAATACATTGTTAAAATTATCTATATGTCATTTTTAAAAAGTAGGAATAAATTGTACCTCAATCTGATTCGCGGTGTAACTAGTATGACTCTAAGTCTTCTTTTAATTTAAAATTGACATTAATTTTAGTAAAAAAGACAAATGACAAACTAAAAACCAATAAAAAACATTAATTTTTTTTTGAAATTTAGGAAAAATATCCATAAGTCATTTTTCATGAGTAGGAATCAACCTCACCTCAATCTGACACACAATGTTCCCAGTATAACTCAAATTTTCCATTGTCAGTTTAAAATTTACATTTTAGTTTAAAATGTTTCACTCACTGAAAAATAAGAAAAAATGATTTTATTGTGTTTATAATATATTAAAATGATTTGAAATTTATTTTTGAGGTTTAGTAATTATTCTCATGTAAAACTGATACATGACGTGTATCTTATGACTCAAAGTATATGTTTCTTAGTTTAAAATGACATTTTAGTAAAAAAAAAAGAGAAGTGATATGCTCATAAGTGAGAGAATTCATTTGTATTATTTTAAAACATTAATAAGACAATCCAAAAGTCTTTTTATACATATAGGAATAATCATCTCTTCAATATGATGCTCAGTGTGACCGATATGACTCCAAATTTACCTTTTTATTTAAAATTGGTATTAATTTTTGTAAAAAAAAAATGACATACACCAAAATGAGAAAATGTAATATAATTGTTTTGATACTTTAGTAAAATGATTAAAAATTTATTTAGGATGTGTAGGAATTATATACAACTCAATCTGATACGTGGTGTGGCCATAATGACCCTAAGTGGGTGTTTTTATTTAAAATTGACATTAATTTTTGTAAAAAATAAAACCAACATGATCAAAACTAATGAAAAACATTTTGATTGTTTTGGTACTTTAGAAAAAATTTCCATAATTCATTTTTTATGTATATGAATTAGACTCACATAAATCTGATGTGCAATGTTCCCTGTATGACTCAAAGTGTCTATTATTAGTTTAAATTTGACATTTTAGTTCAAAAAGTGTCATTCCCTAAAAACTAATAAAACATGCTCGGATTTTATAGATAATTTAGAAAAATGATTACTTAGTCATTTTTTATGTGTTGAAATATGTTTCACATCAAACCAATACATGATGTGACCAGTATTACTCAAATTGTGTGTTTTTAGTTTAAAATGACATTTTAGTAAAAAATACAGGTGACATACTCAAAACCAGGAAAAACTTTTCGAGTTGTTTTTATACTTTAGGAAAAATTTCCATAAGTCATTTGGGACATGTAAGAATAATATTCACGTCAATCTTATGCATGGTGTGACCAGTAAGACTCTAAGTTAATCTTTACAATATATACGTGTCATTTTATTTAAAAGTCTGCATCACATCGCAAAAACTGAGAAAAAGAGACTAGATTTTTTTGTCATCATTCTATTTGATATTAATTAATTAATTTCCTTATCATTTTTAATATAATTATTTAGTAAATTTGGACAGAGATAATAATTGAGAATGAACAAGAAATGACATGACATGCAAGAATCAACCACAACTCAATCTGATACACAGTGTTCCTAGTACGACTCAAAGGTTAGTTTAAAAATAATACTTTCTGTTAATTTATCTATTTATATTAATACTAACATAATAATTTTTTTTCTTATATAAGTGTGTTATTTTTCTTGAGCATGGGTGGTTTCTTCGAGAATAACATGAGTCGGGGTCAGGATAAAAAGATAAAGGTTCATTGATGTTTTTGAGTGTATATATTAATTTATACTTATCTAATTGTATAAACCAATGTTTTAAATGCCTATAATATATTTTTTTATTATATTTGTGTTGTAAATTTTTTTCATTTAAATTATAAATTTTTAGTTAATTCTAAAAATATTGTGTGCTATTTTTGGGGTTACAATGTGTTATTGCATCACACTGTACTGGTGTTGTAGTGTTCTGTTACAACACACAATAGAAATCCCCTTTATTAGTTCTTCTAGAAGTACTAATAAATGTCCCCTTTATCAGTGATAAATAAAAGTGCTGATAATTTTTTTCCATTGTCAGGTCTTTTTTAGCGCTGATAAAAGCCTAGGAATTTTAATTTTTCTCTGGTAGTCATCACTTCTCTAGCATTGAAAAAGACCATTTTTGGAACTATTAAAAGCCTATTTTCTAGTAGTATACTCAATAATTAAACTCATGGAATCCCAACATATCAACTCATGTTGTGGTTAATGAAATGGAAATGGATGTAGATTATTTGGAAACGGGCAAGTTACTAGTATGGAAAGTAGTTCTAGATCAAGGATAGAAATCATGGTTCTCGATAAATGATTGACCATTTTACCCTAGATTATATTTCAATTTTTATTTTAATGTAGAGTTTTATTTTGGAGAACCAAAATTATATTTAGAATATAATTTGGGGATAGGATCTAGTTTTCTCATTGATAAAGTGAGAAAATTATGAAGAGTTCCTCATGCGGTAGTCTATAAAGAATACCTAGTTTTTTATCCCATAGGCCATGTGGTTTTTTTCTCTGAGTAATCTCTTCTGGAGATTACTAGGGATTTCAATGCAAGAATACCAGCTACTACAAACTCTATGGAGAGGGTAGTATTATTTTCATGTTTATCCAGCACATGTTGTGCCCCAATAATAGAGATTTTAGTATTTTGATATATCAAGATGTTTTTTATACCTTGTGAGAATTGGAACCAAGGAAAATATGTACCGATATCTTACGGCTTATATAATGGAGTAGTGTAATCCTACTTCCAATTTAAACTCCCTAATTTGTCCCATGATTATATTTTCTATTTTGGAAGCTAGAGGATTGATTCTTAAAGGATTAGAGAGAAATATTCAACGAGTTCGTTTGTATTTTAGATAAGATATATACAAGTGGATGATGGTGAATTGGAATCTTTGGATCAAGAAATGGGTTGTGGGTAGAGTCAGGATTTATAAAAAATTCAATCCAGAGAAGAATACCACCAGACCTGGGGATTTTTTTGGTCATGTTTTATAACTAGATGAGGTTATGGAATACTCATAAAATGAATAAGTGGCCGAATCTAGTGTTGTGGTGGAGGAAGAATAATAACTTCACATATTTTTTAAAGCTATGAGTGATCCAAATATAGTGAGAACTCATAATGTCTCTTTCAGACCTCCATATTATACTCTTTCCTTACCTTATAAGAAAATATCATTAAATGATAATAAGATTTCAAATACTGATGTTTCTATTGTTTCTCAATTTGAGGGATCTGATTCCAAACGTCCAAAGGATTCCACATTGATTTTAGATGAATATATTCATGATATTGATGTAGAAGATGATTAGGAAGATACTAATCCATTTATAACTATCTATGAATATATAAATAATTTATGTAATAATTGGGATAATAATCCTCAAATTTATTCTATGGGTCAAGCGGTTGGAAGTCCAGTTAGATAAAATGCATTAGATGTAATCACTAAGGAGGAGAAGTCCCTAGGATTATAAGTTCATAGTTTGGATTATTCATATTATGATAATGATGGTAATGATTGAGGTAGTCCACATTAGCATAGTGGACCGAGCATATCTAATGTTCATAGGGATCTTAAGGGTTCTTCAATTGATATAATAGATCATGTTAACCTTCTCAAACCTTTTTTTCATATATGCCAACTAAAGATAAGGAAGTAGTTAGATATTTATTGCATATTAAGGAATCCATCCATGAATATTTCAGTTATATATTTCATTATACCCATGCTACACCTTCACTTAGATAGGAGAGGTATTCACCTCCTCCTCCTCCTCCTCAATATACTTTAATAACCCATTCTAATTAAAATACTATTAATTATGGTTTTCAAATTCTATTAAGTATTTTGTCTCCTAGGGAAAAAACCCCTAAATAAGAAGACATATCTTTTATAGTTTCTATGGTTGCAACACTTCTACAACCTAATATGTTCCCCAGGTTTGAGGATTTAGAGATATAGAATCAAAATATTACTAAGCATATTTTTTTGTCTTCCCTATACTTTAAGTAAAATAAGGGTGGATCTGACCTTGAAATATCTCACATTTATTGGAAATATGGTGTATCTTTCTTCTATAGTTTGTACATATTATTCCAGAGACCCTCCTCCCTCAGTTCGTACTCCATTCAATGCTGACTTGGTGACAAGCGTTGTTTAAGAAGAGTTCTATAAAGTATTAAATGATTCTTACACTTATCATCAAGAACAACTATGACAAATAAATCCCATAGTGAGAATATTTATAAGATTTCTACGGAATTCTTTAATGAGATTAGGTATTATAGGGATATCATTATCAAATCCATTAGGTATTAATTGTATAATATTTTTAATGAGGATGATCTTAATTCCCATTTTCAGTTTTTCAATGAGAATATGAGAATTCCTCCTGTCACCAAGTCCTACAAGGAGCAAGTAGATCAATTGAAGGATTTAGCTTTGTTGAGTAATCTTAGACCAGTGGCCTCTGGAAGAATCTACAAGCCTCCTACACCTCCTTCTATATTAGCGTCTCCTCCTTAAACATCTAAGGAAAAATACCCACCTATTAGGGATTCATATTCTAACTCTCGCTAGGATCCCATACTGATGGTATATTTTTTATTTTGATGATGTAATATTTTTACCATGATATAACTGAAAATTTATTCTCCTTTGTTATTTTTTCTTGTCTATTCTTACATGTTTTTTTATAATATGTTCCTTATTCTCTTTTAGATAATTTTTTATAATCCCAAAAGATGGATAAATATTTTGTGGCATATATTTTTTCTGATTTTATGGGATATTTTTTGGAATAATTAGTTGTATTTATATTCTTATACAAATGGTTTAAATTTATTCTTATTTTTGTTACTTATCTAATATTTATTCTAAATAATGTTTTGAATTCAAAAGATGATTTTTTATTATTAAAAGGGGGATAATTTTTTATATCAACAACTCCTTGTTTTAATACTCCCAAAGAATACTTAATTTATTTGAAACTATTTATGTGTTGAATAATAGAACTTTATAATTCTTTATATTAATTAAAATTTCTCTGAGTAAAAGTTTTTACCCTGAGATTCCAGTTGCTAAAACCAGAAGATATTTACTTCTATTAAAAGGGTACTTTTTCTTTGAGATGTTTCTCTACTACTATTAAAAAACTCTAATACCATAAATGAAAATTATTCTTCTTCTATAAGAGTCTTTCTATAGTGAGAGGAAGTATACTACTATTAAAAGAAGTCTAATACTATTATAAAAAGTATTATAACAACAAAATAAGTCTTCTATCATCAGAACAAACCTACTATCTTCATAATAAACTTTATACCATCGGTTTTATTTTTATACCATCAAGATACTTCCACTACTTATATAAGAATTATAATACCATAAATCTAGATATGCTTCTATAAGGAAATATTTTCCACTATGAATCATGTTTTTCTATTGTGAAGGCCTATTACCATTGAGCCATATACTTCCATTTTGATTATTCTTATGTAGAATTTTTCTAATTCTATGCCTATTTGTTGTGAAATTTAAATCATAATTTCAATGACTAGTTTATGTAATTTAATGCAAGTTATAAATTCAATGAGTATGAGTATTTAAGAATTATTATTCTTAAATGTATACTCAAATTCATTAAAGAAAAAGTCATCCATTTTTATAGATTGCCTTCTCATTATTAGGATTTATTTTTTTATTATCATGCAATGAATAATTAGTTGTTTAAAAAAGGATATAAATCCAATGAACCTCATGTTCACAAGGTGATGAAAAACTTTGCATCATGGACAATTTAATCTCATGGATAGTTGCTAAAAAAGTATCAGCTTTAGAGCATTCTATAACACTAGGTTTTTCATAAAAAATAAAACCTTTGTCAATTACATATGAATATTATTTGAAGTAACTTTAATGATATATTTATATATAGTCCAATATAAAAATAAGACCATTTTTTATCATCTCTACTTGATCAGAGAAAGGGAACTTCACAAACACTTTCATATTATTTCGGCATTCTTCTCTGTTTTTAGTTACATTAAAGCTATTCTTAATTTATGTGTTTTATTTTTTTTGAACAATCTCTTAAATTATATTAGAGAGTACTCAAATACTCTCTTCTCATTTATTTTATATTTTTCATCCTAGAAAAAATAGTGGAAGGGGCTGGTTCTTTCTTAGACTGCCCTGTGTGTGGTTGTACTTATAGAAACCCAATCCAAGTTATGGATCACATTTATATGGATTTAATAAAAATTATTAGTCGTGAGTGACTTTAAAGTGAAGAGGATTAGTTCATATTGATTCTAATCCTGTTATATTTATTTTCACTATGTTTCATTTATTTTTTTCTTAAATTTTTTTTAATAATCTGTTTATTTTTCAAAAATCATTAGAAAAACAACACTATGAAAGTTATCTTTAATAAATGTTATATATATTGTGTTTGATGTGATTATATTGGTTTCGAAAATTAATTTAATTTAAAAAGATTTTTAATTGGGTTTTGATCAAGCCCTTGAAAAACCTTTAAAAAATATCAAATTATATATTTATATTTTTTTTAACTGGGATGTTTTTTAAATTGAGGGATTTTATTTTAATTTTATTAAATGTAAATTTTTATTATGATCTCAATTCACCCCCCTCTTGGGATTCCAACTGGGACTAACATGCTTTTATATCTCAAAATAGAGTTTTCAATTTCTAATCGTTTACCTAAATATCTTTTAAAAACCAAATTTAAATGTATGACTAGGTATGACACCCTAAAACCATGTTTTAAAAACCCAAACACACTAGTTTTTTAAAATAAAAACCATTTAATTTCTTGATATTACCAAAACATTCTCAACGCCATTTGAAAAAAAACTCATCTCATTTTTAAATATTCAAAACATTCAAAACCAATTTATAAAACATTTTGGAATAATACAAAAAACACACCTAAAATGGGTAACAATAAAAAGTATGAACAATAATGTTAATGTCACAAAATAATGATAAATAGACAAAAAATACATAGGATCAAATAAATCTTATAATAGGTAGTGGATACAATCAATGAAAAATAAAAATCCCCTAAAATAATCCTAAATAAAGTTCTAATGATTATGGGAAACTACCCTTGGACTCTAGTAATAAAGATCTAAAATTTTAAAAATAAACCTAGGATCTAATTACTAAACATTTCCATGTCCTAAATAGTCCCATAATACTATCAATAAATAAAATCCCTAGGATCTCTTTCACTAACACATACCATAAAATGGTTGCTATCTCAAACAAGTTGTTACCCTCTCAGTTTAACTATCGAGGTGTTGTCAGGAAATATTCCCTAGTAATACCAATGATATACACTATAATTTATATTATAAAGGTCACATTTTATATTCCTAATAGACCCATGAAAAGACAAATGAGTAGGTGATAAATCTAGTCAATTCATAAAACATATACGAAGTAATACAATACTTAGGTAAGGGTTTTCATCTCAATATTGTTTCATTGATACATGTTTGATTTTCTGTACATATTTATGTTTATAAGGTGTATATAATTAAAAATTTTCATGTTATATCATGGATATTTTTTAATTCATGATATTAAAGTTTACAATTCAAATTGTTTCATCCAAGGGGATTTTATTTTAATGTTACCAAAGTGGTAAGGGTTTAAAATATCAAATTGAATTATTTGGGATATATGTTATGTTATAAACCAATGTTATTTTTTGAGATGTATATAATTCCCCTATTATATTTTTTAACATGAATATTCTTGTGTTCATGGTATTTAAATTTTCATTTGAAGTTATTTCTTTCACGGGACTTACGACTAAAAGGTTACGAAAGCAGTAAGGGTTTTACGTTGCATTCTCATTTTTATCGGCATTGTTTATGATTACATTTATAATTATAAAATTATATGCTATTTAGCTATAAAGTTTTATTTATTTTTTATCCTATATTTATTTATATATATTATATGTTTTAATTTCATTTTTCTCACTTTGAGTACTCAAGAGACCGAAATAAATTTAAATGGAAAATCGACTTTGTTTAATATTAAGCTGGGGATATTTTTCTTTAATATCCATGTTTTCTTTAAAATATTTCAATAATGATTTTAATATTCTCTTATTATTTTTTGAATTCATTTTTATCCATGTTTTACTTTCCATAAAATTTTTCAAAAGGACTCTTTATATCATTTTTACCAATCCCAAAAGAGGCTACACAAGAGGTTATCCTAAACCCAAAAGAGGGTATATGGGAGGTTATCCAAAGCCTAAAAGAGGGTACATAGAAGTTTAAATCAAGATAAGAAGAAGTTATATGAGAGAATAACCCAAGGCTAGAAAATGGTACATGGGAGGCTATCCAAATCCCAATATAGGGTACACTAAAGGTTATCCCAACACTGAAGCAGGTATAATGATGGTTAGCCCAAGCCTAACATGTGATGAATTACTTGGTGTATAGACATGACATATTATTTCTATGATTTTTGATTCTACACCTAATTCCACTCTTTTTTTACATGATATTAAGAAAATTTTATTCTCTCATGGCTCATTTTTGATAATTTTTTTATGATTCATGTCTTATAATGTAAAATCTAATTACACACTTTCATGTATTTCTCCTCTCTTTTAATTTCCCTCTTTATTTGGGTGAATTTTGGGACTCCTAAGAAAAGGGAGTGTTTTCGGGGTAAAATGAACTAAATTTTGAGGATTTTTTTTGAATTAATGGATTCTATGAATAAATATGTTAAAGGATTTGTGGGGTTCATATCGATTTTGGAGAACGTCGGTGTGGGTTTGGGTTTTTAGGAGAATCTAGATTTTTTTTGACTGTGGAGAGATTTCATGTCCTGAAATAATTACACATCATGAAATATTTAAAATCTATAAAAAGTGTTTATGTAGTGTATTGGTTGTCAACAATATTTTTTAAGTTATGTTCAAGTTGTGAAATATTGCGTTCAATGAAAAGATTACATGCTATAAATATGGTTTATATCATGTATTGGTTGTTGAGTATATTTCATGAACTGGTACAAGGCATGAAAGGATAACATGTCTTGAATATGGTTAACATCATGTTTTGGTTTCTGGGAATATATTATGAAACAATACAATGTGTTAAAGGATTACACATCATGAATATGACTCATGTCGTGAAATGGTAAAAATCAGGATTTTTATTCTAAGGCGACATGTTTTTTGGTGTTTTTGGGTTTCACAGATTATATGATGTTAAATGGGGATTCACTCCATGTAATTCTCATTACTAGTGATTTTTAGGTTTCTACACATAATATTTACTTACATTCGACCATGGTCCTCTTCTCTATCAACCTAGGAGATCTCCTAGAAATTTTTGGGGACCTCTACTCTTTCTGGATCGCTTCATTCTATGATTGATCAATAGGGTTGTTATGTTTCATCACTCCAGGTAAGTGATTTTACTATTTTATCATTACTTGTTATTTTAGTAGTGTCATTGTTCTATATTTTTAGATCTATTGATATTATGGTGTTGTTCCTTCTAGATATGTTATGTGATCTTCTTCTAGGAACTGATTCTTTGTTGGTTGTGGTATGAGAGGTGTGTGTTCTTTGAGGCATTTCAATTTCTACCCTTTCTGACCTTTTATTTGTTTTTGTGATGTGATTCTAATACATAAGAATAAATCTTAGGGTATCTGTTACTAAACTTTAATTACTTTTTAGTTGGTTTATCCCATTAGGGGCATATAAAACCTATATTTGTGGTTGGTGGTTCTGTCTCTAGAGTATATTAGATTAAATGTATTAATTTGGTTTTGATAAATTGTTTTATAAATGAAATGTAATGACTAATTAATAAATATTTTTGTGTGTAAATAGTATTTTTTAGAAAATATTGTTTTCGCCTTGTTTGGTAAAAGAAAAAGAAATTTTAAATCCTTACAAAATGGATTTCTGAAATGATTTTCAAAAAAACGTTTTAATGAAATGGTTTGAAAAATATAGAACACATGAAGCCTTGTGTACTTAGGTAGAAGGTGTAGTAATAGGCCTTATCCATTTATACTAATAGTTAGTTCACTCATGGGGTGTTCCTCTTCTCCATAGGCCCATTGATCTAGGGAATTGATAGAATTGTTGAGAGGGTCATTTTATGGGGTGTTCCTCTACTCTCTAGATTTGATTCATATGTCTAGAGACGTGATGTGCACTATTTTCTATGTTTGGGTACAAGTGTCCTAGCTAGCCAATCTAGTAGTGATCCTTGACATGATGTTACATATTCTTTGGATTTTACTATATTATCTTGTACTGCTATGGATTTGATATAAAATTTTATGCATACTTTGAATTTATTTTACCGCTTTTATGTATCTTAAATGCTTTAAAACTGTTTTATCTAGCTTATTTTGGAATTGTATGTAAATGTGAAATTAAATGGTTTACCTTGATTTTGATGGAAAACATGTTAAACTTTTTATCATGCCTTGTTTTTTTTAAATTTAAGAATTGTTTGTATTGTTGTACATATAATTGATAAGGAACACCAAGGTGAGATCCTACTGATTCTAATTATCTCACACCCAACGCACCACTTCAGCGGTATGTAGACATTTTTACGTATTTTCATATCAGAAAAGGAAAGGAACCATAGTTAGCTAGCAAGGTTTCTACCACCTAATTTTGTGTAGATTATGGTGATATTGTGGGATTTTGACTATTCTATCAAATAAAGTCACTTTTTTGTTCTTATTTTCCTTTATTCTTCGAATTATCACTTAGATATTTTTATCTACCTTTGAGTTATTTCACTTTTGTTGTTTTATTTTTTCTATGATATATATTTATTATTTATTATTCTTTTGTTTCTTCTCATTATGTGCGTGTGTGTGTTTTTAATGTTTTTTATTTAAGTTGGATGAAATCATTCCCTATAGTTGTTGTTGATTCATAGGTGCTACTCTCTAGCCCATGCGGATTAGGAATGTCATGAACCAACCTGAGTCAACCCTGAACTGGTCACCCAATCTGGCTGATGACATCCCGGAGGCGTGCTACCGATCTCCATAGGGTGGAAAAAACACTAAGGGAATTAACGAGTGAAAAAGGGAATGATTTCACCCAAATTAAATAAAAATAAGTAGCGAAAAGATAAATGAGTAGCCCAATATAAAATAAAATAAATACAAAGAACACAAAAATATAAACTAAAAATAAAAAGTCAAACCCAATGACCAAATAGATCTCTATGTGACCATGTGGTTCACTCACTAAACCCAAAACCAAACATCACTCAATGGAGATCAAAGCTAATTAGGACCTTCAGCTAAAAATAAAAACAATAATAGAAGTATAGGCGTGAGTATTAAAACTCAGTAGGCATACCCAAGTAAAAATACACCCTATGAAATTACTTTAATCAAAAGATCCATTTATTGTAAGATTTAAATACAATATATAAACATAGGCTTTTTAAACATTCCTTTTAAAAAAAATCATGATATATTTCCCTATTTACTAAAAATAGATTTCTTTTTTATAAAAGGAGGAATCTTGTAAATTTAAGAGAAATATAAGGAAATTAAGGAGGATGTAGTTTGTGTAAAGGGGGAAAGGATCATGAAACATTTTTTAAAACATTTTTCATAAAACATTTGAAACCCAAACATTCATATTTACCAAAGAGACACATAATAAATAGGTACTATAAGCAATGAAAACATAATGAGGGAAATAGGTAAATAGTTATCTAATAACCACAACAGATGAGGCACCAAGATTATTCACCATAGATAAAATAGTTCCAAAGAACATGGGAATACATAGGAGATGAGAAGAAAATCTGAAACATTAATTAACCTAATCCATCCTATCAGTGAACCTGGTTCAATCAAATAACTCTAACGCTTGGTCATACCCTACCTGGCCTAACTGAGGGGTAACATCCCCAAAGAAAAGTGTGACCATACTAAGGGGCCAAAAGTTATAGCATACTCCTAAAAAAGTGTAGTAGGAATTATCATATAGTCTGTTATCTGTTCTAGGTTCCCATGTTATGTTTTAAATGGGGTGAAATAAATATTATCAAACAATCAACCAAATAGAAATAATAAGTACAATACACACATAATCCACAGACTGACAAGAACCACTCGTGAACACCACTCCCAATAATACCCCTTGCCTTTGGTCAATCAATTCCCAAGGGATGCCACATGCTGAGGAAATTTCTGTTCTAAGTAAAGATATACATCCCATGGATATTTTTCTAAATAAAACCCACTTTATGAAAGTGAAAACTAGGAAACACCCATTCTTTTGATAGAAAACCCTTTTCAAAAGTATCCAAACACACCATTTAGAAATCGATGAAATATATAAAACATATATGGAAATCCACATAATTATTTGGAAATTATAAACCACTTATAATATCCAACAGGGATTTTAATCAAACACTTGGCGTGTAAGGCTATGAAAAATATTGCCACATAATTTAATTTAAAGAGGAAAAAACTCAATTACAGTCCAAATAATTATTAAAAATATTATATATTAGTAATTAACCTCAAAAAATGTTATAAATATAAAGAAATCATTTATTCTTAAATCTAAAGGACAATTCATATGGAAAACTACCTCAAACTCAAGGATCTTGGGAAATGGAAACCCAAAACATCTTCAAAGAGGTCCAATGAGACAAGAACACACAAGAAGAACCTTAAAAAGGAAAAATCCACAAATTTAAACCAAAGAAACATGAACTCTAGACCAAAGGGACCAATAGAGAAGAGGAGTCTAAGAGAAAATGGAATAAGGAAAATAAAGAAGGGGATTACTAGGAGAAATCACCCTAAAATCCTGAATAAATCTCTTGATTTCACCATGGGATGGGGAGGGGCATAAAGAATAGGGGAGGAACCTCTCTAGTGTCTCATGATCTAAATGGACGAGAAGAAGGGTGATTTGGGGTTAAAAACCAAGATGGGTAAATAGTAAAATCCCTTTTTAATGATCTTGAACACTACCCATTGTTAGGATACATAGTTTAGAAAACTGTGCACCAACCATGCACCCCTTACTGGACTCATAGGACAGCCACAGAGTTTGGCTACATGGTTTGGGAAACCATGCACTTACCTTTTGTTCTTTCAAAAATTATAGAACCATGCACATGCTTCTCACATAGTTTGGAATAACCATGCTCAAGCTATGAATCCTCATCTGAGGACACCCCAAAACCCACATAGTTACTCTTGGGAGCTACACAATTTGAATACAACTGTGTGTTACCCATACAAACCTAATATTATAAGAACAAAATGAACAGAAAATGGAATCTGCATTAATAGGTCGCGTGGTTTCCCCTTAACCGTGCACACAAACCATGAAATATAGTTAAAATATCCCAAAACACAAAAATTTGATCCAAAACACCAATGTATCAAGAGAAAATCCAAATAAAAATGATAAAAAAATAAAAAATAAAAAATAAAAACTGGTATGTGTAATTCTCCCCACCATAATGCTTTATGCCCTTAGAAAGCCTCAATGATTATAATTGATTGGGTAAAAGGAAAAGTTTCACACTCTCACAATATTTAACACCTTAAACTAAAGAATACCCTAACCACCACTAACAAAAAACATACACATCTATCCTAGAACAAATGATTGGAATCAAACCATTTCTCAATCGACTATGAAAATCCCAAGCTACAATACAAACACCTTGTTATCACCACAACCAATAGGCCTTCTCCAAGAGCCAACATATTTCAAAGGTGGAGGGAAACTCAAGGTTAGATGACCTAAGAGGAATGGGGATAACTGTTAGACACCTTTCCCAGGGAAAAACATGGAAAAAGGATTGGGTAGAAACAGGAGTCCACTTTTAACAGATATGGGAGGCCAGGGTGGACCCCCTACTATATTAGAGTCCTAGACCATCAACAAAATAACACCATCAATCAAAAACTGAAGTTATAAACCATAATATCCATCCATTATTATCAAAATTAACTAAATAATAAGAACAACACACACAATAAAACACACTTCCCACTTTGAGATTAAAAAATTTAAAATTCTCCCAAAAGATACTTCCATTAGAATAGAAATTTCCAAAATATACACAAAATCCTCTTTAATTCCAAAAAAAGGTGGTTCCACAAGACACAAAAATTACAATGAAAGAAACAATTACATCATAAACCTTAAAAAATTACACTAGAGCCATATTCAACTGATTGAGCTACATGCATCTTCAAGCGTGTGGGTCCGACTCAACTCTTTTTTTGAGCGATACAACTTCATAACTTCAAGAAATGGCCTGTATTGACAAAATCATGAAATTTTATTAGATAATTATGGAATTATGGCTTCTTGTGACCCATATTTCAACATTTATGACACACTAGGGTCATATTCCCAGAAGGAGCTGATAAATGGTAAAAAGACCTTTTAATTACACCACAATAAAAATCAAATTCAAGACACTTTCACATATATTTACTAGGAATACCTTTTATACTTATAAAGACTGAAGGAGGATTGGAGTACTCAAGTACCCCTGCTAACATGGATTCAACTCGATTCATTTTCTTCACCATATCGGCAGAAGAGATTAGACTGAATTTTGACACCCTCAACTGAAGTTCAGGAAAAATACCATTCTTAAAATTTTGGGCTTTTAAAGAATCATCCTCATCCAAATCCAGGAGATATAGGACTAAATCCAAAAAATGATGAAAAAAATCCAACACTGATCCATCACTTTTCTGAAGTAAGTACATCTTCATCACCCTTTCCACCTTCACAACCTTAGAAACGTTTTGTGGGATGAACAAAACCTTGAAGAATTAATAGGAGAGGTCTTTGTGTGGCTTGGTCTAATGATAGACTTACACCACTTACAATTCAGAACATTGAGCATAAAGGTAATAAACTTGAGAATTAAAGACTTAGGTAACCTAAGGAAACCTAAGATTCGTTCAATTTTTCACATCCATTATTCTCCTTCAAAGGAATCTGTTTGACCATAAAAGAAAGGAGGGTTCAACTTATGAAACTCAAGGAGGATGTCTTTAAGATTATAAACTGGAGGTTTTAATAATGGTATACCACTTATATATGCACCTTTAATATCCATCAAGTCTTTTGTGGGGGAACACTCTAAACAGTGAAAAAATAAAAACTCAATCAAAACCAAATCACTATAAAGAACTCACTACAATTAAACACAAAATATAAAAGAAAACTATCTCAAAAATTTCCTAAAACATTTTCAAAAATATTTATAAACGCCTATTTGAAAACCATTTTAAAACTCCACATTCCAATAAATTTCATTATACCAAAAATACCTTGAATTACCTCCAGAAATATGAACCTTTTTCTATTAAAACTCCTCATTTTAAAACAATCCCCAAAACCCCCATTGAAATATCCCACACTATATTTTAAAATTAACAATGAGAAATAAAAAAAATCAAAACCCTTTATCTCAAAATTTATTTAAATTATAAATCCATTTTTTAAGACATTAATTAAATAGGTTTGAAAAATTCATTTATCTTTTTGGAAAACCGGTACTCTGCTATTTGAAATCCTAGTTTTATAATCCAAAATAGGGATTTCAAAATAATTTCAAAATTAGGATTACCAAAAATAAATTCCTAGAGGGGACTAGTTATAGTGGGTGACTTGGCCATATAGTTTGCAGCTATACTCCAATGACACCACTGCTAGATAGAGTCATTCAAGACCACATCCTTGGGACTGCATGGCCTTCCAGACCCTAGGATCTCATTGGAAACCATTGGCCCAACTATAATTTCATTACCCAAACACAAAAAAAATCCCATAAACTATCCAAAAAAATACAAATAAAATGAACATAATTTACTAAAGTCAAGAAATATTGGAAATAATGGAAAATAAAATTAAAACTCAAAACTCAAAACTTGACTTTCTATGGTCACCCAAGGTTCAGCACAAGAAGTATTGGATTGATACCTCCTCATCCCTACACACCAATTTATGAAAGTTATACTTCTTTTACCATGAGATCACAAATAAAAAAAGTGTGTTATGAAAGCTATATCCTCTAAAGAACCTATGATCCGATGCCATTTTGTCACTAACCAACCTGGGTTGACCTCGAACTAGTCACCATTGTTGGCCTGTGACATCCTCGTGGCGCGTTCCCAATCACCATGGGTTGGATACAAGCACCAAGGGAATAAAAAAGAAATATTGGGAATGATTTAATGAAAAATAAATAAATGTAAGAAATATAAAGATAGATTAGAATCCAAAAAAAATAATCAACAAGAATAACAAAATGTAAAGTAAAAATAAAACAAAGTCGAACCTGATGACCAAACAGATATCTATATGACCCCACGAGTCACTCATCGAATTCAAAACCCAATATTACTCTACAACGATCAAAACCAAGAATGACATACACATGAAGTTAAATAAAATAGAAGTATGGGCATGATTATTAAAACTCAGTAGGTGTACACAAGTAAAAAAACTCCATATGCAATTACTTTAAACAATATTTTTATTTTCTTCAAGTTTGAAATACAATATATAAACATAGGTTTTTCATACATTCCTTTTTTTAAATCATGGTCCATTTTCCTCTTTACTAAAAATAGGTTTTTTTTTACAAAAGGAGGAGGCTTGAGTATTTAAGAGAAAGGGAGGCAAAGTAAGGAGAAGGGGGGTTATGTAAAGGGTGGAAAGGAGTACAAAACATTTTTCATAAAAAATCATGGAATATTTGAAAACAAAAAATTTATCTTTACTAAGGAGACACATCATAATTAGGTATCATAAGAAATGAAAATATAACAAGGGAAATAGTTAAAAAGTAATCAAGTAACCGTAACAAATGAGGCGCCAGGATTATCAACCATAGGATAAAAAATGACGAAGAACATGGAAATACCTAAGAGATTGGGGGAAAATATAGAACATACTATAACATGATCTTTCCTTTTTTCATGCCTAATGAAATTAAACATCCTTAACGCTTAGTTGTACCCTGCCTATCCTAACAGATGGGAAACATCTGCAAAGAAGAGTGTGTCCATATTAAAAAGATACTAACCACAAAATAATTCTAAACATGTTCAACAAGCATATTCATATAATCCACTTTCTATGCTAGGTTCCCATGTTATGTTTAAAATGGGGGTGATCCAATTCATATCAAACAATCAATAATATTGAAAGAATAAGCACAAGTCACATATAATCCACATGGCCACAGAAACCACCCCCAAAAAACACTCCAAGGAAGTCCCCTTTTATAAGGTCTATAAATGAACAAGGGATATCTCATGATGAGGACATTCCAGTTCTATGTAAAGAGACACATCCCATGGAGATTTTTCCAAAGAAAACCCACTTTTCGAAAGTTCCAATCGGGCCACACCCATTATTTTGAAATAAAAACTGTTTAAAAAGTAGACAAACACACCATTTAAGAATCCATTAAATATTTAAACCACATATAGAAATCCACAACATCAATTGAAAATTATAAACTGCTAATTAGGGCCAACTGGGATTTTAACTAAACACTTTGTCTGCAAGGCTATGAAAAATAATTCCACATAATTTAATTCAAATAGGAAACAACTTTATTAAATTCCAATTAATTATTAAAATCGTTATATATTAGTAATTGTTTCAAAAATGGTATAAACATCAGGAAATCAATTATTCTTAAATTTAAAGGCCAATGCATAGTGATACCTACCTCAAACTCAAGGTGTTTGGACAACGGTATTCCAAAACAGATTCAAAGAGGTCCAATGTGACAAGAACACACAAGAAGATCCATAAAAAGAAAAAAAAACTGAAATTAAAACCAACAAAACATGAACCCTAGACTAAATGTACCATTGGAGAATAAAAACCTAAGAGAAATGGAAGAAGAAGAAAAATAAAGAAGAGTATTACCTTGAGAAATCATCCCAAAATCTTGAAAATCACTTGATTTCACCATGGTAGGAGGAGGGAAGGCATGAGGAAGAGGGGAGGATCCCCCTTAGGGCTGAACTATCCAAATAGTGGAGAATAGGGGTGATTTGGGATTAAAAACCAAGAGGTTAAATAGTAAAAATACATTGTTAATGAACCTGGTCATTAAGCACGGTTAGGCAACATGGTTTAGAAAATTGTGCGCCAACCATGCGTCTCTTACAAGAATCACAAGAAACCCACACAATTTTTCCATGTGGTCTGGGAAACAATGGACAAACCATATGGTTTGCATCTGTCAAAAACTACATAGTGATGTGAAAACTTCTCGTATGGTTTATTCTAATCGTCCTCAAGGTTGCACCCTCATCTAGGGACACCCTAATACCCAAAAGGTTACTCCTATGAGCCGTATAGTTTTAATATAACAATTTTATACCCATGAAACCCAAACCATGAAAAAAAATAATTGAAAAGGGACTCTACATCAAGAGGTCGCATGGTTTCCCAACAACCATGCACACAATCAGTGAAACAGAGGAAGAATAGCCCAAAACTCAAAAATTTGATCTGAAATACCCAAGACTCACTACTACAAAATAGATCATTAACAGCACTGTCCTTTATCAGCACTAGAAATAAGCACTAATAAAGGTCCAGAATAAAATGAAACAATTAAACAAATAAAAATTAACAAAAATATATTAACAATTTTATTAATTAAATAATTATTAATAAAAATTAAAAAACATAATATACATATATATGAATTATCAAAATTAAAAAAATATTATATATTAAATATATATATATATATATATTTAAAATAAATAAAATAAAATAAATAAATAAAAATTAAAAAAAAGTAAATTATGAAAAATGTTTAACATTTTATTAATTAAATAAATGTTGATAAAAATAATAAAACATAATATACATTTATATAGATTATAAATATTAATAAATAGTACATATTGAATATATATATATATAATTAATAAATTATAATAATTAAACAAAAAAATTAAAAATGAATAAATTAAAAAAATATTTAAAAATTTATTAACGAAAGAATTATTAATAAAAATGGATAAGTATTATATATATATATTAATCATAAATCATAAAAAATAATATATATTAAATATAAATATATATATAATGAATAAAATGTAATTATTAAAAATTTATTAATGGCTTATTCATTTTTAATACATTTTGATATTTCAATTTAACATTTATCAAATGTTTGTTACATTGATTTCACATAAATATATATAATTAATGCATTTTTATATACAATGCACTCACAAATATTTATACAATTAATGAAATATTTTATATGAACACATCTAATATTTTTGTAATTTATTCAAATTTTAGTATATTTTAGAATTTCATTATAACGTGATACATTTAATTATTCAATTTTAAACATTTTTATAACACGTGTATTTAAAATTATATATTCATTAATAATTTTAAAAATTTATTTGTAATCAAATAATTATAAATAAATATATTTATAAATGCATATTTACTATATTTATAAATTTTTATTATTATAAATACATAAATAATTTTTTTTAAAAAAATATCTATATAATTATAAATGAATAATTATATATATTTAAATAATTTTAAATTTATAATTTTTTTTTAAATAATGAATATAATATATTTATATTTATATATATATTTATAATGTGTGTGTGTGTGTAAGTTGAGGTCGAACCATGAGATTATTCGGGGTAATGGGTTGTATTGTAAACAAAAGAATGAAACATACAATGCAGGGATATACTTGAGGAGGCTCGAACTTGAAACCTCACCAAGACCCATAGGGGCAGCTACAACTGAGCTTCACCCTAGGGGATATATATGTATATATATATAAATATATAAATACATAAATATATAAATATAATTTTTTTGAAAGTATTGTTCATATATTTGTAAATAATTAATTATATATTGAAGTAATTATAAAATTATAATAAATATATTTAAATAATGAATATATATATATTAAATAAATATAAATATATATAATTATATAAATATATGTAATGATATATATATATATATTTATAATTATAAATAAATAATTATAAATAAATAATTATAAATAAAAATTATAAATATATTTATTATAATGCCCTGAAAAATTAATTTACACACATTGTATTTGATTGTGTGTGTGACGTGCATCACCGATCACGTAAGAGAATATAATATTCTGAGAATTTAAAATATATTTACCACTTTAAATGGATTCAATATATTCTATATATTGCAATGCATGATATACAGAGTTAGTATGTATGACACATAAGAGTGGTTTTCTTTGATGGCTTGCATTACACACAAGACCGTGTTTTACCAAACAAAAATATATTATTAAATATTATTATTTAATATAATAAGATTTAACCTGGTCGTTAAATTACTAGTCATGAATAGGATTAACCAAATTAATAAAATGTATGGGTGACACAAATATGAAATTAATTAATTATAAATGAATATAAGAACCAATTGAGTATAAATGGATTGTTTTTATTTAAAACTTTTATTATGTCCACAAAGCAATTCTACCCTAATATATTAAATTAATTACATTTATTGATATATATTTACATAATATATATCACATATTAAATACAATATTTTTTATGTTCATCCAATATATTCGATAGGTATAAGACAAGAACAATCCCAATATTACACATAATAAACCTATATTTTTATTAAGGCACTTTTTCCACCTTTTAATGGAGAACCTATTTCAAATTAAATTTATGGAACTTTTATAGTTTATATATTTAAAAATAAACTCAATATTTTAAATAGAAACATAAAAATTAGGTTTGGGTGATTTTTTGGTTTTTTTGTAAAGATTCATTTTAATGAATAGTGAAAAATGTCGAATTTTAATTCAAAACTACTTTATTGTCTAAGTTATTTATATGGTTAAATTATATTTTTAAATGGTTTTAATGTTTAATTAGATTATTTTTTTTATCAATTAATCCAATTTAGGTCATTTGAATCAAATTCACTTTAAAATTGAATATAAAAACTTGCAAACTTTTGAATTGTTTTACTTCAAAAACCTGCATTGTCATCCTGTCTGCGAGATTAAATTTTAATTAATTTTGGCCACTTATGTGATTAAAATTTATAAAAATTAATTCAATATCTAGAATAAAAGTAATTTATAATGTCTAATATGTTCAACTTAGTTTTTTACCAAAAATATTGGTGAAATTAATTAAATGTAATTACATCGATTATGGTAAAATTAGACATAATAACGGACAAAACCTTAATATTAAGGGAACAAATGACCTATACACATGTCTAGAACCAATTTTATTTCTATATTTCGTCAAATACACCTATAATATTCCATAAAGATCCATTTTCACACTTTTTAAATAAGTAATACTTGGGGAACACACAATTAATTTCAAAAATACCATGTGTATCCTTTCCCTCCACTATAAAAAGGAACGCAACCCACCTCCTTCCTCACACCTCTCAAGACACATTAGATCAAAAAAATTCGTCCCAAATAACTACTCAAAATCGCTCCCCTCATAATAAAAGCATTACCTTGTTCAGGAATCAATCCAAGGAATCTCTTTGGTTCAAACCTAAGGGAGTTAGTCGATTTAGAGGTAACTTCTATCCTTAAGCTCTTCATTTTTATTTCCATTATCCACTCCCTAAACTCATATTATTCAATTATTATATATAAAAAGTATAATAAATATACTATGATGTTTTTATGCTAATTTTTTAACCTAAACTCACACACACTTCCATCTAATGAGTATCGAATATACTGTTTATGTGTACAGTGAACTATCGCCTCACGAAATGATGATTGTTCATTTTTCTTTACCACCTTCCATGGTTGGGAATTATGATGTAAAATATGTTTATATATGTTATATATTATATTTAAAATTTATTTATACTTATATAATTCTTTTATAACACATATCATTATGCATTACATTTTGTGGGAATACGATAACATCGTTTGTGGAAGTGTGGACTACCGCCTCCTAAAAATGATGTGATTTATTCACACGGTACATGGAATTAATAAAGTGTGATTTTAATTATAAATATGTAATATATAAAGAATATATATTATATTCATGACATAATTATATTTCTTTAAATATAATATAAATCATTTTTTATTACCCTTTCACACACTTAAAAAGTGATAATTCCATTTGTGGTCGTGTGGACTACCACCTCCTCAACATGATGTGATTCATTTTACATTACAATAATTTTATATATAAGTTAATATGATTTAATAATATTTTATTTATCATATAATGGTCATTGTGGAAACATATAATGATTCTTACCTTCTTTCCATAATGATCATTGAAAAATGAGAAAGTTACTCATGCATATGTACAACCTATCGTCTCCATGATTGTAACATTGATTAATTTTCCATAAAAATATTTAATGATTATTTTTTTATCTATGAATATGATAATTTTTTCAGGATTATTATTCTTTAGATGTTTTATAATGACCCCTTTGACCATATTTTACCTGCCAAAGTTGTTTTTGACACATAAACCGAATTTGGTCAAAATAATCGAAGTAAACATAATAGTTTAAGAGGTTGTATACAACATAGTAATAAGTGAAATAAAAGTAATTATAGATATGAAAAAGGTTTTTAAGAATGTAAATATTTAACATAAGTTTAATATTCTGTAATATGAAGACACATGAAGCAATTCAGACTCAAAGTAAGGGATTTCGTCTTAATTTACTTTTAGTTGAGGCTTATTTTTCATTATGCACCTGATTTCTTTTGTATAGTGTATATAATAACCTTTAACATGTTATATCATAAATTTATTTATTCTCATGATATTATAAGTTTAATTCAATGTTATTAATTCATGAGGATCATGATTTAAAATGTTTCCAAGTGGTATGGGACACTTTGGAATGTTTAAATATTATTTTCCAGAAGAATAATTTTAATGATCATTCATTTAAATTTTAGGAACATATATGACCATTTCTTCATTAAGATATTTAATTTTAACATAATATGTTTATTAATGACCTTTTTCAAGTATTAATACCATTTTTCTACTCTTTGGTACTCAAAATGATTTAGAGAATGTTTTTAAGAAAACCTGACTTCGTTTCTCTCTTTAGTTAGAGAACCTATTTTCTTCTAAAAACCGAATTTTCTAAAAAAATTCAAAAATATTTTTAACATTTAAAAAATTATTTATTAAAGACTATTTTATCCTTATTTTATTTTACTAATGTTTTCAAAGAAATATTTTTTTCGCTTGCTGAACAAGTCATTTTTATAACCTTTTTACTATGTAAAAGGAATGATCATTTTACCTCATACAACATGTGAGGATTTACACACCATAATTTCTTATAAGTGTCATTTTCATGTTTAAAAGGTTACTATTTTAAAAAAATTGATTTTCAAATAAATTTTTTTTCAAATTTTTTTTCAAAACAAAAATTATATTTTCCTCAAGAATATTTTTAAAAGACTTGTTTATAGTAATTATATTCATAAAAGACAAAAAACCTTTATTTATACTATACTTGGGGAATGTTGTATTGATAGAATCCTTACTCTTCCTCTGGATAGTTTATGATTGATTTTTTCTGAGGATATTATTCACATCCACTTGTTTGATTCCTTTTAGACCCCTTGAAATATTAAATTTTCTATGTTAATTTGACAATGAATTTCCCCCAAATATCTATATCATTTTTTATGAATATGATTATTGCCTAAACCATATACCATTTTTTATATGGTTTTACACTGAAATATATTTGATTATTTAGAGAAATATTGATAAATCTATATCCTTTTGTCAATACATTTATTTTATAAGGTGTATTATTTATTCAAAATAAGGAATGCTTTAGACAGGTAAGATACAATTTGGGGTCCACTTAAGTTAATCCCTATAAGTTCAATACCTATTAATAAAATCCCCTAGATGAATTTTTAGTCTCATGGGAAGAAATCAGGATGGAAAAAACCTTTGTTTTTGTAACTAGTATGTTATAAACTATCTTTTGAAAGGTCTTGACAGTAATGTTAAGGTTAGACAAACCAAATTGGTTTGTAACCTGAATGTTTTAAACCATTTTTGTGAAAGGTCTTTATGGTAATGGATCCAAGTGCCAAGGAAACATGGAATCCAATAATTAATAATTTAATTCATTTTGATTCAATTATTATTTATCCATGAGATTATACATCGACATATCTATGGATGCTTTCATTTCTAGCTCACTGATTAATGGGAATGTGTTTTAGCTTATTACCTTGAAATATTAATTATGCATTATTTACTTATTTAAATGGAATGTTTTTTATTTTCCTTGCCTTATTTTTATTCAATTAATTTTTAACCTATTGATTACTTGACATATGTTTTTAGTTTTTACCTTACCATATTGATTTATTTTTATTGATTCATTATTACTTCCTCTATATTTTACCCTTATTGAGAATTTTAAATCACTCTTATTATGTTTAATTTACCTAGGATTCCAAGAAGTTTTCTAAGAAATATATTCAAGGATACTCTGGATGAAATAAATTTATTATCCTCGTCGTTATTTAGAAAAAAAATATGTTGTAATTAGTGTATTAATTTGTATTACAAGACTCATGTATATATCTGGTTTACCTAAAATACTAAAATCTCATTCCTTCAGGATGTGATTCCTTGTAATTATGCTAATTTAATGGTAGTTGACATCGGCTTCAGGATCTCTGGGGTCAGATCGCTACATTTATAAATGTAAATTTTCTATATTTATAATTATATATTTACAATTATAAATAAAAAAATATTTTTTAAAATAAGATTTAACGTGATTATAAATAAATAAATATATATTTAAATAATTATGAAATTATAATAAACAAATATATAATTATATAAATATTTTACTAATTTTTTTATTTATAATTATAATTATAAATCCTTTATTAGGGCTAAAGTTTTAGCACTTATAAAGGTTCATTTTATAAGCATTTTTTAGTGGTGATAAAGATGGATTTTATTATCACTTTTTACCACTGATAAAGTGTATTTTATTAGTTCTTATCAATTTAGAGATTATAAAAGGTCTATATATCAGCAATTTTTTGAAAAAATTGATAAAAGTGTCCCCGATCTATTTAAAAGAACCCTAACCACGACTCATTAAATCATTATTCTCAAGATCTCATGGAACTCCCCTACTATTAGCTCTACTCCTCTATATTCTCTTAGACGAATCAAGGGTAGAATCCAAGGTATGCTATTTTCTCCTTTTCCTCTCTCGTTGTTTTATTTTTTAGGTTCCACAGTTTGAATTTTCATGCTATTCTTAACCATGATGAACTCTACATCTCATCTCTCAACATATCTCACTTACCTATACCTACAAAACACCACACCTACTCTGTAAACTCATTCCAGATTCATAAAATACCACTGTAAACTGCATCTCCATCAATTGTTGCAACTATTGGTGATTTTCTTGATGTTTCTGCAATATTATTTCTTATTACGTTTTAGATAATGTTGATTGTCATTTTTTAAATCTTTCTTCCACGGTATGGCATGCTCATGCATATGAAAAAAAATTAATACAATAAAAATAATTAGAAATATGTTTGTATCTATTGAGAAAATCATCTTCATAAAATTTCATAGAATGATAGGTGTAGATTTTCACTTAATTAATATTGGATGATTAGTGTCACATAGGTGATGTAGTAGAATTAATAAATTAAGTTTGTTCCTATATCATAAAATGATATAATTTTATGGTGGTTCCTATATATTTTCTTTAATTTGATTATTTTTTAGTATTCACACAAAATTTAAATATAAATCTGAAGAGAATTTCAAATTTTGAATATATTATTGAATAATGGAATGATGATGATATACTGAATGTAATATTTATTAATGGTGTTAATTTCAAATTTTGTTAAATATAAAAAATATTTAGCGATTCTTAGCACTATTATATTATATTTATGACTCTGGTAATTTTTACCATAAATGAATTGATAAATTGAAGCTGGTAAAATGGAAAAGTGTTTTATGGGATTAAATTGTGGTTGGTGGTATGTTGTGATGGAAAGTGAATTATATTTTTGATGGAGTTCATACAACCTTTGCATTGTAAGTAACAATGATGTGCTATTTGATATTGTTCTTTGATTATGATTATGGATTAAGAATTCATAATCATTGTTAATGCTACAAAGGACCACAAGATTCAAAAATAAGGTTGTGTAAATAAGGATTCATTTTGTTAAGATTAATATATAATAAAATATAATTCATCCATAAAAGTATAAATTTGCATGCATCTTGCATGAAAATTTTTACTGTCTTGAACAGAGATATAATACATCAATACTTCAGTAAAACTAAAATTCATTATCTTTATTTAATCCATCCTCATACACTTGATTATCTTTCTCTTATTGATGATGGAGTAGACTCCCTCTTTCACACTAGCCTTCTTCCCATCATTTTGGATCCAAAGTTCTTTGAGGACATACATCTTGTTCAAATTTTATTCATTAAATTTCGTCAAAGCCATTTCCATGGCTTTGAATACCACATCACCCAAACCATTTTTCAACTCTTTCAACATTTAATCCTCCTCATTTAATACTACCCGAGAAAACCAAAAATGAAACCTAAAACTTAATAAAAATATAATGAATTAATTTTTTTTGTTTCTTGATATTCATTTTCTTATGTGACTCACTCGGTTACTTTTGACCACACTTTATCAATAATTACTTTTAATTTGGGTGTAGTCACATTGGATCCTATTCAAACTATGTTGTTAGGCATACCTGGATGAGAATACTACTACGATGGGTGAACTCCTAAAAATACTCATGTTACACATTTTTTTTGAAAAAAAACATACCAAACACACCTTTTGATTCTCTTCTCCTTCAATATTGATAAATTTAAAAGGGTTCTAATATGACTCTCATAGATATTACTCCAACATTGAGTAGAGCTCTTTAACCCTGATTTTGAATTCATCTTCAGGATACTTTCTATTGGTATCATGGAGAAATGTCTTGTTGTCATTCTCTCCCACCCACCTCACAGTAATACCACCATAAGTTTGTATCTCTTATAAGCCATGCATAGTATAAATCCATCACAAGTGAACTTAAAGCACTTTATCAATAATAAATCTAAAAACAATTATAAATAATCACTTATCATAGGTGTTATAAAAAGGTCTCGATAAGTTTTTCCAAATATATCCTAACTTATTTAAAAAAATTAATATATGTTTCTAAATAGACCCTAAGACACTTCAAATAGGGTAGAAAACTTAGTAGATATAAGGGCAATATGAAAAATAAAATGGTAAAAGTTAAAGAAAATTACATTTACCAATCCTTGAATAATGAATGTATATTTAAATGACATGTTTGAACTATATTATTTGGATTTTATTTATATCAATAGAGGTTTATTAAGAAAAAATGAATCATATTATTTTTTTAGAATGATTTAAGAAACTGTTTACTGAAATTGGAATCTTTGGAGCAAAAGAAATATAAATACATTTTAATCATCTTTATTTTGATCCAAAGATTCTAATTTCACTGAATAGAGTTGTCGAAAAGGCTAATAGAATCTATAATTTCGGATATGATTGGGGAAAAATAGTTTTTTAGAAAAATGAATGGATTAGAGAATATAAAATTTTATTGATTAAGGGAATAAAAAATTATTTAAATTTGTATTTGAATGTTCATTATTAAGTTTTTGAAATTTAATATGTTAAAATATATAATTAAATTGTATTTAGGTTTTTTTAATATGATTTTGTTTAGTGTATACATGCAAGAAACAAATTTTTTTAAAATAATAAGATATAGGTTTTATGTGATGGATAAGTATGGAATTTTCGAATGTTAGTTACTATAGACATGTTAGTGATTCATCGAGGGCTAGGGTGAGGGTGATGTGACATTTGTGTTGTTGTTTGTTATTCTTTATGGTGTTTTAGATGTTAGGTTTAACAAATGTATTGTGGAACCTATTGTGTGTTTCTTTCTTAAATGAACCAATTATGTTAAGAATTCCCCATATTTCAAATTCACTACCTAAGAAAAATGGACATTTTATACCCATTTCATGATTTATATTCAATAAGAAACTATGATGGTTATCCTTGTGGGATAGTCTCAACTGCTAGGGGTTTGGGGATAAATCTCATGGTACATGTGATGTGGTTATTTTCAGAGCGAGATAAATAATTTTTTCTCCTCCTATGATTCAAATGTTATAATCTTATTAGTAAAATGATTTGAATTTTAGGAAACAACCATGGTATAAACTTATGTTATGATGAGAATAATTCACTATTATGAAATGAAGTCAATACATTTTTTTACCATGGTATCCTATTAGTACACAATGACTTGAATTACATGTGTATTTTGAGTGCAACTACTTTGAACATATACTCAAATATATGTGTTGTATATTTTAGAGGCCCTGATAGTAATTACTTGTTTATTTTTATACTCACACTCTACACATGAACCTCAGTGAATATAGATATCTTATATTTGAGATACAGGTGATGGAAAAGGACTAGTAACATAGATTAGATTCGGTGCAGCTTAGTGAGGATGAGTTGATCTTCTCATAGTAGTTTTAGGGACCTTTTAGAATTTTGAAATGGGACTTGAAATTTTAAATTAATATGTGGTAATTTAAAAAGTTTTAAGGAGACAACTATCATCCTTACCAACTTTGTCTCTTGAACAGTTATTATTTCATTTTGTTTCTTGATACTTATCCCACATCTCTTCTATTTTGTTTGAACTAATATGAGAATTAGTCATTCAAAATGATCACAAATACCTGATATGGGTTGAATTTTGGTTAGAGTAGATTAAAAAAATGGTGGATGTTCACAAGAGATGGGGTTGAGTACCAATAAATAAAATTAAATAATAATTGTTCAGGAGATTATGATAATAAGGATGACAGATGTCTTTAACATTCACCTTTTGATGGATTAAGTAGATAAAACCTAACAAAGTGAGGTAAATATTTTATTAAATTCAATTACCCATTTTCTTATAAATGGATGCATGCTAATAATTTGAGAAATGAGTATGAATATAGAGTTAAAGGGTTCATCAATTTTACAATAGATCGTGCATGCAACCCTATCAAATCGTTTCCCTATGTTTACATTGTTTTTATTCAAAACAAATTAATTTTTTGACTACTCATGCAGACAACATCTTCTTCAATGATGATGTTACCAATCCTGAGGAAGAATGGATTGTTGTTGGTTAAACAGTAGAATTATTAGGGGATCAACAACTTTTTGATGAAAAAAATCAATGACACAACATCATAGTGTTGAAGAAAATTATAAAGGCAAGAAGTTAGGGTATAAAATTTGAGGATGGTTGGAATCAACACGAAAAACCCTTTGACCCCAAAAAATCAAAGTTCATTAGTTATCTTAGGGTCACAATGAGAATTAATGTGTCAATTGATGTTGATTTATGGTACCACTTCTTACCTATAATGAAGTAAATCATTTGGAAAGATATAATGACAATGTTAAGATATACATTCTCTGTTTTACCAAAAAAATATATAATGAAAATTTGTTTTAATTTTCATTCTTCATTGAAGAGCTTGTTTATTTTAGAATATTTTCATAATAAAATTGTCTTAATGGCCACTGTTAGATCCTATAGAGGTTTTGAGACTCTTTTTATGATGTTATATCTTAGGGGAATTGAAGAGAGAGTAAATCTCCACCCACCGGTTAGTTATGAACACGTTATAAAGCAAGAAACATTGACTTATTTCATCAATCATTGCAATGAAAAATCATATAAGGTGCATTTTAGTTAATAATATATTATTTTCAAATATTTATTTTATCCTACCTGACTCAAAACAATAAATTTATGAAATAAAAAAAAGTTGATGAAAATAAATAGCATGCATTAAAACCAATATACCCCTATCGGAAAGCAAGGATGAGGTAAACTTCATTAGAGATGAAATTGGTATGTATTTTAGATTCAATAATAAAATTATAATTATTTTATATGAAACAACATATGTTCCTTTGTTTATAAACAAATTAATGAATCAAAATATGAAGCCACTTCCATCCCACATCATGTGCTATGGAAGGAGGCTTGTGGAAATAAGGAGGGTAAACTAGTTGATGAAAACATAAAAATAGTATAGGAAACATGTGTAATTATGAAATAATTATAATTATTTATGATTTATAATAGTATTATATAAAAATATATATTTATGATTATATTTTTTTATATGGTTTGGACATAATAATCAGAAATGACCATACCAGAAGAAAAGCTACCTTCAGTAGCTTTGAAGCGGCCAGAATGATATGGTCATGTTAAAGGATTTGGTTTTGGAGTCTCTCCTAGAACGTATTTTGAGAAGATAAAACCACATGATGATACATATAATTTGGTGAGATAATTGAAAACACAAATAGAATCACTGTAAGATATTATTGTTTGGTCTGGTTTAGCAGACCAATGTATGAGAAAGGATCAAAGTGAACTGGCGGTGGAACAAAGATCTGCAAATGATCCAAACGATCCCACTTTCTTTGAGACTATAAATTCCCCCAATTGAATACCTTACCCATGGTAATTAATTATTTCATTACTCTTTCTCATAAATTTTAATCA
This sequence comes from Viscum album, assembly GCA_963277665.1. NCBI lineage: Eukaryota > Viridiplantae > Streptophyta > Magnoliopsida > Santalales > Viscaceae > Viscum > Viscum album. The sequence goes on along the minus strand of OY728157.1, from coordinate 1,266,205,375 downwards.
AACAACTTATGATAACTTTATATTACTAAAATTCTATAGGGTATAGTTATATGTGATTTGTATTGGCTAACACCCACACACTGCTTTATTGAAATGGGTATGGTGTATAATATCTCGAGAGACCAACCACCCCATAAAGACCTCCCAAAAGATCACATGAGAGTGGGGATTGAGGTAGCTCATGATTGAATTGCGGAATTGCTTATTCTACTTGATGATTTGGATAATACAATAGTCAATGATGATATTAGATCTTTCATAGGATAATCATATAGTCTTATAAAAATACATTAGGTATGTATTTAACAAATTATTTCATATGAAAAACCTGTAACGGTTGATGATAAATGGTATGAAGTGATGTATGATATTATAGATGGATAAATACATGGGTAAATGGAAGGTCAGATTAATAAAATATATTAAATCCTCTAAGAAATCAAAACCATATTCTGAGAGTACCTTCTCCCCGCCAGTTTTTGATAAAAATTTATTATCATTATAACTTCATTCAGAGACCACATTCAGGATGAAAATAAGTCTTAAATACCGTATTAAAAAGAAATATGTGGATCTTTCATGACATATGTAATTGGTCTCGAGAATATAAATGATATTCTCAAGCGTGAATGGTTGGGCATCTCAGTTGTGAATACATACATAAGATACATTTTTATAATATGTATGTCTAGATAGTGAGTTAATATGTTTATTAAAGTTAATAACTATTCATATTTTATATAGGATTTTATATTATTACCATATAAATGGAAAATTGTGGGAATCATGATTTGGATTCATTAATCCCTGTATCATTTCTATGGAAAAACTTACTTTGGAAAAAGAACAAATTGAGAATAAAAGATATGTGTTACTCAAATCATTTGATCAAAAAACATTAGAAAAAATATTCTTTTTTATTCCTGTAATGTAGAAGTAAAACTCTACACTCTAATAACATAAAACATATTTTTGATATTTTCATTACTTATTTTTTTTTGTTTTTTTATCAAGCACTAGATATTGAATGCAGATAATCTAAATACCCCAAATATTTATTTTTTTGATCCAATGCATAGATTTCCAACCAACCGACCACACATTATGAAGATTGTGAATTTTTAAGACACTAAAATTAATATTTTATAAATAAAATTATAATTATATGTTTTTGTATATGTTTTAAAAATAATTTTATTATGATAGGGTGGTCGTTAAATATAGGCCAAATCATGGAATGTAGTCGGTGTCTAAAGAGATAAAGCCTCTAAATTAAAAAAATGGAAGAATATTAGGGTATATATAGAAAGATTTAACTATCAAAACATTTCAAAACAGTTTACTTATTTTATTCAATGTTTCTACAGTGCCTAAAGAAAAATAATGATATCAATTATGTATATTGTGTTTGAAAATTTATGATAGAGATAATAAAACATTAAAAGACCATCATCCCCCAATAAGAAATTTCAAAAGTTAATTATAATTTCATTAAATATATTTCATATTCATTCATTAGTATATATTTTCTCAGTATTATAAATATTTTTTACAACCTTCATACTCAAAATAAGAAGTAAATTTTTTAGAGATGAGTGGGAAACGAACATATTGTTAGAATGTATGCCAATGACAAATTTGGGTTATTACCTAATATGTTTGTAATCTAGTATGAGTTATTCCCTTAGAAATATATTTGGAGTGTGAAACATTAGTGTCAAAATGATTATATATTATTTTTGATATGTTTCTCAAGAAGAATTATAATGGAGGAAATCAATTTTTGTATAAGTGTTTACCTGTGATCAATAAGATTTCTTAGAAATGGCTGAGGTGGAGGTGAAGGTGGCGGTGGAGGTGGAAGTGGAGGTGGAGGTAGAGGCTGAGGAAGAGACTGGGGTAGAGTTGGAGTTGAAGGTTATGGTAAAGGTGGACATGGAGTTAGAGACAAAGTTGGGGGAGGAGGCAGAGGTGGAGACTGAAGTAGAGACTGAGAAATGGGAGGAGACAAACTGGTGTCTTGGTGATAATAAAATTTTTAGGAAATGGAGTAGAATGAGGATCATGCTAAAATTTTGTTTGAGAAAATTTTTTGAAAAGTTTTCACAACACTTTTCACTTAATATAAGATCCATTGTGTAAGTTTTTTAGGTGCATTTTTGAAAATAAATTTTTTTCAAAACTTTTTTATGTGACTTTATATAGGAATTTAAGTTGAGGAATTTTTTCCAGAAAAAAAACATACACTAGTTATTTTTTCAAACTAATTATCATAGGATAAAATCTGTCTAAAAAAATTCAATGTAATATCAAATTTTTATGAAGTGTGAAGGAAACCCCTCACCAAGAAAAAAATGAAAAACAACGAAAAAAATATGTGATTAACTCCTATGAATTCTCCACACTACAAAGAAAGGGTCTTAGTAGTGGATCCAATAGTCACATAGTTATACAACACCAATCCAATCATCAAACAGGTGTATAATCTAACTTTATTGTTTGAATAAATATGTGTGTAACCAACCAATAAATCCAGTAGGAGTATGAGAGATATATTAAGGGAAAACCATCATTGAGATATTGTGGTCATCAAAGAGAATTTATGCCAAATAAAACATGACATCAAATGAAAATAAACCTCATTATTATGAAATCCCAGAAAATGAAAAACTCACTTCAATGAAATCATAAATTACCGAAAATCCAAATGAACACCCATTTGAAAACACAAGTGGTACACTCAAAACTGAGTACACACATTTTTATTTTTTTTATACATTAGGAAAATGATCCATAAGTCATTTGGGATGTGTAGGAATTAGTCATACCTCAATCTGATGCATGATGTGACTAGTATGACTCCCACTGCGTCTTTTTATTCAAAATTCAAATCGATTTTCGTAAAAAAGAAAACTGACATAGTAAAAAAAATGAGAAAATTAATTTGGATTGTTTCAGTATGATCCATAATTCATTTGTCGAATTTAGGAACCATCCACACCTCAATCCTATACACAATTTTCCCAGTATAACACAAAGTGTCTGTTATCAGTTTAAAATTGACATTTTATTTCAAAAAACTGTCACTCACCAAAAACTGAGAAAAGATGATCAGATTTTCTTGATGATTTAGGAAAAAGATTCATAATTAATTTATGATGTTTAAAAATCAGTCTAATTTCAAGCCCATAAATGATGTGACTTATATGACTCAAAGTGCATTTTTTTAGTTTAAAATGGCATTTTAGTAAAAAAAAACACAAGTGGCGTACTCAATACTGAGGAAAACATTATCTAATTATTTATACTTTAGTAAAATGATGAATAAGTCATTTAGGATGTGAAAGAATCATCCATACCACGATCTGGTGCATGGTCTGACTGGCATGACTCCAAGTACATATTTTTATTAAAAATTTACATGAATTTTAGTACAAAAGACAACTGACATACTCAAAACTAAACAAAAACATTTGGATTGTTTTGTTAATTTAGTATAATGATTCAAAAATATTTTTTAATTTTTAATAATTAGCCTCACCTCAATATAATACATGATGTTCCTAGCATGACTCAAATTATCCGTTATCTGTTTAAAATTGACATTTTTATACAAAAAAGTGTCACATTGAAAACTGAGATAATATGCACGTATTTTCCTGCTAATTTAGGAAAAATATTAATAATTAATTTTTGATGTGTATGAATCAATCCCATATAAAACACATTCAAGATATATTCTGTATGGCTCAAAGTTTATGTTTCAAGTTTAAAATGATATTTTAGTAAAAAACACAAGTGACATAATCAAAACTAAGGAAATGCATTCATATTATTTTGATACTTTATTAAATAAATCCATAAGTCATTTGGGATTTGTAGGAATCATCCATACCTCAATATAACACAAGGTGTGACCAGTATGACTCCAAGTGTGTATTTTTATTCAAAATTGACATTATTTTTTGTAAAAAAGACAACTGACATACTCAAAACTTATAAAACACATTCATATTGTTTTGGTACATTAAGAAAAAAATTCATAAGTCGTTTTTTATGTTTAAGAATCAGCCTCACCACCATCCAATACAATATGTTCTTAGTATGACTCAAAGTGTCTGTTATGAGTTAAAAATTGGCATTTTAATACAAAAAATTTCACTCATTGAAAACCAAGAAAACATTCTTAGATTATCTTGATAATTTATGAAAATGATTCATAATTATTTTGTGACATGTGAGAATCATTCTCACATCAAACTCACTCACGATGCGACTTGTATGACTCAATGTGTGTGCTTCTAATTTAAAATAACATTTTAGTGAAAAACACAATTATCATACTCAAAACCAAGTAAACACATTAAGATTGTTTTGATACATTATAAAATTAATCCACACGTAATTTGAGACATGATAGAATTATATTCACCTCAATATGATGCACGATGTGACCGATAGGACTCTAAGAGCATCTTTTTATTCAAAATTGACATTAATTTTAGAAAAAAAGACAACTGACATACTCAAAACTGAGAAAAAACATTCGAATTATTTTGGTAATTAAGTAAAATAGTCCATAATTCATTTTAGACATGTAGAAATAAGCCGCACCTAAATTTTATACATGATGTTCCTGATACGAATCAAAGTGTCCATTATCAGTTTAAAATTGACATTTTAATACAAAAAAAAGTATCAATTATTGAAAATCAAGAAAACATGCATAGATTGTATTGATAATTTTTGAAAATGAATAATTCATTTTTTAGATATATGAATTAGTCTCACATCAAACTCACACATGATGGGACCTGTATGACTCAAAGTGTGTGTTTCTAGTTTAAAATAAAATTTTAGTAAAAAAACAAAAGTGGCATACTCAAAACCAAGGAAATGCCTTTAGATTGTTTTTATGATTTATAAAAATGATCCATAAATAATTTTGGATATGTATGAATCATCCACATCTCAATATGACACATGGTGTTACTAGTATGACTCCAAGTGCATATTTTCATTCAAAATTGACATTAATGTTAGTAAAAAAGGCTACTCACATACTCAAAACTGAGAAAATGCATTCAGATTGGTTTTTTAGTTTAGAAAAATTATTTATAAGTCATTTGGTACATGTAGGGATCATCCATACCTCAATCTGATACACGATGTGTGTGTTATGACTCAAAGTGTCTATTATGAGTTTAAAATTGACATTTTAGTACAAAAAATTGTCACTTACTAAAAACCAAGAAAACACGCTCAAATTATGTTGATAATTTATGAAAAAGATTCATAATTTAATTTTTATGTATATGAATTAGTCTCATGTAAAACTCACACATGATGTAACATGTATGACTCGATGTGTTTTTTTCTAGTTTAAAAGGACATTTTAGTAAAATACACAAGTGGGGTACTCAAAACTGAATAAACGTATGCAGATTATTTTGATACTTTAGTAAAATGATCCATAACTCATTTAGGATGTGTATTAATCATCCACACCTCAATATAATGCATGGTGTGACACGTATGACTCCATGTTCAACTTTTCAATATATAATTTTCATTTTAGTTTAAAACGTGCATCACATCGCTAAAAATGAGAAAATGAGCCTAGATTGTCTTCTCATGATTTTATTTTCTATTAATTAATTAATTTTCTAATAATTTTTATCTAATACTTATTTAGTTACTTTTCACAGAGTTAATTCTTGAAGATGAACAATAAATGGCTTATGATGTACAAAAATCAACCACAACACAATCTAATACACAATGTTCTTAATATGACTCAAAGTTTAGTTTAAAATTAACACTTTGTATTTAATTTATTTCCTTATATTATTACTAACATAAGAAATTTTTTCTTATATAGGTGTTTTTTGTCAAGTAGAGGTGGATTTTTCTTTTATGTAGGTTCATTCTTTTTCTCTATAATAGTGTTTTTTCTTGTAATTTTGTTGAAAATTTTATTTCATTTCAATTCTGTATTTTATCTGATTTTTCTTATTTTTGTTGTTGTTTTTGGTACATCAGTGTGTTGTCACAACACATTGTAGTATGCCCTATTTTTGGTACTATAGTGTTCTTTATCATTATACTAGAGTATTACCCTATATCAGTGCTCCTAAATGCGCTGATAAATGGTATCTTTTATCAATGTTTTTTATCACAGATAAAAACCTAGGCCTTTTAATCATGTTATAGTAGTCAATGCCTTTTTAGAACTGATAAAGGCATATTCTAGTGTGGTTAAATGTCTCTTTTTTAGAAGAAACTCAATAGAAAGTACAAAGAAAAATGATAAACTAAAATTAAACTGAAAAAATAAATACTAGGATGTTATAAGAAATTCCATTTTGATATGTGAAAGTTTGGGTAAGGTACTAGTTTGAAAGGGTATTTGGGTCGGGTTCACCACATTTTGGTATTAGTGGGGGTCTATCATCAAGAGTCCTTGTCTTGGGATGTTTGGTCGATTAGAGATAATATTTTTGGGTCTGGAGAGGTAAGTTGCGATAAGTGCCCATCTAGCTCTTACAATGACGAGACTCAAGTTACTATGGGATGGTGGGATGTGTGTCACCTTTTTTGAGTTCTTGATCTTAATCTCACTTTTTTCTTATGGTTTTCTTGTTTTAGCAGAGATTATTATTATTATGATCATTTATTCTATTATTTTGTGTGGTGGTATGGCTCTAAGATGTCTTCCATGGGTTCCTCAAGAGGGTGCAATGGATGTTCCACAAGGGAATCCACTGGAAGATCATAATATTATTGAGATTAACATACGGTAAATTTGTTTTGTTGATCAAAATATACCACAAGTCAATAACATAGTTTTTTAGGTACAACCAGAATCTAGAAGAGAAAACAATCAATCAAAAGGTATCTTATTCAAGAAAACATCGTCCTTTAAGTGTATGAATGAACCTCATGAGGTGGAGGACTTGCAATCTGTACAGCTAGATATGCAAGAGGGTTGGTACTATAAGAGTTTCCTGACTCTCTTCTTCCAGTAATTTTTTCTAGAGTCACTGATGATGGAGATGTCTCTTGAGTTCCACTCTTAGTATCAGGGAAAGTGTTTGGTGTCGGTATACACCAATCAGTTTGCAGATCTAGTTTGTTTTTTCTAGATATAGTAAAGAATGACAAGCTAAAGGCCCATAAGTACTCGTAGGGTATACGACTAGATATTAGATTGCATGTTTTTAAACTGAAAATTTTGACCTATGCAGAGACAGTATGTAGGAAGATGATGATAGAGATAAATATGATTGGAAAGGTTGGTAATTATTCCCCTTCTATTCCACCCAATTGCAGCTTCAGTGTTGTGCAAGGGAAGAAGAAGAAGGGATAATATCACCATGAGAGTTGTGGAGGTGGTTCTCAGTGTTAATACTCTTATTCACATTCAGTTATATCTAGTGGTGTTCCCCTAAATTTCTACCAGTGTGGTAAGGTTGGGCACACCCAACATTCTTGTTTTGTAGCTATAAAGATTTGTAATAATTATGAATGTTATGGTCATCTGTAGTATTTCAATCAGGCTATGTCCACACCTCATTATGGTTAGGGATCGTTAGATCCAAATGCTATTGCAGCATAATCATAGGATTCAAATAATATAGGTCTACATCCACATACCTTAGGAGTGAATCACCTTCATAAAGTATATGAGTTTTTAGTGGAGGTAGATGCAGATCCTGTGATAGTGAGAGGAACCATCTTTATTTTATCTTTATTAACGATTCCTTTATTTGAGACAGGTGTTTCCAACTAGTTTATATCTGTTAATTTTGTATATATTCTTAAACTTTCAATAAATCTCATGTCCTTTATTATGGAGTTAGAAAAATCTATTTGGATGAGGAAAGAGAAGGGGTTTCAGTGTACATCGTGTTCATTATTGATATCTATTGCTGAGTTACTCTGTTATTTCCACATTCTCGATCAAGATCAATTTGATTTCATTATCAGGATGGATTAGATGGTCACTTGTCATGTTGATATTGATTTTTATCATCGACACATATCATTTCTGGAGGCCGATGGGACCTCTTGGGTGTTATAGGGTGAGTGGGATCCCAGTTCAGGTCTTGTAAGACCTTCCCTCCCAGATCTCAAAAGTGTGTTGTCTATTGTAGCAATTGATCATGATGAAATTTCTTTCATTGTTGATATTCTCATTATTGTTTGGTATTTTCTGGATGTTTTTTAGATGATTTCTCTAGTCTTCCTCTAGAGATGGAGGTAGATTTTATGATTGACCTAGTGTCGAGTATGCATCTGATCTCGATACCCACCTACCACGAGGCACTAGTAGAGATAAAAGATCTCAATATTCATTTGAATTATTAGATGAAGAATGGTTTTGTTCTCCCTAGTGTTTCATCTTGGGAAGCCCCAATGCTCTTTTCCAAGAAGTTATATGGTTCACTCTAATTTTCTGTGGACTATTGGAAGTTTAAATGGGTAACGATTAATAATAAGCATCATTTACCTCATGTGGATGATTTTTTGGTCAATTAAATGGTGGAAAGTGGTTTTTGAAGATTGATATTTGTTAAGGTTATCACCAACTCAGAGTTCAGGTGTCTCATATACTGAAGAAGGTTTTTATGAGTATATATGGCCATTATGAATATCTTGTCATACCGTTTGGTTAAACTAATTCTCTTTTTTTCATTGATTTGATGAATCAAATATTCCATTAGTATCTAGAAACTTTTTTGGTTGTGTTCATGGATGATATTTTGGTTTATTTGAGATATGAGTGTGAGCATGAGTACCTTATTAGTTTGGTTCTGGAAATCCTGAGGAGTCACCATTTGTATGGAATGATTTTGAAATTCAATTTTTGGATCCAAGAAGTGAATTTATTGGTTCATTTGACTTTTGAGCATGGATTATCAGTTGATCCTGAGAAGGTGAAGTCTAATTTGTCATGGTAAGAGCCACAAAACATTGTTGAGATTCAGATATTCCTTGGTCTTTCATGATATTATCGATGGTTCATCAAGTATTTATCAAGGTTGGAATCACCTTTGACTACTCTTACTAGAAAATGGGTAAAATTAAAATTGGATGAAAAGTGTCAGTCTTATTTTGACGAGATGAAATGAATCTTGATATTAGCTTCAATTATGATCCTACTCAACACTGGTAGGGGTTATGTGGTTTTCAATGATTCTTATAGTGTTGGTTTTGGTTGCGTAATTTTGTAGGATTATCATGTGGTGGCTTACGTATCTCACTATATTATATTTCATGATAATAATTACCCCACTCATGATTTAGTCCTTTATGCAGTTATGTATGCACTTAAATGTTGGTGGCGCTAAATTTTTTGGAAGAGTTTCATGGTATTTTCTAACCATAAGAGTATGAATTATATCTTTTATAAAAAACATGAATAAAAAATAGAGGCGGTGGTCGTAATAAATTCAGATGTTTGACTTCAACTTCACCTACTCCTTGGGGACTGGGAATGTTGTCACAGATGCTCGTAGTAGGAAAGTACCATCATAATATGTTTTAGAATTGTAGGGGGAGTGAAACCTAATGGGAATCTTCACTCAGTTTCACCTGGATTCTTAGGAGGGTGATTTAAGTATGAATCTACCTAGTGTTCAGTTATAATCATATTTTCTTAATTTTATTTTATAGTATTAGTAATAAGATGATTAGTTTAGGGAAATTTGAGAAACCCTATTTAGTGGGGAGACCATTTCTAGTTGGTCTCTTTCTTTAGATAGTATTATTCAGTTTGGGGATCAGTTTATCATCCCAGTATCTATGTGGATCTCATTTTTTTACTATCATAGTTTGTCATGATTTGTTCATCTAGGCATTGTGAAGATGTATTATGATATGATATGGAAATTCTAGTGATCAGGTATGAAGCATGAAATTATAGATTATATGACCTACTATTAAACCTACCAAAAAATAAATATAGAACATCTAAAACCTTTTAGGTTTATACAACCTCTTGTGGTGTTATTTTGGAAATTGGATAATGTTTCGATGGACATTGTTGTTGGATTCCATGGACTCCATGAGGGAGGAATGATATCTGGGTGTTGATTGATCGGTTCAAAATGTCGACTCACTTCATTATGACCAATAAAACAACAAAAGTTTAAGAATTAGGAAAGGTATATGTTCAAAATATTGCGTGTTTTCATGAATTTTCCTCTTCCATTGGTTCATAAAGGGATCCTGGGTTTAATTCAAGGTTCTAGAGGAGTCTCCAAGAGGTGTTGGGGAATCAGATCAGATTGATTACAACTAACCATCCATAGAAAGATGGTCAGAAAAATTTTTATATTCATATCCTAGAGGATATGCTCTATGAATACATCTTGGATTTTGGGAAATCATGGGATAACCATATGGGACTGGTTGAGTTTTCCTGAAACAATAGTTATCAGTCGTCAATCAAAATGGATCCATTTGAGGATTTGTATGGCTGCCTGTGTAGGTCACCTATTTATTGAGCAAAGGTGGGAAAGGCCAATTTAGTGGGACCAAATAGCATTCAGGAGACATTAATGTGGATTCAAGATATACTTCCACATATGGTTACATCTTATAGTCAACAAAAATCATATCTGGATCGTTGGTTTTTGACTTTGGTGGTTTCTGTATGTGGATTGGTTTTCATAAAAGTTTCTCCTCAATTGGGTCACCATCTATTTGGAAAAAAATGAAATTTGTCTCCAATATATGTTATTCCATTTGTTATGATGATTGTCTTGGTTATGTTGCTTATCAATGGACATTTCTAGTTCTATTAATGGAAATTCATGGTGTTTTCTATGTATCATAACTTAAGAAATACTATCTTGATCCCTCTCATGTTTTGAGTTGGTAAGATATCGAGTTGGAGATATATGTTTCTATTATGGAGGATCCAGTGGATATTACTGACTCTCATGAGAATGTCTTGTGTGGGAAGTTGAATTTATTGTTTAGGGTGTTATTTTGACACAAATCTGATTCTCACAAGACTTGGGAGCATGAGTCATTAATAAATTAATAGTGGCCTCCCCCCATTCTCAACATTATTCTTTTACGCGACTTCCCAAGGATGAATATTCTTATGGTGCGGAGTTTTTAACATCCCATTACCCACTTTTGGGTATTTATATTCTCTATTTTCATTTCCCTCTTTCTTTGCATGTGTTTTGGGGCTTGTGAGGATGGAAAGCGTTTACTGGGGAAAATGACCTAAAGTTCAGTAATGTATATTTTTTTGAATTAATAAAGTATAGGTATAAATGTGTTAAATGATTTTATGGGTTATCACTATGTTTGGAGAATATTGGTGTTGGTTTGGATTTTTTAGGAGAATATGGGCTTTTTATTTTCTGTGGTACGATTTCACGTCAAGAAATAATTATAATTCATGAATTCTTTATATGTCATGAAAAGTGTTCAGGCTGTATATTGGATTTCAGGAAGATGTCTTGAGTTGGGTTCAAGTCGTGAAATCTTATGTACCATAAAAATATTACACATCGTGAATATGGTTCACATCATGTATTGGTTACCGGGCAGATGTCATGAACTGGTACAAGGCATGAAAGGATTACATGTTGTGAACACCCCTCCCATAATTTATTGGTTTTTAGGAAGCTGTCATGAATCAGTACAAGTTATGAAAGTATTACACACTATAAATATGTTTCATATCATGAAATGGTAAAAAATACAGTTTTTTAATCCGAGGTGATGTTTTTTAGCATTTTTGGGTTTTGTGGATTACACAATATAAAATGGGGTTTCACCCCATATAATTATCATGGATTTTTATTTTTAGGGAAGTGTACATTTTATTTTTTCTCATTAAACCACATGAAGATTCTATCTTAACCTAGGATTTATCCCATGTTATTTTGGGGATTTATGCACCTTTTGGATTACTTCATTCAATGATTAATCAACAGGGTTGTTCCATTGCATCCATACAAGTAAGTGATCTACCTGTTTCTTTATTTCCCTTGATTTTAGCAACACTATTGTGATGTGTTTTTAGATCCAAAGATATTATGGTGTTTTTCCTTCTTGATCCACTGTGTGATCTTATTCTAGGTATTAATCTTGTGTTGATTGTGGTACAACCTATGAATTTTCTTTGAGTTATATAATGATCTACCCTTTACCCCCATCATCTTTGTTTGTAGGATGTGATTCTGAGACAAGGGAATAAATATCAGGGTCTTCGTTGCTACCCTTGTGTACTAGACTAATTGGTGGGTCCTGTTGTTGTCATCTGTGACCCGAATTTGAGGTAGTTGGTTCTATATTTACCCTATGTTAGATAAAATTTATTTCTATGGTTTTGATAAATTGTTTGATAAATGAAATAGAATTATTGATTGATTGATTTGTGTGTGTGGAAATGGTTTTTTGAGAAAAGATGGTTTTCCACTTATTTTGGTAAGAGAAGCGATATTTTCAAATCAATTTGAAATGTATATCTAAAATGGTTTTCAAAGCCTTGTTTTCATGAAATGGTTTGGAAAATATATCACACAGTAAGCCTTGGGTACTTAGATGGAAGGTGTAGTAATAGGCCTCATCCATTGATACTGTCAGAGGGGGGGTCACTCATGTGGTGTTCATCTCCTCCCTAGGCTCGTTGATCTTTGTACTTGAGGGACTTGTTGGGAGGTTCACTTTCTATGATGTTCCTATGTTCTCTAAATTCGATGTGTGTGCCTAGAGGTTTGATAAGTGTTATTTTCTATGACTGGGTATGAGTGTCATGAATAGAATGGCATGTATTGTTCCTTGGAATGATGTTACATGTTCATTGGATGATAATTTTTATCTTTCACTTCCATGGATTTGATATTATATGAGATACATTCTTTAATTTTATTTTACTACTTTGATATATATGAAATTATTTGAATCTCTTTTACCAGGCTTATTTGAAAAATGTGAAAAAGAAAGAAATTAATTGTTTTACCATGTTTTTGATATAATCATATTAAACTATTTATCATGCCTTTGTTTTCTATAATTTTGAGGATTATTTATATTGTTTTATAGATACATTATATGAAACACTTGAGTGGGATCCTACTGAGCCTGTTTAGCTCAAACCCTATGCACCCCTTCCGTGATGTGTAGACCTTTGTATGTCTTTAGATGTAAGGAAAATTAAGCCACCACAGTGAGGTGGCAAGGTTTCTGTTAGATAAGTCTAGGTATTTGGTGGTGATATGGTGTGAGATTTCCTATGATATCACATGAAGTAGCTATTTTTGTTTTCTTGTCCTTTACTATTGGACTTGTCTCTTGGATATTGTTTAACTACCTTTGAGTTGTTACCCTTATATTGATTTATTTTTTCTATGAAATATATTTTTGTTTTATTATTCCATTGTTTCTTATCATTGTGTGTGTATATATATATATATATGTCATTTTATTGCTTTGTATTCATATAAATCCTTCCCTCTAGTTTTTGTTAATTCCCGGGTACTAGTCTTCGGCCCATCGGAATCGAGAATGAACTTCAGGTATGTGACTATTTGGATTGGGTACTAGTTTGAGAGGGTATACAGGTTGTGTTTAAAATATATGAAGTTCCAAGATTATTTCCATGACTCGTTATTATGATTTATTAATTTTTGGGTATTATTTTCAAATGTTAATCTCATGTCCTTATACCCTTATGCTCATGTAATTCTTAAATTATCACTGATATCTCTCTTGTTCACCCTTATCTGAACTCACCCTTTATTATGTGTTCGTCTCCTCAAGATATAAATAAAGGTTTTAAGTAAGGTATACTTAATAAGGGTACTAGTTGTGAATAACTAAGTTGAATATGGTGTAGATAATTTAGGTAGAAGTTTTTTATGTATCCAAGTTTCCAAACACACTAAAACATTAAGGATATGACATGGATTTTAATGATATGTAATGAATATTCTTGTAATAAGATGTAATATTTATGTATGAAATGTCTTTGTCACTATAATAACCCTATGAACCTCTTGTGTATGTGTCCTAAAATCTCTATCTATGAGCCCTCAATTATTGGCATTGATCACATCACATGTGTCGTGTTATATTCTATACTCTAATAGGGATCGAATATCATTGGATCAACCCATATTCTTGGAAAACACGTTTCTATTAATCTAGGACCTTTGGACATACCTCAATATCCTTTTATCTAAGGTCTTAGAATATATATCTCATCTGACAGTGACACAATACTCTACCCTAGATAGATTAATTACTCATATTTATGAAAGATCTTACTTGGTCTATCTCACTTAATCTATTTTCATTCTATTTGTAACCTCTTAGGTGGTGACATGACTGATATGGCTCAACACTAATGTAATAAATATATGAATTCTCAAGGTTAATAACTCGTCCTTTGGGTAACAAATTGGTGGATTTCCCCAAGAAATCATATAATGTATCATGAGCCCTCTCATGCTAATCTCGGTCAAAATCAGAGGTCACCACTTTTGGTGATGCTCTTCCTAAACAACGCTCATAAGAACAAATCAATTAACATGTCATAGAAAATTTCTCTCATGAATCACTGTATAAAATCACAGGAGACATCACTAGACCACTTAAGTCATCTCTCAAGCCATGGGTATGCTCTGTAGGGCCCCTCCACTATTTTAACCATGTCTCTCAATTAAAAGATTCATGGAACAACTCTAAAATTAAATGGAACATTCTATAATCACCCGCGAAAACCTTAATAGGTCACACATTTCATCTCACATCACATTAAGCCTTATTATCTTTAACTTGTGTCAGTCTCACTTGTTTACCCTAACTAGAATATCACACGACATGTGAAATTGCATAAAAATGTGAAAAATGTGATGGAATTCCAACCTAATTAGATTCCATAATTAAAAAAATACTATTCTCCCCATCCTTGATCTCCACAAGTCCATAACTCATAAAAAGGGACAACTAATTGGTAATGAAATAATTTTCATAATTAATTTGAAATTAAAATAATAGAGGAAAGTCTCATCAAGCAACGTAATCTCTTAGAAATCTCATCCAATAACACTCTAATAATTTATAGACCGCATGTGACCCCCCAAAGGGAAAATCTATAAATATTAATTAACCAATTTCACCCATGATGGATGAATATCCAATAATTAGCCATCAAGTAATGTACTATCACCCAGACAATGGGAAATCACATGTGTTCATCACTATCAAGTCACCTCTGTCCATCATATGGAAATATACTGAATATATTCACTCCTCCTCAGTCTAATATCTATGCATTAAAACCCTGTAGTTAAATAATATTAGATTCTAATTCCATCATTGCCTCTGTAGCCGAACCCTAAATGACTAGAGCTTTCTCTGCCTCTCTCATTTCCCATCACTTCTTCCTCCCAATAGTGATCATGTTTTTCTATAGATTTGAATCTTGAAGATGTTGATGGAAGAAAAGACCCATTGACCTAGAAGTGTGTATGTAAAACGTGGAATTTTTATAAAATTGTTCAAGTTCCTTGTCGTGGTGGTGGTGTGACTCCTCTACCCTAGCCCACCGTCCCCCAAGACACAAGACAATCCCACTCCAGTAGTCTCCCCCATTCACAATCGGGATTCAGTGGAGTCACCAGAATTTATCGCTACCGATGGCTAAAAACTAGATTCAAAGAAACCATTAAATCATATATTCTATAGATAAATAAAAAAATATAATATGTTTCCTTTCTCATCTCTGTTCGATGGTGGATGATCTCACTTCTTATAAAAATAAGTTGTTTTTTATTTATATTTTTCTTCAAATGATTATTTGTTCTTTTTTATTTGAAAATTTTATTTTAATAATTACAAATTACAAATTATTAAATAAATATTTTATTCATATATTATAAATTAAGTCTTCTTGTTTTTTAATTTATAATATAAAATATAAAATAACTATACTGATTAATAATTTATTTTCCCACGAGAGTCTATAGCATCTCCCATAAATCAGTTAGTACATACCACACTACCTTCAAAACTCACAATTCACTTTTCAAGGTAAACACTCATTATCTTAAAATATAAAATAAAATAAATTAATAATTAGAACCTACTAGATTATTTAAATTAAAATCTATTTTAATAAATAAATAGTTTTTGATCATTTTTTTTAAACGTGTTACTTGTTTTTAGTTATTTTTTAACCTAAAACTATTTTTTAAGTCGTTTTGAGAATACTCCAAGTTAGATTAACATGTAGTTTATTCATACATGTCCCAAATAATTCAAAGATTGTTATTATAAAATTTCAAGTCATTTCATGGTTATTTTCAAGGTTTTAAACATTACACGCATGTTTTATCATTTAAAAACACAAAAAGTGCATTTTCAGTTATCCCTAAAAAACCAAAACTCAGATTGAGGTAGAGTTGGTTGCTAAATTTCTAAAATAAATAATCAATCATTGACCTAATATTTCATGAAAATTTGATGTCATTTTCTTTATTTTGAACTTTTTGACACACGTTTTTAAGGATTTTGATATCATAAAAAAATGATTATTTGGTCGTTTCAAGTACACTTTTAATTAATTGGCCAAGGGTTTCATTCAACCCAGCACCCTACTTGGTCTTTCATTGGCCTGTAGAGAATTCACAATCCTTGTAGGATGAAAACTAATGTGTGGGAATCACATAACATACCTTGGGAACGATTTCACCCTCACACAACAATATAAATAACTAGTGAAACTAATAGTTATGAAATCCAACAAGATACAACTAGAATTAACATCCAAATAAAATATAAAACCAAATCCATAAATAACGAAATATTAGAAAAAAATACAAATAAATCTCGAGCATAAGATACAATAGTGGCTGATACAAAGACCCATAACTAAAGTAAATCCCCAAACTGCTTCAACAAGCCTCCATGTGACCCACAGTCACTATCCAAGATGAACATCTCCCTCAACAGACCAAACATATCAAAGGAATAAATACCAAAACAACTACAGCTTGAATCCTGTAAGATATAGGCATGAGGTCATCAACCTGGTTGGTCTCCCACCCATTGAATATATGCAGTCTCTTTCACATTATGTCTAAAAAAATCTAGTATGAAATACACAAAAAAACATATATATTTTTCTAATGCCTTTACAAGAAAAATAACAATGCATAAAAAGCGTTTCGAAACCTTTTTTTACTCATTACATCAAATGAAAACAATCACTTGGAAGACACTTTTTCCATCTTAATCCACTTTTTAAAATCACCATTTTAAAATCCCACTTTAAACCCATATCATAAACACCCCTTTTTCCTAAAATGATTTGTTGTCTCAGTCCAAAAATCTTTGTTTTAATGCTCACAAATCATTCTTACATTATTAAAAACTATTTTTTTTGTTGAATAATATAACTTTATAGTTTTATCAATGACTTAAAACCTCTCTAAGTACAAGATAATACCGTGAGTTTAAAGTTTCTACCCCTCAAAAAATATTTTATTCCATCAGAAGGATCATGCTTCTATGAGAAGATTATATGCTACCATCAAATAAAATCCACTACCATCAGAGGAAGTTCTTCTACTACTAGAAGAATATTTCTAATATTATATGAATTATACTACTATTAGATGAATTCTGCTACTGTTAGAAGAAGTCTACTACCGTCAAATGAAACATGTTACTATCAAATGAAACTTTCTATCATCAGTTGAATTATTCTATTGTTAGGAGACTTTGGCTGCCTCCAAAAGGATTTGTCCAATTTCAAGGAATATATTATTCTTTAAGGTCAGCTCTGCAACTATGAATCATGTTTCACTACCATGAATTTTTGATATCATTAAGTCATATTCTTCTATTGATATTTCACTTCTGTTGACATTTTCTGATTCTGTGCCTATCTAAGATAAAATTTAAATCTAAATTAAAATTAATTTTTTTATAAAATTTAATGAAAGTGAAAAATTTATAGAGTATAAGGATTTAAGAATGATTATTTTTAAATGGATACTCAGAATCATTGAAGACAAAGTCATCCTTTTCCCAGATTTCCTACTCAGTAAAAGGATTTATTTTATAATTATCTTGTAATGGATAATTGGAATTTTTGAAATGGATATAAATATAAAAAACCTCACATGAACTAGGTGATGAGAAATTGTGCATCTTAGGAAATTTTCTCTTGTGTATAGTAGATAAAACTAGTGTCAACATTAGAGCATTTCATGCACTCTATTTTTCAGGTGAAAATTGAACCTTTACCAATGCCCTATAAAGATCATTCAAAGTGAATTCAAGGAAAAATTTAAAGAAAGGATGATAGAAAAATACTATTGATGATCTTAACTACTTGATTAAAGAAAGAGAACTTCATTTCCAATTCCAATTTTTTTCTCACTTCTCTATTTTTAGTTACTTTCGAGTTGTGTTTGCATTACTTTTTTATATTTCAAGAATATTCTTCTGCACTATATTGGAGAGCACTCAGATACTCTATTCTAATTTCTTTTACAAATTCCATCCCATAGATAAAAAATGAAGATTCTAGTTGTATCATACACTTCCCTCTTTGTAGTTGTATCTATAAAACCCAATCAAGTTTGAAGATCAAATTTATCAGGATTTAATAAATGTGTTTAGCATCGGTTGATGGTCAAGTAGAGAGGATAAGGTCTTGACCTAAGACTAAACCTATTTTATTTATTTATCCTATGTGTTATTTAGTTTTTTTCTTAATTTTTTTAAAAATAGTTTATTTTTCAAAACACTTTATCAAAACAATACTTTGATAGTTAACTATAATTATTACTAAAAATATTATTCTTGATGTGATTATATTTGTTTCAAAAGTTAAAAGTTATTTTTAAATTGTTTTAACTGGGTTGTGATTGAGCCCTCAAGAAACCTTTAAAAAATATCAAATTATATATTTATACTATTTTAGTAAATTGAACAATTTTTTTTAATTAGGGGAATTTTTTTTAAATTGTTTTTAAAAAGAAATTTTTATTGGGAGCTCAATTTTCCCTCTCTTGAGTTACCCACAGGGACCAACATTTGGTATCAGAGAAAACTAGTTTTTCTCTTTTATTTTTTTATTTGACCTTCATTAATTTTTTAAAAAATATGTTTTTTTTGTTCTTTACTTTGTTAATATGGATGTCAAGTATGAAGGATATGCTACAAATAGACCTCCTTATTTTAATGGTATAAATTATGCTCAGTGAAAAATAAAAATGAAAATTCATCTTGAGAGCATGAGTTTTAACATCTGAGGACCTATTGAAGATAAATATGAAAAATCCAAAACTAAAAGAAAATAATGTGATTCACTAACTAAATCTGCTTATAATTTTAATTACAAATCCAGAAATAATTTATTTTGTGCTTTAGGAAGGAAGAGTATAGTGGAATATCTTCTTGTAATATATCTTATCAAATTTGGGATACTCTTTTTGTTTCTCAATAAGGAAATTCTAATGTCAAGGAAATTCATTTAAATATATATAAACTATTAATTATGATAATTTTAATGTGAATGATAATGAATCTATCTCTCACATGTATCTCCGATTTAATGAGATCATAAACACCATGATTTCACTTGGAAAAAATATGGATGACAAAAATTAAGTATCAAGGATCTTGAGATGTATACTAGATCGATGGAGATGTTTTAGATTCACTATTCGAGAATCATGTCACATTATTAAACTAATAGTCAAAGAGATAATTGGAAAGTTGATGATATATAAAGAAGAGATAAAAGTGAAAAATGAAGATGATGAACCAAAGAGAAAATCTTGTGTTTATAATCCATCACATCCAAAATTTAATGAATTTTTAAAACCTGAAAATTCAAGTGTAAGTGAAGCTGATATAAATAGTGATTATGAAATTAATTATCTAGCTAGAAAAAATAATAAGTTTTATAAAAAGATTATGTTTTTAGGAAATTTAAATTATAAATAAAAGTGTCATAAAAGGGGAACATGGAAGAAATAATGGATAAGGGATGAAACCTATAATGAAATTACATACTATGAGTGTAAGAGGAAAGTGTTGAGTTATAATTCATACTTCTTAATTTTATAATACTTTAGTTTTGGAAATCACAAACACTCTCTTAAAACTATTTTTACCAAATTTTTTTGTCCCAAGTGTTTTACTATGTTTTTTGTGGAAAGCTTTAATTTTTACAATACATATAAGTGTTTCTAATGTATTGCGAATATAAACTTTACATTTCTCAATCTGATCCATCAGACTAAAGGTGTGTCTAATCCATCAGAATGTCAATTTTCTAGACCAGTGGTTAGACTTATGTCTTGTCTACATGAATAAAAAAATTAAAAACCATCTGATTGACCTTGGTACCGATACATTGGACTAACCCCCATTCAGTTCATTGGATTGATAATCAATTAGGAATTCTATCAGACAAACTAAATTTTATTATTAGATAACATAAGAATTTTTTCTAACATAATTAATACTATTGGAATTTTAATGGTGCTAAAACAAAACAATGTCAAACATTTAGTTTTTTCAAAACATCATGATTTTTCAAAGATCCAGCTATCTGAGGCCATTTAAACTAGCTCGGAAATATGATTATTGGAGCTTTGACTATAAATAGCTGGTCATTTGAAGTGTTGGGAGTTGATATAAATTCATAAATAAGGAATCCTTGTCAGGGTTGTTTCCCTTAGAAATTTTGATGTTGTAATCACAATTTTGATCATTGTTATGATCAAGAGATTCTGAGGATAGGAAGATGGTGAATATGATCCATCGTATCAAGGGACTCTAGGTCTAGGAAGATAGTCTCTAATAATAACTATGATTAAGGGATTCTAATGATATAAATACATAGCTTATTCTGATCATTGTATCGAGGGATTTCCTGATAAGCAAATAAATAATTTACAATAAGGATAAAACTATAGATACCATTAGTCAAGGTTATTTACAACCTTTATTATTAATGTTAAAAGAGTGTATTATTTTAATATATCTTATAATTCATTCTTAATTTTACAAGATATTGCCTTACTTGTTTTTACAAGACTATTCTACTGTGCATATAAAAGAAAGTTAGTATTCATACTTATCTTTCTATACTATTTGTTTTATCGGTGTAACTGTGATTATGATAAAAAAATTCTTTGATATAATCAAATCAACTGTTATTGAGATACTTTTACTTTTATCATCATATGAATCTTGATTTTGATAATATTACTTTAAGAGGTATCATTTTTTGATTAGTTTAAGGTTTATAAACAATAGTTTACCCCTTTGTAATAGTAAACATCTTAGTTAATATTTTTATCTAAAAATTGGTATCAAATGAGTTTTTATTGCTTATATACTTGTTGAGTTTTTTTTCTTTATGTTTTTAAAGCTCTTTAAGTATTTATATAAACATCATGTTTATAAACATTGTTACACTAACATTTATTTGTTGAAAATAGTTCTTATTTTTATTAATATGCCAAGTGTGAATATTGGATCTCTTGATAATATTAATCTCTGTCGACTGCCTATCTTTTATGGTAATTACTATGAGTATTGGAGAGATAGAATGATATCTTTTTTAATCAACACTAGAGTTGACAATTTTTCAATGCTTACTAGAAAATACAAGATTCATGATAAGAAGTTTTTTCTTTTACAAATGATGGGAAATTATAATATTAATTGAACTAAATAGTCAAAAATACTCTATTGTTTTCTATGATGAGGAATATCTACAGTCAGATATAATATTGTAAAGATTTCAATATTATTTGGCGTAAATTTGAAGTAACACATTTCGGTACATCCAAATTTATGGAAACAAGAATATTTATGCTTAGAGATGATTACCAAGCCTTTGATTATTGACCTAGTGATATATTTTCCAAGAATAAAAAAATATTTATGGTAATTATGAATGATTTATTGTATCTTGGAGAGAAAATTATTGATGATGAAATTTTGGTTGAAAATATTATTGATATAATTCCAAATAAGTGGGAATCCTAAAGAACTATTGTAGATGATACAAGATAGATTACTAATCTTACTTTAGATTATTAGATTGGTACTCTCATGAAGTATGAGGGAATACATAATAGATATTCTGAAAAATAAAAAAATAAAAATGGAGTAGTTTATTTTACTACAACGTCTATTATACCTTATAAAGTTCAATCGGTAGAGAAAGTAGTGAAATCTTTGAGAAAGAAGAAAGTTTTTGTTGAATCTGATTCAAGTTTATCAGAGCCTTTATAAAATGAGTTAGATAATCTTGATAGAAAGATTAAAAAGATAATAGGAAAGAAATAATTTCAATATAGATACAAAAATATTTATAAGGATAAAAGTGACAAGAAGGGTTCTGAAGTCACTTGTTATGTATGTAAGAAAGTAGGATATATTCGACCTGATTATACAAAGTTGAAAAGGAATTACAAGAAGAAAATTAATTTAGACAGAAATTCCAAGAAATAAAAAAATTATAAAGGCAAGAATGTTTTGAAAGCTTCTAACACATGGAGTTCTAGTGGTGGAGATTCTTCTAAGAATACTTTTGATAATGAATGTTTCAGACAATGGAAAGTTATACTTTTTGCAAATTCACCTATGGTAAATCAATATCTCATAGCTAAGGTACACACTATTGAATCAATTAAAAATTTATATTTAAATGATAATTTTCTTGATGTGAAAAATTATAAATCTTCTGATGAAGAATATTCCTCGATAGAAGATAATACATTACCTAGTTATGATGAATAATCTATATTTTCATAATTATTAGAAAATAAAATTTATAATATTTAAAAAAAATTATAATTCTAAAGCTATACTTGATACAGAGATTAGAGAATAACACTTTTTACTAATGAAATATCAAATATTTTTAAAGATATTGATAAAACTATCATTCAATAATACATTATTTCAAAATATCTCAAGGAAACTATTTCTAAGAAAAATTTCTTATGAAATAATTTTAATAAACTTAGTTCCAACACTATTACTAATGAGGATAACAACTTGGTTGTAAAAATAAATTCTAAAATTTTTAGTTTGAAGAAACTTTTATCAAATTTTACCATTGGTAAGGAAAACATTGATAACATATATAAACAAATTAAATGTTATAGTGATAATACTAGATTTGGTTATGCATATAGAAACCAGTTTTTAGTATCAAATACTTTGTTCCTGAAAGTGAACCTTTTTACACTAAATGATTGAGTAGTGGTCACTAGAATAAAATTTGTTCTTTAAATATAATTCAATATTTAGGATTTTATAAGGATTATTTTTCAAAACAAATGTGGTTACCCAAAATACTATATTATGATAATACTGGACCCAAGAAGGTTTGGGTTCTAAAAAACAAATCTTTTCATTTTTTGGAAAATAAATATAGTTCCAACAACAACAAAAAATTAGTACATGGATTGTGGTTGTTCTAGGAACATGACTGGAAACAAATATTTCTTCAGGAAGATAATCAAGATGAATGGTGGAAAATTAACGTTTAGAGATAATGATCAATGAAAGATTATCAGAATATGTAACATTATTCTTCTTGGGAAATCCCTTATTTCAAATGTTTTATTTTTTGTAGTACATAAGCACAATATTATAAGAATAAGTCAATTATGTGATGATGGTTACCTTTTTAACATTATGAAAGATAAATGTATTGTACATAGTTCCAAGTATGAATTCATTCTTTCTACAAATCGGAATGAAAATTGTTTACACACTAAACTTAGAAGACACTATGATCCAAGACTTATCCTTCCTTAGTGAAATGAAAGTACAATCTTGGTTATGGCATAAAATATTAGGACAATATATCCTTAGAAAATTGGATAAGTTCACTAGGAAATGAATTGTTAAGTATCTACCAGAAATCAGGTTTGATACTTCAAAAGACTATGACCATTTTCAATATATTAAAAAACATGAGTAAAGTTTTAAATCTATTAGTGAATTATCAACTTTGTATTGTTTATAGTTAATGCACATATAATTATTTTGTCCCACACAAACTGTAATTTTTTGTGAAAATACTTTTTATATGTCTTAATTGATTGTTAAACTAGAT
Organism: Viscum album; assembly: GCA_963277665.1. Lineage (NCBI taxonomy): Eukaryota > Viridiplantae > Streptophyta > Magnoliopsida > Santalales > Viscaceae > Viscum > Viscum album. Next base: position 1,266,181,236 of record OY728157.1, on the reverse strand, counting down.
TCTCGCGTGTTTATTTTCTAACAAGAAAATATTAATCCTTTAGTTATTTTAAAACATTTGTAGCCAAAGTTAAAAATGATAAAAACCTCTCCTTGTTAACTATTCATAACGATCTTGGTGGAGAATTTGTAAATTCTTATTTTGAAACTTTTTATACTAAAAAATGTTTTGAAAATAACACTAAATCACCTAGAACACCCCATAAAAAATGGTGTAGTTGAAGGAATAAATATAATTATTTAAGAGATTACTAGAACCATGATGAGTGAATACTTAGTTTCTAAACATTTTTGTGATGAAGTGGTTATTACAAAATGCTATAGTGTAAATCAATTTTTAATTAGACATTTTTGTAATAAAATTACATATGAGTTGTGAAAAAAAATAAAACCAAAATTTTCATACTTCAAAGTATTTGGTTGAAAAGTATTCATCCTGAATACTAAGGATAATCTATATAAGTTTTCACCCAAATGTGATGAAGGAAAATTTTTATTTTATTATACTACTTCTAAGGATTATATATTTTTTAATAAAAATTCTTGTACTATTTTGGAAATAGTTCATGTAAAGTTTGATGAAACAGGTCCCTTTGTTTTCAAACAACAGCAACTTATATCCTCAGATGTTATTTCTAAAACTAATTTTCAACCTTTGTTAGAAAGTTTGTCTGATAAAAAAATAACTCAAGAATTTTTTTCTAATTTTATTACTTAGGAATATTTTATACTTATTATTGAAGAACATACTTTTGAAAACCCATCAAGTTAGTTGTTTCTTAGGAATCATCCTGGTGAAATTATCATTGGTGATGTCGATCAACGAGTTAGGACTAGAAGTTACTCAAGAAATGAAATCAAATATATAGATTTCTTATCCCAATTTTAACCTAAGAATCCTGATGAGGCTTTAGGTGGTGGTAATTGGGTTTAGTCTATGAAAGAGGAGTTTAATGATTTTGAAAGAAACAAAGTATAGACTTTAGTTTAACAACCTATATAAACTTCTATAATTGGAGTAAAATGAATATTTCAGAATAAATGTGATGAAAATGGAAAAATAGTTAGAAATAAAGATATACTTATTACTAAGGGATATAACCAACAAGAAGAAATATATAATGAAGAAACTTATGCTTTAGTATCAAAATGTGAAGCTATTAGAATAATTATAGATTTTTTATAATTCTTTAATTTCAAACCATTTCAAATGAATGTAAAGTGTGATTTTCTTAACGGATATGTTCAGGAGGAATTTTATGTTAAACAACAACCTATTTTTGAAAATAAAAAACATCAAGAACATGTTTATAAACTTATTAAAGAAAACAAGCCCCATATATTTTTATAATTAGTTAACTAGATTTTTGTTAAAAAATAATTTTGTTTAGGGAGTTTCAAATCCAACACTTTTTATAAAATAATTAAATAAAAACATTATGATTTTAAAAATTTATGTTGATGAAATTATATTTTGTTAAGCCCAAAAATATTTAATAGATTCACTTATGTATCTCATAAAGTCTATGTTTGAAATGAGTATGATGGGTGAGTTAACATATTTTATTGCTTTTAAAATTTCGCAAAAACTAGAAGGAACTTCTATATGTCAACATAATTATATAAAAGATCTTCTTAATAAATTTGGACATGAAAATACTAAAAGTATTAGTACTCCCATTATTACCTCCAATACTTTATATCTTGATGTGGTTGGTAAACTGTTTGATATCAAGACAATTCAAAATAATCCCATCTTAAAGCTGTAAAATTAATTTTTTTATCTTAAGGGAACTATGGATTTAGGTTTGTTCTATTCTTATGAATATATTTTTGAACTAATTTATTTTTAGATGCTAACTTTGGTGGTGGATGAATAATGGATAAAAAAATTACATCTAGAAAATTTCATTTATTAGGATATTCTTTAGTTTCTTATTCATGTAAGAAAACAGACTTAGCAGTGCTTTCCACTGCTGATGTCGAATATGTGGCAACTGAAAGTTTTTGTGCTCAAGTATTGTAGATTCCACACACACTCACTGACTATGGCATGAGTTTTACTAAAACTCAAATACTTTTAGATAAAAAAAGTTTCATTTCCCTTAGTAAAAACCCAAAATATCCCTCACATTATAAGTACATAGATATAAGACACAAATTCCTTTAGGATCACAAACTAAAAAGAGATATAATTTTATAATTCATCGGAATTCAAGAATAACTTGCTGATATTTTTAATAAACCCCTTAGTTTTGATAGATTTTAATATATTAAAAAATCTAGGAATGATCAATGTAAAGTGATCATTTATATCTACTTATTATTTATCAATATCCTTACATAAATATACTCTTTTTTATAAGGGAAGTACATATGTTTTTTGTTTTTCAGAAGAAAAAAATCTTAAAAAGTTTTAGTTTTCTAAATTGTTAGTTTTTATAAAAAACTTTTAATGTAATGAGTTTTCCAGACACAACCATTTATAAAAGCTACAGAGTCAGAATTCTCAAAATGATTTCTGAACTCAGAAATTGTTATAAAAATTTTGGATTCAAAATTTGTAAAAAAAAATTTAAAATTATAAAACTCTCATAATAATTTTTCATAATAAAACAATTTTAATCATAATTTATTACAAAACTATCATAATATAATTATTTTATAAAAAACAAGAAGAATAGATTAATCATACTGATGAAGCTTTCTACTCTAAAAATACTCTTTTATTATTATATTTTTTTTCAATAATTCATTAATTTAATCTATAATTATTATTTTCTTATTATTTAAGGTTTTTGTAAAAACCTTTATAATTTGTTTAATTTTTTAAAAGATTTTCCAATCAGAATTCTTCAAAATATGATAAAAAGTTTTAAAACTTTTAGAGTTCAAATATTTTTTTTAACATTATTTGATTAAATCTCAGTCATGAGATAAAAAAGGATTTCAATCTCAAGCATTGGTTTCAATATAAAATATGAAACATCTCCCCGAGTGCCTATATATGGGTGGGTCACCACGTTTTACCATATATGTTTTCATAGATTTCACTCCCAACCTCTCTCATCTTTCAAATCCATTAGTCTGATAATTTTTATTTTTTTCGATCTTCAATCTCAGTTCCCATTATGATAGAAACTAAATAACATTATGAAAAATGGTATTTGTTAGGGAAAAGACTTATTAAAAGGTCTTTGTTTGATAAATTTGACACTTCTCAAAAAAAGGTTAATTTATTTTTAAGAATAGGAAAGTGTGTGTATTTAGAAACCAAATGAAGATTTTGATCTTTATTATCCTGAGATGGTTCCAGAGTTTTATGCTTCTATTTAGTTTCATAAAGAAGATGTTAAGGATAAATATTTCCTTTACCATGTTTATAAAGAGATATAAGATTTATTTTAGAAGAGTAGTGGACTTGGTTTGTGTTCCTTCCAATCGTGAAACATACTTGATTTCACACAAGTTACCAAATAGACTTGGAACATTTCATAAGAATAAGGTTGAAGATTATTTGTTCTCGTTCTTTGCGAATGTAAGGATAGTTTGACATCTGATATTAGAAAACCGAGTAATTTCTTTATAGATGCAAGTTTATTTTATCCCTAGGAAGGGTGATAGAGATAATTTAAATGTTTATAATGTTTTTTCCCTTGACTAATTTGTCAACATGAGGAATATAGACTTGGGTATTTTTATTTTAATTATGGAGGGAAATATTAAAATTTATTCAGTCAAGTAAAAGATTATTATGTTTCCAACTTTTATCAGTAAGTTTTTTTGAAGGGTATGTATATTTTCAAATTTGAGAATAAATCATACCCAGCCAGAGAAAGTATTTCTTTCATAAGTTAAGATATTATTTCAAGCATAAAATTGGATTTTGATTCTAAATCAAAAAAAATGTTGAAAAGGATAATGGATCTACTTTTGATGCTTAACCTTCAAATAAAGTTGAGGAAGTTAAGAAGAAGATAAAATTTGCATCATCGCATCCATTGAAATAAAATAAAGATAATATAATTCCTAATTCAGAGTTTAAGAAATTGATATTACATAATTATCAAAAGAATCCAAGGGATCTAGAATTTGTTCTTGATCTGGATGAGGGTAAGGCTTTGAAAATTTGGGCTGTAGGATAGTTAGAAGAAGAAAAAAATAAGCAAAAGTATAGGATTAATGAAGATATAATTGTTGACATCTTGTTGAAAGGTGTTGAAAAAGCACCGGAGAATCTATTCCTCCCAATTTATCATAATAATCAATTCATTCTAGAATATGGACTAGTTTTTAAAGAAACCTCAATTATTCTGACATTAGTACCTTCATCGGTTAATAATGGGAAAGAAAAAATTGTTGTTAAAGAATTTGTTTCTACTATACCTAAGAAATAACTATAATTAAAACCAATTGGAAGATTATTTTTAAGAAAAATAATAAATTTTTAAGAATATATTGACAATGAAGTTGGAGAAGAATAAGAAAGAGATGATGTGGGGGAAGAATAAGTGGAAGGATAAGTTGAAGAAAAAATAGAATAATAAGTTGAAGAATAGGTTGAGGAAGAAGAATTGTAGGAGGCAGAATAAGGTTATAAAAAAATCAATCATCATATTGTTCATCATCCACAACATCCTTCCCCTCATGGACTAGTAATGATGAAAACTTATAAAGACCTCAAGAATTAAAATATTCATTAAGAAAGGGTGAAGATTCATCTTATAAGGAAGAATATCTAGACAATCAATCAAACACCAATATTGATGATAAGGTATAATTAGAGAAAAGTATAGATGTTGAGAATGTTTAAAAGGAAAAAAAATTCATAGAAAGTTACAAAGGAAGTTGAAAACAAAGGAAAAGCAGTTGATGTTTGAATGAACAAACCAAAACCTCCTCAGATTGAACCTAATCAATCGGACTCTGAAGCTACAATTTCTCAAAAGGGTTTTGATTATATTTATCTTAATTTTAAAAGGTTTAGTGATAATATTTAATATATTCCAATCATATAATCAATTAGTATGTTGATTCATGAATCATTAATTGAGAAATCAAGATCACTCAAAGTATTGACTGAAATAGTGATAAGGATTGAGACATATTTAAAAACAATTATGAAAATTTTATGGAAGAAAATTATTCAAACAATCATATGGTGAAGTGGGACAACCAAGTTGATTGTGATATTCGTGATCATGATGAAAAATTTATGGAAGTAATGAAACTTTTGTTAGAAACTATTGTTTCCTTCATCAAGTTTTCTTTAGATGTGTCTGAAAGAGTAAGGTTTTTAGAATAATTTAGAGATTCTACAGATGATCAAAAAAAGGATGTGAATGTTCTGAAAGAAAAGATTAGTGACATGGAGTTGGAGATTATTTGGCTCAAATATTGTGAAAATGAACTCATCATTATGAGTTAAGAGAATAAAGAGTTCTCTAAGTAAGTAAAAATACTCAAGGATGAGGTTTGAAAGTAGGTTATTTTGGAAGAAAATGTCGCAAAGCGGGAGAAGGATCAAGAGGAGTACAATAAAATTAAATCTCTTTTAAATAAGATAATGGATAATGACTGAATACTTTTTGTATTTGAACTCTCGATGTACTATTTTCAAACATTTGAATCTTTCGTGAAAGAAATTATCTTTTAATCCAATGCTTCGTATTTGAATGCCTTCTAATAATTTTGGTTATATATTCTTTCAATTAATTCTTTGATGATTAGATAAATATTTTTTTTGTATGTTATCTATTATAAAATTTCAGGAAATAATTCATAATTTTCCGATCCATTTTGAAAATCTCAAAGGGGGGATTTTTTATAAAGGGGGAGAAATATTTCTTAGGGGAGAAGGTTTTACAAAAACAGAGAAATTTTTATAAAAAGGGAAAAGATTTTATAAAAAGGGGGGATAATATCCTAAGGGGGAGAAGTATTAATTAAAGGGGAGATATTATAATTATTTCCATAATATCCTGAAGTAGTTACAAACTTAGGGGGAGTTATAAATAATAACCTCAAAATTATTAAAATAACAAAGTGTTGTAAGTTTTTCAAGTTATTTTTCTTTTAAGTATTATAGTTTTTTCTTACCAAAAGGGGGAGATTATTGAGTCCAAAGTCATACTTCTTACTTTTTTATCCCTTTAGTTTTGTAAATCACAGGCACTCTCTTAAAAATTTGTTTACAATTTTTTTATCTCCCAAGAGTTTTGGTATGTTTTATAGAAAAAATTACTTTCTACCATACATTGAAATGTTTATAATATATTGTGAATATAAAATTCATATTTCCTAATCTGATTCATCAGAATGAAGGTGTGTCTATTCCATCATAATGGCCTTTGTTTAGACCATTCGTTAGACATCTGTCTTATCTACCTCACTAAAAAAAGTAATGACCATCAGACTTACCCTGGTACCAATACATTGGACTAACCCTCATTCCGTTTATCATATTGATAATCAATTAGGAAGTCCATAGAACTAAATAAATTATATTATCATAGTACACAAGAATTTATTCTATTGTAAGGAATACTATTAGTATTGTAATGGTGCTAAAACAAAACAATATAGTACATTCAATTTTGTCAGAACATTATGAGTTTTCCAAGAGCCATCTATCTGAGGAAGTTGAAAGTAACTCAAAAATATGACCATTGAAGCTTCACTAATAAATATCCATTCATTTGAAGATTTTTGGGTTGATAAAATTTCACAACTCAAGTCTTATAACTATTTTTTAGCATTTACTGCTCATTATTAGTCTTTGTAATTCTTTAGAGATTTTTCATTATAAGGAATCCTTGTCTGGTTTGTTTCCTTTAGAACTGTTTCTTTTTTAATCATGGTTCTGATCATTATTACGATCAAAGGATTCTATGGATAATAAAATAGTGAATCCAATCCATCATACTGAGGAATTTTAGGGCTTGGAATAGAGTCACTAATCATTTTTATGATTGAGGGATTCTGAGGATAGGAAGGAGAATCTTATTCCAATCATCGTGTCAAGGGATTTCTTGATAAGTAAAGACAAGCCTTATAGTAAGTATTAAATTGTGAATACCTTTAGTTGAGGTTATTGAATACCATTACTCTTAAGGTTAAAAGAGTGTATTATTTTAATATATATTGTAATTCAATCTTAAGTTTATTAGCTATTGTATTACTTTTTTTAAAAGGCTATTACATTGTGCATATAATAGAAAGTTAGTCTTTATACTTATCTTTATATACTATTTTTTTCATCAGTGTAACTGTGATAATGATAAAAACATACTTTTATATAATCATATCAATTGTGATTCAGATAATTTCACTCTAATAATCGGACTAAGTACGAGTCTAATAATATTACTTTAAGAGGTGTTGTGTTATGATTAGGTTAATGTTTTTAAACTACATTTCTCCCACATCTTTTAATTGTAACCATGTTAGTTAATCTTTTGATCCAATAGAAAAGACTTATGATATATGACTGTATAACAATTAAGTATAAGAAGAAGTATGAAGATAAAGATAAAAGACCACAGAATGAAATTAAGGACACTTAGAGTGAATATAAAGATATCTCTAGTGACTATGATTGTAGCTAATAAGATGAAAATTAAAAATAAAATATATTATTTATGGATACTGCTTAAAATGTACCATATATTTATTATTATCATATATCTGATGACTCTGAAATTTATAATGAAGAGTTATAATAATATTTTATTATATTGGAAGAAAAAATTAATGATCTAAAGAATAAATATAAAAATTAAAGAAACAACATGTGTTATCTGCTAATCTTAAATATGATATTACTATTTAAAAGGAGCAAAATAAAATGGTTCTCAAGAAAAATAATGAGTAAAAATTACTAAATGAGAAACTAAAAAAAATATATTGAAGGTTCTTTAGTAATAATTAAAACTCTAAATAAAATTTTGATAAGTCATACTATGCCTAAACCGAGAGCTGGTTTTGGTTATAATCTCAGAAAGAAATGAAAACTTTATAAAAACAATTTTATTCCTATTTGAAATGCTATTAATAAATTCATAGTAAATAATATAGCTAGAACATATAAAAATGGTGTGATCCGGTTTAAACCAAAAAGATATTATATATTTAATTATTTTAAATCTCTTTATAAAATTAGAAATAAATATATTAAACAGACGTGGATACCTAAAACCTTAATTTATAACCTTTCTAGACCCACATAGATTTGGCCACCACAATCATTTTGTATTTGATTGATTGTACGAAACCTACTTGAAAATTTCCTATAATTAGTTATGGTGTCTGGATAGTGGGTGTTTTAAACATATGATAGTGGACTTCTCAAGAATCCAAAATTTGGCTAGAGTTGATAGTGGATATGTCACCTTTGGTGACGATGAAAATGTAAAAATTATTATCCTTGGTAAAGTTAGTAATTCAAAAACCTATTTAGTTTACAAATTTTTATTTATTTATAGATTAAAAAATAATATGATTAAAATATATCAATTATGTGATGGTGTTTTTCATGTCATGTTTGATAATTATACGTGTAAGATTTATGATTCTATGTTTATTTCAGTATTTATTTCTGTAAATAATGACAATGTTTATACAGTTTATTTCAATTCATTATTTTTTTAAAAAATTCTAGTCTAAATACCTTTCATCATGAATCCTGGTTGTTTCATACAATATTACAATATTTCAATATATTTTCTCTTATAATTCTAGTTAAAAGGGTTTTAATCAAGGATTCACCTAAACTAGATTTTCCAAAATACAATGTGTGTAACCCCTATCGAAAGGGAAAGCAACATAATGTTACTTCCAAACCAAAGAAATATTTTTCTACCTATAAACCACTATAATTGGTTCATATAGTCTTTTTAGGTCTATCTAAAAATTTTATTTTAGTTATAAAACACTATGATTATGTAATTGTTGATGATTATTTAAGGTTTACATGAGTATATTTATTAGATCGCAAAAGTGCGTCTTATAAATGTTTTGAAAATTATGAAAATATGTAGAAAACATTGGTATATTTATCATTGAGAATGTGACAAGTGATCATGACCATGAGTTTGAAAATATCTTATGCTCATAACATGGTTATAATCACAACTTCTATGCTCCGTGAACACCTTAATAGAATGTGGTGATTGAAAGAAGAAATATGATGCTTTAAGAAATAACCTGAACCATACTTAAAGAATATGACATACTAGTCTATTTTTTGGGTTGAATCCATAAATAAAACTTTTTATTTATTTAATATAGCCCTATTAAGACCCCTCTTAAAGTATAATCTATATGAATTATTTAATGAGAGAATTCTATGGTAAATTACATTAGTGTTTTTGGATGCAAAGTTTTCATTCTCAATATAATGGATAATTTAAAGAATTTTTCATCTAAGATAGATGAGGGAATTTTCATTGGTCATTCTATATCCAGAAAAACCTATAGAGTCTATAAAACACAAAAGTGGTGGAAGAATATGTTCAGGTCACATTCGATGAGACAGATCCACATGAACCTAATGTTTTCTTAGAAATCCAGGAGGATAAAATTATCAATTTAATTATTAATAACTCCTCTAAGAACAATAAACAATATTTCAATTTACATGAGAAATATCCGAGAAAAGACCATTTAGAATAACCAAATTTTGAGGAAAACCTCTAAGAAACTAGTACCTCTATACCCAGAACCATTAGAACCCATAGAGATCATCATTTAAATGCTATTTTCAATGATCTAGGAAGAGAAACTCAAACTGTAGAATCACTTAGAAACTATGTTAAAAATCAATCCTTTTTTCACATATTTATCCTAATAACATAAATTAGGTAATGACTAATGAACATTAGGCAATGGATATGCAAGAAGAACTAAATCAGTTTGAAATAAACAAAGCTTGGAAACTAATTGAGAGACCCAAAGACTATTTGACCATTTTCAATAAATGAGTATATAGAAACAAGGTTGAAAAATATTTAAATATTATTATAAAAATGAAATATTTGTGGCATAAGGATTTATTCAATAAGGTATTGACTATGAGGAAATATTTTTCCCTATTAGTATATATGAATCCATTAGGGTACTCCTTACTTATGCAGTGCATCTAAATTTTAAACTACATCAAATGTATGAAAAAATGTATTTTCTTAATGATTATATTATTGAAGGTGTTTTTTTAAACAACCCACTATATTTTCAAATCATAATTTTCCAAATCGTGTTTCTAAATTAACAAAAGGTGCTTTATAGTTTAAAATAGGCTCTTAGAACTTGCTTGATGGGCTCAAAAATTTTATTATTTTAAATGGTTTTAAAAAATATTTTTTTTACCAAACCTTATTTATTAAAATAAATTTATTTTTTTTGGTTTCAAAAATATATTTTGATTATATTATCTTTGGTTCTTCAAGAAATTCTTTGTGTACTGAATTTTAAAAACTAATGAATAATGAATTTAAAATGAGATTGATTGGTGAACTAAGATTATTTCTTGGTTTTAAAATATTTCAAAATAACGAAGTAATTGTTGTATACAAAATAAATTACACTAAATATATTTTAAATAATTCTGGTATGGATACCTCAAAAGGAATTGATTCTCCAATGAGCACCACCTACAACTTTAATCCTGACGTAATTGGGAAACCAGTTTAGTAAACCATTTACCGAGGTATGATTATTAGTTTACATTACACAATATATAGTTAGGATGAAATTATGTTTATTGTATGTATATGTGCTTATTTTCAAGAAAATATTAAGTAATCATAATTTATTACGGTTAAAATAATTTTTAAATACCTCAAAAGTATTTCCAGCTTAGGACTATTCTACTCTATAGGACATGCTTTTGATTTAATTAGTTATTCTAATACTAACATTGGTGGCTATAATTTAGATAGAAAAATCACCTTTGGAGCATTTCACTTTTTGGTAAAGTCTTTATTATCATGGTTTAATAAAAAGAATAATTTGATTTCATTATTCACTATTAGAGTTGAGTATATACCTACAAGAAATTTCTATGAACAGTAATACATATAGTTCTTAGTTATTCTATAACTTCTAACTATGTAACAAAAAAATATTTATCAATATTCTAATATGTAACCTTCAACGTGTATTACCATTATATAATCTAACTATAAAAAATTAATGACATTGGACCAATGCATGGAAGATAAAAATTAATGAAAAGGGTATTAGATGACATAAATATAGGAAACAATTCACCACTATGATGATATTCAAATAATGGAATGGTATGAAAAAACATATCATTATCAATTCATACTATGTTAGTGTATATACCATTTAAGTAAAATAATGATCAGTGCATGAACAATGAAATGTTTTAATCATATTCCCCCATGTTTATCATCCAACATCCATGTCAAGAAAGATAATTTATTTCCAAAGAAAAAAACACATGATTAAAATATTATATATTGAATATGATATAAATGAATTAGTAAAGGAATCATCTATCAACCATTGACCAAACTCATCTAATGTTATAGGTCTCTTAATAAAAATAATCTCTTCAATATTGTTCTATTTCTCATAATTTCCAAAGTTAGTGTAAAAAAATTAAAACATTTAACCCACTACATCAATGATTTGTCTAGTATTTTTATTGGAACCCCTAAGAAATGATTTTTATTAATTATTATAGTTTTCATATCCCAAAAAAAATGTTTTCATTTCATGAAACATACCATGTCATAAGAGAAAAAATAATTAAAAACAATTAAATCCCTAATCTTCACAAATAAAATAAGTTGTGTTTAGTTGAGAAAAATGTTTTTTAATTCAGTGATCTAAAACACTCTAAAAATTATGTTTAATTATGTGAATTAAAAACAATTGTTTTCAAATGATTTTGAAAATAAGAGAAATCTATATAATTTAAACAGTTTTAATAATAATTGAATTCATGAGGACAATGAAAGCCAAAGTTTGCGTTTTGTTGATGAAAATATTTTCTACATTTTTTTAATAATTTTATTTGTAAACATTTTTCAATTATATGAAAAAAATCTTTACAAAGTAAAATTGAAAATAATAGAATTCTACAAAACAATAAAAATAAATACATGGTTATAAAAAACAATTATTAAAATTGAAAATGACAATGTTGAATGAAATCATATAAGAAAATAACAGCTTACACTCTATCTTAGTAGTAAAAAATTAAAATATTACATGTAACTGTATTTAATTTCATTATGGAATAGGTAAACAGTAATTTAATCATGATATTATGAATAATAATTTATAAATTTTCCAAATTCATGAAACATAATTAGTTTCATACATTTAAAATAAGATATAGTTTTTCAAAAATTTAAAAATATAATATAATACACTTATAGACTAAAAAATTATGCGAACATGATAAAATGAAAGAATCCACTTTGAGTTATTGAATTATACATGTTCAATTCTTCTTAAGGATCCATGGTAGATAAGTATGACCCCTACAAGATTTCTTACCTACAGAACTCATAAAAGAAACATGAAATCTTAAATTCTATATTAGTACATGATCTATCTTTTGAAATAACACGTAACTAAAGAAAAAATTTCATAGATGAATGTTTTTCAAATAATGAATCATGTTTCCAAAAAATATATTATTACTTAATGTTGATGTCAAACACAAATCTTATTTTAGAAAAATAAGAAAACAAAACAAACTGTATGCCAACCACCATTATCAATTTAAGAAAACTTTAATTGAGGTATATTTAAGGTATATATTAAATCTATCTCATTTGATAAATTAAGATAGGTATGTGGAGAGCCACCATCAACTTACGGGGTGATCCCTGTCACATTCACCATATTTTCTTAGAGATGTCAAATTTTATAGTAATTTAAAGTAATGTGTATTTGATAATACTCTAAAGATGGTAAACAATTGAAATGTCTAATAAAATTTATGTGGACATACCTATAAAATTTGTCACAACCTACCCATTGATAATTTTATTGAGTGAAATGGAAAAAAATACAAAAAATATAAATTGGAAATTCAAAAATGACCAAACTGCGCACCTTTTATCTAACTCCCCTCACTCAACCCTCTTTTAACTCACATTGATAAAATGTTTCCAATAATATTTCCAATTATGATTTACCTAGAAGAATAAATCAAATAATTGACAAGATAATAGTACCTATTTTTTCATTATTGACAAAATTAAACATATTAATTTTAAGTTATCATATAAAAATAGAGGTTTCCTAATATATGATACTGTTAGGATTACCAAAAAATATATGATGAGATAAAAAAATCCACTAGCATCAAATGTTGTAATGGATTAATCTTACATGTATCTTGAGAGTGAATGAATAGTTTATAAAAGGACCACTTATAATATTTCAACTCATAATTAATATATTGAATGAAAGAGAAGAAATTAGGGCCTCTAGTTAAGATTTCAAGAAAATCGTTTATAATATATATTGTAATGGTAAGGTGATTACAAAAAATATAGTATGATATTTTAAAGAGATTGTAAATGATTAAAGATAATTAGAGGTATATAAATAGTGGCATATATATAATTGCATCATAAAAGTGTATTATTTTAATGTTTAAATTACCTCACAAAATGTGGGTTTTGTAATTTTTTAACCTCCATTGTAGTCAAATAAAAGTCACTGACAAATTTGATGATGAAATCAAAGATCAAAGGATGGCTTTAGTCATCATCCTAGTGAGAACCTAGTTACTAAATCAGGTAACTAAAATATGGAAAGATTCTAATTCATTCCTTCTCCATCAAGAACAGAGGGGATCAAAGATTATTTAATTAGTATAATTCATCCAAATTCAACCCAAATAAATAGATATTGTCACTAGACTTGAATCTAGTTTTTAACTTGTTGCTGTAATGACTATGATTCTATAATTATAAAAAAACATCATTTATAATGGTAATCAACATAGCCTTTAAATTTTAGACCAGTAAATCACACTCTAGTTAAATTATTTATTATAGAAAAGGATAAAGAAAATAAAGAAAGATAATTACTAAGGTTGTAGTCAATTTATAAAGATACCAAAAAATCAAAACCCTAAAACTGAAATTAGATTTTACCTAATATAAATCTAAAACCAAGTGATAGATCTAGAGGTAGAGTCAGTCGGGATAGCCTCACCATGGGGGTACAATGATGATTAGATGTAGTGGTCAGATTAGGGGGTTTTGTAGATAGGGGTGGTAGTGTCTTTGGAAAGGGGTTCAATGATAGAGTAAGGGATATGATATTTGGATGGGAGGTGGTGGCAGAGGATCTGACACAGGGTGCGGTGAGGGTAAGGGAGAGAATGGGGAAAGGGTAGTGGCTGCGCACGAGGAGGGGGAGAGTGGTAGTGACTTGAAAGTGGGCCTACTGAGTGTGAGGTGACAAGGAGGAAATGATAATGGAGAGGATGGGGTGTTTGAGGTTGGGGTTGGGGGGTGAAATAGGTGGTATAATATTGTTTGTGGGAAGCAGCCGCTATTAGCGACCATTGAAACTGAGAAATAGAGACCACCTATGGAAATCGCATGCTTTCTATAATAGTGTACACTATGATAGGGAAATACTATCCCATCACAACATCACTACTATAAAAATTCCCTTTAACAATGTGAATAATGGTTTTTAAAAGTGCTAAAAAATAATTGTTATCCTCAATGTTGTTAAGGGGAGGTCCCCTTTATGAGTTCTAAAAAATACTAACAAAGAGGTTCCATTATCGGTGCTAGAAAAACACTCATAAAGGCATATGTTTATTAGTATTAGAAATAGCATTGATAAAGACCCCACCTAATGTAGTGTGTTGTTTGTATAACAGCACACTACAGCAACCGGTAACCTATATACCAAATATATGATTTGATTGAAATAAAATTTTCATTAAAAATAAAAAAAACACTACTATATAAATTTCAAACAATGTCTTGTATGATTACATTTAGAATTACTATCCACAAAAATTTAAAAATATTAATGTTTCATCATCTTTTTCACTTGTGATCCCCTCTCAAAAGGATCTTCCCATGCTATCTGTTGCTGAACAAATCAACTCAAACTGAGAAAAAGAATCCACCTATATAATAAAACAATTCTTATGTTAAAATATTATAATGAAATAAATTAAACATTAATATGAAAGAATACGTTAAAAAATTTCAACTTTAAATAAGAAGACACACTTTTAGATATATCGGTCATACTGTGTATTATATTGAGGTTTGATTGTTTCCAACATGTGACAAATGTGTTATGGATCACTGTCGTAAAGTATAAAAACAATTCAAATGTGTTTTTCTGGTTTTGAGAATTTCAATTATTCTTTTTTATGAAATTAATGTTAATTTTAAATAAATACCTACTTAGAATTATACTAGTCACACCATGTATGGGATTTAGGTGTAGCTAATTACTACAGGTCACAAATTACTTATGGGGTTTTTTCTAAAGTATCAAAAAACCAGGATGAGTTTTCTCGATTTTCAGTATATTTCTTGTGTTTTTTCATAAAATGTCATCTCAAACTGTAAACACGCACATTGAGTCATAATGGTCACATCGTGTGTCGGTTTGACATGATACTACTTCATACACATCGTAAATGACTTATGAATTACTTTCCTAAATAATCAAGATAATAAAAGTGCATATTCTTGGTTTTCTATGAGTAATAAACATTTTGAACTAAAATGTCAATTTTAAACTAATAACGAGAACTTGGAGTCATACTGGTCAAATAATGAATTATATTGAGATGTAGGTGACTCCTGTATGTCACAAATGACTCATGGATCATTATACTAAAGTATCAAAACAATCTTAAAGTGTTTTCTTGTTTTCTAGTATGTCACTTTTACTTTTTTCTAAAATTAATGTCAATCTAAAATAAAAAAACACACTTGGAGTCATATCGGTCACACCATGTATCATATTAAGGTGAGGATTATTCCTTAATATGTCAAATGACTTATGGATCATTTACATAAAGTATCAAAACAATATGAATGTGTTGCTCGGTTTTTGAGTATGTGAGTTGTCCTTCTTACTAAAATTGATGTCAATTTTAAATAAAAAGACACACTTAAAGTCATAACAGTCACACCATGTGTCGGACTGAGGTGATTCCTATTCCTACATGTCATTAATGACTTATAGATAGTTTCCCTAAAGTATAAAAATAATCTGAATTTGTATTCTTAGTTTTGAGTAGGTCAGTTGTCCTTTTTACTAAAATTGATGTCAATTTTAAATAAAAAGACACACTTGAAGTCATATCAGCCACATCGTATGTCAAGTTGAGGTTCAGGTGACTTCTCCATACTAAAACATTACTCATGGATCATTTTTCTAATGTATCAA
The DNA here is from genome assembly GCA_963277665.1 of Viscum album. Lineage (NCBI taxonomy): Eukaryota > Viridiplantae > Streptophyta > Magnoliopsida > Santalales > Viscaceae > Viscum > Viscum album. The sequence goes on along the minus strand of OY728157.1, from coordinate 1,266,164,809 downwards.
AACAATCTGAATTTGTTTTCTCATTTTTTTAGTATTTTACTTGTTCCTTTTGCTAAAATTAATGTCAATTTAAAATAAAAAGACACACTTGGAGTCATATTGGTCACAGAATACTACATATTGAGGTTTAGTTGATTTATACACATCAAAATGACTTTTTTATTGTTTTCATAAAGTTTCAAAATAATCCAAATCCATTTTATAGGTTTTGAGAATGTCATTTTTCCTTTTCACTAAAAATTGTGTCAATTTTAAATAAAAATATGCACTTAGAGTCATATCGGTCACATTGTGCATTGCATTGAGGTGAGTATGATTCATGAACATCTAAAATAACTTATAAATCATTTGTCTAAAGTATCAAAACAATCTGAATGTGTGTTGCTCAGTTTTGAGTAGGTCGGTTTTACTTTTTACTAAAATTGATGTAAATTTAAAATAAATATATACACTGGGAGTCATACCGATCATACTATATGTCATATTGAGGTGTGGGTGATTCCTACATGTCAGAAATTACTGATGGATCATTTTAAAAAAGTATCAAAATAATTTGAATGTGTTTTCTCAGTTTTAGAATGCCACTTGTTCATGTTGCTAAAATTAGTGTCACTTTAAAATAAAAAGACACACTTGGAGTCATATCGGTCAGACCATGCATTGTATTGAGAAGTGATTAATTCCTACATGTCAAAAATGAGTTATGGATAATTTTTCAAATGTATCAAAAAAAATTAAGAATGCATTTTCTTGGTTTTGAGTAGGTCAGTTATCATTTTTACTAAAATTGATGCCAATTTTAAATAAAAAGAATCACTTAGAGTTATACAGGTCACAATGTGCATCGGATTGAGGTTTGGTTGGTTATGACATTTAAAAAATGTTTTATAGATAATTTCACAAAAGTATCAAAATAATCTGAATGTATTTTCTCAGTTTTGAGTATGCCAGTTTTTCTTTTTACTAAAATTAATGTCCATTTTATATAAAAAGAATCACTTTGAGTCATATCTGTCACACTGTGTGTCAGATTTAGTTGAATGCGATTCCTACACATAACAAATGAATCATATATTTTATTTCATAAACTATTAAAAAAATATGAATGCATTTTCTTAGCTTTCAACATACCACTTATTCTTTTTGCTGAAATTGACATCAATTTAAAATAAAAATACATACTTGGAGTTATATTGATCACATCGTGCATTGGATTAAGGTGAATTTGATTCATGCTTGTCAAAAATGAATTATGGGTCATTTTCCTATTTTATCAAAATTATATGTATTCATTTTCTTGATTTTTAGTAGGTCATTTATTCTTTTTGTTAAAATTGATGTCAATTTTAAATAAAAAGAAGCACTTAGACTTATATAGGTTACACCATGCATTGGATTGAGGTGCATCTGATTCCTACATTTCATAAAATAATTATGGATAATTTTCCTAAAGTATCAAAACAATCCTAATTTTTTCTCAATTTTGAGTAAGTCATTTCTCATTTTTACCAAAATTGATGTCAATTTTAAATAAAAAGACACACTTAGAGTCATATCGATCACATCATGCATTGGATTGAAGTATGGGTGATCCATAAACATAAAAAATGACTCATGGATAATTTTACTAAAGTATAAAAACAATATAAATGTATTTTGTTAGTTTTTAGTATGTCACTTGTTCCTTTTGCTAAAATTATTGCCAATTTAAAATAAAAAACACACATTTTGATCCATATCACTCACACCATGATTCGGATTGAGGTGTGGTTGATTCTTACACATCACAAATTACTTATAGATCATTTTAATAAGGTATAAAAACATTATGATTGTATTTTTATAGTTTTTCATAGGTTAATTGTCCTTTTACTAAAATTGATGTCAATTCTCAATAAAAATATGCACTTTGAGTCATATCGATCACACTGTGTATCGGATTGAGGTGAGTATGATCCCTACACATCTCAAATTAGAAATGGATTGTTCCTCTAAATTAAAAAAAAATCCGGATGTATTTTCTCAGTTTTGAGTAGGTCATACGGGTCTCACCTCAAAGATGGTGGGGGTGGGCCGTGATCATCATGCAATGGTTGTTCTTGAGTTTTTTATTCTTTCTTACTTCCTCCATAACATTTTCTACCCACTCATTCTGCTAATGAAATTTTTATTCAAGAGCAGAAAATTTTTCTTTCGTCTCTTCCATTTATTTATCTTTATCCACTAGTTGTTTTTTCTCAAAATATGTTTGGGGTGTCACTCCAAAACCCACACCTATGATGGGGTCATACTATTCTAGTTTCTTCAAGGCCACTGATATTTGGTGTTCATCCAATACAGGTGTTGATGATTCTCTTAACACCCCGAGATTTTAAGAAAAATATTCATTTAATATCATTGATGTCTTGTGTTGTACGCTACACCAAAATTAGTTTGTTCTATATGTAACACCATATTAGCTTGCAGTATACGCAACACTATTCTTGGCGTGTAACACACAATTTCAAGTTCATTTTGTAGAAAATATTCTATGGAACATTAATTATAGAATTTGTTTAATTTATAAATGAAATAAGTTTTAATTATGTTATATACAACTACAAAGGGAGCTTGCACTACACGCAGCCTTGACTTGGCTTGCCTTACACGCAATCGCGACCTTCCTTGATAGCGTATGTAATACGCAATACCAGGCTTCACTAAACAACGATATATTGTTATAATATTAATATGAACTAGCCATTATGAATATAATTAAATAAATTTTGAATTTTATAACATTATTATTCATCTTACACATTTTCTAGAACATCGTGTGAGAACAAAATAAATTTTTCGAGTAAAATAAGTATTTTTCAAAAAATGCAGTTTTGCCTCTTTCGGATGGCGCACCCACATTAAATCTAATTTTTTACATGTTTATAAGTTAAATTTTAAAAAATAAAATTCTTTTTTGAAATCAGTATATAAAAATGTACTTTGGATAAACTTTTCATATTATTCTAATAACTTTTATATTTTAATGAATAGTAAAAACACGCTATATTTAAATTAAAAACAACTTTTTCATCGTAATAATATATATGGTTAAATTATAATATTGAATGTTTTCAAAGTATAAATAGAATTTTGTTTTTATCATTTAATATAGTTTATGTCATTATCATTTATTTTACCATGAATTCATAGGAAAAATCATTTCAATCTTTTGCAATGTTTTAACTTTTAAAACTCATTTTCTTAACAATGGGATTAATTTTAAATTAATTTCTGCAGATTCTATGATTTGAATTTGGAAAACTGGATTCTATATTTGGAATCATTAGGTCCAAATTATGTTAATGAGATACTTTTTACTTTTAGTCATTATGAATAGTAACCACGGTAAATTTTATTTACCATAGTTAAAGGTAAATCGAGGAAAATAAGGGTAAATATGATATTATAAAACTACCCTAACACTTCTCCTAATATAATTGTATGATTATATTTTACCCAAAATCATACTTGGGTCGAAATGGAATCAAATGGAACCCACTTGTATTTGATTAAGACCTTTTATTTAGTTTATTTAAAGGAAAGTGAAATGTCTCACTCAAACGTTAATAATTAGATTATTTTTAATATATATTTATACAGAATATAAATTAGATTATAAATAATAATTTGAAAGCTAAAATGTTTTTCTTTATCATGGTAATTTATTTGTAATTTTTAAGAAATATTTTATTACCTTAAAATCTTATACATTAATGATGTAGAAATTATTTATTTAGTGAAAAATAAATAATATAGTTTTATTAAAATAATAATACATATAAAAAGGACCATAAACTTTAAAAAACATTATTGGTAGATTATATCTATACCCTAGTCATCCAAGGGTCGATATTTGGACTATTTGGATCCTTATAAAACCGATTAGGACATTTACATTATTTTATTTTAATTGATGTCAAAGGTGTCACCTTAATAATTTAATAAATATATCAATACAAATGTTGTAATTTTAAGATGATAAATTCGAGTAAAAATATTATTATGAAAGGTATTATATTTATCTTCATCATATGATTTTATTTTTAATTTTTATTCAACTAATTAGTATATTAAATGATTATAAAAAAATGACGTAGTAATTGTTTTATTAAGAGAAAAATTAAATAAACAGTTTTATAAATTTTAAAATATACATTATATGAACTAATTAATGTTCTCCACAAATTTTCTAGATTAATATGACTTGTTAGTAATCTATTAAATATTTTTTTTTGAATATATATTCTTTTTTGATTTTATTTAAATTCAAATAAATGAATTGTGTCAAAATTGACACTATTGATATTTTATATTGTTAAATTGTTGAAAAATCACCAAAATATTTCAAAATTACAAATTAAAATTTATATGATCTAACATGTAATATTATATCAAATTATATTTAATTAAAAACATATAATTAAGTATTTATAACCATATAAAATTTATAACATTATTACCACAAAGAAAATTAAATAGATTAAATAAGAATAAATCAAAATGATAAGATTTAAAATATAATCAAAACATGTCTAAATTTAATTGCATGATGATATTACAAACCTATATTATATAATATTCTAATTTGAGTCACTTTGGAAGTTTTTATGTGGGGTTTGGGTTTATTATAAATTAATATTTTAGAGGTTTCCAAAGGTGCCCCTCTCCTCCCTTATAAAAGGTCACCTCCTCCCTCTCCTCTTCACAACACTTTGAGCCTTAAATATCGTAAAAACCCTTCCCATTTTTCTTCTCCACTACCCTATAAATATTATATAGGTTCTGGTATTCTCAAAAGACCAACTCTAGTGCCTTAAGAGGAAGATTAAAAGAGGTGCGTCGAAGAAGAGGTAATCTCTTCTACAGATTCTTTCTAGTATCTTTCTTCTTCAACGTCTTTTTCTTTAGTTCATTAATTATAAAGTAATAACATAAGTGTAAATAATATAATGATATTTTATTATAAATATTAAACAACCCCATTTCACCGTCTACCCATCCTATGGAAAACGAAATCACAACGTGCGCGTACGTACGGAATACCGTCTCCACGTCATGGTGTAATCTTTTTTTCCACAACCACCTTACATGGATGGGTATAATGGTTTAAAGAATAACTATATATTGTTATTATAACATCATATTATATAATCCACTCCAATTCCATTCAATTGTTATCCCAATGATATCATCGCTCGTGCATACGTACGGATTACCGTCTCTACGACGCGATGAGATTCATTCTCCATGTTAACCATTCATGAATTATTACAATGTATACATAATGAATAATAATGATATATATGATATAATAATTCTAATAAATTTATGTACATATGTTTTTCATTTACTTAATTCCATTCAATTCAATAAGAAAACTAAAACAGCGTTCATGCGTACGTACAGCCTACCGCCTCCATGAATAGTGTGTTTCATTCCATTTATCGATCTATCATATATATTTATATGCTGAATATATATTATATATAAATAATTTTTTACATCCTGTAATTAATTATATTAGGATATAAGTAATAATATCAATAATAAAAAGTCAAAACCCATATGATAAATGAAACGATTTTACCCAAAACGCTACTTTAACATGAATTTACAAAAGAACGGGTAATATAAAGTCATAAGTGAACCATATATAATATCATAACAATGAATATTATTCTGTAATAACTCAATGAAACTATTTAAATCATTATACACGAGTTTCAAATACATACGAAGAATATCGGACATAAGGTAAGGGATAATTTTGCAAATCTCATTTTTATCCTAGATTTCTTATACGTAAGTATTTACTAGGGTTATATTTTTCATCCATGTCCATAAAAAAATGTTTTTCATAAAGTGTTTAATATTATTCCTTGTGTGTATAAAGTCATTTTTACCCCTCTTTGACTTTTAATTTGTGTTATGGAAGGAATCTTTCTTTTGTTTACCATATGTGGTACTTTTTTACTTTTTCGTTAAAAGTACGAGGAGAATGTTTTTTTAAAATATACGACATTAACAAATTTTTATGGTTTCATAACACCTTATTTTAAGGAAGCTTACTCTGCAATATTTCATGATTATTTTCAATAAAATCCTTTTCTTTTAAAATTGTGTGGAATTTTTTGAAAATAAAATGATTTTTAAGAAGAAATGATATTTTCCTCAAGAATTATTTTCAAGTGTTTTATCAAAAACATTTTCCATCTAAGATGAAATTATTTAATATGTGTATGTTTCAAGTATAATATCTTTATGATTTACATGGTTTCACTTTTATTAAGATTAAATGATATCCATTTGTTTTATATGGATTATGTTATGATGGGATGATGTTTATGAAACCCATTTTTATTCTTTGGGTTATGATGAATGATTTATGTTTATGTTGTGGCACAGATAAGAATTATTTCATTATGAGATGGGTGTGACCTATATCTGCCTCCAATGCATTGGGAAAAGATTTATATCTCATGAGATATACATGGCTGGAATGGTAAGTTAATCTGGTTTAGTGATACTGTACTGGAACGAGGAGTGAACTCGATTCAGAAAGGGACTTTGTCCACTAAGAAGCTCTTGGCAGCAATGCCTTGGCTACTATGGAAATAATATCATGTGCTTAATGGTTTTCCACAATTAAATGTTTTATTCCCATGCTATTTTATCATGATTTATGTTCTTTTATCATCTATTCCTTACATAATGCCAAGATTTATTTCACAACTCAAGATTTTGATGTTTAAACATTATGTTCATGTTTTGAAGTTCAAATGAATGTGGTTTGTTTTATTTTCTACATGTTTACCCTTACTGAGCATTTGAGCTCACCCTTTATATGTTTTCTTTTCCCCAGGATATAAACAAAGGTTTTAGGTAAGAAAAAAAGGGAAGATATTTATGGGAGATGTTGAAGATCTTTCACCAGGATTAGAAAATAAAGTTCCAAGTTTCTAAAGACACTAAACTATTACGGTCCTTTGGTGTCTGTTTTTGTTATATATTAAGTATTCTGAAAAAAGTAATGTAGTGTCTATGTACGTCAAGCTTTGGGTCTCTACAGTTGGTATCATAGGAAAGGTTTAGTCAACCTTTGGAAACTAGGATGCGAAAACTTTAGTGAAATCCCTAGAGATATTTCTAATGTATGTCTAGGGATGTCCCTAAGGTTTAGTATAACTATAGGTTACAGTCCTAGAATTATTTTGAAGATCATGAATAACCTAGAGTGAACCTAGGGTATCATTGATTAAAGAATGTGTGATAAGTTATACATCCCATAAGTGACTTTTTATGATTATGTGGTTCCTTGTTATTTTAACGGTTTATTACACCATGGTTTTTTGTTTTAGTCAATGGAGGGAACCAGAAGGAATTGGGTTAACATTGAATCCAATGGACAAGTTGGTGACTGTGAGCGACGAAATTTCTTAATTCGTAGAAAGAAAGATTTTGTGATAATTCTGAATCAATCATCGCGATATATGATTAACAAGGTGAACATTAGTAGTATTCCTAATTCATCAAATAATAGGAAGATGGACTTTTATTCATATTCTCATGGTGAGGAGCATAGATAATGGAAGATTGAGATTTCTAAAGAAGGGAAGAAGAACCATGATGAATACATCAAATGGAGGGGAAGATGTTATTTGTGTAGAGAGAAGGGTCATAGAGTGACAGACTATTATGGAGTTCAATGTATTATCTGTGGAGAACATGGGAATTACCCAACTCAATGCCATGTCCTAAGAGGTTACTTCTAAATCCAGGAAGGACATATTCCATGAAAATCATTGAAGAGGATGGATTGAAGTGCTTATGTATTGGTATTCAAGAATAATGTTGTTGAGTTACTTTTATGGTATATTGGAATATCTATGTATTGGTCCATTGTGGTTTTCAAAAATTGTATGGTACCAGTAACCCTGAAAAGTGATTGAAATATTTTTGAAAAGAGGATGATATGCACATAATGAAGGGATTAAGAGAAAATGAAATTTTTGATAGTATTCATGAGCTCATGACTAATATAAGGACAAAGTGATATCATGGTTTGAGTATATAGAAATTTTGGGATTTTGGTACGTGGAAAGATTTAACTTTTAACAGCATTCATGTTTTCAATAAGGTTATATGGTAATTCATGTTTCAAAAGAATACATGATTAAGATATTAACATGTTTGGAATGTGACCAAAAAGATATATCTTATGATATATGGGGGATAAATGATGGTATTCACATGATTGTTATGTGACCTTTTAAGTAATTTTTTTTTACACTATGATATTGGACAGATGTATTTTGAATAATCCTAAAGATTGGAATGGATTCTGTTGGACATCAGATAGTATTATTTAGAGATAAAACTTGTTTTTCAGTAATATTTCTGGATGTTATAATTGTATAGTTTTAGAAAAAGGACAACTCATAGGACGAGCGACAAGTCGTCGCGTCGGAAAAGGTTGCGAGAATCGAACCCACAACCGAAGTGCGACAAGACTTTATCACCTATCACTGGCCTACAAAAAGTCCCTAGTGAGTAGAAACTAGTTTTATTTTATTAAAAATAATGATAGATGAAGTATAATTCCATTTTTGGAACCATATACAATTAATCTCACCATAGATGGACTTATGTATATAACTTTTGCTAACCTTTTGTTTGAGACAGATGGAATGAACTATCATTCTATCGCATGATCTACTAACACTTCACGAATGACAAATTCAACTTCATTTCTTTAAGAGATGAAGTGGAAATTATTCAAGGAATGACCAACGGTGAGATTGTACCAAAATCAAGAAAGTATTTCTTGTAATTCTAATTTTTTCAACTTTATGGAAATGATATTGAAAACCAAAAATGTTTTCATGTTGCCCTCATATCTGATGAATCAGATGGTACCTTAGATCATCACATGTTTATGTCTTTGTCATTGTTGGATTTTTCATAGCAATGTTCCCTACCACTCTCCATCAGAACTTGATGGTTAGGTTTCTCTTCCATTTCTGTATTTTCACCTATGTTCACCTATGTGGTATCCCAGTGATTAGTTAATTTTGGTAACCATTACGTTTCATAATTTAGTTTTTAAAGTTCTGTTTTGTTATTCCTTTTTACGATGTGGGTTTCTATTAATGAAACTTTCAAGTAGTAAAGCATTTATAACCACGACGGATTTTGAGGGAGAAATTCATTTTAAGGGGGGTAGAATGTAACAACCCGAGATTTTATGAAAAATATTCTCTTAATTTCATTGATGTCTTGTGTTGTATGCTACACCAAAATTAGCTTGTTCTATACACAACATCATATTAGCTTGCAGTATACGCAACACTATTCTTGGCTTGTGTTACACACAATTTCAAGTTCGTTTTGTAGAAATTATTCTACGTAACATTAAGTATATATTTTGTTTAATGTATAAATGAAATAAGTTTTTATTATGTTATACGCAATAACGAAGGGAGCTTGCACTACATGCAGCCTTGACTTGGCTTGCATTACACGCAATCACGACAATCCTTGATAGTGTATGTAATACGCAATACCGGGTTCACTAAACAACAATATATTGTTATAATATTATTATGAACTAGCCGTTATGAATAGTATTAACTACATTTTGAATTTTATAACATTATTATTCATCTTACACATTTTCTAGAACATCGTGTGAGAACAGAATAAATTTTTCGAGTAAAATAAGTATTTTTCAAAAAATGTCGTTTTGCCGCCTTTTGATGGCGCACAAACATTAAATCTAGTTTTTGAAATGTTTATAAGTTCAATTTGAAAAAATAAAATTCTTCTTTGGAATCAGGTTGTAAAACATTACTTTGGATAAATTTTTCATATTATTCTGATAACTTTTTTATTTTAATGAATAGTAAAAACACGCTATATTTTAATTAAAAACAACTTTTTCCATCCTAGTAATTTATATGGTCAAATTATAATATTTAATGATTTTAAAGTATAAATAGAATAGATATTTACCATTTAATATAATTTATGTCATTATCATGGATTTTACATTGAATTCATAGGTAAAATCATTTCAACATTTTGCAATGTTTTAACTTTTAAAACTCGTTTTCTTAACAACGAGGTTAATTTTAAATTAATTTCTGCAACTTTTGTTATTTGAATTTGGAAAATGGATTCCATATTTGGAATCAGTAGGTCCAAATTATTTTAAATAGCTACGTTTTATATTTGGTCATTGTGAATAATAACTACGGAAAATTTTATTTACCATAGTTAAAGGTAAATCGAGGTAATTAAGGGTAAATATAATATTATAAAATTATCCTAACACTTTTCCTAATATATTTGGATGATTTTATTTTACCCTAAATCATACTTGGGTTGAAATGGAATGTAATGGAACCCACTTTTATTTGATTAAGACCTTTTATTTAGTTTATTTAAAGGAAAGTGAAATGTCTCACTCAAACTTTAATAATTAGATTATTTTTAATATATAGTTATACAGAATATAAATTCTATTATAAACACTAATTTGAAAGCTAAAATGTTTTTCTTTATCATGGTAATTTATTTTTAATTTTTAATAAATATTTTATTACCTTAATATCTTATTCATTAATGATGTAGAAATTATTTATTTAGTGAAAAATCAATAATATAGTTTTTATTAAAAGAATAATACCTACTAAAAGGACCATAAACATGACCAAACTTTATTGGTCGATTATATCTATACCCTAATCATCCAAGGGTATATATTTGGACCATTTGGAGCATTATTTTAATTGATGTCAAAGACGTCACCTTAAGAATTTAATAAATATATCAATTTAAATGTTGTGATTTTAAGATGATATATTCGAGTGAAAATATTATTATGAAAGTTATTATATTTATCTTCATCATATGATTTTATTTTTAATTTTTATTCAACTAATTTGTATATTAAATGATTATACAAAAATGATGTAGTAATTGTTCTATTAAGAGAAATATCAAATAAATGGTTTTATAAATATTCAAATAAACCATATATGAACTAATTAATGTTCTCCACAAATTTTCTAGATTAATATGACTTGTTATTAATCTATTAAATATGTTTTTTCGAAAACATATTCTCTGGATTTTATTTAAATTAAAATAAATTAATTGTGTCAAAATTGATACTATTGATATTTTATATTATTAAATTGTCTAAAAATTAAAAATTATATGATCTAAAATGTCATATTATATCAAATTATGTTTAATTAACAACACATAAGTAATTATTTATAACCATATAAAATTTATAACATTATTACCACAAATAAAATTAAATAGATTAAATAAGGATAAATCAAAATGATAAGGTTTAAAATATAATCAAAACATGTCTAAATTTAATTGGTTGATAATATTACAACCCTATATTATATAATATCTTAACTTGTGTCACTTTGGAAGTATTTAAGTGGGGTTTGGGTTTATTATAAATTAATATGTTAGAGGTTTCCAAAGGTTCCCCTCTCCTCCCTTATAAAAGGGCACCTTCTCCCTCTCCTCTTCACAACACATTGAGCCTTCAAGCTCAGCCAAACCCTGCCCATTTCTCTTCTCCAATCCCCTATCAACATTATGGAGGTTCTGGTCTTCTCAAAAGACCAACTCTAGTTCCTTAAGAGGAACCTTAAAAGAGGTACATCGAAGAAGAGGTAATCTCTACTACCGATTCTTTCAAGTATCTTTCTTCTTAAACTTCTTCTTATTTAGTTGTTTCATTATAAAGTAATTAAATAAGTATCAATAATATACTTATATGTTATTATAAATATTAAACAACCCCATTTCACCTTCTATCCATCCTACGAAAAATGAAATAATCGCGCGTGCGTACGTACCGAATACCGTCTCCACGCCGTTGTGTAATCTGTTTTTCTACCACCACCTTACTTGGATGGGTATAATGGATTAAAGAATAACAATATATGGTTATTATAACATCATATTATATCATCCACTCCAATCCCATTCAATAATTATGGGAATGATATCATCGCTCGTTCGTACGTACGGATTACTATCTCCACAACGCGATGAGATTCATTCTCCATGTTAACCATTCAAGAATGATTATAATGTATATATAATGAATAATAATGATATATATGATATAATAATGCTACTGGATTTATGTACATATATTTTTCATTTACTTAATTCCATTCAATTCAATAAGGAAATGAAAACAGCGTTCATGGTTACGTACGGCCTACCGTCTCCATGAATGGTGTTTTTCATTCCATTTATCGATCTACCATATATATTTAAATTCTGAATATATATTATATATATATATATAAGTTTTTACATTCTAGAATTAATTTTATCAGGATATAATTAATAATATCAAGAACTACATGTCGAAACACCTACGATAAATGAAACTATTTTACCCAAAACGCTACTTTAACATGAATTTACAAAAGAACGGGTAATATAAAGTCATAAGTGAACAATATATGATATCATAACAATGAATATGATTCTATAATAAGTCAATGACATTATTTGAATCATTATATATGAGGTTCGGATACATATGAATCATATCAGACATAAGGTAATGGATAATTTTTCAAATCTCATTTTTATCCTAGATTTCTTATACGTAAGTATTTACTAGGGTTAGATTTTTCTTCCATGTCCATAATTTTTTTTTTCATAATGTGTTTAATATTATTCCATGTATGTTTAAAGTCATGTTTACCCCTATTTGACTTTTACTTTGTGTTATGGAAGGAATATTTCTTTTGTTTACCATATGTGGTACTTATTGACTTTTCCGTTAAAAGTACGATGTGAATGTTTTCTTAACTTATACGGCATGAACATATTTTTATGGTTTCATAATGCCTTATTTTCATTATGGTTACTCTACAAGATTTCATGGTTATTTTAAATAAAAAAATTTTCTTTTAAAATTGTGTGGCATTTTGTGGAAAAAATGATTTTTAAGAAGAAAGGATAATTTCCTCAAGAAATCTTTTCAAGTGTTTTATCAAAACCTTTTTCCATATAAGATGACATTATTTCATATGTGTATGTTTCAAGTATAATATCTTTATGATTTACATGGTTTCACTTTTCTTATGATTAAATGATATCCATTTGTTTTATATGGATTATGTTATGATGGGATGATGTTTATGAAACCCATTTTTATTCTTTGGGTTATGATGCATGATTTATGTTAATGTTGTGCCACAAGTAAAAATTATTTCATTATGAGATGTTTGGGACCTATATCTCCCTCCAATGAATTGGGTAAAGATTTATATCTCATGAGATAGACATGGCTGGAACGGTAAGTTAATATGGTTCAGTGATAGAGGACTGGAATGAGGAGTGAACTCGATTCAGAAAGGGACTTTTTCCACTATGATGGTCTTGGCAGTAATGACTTGGCTACTATGGAAATAATATCATGTTATTAATGGTTTTCCACAATTAAATGTTTTATTTCCATGTTATTTTATCATGATTGATGTTCCTTTATGATCTATGCCTTACGTACTGCCAAGATTTATTTCACAACTCAATATTTTAATGTTTAAACATTATGTTCATGTTTTGAAGTTCAAATGTATATGGTTTGTTTTATTTTCTCCATGCTTACCCTTACTAAGAATTTGAGCTCACCCATTATATGTTTTATTTTTTCCAGGATATAAAGAAAGGTTTTAGGTAAGAAAAAAATGGAAGATCTTTATGGGAGATGTTGAAGATCTTTCACCAAGATTAGAAGATTTTGTTCCATGTTTTCAAAGACAATAAACTATTACGGTCCTTTGGTGTCTGTTTTTTTATATATTAAGTGTTACTCAAAATTAATGTAATGTCTATGTACGTCAATCTTTGGGTCTCTACAATTCTTGTGACTAAGGAGGATATAAAATATAGGAAAATAATTAATCATTATTATGTAATAGTGGTCTAAATAAAAAAACATTATTATATTATACTTAAACATGTTTTCTATACTTTTTGTGTGTTTTAATCTATTAGTATCGCATCTCTATTTACATGTGCATTCTTCTATAGCACATGGAATGGGATGGAAGTAGCTTTGGATTTGGATTCATCAATCTACATATAAACAGAGGAACATAATTATGCTGTTGTTTCATGACACATAAAAGTATTATGTTGGATTTAAAATATGTACTATATTTTTCAAGTGAAGCTTAACCCATCCCTATTTTACGGTAGGAGTACATTGGTTTTTCTACCTATTCCATATTTTTAGCACTTAATTTCTGTTTCATAAATAAAAAACTCTCAATCAAAGTGATGAATAGACGTATTGTCAAATAATGTTTTACTAGCCACAACGTACCTAAAAATACATCTCCACATGACAAATAGTAAATGCATCTGATGCTTATTAGGTCATTAGGTGTGTATAATAATTGACCACTTTTGGTTTGCAGGATCTGGAACATAAAATACTTATTCTTCCTGTGATTATATAATGAAAAGTTTTTCTTTGAACCCTTATTGAAATCCATTTTCATGAATCACAATTCATCTATTTTAAAAAAACTCTTATTATCAACCCACCTTTATTAAAAAATTTAAACTTTGAATGTTTTATAATCCAACTTCCATATTTCTTTGATGATTCTAAAGTATGACATATTCACATAAATTGGATTTTTTTCATTAGTTCTAGAAACATGCATCACCTCATTTGCAAGTGCAACTTTACTATTTTTCATGGTACTGCCTTCATCATGTTCATTTGTATATAATGTATAACCATTAATTACATATCCATTGTAAAAAATTCATAAAAACTTGGTCCTCCGACTATCCATTGAATTCATTCTGAAATTGAATCTGTATTTTCATCTAAATACCTAAAAATATGGTCCCAAAACTATCCTATAATCTATTGATTATGTGTATTTGATATCCATATTTCATCCCATGATGGATTCAAATGCCTAAGAGTTTATTTTTTGGGTTTTGACATATGGTTAAACCTCCATACTTTTATAAAAAAGGTAAAGGTGGGCCTACTCCTGATCTGTAATATTGATTGGGACAATATCTATTCTAGAAATTCCTTCACCCACAGCCTGCCTAGTGTGACAAGATTTTTGTAGACCAATGCTTTCCACACCAGATAGGAAGTTGTTATAGAATTCAATGGCTTCCTCAACAATATATTGATTTGAAATAAAATCCTATTTTCGACTTTTATTTTTGACGTACCCTTTAAAAATACTCATATATCGTTCAATGGGGTACATCCATCTATAGTGTATAGGACTAGATATTAAAATATCTCTCATCAAGTGAACCATAATATAAAAGAATGTTGTTAGGAAGAACATTTCCAATTCACATAATATGATGGAAATTTCCCTTCTATAGTCATAAATTTTGTCAGGTCTATAACTTTGTTGCATATAGCTTTGAAAAAGAAACAGATCTTGGTTAAATTATGATGAACATTCTTGGAAAAAATGAAATGTAAATATACAAGAATTAGATCTTTCATCAAAACATGACAACCATGTGATTTCACACCCTTTAACTTTAAATCGATCATTGACATGACATTCTTGATATTCAATGAATACCCCTCTAGAACCTTTTCATTATTCAAGAAGTTGCAAAATTGATATCTCTTCTTCCTGGAAAGAGTGTAAGAAGCAGAGGAAGAAAATACCATTTTCACACTTCACTAGCACTAACTCTTCTCATATTCTCATGTCAATCATGTCCAAAAAAGTCTTAATTGTGTCCTTTTTTTATGGGTGAATTTAGTAATGTGTCTATGACACTCTCTCATACATTTTTTTCCAAATACAGAACAACAAGAAAATTTCTAATGTACAAAAAATTCCAGAATGGGAATTCAAAAAAAACTGATCAATTTTTCTAACTGTTTTTCTTAAAGTTTTTTGAATTTTTTTTACTAAAAGTAGTGTCTACATAGTTTACTTCTAAAATATTTGATCACTTATTAGTGGAGATGGTGTTATATGTTCTTCCAGACTGTCATCGAATGATGTCATCCAATATCAATAATTTTGTTGTCGGGGAAGAAATATGGAATATCCTAGAAATATAATCTTCGATGAATGTTTCAAGCTAATTAATTGTGCACCTTGTTTGAAAATGGGACACCCTTGAGTTATTTTAATGCTATATCTAGACAAATTTATATAACCAGGAACACCATTTATCATCCCATAAAATATGGATCTCAACATGAAATCTTTATTTTTGTAAGCCTCATACAACGTAACTCCTAAATCTCACAATAACTCTATATATTGTCTGCTTTCAAATTATACAGCTTCAGTACGGTTGACAATGCTGTATATTTTTTGCAACTAGAAAACAATGGAATCTTTTCACAACTCTTTAACTTCTTAAACAATTTTTGATAATCCAAAAGTTCATATTCAACTATCCTTATCATTTTTCCAACATGATCTTCATCATTGTTGACACCTGTAATCATATCCTTGATACAATATTCTTCATTGTCCACACTTGTAATCATATCAGATGATCCATAAAACACAATGTTATCCCAAACACTAGCTACATTCTCTTTTTCCCCATGTTTACTCTAACATTTATAACTTCGATCAATTCCGTGATAGATAAAGTGTTCTTCCAACTACTCTAGACTAATAAGTCTTGAATAAAAACAGCGTAAACACAAACAAATGGTTTGAGAAGGGTCATATGCATGATCGTTTGAAAATTTGATGAACTCTTTCACACCATCTTCATACTCTTTTGTCATGAGATTGGAATCCATCCATTCTTTATTCATATCCATCTTATTTAATTCGTTAATATCAATATTTAACAAAATAAATACACAAAATGGGATCTTTCAAATAAGGGAATCCCAAAATTTGAATGATAGTTATTATTGCATTTTGTTTCCTGAGATTCATCCCCTTAGAAACTATCACCAAACCAGAGAGAAGATATAGTTGTATAGGACTCCCCAAATTTAAACTATGCAGGAGATGTTGGATGAAAAGTAGGTTTAGGAGTTGCAACAGGGATAATCATTAAGTCAACTTTTATAGGAGTGAGGTCGTGATGGATATCCTATGGGTTGGATAGTTAGTGACATGCCCTTTACATGGTATTATTATCAATATATATTATGTAGAAGGTGGAAATAGTGTTAAGTGAAGGCTAAGGTTTCTTGTGTTGGGTCATAGTCACCTAAGCTCGATCATTTCAATAAGGTATTTGTGTGAGTCTAATGAATCATGGGGAATGAAAAAAAAATCCTAGTGTTTTTATCAAATTGTATAAAGGTACATATATGTTATAAAAGTATACATAAATTATAGAAGTATATAGTTTAAAAAATATATAAAGGTTCAAAATTATAATATATATAAATAAAATTTATGAAATTATAGAAGTATAATAATTTTCAGTGATTTCTATAATTTTTTTTATCAAAAAAAATCTAATAGAGAGCCCATAAACTAATTATTAATTTTTTTCCTTATTAAATTCATATAAATTAATTTAATAGAAAACTGGTTGCTGTGAAAAATTACTTCATTTAATATAAAATGTGATTTATATGAATTATTGATGATAAAAATGTATTCATTATAATCGAACACTATATCATTAATAAAAAATTATAAAATAACAATATTATACATATTGAATTTCCATCCATCAAAATATCTATGAAATACTCTTCTAGGGAGGGGATGATATTTTTAATGAACTATATAAAATACCCTAGTTCATTTTATATTAAATTATAAATTATATTTTTAACTATTTTTATTATTGAAATTTCATATTTAGTTTTATTGGGCCATCCCAAACCATTTGAACATTATTAACCAGTTATTCCATCACAACATGAGATCTAGAAAAACACACACCCTCTCGTATCATCAACCACATAACATTAAAACACATAATCATTATCTATGGTAGAATATTTTCACATTCTAATTATCACAAAACCATATTGCATGGAGAAATATTTTTTCTTCTTACGATAGAAGGGAACAATCACAAATTCTTTGTGCAATTAAGTGGGGTGCGGTCCACCTTTCCGGGTCATAGTTGACATAAAAAAATTCAGGCATAGTGAAATTATAAAATGATTCTAATAGAAAAATAATAAATAAATTTCCTCTAACTAAAAATCAAATACTAGAATTTTTTTTGAAAATAATCCCATGGAAAACTAAAAAAATAAAATATAAAAGTAATAAATAAATCAATTTACAAGATTCAAAGTCTTCAAGATTTCACAAAGAAAAATTTGTTTCCTAAAAGAATAGAGAATCCTAATGGACAAAAATTGAGAAATTAAAACACCAAAACACCCATTTTAAATAAAACTTTCAATGAATACTAATTTCATCAGTAGTTTAGAAAATAAAATAAAAAATATCTTTTAAAAACATTTCATAATCAAATCATTATTATTTAACAAAAAGTGATGTAGCAAAATGTTTAAAACATAGGCTATATAAATGATATTTAGATACCAATTATAGGCTAGATTTATATTTAATTTAATATTATTAAATTGTATTTTTAATGCAATATCACATCACCATGCCATAGCATGACGATAGACCAACCATATCATTGCCTCTCGAAAGTACATGTTGTCTCCCCACATACAACTCATAAACCCACACTACACCCAAGTATCATCAAAATGTAGACCAAATCAAACTACAAACAAAAAACGCACCACCATAGTGAATCATTGGGAGTAGAATGGATGAAAACAACAAAATAGAATAGAAGGCCATACCACAGATCACCAATGAACATCCATCTAAACCAATAGATCGAAGCTAGGGTGACGAGAAAGTGAAGACAGGAGAAGGAGGACTAAGACGAACATAGATATATAAGGATGGGAGCTCGGTTCATCAAGAAAAAGTGAATCGTGAGCAGACATGTTCAACTAAAAAAATGGTGTAGACATTATAACATTCCTTAGATTTGGAGGTCCAGTGGCGGGGGCAGTAGCGGCAGCGGTGGTGGCGGTAGAGTTCTGGTTCTGTGAAAGCTTGAGGCCCAAGAGGCAACAGGGTTTTGATATGGTTCCATTTATAAAAACACGAAAATCTTTTATCCTAGATTTTTTAAAAGAATTGATAAATGTCTGTTTTATTAGCATTAAAATAGATAGTGCTGATAAAACCGACCTTTATCAGCATTAATAACCAACCATCTTTATCAGGGCTAAAAAAACACTGATAAAGATCTAATGTTAATAATATTTCAATATTATTATATATATTTATAAAATTATATATATAATAAAAATGTATATATTTAATTATTTGTAATTATAACTAAAAATAAATATTTATTTATTCATAATTATATTTATAATAAATTTTTTTATAAATTTTTTTATATTTTTATATAATTATATATATTTATAAAATTATAAATTAAAATATATTGATTTATAATTATAAAATTATAATAAATATATTTATTATATTTGTTATTATAATTATATATAAATATATATATGTTTAAATAATTGTAAAATTATAATAATTATATTTATTATATTTATTTATAAAATTATAAATATAATAAATATATTTATTATAATTTTATAATTATTTAAATAAATAAATATTTATTTATAGTTATAATTATAAATAAATATTTAATTATTTAAATTAATTATAAAATTATATTTATTATATTTATTATATTTATAATTATATATAATAAATATATTAATTATATATATTTATAAAATTATATATAAAATTATAAATATAATAAATATATATATTATAATTTTATAAATAAATAAATAAATATATATATATATATAATTATAATAATATGTATATATTTATAAATATTTGTACATATTTATTAATATATATATATATTTATTTATTTATATATATTTATAAAATTATAAATATAATAAACATATTTATTATAGTTTTATAATTATTTAAATAAATAAGTATTTATTTATACCTATAACTATAAAAGAATATATATTTATTTAAATAATTATAAAATTATAATAAATATATTTATTTTATTTATTTTTATATATAATAAATATATTAATTTTATATATTTAAAAAATTATAAATATAATAAATGTATTTATTATAATTTCAAAATTATTTAATTATATATATTTTTATTTATTTATAATTATTTGTATAATTTATAAATATTTGTACATATTTATAAATATATTTATATAAATATAATAAATATATTTATTATACCTTTATAATTTTTTAAATAAATATATATATATAATTATAAGTATAAATAAATATATATATAAATTTTTGTATATAATTATAAATATATTTATTTAGTAATATATAAATATATATATTTTTAAAATTATAATAAATATTTTTATTGTAATTTTATAATTATTTATATTTGTTGTAATTTTATAAGTATTTTTGACAACATAATAGGTTTGTGGGTATAACATGAATGAATCATATACCTAGTAAAGTATATATCATAAAAAACAAATGTATAAATGGACACTCATGACGAATACAAAACATATGCATGTGTCATCACAATATAGGTAAACATTTAGCAACCCACGGTTATGTTCACAAATAAATGAATGATCATATAGCGTCAATTATACTCATGCATCAATATGTGAACATAAATAATGGTTTTCAGACCACAATAAGGCTTCAGTTGTGGTTTTCAAGGGGGCTTTGAAATTAGCGGATCAAATGGGAGAAATGGCCTCAGCTTTGGCTGGCTAGTTTTCAATGAGCATGAAGGAATCATTTCAGTCGGCGTGGGCTACTTTTTCCACTCCCATGGTAGATTTAATTCGCACAAATATCGGGCAGAAGATTCGACTACCTCTGGTCATCTGAGGGCACTGGTTGGGGAGGTTTTCAACCACCTACCTCATGGAACGGATGAGACTATGATGGTGAATCTGAACTTGGAATCACTTCCTCTCAGTAGCCAATCTCAGGATTCTGTGGATGTCAAGCTGGGAGGCGATGTTTCTAATTAGATTTGCATCAATGGGGTGCTGGAGAGGAGGGTTGATGTTGGCAATGTTGATCCTCCCTTAGCGCCTCATGTTCCTTCGTATGTGCAGGTTGTTGAAGATCATCAAGGAATGGAATGAGTGGGGAGTGAAGGGACGTCGATGACTCAAAGTGTGAGAATATTTGATGAATTTCATGCTTACAATCCTAAAATCAACAAGAAAGGGGAAACTATTTTAATCCAAGAGAATCATGGTCTCTTTTCAGTATGATTGAAAAAAATGAAAGCACTCTATTATTACACATTTATCATTGAACAGAGAGAATCATCTACAAATTCTTAATATCAAAAAGCACTTTCTTGACTTTTAGGGCTTTGACGGTTAGAGTATAACCTCCATTGGTAAAGGTTTTTACCATGTTTTGTTCCTATCTTCGAATCATAAATCAAAAACTTGGTGAATAGGTTTCATCAATCTTAAACATGGTTTATTGTGCATTCAAGATTGGGACCTGAATTCCAACCCTTTAAAGGTTTTCATTTCTATTACCCAAGTTTGGATCCGGATATAAGGCCAGAGATGGGTTTTTTGGCTTCCACATATCCTATGGGATATCACTTCTGTAGTTGGTGTCCTAATTAATATGGACAAGGAAAGTAAAAGAACCAAGTATGGTCATTTTTCTCAGGTTCTTATTGAGGTTGACCACTATCACACCCCAACCTATACGTTTAATTTATTTAATTCTTTCTTAAGCTTTAAATATTTTTTGGGGTCTGGGCTTAGTCCCAAATGAAAATTTTGAGCTTAGATTAAAAAGTGTGCATTTTGTTTGTTGACGTCATTGGGCGAATGATGAGAGCACGTTTTGGAAACCCTGCATGGCTCTGCCCGGGTATCTGTGCATCAAATTCATCTTCCGAAAAATTAAAATAAAAAGATCTAGTATTAAGATGCAGTTATTATTGAATCGTTTAAAATTTTTATTGTGTTAATATTTTTATTATTATTAAAATAATATAAATACATTTATTATTTTTATTTTATCATTATTATGGTGATTATTATTATTATTATTTAATTATTAAATACAAAGGTTTTAAAAAGAAAAAAAATTAATTAAAACCCTAATTCTACCTCCCTTCTTCACGCACCAGGGACCTGCCCCCTTCCCCTTTCTTGGCAGCGCGACTTCCCCCAACGTAGCGCATCTCCTCTTACATTGTGTTTGGAGATATTTTAGTAAAATAAAATAAATTATTTGATATTTTATAAAATAAAAGAAAAGAAAAGAAATTATTGTGATTTCTCTCCTTGCGTTTGGTTCAATAACTTAGTAAAAGAAAATAAAATATTTGTATTTCTCTCCATCTTGATTGATGAAACTTTTTAAAAGTAAAGAAAAAAAATTCTATTGTGATACATGTAAAAAATAGGGATAAAATTGGAATTTTAAATTATTAACAACCCTCCACCCCCATTTCCCTCCAAATCAGCCCAATTTTGGGGTGATTTAAAAACAATAGAAGGAGAGAAATCTATTTTTCTACATTTCTCCCTTTATCATTTCTCTCCCCTTAAAATTATCTCGCCAAATATGATAAATCAATTTCTCTTCTCAATATCATTTCTTTTCACTATGTATCATCCAGGCCAAACTAGACCTTAGTGTGGTGGTCCGACAACCCCCATCCTACTTAGCGGTACACCCCGGCACCCTCTTCATTCCATCACGCACATCACCAACCCTCCCTCTGCCCTGTTGCATGCCTCAGCAACCTCCAGCCTACCTCCCCGTCACTTTCCTCTCAGCACGTAGTAGCTCGGACGCAACCTCTACCTCCTTCCATCTCAGCAGCACAACACTTCTCCCCAACACCTCTGCTGACATCTTCTCCAGGAGTACACCATCATCAGCTCCTCCATCCTTTCTCAGTGACCCAGCACACCAGGTACTCTCCTTGCAGCATGCCCCTCCACCCTACTTCCCGCCACGCATAGTGTTCTGGCACCGACCCTTGCCTCCTTCTCCACCAAAAGAGTCGCCTTACTCCAGCCTATTTTTCCTTTCTATGAACGATCAGGCCAGTCGCTGGCCTCCCAGCCTCTGTCCTCCCCGTTGGGAAATCCCAATTTTTTTCCTGCTCAGCCACCAACTGGACCCCGGTCTCCCCATATCAATTCGTAGAAGTTGAAGCCGGAACATCCAATCCCTATGCCGCCCCTGGTTCCCTCCCTTTTAGTCCACCCCGGCACCCCACTCTTTCCCCAACATGACCCCCTACTTCTTGGCACTCCCCCCCCGACTTGAGGTGCTACTTCTCGATGTGACACCCCACAGCGCGACCCCTACTGGCCGACGCGATAATCTCCGGCACAACCCCTAGTGTCTAGTGCGACACCCTTCGGTGCCACCCCTGCTGGTCGGTGCACCTTTCCCCTATCGACCGCACCTTCTCTAGCCTTCCTTCAACTAACCTGCACTACCAGCATTGCCCTAACTAGACCTCACCTTCCCAGCGTCGCCCCTTCCGGTGCATTTTCTTCCCAATAATATACCTTTATACTTATTTTATTTTATTCTTGTTTTTATCCTTGTTTGATTAGAATTTTTGGTTAATTTAGTGGTTTTTCTGGGTAGGTTTGAGTTTTTATAACCCACGCGAAGTGATTCAGAGTGATCATTGTCGTCGCGCCTTGGTTCTGTGGTTGTGTTGTTGTCATGCTTTGATATCGTGGTAGGATTTCCCTTTGCACTTCCTTTTTAAATCAAGATTCATTTATTTCATACTTTTCGCACCTTTTTTAATTAATAAATATGGATGTATGATTCTTGGTTTCATTATTTAGCATTGCAAAATTGTGTTTTAGACTTTGTTGTGTGATAAATATAATTATGTTGTTAAATATTGCACACAATGAGTTTTATGAAATTCTCGGTTGGATTTTGTGAGATGGTTTTGGTATGAAAAGGTCGGTTTAGACTTGTTAATAAATATTTTACTTGTGAAATAGCGATCTTGGGTTTTTTGAAAGTGTTTTGAGTGGTTTCATGTTTAAAATGAGTGTGTGTTTGTCTTTGGAAGTGGTTTTACAGGTGACGATGGATTGTGGCTCGTTTGGCAATTTAATAAAAAAGGATTTGGTTTTTAAACATTGTATGAGGAATTTAAATAGATTATTTTAAAATGGATATGAAATTGAAAGTGGTGGTTTTTCACACTTTTTTGAAAGATAGTTTATTTCTCTTGAAGATGATGTTTTTGTGAATAGGACTTATGGCCCGTTCAGCACCTTGTTGAGTGTTGATTAGAAAATGTCTTCATAAACATAACATGTGTCGCTAATAAATGGATCTGTTGGAATTTTCATGTAAAATGGTTTTTTTGTTTAGAATTTGAAAATGAAATGTTTTGTAGAATTCTTATAAATTCTTTTGAGTGCAAATGGTAGCGCCATTTTTGAAAAATGTTTTCACTTTGAGATTGGGGATTTTTGGTGAATGATTAAGGGCTCGTTTGGCCATTTCATGAAATTAGTGAAGATTTTTTTATTATGAAACCCTCATGTGGATGATTCTCATGCCACAATTGTGTGTATATAATGGATGGTATTTCGTTACTAAGGAATCTTTGTGATTTATTGTGATAGTGACTGAGGTTGGACTCTTTACATCCTTTTGGTTAATTACATGAGATTAGTCCTTAGAGAGACTCGAGGTGAGACTTGTTGTGCATTATTATTATATATACTTTGATTTGATGCATGGATTGTATTAGTTGGATCACCCCATTTTTAAATACTTGATACATGGGAACCTGGCATATTGAGAGAATATTATAATAATGATTGCCGCATTGGTTGGTTATGTACTGACCAGTGGTCCATAGTAGGTGGATATGTTTGTTTTCATTCCTATGATATTTTCCCTTGGCCTACCTGAGAAAGGATGACCGAGAGTTTGAGCATTTTGATTTCATAGTGTGTGATATGTCAACAAGGATGAGATCTCATGTATTTGTGTCTTCTAGATTATTCTTGATCTCCTCGGTTCACCCATGTTTATTTACTTTCAGTTACTTTCATTCATGAATATGGTACTTTTATGTATATCTACATTTCCCTTGTTGTTTACTTACTTTTGTGAATCTTTGTTTATTGTTTTCCTTGGAAAGTGGAAAATTGGTTTCGATTAGCTTTTTAAAAATGGGTTTCAAATGAAAGTGTTTAATCCTCTTAGTGAAAATCTGAAAATATAAGCATCACATTCCCTTTCTAAAATTCCATTGACACTAATGAAATGAATCTTGATTTGAAAATGGTTAAGGGAAATGGTTTGAACTTTTCTATTAAGTAAAGTATTTAAAAAAAATACTTTTATAAATTGTATTTCAAACATGAAATGGTGTTTCTTTTATTATTAAGGTAGTGCATTGGGAATAGATTTTCAGGCTAGTCTACTGAGTTTTAATACTCACACCTATAGTTATTTTCTATTTTTAGTTATTGTGCGGGCTCCAGCTTGGGTGTGCTTTCCTTGGGAAATACTTGATCGTTGAGTCGGAGAGTGACCCACAGGGTCACACAGAGTTAGTTCAGATGTTGATTTTGGTTAGTTTTATCTTCTTCGGTTCTTGTTTAGTTGTTTGTGTGGTTTATTTAATCTGCACCTCTCTTTATTATTTCCTCTGATTTTATTTACTGTATTGGGTGAAACCGTTCCCACAATCTCTGTTGATGCCTTGGTGCTTGTCGCCAGCTCGGGAGGATCGTGAACACCTCTCGGGCCTTGTCGCAGATCGGCTCGGGTGACCGATTTAAGGTCGACCTACGTTGGTTCGTGACAACCTTAGTTACCCTCTGATTTCTTCAATTATTCTCTCTGTGGATTATCAAATATTTTATTTGGTAGTTGATTATGAGAGGGTTCCTCAATTTTTATTCAATTGATTTAACATTTGTCATAAGATGGACAATTATCAAATAAGATTGATTTGTGCAAGTTGTGGTCTTTTTTGGCACATTGCGTATTCTTATAAAATAAAGGGGGAAAGAAGATGGTTGAGACCCCCACTGGTTTATGAAATGGTGAATCATGTTGACTCACATCATAAGGATATTGCTGATCACGGGCATGATGATTTTCAAGATGCTGCAGAGAATCTAGAGATGAATCAGGCAATAAAATCTGTGGTCCACTCATCACCTGGACATGTTGTTGTTCATATTGATCCTCTTGAGAGTGGTTAATTGAGAAAGAATAATTCCATGTCTTGGATAAAAATTGTTGAAGGAGAATATTTGGATGCTGCTGATGAAGGTTGCAACCTGAAAATGAAAGGTGAGCATGTTGATGTCGTTACTAATTCAGATGAACTAGAGTAGCTTGAAGATGATATTCAAGCTGAAGTAGACAAAGGACTAAATCATGAACAAGCTTTGACATCCTCTAGTAAGAAGGGTAAAGCTAAGTTGGATTTGTCTCTTCATCATCCTGATAAAAAGAATGCGCCGAGATCTGCATCGGATCCTGGGCAATCATCTCTGCTCAAGGATCACTTTTCTAAGTTGGAGAGGGAAGAGCTGGGAGGGGCTTGGCATAAAGCTAAGGGTTGGAAACGAAGTCCTCATCCAAGAAATCATGGAAAGGACGTGGTTCTGATGATTGGGCTGGTGGGAGTGGTTGAATGTCCCCTAGGACTTTTTTCAAAGGGCTCACTTTGGAACAGAAAAATATCAGGGAGAAGTACTCTATGCTTTTCGATAAAAAAACTCACAGTCAGAATGGGAATCTGATGATGAAAATTATGAGTCTTATCATGATCATGAGAATTATCTTTTTATGGATGTGAAGGTTTCTTGTTTGGATGTCGGCATTCCATGTTTGACCACATCCACCCTCTATGTCATTTTTATTTTTGTAATAATTTTTATTAGGAGCGGGTTTTCCTATCTTCTGAACCTTTTGAGTATATAATTATAAATATAATAAATATATTTATTATTTAAAAATAATAATTATAATTTTATAATTATTTAAATATATATTTATTTAAAGAAAATATTATAAATATTTTTTTAAAAAATATTATATATTTTTTTTGAATTATTAAAATATATATATTAATATATCATGTTTATATTAATTATAAACATGCGTTTTTTAATTAATGTATATAAATAGACATTATTTTTTAATATAAATATAATATTTATATATATATATATATTAATAATAATAATTTTTATTAAAAACATTTATCATCGCTATGAATAGCACTGATAAATCGTTGATATAGGATACACCTTCATCATCGTTTTTTAATTCTTATAAAGGTGAGGCTTTTATCAAAAATTTCTGCTTAGCTCTTATAAAAGCATGCCCTTCCCTTACCGAAATATGTGGCATTGAACCCATCATTCATAGAAATCACCATTTTATTGATGTGGGCCCTTTGGCCATAACCCAATATCCCCTAAATCTAAGGTCTTGGAATATACCTCTCATCTGACAGTGACACGGTACTCTACCATCGATGGGTTAATTAATCATTGTCTTGAAAGGTCTCGCTTCAACCAACTCACTTAATTCCCACCAATAACAAATTTGACATGTAAAAAAATGATTAAAATAATGAAAGGTAGTGACGTGTCCGAATTTTGCAATCCTTGATGTTCACACCTCTGCCTCACTCCCGTATTCCAGCATTTAAACCCTATATTTTACATCTCTTCCTCTCTCTGCCTCCCTTTCTGCCCATTGGTTCTTCATCCCAATACTGATCTTCTATTTTCTACAGCTCTTCATCTCAACGATAGTGGTGGAAGAACAGAGCCAATGACCTATAAGGGGAGACGTCAAACGTGAGATTGTCATCAAAATGTTTCACTTCGTTGCCACTACGGCAGTGTGACTGCTCCTCCCCAGCCCACCATCCCCCATTCACGACTGAGATCTGAAGGAATCACTGGAATCGATTACTGTCGACATTTAGCAGCTGGAGTCAACGATTCAGTACAGTCAGAGATCTATAAATAAATAATATAACAAAATATGTTTTCCTCTCCCCACCTCTCTCGTTTCCCTTCGCTGCATCTTGCAAACAGATATCCTCTATTTTCAACAGATCTTTAGCTTGAAGATGTGTTAGGAACATAAATTATTGACCCACTGGTGCAGCGATAATCACGAGATAAAAATAAAGTGAAAAATTTGAAAAAATAAATGACACCAAATGTAACGTGGAAAAACCCCCAAATTGAAGGGGTAAAAAACAATGAGCAAATAGATGGATCACTATGGGATAAAAGTGGGTACACACTCCCTCACTATTACAAGGACAAAAACCTCATAAAATATCTCTTAAATAAATGGGGAAACTGCCTCACTAAAACTGCTCAAATATTTGGAGAATTAACAAACTGAATGATGCTGATAATCAGATGCAAGAACCATTGGGGGTGATCCCCTTTTATAGGCTGCATCTCCCCCTCCTGGTGCCTTCTCTCACTGGAGGCTTTGTGGGGTTTGGCCACCAACCACCTACCCAACCCACCCCATTGACAAAGTGGGGGGTGTCTTCTAGGAAAATATTCTGCTGACACATCTCCCACTTGGAGGTTAGATTGATAATCACTCACATCTCCATTACTCATTTCAATCTTCCAAACACGCTGCTCAAGTATCTGCAAGGCCGCTCGAGGATGTGCACCATCTGAACTTATCAGAGTTAATCACCTTCTTCGGGAAATATGCCAGATTTTATTTAGTGTGAATCTTTTTCATGTCCACACTTCCTTCCTCCACCACATCCCAGAGAAAGTGATATTGTAACCCAATGTGACTCATCCTGGAATGAAATGATGGATTCTGTGCAATGTGCAAGGCACTCTGTCTGTCACAAAACAAAGGAATTTGCGTCTGTCTGTGCCTCAGCTCCTCCAACAACATTATCATCCAAATCACCTCTTTTCATGCCTGTGTGTCTGTCATATACTCTGCCTCTATAGTGTATAAAGACACAACTAACTGTAACTTTGAAATCCAGCTCACAGCTCCTCCTACAAGAGTAAACACATAACCAGTAGTGGATTCTTATCGGTCAGAATCACCTGCAAAATCTGACTCAATAAATCCTCTGATAGTAAAATCTGATCCTCCATAACATAATGCAGCATCTGAGGTCTCTTTGATGTATCTTAGGATCCTCTTCACTGTGCTCCAATGCTCCCGTCCTGTATTCTCCTTGTACCAACTAATTTCTCCCACTACATGTGCAATGTCTGGTCTAGTACAAATCATAACGAACATGAGACTACCCACTACTGATGCATATGGTACTCGAGACATATAATTCCTCCCTGCATCATTTCTAGTACTCATCATGGAGGATAACTTGAAATTAATGAGAAGAGGGGTAGAGATTGGCTTACAGTCTTGCATGTTGAAGCATTTCAAGACTCTATGTAAGTAACTCTTCTGTGATATCCAAATCTTCCCATTATTTCTGTCTTGGTAAATCTGCATCCCAAGAATCTTGTTTTCTGGTCCCAAGTCCTTCATATCAAAATCCCTAGACAAATGTGCCTTCATCTACTAGATCTGATCATTGTTGGGGCCTGTAACCAACATGTCATCCACATAAAACGGAAGAATGATGAAATAATTACCATCTGAACCCTTGAGATATGAACTAGGGTTTGAATGAAGTCCGTCATATCCAAGGCTCATGATATAGGAATCAAATATCGTGTACCAACACTTAGGTGCCTATTTGAGATTATACATATATTTGTTCAACCTGAAAACCAAGTACTTTTATTCCTTCTTCTGAAAAACCTTCCAGTTGGAGAATATATATCTTTTCATCAATATCACCATGGAGAAACTTAGTCTTCACATCTAGATCCTCTAGTTGTAAACTATATGTTTCACATATCGCCAGAACTAACCGAATAGTCATCAATCTAACAACTGGAGAAAATATATCATTGAAATCAACAACTTCCTTCCGAGCAAATCCTTTGACCACCAAACTTCCACGATATCTTTCTATATGGTATTTTCCACCCCGTTTGATCTTAAATACCTATTTTTTTCTAATAGATTTCCTTCCATGAGGTAATGGAACAAAATCTCATATCTTCTTCCAATGCAGGGCTTTACGTTCATCCTGCATCGCTGCCATCCATGATGATACATCTGGACTCTTGGTCACCTCAACAAAATAAGATGGCTCTCCATCCTCTGTCAATAATCAGTATGCAATATTTCTCTCAGTGACGTAATCTGAGTGCCATACTGGTGTTATTTTCTCCAGAGTTGACCATCGTGGGCCAGACTCAACCGGTACTTGATCATTGTGCTCTAGTAATACTTCAAAGGAAACTGGTTCTTCCTTAGATTTGTCCTCTACTTCGACTGTTGTAGTTTCTATATTATCCTTCTTTGTGTCTCAATCAGTTGTCATTTTCACCTTGTATTATTCAAAAAATGACATAACTATTGATGATAAATTTGTGGTCATTGGGGTGCCACAAACAATACCCCTTCACACCATCAGCGTACCCCAAGAAGATACATTTCCTGGATCTCAAATCCAACTTTGATCTTTCCTGGTCATTAAACATTTCATGTACAGGACTTCCAAAAGTATGTAATCGAGAATAGTCAGCGGGTTTACCAGTCCACATATCCATCAGTGTCTTCAGCTCAATCCCCATTGAAGGACATTAGTTGATCACATAACAAGTGGTATTCATTGCTTCTGCCCAAAAGGTTTTGGAAATACCTTCTGTCTTCAGCATCACCCTTGTTCTATCCAATGGGGTTTTTTTTCATCCGCTCTACCACTCCATTTTACTAAGGAGTGTACGCCACCATGAACTGTCACTTTATTCTTTCTTGTTGACAAAAATTATCAAACTCCTCACTTGTATATTCCCCACCATTGTCAGTCCTCAGACACTTTGTCTTCTTTCCATATTCATGCTCCTTCCGTGCATTGATTGTTTTGAAGACTTCAAAAACATATGCCTTATTCTTGATTGGGTACACCCAAAATCTCCTGGAATAGTCGTCAATGAATGATAAAAATTACCTTGCTCCACCTAGGGATATAACCGGTGCTTGCCAAAAATAGGAATTGATCAACTCCAAGATCTCCTTACTTCTCGCTATTGATGTCCCTAACTTTAACCTGTGTTGCTTGATTAAAAAACAATGCTCACAAAATGGTAAGGGTACCTTTGTCAACCCAAGAAAAAACATCTGATCTGCAAGAATCATCAGGCCTCATTCTTACATATGGCCCAACTTCCGATTCCATAACATCTTCAATGATTCCATTGATGTAGGTAATGCAAAAACTATCTTTGCCTACTTGTGAATTTCACCCATAAGCATGTACAGGTTCTTCGAGATCTTCTCCAACTTCATTACCACAAGTGCGCCCTTCATGATTATCATCACTCTATTATCAGTGCGAGTCTTTCATTTGATGTCATCAAATTGTCCCAAAGACAATATGGTCTTCTTTAGGCCCTTCACAAGACATACTCCTTGGACGGTCCGCATTATGCCATCATGCATCTTCAGTTTGATGGTACTGACTCCAATAATATTCAGAGTGTGATCGTTCCCCATGTACACAAGTATTTCCAGGATGGTTTCATATTGGTGAAACCATTCCTGTCGAGACGTCATGAGCCATGTTTCTCTGGAGTCGATAATCCATGCATCGTTGAGATGTTTCCTGCTTCCAGTAGTCGTCGCTGCTTCACTGACTTGTATATCTTCACTTCCAGAAGTACTCACCACATTCCCCTGAGAGATCTTTTCAGTACTCTTCTTATTACAACAATACTTCTTGATGTGCCTCTTCTTTCCATAATTGAAATATGAGACATTCTTCTTCTTACTCCTCAATTTGGACCTGCCTTGATTTTGGATCCCACTAGTACTACACTTCAATATCCTTCCTATCTTCATTGACAGAGCATCTACTTGGTGTGAAGTTGTTTGTCTTTCCTCCTTGTTCTTACATCGAATTTTTTCTTCAAGAACCGTGACAACAACATCATTAAAGAGAAGAAAATATGTGAGGATATTATTGGTGAGGTTGATGATGAGTTACTCACACGAATCTAGAAAACTCTGGAGTAGAATCTCCACACGTTCAGTATCCACAATCTTATAGCCCAACTCTATGAGTTGAGCGATCAAGGTCTTAATGTTATTGATGTAGTCGGTCACCAATGATGACGCCACCATCTGAAGAGTGTAGAATTTTCTCTTCAGGAAAATTTTGTTGTGTAGTGACTTGACCTCGTACAGCTTTGTTAGAGTATCGCATATTTCCTTTGCAGTCTTTTTCTCTACAATTCTTGATAGGACCCCATCTTCCAAATCCAAATGAATGTAGGAAATAGAATTTTAGGCTGGATTTTCGCCGATTTCCAGTAGGAAATTATCCTTCCGCATCACTACCTGCATCTTTATTTTCCACAAAAAAAATTATTCTCATTGAATTTTTCGATCTCAAATTTTTCTACAATCTGGACACACCATCAGTCCAGATACATTTCACAATGGTGTATTTAATAATCATAATGAATTTTTTCTGATGTGAATGATCAACCAGATTTTCAATCACAAAGCATACTCAAATTTTTTAGAATTATTAATACCCAAAAACTTGAACAGCCCCGGGCCAGAACCTTGCCTCTGATACCACTCATTGGGACCATAAATGATTGGTCCACTAGTGTAGTGATAATCATGAGATAAAAATAAAGTGAAAAATGTGGAAAAATAAATGACACCATATGTAATGTGGAAAACTCCCCAAATGGAAGGGGTAACAAACCACAGGAAAATAGAAGAATCACTATGGGGTAAAAGTGGGTACACACTCCCTCACTATTACAAGCAGAAAAACCTCATAAAATCTCTCTTGAATAAATGGTGAAACTGACTCACTAAAATTGCTCAAATATCTAGAGAATTAATGAACAAGAAGATGCTGATAATCAGATTCTAGAACCATTAGGGTAGATCCCCTTTTATAGGATACATCTCCCCCCCTCCTGATGCCTTCTCCCATTGGAGGCTTGGTGGGGGTTTGGCCACCCACCACCTACCCATCCCACCCCCATTGAAAAATTGGGGGGGTAGTGCAATATGGAAAATATTATGCTGATAATATGCTGATGGAAGAACCGAGACGGGGTGCATCTTGCAAATAGATATCCTCTATTTTCTACAAATCTTCATCTTGAAGATGCTGATGGAAGAACATAGCAGTATGCTAAGAAGGGGAGATATCAAACGCAAGATTTTCAGATAACTATTCTAGTTCACTTTCATGGTGGCGGCGTGCCTGCTTAGCCCCGGCCCACCATCCCCCATTCGCGACCGAGATCTAGAGGAGTCACCGAGATCAATCACCACCGATGGCTAGAAGCTAGAGTTAGAGCATCCGTACAATCAGAGATTCTATAAATAAATAACATAATAAAATTTGTTTTTCTTTATTAGCATTTGGTTGGTTGTGGATGATCTCCCTGGTTGTAATAAAATAAGTTATTAATTATTTATATTTTTGTTTCTAATTATTATTTCTATTTTTTTTGTTATTTATTAAATTTATATTTATTATTAAAAATCAAAAATTATTAAATAAATATTTTCTTCATATATTATAAAAGAATTATTTTAATTTATAATATACAATATCAACTCACTATTTTTCCCTATTTTAAGAGAAATTTCAAGGATGGTAATTATTTTTAAATTTTTTAAGTTACCACGTCAGATAAATTTATTACTTCTAGAATCTTTTCATATAAGTGTCAGGAATAATTTTAATATTATATTTTTTCGATTTTGTTATATATTATCATAAATTTTGTGGATGTCATAAATCACAATGAACGAGGTCTATTCATTAACCACCAAGTCTCTTCATATGGCCAAACCATTTGTATTCCCACCGTCAGATTTGATTATTGGAACTAATTTTCTCTCTTGAGTCAACCCTTTTGTAATCTATAAATATGGTGGAATAATAATGGAAAACGGTGGTCATTTTGAGTGGTCATATACTTGTGTTCTTTCTTTTCTATTCTATTGTGATTTAGACATTTTACTTCATCTTCATCATCTCGAGCATTCGACGTCGTTATTCGTTTTCACTTCGCTTCTCCTTCAATCTACAAATTTCACAATACGTTATCAACATGGCTGCTTTGTGAAGTAAAAAGGTTAGTTATCCTGGTAAGATAAATTTTCCAATGAAGAATGTTGAAAAACATGGATTTATCCCTCTTGACATTTCTGGGAAGAATTACTTGTTGTGGATTCTAGATACGGTGATGAAGCTTGATGCAAACGGCCTCGACGAAGCAATTAAAGTTGGCAATCACACTTCCACTCAAGACCATGCCTAAGCACTAATTTTCCTCCACTATTACCTCCATGAGGATCTAAATAATGAGTACTTCACGATGAAGGATCCTTTGGTGGTGTGGCAGAATCTCAAGGAGTGGTATGATCACCTTCAAATTGTAATACTACCAAGAGTAAGGTTTGAGTGGAGTCATTTTCGATTCCAAGATTATAAATCGGTAAGTGAATACAACTCTGCAAGGTTAATAATAACATCGCAACTCAAATTTTACGGAGGTACTATCACTGATACTGATATGATGAAAAGAACATATTATACTTTCCATGCCTCAAATTTCATTTTGCAACAACAATATCATGAGAAAGGTTTCACAAAATACTCTGAATTACTTTCTTGTCTTCATTTTTCTGAAAAAAATAATGATCTCCTGATGATAAATCATGAATCCCGACCTATTGGTGCGA
Organism: Viscum album; assembly: GCA_963277665.1. Lineage (NCBI taxonomy): Eukaryota > Viridiplantae > Streptophyta > Magnoliopsida > Santalales > Viscaceae > Viscum > Viscum album. Next base: position 1,266,129,830 of record OY728157.1, on the reverse strand, counting down.
CTCCATTTCCTGAATTGAATGCAGAAACTTTTAATCAAGTTCATGGGAAGAATCAATGAAATCGAGGCTGAGGAAATTCATTTTCTTGAGGTGGTCATACACCAGATGAGAAGAAGAAGGGGCACCACCAAAAGTAGTCAAAAAATGAACAACCAGAAATGAATAAAGTGAAAAAGCGATGAAAGTAACTGATTTCAATGTGGCATGAAGGGGCATTGGTCGCGTACCTATCGTACGCCAAAGCATTTTGTTGATCTTTATCAACAATCTATAAAAGGAAATGAAAAGAATATTGAATCAAATTTTGCTGACCAGGCTTTGAAATATGATGATGATATTACAAACTTTGATATTTCTGACTATTTTAAACACCCTAAATTTGATGAGCATATTGATCAATCATGAATGCTCATGATAGAATAAAATTTTGAATTTTGGTTTTTCTGTGCTTGTGGTTGAAATGAACAATGGTTTTTTGGCTTTTGTGATATTTCTAAATATTGCATGTTTGATTTTTGTTTCTTAAACTTTATTCCTTATATGAATTTTTATTTTCTTTACTAAAAATGGGTGGTATAAATTGGTCTGTTGGGAATAATTTCCATGATGAAGATATTTGTCTTTTCGTCAATTCAACAATGCACACAATTCATAAACATGAGAAATATTTTATCACCATTAAAATGGTTAGTGCTCATGTGTGTAGTTTAATCGGTAGTGTGCAATTAATATAAGGATGTGGAAGAGAAAGAATATGCCTACATGGTGGTACACAGATTATGATAAACAATCCTTTGTTTTCTCCCATGTCTCGATGCAATTTTCTAAGTTTTAAAGATATTATTAATAATTGATATCACATCAAGACAATGGATTAAGGAGGTGTTTAATACCTCTATATAATAGGCATTAAAAATGAACACAAATTGATTCAAGAGAATATTTTGAGACTTCCATATGGATTGTATTTTATCAATATTTTAATAATTGAATCAATCATGGTAAACTAGAAGTTTACCAAGAATGGTAAATTTATTTTTTGGAATGACCATTTGGGACATCCTGGATCAAAAATGATGAGGAAAATAATTAAATGTACTCATGGTCATCCATTGTTTGGTAAATGGTTTCTTACACACTCAAGGAAAATTAATCATAAGACCATCACCGTCAAAGATCTGGACCGAATCTCTGATGTTCATGGACCAAATTTATGGTGATATATGTGGACAAATTCATCCACTATGTTGACCATTCATATATTTCATGATCATGATTAATGCATAAACTCGATGGTCCCATTTGTGTTTACTATCCACTCACAACCATGCGTTTCAGAAATTACTTGCCCAAATAATAATGTTAAGGGTGGAATTCCTTGATTATTCATTCAAGAATATTATGGTTGATAATGCTGGTGAATATGCATCACATGCTTTTAATAATTGTTGCATGTAATTGGGAATAAGTGTCGGACATCCTGTAGCTCATGTTCATACACAAAATGGTATAGTTGAATCATTTATATAGAGATTACAACTTATCGCTAGACCATTACCTATGAAAATTAAATTGCCCATTTACGCATGGGGACATGCAACTTTTCATGCAACAACACTGCTTCAAATAAGGTCATCAAGCTATCATGATTATTCCCCTTTTCAATTAGCTTGTGGTCATGAACCAAATACTTCACACTTAAGGATATTTGGTGGTGTTTTATATGTGCTTATAGCACCCTCGCAACGTACAAAAATAGGACCCCAAAAGAGATTGGCGAAATATGTTGGTTTTGAATATCCCTTGATCATTAAATATCTTGATATTATGACAGGATATGTATTCACAACAAGATTCGTTGATTTTCATTTTGATGAAAAATTATTCCCAACACTCAAAGGGGTAAATCAATCGATTTCAAAATAAATATAATGGAAAGAAACTTTATTATTACATCTTGATCCTCATACAAATACGAGTGAACCTGAAGTTCAAATGATCATTAATTTTAAAAATTTAGCAAACAAATTATCTGATGCATTAAATGATTCAAAATGGGATACAAAATCATATATACCTGCTGTGAATGCACCAGTAAGAATTGATGTCCCGGAAGGACAATCCCATGCTATTACCAACAATTATTCAAACCCGCGCCTAAATCATGGGAGACCACTTGGTTCAAAATATAAAAATCCCCATCCTAGAAAGGGGAAACTACCTATGTTGGTTGAATATATGAATGAATTTTAAATGGTTTAAATGTACCAGAACTACACGAACATGATCAAGATGAAATTTCAATAAATTTCACCAACACTGGATGATGTTGGAACCAAGCAGAGACTATTATTGATAACACATTTTCATAAAATTTATCCCTTGAAATTATAGATGAGGACAAAGAACATAAAATGGATAATGAATGTCGTGAAAGGCCAGATTGGGATCAATGGAAAGTTGCAATCCAATCTGAGCTAGACTCACTTTCTAAACGTGAGTTTTTTGGGTCGATCATGAAAAACCCTGATGGGATTAAGCCCATTGGATACAAATGGATATTTGTGAGAAAAAGAAATTAAAATAATGAAATTATGAGATATAAATCACAACTAGATGCTAAAGGATTCTCACAAAAACATGAGATTTATTATGATGAAACATACTCTCCTGTAATGGATGCAATAACCTTTCGGTACCTCATGATGTTTTTTGTACATGAGAAACTTGAATTACGCCTGATAGATGTACTGACTGCATATATTTATGTTGATATTGACAATGATGTTTACAAGAAAATACTTAAAGAATTCAAATTGTCAGAAAAATATCATGGATCTCTAGATCTTTATTCAGTTAAGCTGAATAAATCATTATACGGATTAAAGCAGCCAGAGCATATGTGGTATAACCGTCTGAGTAAATATTTGATAAAGTAAGGTTATAAAAATGATCCAATTTTTCCATGTGTCTTCATTAAGAAGATTGGATCTGAATTTTTGATCATTACAGTATACATTGATGATTTAAATATAATTGGGACTAATGATGAAATTTCTATGGTAGTGAAATATCTGAATAAATAATTTGAAATGAGATACTTTTTGAAGACAAAGTTACGCCTTGGATTAAAAATTGAGCATCTTAAGGATGAAATTTTTTCATCAATCTTGTTACACAGCTAAAGTCCCATAGATATTTAACATGAATTAATCACATCCATTAAGTACACCAATGGTTGTACAATCTCTTGATTGTGATAATGATCCTTTTAAACCACGAGTGGATGATGAAGAACCAATTGGTCATTAAGGACCATATCTGAGTGATATAAGAGCATTGATGTACCTTGAAAATAATACAAGATTGGATATGGCATTTTCTCTAAATTTATTGTCAAGGTATAGTTGTTCTCCTACTTTTAGGAATTGGAATGGTATTAAACACGTATTAAAATACCTTCAAGGGTCAAAAGATCAGGGGTTAATTTATTCTAAATACATAGAACCAAATTTGGTTGGTTATGCTGATGATAGATACTTGTCTGATCCACACAAAGCAAGATCTCAAACTGGATATGTTTTTACATATAGTGGAACTACTATTTCTTGGTATTATACAAAACAAAAGATTAATGCGACTTATTCCAACCATGCTGAGTTGATTACTATTCCTGATTAAAGTCGAAAATGTGTTTGGTTGAGATCAGTGATTAATCATATTCAAAATTTCTGTGGATTAGATATGAATAATAATATTCCTACTAAATTATATGAAGATAATATTACTTGCATAGTATAGTTGAAAGGTGGGTTTATTAAAGGTAACAGAATAAAGCATATCTCACCAAAATTATTTTTCACCCATGACCTTCAAAAGAATGGTGAGATTGATGTCGGGAAAATAAGTTCTTGTGACAATCTCGCAGATTTTTTCACAATGGCATTTCCAACTTCAACATTTGAGAAATTGATTTATAAAATTGGAATGCGAAGAATAAAATGTCGATCATGGTTATATGAGGGGGAGTTGGGAATGTTGTACTCTTTTTCACTTAATCAGTTTTTTTCCAATGGGTTTTCTGATAAGGTTTTTAATGAGGCAGCATATCATGGAATCATTTTAATTTGGATTCACTTGTTTTTTCAATGAGGTTTTTTTAATTTAAGATTTATATTAGATTCCATGGGATTATAAAATCTAAGGGGGAGTGTTATGAATTATCATTAATTGTGTTGATGTCATAAATCATAATTAATGAGGTCTATTCATTACCTAGAAAGTATCTTAATATGGAAAAATCTTTTGTGTTGCCACCGTTAGATTTGATTCATTGGAATTAATTTTTTCTGTTGAATCAACCCTTTTGTAATCTATAAATACGGTGGCATGATAATGGAAATGGTGGTGATTTATTTTTGGCAATATACTTGTGTTCTTTCTTTCCTGTTCTATTTTGATTGAGATGTTTTACTTCTCCATCGTCATCCCGATCATTTGACATCGTTATACGCTTTATCTTCACTTCACCTTCAATTGAAAATTTTCACAATATATTGTAATTTTTACATCCATATCCATTCAGTGAAAAATCATGTCCCACCATTCTGTTATTTTTAATCCTACTTCTGATTAAGCATTCATTTTCCCACGAGAGTCTATATTTACTGCCATATACCACCCATAACAGACCACACTCCCATCAAAACTCATTGATTCTTTTTTCAAAACACTCATAATCTCATAACAGAAAATCATACAAGTTAAAAGTAAATGTAAATTCAGACAAAATAACAAAAAACTAATAATTAACACAAATTAAATTATTTAATGTAAAAGTTATTAGAATCAATAAATAGTTTTTACTCATTTGTTTTTCAACATATTAGTTGTATTTAATTATTTTTTAATCCAAAACTATTTTTTAATCATTCGTACCACACCATAATTCATTTGTGTACACATGTCACAAATAATTCAACGATTTTTTCATATGATTTCACATTGATTCATTATTATTTTCAAGGTCTCAAACATTACATGGACATTGTACATTTTAAAAACATAAAAAGTGCATTTTTTATTATCTCGAACAAACCACAACTTGAATTGAGGTAGAGCTTATTCCTAAATTTCTAAAATCAATCAGCAATCATTTCATTAAGATTTCTTTACAATCTAATATCATATTCTTTATTTTGACCTTTTTTAAGAATGTTTTTAAAGACATTGATATCTTTAAAATGGATTATTTAGTCATTTTGTGCACACCTGTAAATAATTGGCCCTAGGTTCCATTCAACCCAATGCCCAACCTAGTCCGGCATTGGCCCGTGGGGGCATTCCCAATCCCCATAGGCTAACATCATGTGTATGGGAATCACATAACATACCTTGGGAACAATTTCTCCCCCATACAATAATATAAATAACCGGTGAAAATAAACAAGATAAACCATCATACCAAGAAATAATCAATCCAATAAGATACAATTGGAATTAAAATCCAAACCAAACATACAATAGAATACATAAATATAGAAACAGTGGAAGAGGATATAAATAAATCTAGAGTATAACATACAATAGGACAACGTAGTTGATACAAACCCCCATAACTAAAATAAGTCCCCAGAAAACTCCAACAATCCTCTACATGACCCAAAATGATCATCATAAAAGGAAGAAACATCGGCCCACCTATAACCCAAAGACTATAAGATGTAGGCATGAGCTAAACAACCTTGCAGGTCTCCACCCACCGAATTTATGTAGTCTCTTTCACATTACATCTAAAAAATGAAAGTTTGAAATAAACAAGAAAAAATATATGTTTTTATAATCCTTTACAAAAAGAATAGCAACACATCAGAAGTATGTTAAAACCATTGTTTTCTTAATCAAATAAAATAAAAACAATCATTTGGAAAACACTTTTCCCGACAAAAACCTCTTTTTCAAATCATTTTTTCAAAGTTTCACTTTAAAACCATATCATAAACACCATTTTTTCTAAAAATGATTTGTTGTATCATTCAATCAAATCATTGTTTCAATGATCATAAATCATTATATCTTTATTAACAACTATTTATTATTTCAATGATATAACTTTATAATTCTAGGCCTTTCTTAAAATCTCTCTAATTAAAAGCTGTTATCTTGAGTTTACACTTCCTACTGCCAAAAAGATTTTCCCTCTATCAAAAAGATCCTGATTCTATGAGATTACTCCCAGCTACCATCAAATAAACTCTACTACCCTTAGAGTATGTTCTTCTACCAGTATAAGAATCTTTATAATATTAGAGGAAGTCTGATACCATTAGAAGAAGTCTATTACCACAAAAGAAACTTGCTACTATCAAAAGTAACTTGCTACCGTCAGTTGCATTATTCTATAGTTAGGAGACTTTTGCTACAAACTGAAGGATTCTTCCACTATCAATCCATATATTCTCATGTAAGGTTAGCTCTAAGGCAGTTAATCATGTTTTTCTTCTGTGAAGTTTTTCTACTTTTGAGGAATATTCTTCCGTTGATAATTTTATTCTATTGAAGTTTTATACTTCTATGTCTATTAGAGAATAAATTTAAATCAAAATTATAATGGATAGTTTATTGAATTCAATGAAAGTAAAAAATTTAGTGAGTATGAGGATTTAATAATTAATATTCTTAAATGGATACTCAAAATCATTGAAGACAAAGTCATCTTTTTTTCCAGATCACCTGCTCTGTATGAGGATTTATTTTATAGTTATCCTGTAATAAATAATTGGAGTTTTTAAAAAGGGTATAAATCTGAGTAACCTAACGAGCACAAATTGATGAGAAATTATGCATCTTGGACAAGTATCTATCAAGGATAGATGATAACACGAGTGTTGACTTCATAGCTTTCCAGGACACACTATTTTTCATGTGAAAACTAAACCTTTTCCAATGCCTCATAAAGATCATTCAAAGTGACTTCAAGGAAATATTTAAAGGCAATACAATAGAAGAAGATCATTTTTGGTCATCTCTTCTTGATCATTGAAAGATATCTTAAAAATCACTTTGAAATTATTTATCCCTTCTCCTCTGTTTTAAGTTAATTTCAAGTTATTCTTTCAATACATGTTTATATTTCATGAACAATATCATGAATTGTATTGGAGAGTAATCAGACAATCTCTTCAAATTTATTTTACACCTTTCTCCTAAAGATAATAATGGAAGATAATGGTTGCATCCTAGACCTCCCTGTGTGCATTTGTATCTATAAAATCCAATCTAGATTATGGATCAAGTTTATCAGGATTTAAGAAATGTGTTTTGTAGTGGGTGACTATCAAGTAGAGAGGATTAGGTCTCAACTTGAGACAAAAACTCTTATATTTATTTCTTATATTTATTATTTAGTTTTTTCTTTATTTTAAAAAGAATTATTTTTTTAAAACACTTCATCAAAACAATACTCTAATAGTCAACTTTAATCAGTGTTACATATATTGTGTTCAATGTGATTAGATTTGTTTCAAAGGTTAAATTGATTTTACAATTGTTTTAACTAATTTGGGATTGATCCCTTGATAAACCTTTAAAAAATATCAAATTATATATTCATACTATTCTAGTAAAGGGGAATTTTATTAAATCTTGGGAATTTGTTTTAAATTGGTTTTAAAAAAATTATTGGGATCTTAATTCAACCTCTCTTCAACTGGACACTGAGACCAAGATGTGGTATGAGAGAAAACTAGTTTTTACTTTTTTTTCCTTTGACCATGATAAACTTCTAAAACAAAATATTTTTCATTTCTTTTTGTTCTTTACTTTTCTAATATGGAATGTTAAGTCTGAAGGATATTATTCAAATAGAACTCGTTATTTTAAAGGTAAAAATTATTATTAGCAGAAAATAAAAATAAAAATTGATATTGAGAGCATGATATTTGACATATGAGGTTCTATTGAAGATAACCATAAAAAATCAAAAAACTTCTAGAAAAGAATGTGATGCACAAACTAAATCTACTCACAAATCTAATTTCAAATCCATGAATGCTTTATTTTGTGATTTAAAAGATGTCAAGCTTAATAGAACATATTCTTGTAATATAGCTTATCAAATTTGGGATACTCTTTTTGTGTCTCATGAAAGAATATATAATTTCAAACAAGTGAGTTTAAATATATATTCTATTATGTATGAAACTTTCAAGGTGAATTTTGGTGAATTTATATCTGAAATGAATCTCATATTTAATGAGATTATAAACACTATGATTTCGCTTGGACAAAAGATAGATGCCGAAAATCAAGTATTAAGGGTCTTGAGATGTATACCATATGGATGGAGAGGTACTGCAGTATCTATTTGAGAATCATGTGACATTATCAAACTAACTATCAAAGAGATAATAGGAAAGAAGATGATGTATGAAGAACAGATAAATGGGAATTATAAAGTTGATGAACCAAAGAGGAAATTTGTTTTTTTTAAGGAATCATTATCAAAATTTCAAGGATTTTTTCAAACATGATAGTTCAAGTGGAAGTGAATCTAATATCGACAATGATGATTAAATGACCCAGTTATCTAGAAGATTCAAGAATATTTATAAAAAAAATAAATTTTTCTGAAAGTCAAATTACAAAGGAAAGCATGATAAAAGGGGAAACTATAAGAAAGATATGAGAAAAGATGAATCATCTAATGAAGTTACTTGTTATAAGTGTAAGAGGAATGAACATATGAAATATTATTTTCTAATGATTATGTATAAGAATAAGTATAAATATAAAGAGAAAATACCAAAGAAAGAAATAAAGGCCACTTAGAGTGTATATGAAGATAGCTCTAGTGACTTTGATTCTATCTGAGAAGATGAAAAGGATAAAGAAAATATATGATTTATGGCTACCACTTCAGAGGTACCATCTATTTCTTTTTCTCATATATCTGATGACTCTAAAACATCAAATGAATAATTATAAAAATATTTTATTATACTGAATGAAACCTTTAACGAGCTAAAGGATACATATAAAAATTTAATGAAAAAACATGATTTATCTGTTAATGTTAAATATGATCGTGCTATTGAAAAGGAGAAAACTAAAATGATTCTTAAGGAAAATAATGACTTAAAATTAGTAAATGATCAACTAAATAAATATATAGAAGTTTTTTTAACAATAACTGAAACTCTCAATAAATTTTTGGGAAGTCATGTTATACCTAAACTGAGAGTGGGTTTTGTCTATCAATTTGGAAAGAAAGAAAGAATCTATGAAAACTATTTTATTCTTAGTTCAAATGTTATTAATAAATCTATAGTAAATAATATAGCTAGAATATTTAAAAATTCATCAATCTAGTTTGAACAAAAGTGCTTATTTTTCTAATTCATTCAAATCTGTTTATAAATCTAGAAATAAATCTGTTAAAAAAATGTTGATACCTCAAGACTTAATTTATAACCTTTCTAGACCCACATAGATTTGGGTACCATAGTCATTTTTTATTTGATTTATTTTAGGAAACATTATTGAAAATTTTATATAAGTTGTTATGGTACATGGATAGTGGGTATTATAAACGTATAACATGGGACTTCTCAATCTTCCAAAATTTTACTATAGTGGATGGTGGATAATTCACCTTTGGTGATAATTCAAAAGGAAAAATTATTGGCCTCGGTCAAGTTGGTAATTCAAAAACCTATTTAATTTCCATTTTTTTATGGCATAAAATATAATCTTCTTAACATATCTCAATTATGCGATTATAGTTTTCATGTCATGTTTGAGAATAATTCATGTAATATTTATGATTATAATTTTAATTTATTATTTACTAATTTAAGGCATGAAAAATGTTTATACAGTTGATTTAAATTCCTTATTTTCTCATAATGTTTCTTTTTTAGATGCCTTTCATCATGAATCTTGGTTTTGGTATAAAATATTAGAACACTATAATATATACTCTCTTAGAAAGCTAGTGAAAATTGGTTTAATCAATGATTAACTTAAACTACATTTCCTAAAAGACAATGTGTGTAACATATGTCTAAAGGGATAGCGACATAATGTTTCTTTAAAACCAAATAAATATGTTTCTACCTCTCAACAACTTGAACAAGTTCACATGGACTTTTTTGGACCATCTAGAGTTTTGAGTTTAGTTGAAAAACACTATGATTATGTAATTATTGATGATTATTAAAGGATTATATGATTATATTTCTTGGATTACAAAAGTGAGTCTTGTAGATGTTTTGAAAAGTATGCAAAATATGTACAACACCTTAGTGGGATCACCATTAAGAATTTAAGAAGTGATCATGTCCATGAGTTTGAAAATCAAAATTTTGAATACATATGATCTCAACATGGTTTTAATCATAACTTCTCTGCTCCTCGAACACCTCAACACATTGTGGTGGTTGAAATAAGAAATAGGACCCTTCAATAAATAACCCGAACCATGCTTATTGAATATGACCTACTAGTCTATTTTTGGGATGAATTTATAAATAAAACTTATTATGTAATGAAAAGAGTCTTAGTAAGACCCATTTTAAAGAAGTCTCTATAAGAATTATGGAATGATAGAAATCCTAAGGAAAAATACTTTAGATTTTTTGGATGAAAAGTTTAAATTCTAAATACAATGGATAATTTTGATAAGTTTACATCCAAGAGGGATGAGGGAGTTTTCCTTGGTTATTATATATCCAGTAAAAACTAAAGAGTCTATAAAAAAATAACAATTGTGGTGGAATGTAAAGACCCAGATTTTTTCATGTAATTTTTTTAATTATATGGGAATACTATGAGTCTGCAAAAACTGTCGCCGCATGATTCTGAGGCCCGGTGTGCCCGAAATGAATTTCTGAATTTTTTTAAGTGCGTTCAGTAAGTGTGTGAGTGGGTTTTTGTAACTTTTGAACCAGTGCATGGAATTGAAATCTGAGGGCATCGTTGAACTCACAGCGCCGATATTTTCTTTAGGAGACCTTCACTTCAACCGTAGTAGGTTGAAGGAGGAAGTTAGAATTTCTATTCTACATGGGAGAAGAAAAATAAATTATTAGATTTTTTTTTTGAAACCTCTCTTTTGAAATTATGGAGGTGGGGACCACCTGAGCTAGAAAACCCTCCCAATTTGAATTCGTGATGGTGGGGACCACCTGAACTCCTCTAAATGGGGGAAAACCTCTCAAATCTCCAATTAATTAATTGTGTCATTTATTTTTGCCAACTTTAATTATGCTAATGTAAATTAACATGCTAAACCTATTTTAATTTGTTGGATCCTAATTTCCTTGGGAAATCATTGGCAAAGGGGAGAACATTAGAGAAACTCTTCCTCCAACAAAGGATGCCCTCTCCAATGAAGAATGAGGAACCGACCCCGATCCCAGATCAGAAGCACTTTGCAGAAGCAATAAACACCGACGTTCTTCAACGACTTCATCATCTACCTCTCGAGACCTCCAACGAACGACAAGGTAGGGGTGTGATTTGATTGATCTTCGTTAATTTCTTTTACGTTGAATATCTCCCCATGAGCCATTTTCTATCGCTCTAACGCGGAGGTTGCGGGCCAAACTAACATGGACAAACCACTTCGCAACCTTTATGGTTTTGGATGCATTCATCGTGATGGAGGAGGACAATGACAGGTACTGGTGATTGGCATAGGTAGGACTCGGGAGCGGCGGCGACACAACCATGCCGCCGGTGGAGGGCTGTGGCCCATTGACCGCAGTGGCTGTTGCAAAGCCAGCTATGCTAAGGGGGTAAGGCAGCGCGCGTCCACACCACCGGAATGTAGGAGCAGTGACACTAGGCTACAGTGGCAAAGGAGGGCGGCCGGCTCGCAGTTGGCCCCCAGTGGTGGTGCGGTGCGTGACCGCACCATGGAGAAGGGCTGGTCGGTCGGCCAGCCATGGATCGCCCAGTGCAGGACACGCACCACGGGCCGCCTAGCGCAGGTCACCCAATGGGCCAGTTCGAACTCAGTGGGCCGAGTCGAACAGAGCGGGCTGGGTTGGTCCGACCAGGTCGGACCAGACCCGAACCAGTTTTCACCCCTTTTTTACTCTTTCGACCATAACTTGAGCTACGGGCATATGTTTGATGAATCGTCTATGGTGCTGAAAACCTTGGATCGAGATGGTCCTTTTCATATAACCCACATGAGTTTTAGATGAAGTAGGGGTACGACTGGTTTTGATCGTACATTAATCCAACCAGGCCCTCGAGACTAAAAGGCCAATAACTTACAGACCGGGCGTCGGATTGACACATTGTCTGTTGCGCTAATACCCCTATCACGTGGTGGTACTTTCAAATACTTATTCATGGGACATAGTGGTATTTGGAGTATCAACATGTGTCATGAGGAGCGGACCCTCCAAGAATCAAGCGAGCTTAGTGCGAGAACCCTGTGGCTGGTTGTAACATGAGAAAGGGATCCTATGTGGGTCTGTGCTTTGGGATCTTATGTGGGTCTGTGTTCGATAGTCTCACCTAGATCCACTCTATGAATCCACATGAGACTACTCTAGGATCCTACGTGGGACTGCTGTTCTAGGATCCTACATGGGTCTGATGATTTAGGATCCAAATGGGTCTGCCTTTTATCAGAGTAAGATGATTCAGTAGTTACATATAATCATATTTTCTACCATACCTATGTTATACCTGATGTGAGACAAGCCTTTACCTTTGTGGTAATTACCTTTGTGGGGATACCTTTGTTTGTATTTTTCTTTGTGATGCGCCTTTTTGGTACTTACCTTTGTTTTGATATCTTTATGGTATTCTTCTATGTGGTGTTACCTTTGTGTTACTTACCCTTGGGGTGTTACCTTCGTGGTATTCTTTTCTTCGTGGAACAATTGAGCTTTGGGCTTTTGATTTGGGAATTTTGTATCCCCATGAATGAGATAGGTATGATTGATAACTTAGGTATATGTATGGGTATATACCTATGTAGGGTTGACTGTTGTTTCCATGCTTTGTGGTTTATACTTTTTGAATTTTGTGATACCTTTAAGGGTCTTGGGGTCCCTACTGAGTATCGTTATACTCACCCCTACACGGGCTATGCCCGCACCTAGTTGTGTTTGGTACAGATGACAGACATCACTTACTGAGGATGAGAGTACTAGGACTGGAGATAGCTCGGAGGTGAACATTAGACGAGTTGTACCACAGAGACGGCCATTCGAGAGTTGTACCTACCCTTCAAGTAGGATTCTTGGCGGGAGTTCACAGGAGTTGTTTCAGTTTACTTTTACTTTTTAGTTTTCCTGTACTCTCCAGTTGGGAATGTATTTTGGCCCCTTTTTCTTACTTTACACACTCTTTTACTATACATTTTTCTTGTGTTCATATATTGTTGTGTTCTTGGTTGTGTGTGTTTATAGGTTATAAAGGAAATGTCTTCCCAGTTTTAGGAAATACACCTTTCGATGCTAGTAACCAGCCCCTGGCCTATGGAAGGCGGTCTTGGGGTAGTCAGAGTACTGGCCGAGGGGGACGGGTCGTGACATGGAAGAATATTTTTATATCATATTCGATGAGACAGATCCATATTAACCTAATGTTTCCTTATAAAACCTAGACAATGATATGCCCAATTTGAATATTAAAAACTCCTCCAAGATTAATAAATATTCTACCAATTAACTTGAGAAATCTCCCAGCATAGACCATTTATAAAGGAAGATAATGGTTTTTCCCTCTGAGTACCCACTGCACGTGCCTCCAGAATTTCAAATTTCCCTGCCTATTTTTTCTCCTCCATTTTTGTCGGGTTCCTTGTTGTCACCAGATTCCTTTCTAACCACCCCCTCCTTTCATGTCTGATCTGCCACTAGTTTCAATTCCTTTAGGTTCATTGATCTCATCTCCTCCTAAATCTTCGAGGGATGTCTTGATAGTGCTATCCTTGAAGGATATTCTCCTTAATTCACCCCCCTGGTCGACTCGTCTACCTCGGATCCCTGAGATATCACTTGGAAGCCTTCAATCTAGGGCAGTTGATGGATCCCCATCACTGGATTTTACCCTGGATGCCTTTGAGGCAACCACGAATTTCCACCGGTGGATGCTGGTGGCTAGGTTTTGGGTGGATAATCCATCGCTTCCCATTTGCAATAATTTCATCCTATCCTAGGGTCTAAATACTTCAACTCGAGTTTCGTCCCTTAATCGAAAGGCGTTCTATCTTGTGCTCTTCTCCTAGGAGGACTTTGTGAAGGTGTGGACTCGAATCGACTAATTCACTGGAAAATGGAGGTTCAATCTCTTTTAGTGGATGATAGAATCACCATTCGGCTATGATTCTCCTCAAGCAGTGGTTTAGATAAACTTACATGGTCTTTCCCTTCCCTTTCATAGCCATGGATTTCATTGTGGTATTAGTAATTTCATTGGTTCCTTCCATTGTGCGGATGAGTGCATGATTCAACTACAGGATGCAGGTGTTGCTTAGATTTTCATCAAAATAGATCTTTCTCATCCTCTCCCAGATTGCATTCTTCTCAAAGCGGGTGATGCTATCTCGTGGGGGCAATCCATGGTCTTCCTCTCCCTAGTGCATTTCTGCACTGGATTCCATCTCTAAGGGAACTCCCTCGTTTTTTGTAGAAAGCATCAATCAATACATGGCATCCCTTACACTGTGCACTCCTCAGATTATGTTCAACCCTTCACTACTATAAAACAAACATTTAACATCACACACAAAAAGCGCTGATAAAGGGGAAATTTTATCATCACTTTTTTAGCACTGATAAAGGGTAACCTTTATCAACGCTTTTCATTAGTGGTGATCAAAGGTACAATTTATCAGTGTTTTATTTTTAGTATTGATAATGGGAAGCCTTTATTAGTGCTATATTATTATCACTGATAAAGGATCTGAATAAAATGAAATAATTATACAAAAAAATTAAAAATGCGTAAATTAAAAAAATATTTTAAATTTTATTAATTAAGTAATTATCGATAAAAATGAATAAATTTAATATATATATATATATATATAAATTATAAATAATAATAAATAGTATATATTAATATATAGCTTTTTAAAAATAATAAAATGAATAATTAAACAAATAAAAATAAAAAATGAGTAAATTAAGAAAAATATTAAACATTTTATTAGTTAAATAATTATGGATAAAAATGAATAAATTTAATATAAATATATATATTATAAATATTGATAAATAATATATATTAAATATAGATATATAAAATGAATAAATTTTAATATAATTAAAAAATCAATAATGAATAAATTGTAATAATTAAACAAAAAATTAAAAATGAATAAATTGTAATTATTAAACAAAAAAATCAAAAATGAATAAATTAACAAATTATTAAAAAAATTATTAATGAAATGATTATAAAAAAATGAATGAGTTTAATATATATATATATATATTATAAATAGTTATGGATAAAATATATTAAATTTAAAGGTAGGCAACAAACCTCAGTTGTGCGAGCTAGTTGGTGAAGATCGCCAGCTTCAGGTCTAAGGATGACGGTGAAGACCTCTTATTAGTGAAGACATGTGAAGTGGGTTTTGGATGACCCCGAACAACATGAGTGGGCCCTGGTTGAGCCTTTTTTCGGTGACGACCTTTCAGTATTTCAGTGATGGTGTTCAGATGCCGGAGCCAACTGAGAGGTGGGGGATCCTGACGATCTGCTGGGCATGCTCATCTCAAATCTCCAGTGAGAATCTCGGCAGCGAGACATGGATGGAATTCTAGCAATTATGAGCCTTGAGCGAAGGGAGAACCTTGCTTCTGACGATGACTGCGTGTGGGTTTTAGATTTTCTTTATAAAGGAGTTGTTGGCCGATTGAGGATATGATGACGATGAGTGTTACAGACAGAGACATCGAGCGGGGTGATCTCGAGATGGAAATTTGGTGCGTGGAGGTGCTGGTCACCAACATAAAAGGATGAACAGGGTGGATGTACTTCCGTAAAGTAAGTGGTGTGTTGGTGTGAGCCAGCGCGTGCTGTGGGTAGCAGGGTCAAGGGTGTGTTTTTCCTCAGGCATAGGTCGACGACCTCGATTAGTAGAATCAGCTTTGGAATGCAGTTTTGGAATACAGGCATAGGCATGTTGAATTCAGATCATTTACAGGTTGTATGCCTGCTGGATAGCTGAGTGGGTGTTTGATTGGGCTCTTCTCTAAGTCGTTGATGTTTAGTGATGTTTGTATGGCTTGTGTGGGGGTTTCGGCCTGACGTCTTGGGGGGCTTCAAGTGATTTATTTGGTTGAGCAGCATGTTTGCTACTTTGTGTTTGGTGGTGGTTTATGTGCCACTTATATTGTGTTACTACTTAGGTGTACTTTTATTTTCCTTAATAAATTTTAGGATTGAGATCACTTGGATCCTGAACCTTTTTGAATATTCATTAATACATTTAATGCAGAGATATATTCATATATAAATAAATATATATATATATATATATGTATTTCTATATATATATATATATGAATGTATATAATATTTCCTAAAATATTATTTATATAATACAAAATATTTATGCTTTGCAGTAAATAATTTATATATTTAGTGAAGAATGGTTTATACAAAAAAATTAATATTAATTAACAATATTGATTAATTGTATCGAGTAATGGAAATATTTTAATGTCATTTTATTTTTCAATTTAACATATGAAACATGGGTTACATTGATTTCACATACATATATGCTACAAATAATATTTATGTAATTTATTTAAATTTTAGTATTCATTTTAGAATGTCATTATAACATGATAAATTTTATATATTATGTCTTTAATTAATTAATTTTATTTTTTTTAATATTATTACAGTTAGATATTAATTCATTTTTAATATTTTTTATTTTTTTGGAATTTAATCGTTTTTTTATTTGTTCATATATATTTATTTATTATGTTTTAATATATTCAACATGTATTCGTCTTTATTTCAATATATATCCATATTTTTTTAACAATTTTTATTTAATTGATAAAACTATTCTATTTTTCAATATTTTTTTAAGTGTAGTCATTTTTAATTATTCAATTTCAGTCATTTTTAACATGCTTTTATTTTAGATTATATATTAATTAATAATGTTAAAAATATTTTTGTAAATATTTATAAATAAATAAATTTATAAATTTATATTTACTATATTTATAAATAAATAAATATTATTTTTAAAAAAAATATTTAAATAATTATAAATATATAATTATATATTTTTTAATAATTATAAAATTATAATAAATTTATTAAAATAATGAATATATTTACTATATTTATATTTAGATTTATATATATTTATTATATACATATATATATAATTATATAAAAAAGAGAAGAGGAGGATAAAGATTAGAGCTCCTCCATGGAGACGATGTCGTTGTCCATGTTTCCTCCAATTTCCCGGCTTCCCCACACTACCTAGGATTCAATTTGCTATCTAGAGAGCCTTCATCTCTACCTGAGGATGCTTCATGTGGAAACCGTGTCCCCTCTTCTAATTCGATTGGTGTTTAACTTGCCTTCGATAAAGTTAAGGGTTCTGGTGAATTGGGAAATTTTATCTTCTACAATCTCTAGGATGCAGATGCTGGTAGGATTCGAAAAAAGTGGAGTACCACTCATGTCATCGCCGATGAGGATTCCATTACAGAACAAATGGAATTAGGTAAACACTCTCTTCTTGCACAATTAATTATTCCATTAGGTTCTAGACCATGGAGAATGGAGGAATTGGTTGATCGCTTACCCTCCATTTGGGGTTTCAATTCCTAGAGATGTATTTTTCTTGGGTGTGGATTATTTCATGTTGTGTTCCATTTTGATGAGTTGAAATTAAAGTAATGGGTGTTCAAATATATCTCCTTCAAGCTTGGGTACCTTCATATATAGGAATGGGATTACAACTTTAATCCTCTTGATATTAGAAATTAGTCTGTGTAGGCTAGGGTTATAATTTGTGGACTTAACTAGATTCTTTGGCACCCAAGAATTATGTATGATATTAAACTATCTATTACTGTTATAATTAAACTGGATATGGAAACTGAAAGCATCATATTTGGTCATTATACCCGTATGTTGGTCGAAATTGATCTCTGTTGGTCATCTACATGGAAGCCAGACCTCACCTACCATGTAGTCTCATGATCCATAGATTCTTAGAGCCAAGGATACTTTTGTTCTGCATAAACTTCTAGTCCCCTCAAGGTTCTTGGATGACATCGCATAAGAGGATGAGGATAAAGGGAAATTGGTTCATGTGGGAACTTCTTTCAATGAGGCTCTTTGTTTCGAGATTGAAAGGGAATCCGGTGAATCAAGTCATAATCAGTCTGATGAAGAGATTGCTTCTCAAACTAAAGTGGACTTAGATTTATGAAAAGAATGACTCTTTGTCACATACAAGGATAAAGGTAAATCTAAAATGGTTCCAAAGAAACCCAAGAAATGTTCTTTCTTCCTCTATATTGGTGAGTATTCTGTAATTTATGCATATGCAACCCAGATTGACTCAGCTTTTTTTGGATGTTGGGTGAGGAAACGCTTCCCTTCCTAGTGTTGTGGCAGATGGAATAAATAGTCTAGGTCTTGAACAAACTATTCCCATGTCTCTGGTTCATTTGAACCTCATACAACCTCAATGCAATGTGTGGTTTTCAGCAATCTCTCCACTGGGCATGGCAACCAAAGTAATCTTATGCCTGAGAGGTACTCTAAAGGGCTTCGTAATTCCATGACAGTGGAGGATCTAGGAGCAATGGCCGCTACCCCCACTTTGGAAGTAGTTAGTTCAATAAGAAAGTATGCAGTGTGTACTACTCCCATGGTTGTGTCTTCGAAAGATGTTAACCCCAAAGCTAGTAAATGCTTATCGTTTAATATAGGCATAAGGGCTAGTTTACATAATTAATTTGAGATTGTTGCCTTTGATACCAGTGTGAAGGATGATTCGATACGCAATGGAGCCTCGGTTGTTGACACAATAAATGTTGATCCTAATGAGGAAGCTTCTGATGATGGAGGTAGACCATGGCAACAAGTCAAGACTTAGAGGAGGGGACTATATCCTCATGGTCTTGGTGGACGAATCATTCATCACAGTATGCTCACTCACTCTCATGTTGGATAAGGATATTTTGGAATTTTTCTTCCTTTTTTTTGTGCCCTTTTAGTTTTACCTTTTCTTTATTTTTAATAAATGGTTTAGGAATTTTGACCCTACCCAAGCCTTTAAAAATATATATAATTATATAAATATACAATGATATAAATATATTTATAATTATAAATAAATAATTTTAAATATATTTATAATTATAAAAAAATAATTATGAATATATTTAGAAATATATTAATAAATGTATATTTATTAATATTTATAAATAAAAATAAAAAATTATTTTTTAAAAAACATTTATATAATTATGAATAAAAAATTATATATTTAAATAATTATAAAATTATAATAAATAAATATATAATTATATAAATATATTTACAATTTTTTTATTTATAATTATAATTATAAATCCTTTATCGGCAATACAGTTTTAGCGCTGATAAAGATGCCTTTTACCAGCGCTAATGTTTTAGAATTGATAAAATGGATCTTTATATGGGATTTTTTGTAAGTGATGATAAAAGTATCCCAAATCTATTTAAAGAACCCTAACTAGTTGTAACCAATCACGATATCTGAAGCTTTCTACAGAATCCACCTTAGGCTGATGCTCATCCTCATCAAATCCAAACTTGACTTAAGGCTCGAACAAATCCAAGGCTTGAATCCAAGGCTCAAACAAATCAAGGGTTAAATTAATCTAAGGGTCGAATGAATCCAATATTTCATGACATATTTACTTTCACTAATATGAATCAAATCTTCAATCAAAGGTATGTTAATTTTTATCCTCCTCCTCACTCTCTGATGTCTTGTTTGGTGATATATTTTTTTTCATTTTTGTTCATTATCTATTTCTATTCATTATCCATCACTACTTTCCATTCTATTTGGGGGTTTGTATGATTTTGGGTTTCTATTGATCCTTTAAGGGATTTTCTTGATTCCTTGTAGCTTATTAAGACTTCCACACACTGATTTCATCTATTCTAGTAGGTGGATCCATTAACCTTCCTTTAAATGTGGAACCATGTATGTTTGAATATTTTAAATCCATGTTTTTATCAGAGTTAAATTCTATTATAATTATCCATGATGGGGTTATAGATTTATAATTGTTTTTCTTAAGTATTCATTAACATCCAAGTAGGTTTTCTTACGTTTAAATGTCCTGAACTTCCTTCCATGGAAATAACACACACAAAGTGTTTGTTAAAACGCCACCCATGGGTTTTATTGAATAAATCGAAATGGATTTCATGTAATGATTTCTTATGAATTATAATGAATTACCATTATGTTTGATCAAGGATATCTATGAATTAGATAGTTTTGGGATATTTTTCAAGATGGTTTTTACTTTAGAAAATAGCATATAAGTATTATTTCCTTTCATTGTTTTAAATGTTTTGGAAGAGTTTCAGATGAAAATTTTCATGTATTTCATCATATTTTAATTGTAATTATGTTATGTTTGATATTTTTTACCAATTAGATTAATATTGTTTGTTATATAAACCCTTGATATTATTTCCCTAATTGATTTGTAAGTTAAAAGTGGTTCATTATTGTAATATGGATTGATCATGGGTCATTGATATCATTATATTATATTTATTATTACGAAAGGGGTTTTTCATTAAAGGGTGTTTAAAGGTGAGAGTGGGTTTATGTTTGTTGAACTATTTTAATAACTATTTTTATCATATTGAGATGTGTTATATTGTATTTTTCACCTCCACTTACATGTCATGATAAACCTTGGGTAGCTTGGTGAAGGATCTAGGGATGAGTATTACACTAGTGTGTGATCATGCTTTGCAATAAATATTTCATTTTAAGGGTTTTATCCCAATTTATCTATTAATTTTTTCAATAATATACCTTTATACATATTTTTTATAAAAATATTTTCAAGGTTCTTATATGATTTTACATAAACAATTATTATGGTTCCATTTTTATAATAATCATCTCACATATCATGTCTAAAAGTAATATGTTTTGACATTACATTATACATGCTATTATAAAATTTTGAAATTATTGCTTCACTGCCATAATTAATAGAAATAGAATGAATTGGAATATTACATAACTTAAAATCCATCATTATGTTAATTTTTTCCATTTTATAAGTTGTTTGGTGTTAAATTCTGACTCTAATGTCGAATGTGAAATGTATGTTTATTTCCCACCCTGGAAATGAAACAATGTATAATTGTAAATATATATCCAAATTGGGATCAATAATCTCCCATGATCATATTTGAAATTGAATTAGTGCATACTTAATGTAGTAAGGTAATCATTATAAAATAAACTCAAATTTTTTAGCCTTTATTAAGAATAAAAATATTCTAATTATACACTTCCAATGATTCAAGCTTGAATTAATAGAACATAAATTCATTTGACAAACCAAAAATGTGATATTGTATTAATTATATTATGTCACATACATTAAAGAAAAAATTTCACCAGAATGTTCATGTTATGATACAACTATGTTTGTGTTAATAAAAATTATAACACAAGAGTCAAATGGAGTATTTTCATCTTTGAAACCAATAAGATCAAATGTATTTTATATATTAATAATATAATGATACTGAAATAAATAATAACCCCCACTACGTATTCATACTTTAATAATTAGTATAGTATCTATTATTATACCATAACAGTTCTCATCATAGATTTGATAGCCCAAATCCACAACCCCATAAAATTTTATTAAAATTTAAGGGTAGAAATACACACACAACATGTCCAGAAGACCCAAATTTTCAAAGCGAGAAAGCCAACATCATACGGCCCAAGACCAAAAAATATCCACACTACCAATGTAGCCATGATGTCGTCCAACAGCTGCAAACCACAAAGACCTCGTGCACCTGACCACATCGATGAGGTTGGCTGAAAAAAAACTCCACCCAAGGATGCCATCTTGACACCGTAAACTATAGGTGGTCAACAACGATCATCTAAGGATGTCACCAATCCCTTCAACATCATCAATATTGTGATCATTCTCTCCCCTAATGATCATTTCCATAAGTGTGAGTCATCATGTCATTAGCTTCTATGTACATTATTATATATGATTTATTAAAATTTTCAATAGAAAAAAAACATATTTAATTGTCTTATTTTTAGTTTTAGTTCTTTTAGTTATAGAAAGTCCAAAAAATACTAAGCACCCCCATTATTTAAGATAATAATGGTTTGGTTTCATCCTCGTCAATTTTATCTCACAAATAGTTATTATTGCATTTTTTTCTTGAGACTCATCCTCCATCTCTTATATGTTGCTTAAACAAATCTAAGTATTAGTCATCCAAAATAATTACCAGCACCCAGTATGGGATGATTACTTCTCAGAATAGTTCAAGAAACATAGGTGAATGTTTATAAGAGATGCAGGATGAGTCTCAAGCAACAAAATACAATAATAACTGTTCGGGTGATGGAGCTGATGAGGATGAAAATTTTCTATAATTTTCACCTTTGGATTAATTCATAGGATAACACATACCATAGTAGAGCAATTATTTTATTAAATTCAATTGCCCATTTCCTTCAAAGTATACTAAAATTATTTGAAACAATCAAATGTTGGGTTGACATTATTATAATTATCTATAACATTCACCTTTGATAATGAATATCTCATGTATATTTATTTATTTGTTACAAAAAATGAATATTTTATGAACCTAATATGATGGATATGAATTGAAAATTGATTCACACAAATCATTTAACAAAATATTATAAATATTAAGTTAAAGTGTTCATCAATTTTTTAGTAGATCATGAATATGAACCTTCTCAAATCATTTATCCATGTTTATGTTGTTTATATTCAAGACAAATTAGTCTGTAAGAGTTGGAAGAACATTTGATTTTTCACAGAATAGATCAGACCTATAAATGTTCGACTAAACATGAGGAGAAACTGAACTTACACACCAATTGGGATGATACTAGATTTTATGGATCATTTAATATAAATACCAGTGTAAATGATGGTGAAAATCACATGGAAGAAATGACAATGAAAATTGAATATGACCTTCTTGATTGTCCAAAGTTGTTTTGAGAAGTTAAATAGCTACGATAAGAGAGCATTGTATACTAGTTTTAATAAATACACAACATTGTCAGCTATATTATAGTTATGTCATTTGAAAGGTACACTTCTAGAAATTGAATCATTTGTGACGAAATCCAATTACAAAAGGTCATATTTAATGAGGTCCCATCACCAATTCCCCATTGTAGAAAACGACATCACAAATAATTTAGTCGGGTTTAAAAAAATCCTTTTTGGGATAAGCACATTGTAAATACTGAAAAAAATAAAAAAAAACAATATTATTTAAATATAAAATAATAATAATAATAATAAATAAATAAATAAATAAATAATAATAATAGTAGTAAAAACTCATAAAATTAATAATAAAATAATAAAATAATAAAATAATAAAATAAGAATAAAATAATAAAAAATACAATATTCACAATAATATTAAAAACAAACTATATAGAAACAAAAATATATGGATTAATAAAAATATTAGAATTTTTTTGCATTCAAATGTTTATTAGAAAAAATATATAAATAACTGAGGAGGAGGGTCATATGTAGGAGCTGGTGGAGGGAGGATTATCCCTAAATCAAGAGCCAGACTTCATTTGTACTTCATCGTCTGCTCCTGTTGTTGTTGCTACCATCGACACATCTCCTTCTGTTGCTACTACTACTGCCGACAGAGCTCTTCCTGCTCCCTGTGTGTGGTCTCTATAATCTCACCTGGAGCTCGTAGCTACTTCTCATATTGTGCAGTAGATGATGATGACTCTTCACGATTTCCTCTCGATTTGTACGATGATGTCACATCGGTACCATAATAACTCCCAGACATCAACCGAAAGCCGATACCAACAACTCGACCATTCTCGAAGACATACTGAGCCAGCTGCATCCATGATGCATCATCAAATCCTGCTGCACTGAAGGTTTGATCCTCAGTCTTGACATGACTCTCAACCTATTTCTGAGACATCATGACCTCATATAACTCCTTCAATTTCAATTTAAAATTAAAATAGTTAAAATATTATTTGTAGTTAATTTTAAAACACCAAAAGAAACTATACTAACCATAATATGATGTCGGTGATCACCTGTAATCTCTCCACTAATAGGATCATTGTACATCCTCCTATAAATGTAGAACTCCTTAATATTGGGTTTTTAGTGCCTATATAAATATAAAATAAACATTTTACATTTAAAGTTATATAAATTATTAAAAAAATCACTTTCTATAAATCACCAATGCATACTAAATGTACGACTACTAGCTTGATGTGTCATATCCCACCTCCCCCAATTCAACTGACCTAATAATTCTCTCCTCTGAAAAGTATCTCACGTTCAATATGAACATAATTCATCCTAACCCTGAGATAATATGTAATCTGGTTGGTGGGCACAACATTACTGATCAAATTCCAGGGCTCTCACTTTCCACAAGTCTTTTCTCCTCTGATTGTACAAAAAATGATGAAAATATTCATGCATACAACCCTCCCATGCCTCTTAGATAAATTCCCATATTCTATCATCGACGAGATACTATAAACAGTAAAATTAATTAATAATATCATGTTATTAATCATATAAATATCTAAATAACAACTATTTTTTATGCACTATCCAATGATTGAACATGCGATGCTTAACATCAATGGAAATTTGATCCCATGTAACCCATGTTTCAGAAAAATAATTCTACAATATAGCACTTCTCTGTCCAACTACTATATACAAAAAGTTGTGAAAAATAGATCAAATAATAAAATAATTAGTATATAAATAAATTAAAGACAATTAATGAAACTAACTAAAATACATAACTAAACATACCTCCACATGCATGGATCAAGGCAACCATGGATTTCCACCAGTGGATGTTAGTGGTTAGGATTGGGTTGGAGAAGCCTCCCCTTCCTGTCTTCCATAATTCCATCCTATCATGTGGTCTAGACACTTCAACTCGAGTTTTAGCCATTAATAGGAAGGTGTTCCATCTTCTGCTGATCTCCTGGGAGGACTTCATGAAGGTGTGGACTCAAATCCACTGATTCGTTGGAAAATGGAGGTTCAATCTCTTTCAGTGGATGATATAATCACCCTTCGACTATGATTCTACTAAATTAGTGGTTTAGATAAACTTACATTGTCTTTACCACCCCTTTCATAGCCATGGATTTCTTCGTGGTACTAGTAATTCCATTAGATCCTTCCTCTATTCAGATAAGTGCATGCTTCAACTATAGTATGCAGGTGTTGCTCAGATTTGTATTGAAATGGATCTTTCTCATACTCTCCCAGACTGTATTCTTCTTAGAGTGGGTGATGCTATCTCATGGGGCAAGCCTTGGCCTTCCTCTCCCCAGCGCGTTTCTCCACTAGATGTCATCTCCAAGGGCACTCCCTCACAATTTGTAGAAAGCATCAATACATGCTTGGTGTCCCTCCCACTACACACTCCTCAGATTATGTGCAGCCCTTCACTACTATAAAAAAGCCTTTAACACCGCTCACAAAAAGCATTGATAAAGGGGGCCTTTTATCAGGGATTTTTAGCACTGATAAAGGTTAACCTTTATCACTGCTTTTCTTTAGTGTGTATCAAAGGTACCTTTTATTAGAATTTTATTTTTAGTATTGATAAAGGGAAAATATTATTATCACTTTATCTTTAGCGTTAATAAAGGTTCCAAATAAAATGAAAAAGTTAAACAAATGAAAAGTAAAAATGAGTAAATAAAAAATATTTTAAATTTTATTAATTAAATAATTATTGATAAAAATGAATAAATTTAATATACATATATATAAATTATAAGTACCATAAAATAGTATATAATAATATATAGTTTTTTAAAATGAATAAAATAAAATAATTAAACAAATAAAAATTAAAAATGAGTAAATTTAGAAAGATATTAAACATTTTATTAGTTAAACAATTATTGATAAAAATGAATAAATTTAATATATATATATCTCTCTATTATTAATATTGATAAATATTATAAATTAAATATGGATATATAAAATGAATAAATTTTAATATAATTAATTAAAAAATAAATAATAAATAAATTGTAATAATTAAAAAAAACTAAAAATGAATAAATTTTAATAATTAAACAAAAATTTAAAAATTAATAATTTAACAAATTATTAGAAAAATTATTAATGAAATAATTATCAATATAAATGAATAAGTTTAATATATATATATATATTAATTATGAATAGTAATAGATAATATATATTAAATAAAAAGGTATGCAAGGACCGGAATTTGTACGAGCCAGTTGGAAAAGATCATAAACTTTAGGACTAAGGGTGATGGTGAAGACCTCTTATCAACGACGACATGGGGAGTGGGTTTGGGATGACCACAGATGACAATAGTGGGCCCCGATTGAGCCTTTTTTTGGGGATGGCCTTATTACTTTTCAGTGTTGGCATTCAAATGCGGGAGCCAATTGGGAGGTGTGGGATCTCGATAGTCTGATGGGCATGCTCGTCTCAAATGTCCTGTGAGAATCTCCATGGCGAAATTAGGATGGACATCCAGAAAGGATGATCCTTGAGCAGAGGGAGAACCTTGCTTCCGATGATGACTATGTGCGGGTTTCAGATTCACTTTATAGAAGAGTTGTTGGCCAGTGGAGGCTACAACAACGACGAGTGTTGCGTATAGAGACATCGAGCGGGGTGATATCGGGATGGCAATTTGAAGCACGGAGGTTCTGGTCACCAACATACAGGGATGAATAGGGCTGATTTACTTTCGGAAAGGTGGTGGTGGGTTGCTATGAGCCAGCTCCTGCTGTGGGTAGTGGGGTCAAGGGCATATTTTTTCTCAGGCATAGGTCAACGACCTCAATTAGTGGAATCAGCTTTGGAATGTAGTTGTAAAATAAAAGCGTAGGCATGTTGACTTCAGATCATTTAAATGGTGTATGCCTGTTGGACAGTGGAGTGGGTGTTTGATTGGGCTCTTCTCTGAGTCATTGATGTTTAGTGATGTGTGGATGGATTGTTGTGGGGGTTTTTGCCTGACGTCTTGTGGGGATTTGGATGATTTATTGGGTTAAGAATCATGTTTGATACTTTTTGTTTGGTGGTGTTTTATATGCCAGTTATGTTGTCTTACTACTTAGGTGTACTTTTATTTTTTAAAATAAATTTTAGGACCGAGATCACTCGGATCCTGAACCTTTTTTACTATTCATTAATACATTTAATGTAGATATATATATATATTTATATGAATGTATATAATATTTCCTAAAATATGATTTATATAATACAAAATATTTATGATTTACATTAAATAAGATTTATATTTAGTGAATAATGTTTTAAAAATAATAATTAATATTAATTAAAAGTATGGATTAATTGTATCGAGTAATGGACATAATTGAATGTCATTTTATTTTTCAATTTAACATATCAAACATGTGTTACATTGATTTCACATAATGATTATTCAATAAAAACACATATTTTGATTACATTTTAAGGGTATTAAATGTTAATTTTTTATCTTATGGGCCAGAGTTAGTGGATTTTAATTTTGAACATCCATTCTCATCATTTGTGCACATCATGCCTAATATGCACCAATTTAGGCCCAATGTTTATCAAATTATAATGAATTTAATTATCCATATTTTAATTTGATATTTTGGTAAATGGATATAAACATATATATGAACATTTTTCATTCAGGTATCAATGAAGGTTTCATAAATGATGATGGAGATATTTGGCGATTAAAGGAAACAATTCTAGAGAAGGCAGATTGGATATCATCCCACTGATGGGAATGTGGGGCCCACAATACAGGCCCAATGAAGCCCAAAATTAATGAGAGGCTATAAGAAATATATAATAACAAATAACTATTCTGGATCCAGTGCTAATTCATCTTAAATGGTGGTGATTATGGTGGCCCAAGTTGAAGCTTCAATTATGGGCTAGATTCTGCAGCCCAGAAAAACATCCCACTATTTATATCATATCTCGCGAACAAATCATTATTTTTGGCGGAACATTTATAGTCTGTTAGGGGACATCTGGGGATTCATTTAAGTCTTATAGGTCCCACTCCAATTCTGCTTTCTAGAAGGTCCTTTCTGTGCTTCTTTCCGGTGGATGCAAGCTGGCTGCAACTTCGGGGCAACAAGTGGAAAATTCTCTCTACGTTAATGTTCCACCCACATTTCCCCAACACAATTAATTAATTGCACATGGGATGTTGGGGGATCGTCCAAGGATTCATTTTTTCCTCTTCAAGACAGTAGTGGTGGAGGATTTAGGGATCTTGGATCTTTGTTTTGATTGTAATGTTATTATGCCAAATTGTCTTTGTAGCATTTTTCCTTCCCATGTAAGTTGTTCGAATCACCTTAGTTTATAATAAAATTTCTTCTTATTATCTTGTTCTATTCTTACTCTTATCACCTTGATATCATTGCCTCAAGGTGTGAATTTATTCAGACCAAACCTTGTGATTGTGTTCACACAACGGTGGAGTGATCGTGTTTTTTGTTGTTGTTGTTTATTTTATTTCTTCAATTCCACCCTCATAAGTCTACTTCCCGCTTCTGTTGAGAACATGTTATCAATGGAGGGCTAGTTATTTTATGGGTTGATTCAAGGGAGTAGAAAGGGGGTGAATTTTATGTTATTTATCACTCCTTAAATGTTATTAATTTCTTTTATTAGAGTTTCTTTCATTAAATGAGTTTCTCTCTTCCTCTTCCTTATTGAATTTATTCGCCCCAATTTTATGTGCTAAGTAGATCCTTTACCTTAGAGTGCTCATGAAAATGATCCTACAAGTGTATAGATTATTATAATGTTTTTGTGAAGTTGATTAATCAGTAAGTTATGAGGGTAGTTTGAATTCATTTCATGAATCCTTCTCGGGTTAATGAAATTGAAATCGTAAAAAAAGGAATTCATTCATCCCACCCCGAGCAATAACCTAGGATCAACTCATTTCACATAAATTGAATTCACATAGATCTTAGTGATCTTTTAAAACTCATCTAAAAAACCCAAGTTGGCCACTTCATAGCCAAAAATCCATCTCTTTATTTTGTGTGTCTAAAGGTTCTTCTTAGGTCTCTGAGGATTCGACAACCAAAGCTACACTACAGGCGACCGCTTGACCTTTAAAACTTGGGTAAATTTTGGTGACACAAAATTTTGGCGCCGTTTCTGAGGACCAAGTAAAATCCTTAGACCAAAACCTTCTTTCCTAACCCCAATTCTTCTATTCTCACCCAAGATCTCTTATCTTTTCCCTTTCTCGCTTTTTTTTTTCTTTTGGCGCATGTCCGCCTACACCCGCAATAACTCAAACAGGCTAGTTAGGGTGGAAAGTCAGAGGATAGGGGAGTCAAGTACACCATTGGATCATAATATTCCTAATACCCCAGAGTCAAATATTGATTCAATTTCAATGGAGGGTCTTCAAAGAAACCAACTCATAAACCCGGGTGGGAACCAAAATGTAAATCCAAATGAGGCATCCCCGAATTTGGGGAATGCAGTCGATCAAACCATGAATGACTACCTTACACCTACCTGGACCAATGCACCCTCTTGCATTAGGCATTCTTCCCTAGGAGATGCCCACTATGTCTTTAAACCTCATGTCCTAAACTACCTTCCAACCTTCCATGGGATGGAGTCAGAAATTCCTTACTTTTATGTCAAGGAGTTCAATGACATTGTTCGATCCATGTTCTCACCACATCAACTTGAGTTAGCTAAGATAAGGCTCTTTCCATTCTCACTTAAGGATCGAGCAATCAAATGGTTAAATAATTTGATACCTTCATCAATCCGCACTTGGAACCAACTGCAAAGAAAATTTTACAAAAAATACTTCCCCCATCACAGAACCATTGCACTAAAAAGGAGAATCCAAAACGTTTTTTAAAAAGAGGGAGAGTCATTTTATGAAACATGGGAGAGGTTAAAAGACACACTAAACATGGTTCCACACCATGGTTTTTCTATTCTTGAACAAGTAAGAATTTTCTATAAAGGTTTGGGCTTGGGGAACAAACAATTCATTGATATGATGTGTAATGGGACCTTTAAAAACAAATCCCCAAATGATGCTTACGAGTATCTAGAAATCCTTACTGAACAAAACCAAACATGGGGAACATCACCTTATTCTGAAAAGCCTCAAAGAACTGCTGGAATGCATACACTTAGAGAAGAGAAAATCCTTAGGGCGAAACTTTCCGCAGTCTCTTGGAAGGTTGAAGAGATAGACCATAGGAAAATCCACAAAATCCAAACTATAGACCTTGTTTTCACAATCTATGACAAATATGACCACAAAGAAGACAACTGCCCAACCATTCCATCCATCAAGGATGTTCTTTTAGGAGGACCACCTACTGAATTCAATGGCCTAAACTTTCAAAATCCCCAACACACAAACACATTCAACCCAAGGTATAATGACCACCCAGGATTTCGATGGAAAGATAACCAACAACCTAGCCAACCACAAGGACCAAACCCATACCCTACACAAAATTTTCAAAACCATAACCAATTCCAACCACAACCAGTCCAATACCAACATACTCTAGTCCAATACCAATAACCCATCCAACAACCAAAGTATCCAACTGGGATTACCTAACCAACACAAACCCCTTCCCAATATGTCACTCTCCCAATCCTTGAACAACAGTGCAAACAAATGGAAAGGTTGAACTCAGAAGTCTCTTGCCTTAAAAAAGAACTTCAAACCATCAAAACTGGAAAGGTACCAATGAACACACAGGCCATTCCACAACAATCATCAAGGGGAGAGACAAGTTTCACTAAAATAACTCATGAACATCTAAAGGTTGTGAAAGTTTTGAGAAGTGAAAAATCAATTGAGAAACCAAAACCAATAGTTAAAAAACCACCTTAAGATTCAAAATCTAATGAAAATTCAAATTCAAATAAAATACATGAACAAACTGAAGAAACTAATAAAAATGTGAAAGAAACAACTCTTCAAAAAACAACCCCACAACCTGCCCCATTTCCTCAACGCATTAGGTGGAAAACCAAGCCTGGATTGAGTGAAACATTGATGGAAATATTCTCACAAGTCAAGTTTAAAATTCCGCTCCTCGATGCCATTAAAACCATTACTTCATACTCAAAATACCTTAAGGACCTCTTCAAATTTAAAAAGAAATTCTCACATAAGAACCAAGTCATTCTGGCAGAAAATGTTAGAATAACCATCCAAGGAACCCTTCCTCTAAAGATGAAAGACCCAGGATGCCCTTACATAAAGGTTGAACTAAGAGAGAACAAAGTTGTCACAACCTTTTGTAATCTAGGAACCATTGTGAACCTCATTCCTTATTCCATGTAATGTCAGTTAGGTCTCAAAGAACTCCAACCCACATCTGTCACTCATCAACTTGCTGATCATAGTATTCGAGTTCCAAAGGGGATCTTAAAGGATGTTTTGGTAAAAGTTGAAAATTTCATTTACCCATCTTACTTCATTGTTTTGGACAATCACCCAATCTTAGGTCATAGGGAGCAAACCCCAATCATCCTTGGTTGTACCTTCCTTGCAACAATCAACTATGTTATCTGAGTCCGAAATGGGAACATGACCATTACCTTTGGAAACATGAGTCTAGACTTGAACATCTACAACAAAAACTCTCAAATTGGTGATGATGAAGAGATCGATGAGGTTAATTGGATAGGTAGTGTTGATAGTGAACTCAAATAACATCAAGGAATTACTGAAGGGTGTTTAAGTCAAGAAGAGATTTATTGTCTTTGTTCACATGAGGGAAATTTGTCTCATGGGCTTGAATCTCATTCAGATAGCTCTATTGATGATTTTCTAGAATCACCAATCAATGATACCATGGGTGAAATCAATAACATCGAGTCCATACCCATTCATAAAACTACTCTAGCAAATTTAGTGTATGAGAATTCTTTTCACAAGGAACCAATTTTGTCAAGAAATCTGAACAAAGAAACTGAGTACAATAAAAAGTCTCATCCTTTCTTGGAAAGTGATAACCACTCTGATCTTGAGTTTAAGGTTTTACCTTCATCACTCAAGTATGCGTTCTTAGGGGACAATAAATCCTTTCCTATTGTCATTTCTTCCTCTCTTGAAGCTGATCATGAGATGATTCTTCTAGATGTCCTTAGGTGACACAAGAAATCCATTGGATAGACCTTATCTGATATTCCTAGGACTATCCCACTTATCGGGACTCATAGAATTGTTCTAGAATCCGATTCAAAGCCATGTCATCAACCCTAGTGGAGACTCAATCCTAATCTCATGGATGTAGTGAGAAAAGAACTTTTGAAATTGTTAAAATCTAGTATCATCTATCCTATAGCTGAGAGTGAGTGGGTTAGACCAATCCATGTGGTTCCAAAGAAGGCTGGAATCACAGTAATAACCAATACGGATGGAGAGACGCTTCCAAAAAGGGTTAGTAATGAATGTAGATTCTGTATTGACTATAGGAATCTCAATTGTTGTACCAAGAAAGACCATTTCCCCTTTCCCTTTATTGATCAATTCCTCGAGTGAGTGGCGGGTCATCAATTTTACTACTTCCTAGATGGATTTTCAGGGTATAATCAAATCTATGTATCCTTAGAGAATCAAGGAAAAACAACCTTCACTTGTCCATTCAGCACTTTTTCCTTCAATTGAATGCCCTTTGGGTTATGTAATTCCCTTGGTACCTTCCAGCGGTGCATGATGGGAATCTTCTCAGACATGGTGGGGGATTGTTTAGAGGTCTTCATGGATAATTTCTCTATCTTTGGGGATAATTTTGAGGGATTCCTTCTAAATGTTTAAAAGGTTTTTTCAAGTTGTGATGATAATAATCTCATAATAAATTGGGAAAAATGTCATTTCATGGTAAGGGAAGGACATGTTCTTGGTCATCTGGAATCTGGTAGAGGGATTAAAGTTGATAAAACTAAGGTTTTCATCATTTGTTACCTTCCCTCTCCTAAAAATGCTAAGGAAGTGATTCCATCTTAGGACATGCTAGTTTTTATAAAAGGTTCATTAGGAATTTCAGATCTATTGCTCGACCACTTTGTGCTCTATTGGTAAAAGATGTTCCATTTTTATGGACAGAAAGCTGTGAGGAATCATTCTCTACACTCAATTAAACTATTATATCTCCATTTATCATGTAATCTCTAAATTGGAAACTTTCTTTCAATCTCATGTGTGATGCAAGTGACTTCGCTGTAGGAGCAGTCTTAGGAAAATAGTGTGAGAAAAATCCATGTGTCATTGCTTATGTAAGAGAATCTTTAAATGATGCACAAATAAACTACACAACCACTGATAAGGAGTTTCTTTCTATTGTCTTTGCCTTAGAGAAATTTGGGTCTTATCTCTTAGGATCACCCATCATTTTCTTCACTGACCATTCAGCCCTAAAATACCTTTTCCAAAAACAAGATGCCACAGATAGATTGATTAGGTGGGTCCTTCTTCTTCAAGAGTTCGATTTAACCATTATGGATAAAAAGGGTGTTGAAAATGTTGTAGCTGATCACCTCTCTAGGATGGAATTCAAAGACAACTCACATCACCTCTATGTGTCTGATTCATTTCCCGATGAGCAGCTCTATTCAGTGAGTTATTGCCCTTGGTATGCTGACATAGCAAACCATTTGGTGACTGGTGACATTCCAAAATTCCTAGGGAACCAAGCTAAGAGGAAATTCCTTTTTGATGTCAAACACTATGTGTTTGATGATCCTTATCTCTTCAAGTTCTGTCCTAATCAAATCATCAAGAGATGTGTTCCTGAGTCTGAGCAAGAGTCCACTCTAAAATTTTTTCATGGAGAGGCATGTGGAGGCCACTTTTATACAAAGATAACCACTACAAAGGTCCTACAAAGTGGTTTCTACTGGCCGAACCTCACTAAATATTCCTTCCAATTCTTCAAAAGTTGTCCTCAGTGTCAGCAATTAGGATCCATTTCCAAAAGGAATCAAATGGCCCTCACTCCCATTCTGGCCGGTGAAATCATTGATTATTGGGGAATTGATTTCATGGGACCCTTTCCAAACTCTAAGGTATACCTCTACATCCTCTTAGCTGTTGATTATGTCTCAAAATGGGTTAAATCCATTCCTAGCAAGTCCAATGACCATCATGTAGTGATCCGGTTTCTGAAAGAGCATATATTTTCCCAATTTGGAATTCTTAGGGCTATAATCAGTGATCGAGGAACCCATTTCTGTAATCGCCCATTCGCTTCACTCATATCTAAGTATGGAATTTCTCATAAATTTTCCACTGCGTACCATCCTCAAACAAATGGTCAAGCGGAGTTAGAAAATAGAGAGATAAGCAAATTCTTGAAAAAATTGTCAACCCCTCTAGGAAATATTGGTCTGAGAAACTCTTCTATGCTCTTTGGGAAAATCATACAGCATTCAAAACCATCCTAGGAATGTCACCATATTGGTTGGTTTATGGAAAAGCATGCCATTTACCTGTTGAAATTGAGAATAAGACATTTTGGGCAATCAAAAAAATGAATTTTGACATTTCTTTAGCTAATGAAAATAGGAAATTAGATCTTAATGAACCTTACAAACTTAGGATGGAGGCTTATGAAAATTCCAGGATCAATAAATCTAGAGTTCAAGCCTACCAATCTAGGAATATCAAAGTCAAACAATTTTTACCGGAAAAACGTGTGCTCTTGTATAGTTCAAAACTTCATTTACACCTAGGAAAGTTAAGGTCTATATGGTCAGGTCCATTCATAGTGCATCATGTCTACCCCCTGGGGCATTAGAGATTCAGGATCCCACAAGTGGTAACATTTTTAAGTTCAATGGTCATAGGTTAAAACCATTCATTGAATCATTAAATAAACAAGAAATAGAGGTAGGGTTAACAGAGCCAACCTCTGAACCAGGAAAAAATTGATAGATTTAGGATCCATGTCGGGCTAACGATGTTAAAAAAAAGCACTGCGTAGGAGGCAACCCATGGTTTTCATGTTTCTAATCATTGTGAATCATCTTTGGTTTCCTTCTTCTTTATTTTTTTTTAAAAAAATATAGACTTTTGACCTGTTCTTCTTTTATGAGTAAGGATGGTCATGAAAGGGGATCACCGTATTCATTCGTGTCATGCGGTGTGATAACTGAGTAATACCTTACCTAGAAAATATAAAGAAGATAATGTATCATCAAATTATTTTTATTTTATGTTTTTGTAGGTATTTAATAAAAAATAAATTGTTGACATTTTCATCTTTTATAAGTTAGGATGGGTATGAAAGGGGAGCACCGTATTCATCTGTGTCATGTGGTATGATTCCTGAGTAATACTTTACCCAGAAATTTAATAAAAGACAATGTATCATCAGTTTATTTTTATTTTATGTTTTTGTATGTATTTAAAAAAATATATTGTTGACATGTTCTTCTTTTATGAGTAAGGATGGGTATGGAAGGGGAGCACCGTATTCATTCGTGTCACGCGGTGTGATCCCTGAGTAATACCTTACCGAGAAATTTAATAGAAGACAATGTATCATCAGTTTATGTTATTTGTACGTTTTTTTATAGGTTAAAAAATACAAAAAAAATAATATATATATATTAAAAAAAATTAAAGGCATGTCATAGGTCATTAGGAAAATCTGGTCACAACCGTCCAAGCCATTAGGAGACAAACCAGAACTAAAGGGAGATAGGGGAATGCATTTTCAACATCAACCACCAGGTGAATTCATTCCATAATTTTCATTCTCAATGTCTTCGTTGAACTTCTATCCTACCCCTTCTATGTTTCAATTATTTAAACACTAGGGACAGTGTTATTCTAAGTTGGGGGGAGATGAAAATGTGTGGAAGGAGCAATTTCATTAACCTTGAATATGATAACACACTTTCCAAACTCCAAAATTGGATATCAAATAATTTTTCATGCCTTGATTGTGATTTTAATGCAAGTTTATGTTCATGTGCATAGGTATTGGAAAGTGCGGTTGTCCAATGTCATTTTTCACCATTTATATTTTCATCCAATTATATAAAAAACACAATGCACGTCCTCTAGATTGTGGGGTTTTATTTTGAGTTCTTGGGGACCCATAATAAATAGCATATGATTGGCGATCATTTTAATTTTAACATGAGTATTCAAAAAAATGAATTGCGCGTAGAGAAATGAATTGACCTAATGTGTGGCTTTCGGCACTTGGGGATCATGACTCCATAGTTTTCTAGCCCAGAGTTAGGAATTTTATCTCTATTTTTGGTAATTTGAATTTTTTTTCATTGAGTTAACTCGAGATGATGCCCGAGTATGTGAGCTTCACTTGGTACCCTATGGTTTTTGAGCCTGGGAGTCATCGGCAAAGTCTTTCTACATGGGTTGACTCAATTGAGTTCAATTTCAATTACCATGG
Source organism: Viscum album (assembly GCA_963277665.1). NCBI lineage: Eukaryota > Viridiplantae > Streptophyta > Magnoliopsida > Santalales > Viscaceae > Viscum > Viscum album. The sequence continues at coordinate 1,266,093,037 of OY728157.1, read as the reverse complement.
AAAAATTTCAAAAAAAATCAAAAAAAAAAAAACAAATAAAATAAAAATTGAGTACTTATATTATTATTAAAATTTGATTTCTCCTAGCGCTTCCATCTTCTCTCCCTCGAATAAAAATGAACCCCCATATCTATTGTGAGGCACAATACTTCATCATGCTTAATTGAATTTGGATAAAATATGGAGATGAATTTGAACAAAGGAATGGGATTGGGATTGAGATATGCCTATGTACATATCTTGTTTTAAATGATTTTTATCGGTTTCATAATTGTTTGGTATAAGATCTTTGGGTGACAAATGTGTATTAAAATGTTTTTGGAAAAGGTCATTCGAATTTCATTTCTATGAGATATATTTTTCTTGGGACTAGAAAAACTTAAGTTGGGGGTGTGATTATCCAATAAAAACACATATTTTGATTACATTTTAAGGGTATTAAATGTTCATTTTTGATCTTATGGGCCTGAGTTAGTGGATTTTAATTTTGAACATCCATTCTAATCATTTGTGCACATCATGCCTAATATGCACCAATTTAGGCCCAATGTTTCATCTCATTTTAAGGAATGTAATTATCCATATTTTAATTTGATATTTTGGGAAATGGATATAAACATAAATATGAACATTTTAAATATAAGGATTAATGGAGTATTCATAAAGGATGATGGAGATATTTGGCGATGAAAGGAAACAATTCTGGAGAATGCAGATTGGATATCATCGCTCTGATGGGAATTTAGGGCCCCCAATACAAGCCTGATGAATCCCAAAATTCTTGGGAGGATATTGTAAATATATAGGAACAAATAATTCTTCTGAATCCAGTGCTAATTTGTCTTAAATGGTGGTGATTATGGAAGCCCAATTTGAAGATTCAATTCTGGGCCAGATTCTGTGGCCCAGAAAAACATCTCACTATTTATATCATATCTCGCGAACGGCTTATTATTTTGGGCGGAAATTTTTCATTCTGTTAGGGGACATCTGTGTCTTCATTTATGTATTCTATGACCCACTACAATTCGGCTTTCTAGAAGGTATTATAGGAGCGTCTTTCCAGTGGATGCAAGCTGGCTGCAACTTCGGGGCAAGAAGTGGAAAAGTCTCTATACATTAATGTTCCACCCACCTTCCCCCAACACAATTAATTAATGACACATGGGATGTTGGGGGATCATCCAAGGATTAATTTTTTTCCTATTTAATACAGTATTGTTAGAGGATTTAGGGATCTTAGAGCTTGGTTTTGATTGTAATGTTATTATGCCAAATTGTCTTTGTAGCATTTTTCCTTCCCATGTAAGTTGTTCAAATCACCTTAGTTTTTAATAAAAGTTATTCTTCTTCTATTGTTCTGTTCTTCATCTTATCAACATGACACCATTTCCTCAATGTGTGAATTTATTCAAACCAAACCTTGTGATTTTGTTCACACAACGGTGGAGTGATCGTGTTTTTTTGTTGTTGTTTATTTTACTTCTTCAATTCCACTCTCATAAGTCTACTTCCCGCTTCCGTTGAGAGCATGTTATCAATAGAGGGCTCAATATTTTATGGGTTGATACAAGGGAGTATCAAGGGGATAAATTAGATGTTATTTCTCATGCTCTAAATGTTATTAATTTCTTTTATTTCATTTTCTTTCATTAAATGAGTTTCTCTCTTCCTCTTCCTTATTGAATTTATTCGCCCCACTTTTATGTGATAAGTAGATCATTTACCTTGGAGTGATCATGAAAATGATCCTACAATTTTATAGATTATTAGCATGTTTTTGTGAAGGTGTTTAATCAGTAAGTTAAGAGGGTAGTTGGAATTCATTTCATGAATCCATCTCGAGTTAATGAAATTGAAATCGTAAAAAAAAGGAATTCATCCAACCCACCCCGAGCAATAACCTAGGATCAAATCATTTCTCAAAAATTAAATTCACATAGATCTGAGTGCTCTTTTAAAACCCATCTAAAAACAACCCAAGTTGGCCACTTCATAGCCAAAAATCAATCTCTTTATTTTGTGTGTCTAAAGGTTCTTCATAGGTCTCTGATGATTTGACAACCCAAGCTGCACTGCAAGTGACTGCATGACCCATAAAACTTGGGTAAATTTGGGCGACACCACATACATATATGTAATTAACGCATGTTTCTCTACAATACACACACACAAATATTTTTCCAATTAATGAAATCTTATATAGAAACACATACAAATAATATTTATGTAATTTATTCAAATTTTAGTATTCATTTTAGAATTTCATTATAACATGATATATTTAATATATTATGTATTTAATTATTAAATTTTATTTATTTATTTTTAATATTATTATAGTTTGATATTAATTCATTTTTAATATTTTTTATTTTTTATTTTTTTGGTAATTTAATAATTTTTTATTTTTTATTTATATTTATTTATTTATTATGTTTTCATATTTTCAAAATGTATTCATCTTTATTTCAATATATATCCATATTTTTTTAACAATTTATATTTAATTGATAAAATTTATCTATTTTTTAATATTTTGTTAAGTGTACTCATTTTTAATTATTCAATTTCACTCATTTTTAACATGATTTCGTTTAAGATTGTATATTCATTAATAATGTTAAAAATATAAATGTAAATATTTATAAATAAATATAATTATAAATTAATATTTACTATATTTATAAATAAATAATTTTTATTTTTTAAAAAAGTGTTTATATAATTATAAATAATTAATTATATATATTTAAATAATTATAAAATTATAATGAATTTATTTAAATAATGAATATATGTACTATATTTATATTTATATTTATATTTATTTATTAAATATATATATAAGAGAATAGGAGGATGCATATTAGAGCTCCTCCATTGAAACGACGTCGTCGTCTATGTTTCCTCCAATTTCACTGCTTTCCCACACTACCTAGGTTTCAATTTGCTGCTTATAGAGCCTTCGGCTCGGTCTGAGGATGCTTCATCTGCAAACCATGTCCCCTATTCTAATTCCATTGGTGTTCAACTTGCATTCGATAAAGTTAAGGGTTCAGGTGAATCGGGAAATTGCCTCTTCTACAATCTCTAGGATGTAGATGCTGGTAGGATTTAGAAAACGGGTAGTACCACTCATGTCATCACCGATGAGGATCCCATCACAGAACAAATGGAATTAGGTAAACACTCTCTTCTTGCTCGATTAATTATTCTGCGAGGTTCTAGACCATGGAGAATTGAGGAATTGGTTGATCGCTTATCCTCCATTTGGGGTTTCAATTCCTAGAGATGTATTTTTCTTGGGTGTGGATTCTTTCATGGTATGTTCCCTTTTGAGGAATTGAAATTGACATCATGGGTGTACGAATCTATCTCATTCAAGCTTAGGTACCTTCATATATAAAAATGGTATTACAACTTTAATCCTCTTGAGACTAGAAATTACTCTGTGTAGGCTTGGGTTATAATTTATAGACTTAACTAGATTCTTCATCACCCAATAATTCTATATGATATTTGGATATCTATTAGTGTTTGAATTAAAATAGACATGGAAACCGAAAACATAATCTTTGGTTATTATGCTCGTATGTTGGTTGAAATTTACCTCTTCTCCACTTTGGTTAGTAAGGTTTATCTTTTAACTATTAATGATGAATTCCCATTGAGAATTGTTTGTGAAAAGGTCCCAAATTTTTTTAAGGATTTTAAGATCATTGGTCACAACATATCTATTTGTAGTAAAAATCCTTTTTCTTGATTTTTGTTACATTAAAGGTCATGTAGAGAAGGATTGTAATAATAAGTTAAAGAGAGAGATTAATTTTAACAATACAGGGGGGGGGGGGGGGGTCTCAAGGTCCCCCTACTGGTCAAGAACTAGGTATCCAACCTGATGTTTCAATTGGTGTTGGATCCCTTAGTGGTCACCAACAGAAACGGAAGATACCATATGTCCTCCCTGAATTCTCAAAGTTGCCTCATGAGTTACAGGTTGCTTCTGGTCATCTACATGGAAGCCATACCTCACCTACCATGTAGTATCATGAGCCATAAATGCTTCGAGCCAAGGCTACTTCTGTACTACTAAAATTCTAGGCCCCTCAAGTTCCTAGGATGACATTGTATAAGGGCAGGATGACAAATGGAAATTGGTTCATGTAGGAATATTTTTCAAGGAGGCTCTTTGTTTCGGGGTTGAAAGAGAATCTAGGGAATCTAGTCATAATCAGTTTGATAAAGATCTTGCTTCTCAAAACTAAAGTGTACTTAGATTTATGAAAAGAATGACTCTAGGTCAATTCCAAGGGTAAAGGTAAATATAAAATGGTTCAAAAGAAACCCAAGAAATATTCTTTCTCTCTCTACAATGGTCAGTGTTCTGGAATAGATGCATATACTACCCATATTGACTCAACTTCTTATTTGGATGTTTGATGAGGAAAGGCTTCCCTTCCTGGTGCTATGTTAGATGTGAGAAATAGTCCAAGTCTTTACCAAACTTTGCCCATGTCTCTGGTTGCATTTGAACCTGATGTAGCCTCAATGCAATGCAAGGTTGTCAGCAATCTCTCCACTGGGGTTTTTAACCAAATAAATCTCATGCTTGAGAGGTACCCTAAAGAGCTACCTAATTCCATGATAGTGGAGGATCTAGGTGCAATGGCTTCTACCCCCACTTTGGAAGTGGTTAGTTCGGTAAGCAAGTCTACAGTGGGTCCAACTCCCATGGTTGTGTCTTCGAAAGATGTTAACCCCAAATATCATAAATTATTATCAAATAAGATAATCATAAGGTCTAGTTTACATAATTCATTTGAGATTTTTGCCTTTGATACTAGTGTGGATGATGTTTCGAGAAGCAATGGAGCCCTGGTTGTTGACACAATAAATGTTGATCCCAATGATGAAGATTCTAATGATGGAGGTGGACCATGGAAACAGGTCAAGACTTGGAGAAGGGGACTACATCCTTGTGGTCATGGTAGATAAATCCTTCATTATAGTATTCTCACTCACTCTCAAGTTGGATAACGTTATTTTGGACTTTTTCTCCCGTTTGTTCATTTCCTCTTATTTTTACCTTTTCTTTATTTTTAATACATGGGTTAGGGCTTTTGACCATACCCAAGCCTTTAAAAATATATATATAATTATATAAATATACAATGATATGAATATATTTATAATTATAAATAAATAATTATAAATATATTTACAAATATATTAATAAATGTATATTTACTAATATTTACAAAATTATATATTAATAATTATAAATAAAATATATATTTTTTAAAAAAACATTTATATAATTATAAATAAATAATTATATATTTCAATAATTATAAAGTTATATTAAATAAATATATAATTATATAAATATATTTAAAAAATTTTATTCATAATTATAATTATAAATTGTTTTATCGGCAATACTGTTTTAGCGCTGTTAAGATGCCTTTTACCAGCGCTAATGTTTTAGAATTGATAAAATGGATCTTTATCAGGTTGTTTTTGGAAGTGATGATAAAAGTGTCCCTAATCTATTTAAATAACCTTAACCAGTTGCAATCAATCATGATATCTGAAGATTTAACCAGAAGCCACCTCACATCGATGCTCATCCTCATCGAATCCAAGCTTGAATCAAGGCTCGAGCAAATCCAAGGATTGAATCCAAGGATCAAACAAATCAAGGGTCAAATGAATCTAAGGGTTGAAAGAATCCTACATTTCAGGATATATTTACTTTATCTTAGAAGAATCAAATCTTCAATCCAAGGTATGTTAATTTTTATTCTCCTCCCCACTCTCTGATTTCTTGTTTGGCAATATCTTTTTTGAAGTTTTTGTTAATTGTCTATTTTTATTCATTATCCATCACTGCTTTCATTTATAATTGGGGGTTTCTATGATTTTGGGTTTTTATTGACCCTTTAATGGATTTTCTTGCTTCCTTGTAGCGTATTATGACTTCCACACACTGATTTCATCCATTCTAGTAGGTGGCTCCATTCACTTTTATTTAAATGTGGAACCATTAATATTTTCTTCTTTTAAATCCATGTTTTTATCAAAATTATATTCTATTATAATTATCCATGATGCGGTTATAAATTTATAATTTTTTTTCTTAATTTTTAACTAACAACAAAGTAGGTTTTCTTAAGTTTAAATTTCTTGAACTTCTTTCCATGGAAATAACACACACAAAGTGTTTGTTAAAATGCCACCCATGGGTTTTATTGAATAAATCGAAGTTGATTTCAAGAAATGATTTCTTATGAATTATAATGAATTACCATTATGTTTGATCAAGGATTTATATGATTAAGATAGTTTTTTGATATTTTTCAAGATGCTTTTTACATTAGTAAAGAACATATAAGTATTATTTCTTTTCATTGTTTTAAATGTTTTGGATGAGTTTCAGATGGAACGTTTGATGTCTTTTGTCATATTTTAAATATAATTAAGTTTTTTTGATATTTTTCTCCAATTATGTTATTATTATTATTTATATAAACCCTTTATGTTAATACCCTTATTGATTCTTAAGTGAAAATTTGTTCATTATTGTAATATGGATTGATCATGGGTCATTGATATCATTATATTATTTTTATTATTACGAAATGGGTTTCTCATTAAATGGTGTTCGAAGGTGATAGTGGGTTAATGTTTGTTGAACTATTTTAATAATTATTTTTTTCATATTGAGATGTGTTATATAGTATTTGTCACCTCCACTTACATGTCATGAGAAACCTTGGGTAGCTTGGTGAGAGATCTAGGGATGAGTATTACACTAGTGTATGATCACGCTTTGCAATAAATAGTTCATTTTAAGGGTTTTAACCTAATTTATCTATTAATTTCTTCAATAATATACCTTGATATATATTTTATAAACATATTTTCAAGGTTTTTATAAGATTTTACATAAACAATTATTATGGCTCTATTTAATAATAATTATCTCATATATCATTTCTAAAAGTAATATGTTTAGACTTTACATTATACATGAAAATATAATATTTTGAAATTATTGCATCACTGCAATAATTAATGTAAATAAGAGGCATTGGAATATTACATAACTTAAAATCCATAAATAAGTTTCTAATTAATTTTTTCCATTTTATAAGTTGTTAAGTGTTACATTTGGACTCTAATGTCAAATGTGAAATGCCTGTTTATTTTCCACCCTTGAAATGACACAATGTCTAAGAGTAAATATCTATCCAAATTGGGATCAATAATCACCCATGATCATATTTGAACTTGAATTAGTGCATAATTAATGTAGTAAGGTAATCATTATAAAATATACTTTACTTTTTTAGCCTTTTTAAGCATAAAAATATTCTAATTATACATTTCCAATGATCCAAGCTATAATTAATAGAATATCATTGCATTTGACAGACTAAAAATTTGATATTTCATTTATTATATTATATCACATAAATTAAAGTAAAAATTGCACTAGAATATTCATGTTATGATAAAACTATGTCTGTATTAATAAAAATTATAACACTAGAGTCAAATGGAGTATTTTTCATCTTTGAAACCAATAAGATCAAATGTATTTAATATATTCACAATATAATTATACTGAAATAAATAATAACCCCCACTACGTATTCTTACTTTAATAATTAGTATAGTATCTATTATTATAACATATCAGTTCTCATCATAGATTTGATAGCCCAAATCCATGACCCCATAAAATTTTATTAAAAATTATGGGTAGAAATACAAACACAACATGGACAGAAGACCCATGTTTTCAAAGATAGAAATCCAACATCATACAGCCCGAGGCCCCAAAACATTTTCACTCCTAATGCGGCCATGATGTCATCCAACAGCTGCCAACCACAAAGACCTCATGCACCCAACCACATCGATGATCTGGATGAAAAAACTCCACCCAAGGACGCCATCCTGACCCTGAAAACTATAGGTTGTACACCATGATCATCTAAGGATGTCATCGAGCCCTTAAAAATCATCAATATTGTGATCATGATCTCCCATGATGCTCATCACCATAAGTGCCGGCCATCATGTCATTAGATTTTATGTACATTATTATATATGATTTATTATTATTTTCCATAAGAAAAAAACTTATTTAGTTGTTTTAGTTTTAGTTTCAGTTCTTTTAGTTATAGAAAGTCTAAAAAATTCCAAGCACCCCCATTAGTTAAGATAAGAATGGTTTGGTTTCATCCTTATAATTTTTATCTCTCAAACAGTTATTATTGCATTTTGCTTCTTGAGACTCATCCTCTATCTTTCTATGTTGCTTAAACTACTCTGAGAAGTAGTCATCCAAAATTATTATCAGCACACATTATGGGATAATTACTAATCAGAGTAGTTCAAGAAACATAAGTGAATGTTCTGAAGAGATGAGGGATGAGTCTCAAGCAAAAAAATACAATAATAACTATTCAGGTGATGGAGCTGATGAGGATGAAAATTGTCTATAACTTTCACCTTTGGATGAATTAAGAGGATAACACCAACCATAGTGGAGTAATTATTTTATTAAATTCAATTAACCATTTCCTTCACAGTATACTAAAATTATTTGAAACAATCAAATTTTGGGTTCCCCTTATTAGAATTATCTATAACTTTCACCTTTTATAATGAATATCTCATTTATATTTATTTATTTATTACACAAAATGAATATTTTAGGAACCTAATAGGATGGATAATAATTGAAAATGGATTCACACTAATAGTTTAACGAAATATTATGAATATGGAGTTAAAGTGTTTATCAAGTTTGCAATAGAGCATGCATATGAACCTTCTCAAATCATATGTCTAGGTTTATGTTGTTTTTATTCAAGGAAAATTAGTCCGGAAGAGTTGTAAGAACATTTGATTTTTCACATAATAGATCATACCTATTAATGTTCGACTAATCAAGGGGAAAAACATAACGTGCACACCAATTGTGAGGATACTGGAGTTCATGGATCATTTAATATGAATACTTGTTTGTATCATGTTGGAGATCGCATGGAATAAATGATAGTGATAATTGAATATGACCTTCATGATTGTCCAAAGTTGTTTGAGAAGTTAAGTAGTTATGATAAGAGACCATTGTATACTGGTTGTACTAAATACACAACATTGTCATCTATATTTAAATTATATCATTTGAAATCTGCACAACTATAAATTGAATCATTTGTGATGGGCCATTTGTGATGGAATCCCATCGAAAAAAGATCATTTGTGATGAGGTCCCATCACAAATGCCCCATTGTAGAAAACGACGTCGCAAATAATTTAATCAGGTTTTTAAAAATACCTTTCACGATGAACCCATTGTAAATACTTAAAAAAAATAAAAAGATCAATATTAATAAATTATAAAATTATAATAACAATAATAATAATTAAAAAGTTAATAAAAACTCATAGAATTAATAAAAATATAATTTAAATAATTAAATAATTAAAATATAATTAAAATTATAAAATTATAAAATTATAAAATTATAAAAAAAAATAAAAAAAAATAAATAAAAAAAAAAAAAAATACAATAGTCACAACAATATAAAAAACAAACTACATAGAAACACAAATATATGGATTAATAAAAATATTAAAAAACTTTTTGACATTCAAATGTTTATCATAAAAAATATATAAATAACTGAGGAGGAGGGTCATCTAGAGGAGCTTGTGGAGGGAAATTTATCCCAAAACCAGGAGCCGGACTTCATATTTACTCAATCGTTTACTTCTACTGTTGTTGCTACTATCGACGCATCTCCTTCTATTGCTACTGATGCTGTCGACGGACCTCTTCATGCTCCCTATGCATGGTCTCTATAAGCTCCCATAGAGCTCATAGATACTTTTCATATTGTGAAGTTGATGATGATGACACTCCATGAGTTCTTCTCTATTTCCATGATGACATCACATTGGTACCATAATAAATTTTAGACATCAACCGAAAGCTGATACCAACAACTCGACCTTTCTCAAATGCATTTTGAGCCAGATGAATCCAGGATGCATCATCAAATCCCGTTGCACTGGTTGTTTGATCCTCAATCTCGACCTGACTCTTAACCTATTTTTGAGACATCATGACCACATATGACTCTTTCAATTTCAATTTAAAATTAAAATAGTTAAAATATCATTTTTAGTTAATTTTAAAATTCCAAAAGAAACTATACTGACCATAATATGTTGTCGGCGATCACATCTAATCTCTACAGTGACAGGATCATTGTACATCCTCCTATAAATGATTAACTCCCTTATATTGGGTTTTTTGAGTTCCTATAAAAGTATTAAACAAATAGTTTACATTTAATGACATAAATTTTTTTTAAAAATCACTTACCATATATCACTTATGCATACTGAATGTACGACTACTAGCTTGATGTGTCACCTCCCACCTCCCTTGATTCCACCGACTTAATGATTATCTCCTTTGAAAAGTATCTCACGTCCAATATGAAAATAATCCATCCCAATCCTGAGATAATATGTAATCTGTTTGGGGGGACCAACAAGATTGATCAAATTCCACGACTCCCACTTTTAACAAGTCATTCCTCCTTTGATTGTACAAACAAATGACAGAAATAGTCATACATACAACCCTACCATGATTCCCAGATAGAGTCCGACATTCTATCATCAACGAGACACCATAAATCCTAAAATTAATTAATAATATCAAGTTATTAATAAAATAAATTTCTAAATAATAATTATTTATTTACGCACCATCCAATGATCGAACATGCAATGCTTAACATCAATGGGAATCTGATCCCATGTAACCCATGCTCCAGAAAAATAATTTCAAAATATAGAACTTCTCTATCTAACTGTTATATGGGAAAAGCTATGAAAAAAGAGAAAAAATAATCAAAAAATTAGTATATAAATAAATTAATGACAATTAATGAAACTAACAAAAATACATAACTAAACATACATCCACATACATGGAACAAAGTCAAGATGTGGATGTCGCTCAAGGATAATGTTAAGAATCATCAATATCGCAAGATCGCGACCTCTCTGAGTCTTCATAGAACTGCCGAAAGATTGAGTGTCAGATGATACAACATCATGCTTTTCACTAGGTAGATCAGCCTCCCCTAACCAAAGAAATAGATCAGAGTCCATCTGAAATGTGAAATGAATATTGTTAGAAAATAGATGAAAATAATTATTATATATAGATATATATTATATATGATTATAACCAACACTTAATTGTGTCAATATTCATCTCCATCCTCATCTTCATATATGATGGTGTCGATATCTTCACATTTCTCTTCAATATCATCAATTTCCATAGGGGTTATAGTTTCATCATCTCTTACCATTTCAAATTAATTTGTTACATTAATAACATTATCGTCTCCCTCAATACATATATGTAGGGTGTCATCATATATATTAATGTCTTTTCATTGAAAATATAGATTTAGAGAAGTCACTTGAAATTTTTCAATTCCATTCACTTCATCGGAACAACATTCACTTCGAATAAACTGATTTTCCTGAGATTTCATTTTTATTATGCTCCACCAATCACTTAACTTTCTTGAAGTATCACAATAATTTTCATAATAAAATTGATGCACCTCATGATCCAACAAAAATGGTTTATTTACTACAATAAGGATTTTATATTTAATATCAATGATTCCATGATGCAGATAAACATGAAAGCCTCTCTTAGTATCAAACTAATGACATTTAAATGTCATTATGTAATTTTGTCCCAGATAACACAGTTCAATTATTTTTTCCAACATATCATAAAAGATAACATCACTTTCTCTATGATGAGACCCTCTCCAGAAAACAACACTATTCATTATTCTTTTATTCCCCATACACATGTGTATGAAATTTAAAACCATTCACCATATATGCATTATAATATTTAACGATTTTGGATGGTGGGTTACTCAATATACACAATCGATTATCAATTTTTTCATCATGTTGAGATACCTAAAATTTTGAAAAACATTTATCAACATAACAAGTAATAATTATTTTATATGTTAAACAATAAAAAATTGTTTTATGAATTTTTTAAATCAGTAGGAAAATTTATTTTTTCAACGTTCTTCAAGTGAAGCTGCTATAATTTTTGGAAAATGTTTCTTGATGTTATTATCATATAATATAGAAATAAAATAATATTAATTTACTATAAATATTTATAGAATAAGTGATAGGATAACTCATAGAAACAATAGTGTCCTTTCTTCACAGTTAAGTAGAAAATATGTATGAGCCATGTGATGTTCATCACCTGAAATCCATCGATCATGAACTCCACGAAAGCCAAGTTCAGGATGATTAAACACTAATAATTGATTGTTCAATTCATCATCAAAATTTCCCCCATTATGGCCCATGCAGTTATATTTTGATGGATATACAGATTGAAAATAATGAGGGCTGTAATACTATATTTTATCTTACAAATAATCTTCTCCAATCTATCCTTTAAACAATGCTTTATAAAGTACCTTTTTATTAAATTTCTACATACATATCTCGAATGAGTACATCTCTTAGAACTATAATGGACCTCTATATTTTGATTCATAAAGAAAATGTAATATAAAATGTTTCATCGAATCAAATAAAGTCAGTGGGAATAATTTTTCCAATTTACATAAAATTAAAATATCTTCTTAAAATATACTTAGTGCATCGTAGTCTGTTGTCACTGCGAAAATGACGTATAAAAAATAAGATATTTTTTTAGTGCATCCCAAATCATATAATTCAACAAATATCTAAATCGAATATGTATAAGTCTTTCCATTATAACATGACATCCACAACTTTTTAATCCGATAATATAACTATTTTTGACACATCTAGCCAAATTAGAAACATAACCATCCGTAATCCTCCGATTGGAAACTCAATAACAAAATAATAAATTATTTTCTTTGGAAACTGTATAAACTGATTTTGGATTCATGAACTTATTTGATAGGAAATTTTCAAACATTTCAAGTTCCAGTCACTTGAAAGTTTAGGAAAGATCTAATCATTCATTTACATTATCTTTGGTCTTACATAGTGTGCCAAAAATTGTATAAATTCTTTTATCAAAATAGTTCTTCTCAATATGCATAACATCCAATATGTGGTGGACTAACAAATCAAAAAAATATGGAAGATCTCAAAAAATGATTCGTTTTATACAATTTTTCCCTTTCCCAAAGCCATATATTTTTTATTGGTTTATAGTCGGTCCAAAGGTAATGAGAGGTAATGAATAGACAATGGGTTTTAAATCAATACCTAAGATCATTATTGGAGGTCCATCTCTTTCAATTGAAAATTTTTTTGAAATGATTTTTGTTTCTCTGAAAAGGATGATGAGTAGAAAGAAATCTTCTATGATAGTCAAAGAAATAAGGGTTTCTTCAATTGATGAGAATAAATGATTTTCTATCTCTCATACAATACAGAAATGGTTTTGGACCATGTGTAATCTAGTCGGATAACATGCCATATGCTGAGAAGTCACTAATTATCAACATCAATGCAACTTCCAATACAATTTTTTTCAACAACATCATACGTACTGACACTATTACTCCACAATAAATTTAACTCACCAAACAATGGTTTAAAATAAACAAAGATACTATTTTTTGGATGTCATAGAATTAAAAATGTCAAAAAGATATCTGGCTCATTCATTAACATCTTAGGAGGTAAATTGTATGGAGTTATAAAGATTATCGACAAGAATATTGAATACCCTAAGAAAGAAAGGACTAAAAATGTTACTAGAAATACCCAATCACACATTTTGAGCTTCTGATGCAAAAGATAGATGTACTTAGTCAAAATGTTTCCATGAATCATCCTCGTCGGGATGGTTAAAGCCTTTATCGGTTGAAATATTGTTTTTGTTCCATGATATCAATGATTTTGTATTCTGATACATAAATAAATTTTTCAATCTGGGTGTAAGTGGGAAATACCACACCTATTTTACAGGAATCAATTGAGATTTCCCTAGTTAAGCCACTTTGTACCTCGATTGTCCACATGTAGTACAACAAACTAATGACTCATTTTCATCATAATATAAGATGTGATCATTTGAAAATTAATGAATCTTATGATAAATAAGACCCAAATTACAAACAAGTCTCTTTACCTCATACAAATTTTAGGCAAGACATTTCCTTTTGGTAACAGTGCTTTAACCAAAGAGAATATCTAATCAAAACAACTATTTAACATTCCGTTATCTGATTTACTATCCATAAATTTTTCAAATGCTTTAAATTTTCTTATCTTGAATTCAAGATATAATGAATCCTTAGTAGACATTAACAACTCATAAAATTGGGATGGTTCCAAGTTAGAAGTTAAATAAATATCATCCTAATTTTTAGTTTTTTGAAAAGATGAACTAGTCACATCACGTACTAAATTTTAAAATTGTGACGGATCTGAAACTAAATTATATGTATCTTCTCGGAAACTCTGTTTGACTTGTTGATACTAAAAAACATAATCCCATTGAAAAAAAATTGTAATAGATGACCCCCAATATTGTCAAATGTGTCAAAAATCCTCAGATCACATTTCTTACATGGACATTTAATTTTCACTTCAGAAACAATTTCCTGTTTTGAGGATGTAAATGATAAAATATCTTCAACACCCTCAGTATATACAATATTTATATCAAAACTATTTGGATTCCTACAACAATTTATCCAATCGTGATCATGTAATAAAGACTATTGTCCACTACCTTGCTCTATATTACTCTGAAAAATATAAAATAAATATTATTTATGATTAATTTGTTATAAGAAAAAGGTGATCTGAAAAATTTTAGAAATTAAACAATCATAATTTACATGTAAATTATTTTCAATTTATCCATTTTCCACTTATTTTTACTATTGATTGTTACTTACTACCAATTACTACTACCAAAATGCTTCAAGCATAAGTTGGTTACCCAACACATACCCCAAAAATTTATTAACAACTAATTACTACTAATTACTACTAATTACTACTAATTACTACTAATTGATACTAATTACTAATATTTACTACTATTTCTTGTTATTTACTGCTATTTACTACTAATTATTACTAATTACTACTATTTATTAATTATTACTAAAATTTACAAATTATTACACATATTTACTAATTATTACTACTATTTACTAATTATTATTATTTTTAACTAATTATTACTATTTATTACTAATTATTACTGTTTATTACAAATTATTAATATTAATTAACAATTTATTTCTGATTATTAACAATTTATTACTATTTATTAAGAATTTATAACTAATTATTAACAATTTATTACTAATTACTAAAAATTTATTACTAATGATTAAAAATTTATTAAAAATTATTAACAATTTATTACTAATTACTAACAAATTACTACTAATTACTAACTAATTACTTCTAATTACTATCTAATTACTGAGTAATTACTACTAATTAGTACTAATTAGTACAATTTAATACAAAATAGTACATTTATTACTAATTAGTACTATTTTTTACTATTTCGTACTATTTTGTACTATTTTATTTCTATTTTATTTCTATTTATTACTATTTATTAGTAATTATTACTACTAATTACTACGAATTATTACTAATTACCACTAATTATTACTAATTATTACTAATTATTGTGAATTATTACCATTTACTACTAATTATTACTAATTATTACTAATTATTACTAATTATTACTAATTATTACTAATTATTACTATTTATTATTATTTAGTACTATTTATTACTATTTAGTACTATTCAATACCATTTATTACTATTTAGTACTATTTAGTACTATTTAATATTATTCATTACTATTTATTACTATTTATTACTAATTATTTCTATTTATTACCAATTAATACAAATAATTACTATTTATTGCTATTTATTACTATTTATTACTTATTACTAATAATTATTACTATTATTACTAATTATTACTAATTATTACTAATTATTACTAATTATTACTACTTATTACTATATATTACTATTTATTACAATTTCTAACTAATTATTACTATTTATTACTATTTATTAATATTTATTTTTATTTATTAAAATTTATTACTATTTATTAATAATTAGTAATAATTATTAATAATTAGTAATAATTATTAATAACTCTTACCAATTATTAATAATTATTACTAATTATTACTAATTGTTACTAATTATTACTAATCATTACTAATTATTACTATTTATAACTGTTTATTACCAATTATTTCTATTTATTACTATATTATTTCTATTCATTACTATTTATTACAATTTAGTTCCATTTAGTACTAATTATTTCTATTTATTACTAATTATTACTATTTATGACTATTTATTACTATTTATTACTAATTTTTACTATTTATTACTATTTATTACTAATTATTATAATTTATAACTTGTTATTAATATTTTTTACTATTTATTACTATTAAGTACTATTTATTACTATTTGTTACTAATTAGTGCTATTTTGTACTATTCAGTTCTATTTCTTTATATTTATTTCTATTTTTTACTACTTGTTGTTATTTATTACTATTTATTAATATTTATTATTTATTACTAATTATTACTAATTATTACTATTTATTACTATTTATTACTATTTATTTCTATTTATTACTAAATATTTCTATTTATTACGAAATATTTCTATTAATTACTATTTTTTACTATTTTTTTATGTTTTACTATTTATTATTATCTATTACTATTCCTTACTATTTATTACTATTTAGTACTATTTAGTACTAAATATTACTAATTATTACATTATCTTTGGTCTTACTAGGTGTGCCAAAAGTGTATAAAATGTGTTATCAAAATAGTTCTTCTCAATATGCATAACATCCAACATGTGACAGGCTAACAAATCTGAATAATATGAAAGATCCCAAAAAACGATTCATTTTATACAATTGCGCTCTTTCCCTAAAAAGTACATGTAATTGTAACACATGAGAAGTCAATAATAATAATATTTTAATTGGGTATCAAAAAACCAAAATCCATAAATAGTAAAAAAATAAAAGAGACTTACCTTAAGACTTCAACTTGAATTATATTAGGCTAGGATATTTTTGTGGTGTATAATGTGTCTGACATATATAGTCAAAAACATATATGATCAGCGGTCTTGTTGTACATCTTTTGGTAGTCATCTATGAAATCTATCTTCCCTGGAAGTGCCTTGGAAATTGAAATTAATGTGTGACATAATTTTAATATGAATATACAATATATGCGTAAATAACGTGAGGTCGGATAATAAACTTTTACGTCTCCAATGGAACTTCAAAATCACTTCTTAATGATGTGTCCTCATGTGAAGTGAATTTCATGAATGATATATGAATCCCTTATTGATAAGAATGCAAGGATCCATAGATGTCACCAGCATCATGCCCTATGAAGACATGCTCACATGTCACACCCACTAATGAAAAGACCTCCCAAAAGAAAAAGAATACAAAAATATCTCCAAATAAATATATAAAAATTCAAATTCTGGGAATAATTATTTCATATTTTTTTGAAATCAGATGTCACATTTGGGCATCCCCGATTTTTCCTTAACAAAAAAATACAACTTTTTTTAAACTAATAAACTTGATAAAATGATTATAACTATTTCTGAGAGTGCCTTGCTCTTTTCCCCAATACATTAAAATATTGAATCAATAAAATTTTAATTACTACCTCAAATAATGACATATATTCATGTTGAAAATATCCTGTAGGTATCACAATGCAATTAAGAAACAAAAAAATAATTTTTTTAATTTAATTGACTCATCCATTTATCACATAGTAAATTCCATACAAGAATCACATGTTACATCCCATAATCATTATTCATGGAACACTCAGCCGATGCAACCTCTTCCTCACCTCCCCAACGAAGATTTTGGAGGTTTCTCTCCTTCACCTTATTTTCCCTGCCACCCCCCAACTTGAGGTTTTTCCATTTTCTCTACAGAGTGGTGCATGATCCATTCACTATTCTGATTTTTTATGCTATGGAATAATAGAGAAATAAGTTTAGATGTGCCAAAAATGTATGAAAAGCTTTAAATCATATGTAAATTACATAAATAAATGTACATTAAATATGATTCCTTATCCTTTATCGTTTTGCAAAGCCACCAAGCACTATTTTAGTGATTATGTGATCTTCTTCCCTACAATCGTGTTGTGTTCTTGAGTCACATAAACAATCAAGAGGCCCCGAAGATCATGAAGTGATTTCAAAAGTGAAACTGTTTAGTGTTAGTGAAATTGATGAAGTATATGAGTCGTTTAAGAGGATTAATAGTGCAGTGGTTGATGATGGGTTGATAAATAATGAAGAGTTTCAATTGGAATTATTTTAGACAAAGAAAATGAAAATATTGTTTTCTGATCAGTATGCTTTCATTGAGAGGAAGGAGGTAAAATGAATTTCCATTCCTACACTTTTTGAATTTGGTATGAATATTTCAGACAATGTTAAAGAAATCATCATCAATAAGACATTTGAGGAAGCTAATAAAAAACATGACGAATATATTGATTAATAATGGAGAATTTTTCTTCAGAGTCTTCGGAGATCGGGTGGGCTTCGACATGGTGAGGGGTTCTCAATTTTGGAAAATTTTCCTTAACTTTTGAGTTTGGATTTGATTATTGCTACTCCCGTAGTTGTTCGGTGTGTTGCACGATGGTGGGTTCTGCTCTTCCAGTGACCGGGAGTTTCGAACCTTGCTGGTTCATCTTCTCCGCATTTCAAGATTATGGTTGGGTTCTATTCCGGTGTTCTGGTGAAGGTTCTATTTTTGTGTTCATTTTTGCATTTGTTTCTTATTTTCGTTGGTTTTGGGATGGCTTCTGTGATTTGTACATGTGTGTTTTGGTCCGGAGTTTTACGGGGAAGGAAGGGATGATCAATGAAGTGTATGGTTCTAAAGAAATTTCTGATTGGTTTATTAGGATTTTAGTTTGTGGTAAATCTGTGGTTGGTTCAATCTTCTATTTTTGAGGCATGGTTCTCTTGATGATGTCCTATGGTCTACAATGCAATGTTTCGATGGAGGATACAACTTCTAATTTCTTTTGACTTGACGAAGGTTGATTTGGTTTATGTTTCATATCATTTCATAGGTTTTGTGGTTTTAATTTTGTGTGTTAACTTTTGTCACTACGTCCTTGGTCCTTGGGGACATTGCATCTATTTTATTTTCAAGGAACTGTTCTAGGGAATGTTCAGAGCAGGGAGCATTGTCCTTTTCATTGCTATCTGGAATTGAATGTTTTGAGAGGGTATGGCGCTTGCCATCGGTACCGGGACCATTCATTCTTGTGCGAGATAGCTAGTCGATCAGTGATGGGAAGGTGGACTCTAATCATATTGTTGTTTTTTCTAGGTGGGGATTTTCCTTGATTTTGAAGTGGATTGTTTTTGTCTTGATGATCTAGGTTGTGGAGGCGTGGTCGTGTTTATGTCATTGATGTAATTCTGGTGTCCCACTATCTCCTCAAAAGTTATTTTGAAATAAAAAATTAAATTTCAGTAATAAATGTAAAAGTGAAATTTAAGATGAAATGAACATTAGCTATGAGATAATAAGTTTTAGATGAACATAAATAAACAGTTGATATTTAAGACTTAAAATGAAGCTATAAAGTTTGATAAATATTAATAGATATAATGAAAATGAATACCTTCATGATCCAATATTGATTTTGTGAATGTTATTTCCCTATACAAATCTTGATCTTCAAGATCCAATTGTCACCTTCCTGATCAGTTATTGTACAAACCAATGTTTTTGAGAATTAATAATGAAAAACATGTATTAACTGATTTAGAATGTTTTTTTCTTGTGAGTATATGTAATAAATTGACAATTTTGAATGATACAAAATGACTTTAGAGTATGAAAACATGACAGATCATTGAAACCATAATTTTATAGATCCTATAACTGTGTATAAAAATATACAACAGTAATTTAATGTTTATATTTTTATATAGAAGTATAATGTATACAGTACTGTATACTGTTGAATTTTATGACACGTTCAATATTTCTAACATTTGTATACATTAGTGTAATGTATGTTTATACATTTTATAACACCAAACAATGTGATTGTATGTTTAAACAATGCGAACTGTTGACGTGAATGTATAGAGTAGTGTAATCTCACCATTGTTTCTATCAAATTTTTCTACTACATTGTACTTACAGTTCCACATTTCTCTTGGAAACAACATTCTTGTTGATCTTGATCCAACCTAGACAGGGAAGTTCCCAAGCATAAAAGATGAAGCTAGTATAATTCATAAATAGTGAGTTATAAGTGCATACTGATAATGCATAGTGAAAAAATAATGCATATAATATTTGAGAATCAACAATGCATAGAGGATAAGGGCTTACCAGTTGACCTTTCTCATTGTGGTTACTTACTTCCATCCAACAATGTATTTGAGAAAAGATTTAGTTGACATAGTTGTAACACCCCCAAATGATAAAGGTTTAAATGACTAAAAGATATGACTCATATACAAAAGGTGCACCTTCCTTTTCGGGAGTCTACTGATTAGAAATCCACAGTTAAGCATGCTTGTCCTAGAGTAGTGATCAAGATGGGTGACCTTATGGGAAGTTTCTCAGGGTGTGTGTGAGTGAGGACAAAGCACACTAGAAAGGACAATTGTTGGCCTGTGGGGACTGCCATTAATCATATGACTGGTTCAGGCATGTGGGTGGACCCTTGGATGGGGACCACGTGTTTGCGGGGAAACAGGTGGTACCTGGCGGGCCAAGACCCGATGACCATGTTAAGGTGGGGTGGTTGTGCTATCACCAAGACCCAATTGTTATAATAGTTACATGAAAATATATATATTTATCAGTAAACCAAATCAACCATTTACTCAACATTTTCACACATAAAAAGATCTTCAGCCTACATGAAATAGGTAACTAACCATTACCTAGGGAGACCATTTAAGCAAGACTTCTTCAGTTCCATGAAAATACACCAACAACCGATCATTAAGATGAGGCTCCCACAAATTCTCATATGGGAGACCTGTAAACGCACCAAAACCATTCCAAACCCCCTGTGCCATTTTTACTTCAAAAAATAAGTGTGTAGCTGACTCCTGCTGACAACTTTGGCAGAAATTGCATCTAGATACAAGGTAAATTAATTTAAATTAAAGCCAATCATCAGTGGGTAAATGATTTTTATAGATTATCCATGTTAAGATGTTGTGTTTTTTTGGGATATATTTACTCTAAAGAGTATGACTCGATAATCCAACTGGGTTGGGTGAGAAAGCGGATGTCGATACTCCCTTCTTAAAAGTATTTATTTCAATAGTCCAAAAAATATACATGTATCAGTATGATGAGAGATATCAATGATATTGAAGAGCCTTCATAAATCCTCATTGAAGACAAAATGGGAGAAATTCAGGTGTTCTTTCAGGAAACTGAATTTCATATTCGACATAGGGAAACCCATATACCTGATGGTAGAAAATACTCATATCATACCTATTTCTATCTCAAGAAGTAACTAATCATGCCCCTCCCTTGTATGCATCATCAAATGTCCCAAGAACATGGCACCATGAGTTTGGAATAGAACACCTATAGCTGGTGGTGGGATTGGTTTGAAACATTAACCATCCAGTGATCTTCTTAATCTTACAGCACCTCATACTCTCCACCATCATCATGAGTTATATCTACAAAAATATATAGTATAGAAGATGATCCCCACCATCGTCATGAGTTATATCAATGAATTTTAGTAAAACAATGTAACTGTTTAATGATTTTGTACATCTAATCACTAAAATGATGAGTCTGAATACCATATCACTAATTTGTGCATAACAAGTATTGCAGTGTACATATATTGTAGTGAAAACATATAGACTGTCAGTGTAGGGAATCGAATGGTACCTCTAAATCCCAAATGAATGATACAATAAGAAAACTATGGGTGAGAACTGTAGTCATATGTACAATTGAAAATATAAAGAATACCCATATGATACCTCAAATTATATACAACCTTTCTAGATTATTTAATTTCCCGGTATACATCATCCTAGAATCCTACACTCCCCATATATTTACAGTGATTCCTCTTCTTGTGAGGCATAAAAAAATATCCTGATATATCAAAGTACTAAAATATCCCTTACATGGACACAACATGTACTTGATGAACTTGAACAGAAGCCTACACTCTCCATTGAGTTCTATAGCAACCAGTCTTCTTGGATTGGTATCCACTAAAAGCTTACTAAGAGCTTCTTTAAGGATAAAAACAGTATATCCTATGGGATAATTTTGTGTCTTCATAGACTCCTTCACAAGGAACTCTCAGTCCCTTTACGACTACTTTAATGAGAAAAATAGCTCTTCTCCTCTAATTAAAGTCAAAATAAAATATTATTTTTCTCTAAACTCAAATTCGACATTCAAATAAAAATTGAAAACCAATGTAGGCTAGAATGGTCGATCAATCATGAAGAACCATGATGTCCATCTTTACATTACAACTAGTTTTCATACCAGTGTCTTGCCGATTTCTAACCAATCTACATCCATTTCCTTTTCATCAACCACTACATGAGTTTATAGGTGGGGATTCTGTATCATCCCAAGAAATTTAAATTTAAATTTATTTTAATTAACTATTTGTTTAATAATATGTTTATTATTTTAAACCAATCAATTTTTTTTATTAAATTATTTTATAAAACTAAGATATTTTGATTCAAAATTATAAAATATCACTTTTCAAAAAATATTATTATTTAAAATAAATGTATTTTTTTTAAAAATAAAATAAAATATAATCTTTATTATTTTTTAAGATTAAATGTTTTTGATAAATTAATATTTTTCAAGAAAAATGCTTTCTATATTAAGTATATTATGTTTATAATTGACATTTTTATTTAAGTAGATAATTTGATTAATTTTATTTTATTTATAAAATGTTAGAAATAATATTATCATGAAATGTTATAACTTTATGTTAAGTATTTTTAATAAATTATTAATTTTCTTTAGTTAATTTTATTACACGATATGTTTCAATATAATTGATTTTTACAGATTAATACATTATTATTAGTTTTTGTTTTTCTAATGTTGTTTTAATAAATAAATTATAGTAATTTTGATTTAAATAAAATAATGATTTATAATTCTTAAAATTTGGATAAATTAATTAAAGGTAATAGTAGTAATAATAATAATAATAATTATGTGTAAACCATGTTTTATTAAAGAAAATTGATATTATTAAGATAATATTTTATAAATATATGAAATAATATTTTTGTTTAGAAATTATAATTATAAAATGATATTTTTATAATAAATAAACGAATTTAACATTTATATTTAAATAATATTTTATTTTTAATATATTAAAAAATTATCAAAGTTAAAAAAAAAATAATTAATTAAAAAAATAACATAAAATGTTTAAAAAAACAAATTTAATACATATGTTTTAAAAAACTTTTTATTTAATTATTTATAAAAAACGAATTTATATAAATGTATATGAATCGTTACATATTTTATAAAAAATAAAATAACATAGTAATAAATGGTAATACGATAAAAGTATAGAATGTGTATAATGATAAATCATGAAAAAATATTCTTACAATAATGATTTGAGTTGAAAAAAGTGGGATAAGAATGAAGTAGTGATAAAAATGTGAGAATAATTGTGTAGAAAAAAATAAAATTAAAAAATATGAATAAAAATAAAATAAAATAAAATAATATATTATAAAAAAACAATAATTACTTAGAAAAACAAAATGTGAGAGAAACGTTAATTAAAAACAAATGTAAAGAAAGATGTCAAAAAATAAATTAAGAAAAAGAACATGAACAATGTCTTTTAAAACCTATCCCTTGATAAATCCCCCATACACTTAAGCTTACCCCACAATACCCAATTATAATATTAATATTTTGTTTTCTTTGTATTTTATAAAATAAACTCAGTGGTTTGATTTTCCTTAGTCGTTTGTGAATCTACTTTTTTGTATCATTTATTTTTCAATATGGAATATAATATATTAATATATATATATATATATATAACAATGAAATAAAACCTTTATAAACAAACTTTCTAATTTTATTTGATTAAATTATTTTTCTTTTTCTTTATAACTCCTCATGGACACTTTAAAAACCCCCAACCCTTTTATCCCAAGCTTCTGCTCAGGTTTCCTTATGACTGATTTCCTCCCGCAAAACCCTCGGGCCTATTCATCCTTTTGGCTAGAATCCCACACCATTAGTTTACAGGTAAGGGATTTATTATTTGAAATTATTTTGTAAGGGTTCATTATATTTTTTTAAATTATAAAAGACATCTATATATATATTTGTATATAAAAACTATATGTGTAAACATATCCTTCATTCATTTTATGTTTTTTATGGAAACCGAGTTGTTTTATAAGGGATCTCTATGAATCGTTCAATCTTAGGAATTTGAGTTAGGGTTTATTTTATTTCGACAAAATTATGGTTGGTTTACAAAATGATACATATATATATATATCTTTGTGTGTGTGTGTGTCAATACATATGTCATTCTATTATCAATAAATATATGTGATAATAATTTTATAACAAGAATTTTATAAGATTTTATATGCATGAAAGGGTGTATTTTATTTTATCAGATTATGGTTGTTTCATCTATAGTTACACACACACACACATATATATATGTATATATATTCATATTTACACAAATATAACTTATTATTTTGAGGTCTTTGTTCTATACTTAATTTCTAAAACCAATTCTTTGTAAAGGGTTTAAATTATGTGTCAAGCTATTTTTGTTTTACAATGTATACATATATATATATATGTGTGTGTATAAATGTTTATATATATATATATATATACTTGTCATTTTATGTGAAATTATAAGTCAAGATGTTATTTTATGTGAAAACATGCATCTTCATCCCCTGAAATGTGATTCATGAATAGGTATGACTATCATCTAGATCATGTGTGACATTCTAAGAATTATGTGATCTTTCACACAATTAATACCATGTTTCATGCAATTACAATTTTTAAATAATGGTGGGCTTTTTCAAGCATGGGATTCTCCCAAAATTGTTTTATAAATTCATGAGAAAATTTTGATAACATGTTATGAGAAAGATTATTTTCTTATAAATAAAATAATATTATGTATGTAATTTTGAAATTTTTTGGGTCTTGATTTGAGAGACACAGGTCTATAGAAAATGTTTTCTAAAAATTATCCCTATTATGATGAATATAAGGTGTGAGGATTGAACCCATGAATATTAAAGGAACGTTGTTCCATATGAGTTATGTCTAGTGACTTTGCGGTTTTATGATGGTCTGCCAAGTATCATAAGTGACCCACCCAAGATTATTATTTTCAATGTAGAAATATCAGTGATCATTGAAATATAAATAACTTATGAAACAAATATTTTCCAAATTGTATGGATTATAATGTTTTATAAATATATTAATAAGTATATTTACTCCAAGATTATTTTAAAATATTTTCATTAATATTTTTAAAACCTCTTACTGGGCACATAAAATATCCACCGTATGTTTTATATTCAAGTTTTACAAGTTTAGTAGATCTACCAGCTAAGTGTTTTTCAATGAGGAGGCAGCACACTAATGATTTTTTTGTTTAATTAATTTTATTTTTTTATATTTTTGAAAATATGTAACAGTTGTATCTAATTATCTAGAAACTGGATTGGTAAAGGTCCTTTGTTGTGTAATATGTTTTGTAATTATTCAGTTTCTTTTATAAAAAATATTCACACAATATATTTTAGCACCAACACTTGGAAACTAGGGTCTAGGTCCTTACAGATTCCATGAATTCATTGATTGACTAGGTCCTCCTTTAGATTTCTTACACAGTCGCAACTCATCTAGATAACCAAGAAAATATCCCTATTCATCTTGAAAATTGTATTAGAGACTCAAGGGGTTAAATGTTGAATGTTGGGTTCGAGAGAGAAAGAAATAAGAAGTTTGAGAGGTGCATGAGAGAATGGTGTCAATTTGAACTCTAAATAGGTATTTCAATCATTTAGGGTCTAAATCTATTTTTTAATATAAAATAAATTTAATTTGAGTAAAACACTAAACTGAAGATAATAAAATAAGTCATGGAAGTGTGTCCATGATAACACTTAATGGTACCATCCAACTGTAGAAACCATTAGTAATACCTAACAATATCATCCAATTGTATCACCGAATAGTATGAACTAGCGGTATAACCTAGTGGTAGTACATGAATGGTGGTATGTGAACGAAAATACCTAGCAGTAGCATACAATTGTAGCACATATATTAATTCCTTGACCGTAGTTACATAGAGTCGGTGCATTATTACATAACATTAACATGATCACAAGGGATCAAGTCTCGAAAGACTGATTAGTTTAGTAGCTTTGGAAGTACTAGATACATACAAAAGTTTAACATTACATAATGAAATAAGAAAACAACAACATTGTACCCCTTTTAACACACTCATATCCCTTAGCCTATCCCTATTTGTCAATAATAAAATACATCTTCACATCCTGGGAAAAAAACATAATAAAGGGGTGAGCTCGGATGCTGAGTAAGGATAACAATATAACAAAACTATCATAAATAAGAACAAAAATTTAAGGCAATGTATAAGACTAAAACACAAGCCTTTGAAACATAAAATTCACCATAATATGGCATATATAAATCAAATAATTCCATTTACTTATTCATTTGGATATTCTACTAGATGAATAATCACATGTAATATCAATAGCTAATTTAATAATGATGGAATGCATAATGTCGAACATCACAACCACATAGTCATGGCCTCGTGCAAAGACTACAAATAAGACTTTTTCAAGGCCTTCTGCCAAAACACTAGTTTGTCTCATGATACCTACCAATGCATCGAGGAGCTATAATGGGCTCCACCCGTCACTTACCATGTCCATTTAATTCCTCATATTAAAAGGTTGTAACATAACTTAAAAATTCATATTAAAACAAGCATACGAAATTTTAATACATTAACCATAAACCATGAATGGTATAAAAATAATACACCCACAGTCAAACTTATCACAAAACCTTCAATAAAATATGGAAGATCGTATCATAATAAATCAACTTCAAACAAATGTAAAAACCATCAGAGGATGTTGACATAAATTAAATCAAGACTATTTGAGAGAAATATCTATTTCTATTGTGAAATCATTTAAAAGTCACATAATTATAAAAAAACATTTATTTTGAAATTATTTTTATAATAAATTTTTAGGGAAGCTTCAAAGGTGTTATAACGGCAAAAAATAGTCACACCCATCGTATAAGTTAAAAAAACATTCTTACCTTAATTTTTCTAAAAGGTCACAAAGTACCTTATTTTGAAAATGACAGAAAGATTACTTTAAAAACATTTTATAAAAATTCAAAAAATGGTATAAATTACTTTAAACAATATTCTAGAAAATATTAATAATGTTTTGAAATACATTTATAAGAAACACGAATGTGGATGATAAATAAGTCTCAGTAGATACTTACGTATATACAACCTTGGATAAATAAAGAGATTGTAAAATTAACCATCAACATGTAATTTTCCTTGGTTGAGGGTATGTTAACCTCCTGTATAATAGTTAAATCATTTTAATTAAATTATACAAGAACCACATACATAAATATGATATCATATATGATCTTCTAATATTGATTTGTTATTAATATTTCAGTAGTATCACTGTTTCGGGTGTTAACATATTCGCTTTCCTTTATATGTTTTGTTATATAAGTCATGTTTTTTATGGATAGTATGTATTTTATTCATATAGAGAATGATATTAAGTTCTTGAACATTATTTTTAATCATAAAAGGAAAATTATTCTTGAATTGTTATGATGGGTAATGAATATAATCACATTCATGGAGACGGTAATCCATACGTATGCATGAGTGACAATATCGTTATATTGATAGTGAAATAGCATGAAATTGGATGGTATATCATATATAAAGAATCATTAAAATTTTATATTTATTTTTTACATCAATTATACTTATTATTATACCCATACAAATAATGAATTGTTGCATAACAAACTACACCACGACATGGAGATGATAAGTCGTACGTACGGATGTATGGTGACTTCGTCACTCATAGGATGGATAGAATAACTAATATGGTTCTACCATATTTATAATAAAATTGCAACATGTAAAAGAAACTGTATTTATTATTTTGGTATGGAAACAACAAAGAAATAGGAAGTAGAAGGAGATAAGAACTTTGAAAGAGGTGATGAAATTATTACCTCTTCTTCAGGTGCTTCCTTTTTATTTGATCAAAAAGGATCATTAAATTGGATTTATGATCAAATTAAGGCCTCTGAGTTGAATTTAGGGTAGTTGGGAAGATATTTGAGCAAGGTTTGGCCCATAAAAAAGGCATTGGATGAGTGGATTTGAGAGAAGGGGAAGTTCCCTTTTATAAGAGAGGTGAGGGTCACTTTAGGAAGAGCTTGAAATATTAATTTATTATACAATCATATTCGGTTTATAATGGATCCAAAAAGATTTATTTCGTGGATAAGGTGGGGATGGGTCGAAATCCTAAAAAACAATAGGTTTTAGACAAGTTTATGTCACCATATGAACCATATCTTTTAGATTTAACTCTTAGATAAATTGTTTAACTTTTACCATGTCTTCTTGTATTATTATAATAAATGATTAATAAACTTACTATAAAATTCAAAGAAAACCCAAAGTGGTTAATTATTGACATATCTAACCTTATCTAAGCCTTTTGAAAAACATTATATTTTTTAGGAAAATTATATCATTTAATAAAATAGTATTTTTTTTAAAAATCATTCATGTCAATTTTGACACTATTTATTATTTTCTTTTTGAGAAAGTCTTAACCAATTTATCACTTCAAAAAAAATTATTTAATCAACCCTAACATGTAATATTAACCTATAAAATTCTTTTAATGCATAAAAAGTTTCAATTTACATTTATTTTAATATGTATAATATCAATTATTTTAATCTTTCGTCAATAAGGTAACTACTGCATCATCACTGTATCATAAATGAATTTAATTATATAATGTATAAAAATTAAAAACAAAATAAAATGATATATTAAATTTGTTTATATTTACAATGAGTATTTTAATCCTAGTTTATATTATATATAACCTTGTACTAAAAATGGTTTAGTTATTAAAACTTGAATTTAACACTTTGAACTATTCTTTAAATAAAATAATAATAAACGTCTTAATCTAATCCAAGTGAATAAAAAATTAACATATTTTATTCATTAAGGTGATTTAGGTTGAAATACACTTATAAAATAGAATTATAACATGTGTTAGGGTAATTATAATATCATTTTTACCTTTAACTACCCTATTTAATTTTAACCAAGGAAAATAAAATTTAAAATTTACAATTCACCTAAAGTTATTTTCATCCTATTGAACCACATTTTACTTAATGATTTCAAGTATTTATGTCGTATTTTTGAAATTCAATTCATTGAAGCGATAAAATTATGTTTTATGAAAATTTGAAAATGTGCCTAGAAAGTGGGTAAAAGAAGTTAAATAGTTCAATAAAATTTTATATATCTAATCTTATTATGAAATAACTCCAATGAATTACATTGAACTTATATAAATATTATGTATCTAATTTGAATTAAAATAAATTTAAATAATATAAATAATTATTTAAATAAAAAGCCAGTTTTAAATAATAACGGAGTGTTTTTCACTATTCATCAAAAATTGAAAGTTTTCAGAAAAATTCCAAAACTTCCCCCTAAGTTAATTTTGATATTCTTAATCCAAAAATGAAGTCCATTTTGAAAAATTAAATTTATAAAATTTTAAAAAGTGGGTATTACTATTCATAATGATTAGTTTGATTGGTCATGATGTGCTAGAACTCGAAGTTACACACAACACAAGCTATTGCATTATTCAAAGAGAAGCGTACCATGGAAGCTTGAGGTGTTACATTATTTCCTCCTTAAAATAATTTCTCCCTTGAAATTTCTTGAATTTTATTGCATAAGAAGATTCAGGTGGTTCTTCATCATAAGATCCATAGTTTCTCACATTACCTCTTCCATCTTATAGTTTCTCCATAAAACTTTTACCAGACGAGTCATCTGGTTTCTCGACACTTGTTCTCTGGTATCAAGAATCTTGATAGGCTCTTCACAATAACACAAATTGGGTTCCATTTCTATTGCTTCATAGGTGAGTACATGCATTGGGGCAGGAATTTATTTTCTTAATAGTTATACATGGATCAAATCATGATCTTTGGAGAGACATGGAAGCATTTCCAAAAGGTAAGCTACAACACCAATTCATTATGGAATTTTGAAATGTCCAATGTACCTAGGACTCAATTTACCCTACTTAACGAATCATAAGACACCCTTCCAAGGATATACCTTCAATAAAACTCGATATCCTATTTTAAATTTTAAATCTTTCCTTCAGCCATCGACATATCACTTTTTCCTATGTTGAGATGCTTTGATATGGGTTTGGAAGATCTTCACCTTTTCCGTTGTTTCCTCAACATGTTCTGGGCCTATGAGTTTTCTTTCACCAACATCATCCTAACAAGATGGTGTGTGACATCTCTTTCCATATAATGCTTCATATGGTGCCATTTGAATACTTGAATGGAATCTATTGTAATAGAAAAATTCTACCTGTGGTAAACAGTGATCCCACATTCCTTGAAAGTGATGTGAGCATGATCTCAACAAGTCTTATAATGTTTTAATAGTCTATTATGATTGTCAATCAGTTTAAGGGTAGTAGTCAGTGCTCAAACGAAGTTCAGTATATAGGGATTTTTGAAGACTTTTCTGGAATTTTGATGTAAAATGGGGATCACGATCAGAAAAAATCGATAGGGTTACACCATGAAGTTTTACGATTCCATTAATATACAGTCCTGCAAAACATTCAAGTGGTAAATCATCTCTTATAGTATGAAAATGTGCTGACATGGTAATAAAATCAACAATTAACCATATTGCATCATTCCTTCTAGGAGTCTTTGGTATCCCCCTAACAAAGTCCATTGTAATGTCATCCCAATTTCACTCAGGTAAGCTAAGAGTTTGCAAGACTCTTCCCAAATGTTTTCTTCCATCCTTCACCCATTGAAAAACCATACATCTTGACACATAATCAGAAATCTACCTCTCCATGTTGTCCCACCAAAAATGTTCCTTCAAATATATGTACATCTTAGTGAAACCGGGGTGTATAGATCAATTGGACCTATAAGCATCATCCAAAAATTACCTTTTTAAATTAGGTATATCAAGAACACAAAGCCTCCTCCCAAATTTTAAAATTCCATCTTCATATAAGAATTCAATCAATCTCCCATTATTCAAAAATTTAATTTTTTTGAAACTCATCATCACCAGTTTGAGAAATTTTTATCCTTTCTAGTAAAGTTGGTTTTGAAACCTTTTGAAGAAGTATTGATGTTTCACCTTCCATTAATATTCCAATATCCATATTTACTAGATCTATGAACATATGATCGCTTTAAACTCTCATCTTGTTCAAAACTCCATGATACATTCTACTCAAAGCATCAACCACCTTATTTTCCTTCCCATGTGGTAGTGTATTGTGAAATCATAGTCCTTGACTAGCTCAAGTCATCACCTTTTCCTCATGTTGAGTTCTTTCTGTGGGAAAATATACTTCAAACTCTTTTAATCAGTATATATCTCAAATTTTTCACTATAAAGATATTGTCTCCATATCTTCAGAGGAATGATTACACCTGATAACTCAAGATCATGAGTAGGATAGTTTTGTTCATGAATTTTTAGCTACTGTGTGCATAGGCAATAACCCTATCATTCTACTTAAGGACAAAACCAAGTTCTTTCTTTGAAGCATCACTATAAATAATAAACCCATGATTCCCTGATGGTAGAGTCAAGATAGAAGCATCGTCTAATCTTCTCTTTAGTTATTCGAAACATTTTTCACACTCTTTTTTCCAAACAAATTTAAACCCCTTACGTGCGATCTTGGTTAATTGGTTAGCCAATTATGAAAAATTCTAGATGAAATGTTGATAATAACCTGCTAAACCAATAAAAATATAAACCTAATTTATACTCCTCGATGATGGACATTATTTTATTGCTCTTATCATAAAAGGGTCAACATATGTTCCATCCTTAGAGACAATATGGAAAAGAAAAGAAATATCATGAAACCAGAATTCACACTTGCTAAACTTCCCATAAAATATATTTTTTCTAAGAGTTTTCAGAATAGTGCACAAGTGTTTATCATGATCTTCTTATATTTTTGAGTATACCAAGATATCATCAATAAATACCACTATATATTCATAAATATATTTCTTGAAAACTCTATTAATTTGATGCATGAAAATAGAGGGTGCATTAATCAGTCCAAAAGGAATTACTGTAAACTCGTAATGCCCATACCTGGTACAAAATGATGTCTTCAGAATGTCTTAATTCTTCAGACACAACTGATGATATCCATATCGAAGGTAAATCTTTGAAAAATATTGAGATCCATGAAGTTGATCAAATAAATCATCAATACGAGGTTATGGATACTTTTTCTTTATTGTTATAGCATTGATCTCCCTAGAGTCAATGAACAACAATATAGATCCATATTTTTTCTTAAAAAAAGAATAGGGGCTCCCCATGTAGAAACACTAGGGAGAATAATTCCTTTATTACTCAATTGTTCTAGTTGTTTTTTTGATCCACTAATTACACAATGGCCATTCTATAATGGGTCTTTGATATGGGCATTGAATGAGGAATTAAATCAATGGAAAACTTAATTTCTCCTTCTAGAGGATGTCCAGGTAAATCCTCTAGAAACACATCATCATATTCTTGAAAAATAGGTACATCCTCTATTTGAACATTCCTTTCCTCGCCCATAGTTATTTCATTATTTTACTCCCCAATAATTGAACATAGTAGAGCTACTGGGGGTGTATCTAGATAGGAAGTAGATGATGATGTTTCTGCTCTAATGATAAGGGATTCCTTATCATCCTCAAAAATTATAACCTCCTTCTTCTTATAAAAAAATTTATCATCATGTTTCAAAATCCAATCCATACTAAGGATTATATCAAATTCAATCATGGGTATGAAAATAAGATCAGTTGAAAAGGCACATTTATATGACATAATGGTAACTAATTGAAAAAAACGTTATTACAATGATAATTTTTTTAAGAGTTTTGACTAAAAACTCTCTTGTTAAATCAAATTGGAAATATCTAATTTTCTTGGAAAATTCGGAAGATATGAAATAATGAGATGATCCAGAATCAAATAAAGCAATGGATAAATTTGAGGAGATAATTAAAGTACCAACCACAATGTTATTAGGAGCTTCACTTTTTGCAGTAGTGATCGCATAAGCTTGGACTTTCTCTTTTGGCCTTTTCTGAGGTATGTTTCTTTTGCACATTGGAAATTCATTTCCATAATGACCCATTTCTCTACCATTGTATCATTAAAAATTGACAAGATTTTTATTTTCCTTGTAATCATGTGCTTGGTTTCCTTTTTCACAACACTTGTTACAGACTCCCATTCTCTTCAGGCATGTTCTAGAGTGTTTCTTCCCACATTTACTGCAGGATGAAAATTAAACATTTATCTTCTTCCCCTTATTTCCATTTACAGAGTGTTCAATAGATATTTTATTCTTCTCCTTTGCTTTAAAGTCTTATTAATTAGATAAATATTTTTTTATCTTGATACACAGGAGACTATATATTTGTATGATGAGAAGGGTTGCGAGACTAATACTTGATAGAGAAATGGTTTCAACCCATGAAATAATCAATCAATCTTACTCCTTTTGTTACATATATAATCTGCAACATGCCTTGATAACCTTTTAAAGTTATCCTCATACTTTGAGACATTCTCATCCTCCTTTTTCCTTAGACATTGAAATTGTCTCTCCATATCCACTCGATGGTCAAGAGGAAAGTATTTTTCTAAGAAAATTTCTTGAAACTCCCTCTATTCCATAATTTATACTTCATCATCTTCCTTTGTATTTTGAATAAATGACCACCATTGATATGCATATCTTGTGAGGCGATACAATTCCATGAAAACTTTTTTCTTTTTCCCCACTCCGCAAATAATGAAATATTTTCTCTAAAGAACATGTCCATTATTCAGATACAAATGGATTTATAGTCCCATTGAATGTTGGTGGTTGTTTCCTTATCAAGTGGTCTAAAATTGATCCTCCGCGTTGTGGATCAGGGTGCTCCATATGGGTAAGGATATTATTCATAACCTAAGTGAGTTGTCCCAATATGGTTATAAGCTGTTCAACACCAGCTGAATCACCAGCATCACTATAATTATTATGAGTAAGAGGAAAATTTCTACATGGATTACGTGCATTGATATGGTTTCCATTCCTTCCAATGGGTGAAATTTCTAAACAATAGAATATGCTATATTAGTTTATGAATCACAACAAATATTTCCAAACTAGTAAAATACAAAAAATAAATTGAACAGTTTATGCATATAATCCATAATATTGAAAATGTTTTCTTTAAAGAAGTATTTACTCATAAATCCTTTAGAATTTTTTTTAAAGAAAAAGTGAATTATCCTAAGAATATCCACCGGGAGTGTCTTAACCAAGAGTGCAGCAAGGCCCGTTGTCATGCACCAGTTCTCATTCGAGTCTAGCTCAAAGTTGTTTTTTCGGGTTTTACCCCTAGATACATCTATGCCAAATCTGCCTCTACTTGCTCGTATCTATACGGGGATGTATTGTTTGGAAAATTCAAAAAATATCTACATTACAAAAATTATAGGAAGTTCTTCTATACTAATCCTCAAAGTCTATATTAGGGTAATGTTCTTTAATCAGAGTTGTTCTAAATCTAGTTTCCAAGGTTTGTAATAAAATTCTTCTGATACAAACTATAATTCCCTAACTGTAGTTACCCATAATTGGTGCATTATTACATAAAATTGATATGAATATAAGAGATCAAGTCTCAAAATACCTATTAGTTTAGTAGACTTGGAAGTACTAGATACATAACGAAATTTTACATTACATCATGAAAAAAACAAAATTGTGTCTCCTTTGAACACGCTCATATCCCATACTATCCCTGTAGGTCAATCATAATAAAATTCGTCACAACCTAAAAAAACATAATAAAGGGGTTGTCTCAGATGCTCAGTAAGGTTAATAATATAGCCGAAACTAACATAAATAAGCAAAAAAATTTAAGGCAATGTATAAGACTAAAACAAAATCCTTTTAAACATAGACTTTAGCATAATATGGAAAAGGTAAATCAAATAATTCCATTTACATATTCATATAGATATTATACTAGTTGAATAATAACATGTAATATCAATAGATAATTTTATAATGATGGAATGAATAATGTCAAACATTATAACGAAATAGTCAAGCTCTCGTGCCAAGACTAAAAATAATATTTTGTCAAGGCCTTGTGCTAAGACAATAGTTTGTCTCATGAGACCTACCGATGCATCGACAAGCTATAGCAGGTTTCACCCATCACTTACTAAGTCCAATTCCTTCCTCAGATGAAAAGGTTGAGAAAAATAACATAAACATTAAAATTAAAACTAGCATACAAAATGTTAATACTTTAACCATAAACCATGAATTTTATAAAAATTTTACATTCATAGTCAAACATATAAAAAAAACCTTCAATTAAATTTGGAAGATTGTTTCATAATAAATCAACTTCAAACAAATGTAAAATCAATCAAATTATATTGGCATAGATGAAATCAAAACTAATTGAGAGAAATATCTCTTTCTATTATGAAATAATTTAAAATTCACATAATTATAAAAGAAAACAATTATTTTTAAATCATTCTTATAATCATGTAAGGGAATCTTAAATGGTATTATGATGGTGGAAAATAGCTGCACCCTCCATATAAGTTAAAAAAACATTCCTGCCTTATTTGTCGAAAAGGTCATAAAGTACCTTGTTTGGAAAAAAATAGAAAGACTACTTAAAAAAAATTATAAAAACTTAAACAAGGGTATAAATTATTTTAACCCATATTATAGAAAATGGTAAATTTTTTTTGAAAAACATTTTTAAGAAACACGGATGTGGATGATAAAGAAGTCCTAGTAGATACTTATGTATAAACAACCTCGGATAAATAAAGAGATTATAAAATTAACCCTTACCTTGTAGTTTTCCTTAGTCGAGGGTACGTTAACCTCCTATATAATAGTTAAATCATTTTTATTAAATTATAAAATAACCACATACATAAATATGATATCTTCTATGATCTTTTAAAATTTCATTCTTAAAAGTATTTCAGAAGTATCATTGTTTCGGGTGTTAACTAATTCATTTTACTTTACATGTTTTGTTACATAAGTCATGTTTGTTTGGGATAGGATGTATTTGATCCATATGAAGAATGATATTATGTTATTAAACATTATTTTTAATCATAAAATGAAAATTTTTCTTGAATGGTTAGGATGGGGAATGAATCTCATCGCGTTCGTGGAGACGGTAATCCGTACGTACACACGAGCGAAAATATCATTATATTTATGGTCCAATCATATGTAATTGGATGGTATATAATATTTAAATAATAATTAACATGTTATATTTATTATTTATATCACTTATATGCATTATTATACCCATCCAAATAATGATGTGTTGAAAAACGAACTGTACCACGATGTGAAGAGGGTAAGTCGTACGTACACACGTATGGTGACTTTGTTATTCATAATATGGATAGAATATTGAATATGGTTGTGACATATTTATAATAACATCACAATAACTAAAAGGTACTGGATTTATTATTTTGGTATGGAAACAAAACAGAAAG
Organism: Viscum album; assembly: GCA_963277665.1. Taxonomy (NCBI): domain Eukaryota; kingdom Viridiplantae; phylum Streptophyta; class Magnoliopsida; order Santalales; family Viscaceae; genus Viscum; species Viscum album. The sequence goes on along the minus strand of OY728157.1, from coordinate 1,266,055,770 downwards.
ATAAAGTGGAAGAAGAAAAGAACATTGAAAGAGGTGATGAAATTATTACCTCTTCTTCGGGTGCTTCCTTTTGATTTGATAAAAAAAGCATTATAGGATGGATTTATGATCAATGTAAGGCCTATGAGATGAATTTAGGGTAGTTGGGAAGATATTTGAGCAGGTTTTGGCTGAGGAAAAAGGCTTTGGTTGAGTGAATTTGAGAGGATATGAAGTACCCTTTTATAAGCGAGGTGACGGGAACTTTAGGAAGAGTTTGAAATATTAATTTATTATAGAATATTATTCAGTTTATAATGGATAAAAAAGGGTTTATTTCAAGGATAATATGGGGATGGGTCTAAAACCTCTCGAACAATAGGTTTTAGACAAGTTTATACGACCATATTAACCTTATATTTTAGATTTAACTCTTAGTTAAATAGTTTATCTTTTACCATGTCTTCTTCTATTATTATAATAAATGGTTAATAAACATAATATAAAAAAGTCAAGAGAACCCCAATAGGTTAATTATTAACATATCTAACCTTATATAAGTCATTTGGCTGAAACATATATTTTTAGGAATATTATATCATTTAATGAAATAATATTTGTTTTAAAAACTGATTTATGTTAATTTTGACACAATTTATTATTTGGTTTTTGTGAAAGTCATAACAGATCTATCACTTCAAATAAAATTATTTAATCAACCCTAACATGGAATATTAACCTATAAAATTCGTGTAATGCATCAAAAGTCTCAATTGACATTTATTTTAATATTTATAACATCAATTATTTTAATCTTCCATCAATAAGGTAATTACTGCATCATCATTGTGTCATAAATAAATTTAATTATTTAATGTCTAAAAATTATAAATAAAATACTATGATGTAGGAAATATTTTTATATTTTTGATTACTTTTTATAATTGAATTTATCTTATGTATAACCCTATACTAAAAATGGTTTAGTTATTAAAATGTGAATTTTACACTTTTAACCCTTCTTTAAATAAAATAATAATAAATGTCCTAATATTATACAAGTTTATTAAAGCATAATCATATTTTATTATCATGGTTGGTTTACGTTGACATACACTTATCCAATAGAATTAGGACATGTGTTAGGGTAATTATAGTATCAATTTTCCCTTTAATTACCCTATTTACTTTTAATCGCGACAAATAAAATTCAAAAGTTACTATTCACCAAAAAATTATTTTCATCTTATTGAACCAAATTTTACTTATTTATTTCAACTATGTCTCTTGGATTTTTGAAATTAAATTCAATGAAGCTGTAATATTACATTTTATGAAAATTTGCAAATGTGCCTAGAAGGTGGCTAAAAGACGTTAAATAGTTCAATAAAATGTTATATATTTAATATTTTCATAAAATGAGTCCAATGAATTACATTGAACTTATATAGGTATTATGTATCTATTTTGACTTAAAATAAATTTAAATAAAATAAATAATTATTTAAATAAAAAGTCAGTTTTAAACAATAACAGAGTGTTTTCACTATTCATCAAAAATTGAATGATTTTAGAAAAATACCAAAAATCCCCCCTAAGATAATTTTGATATTCCAAATACAAAAATAAAGTCAATTTTGAAATATTAACTTTATAAAATTTAAGAAAGTGTGAGTTAATATTCATAATGGCTAGTTTGATTGGTCGTGGTGTGCTGGAACTCAAAGTTGCGTACAATGCGAGCTATTGTATTATTCAAAGAGAAGCATACCGTGGGAGATTGGGGTGTTACACATACACTCGTTGAGAACCCACAAGGATGAAAACCTATAGTAGCACACAACTCATGAATTAGCTTCACTAGATTCAATGTAATTGACGATATAAAATAATAAGGGAAATTATGATACCAAGATCATATATGATATAACTTAATCTCTCAATATTCAAAGGCTTCGTAAAAATTTCAGCAAGATGATGTTTAGTTCCCATGAATACAAGAGTTATATCACCCTTTTTAAAATTATCTCGCAAAATGTGATGTCTTATATCAATGTGATTTTTCCTAAAATGTGATAAAAGACACTTAGAAATGTAAATAGCATTTTTATTACCACAATTTGTATGTAAAAGTATAAACTGAATCCCATATTCTAATAATATGTGTTTCATCCATATAATCAATGCATAAAAACTTCTTGTAGCTATATACTCAACTTAAACAACAAATAATGCAATATAATTCTACATTTACTACTCTAAGACACTAAGGATTTTCCCAAAAAGTGACATGTTCGAGTGGTTATTTTTCTATCTAACTCACAACCACCAAAGTTAGCATCATGATAGATAATTAAATAAAAAACATATCCTATAGATTAGAATAGTCATAAGTTGTAATGACCCTAACCCTAATATCCCATAGTTGGTGGTTACTATATTACATTGGCACGAGATACAAGGATGAACATCCCAAATGACTGAATAGTTTAGTATTCTTGGAAAACAAGATACATACTTAAATCTCACATTAAAATTGAAAACATAAAATCTAATATAGTATTTTCTTTTATAACACAATTATTTCATTTAGATTATCCATTAAAATCAATCATATTACACTTCATGGCATCCTGGGTAAAGGAAATATAAGAAAGGGTTATCTGAAGTGCTCACTAATGGTATGCGTACAACATAATATATCATGAATACATAAGGCATACTAAATATGTAAAGGTAAATAATTAGAAACAAATTCCATTTAATCAATAACTTTAGAACAAATAATTATATGGTAGGAATAAATAATAATAAAATAATTCCATATAAATAAAAAAATGTGCTTGAAACATATCCACAGACATCGTAAATAATAAAATAATCACATGGACATCAATAAAAAATCTTATAATGAGAGAATTCCTAATTTTGGAAATTATAAACATACCATCAAGGACTTGTGACAAGTTATCTTACATAAATGGGTAAGGAATCATCCAAATACCCAAACTAGTTTGTCTTATTAGACTTATTGATGCATCGAGGGGATATAGTGGGTATTTCCCATCACTTACTAATCCTATTGCATTCCTCATATGAAAAGGGATAAAATAAATTAACATAAACATTTGAATTGAATAATTGGTATATGAAATGTTAATAATTTATCCAATCAATAAACATAATCATAAACCATCCAAATTAATATGGAGTATGGTTTCAAAATAGTACATCCCCAGTCAAGCTGACTATAAACTATCTAGAGAGATAATAAATATGGTATAGTTACAACACATCCTTAGTGGAAAAAATTAAGATAACGGTTGTTGTCTAGGGGTGTCCAAACCAAACCTAACCCTTCCAACATGACTTGACCCGACCCGGTTGGGTTGGGTTCAAAATTCTAGATGAACGGGTCAGGTTGCGTCAGGTCTACCTGAGGTCGAGTTGGGTCGGTTCACAGGTTGGGGAAAAAATAACACGACACAACCCAACGACATGACACATCCTGCCCCTCCTGTGCGTGCACTGTTTTTCCTAGAAACCCATCATCATCACTATCATTTCATCCACTTCCATACAAACCCAGTAGATTATTCCTTCCCCTATCATGCATGCACTGACTCACCTGGGTTGTAACCCATCATCTTACCTCTATTTGTCCATCTCCACCATGACCTACGACCATCACGACTCCAGATCCGATGGATACTAGCCCCTCAATGGACCCAAATTTTTCGAATACTACCCCCCTTTAAATTTTGACTCTGCCTCTATCTCCATGTTCTATCAATGAACCTTAACCTTCAATGTTACCCCTTGTTTTCAGCTTCATCCATCACTGGAGATCGAGATTGAGGTTGGTTCGAATCTATTCACTCGCCTGGGAGCCGATGCTATAGGTATTGGGATTCTGTCATTTATGCTTTTGTAAAATATTGGTGGTGGTCTGCACTGTTCATCTGCTACAATGGAGGAATTTGAACAGTGCATATGAGTTGTTCATGCTGGACCACCATGTCTGTGCGGTGATGATACTTCTGAAATCTACTGCTTGAAGTAATTCATATTTTGATTGAAGTTGTCTCTATAGCACTGGAGTTCTCTGGTTTGAGATTTTGGATTCATGGATGGCGTTTCAGTTGAATAAGGATGGATTTTGGATGTATGATCTTCTAGATAATCATATTTCTATAGTTTTTATTTGGGTGTTTGGGGGTTTTTGGTTTTCTATTAAATCATTGTTTTATTAGAGGCTCAAAAACACCTTAGGGATCTTTGATAAAATGACTGAGATATATGAATTTGGGAGATGATGTTTGGGGTTGAATTTTCCTCGGGATTAGGTTTCCTCCTGGAGTGGTGAGGAAGGAAAAGTGTCGAAGTGGGGGAAGGATACATGGCTACACAACATGTGGGTTATTAAAATGAGAGTAGCGCAGATCATTTTTTTCCACAACCCATTGAACCGACCCGACCCAAACCGATGTGAGATGGGTTGGGTCTAAAATAAAAATCACCTTCAAACCGACCATACCCGACCTATAATTGTTATTTTGGGTCCAAAAAACCCCTAAAATCAACCTGACCCTACCGATGGACACCCCAGTAGTTGTCATTGATGAATACAGAAACAATAAAAAATTTATTAAAAATATTATTGAGGAAAATATCCTTTTCAATTTGGAAATAACTTTTAAAAACTAAACATTTGAAAAATATTAAAAATAAAATATTCATTTATAATAGCCTTGTAAAATTGTAAAAAAAGATTCAAAACATTGGGAGGTTACGATGCAGTAAAATTATGTTAATGTTGTGTATGTTAATATAAATATTCCTTTCACATTTTCAGTAAAAAATCAAAAGTTCCTATTTTGAAAAAAATAATATTACTTTTAAACTATTTTTTAAAAAGTCGTACATGGTTAAAAATTAATTTCAATTATCAGAAGAGAATAATTGAAACATTTTTTATTTTTTTTAGAAAACATGGATATGGAAGAGAAATGATTTTTGATCAAAATAGAAATAACATCATCTTTTATTAATAATATTTTTTCAATAATTTTAAGTACCAAAAAGAAGAAAATAGTACTTTTATTTTAGTAGTTCATGAATAATCATAGGAAAATAAAATAGATTTTATTTAAGTTATAAATATTAAATAATTCCCCCAAGGGATACTTGATCATAAGAAATCCCAAAAAATGATAAAATTGTGAAATAAACCCTTACCACTTTGGAAACTTTTTATTCGTAAGACCCATTAAAGAAATAATTTGAGGAGAAATTGTTAAATACCATGAAGATAATTAGTATCATGATATAAAATATCAAATGGGTAGTATATAAGACACAAAAAATTAATAAGTGGTGAGTATGGAATATGTCTCACGGAAGTAAAAGTGAGATGAAAAACTTTGACATCAAATCTATCTTTGTTTGTTTATGAACCTCCTTTATAATAAATATAGATTTATTATATATCTATTATAGAACCAAAATCATATATATCATACATTATATGATTTACTTATAATATTTTATAACCCATTTATTAACAATTAATTATTAAAGTCACTATTCCAGGTGATAATTGCTTCGTTTTTCATGTACGTCTTGGTTTGGTAGATTTAGTCCTTATACTTTGATCATGATTCCATTATCTCCAGAATATTAATAATGATATAATTATAATATATATTTATTTTATATATACATATATTCATCCATAAAATTTAGAGATATAAAAATGAATTACGTCATTCATGGAGACAGTAGGTCGTATGTACGCATAAATATTGTTTCCATTTTTTTAACAGATAGAACGAAAAAAGGTAAACAATATTTCTTCTTTCTAGAATCATTATAATATTATATAATATATATATATATATATACATATACGTATATATATATATATATTCATTAAATCTATTTTTATTACCTTCCATGTTTAAATAAAATGAAAAATGTATCACATCACTATGTAGAGGTGGTAGTCCACACGTACGCATGAGTAACACTATAATTTTCCAACAAATTGAAAGGTAATAAGTTCGATGTGATATTATAATTTTAAAAGTATTATTATGTCATAAATAATATATATATATATACATATTAAATCAATCATTATATCCATCTATGAGAGGCTGTGATGGAAAATTAATTACATCGGTTCGTGAGGCGGTAGTCCGCCGTACACATGATCAGTAGTTTTATTTCTAATTTGATGGAAGAGCGGATGGATATTGGTTATTACATTAACATAATAAAATATCATTATATATAAGATAATGTTGTTACTATTTTATAATTTTTTGATAATATTTTATGGAGTTAGAGGAGGAAATAAGATGAAGAACCATTGTTAATATCTATACCACTTCTTTGGAGAACCTCTTAAGGTTTATACTTATCGCCTTCCTTGTATGGATTTATGATGAAATCGGAGACTCTATGTCATGAAGATGGATTCAAGTAAGGTATTTTTAAATGTATTGGATGAACCAAATGGATATTCATGTGTGGATTGGAGAAAAAATGGGGTGCCCTTTCATAAGTGGGGGTGGACCTTCTTGGGAATTACTCATAAATTTCCCCAAAAGAATACAAAATGATAAATTCATTCCCAAGACAAATGATTTTAAATGAACTTAGATTAAAATGTTGGATAAGATATGGTAAAAATATTTCCTTAAAACTGTATTTTAACAATTTTAATTGATAAAATTACTCATATATTGGTTTTTAACAACTTGGTAATCCTGTTTTATGCTTAACAAGTGTATTTAATTTTCACTGTTTTTACTATTCATTATGACAAAAAATTATGTTGACCATTTTACGTAATATTAATTATTCTTATTAAAAATATATAATACATTTTCTCAAATTAAAATCACATAATTGGTGGATTTTAATTTAATATTAAAGTTGTAGATGCGATGAAAAATAGGTTTTCTAAAGAAAAGTTTTCTTAAGTATAAAAAGTCTAGATGAATAAGTGGTTTTCCAAAGAAATTTTTTCTTATGTACAATTTTTTATATCACAATTGACACATAATTTATTCCAATGACATAAAATTGATTAATTATAATATAATTTAACTTTTTTTACTTTTTAAACAATTTTAAAACAAAATAAAACTTGTAAATTCTTTAAATGAAAAGACATTCTTTAATAAAAATCAGTATTTTCAGAATTCATTGAAAAATTAATATATTGAAAAAAAATTCAAAACATAAAAATAATATAATTTTGTATTGATGAATTAAAAAATTAATTTAATTTTTTCAAATAAATTTTATAAAATTGGAAAAAATAAATTTTTAAATATGTGCACAAACCATGAAAAAACCACTTTTTAGAAAAATATAATTTAAGAATAAAACCTGATTTATTCTTATCTTTTGATTAAAAAAATATTAGATGAATTTTTTTTATTGAATATAAAATATATAAATTTCATTAAAATAACTCAAAAATATTGATTAGTTTAATTTATTAAGATAAAATCAAATTGTGCATATAAAAACAGTTTTTTAGAAAAATGTTTCTTTTGCTTTCAAATGATTTTGTTTTAGTTTTTAATCAATTGATAACCAAAAAATTTATTTATAATTTTTTAAACCTTATAATTTTCATAATTTATTTAGTCATATTCATACCCACTAATTTAACGACTACGCTATAATGGTAAACTATTTTATGCTTCTTTTAGACTCAGTGTTACGTTTATCACATGCTATCGAAGAGATTGTTTTTTTTAAAATAAATATATTATAAAATCTATCGGTGTTACATTCTTATCTATAATAAATTTCATCCGTTAAATTTAAATAATATCACCTAATAAATTATTTAGGTAGCTATTTATCGTATCTTCCTTATTTTCCCATGTCGCCTCTTCTATCTTATGATTTATCCAATGTACCTTTACCAGCCGAGCCACCTGATTCCTCAACACCTTCTATCGAGTGTCTAGAATCTTGATTGTCTCTTCATAGTAAGATATATTAGGTTAAAATTTTATTTCTTTATAGGTGATCACATGTGTTGGATTTTTCATTTAATTCCTTAATAATAATATATGGAACACATCATGTAATTTAGAGAGACTTGGTGGAATTTAAAAATGGTAAACCACAACTCCAATTTTTTTGATGATTTCAAAATGTCTGGTATACTTGGTGATCATATTACCTTTCTTAAAAAACCTTATAAAACCCTTCTATAGAGATACCATATTTAAAGTATGATCTCCCACTTGAAATTCCAAATCTTTGCTCCAATCATCAGCATATCTCTTTTTCATCCATTGAGCTTCTTTGATATGGGTTTGTATAGTCTTTAACATTTTAATTGTATCCTATATAGGTTTTAAGAATAAAATATTCCTTTCACCAACTTCATCTCAAATATTTTGACTATGTAACATCTTTTCATAAAATTCATCATGTTTCATTTGAATAATTTAATGGATGCTGTTGTTCTAGGAGAAATCTACCAAATGTAAATACTAATCCCACATACCTTAAATTTCAAGTGATAATGACCTCAACATGTCTTCTAATGTTTGAATATTCCTTTGAGACTATCCATTAGTTTGAGAGTGATAAGTGTTACTCAAATAAGGCTCGATATCAAAGGCCTTCTAAACAATTTTCTAGAATTTCAATGTAAATTATGGGTCATTATAAGAAAAATTTAAAAGAGGTACACCATGAAGTCTTAAAAAAACGTTAATATAGGTCTATATGAGGTGATCAAGAGGTAAATCTTATCTTATAGTGAGTAAATTTGTAGATTTGGTTAAGTGATAAATAATAACCAATATTGTATCATTATTTATAGGAGTATTTTGTAGTACCATGACAAATTACACAGTAACGTCTTCCCATTTACACATAGTAATGGGAAGATATTTCATAACTCCTCTTAGATTTTGTATCAAATCCTTCACTTATCAAAAAACCAAACATCGTGGCATATAATTAGCAATTTCCCACTTCATATTATGCCACCGAAATTGTTCCTTCAAATGGCTATATATCTTAGTTCCACTAGGGTGTATATATAAATTTTAGCCATGAGAATCATTGAGAAATTACCTTTTTATATTAGGTATTGATGGAATATGTAGTCTCTTTTCAAAATCCGTAATATCGTCTTCACAAACTAAGTCTTCCAATTTTCTATCATACATGAGTTTAATATTCTTTTGAAAATTCTCATCATCAGGATAAGAAATTATTATATTTTATAATAAATATGGATTGGTAATAATTTGAAAAATGAGTGATGTTTCCCCTTCCATAATAATTCCCAGACCCATCTTTAATAAATCTATGAACATCATATCCCTATAGATCCTCATTTTTTCTGGGATTTCATGATCATTATATCTCAATGCATATTATACCTTATTTTTCTAATCTATGTTGTAGTTTATTGAGTAATCATAATCTTTGAGTAGATCAAGCCATCTCATTTTCCACATGATCACATATTTCTCTGAAAATATGTATTTCAAAATCTTGTGATTCATGTACATCTTAAATATTTTACCACATAGATAAAGTGTTAATATCTGTAAAGAAAATATTACAGCTACCAAATCAAGATCATGGGTTTGATAGTTTTATTCATGAACCATTAACTGCCTTGATGAATGGGAAATAACAATATCATTTTTCATAAGGACACAACCAAGACCCTTCTTCAATGAATCACTATATATTACAAATCCATCATTCCCTAATTGTAGATCCAAAATCTGGGAATTCGTCAATCTCCTCTTCAATTTTTAAAACAATTATTCAAATTCCTTTTCCCATATGAACTTATCCCAATTATGAGTAAGTTTGGTTAAGGGGTTATCCAATCGAGATTTTTTTGGACAAATTGATGGTAGAAACCTACCAAATTGATGAAAATACATACTTAAATTATGTTTGATTGTGTACTCTATTCTTAGAATACATCTGTCTTCATAGGATCAACCACGATTTCATCTCGGGAGACAATATGGGCGAGAAAAGAAGCTTTATGAAGCTAAAATTCACACTTCCTAAATTTCCCATATATACATTTTCTTCTAAGAGTCTTAAGAATGATCCGAAAGTGATTATCATGGTCCTCATATCCCTTTGAGTACACCATAATATCATCAATAAATTCCATAAAAAAATATATCAAGATATTCCTTGAATAATTTATTCATTAAATCCATGAAGACAGAGGTCGAATTAGTAAATAAATGGAATTAATATGAACTTGTAATGTCCATTCCTCATACGAAAAACTATATTCGAGATAAATTCATTCTTAACAAGAAATTTATGATACCTAGAAATAAGGTAAATTTTTTAAAAATATTAATCTATTTTATGTTGATTGAAAAAGTCCTCAATGTGAGGTAGAGGACATTTTTCTTTATACACTTCTAGATACACTATTGAAGCCGGTTTATGCTCAAGTGAACAAGTCTTCGGATTTCTATGTATAACCAACTAAAATACCTCATCATTAAAAACCTTATCTTTCACCTTAATTTTAGAAGTAATTAGTAATTCATGCCATAGGTCATAGTCAACGTCCCCTTGAACAACATCCTCATAGTCATACTCCTTATCCTCATCTACATGAACATTGAGATCAGCCCATGATACATTCGATTTAGATGATGTGAAACAAACTACCTCTTTTCCACATTCAAAAATGATTGGTCTAATAGAAAGATCATTGGAATAATTGTTTCCAACACCGTTCCTCAAATCAATTTCAACCAGAGTCTTCCTCATTCATATTTCTAAATCATCAGCTCTGGCTATGCAATCAGACCCTCTTGGAGTAGCTTGCTTGAGTGCAGCCACATAGGAAGTACTACCATTGGCCATTGTAATGGCCAACTGATTCCCATTTATAGCCCCATTATTACTAGTATATCTATCCACATCCAAGTATTTCCCTACATCTAGATAATATCTACCAACAGTAGCATCTCTAGATAACCTCAAACTGTAATTATCACTAGAGTGTCCAGCATTCCTGTATTAGGAGAAAAATAATTTTTATCCAAAATATTTCAGTCAAATTTCCAATAGAGTTGCATAATCAATATAAGTTTTATCATCTTTAATATTCAATAGAGATCTCAATTCGGCATTCAGCGACAACGAAGATAAATTTTTTTGTATGGTGGAATAAAAATCCACCTAAACTAAGACCCATTCAAAACACCAATAACGAACATGTTCTGCCTCCTTATTGAACTAAATTGGGATGCCAATAGTTTAAGTAACATCCCATATAATTTTAAAAATCTGGAAAAACAAGATCAAGACGTGAATAAAAATCCATAGTTGGACTATATAATTATTAACTTTCTCGAGATCAAATAGAGGATCCCAGTACTATATTTTTAAAAATCCAGTCTTGAGGGGGATAAGGCCATGACCCCTAGAGATCATCTTAAGGTCTTGTGAGGAAAAGGAAATGTGGTAGAAACTTTTCTCTATGGAAACAATGTTCCATCCATCAAAGCCCCAAATATTTAGAAGATGATTCTGCAACCCATTATGATTTCATGTATTTTCTTCTTGTGATATAACCAAACACACAAGGATAGAAAACTTACATTCACTGATTTGATCATCCAATACCTTAGGATTCACCACAACAATATCTGGAGAACCACTTCGAGTGATTTGATTATATGGGGAGCCAAAATACCCACAAATCTTCATGAATAAGCATAATTTCTCAAGAGCTTTTATTACAGGACATGGGAAAACTTCCTGGCACTTTAAATTCCCTTGGCCATTTCGCCCAGATAAGGATTCCATAGCTTGATCTAAAAATCCTCCAGACAAAATATCAAACTCCAAATCATGGGAAAGTGCCATGCTCACAAAGGAACCCTAGGGCTTTCTATCGTAACCACAAGAGCTCCCGAGACCACCTCCCACCTCCAATATTCTCAAATATATATTTTTAACTTTAAATACAAATAAATGTTTATTTATTTAAATAATTAAATAATTATAATAATTATATTTAAATAATAAATATTTAATTATATAAATATATTTATAATTATATATAAACACATTTTAATATTTTTATTTGTAATTATAATTATAAATAAATATATATTTGTTAAAATTACTATTTAATTATAATAAATATATTTAAATAATAAATATATTTTTTATATTTATAATTATATATAATAATATAAATATATTTATAATTATATTTAAATACATTTTAAATATTCTTATTTATAAATATAATTATACATATACGTATAAAAATAATTATATAATTGTAATAAATATATTTATTATATCTACAGTACTATGTAGGCGGTGACAGAAGAAGTAACACATATGATGACACATGTTGGTGGTGGTGCGGGAATGATGCATGTCTGGTGACACAAGATTGATGATGTAGGCATGACACTACATTGGGATTTCAAACCATGTAATGGGATTCATGCCCATTGGGCCTACAAGCCATGTACAAAATAAATAAGACTTGATGGGTGGGTTGTCTCATTGGGGGGGCTATGGTCTACCTTTCTGGTCTGTGCATGTGGTGTGTGTGTTTGGATGTAATTATACCCCAAAAACCTAATATATGTACATATAATTGTATAAATATATATAAATATATACAAATATCAATAAATATATACAAATATATACAAATATATATAATTATATACTTATATTTGTAATTGTAGTTATAAATAAGTATATATATATTTAAATAATTATTAAATTATAATAAATATATTTAAATAATAAAAATATTTATCATATTCATTTATTTTTGAAAAGGATGAGTCTCAAAGACAACTTTATTAAAAATAAAACAAAGTACAAAAAATAGATTGAGGAACACACTGAAAACAAAGGGTGATCAAGTCACTTGAGGATGAGTGCTCATGTTGTGGAGAGATGATTTTACACCAATTCCATGAGGGTGTTATCCCCTCTACCATGTTTTGATTTGCAACCATGGGCCACCTCCATCATTAGGATGTCCATTATCAACAACATCCATAATTTTTTCTACACAGGGCACACAATCACTACTTCTCCCTTCCTCCTTGCTATTGAAAGATGCAAAAAAATAAAATGTATTGAATGTATTCACCTTCTAGGATGATTTAAATTTATAATATTGAATATGATCATGATTTACAGAGGAGCAGTCCACCCTGAATTTCTTTATCTTGTGAGCCTTCAAGTTTGAAAACCTCAGAACTTACCGATAAGTATTATGACCAACAACCACATTTTTTAGACAAGGATAAGCCTTATTAATTTTCACTACCCCTATAGTGTTGTCTAGACATGGCTCTAAAGGTAATTAACTTCCTTGAGAAGGCCCTAAGATCAGGCCAAGTCACTCTATAATAACCGATGTGGCGTTCACTTCCTCCTATAGATGGAGGAGAAGCAACAACCACCCTGGGCTTCATACTGCCTAGAGATTCAGAGGCCAAACTAGGCACCTGAAGGATATGGATTAGCTTTAAAACATTAATGATAAGACCAATTTCGGCCCCATCCATTTTATCAACATATATCATTGCGACAAAGGATTTAATGGGAGCCTCATTTGGGAGTTCATATCCATAACTAGTATCTAAAATCAACCGAGTCCCATGAGAAGCCAATGGAACACTGAAAACCGGAGTTTTATGACACTTTCTATACCATTGGAAAAACATTAATACCTTTACCAACCATTGATCTACAAATATTAGTATCAACAAGAATAAAAGAAGAATCAGATGTTTCTTTTGTAACTATAATAGTATCCAATGAATACATAGATTCATTGAATGATCTCGATTTTCTAGGAGGAATAAGATCCTTTTCATTATTTTCTAATACTGTAGTGTTAAATTTAACCTAATAAATAGAGATATGGTACTTTTTGAGTTTTAAGGAGGCAGAATTAATTTTTTTTACCTTTATGATGTTTAAAAAAATGATTTTTTGTTCTTTCCATTAAGTGTAATTCACAACAACCTCTGCAGTGTCCTAAAAGTCGGCTTGACTATCATAAAAATCATCACCATCATTAAGTCTATAGTTAGAGAATCCTTGAAATGAAACCCATTAGAAATAAAATGAATTTGATTTATTATATCATTCCATGACTTAATGGGATTGAAAATCCTTTATGTAGGAGGAGAAACCATAGAGGTATTACAAGGAGAATAAGAAGGCCTAACATTAGGGTTATCTGTGTGGCCATTGACCAGAGGAGGATCATAAATGAAAGAATTTTGGTTCCCTGATGAGAACCTTCATCATTATCCAGAGGTTTTATCCGTGTAGAGATCAATATCCTAGAATCAGAGGCATATTTCACATTATCTAGAAAAAGATATTTTTCTTTATTATCAATGTAATTAATGAACTCATCACTTCCTTTCCTATAGAAGTACTGACTATCATTCCCCTTTAATTGAAATTTTATAAAAATGAGTCCCTTAATATAGTTGGACACTAAATGACCAATAATTTGATAGGATTCACAAAATAATTTCCATTTTTGAGACTCTATTATGATATTAATCTCATCCTGAGGTGTAAAAATAATAACATTATCAATAAATGTCAAACCTAGGTCAAATTCGACCAAAACCCTTGAAAAGTTACCATATATAACCATCTCAGTCACAATATCCATCATAATCAGAATTAAAATTGCAGGATCAATACCAAATAACATTTTAGGATACAATAAGCCCCTATTTAAACCATAGATTTTGATCCAAACATGTGCGTTGGTATATTTAAAATTGTTAAGGTTGAAATTGAGGGTCCATTCATCATCTCTTAGGGTTCTAAGCCTAATATTGACAGAGCCCAAGCTCCAAGAACGAATTTTCAACTCCATAGAAGGAAATAAGAGATGAAAATAACTGCGACCAAGAGACACACACTTAATGTCTGAGAATATCTAAATAAAATCTAATCGTGCAAATAAATTAATAATTTCCAAGGTTTTAAACCATTTTATAGTGAGATGCAGCCAATAAAATAGTTATTTCAAAGATCAATTTTTTCAGAAATTGCTCCGTCCAAGGTTTATACATGATAAGTAGAACCTTTCTTTATTATTCTTTATGATACCTGATCCTCTTGAAAGATGAATGATCCACCTGAGAAACCTAAAAAAGATGAGAAATACTTCAAATATTCTCCAGTTTTTTCCTTATCCTTCATTAAAGAAGACAATATCTATCGATAATGGAAATTGAGATCTTCTCTATCCATTATCGGGGATATTAGGCCAAATCTATTCAATGGATTTATATCTATATGGGTTTCTCGATCCAGTGAAGTTGTTTGTTGGACCTTTGAAGAATGCAGATGGTGGATCTAGCTTGGGAAATGCTCTTATTCCCCATTTTGATGTGGATATAGACTTGAAAAGGGATGATCCATTTTTTTATCTAATAATATGGTTGACTTAGGGATAGATGATGATCAAAAAAATGTTCACACATCATGACTAGCCACGAATGAAATATTCTTTCCCTGTCCTTATAATGATTCGATGATAGCTAGGAATTAGATTTCTACGAATAGTTCCCTAGAATTTTTCTTATAGAATCCAAATTTCATTGAAGACTGGAAGGAGGAATGTATTAATTCCATTATTTCACAACTTACCCCCTTTCGTGGGGAATGGTTCATGGAAGATTTAATATTTAATGTAGTGGTTTTTGCAGGTTTGGGGCTTTAAAAATTGTCGAATTGTGTCGATAAATATGGGTTTTTCACTTATCAATTTCCCTTCGAAAGAGATTAAATTAATATCATAGAGTGGTGGTTTTGTGAATCCCAAATCAAGGGTCCTGATATTTCAATATTGTGACCCTTGGTTTGGTCCCACTTAGGATATAAAAACTATGGGTCAATCTTGGATTAGAATTAAAGGGTTAAATTGATTCTTTTGGCATTAAGACATCCTATGGGATATTTCCTTGACTATATAAACTTCCATTATGTTTGAAAATGAAAATGAGTTATCCAAATATTTCCATTATACTATAATTATGGTTGAATTTGATCTTATCTCAACACCGGTTGAGAAAGTCTATTTAGTTTCTAGAGAGTGTAAGTTTGAACTTGGCATTGAGTATGAAACTATAAAAGAATTTTTCAATAACTACATGTCAATGAGACATGTTAGAGTAAATTTTTGTTGGGTCTTGAGGTGTTCTAATTGTAAGAAGTATGGTCATTGGGTTTAGAAATGTAAATTTTAGGTACCAATTTTTTATGGAAAAAACGTTGTACCACGAATTCATGTTATGATAGTGGAGAAGAGGTAGTATCAAGAGAAGGATGGAGGTGGCAGTCATTATAGGCATGTATGTAGTAGTGGTGCACCTGATTCTAGTCATACAGATAATGGTGAATTTTTTAAACAATATTTTGTTGATGTGCTTGATTTTGGTTCTAGAAAAAATTCTAAAAATACTAATTCTATGATGAACACTATTGGATGTTATATGCTGATCATGATAGAATGGGGTGGTACCTAGTCACTATGTGTAGGGGGAAATCTTGATGGTGGTGGTTTTGTTATACAATAGTTGTGCAACGAGTAAGAGGTGTCCTCTGATATTAATGAAATGACGGACTTATGTGATTTTCTTGAGGGTAATTTTCTTAAACTCTGGTAAAAGCAAGGGGAAAACTATTTTCCCAATACCTTAGGCGATGATGCTCAAAATGAATAATACCATCAATGGATATCCAATATTATAGGATTTAAAGGGTGTGGTAGCTATCCAGAACCTTCTTGATGATGCTTATGTTGTTGATGATGAGTGATTCTTAGGTCTGAGGCAACTTCTAGCTGGCTGCAGGATGCTATCTGTTGAAAACAAAAGGGGAAAGGATGAATTTTCTTTCACTTAGGGTGTGACATTAGTTAAAGATGTGGGAGAATCATCAAATCAGCCTTTGAATGTTCAGAAACCAACAGGATTATCTAAAAGAACAAAGGGATTTGATAAATTTGAATTGGATTAGAACACTAGAAATGGTTCTAAAACACATGAAAATGGTCCCACTATAATTATAGAGATGACTCCACCAAATTCTATCTCTAGTGAAAATTTATTGAGTCTGATTGAAATATTAGATCGATCTAATAGCAGGGAGGTATTCCATGAGGAATTTGGCAATGATCATGAACTTTTCCGAGTTTAAGGGAAATTCTTAGGCACTGAGATTGTCAAGTTAAAGGGAATTTCTGATTTTATGGTTTTATCAAATGTATTAAGTTCGGTTGGGGATCCAGATCCTAAACATCTTGAGAATCACATCTCATTGGATGACATATTTGACCCTCAAGTTGATGATGACAGGATGTGGAAAAGGCCAAAAACCAAGAGGAGGGGTCATCATCCGAGAGGTAGGGGTGGTGGAAGATATCGATCCACAAGATGATTTTTCTTCTCTTATTTCGTAGAATACTTTGTTTTCTTTTATTTGAGACAATGGTTTGTCACTGTTTTCAGCTTGTAACTCCTTGGGTACTTTTTTTCTACTTTATTTTCAATAAATTTTAAGAACATGAGCTATAACCTATGGTTCATGTTGTTCTGAGTATATTTATTTTTAATTATAGTTATAAATAAACATACATATATATATTTAAATAATTATAAAATTATTAGAAATATATTTAACACATGCTTTATCTGTTTGGGCCTTTGGGCCACCGATTTGGGCCTACGGTCTACACAGGCCTTCATGTCATCAAAGGGGGCGGTGACATAGGCACGATGGGTAGCAGATGATGTAGGTGTGATGAAAACGGGGTCATTAGGCCATCAAATGGTGGGCCTATGGGCCATGTAATGGGCTTCATGCGCAATGGATCTATGGGCCATAAATCATCACTGTAATAAATCGGCTTGTTGGCTGGGTTATCCCTTGAGGGGGTGGGGTTATGACCTACCTTTCCAGCCTGTGTGTGTGCAGTGTGTGTGTGTGTGTGTTTGATTGTAATTGTACCCCTAACAACCTAATATATTAATATAAATATATTTATAATTATATGAAAATACTTTTAAATATATTTATTTATAATCATAATTATAAAAAATTAATAAATAAATAAATAAATAAATATATAACTATAAAATTATAATAAATATATTTAAATAATAAACATATTTATTTATATATATTAATAAATATATATAGTTATATACAAATATTTATAATTAAATAAAAAAATTTATAATTATATATAAATATTTTTAAATATATCTATTTATAATTATAAATATATATATATATATAATTAAAAATTATAATAAATATACTTATTATATTCATAATTATTTATATATTAATATATTAATAAATAAATATAATTATATATAATTATATAATTATATATAATTATATAAATATATTTATAATTATATACAAATAATTTTAAATAATTTTAAATAATTATAATGTTATAATAATTTTATTTATAAATACATATTTTTAATTCTTTAAATATTTATTTATAATTCTATACATTTAATTTTTAAATTATATTTATTTTATTATTAAAATTAGATCATTATCAGCATTTTTTTAGCACTGATAAAGAGTCATATATCAAGATAGTGAGTATAGAAATTTTCTTTAAGAGGATTTTATGCATAATAATTCATTTAGGATTAGTAATGAGTTTATGGCGTGGACAACTTATATTATAAAAATACAATTTTATATTTTAAGAATTTTTATAAGGGAAACTTATTTCAAAACATCTATTTCAAATTCTCTAAAAAAATGTATCTTCATTATAAGTGGATTTATTTATTAAATAAGGTTGAATATTATTTCAAAGATACAATTTAAAATTAGAATATTTTTTTATTTTGAATAATTGATTATCGGAAAAATAGATTTTTAATAAGGGTTATTTTTATTATATTTCCCAAACATTTATTTTATTTTCTTTTAAAAATTGTCACAAAACAAGGAGATAAATTAAAATATATTTTTTATTTTACTAAATTTTAAAATAAAAAAAAGAATATAATTTAAAATTACAATCATTTCTTTATTTAAACATTTTTTTAAATTTTAATTTTTTTTGAATATTTTTATCATAGTTTAATTTTTATATAATATTATTATCATGAAATTATAATGATATATTAAAATAAGGTATGTGATCACATGTGATTTGTTTGTCCTCCTCTAACATCTTTTATTTGTTTCTAATTTTCCCAAATGGTTTTCACAATGTACGCATAAGCGATCTTATTTTTCCTCGATATAGATCACCGATTTTCACCTAATATCTCTTACCTTGAGCCACTGTTGGTTCAACCTATCCCTTTCATTCATGTTCATTTTTACTCATTCGTCATTATTTTTAACTCTTATATCATGGATCTCCTACACGTGCACTTCAAAAACCCTACCCACTAATCATGTAAGGTGGTAACTGTAAATAATAACTAGGAAGAGATTTTGGGGTGCACAACTGGTAATCATCTCCATATTCCAAGTATCCCTCCTTCTCCCATGTTCTACCCAATCTATTTCTCCTATATCCATTATAATTCAATCATCTATATATTCTTCATGTTCAATTTCACTCATTCACCATTATTTATCACTCTAATGGCATGAATATCCTAGCTATGCACTACAAAAATACTTCCCACTCATCAGGATAGGTGGTGGATACAAATAATAAGTAGGAATTGTTTTTATGGTGCACAAATGGTAATTATATCGATGTCCGAAGTATCCCTCCTACTCTCATGGATTAAAAGAAAACAATTCTTTTAATTTTATTCCAAGTATTCCTACTACTCCCATGAATTAAAATCGTAATATATTTTTAAAACATGTCATTACCTTGTATATTTTTTTAGTGACCAATATATTATCATATTTCAATATTATTTTCTTTTCAAGTAACCAAAATATGGAATGTATATTGTGCCAAATGTTGAGAGAGAAATTTTTTAAATCCATCCAAATTTTAATTTTTTATAAAAATAGTTATCAAGCACTGATATAGATAGCTAGTTTTGAATATTTGTTTTAAAGTCCTTATGTTGATCACCTATATGTTGGGTTATTATTGGGGAGTAGTCTGCGTTGGGACCTGAATTAGTGTAAGAGGCAGTATATTAGGTTCATATAACATAGAAAAGATTAATTATAACCCATGTTATTCAAATGATTACTATTAATAAACAAATTTATGTCTTTAAAATCATAACCATTATTAATATTACCTTATAATAATATTTTAATTATAAGATGAACTTTCTCCATGAATTGGTTTGTACACTTTAATTTTTTTTTAAAATGAATATTATCGAATTAAATAGGATGGAAATAAATAGAAAATGGATGAATGTCAATCATATGACAAAATAGTATGAATAAGGGGTGAAAGAGTTCATCAAGTTCGAAAAATATCATGCATATGGCCCTTCTCAAACCATTTTTTTATGTTTACACTGTTGTAATTCAAGAATAATTAGTCTAGAATAATTTCAAGAACACCTGATCTATCATGAAGTATATCAAAGATATAAATGTTGGATTAAATATGGGTAACAACTAAATGTAGATAGTGGTTGGGATAAGACTACATTTTATGGATCATTTGATATTATTACAAGTATGGACAATGATGAAGACCATATTGCGGATGTGATTACATGTGTGAATGATGATGACTATATTATTGGTGAAATGACAATTATAGTTTAAGATGAACTTATTGATAGTCCAAAATTGTTTTAGAAGATAAATATTTCTCTAAGGACGCCATTGTATACAGGTTTTAAAAAATATACATAATTATTTTCCATATAGAGTTGTATAATTTAATAGCAAGAAATGAATGTATTTATGCCTGTTTTACTGAACTTCTTTCTCTATTGAATGATACTATCCTAGACGATAATGAGCTTCCTCAATTAATATATGATTTTAAATGATGTTGTGTTCAATGGGTATGTTTCTAAAATAATACACACCTATCCAAATTACTCTATAATATTTCACAAGGACCAAAAATCCCTTAAAAATTTATCAAAGTGTGGTTCTTCTCGATACTAGAAAGATTAATTGGGTCCAACAAAAATTTTATTGTACTTTCCAATCATTCAAAGGTTTATGTGCCTACATTTAAGTGAAGATACTATAAGACAATTGAAAAGGAATGTAGATACAAGAAATAATGGTAAAAAATTCATCACATGGGAGACTCTCCTTAGTGGAATAAAATTGAGCATAAGTATCCGAAATTTAGAAACAAGCCTAAAAACCATCATCTTGTGCTATCTATATATGGAGTGAATCATTTTTGTTTTCAAATAATCACTCACTGTACATGGTTGGTTATGTTGGTAATTTAAAACATGTCACCATGGATCTGCATGAAATGAAAGTACATTATGTTATTTAGGCTTATATCCAAACCAAGACAACCGAGTGATGATATTGATGTTTATTTGACTCTATTTATTGATGATTTGAAATTATTTTAGGATTCAGGTGTTACATTGTATGAATCTTATATAAATTAATATTTTATGTTGAGATTAATATTTTTTGAGACAATAAACAACTTCCCTGCTTATGAAAATTTATCAAGATTTAACCTTAAAGTAAATAAAGGGTATCCCAATTGTTAACAAGGTAAAAAGTCAATTAGGTTGAAACATTCATCAAAGACTGTGTTTCTAGGGAATCACAGATTTTGACCTTGGTAACATAAGTGTTGATCTTGTATGACATCATTTGTTGAGAGTTTATAAGAACTTATTGAACCATCCCCACTAATATGTGATCAAGTTTTTGAGAAAGTAAAAGACACAAACATTGATTTTCGTAAACCTGTTTTAAAAAAACCTTACAAAAACCCATTGAAAAAAATAAGTTTTATTTGAATTTCTATGTTTGAACATTAGGTATTTTCTTGATGTCATCAATGATGAAAAAAATATATGTGATAGTGTCATTTTCACATTAATAATTTCCCCTATATAACTGCAGGATGGATTTAAGACCTGGTTGGATATGATTGACATGGGAATACGTAAAGATTTTGCTCCATTAAAGGGTGAAAATAAACTTTTCTTCCTCTAACAGCTTATTCTCTTTCTAGGAAAGAGATATATCAGTTTTCAACTTCTTAAATTATGTTAATCTTTTAAAGGGGTATTCATCAAATACCAATAATATCTTGTCAATGATTGATTTAAAGTTAAATGGTCCGAAATCACATGAATGTCTTGTTTTGATGCATGATCTAATTCCTACAGATTTACATTGCATTTTGACCAAGAATGTTTAGAGTACATTAAACAAGTTCTATTTCTTTTTCAACTCTACATGTAGAAATGTTATAGTCCTAGTGAAATTTCAAACTATGGAAAAATAAATTTCCATCATATTATGTGAATTGGATATGTTCTTCCTACTAACATTATTTGATATGATGGTTCACATGATAGTTCACTTGGAAAGATATATTCAACTATGTGGTCCTATAAATTATATATGTATGTACCCCATTGAATGATATATGAATATTTTGAATGGGTAGGTCCAAAATAAAAGTAATCTAGAAGGTTGTATTGTGAAAAGTTATGTTATTAAGGAAACTGTTGAATTCTGTACCGACTACCTGTCTGGTGTGGAAAGCATTAGTCTACCAAAATCTCATCACACTAGGAGACTTGTGGGTGAAGGAAGTTTTAGAATATAGGTTTTCCCAATTATTAAAATAGATCAGGAGTGGTGCCACCAATATGTTTTTATTGCAGTTTAGA
Organism: Viscum album; assembly: GCA_963277665.1. Taxonomy (NCBI): domain Eukaryota; kingdom Viridiplantae; phylum Streptophyta; class Magnoliopsida; order Santalales; family Viscaceae; genus Viscum; species Viscum album. Next base: position 1,266,032,911 of record OY728157.1, on the reverse strand, counting down.
GGTTTCCCCATATGCTGAAACCCATAAATTAATTCCTAGGCATTTGAATCCCTTAGGGGATAAAATATGGATATAAAATAAAAATAATCAAAAGTTTAGAGGATTTTTTTGAGAGCATATTTTTAAGTAGTCAAATGAAAATATCAATTCAAATTTAGAACTTCATCAATGGATAGCCATAGAACCAAGTGTGCACGTGTTATCTTATAATGGTTTTGTAATTAAAGGTTATGCTTTCTATTAAAAAAAGTGATGAACATAGTATCATGAAAAATTACATAGTTACACATGTGGATGAAACGATGCATGTATTTGGTACCAAGGAAGAAAATTCAATTTATACAAATATTTTATAATTTGGAATCATAAAAAAATATGGGAGTTGAATTATATAACATTTCAAGTGCTGATTTTTCAATTCAAGTGGATTAATAACAAGAGTGATGTTAAAATAGAGGAATTGGGAATCGTGAAATTGGATTTTAGTAAGTGTAAATAAATGAAACATTTATAATGAAATCATCGGTAGTATAATTATTTTATGTTCTAAATCCCACAAACAAAAAGCCGTCAATTGTTTTGTTATCCACAAAAACCACTAAAGGTTCATATTTCAATTCAACTTTGGATGGAATTTTCATTAATACATCACAATCATTTCACAATGGTCCAAATGTAGATAGGGTCTTTTATTTCATAGGATACCATAATGAAGGGATTTGGAATCTTGATAGAGGGGTCAAATAATTTCAACCTTAAAAAAGGGAGTTCAATAATATGATTATATTTTTTATTGTAGTATACACTATGTTACCTAATATTATTATCTATTAATTGATGAATTTATATGATATTGATTAAATGTTAAACCAATTATAAAAATAATGAATTATTCACATGTATATGCTCCCAATCCTAAGGTACAACTAGTTTCTCAATATGATGGTGCTCCTAATGCAGGGAAACAACAAACTTCTTCACATGCCAATGATAATAATCTAGAGGAACAACATATTGATGATGTAGAAGCTGAGGAAATGGTATATGGTGAACAACTAGTTTCCTAGATAAAATGTATGCATCATATCATGAAGATGTTAGAAAAAATTATTAAGGTGAGAAACAAAGGCATCAAATTTGAGGTTGGTTGGAATTCATGTGGTCATCCAATTATCCTCTATAAGGCCATGTTTATTAGTTATATTGGGCTCAACACTCACATGTGCATGCCGATTGATCTCTATTTGTAGAAAAATATTATTCCCATTTTTAATAATCTAACTTGGGAGGAGATTAGGGTAACATTACGATATTCTTTCTTTATTTTACTAAAAAACAAAATAATAAAATGTTGACTTACTCTTTATTATCCCTTACAGAGTATATTTATTGTAGATGGGTACCGAATGAAATTTGTATTCATGCTCACTAGAAAGGATCATAGGGGATTTCACAAAATTATTACAAAGATTCATCTCAAATATTCTAAAGGGAAAATAAATTCGCACCCATCAAAGATGCATTCACACCTGATCAACCAAAAAGTGTGAGACGTGTTTATTAGTCATCATGAGCAGAAATATTTTCAAGTACATTGGGACTGGTAATACATTTCTTGAAAATACATGTATTAATAAATTTGATTAAGAAATATTAATTTACAAAATAAAGCGAAGATTGGGTACACTTTACTTAAAAAAATGGTACATATTTTAAATCTACCACAATAAGTTTATGTGACATGAAACAAAAAAATAATTATATTCCTATATTTTTATACAGATTGGGGAATCCAAATCCATAGTTACATCCATCCCATTTCATGTGATATGGAAGGAGGTACAAGTAAATAAACATGGGATACTAATATATAAAAAAACAAAAAAAGAATAGGATTAATTTTTAAGTATCTCATAATAAAAAAATGTTTTTCATTAAATAAGAATTTCATAATAATGATTACTTTTTTTCCTATATATTTTTACCAAGTTAGACATAATACTCATCATAAGTTGTACCTGATTAATAGATACTATTAGTGGTCTTGATGTTTCCAGAATAGTATAGCCACATCAGAAGTGTGGGTTTTGGGGTGTCACACTAAACATATTTTGATAAAAATTATACAGGGGATAAAGATAAGAAAATGGAAGAGCTGGAGGCACAATTATCTGTTCTAGAAAAAAATTAATTGGAAATTAGAGTTTCATGAAACTATTATGGGAAATAATCAGGGAAAATAAACAACATAATGACAACTCCTACGCGAATATCCCCAACTCCATCAGTTTTGAGGTAATCCATTCACCTCAAAGAGATATCTTATAAGAGGTAATTAATATTTTAATAATTGAATCTATAAAATGTAAATAAGGAATACACTGATACCTTTACTGTACTGATATTCTATAGGGTAAAAATTATTGTGATTTATATCTATCATCACTCTCCCATTGACTTATTGTGATGGGAACTATGTACTAAATCCAAGGGGATATTCTACACAACAAACAACTTTTTATAGGTCAAGTGAGAGTGGTTATTAATGTAGATCAAGATTCAATCACTGATCGAACTATTCCACTTGATGATGTCGATATTAAAATAGTTGAAAAAGCTATTGGAACACTCATATCATGGCCATAATATCTTTTAAATAAACAAGTTGATAAAGAGGTATTCAGTTTTAATTTATTTTTCATGAAAGACCTCTAACAATTATTGAAAAAATGTCTGAACCGATGAACGTTATTACAAATAGACATAGGGAATGGGGTTAAATAGATGGTAAAATAAAAATAATATCAAGGATCAAACAAAAAATAAAAATTATCTACACAAAGTAACTTTACCCCACCCATTCAAATTCCACATTTACTAACATTATAAGTTCATTCAAATACATCATTATCAAGTGGTTCTACGACCAAAATTGATTTTGAAGAAAAGAACCTAGAAAGGCCATTATAGACTATATTACTTCTAAGAATGTAAATGAAATCATTACACATGAATAGATAGGATTCATAGATTTAAATTTATATATGAGGTGTGTTTTCAGGATTTGTTTGTTCAATAACTAATCTACTATGTTAATTATGACTAAATACTATTCATTTTTTTTGTAGGAATATATTTGAATACTATATGAAGGGGAAAAAATGTGAATATAATATTGGAATAATTAGTCCTCGCATCACTTATACACAACTATTCACATTGGAACCAAAGCAATATGAAGGAATAATGGACTAACTAGCCACAATGTTTGAATGTAAAATTATAGATGAAAAACTATTCTTAATACCCATGATGCATGGGTAAAACTCTAAAATATAATCATATAAAATATATTTTCCTTTATTTAATTACATATTACTTTTTTAAGAATAATTGGATACTCATTTCATTCAATTTGGATACTCTAAATATTTATTTTTTAGATTCAATGCATGAATACCCTAAAATCAAACCATACATGATGACATTTATGAATTTTTAATACACTACATGAAATTTTTTTCAACTAAATTTAATGTTATACATTTTATATTACATTTTAATGAAAACATTGTTATGATAGGTTGGTGTTTATATATATTCAAAATCATTGAATGAGGAGAGTACCAGAATATAAGGATCCTATCAACTTCTACAAGTGGATAAGTATTAGGGTATATATAATAATATCTCTTAATAAAACAAAATATTAAAAATTTATTATTTTTTTCAATGTTCCTACATTTTCCAAAAAAAAACAAATGGTAATGATTATGGATATTATGTTTGAAAATTTATGAATGATATTTTATGTCATCAAAAAAGTAGTATCCCTAAGATGTATTTTCAAAGATAATTACAATTTCATTTTAAATATTTATTAATAATTTAATTATATTTTTCTATTAGTACTAGGAATTCCAATAGTCCTTTTATTCACATGAGTAAATAATTTTGTTCAGAAATGAATGGGAAGCATACCTGGTGTCAGAATGTATACAATAATTATGAAGAGGTGACTAATTAATACTTATTTATTTGATTTTTCTCAACATTTTCTATACTTTTTTTAGTTATTATTATTATTATTATCTGATACTTTAGGACAATGATTTATAAGTCAATTTTGACATGTAAGAATCAACCACACCTCAATCCAATACATGGCATGTCTAGTATGATACAAATTTATGTTTTCAGTTTAAAATTCATATACACAAACCAAGAAAATGTATTCCTATTATTTTGATACTTTAGGAAAATGATCGATAAGTCATTTGTGATGTGTAGGATTCAACTTCACCTAAATCTGATACACAATGTTCCCAGTATGACTCAAAGTGTTTGTTATTTGTTTAAAATTGAAAATTTTGTTAAAAATACACATCACACAATGAAAACCATGAAAACACGTTCATATTGTATTTATATTTTAATAAAAATATTCATAAGTCAATTTTGACATGTAGGAATAACTCTCATATCAAATTGACACACAATGTGATTAGTATGACTCAACGTGTGCGTTTTTAGTTTAAATTGAAATTTTTGTAAACAAGACATGTGTAATACTCAAAAATAAGAAAAATAATTCATATTAGGTTGATAATTTTGGAAAATGATACTTAAATCATTTTTTTCATGTATGAATCAACCACATTTAAATCTGACACACAATGTGACAGGTATGACTCAAAGTGTATGTTTTTAGTTTAAAATGATATTTTAGTCAAACCACAAGTGATATACTAAGAACCAATAAAATTCATTAATATTGTTATCATGATTTATGAAAATTATCCATAAGTCATTTTTGAAATTTAGGAATCAGCCTCACCTCAATCTAACACACAGTGCGCCCAGTATGACTCCATGCATTTCTTTATATTTAAAATTTAAATTTTAGTAAAAAAGACAAATGAAATAATCAAAACCAAAAAAACATTCATAATATATTAATACTTTAGGACAACAATTCGTAATTCATTTGTGACATTTAGAAATTATCCATACCTCAATCCAATACATGGTGTCCCGGTATGTCTCAAAGCATTCGTTATTATTTTAAAATTGAAATTTTAGAACAAAAAAAATGTCACTCCCTGAATACTAAGAAAACAAGATCATATAGTATAAATATTTTAGTAAAATTATTCAAAAGTTATATTTGATGTGTAGGAATTATTCTCACTCCAAATCTACACATGGGTGGTTGGTATGACTCAATGTGTGTGTTTTCAGTTTAAAATGACATTTTAGTAAAAAAAGAAATTGACATACTAAAAAACTAAGAAAAATAATTCATATTGTTTTGATACTTTAGGGGAAAAAACCATAATTCATTTTTGACATGTAGGAATCATCATCACCATAATTCGATGCATGGTGTGACCGATATGACTCCAAGTGTCTTTTTTTTAAAATTTAAATTTTAGTAAAAAAGACATGTGACGTACTCAAAACTTAGAAAATGCATTCTTATTATTTTGATACTTTAGGTTAATGATATAGAAGTCATTTTTGACATTTAGTAGCTATTCACACATCAATATGATACACGGTGTGATTGGTATGACTCAAAGTGTTCATTATTAGTTTAAAATATATATTTTAGTTCAAAGCGTGTGTTACTCTTGGAAAACCGAGTAAAAAAGATTTTATTGCCATGATATTTTAATAAAACAATTCATATTTCATTTTTAATGTGTATAAATTAGTCTAACATCAAACCAATATATGATGTGATCAGTATGACTCAAAGTGCGTGTTTTCAGTTTAAAAAGACATTTTTGTAAAGAAGACAAGTGACATACTCAAAATTGAAAAACACATTTATAATGTTATGATACATTAGTAAAATGATCCATAACTTATTTTTGATGTGTATAAATGATACACACCTCAATTCATCACACAGTTTGATTGATATTAATCATAGTGTGTCGTTTTATTTAAAACTGACATTTTAGTAACAGATCAAAGTGATAAACTCAAATCCATAAAACAACAATCAGATTATTTTGACACATTAACACAATAATCCATAAGTAATTTTTCGATGTGTATAAATCAGTTGTACCTAAATTCGATAAAGAGTGTGCCCAGTAAGACTCGAGTTGGGGTCATTTGTTCAAATCTATTCATGCTCATGAGAGATTGGACTTTGAGGCCGCAATAGATATAATAACAATACGGAAATGGGCTAATTATGTATACATCCATCACAAAAAAGTTGAATTCATACTACTCATTTAGTTACTTTTTTCATCATTTTATATAATAATTTTAAGTTAATTTTCTTATCATTTTTATCTAATACTTATTTACTTTTTTCACATATTCTTTGGGAAGTCATATTTTTCTTTCAACTACCTGTAACAAATTATAAAAGATCGAACATATTCCTTTCAGATAAAAGAGGAAACCCGCTACATCTTGAAACATGTAGTGAATCGTAAGGATTCATCTACTAGGGTATTTTCAAATAGTTTAATGAAAAGTATGACTTACCAAAATATTAGTCATATATATTGTCATGAAGAGTGTCAGAATCAACCACAACTCAATCTGTCTCACCTCAATCCGATACACAATATGTCGGGTATGACTCAAAGTGTATGATTTTAGTTTATAATTTACATTTTAGTTCAAAATTCACATCACATACTCAAAACTAATAAAAAACACTCATATTGTTTTGATACGTTAGAGAAATGATCCATAAGTCATTTTTTATGTGTAGGAATCCAATGCATGATGTGACCGATATGACTCCAAGTGTGTGTTTTATTTAAAATTGACATTTTAGAAAAAAAGATAAGCGACATACTCAAAATAGATCAAACACATATATATTTTTTATACTTTAGTATAATGATCTCAAATTCATTTGTGACATTTTCCATCAAACATACCTCAATCCGATACACAGTGTGCCCAGCCTGACAAAAAGTGGGCGTTATTAGTCTAAAATAATCATTTTAGTTAAAAATATATTTCATTCACTAAAAAATGAGAAAATGAACTCATATTGTTTTTATAATGTAGGAAAACTATTCATAATTTATTTTTGATGTGGAGGAATCAGTCTCACCTCAAACTGACCCACAAGGTGACTGGTATGACTTAAAGTGCATGCTTTTAGTTTAAAATGACATTTTTATAAAAATGAAAAGAAACATAATAAAAACCAAGAAAACACATTTGGGTTATTATGATAATTTTTTAAAATAATTCATAATTCATTTGTGATTTTTAGGTATCATCGTCATCTCAATTTGATGGATGGTGTGCCTGATATAACTCTAAGTGTGTCTTTTTATTTAAAATCAACATTTTAGTAAAAAAGAAAAGTGACATTCTCAAAACGAAGAAAACACATTCAAACTATTTTTATACATTAAGATAACTATACATAAAACATTTTTTAAGTGTAGGAATATGAATCACCATAATCTGGGAAAGTTTTACCCAAAAGATGATGAAGGAATATTCTTAGGATATTAGGAAACTTCTAGAGCTTATTTTGTATTTAATAAAAAGTCAAGGAATGTTGAAGAATCAGTCCATGGGATGTTTTATGAAATTGATAATTTTAATAAAGGAAAAGATCAAACAGATGAAGTTGATGATTCTTCTAACAACATGATGCTTGATAACTTGAAAAATTATTTAAAAAATATAAATAAAATTCAGACCAGTTCGGAAGAACATGATAATGGTGAACGTAAATGTTATCTACCTAGAAAGTCTAGAATCCTGAAGAATCCATCTTTATAGGCTGTTATAGGATATCCAGACATCGGAATAAAAAATAGAAGATGTGTAGAAAACATAGTGGAATTTTTTTCATTTCCATATTAGCTAGAGCCTAAGTCCTTTGAAGAAGACATAGAAGATAAAAGTTGGTTGTTAGAGATGCAAGAATAACAAAATAATTTTAAAAGAAACAAAGTATAAAAATTAGTTGAAAGACCATAAAATTATCTAGTTATAGGAACTAAATGGGTTTTTAGGAATAAAAAATATGATCAAGGTATTATTACTATAAAAAATATAGATTATTAGATAAAGGTATAATCAAGAAGAAGGTATAGATTATGATGAAACCTTTTCTCCCATATACAGACTAAATGAAATTATAATTATATTGGACTATAAATATCATATGAATTTTAAATTATATCAGATAGATGTAAAATTTTCTTTTTTAAATGTATATTTAATAGAGGATATTTATGTTAAACAACCTCATAGTTTTGAATATTCTCAAAAAACAAATTTTGTTTTTAAACATACTAAATCACTATATGGACTTAAACAAGAACCTAAGGCTTGGTATGAAATATTAATTTCATTTCATCTAAAAAGTGGATTAACTTTTGGTTTGGAAGATCCTAACCTCGTCAAGAAAAAAATTTGTTCTAATTTCTTATTACTTCATATCTATTTGATGATGTTATTTTTGGATCATCAAATAAAACACTTTGCAATGATTTTTCAGAACTTATGAAAAAAGAATTTGAAATGATCATGATGGGATAATTAAAATTCTTTTTAGGACTATAATTTTTTAAAAAATATTATAGAAATTTATTAAATGAAAGTAAATACATTACTAATTTATTGAAAATGTTTGGCCTTGATAACAACAAGACATATTTAACTCCCACGTGTACTAATATTAAACTTGACTTGGATGAATCTGGAAAACCAGTGGACAACATGTTATATCGGGGTTTTATAGGATTTTTACTATATCTTACTACTAACAAACCTGATATTATTTTTTCAGTATGTATTTGTGCTATATTTCAATAAAATCCAAAAGAATCTCCTCTTTATTCTATAAAAAGGATTTTTAGATATTTAAAAGGAACAATTAATCAATCTCTTATTTATCCAAAAACTTTTGTTTGTAATTTATTATCATATTCAGATACATATTTTGGAGGATGTTGATTAGATAGAAAAAGTAATTCAAGAACCTGTCACTTTTTTGGAAAATCGTTAGTGTCATGGTCAAGTAAGAATCAACACTCAGTTGCATTATCAACAACTGAAGTAGAATATGTATTTGAAAGTATTTGTTGTGCATAAGTGTTGTGGATGAAAAATAATCTAATAGACTATGGAATTAATTTTAATAATACACCTATCTTATGTGATAAGAAAAGTGCTATAAACATTTTGAAAAATCTAATAAGTCATTCTAGAACTAAGCATATTGATATTAGACGTCATTTTCTTAGAGATCATGTTCTCAAAAAAGATATATCGTTAGAATTTGATAACATAAAAAATAAATCAGCTGATATTTTTAATAAACCACTTCACACTAATTGTTTTGATTTTATTAAGGAGGAGTTAGGTTTATTTAATTTTTAATTAATATTTATTTTATTTTATTTTATTTTATTTACATTTATTTAATTTTAATTTTTCTTATGCTTAATTAATTTATGTAAATCTAATTTACTTTTATTATATTTATATTACGATATTTCAGTAAATATACTTTATCTTAAATCTATTTACTACACATAATTACTACATTTTTGTAATAATTACTCTACGACACAAGAAACAAGGACATGTGTCATTTTTCAAAAACTGTTCATTTTTTAGAACCCCTCATCTTACAAACCTTTTGTTTACCCAAAACAAAAAACATCCTCACTTAGTCAAACCCTCAATCTTATCTCACCCTTCCAGGCCCTAAAAGCCAAAATCTTCATATTATCATATCTTCAAGAATAAAGAAAACCAAGAGAATCAATGAAGGATAAGCAAGTGAACCAAAATGTCAAAGAGTTTCTGGCCAAAACAATTCTTCGGGGAAAGTTGATTGATATCGAATAGTTCTACCAGATGAACATACCTATGAAGCAAGTGCACTCTTTTCAAGGTCTTGAGACAATCTTAAATGACAAAAACCCATAATTTCATTATGAGGTAGAACTTAATTCCTTTTATAAGAGTGAAATTTATTTTCAGAGATATAGAGAACATGATATTTTCTATTATATAAGATTGGGATTTCTCTATTTCTTCTACTAAGATTGCAAAAAATTTGAACTTCCCACATGAATGAGTTTTCCATTTTGATATTAAATTTATTAGTGATAAGGGTCATTCTTCTAAATACATAATGTCTTTTCTGTTCAACTAAATGCACATCAAAAAGATGTTTTTTAAAAATTTAGAACCTGATCATAAGATTTTGTTGAAATTTATATAGACTGGAATAACTCCAATGATGGATGAGGTGGAGAAAATTATATACCCAGACATGCATATCATGTTTCTTTTTCTGAGTGAAATTAAAATGAATTTTCTAAGGTATTTATTTTGAAATCATTATTTCTGTTGTTCACCAGATGAGAGAATGAATTTATATCAATATGGAAGGATAATTTTAAGGATTTTTTATAGAAGGATATGATCAGACTGGTTGGGGCAAGAGTAAAATGTTATCATAGTAATGTGTCGATTGCTGGAACATTAAGAAAACATGGATTTTTTGGAGCACTGTAAAAGGAGTTTTTTTTCCTATTAGAGCTGAGGAAGAACATAGATTAGGAGCTTTTTCTTAGGGGGTGAAAGTAGGTTTTTGAAAGAAGGGTGTAGTTGAAACTTGAACAGATGTAGTTTCACAACCATCTAAGAGAAGTCTTAGATTTCATGCTGAAGAAGAAGAAGAGGAAGAACAATGTCCGGAAGGACATGTTATGAAACCTATAAAATGATATTATCCTAAAGTTAAATAGAAAAATTTGGCTTCTGGAGAAGAAACGTTATCAGTAAATTTGGAAGAAACTATTGTTGAAGAAGATATTCAAGTGAAGAGTCAATCTAGAGGGATTTCATTTGTAACTTTGGTGAGTGATCAAGTACATGAAATAATTATGGTAAAAACAGTTTCAGAACAACATACTCTATCTGAAAATGTTCAATCATATATTGTACGATAACAAGTTACGGAACAAGGATATTTTCAAGGATAGATTTTAATCGAATCATTTATAGAAATTCAACCGTTAATGATAGATTAGTTTGTGGGATAGTCAGATCGTATTTCTGGTGAGCAGACTGATGTTTTGATAATCATTATTTTTCTTGTGAAGAATCTGAAATGAAAATAGTGGAAGATAATTTGCCTACTGAAAATTATAATCAATATATAAATGCAGATGAGGGGATGCCTGATTCGTTATCCCATCAATTTGAAGATGTTTTAATTAAATTCAATAAGTATGAAGAGGAGAATTCCAATCTGCAGTGGTAAAATGAAGTTGGAAAGAAAAAGATTCAGGATCTTTATGAGAGTACTGTTTCTAGAAGTTATTTTGATGCCTTCAAGACAACCATGTTAAATGATATTGGGAATATTAGATCTGAAGTTGTTTCAATTTTTTTTGCAGAATTAACGTGTTACTTGGAAAGTCAATTTGAATCTGTCAATGGGTTAGTGAATTAGGCCAGTGCATCTACTCCTACCCTTGTGACTAGTCCATATTTTAATAGAAGGATTCATGCCATTACATCTGTTAAGGTAGATATGAATATTTGCCTTTATGATCTTTAATTCAATAGTGATCCTCTATCTATTTTTTTGGAAAATCATAAATTTTTTATTGATCAGTAAACTCAGGGAGAACCTAGAAATTGATTGATACTGAGTCAACTTCCATAAATGTCAGAGCTGTTCATGAAGCAAGAAAAAATTATTCATGAGTTTTTGAATTTCAACATAGTGGAGAATATATATGTCAATAATGACTCTAGGTAGTTGATAATTCAACTAGGAGGCATTTTGATGAAGAAGCTAATATTTTAGATCGAGGATTTAAAGGTTTTTTTGATGCCATACAAAATTATCATCCAACGAATCCTTATCCTTTTTTTTCTTTCCTACCATGACCAATGAAAATGATAGTTTTTGTTTCTTGGTCACAAAATATATTATATTAATGTATTTCTTGATCAATGAATTTTTCTTCTATCTATATATTTAATTTCATTATTTTATCTACTTTTTTATTTTTGTTTGATATCCAAAATCCATTTCTATTTATTCATTATAGTTACTTATAAAATTCACGTATCATTCTGTTTAATATTAAATACGTTTTGATCTATTTCAATACTTTCTTTTTGATATCACAAAAGGGGGAGAAATTTATATTAACAAGACATTTATCGTATTTGAGAAATTATTTTATTTAATCATAAACATTTCTTGGAAATTTACCTTTGGGGGAGAAATTAAAATATTTATTCCTTAACGAAATAATTCTGTAAAATTGAAATTATTTTCTTTTAATATTTACAAAATTCTAAATTATTTTTCTAAAATTATAGCTTTAATTTATGGGTTTTGTGATCAGAAAAAGGGGGAGATTTTTGGGCAAGTATTGTATCAACAATACTCTATAAATATTAATGATTTTTATGCTCAAAAATACCCTTGTTTGTTTTAATAATGATTTTATTTTGAGTGTATTTCAATAAATTTATATTCTTTATAATTATTATCTTGAAATAGTATTCAACTATTTATTTATGAGAAATATTTGTTTAAGTGATCCGAATGCTCTTAAGCGTATTCTAAAAACACTGTTCACCTTTTTCATTTATTGTAAATTTTATTCATTCAATATATCAAAGAAAGTAACGTATGGAACAAACATTACATTTATGTTGAAGGATAGGTGTGTATGGTTAACGAACCTTACGTTTGAATAAATTTATAGTTAAAGAACATTACATTTGGATAAGAACCTTATGTTTACCAGAAAAAAAAAGTATGGTTAAAGAACCCTAAAAATGTATTGAACTTTACAAACATATGGATCATCAACCTTAATTTTGTGATCATCCATACATTTTCAACCTTACATTTGAAAAAATGAATGGATGGATAATCAATGTTACGTTAAGAGATTTATGATGATGTGGAAAAATATATGGATCAGGAACCCTAATTATGAATATGAAACCCAACATTTGTTATTTTGTTCTTTTTTGAAGGATCCATATGTTTGTTTTTTCAACATTAGAAATTTTAATTTAAGTCTTTATCAGAGAATTTTGTAATAGTATTTGTGAAATTTCGGGTAATTTTAAAGCTCGATTTTGATTGATTCAAATCCTGTTTTATATGACTTAAAGTTCCATTTATAGCAGTGATTTGTGGTCCTATTCTTAAGATAAGTTACGACTACTCTGAGCTGTATTCTATGAATTTGAATTCACTCGATTTATTAGATGTCATTTTTGGATCTGAAATGTCGCTATGAGATATATTGTTATATATATTTTTTTGCGTCAGATATTTAGATACAAAGATCTCATGATTTATAGGTTATATTAATAATTCTTATTCATCAAGATCTATTGTACAAATTATTTCACTGCTATAGCAATCAAGCATATCAGATACAAGGACTACATCTTGGAGATATACATGTTCAAATCTGGTATCACGATGCTCTATTTTTTTTGTTGTCTTTAAAAATCAAATATCTCTTTTGAAAATTGATATCTTCAAGAATGTTTCAAGGTTATTATTCTTCTAAAGACAAGATTTATATTTTCTCAGTTGGGTGTTCCAGAAACAGTAAGCTACATCTGTTTTTCCATCAAAACTACATCTTATCTATTTGGAGTTTTGACTTCTCGTATTCAGTCATGGTGGAGTGTCACCTTATCGTACTAAGTTATGGTTTTATCGGTTCCATATAAAAGAACCAGAAGGATCTGTTTTGTAAGCCATTGCTGTTAAGGTTGAAAACTGCCTACACTCAGTTGTGGACCGACCTTATGATACGAGGACCTTACTAGTGAAATTCACCAAGCCCGTAGAGAGAGTGATTAGTGGAGTGGACTAGAGGATCTTTGTTCTCTGAACCACTATAAATTGATGTTATTTGTTCTCTGTTAATATCCATTGTATATATATTCTTATACAAAACAATCTCCCGCTCTATCTACTGTTGATATGATTCGACAGAATTGTTACATTTTTTAAAAGAACACAATTTAACCCCCTCTTGTGTTATCACTATAGTCTTTCTGACCTACCATGTAGGATTTTTTTTATGTACTTCCTTTATTTATTTATTTATTTATGGATTTGATTGTTTTTTTGGTTTGGATGTTTATTCTAGTTATATATTTTTCTTTGATTATCTCCTGGTTGGAAGGTTTATATCATTAATTTTAAATGGATATTTATATTTTTGTATGTGGGTGCAATCATTCCGAATGTATGTTTTGTGATGCCCAGACACGATTAGTTAGCCTTTGGGGATTGGGAATGCCCGTTGGGTCAATGGGAGATGAGGTCGAGCATTGAGTTGAGTGGCACTCTGAGCCAATTCATTATAGCTATACTCGGAATGACTAAATAATCATTTTTAAAGATATAAACTCTTTTAAAAATATGGATCGAAGATTTCAAAATAAATAAAATGACCTCATGTTATCAAGAAATCTTGAAAAAAATGTTTGATGGTTGATTTTAGAAATGTAAAAACAAATGATACCTCAATTCGAGTTGTGGGTTTTCAGGATAATCGATAACACACATTTTGTGTTGTTTTTACGTTATAAAACAATATGGTAATGTTTTAAACCTTGAAAATAACCACAAATTAACGTGATAATATACAACAAAAAACATGGAATTATTTGTGATATGTGTGAAAAACTACAAGTCAATCGGACTTGCGGCATTCTCAGAATGACTAGAAAAATTTCCAGATTAAAAAATATTAAAAAATAAGTAATATTTTGAAAAAAATGACCACATTTTATTATTATAATAATACTTAATTAAATAATTTAATGGGTTATAATTATTAATTAATTTTATTATCTATTAAGAGATGATTAGTGTTTGCCTTGAAAAATAAATCATGGAATTTTTAAGGGAGTGTTTTCTGTACTAGTTTGTATATGGGAGTTATTATAGACCCCAATGGGAAAATGAATTCTTAATCAGAAATATAATTAAAAATAATAAAATTGTGGGTCTATATTAAAATTATTCATGATATTTGTATGAAAATATTCTAGAAGTAATGAATTTATCTGATGTGGCATTGAAAAACAATTACCTTCCTTAAAATTTCTATTCAAATAAAATAGAATAGTGAGTTGATATTATATATTAAAAATTATAAAACAAGTATATTTATTTTATAATATATGAAGAAAATATTTAGTTAATAATATGTAATTTGTAATAATTATAAAAAATTCAAAAAATAAAAACAATATCAAACAATCCTTAGAAATAGAAACCAACAACAAATAACTTATTTTTAAAACCAGTGAGATCCTCCACCACTGAACAAAGATGAAGAAAGGAAAACATATTTTATTATGTTATTTATTTATAGAATCTCAAATTGTATGGATGCTTTAACTTCAGATAAGATCCATTGGGAGTGATTGATTTTAGTGACTCCTCTGAATCCCGATCCTGAATGGGGGAGCCTTCCAGAGTTGGATTATCTCAATGCTTGAGGGATGGTGGATCCGGGTAGAGAAGGCACACCACCTCCACAACAATGTACTTGATTTTTTTTAAAAAAATACAACATTTGATGTCTCCCCTTCATAGATCACTACTCTGTTCTTCCATCAGCATCATGGAGCCGAGGGGATGTAGAAAGGAGAGGATCACTGTTGGGAGGAAGAAGCGAAGGGAAACAAGGGAGGTGTGTTGGAGCGGAGCCCGATGTTGCAGTAGAAGGAATCACACACCACACACATGAATTCAATAGAAGGGCTCTTATCAACCACATTAATTTTAACATCACTCAAAGGATTTTTACAACACACCAAAATGATTTTTTCACAACACACCTGGAAGATTTGTCTCATCATACATGAACATGCCATTTTTATGTACCCCTGGTCATCACAACTAGGACATGCCATTTTATCTCCATGTAAAAAACCAGATCTTCTATTTAGGTATGTTTTTCCTTTTCCAGTCATATTTAGAAAAAAGAGGAAATTATGGAAATTTCATTTGTACACACCATGTACTTTAGGAGTACACACTGTGTACTTATTTTCTGTAGGTTCCCGTATCCTGGCTGTGTAGTAGCCACACACACGGCCATGTGGGAGTGACTTGGAGGCCACTTAAAGAGGAGTATGGAAAAGGTGAGTACACTCCATGTACTTCAAAAGTACTCTCCATGTACTTTTTTTCATTAAAAGCACTGGGGTCACGTCTAATCTTCATAACTCTCTTCTTTTAGGTCTCGTTTGAGAAGGAGCTCTGTACAGTCGCAGATCTTTGATGAACCCCCATGTGTGCATTCGTCCTCTAAATCAAACACCGTCTTCTGCATTGGAATCGCATCAGTGTGTTTTCTCTTCTCCTAGAGCACCATATTCTGATTTCTTCATTCTCGTGAGATATCATGGGTTGAACGTTTTAGATGTTTTTGTAGATCTTATACGTTTTAAAGAGATTAAAGCATCGATGTTCATGTACATAGATCTCCCAACTCCGAGGTAGGTGGGTTTTTCCTTTACGTTGAAAGTCTTTGAATATTATGTGCAATTTCTACCAATACCCTTGAATGAGGTATTGTGTGTTTACTGTTTTACCCCTATTTTTTTCTTTCCATGATTGTATGCTTATGTAGAGGTTATTTGGATAGGAATGTGGTTGATTTCTATGCTTTGGATGTTATTCCATTGCATGTTTTGTTTACATCTGTTTGGTCCTGTTAGCCAGTTTGGCTGCTTTTCTTGTTTTCCATGTGTGTTGCTGTGGGATATAGAGGTTGTATTCTGACATGGTTGAAGGTTGTAGACTGTTATCCAAGTATTTCTGTAGGTTTACTTGTCCATATCGCACTACTATTCTCATTGACCTACACAATGCCGTGAGAACCTGGTGTAGTATACTATAAGGTGAATTGACCGAGTGAGCTACCTCAGAGAGTATTTGAGCTCTTTAGTCTATAAGGGGGATTAACCGAGTGATCATACTCTATGAGCCTAGGACCACTTGGGGCTATAAGGGGAATTTACTAAGTGAGCTTCCTCAAAGAGTCCTTGATTTATTTATACTATAATGGGAATTGACCATGTGAGCTTCCTCAGAGAGTATTTGTTTTTCTCTAAATTACCATGATTGTTTTAGACTATAAGGGGAATTGTTGGTGAGTGCTTACTCAGAAAGTCTATGAATGACCTGGGATATAAGTGTAATTGACCGAGCGAGCTTCCTCATAGAGTCCTTGACATTTGGGCTACAAGCGGAATTGACTGGGAGTGCTTCCTCAGAGAGTTCTTGATTACCTTATACTATAAAGGGAATTGACTATGAGTGCTTCCTCAGAGAGTCTTATATACTAAACCACAAGGGTTAGGCTGAGTGTACTACCCAGATGGTGGATTTTACTTTTTAGGTAGGACCAGAGGGGATGGATGAGATTACTTCTTAGAGGGTTACCTATTTGTTCTTAGCTGTTGCTTGATGTTGAAACTGTGGATTGTTTACTGCTAAGTACTTTCCTTCTTACTGCTTTTTTTAATTTACCTTCCATATATTCAATGACTGTTAGGCATAGATCTTCATGTGGTTTTCTGCTGGCCTTTAGTCTCACACCCTCTTTGGGTGATTCTTTTGGGACCAAACAGATTGTATTGCTGCAGGTATAGATAAGGGAAAGCACCCTTCTACGTTAGGTACTTGATATGTTGTGGAGTTGCAGAGCATGGGACCAAGATATGGCTTGAGATGTTGAGGAGTTTATTTTATTTGTTTTTCACATTTATTTAGCACTATTTTATTTAATTATTGTGACTTGTTTGGAAGTTTTCCTAGATATATGTATCATGGATATTTTTATATATGTTCTCCAGTTTATATTTTCAGTTTTCTGCTGTTACTGTTGTATGTCATTATTTCTGGTTCTGCTCTTGTATGTATTTATTTGCATACACTGTGTACTCTACCAATGAGGGAATTATTTCCCCACTATCACACCTATGTCCCTTGATGCTAGTCATCAGCCTCTGGAATTCGGGGAAATGCGCTTGAGACCATGTGACCAATGGGGTACGAGGTGCCTCTGGGTGGCTTTCGGAACCAGGGCGTTACTAAGTGGTATCACATTATTCTTTTCTCTTGATTTACTATTTGGAACCTTTAGCCAGGTATATGAAGGAATAGGTATTTGGTAATAAGTTGTGTCTGGGAGTGGCTAAACCTCAGACATGGAAAATCCAATCTACCTCATTTATTGCAATTTCTTATGGTTTTGAAAGTTTACAGTTGATTTGATTTTCACCATTGGGTGACTCACATGTTTTGTGTTATTACTATTGAAGTTATTTAGGTTTTATTTCTATCTCAACCCGATGAGATGAGGGAATGCCATCTCATGCATCATATAGCCACTTTCTAGAAATCACATGTCATGCATTCTTGCCTTGTCATCTAGGATGCATTAGCGATTTCCTGTTGTTGTGATAGATGTTTTGTATAATATGCATGTTTTTGTGATAGATGTCGAGATAAGAATACCTACTGTTTAATGGGTTATTGTTTTGTGTAATGTTTTGCTTGAATGGATGCCAGACTTTCGGTTTTAATGTGTTATAGGCCCTCATGGACCATAATTTGGTGGATCATTGCTCTGTTTTTCTTGTTATAACACGTATAAGTTTCCATACATTGATTCATGGGGTGTATAGAGCCTCATGGATTGGAATTTTTCACTTTTAGTGCTCATTTCAGTGTTTTCTTGGTTCTGGAGTAGTTTTTGAGGCTTACTGTATAGAAAAACCCAGAATACACACCGTGTAGCATTAATTACAAGCCATATGTTCTTCTATCCGGGAAGAAACTATTTTTCTTAAGTACACTCCATGTAATTTATATACCTGCATTGTAGTCTCTAATCGTGTCGTAGGCTGTGTGGGAAGAGACACGGGATGGGTAAAGTCTGGTGGGAACACGCCGTGTACGAGTAGAACACACCGTGTAGTGTTGACCATGTGTCTGCCCGCATAACTAATAACACAGATGGATAAAACCTTAAGCTATACACACCGTGTCGGTATTGAAAATGCCGTGTAGCCGAACCCAGGTACCTGGTTGTGTCGCGAAAAACACGGGTCGGTGTTATCCCTTCTCGTACACGCCATGTATGTCTGAAACATGCCATGTAGTGTCTGCCGTGTAGCCGACCATGTAGCCAACAACACGGGTCGGTGTTATCATTTCACATAAATTCTGTGTCCACCTTGAACACGCCATGTAGTGTGATCCATGTGTCAGGCTGTGTCACTCACAACACGGGCCGAGTGAATCTTGTCTAGTACACACCATGTCTATCATGAACACGCCGTGTTGTCTTGCCTTAGGAGAGCTGTGTGGCTTAACCATGTAGAAGGACTCGGGCAGGGGAAGAGGATTCAAGTACACGCCATGTCACAGGAAAACACTCTGTGTGTCTGGGGTGTTACACGACCAGTTTAGGTAGAAGTACATGCCAATGTAAATGACATAAGGGAACACGCCATGTAGTAAGTGTATACGCTGTGAAGTCATGTTTTTTAAAACATGAGTGCTTATTTCTCCTATTACATTCTTACACTCATTGTTTTTAGTCCTTGATAAACTTTATCTAATCTGTGTGCTTGACCATGTAGAGTCATGGAACCGAGACGTCCTCTAGTTGTGCGCCAGTTTCCAGACGATGACCAGACACCAAACATGGTTAATCAGGGATTACCTACAGATCCTCCAATTGTTCCAATATTGGAACCAACCATTATACTTGACATAGATGCAGATAAAATGTTTAGGGAGGGCTTTATGAGGATGATGCAAACCTTTTAGGGAGCCCCGCCTCCTGCCTCATTGATGGATGATTTGATGCAGGTCTTCCAGAAGCAACATCCTTCTACTTTCTTAGGGGATGGAGCACCTCATGCTGCAGAGTCATGGATAGAATCCACGCTGATGATTTTCGAGCATCTGGAGATACCTCCAGATAATAGTGTGAATATTTCTACATACATGCTCTGAGACTCCACCAAGAGGTGGTGGAATGTGATCTCACAGGCGGGCCTCCAGAAAAAATTTTCTTGGGAAGAGTTTTGGTGCATCTTCTACGATTACATATATCTCGAGACCTTGAGGGCCGATCGAGCCCGAGAGTTCATGAGCCTGGAGCAGGGTAATCTTATTGTTATGGAGTATTCCTCCCATTTAACAGAGCTGTAGGGTTTCATGCCTATTCCAGGGGGTGTTGTGTTATTCCTTACATTGAAGATTGAGGATGGTCTGAGGCATGACATCCAATATCAGGTGAACATCTTATGGTTGACTTTGATATCCTCTATCATCAACCAGGCACAGGTCACAGAGCCTTATATGATGAATTTTAGAGCTGTGTGCCAGGGTGGTTCAGCATCCAATGTTAGTGCTCCGCCAGCTGATAACATGAAGCGCCACAGAGAGGCTACATGAGAAGATCAAAGCAGGAGGGATGCATCTCCTGGTAGCCAAGTGGTGTTCTACCAGTGTGGGAGAAGTAGGAATATGAGGCCACGTTGACCGTGAGACCCAGTGGAGTGCCCATTTTATGGAAAGATGAACCATCTTCATCACTTTTGTCAATTCTTCTCACCAAAAACTGGTAACATGGGTTCTTCTATGACCCCACGTTCAGGGGCAGCACCACCAGTTTCTCATCAGTTTGGGAACTAGAGTTCTTTCGGCCATTGGGATGAGGTGGAGGTCATGGATGTGGTATTCAGTCACCGGTTCTTCGGCGACAACAGGGTGGATCAGCTCAGAGCGGTCAGGCAAGGTCACAGTGTTGCCACATAGGACAAACTTTTGTAGAAGAGTAGACCTAGAAGAAACAGGATACCAGACCCTCCACAGTTCAAGGTACGATCTTAGTAGCCTCAGTTTTATCTTGATCTCTTTTTAACATAGGGGCTTCCCATATGTTTTTATCTATTGCTTTTGTTTAGAGCCTTGGGCTCTGTATCTTTTCTTCTCCTAATATCTTGACACTTGACACTCCATTGGGGACTAGTACGGTTAGTGTACGTCAGTGCAAAGAGTTCCTACTAGAGGTTGGTGGGTGTCACTATCTATGGGGCCTCTATTTCATAGAGATGATAGGCTATGATGTCATTCTCAGGATGGACTGTTTGGTTCTATTCCAGGCAGTCGTCGACTGTTATCACTGCACGGTGAGTTCCATTTCACCATAAGGTGAAACATTTCTTCATAAGGGAAAATGCGATGTCCAGGCGAGCAGAGCAGGTCTAGATCATCATGGGTTATGAGGAGTTACAGCCTAGATCACTAGTATATATCTGGATGACTAGGGGGCTTCATAGTTACACTTTCCTCTAGTGGTGGATCATTGCATAGACATGTTTCCAAGGGACTTTTCAAGTTTTCCTCCGGAGCATGAGGTAGAATTTTCTATTTATCTTGTGCCAGGAGAGGCACTAGTGTCCATTTCTCCCTATAGGATAGCAACACCAGAGGTTCAGGAGCTCAAGAAGCAGTTGGAGGAGCGGCAAGCAAAGGGTTTCATCCAACCCAATACTTCTCCTTGGGGTTCGCCTATCCTGTATGCGATGATGGAAGATGGTACCTGTAGGCTTTGTGTGCATTATCTAAAGCCGAACCATTTGACGGTCAAGAACTTATATCCTTTACCAAGGATTGGTGAACTATTTGATCAGCATCGGGGAGCCCGAGTGTTCTCGAAGATTTACTTGAGGTCTGGTTATCATTAGTTTCATGTTAGACCATCAGATATGCCTCTTATATCCTTACGGAGCATGTATGGTCTATATGAGTATATGGTTATGTCGTTAGGTCTCACCAACGCGCCTGCATTTTTCATGGCACTGATGAACCGCGTGTTACATCCATACTTGGATTCCTTCGTTGTTGTTTTTGTGGATGATATCTTAGTGTACTTTCACACTCGACACGACCATGATTCCCATATTGAGATCATTTTGAGTACACTAAGGGAGAATCAGTTATATGCTAATCACACAAAGTGACACATCTAGATAGATCAGATTCACTTCTTGGGTCATATTATCTCTGAGTAGGAAGTATCAGTAGACCTAGAGAAAGTGAGAGCTGTAGTTTCCTGGGAGAACCTGAGGAATGTCTTTGAGGTGCATAGTTTTCTAGGGCTGGATGGATACTACAGACACTTCATAAAAAACATTTCACACTTGGAAGCACCACTGACAGGTCTGACTAAGAAGGGTTCAAAGTTCTTATGGTCAGATTCTTATGATTCGACCTTTCCGGAGCTGAAGGGGAGGTTGAATTCAGCACTAATACTAGTCTTGCCAGAGCCAGGAAAGAGTTACACTGTGTATTGTGATGCTTCAAGTATTGGGCTGGGATTTATGCTTATGTAGGGAGATGGAGTCAATGTGAATGGGTCTCGATAGTTGAGGGAACATGAGAGGAATTACATGACGCATGATCTAGTGTTGGCAGCTATTGTTCATGCCCTACGTTGTTGAAGACATTATCTTATGAGAGAGAAATTTATGGTTTTCACTGACCAAAAAAGTATCAAGTACATCTTCACCCAGCGTGATCTGAATTTGAGGCAGCCTAAGTTGGATGAGTACCTACAGTCCTTTGACATTGATCTTGACTATATTCCTGGGAAAGGCAACGCAGTGGCTGATGTGTTGAGCAGGAGGACTCAGATACAGGTAGTTCAGGAGGCCAGCAGTGAGTGGTAGCTTATGGCTTTATTCCTAGAGATGCATTTGGAGGTGCATGACAGACAGGGGTAGACTTTTCTATCTTATATACCTGTTACCTCTACTCTTCTTGATTGAGTTAGAATGAGGAAGCTATAAGATTCTGAAGGCCTAGTCATATGGGAGAGTGTGTCTGGAGAGGACCCTATACCTGGATGGAGTGAAGGCGAGAATGAGATCTTGCATTTCCATGGGCATCTATGGGTGGCAGCAGACATATGTGAGGAGTTGATGTGGGATTTTCATTCCTCAATTTGGGAAGTTCATCCTAGCGTCACTAAGATGTATCATGATCTACACTGTCAGTGTTGGTGGCCAGGTATGAAGAGAGACATTGCTGGTTTTTTTCATGAGGTGTTCCATTTGTCAGCAAGTGAAGGCAAATCATCAGTGACTATCAGGGCTTTTACAATAGTTACCCATTCCCGAGTGGAAGTAGAATGATGTTACAATAGATTTAGTGACTGGTTTTCTGAGGTTTCCTTGATGGAATGATGCAGTATGGGTTGTCATTGACAGACTCTCGAAGGTCACTCTTCTTTCCAATCAAGTAGACCTTCAGTTTTGATGAGCTGGGATTGTTGTAAATCCATAAAATTTTAAGTCTACATGGAGTTCCACACTCCATAATTTTAGACTGGGTTGCACGTTATACTTCTCAGGTCTGGAAGAGGCTACAGAAAGCATTGGTCACCAAGATGATTTTGAGTGCAGCTTACCACCCACAGATAGATGGCTAGTCTGAGCATACGATTCATATGCTTGAGGAAATGCTCCAAGCATGCATTCTGGATTTTGTAGGTTCTTGGTTGAAGCATATACCTCCTGTGGAGTTTTCCAACAACAATAGTTTTCAAGAAACTATTAAGATGTCAAATTATGAGGCTTTCTATGGTAGGCCATGCCGATCACCCTTATGTTGGCTGGAGGCATGAGAGGCAGCTTTATTAGGACCTCATCTTGTCTGGGAGACCACATAGTATATAGACTTGATTTGGAGGAGGATGGATACTGCACTGTCTCGTTAGAAATCTTATGCTGATTAGTGGAGACGACATATGGAGTTCGAGGTTGGGGATTCGGTTTTCTTGCAAGTCACACTGAGGTTGGGGCATAGGAGGATTAATAGAAAGGGTAAGCTTTCGCTAAGGTATTTTGGGACATTTGAGGTGTTGGAGAGAGTTGGTCCAATTTCCTATCAATTGCATTTACCTCAGATGTACTGGGCTATGCATGACATTTTTCACGTTTCTCAGTTCTGACGTTACTTTTCAGACCCGTCTCATTTCTTTCAAGCTGAGGAGGTTGAGCACAAAGTGGATGCATCATTAGAGGAGCATCCTATCTGAATTTTTGATCATAGTAAAAAGGTTCTCTGTGGCTAGTCTGTTCCTCTGCTATGAGTTCTATGGAAACATGGGCGAGTACTAGACGAGACATGGGAAAGGGAGGCCAAGGTACGAGCACTGTGGTCAGAACTATTCGAGTTTTCTTCTTCTACACCACGCTAGGGAAATTTGGGGAACAATTTAATTAAGGGGGGAAGTTTGTAAGAATCCGGATCTTCTTTTCAGGTATGTTTTTCATTTTCTGGTCGTTTTTGAGAAAAAGAGGAAATTCTGGAAATTTTCTAAGTACACGTTGTGTACTTTATGAGTACACGCCATATACTTCTTTGCCACATGAGGAAGTGTGCTGGCCGTATAGTATCCACACACACAGTTGTGTGGGAGTGACTTTGAGGCTACTTAAAGTGGAGTGTGGAAAAGGAGAGTACATTCTGTGTACTTTAAATGTACATGCTGTGTACTTTCTTCTTTTTCATTAAATGCACAGGGGTTGTGTCTAATCACCATAAATCTCTTCTTTTAGGCCCCGTTCGACCGAGAGCATCGTACGTCAGTAGATATTTGATGAACCCTTGAGCATGTGTCTGTCCTCCGAATTGAATACAATATGTTGCGTTGGAATCGCATCAGTGAATTCTCTCTTCTCCTAGAGCACCATCTTATGATTTCTCCTCTCTCGTGAGAAATCATGGGTTGAAAATTTTAGAAGTTTTTGTAGATATTTGACGTTCTAAAGAGATTCATGCTTTGAGGTTCATGTATATCGATATCCCAATTCCGTGGTAGGTGGTTTGTGTCTTTCCGTTGAATTTCATTGAAAATTATGTGAAATTTCCACAAATACCCTTGAACGGGGTATTGTGTTTTTACCATTTTACCCATCTTGTTTTCCTTCCAAGCTTGTACGCTTGTGTAGAGAATATTTGGATATTAATGGGGTTGATTTATATGATTTGGATGTTTTTCCCTTCCATGTTCTATTTACGACCATTTGGTCATGTTAGCCAGTTTGGCTACCTTCCCTGTTCTCCATGTCTGTTGCTGTAGAATGGAGAGTTTGTATTATAACATGCTTGATTATTGTAGACCATTAGCCAAGTATTTATATAGGTTTATATGGACATATCTCACTTCTATGCTCATTGACCTACACAGGGCCGTGAGAACCTGGTGTAGTAGACTATAAGGGGAATTGACCAAGTGAGCATCCTCAGAGAGTCCTTGAGAACTTTAGTCTATAAGTGGGATTGACCGAGTGAGCATCCTCCGAGAGTCTATGACCACTTGGGGATATAAGGGGAATGACCGAGTGAGCTTCCTTAGAGATTCCTTGATTGGTTTAGACTAGAAGTGGAATTGACCGCGAAAGCTTACTCAGAGAGTCTTTTTTTTGCTCTGAATTACCTTAACTGCTTTAGACTATAAGGGGAATTGACGGTGAGTGATTCCTCATAGAGTCTATGAACGACCTGGGTTATAATGAAAATTGACCGAGTGAGATTACTCAAAGATTCCTTGACCTTGGTGATATATGGGGAATTGACTATGAGTGATTCTTCAGAGAGTTCCTGACTACCTTAGACTTTAAGGGGAATTGATTGTGAGTTCTTCCTCAAAGAGACTTATATACTGAACCAAAGGGGTTAGGACGAGGGTACTATCCAGAGGGTTGCTTTTACATGTTAGGTAGGACCAGAGGGGATGGATGAGAGTACTTCCTAGAGGGTTACCTGTTTTTGCTTACCTGTTTGATTAGAGGTTTATTGATGTTGAAACTATGGATTGTTAACTGATGAGTACATTCCTACTTACTGCTTTCTGTACTTTACTTGCCATATATTCACTGACTGTTAGGCACAAATCTTCTGTTGATTTTCTATTAGTATTTAGTCTCACACCCTATTGGGGTCCTGATTTTGGGCGCAAATAGATTGTATTGCAGCATGTATAGATAAGGGAAAGCGCCTTTCTATTTTAAGTACTTGATATGATGTGGATCTGGAGAGCATGGGACAAATCTATGGCTTGCGATGCTGAGGAGTTTATTTGCTTTCTTTTGCACATTGGTTTAGCACTGTTTTATTTCATCATTGTGACTTGTTTGGCAGTTTTCCTAGACATATGTATCATGTATCTTTTTATATATGTTCTCCAGTTTATATTTTCAGTTTCCTAATGTTACTGTTGTATGTCATTAGTACTGCTTCTGATCTTGTATGTATTTATTTACTTCCGTTGTGTACTCTTCCAATGAGGAAATAGTTTCCCCACTATCAGACCTAAGGCCCTCGCTGCTAGTCAGCAGCCTATGGCATTCGAGGAAATGCACTTGAGGACATGTGACCAACCGGGTACGGGGTGCCTCTGGGTGGCTTCTGGAACCGAAACATTACACTCCACAACCAAGAGGACTTTCGATCTATGACATAATCATCATATTTGTGCATACACATTCACTCACCATTGTTGACATGCTATCATCAATTTCATCATCACCTCTACTTAATTTTTCTCCATCACCTCACTATTCACCGTCATTGGTAGTTAGGCAACCACAATTGCAGAACCGAGTTTCACATTCTCACTTGGTGGAAACATCATTGCTGACACACCTTTCCAAAACATGTTACCACATCCTCTTATATAGAAACCAAGTCAATATCTCTAACTAATACTGTCAACATTAAATTGTCAATCCATTAATATTGATAATTAACTTTCCATTAATATTGGTCGAAAATACTCTCTTAATGTTGATATAAATAACTGCATTAACAATTTTCTCTCTCCACAATATTTAAATTTTAAATAAAAAAATCCCAACAAGGAGGAGGGAGGCAGGGAAATATTTGATCACTGGGTGTTCAATGATTGTAGAAATGATGGAAGTAGAATATAATATTCATTATCTATAGGAATTTAATTAAAAATATGAGAGCGAGGTGGTGGCATAAACATCATGAATTGAATAGTTTGGAAACATCGCTGCCTAAAACCACATTTATTAGAACCATAGTTAGAAATCATTGGAATATTATATTTTTAGTAGCACCTAAAACCATAGTTATTAGCACTAGATCGGTTAATGAACCAATGGGAGGAGTACACCAATTAATCAAAGGTTCAACCGATGGTTCAAATGTTGAACCCTTTGGATTAGTTTTAATAAAAAAATATATTATTTATTATGGAAAAAGATTTATTTGTTTCACAAAAATAAATTATTCTTATAAGAATGATCATAATGTATTAAATAATTAATTAAATAATGTTTAAATTGTGATGTTCATGAAAATTTAACATATTTTGATTGAAAAAATCAATGCATTTTGAAAGAGTCATTTTTAAATTCAATGGTTATTTCATTGGATCGTGATGAAATAACATCATAATTAGTGATATTTTTCATGTGATGGCTAGTGGTGTCTGGATTGCGATGAAAAAATGTGATTTCCCACTCTTTTTTTGATGGTACATTTCCTAGTGACTAATTCTTAGATATTCATGAATTATGGGTGAAATTGGTTGATGAATCCAAGAATGAATTTAGGGATTTTTCTAGTTATGGGATGGGGTATGGTCTACGAGTTTTTAGTGTGTCATTTTATGAGATTATGAAGAGTTTATGATTCTTAATAAGACATTCATCAATTATGTTAATTTCAAATTAATTATGAAATTTTGTAATTAAGAATTAATTGTCCCTTTTCATGAATTATGGGATTGTGGAGATCAAGGATGGATGGAATGAGATTTTGTTAATTACGGAACCCATTTATGTAGGCAGTCCTTCATATTTTTAGCATTTGTATGTAATTTAATATTTCATGTGACATTATGGTGAGGGTTAGAAAGTGTGAATGACCCAAGTGAAAGGTGATGAGGCTTAAAAGGATGTGAGAAAATAACTGTGACCTATTAAGGTTTTCATGGGTGATTCATGAGTGTTCCATATAATTCTAGAATTAATCTCTGACACTTTTAAAGAGAGAGACATGGGTAGAATAGTATAGGGGCCCTATGAAGGGTACCCATGCCTTGTGAGATGACTTAAGTGGACTAGTGGGGTCTCCTGTGATTGTATATGATGATACATGAGATAAGTGGTCTATGACTAGTCAATTGATTGGTTCTTGTGAGTGTTTTTTTGGAATAGATTTTATTGAAATTGTTGAACTCTTATTTGGACCAAGAAGAGAGTGAGAGCCCTCATGAGGAATTATATGTTCCATATGGGGAATCCATCAAGGTTGTATTGGTTGGTTACCTGACCGATGTGTGGTTCACCTTGAGTG
Source organism: Viscum album (assembly GCA_963277665.1). Taxonomy (NCBI): domain Eukaryota; kingdom Viridiplantae; phylum Streptophyta; class Magnoliopsida; order Santalales; family Viscaceae; genus Viscum; species Viscum album. The sequence goes on along the minus strand of OY728157.1, from coordinate 1,266,004,449 downwards.
TTCATCTATATAATTGTGTTAGTTTTGAGCCATATTAGTCATGTCACCACCTTAGAGGTAACTTATAGAATGAGAACAAGTTAAGTGATATTGGCTGAGAAAGATCTTACACGAAAATGAGTAATTAATATATCGAGAGTAGAGTACTGTGTGACTGTCATATGAGAGGTATATTCCAGGGAATTAGATAAGGGGATACTGAGCTATGAAAAATGTTCCCACATCAATAGAGACTTGATTTTTAGTAATTATGGGTTGAGTCTGGGATAGTCAGGCCCTATCAGAGTGTAGAATGTAACATGACATACGTGATGTGATCATCGAAAATAGTTTAGGGCTAAGAGATTGAGATATCCGGACACATACACATGATGTGTAGAGGGTTATTATAGTGTCCCAAACATTTCAAACAAAAATATTACATATTATTAGAGGAATAGGCATTACATACAATTACGATACATGTCATAACCATACTGGTTTAGTGCCTTTGGAAAATTGGATACATAAAAACTTGTATATAAAATATCTACATCATATCCCACTTAGTTATTAATAACTAGTACCCTTCTTAAGAATATCATACATAAAATATTTCTTCATATCCAGGAGAAAGTAACACATAATAAAGGGTGATATTAGTTTCTCAATAATGGTAAACAAGAGAGATATTAATGATTATTAAAGTATTACATGAGCATAAGGGTATGAGGATATGAGATTAACAATTGAAAATCGTACCCAACAATTCATAAATCATAATCACGAGTCACAGAAACAATCTTGGTAGTTCATATTTGGAGAACCTGACCTAGATACCCTCTCAAAATGGTACCCGAACCAAATTATCACATACCTGAAAGGATGTCTCGATCCCCATGGAATGAAGACTCGTACACAGACATCAAAAACAACAAGAGGGAATGATTTATCCCAACTTGAAGAAGAAAACATGACACACACACACACACACACATTGATAAGACACAATATAATATGAATCAAGTAATATCAATCCTAAAAAAAATAAAACAATAAAATCGAAACTACTCAAAGGTTGCTAAATAACCTCTAAGAGGAATGTCTAAAAACAAAGGACAACAAGAACAAAAATAGCTGCTCTAAGTGATAGAATTGGAAAAATACCAACATCTCACCACCACGTACCTAGAAGCAACAAAAAAAACATTCAACCTTACCTTTCTCCACATCAAAAAATATACAAATGCTTATGCACTTCCAAAGGGGTGCACAAGGTGTGAGATAAACATGATCAGTAGGATCCCACCTAGGTTTTTCATATCTAGTTTTTGTAAAAAAATATAAACACTACCCAAATTTATAGAAAAAATGACATGATAATAAATTTAATAGTTTTTATATCAAAAGCATGGTAAAACTTTTATTTCCCCTCTTTCAAATATTTCCAATATAATCCAAGTAAAATTGTATTAAATAATTTTATATACATTAATGCAGTAAAATAATATCAAATCATGCATGACATATCTTATCTAATCCATGAATGTACAAGCTAAAAAGTAATGTCAAATCACAGGTAACATAATTCCGAGGATCATTATAGGTTAGGCTAGCTAGGAAACACATACCGAGACATAGAAAAGAGTGTGAATCAAGCCTATAGACATGTGCATTGAATATAGAGAGAATTAGAACACCCTAGAAAGTGAAACTCTCAATAAGGCTATCAAGTCCAAAGATAAATGGTCCTAGGGATCAAAGGAACACCACATGAGTGAACTCCCTTAACCGTATCAACTGATGAGGCCTTGTACTACACCTTACACCTAAGTACCCAAGGTTTCCCATGTGCTTTATTTTCCAAACCATTTCAAAAATCCGTTTCAAAATTATTCAAAAATACCTTTTCTTCAACAAAAATAAGGGGAAACCCATATTTTCTCAAAAACCCATTTCCACATACATGAATAAATCAATAAATCATTCCATTTAATTTACAAAACAATTTATCAAAACCATAACAATACAATTCATCCAACATAGGCTACGGATGGAACCACCTACCTCAAATTTAATTCAGACACAATCAAAATGAGATCCACCAACCAGAAAGGAATACAAGGTCAAAAATGAAGGCCTTAATATTGATTCCCATCCCATAAACAAAGCAGATAGAGGAAATGGAAGATCATGAAAAACCTCAAAGAACATGCAACTGTTGTACTACAACCAATAAAATATTAGCCCTTGAAAGAAGATAAAACCAATAATATTGAAAGAACAACAACATAAGATCAATGGATCTTAAAACATAGTGCAACGATGCTGCTAAAATCAAGGGAAATAAATGAATGGGAAGATCACTTACCTGGAAAGATGTAGTATAACATCCTTGATGATCAATCACTGAAGGCAGCGATCCAAAAGGATAAGAGATCCCTAAAATAACATGGGAGAGCTCTTAGGTCAAGATATAAGAGTCATGTGGTCGAATAAAAATGAATCCTATGTGAAACACCATAAAAAGCACAATATTCAAGAATTACATGCTGTGAAAGTCCATTTAACTTTGTGTAATCCTTGAAACCCAAAACACAAGAAAACATAGCACCTTGGATTAAAAATCCAAATTTTTAGCATTTCATGATGTGAACATATTCATGGTGTGTAATCATTTCATGCCTTGTACCGGATCATGAAATATTCCCAAAAACAAATACATGATAGGAACCATATTTACAATATGTAATCCTTTCAAACCTTATATTGGTTCATGACATCTGTCATGTAACAAATATAAGACATGAAACATGTCACATCCATGACATCTTTTAAATTTATATTTCATTAAATTTTAATTCTTTGTTTGTTTTGAGGTTTTCCCATGTTTTTTTTGAAGAAAGGGTGAGTTTTCAGGATTTGGGCCAAACCGTGAGCCCATATCCAAATTTAAAAACCAAATTTGTTTCTTTTATAACTTTTTCATTTTTTAATATTTTGCACCCATTCCAATTTTTAAATGGTATCCCCTGACATATTAACACCACCATTGCAATTTTTATCCTTTAAGAATCTATAATAATGGTGGATTTGGGTTTTTATTTAAGTATTTGGGCTATCCCAAAAGCCTATTTCCATTATTTTTTTAATAAAATATTCAATTTTAACTATTTTTTGGTGATTAAACCTCTATCCCAGACCCAATAAACCGAGGCACGCCCCCATTCTATCATCCCCCCATTTGGAGGTCATTTTCTTCGCAGCTTAAGTCAAAATTTATTAAGATTTCTCAATTTGAGTAGATTTATAAAGGTAATTTGTTTCCTTAATAAATCCTTATTTTCTCACTCTTTTTCCCCCATTATAATTCCTACATGATCTAATCGTCCTTTCTAGAACCTCCCTTGAATGTTTGGCTGTTTGAAAATTCATATACTAGTGTATTTAGGTTGATTTATCAAACATTTGTTCAAGTAAGTGTTCCTCCCTTTTTTTGTCCATTTCCTTAGGGTTTCATCCATATTCCATGATGTTCCAAAGTGTTAAAATGATAGGGATAGAAACTAGGGTTTTACATGGTGTCTTATTGGTGTAATATTGAGATTTTAGGTTTCTCTTCACTTCCTAGTGGTGCATAGGTTGTGCACTTGATGTATCACACCAATATTTGAGGGATTAGACACTCTCGGTAGGTGGTTTCATGTGTAAAAAATTATTGATGAGTTATATTGTTGTATTTTATCATTATTCATATTCATAATATGATTTTTTTGGTGTGAAAAAGGTTCATGATTGATTTGGTAAAGAGTTTAATTTTATAGTTTCATTTTAGCTTGAAATTGGGTGTTTTTCATGTGTAACACTTGGGGTATTATTTGGCTGTATTTTAGAACATATTCAATTAGTTTAATAAATATTTTTTGGGATTACAATCCTGAATTGGTAGGTTCTTGGTGTTACATTGGGTTTGAAAGTGGGGTTTTAATGGGTTTAAGGTGTAAAACGATGTTGTAATTCGTAAAAGTGATTTTGATAACATGTGTTTTTCATGTGGATATTTTGGGGTAATTTTTGATGTAATTTTTGAGGTATTTGTATAACACTTTTGTTTTATTTAATAACTATTTTTGGGGCTTCTAATTATGATTTTAATTAGTATTTCTGTGATTTTGTCCTTGATATATGGTTTTGAAATGGGTTTTATGTAAAAATATTGGGTACACTCCTTGGAATTCTTTTATGAAAATTCTGAATGGTTTAATGATTTATGTAAGAGGTGAAACCATATTGGAAAACTATTTTGATTTGTGTATATTCTGAAATGGTCCATTTTAAATGTTAATGGGGCATTCATGTTATGTGTATACTCTTGGAAATGTTTCATAAAAATGTTAAACAGATTTACTGAAATGTGAAAGAGGTGTGAATGTGATGTGGGCTGTTTGTGTGAGTGTGATATGAAAAATAGATTTTGTTTATGAAAAAGGGTTTTATGAATCATTTGAGTGGGATGTTATGTTATGTTTATCAAATTTGGAATTATTTTATAAAATTGATAAAGGATGTGTTGGATTGTGAAATTTATGCAAAATTTGTTGTGGGCTATTTTGGGGTGAGTTTTATTTCAAAATGCATTTGAACGAAAAGTGGATTTTGTGACTTGTGTGATGTACATGGGGATTTTTGGTTAATGTGAGATGTGTAAGTAATATTTTCATGTTAAACATATATTTCTTGGCTTGTTTAACTTGTTTGAGAACAAGATGGAAACCCAGGTATCTACGTGGGTGGACGTGTACTAGTATGCTAGTGAATTCATGGGGTTTGGACTCAGTTTCACATATCATGATTGAAGCCTATAAAACTAACTAAAATATTATGATTATGATTATTTGGGACTCCTAGGGTTTTGTTATTATCCCTACTAGTGGCTCGTGTGCATCAGAACAGATATTGTGATGGTAACTCTCACCGAGTTACGAGGTACCTGGGACCACCAACGAGCTAGTGCCTATGGGTTATTTCCTATTGCTTATGCTCATTGAATTATTTGTTCTTAAAATAGGAATACTGTTTTATTGGTGTAAAATTTTAATAATATTGGCATTTATTTTAAAATTTATGATTCTTTAAATTAGACCACTTGAAAATTGTTTTAATTTTTAAGTTGCGTCTTTTAGAAAATGTAACTAGCATTACCTGTTTATGAAAACTTGTAAGACTTTCATCTTTGAATGTTTATCACATGGAATATCTTAGTGGTCGTATGTTACTAGGAATTTTAACAAACCCTACTTACACCCTTGGGTGTAAGTAGACTTGGTTATTTTTGTTGTCATAGGTTTGGGTAAAACGTTTGTGCCAACAGTTCGGATTTTTACCGGTCATTCGTGATGCGGTGTTGTGGGGATGTCTTGAGGGTGGTGACGCTTTCCATGTGGAGGTACTTAGGAAGTCTTTATTTGGTTTTATACCTTTTTAATGGTCTTTAAACATAGTTTTAACTTATGTAATTCAGCTCTGAAATTTTGAAAAAGACGGTTTTAGTTGAAAAATCTAGATTTGTTTTATTGAGTTTGTTTGTTGTTTAAAGTTTTTAACTCAGGTAAATTATTCCCAAACTTTATTTTATGATACCCGAGCACTTGTTCCAGCTCATGGGGGTTTAGAACGCCTTTCATGCCTTGTTGCGGGCCGGGTCGGGTGCTGGTTTTGATGGCGACCAGATTCGGTTCGTGACAAATGATATTCAAGACATGTAATATTTTCACACTGAGTAATCTTTCATGACATGAACCTAAATAAAAAAATCATCCCAACAACCAATATATGATGTGAACACTTTTCACAACATTTAAATATTTCACAATTTGAAACTACACCATAAAGAAAAAAATCTCAAATTCTTTTGAAAAACCCAATCCAAAACTAGTCTTCTCCAAACATAGGTAGAACCCCGCAAATACCTTATCACATTTATAGATAGACTCTAATCATTCAAAAAAATACATCCTAGAACATTAGGTCATTTTACCCGGTAAAATATCTGCATCGTTAAGATCCCCAAAACACACCTAAATAAAGAGGGAAATGAAAAGGGAGATTAGCTATACCAAAAAGTGGGTAATGGAATGTTACAAAATCACCTCCATAAGAATTTCTATCCCTAGGAAGTCATGTGGGAGAATGATGACTGAAAAAAGGTAAGGCCATTTCTCCCTCTTCAATGACTCACACTCCCAAGTCTCTTGATAATTTTATTTGCGTCCCTATAACACCCTGATGAATGGAATCAAATTCCCACAAAAGAATTTCACTTGATATTAAATGATCACAAGTTGATTCTTCAAAATATAAGCATCCAACTGAAACTTGATATCTTTCCAAATAAAAACATGACAGTGATCAAGATAGTATTTTTGAAGCTATGATATATAGAAAACATCATGAATACCCATCATTTAATTTTGAAATACCAACTGATAAGAAATCTTCCCAATATGCTCAGTGACCTCAAACAGTCCAAAATATATTGGAGCCAACAATCCTTATTTCCCAAGCTGATGGTGACCCAACTGAGGAGAAAATTTTAAGAAAACCCGATCACCTATGAAAAAATACAATGAAAAAAACCACTGATTTTCATATTATTTCTGTCAAATATAACTTGTAATAATATATTGACATATACCTTGAATCCTTACTACTGTCTCCGTTATGAGATTTGGTCCTACCAAAGAGGCCTCAACCACATCTTTCCAACAAAAAGGTGGCCTACATGGTGACCATACAAATCATTAAAGGGATGCATTCTGATTGATGATTGATAGCCGTTTTCATTAGAAAAATTAATCATCCTAGAAGGTTATCCCATGGTCCACCAAAATCCATGATGTAGGTAGAAAGAATATCCTCTAAGATTAGAATAACATGATTTGTCTGACCGTATTTCTAAGGATGGTATGTTATAATCACCCTAAACTAAGTCCCGATCACCTCTTTGAGACTCATATAGAAAGTTTAATTAAACCAATAATCTCTTTATAAAACAATAGTAGAGGTAAATCCATGAAACCTTACAATCTAATATTCATATAATTTTCCCAGGTTATAAACTTTAGTGGTGACCCTAATTGGCATGAAGTGAGCTGAATTTTTCAATTGATCAATCACCACCTACATATCATTCCTCTCCCAAGGAGTCAATTTCAATCTAACAATAATGTCCATGGACACCTCATCCCATTTCTAAACTGACACCAGAAGAGATTGGAGAAACCTATAAGGTTTTAAATGATCTATAATTATCTATTGGTAGGTGTAACAATAAAGAAAAAAAATATTAAATGTCACACTTCATACCTGACCACCCAAATATTCATATTATTGCATAATACATCTTCGTAGTTCCTGGTTGAATGATACAATAAGAATTATCATGTTTTAAAAATTGATATCCTCAAAAATATTGGTATGATAAACTGATCCCTAAAATGGAGAATATCATCTGAAGAGTGATACCAACTAGATATAGTCTACCCACCATATAGGGTTTCCCAAACTTCTCTAAACTCATCATCTGACTACTAATCCCATATAATAGACACAAGGATAGATTATGACAATTGAAAACTGGTTAGAATCATACCTAAAAAATCCCCTTGATCATCTCAGTGTAATTGAGTAAAGATCCCCATAAGGTTTCCCTCATTGAATTCTAGAACTGCCTATGATGGTACTTTCCAACCAAGAACATTTGTGATGCCATTACAGTTCTTTGATGTATAAGCAATGTAAAAGTTAAACATCTGAAGGTATTCCACCCACCGCCTCTGTTTGAGATTAAAATTTTTCTGAGAAACTATATAAATCAGGCTATTATGGTTAGAAAGGACTATGAACCTCTCCCCAAATAGATAGTTCCACCAACATTTAAGTAAATTCATATATGTGACAAGCTCTAAATCATGATAGGGGTAATTATTATCATGTACTTAAATATGGCGAGAGCTGTATGCCAGCACATGATTATCATATACAAGTGCACAGCCTAAAACAGCCCTATAATCCTAAAAAAAGTTCAAATACCCCTTACTAGGAATGCGTATGATTAGAATATGAGTTGATTTTAGGATTTGTTTTAGCTCATTGAAAGAAGAATGAAATTTTGCATCACATATGAATTTGAGCCCTTTTCTGGTAAGAGTAGTGAAAGGTGACAATAACCTTGAAAAAATCCTTGATGAATAGTCTATAATATCTAGAAAGAGAATGGAATATATGAATATCAAAGATGTTTTGTGTCACATCCCAAGTCAAAATAGTATTCACCTTCGAAAGATCAACTAATAAGCAATTCCCCAAACTCATGTGCTTCAAGAACTTCACTTCTTGGATCCATAAATTTCATTTCAAAAACTTTCCATAAAATTAGTTACTCCTAAGTATTTCCATAACCAAACTCAAATGGTGCTTATGCTCATGCTTATATATCAAATAAACCAAAATATCATTGATGAACACTACTACAAAAGTTTCAAGATACTCATGGAATATCTGATTCACTAAAGCCATGAAAAATGTAAGAGCATTAGTCTGAAAAAACAACATCACAATATATTTTTAGTGGTAATACCTACTCCTAAAAGCCTTATTTGGTATATTAGACTCCTGAACTATGAGATGATGATAACCCTACTGATGATCAATATTCAAAAACTACTTTCCACTTTTAACTGATTAAATAAATCAGCCACACGATGTAAAATATACTTATTCTTAACTATTACATAGTTAAACATCCAATATTTCTCACACAATTAGAGGGAATCATAAGAATTATATGAAAAGGGCACAAGGGATTCCCATGGAAACACACTAGGGTAAAGAAAAACATTCTTCATCTGATCATCCAACTAAATATTGAGACCCTTCATCTTTTTTGGTGTCGTACCATAAGTGGGTATCGATATCAACTAAGTACCTAGCACCAGTCGTAAACTCTACCTTCCTATATAGAATAATACAAGAGAAATATTATGGGAAAACATCAGGAAAATACGAAACAATAACATGAATATCAACAATGGAAGAAACTTCATCAGGATCAATTACTTCAATGGAGAAAAAACTCTTGAGATCTAGGTGGGGAGGTCCTACACAACCAAACCTCAGATTCCACTGTCCTTGTAAAACCTTATATTTCCCATTGGCCACCAAAATATGAGACATGATAATGATGAAAATAATCCTAAACATAATAACTGAAAAGATAATCTATCCCGATGACAAAACCAAACAAATCTAGATATAGAAAAAGGAAATACCATAATAACTCTACATCAAATAGTAATATAAAACATGAGAGAAACTGAAACCCCTACTCTTTACTCTTCTCAAATGGTGTTTCTAGCTCCATAAAAAATTAAATGATCTCTATTGGAAGTCTAATCATATAAAAAACACCTGAATATAAAATAGTAGGAAGCACTAGTATCAAATAATGAAATCGCTACTAAATATGCAATAAATATGGAACATATCACTATCAATGGTTATGGATCTACATCTGCCAGAAACTCTTCTATAGCATGAAGGTGATTCACACCTAAGGTCTGTGTCATGATCCTGGTATACTTTGTATCATTTGACTATAACATAATATCCTTTAGAGTCAATGATACCTAACTAAAATGGGGCATGGACATATATAGACAATTTTTTTTCAGATGGACATAATTCCCACAACCATTACAAAACATCATAGTTGTATAACATGAATGGTAGTTGTGACCAACCTTTCCACACAAGTATCAATTCAGGGGAACACTATGAAGGTGCAGAGGAGGCCTTCTGCTGAGAACCACCTCCACCACTCCCACGATGATCTTTTAACATCCTCTTCTTCCCTTTCACACTACTGAAGAAACCACTAGGTGAAAGATAATGGGAAGAATAACCAACCTTGCCTTCCATATTTATCTTTGTTATCATTTTCCTATCTACCATCTTTGCATAGGTCAAAATATTCAGTACAAATACCAACAATCTAATATCTATTCTCAAGCCCTGCAAGTACTTCTAAGCCTTGAACTAGTTATTCTTTACTACCTATAGAGAAAAATGAACTAGCTCCACAAATAGATTGGTGTATGTCGACACCAAACACACTCCTTTCTTAAAAGAGTGTAAACCCATAAAATTATCCAACATTAATTAATCTTGAAAAAAATGTTGAAAAAAGAGAGTCTTGAAGCTCTTCAAATCTAAACCCACATGCATATCCTCCTATATGAACTACCAGGACTCAGCCTCTTGAGGTTAATTCTTACCCTTAAAGGATGGTGGTTTCTCACGTAAGAACTCTCGTGATTAATCCCTATATCCTCAAACACCTAGTTTTACCTCAACAACTACATTCTAGACTTGTGGGGAATTTGACTGATGACATGAATTGCCCGCACAGTAGCCTCAATAAAATTATAATCTATCAATGGATTTCCTTAAGGAGAATCCACTGCAACCTCCTTAAGAACCCATGGAATACATATTGGATCCATACCATTTCACACTAAAATATAATAAATGATTATAAAATAGAGTAATCTTAGTTCAAACTATAAAACCATATGTATTAATTGAGATTAATATCAAGAACTCAAAACAAAAGACACACATCCGAATATCCCATGGTAACTCCAGTCTCTTCATGGAAAGATCTAGCCGGGCACTCATCGCAATCTATTGATCAAGTCTGGAATATCCAATCTCCATTCTACCAAACATCTCAATACAATAAATCTTGATGAAATACCACTAATGATACCAAACTATAGAGAACCCGACCTAAATACCCTCTCAAAATGGTTCCCAACCCGAAAAGTCACATACCCAAAGGGAATTCCCCGTCACATCCCAGTTTTTATTTTTTATATTATATTTTGTTTTATCATTTTTCATTGGGTTTTCTCTTGAGTCATGGATGTTTCAAATCAAATTTTTCAGTTTTGGGATGTTTCTCTTCTATTTAACTATTAATGTGCATGGTCAAAAGGAAATCATGCGACCTCATGATGTAGAGTCCCTTTTTCATTCATTTTGTTCTTACATAATTAGAGTTACATGGGTAGCACATAGTTTGATTCAAACTATGTGGATCATAGGAATAACTATACATGTATTGGGGTATCCCTAGATGTGGGTACATGGATTGATGATAATTAGTCTAAACAATGTGAGAAGGGTGCGCATAGATCGATAATTTTTAATTGAACTAAACCATACAATTATCACATGATTTCCAAAACTATGCATACAAACTTTGTGGGTGTCTTGTGAGTCTAGTATTGGACACACAGTTGGCGCACAATTTTCTAAACCATGCTACCTAATCGTGCCCAATGGCCAGTTTCATTAAAAATTGATATTTTAATAATTTCCCCTATCAATTTTTAACCCCAAATCACCCATATTCTCCCCTATTTAGATCATGAAACCCTACAGATGATCCTCCCCTCTTCCTCATGCCATCACTTCTCCTCCCATAGTGAAATTAAGAGTTTTTTACGATTTTGGGGAGATTTTGCAAAGAAATCCTATTCTTTCGTTTCCTTATTCTTCTATTTTCTCTTAGGTTCCTCTTCTCCTTTGGTCCCTTTGGTCCATGGTTCATGTTTATTTGGGTTTTTTTTTGGGTTTTTTTTCTTTTTAGGGTTTTTCTTGGGTGATCTTGTCTTGTTTTACCTCTTTGAAGTTTTTTAAGGTTGTCCTTGTCCAAGCCCCTTGAGTTTGAGGTAGGTTTCCCTATGCATTGGACTTCAAATTTAGAAACCACTGATTTATTGAGGTTTATAAATTTTTTTATGATTATTTTTAATATATAATGTTTTTATGAATTATTTGGAATGTAATGAAATTGTTTCCTCTTTAAATTAAATTTCATAGAATTTTTTTTTATATCCTTGCACATCATGTGTTTGGATAAAAGTCTTGTTAGACCTTATAAGTGGTTTATAATTTCCAAATGACTTTTCTGCTTTCAAAAAATGTTTTAAATATTTCATGGAATCTTAAATGGTGTGTTTGGATACATTTAAAAAGGTTTTTCTTTCAAAAGAATAGGTGTGTCCAAGTTGGAACTTTCAGAAAGTGGGATTTATTTGGAAAACCCTTACTAGGATGTGATTCATTCCTTAGAATGGGAATTCCCTCGGCATAGGACACCCCTTGTGTGTTAATGCACCTAAGGCAATGGGAATTCTTTGGAGTGGTGTTCCGTGGTGGTGTTTGTGGGCCTGTGGATTATGTGTGGCTTATGCCTATTATTTTTATGGTTGATTTCGTTATATGCTTTGGATCATACCCCATTTTAAGCATAACATGGGAACCAAGAATATCTAACAAATTATTTGAGAATTTCTTTTACACTAGTTTAAGATTATTCCCTGGTTAGTGGACCCTTAGTATGGACACACTTTTCTTTGGGGATGTTTCCCCTTAGTTAGGATAGGAAGGGTACGACTGAGTGTTAGGGATGTTTTATTTTATTAGGCATGCTGAAAGGATAGATCATGTTATAGCATGTTCATGATTTTAACCTGAGATCTTAGTTATTCCCATGTTTTTAGAACTTTTTTCTAACTATGGTGGATAATCTAAGTGCCTCATCTCATATGGTTACTTGATTACTATTTACCCATTTCTCTCGTTATTTTGTCATTGCTTATGCTACCTATTTATGACATATGTCTTTTCTAAAGATGAATTTTTGGTTTTCAAATATTTTATGAAATTTTTTTTGAAAACTGTTTCATACTCCTTTCCACTTTTTACACAAACCCCCTTCTCCTTACTTCACCTATCTTTCTATTGAATACCCATGTCTCGTTCTTTTGGAAAATAATTATATTTTTAGTAAATAGGGAAATATACCATGATTATTTTTAAAATGGAATGTATGAAAAACCTATGTTTATATATTTTATTTTAAACTTGGAGTAAATGAATATTTTTAAAGGAATTGAAAAGGGATTAATTTTACTTGGGTACACCTATCAAGTTTTAATACTCATCATATACTTATATTATTGTTTTTAGCTTTATGTGCAATTTCCTCTTGGTTTTGATCTCTATAGAACACTGTTGAGTTTTGGTTTCAGTGAGTGACCTGTGGGGTCACAAATAGATATGTTTGGTCATCAGGTTTGATTTAGTTTTTTAGTTTATGTTTTGTTATTATTTTTGTTTATTTTTTTTTTCAAGGATGCCCATTTATCTTTTTATATATAATATTTATTTATTTTTTTGTGAAATCATTCCCATTATATCTCATTGAAGATCATTATGCTTATCTCTAATCTAGGGCGATTGAGAAAGTGCTACAAATATGTCATTGTCCAGCTCAAGTGACCAGTTTGGGGTCGACTAAGGTTGGTTTGTGAAAAAATGGAATCAATTAATAGGTTCTTTATAGAAACTAGATTTTAGAGTGCCCTTTGTTATTTGGGATGTCATGTTAGAAGGAGTAGGACCGTTAGAACTTGGGTTGAAGGTATGAGGAGGTGTCTGGATAATACTTCCAATGCTAAACCTTGGGTTACCATTGGATGTTGGGTTTTGAGTTTTTACTTTTGATTTTGTTTTCTATTCTTTTCCAATATTTCCTAACTTTGGTTATTAATGTTCAGTTTATATGGATTTTTTGTATTGTTTATGGGACTTTTTCTATTTAGGGAATGAATCGAGAGTTGTTCTAGTGGTTTTTGGTGATATCATAGGGCTTGGAAAGACATGTGGGATTAAGTAAATGGTCTTTAATAACTCTTTGTTGAAATAGTGTGATTAGAGTGTGGATACTTACAATATATCCAATTCACCCTTTTTTACCAGTCCCCTCTGGTAATTTATTTTAGCTATTCCTAATTTTGTAATTGTTTTTAAAAACATTTTCCATATTATAAAATTAGGATTTATAATAGTGTTGTGTTGGTTTTCCAAAAGGATAAGTGATTTTTTCAGAGCTATTTAAGAGTTTTTTTGGAAAATAGATTTTTAATATAATTTTTTTTATAGACTCAGTTTTGGAAAATGGTTTCATTACCCATTTTCAATTTTAAAATATGGTGTGAGATATTTCAAATTGTTATTTTGGGATTGTTTTAAAATTAATAGTTTTAATGAAAAGGGGTCAGATTTCTTGATGGAATTCAAGTGATTTTTGGAAGAATGAAATTTCTTGGAGAGTGGAGTTTGAAAATTGTTTTCAAAGTGGTATTTAACAAGATTTTTCAAAAGGTTTTGGGAAATTATGGACTTGTTTCCTTTTATTTTTGTTGTTTAATTATGGGAATTTCATGATAGTGAGTTGGTTTTATTGAGTTTTTATTTAATTATTGTTTACATTACTCCCCAACCAATGAATCTATGAATATTATAGGTTCATGTACAGGTGGTTCAATGTTAGTGGAACCTCCAGTTGATAAACCAAAAGACATTCTCCTTGAGTTTCAAAAGTTAATCCCTCCTATATTTTATGGTCAAATAGATCCATTTGAAGTAGAAGAATGGTTAAAAAATATGGAAGGATCTTAGGCTTCCTTAGGATTCCCAAGTCTCTAAAGTTCAAGTTCATCACATTTATGCTTTAAATTTTGAGTTATAAGTGGTGGAAGTAGATCATTAAAACTAATCCTAAATAATACCTCTCCTAGGAATTCTTCAAGACTTTGTTCATTCGATATTATTTTCTGAGGCTGTGAAGGCCGGGAGGGCGTTGGATATGTGATTCCTTTAGAAAGTTGATAGTTTGGTGTTGGATTTTATTCATAATTTCAGGTATATAGTCTCATGTCTATTGGATTTGTGTGAGGATGATTCTATGAAAGCCTAACATTTTGAGAAAATGTTTCATCCTGACCTTTAGTCTAGGGTGTCACACTTTGGTCTATCCTCTTTTGCCGATGTGGTGAGGCAACCAGCCCAGGTTGAATCCAAGTTACTAGGGGTGCTCAAGGAATCCAATCCTGTTTTATTCTTTATAATTAGTGAAGGGAGTCCCTACAAATATATGGTCAAGAGTCTTGAAGTTTATTATGTTATCGGTGGAATTAAGATTCTTTTTTTACTTTTTTGTATCCTTCCAGGCATATGACCTAGTTCAATCATCACTGTGAGATGTTAGGTCATAAAATGTCTTTGTTCCCTAATTCTTAAAATACATGTCATGCATGTGTCCATGTTGGAAATATCTTAAAGTTTTACAGGTGTTTCCCTCAAAAGAATAGTGGATTCGAATCCACTCCCTCGAAGTAGCGGAAGCTCAATCAGATGAACTTGGTGCTTGTGTGAGTTTTGTTTAAGGTTTTTGATATAAATATTTATTTCATTGTAATGGTTATATATTTTGGTTCTTCCTTTTGTTTGTAATGAAATAGGATATTGTGAATATTATGGGAAAATCTGTTCTAATAGAAACATCTTTGAGAAGAATTCTAAAATTTAACATCTAAGAGTGGGAAGTGTGTTAAATTATGTATATTGTTCATGTTTTTTAGTTATTTTTGAGGAAAGTAGGTGGATTTTATAGTTTATAACTGTAGTGTTTTATTTATGGCATTATTTTTGTGCCAGGATAGGTCTCTAATATGGTGGGAAGTCAACCTTGGCCTCCAATATATTTTAAAAGTAGGCCCTTATTTCTACCCTATCCTATTTCCTTCTTTTTACCTTGGAAACGTGTCCAATGATTTTACCGTATCCTACTAAGAAATATAACCTTGTATTTCCCTCCTCCTTTGCAAAATGTTGGGTCTTGGAGAAGGCCTGATGGTTTTGGTGATGGTAAGGTTTTTGGTACATGGCCTGAGATTTTCATCATTGTTTTAGAAATTGTTTGACTCTAATTGTTTGTTTCAAGATAGAGGTGAAATTTTTGTGTTAGTGGTGGTAAGGGTATTCATTAGTTTAAGGAATTAATGCTTTTAATGGTGTGGACCTTTTTATTTTACCCAATTAACTAGAAACATTGATGCTTTCTGTGGATGAAAGGGTTATGGTGGGGAGAATTGTCACATCCCGATTTTTATTTTTTCTCTTTTATTTTGGTTAAATATTATTATTTGATTTTCACTTGAGAATTGTGTGTTTTAAATTAAATTTTTGAGTTCTAGGATATTTTTACTCAATTGCTCTATTTTTGTGCACGGTTAAGGGGAAACCATGCATCCACCTAATGTAGAGCCACTTTTCAGTTAATTTTGTTCTTGCATGGTTAGGGTTGCACAGGTAGTTCTTGGTTAGATTAAAACTGGGAATCTATAAGGAGTAACCATGAATGTATTAGGGCGTACCTATATGGGGGAGCATAACTCGACCACGGTTAGTCCAAACCATATGAGAAGCATTCACAGGGATTTGTAATTTTTGATAGATCCAAATAGCACGTGTAACACCCCGAGCTTCCACGATACACTTCTCATTCAACAATTCAATAGCTTGCATTGTAAGAAACTTCGAGTTCTAACACACCACGACTAATCAAAGTAGCTGTTATGAATAGTAATACCCACTTTTTAAAATTATAGAAATTTTATATTTCAAAATGGACTTTATTTTTGTATTCGTAATATCGAAATTATCCTATGTTAAATTTTTTGTAATTTTCTGAGAACTTCCATTTTTTATGAATAGTGAAAAATACTTAAAAACAACTTTTTTAATAAAAATATTTTATAGTGATAAATTATACTATTGAGTTGTTTTAGAGTATAATTAGAATATATTTTTACCATTTTATCCAATGTTGGTCATTAGAATTAATTTCACATTGAAATTGGACATAAACATTTGTCAATCTTTTGATATAAATTGTTTCTTAAAACACGCTATTTGTTGTGACAACGGGAATTAATTATAAAATTAATTAATTCAACTTATATGTTTGTAATTTTTTAAAATAGACATCATTTTTGAATTCGGAATATCAATTATATCTTAGGGAGAAATTTTGGCATTGTTCTGAAAAACTTCAATTTTTGATGAATATTGAAACCACTAAGTGGTACTTATAAAAACAGATTTTTCGTTTAAATGAAATTTTACCACTTCTGTGTTTTGAATTTCAAAAATCTGACATACATGGTTATTATTAAGAAGTAAAATGTTGTTCAATGAGATTAAAATAATTAATGGTGAATAGTAACTTTTAAGTTCTTAATCGCGATTAGAGGTAATTAGTGTAGTTTAAGGTAAAAATAATGTTTTAATAATATGAGATGAGCTTGACACATGTCCTAACCTCATTGGATGTGCCATGGCCGACCAAGACAATCCATGGGTCAACTTGGGGAACCCATGGAGCCACATTAGTTGGAAAATGACATAAATAACTTTTATTTAATGTTAAAGTAAAAAAAGACACAAACATGAAATGTTTTACTAAAACAATTTTTACATGGGGTTATACAAGTCATATTTTTGACTATAAATAGTAATTGGAAAGCTAAAACGATTTACTACATCATAGTATTTTTTTTATAATTTTTATACATTAAATAAATTAAATTATTTATGACATCATTATGATGCAGTGATGACCTCATTATTTAACGATTTTAATAAAATGAAAAGATAATGTAAAATACAAGGCTTAAACTTGTCCATAGACTATTGAATGGGTATATTTCGAACCCTTATCACCTTATCCACGAATTATATAAGTGTGAGACCTTTAGAATCCGAAAATCATTGTATAATAATGTAACATTTCCTTACTTTCCAAGAGTGCCCCTCCTCTCCTCTTATAAAAGGCCCCCACCTCTACCACATCATTCACACATTAAAGCCATTTGGATCGGCCAAACTCTGCACAAATACTCTCCCAACATCCCTCACTTACTCCTAGAATCCTAAATTTGGGCATAATTCTTCCCAAGGAAGCCTTTGGCTCAAATCAAAAAGAGTTACCCGATTTTAAGGTAATGTATTCTCTAATGTTGTTTTTTTTTATTTTTCTCCTCCAACCCCCTAAATTTTTTTTATTCATTTCTTTTGTAACAACACCAGTATCCTCAATATACTAGGATGTTTTCATAAGAAGTATTCGAGCTACACTTACACACACCTACATCTAATGGTTAAAGAACATACTGTTTCTGTGGATGGCGAATTTTTGCCTCACGAAACGATGACTGTTCAACACTCATATTACACCTCTAATGGTGGAAATTATGATGACACTATTTTTATATATGATATATGTTATGTTTTTTTTGCTTATGATTTTGTATTTTTCATTTATGGCATACCTTTATGGTTTCCATTATGGGTAAACGCGATATTTTCATTTTAGGAAGTGCGGACTACCGCCCCCTCAAAGTGATTTGAATCATTCATAGCATATGTGGGATGTATAAAGGATGAAGAAAATGTTATTATACACTATATTATACTGGAATTATATTATACATTTATATAATTATGATTTCATTCCATTAAATACGAAATAGAAATGAAATTAGCGTTCATGCGTACGTACGGCTTACCGTCTCCATGACCGGTGCATTTCATTTCTTACCTCTAAATGTTACGTAATATTATGAATGAATGTATATACTGGATATATATGAAATATATGATATCTACATCATGAATATAATTCTATATATAATGGATATTTCACCACATGAACAACTTGTAATTATAAGAAGTTTGTTGTTGACTCAAGTACCAAAGATCGGCAAAACGACCGTTATTAACTTAAATAATTACATAACGGTCACAACATTGTAATAAGTGATATAAAAAGGATAATTAAATTGAAAATGGTTCTTAATAAGGTAGATATTAACTCTAGTTTATTATTCAGGAGGTTAAATAACAGTTGAGTCAAGTTGGACACGAGGTAAGGGAACTTCTTAACCCAACTTCCATTCTTTGGGTTAATCTCCTACTTTCAAATTATGTCATGATATTATTATGTCCTATTTTGTATTTTTACATTATTTATGTGTACATATAGTGAATACACATAATAGATCTTTTTTATTTTAAAAATGATCTTTTTAAGGACTTCGTCTCAATCTCCTTTCATTGAGGCATATTTGGTTTTATACACAACTTTCTTTTATACGGTGTATAAACCCCTTTGACTATTACGTTTATTCAAAAGGAATCTTTTTATACAAATCGTTTTACTAAATGACAAAAAGGGAATGTTTTTCTTTCCGTACATATGCGGCGACAACGACTTCGCCGCCACCGTGATCATTATTTGAGTTTCGGCTTCCTCTACAAGCCATCACTTTTTTTAATGAAAAATAAATACAACGTTTTATCTTTCTTTTATTTTGGTATTGAAAATGGTTTTGAAAGCATTTTTAGTATATCAATGTGTTGTATTGAAATCTTGTGATTGAAATGTGGAAATTTTCTGTTTCCATTACGCATGTTTTATGTGATACGATTATGTTATGGTTTATGATATGTTTAAACCTATTCATATGAGGAATACATTGGACTTAATAAGTGACGGGTGGAGCCCGCTATAGCTCCTCGATGCATCGGTAGGTCTCATGAGACAACTAGACGTGGAATTGGCCGAGGCCCTTTCCCAATTTGATTTATGGTTTTGGCCGAGGCCTTAATCATTTTAGACGTCTTGGTCGAGGCCTTGAAAAAATGTTTCAGAATGTCTGGCATTATAAATTCCCTCATTATGAAAGTGGTTATTGATATTTCATGTGATTATTTGTCTAGTAGAATATCCATGTGAGTAAGTAATGGCATTATTTTATTTTACTTTTGCCATATTATGCTGAAGTTCAAGTTGAATAAGGATTTTGTTTTAGTAATACATTGCCTTAAATGCTTATGTTTTCTTATGAAAGTTTCCTCTATATTGTTATCCTTACAGAGCATTTGAGCTCACCCCTTTCAATGTTTTATTTTTCCCAGGATGTGAAGAAGTGTATTATGACTGACTTGAAAGAATAGTCAGTGAGGATATGAGTGTGGACTAGGGAGACCATGTTATTGTAGTTTTTCATTTTTATTATGTAATGTAATGTTTATGAATGTATCTAGTGTTTCCAAGGCTACTAAACTAATCAGTCTTTCGAGACTTGATCTTTTGTGATCATGCCAATGTTACGAAGTAATGCACCGACTCTGGGTAGCTGGGGTCGGGGCATTACAGTTGGTATCAGAGGCAGTTTAGTACTAACCTTGGAAGCTAGATTTAGATATACTCTGATTAGAGCACATGGCCCGAAGATAGACTTTAAGGATTAGTATAGAAGAACTTCCTAGAATTTTGTTATTGTAGAGATTTTGTGAGTTTTCCGAGCAATACATCCCTGTCTGGATACGAGCAGGTAGAGGTGGCTCTGGAACAGATGTACCTAGGGGTAAAACCCGAAAACACCGCTTTGAGCTAGAATCGAACGTGAACTGGTGCACGACAACGGCCCTTGCTGCGCTCTTGGTTACGACACTCCCGGGGGATATGCTTAGGATAATTCACAGTTTCTTTACAAACCACTATGAAGGGTTATGAGTATATACTTCCTAAAAGAAATCATTTTTTATGATTATGGATTATATCCAAAAATAGTTCAATTTATTATAAGTGTTTTCAAGTTTGTTATTATTTATTTCGATTCATAAACTAACCTAGTTTATGGCATTGTATAGAAATGGCGCCCAGTAGAAGGAATGTGAACTCCATCAATACGTATGATCCAAAGAGTAAGAAGGATCATATCTTTCATGGTATTAATCCAACATTTAGAAGGGAAATATTCTCCCATGTGTTATCAACATATGAAGAAATAGTATCATGTGTTAATAAGATAAGTAGAGAATTCTCTAAGTCTTATGGATTTGAAGGGATGAAAGAGAAGAAAAGGATGGAAGAGAGAATGATGGATAAAGGGACGAGGGAAAAGAAGAATTTTCCAATATGTGATAACTGTGGGAAGAAACACCTTGGAATTTTCCTAAAGGTAATGGGAGTTTTTTATAAGTGTGGAGAAAAAGGACACCAAGTGCGTGACTACAAGGGTATGAAAAAGGTTTCAAATGTACAATGCTTCATCTTCAAGGAGTGGGGACACTACGCAAACCAATGTTCAAATAATCAGAGTATGCCCCAAATGATGTTATTGGATAATAATCAAGTTATGATACTACCACATATGAGGAGGATTGATTAGAGTTCTTATGTTGTTATTAAAGAATTTTATAATTTGAGTGTTGTATCAATGATGTACTGGTTATAATAATTATGGTGTATATAAGGATTGTACTGCAGTACTATTTCATCTAGGACTTGAGATTGTGTGGAACCATGAAAAGTGACTCTATAGTAGGTTAAATTTTTGGAAAATATATGGTTGAGAGAAAGATAAACCATAATATGGTTCTGATACTGAGATAGTGATTTTGGAATAAGACGTGATTGATTTGGATAAATTATATTGGATATTATTAACTTCCTTGAAACTGATTGATGATTTGTATACATTTTTGGATAGAAGGAGTATATCTAGTATTCTATAAGGAATAAGGGATCATGGTAATTCAGTATGTTTAAAAAGAATACATGATGAAGGTGTTCACATATTGTTACGTGGAAAAAAGGATCTTCATTATGTTTACCTTCCTTATAAAATTTGGACTATGAGTTGGACAAAAGTATTTTGGATAACTATAAAGGTTGGAATGGATTATATTTTACATTGGATACTATTGTTAAGGTTATTTTTGGATATTTATAAAAAGGACAACACACAGACCGAGTGACAACCCATCGCGTCGGACAAAGCTATGGGAATCGAACCCAAAACCATCGTGCGATTGGGATTAATCGCCTACCACTGGACTACGTGAAGTCCCTGGTTATTAAAAAATAGTTTTTCTAATCTAAATGGTATGTGTTAATATTTGGAACCTTATAAAATTAGGATAAATAGAATATTTTTGAGTTCTATTACCTTTTAGAGTGAAAGATGGGTTTTTGGTAAAAATTTATTAAAGAATGAAAGTCTACATGACAAGTATGTATATTCCCTTACGTTCTTAGTAAATATCCTAAATAAATTCTTTAACTTTATAAAAGGTAACTTAAAACAAAAACGTTGCCGGTTAACTTTTCCAACAGGGGATTCAATGACCGTTTAACCAATCACAAGTTTGTGATTTTCTTATTGTTAACTTTCTCCTAATCCAGTTTTCTGCAACTCTCCATCAGACCTTGATGGTTTGTTTTTCTTCCATATCCATATTTTCATAGAATCCTAGTTTGGGCTATCTCGGGTGACCTTTGTACTTATCTTTCTTTCTTTTAAAGTTATATTTATTTAACCTTATTTCCGATGTGGGTTTTCTACAAAGGTATTTTCTATTTTCAACCTTTTATTTTCCAAGAAAAATTTCAAATTGCGAGGACGCAATTTATTGAAGGAGGGGAGAATTTAACACCCCGAGCTTCCACGATACCCTTCTCATTCAATAATGCAATAGCTTGCATTGTACGAAACTTCGAGTTCTAACACACCGCGACTAATCAAAGTAGCCGTTATGAATAGTAATACCCACTTTTTAAAATTATAGAAATTTTATATTTCAAAATGGACTTCATTTTTGTATTCGTAATATCCAAATTATCCTATGTTAAATTTTTTGTAATTTTCTGAGAACTTCCATTTTTTATGAATAGTGAAAAATACTTAAAAACAAATTTTTTAATCAAAATAATTTATAGTGATAACTTATACTATTGAGTTTTTTTAGAGTATAATTAGAATATATTTTTACCATTTTATCCAATGTTGGTCATTAGAATTAATTTCACTTTGAAATTGGACATAAACAATTGTCAATCTTTTGATATAAATTGTTTCTTAAAAACACGCTATTTGTTGTGACAATGGGAATTAATTATAAAATTAATTAATGAAGCTTATATGTTTGGAATTTTTTAAAATAGACATCATTTTTGAATTCGGAATATCAATTATAGCTTAGGGTGAAAATTTGGCATTGTTCTGAAAAACTTCAATTTTTGATGAATAGTGAAACCACTAAGTGGTACTTATAAAAACAGATTTTTCGTTTAAATGAAATTTTACCACTTCTGTGTTTTGAATTTCAAAAATCCGACATACATGGTTTTTATTAAGAAGTAAAATGTGGTTCAATGAGATTAAAATAATTTTTGGTGAATAGTAACTCTTAAGTTCTTAATCGTGATTAGAGGTAATTAGTGTAGTTTAAGGTAAAAATAATGTTTTAATAATATGAGATAAGCTTGAAACATGTCCTAACCTCATTGGATGTGCCATGGGATACCAAGACAATCCATGGGTCAACTTGGGGACCCCATGGAGCCACTATAGTTGGATAATGACATAAATACCTTTTATTTAATGTTAAAGTAAAAAAAGACACAAACATGAAATGTTTTACTAAAACAATTTTTACATGGAGTTATACAAGTCATATTTTTGACTATAAATAATACTTGGAAAGCTAAAAATATTTCCTACATCATAGTATTTTTTTTATAATTTTTAAAGATTAAATAAATTAAATTATTTATGACAACATTATGATGCAACGATAACCTCATTATTTAACGATTTTAATAAAATGAAAAGATAATGTAAAATACAAGGCTTACACTTGTACAAAGACTATTTTATGGGTAGATTTAGAACCCTTATCACCTTATCCACGAATTATATATGTGTGGGACCTTTAGAATCCGAAAATCATTGTATAATAATGTAAAATTTCTTTACTTTCCAAGAGTGCCCCTCCTCTCCTCTTATAAAAGGTCCCCACCTCTACCACCTCATTCACACATTAAAGCCATTTGGCTAGGCCAAACTCTGCACAAATACTCTCCCAACATCCCTCAATTCCCTCTATAAGCCTCAATTTGGGCATAATTATTCCCAAGGAAGCCTTTGGATCAAATCAAAAAGAGTTACCCGATTTTAAGGTAATGACTTCTCTAATGTTGTTTTGTTTTATTTTTCTCCTCCAACCCCCTAAACACTTTTTATTAATTTATTTTGTAACAAAACCAGTATAATCAATATACTATGATGTTTTCATAATAATTATTAGAGCTACACTTACACACACCTACATCTAATGGTTAAAGAACATACTGTTTCTGTGGATGGCGAATTTTTGCCTCACGAAACGATAATTGTTCAACACTCATATAACACCTCTAATGGTGGCCATTATGATGAAACTATTTTTATATATGATATATTTTATGTTTTTGTTTTCCTTATGATTTTGTATTTTTCATTTATGGAATACCTTTATGGTTTCCATTATGGGTAAATGCGATATTTTCATTTTAGGAAGTGCGGACTACCGCCCCCTTAAAGTGATTTGAATCGTTAATACCATATGTGGGATGTATAAAGGATGGAGTAAATGGTATTATACACTATATTATACTGGAATTATATTATACCTTTATATAATTATGATTTCATTCCATTAAATATGAAATTGAAATGAAAGTAGCGTTCATGCGTACGTACGGCTTACCGTCTCCATGACCGGTGCATTTCATTTCTTACCTTTAAATGTTACGTAATATTTTGAATGAATGTATATACTGGATATATATGATATATATGATATCTAAATAATGAATATAATTCTAGATATAATGGATATTTCACCACATGAAGAACTTGTAATTATAAGAAGTTTATTGTTGACTCAAGTACCCAAGATCGACAAAACGACCGTTATTAACTTAAATAATTACATAACGGTCATAACATTGTAATAAGTGATATAAAAAGGATAATGAAATTAAAAATGGTTCTTAATAAGGTAGATATTAACTCTAGTTTATTATTCAGGATGTTAAAGAACGGTTGAGTCAAGTCGGACACGAGGTAAGGGAACTTCATAACCCAACTTCCATTCTTTGGGTTAATCTCCTACTTTTAAATTATGTCATGATATTATTATGTCCTATTTTGTATTTTTATGTTATTTATGTGTACCTATAGTGAATACACATAATAGATCTATTTTATTTTAAAAATGATCTTTTTAAGGACTTCGTCTCAATCTCCTATCATTGAGGCATATTTGGTTTTATACACAACTTTCTTTTATACGGTGTATAAACCCCTTTGACTTTTACGTTTATTCAAAAGGAATCTTTTTATATGAAGCGTTTTACTAAACGACAAAAAGGGAATGTTTTTCTTTCTGTACATATGCGGAGACGACGACTTCTCCGCCACCGTGACCATTATTTGAGTTTCGGCTTCCTCTACATGCCATCACTTTTTTTAATGAAAAATAAATACAAAGTTTTAACTTTCTTTTATTTTGGTATTGAAAATGGTTTTGAAAGCGTTTTTATTATATCAATGTGTTGTATTGAAATCTTGTGAATGAAATGTGGAAATTTTATGTTTCCTTTATGCATGTTTTATGTGATACGATTATGTTATGGTTTATGATATGTTTAAACCTATTCATATGAGGAATGCATTGGACTTAATAAGTGACGGGTGGAGCCCGCTACAGCTCCTCGATGCATCGGTAGGTCTCATGAGACAACTAGACGTGGAATTGGCCGAGGCCCATTCCCAATTTGATTTATGGTTTTGGCCGAGGCCTTAATCATTTTAGACGTCTTGGCTGAGGCCTTGACAAAATGTTTCAGAATGTCTGGCATTATACATTCCCTCATTATGAAAGTGGTTATTGATATTTCATGTGATTATTCGTCTAGTAGAATATCCATGTGAGTAAGTAATGGAATTATTTTATTTTACTTTTTCCATATTATGCTGAAGTTCAAGTTCAATAAGGCTTTTGTTTTAGTTATACATTTCCTTAAATTCTTATGTTTTCTTATGAAAGTTTCCGCTATATTGTTATCCTTACGGAGCATTTGAGCTCACCCCTTTCAATGTTTTATTTTTCCCAGGATGTGAAGAAGTGTATTATGACTGACTTGCAAGAATAGTCAGTGAGGATATGAGTGTGGACTAGGGAGACCATGTTATTGTAGTTTTTCATTTTTATAATGTAATGTAATGTTTACAAATGTATCTAGTGTTTCCAAGACTACTAAACTAATCGGCCTTTCGAGACTTGATCTTTCGTGATCATGCCAATGTTACGAAGTAATGCACCGACTCTGGGTAGCTGGGGTCGGGGCGTTACAGCACGGTTGGTAGATGGTGTTCCAAACCATGTGTCCAAATCATGTGTCTATCCTGTGAGTCTAGTAAGGTATGAAAAGTGAACACAAAAGTTTCTAAAACATGTGCCCTAACCGTACACAGTGCCCAAGATCATTAAAAATGGATTCTTACAATATTAACCTCTTGGTTTTTAACCGTAAATCACCCTTCTACTCCCCCATTCAGATAGTGAGACCCTATAGAGGCTCCTCTCCTATTCTTCACACCTCCCCTCCGCCCCCTTGGTGAAATAAAGTGATTTATTCTAGATTTTGGGACAATTTCTCAGTGTAATATTCTTCTTCCTTTTCAATTTTCTTCCATTTTTATCTTAGGTTTCTCTTCTCCCTTGGTCGGCTTGGTCTAGGGTTCTTGTTAATTTGATTTTTATTTAGGGGTTTTGTATTTTTAATGTTATTATTGGGTGTTATTGTCTCTTTAGACATTTTTAAGCTGATTTGGGTTGTCATTGTACTAGTACATTGAGTTTGAGGTTGGTTTACCTAGGCACTAGCCTTTAAATTCAAGAATCATTGATTGATTGATATTTATACCATTTTTTGATTCTAATTAGTAATATATAATGTTTTGAATAATTATTTGGAATCAAATAATATTGTTCCCCCTTTGAAATAAATTATGCGGAATTATTTTGCATAGCCATGTACACTACATTTTTGATTAAAAGCACAATTGGATCTTATAAGTGGTTTATAATTTCCAAATGAAGTTTGGTCTTTCCAAAAAAAATTCAAATATTTAATGGATTCCTAAATAGTGTGTTTGGATACTTTTTAAAAGGGTTTTCTTTCAGAATAATGGGTGTGTCTTAGTTGGAACTTTTAGCAAGTGGGTTTTCTTTGGAAAACACTCCATAGGATGTGTCTTTTACTTTAGAATGGGAGTTTCCTCAGCACAGGGCATCCCTTCTATGTTGATGGAACTAAGGTAAAGAGAATTACTTGGAGTGATGTTTGTGGGTAGTTCTTGTGGGAGTGTGGATTATGTTTATATTTTGCTTATTATTTCTATATGGTTGATTGTTTGATACTCATATGATCACCCTATTTTAAACATAACATGGGATCTTATCATAGCTAGAAGATTATATGAGAACACTTGATTCTATAGTTTATGATTACACAATGGAAAGTGGCCCCTTTGTATAGACACACTGTTCTTTGGGGATGTTTTCCCTCAGTTAGGCCTGGTAGGGTATGACTGAGCATTATGGCTACTTGATTGCATTAGGTGCACCAACAAGATAAATTAGGTTAAAGTATGTTTAGATTTTCCCTTGAGCTCCTAGGTATTTCCATGTTCTCTGAAACTAGTTTATCTATGAAAGATAATCTGGGTTCCTCATCTCATATGGTTATATAAGCACTATTTACCTATTTCCCATGTTATGTTTTCATTTATTCTACTACCTATTTATGATATGTATATTTGGTAAAGATGATTTTTTTTAATGTTTCATGATTTTTTTGAAAAATGTTTCATACTTATTTCCATTCATTACACAAACTCCATTCTCCTTAATTTTCCTCTATTTCTTTTTAAATGCTCAATCCTTCTATTTTTGGAAAATAAACCTATTTTTAGTAAATAGAAAAATGAACCACGAATTTTTTTTTTAAAAAAGGAATGTATCAAACACCTATTTTTATATATTTCATTTCAAACTTACAGTAAATGAATATTTTTTTAAAATAATAATATAGGTATTAATATTGCTCGTGTACACCTACCGAGTTTTAATACTCATTCCTATACTTATATTCTTGTTTTCAGATTTATGTGCAGTTCATTATTGGTTTTGATCTCCATAGATAACTTTTGGGTTTTTGTTTTGATGAGTGAACTGCAGGGTCACACAAAGATCTCCTTGGTCATCAGGTTTGATTTTTTTTAGTTTATGTTTTTTTGTTCTTGTTTTTATTTAATTTTATGTTGGGATAATCATTTATATTTCCACTAATTATGTTTTTTTATTTGGGTGAAATTATTCCCACTATCTCTTGTTGATTCCCTTGGTACTTATAAACAACATGAGGATATTGGTAACATGCCTTAGAGATGTCATGTGTTGGATGAGTTGACCGGTTTGGGGTCGACCGAGGATCGTTTATGAAATAACTGATCCCCACCAGCTGCAAACCAACACCCAAGCATAAAAAAACCAGAGAGAACAATTTCACCCAACATGAATCAAACAACATGAAATATATATATACACACACAAACAGAAAATGAGAAGAAAAAATGAAATAATAAAAAATAAGTAGATGTCATGGAAAAAACAACAAAACTGTAACAACTAAAATGTATCTAAAAAATCACTTTAACATCAATGGAAAAAGAACCAAAATAGATAATCTATGTGATAAGATGGTCAACATACCACCATATCACCACCTGCTACATAGAATCAGCTGGAAAAAACCTCATTGCCTAACTATGGTGCGTTTCCATTACCTACATCAAAAGGCATTCAAAGGTCTACACATCACCAAAGTGGTGTTCTAGGTGTGAACTAAATAGGCTTAGTAGGATCCCACCAAGGTGTTCCATATTAATTATATGTAAAAAATATGAAAATTTTTAAACTTTAATGAAAACAAGGCATGATAAAAATATTTACATATTTTATATGAAAAGCATGGTAAAATATTTAATTTCCCCTTTTCCACATTTCCAAAATTAGCTAGGTAAAATAGTTTCAAATCATTTCATATACATAAAATTAGTCAAATCAAATCAAAGCATGCATGAAATTTCATATCATACCCATGGTATTAAAAGATAAAACTATAAAATTCAAATCACAAGTAACATCATTCCAAGGATCACTAGATTCATGTATAGCTCATACACTTGTACCTAGACATAGAAAATAGCATGCATCAAGCGTCTAGACAAATGCATCCAATATAGAGGGCGTAGGAACACCTAAAAAAGTGAAAATTCCAACAAGTCTATCATGTCCCTAGATCAAAAGGACTAGGGAGAATAGGAAAACACCCTAAGTAAACCCCTTGTTAGTATAAACATGAGATGCATATTACTACACATTACACCTAAGTACCTAAGGATTCCTTTGTTCTCAATTTTCTAAACCATTTCATCAAAACCATTATTTGAAAAACATTTCAGAAATCCATTTCACAATGATTTGAAAATACCTTTCCATTTAGAAAAACATGTTGGAAACCATATTTTCTCAAAAACCTATTTCTATAGAAAAAAATCAATCAACCAGTCATGCCATTTCATTTAGAAAACAATTTATCAAAACCTAAGAAATTCAGTTTATCCAACATAGGCTAAATATGGAATCACCTACCTCAAATTGGGGTTGCACATGCCCGAAATGGGATCCACCAACCAGAAAGAAACTGAAGGTAAACAAAAAATGAATTGAGACTAATTCACATGTCTTAGAATCTCATTGAACAAACAAAATAGATGAAAGAAAGGTTAAATTATGACAAACCTAAAATAACATGCACCCACCATACCACAACCAATAATGGACTGATTCCTAAAATAAGACCACACCGTGGATCTCGAAAGAACAATACCACAATATCAATGGATTTAAAAACACAATGAAACGACACTGTTACGATTAGGGTAATGAAAAAATGGGAAGATCACATATAGTATAATCAAAATCATTAATTCATAAGAATAAGATAATCATAAAAAACATGTGGGAAACATGAGATAAATCCATGGATGGTGGAAATTAATAAGAATTAAACATCATGTCTTATTTGTCAAATATCACACATGGTTGTGAAGAAATCTAGCATCATGTTCACGTATAACATATGTGCATAATTATAACTTCATAATGTTGAACAAATATAGAATAATAAAAAAAACATGTGGGAAACCTGAGATAAATTCATGGATGGTGGAAATTCATAAGAATGAAACATCATGTCTTATTTGTCAAATATCACACATGGTTGTGAAGAAATCTAGCATCATGTTCACGTATAACATATGTGCATAATTATTACATCATAATGTTGAACAAACATAGAATAATTTTCATGAAAAGTACACAAAATATCACGAGATATATCACATTACCCAATTCATTGGAGGGATATATAATTACATGCCCACATGTCACATCATAATATTTACATAATCATGCATGCCACATAGAACATATTACAATAATATGCATGAATTAACCTACGTAAAGGAATGGGTTTCAAAAGGATTTAATCAATAATGATTTCTTGAATTAACTTGCTGTTACCAAATGAAAAAAAGGAAAACATATTTGGTATAAGATTTATCATTTTTTAGTGAATAGGAAACAACTCAAGTAGAGAAAAAATGTGTATTGGAAAGAAGAGTTATTTTGGAAAATCATTATATTTGTTATACAACAAAGTAGGAAACATTTATTTCATCAAAGTAAAACGGAATAATAATGATATTATATTTAAGGAACATTATATGAATAATCATACCAAAGATTTTGGGAAATATAAATAACCTAACGAAAATGAATTGGGTTCGAGAATCCCCTTAAAATTATTTATGCTTTATTTAATCACTTTTATGGCTTCTAAATAGTAAAATTAGATTTATTAAAAAATTGATATATAAGTGAATTATAGTTAATCATATTAATATTTATCAATTATGATAATTTTATTTTATTTCTTAATTTTTTTTGATGAATTTGAAGTGTTTTGATATCATGTTATTCTTATGAAATTTACTGTCTCTATTTTATTTATCTATTTTCATACAAAGTCATTTATAGAAAAATATAATTAATTATAGAGGATTATAATACATTTAATTAATTATTTATATATTATATATAATTAATAATATCCATTCTTGAAGGTGTTTATAAGAATTGTCTTGTCAATGTCTCTAGATGTGGTTAACCGACCTTTAAAAGGACGTTGTCAAAAGAGTTTAAAGGGAAGTATGAATGTTATATTTATCATAAATACGATCATTAAAATAGGTTAAAATAATTAATATATTTTTAAATTATTGAATAATTTATTTTATAGTATATGATTTTGATTGGAATTAGAAAAAATAAGATAGAGAAGAAGAAAATAGGGAAGAGTTAATAGAGACTTACTCTCTCCTTGGTGTATCTTCTATTGTACGATACTATAAATCCCTTAGTGATTGGAGTTGGATTGCACCAAAATGTCTATAAGTATTATAAGGGGCATTATTGTAAGGATTTGGGTAGAAATTTTTATTTGGAATGGATGTGATGATCGGTTTTCCATGTTAATAGAGATGATTTATTTATACTTGAGGAGGTGAGTATTTTTAGATTATAATATTGAATGAAATACTATATCAAAGGTAAAACATGTAAGAGTGATTTTTTGAAAATATAAATTATATATAAATATTATATAATGGGTTTGTGAATTTAAATCACCTTTATAATTCGAATTCATTAGTTTATTAAAAAGTAATGTGGAAAAAGAGAGGAATTGTAATTTTAAAAAATCACTTTTGACATTAGATTTTGGAATGTTATTTTTCTGTTTGAAATTTTATTTTATTGTATTTCAATGAATCATTTATGAATTACAAAATTTCCTGGAAGAAACTCATGTTATATAAATGATTATTTAATTATTACATCATGAATTATGTAATTTAAGATACACTAGTTATCTAAAAATTGTATTTTTACTATACACATAAAAATAGATGTATTTCATGAAATTATCAAAACATCACCCTTATATAATTACAACATACTGATTTAAAAAATAATATTAATTTTATCCAAAATAAATTTCTAAAATAGTTAATTTTAAGATTTGATATAAAAATATTTTTTTTAAAAAAATTCTTTAATATATAGATTATTAAAAAAGTGATTATATTTTCTTTCAGTTTTTAATCATGTTTTTTATTTTTGGGCATTATAAATGGAATATTTACATAAATTAATCATGATATATTTTATTTATATCATATTTTATTATTTTGAGGCAAATTACTATTCCAACAGTCATATTACTATTCCCAATGGCCACATTACTATTTCAACAGTCACATTACCTACTTTAAATACCTTTAAATTCCTTCATTAATTATTCAACTCAACTCTTATCAATGTTTTTTATTTACATTTTCAATAATTTTTCTTGGATTATTTATATTTTTCTTCTTCTCTATAGCAATGGAAGTGGGGGCGATGATTCTAGTTGATTGGGGTGATCCATATTTTCCAATTTTATATTTTTATTTTATATTTTTTATATAGTTATAATGTCTATAATTTTAATTGGTTTCATTTGTGATTAATGTAATAGTATTTATTAATGAATCATTTCTTTCAGTTTCCTTATGTGTATAATACTATATAGTATATTATAACACTCATTTATTTCAAGAGAAAAATATCATTTGGAAACTCTTGGTTGTTACATTATTCCCCCTTTATAAATTCTGTCTCTAAAATTTATAATTTTATTATCAATTGAGAATATGTGAGTGTAATTTTTTTCATTATTTACTCTGGTTCCCAGGACACCCTTGCATACTTATAGTTTCTCCACAACAATTTGACAATGTGAGTTTTCTTATTATATAGAACTTTGTCTCTACAGTCCAAGATCGTCACCAGATTCTCTCCATATGATAGGTAATTCTTGAGTTCTACCACCTATAGATTTAGTACATGTGAGGGGATAGTTATGTACGTCCTCAATATTAATATGTGGAACATGTCATAAAATTGAACCACAATTATTATAAGTGAAAGACGATATGCCACTGCTCCTATAAAATAAAGGATATCAAAGTGTCTAATATACCTTAGGATAATATTCCATTTATTTCCAAATTGTATTAATCTCTTCCATGGTAACATTCGAAGGAAAACATTGTCTCCAACATTAAACTCCAAGTCCCTTTGACAGTTTCCATTATAGCTATTTTTCCAACTCTGAGTAGCTTTTAGATGCTATTGGATGGATTAAACCTTATTTTTCATCTCTTGCATAAGGTTATGTCCAAGTAGCCTGTTTTCTCCTACTTTATCTGAACAAATTGGAGTTCAACAATGCTTACCATACAGAGCTTCATATAGTGCCATTTCAATACTCAAGTTGAATTTATTTTTATATGAGATCTCAACCAATGGGTGATGTTGATCCTATACACCTTTTAATTCCATAGACCGGGCTCTTAGAGTGTCCTCGAGTGTCTAAATAGTCCTTTTAGATTGGCTATCTGTTTAGTGGTGATAAGTAGTGATGAAATTAAATTCATTACTCAAATCACATTGAAGTATTCTTTAGAATTTAGATGTGAACCTTTGATCATGATAAGATATGATCAAATGTGGAACCCCATGTAGCCTCTCAAATTCCTTCACATATATCATGATATTTTGTTCAAGATAAAAGTCTTCCTGAATGGTGCTAAATTGGGCAATCTTTGTGTATCGGTCCACCATAAACCATATCACTTTGTTTCCTTTGGATATTTTCTGAAGACTAGTGAAAATGTTCATAGTGAAATTATCCCATTTCCACGTTGGTATAGGAAATGTTTGAATCATACATTTGGACTTATATCACTATTATTTAACTTGTTGACATACCAAACACCAAGAGATATACACTTCAATCTCATTATTCATGTTGTCCCACTAGAAGTGCTCTCGAAGATCACGATACATCTTTCTCCTTCCACGAAGGATAAAGGAATATGAGCTATGTGCAATATCTAAAAGATTCTTCATTATATCAGGAAATAAATGCAAAAAAAACTCATTACAAACTAAATCACGTCATCATCATCAATATTGAACTCATTTATCTTCCCTTCCTTTACTTATTTCACCTTCTTTTTCAGCTCCAAATCATCCCTTTTTCCCTATTTGATCTTCTCTTGGATAGATGGTTATAAAATTATTTGGGCAAGTTAGGATGCATTAAATTACATTATGATTTCAAGATCCATCCTTTTCATATACAATAAGATAATGTCTTTATCAATCTACATCATGGATAGAGTTACAGGTTCTTTTCTACTAAGAGCATAAAATACATTTTCCTATTTTATTGGATGGTAGTGAATAGAATGACCACATTCCTTGATTATCTCTAACCATATTCTTTGACAAATGTTGAGATCCTTCTGTGTGAAGATATAATTTATACATTTTTAATTAGTATATATATACCAATTTTCACCATAGAGGTAGTGCCTCAAAATATTCAGAGCAAATATCATAGCTTCTAACTCTAGATCATGTGTTTAGGAGTTCTACCCATGTATCTTCAACGGTTGTGAGTCATTTGATATCACTTTATCATTCTATATGATTACACAACCTAAAAATTTCCTCAAAACATCAATGTTTATCACAACACCTTCTCCACTTGTTGGTAGTGCGAGTACAGGTGAAGTGATTAGCCTCTAATTCATCACCTTGAAGCTTTCCTCAAATTATTCTTTCCAAACATACTTTACCCATTTTTGTATTAACCTAGTTAGCGAGATATATAGTCATGAGAAATTCATCACAAAAAGTTAGTAGTACCTAAGCAATCCAAGAAAACTATGTATTTTTCTAACACTAGTGGCTCTGGACCGTTACTCAATTAACTTTGTTTATAAAGGGTCTATATAAATTCCCTCACTTCTGATCGCATTCAATAAGAATGCTACTTGGCACATCAAAAAGACACACCTGCTGAACTTAACATACATTTTATTATTCCTTAATATCATTAGCACAATACTTAGATACACTTTAGGTTTCTCCTTTATCTAAGAATAAATGAGAATATCATAAATAAATAGAACCAAAAATTTTCATGGTAGTCTTCAAAGACACTATGCATCAAATACATAAATATTTTAGTTGAATTAATAAGTCTATATGGAATCACTCTGATCTCATAGTGGTCAAACCTTGTACAAGAAGCTATATTATGAATATCTACTTCTTCACCTTCAATTTGTGATTTATATAATGAAGATATTCATTTTATAAGTATTATGCTCCACATAGTTGACGAAACAAGTCATAAATTCTTGGAAGATGATACTTGTTCTTTATGGTGATCTTGTTGAGATACTGATAATTGATACATAGAAGCATTGATCCATCCTTCTTCTTTACAAAGATCACTGGATCATCCCAAGGTGATTCACTAGGGTGTATGATCCCTTTGTCCAAATTCTCTTGCAACTATTTCTTTAACTCTTATAGTACGATTAGGGCTATTTTGTTGGGGGATTTTGAGATAAGAGTAACACTAGGTATGAGCTCTATTGATAACTCTACCTTACAATCTGGCGGAATTCCATGTAACTCTTTAGGAAATACATTAATATATTCTCTAACAATGGTAATTTCTTATAGTTTGATACCTTCCTTTTACTCAACCTTTTGGGAATGGTATGCTTCTACACAGGGTATGAACACCCATACCATTGATGGATTTTCTAAAGGATGTTCATGATCTTCCTTAGATTTATATTGAATAATGGGATGGTGTGGAATATGAAAAGAGATTTTCTTTTCCCAATAGTTGATGCATGTTATATATAATGTGATCTAGTTCATGCCAATTATATCATACAATTACACCAAGGTAAGTATTATGAGATTTTATGGAATAATCATAACACATACACCAATAAGAGAAGATTCCAACACTTGGGTTTCAATGATCGTTCCACAATGTTTTTTATAGATTTCATTACTTTAAGGTATTGGGGATTTGGTTCAATAGTTCTAGAAAAAGTTTTGGACATAAAAGAATGTGTATAATGCGATTCAAATAAATTTTTTCCATGCTTGAGTGACTAGGGAGCGTTCCTTATACATCTTTACTTTTTACTCTACTTCAGTAGTAGTGATGGCATAATATTTCACTTTCTCCTTTGGATTTTGTGCTTACTGACATTGATTACTCTCAAGGACTCATGTTTTAGTGAAATGGATTTCATAGTTCCCTTTATCCTTAAATTTGAAGCTTTGAACCATATATGAATCATTTGGAGGTTCCATCTTTTCCTTTATCATGTTAGCCAACTTATTTATGTCTCTTCTACATTCATCATATTGGTGTCCATATCTCCCATTCTTTAAGCATTTCATTATTCATTTTAGGAAATTCCCAAGATTTTTCTTCCCAAATTTTTGACATGAGGGTAGTTGGATCCTCTTTCCTCCCTTTTCACATGAACCTCTAGTTTAAAACTCAATTATTCTCTTTTTATCTTCTTAACCATAGGACCAT
The DNA here is from genome assembly GCA_963277665.1 of Viscum album. Taxonomy (NCBI): domain Eukaryota; kingdom Viridiplantae; phylum Streptophyta; class Magnoliopsida; order Santalales; family Viscaceae; genus Viscum; species Viscum album. The sequence continues at coordinate 1,265,967,941 of OY728157.1, read as the reverse complement.
TCTACGAAATCCATCACTACTTTGATAGCAATTCGTACCACTTATTAATAACTCCTATAGTCTAAGATATCTAGATCATTTTTATGGTTTGGTTTTAAACCACTAAATAATATATCTATTTTCCTATCACTATTGATAACAAAACCTAAGGTGTATCTTGCAATCCTTGTGAATTTTTCCTAGTAATCCATGATAGATTCACCATCCTTTTTTTCATCTCTATGAATTCTCTTTCCATATTTGTTTGAAGAGTTTGAGGGAAATACTTGGAAATAAATATTTTATTTACTTCTTCCACTAAATATCCACCATTTCATCCTTCATCTTGGTGTTCTTTACCAATATCCACCATTGATCAGCTTCTCCATCTAAATGATAAACGACTCCTTCCGTTTCTTAGTACTATGGATCATAGAATAGAAGTTCTCCATCGAGTTAACCCAATATTCCTCAATATGTGGATAAAAATTTACACTAAATTTCAGCTGTCATTTCTATTTAAAGGAATCAATGGCCAGTTGATCCTTCTTGGGTGATGTAGTATGTTCCATGTGATTCATGTTATTATTTATAGCTTAAGAAAAATGGGTAAGCATTTCCATGAAGTTTTGAATTGAACCTCCCATGAAATTGGGGATGTCATTCCGAAGATCATTGCATTGTCCCTCACATGGGTTGTTGGGCTAATTTTTCTAGGTTTCCACTATTTCATAAAATATAAATATTTTGAACAAAACATAAATCAAAAAGTAAAAAGTAATTTATTCTTTTATAGAATTAACTCTAAAGTTATATCTTATGGGATCCCTATGTTTATCCTTTTTCCAAAACAATGATTCTTGTATATTTACATATAATTAGACCTATCCGAAGGGTTGTCACTATCATTTTATAATGCTAATTCCAAAATTAACTAAACTTTGATATGATTCCAACTATAGAATCCATACAGTTTCTTGCATGAAAATTACATCATTTTAAAGATAAACAACATATCAACATTACAAATAGAGGATCCAAATGTTTAGCGTCTTCTTAAATTTAAGATCATACATAACTTTTGCATAATAAAACAAAAAAATTATTTAACACCTTATTATTTATCCTTATAAAATATTTCCTTCTCATTAGTACATGTAATCACCTAAGGATATACATCAATGAAAGGGGTGAATTAAAATACCAGTAAGAGGATGAATAAGGAACATAAATCAAAATAATATTGATAATATTAATAATCAACATCAAATCATAAGCATAGAATCATCATCAACAACATGAGGGAATCATATGATAAATACATTTAATGTGGAAATGAATAAAAATGAATCATCATGTATTAGTGATTAAATACTAAACATAGTTGTGAACAAATCTAGTATCATGTTCATGCAAAACATATGTTAATAATAATACCATCATTATTGTGAACAAATATAGCATCTTGTTCAGACCTAATACACATCATCACATGAGATACATCACATTACCTAATTAATTGGCAGTCTATATAATTCCATTCCCGCCCATCACATCATAACATTTACATAATCATGCATGCACATAGATAATATTAAAATCATTGTAATGAATTAACCCACAGAAAATAATGGGTTTCATAAGGATTTAATCAATAATTATTTCTTTAATAAAAATGGGGTTCTCAAATTAAAAAGGTTAAAACTTATTTGGTATAAGAATCATAATTTTTAGCGAAGTGGAAACAACTCAAGAGGAGTTAAAGATTTGTTTTGGAAAGAAGAGTTCTTTTAGAAAATATTTATACTTGTCATAAAATCAAGTAGGAAACATGTATGTCAATGAATGAAAAGGTAATAATAATGAAATGATATTTATGTAACATTAGATTAATACTATTACCCAAAACTTCATTAATGAGGAATATCCCAAAAAAAGGAATTGAATTTGAGAATACCCTTACCTTTATTCCTGCTTTATTTCATCACTTTTACGCCTCCTGGATAATAAACATAGATTTTCAAAAAAAATTATCCAGATGTAAATTATAGTCATTAATTAAAATATTTATCAATTCATTATATTTCTTAATTTCCATTGATGAAATTGAAGCATTTTGATATCATGTTTTTCTTAAAAAAATCTGTTTTTCTTTGATTTCTCTATTTTCATTCAAATTCATTTATAGAAATTTATAACTAACTACATAGGATTATAATACAAGGAATTAATTATTTATATATATTATATATAATTAATAATATCCATTTATTATGGTGGTTATAATAGTTGTTTTTTCAATGTCTATTTAGGTGGTTAACTAGATGTTAATAGGGTGTTGTCAAAAGAGTGGGAAAGGGAAGTGCTAAATTTATATATTTCCTAACTATGATAGTTACAGTAGGTTGAAATCATTATTATAATTTTATATTACTGAATAATTAATTATATAGTATTTGGATTATAAATTAATTGTAAAAAATAAGAAAGCAAAGAAGAAAATTGGGAAGAGTTAATAGAGACTTACTCTCTCCATCTTGTATATTCTCTTATACGACACTATATCTCCATTGGTGATTGGACCTGGATTTACCCAAAATGTGACCAATTATTCTAATGGAATTGAGAGGTAGTATTTGGGTATATATTGGGATTTTTAATGTGTTGGAGTAGTGGTTTTCTAAGTGAAGTAGAGGGGTTATTTATACTTGAGGAGAGGGGTATTTTTTAGAATAAAACATTGAATAAAATATTATATAAAAAATAAAACATATAATAGTGAATATTTGATACTATAAATCATATATATATAATATAATTTTGTTAAGACTTTAAATCCTATTTATAACTCTAATTCATTTTTTTATTAAAAAGGAAAGTGTAAATAGAGAGAAATTTAAATTTTAAGGAATCACTTTTTTATTTTTGGTTTTGGAAGGTTCTTTTTAGGATGAAAATTATTTTTATTGTATTTTAATGACTAATCTATGAAATAAATTATTTCATTTAAGAACCGAAAGTTATTTAAAGTATTATTTTGTTATTAAACCCTGAATAATATAATTTTAGATACACTAGTTATGTGAAAAATGTATTTTTACGAATCACCTAAAAAATGATGTATTTATTAAAATTACCAAAAAAACCCTTGTGTAATTTTAGCATGATGATTTCAAAAACAATATTCATTTTATAAAAATAAATCTATAAAATAGGTTGCTTTACTTTTTAATATAAAAATAATGTTTTTTAAAATATACTTAAAAATCCAGTTTATTAAAAATGTACTTATATTTTCTTTGATTTTTTAATCGTGGTATTTAGTTTCTGGAATAATTAAATCTATATTTACATAAATTTGTCATGATAAATGTTATTTATATCACAATTTATTATTTTGAGGTAAAATTACTTTTCCAACGGTCACATTACTATTCCTACGGTCACATTGCCTCTTATAAATACCTATACATTCTTTCATTCATTAATTAACTCAACCCTACTCAAGATTATATATTTCCATTTTTTATAACATTTCATGGTTTGATAATATTTTTTTCTTTTATATAGTTTTGGAAGTTTGGGTTATAATTTTAATATATTGGGGCGATCTATATTTTCACATTTTATATTTTATATTTTATATTTTTATCCAGTTGTAATGTTTGGAATATTAATTGGTTTTACAACTGATTAATGTAACTGTATTTATTAATGAAATAATTTTTTTTTTCAGTTTCTTTATGTTTATAATACTATATATTATATTATAAAAATAATTTTTTTAAGAGACAAATATCATTTTTAAACTCTGGGTCATTACATATCTTACCCAGAGAGACAGATCACAATAAACATGACGATCAATCATCGAACAAAGTGATCTGGATGGAGCGAAGATCCAAAAAATAACTTTGAAGGGCTCTATGGTTGAGAGAGAAGATGTTTGTGTTTGAATAAAAACAAATCATATGTAAATTACCCTAAAATTCCCAAACCGTGACAATTATATGGCGTGAAACCCCATTTCACATCATGTAATCCATGAAACCCAAAAACATTGAAAAACACATCGCTATAGAATAAAAATATCAATTTTTACCATTTCATGATTTGAATGTTATTCACAACATGAAATCCTTTTTTTACATTTTACTATTTTATTATATCTTCCCACAAAACAACACATGATGTTGACCATATTTATGATGTGTAATCATTTCATGACTTTTATTGGTTTACAACATATTCTCAATAACCAATACATGAAGTGAACCATATTCATGTCATGAAATATTTTCATGGAGTGTAATATTTCATGGATTGAACGCAACTCATGAAATATTTCTGAAAAAAATACATTATATGAACACATTTGATGGCTTCTAATGATTTCATGATGTGAAATTTCCCCACTGATAAAAAAATCCCATATTCTTCGGAAAACCCCAAATCAACATTAGGGTTATCTAAGATCGAGAAGAACCCCATAAATACTTTAACATATTTATACCCAGACTCCATTAAATTAAAAAAAACATACATCCCAAATCATTAGGCCATTTTCCACAATAAATTCTCTTCATACATAGGAGTCCTAAAATAAACTCAAATAAATAGGGAAATAAAAAGAGAGAAGATAAATACCTGAAATTGGGTAAAGGGATGTTAAATTATAAGACATGAATCATAGAGAAATTAAATAAAATGATCAATTAGAGCATAACATTGGCTTAAAATTATGTCATATAAGAGTTTCATAAAGTGTGGCATAATCAATACTCATAGAAATCATATTTCCAGGCTACCCACCAAGAAATTCATCAAATGTTAGGCTTGGTCTGACCATCTGTATACCCGCTTTGGTCTTGAGATAGCTTCCAGTGTACCCTATTCTGGGCTTGGGATGTGCTCCCATGTAACAAATTTTAGGCATGGGGTAACCTCTCACATACCCTCTTTTGGTCTTGGTTTAACCTCCTGTGTACCCTCTTTTTAGGATTGTGATAACCTCTCATGTACCCTCTTTTGAGTTTCGGATAACCTCCAGTGTACCCTCTTTTAGTCTTGGGAAAGCCCACCATGTACCCTTTAAGCTCATAAAACATTAATATTTAGCTAATACATTGTATGTATATATAATTTCTGGTATACTCATCACATATTCACAATCCTTTCATTTTTATGACACAAGATCATTAAAAGAATTATCATTCCATCATAACTTAACCCGATGAATAGAAAATGAGTTTCATCAATATTTCATCATCATAACAATAAACCGTACAGAGAAAGAATAAGAATGGTGTCAAAGAATCACATCCCCATTGAATAATAGTTAACATTAAATTATGTTATCATATTTTAGAAATTTGTCTTAAAGGTTGTTGAAGCATTTATTGAGGAAAATACACTTGTCATTTTGAAATCTCTTTTTTAAAATATATATTTTTTAAATACTAAGGAAAAATTTTTATATAAAAATAAACATTTAAAATTATAAATGGGTCTTCAATGAATTTATTGGTTATAATGGTGATAAATTTCATTTATTTCAGGTACATTAACATGCATATTTCTTTCACATTTTCGGTAAAAAAATCAAAAGTAAATCATTCAAAAAATGATAAAAAAAAATTTATGAATTTTTATGGAAATTAAATCATGGAATAAAATGAATTTAAAAAATAATATAATAATATTAAAAAAATTCTTGAAAACATTTTAAAGGAAAAATGGACAGGAAATAAAAATATTCCCAATCGAATAGTGAACCAAAATCGATTTTCCTTAAAAACATACCTTTGGTATCTTAAGTAAATAAAGACTGGAAAATGAAATAAAAAAATAAAATATCTATAAATAAAAATATTATAAAAATTCATAAATGTAGGAGTGAAATATCATATAATTTCTAAAAATTTAAAAATAAACAATCCCGATAAAATGAGATGAAAATGTCAACCCCTTACTACTTTGGTAACATTTTAGTCATATGTCTCATGAAATAAATAACTTAAAATAAAAATTTAAATACCATGAAAAAAAGGATATTCATATTACAATATATAAAATGGAAATTATATAAACCTCATAAAATAATATAGGTGTATAACATAACATATATCCCAAATAATTCAATTTGAGACGATAAATGCTTACCACTTTGTAAACTTTGAAATCAAACATCCTTGGGTGAAATAATTTCAATTATAAACATAAATAACATGAATTACGAAGGATACATGATATAACATTTAAAAATATCATTATATACACCTCATAAACAAAAATATATCAATACCATCAAACATGACTCAATAATGAAATATTGAGATGAATAACACTTACCTTAAGTCTTGTATTGCTCCGTACATGTATTATGAATTTACTTCCCTGATAACCTACTCATTAGACTTTTCATGGAAGTCTTAAGAATATAATAGGTACATTTTATGAGATAAATACATAGTGTATATAAGTAGGATGAATAGGTAATGTTTCTCGACTACACCTTAATGGTTAAATCGAGAGGGCAGCGAGTCGTTTAAGCTAGAAACCTTTTTATGAACCATGGTAGTGAAGGAGCTCTTGAGACTTTTAATTATAAAAAGTCTTATAGGACAATTGATTACATTTAGAAGTTTAGTAATTCATTTTTCAATATCTTTTCACTAGCTTATATCTTTATTACAAGAGGCCTAGGGGAGTTACCCATAATTATATGTTCAATATTCGGGATTGTTTTAGTTGATTTATATTTTAAATTGGCTCTATCAACAACCTATTGTCTAATTTAGTGGAACCTATATATTTATTTATTTTTCTCATTATTTTGTGACATTAACATTATGGTCCATATTTTTGATTTCTACGCATTTTAGGTGTGATTTTGGTAATATTTCATTTTTTTAACAATGTGGTTTGAAAGGTGTGATTATTTATAAATAAAATGTGTTTTTTTAAAATAATGTTTGGAATGTTTTGGTAAGAATGAGTATTTAAATTATTTTTCTTTGAGAACACCATTGTGTGTGGGTTTTTAAAACATGGTTTTAGGCCATCGTACAAAATTTTACATTTAAATTTGTGTTTTCAATGATATTTAGGAAACCATTTGAAATTGAAAACCCTATTTTTAGATGTAAAATCATGTTGGAACTAATAGGAAGCTCAAGAGGGTGGGGGGGGGGGGGTTAATTGAGCTCCTGATAAAAATTTCTATTTAAAAAAATTAAAACAGATTCCCCAAATTTAAATTACATATTAGTTGAGAAAAATAATATAAATATATAATATTATATTTTTGAATGGTTTCTTATGGGATCGATCACAACCTAGTTTGAAGAATTTTAAAATTATGTTAATTTTTGAAAAAATATACTCACATAAACCACAATATATATAGAATCAATTAAATCTAACTATCATGGTATTGTTTTTCTAAAGACTTTTGAAAAATAAACTGCTTTTTTAAAAACTATGTATGAAAAAACTAAAAAAATGTTGTAACCATGACCGTTCTATGTAGGATATAGAGTATGGTTTGTGTTTGGTGTCACTCCTTACAAGAATGATCAGAGAGATTGGAAGGAAATGTATCATATATTTTAATCCAAAATTAGTATTGATGGTGGCATAGTTTCCCAGTGTTTTCCAAATTTCTGGAGTCCAAAATTTGGAAGTTTGATTTCAATGTGAAATGTGGTTTTTCTTGGAGGCCTTAAGAAATTATTTAAAAGAAAATAGTTTCATGAAGATGATATTTGAAAAATGATTTTCGCGAAGACATAAATTGTTCTGATGGTGTGCTTCATGATTGTGACGGGCTTTGTGATCGGAGATAGAGTTCTTCACGATTATTAGTTTTCGTTCTCTGTGGTTGTTGATGGAATTCTTTGAGAATTTGATGGTAACCACGAACAGAATTAACAAAAGACTTTGTGATGATGATACGCTTTGCGAGTAGATAATTTCCATGGTTCTTTTCAATGGGTGGAGTACCGTGAATACATGTTTGAAGATCCAGAAAATCCACAAAGGGGAGGTAGATCTTTGCGAATGGACAATATTATAAATATGAGGCTACCCCTTTTCATTTGAATAATATTTTTGAGAGAAAATCTGGATTCACGTTGAGTTCACGAAGAGCGTCAGGAATAAGGATTTCTCAACGAGATGGTGCATCGAGAAGAGACTATAAGTCTTAACTAATTCCCATTATTTTGTAAAAGGGTACTTCTCGAAGATGAGGTATTCCACGTTGACTCACTGAGTTTTGAAAAATTAGTTACATGAAGTCAAGAAAGCTTTGTGATGATAGTTTGTTCTGTGAAGGTAGGGCTGCTTTGATATGGACCGTGTCTCTCAAATAGGCTTCATGAAGAGCAGTTTTGAACATTTGTTTTTAGTAAAAATGGAATTCAAAGAGCATCAAATATGGTCTTTTGTTCAACAATAGTCCCATTCTATGTCATGGACAAATTATTTAATGCCAAATCATTGATCTGACCTTCATGTCAATAAACTGAGTTTGACTTATATTATAACAGTGAGATACAGGGAGTTTACGGAAGTGATCTAAGGGAAATGGTGAGCCATCCCTAAAATTTTGTAAGGGGATTGTGCCTAGCATAGTGTGACAGTGACCAAACACTTTTACTCCACAACTGATAAAGATTAGTGGATTTAGGTATGACTGAAATACTTTCGGTGTATGATCCTTGGACGTAGCCCTTTGCGGTGAACTATGTAAAAGTGTTGTGTAATCTTCCTACATTCATTTGTTTGACAGATTTAACAAGTTCATACCAACATGGTAATAATATCCACAACATAAAAAATAAAAAATTGACACCCTGATTCACCACTACACTCACAGGGTATTCCGAGGTCCTTCAATAAAACATAGTGAAAATAAATATAATAGGTTCATTATCAAGCCTATAATTAACCCTCTTCACTTTATAGTCACCCACTAATAAGCATTCTTATTTAATCTGAATAAACATGATCCAAAACGTGGATATGGTTTTACAGGTACAACTACCCACAATGATGTCTTTTATAGAACCTACCTCTTCCACTATTTTATACGGGATGAAATATGTAAAATAAATAATATGAGAGTATCTTAGTACCCTCTAATATAATGAAGGAGATTATTCTCAAAATATAAACAAGTAATTTCAGTACAAATTGAATGTAACTAAAAAAAAAGAAGAGGGAAAAATTTGAAATTGTTTGGGAATTTATCTTTCTATGATCAATTAGATATGATTTACATTGATCTTATTCTTATATTGAATTTTCTTTAAATATATAATTAATGTTACTTCAATCAATATTTATAGGGAATTGGATTTTTTTCGGTTTTCACATAAAAAACATAGTGTTGTGGAAAGCTCTAAAGTTGACAGTTATGTTATCCACTATCCATGAGATAAACTTGTCCAAGATGCATGAATTATCTTCAACTTGAACACATGAGGATCCTTATATTTATATCCTTCTTGAAAGAACCAATTATCCATTGCATTATATTAATAAAATAAATCATTGTATTGAGAATGAAATCTGATAAACAGAATGACATTATCGTTAATGCATATGAGTATCCATTTAAGAATAATCATTATTAAATCATCATACTTGATGAATATATAACTTTAATTAAATTCAATAAACAAGTAATTGGAATTTTGATTTAATTTTAACACCAAATATGCATAGAAATAGAAAAATTTAACGTAAGAAAAATCTCAATGGAAGCAGATGCCTCAATGGTATCATAACTTCACGGTAGAGAAATATGCTTCATAGTCATAGAGATTTATTTATAGAAGAATATATTAATTAATGGAATCAAAATCCTTCTAGATGTAGGGGAAGTCTCTTGATGGTAAAAAAATAAAACTGATGGTATAATGTTACTTCTAACGGTACAAGTTTCTTCTGATGGTAGAAGGATTCTTCTGATGGTAAAATACTTCTTCAAATATTAGTGGACTTATTCTAATAGTATAATACTTCCTCTAATGATATAAATATTATTCTAGTGATAGTGTAATTTCTTATGATGGTAGTAGAGTTTTTCTTATGGTAGTAGGACAAACTTCTCACTGAACAAGAACCCTTTTTATAGAAGTAAACTTATTCTAGTGGTAGAAAGTGTAAACATAGGTGGAAACTTGTACATAGAGAAATATTAATCAAGATATATAACTATAAAGTTATATCACTCAACAAATAAATATTTATTAACAAATTAACTATTATTTTTTATCATTAAAAAAATGAGTTGTTGTATATAACCAATTATATCCCCTTTTTTGTAATCAAAAATCACAGTTTGAATAAAAAACAACATTTCAAAGAAATATCAAAGAAGAAGAAAAAATAATATTAAATTTCATCAATTTGAAAAGAATTGAAATACAACTCATTATTCTAAAAATATCCCATAAAATCATAAAAAAATACATGCCACACAAAAATTCTCCCCATTTTGGGGTTATAAAAAATTCATAAAAGAGAATAAGAAACATAGTATAAAAAATGTAAGGGAAGATAAAAAATCATAAAGGATATTGAATTTTCATTTATATCAAGGTCAGAATATTACATCATCAAAATAAAATATATATCAACACTATTAGATGCTAATATGATTTTGAATCATAATCTCTAACAGGTGGGGATTATAATTAGTGGTGGAATGAGGAGATTCTAAGGTATAAGGAGGTTCATGAGGCTTGAAGATTATTCCTAAGCCCACAAATATAATATTCCTCACTAATTATATTAGTGTAATTCCAAAAGCGCGGAGAACTCTGAAAGTAACTTAAAATGAATCCAAAAGAGAAGCTGAGGCTATGGTAATCATAGGAATAGTAGGAGGATAAATCATAATAGTCATGGTTGTGTATGGAAAAGGTTTCAACAACTCTATAAAATGAGAGATCAACGTACCAGCATTCTCAATTACCAAAAATAATTTCCTATTTTCTTCCATAAACAACTTCGATCAAGGAGCTAAAAACATCAATTGATCTACTTTCTCATTGAAGGACCTATTGACAAGATCCATTCTAATATTCTTAGCTAGAAACATAAAATGGGAACTAGTATCATGATTGGTGAAAATGTTAGTCAATTAATACCTAATATATTTGGTAATGACAACCCTGTCATCCCTGGTCTCATTAAGTAATTACCTAGAAATCGTATAAATATTCTCACCATGGGATTTTATTTATCGTAGCTATTATTAATAAAAATTGGAATAATCATTTTTAACATTGTAAAACTATTCTAAAACAATGCTTCTCACTAATTCAACATCAAAAGGTGTAGGAACTGAGGGAGGGGGATATCTTGAAGAATAAGCACCAACTATAGAAGAAAGACACTCCAGCTTCCTAGTAATGGTGAGATCTTTCTAGGTCAAATCCACTAGTATCCTCTCTAAATAAGATTGAAGACCAATAATATACTTAATAATTTTTTGATTCAATACCTACAAATTCCCAAACCTGAGTAATAACATAGGCTCTATAAGTGTTAAAAGAATAAGAATGATCAGAGATATATCCTCATATTTAAGAGTTTTTATGTTAGGAGACATACTAATTAAAAAAATATCCAAAACATCCTTAAAATTATTTAAATTAGCTCAGTTCAGGAAAGTATAGTGAAGAAGAGGAGGTGAATACGTCTCCTTTCTAGGTGACGGTACAACATGGATAAAATGAGATTGCTGGATAGCATCCTCATGACTGTATTCTTCAATATACACTAAATCTCAAACTATTTCCTCATATATAGCTGGAATATCTTATGGTAAAGTTTGGAGAATCTTAGCATGAACTTTATTTCAACTGAATAACCTTTAGGATCCTTTTAAATATTATATATGGAAGGTCTTCTATGCTAAGGTGGACTACATCAATCATCACCATGATTATCAGAATATTAATAATCCAAAGAAAGAACTGTTGATCTTGAGGACTTATACCAATTAGTGATTACATCCCACTCATCTAATCTAACTGGAATTCCAAACATATGAGCCATCTAATAAATTTTATAATTATTAACCCAATTAATAATTATAGTATTTTCATACTCAGAGATAGTAATTATGGGATTAGTATCTTTATACTCATCTTCTACATCAATATCATAAAGAGAGAAATCTGAAAGTTCAATGGAATCCTTTGGACTTTTAGAATGAGATCCATCAAACTGAGTAGTAATATAATATTTATTATTTGATATATTATTTCAATCCAATGAAATTTCCATATAAGGTATTTAAATATAAGAGTCTGGAGGTCCAAATAGATATTCTAAATTCTTACTATATTAGGGTCAATCATATCTTAAAAAAAATACTACAACAGATTCTTCTTCTTCAACCCTAGCATTGGCTTTATCCAATTTTGAGTCTTAATAGTATTCTATAAGCACATCTAGTTATAAAATGGGATCTAATTAATCCCTTGGTTAAGATATATTCTTCTTTGAATTGATTTTTTTATAAATCCTTTCACTATCCACAACCCATTTCTTTATCAATGGATTATAATTCACCATCATCAACATGTATGTATCTTGGATTAAACAGAATTATCCACATTGAATATTCCTCTCCTTTCATTTAGAAACTAATCCTATATATTCAATATAACAAATATAGTCATGGATAAATTAGGGTGTTTGACTTAGAAGGTGTCTTAAAAACTATATTATACAAACCATAAGACATATGTACAAATATATCTAGGTTCCTTTTCTCATAAAGTATAAAAAAAATCTTGATATCTCAAATTACTATAATCTCTTTTCTTGGGACACATCATGGTATGGATTAACATGAACAAAATCCTATACTCTTCATCGAGTTCTGCAATAGCCAGTCTTCTTGCATTGGCATCCCCAATAATCTATAGAAGAGCTTCCTAAAAGACAAAAATCACCTAGACTATGGAATACGAAACATTTTAGTCTTTATAGACTCCTTCATGAGGAAATATTAAGAATTTTTCCTACTAATTTAATGAGACAACTAGATCCTCTACTCTAATTAATTTCTAAAGTAAATATTTCTTTTCTCCAAACTCAAATTCAATATTCAGATATAAATAACAATCTAATCTAGGGTAGAATGGTAATTCATTCATGGTAAACCATGATGAACATAATTGATCTAGAACTACTTTCCTTACTATTTTAATTCTAGTTTCTAAATAATATACATTAATTTATACTTCATCAACCAATACACAAGTTTATAGTTGGGGATTCCATGACTTTAATGATTGACTAGGTCCTCATTTGGATCTCTAACATTGTCAAGACTCATTAAGAAAACCAAAATTATTATCTATTTTCATCTTAACCAATATTATATAGACACATAGGATTGATAGATGAATTCCAGGTTTGAGGGAGAGAAGAATAGAAACATTGAATGGTGTGTGAGAGAATGGGGTCAATTCAAACTCTAAATAGGGATTTCAATCATTTGGGGAAAATCTATTTTTTAACACAAAATGATTTTAATTTGACTATAATAATAAACTTAAGATAATAAAATTATTTATGGAAGTGTGTAACACCCTGACCACAGTTACCCAGAGTTGGTGCATTATTTTAATACATTGGCATGATTACAAGGAATTAAGTCCAAAAGGACCGATTAGTTTAGCAGTCTTGGAAAATAGATTACATACATGAATGTTACACTACACTTAATAACATACAAAACAATATAAATAATCTTTTATGAATGCCATTATTCCTATGTCTTAACCCTTCTTATCAATCACCATATACTTCTTGGAATCCTAGGAAAAAATAAAACATAGAAAGGGGCGAGCTCAAACGCCCCGTAAGGGTAAGCAATATAGCGGAAACTTTCATAAATAAGAATAAAAATTTAAGGCAATGTATAACTAAAACAAAATCCTTTTAAACTTGAGCTTCAACATACTATGGCAAAAATAAAATGAAATAATTCCATTTACTTATTCACATGTATATTATACTAATCGAATAATCACATGAAATATCAATAACCACTTTCATAATGATGGAATGCATAATGCCAGACTATCATAACCACATAGCCAAGGCCTCGTGCCAAGACTAAAAATAAGATTTTGTCAAGGCCTTGTGCCAAGATAGTAGTTTGTCTCATGAGACCTACCGATGCATCGAGGAGTTATAGCGGGCTCCACCCATCACATATTAAGTCCAATGCATTCCCATATGAAAAGGTTTAAACAAAACATAAAAATTCGTATTAAAACTAGCATACGGAATGTCAATACATTCACTATAAACTATGAATTGTATAAAAATATCACATCCACAGTCAAACATATCACAAAACATTCAATACAATATAGAAGTTTTGTATCAGAATAAATCAACTTCAAATAAGCGTAAAATCCATCAAAGGATGTTGACATAGATGAAATCAAAACTCTTTTTAGAGAAATATCTCTTTCAATTTTGAAATCATTTAAGAGTCATATATTTATAAAATAAAACATTTTCTATGAAAATATTCTTATAATCTTGTAAGGGAAGCTTCGACGATTTTATAACGGTGGAAAATAACCGCACCCGCCGTATTAGTTAAAAAAACATTCTTACCGTAATTCTATCAAAAAGGATAAAAAGCACCTTGTTTGGAAAATGACGTAAATATTCCATTATAAACCTCTTATAAAAATTCAAACAAGGGTATAAATTACTTTAACCCATATTCTTGTAAATGTTAATGATGTTTTGAAATACATATTGAAGAAACATGGATATGGATGATAAAGAGATACTAGTAGATAATTACGTATAAACAACCTCGGATAATGAAGAGAATGTGAAATAACCCTTACCATGTACTTTTCCTTGGATGGGGGTAGGTTAACCTCCTGTATAATGGTGAAATAATTGTTATTATATTATACAAGAATCATATACATCAATATGATATCATATATTATCTTTTAACATTTCTTTGTTAATAATATCTTAGTATTATCGTCATTTCAGGTGTTAACTTACTCGTTTTCTTTTATATGTTCTGTTACATAAGCCATGGTTGTCTTGGATAGGTTCTATCTTCATCATATCCTTAATTATATCAAGTCCTTAGATACTATTTTTAAATAATCAAATGATAATTATACTTGAATGGATACGATGGAGAATGAATCTCATCGCGTTCGTGGAGACGGTAGTCCGTACGTACGCACGAGCGACAATATCATTCTTTTGATATTAAAATAATATATAATTGGATATTATATCATATATAAAGAATTATTATCATGTTATATTTATTATTTACATGAAGTACACATCATTATTATATCCATCCAAATAATAATTTATTAAATAACAATTACACCACGACGTGGAGACGGTAAGTCGTACGTACGCACGTATGTTATTCAAAGGATGAATAGAATACTGAATATGGTTGTACCATATTTATAATAACATCACAGTATATATATGATACTGGAGTTATTATTTTAGAATGGTAATAACATAGGAAAAAGAAGTGGAAGAAGAAAGGAACGTGGAAAAGTGTGGTGAAATCATTACCTCTTCTTCGGGTTCTTCCTTTTGATATGATCAAATGGGCTCCTTAGGTTTGCTTTATGATCAAACTAAGGCCTCTAGGTCGTAGTGAGAGAAGTTGGGAGAGTATTTGGGAAGAGTTTGGCCGAACCAAATGGCTATTAAGGTGTGAAGAAATGAGAAGGAGGAGTGCCCTTTTATAAGAGGGGTGAGGATCACCTTAGGAAAAGCTAGAAATATTAATTTATAATAAATTCATATTCGGTTTCTAATGGATACCAAGTTGATTATTTAAAGTTTAAGGTGGGTATGGGTCGAAAACCACTCAACAAATAGAGTTTATACAGTTTTGGGTCATTATATTAACCTTATATATAAGTATTAACTCTTAGTTTATTAGTTTCACTTTTACAATGTCTCTTTGTATTTTTATATTATATGGTTAATAAACATAACATATACATCCAAGAGACCCCCAAGTGGTCCATTAATGATATATCTATCATGATATAAGTTTCTTGGTCGATCCTTAGATTTTTAAGAATTTTATATCAATTAATAATATAATATTTGTTTTAAAAACTCTTTTATGTCAATTTTGACACTATTCAATAGTTGATTTTTTTGAAACTCATAACAGAATGATTACTTAGAAAAACGTTAATTAATTCAATCCTAATATGTCATATTAACCTATAAAATTATTTTAATTCAATAAAAGTATAAAATTATATTTATTTGGGTATTTATAATATCAATTATTTTAATTTTGCACTATTATTGTAATTACTGCATCATCATTGTGTCATTAATAAATTAAATTATTTAACGTCTAAAAATTATAAAGAAAATATAATTCTGTAGAAAACCTTTTTATATTTCTAATGAATATTTATAGTCGAAAATACAACATATATAACCCTATGTAAAAATTGTTTTTCTAAAAGATATATGCTTGTGTCATTTTTGTATTCATTTTAACTTAATTAAAATAAAGTGTCCCTATCACCTACATGTGGCTCCATGAGGTCCCAAAATCGACCCAAATATGCCCATGGTCGTCCATGTATCAACCAATATGTTTAGGACATGTTTTAGGGTAATTTATTATTATTATAATATTATTTTTTAAGCCTTATTTACCGGATTTACCGTTTAACCATGGTAAATAAAATATTTACCGAAGTAATTATTCAAAATGTCTAAAAAGAAAAGTTACCTATTTACACAATTTGAACACCCTAATTCCAAAATGGAATCCTTTTTTCCAAATTCAAAACACATAAGTGGCAGAAATTAATTTAATATTATTTCTCATTGTTAAAACAAAAAGCGTGTTTTTAAGAGATAATAACTATCCAAAGATTGACACTTGTTTATGTCTGGTTTAATTGTGAAATTATGTCAAATGACAAACATTGAATTAAATGGTAAAAATATATTCTAAATATACTTTAAAACCACTCAAATTCATAATTTATCAATATTAATTATTTTGATTAAAAAATTTGTTTTTAATTAAAATTTAGTAATTTTCACTATTCATCAAAATATGAAATTTATCCGAAAAGTACCAAAATTTCACCCTAGGATAATTTCGATATTCCGAATCCAAAAATGAATTCCATTTTGAAAAATAAAATATATATAATTTCAAAAATTAGGTATTACTATTCATAACGGCTAGTATGATTGGTTATGGTGTGTTGGAACTCGATGTTGCGTACAATACACGCTATCACATTATTCAAAGAGAAGCATACCGTAGAAGCTTGGGGTGTTACATTCTCCCCTCCTTCAATAAATTGCGTCCTCAAAATTTGAAATTGTTCTTCAAAAATAAAAGGTTGAAAATAGAAAATATCTCGGTGGGAAAACCCACATCGGCAATTGGGTTACTAAAATTTAGTTTTAATATGAGGAAACGTGAAATGAAAGGGTCCCCACCAAATTATGATATCGATTAGAACATTGGTGGCTATTAGAGACATATAATTGGAGGAAAAATTTAAATATTTATAGGTAGTTATTTAGGTCATCAATAACAAAAAAGTGTAAAATTGAGGTCCTTAAATTCATCAATCTATGATGATTTGAAATACCATCGGTTCAACAAAACATGGGGTATTAGGATAACACATTTTTGGTTTTAGGATTCCTTAAATAAAGTATAAGAATTAATTTCTTCCTAAAATAAGAGAAGAATAAAAATATATTCTTGACAAGTAGAGTTCCATCATTTAACCAATTTCTACTACAAACTCTTCTTTCACTCTAAAAGATAATAGAACATAATTTTTGTTTCTATTTATCCTATTCGTATAGGGTTCCAAAAAAAACTAATATATAATTCATCTACCAGATATTTCTTAAAAAAACTACTTTATTTAATCTTGGACATCACGTGGGTCAGTGGTAGGTGATACACCCTTGTCGCCCTTCGGCTGTGGGTTCAAGTCTCGCGTCCTTGCCAGACGCGACGGATTGCCGCCTGACCTCCGGGTTGCCCTTTTATGGAAATCCAAAATAATCCAAACTAGAACTATCCAAAATACTTCAGTCCTAAAATTTATAAGGAAGGTAAACACAAAAAAGATCTTTTTTTTCGTGTAATAACATGTTATCACCTTCATGATGTATTCTTTTAAAACACTGCAACATCCTGAATTACCATAAAACCTTATTGATTACATTCATGATCCCTTATTCGTTAAAGAATAATGGATATACTCCTACAATCCAAAAATGTTTTAAACCCCAAAAAAGATGGAATATACAAATCATTAATCAGTTTCAAGGTAGTCAAGAATATCTAATATAATTTATCCAAATCAATCATGTATTATTCCAAAATCACTACCTCGGTATCAGAACTATATTATGGTTTATCATTCTCTCAACCATATATTTTCCAAAAATTTATCCTACTATTGAGTCACTTTTCTTTGTTCCTCATAATATCAAGTCCTTAATGAAATAGTACTGTAGTACAATCCTTATATACTCCATAATTATTATAAAAAGTACATTATTGATACAACACTCAAATGACATAATCAACATAAGAACTCTAATCATTCCTCTTCATTTGTGGTAGTATCATAACTTGATTATTGTCCAATAGCATCATTTGAGGCATAGTCTGATGACTGGGACATAGGTTCACGTAGTGTCCAAACTTTTTTGCAAATGAAGCATCGTACATTTGAAACCATTTTCATACCCATGCAACCACGTACTTTGTGCCCTTTTTCTCCACAATTATAACAAACTCCCATTCCTTTCAGGAAAGTTCCAGGGTGTTTCTTCCCACAGTTATCACATATTATAAAATCCTTCTATACCTTTTTCCTTTTATCTGTCCTTCTCTCTACCATCCTTTCCTTCTCTGGCTTCCCTTCAAAGCCATAGGACTCTGAGAATTATTTACTTATCTTAGCAACACATGATATTATTTCTTCATATGATGATAATTCATGGGAGACTATTTCCCTTCAATATTCTTGATTAAGACCATGAAGGATATGATCCTCCTTACTCTTTGGATCACTCAAATTGTTAGAGTTCTCATTCCTTCTATTGGTCGACATTTCTAAACAATGTCATAAACTAGATCAGTTTAAGAATCAAAATACATAATTCCATACTTGTAAAACACTTAACATAAATTGAATTATTTATGGATATAATCTATAATCATAAAAAAAATTCTTTGAGGAAGTATATAATCATAAACTCTTCATAATGATTTGTAATGAAAATGAGAGTTATCCTAAGCATATCCCCCGGGAGTGTCGTAACCAAGAGTGCAGCAAGGCCCGTTGTTGTGCACCGGTTCCCGTTCGAGTCTAGCTCAAAGTGGTGTTTTCGGGTTTTACCCTTAGGTACATCTGTTCCAGAGCCACCTCTACCTGCTCGTATCTAGACAGGGATGTATTTCTCAGAAAACTCACAAAATCTCTACAATACCAAAATTCTAGGAAGTTCTTCTATACTAATCCTCAAAGTATATCTTAGGGTTATGTGCTCTAATCATAGTTTATCTAAATATAGTTTCCAAGGTTATTTCTAAACTTCCTCTGATACCAAATGTAACGCCCTTACCCCAGTTACCCAGAGTCGGTGCATTATTTTAATACATTGGCATGATTACAAGGAATCAAGTCCCAAAGGACCGATTAGTTTAGCAGTCTTGGAAAATAGATTACATATATGAATGTTACATTATACTTCATAACATACAAAACAACATAAATAATCCTTTATGAATTCCAATATTACCTTTTCTAAACCCTTCTTATCAATCACAATATACTTCTTGGAATCCTGAGAAAAAATAAAACATAGAAAGGGGTGAGCTCAAATGCTCCGTAAGGGTAAGCAATACAGCAGAAACTTTCATAAATTAGCATAAAAATTTAAGGTAATGTATAACTAAAACAAAAGCCTTTTAAACATGAACTTCAACATATTATGGCAAAAATAAAATGAAATAATGCCATTTACTTATTCACATGGATATTCTTCTAATCGAATAATCACATGCAATATCAATAACCACATTCATAATGATGGAATGCATAATTCCAGACTATCATAACCACATAGCCAAGGCCTCGTGCCAAGACTACAAATAAGATTTTGTCAAGGCCTTGTGCCAAGACACTAGTTTGTCTCATGATACCTACCGATGCATTGAGGAGCTATAGCGGGCTCCACCCGTCACATATTAAGTCCAATGCATTCCCATATGAAAAGGATTAAACATAACATAAACATTCGTATTAAAACTAGCATACGGAATGTCAATAATTTCTCCATAAACTATGAATGGTATAAAAATAGCACATCCACAGTGAAACATATCACAAAACATTCAATACAATATAGAAGTTTTTTATCATAATAAATCAACTTCAAATAAGTGTAAAATCCATCAAAGGATGTGGATACAAATGAAATCAAAACTCTTTTTAGAGAAATATCTCTTTCTATTTTGAAATCATTTAAGAGTCATATATTTATAAAATAAATGATTTTCTTTGAAAATAATCTTATAATCTTGTAATGGAAGCTTCGACGATTTTATAACGGTGGAAAATAACAGCACCCGCCGTATAAGTTAAAAAAACATTCTTACCTTAATTCTGTCGAAAAGGATAAAAAGCACCTTGTATGGAAAACGATGCAATGATTCCATTATGAACCTCTTATAAAAACTCAAACAAGGGTATAAATGACTTTAACCCATATTCTTGTAATTGTTAAAGATGTTTTGCAATACATTTTGAAGGAACATGGATGTGGATGATAAAGATATCCCAGTAGATAATTATGTATAAACAACCTCGGATAATGAAGAGATTGTGAAATAACCCATACCTTGTAATTTTCCTTGGATGGGGGTAGTTTAACCTCCTATATAATGGTGAAATAATTGTTATTATATTATAAAAGAATCATATACAACAATATGATATCATATATTATCTTTCAACATTTCTTTGTTAATAATATCTTTGTATTATCATCGTTTCAGGTGTTAAATTACTCGTTTTCTTTTATATGTTTTGTTACCTAAGCCGTGGTTTTCATGGATAGGTTGTATCTTAATCATATCCAGAATGATATCATGTCCTTAGATACTATTTTTAAATCATCAAATGATAATTATACTTGAATGGATACAATGGAAAATGTATCTCATCGCGTTCGTGGAGACGGTAGTCCGTACGTACGCACGAGCGACAATATCATTCTTTTGATATTAAAATAATATATAATTGGATATTATATCATATATAAAGAATCATTATCATGTTATATTTATTATTTACATGAATTACACATCGTTATTATACCCATCCAAATAATAATTTATTGAATAACAATTACACCACGACGTGGAGACGGTAAGCCGTACGTACACATGTATGTTATTCAAAGGATGGATAGAATACTGAATATGGTTGTACGATATTTATAATAACATCAAAGTATATATATGATACTGGAGTTATTATTTTATAATGGTAATAAAAAAGGAATAAGAAGTGGAAGAAGAAAGGAACTTGGAAAAGGGTGGTGAAATCATTACCTCTTCTTCGGGTTCTTTCTTTTGATTTGACCAATAGGGCTCCATAGGTTTGCTTTCTGATCAAAATAATGCCTCTAGGTTTTAGTGAGGGAATTTGGGAGAGTATTTGGGTAGAGTTTGGCCGAACCAAAAGGCTTTTAAGGTGTGAATAAATGAGAAGTAGGAGTGCCCTTTTATAAGAGGGGTGAGGGGAACCTTTGGAAAAGCTAGAAATATTAATTTATAATAAATTCATATTCGGTTTATAATGGATAGAAAGTTGATTATTTAATGTTTAAGGTGAGGATGGGTCGAAAAACACTCAACCAATACAATTTAGACAGGTTTGGGTAATTATATTAACCTTATCTATAAGTATTAACTCTTAGTTAATTAGTTTCACTTTTACAATGTCTCTTTGTATTTTTATATTATATGGTTAATAAACTTACCATATACATCCAAGCGACCCCAAGTGGTCCATTAATGCTAAAACTATCATTATATAAGTCTCTTGGCCGAAACGTAGATTTTTAGGAATTTAATATCAATTAATAATATAATATTTATTTTAAAAACTCTTTTATGTCAATTTGACACTATTCAATAGTTGATTTTTATGAAACTCATAACATAATTATTACTTCGAAAAAAGTTAATTAAATAAATACTAATATGTCATATTAACCTATAAAATTAGTTTAATTCAATAAAAGTCTCAAATTATATTTATTTTGGGGATTTATAATATCAATTATTTTAATTTTTCACTATTAGGGTAATTATTGCATCACCATTGTGTCATAAATAAATTAAATTATTTAATCTCTAAAAATTATAAATAAAATATAATTATGTAGAAACTCATTTTAGCTTTATAATGAATTTTTATAGTCGAAATCCCAACATATATAACCCTATGTAAAAATTGTTTTGCTAAAAGATATATTCTTGTGTCATTTTTGTATTCATTTTAACGTAATTAAAATAAAGTGTCCCTATCATCTACAAGTGGCTCCATGGGGTCCCAAAATCGACCCAAAGATGCCCATGGTAAGGAATGTATCAAAAAATAAGTTTAGGACACGTTTTAGGGTAATTTTTTATTATTATAATATTATTTTTTTAACCCTTATTTACCGGATTTACCCTTTAACCATAGTAAATAAAATATTTACCGAAGTAATTATTCAAAATGTCTAAAAATAAAAGTTACCTATTTACACAATTTGAACATAATGATTCCAAATATGGAATCCATTTTTCCAAATTCAAAACACACAAGTGGCAGAAATTAATTTAAAATTAATTCCCATTGTTAAAACAAAAAGCGTATTTTTAAGAGATAATAACTATCAAAAGATTGGCACTTGTTTATGTCTGGATTAATTGTAAAATTATGTCCAATGAAAATAATTGAATTAAATGGTAAAAATATATTCTAAATATAATTTAAAACCAATAAAATTCAAAATTTATCAATATTAGTTATTTTGATTAAAAAAGTTGTTTTTAATTAAAATTTTGTAATTTTAACTATTCATCAAAATATGAAAGTTATCCGAAAAGTACCAAAATTTCACCCTAGGCTAATTTCGATGTTCCAAATCCAAAAATGAAGTCCATTTTAATGAATAAAATATATATAATTTCAAAAAGTAGGTATTACTATTCATAACGGCTAGTTTGATTGGTTATGGTGTGTTAAAACTCGGTGTTGCGTACAACACACACTATCACATTATTCAAAGAGAAGCGTACCGTAGAAGCTTGGGGGTGTTACAGTGTGTCCCATGTAACACCCAACTATACCATCCTACCATATAAACCAATGGTTGTGCATAACAGTATCATTTGACAGCATCACCCGATGGTATCACCTGATGGTATCAACTGACGATATCACCTAGTGGTAGAGCATGGACGTTAGTATCTGAACGATATTAAGTAGCATAAAAAATAATAATATAAACCAGTAAAAAACCCACGCTATAGTAATCCTATGGTAGAACATAACCCATGAATTAACTCCACTAGATTCAATGTAATTGAGGATATAAAATATCAAGAAGAAATTATCATACCATGCTCATGTCTGATATAGCTTAATCTCTCAATAATCAAAGTCTTTCTTAAAATTCTAGCAAGATAATGTTAAATTCCAACGAATCCAATTTTATATCACCATTTTAAAATTTTCCCTCAAAAATTGATTCCTTATATCAATTTTATTTATCCTATAATGAGATAAAAGATTATTGGAAATGTTTATAGAATTTTTATCATCACAATTTTTAGGTACAAGTATAAACTGATATCCATAGCCTAGAAATGTGTTTTTCATCTATAGAATATATTCATTGAATCTATCTAAAATTATTTACTCATCTTCAGCAATAGATAATGCATAAAAATTCTTCTTTCTACTACACCAATACACTAAATACTTTCCCAAAAAGTGACATGTTCCAGAGGATCTTTTTTATCTAAATTAAAACTACAAAAGTCAATATTAGAATATCGAGTTAAATTAAAATAATATCTTATAATGTATAATGGTTCTATGTTTTAAATACCACGACCCTAGTATCCTAATGTTCTATATCACTTTATTACATTGGAACCAGATACAAGGTATCACATCCCAAAAGACTAAATAATTTAATAGTATTGGAAAACTAGATACATACTTGAATATCACATTATAATTTTAAACATAAAATAAAATATATTATTTTTTTATATTACTTTTATTCCATTTATAATATACTTGCATATCAATTATAACACACTTCCCAACATCCTAGGGAAAGGAAACATAAGAAAGTGGTGATCACAGATGCTCAGTAAGGGCATGCATACAATGGAAGCTACCATGAATAGATAAGTCATAATCAATATGAAAAGGTAAATATCTAAAAAAACATACCATTTAATTAGTAACTTGAGCAAAAATAAGAATATGGAATGAATAAATAATGATCTAATAATTTCATATATATAATCGCATGATTTTGAAACATATCCATGGATATCATAAATAATAAAATAATCATAGGTATATCAATAATTAATCTCATAATTTCGGAATACACAATATTTGAAATCATTAATATACCTTCAATGACTTGTGTTAAGACATCTTACATAAAAGGGAAAGGTATCGGCCAAATACCAATAATTGTTTGACTCATAAGAATTACCGATAAATCGAGGGGATATAGCAGGCTCCACCCATCACTCACTAAGCCTAATGCATTCCTTATATGAATGGGATACATATAATCAATTTAAACATTTATATTGTAAAATTCGAATATGAAATGTTAATATTTTTCTCAATAAATAAACATAATCATAAACCATCTAGAGTAATATAATGAATGGTATAAAAATAGTTTATCATCATTCAAAATGATCATAAAATATCTCAATATATAATAAATATGGTATTATTACAACATATCCCTAATGGAAAAAAATTAAGATTTCTTTTTTTTCATTGATTAATGGAAACACCATAAAAACATTATTAACAACATTCTTGAGAAAAATATACTTTTCACTTTGAAAATCACTTTTGAAAACAATTTTTTTAGAATATTTTGAAATAAATAATTATTTAAAATAAATAGAAAAACATGTAAAGTATGATTCAAAACATTTGGTTGTCTTCATGGTGTAATATTATATTCATTCCATTTATTTTAAAATAATGATTCCATTCACATTTTTAATAAAAAGTCAAAAGTACATCATTTGGAAAATAATATGAAGATTCCTTTTAAAATATTTTATAAAAATTCATACATGGGTAAAAATTCATTTTAACTATAACAGGATAAGATTGAAAACGTTTTTAAAAAAAATTTAGATAACATGTACATGGAATAGAAATAACGACATTATTTTTAAAAAATATTTTCTCAATAATTTTAAGTTAAAAAGTGAGAAAATGGTAATATTATTTGAGAATTTCATGAATAACCAGAGAATAATTAAATATATTGGGTTTAATATATAAATAGAAAATAATTCCCCTTAGTTATATTTAAATATAAACAACCCCAAATAATGACGAGATTGTGAAATAAACCCTTGCTACTTTGGAATATTTTGAATCATAAGCCCCATGAGGGTAATAACTTTAAATAAAATTACTAAATACCGTGAAGATAAATATATTGATGATATAACATGTCAAAGGGGTATTATATAGAACACACTAATGGAATAATTGGTGAGTGTGGCATATATGTCATGAAAGTAAATGTGAGACAAGAAACCCTAACCTCAAATCGGACTTCCTTCATATATGTTCGAACCTCTTATATAATAAATATAGATTTATTATAAATATATTAAATAAATGTAATCATATATATCATAACTTAAATGTTTAAATTAGAATAATTTATCACCCATTTATTAAAAATTCATTATTAAAATCACTATTTCATGTGATAACTGCTTCATTTTTCATGTATGTTTTGGTTCGATAGTTTTGGTCCTTGTACTTTGATCTTGGTTCCATAATCTATAGTATGTTAATAATGATATAAATTTCATATACAATCATTTTATATATATTTAGAGTCATACATAATATTTATAGATAGACAAATGAATTAGACCATTCATGGAGGTGGTAGGTCGTACGCTTGCATAAACATGGTTTCCATTTTTTAACGAATGGAACAAAAAAGGTAAAAAATCTTTCATATTGACATAATAATTATTTTATAATATTTTATATATATAATTATATATATTCATTAAATATTTATTTATTACCCTCCATGTCAAAAATGAAATGAAAAACATATCACATCACTATGTGGATGTGGTAGTTCACACATATGTACGGGTACCATTTCCATTTTCAATGGTTTGGAAGGTAAGAAGGTAGATGTGATATTATAATTTCACAGGTACAATTGTTTCATAAATAATACATATATATATATATATATATATATTTAATCTATCATTATATCCATCAATTAGGGGTGGTGTTGGAAAATAAATTACACAAGTTCGTGAGGCGATAGTCCGTCGTACAAATGATCGATAGTTTTGTTTCCCATTTAATCGAAAAGGGAATCAATATAGGTTAATAAATTAACTTAATAACATCTCTGTATATGTAATATAATTTTTTTCATATTTTATCATTTTTTATAATAATTTAATGATTTATATGAAGAAATAAAATGAATATTTGTGGTTAATAATTATACCCCTTCTTTGAAGAACCTATTTAGGTTTATAGTTAAAGCCTTCCAAGTATGGTTTTTTAATGAAAAAAGAGACTCTAGGTTATGAGTAGGGATGAAAGAAATGTTTTTTTGAATGTATTTTCTGAAAAAATGTCTATTTAATTTTATATAGAAGAATAAAGGGATTGTCCATTTAGAAGTTAGGGGGGCCTTCATAGAAATTACTTGGAAATTTCATGAAAAGAATAAAAAATGATACAATTATTACAAAGAAAAAAGATTTAAAATTACCTTATATTTTAAGGTGGGATATGATAAGAATGAAATATATATAGGAAATAGTATTTTTTTCACCTTTAATTGGAAATATTACCCTTAACTTGTGGTTTAACCCCCCCCCCCCCCCGATAATAAAATTTTATCCCAAACATGGGTAATTATTTTTTACAATTTTTACTCATAATTATGAAAATAATAAGTTGAAATTATTAAATAATATTAATTAGGATTATTAAAAATAGGGAATCCATATTTTTAAATTAAAATCATATAATTGGGAGAATTTAATTTAAAATTAAACTTATAGATGTGATGAAAACATGGTTTTCCAAAGAAACGTTTTCAAAAGTATAACAACTTTTTATATCAAAATTGAACATATAATTGATTATAATGATATAAATTGGGTTAATTATAATATATTTTATCTAATTTTACTTTTAAAATAATTTTAAATTAAAATATAACATGTAAATTCTTTAAACGAAAAGACATTTTTTAATAAAAAATAGTAATTTTCGTTATTCATCAAAAAAATTATCTTTTCAGAAAATTCTAAAAAATTCACTCTAAGATAATTTTGACATTATGATTTCAAAAATTAAGTTTAAATTTTCTTATAACTTTTCTAAAATTTTCAAAAATAAATTTTAAAATATGTGTACAAATCATGACAAAACCTCTTTTTGTAAAAATACTATTTTAAGCATAAAACATGGTTTATTATTATACCATGATTAGATAAAATAATAGAGGAGTGATAAAGAATTTGATTCAATATATATAATATATAAATTTCATTAAAATAATTTAACAATAGTGACTAATTTAACATGTTAAGGTAAAAATACATTGCCCAGGGCTGATTTTTTCATCCATTTAGCCTCGAAGGAGGAATTTGTGAGGGCTTGGGCTAGGGAAGACCAAAGGTGTTCCTCATGGAATTTTTATCTATTTCGTTGTTCGTGGGAATTTCATTTTGTAATAGATTTTTCTTCGGTGGTGATGTGGGTGGTCCTTCCCGGCCTTCCTCTCCCCTTTCTTAATCAGGGGATTCAGAAAGTGGTGGGTGAATCCATGGGCTGTTTCCTATGTTTGGATGATGATACAGATTTTCTTCAGTCTGCAGCCTATCCTCATATTTTCATGGAGATTATTCATTCAATGAAGCTACCGTAAAATATCCTGTTGCGGTTATGAGATGGGTTGAGTTGGTGGAAAAGTCTCTTCTATATAGTCTTTCCGCGTTTCTATATGGTTTTTGGGATCCACAACCACTCGGAGGACGCCTGAAGGAAGAAGCAGTCTGTGGATAACAGTTCTAGTTTGGGTTCTCAAAGTGAAACTCCGTTCATTTCTTCATGCGTCTCAAAGGCTTCGGTGAAATTGGTGACCATTGGGGTGGGTAGTGTTTCAAATTTCGTTGGTGGATCTCTTGCGCCTATGGATAACATGAATGGAAAAAGTTTGTCGTGTGGACCCACTTTGCAGGATAGAATGATCTCGTTGCCGCCTTCTACTTTCCCCATTGCAGATTTCTCTATGGACGAGGATCCCCTATTATTGTCATAAGTATCTTGGGACCAGTGGGATGTCTCCATCCTGTGACCCTCCAGATATTTATCATCCCCATAGTCAGAGTTTCAGATTTCATCACAGTTATCTCCAGAGTTCTTTAAGAGATCCTTTCTTCCCAGTGGGTTGTCTTCTCCCTTGAAACCTCTGTAGTGGGAGTTGTCCCCAGATGGTGTGGTGAAGCAGGTTATGTCCTCACGGGCCTCTCCTCAATTCCTCCTACTATTTTCTCTTCATCAAGAAAACATGGAAATGTCCCCACTTCCTATGTCTTTGATATCACTACTGGGGAGCTTGAAGAGTTCAGGGAGTCCACCCATGAGGAATTCTTAGGGAATGTTGCAAGGAACATCTTCATAGGAAGTCCCTAGCCCTATCACTTTGTCCAAAAAAGGAGTCATTTATGCTAATATCGTTTTTATCTCCTAGAACTTCTAGCCTAAAGGGAAAGAGAGGTCTTTATTAATGTTGTCTGTGATCATTTGGAATGCCCGTGGGTTGGGGGAGAAAGAAATGTGTGATTTCATAGTGTTTGAGTCTCAAAATCATTTAGCCTCTGTTGTGTTTATTCCAGAGGTCAAATATAATCCTAGGAAACTTGTATCGGTGGAAAAGAAGAAAGGATTTCCATTGTTTCCTCATAGAGATTTAGTTAATTACAATATTTTTATTTGATAGAATTTGAACGTCCAGGTGGAGGTGGTCAATAATTCTTATAAAGGAATTAACAGTAAGATATCCTGTGCTTTGGGAGAGGTGTTGTTATACTGTGTGTATGCTATCAATGATTCATAGAGGAAAATGGATATTTTGAGTTTCTTGGGGGCTATCCAACTTGGAAATCTCCCTTGTTTTTTGGGTGGAGACTTCAAAATGATTGTGGATGAAGAGGAAAAAAGATGTGGTTTGATCCTTTCTATTAATCCCATGCAGGATTTCCGTGACTTCATTAATGTAGTTGGGATTCTAGACTTGGGGTTCAAGGGCAAGTGGTTCACGTGGTGCAACAATCATAGGGGTTCACACCATATATGGAGAAGGATCAATATATTCTTCACAAATATTCAAGTTCTTGATTCATTTGGTAAATTGACGATCACTCATATAACATGCTCCCTATCAGATCATGCTCCCTTACCGGTGGAGGTTAGATGTGATAGTGCTGGTTGGTAAGATTTTCATTACTCTAGTAGCTGGCATTAGGAGGAAGGCTTCATGCACATGGTGAGAACTTCTTCGGAGCAGGAGGAGAATGAAGGTGGATGGCATGGACTTGCTAACTGTTTGAAGCATCATAAGAGGGATATTCAAGGATGGATAGATAATAGACCGAACAACTTTACGGGTGTGAAATCTATTCATGAATACATTGAGAATTTGGAGGATGTGTTGCAGAACCCTTGGGATGACAGTAGATTTAATTTCTTATGTGACAAGCATGGGTTTCTTGCAGGGAAGCTCATGGTAGTTTAGAGAGATTACAAGCAGTGGTCACAAGTGAGATGGTTGAAGGAAGGAGATTGTAACAATGATTTTTTTTCATGCATGTTTAAGATAAAAGAGTAATTTGAGGCTCAATATTAATATGGGAATTGAGTATTTTCTTCATAGGTGGATGTGGTGGGGGCGGTTGGCACTGGACTGTTTTTAAGACCTTTTGGTGGCAGGGTTCCATTCTAGATATGGGAATGTGGAGGGGGATTCAGTAGAGTTGGTTTTTTGGAGGTGTATACCCCACATGGTGGAGGTTCCTAAAAATAAATCAATGGTATGTACTCCAAGCGAGGAGGAAATCAGGAGGATAGTTTTCATGGTCTCCCCTAACAGTTCTCCTGGTCCAGATGGTTTTTCTAGTGGTTTCTACATGGCTGCATGGGTTATTGTTGGTCCTCAGGTGGTGATGGTGATTCAGAACTTTTTTCATGGTGGTGCTCTCAATCAGGGTGTTGCCGCGTCAAGGGTGGTGTTGATTCCGAATGTCAAAGAGCCCACTAATATCAACCATTACCTACCCATTTGCCTATGTAACATTTCTTATAAAATTCTGGATAGCTTGATTGTAGGTATGTTGAACCGGATCATTCCAGTGATGGTGTCTAAGGAGTAACATGGGCTTGTTAATGGCCGTAGCATTAAAGGGGTGGTGGTGATTGCTAGTGAGCTGGTCTATGATCTTAATAGAATATCAGTTGGTTCAAATGTCATTTTTCAAGTCGATTTGAACAAGGCTTATGAAAAAAAGGATTGGAGTTTTCTGAATCATGTGATGAGACACTTTAGATTTCAGGAATGGTTTTTTGACCTTTTCTTTATGTGCTATTCTTATCCATGGATTACTATCTCTCTCAAAGGAAAATGTTTTGGATTATTTAAATAGGTCTATGTAGTAAGTTAGGGTGATCCACTTACTCTAAGCCTCTTTATCAAAGAATAGTAAGCTTTATCAAGGAATATGCAAATTCGAATTAAGAGTGGAAGTTTGTCTCCTTACCATAGTAGGAAAGGCAGGGAAGGAGTGCCTCATTTGATGTTTTCTATAATATTCTGATCTCCTTGAATGGAAGGCGATGATAATTGAGAGGCCTCATGGAGATTTTTTCGGTGTATGGGCACTTGAGTGGGCAATGCATTAATTCAAGGAGGATCCATGTTTTTATCTCTAATATGTGCCTAGGTAATCGATGTAGGACTATTGAAGACATCTTGGGTTTCCCAAGTAAACAACTATCTATTCTTTATCTTGGTGTGCCACTTTCGTGTGGGCACATAAAAAATTGTCTCTTTGATGATGCTATTAATCGAGTGTTGGGGATGATTTTTAATTGGAAAAATATTTTTTTATTATTCGGAGTAAGGGTTACCTTGATTAACAATGTGTTTTCCACCATCCCTATGCATATCTTCTCAGTCATTAGTCCTCCGAAAGAAACCATTGTAGGGATGGAGAGAGTTCTAAATACATTTCTTTGAGATGGTAATCACATGGGTCGTTGTCATTGGGATGCTTGGTCTCGTCTGACTAAACCAGTTGAGGACTGTGGAGTTGGGTTACCTAATATTTCCAGTACTATGTAGGGCATGCAAGTGATGCTTTCATGGGGAATTATTGTTGGGGATTCTCTTTTGGGCATCCTTCTTCAAAGCCTGGTATGGGGAGCATTGGGTGGCCGTTGGTTCCCACATGCCACTGTTGACTAGCCTTGCAAGGCGTATGTTCTTGTATATAGAAGAACATCAGATTTAGGCTCAGTGGATCATTGGGAAACATGACATTGGTTTTTATAAATATAACTGGTCAGGTGAGCATCTCTTCTTTCCAGGGTTCCCAATGCAGGGTATTTCATTTATGGAAGAAAAAGAACATCTGATTCTGCATCAAGTTGTTCTCAATTAAGAGTAGAAAAAGTTTTATGAGGATATTATCATGAATTCAGAGGTGGTAGGTGCTGCTTCATTGGGTTGAGTTTGGGTAAATTTTCTAGCCGGAATTACATGTTGTTGTCTTAGGTGGATCTGTTCCTGGACGAGTGGGCCTCAAACAACTGGTGCAAGGAAATCCCCATTAAAATGAATCTTCTAGTTTGGCGCATAAAAAACAGAAATTTTCTAGTGGAGGATAGCATCCAAGAGAAGGTTGTTCATTTTAATTCACGTTTCTTCTACTGTATGAATCTTCGGGACTAGTCCGTGTTGCATCATTTTTATCTAGATTGAATGGGCGGTGTTCCTTTGGTCGTACTTTACTCCCCTCCCATGCTTCTTTAATGATCATATCTACTTCCAGGACTTTCTGGTGGCTTGGTTTCAAGGATTGGAGGGAAGGGCTATGGAATTCAGGGCAACTTGTGTTGTTCTTTCCTCTATTTGCTGGGTTATTTGTGAGGCACAGAACCTTTATCGGTTGGGTGACCGTAGATCTCTCCATTTTCTTTGGTTCCGGTTAAAACACTCATCGTCGAACTTGGTTATTTGTGGAAGGGGGTCCAGAAGCTTATGGGTCCTTGTAGTTCGTTGGCACCACTCATGCCTGGTGGATAGGTAGGCTAATGGATCAGATGGTTTCTGCCACTTATAGGAGTTGAACTTAATTCAGACAGCTTTCTGATAAATGGGATCATGAGAGGCAGTGGGGTTTTGTTTGATTCATATGGCTTGGTGTTGTTATCCTTTAGCGCATTCTTTGGTCCTGGAAGTTCGTTGGGTGTAGAGGCTAAGGTTCTTCTCACAGAAATCACAGTTTCTCAGAGGGCCTATTTTCTTGTGGAAGAGGTGGAATTATATTCTGATGTTATGATTAGATCAGCGCATGGTGTTTATGAAATGACATGGAACCTGGTGAATGTGATCCGCATATGTGCACTAGCAACTTATCTTAGACGATTATTAAGCATTGCTAGAGGGAGGCAAACTTAATGGATGATGTTCTTTCACGGGTTGGAAGTCAGAAGGATGACCTTGTTCATTATAATACCTTAGGATCCCTTCCTTTGTAGTGTATGTCTTTGGTCTAGGGGGATTCCCTTGGTTTAAATCACTCCCTCCCTCATTTAAGGATCTTAGAAGGGTGGTTATTTGTAATCACCTCTTTGGCCTATAATAAAAAATCGATTTTTGTCATCATCATTTCTTCCTCAGGTTTCCATGTCGCCTCTTCTATCTTATTATTTCTACAAAGCACCTTTACCATCTGAGCTGTCTGATTCCTTAAAATTTTTTCTCTATACTCTATAATATGGATTGGATATTCATATAAAGAGATATCATGTTATAATTATATTTCTTAGAAGTTGGTAACATGTTTTAATTTTAGCATGTACATCGTTAACAATAATATATGGAACACAACCTTTACTTTAGAGAGAATTGGTGGTATTTCCAAATGCAAAACCACTGCTCAAATTATTTCTAGGATTTAAAAAGTTATGGTGTTCTTAGGGATCATTTTACATTTATTACTGAACCTTATAACACCATTACATGGAGATACTTTTATGAAAAACTAATCACCCACTTGAAATTCCAAATCATTCCTCCAGTTATTGGCATAGGCCTTTTTCCTGCTTTGAGATGATTTGATTTAAGTTTTAATAGTATTTACCCTTTTCTTTGCCTCCTTAATAAGCTATGGGCCTACAAGATTCCTTTCACTAACTTTATCCCAATAATTTGGAATGCGATATCTCATTCCATATAATTCTTCATGCAGTGCTACTTTAATATTTGAATGGATGTTATTTTTATAGGTGAACTCTACCAAATAATATTCTAGTCCCACATACCTTGGAAGTCAAGAGATAATGACCTCAACATGTCTTTTAATGTTTTAATACTCCTTTTATACTGTCAATCGGGTTGAGGTCGATAAAAAGTACTCAAATGAACCTCAATATACAGAGCCTTTTGAAGAATTTTCTTGATTTATGATGTAAATCATGGTTCATGATTAGAAATACCTAAAAGAGGCACACTAAGAATTCTTATAAATTTATTAATATAGATATTTGTAAGGGGATAAAGGAGTAAATTTTCACTTATAGTAACAAAATGTGCATATTTGGTTAGATGATCAACAGTAACCGATATTGCATCATTCTATATAGAATCATTTGGTATTCCCATGAAAAAGTTCATAGTAATGTCATCCCATTTAAACATAATAATAAGAATAGTTTTCATGAATCCTCTAGGATTTTTTCTCTCAGCCTTCACTTATTGACAAACCAAACATCTTGGCATATAATCAGAAATTTCCCGCTTCATATCATCCCACCAAAATTGTTCCTTCAAATATCCATACATCTTGGTGCTACTATGGTGTTTAGATAAATTCAATCTAAGAGAATCATCCGAAAATTCACTTTTTAGATAAGGTATAGATGGAACACATAATATCTTTCAAAATTTTTTAACACCACCTTCAAAAATAAACTTTAAAAATTTCCAATTATCGACATGTTTAATATTATTTTGAAAATTCTCATCATCAATATGGGAATGTTGCATCTTATCTAATTAGGATGTTTTGGGAATAATTTAAAAAATGAGTGATGTTTAACCTTACTTAATAATTCCCATATCCGTCTTTATTAAATTCCTGAACATAAGATCATTTTCGATCCTCATTTTATCTAGGATTCCATGTTATTTCTGACTCAATTCATATGTTACCATATTTTCATTCCCAAGGGGGTAGTGTTTTGAGTAATTATAATCTTTTAGTAGGTCAAACCATCTATTTTTCCTCATGTTGAGCACTTTCAATGAAAACTTGTATTTAAAAATCTTTTGATCCATGCATATCTGAAATATTTCACCATAGAGATAATCAATCCATATCTTCAAAGAAAATATTACAACTACCAACTAAAGATCATGGGTTGAATAGTTTTATTTATGAATGTTTAACTTCCTTAATGCATGATAAAATAACCTTATTATTTTTCATAAGTATACAACCAAGACCCCTCTTCGATGCATCACTATATATTAAAAATACATAATTATCCAATGATTTTAGCACCCATAGTTTCTATTATGTAACCCTTTATTTATAATTTTTATGTATATAAAGTATTAGCATGAATGTTGGGGGAGTATGGAGAAATTCTTTAGAGTTTTTCGGTCTAAAGGAAAGACGCACGAGCTACACACGATTTTTCCAAACCATATAGAAGCCTAGTAAAAACCATGAAGAATGTGTAATGTTGGAAATAGATATTTTGAATAGATAGTGCACACTTTTTAGACCATTTTAGAAGGCCATGCAAAGTCTTTCTCAATACAGTATCAGGAGCATGATTAGTTCGCGATTTTATTAACAATGTGACTAAATCATGTGCAGGTTAAAAACCACCTCCTTAAAAAGTGGATCTAGGTCAGCCTTTCAATTAATCCCCTCTATCCCCCCAAAATGGCTCAAAATTAGGATTTTGATTCGCCAAAATTCAAATAAGGTTCTCTCATTGATTTGGAGGTGATCCAATGTCTTCCCTTGGTGATTTTAAGTCATATTCTTAAGGCATGTGATTAGTCTTCTCCATTATTGTAACATTTTCTTAGATCTACATAGATCTACTTCTCCTATTCCCCCTGTTTCTTATATCTACACCCATTATGTGTAGATATAATATTTTGGATTCCATATATGATGATATTTGGTCCTGATCATAATATGAGAATAGATCCTAGGCATTTTCGCATGAATGTTCTTCGTCCATTTCAATTTTCATCAATAACTTTGAGGTAGGTGGATTTTCTCTTTACTCCTCTTACTAAAATTTAATTAGGATAAAGTTGATTTAATTTCATAAATTTCATTATGAAAATGGTGTCTAAATCATAGAATAAATATTATTTAGTGATGATTTATGATTTTTAAGGAATTGTGTACTTTTGGTGGATTGTATTGTAAAGTGGTTTAACACCTTGATTTCAAAATGGTTATTTTAAAATATTGTTTTTCTGGAAATATTGAAAATATTTTCAAGAATGTTGTTTTAAATAAAAATGATATTTTATTTGAACAGGCTTATGGGAAAAAAGTTTTTTCAATTAAAGGGTGATTTTATTTAAATGGTTTTGACTTGGTTTTTTGGGGCATACTTAGTGTGTGTGTGTTCATATTACATTTATGAGGTTTGGTTGAATTATGAACTTGTGCTCACTGGGAAAAGTGTAATCGAACATGGGATATAATTACCTTGTGATGACTTGGTATATAGATGAGAAACCACTCATGATTATGGAACTTTCATAATGAAGAATCCATGTTTGGTATTGTAGATTTGTGGAAAGGATTGGTTATGCCAAAGAGATCATGTTAAATTAGATCAAGGACATATTTGTTTTCTTTCATTGAAAAATGGGGTTGGCTGAAAAAAAGGTCCGTAGAGAACGTGTTTATATTTAGTTATAAACTATTTTGGAAATTGTTTATATTTGTTTATAAGCTATTTTGGGAAATTGTTTTGTATAAATTGTTTTATATAAATGTTGATAACTCTTCTATCCTGGTGGAATGAGTATAGAAGTCATTGGGGAAATCCTACTGAGTTTTATAGTCAACCTTAATTTGGAACTTTAGTGCCTTTTCAGATTCAATCTTCCACGATACAGAAAAGAAAAAATATCACATGTATTTATCACCACCTCATGATACTAAGACTGTTTGGTGATGTTTGATCATGGAGCTTTTGGAGCATGGAGTCTTGGTCGTCTTTTAGTTTTATTAGTTTTTTATCCAAAGTTTACTTTGATATTGTAGTCTTTTATTGTGGTACTTGTTTTGACTATGATTTTGATATATGAAATTTTGTGTTTCCTTTTAAAGTTATCTTGCCTCATACAGTGGCATGTGTGGTTTTGTATTGTTGGTTAGTTGTTTTACTCTTAAAGGGTAAATCATCCCCCAATTGTTTTGAAACCCTTTGTAATTTATTGATAGTATTTGGAATCGTGGGGATGTTTCTTAATCCCAAGTAGCATTCCTCTCACCCTCTCAATCCAATGAGGAGAAGGAGGGATGTTACAATTGGTATAAGTTTGGTCATTCCTTTGTGGAACAAGTGGTCTTCAGTTTTCCGTTTGTTGGAGTTAAAATCATAATTTTTTATTCCAAGGGTTGTGATCTTATAAAAGATTTGGACTATTGGAACTTAAAATTTATATCACAAAAAGATATAACTAACCCATTTATATTGAACTTCATGTTACCAAGGTGTTAGTACATAATTGTTTTGGAGACACTTACAGGATTTTGAAATCTCATTGTCATGGGTATATCCAATGATATGAGCATAAAATGCAATAGAATAATGACTTCCAACTAGGAGTGTGTACATCATTTTGAGTATTGATCTATGAGTTTGTACAAATGTGTTGATTTCTGAAAAAAAAATTTGAAATTGTTTTCAAAATATCGATTTTGAAAAGGAACTTGGTTCAAGTATTTTTGAAAATAGGTTGATTTTCAAAACACATGTTGAGATTTTTCCAAAATTGATGAACATATATATTGTTGATTTTGGAAAGTAATGTTGTGATTTTTCATGTGATATAATTTGAAATTCCTAGTCTTTAATTTCTAGAGTGTGAGACTTATAGAGTTTGTGTTGGTTTAGATAATGGAACCTAGTAGGCATTGTAGAAACTAATCGGACGAAACTGTGGAGAATGTGGTTGCACCTAAACCACATGTGAACTAGAAGCTGGTGCATAGTATTTTCCAGACATTCCAAGATTTGAACATGGGAAACTTAAGGGATTCACCAAGATAAGATGACCATTCCATTCTATTCTAGAAATAGAATCCACCCATCTTTTGGGGTGATTCTGAACCCGAAAGAGGAGAGAAATAGCTGGACAAAATGAATAATATCTTATAATTCATTGACACACCATCATATATCATGGTCAATATGGGGACGTATATGCTCAAAGATCTTGAACACAAGTGGTGGGAACTAGAGATTCATGCCAAAGCGGATCAAGAACATAGCTGGTAGGATTTTGAGAAATAGTTCAATAAACAATTCTATCCTCACATGTTCATGATCCAGATAATCATATAATTTTCCTCTTAAATAAGTAAAATCTTACTATCACATAGTATACAACTAAGTTCATTCATTTATTTCAATTTTTACCAAAAGTTGCGGTGAGTTCGGCCTTGAAGGCAGTTATCTTTGAATCCAGGATAAGGCATGAGATTCGATCGAAGATTGCGGTACTCTGTATTAAAACTTATGCAGAGATGGTGAAAGGAGAAAAATTGGTTGATCATGATATCTCAATATCTATGGGAGGTGGAAGTATGTAGATACTCATGGTAACTGGTGGAAACTCTAATACTAGATGCAAGCAGAAGAGGGACACCTATTTATAGGGTGGGAGTAGAAATCATAATCAGATAGCGGGATTAGTAAATATTCCTCCACAAACAAAGAGGGCAGAGGGATGTTTCCAATGTTAATCCTTTGACCACATGAATCTAGATTGTATACCAACAACAATAGAATGCCATAATTGCAACAATATGGGTCATATTATGCTCTATTGTCGTAGTTATCTGATGTCAGGTGCTCGAGACACTTCCTAGGTGTCGCAAGCATCAAATGATTCAACTAGGTGGGGACAATAGAATCTATCTCATCAATAGAGAAGAGATATACATGGTGATTTTAAGAATACCATGACTCCTCAACAAGGTCAATATCAGCAAGAAAAAAAGGAGCATAGTGCAATGACGAAGAAGTTGTATGGATCTGAGCAAATAATTGTGGATGATCAAGATGAACCATCTACGGTGAGAGGTATGATTATTTAGAAATCTAATCTTATAAAAGTGTTGTTTGATTATAGTGCATCTCATTCCTTCATTTCTTCTCATGTTGTTGACTTGTGATGTTTAAAACTCGAGATGACACCCATTTTGTTAAAACATCGAACTCCTTTGGGGGAACAAGAATGTAGAGCCTTCCTATGTAGATCATATTCTATAACTATTGATGGAGATGAGATAAAATAGGACTTATCGGTGTTGGAGATAGATGCATATGGTGTGATCGTAGGTATGGATTTGTTGGAAATGTTTAAGGCTCATAATGAATGTTATAGAAGTATATCTACTTTTGCGATTGAGGACAACATAGAGCATCTTCTTAAAGGAGAAAGGGCTATAAAGCCAGGTGTAGTGGGCTTTTTTTCACTAACAGTGGAAAAAATATCTCTCCAATTTATGGCATTGAATTTATAATTGATGTAAGATATTGAGAATAATAGTTTTCCAATACTAATGGATAAATTTCCACATAACTTTCCAAAGAAATTCTAAGGGTTACCAGCTATAAGGAAAGTAGATTTTATGATTTATCTCCTCTAAAGGACCAGCCCAATTTCCCTTTCATATTATAGGATGGAACCAACATAGTTCAGGGATCTAAAAGTGATGTTAGAAGAGTTGGAGATCAAAGTTTTCATTTATCCAAGTACGTCTCCGTGGGAAGCACCAGTTTTGTTTGTAAAGGAAGCATGTGGAACTCTAAGGTTGTTCATTGAATATCATAAGCTTAACCATGTTATTATAAAGAACATATATCCAATTACCCACATTGATGATCTGTTTGATAAATTGAGGGGATCTCAGTGGTTCTCTAAAATTGACTTGTGATCATGATATCATCAATTATCAGTTCAAAAGAATGATATTCCAAAAGATTCTTTTAGTAGTGGATATGAACACTACGAATATGTATTAATGCCTTTTGTTCTTATGAATGTAACAATATTCATTATGTAACTAATGAATAGGATATTTTAGAAATATCTTGATTGATTTGTCGTGTTGTTTATAGATGATATATTGGTGTATTCAAGGACAAGGGTTGAGAATTAAAAACCCTTGTCGACAGTGTTGTAAAACATGAGAGACCATTGTTTGTATGCCGAACTATCAAAATGTGATTTTTAGTTACATGTGGTATGATTTCTTCACCATGTAATTTATGAGAATGGTGGTCTTATTTATCCAAAAAAACAGAATTTTTTATCTCTTAGAAACTGACAAATAACTTATTTGAGATACGGAGCTTCCTTGGTATAACTAGTTATTACCAACACTTTGTGCTTAAGTTCACACAGATAACATCACTAATGATAACTCTTACAATGAAAAATACCCCATTCCAATAGACTGAGGAATTATAGAAGTGTTTCCAAGAGTGGAAAGTTTGTTTTACATCAACACCTTTCTTGAGTTTTCCAAAATCAGGACAGGGATACGTGGTGTACTGTGATTCTTTAGGATCTGGTTTGAGATGTGTTCTCATGCAAGGAGGCTATATGGTTGCTTTTGGTTTAAGGAATTTGTGATTTAATGAGAATAATTAACCAAGACATGATTTAAAGTTAGATGTAGTTGTCCATGCCTTGAAGACATGGTGTCATTATCACTTTTGTGAGATATTTACTGTGTTCACGGATCATAAAATCTTCAAACATATTTTCTCAGAATGATATTTGAATCCGAGGAAAATAAAATAGATTTATTATCTCCAGATTTTAAAATTTTACTTAATGTATACACTAGGAAAAGGTAATTCGGTGGCCAACACGTTAAGCAGAAGCTCATATACTTAGTTGAAAAAGAAATCTTTTGATGAGTGACAGTTGATGTCTGTCCTAAACGATATGAACATGGAATGTGAAGACCAAGGTGATGTTGCAGTTTTTCTTTTTTGCTTTCCATGTTCCTTGATTTGGTAAATATAGTCAAAGAAACACA
Organism: Viscum album; assembly: GCA_963277665.1. Classification (NCBI taxonomy): domain Eukaryota; kingdom Viridiplantae; phylum Streptophyta; class Magnoliopsida; order Santalales; family Viscaceae; genus Viscum; species Viscum album. The sequence continues at coordinate 1,265,926,936 of OY728157.1, read as the reverse complement.
AACATCTGATGCATAATGATGGGTTATGAGTTCAAAACTCAATGGTGGGGAGACCATTGGGGGATGGAAACTTGATAGGAATTCTGTGTTGTGGTTCATAGACCAGATGGTTGTACATATGGATTTTTAGGTACAAATTATTCATTCTTACCCCAATTCTAGATGGTCTACAAATACATGAACATAGAATACGAATATGGTGTTAAAGGTTCAATTTTGCTAAAGCGACATAAAAAATAAATTGGTAGAGTTCATTTTAAATTGCTTAACTTGTCAGTAAGTTAAGGCAGATAATTAACGACCATTAGGTATGTTTAAATATTTACCTATTCTAGTATGGAAATGAGAACAAATAGAAATGGATTTTTATAGGTCTCATAGGAATGGTTTAGGAACACGATTCTATATGAGTGATAGTGGATCAAATTACCAAGTCATCCCATTTGATCCCTATTCATGAAACTCATAAGGTTGAGGATCACTCTAAAATATATATCCAGGAAGTGGTAAAAAGACATGGAATAAACTTTTCAATCATGTAAGATAGAGTTCTGAGTTTCACGACTCATTTATATACATCCATATTGAAATCATTTTGGACATAGTTTACTATGAGTATGGTGTATCATATTTATATGGACGACAAATCTAAAATGTTGATACAAACATTGGATGAAATGTTGTGGTCTTTTGTAATGGATTTTGGGGGCATATGAGAGGATCATATACCCTTAGTGGATTTCTCATATAATAATAGTTATGAGGCCTCAAAACATAGGTATCCTTTTTGAATTATTATATGAGCATCCTTTTCGTTCTCCACTTTATCAGGTGTAGACTGGTGATACTTCATTAGTTGGGAAGAGAATTTTCCCAGAAACAATAAATAATATTATGTTGATATGGAAATAAATAGATATGGCTCAGAGTCATTAGAAATCATATGCGGACCGTTATCGACGATTGTTGTCTATTGTAGTGAGTGATCATGTATTCTTAAGGATCTCTCCTAGTCTTGGAAATAATTGTTTCATGAAGTAGGGAATGTTATCTCCTTGATACATCAACCCTTTCAAGATAATGAAATGGGCTGGAGAGGTGACATTTTAGTTTACATTGCCACCATGGTTCAGTTCTGGGCATAATGTGTTCTATGTATGTTAGTTGAAAAAGTATCAACTAGATCCTGATCATGTGATCAGATGGGATCATGTTGACCTAGATCTAGATGCTTAATTACTACATTTCATGGTGAATATTTTGGATTGGCTGGATAAATTATTTCTGGGAAAAAGAATCGGTCTAGTGCAGATTTTATGGAAACATGGTCATATTCAGTAAGATATTTGGGAACATGAGAAAGAAATGAATGAGCAATGACCGAAACTCTTTTAGGGTGATAATGTTTTTCTACTTTCTATTGATGGAAAGACCGATGGTGGGGAGAATATAGTGCCCCTAGTTTCCAGTATGTAGACCTTACTTCATTATTTTAAGTATATAAAGTATAAGGGTGAATATTGGGGGAGTTTAGATTACTTTTTGAGAGTTTTTGGGGCTGAAGGGAAGTATGGTTTGTCCAAACCATGAAGAAGCCTAGTAGAAACCATGAAAAATGTGCAATCTTGGAAAGAGAGATATGTAATGGTTGGCACACACTTTTTAGATATTGCAAGGATGCCATTAAAAGTATTTCTCAAGATAGTATCAATAGCATAGTTAGTTCATGTTTTTCCTAATTGTGCGACTAAACCGTCCACGGGTTAAAAAATACCTCCTAAAAAGTGGATCTAGGTTGGACTTGCCATTAATCCACTCTTTTTTACCCAAAATGGATCTAACTCATAATTTTGGTTCTTCAATGTTTAAATAAGGTTCTTCAATTGACCCTTAGGTGATCTGAAGACTTCATTTAGTGGTTTGAAGTCAGATTCTTAGTGTAGGTGATCGTTCTTATATATTCTTGTAAAATTTTCCTAGATTGACATAGATCTACTTCTCCTTTCTCCTAGTTATTTTATATCTACACCTATTAGGGGTATATCTAAGATTATGTATTCCAAATATGATTAGATATGGTCTTTATCATTATAGGAGAACATATCTAAGTTGGTTTTGTAAAATTCATACTCTATTGCGTGGGTGTTCTTCATCCATATCAGTTTTCATAAAAACCTTCAAGGTATGTTCCTTAAATATCGAATCATCTTCGTAGAATTGATTGAATTAGTTTCAAATAGATTTAATTGAATGAATTTTATTATAAAATTTGTGTGAAAATCATGTAATAAATCTTTTTTAGTGACGATTTATGGTTTTGATGGAATTATGTACTTTTGGTGGATTGTATTTTAAAGTGGTTTTGGTTCTTGATTTTAAAATGGTTATTCTAAAATATGGATTTTCTATAAATATCGAAATGATTTTTTGTAAATAGGTTTTCAATAAAAATGTTTCATTTATTTAGATATATTGATGGTAAAAATGTTTTTTAATGAAAGGGTGATTTTTTGAAATGGTTTTGGCATGGTTTTTTGGGCATACTTGGTGTGTGTGTTTATATTACATTTACCAGGATTGGTTGAAATACGACCTTGTTCTCTATAGAAAAGGTTCAATGGAACATGGGATATAATTACCTTATGATGATGTATCGATGAGAAACCACTCAATGAATATGGAACTATCAAAATAGAGAATGCATGTTTGGTAGTGTGGATTTTGAGAAAAAATTGGTTTTTCCAAAGAGATCTTGTGAAATGGGATCGAGGCCATGTTTGTTTGATTTATTTGAAAAAGGGTTTTGGATGGTGAAATGGTTGATAGATCACTTGTTTATATTGAGTTGTAAACTATTTTGGAAATTGTTTATATTTGGTTATAAAATGTTTTGGGAATTTTTTTATATATATTGTTTTATATAAATGTTGCTAACTATTCCATCCTAGTGGTGTGATCTGAGAAGTCATTGGGGAAATCATATAGAGTTTTATACTCACCACTTCTTTGGACCATTAGTGATTTTGTAAATTCTATCTTCCAGAACATGGTAAATGGTAAAGTATCACATGTATTTAGAACCACCTCATGATACTTGGGATGTTTGGTGATATTGGAGCATGGAGCTTATGGGGCATGGAGTCTTGGTTTTCTTGGGATTTTATTAGTTATTAATCAACTATTTACTTTTATATTGTAGTATTCTGTCATGGAACTTGATTTGAGTATGATTTTAATATATGAAATGTTGAGTTGTCTTTTATGGTTATCATGAATCATATTGTGTTATGTTTGATTATGTATTATTGGTTAGTTTTTTTATTCTTTAATGGTAAATGGTCACCCAAATGTTTTGAAACACTCTTGAATTTATTTCCATCCTTTGATGTCTTGGGGATGTCACTTAAGGCCAAGTAGCCTTCCTCCCACTTTCTAAAGAAAATGAGGAGAAAGAGGGATGTTACAATGATAGATTCAAAATGTAAGCATTCACTAATATCCTCTTAATTATTTAAAACATGCTTCACATGCCTTTGTTTACATGAAATTAACCGTTTTATGAGTAAGTTTGGTTAAGGGGTTATCTAATCAGACAAAACATTAAAAAATTAATGATATTAACTTGTGGAACTAATGAAACTACATAACTTATTTATATTCATTGTTGTAGTCTATTATTAATCTATCTTTTTTCATTATAGCATCAATTTAGATTTCATGCATAGAGATAATATGGTCAAGAAAAGTAACATTAAGAAGGTATGATTCATACTTTTTAAATTAACCTTATAAATATTTTCTTATAAGAGTCCTAAGAATGAACTGTAAGTGATTTTCTTGGTCCTCATATCTCTTAGATTGCACCTAGATATCATCAATAAATACCATAATAAAATTATGAGTATATTACTAGAATACTATATTTATTAAATCCATGAATAAAGAGAATGATTTAGTAAATCCAAAATGAAATTATTGTGAACTAGTAATGTCTATACCTTATTTGAAAAACTTTATTCAGAATATTTTCCTTTATTGCTCACTATTTAAGATACCTAGAATAAAGGTCAATCTTTGAAAAATATTTAGCTCAATGAAGTTGATCTAATAAGACATTAATGCGAAGTATATGATCTTTTTTTATCATGATAGTTTTTATTTTTATTTTGTCAATGTAAAAATTCATAGATCCATATTTCTCTTTAATTAAAAGAATAGGGGATCCCAAAAGTGAAACACTAGGGTATAAAAATATCTTATAACACAAATCCTCAAGTTATTTATCGAAATCCAATAATCCCAATGTGGCTAATCTATAGGAATTATTTAATATTTTTCTCGTGTTAGGGATTAAATCAATGGAAAACTCAAATTCACACTCTGGTGGATCTATATGTAATTCCCCTGGAAATACATTAATTTATTCATGTAAAATAAGTTCGTCCTCAATTTCAAGATTTTATTTTCCATCCATAGATTTTTTTTGTTCTTATTCCCGAAGAATCTCATTCACGAGTCCTACAAGGGGTGGATATAGAAATGAAAAGTATGATATAGTCTCCCCTTTAAAGATAAGGAATTCTATATCTTCATCATGAATCATAATTTTCTTATCTTTGAAATAAATTTGTTCACCATGTTTTGAAAGCTATTCCATACTAAGTATTATATAACAATCAAACATAGATATAATAATTAAGTCAGAAAAAGGGCATGTTTATGTGTCATAATGAGAACTGACTAACACATCGTTGTTGCAGTGAGACTTCTACTATGAATCTTGACTGATAACTCCCTTATTAATGTTATAGGAAAATAAATATTTTTCTTATCAAACTTTGATGATATAAAATCATGATAGGATCTGGAATTAAATAAATCATTAGCTAAATTTGAGGGTATGATTAAAGATTCTTCGACCACATCATTATAGACTTAGAACTCTACTATTGTGATCACATAAGTATATCCTTTCTCCCTTGAAATTTTTTATGGAAACATCTGTTGATGTATTGGAAAATCAGTTTCATAGTTCCCCATATCCTTACAAATGAATAATTTCACATTAGAAACTTATTTAGTTTCCTTGTAATTATGAGAATGGTGGCCTTTCTCTCCACACAGGTAGAAAAATTCCATTCCCAGCAAGCATTTTCCATGATGTTTCATTCCACATTTATTACAATGTAAAAATTAAACTCTTCCCTTCTTCCCTTTTCCCGCATTTCTATTTTCTATGTTCTCAAAAACCGTTTTCTTATACTTCATTCCTCTCAATCTATAATACTTGAAGAATTATTTTTCATTATCTTCATAGTACATGATACAATGTCGTCGTATGATAAGTATGGTTAGGAGACTAATTTCCTTCAAATAATTAGATTAATCCCATCAAATAAAAAACCAATATTACTATATATATTACATATGTCGTCCGAAGTATTAATTGATGAAATTTTAATGTTGGATTCATAATTAGCGATAGTTTAATCATGATTTTGTCTCAATCTCAAGAATTTTCTCTCCATATCTACACATTTCTCATGAGAAATACATTTTTCCATAAAAATAAATTTAAAATATATTCATTCCCTATTTTCTATTTCTTTTTAATCCTTATTGTTTTCAATCAATGACCACCATTGATCTACATCCCCTAAGAGATGATAAACTTCCATGAAAACCATCCCTATTTCTTCAGTTCATATTGAGGGAAATATCTTCTCTAAGGAACTTATCCATTGTTCATATACAAATTGATTCATAGTTCTACTGAATGATAGAGTTTATTTATGCATTAAGTGGTTTATCATTGCTACACTGCATTGTGGATTTGTACTATGATCTATACAGTAAAGGTTATTGGTCATAACATGTGTTTGATATCCCAAAATAGTTATAATCTATTCAGCTTCATCTTTAGTTCCAGCTCCAACTTCATTATCATTCCTTGGAGGGAAATACCAACATAGATTACATTCATTGATACAGTTATAATTCCATCTTCTAAAAACCATTTATAAACTAATAAATACACTATATTATATCATAAAGTCATAAAACATGATATGTAATCCCAATAATAGTGAAACACTTAACATAAATTAAAAAATATATGCATAGCTAATATCATAATTTTAAATATGGTTTCCTTGGGAAAGTATTTGAATTATAAAAATATTTTCAAATTATTCATAATAGTTAATAAATAAAATTTTAATTAGCTTAAGAATATTGGTCGAGAGTATCAAACAAGGTGTGTAGTAAAGATCATTGTCATGCACTATGTGATGATCGAGTGAAATCCCAATGCACAATTTTTAGTGTTATTACCCCTAGGTAAAACTATACCAGAGCCACATCCACTTATAGTATCTGGACATGGATGTATATATATGAAATATAAATAATATAGACCTTACAAAAACTTTAGGATGTTATCCAATACTTAGACTTATCCTCAAAGACATTCATAAGGTTCTGTTATCGATTCTATATTTTCCTAAATCCAGTTTTCAAGGATTATCCTAAAATTACTCAGATACCAATTTTAATGACCATGATCATGGTAGCCCAAAGTTAGTGGTTACACTTTTATATTGGAACTAGATATAAGGTATCACTTCCTGAAGGACTGGATAGTTTTTTAGTCTTAGAAAACTAGATACATAATTGAATTTAATATTTAAATTAAAAACCTAACATAAAATATATTATTTTATTTGAGAAAACCATTATTCTGTTTAGAATATCATTGTATATCAATAATAACATAATTCCAATAATCCGATGTAAATAAAACATAAGAAAGGGGTGATCTCAGATTCTGAGTAACGGTATGTGTACAATAAAAGTTACCATGAATAAATAATGAATAATCAATATGGAAAGGTAAATTGAATAGGAACATTTCATTTCGTCAATAACATGAGCATGAAGAATAACATGATAGGGATAAATAATGATCAAAGAATGTGATATAAACAATCACATAAGCTTGTAACTTATCAATATATATCATAACTAATCAAACAATCAAATGAAACTAATTTTATAATTATGGATTTCATAATTTTGGGCATAACGAACATACCGTCAAGGCCTTGATCTGTAAAATATTACATAAATGGGTAATACCTCCGGTAAATACACAAAATAGTTTGTCTCATGAGACCTACTGAGGCATCAAGGGTCTATAGTGGTCCCTGTCTGTCACTTACTAAGTCAAATTCACTCCTTATATGAAAGGGGAGAAACATAACAAATTTAAACATTCATATTGAAAAACTAACTTATGAAATGTTATTATATTTCCCAATCAATAAACATAATCATAAACTATATAGAGTAGCATGATGAATGGTTTCAAAATTGTTCATCCCTGGTCAAACTAATCATAAAACCTCTGGATAAATAATAAAAATGTTATATCATGTGTGCTGTTGTGATGCATCCAATTTATAAAATTTTAAATCCTACTCGCTACTATAGAAGTGGAGAGCATAGTTTAACCATAGATAGCATGGTATCTAGATCAATAAAATTATCACTTTTGATAGTGTTTAAGAGGGAAATCAACTGAGTTATTTTTATATTAGTTTTATTCTTTTAAATATTAAGTAATAAAGAGAAATAGAAGAAAATGAAATAAAATAGGGGTGATGAACTTTTATATTGATAATGTTTTTGGGATGCTGAAATTGTAACCAAACTACTAGAAAACCTTGACAAATATTTTTTTAGTGGGTAAATATTTATTCTTCTTAATTATCTCCATTTCAAAAAGTATAAACCTTTTTATAATCCCATCCATACCTCCTAATTTATTTAATGTTCCATTATATTTTGTTATAAATAAATCAACAATTCAGCGAAATGACACAATTTATTTATCAAAAATCTACACCATCTATTTGCACTATAATTGGTCAAAATGGTTAACCTTATCAGTATCTTCTAATCAACTATGAACTAAAATGGATAGTTTTAATTTCAGAAAATAATTTTAGTGAAAATATAATTTAAGCATATAATAATTAAACAAAAAATTATTTAAATCAAAATATTTACCAAAAACTAAAATTTCAACATGGAATGTGCAGAAATTTTCTTACTCAATTAACATCCTGACACCCGAAACAATTACCCCGACATTACAACCAAACAAATAAATACGGTAATAAAAAGATAATTCACTAAAAAATTTCATATGATACCGAAATAATGATCGTATTGATCTGCACTCTTGTAGTGAAAATTACTCATAGCCTATTGTTATATGATGTATTAAAGAAAACATTCGCACACTCAGATGATGCACCAAATATATGGACAACCCACTATGATAAGAATGTTCACAACAGCGTTAATGGAACAATGTAGCAGGAATAAAATAAGGAGTAGTTGTTAGCTTGGTGTGTTGTGCTAGAGCTTTGGAAATTTGGCACGACTATTTTGGAAACTAAATTGTTGGGAAGGATTCACAACAGGGGTTTGTGTCCTGGTGATCTACAGGCGAGGAGTGAAAATAACTTACTGCACATATAGGGAATAGTTGGTGTGCCCACTGTGGTTGTAGAGGATTTCCGTTTATGGTTCTTCTGGTGTAGATCACACCATTGGATGGGTTTTGAACTACTAGTGAGGTGTTTCAGAAGAGGATGGTGGTGGAGACGTTGACTGTTGTGGATAGAGGTGGCGACAACTTGGGGTGTTGTAGTGGAGGAGGGAGGCGGTGACTAGTGGTCATGTAGGCTAGAAAGAGGAGAAGTATTTTGAGGTGGGTTCTTCTGCTACATTTTTTATGCCCCCTTACAGTGCGTTGAACATTTGATGAATATGGTGGACTTTTTTTATCCTTTTCCCCAAATATTAAGACACACGTGGTTGAATAATGAGATAATAAAATTTTCATTTCAAAATTTAAACTTCAAATTACCAAAATGTTAAATAATTGTGATGATGATGATGATGATATAATTATGATTATATAAATTTATATTATACTAATTATAGAAATAAATAATTATAATATAATTTTATATTGGTTTATATATATCTGCACATGTAATTAAATACACTAAAATACAAATATAATTAGATAATAGAATGATTATACATATAATAATATAACTACTATTAAATATTAATAAAATCTTATAAAAATAATAATATAAAAATATTAATACTACTATTATTAATATTGAAAATATTTATCATGATACACAATAATATATAATACTAATATAGATAATTAAAATATATTCTAATAAAAATTAAAAAACAAAAATAAAACTAATATTAGTGAAACTACTAAAATTAATAACATAGTGTTAAATATTGTATATAAAATTAATATAAACTAATAAATAATATATTACTAAAATTTAATATATTAACTAAAATTATAAATATAATAAAAAAATTTAAAAATATGGAAAAAACTAAAAATAATAAAATATGTTAAACTATTTAATTTAAACTAAGTTAGAAAATTATAAAAATGTTAGAAAAATACAGGTTCATCAAAACTCCCACACATAATTTTTTCACTCCTAGAAAATCCAATTAGAAAGAACACATAACTAAGAACATAGAAAAATAAAAATATAAAAATTTCAAATTTAAAATTTTTCAATCTCTTTTACCCACAATATATCATGCTTCATTTAAAATTAAAATTTTCAAATATAGTATCCATCCCACTCGTATTATTTCTAAAAACATTACCTCCACTCATGAATCAAAGTGGTATATCTCTCCATCACTTGCATTGCTGAAGAAAACTCATTGACAATGGTATGATCAATTATCATACAAATGCATAATTATCATTGGATTTATATGAATTTAAAATATCTACTAGGGGAAATCAAAATAATGCACCAATATTGAGGACTTCACATTAGGTGAAAATGTTTATAATGCTATAGGATGGTGGGTCATAAAATAATCGTTTATGTTTTGGAAAAAATTATTGTTGAATCTTGAAATATATGAATGATAAATTTTAACCCAAATGTCTCCCTAAAACTCTAAATCCACCAAACTTAAAGAAATTTATCTCCCAAATCATATGATAATCCAATTCCTCTATCAAGCTTTTGATGTTTTTTCACTATCTAACTTTTTTTAAAGTACGCATATCACTCAAACATAATGGATAGTTAAACATGTGAATATCATCTCCCAAACCCCATGAAATATATATAAGACAATATCCCAAGAAAAAGTACATAATTATCACATAATTAGTTTAATGATTAATAAAATAAGTCATATATAAAACTCACTATCTCTTGAAGAAATGATTCATCACTTTTATAGGTATCCATAAAGGTGAGGGTTACCGCGTAATGACCACAAATGTACTCATTGTAGGTATGTAAGAGAATCTATATTACTATATCAGAATACATATGAAGCATGTGAGTACTATTAAATGTTAGACATATATTATTGATGATATATCGTCGATCAATGTGCATAAAATGACACATTTCTCTTCAAAAATATCTCTCCATGAAAAAATCTCTCTCCCACATAATGAAAAAAATCAAGAAAATATTCAAGAAAAGGGAAGTTAATGGTATTGAATGTGGGATCATACTAAAAAGTATTCCTCATGAATTATAAGGGACACATGATATAAAAAATAAAAGGGTTTCCTAGTGGATCAAAATGTATAAAAAATAAAACAAATACCTCATTCATTTTAGTTAAACATCCAAAATTATTATCGCTTTTACCAAAAAACATGGAATGTTTTAGAAATAATTGGATAGAAAAGACTCCCTCAAGAAATAAATAAGAAGGAAGAAATATAAAACTGTCAAAAGTCCTCATGGTTATGGAAATAAAATTTTAGATAACACAGAAGAGTAGGAGTGAAAATAATTGTCAAAATTAAAAGAGTTTAAAGAAAACATTTTCCAAACATGGACCGATATCAGCAATCCTCTAAATCAGGGTATCAAGAATCAAAGCATGTCATATAAGAATGATGTGCTCAACTGCTCAGGGATACAAGTGGTATGCTTCATTATCTGTTAAGATAAAGATACAATATTTTTCATGTGGGTTCAACAAAGATATTAATGCCAGTTTTTTTTCATTTTTCGTCATTTATTTAAGTTTGTTATTTTACATGGAGTCTTGGATGAATAAAATATAACAGAACATAAAATACTCATCTATTTAAGTTTAGATAGATGAGAAAATGATATATGTATCCAATGATAATCCAAAAATGATATCCCAATAAAATCTATACATGGATAGAACATACCCACTTCATATTAAAAAGATAAAACCAAAGATCACATAGATGAAAGATGATGCATGGGAGAAGAACAAGTGGAATAAATATAGGGAGTAGTTGCAGTATAATGTTCCACACATGATAATTTTATTTACTAAAATAAACTAGAACTAATAAGAAATTATTGAAAAGAAAAAAACATGGGTTTCCTCCATTGAATTGATATGTTTTACGTCTTCATCCAGATAGATAGAAAATGTTCAATGAAGTTGGTCAATCGACTTAGAATTTCTTGACCTCTTCTCAATGATAAAGGAAGTGTCTTGTGAGTCCAAAGATTTCTTATTGTGGATAAAAGTATCAATATTTTTAGTAAGGAAACACTCATGTGGATGTTTCTTCATCATCTCAGATCTCAATACTCTTAGGAATATCTCATGTGGTAGCTTCCCTCAAATTTCCCCTACTTAACACATCTTGTGAAGAATTTTTCCACGAATTTCAAGAGGGTATAAAACTATAATATCCGAGTCATTTAAGTGGGAAATTTATAGGGGGATCCAACATTTATGTCAATTTAATTAGAGCAATCCATTTTTTTATTCAACAGCACCCACAAAGGGATAGTAAGCAAACAATGACCAAGGAATGTAGAAGTGTTTGGGCTGCCTCCTGATTAGTGTTATGTTTACCATATTTATCTAGATGAGAAACATCTCATTTTAATTGAACTTCTTCAAGGACACCTATTTTATATTAAGTGTTATAAAGTTTGAGGCATTGACCATTAACCTAAAATAGAGGCATCTTCCCATCAGATTTTTCAACAATTCCATAGGGATAACCAATTGTGACATTGTAAGGACCCAACCAATTAGATTTGAGATTTCCTACCATGAACTGATGTCTTGAGTTAAAGAGTATAACTTAATCACCCAATGAAAAAAATTGACTCCTTTTAACATGAAAATATTGATTTTTCTCTTTATAGATTAGAGTGTCGTCATAAACTTCCCTCATCATCTCATCTAATTCATTAATTTGTAGAAAAATATTTTATTGTGCAGTTTTAAAATCAAAATTCATCTTCATAAAAACCCAGTAAGATTTTTGTTCAAGTTTTACAAAGAGTTGGATAGCTTTTATGAAGAATAAGTGTTTTGGGGACATTCCACTTGGTGTTTTGTATATATCCCTATAAGGCCAAAGTGTATCATCAAGATTTTTTGACCAATATTTCTGAGACGTACTCACATTTTTCTTCAAAATTCCCTTAATATATATGTTTTAAAGATAAACATGTCTAGTGTTCTGTAGATGGTATGGGGAACTCATATAGTGGTGAAAAACATAGAGAGTCACAGACTATGAAACAGAGCATTATTGAAGTGGGTACCATGGTCACTAAGGATGAATCTTGGAATTTTGAACTGGATAAAAACATGTTTCTTCAAAAATTTAATGAAAAATCAAGAATTATTTTCTATAAACACTTCATCTTTAACCTAGATTGATACATAGTCAACATAGATAAGTATGTATGATTTTCTAAATGACTTGGGAAAAGGACTTGTGAAGCTGGTTCTCCATATATCAAAAATTTCAACAACCATGATCAGATGTTGTGGAATCTCAGGATTCCAACTTATGCCTCCAATTATTTTTAATTTATCATAATTGTTTATGTACTCATAAATATCCTAAAGCATGGTGGACCAATAAAAACCACATATTATCACTTTTCTAAATGTACGATGAATCCCCTCGTGTCCACCAACTTCTCCAGAATGACACAAATTCAAAATACTATCAAAGTATTCTATTGGGATATATATTTTAATCATTACATATTTATGGTCCATGATATATAATTTTTCATCCCAGTATTAATGGAATGCTTCATTCAAAATTCATTTTTTCTGATCCTTTGATAAATCAAGATATACCATTCTCGAAGATAATTAATTTAGGAAATAAACATACTAAGGTGTGTTTGTCTTGGTGGCAGATATTTATCCATCAATTAATGCTTCATTGATTATTTCCATATTTATTTCACTTGTCTTATTTTCTATTCATGACAAATGATCAATAATGAAATTCTTAGTTCTCTTTTTTTTTCATTGAATTCAATGTCAAATTACGAAAGTGAAAATATCCATCAAATGATTCTAAACATCATGTAACACCCCGATATTTTGTGAATTGTTTTTTCAAATTAATTGTCATAAATTTATTTCATTTCACTAAATCATACATTCTGTTTATATGAAACTCACTTTGACTGTGCTACAGGAAACATGGACTTGTTGTTCGTTACATGTAACATCAAATTTCCAAGAAACATCATTGTATTTTTTAAATAAGAAAATAACCTACGTGTTAAATTATTCAGTGTGATTAGTATTAACTAAAATATGAAAATTTTTATTCATTGGTTACTAATTAATTATAAATGAAAATATATAACTATTAAATATAAAGTAAAAAGTTCTATTTTTATGATCCGAAAGTCATTTTATTTTAATAAATTTAATTAATAATAATTAGTTAATTATACTAATGAAATATATATGTCATATATTAAATTAAATATTTTTAATATTCATTGTATAAATATTACATACATAAGATATGAACCAACCCAATTTTATGAATAAAAACCTATATTTTTCAAAACAGAAATTTATCACATTTTAATGAAAAAACCATTTTAAATCAAACTTCTGACACATTCATATATAATAGTTGAAAAAATAAAGTTTTTATATAAAATTGGGATATAAAATTGTACTTATATTAACTTTTTGTTATTTTTCTTATAAGTTTCATGTTTTGATAAATAGTAAAAATACTAAATTTTAATTGAAAACAACATTTTTCATTGAAATAATATATAGTGATAAATTAATATTTTTATCGGGTTTAATGTATAAATATATTATATTTTTATAAAGTATTTTAATTTAGGCCATTTTCATAAATTTTACAGTGAATTTCGATATAAAAATGTTTCAATCTTTTTCATGTAAAAAACTGTAACAATCCATTTTCTCACACTGTCAACAATATTAATCTTAAATTATTTGCTATAGCTTTTAAAAAATGGATTAAATATTTGGAATTAGTGATTTTAAATTATGTAAATATGGTTCTATTATTTTTGGGCATATTAATAATAACTTCAGTAAATATTTATTTACCACGGTTAAGGGTAAATCAAGTAATATAATGTAAAAATAATATTATAATATAAAAAAATACACTAAAACTTGTCTTAATTCAATTTTATTAGTTGGTATTAGAAATTATCAACCTTATTTTGAAATTATCATCTTTTCTAATCCAATTATGTCATATTATGACATTTACTATATTTTATTTAAAGAAGAGTTAAAGATGTCTTACGAAAATTTTAATAACTATAAGATTTTTAATATAGGGTGATATAAAAGATAAATTATATTATAAATATTCATTATAAATATAATAAATTTATATTCATCATTATAATTTATTTTCAGTTTTTGGATTTGAACTTATTTGATTAAAGTCTTCAATAATAATGATATAGTAAATGTATAATTAATGGGAATATCGAATAGATGATATTAAAAATATTTAAATAAATATAATCTTAAATAATTAATGACTTCCATGAATTTTATAGACATTATATAAATATTAGTGATATATTTTAACTTTTGGTTCTAATTTATCATATTTTTATGATAGTTTTAGGAAGAAAAATAATTAATAGTATCAAAATTGACATAAATCAAATTTTAAAATAAATAATATTTTATTAAAAGATATAAAATTAATAATAATATTTCACTATGTATACTAAATATAATAATGTTAAATATGTTATCAATTATCAATGTGGGGTTTTTTGGTATTTTACAGAATCTATATTGACCACAAAGAATAAAAATTCAAATTGTCACGGTAAGAGTTAAAGGTTTTATCTAAGGTTTAATACCAAACGATAAGGTTATTATTGTGACCTAAACATTTCTAAAAATAATTCTTTTGAGATGATTTAAACCTATACTCATATTATATTTTAAATAACTCACTATTAATATATTTTAAATCAAAAAAAGACTAATTTAATATATTTAGAGTTTCCATGAGTGTCCCTCCCCTCTCTCATAAAAGGAACCTCCTCCCTCACTTAATCACACAATCTTGAGAATTATATTTTGACTAAAACATAAATATTTATCATTTTAACAACTTTATCCAGGTTATGGAGGATCCGGTCTTCTTAAAATACGAGCTCTAGTATCGCTAAGAGAAGATCTAAATGGAGTTTGTCGAAGAGGAGGTAATCTCCTTAGTGAATCTTTTAAAATTGTTTCTTGTTCTACTTAATGTTAATGTGTTGATAACATTATAATGTAATCAATACAACATAAAATAGATTCTTATATTTTATTATTCTTATGGAATAACCATATTACATCTTATATTCATCATACGAAAAATGAAAGCACCACATGTGCATACATATGACTTACCGTCTCCACACCGTGGTGTAATTTTTTTAATAATTAATTTCTTTAGATGGGTATAATGATGGATATAATGGATATAAATAATAAATATGACATGATATTTATTCTTTTTAATTAATATAGAATGTAATTCACCATCCATTTTACCATTCAGATAATGATATCGTCGCTCATGCGTATGTAGAGCCTACCATCTCCATGACGTGATAAGAATCATCTTCCACACTAAAAATTTCAATAATGATTATAGAAATTTATATAATGAATAAATATAAAATTTATTACATAATAATTCTAATGGAATTATATATATATATATATATTTTATTTACCTTTGTCCATTCAGTATGATAAGAAAACATAAACAACATTCATGTGTACGTACGAATTAACGTATCCTTGAATGGTGTATTCTATTTCATATATCTATCTTTTATATATAATTATATATTAATTATATATTATATATAAATCATTTTTTAAATTTTTGATGTGTGTAATTCATGATATAAGTAATTTGATCAAGAATAACAAGTCAAAAAATTATGATAAACAAAGGGATTATTACCCGTAACATTGCTTTAAGTTTGAATTATTAATAAAAGGGTAATAAAAAGTCATAAATGAATCCTATAAGATATAATTAATATTATGATTATTATATTATAAGTTAATAATTTGTTTAAAACCACTTTATATGAGTTTTATATAGGTACTAAGGGAATCAATCCTAAAGTAAGTGATTTTTGTATCACCTTTACTTCTGTGTGACACATGCCTCATACACTACATATTTCTTCAATTTGGTTCATATACATCCCATTATTGTATTTAATGAATATTAACCATGATATTTGGGTTTTTTATCCATATAACTTCGTTTCTTTCACGAAGAATATGATTCTACTTATTATAAAGTTGTAAGGGTTAATTCAACAATAACATTTTTATTAGGATTACTCAGATGTATGTATCACTTGGGAAATATTTACCTTCCATATTAATGTTTCTTAAATATTTATTCTAAAATAATTTTCGTATTCTTATAATACTATTTAATGACATTTTTTCTATGTATGTATTTTTATTGAATGAATTGAAAGGAATCATTTGTCATATTCTTAATGAGGTACTTTTTGACTTTTCCGAAAAAATTATGAGAAGAATGTTTTTAACTTATATGAAATGAACAGATTTTTACACTTTTATGGTGCCTTAATTCCTTTAATCTTACCTTACAATATTATAAGGTTATATTCAAAATAAATATTTATTTTAAAATTGTGCGGCATTTTAATAAAAAAAACGATTCAACTAAGAAAATATATTTTCCTCAAGAATAATTTTTAATTTTTTTCATGATTCTTTATATGTTTTCAAAGTGGTTTCAAAGATAAGAGTTTAAATTTTTTTTTTAAAAAGTGTTTTTAATGAAAATTCATGTTCCAAGTGATCATTCAAATTTATTCCCCATTTAAGATGAAATACATTGTTATAGTTCAAGAATACC
Organism: Viscum album; assembly: GCA_963277665.1. Lineage (NCBI taxonomy): Eukaryota > Viridiplantae > Streptophyta > Magnoliopsida > Santalales > Viscaceae > Viscum > Viscum album. Next base: position 1,265,909,643 of record OY728157.1, on the reverse strand, counting down.
ACTCATGTTCTTTATCCAAATAGTTTATGTTTTGATGGAATGATGTTTAAGAAGACCAATTCTTTTCATGGGTTATGATTTTTGTGACATTATTATAAAAATTGTATCTTTTCCATATGTTATGATATGATTACATGTTTATTATTCCAATTTCATTTCATGGGTTATGATATGACTGTTTATGATCTTATGGAACATGTACGTATGATTTCAATATGATACTGGTGAGACCTATATCTCTATAAAATGAATTTGGTAATTATTTATATCTCATTATATATACTAAGATGGTATTGGGAGTGATCCTTGACAACCAATATAGTCTTGGAAGTGATCCTTGTTTACTAAGATAGCCATGGTAGTGAACCATGACTACCGCGATGGTTATGGAAGTGAACCATGACAACCAAGATGGTTATAGAGGTGAACCATTTATGTCTATATGGCATGGGTAGTGAACCCATACTACTAACATGGACATCGCAATGGTTTCTTGACTACTATGGAAATCTATTTACATGATTATGTGTCTTCCATAAATTATAAGTCTTATTCTTATGTTATAATTTTATGAATTATGTTCTTTATTTCATCACGATTCATGTTTCATGATTATTCAATAGGTATACCATGACTCATTCATATGATCTTTTGATATTAAGGGTACAATATTCAAATGTTATTCTCATGTTTCCAAACCATTTTGTTCTTTTTATGCTCACATATCTTACTTTTTTACCATTACTAAGCATTTGAGCTCACTATTTTGTAATTTTTTATTTCCCTATGTTATAAGAAAATGTCTTAATTATGAGAACTAAAGGGGATGATATTTGTTGGAAACATTGAGGACCTTCCACCAGACTAAAAATTTGGGTTCTAAGTTTGCAAAGGCACTAAAATAATACGGTCTATTGGTGTGTATTAGTGAAATGTATGAAATGTTATACAAAAGTGATCCAATATCCATGTATGAAAAGCATATATTTATATACTCCATGTATTTCTTAGTCATTAGATACCATAGGTAAGAGCGATCTTTATTCATAGTGACTTGATTAAAATATATAAGATTGAAATTTATCTAATGCGAAGACTACCAATAACATATATTTTTTAGTTGTTGTTCATTTTTTTTGATCCTCGTTCTATATGTGGATAACATAATAGATAGATCTAAAGATCATTTATTTCCACTTTCTGAAGGTAGAACCAACCGTACAATCACTGTCATCATTCATTAACTCAAATGGTTGTTCCAGGTCAGGTGAAATCATTATCATGGCCTCGACCATGAATTTCATTAATAGTTGAAATGCTTCCGGATAGTCCGGACCAAAGTGAAATGTGACATGTTTTTTTAACACCGTGGTAAGGGGATATGAAAAAACAAATATATACTTAATGAAACATCACTAGAATCAAAAATACATAATAAATTCTACAATTAAACAAACTAAACTATGCATCGGTAGCTCAAAGATTATAGTAATCTTGGAAATTTTAAATTTAGTGTATTTCTTTGAAATTTGATGGAAGTAAACTGTCCCACTTTATAGAATGAAGTAATGTTTTTCTAAATTTAACACCATATAATTTTCTTCACATTTCACCAAAACCTTATTCAAATGTTCTAGAAATTCATCAAAATAATCCCCCTAAATATAGAAGTCATTCATGAATATTTCCATGAAAAATTCATTCTTGTCTTGGAATATTTCAAACATGAATTATTGAAATTTGGAATGTACATTAAATATTAAAAATAGAATTCATTGATAAGTGAATGTTCTATATGGAAAAGTGAAAAATATTTTCCATTTATATTCTGATGTAACCACTATTTGATTATAACCTAAGTGTCCATCCAAAAAAATTGTAATATCTTCTTACACGTCGTTCATGTATTCAATCAATTTAGGGTAATGGGAAGTGATCCTTTTTGGTGAAATCATTCAATTTTCAATATTTGGTGCAAACTATCCATCCAGTTATTATTCAAATGGGTATTATTACTCCTTTATCATAATAAACTATTGTGTCCCACCCTTTTTAGGTACAAATTGAAATGGGATAAACTAATAACTATTCGATATAGGAAATATAAAATTGGAATTGATAATTTTGATGAATTATTTATGGATTAATACATTCATTTTAGGTGTTAAGCATATTTATGGTTGCTTATAGGGTTTTTAATTATCTCCAATATGTATTTTCTGAGTGCAGATTGTTGGAATTATACCTTTTAAATCAACTATCATCTATCCTATCATTTTATTACATTGTGATAGGATGTTGAGAAATATACTTTCTTATCCACTCAAAAGATTAAAATTTATGATAAATTTCCCGGTGTCTAAATCTCCCAATTAGTTATATCTTGGGTTTGGTGGAAGAGGTTTAAGATCAAGTGTTGGAGTCTTTTCATGTGATTGAGTCAACGAGGTGAGCTCTTATTTATCCAAAGGCTCAACTATGTTTCTGATGAATTATACATATTTTAGTTAACTCCTCCTTTTTCTTTTGTAAATCCTTGAGATCCCGCACATCCTTTTCTAACCTATCCCATTCCTTAATCATATCCATGAAATGACAGTTAGTTGTAGAGGGGTTTTCCATAGCTTTTAGGGAATCGAATCTTATTTCTTATTCACCAACTATAAAAATTAGTTTTACCTATTAGAAGTAAAAAATATATCTACATGAATCTATGACGGGTCTTCCAAGAATAAGTGGGACTGCCTTATCTGCATCCATATTAAAGACAATGAAATCAATAGAGAAGTAAAATTTATCAACCTTGACAAGAACATACTCTAAAATTCATTGAGGATGATTCACTGATCGGTCTATAATTTTCAAGATTACCCTAGTTCTATTTAATTTTTATGATGTCTAGTTACTCAAGAAATATAGATGGGGTAAGGTTTACACTAGCTCTGAGGCTGCATAAATCTCTCCCAAATTGACACCCTCTAATATTGCATGGGATAAAGAAATTTCCCGGTCTCATAGTTTTGAACGTATGGATCTGGGTATGCCTATCAAATATTCTTCACGCACTGTGATTATTTCCACATCATATAGTTTTATTCTCTTTGAAATAATATCTTTGGGAAATTTAGAATAGTGAAGAATTTGTGTGATGGATTCCAAAAAAGGAATATTTATGTAGAGATTCTTGAAAATATCTATTAATTTGTACAAGATCCTTAGACTAATTGGTGATGACTCAGCAAGTGCATCCAAGATACTTGAGTTCAAAATCGAGCAGAGAAATTATTTATGGGTATTTTAGTAGTGCTATAGTAGGTACTATTTAGTACTGTAGAAGTCGAAACTATTCATCCCTTTGGGCTTTCGGGCCACCAGTTTGGGCCTCGGGTCCTTCATGGCCTATAGGCCACCCAAGGCCTTCATGATAGTGAGGATTTTGGGCCACCTTAAGGCCTTCTGGCCACCTCAAGGAATTCGGGCTGCCTTAAGGACTTCAGGCTATCTAAAATTGTTCTTAACGACTAGGTAGACTCTATAAGGAGCAGAATCTAAATGAGGTCTCAGAGTAGGTGCATTCACCAAAGTAGAAGATTAAGAGGATTTATTAGAAATAACGGGTATTTAATTTTCCATCAGGACTAGCCTGTTCTTTCTTGGGAAGCCTAGCTGAACAGGCCATGCCAAGTTAGAGAGTTAACATCTTAATGAAGAATCTTGGGAGGAGAAGTTTCATGTAGTTAAAGATTGTATATTTCCTAATACCTACAGGTCATGTAATCTCTATTCTTATGGGACTTGTAAGGGTTCTCCCTTATCCCTTGAAAGGGGGGTTATCAAAAATTAAAAAGAAAATAAGGCCTCTGGACTATTTGGGGTCTATGAATTTAAAAAATAGAGCATCCAACATCCTTTGCTTAATTATTTATGGAAATGGAGGAGGTCTTGTGTGATATTTCACTCTTTCATTGAATAATTATTTTCCTTTAATTTTATTTACTTTTTAATTTTCACATGTTCTTTTTGAAAATCCCCCACATTATATTTATCATGAATCGATATTTCTATTAAATCACCATTTAAGTGGAAGGTGTAGGTGTCTCTTATTTATATTGAGCTGAAAGAATTTACCACTCTGGAAAGTATGCGCCAGTACATAATTTGGAAACTATTTCCTTTTCCCTTGGATTGACTCTTTTGTTACCTTGTAGAGTTACCTATTGTTGTTCATGTATTATTATGGATAAAAGGAAAAATTGATTTTCAATGTTGTGCATAGATTCTTGTATGTTTTGGTTGATCATTTGAACGTTTTGGGTTACCATATTTTATGACTCAAACCTTGAATGATTAGACGTCATTAATTTTTCTATAGTTACTCCCCAATATGGTTTACTTTTCATTATAAGAAGAGTATAATATGTTGTTTTCTTTTTCTGTAAAGACCTTGACTCTAATAGCTCAGAGATGATTCCTTATATTATTACCTTTTCATAATTACAAGGAATCACATATCGAAGGACCAAAGAGTTTATTATCATTCAAAACTCATTCCATTAAAACATAATCCTGAAAAAAAATATGAAAGGAATAAAAGATGATCAAATAACACCATATAAATAATCACATGAAAATGATACTTACCAATGGAGATTATTATGGTGGAATAAACAAATGGATTATCAATAACTAATCTCATAATTAGGTAATTCATAATGTAGGACATCGAAAACATACTATAAACACCTCATCCAAGAAGTCTATATAAATGTGTATGGCCTCATCCAAAACCCAATCAATTTTGACTCATAAGACCTATAGATGCATCAAGGGGTTATATCGTGCCCCGATTGACACTTACCAAGTCCAATGCATTAATTATATGAAAGGGGAGAAGAATAATCAACATGTAAATTCATATTAAAACTAAAATATAAAATTTAAATAATTTCCCCATTCGATAAACATAATCATAAATCATCCAAAGTAATATGAAGAATGGTATCAAGATAGTACATATCCAATAAAAATGATCTAAAATAATTCGATAAAATATGGTAGATTTTATCATAATATATAAACCTCAATTAAAAATAATATTCAATAGAGGGTCTCAACATAGATGAAAATACTCTAATAAAACCATGGAAAATTTATTCAGAGAAACACCATTATTTGCTTTGGAGTCATTAATTTAAAAATTTGTGCAATTATAAATGAAAAAACATTATTTTAAAATAACCCAGAAAACTTGTAATGGATTCTTTAAAATAGTAAGCCATTATGAAATTAGAAAAATCTGATCATTTGGTTTTTTAAAAAATAGTTGTTACTTGAAAAGAGGATTTTTTTTTAAAAGTCCCTTTCTACTTTGAAAATAGTCGAACTATATTCCCCATAAAATTAATGATAAAAAATGAAACATTTAAAACCATATATATATATATATATATATATATATATTCCTGATATGATATATCAAATGGAAGTATATGTTCACAACACACAAGAAATTAGTGGTGAATAATGCTTATCTCACAGAAATAAAAGTGAGATATGAAACCCCTGCATTAATTCCTGAATAATTTTTTCATGTTTGGGACTCCTGAATAATAAAATTATATTTATTAAAAAAATGATCTAAAAGTGAATTAAGTTGATTTATATAAATATTTATCTATTATAATAATTTTATTTTATTTCTTAATTTTGGTTTATCAAATTGAAGCTCTTTCATATCAGGTTTTACAAAAACATTACGCATTTTGAAATGATTTCGGTATTTTATTAAATGAAATCTATTCATTAGTATAATTAATTATAGAAGAATATAATTTATATAATTACATGTTTATATAGTTTATAATATCCACCCATGATGATGATTATATGTGCTGACATAGAAATGTCTATATAGGTGGTTAACCTACCTTTGACGGGACATTTTTGGGAGGGTGGGAAAAATATGTTTTAAAATTATACATATATATATATATATTATAATACATATTGTCGGTTAAAATCATAAATATAATGTTAAATTACTTTATAATTAATCTCTTTAAAATTTGGTTATGAAAGGGTTGGTGGAAAATGAAATAGAATAAGAAGAACATACGACACTATAACTCCTAGTTGATTGGAGTTGTATTGATCCGAAATGTCCCTATGTGTTCTAAGATTCTTAAGAGGGATAATTTTGGTAGATATTTGGATTTATAATGGGTTTAAGTAATGATTTTACATGGTAGGGGAGAGGGGTTATTTATACTCGAGGAGAAGGGTATTTTTAGAATAAAATTTTGAATAAAATAATATATCAATAGTAAAAATTATAATAGTGTTTTTTAACAATGTAAATAATATATTAATATAATATAATCAATTTTATAATTTAAATACCATTTATAATTATAATTCATTATTTTATTAAGAAGAATAGTGGAAATAAAGAAAAATTGTTATTTTAAGGGATAACTTTTGACTTTAGGTTTCAAAAAGTTCTTTTTTTTGGTTTTGGAAATTGATTTTATTATATTTTAATGAACCATTCGAAAAATTAAATATATCATGGATGAGCCTATAGTTTTTAAAAGTATTTTTTCACTATTACACCATTAATTATGTAATTTGAGTAACATCGGTTATGTGAAAAACTGCATTTTTTCTATTCATTCAAAAATTAAAATATAGTAGAAAATTAAAAAAATCACCTATAGATAATTTTGACATCATTGTTTCACAAATGGAATTCATTTTATAGAAATAAATTTCTAAACGTAATAAATTTAATATATAAATAAAGTCATCCTTTATTCAAAAAATATCCACTTTAATTTTATAACCGATTCTACGACACATTGAAAAATTAATTATAATCTCATAAAAATTAATAATAATTATAATACAAGAAAATAATAATTTGTGAATATATTATATGAAAATAAATTTTATTTTAAATCATTATATTAATTATAAAACTGTCAATAAACATTTATATTTATCAAAAATACCAACACCTAATTTATCATTTTAAAATGTTTATTTATATATTCAATGATATAAATATATCATATTTTAATTTATTAAATTCCTAAATCGTATTTATACTTTCACAGGTGAGATCATATTCTAATGGTAATACTACTATTCTAAATGATCACACTACTATTACAATTGTCATGTTAATATTTAATAGTATATAATGGTTTTTTTAAGCTTAATGTTTCCAACAATGTAAGTTATCGAAGATGTTGAATATAAAAAGACATACCTAAAATCATGTGTTGTTACATTGTTCCCTACTTAAATTAAATGTTTCCTCACAATTTAAACTTGTGATTGGTATTCATGGAATAATTTTTTTAATATACCTTTTTGGAAATCCTAAATCATCAATAGGGTTAATAAAACCGCCTCTTAAATAGAGGGAAAGGAAATTGTGACGACCACCATAAAACCAGGTTTCCATGTAGGAAAACATTAGTGGGAAATGAAAACATGGGCATGGAAAAGAAATATAATTATCAAGTTAGGATATAGAGTGATTGAGATATTGTTCATTATAAATTCTACCATCACAAAACTGTATCTTTGAGATTGATTAAAAGGCCATTTATTTCTCAGTAAAAAAAGTAAATGGTTAACTTTTATGTTCCAAAATACCTTTCCTAGAGTTGAGTGATTAATTATTGTGTAGATAAACACTTTATAAAATACAATTACCTGATTTATTTACATTTCATAAGTACAATCTCATTATATGGTTGTGATTTTATCTAATTCCACTTCATTTCATACACTATGAGATAGACATTCAGGATGATTTTTTCAAACCAAAATCACTTTTAAGGAATCCTAAGGTCCTTAAGTCATTCCTTTGACCATTAAATGTTTACTGAACCAAAATTTTTATAACATAATATCCAATATAATAAATCATACTTTAACAAGAAACAATATTATTCAATGTTCAAATTAATCCATTCCATAAGTAACTAATCTTAAGACTTGTCTAAAACATGTCTGCCCAAATTCAGGACCAAAATTTTGAAGTAAGGTCACTAAATTTCCAAAATAAACTTAGCATTAGATTACCCAAAAAATAATATAACTCTTAATATCACATACCAAATATATGAATATATTGATCACCTTGAAACTTAATAAAAACAGGCATGATTCCAAAAAATAAAATATCATGTTGTAGAATATATTATTTAAATCCAAACATGTAACAAACCCTGTAAAGAGATCATAAACCATCAAATCACTAACTACCATCAGGGACACAAATACTATCCCATAAACATATATTTTTAATTATCTCAATATCGAGAACATATTTAGGGTTATCTTTCCCAAGTCATGTGTTTCTAAAAAGATCAACTTATTATATAATAACTTCCCTTGATTACTGGTGTTATTCATCACATTCTTCCAATTCATTGAATAAAAAGTACTGTAGTAAAATCCATATACATATCATGATTTATATAACTATAATATCATTTCTAAAATAATTTCAATTTATAATTCATGAATCCAAAAACAAAAATACTTAAATTATTATACTTTGACTGTAGTAACCTAAATATTTTAACCTTAATCCATTTTCTTATTTAGAGCTATATTCCATTGAAACATTGGGCATTCAATTGTGTAGTTCCCTATCTCCTTATAGTTGATGAATTGGGAAAATTCTTTCTTTCCTTTAAAATCTTGAGCCTAGTGGTCCTTCTTTCGACACTTGTATAAAAATATTTGTCCCTTAAATCAAGTACTGGGGTGTTTCCTTCCACAATTGCAACATGTGTGAAAATAATTCTTTCCCCTCTCCCCATTATCCAAATTTTGATCTGCCATCGATTTCTTCTATTTATTCCTTTAAAATTCCTAAAACATGGAGAATTATTTCTTATCTTGATATCACTTTTTTTATATCCTCATATGATGTGAATTTTTTTTGAGACTAGATCCCTTCAATGAATTGGATTAATACCATCAAACAAACTGTCAATATTTTTCTTTGGGTTACATTTGTAGTCTGATCCATGAATTTATAGACTTGTAAATTTGGATTCATAAATAAACATATTTTCATTATCTTTATATCTCAGACTCGATAATTTTATCTCCATATCCACTCGCTATTCATGAGGGAAATATTTTTCCATAAAAAGTTCCTTCAAATCCCTCCATTCTATTTTTTCAATTTCTTCATCCATATTAGTGTTTTGAATCAATGAAATCTATTAATCTACATCACTCAAGATATTATTAACCACCTTGATAACCTTATCCCTTTTCTTAAATCCCAAATGAAGAAATATATTCTCTTAGAAACTTATCCAATGATCAGCTACAAATTGTTCTGTATTCCCATTGAATATTTGTGGTTGTTGTCACATGAAGTGGTATAACATTGTTACACCACATTATGTATTAGAATACTAAATATGGGTAAGGTTATTTCTCAAAACCAGATTCATTTATCCTAGTGTAGTTATAAGATGTTCGACTCTAGTTGCTACTCTAGTTCCAACATTATTATCATTCATAGGAGGGAAATCCCGACATAGAATACGTGCATTGATATAGTTTTCATTCCTCACACTTGGATCCATTTATAAAAATAAAATATAATAGATTAGATCATAAAATTATAAAAAATAATTTTTAATCTAAATCTAGTGAAACACTTAACATAAATTGTATATTAAGTTATAACAAATCTCTAAATAATAATATTGGAAGCTTTGGGAATATTCTCAAAGTATGTTATAGGGTTATTTATTTTCCTAATATATGTTTTCCTAAATCAAAATTCAAAAGTCTCTAATAAAATTTCTATGATACCAATAGTATAGACCCTAACTCCAGTAACCTGGAGTCGGTGCCTTACTTTATTACATTTTCATGATTACATGGAATTACATCCTAGAGGTCCTAATAGTTTAGTAGATTTGGAAAACTAGATTATAACATAACCATTATATTAAAACAAGAAATGAAATACAACATAGTAACCCTATTTCAGATTCCCCTATTCTCCTAGATTATCAATTCATGTTAATCATAATATACAGCTTGGAATCCAAGAGAAAAGTAAAACACAATGGGGTGAGCTCAGATGCTCAGTATGGGTAAGAATAAAGATAAAGATACCATAAATAAACATAAAACATAAGTAATGGTGAAAAAACACATTCCATTAAAACATAATCTTGAACATAATATGGTAGGAATAAAAGCTATTAAAATAATGCTACATAAATAATCACATAAAAATGATACTTACCCAAGGATATTATACTAGTTGAATAATCACATGTATTATCAATAACTAATATCATAATGAGGGAATGTATAATATGAAACATCATAAACAAACCATCAACACCTTGACCAACAATTATATATAAATAGGTAGGGTCTTTACCAAAATTGAATTTATTTTTCCTCATGAGTCCTACCGATGCACCGAGGTACTATAGCAAGCCCCACCCAATGCATATTATGTCCAATGTGTTCCTCATATGAAAGGTGTGAAACTTCATCATTATATACATTCATATTGAAACTATATAACATTATTATTCATTAGAAGAACTTTAGGAATGAAAAATTCATCTTTCATATCCATCTATTAATGTATGAAATGAAGTGGGATTATCTCGAAGGATAACCCAAAAATGATATTATGCTTATGATAAAGAGATAAATTAAGTAATTTTATTTTTTCATATTCATATATATATAGTAAAATAATCCCTCAACTCTAGTAAAAAAAATTTGGAACAAAAATATTATCCGTTTACTTTCCCTACTAGGAAATCAATGGTATTTTAACCAATATCAAATTTATGGTTTTGTGGTGGTAAACATTCTAATGAACATTTTCTATATCACTCTAGATAATAACCTTATAGTTATATTTCTTATCCATTACCATGATTTCATTTACCACTAATGTTTTACTATAGGTAAACCTAGTTTTGTGGTGACCATCACATAGTCCTTTCCCTGCATTTAATATAAAGTTTTATTAACCATGATGAAGTTGTGGGATTTCCACAAGGGTATTTTAAAATAAAAACGCCATGGTTACCAATCATAAGTTTAAATTATGAGGATGTAAATTATTAAAGTAGGGGAGAATGTAACACTCTAAGATTTTATGGTATGTTTCTTTTAACTTTAATAACTTCGGTAGCTTACATTGCACACAACACCGAGCTCAAATGAACCATGATATACAATTAGATATTAACATGAACATTGAAATAATAATGTGATCATTATGAATAGTAATATGTAAATTAGAGTAATAAAATCACGTATGAAAGTATAAATAAAATTTAGATATATCATAAATGAAAATTTGATATATTTATATCATGGAATATGTAAATAAATGTTTTAAAAATTATAAATTACATGTTGGAATTTTTTTAACGTAAATGGTTATTTAAATTTTATAATTAATATTAGTATTTAAAAGAATTTTTATTTCTTATAATAGATTCATAAATTAGTATTTTTTCCATATTATAATTATAAGTAAATTTTAAGAGACCATAATTAAATTTTCTATGTGTCATAAAATCACTTATAATATTAAAATCTGTATTTTTTGAATAAATGGTGAATTTAATTAGAAATTAAATTTCTCATATTTATAAATATATTTCTATAAAATAGATTCCAATTTTTAAATCATCATGATGAAATAATCTAACAGTGATTTTTTTAATTTTATAAAATACTTTAATTTTTGTATGAATCATAAAAATACCGTTTTTTCACATAACAGGTGTAACTCAAATTACATCATCCATAATAAAATAATGACACAACACGTTATATAAATTTAGTTTTGGAAATGGTATATTTAATTTCATAAATAGATAATTAAAATAAAATAATCTCAATTTTCAAATGTAAGAAGAACTTTACAAAACCTAAAGTCAAAAGTGACTTCTTACAATAACAATGTTTCTTTCTTTCCACATTTATTTTTAATAAACAAATGAATTTGAATTATAAAGGCTATTTAAAGTATTAAAATCATTATATTATATTAATATATTTTTTATATTTTTTAAAAAATAAATATTAAAAGTTTTAACTCTGTTATATTACTTTATTTAATATTTTATTCTTAAAATACCCCTCTCTTTAAGTATAAGTAACCCCACTCCATTCTCTTGGAAAAACACTCCTACCACCAATTCCAAAGAAATATATCTTCCAAAATAATACCTATTAAGGCTATTGTAACCCGTAGTATCCTTATAAATTAATACAACTCCAGACACCAAGGATTTATAGTGTCGTACAAGGGAAGCTACACCGGGGATTAAGTAAGTTCTCATCCACTTCTCTCTATTTTTAATTATTATTTCGTTTCTATTTATTTTTACACCAAAACTTTCACATAAAAACATTAAATAGAATAACTAGGAATTAATTTAACATTATATTAATTATTTTAATCTTATATATCTATGATACTACCATTAATGTGTATATATATATATATATATAAATTTAAAACATCTTCTTCCCACTCTTCTGATAATGTCTTATCAAAGGTTGATTAACCAGCTACAGAGGCATTTCCATGTCAACACATATAAACACAATCTCGAGTGGATATTATAAACTATATAAACAAGTAATTATATTTATTATACTCTTATATATATTTAATTATACTAATGTATACATTAAATTCAATAAAATAGCAAAATCATTTGAAAACGAGGAATTTTTTAGTAAAACATGATATCAAAACGCTTCAATTTTCTTCAACGTAAATTAAAAAATATAATAGAATGACTATAATTTACAAATATTTATTTAAATGATTATAATTAACTTATGGATAATTTTTTTAGTAAATATAATCTTATTATTCATGAGGCACAAACACGAAAAAATTAAGTGGGAATTAAGGTTAGGGTTTCTCATCTCACTTTTATTAATGTGAGATATGTCTTATTCACCACTTATTTTTTTTGATTGGTGTATTTATATTTAATTAAGACATATAATATAGTTAATATATTTATATTCCAGATATTAAATGTTTCATTTGAAGATTATTAATTTTTGGGGCATAAGGTTCAGCTGTTTGCAAGGTGATAAGGGAATTCTTAACCTGATGTCAATTCTTTAGGTTAAAAATCTTCTCGGATGATTATGTAATGATATTATTATGTTTTAAATAAATATTCATTTTCTTAAGTTTTATTTACTCTTTATATGTTGATTTAACGATAATATAAAAAATTGATTCATTTGGTTATGTCTCACACTTTCTTTTAAAAATACTCTTAAATGTTTATTTTTTTCAAAAATTAAAAGAAATATTATTTAACTTATATGGCATGAGTGTCTTTCCCCACTTTCATGATTCCTTAATGTTTTTAGAAATAATTTAATGGTTTATAAGGATAATTAAAAATGAAATTATTTCTCTTATATTTACATATATTTTTAAATAAATGATTCTAAATTAAAAAGGGAATTTCAATCAACAAATTTTCAATGATTTTGTTTTTGTATTTTGATCTATGTCAATAACCTCTACTGAATATTATGATTAATTTAGTTTTATCTATTATGATAACATCTATCATATTTTATTTAATGGTTTATGATAATTTTGACTATAGTTGTACTATCTTGATACTATTCCCCATATTACTTTGGATAGGTTAAAAAAGATTTAGAACTTGTAAAAAGGATTTTTTTTAAAGTCTCTTAATACTTTGTAAACAGTCAAACCATATGTACTATAAAATTAATGATCATAAAATGAAACATTTAATACATTGAGTATGAATATATTAATTATATGGTATATCAAAGGTAAGTATAAATACACCACACACAAGAAATTAGTGGTGAATAAGGAATATCTTATAGAAATAAAAGTGAGATGAGAAACTCTTACCTTAATTCATGCTTAATTTGGTCATGTTTGGGATTCCACGATAATAAAATTATATTTATTAAAAAAATGATCAAATGATTAATTTTAGTTATATATAGAACTATTTATTAATTATTATCATTGGATTATATTTCATAATTTCCATTGAAAAATTTGATGCGTTTTGAAATGATGTTTTACTTAAAAATTTCATGTTTTAAAATGATTTATCTATTTTATTAAAGGTAATTCGTGTACTAGTATAAGTAATTAAAGAAGAATATAATGCATATAGTTACATGTTTACATAGTTTAAAATATCCACCCTTAATGATGGTTATATGTGTTGACATGGAAATGACTCTGTAGGTGGTTAACCGACCTTTGACGAGACATTATCTGGCGATATGGAAGAAGAAGTTTTAAAATTTTACATATATTTATATAGTAGTATGATACGTACAATAGGATAATATTATTAATATGATTTTAACTTACTACTTAATTAATCACTTTAATGTTTGGTTGGGAAAGGGTTTGTGGGAAAATAAAGATAAGAGGAAGAATAATTAAAATGAGAGAGAAGTTGATCATAACTTACATAATCATCAGTGTATCTTCTCTTATACAACACTGAATCCCCTTGGTGATTCAAGATTTATTTCTCCAGAACATCTCTATGGGTTCTAATAGGATTAATAGGGATGATTTTGGTATATATGTTTCTTTTTAATAGGTGAGAGGAGTGGGTTTTCAAGGTAATGGGAGAGGGATTATTTATACTTAATGAGAGGGGAATTTTTAGAATAAATATTGAATAAAATAATATATCAATGGTAAAAAATGTACTGTTTATTTTTTAAAAATATAAATAAAATATTAATATATTATAATTAGTTTAAGAATTTAAATACATTTTATAATTCTAATTCATGAGTCCATTATAAAATAAAGTGGAAGGAAATAAAATTGTTATTTTAAGGAACCACTTTTGACTTTAGGTTTTGGAATGTTCTTTTTAGGTTAAGAAATTGATTTTATTTTATTTTAAGGAATCAATTACAAAATTTAATATTCCAGGGTTGAACCTAATTTTCTAGAAAATATTATGTCTTTATTACATAATAAATGATGTTATTTTAGTTACATCGGTTATGTGGAAAACTATATTTTTAATATTCAACTAAAAATTGAAGTAGTTCAGAAAATTACCAAAAAACCACCCTTGGATAATTTAGACGTGTTTAATTAAAAAATAAAATCCATTTTATGGAAATAAATTTATAGATACTAGAAATTTAATTTCTAATTAAAATAATTATTTATTTGAAAAATACCGATTTTCATATTATAACCGATTTCATGAAACATTGAAAAATTAATTATAGTCTCATGAAATTTACTTATAATTATAATAAAAAATACCAATTTATTAATATATTATAGGAAAATATTTTTTCATCTTAATTATCACATTAATTATAATGTCATAAATAAATATTTATATTTCCCAAAAATACAAACACATAATTTTCCATTTTTAAAAAATTTATTTACACATTCTATGATATAAATATACCATATTTTAATTCATGAAATGCCTAAATTTTATTTATAATTTCATATTTAAGTTTATTATTCTAATTTTTAGATTCATATTCCTAATGATCACATTACTATTCCATCATTCATGTTAATATCTAATAGTATATCGTGGTTCTATTAAGATTAGTATTTAATGTAATGTAATCTATCAAAGTTGTTAAATTTAAGTGATATATACTATAAAATATTGGGGTGTTAAAATTTCTCCTTGTATTCTTTTGTTGATGAAATGGTGGTTGATATTGTTATTGAGATCATTGATCTTGTAATTATATGGTAGGTCTGAAAGCAGATTGTGTAGGGGACCCAAGTAGACCCATGTTTTGGTTCTTTGGAGGAGTATCCACTGGTTCCTTCCAACCGAGATTTTGGTTATTGTTTTACCAGTTTATATCTTAATTATTTCCATAATTTTTTTTGTTGTAGCTAGAAAATTTGTTTTCATACATTTTTTCTTAGATATGTTATATAGATACATGGAATAATCATAAGGACCACTGCAGTGTGTGAACTGTTTATCATTAGCTACATGAGTTGACTATCATTTTATTGAGAGATTCAAATTATGAGGCAACAAATGTATGTGAATGAACATGATGACCTCTTTATTTCCATCTAGAAAAATCTGCTTGCCACATGAAACCGTGTTTTTCCATGTTTTGAATTAATGTGTACATATATTCCAGATCCATATCTATTAAGAGGTTGTTAGTAGTAGTGTTTATTCCTAACGTACTCTTGGGTTGTAGTCCATAATATAAAGCTTATATATGGTTATCTAACTTCATCCCAGGATGATGAAAATTTATCAACATGGACTAGAATGCTTCCCAATCTTTTCTTAGAGATTATTATTAAATTTGGAAAAAGGAGCTGTGGTCACCCTTCTTTTAAAAATATTCTGCCACTGTGTAATACTAATCAAGAAAATTGCTTCTTAGCACTTCCTAGGTGGAGACTATATATGGGTCAAGGCCTTCCAACCACTCTTTATCTTTTCCTTGCAATGATAATTGAAAAAATCTCATGATCAATATATCTTCAGTCACCCTGTTTTATATAAATGTGTCACAAACTTCGAGAAATTATTTCTCAGGAATATAAGTGTATTCAATGCTCAAGCCTTGAAATTGAACATGTTTTTGGAGAAATTTGATCATCGAAAAATTTAGTTCACAATGATTTTCTTGAATTATTATACTTTTTATGCCAAAGATGACTTCATTTATATTGGGTCTTAATTATTATCTCATTATATTACTTCATCTTCAATTATCTAGATGGTTTTGAAAAAAGGTTTGGAATTATCCACTTAGAGGGATTGGGATGTTAGTCTTAGCACTTTCCTCCCATGGTTTAATTTGATTTTAAAAATAGATACAAATTAGATCTTTCTATCTTCTTTGGTGTTTTAGTTTTGGATTAGGATATGGCTCATTTTTTAATAGAGTAAAATCATGAGTGTTCACCATCTAGGAAAATTATGCCTAACGTAAGGTAAATTTGAGATTTTTTTAATGCTAGATGTGGGTGCGATCCTCTAAAACAATGCTATAAATTTTGAGTGTACTATCACTATGCGTCTAATTTTATAAATTTTAAAACCCACTAGCTAGTAAAGAAGTGGTTAGTGCGGTAAAACCATTGAGATCGTGAGGTCTAATTCAGTAAAATTGTCAATTCTAATAGTGTTCAAAGGATAAATAAATTGAGTGGATTAATATTTTTTATTATTTTAAATATTTAGAAAGCTATTGAAATAGAATAAAATAAAATAAAACATGGAAGATTAACTTTTACCAGTAAAATATGTCTAGGATGATGACACCGTATTAAAACTACTAGTTAAATATGAAAAAATATTTTTTTTATGATTAAATTTTTTTTTCAGATTAATTATCACTAGTTCTGAAAGTATAAGACTTTTTTAGAACCTCAGCTTTATATATTGTAATTTATTTAATTTAATATTCTATTTTGTTATAAATAAATTAGGAGACACATTTGAGTACCCAAACCCTTGATAGAATGACACAACCAATTTCTCAAAAAAATTCACCACCTATTTTCACTATAATCAGCTAAAACTGTTAACCTTATTAGTATCACCTAACATAATAAAAATTAAAATGTTTGATTTTAATATTATTAAATAATTTCAGAGAAAATAAAATTTAAATAGGTAAAACTTAAACTAAAAATATATTCAATTGAAAATTTTACCGTAAAATAAAATGTCAACATGGCATATGTAGTTATTATTCTACTTGATCAACATCTCGACACAGAACAAATACCCTGACATTACAACTGATAAAATAAACATGGTAATAAAATGATAATGAATTAAAAATATACATGTTTTACCAAAATGATGATCGTATTGATCATCACTCTCCTTACGTTTAGTACCCACAACCCATCTATCTCTGAAATGTGAATTTGAACCTCCACACACTCTGACAATGCCCCAACGCTATCCACAACCCCCTATGATAAAAACACATACAACCTAGGTAATGGTGTGATGTATCGGGCCCAAAACAAGGGGTTGGAATCAGCTTGGTGTGTCGCGTTAGATCTTTTTAAGGGATTCATGATTGGTTGGGACACAATAGTACTTATAAAGATGCACAATAGGGGTTTTGGCATGGCGATTTATAGTTGATGAATGAAACCCACCTGTAGTATGCATAGGGAAGTGGTGGTTCGTCCACCACAATGTAGGGGATGGTCTTTGATGGCACTACTGGTGTGGATTTCCTTTAGTAGATTTGTTGTGCGCTAGAGGTGGGGTCTTACATTATAGGATAAAGGTGATGATGATGGGTGTTATAGTGGAAGAGGGAGGCGGCAACCAGTGGTCACATAGTCTAGGAGGAGGAGAGGTCATTTGAGGTGGGTTATTTTTTGGGGGGTTTTATGTACCCTTTCTATGCATCAAATAGGTGGAGTAGATGACCTCTACAGATCCTCTCCATAAAGATGAAGGTGTGCCTACTTGAAACACAGAAAGATAAAATTTTAAATTCTAAATGTAAATTTCAATTTATCTAAATGTTAAACAACAATAATAACAATAACAACAATAATAAAAATAATAATAGAATTAAAATTATATAAATATATATTATACTTATTATAGAAATAAAAATTATAAGATAATGATAAATTTGTATATATATATATATAAATCGAATTATATATACCAAAATAAAGATATAATTAGATAAAAATATGATTATACATATAATAATATGACTACTATTAAATATAAATATAATTTTATAAAAATAATAAAATAATAAAATTAATAATCCTATTATTAATGTTGTTAATATTTATAATGATATAAAATAATACATAACACTAATTTATAAAATTAATATATATACAAATAAATATTCATAAACTAAAATAAAACTAATATTTGTGAAACTACTAAAAATATTAATATATTTTTAGATATATATATATAAATTAACATAAACTAATAAAACAAAGTTCAAAAATTGAAATAATTAACTAATATTATAAAAATAATAAAAACACATAAAAAATATGGAAATGAACTAAAAATACTAAGAATGGTTAAACTAAATTACTAAAACTAAGTGAGAAAATTATAAAAATGTTAGTGAAATACATGTGCATCTGTATCATTACAACATATCCCTAGTTGAGAAAATGTAAGATAAGGGCTATTGTAGTTGATGTATAGAAACACCATAAAAATGTCATCAAAAACATTTTTATGGAAAATATCATTTACCTTTGAAAATCTTTTATAAAAACTAAAAACATCAAGAATATTAGGAAAAACATTTTCTTTTAAATTTTTTTTTGTAAAATTATAGATGAATATTCAAAACATTGGCCGGTATAGATGAAATAAATTCCATTTATGCCATTTCCATTAAATCATAGATTCCTTTCACATTTTAGATAAAAAGTCAAAAGTATCTCATTCAGAAAACAACAAGAATATTACTTTTAAATCATTCATAAAAAAGTAATACGTGGGTAAAATGAATTTAAAATCATAGGATAAAAGTGAAAATGTCTTTGGAAACCTTTTTTAAACATGGTCATGGAAGGGAAAGGATTTTCAACCGAATAGTGAAATAAAGTCATATTTTCTTTAAACCATTTTTTCAATCGTTATAATTACTACTGATAGGGAAAATTGTACTGTTATTTAAAAATATCATGAATAACCATAGTAGAATAATATATATTGGGTTTAAGATGTAAATTGAAAATAATTATCCTAAGGGAGACTTAAACATAAACAATCCTGAATAATGATGAGATTGGGAAATAAACTCTTACCACTTTGGTAACATTTTAATCGTAAGCCCCATGAAATAAATAAATTTAAATAAAACATTTAAATACCTTGAAGATAAATATATTCATTATATAAAAAATTAAAGTTGTAGTATACACACCACAAAAAATGAAAAAGTGGTGAATATGGCATATGTCTTATATAAGTAAAAGTGGGACAAGAAACCCTTACTTCAGATTTGAATTCCTTCATATGAATTCAAAACTAATGTATAATTAATATATATTAAGTATAAATATATAAAAAACCAAAATAATATATATAACTCCTTATATGATTTAATTATAATTTTTTTCCACATATTTAATAATAATTCTTTATTAAAATCACTATTCTAGGTGAAAACCGATTAGTTATTCATGTATGATTTTGTTCGGTAAATTTGGTATTTGTAATTTGATCATGGTTCCATTATATCTAGGATTTCCCTAATGATATAATTATTAGAAATATTAATCATATATATATTTATATTAATCCATAAAAACTAGAGATTAAAAAATGAATTACACCTTTTATAGAGACAATATGTTGTATGTATGCATGATTGTTGTCTCCATTTTTTTAATGGATGGAGGGAAAGAAATATAAATAATATT
The DNA here is from genome assembly GCA_963277665.1 of Viscum album. Lineage (NCBI taxonomy): Eukaryota > Viridiplantae > Streptophyta > Magnoliopsida > Santalales > Viscaceae > Viscum > Viscum album. The sequence goes on along the minus strand of OY728157.1, from coordinate 1,265,889,149 downwards.
TAATTTTTAAAGAATAATTTTTATATCATATATATCATATATATTCATTAAATATATCTTTATTACCATCCATGTCAAAATATAAATGAAAAAAGTATCGCATAGCTATGTGGAGGTGGTTATGTACACGTATGTGCTAATGACGTTATCGTTTTCCAAATAATTTTGAATGTAAGATGGTAGATGTGATATTATAATTTCATAAGTATATTTGTTTCATACATATACATTATATCCATAATTATATCCATATGTGAGAGGAATTGATGAAAAATAAATTACATCAATTTTCGAGGTGGTAGTCCGTAGTACACATGATCGATGGATTCATTTAAAATTTGATGGAAGAGGGAGTGGATATAGGTTATTTAATTGACATAATAACATCCCAGTATATGTAAATTATTGGTGTTGTTATTTTACCATAAAATACTACAAAATATTCTTTTAACAGTTCCAAAAATTATTATTTTTTCTACACTTAAAAGTGCTGACAATCTAAGCGATATTAAAAGCCCTTAGCCTTTATCAATGCTAAAAAAAAGTGGTGATAAAGGGTGTAATTTATCACTGCTGGATGAAGTAATGATAAAGGGTACCATTATTATCCCTAGATGAAGTATTGATATAGGTTTCCTTTATTAGTTCTATATGTGGAGCTGATAAAGGGTAATATTTATCAGTTCTAGATGAAGAACATATAAAGGGACCCTTTATCAGTGTCAGATAAAATGATGATAATATAAATTTTAGCTAATAAACATATGCAGCCCAAAAAATACATGAAACAACCTTATAAAATAAAACTCAATCAAAATACATAAAAATAAATAGAAATATATAGTATTCTGGACTGTAAAAAAAATAACATATTGTACTATCATTTTAATTTAAAAATTACATACAAATTTTTTAAATTAATGTCATATTCACAATTAACCACAGAAATACTACCCATATAAAAAATAAAAACCAGTAGAATATTTACTGTGATAAATATCCATATAAATGTGTGTCCTTGTAATAAAAAAATGTTTATTTTAGTCATATTAAATAAATAAATAAATTAATTATAATTTTAAAGTTATATAATCCACATATGATAAATTATATTGTTAATTACTATATATATTGATTATATTATTGGTTTTTAATGCATCAAATTAATTTATGGTCAATTCCTACACATTAGAAATATATTATGGATATTTTTCAAATGTTTGAAAAAATATAAGTTTGTTTACTCCTTTTTGACTACTAAGACATGTTTTAAACTAAAATGACACTTATTTTGAAAACATACAATTCAAGTCATATCGAATACATTTTTTGTTGTATTTGATGTAAGATCAATTTATACACATCAAAAATGATTCATGGATCATCTTTCTAAATATTGAAAAAAATATAAGCTCATTTTCTCAGATTTGGCTATGTGAGAATCATTTAAAACTAAAATGACACTTATATTGAAAACACGCACTTTGAGTCATACCAGCCATATCATGTGTCATATTGACATGAAGTTGATTACTATATGACAAAAATGAATTATGGATCATTTTACTAAATTGTTAAAACAAATAGAGCATTTTTTCTTAGTTTTTTCAATTTAAGGAATATTTTAAACTAAAATGGACGTTATATTGAAAACAGACACTTTTAGTCATACCAACTAAATCATGTGTCTAATTGATGTGAAGTTTATTCCTATATATAATTAATGTATTGTGTCTCATATCCCTAATGTTTTAAAAAAATATCTGAGCTTGTTTTCTCGGTTTAGCTATTTGAGGTGCATTTTAAACAAAAATGACACCAATATTGAAAACATGCACTTTGAGTTATACCAACCAGATGGTGTGTTAGCTTTATGTGAGGTCGATTCCTACATGTAAAAAATTTAGTTCAAATCATTTTTCTAAAATTTTAAAATAAAATGATCTTATTTTTCTAGTCATGTCTATGTGATACTATTTTTAAACTAAAATGGAAATTTTATATTAAAATCATGCACTTTGAGTCATATTGACCACATCATCTATCAGATTGATGTATGATCAATTTATGCACATCAAAAATTAATTTTGGATTATTTTACTATTGTTAAAAAACAATCTGATCTCATTTTCCTAGTTTTGTCTCTGTAAGGAACATTTTAAACTAAAATGACACGTATATTGAAAACACACACTTTGAGTCATACCTACCACATCGTGTGTCAGATTGATGTTCGCTAAATTCATACACATAATAAATATATTGTGGATAATTTTCATAAATTTTTAAAATAATATGAGCTATTTTTATTGGTTTTGGTTATGTGATATGTGATTTAAAATAAAATGATGCTTCTATATTGAAAACATGCACTTCGAGTCATATTGACCATATCGTCTGTCAAAATGTCAGGGAGTCAATTCCTACAAATCACAAATGAATTATCCATTTATATCCTAATGTTTAAAAATAATAAAATCTCCTTTTCTCAATTTTGGTTATGTGACACACGTTTTAAACTAAAATTATTCTTTTATATTGAAAACATGAACTTCAAGACTTATCAACTACATCATGTGTTGGCTTGACATTTTTTCAATTCCTACACAACATAAATGAATAATGGATCATTTCCAAAATTTTAAATACAATATAAGATCTTTTTATTGGGTTTTTAAATGTGATACACATATTAAACTAAAATGAAACTTAAATTGAAAACACACAGTTTGAGTAATACTGACCACATCATCTATCATATTAATTCATGATCAATTCCTACACATACAAAATGAATTGTGGATCATTTTTCCTAAAGTTTCAAAATAAAATTTGAGCTTGTTTAGAGGTTTTGATCATGTAAAATTTGTTTTAAAATAAAATAAAACTTTTATATTGAAACACATACTTAGATTCATAACGTCTATATCAGGTATTATATTAACATACAATCAATTATAACACATCACAAATGAATTATGGATTGTTTTCATAAAAGTTTAAAAATAATTTTATATTTTTTTCTTGATTTTGGTGATGTGACACATGTTTTAAATTAAAATAACACTTATATTGAAAACACTCTCTTTAATTCATACCGACCACATCGTGTGTCTGATTGGATTAAGGTCAATTCCTCCACATGATCAATAAATTATGTATTTTTTCCAAAATCATGAAAATTTTCTGAGTTTGTTTTGTTTGTTTTGACCATGTGATTGATGTTCTTACCTAGAACGACACTTTGATATTGAAAACAAACACTTCAATTCATACCAACCACAATGGCTGTCGAATTGACGAACTTTCAATTTCTACGTATCAAAAATTAATCGACCACATTGAGTGTTGGGATTATGTGCAGTCAATTCGTACACATTAAAAATGACTATTGGATAATTTTACTAAAGTATTAAAATAAACTAATTTTTTTATTGGTTTTGATTATGTGATGTGTATTTTGACCAATGTGTAAATTTAAAAAAATAATTATTAGATAAAAATGATAAGAAAAGTAAAAAAATCAAATAAAATGGTGATAAAATTATCCAATTAAGTTCTAGGATGTCACCAATTCATGATGTATATATATATATTCTAAAACCATGTATTCTTCCCTTTTGATTCTAAATAAATCGATTTCCTTCATTAACTTTATCATTGATAAATAGTTCAAAAATAGTATATTAGAATTCTTGATATTAATGATTCACATCCCATGTGTATCTATAAGGTCATAGCCTATACTAGATCACAAAAAATGGTAGGTAATCACTTAAATTCTAAGTTAGAAAATATTCTAATCCCATATATGTTTCCCACTCATATCTAAAAAAATTAATTCTTTTTGGAGAATGTATATTATTTTCAATCTTGGTAGTACTGGGAAAATATATGAAAAAAAATGATTAAGAAATATTTTTAATGAAATTGAAATTAACATAAGAAATTACATGTTTGAGGATGTTAATATTTTGATGGTATATGTTATCTCTCCTAAATTTGAAAAAATAATATCCAAATTTTTTGTTCTATTTTTCATTTAACACCACAAAAACATTGACCAAAAAAGTATGTTTTTTAAACATATTTTCAGAGTTAAATATTTCAACATATAACTTATTATATTTATATTTGAATTAATCCATATAATTATTATTTTTATTCAGCAGCCTTATAAAATGATATAGCATATATTTACATATCACCTTATCATAAAACTATTCTCATTAAAAAACAAATTAAAGAAAATTTATTTTTGTAAATCTATAAGATATTAATTATAGTGAATTATAAATTTACAATACACATAATGTGTGGTTGGTTTGATGAAAATAAATGCATTGGATCAAAAAAATAAATGTTTGGGGTGTCTAAATTGATTGCGATCAGAATCAAGTGTTTCCTATAAAAACAAAAATAAATAATCAATGACAAAAAATAAAAATATATTTTATATGATTAGATTTCATACTATTACCCACGCAGTGTATGAATAAAAATTGAATGTTTTCTATTATTTTCATCTCAAATTCCTTAATCAGCTCATATTTTTTATTAATAATTTATTTCAACTCTAAATAAATTTCATCAATTGATATCATACACGGGCTAATGAATATAAATTGTGTTTCGTAGGGTTTTTTCTTTATATATTAGTAATATAAATGCTGGTAGAAAATATGAATAATTAACAAAATTAATGATCATAATAGATCATTTATTGGACATATGTATTATGAAAATGTACCATATGTATGTATTCACAATTGAGACTCTCATTCATTCAAACATGAGAATCTAATTTATACTCTCATGACCAAACTGTTTCCTTAATGAAACATCCAAATATTTTTTTCTTCATATTGAATTAATATAGGAAGCATATCCATATTTGAACATGGTGTCTACAAGAAGTCTTAATGTAATATATGTTGTAGTGGAACTAGTGGGGAGAAGGTACTCCTAGATTGTATTTTTGTTTTCTTGGTTAATTTATTGGATTTTCTTAATCCAGACTTCCATTCCCCCATAATTTTATACATTTATAATACCATATCTCACATCAGAACTTATTGATCAAATATTATAGTTTTTTAATTTGAAAAAAATTGTTAAGGACATTCCTCATGTATCATTATAATATTAAATGACCATGCTTTGATAGTTCCAATAACACCATTAACCATTGTAATATTTTAATCGCTGATTGGAATACGAAACTCATTACACGGCTCTTGAGCTACTTACATCCCCACTATCATGTGATATTTTTAGAGTTCGTTGTCATGAAACATGTCTCTTAGGATATTATACACTGTACCCATCACAATAAGGTAGTTCATGGGTGTTTATAGATAGAAATATCTTAGAACATTACCCTATATAATTTTAGAAATATAAATTTATCAAAAGTTGTTTTGTTGTTCATGTATTGATCTCTGTTTCACTACTAGTTTTCTTTGACCCCTTCACATATATAGGTCTCCCAAACTATATTGGACAATAAAATATTGAAAAGAATCTATTTTTTATCAATACTTTCTTCTTTTGATATGAATCTTATTACATTTTTTATTCTCAAAATATGTGTGATGAGGCATTATAAAACCTACACCTCTAAAGTGACCACATTATCCCAACCAATTCAAAAAAATAAATGTTTTTTTCATCAGGTATGGTGATGTACATTACTTGTGTCTAAACCATATATAAAATATGAACATAAATAGACATTTTTCTGTGATCTAAAAAAATCATAAAGAATTACAATTATTTTATACTTACACATCTTTCCCATACAACATGTGTGTTTTCATTAACATGTTTACCCTCTTTATTTACACAGACCTCCTTCCATAACACATGATGTGGAATTTTAGTGGATTCATATTTTTTTCATCAATTTGAATATAAAAACGAAAAATAATTTATATCATGTCACATAAAACATTTATTTTAGATTTCAAATATACACCATTTTATTCTCTAATGAAACGTACTAACTCCTTGATTTGTGGTAGGGGTACTTTGGTTTTAATGCACATTGTATATTTTCATTAATCTTTTATGGTTTCATAAATAAAATTTTGAAATTAATATTAGTTATAATATATAATTTCAAATAATATATTATCAAATAAAAATTCAGCTGAAATGATTTCTCATAGAGACAAATAATGAAATCAGTCCATGTTTTATGATTTGAAATGAGTACATAAGTAACTCGTGGATGGGGATTTACATTCCCCTCATTATCCCTAAGATGAAACTTGGTAAGTAGTGTTTAGAACCCTTTATTGGATTTACGAGTGGTCATTAAGACATAATTATTATGGAAAACATCTAAAATAAAAAAAACTCTGAACGGAATATTGAAAAGAAAATTGACATTTCAATATATTATTTTTTGGTAAAATAGAGAAAGTATAACTTAACATTATATTAATATGTTTTCTAAGGGTTTCTCTCATTATTGTATGTACATAGGAAGACAAATCTATATTAATGAGCACATTCATTCTCATTGTGATTCCAAAATAAATAATTAACATTTACTTGTTGGTGTCAATAGGTTGGTTGCGTTGATTCCAGAAAACCTAAAATTTTATACCCTTACTTCTTTCCTTGATAATTTTAGTCAACATAGTGATGTTAATCCATTCTTTTTTTCATCAACATGTTGTTTCTCCCATAATTATTATATAGTTTCAGCATCAACTATCTATTCTTCCCTGATATTGGTAATATAATCATCTGTAAAAGTCATTGTCTGCATGAGTAGTAAAAAATTTAATTTAGATTATTTTAATATAGTAGAGAGCTCATAATATTATGATGAAAATCATAGTATATTAAAAAACACTTTAATATACTCATTGAACTGTCTTTTCTATAAAGGTTGAAAAAATTTGGCTCCACTCTAGGGAATCCAAATGCCCTCTTTGTGGTCCCCTCTAACATACATGATATTGACTACAATGGGACCAACATGAAATGATTGTGATTTAAAAATGAAAGTTTCAACCTCAATTAAATTTTTATCTAAACCTACTATTTTTTTAGCCTTCAATAAGAAAAATGACCAATTTTGGTTTTATGACTCTAAGACATAAAATACCTTCACTGATTGTGATTCCTTTATAAAAAAATCATCATTAAACACATCCACACTAAAGTTACCTTTAAAATACCCATTTTATAAAATTTTACTACAATCCTATTATTAACCCATTTTCACCAGAAAATTAAATCTCTAAATATTTAATAATCCAAATCATATATCTATTCGATGAGGAGGAAATACGAAATATGCAGATAAATTGGATTTCAATCCTTGGAACCAGATATATGCATCTCTTCCACCACTAATGTAACTCTACTATTTTTCATCAAACTAAGAGAATCAAGTTCTTTTGAATAAAATATATAACCTTTAATTACAAAGCTATTATAAAATATAACATTTTCATTTGGTCATCTGGCTATCCATAAATGTTGTTTGGAAATTCAATTCAGATTCTTATATAAATCATAATAAATATAATCCTGGAACCATCCTATAAACTATTAATTATGCATATTTGATATCCATCTTTTATCCCTTGATGGATTCAATTGTCTAGGAATTGCTTTGTGGGATTCAATATATGGATAAAAATATTCACTATTAAGTAAAATTTATAGGTTATCATTCTCTCACTTTATGATATTAATTGTAACAACTTCTTTTCCAAAAATCCCTTCACCCATAATGTGTCTATTGTGATGAGACTTTGGGAGACTAATGATCTAAAAATATAATATGTAATTGGTAGAAAATTCAATAGCTTCTTCAAAAACATATCATTTTACAATAAAACCTTAGGTAAAACTTTGATTTATGACACACCATTTCAAAATATTTATATACCATTCATTGGGGTACATAGGTCTATGATGGAAAGAATAATATATTCAAACCTCTCTAACTATGTTAACCATTATGTGGACCATTATATCAAAGAATTATGGTGGGAAGAACATCTCTAATTCACACTATATGACTACAACCTCCTTATTCATGATTGAAAACTTTACTGGTTCTATAACTTTACTGTATAAGGCTTTGAAAAAGTAGTAGAGTATTGTTAATATAAGTCATACATTTTTAGGCAGAATACAATGTAAAGTGATGAGCATAAAATCTTTAATTGAAACATGTATGTCATGTGATTTTAGTACATGTAACTCAAAATTAGTATTTGGAGTGATGTACTCGATATTTTATGAATACCCCTATTTAAATTTTACCCTATTGGGAAAAATGAAAAATTGATTTTTTTTGTTTTCTGGAGATAGTGTAAGCTATTTGAGGAAGAAAATTATGAATTTTACCCATAAATGGTGCCAACTATTTACTTATCCCCATTCCATTCATTCACAACATAGTCTTGATTCCATATTTTGTTTTTTCACAAATATTTAGTAATGTAATAATAACTCTAGCAAATACATTTTTTCAACTTGCATGACATCGAGATAATTTCCGACGTACAAAAAATTACAGTATGGTAGTTAAAATAAAATAGATCTCTTTTTACATCAGGATTTAAAAAGGTTTTTTAATAACAGTTTAACAAAAATAGTGGTAATATTTTTTACTTTATCGAATAGTTGATCACCTATAAGATGAGTAAGTGTTGTGCCTTGTTTGTTATTACCATTGAATATTGTCAATCAAGATAAGTATTTATGTTATCAAGGTAAAAAATATTGATTTCCTAAAAACAAAATCTTTGAGGAATGTTTCAACTGAATTGAGTATGTGCATTCTCCATGAAACAGTCACCCCCCAAATTTCATTAATGCTATAGCCAAAAAATATTCATAAGCAAGAAAGTCATTTCTCAGCCTATAAAACAAGGACCACAATGTGAATTATTCACTTCTATGAGCATCACACATTATAACACATGTATATCACATCAATTTCATATTTTTGACCAATGGATACAAATAGGAATCAATATCATTTTTAGGATAATTTGTTCAAAATATAAGTAGAGACAAAATAATGAATTTTTGATTCATGCATAACCATGTCAGAAAGATATAATTTACAAACATTGTTGGCATTGTATTGTGAGTACTAATCTGTACACCAAGATGATTTATTAGATATATATAATGCAAGAAAAAAGTTTCTCAACACATTTCCAAATTCAAGAAACTCATAGAAAATTTTCATCCGCTAAGGAAAGTCTGTTGGATGACATAGTTTCTCATCTTTAATTACTACATCTGTATTCTAAGTCAATTGTCTCAAGGTTTTCTGATATCCATATTTTTTTCTAATCTATTTAATTATAAGAAATTACCATATAAATTTCAAAGTAGATGATTAATATTTATTAAAATGATCTGCACCACACTTAGGGTGGTTTATGAGATATTCAGTGTCCTTGTAAAACAATATGTAATAATTTGGAAATTTTTGTATTTATTTATAGATCATACCAATTTAAAATAGAATTTGTTTAGAATAATATGTTTGATAAGGAAGATTATTTTATTTTGGTATCATATTATTTAGGATACAAAGTAGCTCTATAAAGATGGTGTCGCTCCATCTGCTTCCAACCTTCAAATTATAAAACTTCAATACAAATTAAAAACATTGTGTATTTAGTACAAATAGTATACAACGGTTTCATATCACAACTATTTATCTTCTCAAAAAACATTGGACAACAATGAAGGTTTTATTCGGTTTCCATTTTCATTTCTTCCATATGATCTCCATCATCATTTACACTGATATTCTTATCAAATGATCCATAAACCACAATATCATCTTAATGATTATGAATATTTATTTTTTCCCTATGTTTTACCAAAATTTATAGATCTTCTCTATTCCATGGAAAAAATGTTCTTCTATATCTTTTAGACTGTTTTTTCTTGAATAACAATAACGTAAACATGGAAATAGGATTTGAGAAGGGTCTTATGCATGCTCTATTACAAACATGATAATCTCTTTAACTCTATATTCATACTATTCTATCATATGATTAGTGTGAATATATTTTCAATTAATATTCATTCGATTAGGTTCATAAAATATTCATTTTTCATATAAATATATAAATACATATAAGATATTGATAATCAAATTAGAAAGTTATAGATAATTATAATACAGGGGAACACAACATTTGAATTTTATTAATTATGATTTATAACAAGTCATCATTTTACATTAGGGTGGTATGAAAACAAAAACACAAGGCTAAACATGTGGCTCTTGGTCCAAGTTCTCGATTTGATGTTTTATGGGACAAAAAATAGTAATAAATATATTGGTAAACCAAATTTATTTATTTTTGGATGGCAGACTTCCCTTATGAATTCTTTTTCTTAATTGTTATTTTATTATGACATGTATTTCTAAATGTCTATAAAAAAATATTTTCTCATAACATACAAGGTAATGTAATAACTGGATTTTCACACAGGTTTATGGAGCATGGAAGTTCATGAAATAAATGGATGAAACTATTATTGATGATGGGTGTGAAGTTGGATTTCATGTTATTTTCTTTTTATGTAGACTATTCTAGACCATGTGATATAAGAATACCGAAAAAAATATTTTTATTATAACTCACTTATTAACCCCTATTTCAAAAATAGTAGAGCTATCAATCTTTGGTATATTTGAAATATCCCATAATATCAAAAAAATCTATTCTATTTACTTAAAAATGCCAAAAATAATTTCCATTAATAAAAATTCCAAAATATCAGTTTGCATGGATTTCATATCACTGAGATCCAAAAAATTTGACTCCACCTCTAAATAATTACCATTCTTAATGATACATAATAGATTAACATAATAATAATATTTTTTACTTAATCAAAACAAATAATTTAAACTAACTGGGCATTTTTTAGGAGACCATGCAACTACTTTAAATACCTAGTTGATGCTTATATATCATAATTATAAATTTAAACTTTCCTAAGATACATTACACACTAAAAACCACATATTATAGTTATGATTTATCTTCTTGAAATATTTTAAAATGAGTTTTACTCATTCTTTCCTGTGTATCTTTATAAAACGTCTAAAATTTCATGGAAATTCTACAAATGAATATGACATTTTTATAATTCACAAGAAAAAACAGTGAAACCCACCCCCAATATGACCATTTATTAATATTACACATGTTTTAAAGTGAAAATTTCAGTTTAAAATCTATATGACACTTGAACCAATATATAACATGAAAACATCATGTAACTAATTTTATATAAGAAATTCCATTATAAATTCAATAATTCAAATACATTATAACTCAATGATTCATCATACCAAATAGAAATCATTTCCAAAAACAAACACTTTCATAATTATTTAAATCATAACCAAAACAATGTTCATATAACCAAACAAATCACAACCCTAATATATTAACTAAAATAAAGGGAGTTTAAAGTTATTATATCAAGAAATGATTTAAAAAATATATATATATCCAAACAAGACATTACACTAAAAATGGGTTAATAAAAATCAAATTTGTTTCTTAAAATATAAGGGATTTTTTTATTTCTAAGAAAACCACTAAAACCAAAGATACAATAAAATTTACAGCTTCGAAATCCTTAAAAACTCTTTTTTCTAAAAAATCATACCAAACAAGAAATGAAACCATAAATGTAATTTATAAACAATTCAAAACTCATTAAAATACCCCATTAGATAAAAATTTATATATATATGAAAATAATAAGTTTAATATATTAAAATGATACTTTATTTGATAATAATTACTTTTACACTCTTTAAAAATATAGTTTATAATTTAACTCATGGAATAACCAACATTAGCTATTTCTTTAAAATAATTCATTACAAAATAAGAATCATTTAATAAATAATTTAAGTATCTTTTATACTAAAAATAATAGTGTTCAAAATCACTATAGATGAAAATAATAAAATTTATATATAAACATGAAAACTATAAATATACATTAATCAAAAACGTTAAAACATTTAAAAGAAAAAAAAATTAAAATCACATAAATATTTCAATTATAATATGTACAAATGAAATTAACAGAACAATTTTGAATTCAACATTTTTAAAGTATTTCACAAACATAAAGAACACTTTATAGTATTACCAAAACCCTTTTCCTTAGATTTTATTGGATATTTTTCATGAATGTAAATCCTCTATTATCAAACACATCCCTAATGGAAACCATCATCCAAAAAAACTCCAACTCATTCAAACTAAATAAATCTCAGCTTTTTTAAAAAATCATCTTAAAGAACCATTCAAAATTATTTAAATTAAAACATTAATGATTATAATAAATGAGATGAAAAATTTGAGTTTTCATTCCAATGCCTACTTTTTAAAACTAAAAATAATATATTCAAAATGAATACTTTTAATATATAAATGACTAAAACAAAATTAAATGAAATCAAATGAAATCAATTCCAATATTTTTTTTTGAAATGATACAAGTTATTATCCAGTTAAAGATACATTAAATAAAATTACACAAAATACCATGAAACAAATAAAAGTAGAGAGAACCCATTAAATATATTATAATAAACTTTAACAGACCCATTTAAATTAATTACATCAAATATATTTATAGATGATATAAAAAACTATAAAATGAAGTATCAAACCGTCACTAATTAGGCGACCAGTGTAGATAAATTTTTAATCAACGTTATATTGTAGTTCAATGATATTTAAATTAACATATGTAATGTTTAAAATATTAATGAAAATATTCCAATGAATTTAGAGCATATAATTCCATTTCCTTAATATCATAAAGTGCAAATAATGAATTAAGTTTCAATTTATTCTTTTTAAAGCCGCTTGTTTCCAAAATATGTTTTATATATAACAATTTAACCCAAGATTTTCACATTTAAATATACTGAAACACTAAAACATTAATTTCTTTATATCAAATAAAATTACAAATCATTAATTCTATCATAAAACATTCCTAAAAAATAAAAAATTAAATTAATTGATATCCCGAAATTACATTAGAATAATCAAAAATTACCGTTTTATTTCATAATCTTGATAATCTTATTCTTTAATTATTTAAGAAAAATAATTTCACATAGAAGTTTAAATTTAAATATTTTTGAAAACAATTATTATTAGATAATTAATTAAATATGTTCTTATAGATAAATCATTTTATATAATAATTAATAAATCTATCAATCACTATGAATGTCATTAAATAAATAAAGAAACCATTGAAAAATACATCAAGAAATGTTTTGATCAATTAAATAATCAATTATTACCATTAAGTAAAACATTAAATAATAATAAGGTTTATCTAATGAATTAAAATAAATAAGAATAAAACCTCCAAAATGTTCAAGTCAGCAAAATGTGGATTGTTTAATTTATAGTGATGGGGGAACCACCCCTATTTATAAGTCATTCGCCTCGATTAGAACTATTGGTGTGGATTGTTCGACATGGAAAACAAGACCCACTCAAAATATCAAACTTGGATAATACAAAACACCTTAGAAAGTGGCACAATTCAAGACGTGATTTGGACAAAATAATTAGTCAGACAAATCCCAATCAACTAGTTTTCCTCGACTGACTTTACCAGTGGAACTCCCAAATGGCCTATCCCTTAACAAAGGGGCGCTAGTAAGTCTAATCATGACTATAAAACAAACTTACCTCAATCTCACACTAAAATTCCTAGGATTCCCATGAATAAGTCGATGAGAAGTGAGGTTACGTTATAATGAATATTACTCTATCCTACATCCCAAAATACCCTTTATTCCAATATCGCATATATATATATATATATATATATATAATTACATCAACCAAATCAATATAAAATTCACCGATGAACAAAACTCATGGGATTATAATAAGGGCACAAATAGTTTAATCAAATAGGAGTTATTTAACGATGGTTCCAAAGAATCCTCTACAGTAAATACAGATAGGGTTATTTTTTATATTTCTCTAATTGAAAACATTTTAAAAATGATATAATTCATAAATCTTTTTTTAAAGTACCAAAAAATCCTTTGGAACATTTATTAAGAATAATAATTTAAAATAACCTTTTATTTAACACATTTTTAAATTTGAAATTGATTTCCAAAATAAATTTTGACACCAAATGATGTTTAATTCAATTAAAACATGTATAAAGAATCATTAAAAAGAACTTGAATGGTAAAATCCATAAATAATAGATAATTAGAGAGGGAAACCCATCAAATAAAATCTATTGTATTTTTATGTAACAAAAATACAAAATTAAATCACAAATTAAACATAAAAAGAAACATGGTACTAAATCACATAGCAGAATAATCCTTTTTCCTTTATTAAAAATTATCAATGGAAACTCTTCAGTCATTTCATAAATAGTATAAAAAATATGACACCAAATTTAAATTTCATTTAATTTTAAAACATAAAAAAATCCTTTTAAGACAAAAAATTGTAACCTTTTAGGTTTTTATGTAACACTAACTATTACTCACAATATACACATTATTCTTAAAGAATGGTGTAATAAGAAAATTCCAGAATCCAAGGTATGTTATAAAAAAGGGGGAAACCTGGAATCACTTACAAGGAACATGTAGAAATGAAGAAAGTCCCTACAAATGATGATACAATGTTCCTAAATAGAATTTGAACTCCCTAAGAATTGAGAATTTAAAAATTTAAAACCTGAAGTCAATTGGCGTTGGGATACAATAGTGTGAAGTAGTTGGGGGGAGAAAGAATATCATGGATAAAGGATAAAATAAAGGATAAATAATAGATACCCTAACCTTGATTCCTCTAAAATAAGGTCAAGGGGGAGTGAAAACACAACTGGAATTTCATTAGAGCTTGAATGGAATGAGAGAAATCAATTCGATTAGGGTTAAATTTATAAGTTATCACAAGATTTTATCAGCACTTTAAAAAACCATATTAAATAAGGGTTTTATAAGTACTAAACTAAGAAGAAATTATAAATTCATATCATTATATCTTCTATAATTTACCACTGATAAAGATATGTTTTATGAGCGCTAAATATAATAGAGCTGATAAAGATACATCTTTGTCAATGCTAAAAAAGCACTAATAAATACATATACAATTAATATTTAATAATATAAATAATATAAATAAAATATTAACTATATAAATATATAAATAAATATTCATATAATAATAAATATATTTAAATATTTGTAAATTTTTATTTATAAAAATATTTATAATTAAATAAAAATATATATAATACTGAATAAATAATTATTTATATAATTATAAATGTATTAATAGAGTTGTAAGTGTGTATTAATAAATATATATATTTGTTAAGATTTTTATAAATATTTTTATATAATTATAAATATATTTATATAATTGTGTATAATGATAAATTTTTTATATTATTATATATACTTATGTAATTATATATATTTATTAAAATATAAAAATATATAACTAAAAATACATATCACTATAAATATAATAAATTTATATTATTTAAATATGTTTAATACAATTTTATAAATATTTATCTATGTCATTAATTATCTAAAATTATATAAATACTTTTTAAAAAAATTATATTTATTTATTTCTAATTATAAATATATAATTTTATAAATATAGTAAATATACATTTAAAAATATTTATATATATAAATACAATTATATTTATTTATAAATATTTATTTACAAATATATTATTAACATTATTAATGAATATATATTCTAAAAGGCGTGAATGTTAAAAATGAGTGAAAATTAATAATAAAAAATGAATAGACATTAAGTTTGTTAAAAAATAGATTAGTTTAACTAATTATAAAAATTATTAAAAAAAATGAAATATTGATATATATTGAAACGAACATAAATACATATTGAAAATAATAAAACATAGTAAATAAATATGTATAAATAAATATTGAAAAATAATTAAATTCCAAAAAAATATTAATACATATTAAAAATGAATAAATAAAATTTACTGATTAAAAACACAATATATTAAATATATTATATTTATAAATGAAATTATAAATTGAATATTAAAATTCGAATAAATTACAAAAATATTATGTGTGTGTGTGTTTCTATATAATATTACATTAATTATGTAAATGTGCATGTGAAATTAATGTGTGTGTGTATATATATATATATTCAACAGAAGTTTGACACATGTTAAATTGACTAATGAAATTATTTAATTTTCAACATCTATTAATGAAACAAATATTAATATTATTGAATAAATTTAAAAAACGAATAACTGTTATTAATTATGTAGAATATTAATAAAATTAAAAAATAATATTTATATATACACATATTAAAATTTAAATGAATACACATTAATTATATAAATTAGAACCATATAAAAAACATTAAATATTAACGATTAAACATGTATAATTAAATATTGAAAATGGAGAAAATTAAAAACATATTGAACAATGAAAAATTGAAAAGAAATAAATGACAAAAATAAAAAATTAATATTATTAATGAATGAATAATATTAAAAATGAATAAATTTGAATTTTTTTTAAATAGTATATATTGAATAAAAACATAAAAAATGATAAAATTTGCCAATTATAAACATAATATATATTAAATATATTAGTTTAATGAACATAAATTAAAATGAATATAAACAATTTAATAAATTATAGAAATATTATGTGTGTGAGTTGTGTATAAAAATTTATTAATTACATATATGTATGTGTGAATTAAATTTAAAACATATTTAAAATGTTAATATGAAAAATCAAGAAATATTCAATTAAATGTCTATTACTCGATAGAATTAGTCAATATTTTTAATTAATATTAATTTTTATTTATAAAACATTTTCACTAAATATATGAATTATTAAATGAAAGCATACATATTATATGTTATATAAAATCATGTTTCATGAAATATTATATATATTGATATATATATATATATTAAAAATATTAAATATATTAAAGAATAATCATGTATAAAAATAATTAAAAATGATTAAGGCATTAATATGATTTTAATTATTACATTTCATTCTTTTTCTATATTTTTATTTAATATATATTATTTTTTACTATTCATAATGAATATATATATTAAATTTATTCATTTTTATTGATAATTGTTTCATTAATAAATTTTTTGTTAATTTTGTAATTTATTCATTTATTATTTTTTTGTTTGATTATTAAAATTTCTTCATTTTATATATTTATATTTTATATATAATATTAATTAATATTTATAATGTATATATATTTATATTAAATTTATTTATTTTTATTAATAATTATTTAAATAATAAAAATTTTCATAATT
Organism: Viscum album; assembly: GCA_963277665.1. Lineage (NCBI taxonomy): Eukaryota > Viridiplantae > Streptophyta > Magnoliopsida > Santalales > Viscaceae > Viscum > Viscum album. Next base: position 1,265,871,713 of record OY728157.1, on the reverse strand, counting down.
TTTTAATTTATTATTTATTATTTATTATTTTTTAATTTTTTAATTTATTTTAATTTATATATTCATATTTGATGTATAATATTTAATAATATATATATATATATATATATATTTAATTTATTAATAATTACTTAATTAATAATTTTTGTAATATTTATTCAATTAATTTATTTTTATTTTTTATTTTTTAATTATTTTAAAATTTTAATACTTTTTAATACTTTTATTTTTTATTTTTAATTCTATTGGAGTATATAAAAAATTAGGGGTCGTGTACAGGTTTGCATGTGAAGGTGGGCCGGGCTATGTATATGTGCGGATGGGGGGCATGTCCAGCTGTGTATAGGCCCAGATTGGGTGTAGGTGGGCTTGGTAATGTAGGATCCATCCCATGTCTGTTGTTGTGTATGCAGGTGCAGACCCCCCTCTACCATGGAATGTTGTGTTAGTGGGGTGACCAAACATATAAATTGTGACACTAAAAAACAATAAATCCAATATGGCAAGGCTGTAGGAGATAACCCTTTATCAGTACTAGATAAAAGCATTAATAAAATTTACTCATTATAAGTACTAAAAAATGTTCTGATAAAGGGCAGCCCTTTTCCGTACATAAAAAAAATGCTGGTAGAAATTCCCTATATCAGTGCATTTATCTTGCGATGATAAAGGATAAAGATGCTTATTGTAGGTTTTTTAGGGTTGATAGTTGGAGAATATTTGAAGGATTTAGAGAAATAAATAAGATGTAGATGTATAGTTAAGAACAATATAATTTTTTGTAGAGCTTGTTTAGGTTTATACATAAATCATTTCTAGAATGGGTTTCTGATGAAACCAGTGACTCTATGATGTTGGGAGAGATGTTAGTAAGGTATTTGGGAAAGACATGGCTGAAGCAAAAGGCTCTAGAAGTGTAGAGACGATAAGATAGGGTGTTTCCTTTTACAAGTGGGTGAGGAGACCTTGGAAATTACTTTGAAATTTCCCAAAAAATACAAAATAATAGTCATTCGCAAGATTTTGTTTTTCCAAATGACTGTAAAATCTATGGTGGCATAATATATAGTTAAAATATGGTAATCCAATTGGATTTTGATGAGTTTATTTGGTAAACTTTCCATTATATTGAAGTTTAACCACCCTTGTAAATCTATTTTATTCTCAAATGAGAGAATTAATTTTTAAAATGTTTACAATTTATTAAGAACAGAAACTAAGCTGAACTTTTTAACAAATATTAATTATTTTTATTCCAAATGTGTTATCCTTTTTTTTCATATTCAAACCATAGAATTTTCAGAATTTAATTTAAAATTAAACTCGTAGACATGATGAAAAATTTGTTTTCCAAATACAATTTTTCATAAGTATGAAATATTTTTATATAATAATTGAACATATAATTTTCTAAAATGACCTAAATTCTATTAATTATAATATAATTAAACTAATTTTCTTTTTCAGAAAATTCTAAAACAAAATAAAACTTTAAAATTCTTTAAACGAAAAGGTAATTTTTTTTATAAAAATCAGTATTTTCACTATTCATTGAAAAAATTAATCTTTCCAAAAAAATATCAAAAATTAAATCGTAACTATATTTGAATTTATGATTTAGAAAAATTATATTTTCAAATTAGTTTTCCAAAAGTGTGAAATCCCAATTTTAAAATAAGTGCGCAAATCGCAGTGAAACCACTTTTTAGAAAAATTCAGTTTTTAATCATAAAAGTGGATTTATTCTTATCCCATGATTTGAAAAAATATATTAGATGAATGTTAAAACATTATTTTGAATATATAATATATTAATTTCATTAAAATCATTCAAAAATAGTGATTAATTTAATTCATTAAGGTAAAAACACACTACATATATAATACTATTTTTTTTAGAAAAACATTCATTTTGTTTTCAAATGATTTTTATTTTTTTTTCTAATAAATTGGTATCCAATAAATTTATTTATAAGTTTTTTAACTGTATAATTTTCATATTTTTTTAGTTTTATTAATTAAATCCAATTTTAGGTAGGTCATAACTGTATACAATTTTACGATTATTTAGACAGGGGGTTACTTTTATCACAAGCTATCAAATAGATTGAATTTATTTGAAAATAAATATATTATAATGTCTCAGAGTGTTGCATAATCTAGTTATTTATTTAGGCATATAATAATTCTTTTAACAATAATCAAATGATATACATTATTATTTTCTAAAAACTGAGCACACATACACACAGTAAACATAATGTCAGTCCAGCTAGTTTTTAAGTAAAATAAACCCTCAATCACACCTTTGTAAATGTTTCGGTCAACTGGTTTCCCAATTTAATCAAGACCTAATTTATAGATGATTCTTATTGGAGTAAAAAATCTTTTTGATCTATTCATGCAAATATGATTTAAATGATCTTTAGTGTACTTACTCTGGTTTAACAAATTTCTTTATTTATTTTTAAAGATTTGAAAGTCAATAAAGAATTTTAGTTCACCAATCAAAGTAATTTCAAATTAAGTTTTCATTAGTTTGAAAAAATTTGTGCATAAATTTTTTATGAAGACCCAAAAGTAATATCATCAATATATAATTGTGTGTCTAAAACAACTTTTTAAGTTCTTTTGACAAATAATATAGGTTCTGCAGCATCTTTTTCAAAACCATTTGAAATAAGAAATGTGTTTCACCTATCATACCGAGCTCTTGGATACTATTTTAAACCATAAAGTGATTTTTTCAATTTAAAACATTATTTGGGAAATTAGGATTTGACAATCCAGGGAGGTTGTTTAACAAAAACATCCTCAGTAATATAATCATTAAGAAAACAACTCTTTACATCCTTTTTATATTCCTTGAAATATAGATACACTGAATAAGAAAGAAGTATCCAAAAGGTTTTAAGTCTAGTAAGAGGTGAAATTTTTCCTCATAGTCAATACATTCTTCTTAACTATATCTTTATGCCCCAAATCTATGCTTATTTTTAACAACATTTCTAGATTCATCAACCTTTTTTATATAGTCATTTAGTGCCAATGTCCAAATATTCTTTGTGTCTCTCAACAAATTCCCAAATTAGGTTACTTTCAAACTAATTAAGTTCTTCTTTCATATCCATTACTCAATGTTCATAAATAATTTCCTTATTAATGTTTTTATGTTCAAGCTATAACAAAAATGCTTAATTTTTTAACTTGGGTTTTAAGTGATTCTCTAGTTTGAGTTCCTTTTCCTAGATCACCAATAATATCATCTAAAGGATGATCTCTATTGGTTGCAATAGTTATTGGTATAAAGTTAGTAGTTTTTTTCAATCTTTTCCCAAAGTGTGGTTCTCCTAAATTGTCTTTACTGGGAGATTTCTCAAGTAAATTGACAATATAGTTGTTGGCCTTGGTGGAGTTATTAACATTTAAATTGGACATATCATCCTCCATGTTTTTTAAGAAATCATTAGGTTTATGTGGATTTGTATCATCGAATGTGTGATGAATAGATTCATTCCCCACCTTTCTCTTTTATTATAGTCTCTATAGGCTTTTCTAGATATAGAATAACCAAGGAAAATTCCCTAATCACTCATGGATGAAGGCATATCCAGATTATCCTTTGTATCAAGAATGTAAAATTTTTATCCAAAAACTCTAAAATAATTTTACTTAGGATTTATCTTATTCTATAATTCATATTGAGTCTTCTTTATGAAGGGTATTACTAAGAATCTATTAATTACCAAACAATATATATTTACTGTTTCAATCCAAATAATTACTGATAGGTTATATTCACAAAGGATGGTTACTATTTCTTGAAGGGTCCCATTTATTCTTTCAACCACCCCATTCCATTGAGGTGTTTGAGGACAAGAGAAGTTTTTATTATAGACATGTTGTTAGAATAATAATTAAAAATCATTACATTCAAACTCACAGCTGTTATCACTTCTCAAATGATTAATGGTAAGTCCATCAAGGATTTCATTAGATTTTTCATACTTTACATAAAATTTTCTAGCCTCACTTTTTTGAGCGAAAAAATATAATCATGTAAACCCTAAATAATCATCAATAATTACATTATTAGAATGTTTTCTTGTCTAAAATAAAAACTCTAGATATCCCAAACAAGTCCTTTTGAACCAGTTCTAGTGGTTGAGAGGATGAATCCCATTTCTTTGGTATGAAAGATGTTTTATGTTGTTTTCACTTTTGAATAAGGTTACAAACTATGTACTTTAAGAAATATAGTTTAGGTAGATCCTAGACTAAACCCTTTTTGGCTTTATTTTTAAGATTTTATAAATTAATGTGGCCTAATGTCCTATTCCAAAACCATGATTCATGATAAATGGAATTTAAATAATTTTTTTGAGAAAAAATGAATTTAAATAAACTACATAATCCTTTCCATTATTTAATGCAGTAAATAATAAATTAAACATAGAATCATAAATATTACATGCATTATTCTCAAATTTGACATAAAATACATTATCACATAATTAAGATATTCTTAGAAGATTATATTTTAATCCAAAAAATTTTAAAATTAAATAGATTATAAAATTACCAAATTAACCTTAGCCAGTAATTTTTCATTTTTCTTTGTCACCAAAGGTGACATATACACCACCATCTTTGGTCAAATTTTGAAATCTTGAGAGGTCATTTTTCATGTGTCTAGAACACCCACAATACAAATACCATGACTAATTATAGGAAATTTACATGTAGGTTTCCTACAATCAATCAAATATAAAATAATTTTGGTACCCAAATATGTCTGGGTCCAAAAATGCTATCAATTGAGTGTTTATATATCCACATATGTTTAATAGTTTTATTTCTAGATTTTTGAATAGATTTGAAATAATTAAAAAATACATTCTTTTTAATCTAAACAGGATTGCACAATTTTTAAATGTTCCTACTGTATTATTTACTATAGATTTATTAACAACAATTGAATGTGGGATAAGATATTTTTTTAGTGTTTTTCTTTCTATCTATGCTGATAACCAAAACCAGCTATCGGTTTAGATACAACATGACATCCCAAAATTTTATAGAGAGTTTTAATTGTTACAAAAAAACTTCATTATCATTATTTAGTTTCTCATTTAATAGTATTAAGTCATTATTAATCATGCAAAGAATTTTTTTCTCCTTTTCAATAGTAATATAATGTTTAATAATAGTGGATAAAGAGTGATGTTTCTTTAAGAAAATATTATCCTTTAGTTTATTAAATGTTTCTTCCATCATAAAAAAATAATATTCTTATTCTTCATATTATATTTCAACATCATCAGGTATATGAATAAATGAAACATTTGGTACATATGAAGTAGTATCCATAATGCATGTTTTTGTTTTTTTCATCTAATAAGCTAGAATCAGAGTCTCTTGAGTTATCTTCAAATTCACTCCAAGTTTCCTTCATTATTTTCTATGGTATTTTCTATTTATCGTCATAATTATTTTTATATTTAAAATTTTTATAATCATTTTTCAAACACACTTTCCTCTTACACTCATAAAAGGTAATTTCATTAGAGGAGTTATCCCTTTATCCAATAATTCATCCAGTTCCTCTCTTTATCATACTTCCCTATATAATTTGACTTATATAAAAAATATTATTTTTATAAAACTTCTGGAACCTTATAGATAACTAATCCATTTCCCCATCACTATCGTTATTAGCTTCAGTTCCACTTGGACTTTCAAATTTAACAACTTTCATGGAATTTGAATATGATACATTAAAAGCAATATATTCCCTATTTGGATCATCATCTTCATCATTCAATTATATATATTATTGATACGTCGTCATTTTTCTAATTATCTGTTTGACTAGTAGTTTGATGATGTTTCATGATTCTTGAATAGAGACTACATTACCTCTTTATTGATTTGGCTTACATCTCAAGATACATAATACATGATATTTATCATCCATTTTTATCTATGTGAAATCATAGTGTTTACTATATCAATAAAACTAACATAAATTTCATAGATTGATTCATTAGGGTTCATATTTAAGGTATCATAATTAATAGTATATGTATTTAACTTTTCTTAGCACTAGATGTTATTTCATCAGATGCAGAACGAGTATCTCAAATTTGATATGTTATATCATAATTAGATATTCTATTATACTCACCCTGTACTAAAGAAACAAATAAAGCATTTCTGGCATTGAAATTAGAATCCTAAGCACCTTTAGTTGGTGTATCCCATTATTTTCTAGTAATTTTGTGTGCTTCTTATAATCTTTAATAGATCTCTAGATGTCAAACCAAAGCTCTCAAGATAAATTTTTGTTTTTATTTTACATTGAGAATAATATTGACTATTAAAATATGTTGGTTTATTTGAAACATATCCTTTAGATTTATAATCTTTATTAAAAAAGTAAAGAACAAAAATAAATTAAAAGTATCTTTTTTTATAACTTGATCATGGTCAAAAAAATATAGAAAAAATAGTTTTCCATGATACAAAATGTTGGTCCAGGTGGTTAGATCAAGAGGGAGTGAATTATGACCCCAATAAAAATTTATGTTTAAAATAAATTTAAATCAAATTACCATAATTTAGCAAACTTCCTTGTTAACGAAAATAGTAGAAATATAAAATGTGATATTTTGAAAGGTTTTTGAATGGCTCAGTCAGAATTCAATAAAAAAAATTTAAAATTAGTTTAACATTTCATAAAAATCTAATCCTATCAATCACAATATATATAAAATTTTTTAAATTTAATTATTAGGGTATTGTGTTGGAAAAGAATTTTTAAAAAATAAAATATTTATTTAAAAACAAAGAGAGAAAAAACTAAATAACACACAATGGATTACAAGTGGTTCAATATCAAGTCCAGACCAAATCATCTTTAATTTATGTTCAAACATTACTATGAATTCTTATTAAATCCTAATAAATTCAATCTATATCCTAGATCGGGTTTTGCAGATACAAGTTCACACATGGTTTTCCAGGATACAACTAGCATCTTCCACAATTATTCATTTGATGAAAATGTTAAAAAATAATAGTAGAGTATCTGATTACTCTCCAATATAGTGTGTAATATTATGCTCAAAATATAAACAAGTAGTTCAAGAGAAATTTAAGGTAAAAAAATTGAGAAATGAGAAAAAAATAATAAAGTGTTTTTTGAAGTTATATTTCTATGATTATGAAGACATGATCAACAGTGATCTTTTTCTTCTATCATACTGTCTTTAAATCTATACATGAATTCACTTTGAACTATCTTTATAGGGAATTGGAAAAGTTATTGTTTTTATATTAAAAATATAGTCTCATGGAAAGCTACAATGTTGGCACTTATGTTATCCAGTATCCATGGGAGCAACCTGTCTAGGATGCACAATTTTTCATCACCTTATGCATGTGAGGTTCCTATAATTTATATTCTTTTAAAAAACTCCAATTATCCATTGACAGATAATAATAAAATAAATCCTCATATATTGTAAAATGTCCAAAAAAGGTAGATTTTCTCTTCAGTTCTTTTGAGTATCCATTTAAGAAAATTCATTATTAAATCTTTATACTCACTAAATTTATAACTTTCATAAAATTCCATAAACTATCCATTGGATATTTTTTTAAATGTAATACAGGATAGGCATGTAAGTAAAAAAATTCAAGAGAATCAGAATCTTAGTGGAAGGAGATACCTTAACTATTCAATACCTTGGAAGAAATACTTTTATCATGTCCGCAGAGCTTTCCTTATAGAAACACATCTAGCTCGGTGGTAATAGGATTCTATTTGAGGTAGTGTAGTTCTCCTAAAGGTACCAGAATGAAACTGATGGTATAATGTTTCTTTTGATATTATAAACTATCTTTTTATAGTAACATAATTTTTTTATGGTAGAAGGAATCCTTTTGCTGTAGCAAGATTCTTCTAGTGGTATACAAACTTGATCTGATGGTAGAAATGTTTTTTATTTTTAGTATAAAAACTTCTCAAAAAATCAAGATGATTTTGATGGAAGAAAACCTCTTCTGGTATTAATAAGTGTATACTTCGGGTAGCAACATGTACTTAGATGATTTTTAAGTAAGATATATAATTATATATTTCTATCATTCAACACATAAACAGTTAACAATAAAGTAATCATGACTTTTGAGTGTTAAAATAAAGAGTTAATGGAAATTAAAATATCAAAATGATGTCCCACTTAGTTCATCACAAATAGAACCCTTATTAAGTTTATCTTACTTAAATCATTTCATTATATCCTAGGGCTATGAAAACATAATAAAGGGTGAGATTAGATGCTCAATAAAGGTGACCATGAAAGATATCAATGATCATTTAAGAATTACACATGCATAAGGGTATGAGGACATGATATTAACATTTTAAAATCAAACCCAATAATTCATATATCATACTCATGTGTCATGAAAATAATCTTATCAGTTCATAAGATATGAATCATAAAGAATTAAAGAAAATGATCCATGAGAGCATAATATTAGCTTAAGGTCATGTCATAAAAGAGTGGCATAATGTTTGACATAATCAATAATCATAGAAATCATATGTCAAAGATACCCACCAATACATTCATCACATGTTAGGCTTGAGAAAACCATCTATGTACCTACTTTGATCTTGGGATAAACTGTAGTATACACTCTTTTGGGTGTGGGATAACCTCACATGTCACTATTTTAGTCTTGGGATAACCTGTTGTATACCCTCTTTTAGGCTTGGGTTAACCTCATGTGTATGATCTTTCGGGTTTGTAATAACCTCTAATGTTTCTTATTTTGGGCTTGGGATAACCTCTTGTGCAACCTATTTCATTCATGGGGAAACCTCTCATGTACCCTTTGATCTCATAACACATTAATCTTTAACCAATGAATTAAAGGGATGTATAATTTCAGGTCCACTTGTCACATATTGAGAATCCTTTCATTTTTATGCCACAAAATCATGAAAATAATAATAATTCGATCATAACTTAACACAATGAAATGAAAATTGGTTTCATTAATATTTCATCACCATAACTATAAACCATCCATATAAATAAAAAGGATTGTATCATATAATAATATCACCTATTGAATCATAAGTAACATTGAATGATGTTATCATATTTGAGAAATTTATTTTAAAGATAACTGGAAACTTTATTGAGGAAAATAACCTTGTCATTATGAAATCACTTACTTAAAATATTAAAATTTTAAAAATATTAAGGAAACTTTTTTCTTTGAAAATTATCATAGAATCTTTTAAAGTAAGATTCAAATCATTAAGTGGTCATGATGGTGATATATTTCATTCATGCCTTTTATGTTAAAACAAAGATTCCATTCACATTTTCAATAGAAACTAATTATTACTTCATTTGAAAAAAAATCTTTAAAAATAGCCATAGAAACTTATAAAATATGTTTAAAAGAATTGATTGGTATTAAAAGTATTAAATTTAATTCATTTCATGTATGTTAAAACAAATATCATTTTCACATTTTTAGTAAAAACTAAAAAGGTCATTATCTAAAAAAAGATTACATTTAATCATATTTATGGAAATTCAATCAAGGATAAAATGAATTTAAAAAATCATATTAGAATAGTAAAAACATTATTTAAATAATTTTAAATTACACATGGATATGAAAGAAAAATATTCCCAATTGAATAGTAAAAAGAGTCAATTTTCATAAAAAAATTCATTTATTATCTTGAGTACTTAAAGACGGAAAAAGAGAAAAACGTGTAATATTCATAAATAATCATATAAGATTTTTAAAAAAATTTAGGGTAGAAATTTCTCATAATGTAATAATTATAAATTAAGGAATTATCAATCCCAATAAAAACATATTATAATTTAAAACCCTTACTCATTTGGTAAATTTTTATTCATAAGTCCCATGAAAGGAATAACATCAAATAAAACATTATATACCATAAACATAAAGATATTAATGTTACAAGATATCATTGGGGAAGTAGATACACCTCATAAAATAAGATATGTGTATAACATAATATATATTCCAAATAATTCAATTTGAGATGATAAACCTTTACCACTTTGGTAACTTTTAAATCAAATATCATTAGATGAAATAATTTTAATTTTAAATTTAAATACCATGAATTAAAAACGATCTATGATATAACATGTCATGGGAAAATTATATACACCTGCTAAACCAAAATAGGTTCATAACATCAAATATGTCTTAAAAAAATTATTGATATGAAGAACCCTTACCTCAAGTCTTATACTACTTTGTATGTGTTTTATGAATTGACTTCATTTCCCTCCTAATAATTTTACTATTCATGGGAGTCCCAGGAAAATAATAGATGAATTTATTAGGTAAATACCTAGTATATTACAGTGGGATGACTATTGAATGATTCCTAGATACACCTTGATGGTTAAACTGAGATGGGTAGCGAGTCCTTTGACCTGGAAACATTTATGGCTCATTGTAGGGAATGAGATATAATAAATTTTATTTTATAATAGTTATATGAGAATACTAAAGACCTGAAAGAGTTTATTAATGTTATCCTAGGTTCATTTTCACAAGTTTATATATTTATTACTAGAGTCTAAGGAGAGTTTCCCTTAATTCTAATATCCTTATTTGGGATCATTTTAGGGGATTTTATTTTTCCTTGATTGTATCCCCTTCCTCATGTATGATTTCTTGACACCTATGTATTTTTATTTTTCTACTTATTATGTGAAATTAAAATAATGATTTATAGTTTTGACTATTAGCTGTTTCATGTGTGGTTTTGGTATTGTTCTAAATTCTTTTTGAAATGGGTTTTAAACGGTGTCATAATTTGAAAATGAAATGTGCTTATTTTTATAGGGTTTTTTGAACATTTTGGTATGAAATTGGAATTAGACGGGTTTTTGGAATACCTTTGTGTGTGGGTTTTTATATTATTGTTTTAGGCTAACCATCCTAGTTTTACATTTAAATTTGGTTTTTCAAATATATTTAGGAAAATCGTTTGAAATTAAAAACCCAAATTTGAGATAAAAAAAGCATGATGATCCTAGTGGGAAGCTCATGATAGGGTGAATTGAACTCCTAATGAAAATTTTTGTTTAAAAGAAATAAAACAAATTCCCCAAATTTAGAAACAATCCCTCTTTAAAAATAATAGATTTATATAATTTTATAATTTTGAAAGGTTTATCAAAGTCTTGACCACAATCCTGTGAAAACAATTTTAAAATAAATTTTGTATTTTGAAAAAAAAATAATAACATAAAACAAAATATTTATAAAATTTATTAAATCTAACTATCACAATATTATTTTTTATAGAGTTTTGAAAAAATAAACTGATTTTTTAAAAACTAAGTTAGAAAAAAATAAATGACACAAAGTGGAAATGAATAAAAGAAGTTCAGTCTAAAGATGAGAAATAGTCCCCTTAATTAATTATCACCCACTACATAGAACAGTTATTAAATCCTAATAAACATGATCCAATATATGGATGGGGTTTAGAGGTACGACTTCACACAAGGTAGTCCAGGATAGAACTAGCCTCTCCTACTATTATCTATGGGATGAAAGATGTAAAAGAAATGAGAAGAGTGTATCATAGCACTCTATAATATATCTAAAGATATTATCTTTAAAAAATAAACATTTAATTTAAGCTCAAATTGGAATTAACTAAAAACAGATAATAGGGGAGAAAGTATTTGACGATGTTTGTGAAGTTCTCTTTATCGAATCAAGCATAGATTATAAAAAATCATCTTACTCTTATATTGGATTTTAGTTAAATCTATAATTAAATATACTTAAAATGATATTCATAGGGAATTGTAAAAGGACTGAAATTTGACACTAGATTTTCCAAGATGTAGAAAAATTAATAGAAGAAAAATCTCGATAGAAGATGATTCCTCAACGGTAATAGACCTTCATGGTCGTAAAACCTAATTCATGGTCACAAATATCACCATAATAGATTAGATCGTTATTTAATGTAGATGAATCTTTCCAGTGGTAGTGAAATTCTCATGATGGTAGTAGAATGAAATTGATGGTTTAATATTGCTTCTAACGGTTGTAGGTTTCTTTGAATGTTAGTATACTTGTTCTGATGGTAGCACACTTCTTCTAATAGTAGTGGACTTATTCTAACTATATTTGACATCCCCTAATGTAATAAATATTCTTCTAATAATAGTATAATTTCATGTGATAGTAGTAGAGATTGTTCGATTGTAGTAGAGAATATTTCATAAAAAAAGGACACTTCTTCCAGAAGTAAACTTCTCATAGTGGTAGAAATTGTAAATTCATGGTATAAGCTTGTACTTAGAGAAATTTTAAGCAAGATCCGTAATTATAAAGTTATATCATTCAACACATAAATAGTTATTCATAAATTAAATATTATTTTTTAGCATAAAAACAGGGAGTTGTTGGACATATCTGACAATCACCTCTAATTTAATTGTCCAAAATAATGTTTTTAATTCAAAAAAATATATCAAAGAAATATCATAGTAGAAAAAAAAATTAAATTTTTCCATTGGGAAAAGAATTTAAACACCACTCATTATTAAAAAAATATCTTATAAAATCATACTAAAATATATGCCACATGGTATTTCTCCCCTTTTTAGGATTTTCCAAAAGTCCTAAAATAGAGGAAGGAACATAGTATACAAATACGTATATGCATAGTAGAGACAAAAGAATAATAGAGACTGAATTTTCATTTATATCAAGGTCAAAATATTGCATCATCAAAATATAAAATATATTAGGGCCATTGGATCCAAGTCAAATTCAGAATCTGAATCCATGACAAGTGGGGATATTCCTTTATAGGTGAAAATAATAGAAGCTAATGTAGAAGTAGGTGCATGAGGCATAAACATTATGCTTGAGGGAACATATATAATATTCCTCAATATTGTTACTATTTTAATCCCAAAAAAGATGACAACTATGTAAAAAAGTCTAAACTGGAGATGGAAGAGAAGCTAAGGTTACGAAAATCGTTGGAATAATCAAAGGATAAATCACAATAGTCTTGTTAGTGTAAATAAAAGGTTCCAGTAGCTTAATAAATTGAGAGATCAACCTACCACCATTCTCCATCACCTCAAATATTTCTCTCACATCTTCCATAAATAACTTTAATAAAAAATCTAGAACCTTAAACAGATCTAATTTCTCTTTTAAAGACCTAGTGACCAGAGGCAATCTAATATTCTCATCCAATAACTTAAATGAGAATTGTGATAATGCTTGGTGAAAATATTACACAATTAGTACATAACAGATTTGGTAATAGATTCCTTGCCATCCCTAGCCTTATTAAGTAATTCCCTAGAAAGATTATAAATATTCTCACCATGATACTTTATTTTTTATTGATCTTCTTGATTAGAACTGGAATTATCATTTAATACATTATTAAACTCATATAAAACAATGATTCTCACCAAGTCAGCATAACAATGATCAGGAAATTAGAGAGTAATATCTCTTGAAGAAGACGCACAAATAGTAGATGAAAGACACTCCATGTTTCCCACAATAGTGAGATATTTTTGGGCCAGATCCACCCTCATTCTATCCAAAGTAGATTGGATACCACCATTATTCATAATAATCTTCCGATTATATACATCGACATTAGAAAACCTAAAGAACATCTTAAGCTTTCAAATTTTTACAACCATATAAAATATCAATGATAATTTCTCCTCTATAATAGTTTTATCATGGGATACATAAGACTTGAAAAAATATCTAGGATTAAATGTAAAAGTATCAAAACTGGATCATGTCATGAAAGTAGAGCGGGGAGATAGAGGATGAGGTGAAGAGATCTTATATCCAAGTGAAGGTGAAACTTGGATAAAATGAGATCTCTAACTAGAATCCTCATTACAAGAATCCTCAATATACACTAAAGCTCCAAATACTTCATCATCTTTGATTATAATACTTAAAAAGAAAATGATGGAGAATTTTAGCTTGGTCTATTTTATCAACCATACAACCCCTAGGATCCCTAGGAACATCAGTGATGGAAGGTTCACCCAGAAAAGATGGAATACCACAATAATCACCATCTTTATCCAAAGATGAATAATCTAAACAAATAATTTATGATCTTGGGGAATTATCCCCCTTAGAGACCACATCCCATGTATCTAATCTAACTTTACTTCTACCTGCTTGAACTAAATAATAAAACTGATAATCATTATCTCATTCACCACTTATAGACTTTCCATAATAAAATATGGTTATTAAGGTATTATTCTCTTTATACTCATCTTCTCCATCAATATCATAATTAGAGTCATCCAAAACCATAATGGAATCCTTCATACTTTTAGAATCAGATTTCTTAAACTAAGTATCATTAGTAACTTTAGTACCTGATAGCTCATCATCATTCAATGATATTTCCTTGTAATGTAATAAAATATGATAATCTAGAGTTCCAAAATAAAAACTACGAATACTCATTGTATTAGGTTCACTATTAGATTTAATAGATATTGCAACTGATTCTTCTTCCTTAACCCCAACACTGAATTCAGCCACATCCTCATCCGAAGAGTACGCCACAACCTCTTCTGCTAATAAAATGGTATCAATCAAATCCCTATGTCTAGTGGTATTCTTATCTATATTGAATTTTTTTTAATCCTTTCACTATACACAACCCATTTCTTTGCCCAGGGATTCCAATTCACTATCATCCGACTAGATGTATCTCATCTTAGATAGAAGCCACTACACTAAATATTCCTCTATTATCATTTAGAAACTAAACCAATATCCCCCCAAAATTGCATATCGAATCATGGGATAAATTATGGGGGACAACATAGAAGAAGGATTAAAAAATTCATCATATGAATAATAAGATATCTGCGTAGATTTTCCCGGGTTCTTTTTCACACAAGGCATATTAAACATCTTGATATCTCAAAATACTAAAATATTATTTCCTAGAACACAACATATGCTTGATATAATTGAATATAATCCTACACTCTCCATCAATTTCTGTAGCAACTAGTCTTCTTGAATTGGAATCCTTAGTAATCTTTATAAGAGTTTCTTAAAGAAAAAACCACATGGCCTACAGGATAAGAAACTTGTTAGTGTTCGTTGGCTCTTTTATGAGAAACTCTTAGGAATTTTTCAACTACTTCTTTGAGAAAAAATAGATCCACTCCCCCAATTAAAGTACAAATAATATCTTTTTTTTTTCTAAACTCAATTTCAACATTCAAATAAAAATCACAAATTGATCTTATGTAGAATGGTCAATAATTCATGGAGAACCATGATTCCAATCACTGCATTACAACTACTTTTCATATAAAATACTTACTAGTTTCTTTTGGGAAAAAATACCTCAATGATTTAATCCATATGTTTTTCACGGTTAGAACCTTAAAATATGGAAAATGAAAGAAGGGAACACAAGTTTTGGAGTTGGTCGTGTAAGGTGAATATGGTGACTGTTGCTTGGGAGAATGGACTAGTGCACTTAGAGGAAAGTTTCTTGTGACACTTAGGGTGGGGATAATTCCTATAAAAAGATTACAACCACACTTCATTTTTGTTGAATCTCTGCACTTAGTGAAAATTCAAGCTCCAGTCACACAATAATTTTGGGCACGCAAGTATAGAGTTATTTAGAAGTTGTGTGCCAGTTGGTAGTTGTGTGCCAATATTGGTTTGGGCCTAGAAGGGTGCGTGTCAAATAAGTTCTGAGGTTGATAAGGGAGTGCCACACAAGTGGTAAGGTGACACTCGTGCACTAGGCTTAATGTAGTGCACAGGTCAACCTAGGCTTGTGTGAAAGTTGAAATTTTACATAGTATAGTTGAGGTAAAGTTGTATTCATTAGGGGGTGGAAGTAAAAAATCAACAGATCATCTACATATAGTAGAGGATGCATTTATTTTTGATAAGTAATGGATCTATGAGTCATTAAACTATTAGTAAATCTTTAATAGAAGTAGTGAGCACACTTCATTTGGGAGAGATGTGAGCTTTCATTTTGTGATTTTTTGTAATCAAGGAGGGATAGTGAGTCCACTCCAAACATCGTAATCAATAGTGTGCTTTTATTGGATTTGGGACTTCGACACATTACCGATGTATTCTCATTGAACATAGCCTAGTGAGGGTGAACCAAGAAAAATTAATGTGTCTTGTGCATAATTTCTTTTTTTTTTTATACTTTTCTACGTTAAAAAGAGAGAAGTGAATTTTGATTAACCAAAAAACAAGATCAAAATGGGAAGTCATTTTAATCTATTATAACCTTATTCACCCCCCCCACTTATAAGGTTATTTGACCTAGTATACCTAAATATTTATAATCAATATACATCCATTTCCTTTTCATCAATAATGACATGATTTTATATGCAAGGATTCCTTGACTTTACTGATTGGCTAGGACCTCCTTTGGATCTCTTACACATTCAAAACTCATCTAGAGAAACAAAAACAATATCCATTTTGATATTCACCATTATAGTAGAGAATATAAGGGTTAAATACATATTGTTGGTTTTGAGAGATAATGGATGAGGAATTTTGAAATTTATGTTAGAGAATGGGGTCAATTTGAACTTTAAATAGGGATTTTGATCATTTAGGGTATAGATGTATTTTTTTCTATTATAAAGGTATTTTTATTCAAGTAAAATACAATACATAAGATAATAATATTATTCATGGAATTTTTCCAATGGTAATACCCAATGACACCATCCAATGGTAGAAACCACTAGTAGGTATCATTTGAAAGTATCACCTCATGGTATAACTTGGAGGTATCACCTAGTGGTAGCACACAATTGGAAGTATCTAAAGGGTAGTACCTAGAGGTATCATACAATGATATCACATAAAACAGTAGAAAACCCATATGGAAATATGGTTATGGTAGCACATAACTCATGAATTAGATCCAACATATTCAATGTAATTGAGGATATAAAATATTGAGGGGTGATTGTCACACTACGCTAATGACCGATATATCTTATTCTATAAATATTCAAAGGCTATGTAAAAAATGATAGTAATCTAATGGTCAGTTCTAATGAATTCAATTGTTATATCACCATTTTGAAAATTATCTCTCAAAAATTGTTGTCTTATATCAATGTTCTTTTTCCTATAATGAGATACAAGACTCTTAGAAATGGTAATAGAATTTTTATTGACACAACATACATGGATAAGACAAGATTTATATCCATAATCTAGAAATGTGTGTTTCATCAATAGAATCTATTCATAGAAACATTCTATGGATATATACTCACCTTTAACAGCATACAAGTCAATATAATTTAGTATTTACTTTACCAAGACACAAAATACATTCCAAAAAAGTGACATGTTCTATAGGTTCATTTTCTATCTTAATTATAACCACACAATTCATCATTAGAACTTATATTTAAATAAAATTAATATCTTATAGAGTATATTATTCATAAGTTGTTAAGAACTTGACCGTAATATCCCATATTTTGTGAACACTTTATTACATTGGAACTAGATACATGGTATCACATCTCAAAAGACTAAATAGTCAGTTATAGGACCCCAAATATTTTATGGTATGTTTCTCTTAAATACATTCTATTCATAGCCTATATTTAATAAATCACTGAGTTTATTTGAAATAACACTTGGTTATTTAAGAGATAGTCATAACCTATCTATTTAACTTAAATTTTCCACTTATGTGGTTTCATAAATCAGTGAGTTTCTTTGAAATAACACATGGTTATTTGGGATTAGGGTAATATTTGGAGTCTGATAGAATGAAGTTATTTTTCTGTGAATTGTAACTTTACCATAGAAATAGTTACTTACCCTTATGAATACTATCTTACATTTATGAATAGTAATATTACCCTTATGAATGGAAACCTTACCCATGAAATTATAAATAAATTTTTGCACTTTAAAAATGATGATGAATTTTTTATGTGTCGGTATTTTTCGATTAAATACTGATTTTAATTAAAAATTAAATTTCTCATATTTAGAAAATTATTTTTTAAAAATGGGGATCATTTTTAGATTCAAAACATCAAAAAATGGTTTGGATGAATTTGTGGGACTTTTTTGAAATACTTGAATTTTTGGTGAATAGTAAAATACATTAATTTGTTGTACAAATACATTATAATTTAAATTAACTATTCCTAGAATCATGAGTGATGTAAGCACCCAAACTCGTATGAACATATTACTATTCTATTTTATGGAATCCTCACTTTTTCTTATCTTGTGGAGAAATAATAATTTAATTGATATAATATTAAGAAAAACATCATCCCCTCCACTATATAAACCACCCCTCACCCCCTCTTCCTCCCACACAACTCAAGCCTCAACCCTTGCCTAAATCCTGCTAAAATTCCTCCATATGATCCTCCACCTTGTATGAGACCTTTTGGTCTCACCCAAAGGCCAAAAACAAAGGCCTTATGCAGATTCTCAAGGAGGAGAACTTAAGAGGTGATGCTCTCTTCACTTTTCTTTCAAATTCTTTTACAAGGTCCATTCTTTTGTTTCTCTCTCCTAACCTCCCCACATTCAAATTATATAATAATTTAATTACCTTAAATGTAATGAAATTTTATTATTCCAATGTAATATTTCATCATCATATCTCTTTTTCCCCACCTCTTACACAAAAAATGAAAATACCGTCTGAGATGTGTTAATTTATCACATTCAAGGACGATGGGTTTTCAATTTCTAGTACTATCATAAATACATGCCATGAAATTTATTTAATGGTTTTAACATATCAAAATATTTGTATTTTACTTGATTAAATGATCTTTAATCCTTACACACTCATAATATAAAACAATAATACAAAACAAGTTCATTATGCACAAAACTGCCAAGTTAATCCTAGTGTTTATCAACAACTTTTATCTAATGAGTCATCTTCAAGGTATATATCCCATTATTATTATAATATCGTTTATAATTTCACTAATAATATATATTAACAATTATGGATGTTTAAACACATTTTAAATGAACTCCCATTCATGAATACAAGTAAATCGATCATGAAAACCAAGGAAGAAAATGCTTCAAAACAATTAAATTTATCCTCTTAAACCAATTAAAAAGAGAATGAATGAACCTAATAAGGTTATAATAAATAAATTAAATGTTTATGAGGTTCTATAATTACTAATTAATTAATCTAAATTTGACTAGTCAGGTCATTATGATCAATCGAGAACACCTTTAGGCATAAGGTAAGGGATCCCCTCTCTCTCTTTTATTCAAGAATACCCCCTATGTTGTGTCATTTTATTGTTAATTAATAATTATGGGATATCTTTTCACACCTCCCCCATACTTCCCATATGATATATAAATTATGGGATACCCATTTACCTCTCATTAATCTCTCACAAGAACACGTGTTACCATGCCAAAATGTTTGTAAGGGTTTTCTCATCTCACTTTAAATTCCATGAGATTTCCATTGTTCGCCACTTATTTCTTTTATGTGGTATATGTGTACTACCATTTGATATATAATATCATTAATAAATTTTTATTAATTGTATTCTATGATTTATTTTGTGATTTTTTTTTCATACGATTCAATTGATTACAATATGGTATGTGACTTTGAATCAATTTCCATTTCATTGAGACCTACTTGGTATTGTACACCTAATCATTATTATGTAGTGTATATATTGAAATTTGAGATCATTTTACAATTGAAATTATAATTTAGGTAAATATCCATTTTCTAGTAGCATGGTTATGATTATTTCATTAAACTGTATATCATTTCACATTCGATGTTTATTTGAAATGTTGTTTAAAATATCGAAATATTGATGAATCCGTATTCTATACTCTATACAAATATTGAGAAGTTATACTGTAATTGTAATAAATCTATATATAAATAATGATTTGTAAATTAAGGGATGGGCATGTCCTACTATGTATCCTCAATGCCTCAATGGGTCTCATGAGACAAATAATTTGGCAACAAAACTTTCTAGTTTGTTTTAAAAAATAAGACATGTTTCTACCCAAAGACGTAACCTATTTCAATAGTATAATGGTATCATGTTATAGATACATGAATTAAAATTAATAATCATTATCTTTATTCATTTTCAGGTATTTCTATCCATTATTTTTTCAATATGACATAAAATATAGATTCATATTTATTATTATTTTACGAATGGATTTTGTTTTTCATTTTTTTCATAATGAAATTTTGACTATGCCAATTTTATTGTGATTAAATTATTGTTTATTCTTGCTTCTGGTATTTTTAACCCTTACTGGGAATTTGAGATCACACCTTTCATTTTTTACCATCTAAAGGTTATGAAGAGGATACTATTTATTGAGTTTATATGGATTCAGATTATTAGTTTTTGTTATGTATGGTATTTTTGTTACCTTTCTTATTGTAATATGGGATTCAGGTATATGTCTAGTTTATTCAAAACTACTAAAATGATTGTTCCTTTTGGATTTCATTCCTCTTAATCATTCCAATGTAATAAGTAATTCACTAAATCTAGGATTTTGTGGTTGGTGTGTTACATCAGTAGTTTGGGAGAACTAGACACATGCTTGAATCACACTTTAAAATTGATAAATTAAAATTAATCACAGTATTTTATTTTATAACAACATTATTCGCATTATAATATCTCAGAATATTAATCATAATACACTTCCTAGCATCCTGGGGAATGGAAACAAAAGAAATGGGTTATCTTAGATGTTTAGTAAGGGAATGCGTACAATATAAGATATCATGAATACATATGGAATAATCTATATAGAAAGGTAAATAATTAAAAAAACGTGTAATTTAATCAATAATTTTAGCTTGAAGAGTGATATAATAAAAATAGATTATGGTAAAATAATTCCATATAAATAATAAAATGAGATTCAAACTTATCCATGGACACAATAAATAATAAAATAATCAAATGAAAATCCATAATTAATATAATAATAAGGGAATTAATATTTATAGACATAATAAACACACCACCAAGGCTATGGTCTAAGACATATTACTTAAATGGGTAAGGTCCCAGTCAAATACCCAAACTAGTTTATCGCATGATACTTATTGATGCATCGAGGGGAAATAGTGGGACCTATCCATTACTTACAAAGCCCAATTCATTCCTAATAATGAAGGGGATACGAATAATTAACATCAACAAACATATTTATAAATTGTAATATGAAATTTTAATACTTTACATAATCAATAAACATAATCCTACACCATCTAGAGTAATATGTAGAATGCTATCAAAATAGTACATCCCTATTCAAAATGACCATAAATCATCCATAGAAATAATAAGGATGATATAATTACAACATATACATTGTGGAGAAAAATTGCGAAAATAGTTTTTGTTTTTAGTGAATAGAATCACCATAAAAATTTCATTAAAAACAATATTGAGGAAAATATAATTTTCATTTTAAAATTACTTTAAAAAAATTATAAAATTTTAGAAAAAAATTAAAATAACCTTAGAAACATATAATGTAAGTTTCAAAATATTTGGGGTCTATGACAGTGTAAAATTACATTCCTGTCGTGTATGTTAAAACAAATATTCCTATATCATTTATGGTAAAAATTTAAAAGCATGTCATTTGGAAAACCAAAATAAGACTCATTTTAAACTATTTTTAAAAAATAAATAAATGGGTAAAAATGATTTTCTAGATCACAGGTGAATTGTAGGTATATTTTTTAAAACATTTTAATAAAACATGTACATGTAAGAGAAATGATTTTCGATTGAAATAGAAATGACATCATCCTTATTAAAAAATATTTTCCCAATAATTTTAAGTACCAAAGGGAGGAAAATGGTACTATTATTTGAAAAGTTCATGAATAATCATAGTAGAAGAAAATTAATTATATTAATGATATAAGTATGAAATAATTCCCCAAATAGAGACTTAAAACACAATTATACCAAATACTGATGAGATTAAGAAATAAAACCTTACTACTTTGTTAACTTTTTGAATCGTAATACCTATTAAAGAAATAAATTAAAATGAAACTATTAAATACCCTGAAGATAAATTGATTCATGATATAAAATATCAATGTATAAGTATATACACCACACAAAAGGAAAACATGGTTAGTATGGAATATGTCTCACGGAAGTAAAAGTTAGATGTGAAACCCTAACGACAAATCTGACTTCCTTTATATGTGTTCGAACCACATGTATAATAAATGTAAATTTATTATTAATATATTATACAACAATAATAAAATATAACTTATCTAATATTATTTAATTATTATATTTTATCACACATTTATTAACAATTAATAATTAAATCCACTATTCCTTGTGATAACTGCTTCGTTTCTCATGTATGTTTTGGTTCGGTAGTTTTAATCCTTGTACTTTGATCAAAGTTACATAATCTATAGTATGTTAATAATTATATAAATATAATATATATTAATTTTATATATACTTATATTCATATATAAAATTTAGATATAAAAAATTGAATTACTTCTTTCATTGAGAGAGTAGGTCGTACGTACACATGAACAATGTTTCCATTTTTTAACTGATGGAATGAAAGAATGGTAAATAATATTTTGTATTTCTAGAATCTTAATTATATAATATATATCATACATATATTCATTAAATTAATATTTATTATTATCCATGTCAAAATAAAATGAAAAACATATCACATCACTATATGGAGGTGGTAGTCCACACATACACACAAGTAACGTTATCATTTTCCAACAGATTGGAAGTTAAGAAGGTAGATGTGATATTATAATTGTATAAGTATAATTATGTTATATATATATATATATTAAATTGATTATTATATACATATATGATATTTGGTGATGGAAAATTAATTACATCAATTTGTGTGGCGATAATCCACCATACACACAATCGATGATTTTATTTTCCATTTGATGGAAGAGGAGATGTATATAAGTTATTAAAATAACATAATAACATCTCAGTGTACATAAGATACTTTTATGTTTATTTTATCATTTTTTTTGAATGTTTTAAGTAGTTATATGATGGAATAAGATAAGGACCCATGGTTAATAACTACAACTATTTTTCAAAGAACCTCTTATGGTTTATACTTAAAGCCTTCATAGTATGGTTTTCTCATGAAACAAGAGATGCTAGGTCATAAGGAAGGATGAAATTAAGTTATTTGGGAAAGTAATGGATGATAAAATGGATCTTTAAGTGTGGATAAGAGAGGATATGGTTAACTTTTATAAGTTGGTGGGACCATCTTGGAAATTACTTGGAAACTATCCCAAACGAATGTAGAATGGAAAAGATATTCTTAAGAAAAATGCTTTCAAATGACCTTAGATTCAATGTTGGGATAGTATATGGTAAAAATATAAGCTTCGAAATGAATCATTAAAAGTTTAATTGGAAACTTTACCCTTATATAGTTGTTTAAACCCTATTAATCCTATTTTATCTTTAATTGGGGTAATTAATTTTTACTATTTTTACTATTCATTGTGAGAAAAAAATTAAGTAAAACATATTACCTAATATTAATTATTATTATTCCAAATATTTAACCCATTTTTCAAATTCAAATAATATAATTGGTAGATTTTAATTTAAAAATAAACTTATAGGCATGATGAAAAATCTATTTTCTAAATAAATGTTTTCTTAATAATAAATAGTTTGGATGAAGAAGCATTTTTCCAATGAATTTTTTTCTTAAGTATAAAATGTTTATATATCAAAATTGAACAATTAATTGATTATAATTACAGAAACTTGATTTATTATATTATTATTTAACTAATTATACTTTTAAAACAATTTTAAAATAAAATAGAACTTGTAAATTTTTAAAATGAAAATATATTCTTTAACAAAAATCATTATTTTCACTATTTGTTGAAAAAATAATATTTTCAAAAAACATTCAAAAATTCACTATAAGATAATTTTGACTTAACTAATTCCAAAAATAACATCATTTTTTCAAATTAAATTTCTAAAAGTAAAAAAATCAATTTTAAAATAAGAACACAACTAACGATAAAATGACTTTTTAGAAAAATATTGTTTTAATCATGAATATAGATTAATTCTTCTTTAATTGTTAAAAAAATATTATATAAATGATAAAACATTTTATTTAATATATAATATATAAATGTCCTTAAAATAATTCACCACTAGTTATTAATATAATTTATTAAGATATAACTACATTGTGCATATAAAAATAGTTTTTTAGAAAAATGTTTATTTTCTTTTTAAATGATTTTTATTTTAATTTATAATAAATTGATAGCAAATAAATTTATTTATAAATGTGTAGACCATATAATTTTCATAATTTAGTTTTTCCTATTCATACCCACCAATTTAGTGGCTAGGTTATAATTGTATACTATTTTACACTTTTTTTAGACTCAGGGTTTCATTTAACATAATTTATCTAAGATATTTAATTTTTTTAGAAATAAATATATTACAACGTCTCATGGTGATAAATTATTTCCTCATAAAAATTTTATCCTCTAAATTTATAGAATTTCACCTTGTGAAAATATATGGGTAGTTCATTATTATAACTTCCATATATTCCAACATCGCATCTTGTATCATACGATTTCTCCAAAGTACCTTTACTTGCTGAGTAACCTTATTCCTCAACACCTATCCTCTAGTTTCTATAATCTAGATAGACTTTTAATAGTATGATTTATTATGTTAAAATTGTATTTCTTTGGAGGTGATCACATTTTTTGGTTTTGGAATGTACTTCCTTAAAAATAATATATGGAACACATCATTACTTTAGATTGACTTGGTTGAATTTCCAAAAAGTAAACTATAGATCCAATGATTTTAAGGATTTTAAAGGGTATTATATACTTGGGGATCATTTTTAATTTCTTATAAAATATTATATCACCCTTCTATGGTGACCTTTTATTCAAACATGATCACCCACTTTAAATTACACATCTTCATGCCGGTTATAGGAATAACTCTTTTTACTCCTTTGAGATTCGTTGATATGTATTTGAATATTATTTACCATTTTTTTGTCTCCTCCACATGTTTTTGTCCATAAATCATCTTTCACCAACTTCACCATAAAAAGTTGGAGTATGACACCTCTTTCCATATAATGTTTCATGTGGTGCCATTTTAATACTTTAATGGATATTATTGTTATAGGAAAACTCTACCAAATGTAAATACTAATCCCACATACCTTGAAATTCAAGGTATAATGATGTTAAATATCTTATAATGTTTTAATTGTCCCTTTAAATTGTCTATATATTTTACGATGATAAGAAGTACTCAAATGAAGCTCAGTATCAAGAGCCTTATGAAGACTTTTCTATAATTTAAATGTAAACCATGGGTAAGAATTAGACATAATAGGAAGAGGTGAAATATGAATATTTAATAAATAATTATTATATATCCATGTAAGGCACTAAAGAGGTAAATATTCTCTTATAGTGATTAAATGTGTAGATTTGGTTAGAATATCAATACTAACACATATTGTATCATTTTTTCTAAGAGTCTGTGGTTGTACTGTGATAAATTTCATAGTAATTTAATACCATTTACACATAGTAATGGTAATATGTTTCATAAATCCTCGAGGATGTTGTCTCTCAAACTTAAGTTATTGGAAAACAAAACATCTTGGCACATAATTAGCAACATCTTGCATCATATTATCCCACAGAAAATGTTCCCTAAAATATATGTAGATCTTGGTTCCACTAAGGTATATAGATTAATTCAAGCTATGAGAACAATACAAAAAGTCTATTTTCAGATTAGGTATATATAGATCATATATCCTCTTTCTTAATTTCATAACATTATCTTCTCAAATGAATTCAACAGATTTTCTATCATCCACGACTTTAATCTTCTTTTGAAAATTATCATCATCATGTGGAGAACTTTTTATTTTTCAAATAAATTTGGTTACTCAATAAAATGATAAAGGAGTGACCTTTCCCCTTCATTAATAATTCCCAGATCCATATTTACAAAATCTACGTATATAGGATCTCTATCGATCCTCATTCTAGCTAGCATTCCATGATCTTTCCTTGTCAATGCATCTTCTACCATATTTTCCATACCACGATGGTAGTGTATTGAGTAATAATAATATTTTAGTAGCTCAATTCATCTATTTTACTTCATGTTCATCTCTTTTGTTGAAAATATGTATTCCAAAATATTTTAATCTTTGTATATCTCACATCTTTTTCCATATATCTATTGTCTTCATATCTTCAAATCAAATATTATAACTGTCAAATCAAGATCATGGGATGAATAATTTTTTAACAAATCTTTAACCTCCCAGATTCATGGGATATTACATTATTATTTTACATATGTACAAAACCAATCCCCCTATTATATGGGTTACTATATGTTACAAATCCATCTTTCTCGGATGGTAGAGTCAAAATAGGGACCTTCAATAATATACTCGTCAATTATATAAAACATTCCTTACATTACTTTTTCCATATAAACCTAATCCCTTTATGATTATGCTTGGTTAAGGGGTTATCCAATTAAGAAATGTTTTTGAACAATTGATGATGTTAACCTACTAAATGATGAAACTACATACCTAAATTATATTCATTGGCATAGGTAATTCTTAGACTGTATTTTTTTACTTATGATCAATTTAGATTCCATCCATGGAGAATATATGTTCAAAAAAGTCATTTAAAATCCATAATTCATACTTCTTAAATTTCACATATTAAATTTTTCTTCTAAGATGCTTAAGAATTATCTGCAAGTGTTTCTCATGGTAGTCATAGATATTAGGGTACACAAAGATATCATAAATAAACACTATAATAAAATTATCAAGATATTCATTGAATATACTTTTCATTATATCCATGATGGTTGGGGATAAATTTGTAAATACAATTGGAATTACTATGAACTCAATATGTTTATACCTCGAATGAAAAATTTTCATCATAATATCTTCCTTCTAAACATAAAATTTATGATACCCGGAAAGAAGGTCAATATTTGAAGAATACTGAGCTCTATGAAGTTGATCTAATAAGTCATTAATGAGAGGTAGAGTATCTTTTTCTTTATCATAATAGTTTTAATTTCCCTATAATAAATGAACAACATCATAGATCCATATTTTTTCTTTGTGAAAAGAATAGGGGGTCCCCAAGGTGAAACATTAGGTCTTATAAATACCTTATCACACAACCGCTCTATTTGTTTATTAAACTCCACTAATTCCATTGAGGACATTTTATAGATAGTCTTTGATGTTATACCTGCATCATGGATTAAATCAGAAGAAAACACAACATTATACTCTGGTGGATGTATACGTAATTTGTTGGGAAATACATCATTATATTCATGTACAAAAAGTAAATTCTCAATTTGAAGATTTTATTCTCCATCTATAGATTATGTCTTGTATTCTTCCCCAATTATATCATTCAGAAGTGCTATTGGGGTGGGATCTAGACATGACTAGGGTGATGAAGCCTCTCTTCTAAATATAAGGAATTTCACATCTTTGTCACAAATATTAATTTCATTTTCATTGTAATAAAATTTTACACCATATTTTGAAAGCCAGTCCAAGCCTAGGATTATAAAAAAGTCAAACATAGGTATAATAATTGAGGGAGAAAATAGGGTGTTTATGTGTCATAATGGGAACTAACTGAAACATCCTTATTATGGTGAGAATTACACTAGGAATCTTGATTAATAAATCCCATATTAAGGTTCATGGAAAATATCTATTTTTCTCAAAAAACATTGATGATATAAAAGAGTGAGAGGATTTATAATTAAATAAATCATTAGATAAATTTGAAGTAATTATTAAAGTACATTCCACCACATAATTTTGGACTTCAACTATTATTGTTGTGATCTTATAATCTTGTCCTTTACTCATTGGTCTTTTATGGAAAATTCCCTTGACACATGGGATGATCATTTTCATGGTACCCCATCACCTTACAGTAGAATCATTACATATTTGAAGACTGTTTATTTCCCTTTCAGATCATGAGCAAGGTGGAATTTCTCTCTAAACATATAGTAAACTATCATTATCATCATGAATGTTCCACGATATTTCTTTCCACATTTATTACAATATGGAATTTTCACCTTATATTTTCCTCTTTTGCCTTATTTACATTTCCAGAGTGATTAAAAACCTATTTCTATCATTATTTCCTTTTAAGCCATAATAATTTGAGATTTATTTTTCTATATTGATACTATTACACATAATTTCCACACAAGGCGAGAATACTTGAGACAATAGTAACCTTTAAAGTATTTGATTAAGCCCATGAAAAATGGTCATTTTTGCTATTTGGATTACATATATAGCTTGTAGTATGATATTCTAAACTTTTAAAGTTGGATTCATACATAGAAATATTTTTATCTTTCTTTTTTTTCTTTAATCAATAATTTTATCTCTATATCTATTCGTTGCTCATGGGGAAAATATTTTTCCATGAATACTAAATTAAAATAATTTTATTACATGTTTTATATTTCTTCTTGATACTTAGTTTATGAATTAATTAACACTATTAATATGAATCCTTTAAGGGATACTAAACTATAATTATAACTGTATCCATTTCATTGCTTCCCAAAGCATGAAATATCTTCTCTAAGAAAATTATCCATAGTTAAGCTATAAATGGATTTTTAGTTCTATTGAATGATGGAACTTGTTGATTCATTATGATGTCCAAAATTCCTACATTGTGTTATCGATTAGTAGTATGCTCCATATGGGCAATTTAATAGTTTATAAACTAAGTCAGTTACCCCAATATTGTATTAAGTTGTTGAGCTCCAGTTATAACTCTATCTCTGGAATTATTATCTTTCCTAAGAGGTAAATCCATATATGGATTATGTGCATTTATATGTTTCTCATTCCTTCTTCTTGGAACCATTTCTAAAAATGACATATAATAGATTATATAATAACATTATGAAACATAATATATAATCCTAAAACTAGTGAAACACTGATCGTAAATTAAGAAATTTATGAATTGCTAATATCATAATCATAAACATGGTTTCTTTTGGATGTTCTAAAATTATATAAATATGCTCAAATTCTTTATAATGGTTTATACTTAGAATTTCAGTTAGACGAATCATTTCACCTAGGAATGTTAAAATTGGTGTGCAGTAAGGCCTATTGTCATTCACTAGGTGACGATCTAGTAAAATCCCAATACACCCTTTTTGGATTTATTACCCCTAGGTAAAACTATGTCAGAGTCTTATACACTTATAGTATCTATAAAAATATTTATTTATAGGAAATAGAAATAATCTATAACTTTCAAAAATATTAGGATGTTATCCTAAACATATTATTATCCTTAAAGTTAGTCATACAGTTTTGTTCTCTAATATATGTTTTCCTAAATCTAGTTCCCAAGGTTTATACTAAAATTCCTCCAATGAAAATTGTAAATACCCCAACCCTAATAGTCTATAGTTGGTGGTTACTTTATTACATGGGAACTAAATACAAGGTATTACATCCCTAAGGATTGAATAGTTAAGTAGTCTTGAAAAACTATATACATACTTGAATCTCACTTTATAATTGAAAACATAAAATAAAACATAGTATTTTAATTTATAATTCCTTTATTATCTTTAATATATCTCTTTATAATACTCATAATAAAACTTTTATAATCCTGGGGAAAGGAAACATAAGAAAGGAGTGAGCATTGATGGTTAATAAGGGTTGGCATACAACTCAAACTATCATGAATACAAAACTTATAAACAATATGGAAATGAAAATAAATTGAAACACAAGTAATTTAATCAATAACTTGATCATAAAGAATAATACGGAAAGAATAAATGATGATCAAATAATTTCATATAAATAATCATATAAGCTTGAAACTAATCCATGGATATCAAAACTAATAAAATAATGACTTGTAAATCAATAATTAATATCATAATGAGGGAATGTATAATTTTAGGGATCATAAACATAACATTAAGTCCTTATTCCATCATATATTTAATTAATTGGTATGGTCTCCGCAATATACCCAAACTAGTTTTTTTCATGAGACCTACCGATGTATCGAGAAGATATAAAGGGCCCCACCCATTACTTACTAAGTCCAATGCATTCCTAATATTAAAGAAGAGAAACATAATCAATGTAAACATCCATATTGAAAAATAATCATACAACATATTAATACTTTCCGCAATCTATACAAATAATCATAAACCATCCAGATTAATATGGTGAATGATATGGATATAAAGATTCAACCTTGAACATTACATAATCATGAGTTTTTAGTCAATAAATAATTATCTTACATTTGTGGATCAGTTCATGATTATATTTTTAGATAATTAATTCATAACTGATGCATAAAAAATCATATAATACAAAGTGGAAACTTTAGATCAAAATCCATTTTTTCACAATATAAAACTTTTCAAAACATAACATGATTTCATTTCATGAAAAATCATCATGAATTTTAACTTGACGTCTTACTTTTCTTTAACCATCCTTAAATTTTATTAAAAACATTTAAAAGTGTGGAATGAGAAAAATATATTAGTAAGGAACAACAATAGATGAAAATTATTAGTCCGGAAAAATACATGAAAACCCATGAAAAACCTTTTACCCGAAAATAGAATTATAATTATTTTTAAAATATCATTTATATTACCTCTTGAGAAACAATTATTTCCATTAAAACTCATTATCAAGAATATAACCTCCATGTATTAACCTTTGGACATAATCTCATAGAACCCTTACAAAACCCTTTAAAAGTTGAATAACTATATAGATAAATTCTTATATAATTCTTCAAAGAACATAATCATTACCCAATGAATTGGAGCACTATTTGAGTGCACCTATAATATAAGTTATAATAGGATCACCTCACACTATATGGATGTGCCCACCATATATAGTATTTCCAAAACCATTACATGAATAAAACATTTTATACTTTCACTTTTACAATAGAAATCATTTGAAAAACTATTTTAAACTTGTTTGAAAATAACTTTCAGATAACAAAATATAATTTTCATTTAGAACCCCATTTTTAGTACCAAAATACCAAATAAATGGAGAAGATGTTTTTTTATTGAATAAAATATTAATGGTTGTAATGGATTCCGGATATCCAATTACAACCACAGTGGCAGAAAAAATGGTTGTTATTGTGAACATTAAGAATAAAACTTTCCTTTTATCATTTTTCAATATTTTTTTTTATAAAACTAATGAAAATATTACATTTGAAACCTTTGAAAATAAATTAAAAAATAGAAAAAATGTTTTTTATAAATTTTTTATTTCTATGTAATTTTTTTCAGAAAATAATTTCTAAAACATTGACATAGAAATTAACTCGTTAGAAGTAAAAAATTAAAATATGATTTTTTAATGAAAATTTCCTTATCTATTTGGAAATATTTGGATTATTATCCCCCAAAAAATAATAACATTAAAAAAATATAAAAACCATAAGTATATATAAATTCATGATATAATTTGTTAAAGGGGATGCATATACACGTTGTAAAATAATATGGCCATGTAACATCAGAATATGCCTTAATGAAAGGAAATTCAGACGAAGTCTCTTACCTTGATTTTGGCTTGTCATATGTTAATTATTTACTTTCTTTATAAGATTTTTCAATTTTATTATTACTTTTATTTGACTCATTACCTTGTTTTATTAATGTACCTAATCAAGTATGTTTACATCAGATGTTCTGACCATATGCGGATTATGACTCAAAAATGGCATTGGTAGTTTTAATATGGTCAAATTTGTCATTATTAAAAAATCTATAGAATAATAATCATGACATATTTTTTATATTTGAACATCAATTATAATTTTTAAGAAAAATCGTGAAAAGAAAGTATATATTGTTTTTCCTTAAAATATGATAATAATATAATAAATACCATATTATATTTTTAAATATACTTATATAAATTATACATGTTTTGTGGTGATGAAAATATGGTCACATTGATTTGTGAAGCCAGTATTCCATGCGTTCATGAATGACATTATCATTTATCAGTGATTGAAAAGGTAAGAAGGAGAATTCTATATTTTATTTTCTGAATGAAAAATATGTAATTAATATCCTAATTATTCCATATATATCACATATATTCATTATATTTACCCTTATTACCTTTCATGTAAAATTTTAGTGAAAACGAATCATATCGATTCGTGAGGCGGTAGTCCGCCGTACAGACGAACGACGTTATTGTGTCCCATTAAAACTGGAATGTAAAAGGGTACATTTAATATAATGACTATAGAGGTATAATTATGTTATAAATATCATATATATATATAAACTTCAAATCCATCATCATACCAAACCATGAGTGGTGGTAATGGAAAAACAGATGACATTAATTTATGAGGTGGTTGTCCCCGTATACACAAATAATGATTTCATAACCCATTTAATGAAAGAGGATAAAAATTTAGGTTATCCCATAAATATAATAAAATATGAGTATATATATTATATTGAGGTTATTTAATGATCATTTTTAATGAATAATTTAAGGATGTGGAAGGATAAATAAAATAAAAACTCTTGTTGAAGATTTTTACCTCTTTTTCAAATATCATCGTTTGGTTTGCACCAAAATCCTTCCCAATTTGGATTTACGACCAAAATAGGGATTTTAATATAGTTTATAGAAAAACCTGTT
The DNA here is from genome assembly GCA_963277665.1 of Viscum album. Lineage (NCBI taxonomy): Eukaryota > Viridiplantae > Streptophyta > Magnoliopsida > Santalales > Viscaceae > Viscum > Viscum album. The sequence continues at coordinate 1,265,838,662 of OY728157.1, read as the reverse complement.
TTTAAACCCTAGAAAAAGCATACAGTAAAAACAAATATAAATATTATTAAAAAGTAATTAATTGGATTAAATATAAAAACATGATACATATGTTACATGAAATTATATTAAAAAAATATTGGCACTTTTAAAATACTTAAATTATTGAAAATATAATATTTTTTTACAAAAAAAAATATTTTTATTATTGATTTTTTCACTATTCATTGAAAATCAATATTCTCTAAAAAATATAAAATAATCACCATTGGTAAATTATGATATTATGATCTTAAAAGTGATATTCATTTTTTTAAATTTAAATTCAAAAAATCTGAAGATAAAATTTTAAATTAATACTTATAAGAAAAACGGTTAATTAAAATTATTTTCTTTTTAATTTAAAAATTATATAATATTTTTATAACTAATATAAGTATATAATTAATTTTTATAAATATGAAAATGATTTATTATAGCATTAAATGTGTTGTTATAATAAAAATAGTACATCCTTAGTCAAATTGATCATAAACCATCAAGATAAATAATTAATATGGAATCTGGTGTGCACTTTCACGAAGCGTCCAAATTATATATTTTTAAACCCACTCACAACCGCAAAAGTTGAAATTATGGTCAAAACATAGATTGAACAATATCCACTTAATTAAAATTTTCTCTTTTGACAGTATTTAGGAGGGAAATCAACATAGGGGTTTTTGTTTATTTTCTTATTTTAAATACTACGAAAGCGATAGAAGCAGAAGAAAATGGAATAAAACAAGGATCATGAAATTTTATCACAAAATGTGTATGTGATGTGATGTAATAAAACCAATAGGAAACCATGAAAAATATTTTTTTCTATGATTAAATATTTATTCTTATTAATTATCACCAGTTCAAAAAATATATTCCTTTATTATAAGCTCACCTTCATATCTCTTAATTTATTTAATGTCCTATTCTATAATGTAATATATGAATTAGGAAATATGTTTCAGTACCAAACCCATTGGAAAAATTAAAAATCTTGTTTATTACAAATCTTCACCACCTATTTTCTCTATATTCAGTCAAAATGGTTAACCATATTAGTATCAATGAATTAACAATGAATTAAAATGACCAGTTTTAATTTCAAAAAATAATTTTTCTAAAAATATAATTTATGTTGATAAAAATTCATCTAAAAATTAGTTTAATTGAAATATTAAAAAAATATCAACATGATATATGTAGTAATTTTCCTACTCAATCAACATCGAGAAACATACTAAAATTACACCAACATTAAAACCAAAAAAATACATGCGGTAATAAAAATATATTGTATTAAAAATATACCTATGATACCTAAATTATGATCATATTGATATTTACTCCTAGATTGAAAAGTACCCACATCCCTTTGATCTCCTGATAATGAAAGTGAAACTTTGCATAGTTTGATGATGCACCAACACTAGCCACAACCCACCATGATAAGTACACACACAACTTGGGTAATGGTGAAATGTAGTGGGAATAAAAAAAGGGATTTGACATCAACTTGGTTTGTTGTTATATGTATTCAGAAGATGGAAATGACTGGTTTGGATATTGTAGTGTTGGGAAGGTTTCATAATAGGGGTTTTTTTGGGTCATCTATCGGTGAGGAATGCAACCGACTTGTTGCACACCCAATGAAGAGGCGGATCTCCCACCATGGTTGAGTAGGATGGTTGTTGATGGTGCTACTGCTATGGGTCACAATGAGTGGACAGGTCATGCACTACAGGAGGGGTGTTCGGTGGAGGATGGATACAGGGTGGTGGTTTTTTTGGATGGAGAAGGAAGTAGTAGTTTTATGTGTTTTTTGAAAGAAGAAAAATTAAAATGTGGAGGTTAATTTTTTAAAAAAAATTTGTATGAAAGGAAGCATGCCCTCTACTGCCATTTGATTTAATTGAAAGGTAATCCTATCACCTTTCGAAAAAAATTATTATCTATACTTATTTTATATTTAAAATTATATTGGATTTTATATTATGACTTATATGTATATTGTTAGAAATCACTTATACAGGGTTATATTCTTCATTTCATTTAGTTAAATATTAGTTTTTTTTCATAATTAGATAACTATAATATTATGGTTCATTATAAATATATACAATATGATGACATGTCTTATGTTTGTACGAAAAATTATAATCATTTATGTTTACCAAGATATTATGATATTTTACTCTTATGCCATATTTTTAAGAAATGCTTTATAATCATTACCTTTTGGTTTCCATTATATGATTATTGACTCATGATATATTATCAAATTTTAACCAATGAAAAAATTAATGGGATTTATGGATCACCCTTTCTTTTATGTATGTCTCCAAGATATTCCATCTAGTAAGAGTTAGGTGAGGTCTAAGAGAAATTATGGAGATGGGAATAAAAGACTATGTTTTTGTTTTTATCATGTTCCCAATTCCCACAGATGTTGGACCTCTAGATTTTTGGGAGTATTATATATATTTTTATGATAAATATAAGTTAATAATTTGTATATGAGATCTAGATCATTATAAGAAATATTTTAATAGACTTTATCATCACAATAGATGATAATGTTTCTTTATAGTCAATACCATTATTTTTTTGTAAAATTTTACACTAGGTGTATTTATAGGTAGATTCCCTAATCTACATATTTTTCTTCTTGTGAAAACCCCACTTAAACCCTATAGGTATCACCCCTTCACGTGCATCCACGAAGTTCCAAACTTGGTTTATGTACATGGATTCCATTTTAGATTTTTTTTCTTTTGACAATTTCTTAGAATTAGAACTCTCAATTCACTCTTAAAAGGTACTAGGTTTATCATATATGAATATTACATCACCATAATATTCTCTAATAAATCCATTTATCTTAGGCTCCTGATTAGACATACTATTGAATTGAGGTTATTTTTTTGACTTGAGTTTGTTATTCATCCAAAACTATTTATGGAACTGACTCAACATCCATAATAGTAGAACATCCTTTTTTGGTCCATAACTTCTCCAAGATCAAATTTAATCCCATTATAACTTCAATTAATATATTAATTCTCAAGGAATATAAAAGTATCATCCACAAACAATTTTTGTTCTATTATATTATAGAAATAATATCACATTGTTTCCATGAGATAGACAAAAATCAATCATTTCACTATTTTTTTGTTACATTTATTAGAAACCAATTTTGATACAAGTGATTCACAACCCCAAATATTAATAAAATATATTTTGGGAATTTTACAAATGAATATATCATATAGTGTATTTATGACCACATTATGTAGAAAATAGTTAAGTATAATTGAAACTTTATTCATATTATACCCACATAATTAAATAATAAGGTCACACTAACTCATCATTGATTGAACGATGTCCAATATGGCATGACTAATTATCTTATACATGCTATTCAACTATGGTTTTCTATGAGTTTTGAGTTTTGAAATAATCCCACAATCTCTCATATGATCATTGAATTCTATGCTCATGTATTCATCACCTCTATTTGGTCAGTGAATATTAATACCTTTTCCAAATTTATTATCTAATTCATTCTAAACCTTTTTGAACCTTTCAGAAATTTCATACTTTTGACTTATCATAAACACATAAACATACCAACTAAAGTCATTTATAAAGGTTATGAAGTAACTAAACAAACATTTTAAAATTCAGGATTGAGTATAATCAATGTCTATGGGGAGATTTCATCTCACATGGTGGTCTGCAAACGGTACACCCATATTGGGATCACAGAGCCCCAAGATGCAGTGGAGTATAAGGACCTAAAAAGGGCTGATCCTTAGGCAATGGAATCTTTACTATCGCATGCTCTGCCTGTGGGTCAGTTGGAAGAGGTATTGACTGGATGTCATCCTATGCCCCAATCCTTCTCCCAGTAGTGTCATAAAAGGACCCACCAAAATCACTTGGAAGAACCATATAGGCTACGAAGGATCATGACCCCAAGATAGAGAAAAATGTGGATATCATATCAGGAAAATGGATCCCATGGCACCTTATGGATATCAACAATTAGATTATTCTAGACAGATAGAGGGAAAACCTCTGCCTGTAGGATAGGTGAGGGATCACGTGAAGCATGATGCGGTCTACGTCATCATCATCGTGGATCCTCAGCATCAGATGCTGATGGAGGAGGTTCCAGAGAATGAAACTCCACTCTCTACGGTTTATTATTAATGATGATCTCGTGTATCATATGATAAGCTTGCATCAACCCCAATGCTGCAAAATATATTACTTCCAAGTTAGAAACCCCCTCTTTCTCTCGATCAAACATGGAGATTATATGTTGCACTCTAGTATGCCGTAAAGATATTAAAAATGAATTAGAAAATATCACAATCAAATAACTAATATATATTTATTGACTTACCTTATGATTAAGCCCTCTACCATGTTGAGTGAGATACAATATATACTTCATTCTATACCACGTCTCATACTCGACCTACTCTTAAAGATGAAATCACATCGTAAGAACACTCTGGATACAAAGAATTGCTCTTCTACCCCAGAGGTTGAGATACTCAGTATGTTTTCGGCGCCAGTCCTCAACCTAACTCCCTGCTAGCATCAAGTAATGAAGCTCCCATTTCTGTCCTAGAGGAAATAGAATGGTCTGAACCCATAGAAACTGGTGCATGCCTCTATCAATATGGTGCTACTCAATAATATGAAATTGAATGAGTGGCACTAGAACAATAGAATCATGAAATCTCGGGGTGTATTATACTAGATACTAGTCCAAAAAATCCCAGTATGGAATCCATGAAATCTAAAATGACATATGAGTTTTTCAAAAAAGTTCCTTTCTGAAAACCAAAATCGATGCTATTATAAATTTTCTTACACAATGATAGATTGTATATACTTACCTCATCAGGTAGGAGACTTTCCAACGTCATATGGAATGCACACAAATGGTGTGTTGGAATTCTAACAATGTTTTATTTCGGAAACCACCAATAAAATAAAACAACTAAACTGATAATTAATAAGAAATTAAATTAAATATCTCATACTAATATAAAAATCAATATAGACGAGTAATCACGTCACTGTCCATGCAGAGCATCATGCAGTACCTCTATAGGTAGTGGATGACCTACAAGCTCAGGTTTGAGTGAGGGGATGTACTTCTATTCCCACATCTAAATAAGGATGATGCATCCCCCATGATTCATGTGGTTTTCATGACATACCATGAATAATTCTAAGTATGTGTAATTAAAGTAGGAAGATCCCCATTTGTACGTCCCAACATGATCAAAGTCCTCTAGTATCCATAGATATATAATGTTCACATTCTTCCCTGAGTCATAAGTTCATATGGTCCCTCCAATTACCAATAATATATATATAGGGTCATAAAAATGATAGTCTTGTTAAAATAATAAAGTAAATTTGAAAAGTTTCACTCAATCTATCCCATAGATATCGAACTTCCATCTATAGTAGGAGGTTCGGATGAAATATTGACACCTAAAAATATCTGAACCGGATCAGTCCAGTATGCATGAGAGGGTCCAATTATATCTTCCCCCTAGATTGGAATATTGAGAAGGAGTTCAGCATCCTTGAGTGTGATGGTCATCTCTCCCTCAGGTAGGTGGAATTTGTGTGTCCCTGGTCTCCACTACTCTAGGAGGGAAGCAAGATTGTGGTGGTAAAAAAATATGAAATCAAACACTACAATTATGTAGAATCTATAATGGTGAAAGTATGGTGTAATAGAGGGTGGAGGAAGCATGTGATAAAAACGGTGTGCTCGACACACCCTGATCCGTTGAACCTCACCACTCTATAGAACAACCTGGGAAACATGCATAGTCTACTCAGTGAGTAGTCTCGTATCCTCTATCTGTATGTAAAAAATGAAATAATTCATAAGTATAAAATATAAATATAATATTATGATCAGTAGAATTTTATGACTTGTATAATGTAAGATATTCCATGTTTATTCAAATTGTTTTATGAAGGTATTTTTTTTTTCAAAAGAAAATGGAATGAATTTATATTTCTCAAAGCACATTTCTAAAGTGTTTATTATATATGTTTTTACCAAAAAAAATATTTTTTATAAGATATGATATTATATTTATATATATATATATATATTCCTTTTTTATCAAAAATTTTATTGGAAAATGGTTTTATTTGTAATTTATGTATCATTTACCATAGGATGGAATAGTTCATGATTATTTTCACACAAGATTGGTTTAGGGTTTATCTATTGATAGATTGATTATTCATTATTGTATACTCAAATTCCCTTGTCATATTCCTTTTAAGGTGAATATGAAAGGATTATTGTTATTTGATAGAAAAGGTATTTGATGATGTGAGATAATTCTTCAAAATAAAGTATATTATATTGACACCATATAGTTCATAATATTATAAGATCACACAAGAGACAATATATCATTATGGATGAGAGTGTAAAATCGATCCATCAATGTTTTGGCATTGTTTTAGTTTATGAACATCTTGATTACATATGGTGTATCTCAAACATTTCCCTTGTTCTAGAGGCTATTCCATCACATTTCACATCTTGATGGACTTTAGTCTCAATCATTTAAAAAAACTCGTTGATTCCAGGTATCACTATAGGTTGGCCATTGGGTATTAGGAAACACCAAAACTCCCCAATAGGCATCCATGGTGTATAATAATAGTTAGCAATAGTGTCCAAAAAGTACAACAGATCAACATATGAATTCATTGATATGTTTACATAGGCACATGCTATGATGACGTGTGGGAATGTAAATCGTAAGGAATAAAATTTTCCACATTGGCATTTCATCACTTCCAATTATACCACCATTTTTTCACCGATTATATTTTTGATGGGGTCTGAACACTCATGAACTACAAATAAATATTCTTCTCTATAGAAAAGGTAGAAATGATAAAAAAAATCATCTTCACTGTTCTTTTTAATATCTCATTGAATGTGCATTCCATACCTTAGCCTTTTCATAATTCTTTCTGATGATAGTTTTTATTCTATCAGTGAATTAGATCATGAACCTATAAAATATTTCCTAAAAAGGGTAGTTATAGGTAACATGTGACACCCCATGAAGACCCCACTGATGCAATCCACATTTATTTTGGTCATCTATTCAAACATTATCGCTCAGTTATATGCTAGTATCCATTTTTCTTTTGGAATATGCATCAAATAGTCAGATAATTTATTATTAGAGTTGAAAATTTGTTCAAATAATTCTTCAAAAATCCATTTATCTGGCTCATATGCTACATTAAAGGGATAAAATTTCACAGAAATCAATTTTATCTTTATGTTGAAATAGTAAAAAATAACAAATACATTGCGTACCAAGCCTCATTATTACCTTCTTCATAGGTTAGTTATAGAATGTTTTCTAAACATTGAAAGAAATGTGTATGATAAATTATTGATGATATGATTTAGGGGGTCTCTATTTATCACATTTTTCTTTTATTACCACAATGATTTCCCGATGTTAATCATAAATCAAACAGACACCCCAAATGTAGGTGAAATGGATGATGATACATGCCAAAAACTAGTTCCCTGATTCATAGTTTTCTTTCTCCATAATGGAAAAGGAAAGGGGGCGTGGTGAACAGTTTCAATATTGGGTTGATGCAATCAAAAATACACACTTGAATTTTTTATATAGAAACATTTCATAAATCTTTATGAACTATTAACTGAAACAAAATGCAAGGATACCGGGTTGGAATGCCTAGAAAAACTGGTGAAATTGATTATGAGATAGGTTAAGTCAATTTTCTTGAGATACGTGTTCATTCATATGAATATTGACAGAAAATTGGTTGTCATGTCTCAGTATAGCTAGTAATTGCAGCAACACATGATACGAGTCGTCCTAGTCACCATAGACCTTCCCAATTCTATTCTATTTTTCCATCCATTACTTATTATAGGAAATCTTATAACTGAAATTTTGTTATATCCTGTCATTCAATAGGGATATAAGAACATCTTGGTATTTACTAATCATGTCAATGATAATGGATGACACAAATTTAGCATCCAATTAGGTTTGATCATTTTTTATGTTTGGATGAATGCAAGTATGTGCTGCCTCAATCTTTGAGATTCTCCAACTGTAAAATAAAATGTCTAGAATTTCCCATAAGTTGAACCTAAAATCATCCCTATACTTGTTACACTGTATGAGGTATTTTTATGGACTAATTCTTAAACTATATATATGTTGTACCTCTCAATGTGAAATCTATTTTGTGTGTTTTTTAATGCATCTTTACTTAGAAATATTTTCCAATATATAAGAGTTTTTTGAGCTCACTAAACCAATCTGTTATAAATTTGGGAAACTCAGTTGCAGGTGTGAGAAAATTATTGTCAAATTCAGTCACATATGTTATTAATTCTGAATAGGATTCAAAGAGTGGTGGATGATTTAATATGGGTTGAGGCTATTTTACAATGAATGGATTTCTAGAGACATCCTCTACAACTTCCGCTGCTCCCTTATGATCAGCACCGTTGTCACCATCTGTTCAATCATTATAAAAATCCTCATAAAAAATTAGATTTATATGTATATCCTAGAGATCATCTAGGTTTTCATCTTCTTCATCCTTTGTAATAGGTTAAATTTATTAGGGAGGACTTTATTCAACCAGTCTTGTAAGTCTACATCTTCAAACAATTGGACATTGTTGTTGTGTATTGGAAACATCAACATATAACTCAATTATGGTACCATATGGCTGTTGGGAAAACAAATTTATTGCTTGGACCCACTGCCCATCAGAAACTAATGGACAAGATAGATTCCATAGCGTCTTGGGGAACTGTAAATATCAACAACTTATAGAATTGATCTCTTAATTGATTCCCTGATTTAAGGAACCAAGGATTCATTCTTGAAGTTCACTTAGGGTTACACAATCAATTATAATAACCACTATTGTTAGTTGTGTACTATAAAAATATTATTTCTCAATTTAAATAAACTCTCTATAGCAGTACACATAGGAAAAGATGACTCTCTATGTTAAAAATGTTTTTTGATCAATATTTTTATAGTGTAACTAATACAGACAATGATGGTTTACCATATAATATTTATTATACTAAAATTTTGAGAATGTATTTTTATACCTTAAAATATGATACAAATGTTTCATTTGATAAAATTTTATTTGAATATAAGTCATATATTGTCTTGGAAAGAGTTAAAAAAGAAAATAAAACACAAAATCAGTTTATTAATCAATGATGAAAGGACAACTATGATCATATAAAGTGAAATAGATAATAAAAAGACATTAAAAAACACATGAATGATTTAAAATATACAATAAATACCTTCAAAATTTTCAATAGAACATGGTTTTAATGAGATGAGCCTCACATAAAAAGGGAGGAAAAATTAAACATATTTTTAATTGATAGCCTAATAAAATCTTACAAAGGTATGTACTCAACCTTTGAATTTTAAAAAGATTTCGTACTTCTAATGACATATCTTAGATGTTATTTTAGATGTTAGTAGAGGTCTGAAAACATTTTAAAATTCAAAAGTTAAGTGAATAAAATTAAAATTGTTATTATGCTACCAATTAAAAATACATTTTATTTTACCTCACATCCTATGTGAGGCTCATCTCATCCAAACTAAGTTCTATTTAAAAATTCAAAGGTATTTCATATATGTTTTAAAGAATTCATGTTTTATTTAATGTGTTTGTTCTTCTCCAATTCATTTTATATGATAATAATTTTCATTTTATCATTGATAAATAAACTTATTTGGTGTTTTATCTTAATGTTTTTACCTTGGTTTCCTAAAAATTATATGAATACTATTGAAAATGAGGTTATATCATATAATATTTATGATAATAAAATTTTAGAACATATTTTTATATTATAAAGTATGATATGAATGTTTTTTATTACAACTTCTAATCATACTAGAGGTATTTTATTCGTTTATAAAGAAAATCTAAATCATATAAAAAATATTCTGTGGGAGTGTCAAACTAGGTGCACAACAAGGCCCATTTTATTGGTAAAAGGTTACCCTAATTCAGGACCAAGACACCTTTTCAGAGTTGTTACTCATAGGTACATATGTTCTAGATCCACATACACTTGTTTATATCAAGAAGAGGATTTGATTACCTAGATAACCACATAATCTGTATGCTGTCAAATTTTTAGAACATTTTATTATATCATAAAAGATGACACTAATAATTTATTAACCATTAGTTAAACATTGATTAACCATTAGTTAAATATTTTTTAATCATTCATTAATCATTCGTTAATCATCTTTTAATTATTCTTTAATCACCCCTTAATAATTATTTAATCATCCCTTAATTATTCAGCAATCATTACTTAATTATTATTTAATCATTAATTAATTAATCTTTAATAAATACTTAATTATTATTTAATAATTACCTAATTATTCTTTAAATATTACATAATCAGTAGTTAAACATTACTCAATCAATAGTTAATCATTACTTCATTATTCATTACTTAGTCAATCTTAGAAATTACATTATCATAATTTAATTATAATTTAATCAATATTTAATCATTAGATAATCATTACTAAATTATTATTTAAATATTCTATAATAATTAGTTAAAAATTACTTAATCCTAAATTAATCTAGCCTTAAAAAAGTTAATCATATCATATTTAATTGTTAATTAAATTAGAAAATTATTATATGTAATCATTTTCTAACCCAAAGTTATTTATTAGTAAATCTATACTTAATAATTACTAATAATTATTATTATTTATAAACTATATATAACAAAATAAACTAATTAATAAACAATATATTTAAAAATAAATAAAATGAGTTACATTGACTAAATAAATCACTTAAAATTAAATAAAAATAAATTTATCTAAATGAGCTTTGCAAAAAACTGATATATCTTTTAGGTCACCAGATCCACCGCACTTGAAAAACACATCTTTTAGAGGGAGAGAGAGCATGGAATTTAGAAAAAAGTGTTGATTTTCATGTGAGGAGGATGGGGGGAGGTTTCCCTTTTATAGGAAGCTAAGAAGAAGGCATATGGGGACACTTTTCACCTATATGTTGGGTGAAAGTCACCCATACCCCCTTTCGCTTTATATTTAGGTGAAAGGTGGCCACCCCCAACCACATTTTCTATGTCATCGATCTGTGGGAAAAATGGTGGGGTTTGAAAAGATGTAAGGGGACTTTCTCCTTTCATACAAATTTTTTTAAAAAAATTACCTACAAATATTGAAAAAATCTAAAACAAATTAAAAAACACAGAATGGAATGACGTTAGTTGTTGTGGTTGGACGTGGTGGTGATGTGGGGTGTTGCAGTGGAGGAGGGAGGCGGCGTCTGGTGGTCACGTATGCTAGGAGTAGGATAGGTATTCTAAGCTGGGTTCTTCTCTAGGGTTTTTATTCCCCTAATGCGTGTTAAACTGGTGAATAGGATGGCCTCTGCAGATCCTTCTACCCCAAGATGAAGGTGCGCCTCATTGAAAAATGGAAAGATAAAATTTTTAACTTCTAAATTTTACTTCAAATTATCTAAATGTTAAATAATAATAATAATAATAGAATTAGAATTATATAAATATATATTATTCTAATTATAGAAATAAATAATTATAAGATCATGTTATATTTGAATATATATATATATGAACATATAATTAGATATAGTAAATTATAGATATAATTAAATAAAAGTATGAATTTAGATATAAAAGTATTAATATTATTAAATATTAACATTATTTTATAAAAATAAAAAACAAAAAATATTAATACGACTATTATTAATTCTAATAATATTTAAAATGATAGACAATAATATAAAATACTAATATAGAAAATTAATATATAAACAAATAAATATTAATAAGATAAAATAAAATTTATATTAGTGAAACTACTGAAAATAATAATATAGTGTTAAATATTATATATAAAATTATAATAATCTATTTAAACAAAAAAATTACGAAAATTTAATTAATTAATTAAAATTATCAAAATAATAAAAAAACTAAAAAAATTAAGGAAATAAACTAAAATTACTAAACACGATTAAACTTTTAAATTAAAATTAAGTTATAAAATTATAGAAATGTTAGTAAAATCCATCTACATCAAGTCCCCCACAATTAATCTATTTTACTCTTGAAAAAACCAATATAATAGAATACAAAACATAGCATGTAGACAAAAAAATAAAAATTACAAGTTTATAATTGTTAAATCTTTTTTACCAATGAAATATCATGCTTCATTTAAAATTAAAATTTTCCAATATATTCTGTCTTCCACCCACACTCATTCCAATAAAGTACCTTAACTCATACATCAATGTGACCTACCTCCCCATCACTTGCATTACTAAAGTCAATTCATCAAAATGGTTATGCTCAATTCTCAGACATATTCATTCTTACCATAGGATCATTATGAATTTCAAATCTCTTCTAGTGGAAATCAAAAGAATTCCCCAATTTTTAGAACTCAATATTAGGTAAAAATATATATGACGTCACAGGATGGTGGGTCATCAAATATATGAAAATTTTTATGAAAAAATGAGGGTTGAATCATGAAATATATGAATGATAAATTTCAATTCAAAAGTCTCCATCAACCTCTTAGTCCCCTACCCATAAAACATTTCTTATCCCAACGAATATGATAATCCAATTCGTCTCTTAGAATTTTGATGTTTTTTCACTAGCTCTATTTCTTTTAAAGGACTCAAGTCACTCAAACATAATGGATATGTAAATATGGGAGTATTATCTCAAAAACCACATGTAATATATATAACATATTGTCTTAAGATAAAGTACACATGTATCTCATACTTGGTTGAATGATAATGAAAATCGATCACATAGAAGACTATCTAGATCATAATTTAATTGGTCATCACTTTTATAGGCATCACTAAAGGTGAGTATTACCATGTAATGACAATAAATTTATTCATTATTGGAACCAAAATGAATCTATAATCCCATATAAAAATAAATGAAAAAAATGTGGTTACCATGAAATTTAATACATATAGTCATGATGAGATAATTTCAATCAATGTGGATCAAATGACTCCCTACTTATCAAACAACCTTTTCTAAGAATAAATATTTTCCATATACATAGATTAAAAATAATTATAATTTTTTTAAATAAATGGGTATGGAAGCGTATTAGATGTGTGGTCATCCTAAAAAATATTAATCTTTACTTCTAAGGGATACACGACAGATAAAATTCAAGGGTGGATATTTTAATCAAGAGGGATAAAAAATTAAAAAAATTCATCTACAATTTTGGGGAAACTTCCAAAATTATAATCACTTTTATTGAAAAACATGTTAAGTTCTAGAAATGATAACATGGTTGAGAATATCCTAAAAAATAAATAAATAAGAAGAGTTGGGAAAAGGGATGGATTCCTCATGGGTATGGAAATAAAATTTTAGATAGCATTGAGTAAAATAAGTTAAAATATGTGTAAAAAATAAATTAGTTCTAGTAAAACATTTTCAAACAATGGAATGATATCAGAAATCATCTAAATTGGGTATGAAGAATCAAATCTTATCAAATAAGAATCAAGTGCTCAACCTACCCATGTATATAATTTGTATGCCTCATACTGTGTTATGAAAAAGATAAAACATTTTTCATATGGTTTCAACAAAGACATGAATGTTACTTTTTTTTAGTTTTTTTTCAATTTTTAAGTTATTTATTTTACATAGTGTATTGGAAGGATAAAATATAAATGAAAATAAAAAACTGATCACAGTAAGTGAGGATAAATGCAGAAAGGCTGTCTGTATCCAAAGATGCTCCATAAATTATGTACCAATAAAATCAACACATGGAAAACATGTATCCACATTATATCATTAAGATAACACCAAAGAACACATATATGAAAGTATTTTCATGAGGGAAGAACAAGTGTCCTAAATTTTGGGAGCAATTGGAAAATAATGTTCCAAACATGAAAAGTTTATTTCATAAGATAAACTATAAATAATAAAAAATTATTTAATAGAATAAAAAATAGACTTCCACCCATGAAGTTAAATTTTTTATGTTTTCATCTAGATAGATAGAAAATGCTCAATCTTCTTTGTCCACCTGCTTAGAATTCCTCGACTGCTTCTCCGTGCAGGATCCACTATATTACAACTCCAGGTATCTCCTCTTGTAATTCAAACTATCCATATTTGTAATAAGGAACTTATCATGGGGAAATTTATTCATCCCATTAGCTCGCACAACTCTTGGAAACATCTGACATGGTAGATTTCCTTCAATTTCTTCTATTTAGCACATCTCAAGATGCAGTTTTCCTCAAATTTCAAGAGGGGATTAAAAAATTACCTCTGAGTTATTTAAGTGTGATATTTCAAGGGGGAGTCAAATGTCATGTCATATTTATTGGATCAAACCATATTTTATTGAACTACATCCAAAAATAGGGTATGCAAACAAATACCATGAAATGTAGAAGCAATTCAGTACCTCCCAATTAGCACTGAGTTTAACATCTTCAAAATGATGAGCAAAATTTCATTATAATTAATAATATTGAATGGTACCTATTATATTTAATGTCCAATAAAGTTATATTCATTGACCATTAACCATAAATGCAGGAATCATTCCATCAGATATTTCAATCTAACCATGGGGATAACAATTGTGACATTGTAAGGACTCGACTGCTTCTATTTGAGCTTTCTTGCGAAGACCCTAAGTCATGAGTTGAAGAGTATAAATTTATCTCAAGGTGAAAAATTTATTTGTTGGATTCTTTTAACATGTAAATCTTAGGTTTAATCTTTATATATCATAACATATTTACACACTTCCATCCTCATATCATGTAATTCATTCATTTGTATAAAACACTTTTCATAAGCAGTTTTGAAATCAAAATTCAACTTCTTCATAGCTTGGTAAGATTTGTGATATAGTTATATATGGATGTGGTAGGTATTTCCAAATACTATGTCGTATGTGGAGATTATGATAGTTGTTTTATACGTATTCTTGTAATCCCAAAGTACATAACCAATTTTGGTGTCCCAAACATTTTGAGAAATACTCATAGTTTTATCCAAAATCCCCTTAATCTCTATATTTGAAACCTCAACTTGGCCATTGGTCTGTATATTGTATGAGGTTCTCATATATTGGTGTGATCCATGAAAATTAATTTTCTTTTGAAATATATCATTGTTGAAGTGGGAACCACGTTAACTGATGATGATACATAGAACTCTGAACATGATAAAACTATGTTTCTTCAAAAATTTAATGACAAATAAACCATTATTTTCTACAAATGCTTTAGCTTCAACCCACTTAGATATGTAGTCAAAATATACAAGGATGTATGATTTATAAATTATTTGGGAAAAGGGTCTAGAAAGTTGATTCCCCATATGTGAAAACATTCAATGCACATGATCCGATGTTTTGGAATCTCTCGCTTACAACTTATGACTCATGTTCTTTAGAGTTTATCACAATTCACGATGAACTCATTAATATCCTAATTCATGGTTGTCTAGTAAAAACTAAAATTCTTATTGTACGACAAATCTCATGGTTTCCCCCAACTTTTACAAAATGACACAAATTCAACACACTATGAACTTATTATTTTGGGATACATATTATAATAATTTCTTCTTTTGGGTCCTTGAAAAGTACTGGATCATCCCAATAGTAATGGAATGCTTAACTCAAAACATGTTTTCTCTACGACTTTGATTAAACTAGATGTTACACACCTGAAAATAGTTGATTTATGAAATAGGCATACCATGGTGTGATTATCATAGCAGAAGAGATATTTTCATTAAGAAATGTTTCATCGATTAATACCATATTAATTTCACTAGTTTCATTTTATAGATGTGATAAATGATCAACAATGAAATTCTTAGTGCCCTTTTTTTACTTGACTTAAATTTCAAATTCTTGAAGTGACAATATAAACAGAATGAGCCAGGGATTCACATATTTCTTAGTCATCAGATAACATAGGGAATAATGATATTCATACACAGTGACTTTAGATAATGGTAGGTAAGATCAACATTTATCAAATAAGAAGACAAATTATAGAATCTCTTTTTTAGTTATTGTGTAATTGTGTTAAGCCACATTAAAAGTGTATCTAGAATAATAGATAAGTCAAAAGATCCATTATTTTTCTTTTCCCAAGGAAGCGCCATCTTTCTAGTCACTGCAATCACACATTAACTCAAATGGTTGTTCCCAGTCTGGTGAAATCATCATCGGAGTCTCAACAAAGAATTGCCTTAGAAATTGAAATGCTTCCTAACTATGGATACCAATGTAAAATATGACATATTTTCCTCACAAGGTGGTAAGGGGACATGAAACAACAAATAAATCCTTAATGGAAAAATTGTGGAATCATGTATTCCCTATAAAACCACTAATTGATTGAACTGAATTAGGTATGGCTAGCTCAAAGATTGTACTGATCTTGATCATGTATACTTTAATGTGTTTATTTGAAATTTGATGACCTAAAACCATCACGCTTTGTTCCATCAGGTGTTATTTTTCCTAATTTAGAAAAAAAATTATTTGTTCACATCTCACCAAAACCTTATCCATATGTTCTAGACATTCATCAAAATAATTCCCATAAATAGGGAATTTAACTATGAACATTGCTAATAAATATTCAATAATGTCATGGAATATTTCCATCATTAATAATTGAAATATGTTTGGTTCGTTGTACATTATAGAAGGAATTTTCTAATAAGAGAATATACTATACGGACAGGAGAATATTCATTAAACTAGATCATCTCGTCTAATAACTATTTGATAATTACCTATGTATCCATCCATAAAACAATAGTAATCTCTTATTAAAATTAAATCAAGTATTTGATCAATAAAGGTAACGAGTGAGTGATAATTTTTGATTAAATCATTCAATTTAGGATCATTGATGCAAACTCTCCATCTAATCACTATTCTAGTGGGTATCTATTATTCTTTTTCAATTTCAACTACCATGGTGCAACCCTTTTTTGGCACCACTTGAAATGGGATGAACCACCAACTATCAGATATAAGAGATATTAAACTAGCATCGAGAAGTTTATGACTTGTTTATTGAATAATTATTTCATTTTATGAGTTAATCAACTTTTTGGTTTCATAAAAGGTTCTTAATTATCTTACATATGTATTCTATGAGTACATATTGTTTGAACTATTCCTTTTAAATTAGCTATCATCCATCTAATCACTATATTCATTTTTTGATAGAACATTGATCAATTTAATTTATTGTTCACTCGAAATATTTTCATTTTTAATGGCTTAAAAGGTGTTTAAATCTCCCATCTTTCTATATCTTCATTTTGGTGGAATATGTTTCAGCTCAATTGATGGAGTCTTTTCAAGTGATGGAGTCAATGAGGGGAAGTCTTGTATATCCAAAGTCTTGACTATGTTTCTAATTAATTCTACTTCTTTTATTGATTCAATTATATTCTAAATTTCTTTGAGTAAATCCTAAAGCTTCATCATGTCCTTTGGTAACTCATCCTATTATTTAGTTGGATCAAAGAAATGAAAATTATCTACAGAGGGATTTTCCATAGCTTTTATGGAACCTAATGTTATATTTTCTTCCTAAAATCTAAAAAAATCCCTTCTAATCATCACTAAGAGATCTACATGGAGCTAAGAAGGGTCTCCCAAGAATGAGTGAGATATCCTTATCTTTTTCTACGTCAAGGGAAATGAAACCAGAAGAAAAGTAAAATTTACCATCCTTAACAAGCATGTAATCTTGAATTCCTTGAGGACGTTTCACTGATTAGTATTCCATTTTCAAGGTGAAATTAGTTGGATTTAATTCTTTTCATTCTGAGTTTTACAAGAACTCTAAATGGAATGAGGTTTACACTAGCTCTAAGGTCACATAAAGCTCTCCCAAATTGACATCCTCCAATATTGTAAGGGATAAAGAAACATACAAGGTCTATTATTTTAGGAGGTATGGTTCTGGGTATGACGGTTGATAATTCCTCATGAATTATGACAATTCCCACATCATCTAGTTTCCTTCTTTTTGAAATAATATTTTTGAGAATTTTATCATAGTGAGGAATTTTTTTATGGATTCAATTATAAGAATTTTTGGTGAATTTTCTTGAACATATCTTTAAATTTAAAAAACTTTCCATCCATGTGTCTTGGATATAGTATTTGTGGAAATGGAGGTTGTGGTGTGTGATATTCACTATTTCATTGAGTTCTTCATTTTCCTATTATTTTCTTATTTTCACATGTTTTTTTATAATCTTACCCATATTTATCTTCATCAAGAATCACTTTTTTTGTTGAATCATCATTATCAGTGGAAAGGGAAGGTGTCTATTCTTTCTATTGAGTAGAAGGAATTTGGTGCTCTAGAAATTTGTACTGCTGTGTAATGTGATAGTTTTTGCATTTTCTCTTGGGTTGAATCTTATTTTACACAGTGAAGTTCCCTATTTCTAGTCTTTAATTTGTGTGGATAAAAAATCCAAATAATTTTCAATGTTGCGTTTGGGTTTTTTTATTTTTTGGTATTCCATATCTTATAACTCAAGGCTTGATTGATTAGAAATCATTAATTTTTCAATAGATACTCCCCAATCTGGTTGATTTTTTTTGTGTAAGGATCATAGTATATTGTTTTATTTTTATTCATTTATTGTTGTTATTGTTGAAATAGTGGTTGATATTTCTATGGAGATCCTTACTTCTATGATTTCAAGGTGGGTTTGAATGTAGATTGATTAGGGAACCCAGGTACACCCTTGTTCTAGTTCATTGGATCAATAGCCACTAGTTACTTCCAAAATAGATTTTGGGAATTGTTTTTTTCGGTCTTTGTTGCTATTATTTTTATAATATTCACTATTGTAGCTAACAATGTAAGATTTGTAAATGTTATTCTTAGATGTGTTATATGGAAACATGGAATAATATTGTGGAGAACCACAGTGTGGGTAGTTTTCAGCTTGAACTACAAGGATTTTCTTAGGCGGACTCATTGACACTTTTTATATCCTATTATTTAGAGATTCAAATTATGATGCTATAAATGTATGAGAATAAAATTGATGCACTACTTCATACCTTTTAGAAATATATTATGGCCACTAAAAACTGTATTATAACATGTTTTATGAAAACATATACTGATCTTCGACATCCATCTCCATTAACGCATTTCTAGTCATTATGATAATTGATAACTTACTATAAAGTTTAATTCCATTGTATAAATCGTGCAACTGGTTCATCAACTTCATCCCCTGACGAGGGAAACACCTTAACATGTTCTTGAATCTTTATCAAGACTCTCCTAGTGATTATTATTAATTTTAGTAAAAGGGGTCATGTTCACTCTTATTTTTCAAATAACTTTTTATTGTATAATACCGATAAAGAAAATTTATTCTCAGGACTTCCAAGGTGAATATTGTATCTAGGTTAAGACTATCCAACCAGTCTTAATCTTTTCCTTTCAATGAGAATGGAAATAATATCTGGATCAACACATCATTAGTAACTCTATGGTATAAAAATGTTTCATAGACTTCAAAAACTATTCACATACATATATGGGTCTTCACTTCTAAAGTAATTAAATGTCTCATGATGTTGGAGAAGGATGATCATCGATGACATTAGTTCGAAATACATATCTAAAATTCTTGGGCTTATTTATCCTAAGATGACTTTAACTATGTTGAGTATCAATTCAAGACATATAATAGTCATTCATCATTGATTATAGAGAAAGTTTTGAAAAATGGGTGGACTTATCCATTTAGAAGAATTGGAATGTGATTCTCAACACATTCCTATTGTGGTTACATTTTATTTTTGGAAGAGTTTTAAATTGGATCTTTCACTTTACATTGGTGTTCTAGTTCTAGATCAGTTTAGTGGATCATATTTTAAAGGATCTAAATTATTAATTGTCACCATCTACGAAAATGTTGTCTAATAAAAGGTAAACATGATATTATTAATTCTAGATGTGGGTTTTCTCCTCAAAAACTGTGTCATAAATATAGTCATTTTTTTCACAGATCGTCCAATTTTCAAAATTTTAAAACCTACTGGCTAGTGAAGAAGAGAAAATTAGTGTTGAAACTTAGATATCATGCGGTCTAGTTCACTAAATTTTTATCTTTTGATAGTGTTTATGTGGGAAATAAACTGAGGTAATTTCTAATTTTTATTATTTAAAATATTAAGAAATCAAGTAAAACGGAGGAAAATTCAACAAAATAGGGTTGCTAAACTTTTATTAGAAAAAATTATTTAGGATGATGATATAATAATCAAACTAAAACATAAAAATTAAAAATATGCCTTTATATGATTAAATATTTAATATTCTTAATTATCTCCACTTCTAAAATTATAAGCCTTTTTTAGAAGCTCATCTTTGATTCTACTAATTTATTTAATGTCTCACTATCTTGTGTTATAAATAAATTAAGAGTCAGGTTTGATTATCAAACCTGTCGGTTAAATGACACAACCCATTTATCATAATGTCATGCCAGCTATTTGAACTATAATCGGTCAAAATGGTTAAACTTATCAGTATCACATAATTAACTAAGAATCAAAATAGCCATTATTAATTTCAAAAAATAATTTTAGGGAAAATATAATATAATCAGATAAAAATTCAAATAAAAGAAAATTAAATTGACAATTTAACCACAAAATAAAATATCAACATGGAATGAATAATAATTATCCTACTCAGTCAACATCCCGGCACAAAGAAAAATTACCCCGACCCTGACGTTAAAACTAAAAAAATACACATGATAACTAAATGACAATGCATTAAAAATATAATCCCTTTACCAAAATGATGATCATATTGATCAGTACCCTTTATTTCATTAAGTAACCGTAGCCTGTTTATCTTTGAAGTATTAAGTAGGACCTCCACACACTTTGACAATTCACCAACACTATCTATTACCCACCATGATTAGAATGTGCACAACTCAGGTGAAGACGCGATGCAGTGGGCACAAAACAGGGGATCAATACTGACTAGTTTTGTCATGATAGGGCTATGAAGGGAAGGAAAAACTATTTTAGACACCACAGGCTGGGAAGGATGTAGAATAGGGGTTCAGTCTTGGTGATCTGTAGGTGCGGAATACAAATGACTTGCTGCATACATAAGGAATAGGTGACTCACTGGAAATGGTTGAGAAGGATGGTCATTGATGGTGTTGAAGGTATGGATTTCCATTATTGTATGAGTTTTACTCTAGAGATAGGATGCTACAATAAAGGATGTAGGTGACAACGTGAGCTTCTGTAGATAAAGGAGGCAGTGATGTGGGGTATTGTAGCATAGGTGGGATGTAGTGACTGGTGGTCACGTAGGCTGGGAGGAGGAGAGGTCGTCTGTGGTGGGTTCTTCTTCAAGGGTTTTTATGCCCCCTTACTGCATATTGAATAAGTGAAGAAGAGGAAATCCTCCAGGAATCCTTCTCCCCAAAGACTAAGGCACACCTTCATGAAAAATGGAAATATAAATTTTTTGACTAGAAATGTAAGCTACAAATTAGCATGTTAAAAACAACAAATAATAATAATAATAGAATTATAATTATATATATATAATATGAATTGAAATATTTAGTTAATTTGGGGGAATGGGCTAAAGTACAATTAAAATCATGCAACAAGAAGTATAGGGATGAACTCAGAGAGACTTGAACTTGAGACCTCACCAAGACACACAAGGGAAACTACCAACACAGCTTCATCCTAGGGGAATATATATATATATAATAATAATTATAGAAGTAAATAATTATAATATTGTGTTATATTGGTGTATATATATATTCATATGTAATTATATATACTAAAATACAAATATAATTAGATAAAAGTATGGTTACACATATAATAATATTACTATTAGTAAATATTAATAAAATTATATAAAAATAATAAAATTATAATTTTAATAATACTTTTTTTAATACTTCTAAAATTTATTATGATATACAATAATATATAATTCAAATATAGAAAATAGATTTATATACTAATAAATATTAATAAACTAAAATATAACTAATATTAGTAAACCCTTAAAATTATAATATAATGATAGATATTATATATGTAAATATATAAACTAATAAAAAAATAAATTACAAAAATTTAAATATCTAAAAATATAAAAATAATAAAAACACTTAAAAAGTATGGAAATAAACTTCAAATACTAAAAAAAGTTAAACTATTTAATTAAAACCAAGTTAGAATATTTTAAAAATGTTAGTGAAATCCTTGTGAATATGTATCATTAACATATATCCCCAATGAATACAATTTATGAAAAGTGTTTTTGTTGTTGATGAATAAAAACACAATAAAATTTTTTATTAAAAACATTCCTCAGGAAAATATCATTTTCACTTTGAAAATCACTTTTAAAAACTACAAATTTACATAATACTAGGAAAAATATTTCTTTTTAAATAACCATATAAACATATAAAGGATGTTTAAAAACAACAGGTGACCATGATGATGGAAATTCCATAGATACTGTATAAATTAAAACAAATATTCTTTTCACATTTTTGGTAAAAAGTGAAAAGTAACACATTCATAAAATAACTAGAAGATTCATTTTAAATGATTTTTTAAAAATTAATACATGGGTAAAAATTTATTCTCACAATAATAGGAGAATCTTGATTTGTTTTGGAAAACGTTTTTTGAAAAATAGGACATGGAAGATAAATGATTTTCGATCGAATAGAGATATTACATCACCTTTTATTAAATTTTTTTAAAATCAATTTAAGTTCCGATGATAAGAAAATGGTACCATTATTTCAAATTTTCATGAATAACTATAGGATAAGAAAATATATTTTTTTAAGATGGAAATTACAAATAATTCCCTTAAAGATGAATTAAACATAAATAATCTTGAGTAATGATGAGATTATGAAATAAACCCTTACCACTTTGTAAAATTTTGGATTGTATACCCCATGAAATAAATAACTTCAAATAAAAATTTTAAAAACCATGATGATAAATAGATTCATGATATAAAATATCAAAGTGGCACTATATACAATACATAAAAGGAATACGTGTGGAATATGAAATAATCTAATGAAAGTAAAAGTGAGACAAGAAACTCTTACCACGTATCAAACTTACTTCATATGTGTATAAACCTCCTATATAACAAAAATAGATTCATTATAAATATATTAAAAAATATAATTATATATATCACACCTTATATGATTTATTTATAATCATTTATCATCTGTTTATTAACAATTCATTATTAAAATCACTATTCTCGGTGATAAATGCTTAGTTTTTTCATGTATGTTTTGGTTCATAAGTTTTGGTCCTTGTACTTGGATCATGGTTCTATCATCTCCAAGATGATAATGAAAATATTAATATTATATATATTCATTATATATATAATTATATTCATCCAATAAATTTATAGGTAGAAAAATGAATTAAATCATTCATGGAGATGGTAGATCGTACGTACACTTGAACTTTGTTTCCATTTTTTAACAGATGGAAGAAAGGTAAATAATATTTCTTCTTTAAAGAATAATTTTCATATAAAATATTTCATATATATTAATTAACTCTATCCTTATTACGATAAATTTTAAAATAAAATGAAAAACATATCATATCACTATACATAGGTGGTAGTCCACACGTACGCACGAGAGAGGTAATTGTTTCCCAACATATTGGAAGGTAAGATATAGATATGATATTACAATTCTATATTTATAATTTTTCTATAAATATCATTTATATATATATATAACTTAAATAAATCATGATATCCATTTGTGAAATGCTGGAACCTTCAGGCATAGCGCAACTTCCGGAAATGGAGGAAGAAAGTCAGAATTGGTAAAAGGCGGGAAGAACCCACCTCGCTCGGTTAACGATGCTTCCCCCTCCCCCGCCAAGGGGGGAGGAGCCGCAGGCAGCACCGTCACCACCGAAGATAGGAGAGATACCCCGAAGGGCTAGGGTTCTCTCGATAGCCATCATATCATG
Source organism: Viscum album (assembly GCA_963277665.1). Classification (NCBI taxonomy): domain Eukaryota; kingdom Viridiplantae; phylum Streptophyta; class Magnoliopsida; order Santalales; family Viscaceae; genus Viscum; species Viscum album. The sequence continues at coordinate 1,265,814,339 of OY728157.1, read as the reverse complement.
ATTCATTTTTATTCTGAAGAGGATCTCATAAATCCCTGGTTGAAAGCTCCTCGTAGCTAAAATGGTTCTCATTTCCTCCGTTTACGGTGGTCCTTCGATTTGCATATGAACCGGAATTCTCCTACGTCGGCAGTTTGGGTAAGTTTCCCAAATCTTCCCTCACCTTTTCAGAATCCTTCGGTGATTCAGATGATTGGAAACCTCGTAGGACGTTATCGGTGTTCTAATAGTTACACTGAGGCCGTGTGTCACCCGGTGAACCCTCGTGTCTATATCAAAGTGGATGCCTCTCACCTACCTTTCGACTATGTTTGGATCACTATAGGAGAAGACTACTAGGGGAAGCAGCGGGTTATTTATGACAATTGGACTGATTTTTGTCCTTCTTGAAGGCGTTTAGGCCACTCATTGGAGGTATTCCGTAGGAGAGGTACAGATACGTCGTTGAAGGTTCGACACAAGGGGAAGTAGGTCGTGGCAAGAAAAGACAGTGTTGCTTCGGGAAATTTTCCGTAGGTGGTTGCGATGTCTGGTCTAGACATGGAGACTTCGGGTCCCAAAGATGGGGGGCGCTTCGAGTCCTATAGTTAAGGATATACGGAAGGATGCTCCTACGGTGACGACAATGGTGGTCCATAATTCTAAAAATCCAAGTGTTTTGGTGTCACAGGTTAACACGATGGTTGCAGAGGTTTTCAAAAGACTCCGGCAGGATTTGGAGGGCTCCTCTATTCCCTTGGCTAGGAAGGAAGCAGGATTGGGTTTCCAAGAAGATGGTTTGGTGCAGAACATGGTTAGGGAAACCTTGGGGAAGGATCAGAGGGTGGGGATAAGGGGAATTTCCTCGGGCATGGCTAGTCCGGATGAAACTGGGGGTTTTAGTGGTTTAGACCCTTCAGCTCAGCCTTTGTTTATGCTTACAAATAGGTTTGAAAGGATCCAGGAAGAAAATTTTGAAGTTGGCATGGATTATGTTCCTGTGTGCAGTGGTGCTACTGTGGGGGCCACTGTGGAAGGGCACATTTCAGCCATCTTGGGTCACGAAGACGTCCCTATGAACGGAGAGGAGGATGCTGCAGCGGTTGAGTGTCTTTCCTCGACTGATTTTAATACACCGATGACAAGGAGGGGGATTCCCTCGGGTGGCATGGATAATACTCCAAAGTCCAAAAAGAAACATGATTCTGGGGGAAATAAGGAAACTATGAGTGGTCATGCATTCCTATCATTCAGTGAAATTCTTCAGAAAGGGACTGGTAAGATGACTGAGTGCACATAACCTATATCTGCTACACCAAGAAGACGAGTAAGGAAAGACTACTCTTACCTTCCACGACCGATGTGTACTAGATCTTCCCTTAAGTGGGACAATGGCGTGATTATTGCCTTCAAAAAAGACAGCTTGATCAAACAACCTTGCCCGGTGAAGCCTTTACTGGACCATTCGGGGAGCTTTGAGCAATGATACTATTTCTCGAGGCAACATAAATCAGCCTCTGAGTGGGAATCGACCTCAGAGTGGGAATTGCATACTGCTACGGTAGAAGGGGACTCTTGTGTGAGATGTAGAGATGATAACAGGTATTATGATATGTAGTCTCGTGGAGTGCTAGTTGGATTGTGGTTGTCCTGCATATGTCATTTTTGAACTTTTCCATCATGTCCTTTTTGATGTTTAGGGATTTTCAGTTCTCACTTTTCCTAAAGTTTTTGGAAATAAAAAAATTAATTTTTTGTGAGTCATTATATCCATCTGTGACAGGTGGTGATGGAAAACAAATTACATCGGTTTGGGACATGGTAGTCCACCATACACACAATCACCAATTTTCCTACCCATTTGATGGTAGAAGGAATGGATATAGTTTATTACATGAATATAAAAAAATTTAAGTGAGTTTAATATAATTTCATTGTTATTTTCACATATTTTTAGAATATTTGAAGGAGTTTTAGGAAAAAATAAGATGTAGATGCATGGTTAAGAACTATACCTATTCTTCAGAGAACCTCTTTAGGTTTATACTTAATGCCTTCCCAGAGTGGGTTTCTAATGAAAATAGGGAATCTATGTAATGTGTAGACATGTATGTAAGGTATTTGGGAAATAATTGCATAAAAAGTGGCTTTTAATGTTTCAATAAGAGAGGATATGGGTTGTCCATTTATGAGTGGGAGAGGAGATCTTCTTGGAAGTTAAATTTTAATTTTCCAAAAGAAAACAAAATGATAAAGTCATTCCAAAGAAAAATTATTCAAAATAAACTTAGATTAATAGTTGGTATAAAATATGGTCTAAATTCTATCATCCAATAGGATTTTTACAAGTTAAAATTTCAAAATTACCCTTATCTTTTGGTTTAACCACCCCGGTAAACCCGTTTTATCCAAAACTAGCGTAATTATTTTTTACAATGTTAATTATTTATTATGAGAAAAATTTAAGTTGACCATATTAACTAAAATTAATTTTTATGATTCCAAATATGGAATCAATTTTTTAAAATTCAATCCAAAAAATTTATATAATTTAATTTAAAATTAAACTCTTAGACGAGATGAAATATTTGTTTTCCAAATATAAGTTTCCATAAGTATAAAAACTATTTATATCAAAATTTAACATATAATTGATCCTAATGAAAAATATTGGAATAATTATAATATAATCAAAATAATATAACTTTTAAAATAATTTTAAAACAAAAATAAAACATGTAAATTCTTTAAATAAATGAAAACATTTTAATAAAATTCATTATTTTTCACCACTCATTGAAAAATTAATCATTTTAGAAAATTATAAATTATTAAATATTACCTGATTTTTAATTTATAATTTCAAAAACTAATATCATTTTTTCAAATATGTTATTTTATGTGGAAAAACTAAATTTTAAAATAAGTGCACAAAATGTGACGAAAACACTGTTTAGAAAAATATAGTTTTTAAGCATAAAACGGGATTTATTCTTATCCCACGCTTAGAAATAATATTATATGGATGTTAAAAACTTTCATTGAATATATAATATATAAATTTAATTAAAATAATTCACCAATAGTGATTAATTTAAGTTATTAATATAAAAGAAAATTGAAATCATAAAAAAAAAATTAAAAAAAATTTATTTTGTTTTTGAATGATTTTTATTTTCATTTATAAACAATTAATAACAAATAAATTTATTTATACATATAAAAAACATAAAATTTAAATAATTTACATAGTACTATTCATACCCTCAAATTTTAGGTTATGTCATAATAGTATACTATATTATAGTTATTTTAGACTAGGGGTTGCATGTATCACAATATATCAAAGAGATTGAATTAATTTTAAAAAAATATATTATAAAGTGTATGGGTGTTACAAAAGTCTATTGTACTTTTGAAGGTTTTAAAAATTATTTTAACAGTAATCAAACCAAATTACCAATTATTTTCTCGAAAATAAGCACACATACACACAATAAACATAATATCAGGATGGCTAGCTATTAAGTAAAGTAAACTCCAAATCATACCTCTATAAATGGTTTGGACAACTAGTTTACCAATTTCATCAAGATCTAATTTGTAAGTGATCATCATTATAGTAACACTTCCTTTTGAGATATTAATATCAAAATGATTAAAAATATATTGTGTGTACATACTTTGGTTTAAAATAACTCTTTATTAATTTTGAAATATTTGAAAATCAAGAAATAATATTAGTTCACCCATCAAACACATTTCAAATTTATTCAGTATTAGTCTTGAAAATTCAATACAACAAAAATTTCGTGATGAACAAGAGATAATATCATAAATATGGATTTTTGAAACCAAAAAATCATTTAAAGTTCTTTGGATTAATAATGTGGTGTCATAAAAAGCTTTTGTAAAACCATTTGAAATATGAAAAGTGCTTGACTAGTCATACCAAGATCTAAGATCCAATTTTAAACTATAAAGTGCTTTTTAAAATTTAGAAACATTTTTTGGGAAATGATGTTTTGAAAATTCCAAGGGTTTTTTAACAAAACAACTTTAATTATATAAACAATAAGAAAACCACTTACACTACTAAAAAACCCACCTTTGATAGGACATCCATTTATCAACGATAGAAAAATACTCTAATAATGTCCATCATTATCAGTGCTTTTTTCGCATTGATAAAAGGTAATCATTATAAGCACTTTATTTCATTGGTGATAAAGGTAACCCGTTATCGGCGTATTGTTTTTAGCATTGATAAAGGGTACCCTTTATTAGTTCTTTTTCTAGAACTGATAATGATGGGCTTTATCAGCGCTTCTTTAACACATATTAAAGTCCAAAATAAATTGAAATAATTAAAAAAATTAAAGAATTAACAATTTTTTTAATTAAATAATTATTGTTAAAAATGAATAAAATGAATATATATATATATAATTAACAAAAATTATATATTAAATATATTTATATTTGTAAAATGAAATAACTAAATAAATAAAAAATCTAAATGAGTGAAATTTGAAAAATATTAAACATTTTATTGATTAAATAATTATTGATTAAAATGAATAAATTTAATACATATATATATATATAGATTATAAGTATTAATAAATAGTATATATTAAATATAGTATATATAAATAATAAATTCTAATAATAAAAAAAATTAAAAATGAATAAATTACATAATTATTGGAAATATTATTAATGAAAAAATTTATTAGTCAAAATGAATAAGTATAATATATATATATATATATATATATATATATATTAACTATAAATAGTAATAAATAATATATATTAAATATAAATATATATAAAATTAATAAAATGTTAATTAAAAACATATTAATGTCTTATTCATATTTAATGTTGTTTTATTTTTCAATTTAACATATATCAAACATCATGTGTTATATTGTTTTCACATACATATATACATATATATATGTATATATATATAATTATTTTTTATATACAAATGCACAACCAAATATATAGAAATACATATACATAATATTTATGTAATTTATTCAAATTTTAGGGAATTTTAAAATTTCATTAAAACATGATACATTTAATATATTATGTTTTTAATCGGTAAATTTTATTTATTTTTAATACTATTATATTTATGGAGCTCAATTTGAATTGTTCAATTTCACTCATTTTTAAAATGCACATATTTAAGATTATATATCCACTAATAATGATAAAGATATATTTGTAAATAAATTTTTATAACAAATATATTTGTAAATGTATATTTACTATATTTATAAATTTATAATTATTATAAATAAATGATTATTTTTTTAAATATGTATTGATAGGATTATAAATAAATAATTATATATATTTAAATAAATATAAAATTATAGAAAATCTATTTAAATAATTATAATGACAAATCCTTTATCAGCTCTAATGTTTTATTGTTGATGTAAGAAATATTTATCAGTGCTTATCAATTTAACGCCGATAAAAGGGATTTTTATCAGGGCTTTTCTAAAAGCACCGTTAAAATTTTCCCCATTCTATTTAAAAGAACTCTAATGGAGACTCATTCATTCGTGATTCTCAAGGTCTCACTGAACTTCTATGCTGTCGGTGCGACTCCTCTACGTTTCATTGGATGAATCAATGCTATACTCTAATGTATGTTATTTTCTACTTTTCCTCTATCATTTTTTTATTTTTTGGGTTCCTTATTTTTCATTTTTGTGTTGTTCTTAACCATGAAGAGCCCTACATCTCATCTCCTCACCATTGAAATACAATGAGTGGTTATTTTTCATATCTTTCTACAATAGACAATGGTTTCAAAGAAATAAAAGGATTTTTTTCATATGGTAAGGTCAGTCAACATATGTGTATGGCCCTATATGGATAAATAAAATATATTTTTCACCATATGATTCAATAATGGTAATGCAGGCTTCAATGTATGATTAAATATAGTTTAGTTAATAATTGAAGAGGTTAACCCATTTCTCAAATGTGTTATCTAGATCCGTCAGCATTGGCATGAGAATTTAGAGATCAGGAAGTGTGTCTGAGGTAATGTGCTGACTTGAATCTGGTACTATTTGGGAATACTAGGTCATAAATGTTACAAAATGGAATTAAAGTAAAACTAAGGATATTTTTATTGATTATATCTAAAATAAAAAACATTCCTACCATAAGAAGTATTCTATAAATATATTCGGATAAAATAATTATGTTGGATACATGATTTTCCATACAAAATCTAGGTTGTTTTTTCCATGACCAATCATCTTGAGTCTCATGCCTCTTATTTAAAAGTTTATAGGTATGAATAGGTAAGAATATATGAAATGTCATTTTCTTATGTGTCTTTGTCTATTTTTATATACAATCAATTATAAATTTATATGAATAGAAACATTAAAAATAAATAAATAGTGTATTCTTATTTACTTATTTGTGATTAATAAGTTTATATAACTTATTAATTGATTGATATTATTTAGTATCCTCATTTATTGATACTATTTGTTAGTTTTTTCATACTAATATTTAAAATAATTCTTCTAGAGTCATTTTAATTATATTTAAATTATGAAAATAATTATTAAAAATGACATTAAAGAGAGAGAGGGGAAGGGGGTTCACATTTAATATTGACTATTTTTTTCCTATTTCTAAAAGATTGTTGTTTTTTTGAAGGGGAAAATTATGTGAATATCTACATTAATATAGAATATTTCACCACTCTGACCGTAGATCACTATAGTAAGGTTCCACTAAAGATCATATGTATGCAATAACTTATATTGATCCTCAAGTCCTAAAGGAAATTGTAGATCTACTTCATAGTACGCGATATAATTTTCAATGACGAGAATATATATTATTTATGGTTCCTCTAATGTTTTATGGTAATATATCAAATTAATAAATTTTTTATTGCATTTAATAGATTTATTTAATTTATTAGAGTTAAAAAATTCTAGATCAATACTAAGCATAATTTAAAATATTCACACTTTAAAGGGATGTTTGTTATTGGAGGGATATTATGGTGGATTAAAAAATATCCAAAATTAGAAGGTAGGGAATCCTTGAGTAGGCAAAAGTGATATTCAATATAGGTGGTGTGAGATTCATTTCTTAAATACTATTAGTGTTGAGATATTCGAATCTCTTTTTAATTTAGGGGACTTTATGAGTGATTCCATCAGTGTAAGTTCCATGGACACTTTAGTTCTTATTTTCTCTTTGATGTAAAACATTTCTATTGATGCGGTTATTTGGATAACCAAAATCTATAAACATCAAGGGAACCTCAACCTCTCTCTCTCTCTCACTTACCTATACCTACACAATTCCACCCCTAATCTGTAAACTCATTTCATCTTCATATGATGCCACTACGAACTACTTCTTCATCTACTGTTGTGAAAGAATAATACCACATATTATAATCATAAGAGACATAAATAAATTCTCATAAAAAAGGACCAAAAGTTTCAAAAATATGTTTTTGTAAATAAGGATTAATTTTGGTAATATAGATATACAATATGATATACACCAATCATAAAATTCCAAAATTACATGCATCTTGAAAAACTGTTACTTTATTGAATAGAGATATAATACTCTAATACTGTAGTACAACTAAACACCACTACCATTATTTTATACATACTCAGATTCTTGATTTACATCCATATCTTGATGATGGATTGGACTCCCACTTTAAAACTATCCTTCCAGTCATCATTGTTGTTCCAAATTTCCTTGATGGCATACCTTCCGATCGGATTGTATACATTACTCTCTACCAAAGCCGCTGCCATGGATTTGAATACCGCATCTGCCAACACATTCTTCAACTCTTTTAGCCTCTCTTTAACCTCCTTTTCTACATCCTGAGAACACAAAATATGACACCAGAAAAGTAATCAAAATATACTGAATGAATTTTTTTGGTTTATTGATTTGAATTTTCTCATGCGACTCACTCGACTACATTTCACAATACTTTATCAAAAATTACTTTTATTTTTAGTGAAGACACATTGGATCCTATTAGATATCTATAGTTAAGAATAATTGGTTATGAATACTACTATGATGAGTAAACTTATTAAAATAGTCATGTTGCACATATTTTTGTGAAAGAAAACATGCCAAACACGCATTTTGATTCTCTCCCCCTTTAGACTTGATAAATTTAAAAGGGTTCCAATCTTACCGTCAAAGGTTTTCCTCAAAAAAATGGGAGGAGTGATGAGGCCATATTTTGATCTTCTTCTTCAAGATACTTTCTATTAGATGCTTGGATAAATGGATGATTGTAAAGCTCTCCCATCCACCTCACACCAATACCACCACAAGTTTGTATATCCAGTAAGAACTGCTAAAAAAGAAACATTTCAGAGGAAGTGGAAAGTAATAAATGTTTGTGAGTAGAAGTAAATTAATGTGAGTGAATGTTATGTGGATTTGAATTTTCATTCCTTAGTTTTTTTTAATTTCATATTTTATAATGCATAATCAAATTTGATTTTAAGTTATTTTTGAACCTCAGTGGTAACTTGAATTTCATCTCTCAAACAATTATTATTTATTTTTTTGATTAAGACTCATCCCCCATATCTTATATGTTATTTAAACTAATATGAGTAGTAGTCATCCAAAATGATCACCAGTACATGGTATGGGATGACCTTTGGATAGAGTAGTTCAAGAAATATTAGTGTATTTCTATAAAATCGCGGAGAAAAAGATTAAAGAACAAATTGTAGGATAAATTTTTGGGAGGTATGTCATCAAGGAACATTGGAACCAAAATGATTTGTGGAAGGATAGTTCGAAAGATGGAGTCCAATCCATCATCAAGAGTTAATCAAAATATGAGGAAACATTAAATAAATTTAGTAATGGTATGTTGTATTGGAGTATTGGAGTATTATATTTCTATTCAAGATAGTAATAATTTTCATGCAAGATGCATGGAATTGTGGACTTTTATGTATGGAGTGTATTTTATTATAGTTTTTCAAGAAAAATTAAATGTTTTACAACTCTTACAGACAATTTATTTTACACATGATGATGTTACCAATATCTAGGAAGAACAGATGGATGATAATGAAACTGTGGAATTATTTGGGGATCAACAACATGTTGATGAAAAAAACAACAATGATACATCATCACAGAGGTGAATAAAATTTTCAAGTCAAGAAATCAGGGTATAAAATTTGAGTTTGGTTGGATTTAATGTTTCCATCCTATTGACCCCAAAAATTCAATGTTCATTAGTTATCTTGGGGCCACACCAAGAATGATTTTTCTGATTGATATTTATTTATGGCACTGTGTCCCACATGTAATGAAGTAAATCCTTTGTAAATATATAACAGTGATGTTATAATATTCTTTATCTATTTTACTAAAAAATTATATAATGAAACATTGATTTAATTTTCATTTTTCCTTGAAAGAATCATTTATTAGAAGATTTCTGTAATAAATTTTCTTTAATGTCCACTATAAAATCCAATAGAGGATTCTTAACTCTTTTTACAAAGTTACATGATAGGGATACTGAGAGGAAAATAAAGCCCCACCCACTACATAGTTATGAACTAATTATAAAGTCTAAAACATAGACTTCTTTCATTAATAGTCGCAATTAAAATAACTTCAAGAGCATTGTAGTTGATAATATAGTATTTGAAATTATTTATTTTATTCAGAATGATTCAAAATTGTTACTTTTTGAAACATTAAAAGAGTGATGAAAATAAAGAATGTGCATCAAAACCAATGTACCCCTTTCGCAAAGAAAGGATGAGATACACTTCATCAGAGAAGAAATTGGGATGTATTTTAAATCAAAAATAAATGTTTAGTTATATCATATGAAAAAACATATGTTCCTTTTTTTCTATTCAAATTGATTAATCAAAATATGAAGTCACATCCAACCCACATCATGTGATATGGAAAAAAGCTCACGTAAATAAGGAGGATAAATTAGTTGATGAAAACACAAAAACAAAAGGGGAAGAATGTGTATGTATTTTCTAATTTCAATTCATTATGAATAATAAAAATATTACATAAAAATATCCATTTATGTTGATATCTTTTAATATGTTTTAGACATAAGAATCGGTAAAGACTGCACTAGAAGAAAAAAAATTCAATAGTTTTGAAGCAGCATGAACAATATGTTCGTGTTAGAGGACTAGGTTTTAGAGTCTATCCTTGAACATATATTGATAAGATAAAACAACATGAAGATACATATAATATGGTGAGACAATTAAAAAAAAAATATACCCAGTTCAAGATATTATTTTGTGGTCTGCTTGGGAAGACCAATGTAAAAGAAATGATCAATGTGAACCGGTAGTAGAGAAGAGATCTACACATAAACCTAATGATCTTTCTATCTTTGAGGCCAATCATTCCCCCCAACCACATTATTTATCCCTGGTAATAAATTTATTCATTACCCTTTCTCCAAAATTTGAATAAAAATTTCTACAACATTATATTATTAAAATTCTACAGGTTACAGTTCTATGTGATTTGTATCTGTCAACACCCACATACTGTTGTGTTTTGATGGCTATAATGTATAATATTCTAGGAGACCAACTAAAAAATCAATCCCCCCAAAAGATCACAAGAGAGTGGGTATTGTGGTAGATTATGAGCCAACTGTTGAGTTTCCTATTCCACTTGATGGTCTAGATTTTACAATGGTTTAAGCTGCTATTGGATCTTTCATATCATTTTCATCTAATCATATAGTGAAACATGATGTAAATTCTCCCCACCAGTTCTAGAATAACATTTATTATCCTAAAAAATTCATCCAGATACCACATTTAAAGTTAATACTATATATTTAATTGAATATTAAGAACAAATATATGGAGTTTACATGATATACGTAATTGGTATAGGGACTCTAAATAATATTCTCAAGCATGAATGGTTGGGCATCTCAATTTTGAATACATACATAAGATAAATTTTCATAATACGTATATCCAAATATTGATCTAAAGTTTTTAATAATGTTAATAAATATTTATATTTTGTATAAGATTTTATGTCACAACTATATAAAGGTTGGATTTTATGAAACATGGTTTTTATTCATGAATCCCTATATAATTTCTAGTTTAGAACATACTTTGGAAAACAAGGAAATTTAGAAGAAAAAAAATCATTTACTAGATGTGTTTAATAAAAAAGTATTAGACGATTGACTCTTTTTGATGTGTATAATTCAATGGTAAAAATCTGAAATCTAATCACATAAAATATATTTTTAACTTTTTCATTACATAATTGTTTTTGTTTTTTAGTGTGCACTGGATGCTAATAGTAGTCAATCTCGACTCCTCAAATATATATTTTTGGGATCCAATGCATGGAAATGCAACCAATCGACCAAAAATGATGTGTATTATGAATATGTAATACACTCAAATCAACATTTTATAGAAAAAATTAGAATTATATGTTTAGTTTGTGTTTTATCAAGAATTGTTTCATTATAGGGTGGTCGCTCAATACAGGCTAGATCATGGCCTGAAGTCAGTTTCTAATGGGATAAAGTTTTAGAATCACTACAAATGGGAAAAAATAAATGTATATATAGAAATATTTAACTATAAAAACATTTCAAAACTATTTATCTATTTTGTTTAATGTTTTTTCAATGTTAATATTAAGATAATGACAATGATTTAGGATATTATGTTTTCATATTTATGAGAGTAATCTTAAATCATGGAAAGAACAGCATCCCTGAATAGGTATTTTCTGAAGACAATTAAAATTTCATTAAAAATATTTCATATTCATCTTTTTGTTTAAATTTTATTAGTACTATCAAGATTATCAGCAACCCAGTTACTCAAAATAAGAAATAAATTTGTTTATAGATGAGTGGGTATTGTACTTTTTTTCAGAATGTATGCAAAAAATAAATTTATATGATTACTGGTTATATTAGTGATCTATTATGAGTTATAAACTTTAAAATATATTTACGGTGTGAATAATTAGTGCTAGAATGATTATATATTATTTTTGATCTCTTTATCAAGGAGAATTATAATAGAGGAAATAAATTTGTTTAGAAGCACGAACCTAGAAATAATAAAATTGATGGGTAATCATGGAGGTGGAGGAAGAGGCATAGGCGGAGTTAGAGACAAAGTTGGAGGTAGAGGTGGAGTCAAATACAAAGATAGAGTTTGAGATAGATTCAGATTCCAAACATAGGTGGAGGAGGAAAATAAATGATTGTTTGAAAATAATTAAATTGTTTCTCAATGAAGTAGAATGAGAATCGTACGATGATTATGTTTCAGAAAAATATTTTAAAATTGAACAAAACACTTTTCACTTAAGGTAATATTCATTGTTCATGTGTTTCAGGTGACTTATTGAAATAATATTTTTCACTACTAGTTTAAGAGATTTTATAGAGGGTATTAATCCACCTTGATTATTATTATATTCTATAAGCATTAATTTCTCCAACAGTATTATTGAAGAAACATTTGTAAAACTCTCAATCATTAGACAAGTGGTATACAAAAATGTATGTGTTTCCTATTTAAAATGACATTTTTGTAATAAAACCCAACTGAAATACTCAAAACTAAGGAAACACATTCAGATTGTTTTGGCACTTTTGGAAAAGATTCATAAGTCATTTGTGACATGTAGAAATTAGACTCACCTCAATCTGACACATGATATGACTAGTATGACTCCAATTGTGTATTTCTATTGAAAATTTACATTAATTTTAGTGATAAAACACAAGTGGCATACCACAAACATATGAAATGCATTAGGATTGTTCTGGTAATTTATTAAAATGATATATAAGTCATTTTTGACATTTATGAATTAAAAGCACCTCAATATAATCCACGGTGTTACCTGTACGAATCCAATTGTGGATTTTTATTCAAAATTGACATCAATTTAATTAAAAAACAACTCACATACTCAAAATTGAGAAAACACATTCGTATTGATTAGGTAATTTATAAAAAAATACTGAACTCATTCTTGGTGTGTAGGAATAATATAAACCTTAATCTGACACACGTTGTGGACAGTATGACTCCATGTGCATATTTTTATTCAAAATTGACATTAATTTTAGTGAAAAAAACAAATCCCATACTCAAAACTGAGAAAATACATTAATATTATTTTAGTCCTTCAAGACAATGATCTATAATTCATTTGTGACATGTAGTATTCAAACTCACATCAATATGATGCACATTGTGACTGGTTTGACTCTAAGTGTCTGTTATCAGTTTAAAATTGGCATTTTAATACAAAAAATGTCACTCAGTAACAATTGAGAAAATACCTTGGACTGTCATGATAATTTAGGAAAACCATTCGTAATTCATTTGTTATGTGCATGAATCAGTCTCAAGTCATACCCACACATGATGCCACCAGTATGGCTCAATGTGTTTGTTTTAGTTTGAAATGACATTTTTGTAAAAAAACATAAGTGACATACTCAAAACCAATGAAACAAATTCTAATTTATTTTTTTCCTATAATAAAATGATCCATAAGTCATCTTTATGTGTATGAATCAGTCAGACCTCAATACGACGCATGTTGTGACTGGTATGAATCCAAGAACATTTTTTTATTCAAAACTATCATTAAATTTTATAAAAAAACAACTAACATACTCAAAACTGAGAAAAAAAATCATATTGTTTTAGTACATTAGTTCAATGATCAAAAAATTAATTTTGATGTCTAAGAATCAATCAAACCTCAATCTGATGCATGGTGTGACCGATATGACTCCAAGTGTGTCTTTTTATTCATAATTGACATTAATTTTAGTGAAAAAAACATTTAACATACACAAAACTATGAAAACGAATTTGTATTGTTTTTTCTTTTGGGAAAACAATCAATAGTCTATTTTTTATGTTTAGTAACCAACCAAACCTCAATCTGATGCACGATGTGACCAGTATAACTCTAAGTATCCGTTATCAATTTAAAATTAAATTTTTATTAAATTTTTTTTCACTCAATAAAAACTGAAAAAACACACATAAATTGCTTTAATAATTTGTTAAATCCATTCAAAATTCATTTTTGATGTTTATTTATTAGTATCATGTCAAAAACACGCATGTTTCCACCATTATGGCTCAAAGTGCGTGTTTCCAGTTTAAAATAACATTTTAGTAAAAAAAAAGTGGCACACTCAAAAATGAGTAAAAACATTTATATTATTTTTATCCTTTATGAAAATTAACTATAAGTCATTTTTATTTGTATGAATCAGTATCACCTCAATCCGATGCATGGTGTGACCGGTATGACTCTAATTGTGTCTTTTCATTCAAAATTGTCATCAATTTTAAGGAAAAAACTGACATACATAAAACTGAGAAAACAAATTCATATTTTTTGGTGATTTATGATAATGATACATAAGTAAATTTTTATTTGTATGAATCATCTTCCCCACTTTCCGATTCATTTTGTGATCATTATGACTCAAAGTGTGTCTTTTTATTCCAAATTGACAATAATTTTTGTTAAAAAACAACAATTAACATACTCAAACTTAAGAAAATGCATTCTGATTGTTTTGGTCCTTCATAACAATGATACATAGTTCAATTTTTATGTATAATAATCATCCTCCACTATATTGAACACATGGTGTGATACATATGATTCCAAGTGTCTGTTATCAAATTAAAATTGGCATTTTTATACAAAAAAGTGTCACTCGCTGAAAACCTAGAAAACACATTCATATTATTTTGATAATTTGGAAACACCATTCGTAATTAATTTGTGACTTGTATGAATCATTCTCAAGTTAAACCCACACATGATACCCCCATTATGGCTCAAAGTGCATGTTTCCAGTTTGGAATGAAATTTTATTAAAAAACGCAAGTGTTGTACTTAAAAATAAGGAAACAGATTATTATTGTTTTGATACTTTATAAAAATGATCCATAAGTAATTTTTTATTTATGAATCAACCTCACCTCAATAAAATGCACAGTGTGACTGGTATGACTCCAAGTGAATCTTTTTATTCAAAATTGACATCAACTTTGGTAAAAAACAACTAATATACTCAAACACAAGAAAACACATTCTGATTATTTAGATTCTTTAGGAAAATGATCTACAATTCTTCTGTGATGTATAGGAATCAGATTCACCTCAATCCGGTGTACAGTGTTACTATTATGAATCGAAGTGGGTCTCTCTATTTATAGTTGACATTAATTTTAGTGAAAAAAACAACCTACATACTCAAAAATGAAAAAATTCATTTGGTTCATTTTAGTCCTATATTATAATGACCCATAATTTATTTTCGACATGTAGGCATTAGCTGTATATCAATCCTATGCACATTGTGATCGGTATTACTCGAAGTGTCCATTATCGATTTAAAATTGACATTGTAAAACAAAAAGAGTGTCACTCACTGAAAACAAAGAAAAAACATGGTAATTTTTTTTAAAATTTGGTACAACTATTCATAATTAATTTTTGACGTGTATGAATTATTCTCATGTAAAACCCACACATGATGCACCCATTATGGCTCAAAGTGTATGTTTCCAATTTAAAATGACATATTAGGAAAAAAAATAGATGTGGCATACTCAAAACTAAGTAAACACATTAGGATTGTTTTCATACTTTAGTACAATTATTCATAAGTCATTTTTGATGTGTATGAATCAACATCACCTTAATCAGACACACGGTGTGACTGATATGACTCTAAGTGAATCTTTTTATAAAAAATAGACATCAATTTTAATCAAAAAAACAATTTACATACTCCAAACCGATAAAAAGTATTCATATTATTTTGGTTTTTTAGGAAAGTGATCCACAATTCATTTTGGATGTGTAAGAATCAGTCAAACCTCAATCCGACACATGGTATGACCAGTATGACTCAAATTTCATCATTTTATTCCAAATTGACATTAATTTTAGTGGAAAAAAACACTTAACATACTAAAATCTGAGAAAACACATTTGGATTGTTTTGTTCCTTTTTTAATATGATCCATTATTTATTTGTGACATTTTTAAATTAATTGCACCATAATCCTATGCATGGTGTAACTGGTATGACACCATGTGCACCTTTTTTTCAAAATTTACAATATTTTTAATAAAAATACAACTGACATAATCTATAATAGGGGATTTTCTTATTCTATTTTTAATGGAAATTATATTTTATTTAAATTTAGTATTTTTATCTCATTTTGGTGATTTGTGTTTCTCTTTTTGGTGATGCAGTGGGTTTTTACAGCACACTACCTACCTTGTTTCTGGTGTTGTAGTGTTTTGTAGCCTCATAATATAGTTTTACCCTATATCAACACTACTAATTGTGGTGATAAAGGGATTCATTATCATTTCTTCTAAATTTTTTGACACAGATCCAATTATTAGAACTTTTAAAAGTGCTAATAAAAATAGCCTTTATCAGTGCTCGTAGAAGCACCGATAAAGGATCCCTTATCAGTAATTCTAGAAGTGCTGATAATCATATCATTATAATCTCTTCTAAAATCACTAATAAATGGTATCCTTATCAACACTAAATAAAAACACTAGTAAATATTTTTTTACCAGCGCTTTTAAAAGTGATAATAAAGACACTTGTTATTTGGGCTTTTATTAGTGCTGATAAATCTGTCCTTTATTAGCAATTTTCTATCACTAATAAATTCTAAGGCCTTCTATCCTTGCTGAGGTAGTCATCACTTTTATATCAGTGATAAAGGAAAATTCTAGTGCTGTTAAAAAAGATTTTTTTTAGTGGTGTATTGTTATCCATTAGATATAGTTTGATATTTAGATGCATTGAATATGGAAGCAATATCCTAATGGATTCAAGTCTAGTTATAGGGGAAAATGTTTCTTCATAGTCAATACCTTCTCCTTAACTATATCCTTATGCCCCTAACTAATCCTTTTTTCAAATAATATTTCCAAATTCATCAAAATTGTTTCTATATAATCATTTGGTTCTAATGGTCGAATAGTCTTTATGTCTCTCAATAAGTTCCCAAACTTTGTTCCTTTCAAACTAATTTGGTTATTCTTGCATATCAATCACCTAATGTTCTTTATGGATTGCCTAATTAATTTTATTATGTTCAAGTAATGAAAAAAGTATTAATGTTCAAACTAGATTCTACGTGATGCTCCGTTTTGAGTTTCTTTTCCTAGATTACCAAAAATATCATCAAAATGATGGTCTCTATGGGTTCTAATGGTTCTGGGTATGGAGGTACTTGTTTTTACTGGGCTTTCCTCAGAGTTTGGTTCTTCTATATGTTATTTTATGTGATATTTATCGTGTAAATTGACAACATAGTTATTGGTCTATGATGAGTTATTAATACTTAAATTGGTTGTATCATCCTCTTATTTTTTTAAGGAAACATTAGGATCATGTGGATCTTACTCATTAAATGTGACATGAATAGATTCTTCCACCACATTGTTCTTTTACTATATAATCTATTAGATTTTCTGGATGTATAATAACAAATGAAAATTCCCTCATCACTCTTAGATGAAAACTTATCAAGATTATCCTTAATATTGATAATATAAACTTTTCATCTAAAAAACACTAATGTAATTTAACTTAGGCATTATCTCATTTTATAATTCAAATGAAGTCTTCTTTAATAGGGGTCTTACTAGGAATCTACTAATTATATAAAATATATATTCATATCGTTATCCTACAAAAAGACTGGTAGGTCATATTCACTAAATGGTGTAATCTATTTTTTTGAAGGGACCTATTTTTTATTTCAACCACCCCATTCTATTGAGGGGTTTTATGTGAAGATAATTTATGATTATAACCATGTTTCGAGTATAATAATTCAAAATATTTATTTTCAAAATAACAGCCACGATCACTTCTCAAATTCTTAATGCTAAGTCCATTGAGGATTTATAAATATTTTTAATACTTACCAAAACATCTATAAGCCTCAATTTTGTAAGATTGAAAATATACTTTTGTAAACCTTAAATAATCATAAAAAATTATATAAGCATACTGTCTTTTTGGATAAGCATAAAACTCTATATGGACATAAATGTCCATGTGAATCATTTTTAACGGTTGAGATGAAAAAACATATTTCTTTGGTTTGAAAAAATATTTATGTTTCTTTCCCTTTTAATAGGGGTTACACATTTGTATTTAGGGAAATATAATTTTGGTGTATTCTATACTAAAAACTTTTTAATTTATTTTTTAGAGAGTATATATTAATGTTTCCTAATTTCCTACTCCACAAATAAGGTTTATGATGAATGGAATATAAGCATGATTTTTTTAGAAAATACAACATTTAAATCTACCGGATAAACATTTCCATTCCTTAAAGTAGTAAAAAATAAATTAAACATAATATCATAAATCATAGATTAATTATTATCAAAAAAGACATAAAATCCACCATCACATAATAGTGATATTCTTAGAAGATTATATTTTAATCTTAAAAAAACTTTGGAAACTAAACAGTTTTTAAAATTACCAACATGACCAAGGCTAATAATTTTTACCTTTTCATTGTCCCTAAAGGTGACATATACACCATCTAATCTAATAAAATTTTGGAAGAATGGTAAGTCCTATATCATATGTCAAAAAACACCACTATAAAAATACCATAACTACTTATATGAACTTTTTAATTAGGTTTCATAAAATTAATAAAATATAAAAATGATTTTAGTACCCAAGTCTATTTGGTTACAGAAAGGTTAGTTTTTACGGATTTAGGTATCCACATCTATTTAACATATTTATTTTTTGATTTATGAATTGATTTGAATGAATTAGAAAAATAAGAACTTTTTTATCTAAATTAGATTGCTTCATTTTTAGATGTTCAGACTGTATTATTTACTATAGATTTATTAAATTCTTTTGAACTAGGAATAAAATGTTTTTATAGAGTTTTCTATTCTTTACAGTCTGATAACCAAAATAAATTCTAGATTTCGATAGAACGTGACTTCCCTAAAATTTTATTTAGAAATTAAATTCTTATTAGAAAACATTAAATTTATTTCTTTAGTTACTCATTTAATAATTTGAAGTCATTATTTTCCTTAAGAATCATTTTTTCATTTTCATTAGAAATATCAGACGTAACATTAGTGGATAGAGCATGATATTTATTTAAAAAAAATTATTTACCCTTTAGCTCATTAAAATTTTCTTCCGGTATAACATAGTATTCCTCTAATGATTCATTTGAAATTCTAGAGTTATCAGATATATGAGTATTACTAGATGGTGTCTCTGATATAATATCCATCAAGCATAGATTTTACTTTTTTCATTTACATATTCTCTCTTGTAATCAAAGATGCTAGATTTGTCTTCAGATGAACTCCAAGTGGAGTTAATTTTATTCTTTGACCTTTTCTCTTTATCTACATACTTTTTCTTATATTTAGCCTTTGGACAATCATCTTTCATTTTCCATTTTCACTTAAACTCATAGAAGGTAATATCACTAGAGGATTTATCCCTTCTCGAGTCTTTCTTCTAGTTTCCCCCTTCATTATACTTTCCTTTTCAATTTTTATTATGTAAAAACTTTTTTTTGAACTTCATTAATCTTCTAGATAATCGATTTACATGGGTAGAGGGCATCATTAATTCCCTATGGGTCTAGGAAAAACATAAAATATATAAAAACTCTACAAATGAAACTAATTAATTAAAATGAGTAATGTAGGAGTTTGAGATCAATCCACATAGATGGTAAAATTAGTTTGATTATATTTTTAAAAGATTTAATTTTATTAATTTGGATATAGTGATGAGATAAGACTTGTTTGATTTGATTTTGAGAAAATGAATAAAGAAAGAAAATCATAGAAAAATGGATTTGTTCGAAAATAAATTTTGAATGTGCACTAGGGTTTTGTAATTTTAGAGTTTGGGTGCAATTATGTATAAGAAAATTGGTTGATTAATTCATTATTGTTGTAGAAGTAAAGAAGAGAAAGATCCATTGGTCATGTTATCCCATCCTCAACATCGAAATATCGCACATCCCTTAGTATAGTAATTTTGGTTTTCGTTAAATCTAGTTTGTTTGGATACCATATTGAAACCTAATTTCCCATAAATATTCCAATGGTCATGAATTCTTAAGTGTAGGTTCGAAAATATGAATGTTCCTTTTAGATTCAAATATCAGTGGTTGTGATAAAAGAAAAATAAAGGGATTGGATGTTTATTAAATAGTTAATACAAACCAAATTCATGAATAAATACTATGAAATAAATCCAACACACCTCCCCCCTTCCATTTACATAACCCTAGAATAAGGCGAGTTTAGCCCCAAATCATAGGGATGAGAGGATTGGAGGGAAGGATAGTTGAAAATAAATATATATAGAAAATGGAGTTGAACTCAGGGAGGGCCCTGTACAGTGAA
Source organism: Viscum album (assembly GCA_963277665.1). Classification (NCBI taxonomy): domain Eukaryota; kingdom Viridiplantae; phylum Streptophyta; class Magnoliopsida; order Santalales; family Viscaceae; genus Viscum; species Viscum album. The sequence continues at coordinate 1,265,793,774 of OY728157.1, read as the reverse complement.
ACTTCACACTCTATGCTTTGGGGTCAGGATTATTTTCCACAATAGTATGGTAGCCCTCCATTTATATGCTTTAGATAGGATATAATATTAATGAAGGAATTTTGGAACTGTTCTAAATGCGGTATGGGTGATTTCTAGGTCAATGATTTTTTTAAAATATAAATGCAAAATCAAGGCATTAAAATCTCATCCCATGATTTTTCATGTGGTGTAAATTATTACACCACTTTTAAATTTTAATGTTTATTTTCTTCACTTCATGACATGTCCATGTTTTCATAATTTTCAGTGTTACATGATGTGTAATGATTTCAAGATGTGTAATGTCATTTTTGGATCTAAAAGCCCCTTTTTTTCTCAGTTCTTCTATTCTCTGCCTTAGAAGTTCCACGATTGTCCTCAAATAACTCGTTTCCTATTGTTAGTGAAGTTGGTAGTGTGTTGTGTAAATTTAAACATTTTTTAATTATCCAATGTATCCTTCCATAAAACACAAAATAATTTAAACAATTCAATTATGGGAAAGTATAATCAATTAAATACATAAATCAAGATATTAATATACCATAATGTCATGAAATATATATATATCTTCAAGAAAATTCCTCACCACTATCTTTATCAGCCTCACTTCCACTTGAACTATCATATTTGACACTTGGATTTTGAATGTGGTACCATAATAGAAAAAAATTCCTCTACAGTTTATCATCTTTTTCATTAACATTTATCTCTTTCTCATGAATCATTATCTTTATAAATTAATCTTTGACTAGTAGTTTTATGTTGTTTCACGATTCTCAAATAGCAGCACCATTACTTCTTTATCGATATGGTTGACATTTAAAGATCCTCAATACATGATAATTATTATTTATATTTTGTCCAATTGAAATAATAGTGTTTGAAATATCATTAAACCTGAGATACATGTCCGATATAGATTAATCAGGCTTCATATTGGAGGTATCATACATATTAGTATGTGTATTTGAATTCATTTATTTGACATAAGATGTTCTTTAATGAGACATAGAAAAAGTATCTCAGATTTCATAAGCTATATCATAAGAATATATTATATTAAATTGGTCATCTAATGAGGTAAAAAATTAATCCTTCAAGGATTTGAAATTAGAATCTTAAGAAGATTTAGATGGTGTATCCCATTCTTTTCTAGAAGTTTTGAGTTTTTCATATTTATCTTCAATAGATCTTCATATAGGAAACAAAAAGGAGAGAAAACTAGTTTTCTCTGATAATAAATGATGGTCCCAATGGATATCCAAGGGGGGTGAATTAATCTCCAAAAACAAATTTATATTAAAAACCAATTTAAAACAAAGTCCTATATTAAAAAAAACACCATTTAACTAAAATAGTAGAAATATAAAATTTGTTATTTTCAAAAGGTTTCTCTTGGGATCAATCAAAACCCCATAAAAACTAGTTCAAAATCATTTCAAAATTTTAAACAAATATAATCCTATCAGACACAATAATATATATGTATATATATATAATTGATAAAATATACCTATCAAAGTATTTTTTTTGCTAAAGATTTTTTTAAATAAAAAACAAATATTTTGTGAATAATGAAATCAAAAACTAAATAACACAAAACAAAATATAATAGGTTAAATATAAAGTCAAGAAATAATCCTCTCCACTTGAGAGGAACCCATTACCATGAATATTTATTAAATCCTGGTAAACTCGATCCTTGACCTAGATCAGGTTTTACAGATACAACTACACACATGGTAGTATAGGATACAACCAGCCTCTTCCACCATTATTCATGGGCTGACATATGTAAATGATATGATAATAGAGTACTTAAGTACTCTCAAATATAGTTCAAGATATTATTATTGAAATATAAACAATTTAATGAAGCACTACTGGAAAGTAACTAAAAATAAATAATAGAGAAATATATGAAAGTGTTTGTGAAGTTCTCTTTCTCTAATCAATAAGAGATGATCATAAATGATCATGTTTTTCTATAAAAATATCTTTAAATATATCCTTGAAGTCTCTTCTAATGATCTTTATAATAAATTGGAAAACGTTATGTTTTCACATGAAAAATATAGTGTCACAACCAGGCCCAGTGGGGCCCATGCCATGACTCCCCAAGCCAACCTCCAATAGGCTAGGGGATGGTGACTAGCACCGAGTTGGTATATCACAAGCATGAGAGGAATTTCCAATGTAAATATATGCACACACACATCTCAACGTCCATAAAATGATGAAATTTAGAAACCACTAAGTAACCAATGCATGTATACAACTATATCCCACTACCAGAGTATGACAGGAAGTAAAGTAAAGTAAACATGTCCAAATACAAGCCCACCACATGAATTTTGTAACATGATTCCAAATTGTAAGTAAAAGGTATTGGGACTATTGTTTGATATCTACAAGATCACATGTCGGTCTGTCAAGTCACAATAAGCACCATCTAGTTCTGGTCTACCTAGGACCCCGTCAAAAGGCCAATCATCTACAAAATACATGACAGGTGTGGGAAAAGACCATGTAGGGGTGAGTATAAAAATACTCAATGGGAGACCACTAAACCACAAAGAAATGCACAAAAGGAATGTTCAATGTTCTATACATAGGTATATGTGTACAACACATATAACAAGAATATCCATATATACTTAATTTGAGTAATAAAATCAAGAGTTAAGCCTTAACCATAGTATACGAGCCCTAGAAAACCAGATCAAAGATTCCATGAAGCACTCATCTAAGAGAAAACACGCATGAGTCTAATAGAACTTTTGATGCCCCTCCGAGAGGTTTTGCTCGTCGGGTTTCTCCATGAGGATTATATGCTACTAGTTTAAAGAGAATGTGATACAATAGATGAGGATCACATCCAGGGATATAGGGTGATGCCAACAACTCAATCTAGATTGACTAGCTAACTCTTGGATCGAGGCCCGAATATTTTTTGTCACGTCGATACCATGAACTCTACCAAGGGCGTGAAGATGATAAGTGGAACCCACTTCAGGCCTCTCAGCGGGATGATAACAACTCTATTCAGGAAGTCCTACTAAAGAGATCATATTCATAGGAGTAAAAAATGATTCATACCAACCTTCAGTGAAACAATAAAGGGAATAAACCGTAAGAAATTTTTTCCAATATACAGAGGAAAAGAGACCAAGCCAAATAGAGAGGGGTACACATCATATGGTAGGAGAACACATTGTGTAACTTGACATTGGGAACTTCTTGTGTACAAAGGGACATTTCATTCAAACCATGTCATTTAAAATAAGAATACACAGTATGTATAAGGGTTACACATCATGTGTTTTCTTCCATGGTCCTCCTGTATACTCCGGTCGTGTGTCAGTACATGGTCTCAACCTATGTATCCCTACCTATGTACCAATACATGTGGTAGAACATGTATCTGATCTAGGCTAAGTTGTGTGGGGGAGTACACACTATGTAGCCAACCCATATACTCCACCATGTGTTTGTGTACTACCCAAAGTACACATTGTGTCTGTCTAAGGGGACTATACACCATGTACACAAGGCCTACACGCCATGTGAATCATGCTTTTTTTTTCAGAAACCCATATTCTTCATATTTCTTGCATCTTCAATCGCTTGAATCTTGTTAAGGTGTTCAGTTAACCTCTAAACTCTAGATCCAGGGTCATTTTTCCACCCTCACACCGAATTAGTTAGATTTGGGCCTTCAATCAGCTCAAAGAACACGATCATTTCCATTCTTCATTACTATTAAAGATTAAAAATTCATCACCCAATATCATTTGATCCACTATCTTGCCCACCGTCACACCTCGGTTGAGTAATATCGATGTTGGATCTATAGTTTCAGATCGTTGTGCCAAGATCTGAAGGCACAATGATCGATTGTTCAAAAAGGGTTTAATGAATGGGAAAGAATGAAGAATTCATGAACCAGGGTGAAAATAACAAACCAATCAAGAGGGAAGAACTTTGATAAATGTTCTTATTGATCTTGGTACATCACCATTATAATGATAAATAAACCCAAAAAAATATCAATATCAAAAACCCAACAAATCCCAGAAAAATAATCACATCCCGTAAATACGATCAAACTGTGGATCAATATATTCGTGGGTTGGTATGTGTTCATCATAGGAATAAATAACAAGGAATAAACGTATTAAATGAAATTCCATACCTTGATTCTAATCATTCAATGATGAGGAATGGTATCTGTGTCATCATTGTTGGTGAGATGATTCAATATTGGTCTGTGTCAATCGTTGATATGAGCTTTCGTTATCATTCATCAGATGGATCCTCTAGAGGTTCTATCTCCAATGTCTCTAGAGAATTATATGGTTATATGTATACTCTGAATTTCTGATAAAAATAATTATTTAAGGATAACCTTCCTCACTGCATCAAAAATTGAAATAAAATAAATATTCTTAATTTATTTTATTCATTTAAACATTCATGATAAATTTCCCACAATCGACCCATGCTAACTAATGATAGGTCATGACTAGGGAAAAACCACCATTATGAAATCAATGGTACCCTTAGATTTTTGATATGAGCACTAATTTATAATTTCTTCCACTTTTCATGAAGACCACACATTTTTTTATTTAGTATTTTAATATATTTCAAAAATTTATTCTAGACACACCAGTTCTTGGAATCACACACCATCTCAGTTCCTGGCCTCTAAATGAATCCATATAATATTTATAAACTACACATATAAAAAATCAGTACATTACATTCTACCCACCTTGGGGTTTTGAGTCCTTGAAAATACAATACAATGGCTACTAAAAAAGATGAGGGTACTAAGTACGAATCTGAGCCTCCCACTCCCATGTGACCTCCTGGAGATTCTTGTTCTTCCATTGGAAACACAACTAACAGAATTGATCACCCACTAAGGATCATATCCTTCTGATCCTTGATCTCAACATAGTACATAGTGAAACTTTCTCCATCCTCAACTTCCTACTCTCCCCAGTCGATAACATGCAGTGGATCGTGCATGTACCTAATCAGATGTTACATGTGGGAGACGTTTTGTACTCATTCAAACTGTAGAAGTAGAGCTAAGTGGTACACCATCTCACCAACTCTACTCAGTATCTGTATGGGGGAGATGATCCTTTGAGATAGCTTGTTTCCCCAACCAAATCTCCATAATGCACAATGAGGTGAAACCTATAAAAACACATGGTTTCCTTCCTCAAACTCCAAAGTCCTTCACTGCCTATTTTCATAAGACTTTGTATGGATCAATGTAGTGATCATACACTCTTGGATGATTTGAACCATCTCATTTTTAGCTTACACCAACTTCAGGCCCATGATTACTGACTCTACCGGGTTGGTCAAATAAAGGGGTGACTTATAGGGCCACTCATAAAAAGACTCAAATGGTGCCATATTGATCATGGAATGGTAGCTATTTTTGTACGTGAACTCCACCAATGGTAGGTGATATTCCAAACTATGCCAAAAATATATCATGAAATCTTGAATCATGTCCTACAAAACATGAATGGTCTACTCAATCTGGTCGTCATTTTGTGGGTGAAACGCTGTTCTCAAGCATAAATGGGTCCCAAATGCCTCCTATAATCACTTCCACAATCGGGATCTAAAGCATGAATCATGATAGAAAACAATCATGGATATAACTCTATGAAGTCGAACTATCTCATGAATGTAGAGGCCTCCCAAGCTCTCTACTGTACTCTGGTCTCAAATATCTGGGAAGTAGGCCAAATTGGTGAGTTGTTCAATGATCACTGAGATATCATCATGTCCCATGGATGTATGTGGTAATCCCCTCACGAAGTCCATAAACATATCATCCCAATTCCATTCTATAAACCCCAAGGGGTTTAGAAAATACCCACTGGAACTTGGTGCTCGGCCTTCATTTTATAGAAGGTAGGGCATCAAGAAACAAAATCAGCAACTTCTTCCTTCATCCATGGCCTCCAAAACTAAATTCAAAGGTCATGGTACATCTTTTTCACACCTTGATGTACATCCAAATGAGATGTATAAAACACCATTAGAACCTCTTCCCATAACATCATTGGTACCATGTGTCCTCTAAAATGAACGATCTGCTCCCCACCTTTTGAAAATTCATCAGAAGCACGCCCTGTTGATATTTGAGAACATAGGGTCACACAGTTGATATCACCAAGTTTTGTCTCCCTGGATCGATTTATGAGTGGAGGGGTGAGAACAATTGATAGAGGGTAGTTCACTCTGTCACCATCCAAAAAAGGATAACTGCAATGTGCCCAACTGCTCTGATGCCACGTTCAGCAATTCCAAACTAGATCTCCTACTGAGAGAATCTGCTACCATGTTCCCCTTAACATGTGTATAGAAAATTTATAAGACATAATCCTGGAGGAACTCTAGACATTTTCTATGTCTCATGTTAAGATCCTTATATTATAAGATATATTGGAGACTCATATGATCAAAGTAGAAGATAAACTGCTCTCCCATCAGGTAGTGCCACCCCATTTTCAAAGTGAAGACTACTAATGCTAGCTCATGATCGTGGGTTATGTAGTTCTACTCATGGGGTCTCAATTGGTGTGAATCATGGACACTCACATCTAGAATCAACATCAGTACACAACCATGATTGATTCCTGATGCATCATGGAACATTACGTACTCGACACCTTCCTTTGAAAATATCATTATGGGGGAACTCATATAAATATTCCTCAACTGGAAGAAATCCTACTAGCACCTTTCTTTTCACATGAATGGCTGAACCTTTTTAGTCAAATATGTCATGGGCACTAATATCCCAAAGAAATAAAGTATGAATCTTTGGTAATATTCTTCCATCCCAAGAAATCTCTGGCCCTTCTTCACACTCTTATGCGGATCCCATGATAACACGATCTCAACCTTGGTCGTGTCCACTATCACTTCATCCACTAAGATAATGTTTCCCAAAAAATGGACTTCCATAATCCAAAACTATCACTTTGAGATATTTCTGTAATGATGGTGCATCTGGAGTACGTCCAAAACTATCCTTAATTGTCTCACATGCTCCTCCTTGGACACTGAGTAAAGAGGGATATAATCAATGAAGACTGCCACGAACTGGTATAAGTAAGGATAAAATATCTGGTTCATGATTCCCATGAGCTCTATTAGGGAATTATTTATGACAAAGGGCATAACCAAGTACTCATAATGAACATAAGAATATTTTAATATCGTCATTGGTATATCCTCGTCCTTTACTCATATTTTTTGATAGCCCAATCTGAGGTTAACCATTGAGAACCATTGCATCCCTCCAAAATAATCAAAGAGGTTATAGATCCTCAGTAGTGGATAATTTTTCTTCTTGGTCACCTGGTTCAGGAACAGGTAGACCACACACTACATAAGATCTTGTCTTCCTTTTTGAAAAACCAAACTAGGTCAGCCCAGGGTGAGAAATTGGGTCTCACGAATCCCTTCTTATGTAGGTCCTCCATCATCACCCTTGACTCATGAATCTACACATGAGACATTCAATATGCTAGTGAAGATATAGGTTCCCTCTCAAGGTTTAGATTAATGAAAAAGTATATCTCTTGACGGAGAGGTAAACCTGGAACATCTTTTTGAAAGACGTCCTCATACTTCGCCACCATTGTAGGAAACTGGTGACTCACAACTTTCACTTCACAAAGGCTTAGTCGAGCTAACTGATGAGTAATTGACTTCACCCTCCTTTGAATGAGTCCATCCCACACTTCCTGAGATTTATTTCCTCTAAAAAAGGATGATTTGGCTCTGTCACTATAGACACACCACACCCTTCCCCTAAAATAGTCAATATGGCCATGGAATATAGATAAACAATCAATACTAAGAATGAAATTGTAAGTCATCAATTCCGCCACCAAGAGGTTCCAACTAAAACCCTCACCTCCAAGGGTTAGGTCACACTGTCAGTACAAGTATGTGATCACAGAGTCTTCTCTAGTTAGTGTCTCAAATCATAGGGGTCAAGTCAATGGTTTAACTAGAATCACTAAGCCTCATAAAAGATATGTGGTGAGAAAGGAATTACTAGAACATGTGTCTATCATTACTGAAACTAAAGTAGAAAAGACAGAAAATGTACCTTGAATCATTCGTGGAGTCCCTAGGTAATACGCCTCGACTACATGCAGTTATCCCCTCATTAGTCCTCTAGATCTCTGAGGATGGAAAATACCACTTGGGGTGGTGGTTTTAATAGTGAAAATGTCAACCACCTCCAATGGTTCTCTCATCTCCTCTTCAATGTCTTCCACCCTTAATATCTTCATGATCCAATCTTTATCTCTACCTCATTGGTCCATCGACTATCTCCTAATCAATAGTAAAACAATTTGAACTATCTCAAGAGAAATTTCCCATGTCGTCACATGAATAGCAACGCCTCTCCCTTGGCTTACTAGACCCACCCTGTGATACCTAAACTGTATATCCTCCATCTTAGGACTTTCTCTTGAAACGTCTCCCATGTCTAGTTCCCTGATACTGATATCATCTCACTACTTCCTAGTTCTATGCTCCTGCTTCCCACTACTAACTATCACTGGTTGTATCTGCTTGAGCAAGAAGCTTTCAACCACCAAATCCAACTCAAGCACCCTAAAATAAGTAGTAATCCACATAGGGATAACACTAGATTAGATATCTCTATGTAGACCTCACTTGAAGGTCTAAGACCTGATGTACTGAACATAAACCATATACATCGAGTATATGTAAAAGTTAGTAAACATAGATGAATAATTAGATACTTTAATGCTTCCATTCTGGCACTGAATATGCTCTTTAATATGAAAATACCATATCGTAACTTGTGATAACTTTTCTTTGAAGAGTCTCTCAAACTCTATCCATGAAAAATTAGACTCATCATGAGTCTGGGTAACCAAACTCCACCATATTTCTACTAATCCGTGTAGAAGGCTCGCTACCAAGACCACCATCTGATCTTCTAGTGTCCTGACTAGATGGAAAACTCGTGTCACTATCCTAGGATAGTCCTCAACTACATGTGGGTTGGGATCACCTCAGAACTTGATGGGTCTCTACTGTTGAAACTCTTGAAGCCTTCTCACCCTATATTCCTCATTCACTGGTACTGCAGGTGTCGTCTGCTTCTCTAAAGGTGATGGTATGGTTAGTGCACCACCTAGAGGTATATTTGGGGAACTTGTCCCTATATAGAAGCCTCATCACTCTGGCAGTTAGCCTCTTGAGAAAATTTTTTAATCCTAGCTGGTATATGTCATAGATGAATCCTAAAACAAACAAGATGTACCATGGTCAATGAGTTTATATGGAGAGCTGAATCAAGATAAACATGGAACCATAGCCCATTACTATATGATTTATGTACCATTGTTTCCCATGAAACCATTATTTTCATGTACCGAGTTTAAAATTAGGTTATAAAAGTCTTGGTGTATGGATACATCATCCACCGCATTAATATTGGAGTCACTGGCCTAAAAGATTGACTTAAAACACTTAACATTGTTTCCCCAAACCAATCTCACATAATCCCGATCCTAAATTGGAATCAACTACTCTGATACCACTTTGTCATGACCCGTCCTTGTGGGGACCATGCTGTGACTCCCCAATCCCACCTCTAACAGGAACTAGGGATAGAGACTAGCACCGAGTAGGAATATCACTAACATGGGAGGCATTGCCAATGTACCAGTAGGCACACACACATCTCCAAGCCCACCAAATGATGAAATGTAAACACCACTAAGTAACATATGCATGCATACAAATATATCCCTGAACTAGTGTATAGCATGAATTAAAGTAATTTAAAATAATCCAAATACAAGACCACCATAAAAAGTCTGTAACAGGAGTCCATCCTATATGTAATAGGTACATGGATTGTTGTCTAAAATCCATACGAACACACCTCGGTCTATTCGGTATCACTAATCACATTCTGGTCTTGGTCATCCTAGGACTCCATCAAAAGGATGATCATCTGCATGACACCCGACACGTGTGGGAAAAGCCAGTGCATGGGTGAGTATAAATGTACTCATTAGGAAACCCCAAAACCCCAAAGTAATACAAAAAAGGAACACACAAATAGTTATATGAAGGTATATGTATACAAAACATATAACAAGAATATCCAAATACACTCAATCCAAGACACACAGTCTAGAGGTAATTCACAACCATAGTATACCGACCCTAGAATTCATACTCAAAGACTCAAGGAAGAAATCATCCAGGAGAACACACTCTTGAGTCTGATAACACTAATGATGTCCTTATGAGAGGTACTAATCGTCAGGTCTCACCCTGAGAAAGATACACTGATAGTCCGAAGAGAATATGATACAATAGATGAGGATTACAACCAATTTCATGGGGTGATACAAAAAACTCAGTCTCATTTAACTAGATAAGTAGAGGATCAGTGCCCGAATAGTGTTGTTCATGTTGATACCATGAAATCCACCTAGGGAAGAAAGATGAATAGAATATCTCATTCCAGGCCTCTCAAGATGATTCCAATAACTCTATTTAGGAAGTCCAACTAAAGGGATCATAGTCCGAGGAGTAGAAAATGATTCATACCAACATTTAAAAAAAATAAAGGGAATGAACCCAAAATAAACATGTCCAAGATATAGAGGACAAGACAATAAATCCATGCAGAGAAGGTCACATGGCATGTAGTAGGATAACATATCGTGTCCCTTGAACACGAGCACTTACCATGTACAAAATCCCATGTCATTAAAACCGTGCTGTGTAAAAGAGGAATACATGTCGCGTAGTAGGGTTGCATGTCATGTCTTTTCATCTGAGGTCCATCCATGTACTCCAGTCATGTGCCAGTACACGGAGTCAACTCGTGCATCCCTACACATGTACCAGTACATGGAGTAGCTCATGTAGCTGATCCAGGACAAGCCGTGTGGGGGAGTACACACCGTGTAGGAAACATGTGTACTCCACCCTGTGTCTGTGTATAGCTTGAAGAACACGCCAAGTCTATCCAAGGGGACTACACACCGTGCTGTTAAGGACTACACACTGGGTGTATCATGTTTTTCTAGAAATTCAACTTCATCCTCCTACTCACACCATTGATCTATTGGGTCTCACATAGGTGTTCATTTCTCCTCAAAACTCTAGATACATGTTCATTTTTCCACCCTAATAATGAATTAGTTGGATTTGGGCCTTCAATTAGCTTGGAAAACAAGACCGTAGTGTCTATTCATTAGTATGGAAGAATACGAATTCAGAACCCACCATCATTATATCCATTTTCGTACCCATAGACACCCCTCCATGGAGTCTTCCCGATGTCAGATCTATAGTTTCAGATCATAGAACCTAGAATCGAAGGTGCATTGATTGATTGTTCCCAAAGGGGTTCAAAGCATGAGGAAGAGAGAAGAATGTGTGAACTAAGGGACAAAACCACAAAACAATTGAGCAGGACGAACCTCGATTGATGTTCATCTCAATCTTGGTTATTCATTGTTAGAACTATAAATGAATCCAAACAAATCTCAATATAAAACTCACAATAAATCCCACAAAAATAATCTCATCCCAAATATACGATCAAACCACAGATCAATTTGTTTTTGGATTATTCCATGATAATCATAGGAATTAAGAATGGGGAATAAAAAAATTAAATCAAATGCCCTAACTTGATTTGGATATTTTTCTAATGAATAATGGTCATTGTGTTTTTGTCGTTGGTGAGATATGTACAGATTGGTGTGCGTCGATTGACGATCCAAGGTCTCGTTGTCATTTATCGGACAGATCCTCCAGAGGTTTTCTCTTCAGTATCTCCAGATATTTCTAGGGGCTAATCCTAGATTTCTATCAAAAAGGAATAATTCAATGATAATCCACCTCGCTCCATCAACAACGGAAATAAAATAATTTTTCTTAATTTATTTTATTCATTTAAATTTTCGTGATGAATTTTCCAAAACCAACCCACACAAACCAATGATAGCTTATGCCTAAGTTAAAACCATCCTTTTGAACTCAATGATTTTCTTGGATTTTTTATCAGGGATCGCATTTAGAAGTTATTCTATTTTTTAGGAAAACCATGTTCAAGTTCTATATAATATTTTAATATATTGAAAAAATTTATTCCTGACACACTGGGTCTTAGAATAACACGATGTCTCATCATCTGGTCTCAAAATCAATCCATACAATATTGAAATGTAATACATAGAATTATTAGGACATTACACATAGTGTCGTGGAAATTTATAAAGTTGAAACATGTGTTATGAGTTATCCATGAGAGAAACATGCCAATGATTCCCAATTTCTCATCACCTAACTCATCACCATGTCCACATGAGGATCCTCGTATTTAAATATATTTCAAAAAATAAAATTATCTATTGTTGGATAATAATAAAATATATCCTTATAGAGAGTAGGGAATTTTGAAAAAAGGATGAATTCTCCTTTAGTGATTCTGAGTATCCATTTAAGAAAAATTATTCTTTAATGTTCATACTCACTGACTTTATCACTTTCATTAAATTTCATAAACTAACATTTGGAATTTTGAATTAGATGTAATCATAGATAAGAACTTCTGTAAAAAAACTTCAACAGTAGAAAAATTTCAATGGAAACAGATTCCTTAATGGTAGAAAACCTTTACCATAATGAAAAATGTATTATGGTCATAGAGATCACCTAATTTCAGATGATCTGGCGCAATGGTAGAAAGATACTTCTAACAGTAGTGGAAGTATCATGATGGTTTAATAATGAAAACAGTAGTACAATGTTTATTATAATTATATTAGTAGAGTTCTTATGATGGTGTCAAACCTCCTTTAACTGTAGAAGGATTCTTCTAGTGATATAACAATTTCCTCTGATGGTTGGAAATTTTTTCTGATGGTAGCAGAGAATCTTCTTACAAAATCATGATTGATCTGATGGAATTAATCTTCTTCTGGCTGTAGCAAGTGTATAATCTGGGTAGAAACTTATACATAAATAAAATTTAACTAAGATCTAGAATTATAAAATTCTATAATTAAACACCTAAATAATTTGTTATAAAGTATGTATGATTTGTGGTCATATAAACAAGGAGTTTCTGGATTGAGAAAACAAAGTGTTTCTAGAAAAAATGGTGTTTATTATATTGCTTTAAAGAGGGACTTTAAAATGGAAATTTGGAAAATATTCGTTAGACTGAATAAGTGTTTTCTAAGTGATTGTTTTAATTTAATGTAATGAAAAAAATGAGGTTTTAACCCAATTTTGACGTTTTATTTTTCTTCTTGTAATGTTTTATGAAAAATATATATTGTTCTTGTGTATTTAAAACTCGAATGATTAAGATGTTATATGAATGAAACAACATAGATTAAATGTGTGGAAACCTATTAGGTTGTTTAGATCATGACTAATCTAACAGGTTACAAATTTTAGTTGGGTAGGGGCTTCATCCTTTGATTTGTTTGGTATGTTGAGGGAGATATTAATCCAGGATGGGGACTACGGGTCATATGGAGGATTGTTGGAGTGATTTGGTGCTTTACTTTAGTTATGGGACCTTTTATCAGCCACTTTGGCCTATTATATATTATTATTAAGATTTTTATGTATATTATTGTTTAATTTTTTTATTTATAAATTCGATTGTATGTTTGTTTTGGAAGTTTATTCCAGTTGTTGTATCTTGTTGGATTTCTTATCTTCTGGTTGTATGGTTTATCAAGTTTATTTTCACTAGTTATTTATATTGTTGTATGAGGGTGAAATAATTCCAAATGTATGGTTTTTGATATGTCAAGACACTAGTTGTTAGCTTTTGGGGATCAGGAACATCCCACACCCTAATGGTAGGCATGGTCGGGCATCAGGTCGAATGGCACCCGGGGCCAGTTCATTACAAGTGTACTTAGAATGATTAAATAATTAATTTCTAATGACACCAATGACTTTAAAACACCCATTATATTACTAAGACTCAATAAAATGACATCATATTATAATTAAATGTTAACACAATGTCCGATGATTGATTTTTGAAATTTTGTAACAAATGCTCCTACAATATAAGTTGTGGTTTGGTTGAGGTGGTCGAAAACACATTTTTTGTCTTTATAAAGCATACAACATACTTGTAATGTTATAAACCTCGAAAATAACCAATAATTGGCATGTAATCCTATGACACTAGTCTATGAATTATTTTTGACATATATGAATAGATGATATGGTAATATGATATTTGGTGTGTTTGGAATGACTAAAAAATAGTTTTAAATTTAAAAAATATTTATTAACAAGTAATATAATAGAAAACAAGCGACCACAAACTATTTTTTTATTGTATTAACTATTAATTAAAATAATATATTGGGTTCTAATAATTAGTTTTTTCTTATTTTCTTACATTATTAACTTGTAATTTCAATTTATTGATTTTATGTTATGAAATGACGAGTGTCAGGGCATAAAAATGAATCAACAAGTCTAAGTGTGAGATTATTAAATAAATTATTTATGGTGTACACATATATTAAATTTATGAGGATTAGTGTGGGTCAAACTTTGGAGAGGGAGTGGTCTTCTTCGGTAGTAGCCTCTAAAAACATTAAATATATATTGAATTATAGAATTATGGTTGGTTTTTATTTTATATTTTTTTAAATATCACCTGTAGAGGAGTTTTAATTGTTTTTTTAAAAAAAACATGTTGGTGACGTAACTTTATGTGTTTTGGTGCATAGGTGAGAAAATGAAATTTTAATCAAAGATATAATTAGAAATAACATAATGGATGTAAAAAATATTATAAAAAATATAATATTAAAAATATTTCTGACAACTGTGGAAAAGTTTTTAGAAGTAATAAAATTATGTGAGGGGGAAGCATAAATATTTGAAAAATAATTATCAGTTGTGAAATTTATCTTAAAATAAATCCAAATAGGGAGATGATATGGTGTATTATAAATCCAAAAGTAGTAAATTTAATTTATAATATATGAATAAAATATTTTTTTATGAACTAATATTTAGTAATAATTAAAAAAATTGCATGAATATTCAATCGAGAATGATCATGTTGTTATATTTGTTTATAATAAATAATAATAATATAACCACTAAAAGTTGTTTGATGATAAAAAATATTTACAGAGAAAAATAAATTTTATGAATATTTATAAAATAATGCAATCTTGAAGGATGGTAATAAAATAATGTCCTTTGACATTATATTTAAGAATATCTTCATTTATCATTTATTGTTCCTACATCTACAATATCAAGGGAAACATTATTATTTATCAAATTATTATGAATTATCAATATCATCTCATGTAATTCATCTATCCTATATAGTGGATGTTGTTGTTCATATAATTCATAAATGAAATGATTGAGTTATATAGTTTGATAATCTGATATATATTATGGAAATTATTTTACCACCTAAATTGGTTAAATAAATGATCATTATAATAAATAAAATTTATATTCTATGAAATATGATCATTATTGAAAAATAATAAATTATCATTTGTGGATCATGAAATCTGATTAATGAATGAATTACTCGATGTAAATATAATATTAATTACTATATCTCATTCCTTGAAGCGAATAAAATTATTCGTGAATTTTTTTCATATGAATTGTGATGTCATGAATATTTGAGAGATTACGAGGTTTTATCAAATGACTTATCAATAATTTGATAAAGTGAATGTTGTTGATGAATTATAATTTTGGATGGTGGAAAGGTGTGTGTTTTGAATTCAGATGATTCTTCCACATTGGTTCTCACTACCACATTCACCAGCTTCAAAAGACATGGGGGCCCCAATCCCAGGTATGTATATTGTGAAATAACATTTGGGATAGAAGTTCTTAAATATTAGTGTCAAAAGGTATAAAATATGCAATAATCTACATGTTGATGGGCCTAACCCATTTTGATTATATTATGAACTCATATACCACTATAAGTCGATCTTATAAATATATGTTTTCACAATTAAAGATCCTAGAGATCTTATATTCATCGATCTTGAAGAAAAATATTTAAAAATATTATATTGATAAAATGATTCAAAATAACTCATATATGAGTTAGTATATGGTCGTATAAGTAAGTTTATCAGAATAGAAAATTAATTAACGATCCATAAGAGTGAATATATTCCTACCTAGTAGTACAACGTCTTAATGCTTTGTTATGTTTGAAGTCATGATGATATATGTGAATGGTATTCCTGAAAATTACTATCATATGGAGAAATTTGATAAAATATGTGCCTCAATATGTAAGAAACATTCATAGAAGTTATTATAATGATTTTTTTATGTACAATTCAATCAATAATGGTAAACATGAATTTTACCAATCCTGGAACTGAAAATATTTGAAATAATGATTCAGACCATCTTGGATCAATTATAATGAAATATATTGATTCATTTATACACAAGCATCAATTTGTTAATAACATAGTAGAAATCCATGATAGGGGAAAGATGAATTTAATCAATGGATGTATGTCTACTGAATTTTCAATGAATTCATTCTCGTTATGTTCTTTAAGAATTCCCACTGTATAATAATTTACCGTGAGGTACCCATTTTGAGGTAAATTATTTATATCATTAGTAGCTATTATAGAAATAAATTTCACATATACTTATGAAGAAGTATATATGGGAGCACCCACCTACCTTGTGATCCATCTATATGAAAGGTGCATCCACTAAATGACCACATGTTTTATTTGATGCTAAAGAGTATATATTAAAACATGGTATTGAAGAACCGTTTAAATGATGATCACAACACATACATGAATGTAAACTATTGAATATCAATAGTCTGATTATACACACCCAATGTGTGGTTGAACTGATTGTATAAAATAATTGTTCATAATGAGTAGAATGTAATAAAAATATTTTCCCTGAAGAGGGAAATGAATATATTTATATAATTATATATTTTTTATAGTGTCCCCGAAGTGACACTAGTATCGGAAAGAATTATGAGATCTCAATCAATTGTTTTTGATGATATATTTTATCTGAATGCTTTTACAACTCATTGATGAACATGGATTTTGACTGATGTCGACATCAAAATAATTTGACAAATTCATTAAAGGAAATAATGAAATGTTCAACATATAATGTTCAGTATTGATTATCCAAACCATCAAGACTATATAATATCGATGATATTATTATAAGAAATATTATTCCTCTTATATTTGGATATTTATATGAATCCCAGAAGGGTTTGAAATTCTTGACGCATATTCAAAATTATGAATGTTTTACCCATTGTGATAAATTATGGGGTTAACTAAATAAGATGTATCCATATTAAGTTTAAGAAGAATATAAATTGAATTTATCATCCATTGGTTTGTATGAATCTTTATATTCATCATATTATGAAGATGTTTTAAAAAAATCTAACTGCTCAAATATTTTTCTTTGATTAATGACTCATTTGATCATGATATTACCCGTAATGTCCTTGTATTTTGACTTAATTATCCTAAAGATGAAATATTAAATTTTGGAATGGTTTTACCCTTAAAGAATAGTTAAATATCTTGTTTTTGAGATTAATATATTTCATAAATAATATTTTTATGAAGATCATACTTATCCCAAAAGGATTAAATATAAATGCACATTTTATTTATCACTGAAGGATATATGTGTACATGAGCATATGTACCTCGCAAATAAAAATAAATAATATTATGATGAAAAATAATGGTCTTCCCTATTCAGTGGAATATAAAGGGTATAAGTTATTATCATTCCAAAATTTAAAACTGAATATTTTGTTTATAAATTGATCATGGACATTCTATGAGTTAAATGACGATCATTATGATTGGGAGATGTAACTGTTGTACTATTTTCCCTTATTCATGTTTTTTCGACTGGGTTTTCATGATAAGGTTTTTAACGGGGAAACACTAGGGGGACTTCATGTTATTGTGCTATTTTTCCCTAATCAAGTGTATTCCCCTGATGAGTTTTTCCTTGATGAGGTTTTTAATGAGGCAATCATATATTATAACAGATATCCAAGGGAATGTAATAAATTATTATGGATATCAATAACTATTGGTAATTTTTTTCCTTTCCCATGAGTTATAATTTTCAATGAGACCATTCATTATTACCTTTGGTCTTCCTCTTATATCTCAATGATATAAGTAAATAATAATATTAATTAATGTCTTGGAGACATAATTAAGTGATATAATCATGGGGAGTTGGGAACACTATACTTATTTTCCCATAATCATGTTTTTTCCACTTAATTTTCCTGATAAGTTTTCTAATGATGCAACATGACATGGAATTAAATTATTTTGGCTTTACATATTTTTTTCCACGGGGTTTTCTAGTGAATGTTATAAAAGATTCCATGAAATTATGACATCCAAGGGGGTTGTTATGAACAATTGTTAATGGATTTAATAATTATAACAATAATGATGAATCCTAAATCCCCAATTAGTTTCCCTCTTAATGACCAAACATACATATTATCAAACCATTATTATTCTAGCCATTGGATTAAATATTGTAGGGATTAAGAACAATCTCATGTACTCTATAAATATGATGATATGTAAATAAAATGAGATGTACTTTTAACTCTACATTGTGATCATTAGTTTTTGTATTTCTCTTGTATTTTTACTTTTATTTTTCAATATCATTGTCATACGCCAATTTGACACTCACTTTCTCAACGATGTGTTTCATCTATGACCGATCTTACATTTTTTGTTTCGAAATGCTTCATGGTTTCAATCCATGTTCGATAAATTTAATAACATATTTTATTTTATTATTTATTTATAGAATCTTGGATTGTACTGAAGCTTCGACTCTAGCTAGTAGCCGTTGGTGGTGATCGATTCTCGTGACTCCACCCAACCTCTATCATGAATCGGGGAGACTGCCAGAGTCATATTCAGTCGAGGCTCGGGGATGGTGGGTCCGGGTGGAGGAGGCATGATACTGCCACGACAATGAAATGGAAAAGTTTGAAGAAAATCACACATTTAATTTCTCCCCTTCTAGTATGAAAATATGTTCTTCCAAAAGTATCTTCAAGGGGAAGAGCTGTAGAAAATATAGGATTACTATTGGGAGGAAGAAGCGAAGGAGAATGAGGGAGGCAGAGAAAGCATCAGTCATCAGAGCTTCGATGATAGAGGAAGAAATGGGAGTAAAATTTAATCATTACTATCTATAGGGTTTAAATTCAGGAATACTAGACACATCAATAGTGGCATGAACAACAAGGATCACACTGTTTGGACACACCACCACTATTCATCAATTTTATATTTTTTATACATCAAATTTGTTATTTGTGAGATTTAATCATATTTTATTATGAATTTTGGATAATTATGAACACGTAAAAATTTTAAGTAAATTTTATTGTTATATAAATAATACATCTCACATGAGGATACCGATCAACTGATGAACCATTCCCTTATAATCATAAGATCAAAAGTAATATTTTTACATCAAATACTAAACTAATCACCCAAAATATAAGTATGATCAGAAAATATTCATTAATTTTGTGAAGAATGTTTAAATTGGGGTGTGAAACAAAATTTAAAATCATTTCATTGAAAAAAAAATACATTTATGAAGAGTTATGTTTTAATTTAGTGGTGATTTTATTGAATTGTGATAAAATCACATCACAATGAATGATCTTTTTCATGTGATAGATAGAGGTGGTTTGATAGTGATGAACACATGTGATTGACCACTGTATCAATGAAGGTATATTTCATGGTGATTAATTCTTTAATATTCTGTAATTATGGGGGAAATTAGTTGATTAATCAAATAAGGAATTTAGGGACTTCTCTTGTTGGGGAATCAGAAGTGGTCTATGAGTTATTAGTGCTTCATTTCTTGAGATTCCAGAGTGGTTACGATGATTGATGAAACCATTATCTATTATTTTAATTTAAAATTAATTATTATTGTTTTCATTATATCATCCCACGTTTTTTTACATAAAATCTTCCTTTCATAATACACATTTATCAATTCAGAAGATATTTTAGATTTAGTGTCTTGGACATCAGGAACATATTTTATGAAAACATAAAGAACATTCTTATATTCAATATGAAAAGCTTCATTATAGGTTCATCCTAAGTAAAGTTATTGCATCTCATAACCTGGTGAATACATCAAATGAAAGGGTGAGTAGAAGGCCAATTAATGGTAAACAAGGGAAACATTTTACTTGTGATATAAATAAGAACTTTAGGAAATACATAAAGACATAAGAAATGGAAAAAGGGGAATATCAATATAAAAATAACATGAATCATAACATAAAAATGTAGATACAAAATTTAATTTATAAATTCACTATAATATCACCAATGTCCATCACCAAGGTGTCATATGAATTACTAAGGATGATCACCAAGGTATCATAAAAATTTTAATCTCTATAGATAAATTTCTTTACCCAAAGCATTGGAACGCTATCGAGGAACACCATTAATATGTATTTTTTTATGTGATACACATATACCATAATCAAACATTTCATAAATAACCCAAAGAGAATAAAATAAATGGGTTTCATATCGAAATCGCAAAAAGTGTTTAAAAAAATGATCATTATATAATTTATAATCCACAAAAAGGGAACAGAAGTTTTATATATATAAATTTCTGAATCAAATATATAATTTTTTTTGTTGATGAATACCCCTAGAAATGAAATAGGTTTGGATATTTAAATAAATAATATAATATAATTTTTTGATAAAAAGGGAGAGATTTTGAGAAGAAAAATATCCAACATAATGACTATGCAACATGGTTTTAGAAAACATTAAAATGGTAGGAGACATAAGTCATCCATTCATAAAATACCCATAATATATTATAGGGAAAAAATATAATGTAAAAAAGAACATGGTAAGGAAACTTGAAATACATACCACATAAAAGATAACATGAATGGAAAAGAGAAAATTGAGAATTCCCTTATGAAAATTTAGCATCTTAACGACGTCACTTAAAAATTCGGAAAATGAGTTGATGAGATATGAAAGGGTCTCTCATCACTTGTACATAAAATAGAAAAAAAATTATGATATATATGAATATAACCAAATATAATAAAATTAAAATTAAAATACATAACATAAAAAAAGTCTTCGACTAAAAGAGGGGGGTGAAAGGTTCATTTACATTGAAGAGTAACCTCTAAAACTCTTTGATACTTGGGGGTTTGAGGGAACCTTAGGAGGAATCCTTGTGAGGTAATAAAACTATAACACTGTGGATAATTATTTTTTAATGAATGTAAATGAAGGAATGGGTGGGTATTTATAGAGAAAGAAAGGTGATATTTTATTAATTTCAAAAGACACCTCATTAATGGTATTTACAAAACCATGGGATTTACCATGGTATTTTCCGATGGTTTTGCCCACCTGGGACACATAATATTATATTTTCATTCATATGAGTCTACCAGGATCTAATATTACTCATTAAAACATTATGAAAAAGTTATGATGTCATTGAAGATACAGAAACACAGAAATGGTTTTTCATATTCCTAAAAAATTCAACTGTTTCAGAAAAATCCCAAAAATTCACCCAAATTTTTTTTCAACGTCTAGAATTCAAAAGTGAACTCAATTTTATAAAAATTATTTTTATTTAAAATTAAATTAAATAAATAAAATACTAATACATAGCTAATAATTTCTAAAATATTTATTTACTTATGTTATGAGATAATTATATCACTTTACCACTTAAGATGACTAAAACATATTTATAATTTTTTTTTGTGATGTAACTATTCTATTGGTAAAATTAACATAATTAAGGGTAAAATTAATATTTCAAAGGGTAAGGTTACTATTCACAAAAAAAATATATTTTTCTTATTGAACCACATTTTTCTACTTGATTACAATCATGAATGTCCGATTTTTGAAAATCATTTCATAGGAAAAGTTATTTAATAATAAAATATTTTTTTACTATTCATCAAAAAACTATTCATAAAAAACTATTCATCAAATTTAAACATGTTAAAAAACTTTTAAAAAACTATACACGGTTAATTTTGACATTCGAAATTCAAAAATGAGGTTTATTTTACCATAACAATTCTTTATGTATGAGAAATATCTAAAAAGTACAATTTTGACTTATAACATGAATTTATAAAATTTTTCTTAATTAAACATATAATTTATTAAGAAAATATATTATTAAAATAGGAATGCAGAAATAAAAATTTTACTTATACCAAGGAATTACACAAAGAATCTAAGGCCTTATTAGATAATCCCTTATAACGCCAACATTGGACCTAAGTGTAATGTGTGAAACCGTGATCGAATCTTGGGGTGGATTAGAAAACATTACCTGAGTGGTGATTTATATCAACTTGAACTTCTCTTGTAAGCGATTCGTTTCAAGCTCAACATGTTGATATTACGATTGGGATTGGTCCAAAGTGAAGCCCAGAGACACCGCCTCTTTTCCAAGATTCGAAAATGGGCTTTGTATGGATCAAGTCTACTTGATGGGGCGATCAACTCTTCTATCTACAATAATAACAATTATAATTTATATTTATAATCAATAATCATAATGTTAAGAGTATAATTTCCAATGTTCATATTGACCAACAGTCATATAACTGTCGAAATCCAATGGTCTCTTTTCAATTACACTCACTTCATCAATAAAGGGATATAGTTTTTTTGAGTAAAAAATAATATAACAAAAAATTTCATGAAAAATATATTATTCAAAAAGTATGGAAAATTACAGTCATGGTTGATTTGTGAGTGGTTCATCAAATTTTAGAGTTGTTCCATGAATAATTTAAATAGAGAGACATGGGTAGAATAAAGGAGGGGCCTTATAGAGGGTACCCATTCCATGGGAGATGATTTAAGTGTCCTATTGAGGTATATTGTGATAATATATGTTTATCCATGAGAGCAATGGTCTATGAGTAGTCAATTGATTGGTTATCATGAGTGTTTTTAGGAAGAGACGCTACCACAAAACCATAAACTACAGTTACGAAATAAATTAATTATAGAACAACTTTTTAAAATACACTTTTCATTTATTTGAGTAATTATTCAACCCTATAAGAGTATAACTATACGTTTCTATTTCATAAACACAATAATATGATTTTTTCTATACCATGAACTATCTATACCTCTTCATTTAGCACATGTTGCATCATATAGTGACATTAATCTCTAAATCCTCATATAATGATCAACTTAAACCATTTCAAAAATGGATTAACTTTCCAAAAGATCATGATACAACACTTTAGAATCATTACCATATCCATACTTCAAAGATCCATGTACACAGTGTCCTTGGAAACCAATTTTTTTTAGAACTCTATCATACATCTTACCCAATGTATATGCTACCTTATTTTCTTTTAATCAACATAAAGAAGCCATAAATTTTCACATTCCGAACATGTGAATGTCTTCTTCATGTATACTCTTGAAATATGGTAACAACTAAAATTACCATAAACCTTATTGAAAATAAGAACTCATCCATACAAACGCTATTAGATTTATTCTTCATATCAAAAAATCTTGTAAACTCCATCAATGATAGCATTGAACACGTGTAGACATGTCAATAATCAGTTTTGAGGCAGTGAGTACTTATTTCAATCAATCATTTATTCATCATTAACATAATAATTAGGAATGTATTTATGTTTTTCTTCCATTAATCCATATACTTTCCCATGAAATTAACTTTATATTGTGTCCCTTATCCATGGTAGAATCCATCATGCGACCTCAAATTATTAATGAAATAGCACTGTAGTGCTATAATCACATATTTCATAATTATTATAACTAGTACATTGATGATAAATTATTTAAATGACATGATTCTTGATGAGGCATATTAATCATTCCACTTCATCTATAGTAGTATCATGACTTGATCATTATTCAGTGACATCATTTGGGGCATATTCTTTTAACACTTGGGGAATTGATTCGCATAGTGTCCAATTTTATTATAGTTGAAGCATTGTACATTGAAATCCGTTTTATTTCCCTTGAAATCATGAACATTGAGGACTTTTTCTCTTAAATTAAATATAATAATTTTCCTTTTATACATTCTCTAGGGTGTTTCCTTCCACAAGTACCACAAATTAGAAAACTACCCTTTTTTTATTCTCCCCTTTATCTTTTCTTTCCTCTTCCACCCTATTATTCTCTTTCTTCCAGTAAAATCCATAGGTCTCAAAGAATTATTTATATACCCTGTTAACACATGATATTATCCCCTAATATGATGAGGATACTTTGGATACTAGCATCCATTGAAATATTGTCTTAACAAAACAAGATATATGATCACTCTTACTCTCTGCATCATGTGAATTGGTAAAGTTCTCCTTCTTTCTGCTAGGTTCTATTTATAACCAATTCCATATATTAAATTAGATCATAGAATTATGAACTCTATATAACCCTAAACATGGTATAATACATTACATAAATTTATGCGTCAAAAAACCTAAAACCATATACTTTGGATACTTTAGGGGCATAAATCATTCAAAATGTCTTGTAATGAAAATGTGAATTATCCTAAGAATATCCTATTAGATTGTAAAAATAGGTTCATAGTAAGGCTTGTTGTCATGTAACAGGTTACTCTAGGCCTACCCCGAAACACCTTGTCAGATTTATTACTCCTAGGTACATCTGTTCTAGAACCAAGTCCACTTGTTGTATCTTGACAAGGATTTATTTTATAAGAAGATCCAAATAATCTATTCCTTTACAAAATTATAAAATGTTATTTTATGTGTATTTTCAATTATATCTTAGGTTTTTTCTCCAGTATACATTTTCTAAATCTATTTTTCATGTTTTCTACTAAACCTCCTCTGATACAAAATGTAACGGCTCGACCCCAGAAGCCTGGGGTCGGTGCATTATTTCATTACATTGACATGATTACGATGAACTAGTATTCTAAAGGACCAAATAGTTTAGTATTTTTGGAAAACTAGATAAATAAAAATTTTCAACATTAAAACTTGAAATGAAAAGGAACATAAAATTTTTATTGGGAACGTCTGCAACTCTATGTTTATCCCTGCAATTCATTAATAATAAACCACTTCACATCCTAGGTAAAAAATTAAAAATAAGAAAATGGGTGAGCATATATGCTCAGTAATGGTAAACAATACAGAAGAATATAACATAAACATAAAAATTTGGCATGTTTAATAACTAAAAACACATTCCATTAAAAATAAACATGTACATACTTTGGTAGGAATATGAGCTGAATAAACAATGCCATAATAAAACATAATCATGGGTATTCTACTAGTTGAATAACCACATGAAATTTCAATTACTAGCTTAAAAATTATAGAATTCATAATGTAGGATATTATAACCATACTGTCAAGGCCTTGTGCCAAGACCATAAATAATCATACTGTCAAGGCCTCGTGCCAACATCATAGATTGTCTCATGAAACCTACCGATGCACATAAAGGATATAGAGTGTCCCTCCTGAAACATACTAAGTCCAATTAATTCCTCATATGAATGGATTTCCACATAAACAACATCGATATTCATATTAAAACTAACATATTAAATTTAAATAATTTTCCCCAAACATTAAACATAAACACTAACCATTCAAATTAATATGGTGAATGGTTTCAAGACATCACATCCACAATCAAAATAATCATAAAAAATTCCATAAAACATGGTGGATGATATATTTGGATATAATACTAAATTAATTACAAGATTTAACTAAATATGTTTAAAAATATGAAGATACTTTCAAATGAGACCATTGAAAATTTCTTGAGGAAATGATCCACAAACATTCGAAAGTGTCTCATACCACCTTGAGACATTCAAATAACAATCCCTTAGAATATCATGAGAATAAGAAGTCAATTGATATAATATTACAAAGGGAATTTCATAAACCATAATCAAGGAATAAGTGGTGAACAAGTCATATATCTCATAAAAGTTAAAGTGAGATGAGAAAAATCATTTATAATTTAGAAAGAAGTGTTCTTTTGGAAAATCATTTTTATTTTTACAAAATAAGATTGTAAACATGTATATCCCAAAATATATAAGTAAAGGTCATTGAAATTATATTTTTGTCTTAAATTAAGTCTCATTGAAGTGAAATAATTTAAAAATATTTTTTATATAAGCTTTAGGAATAAAACATTTTAGTGTAGTTTAAGGAAAATATTAAAGGATTTTAAAGCAAAAAGGAATGTTTGCAATCATAAAACCAAAAATGAACCAAAACATATTTTTCATGTTAAATTTTATTATTTTATAAAGATAAATATGTCTTAAAATAGATTATAGAGTTATCTCTGAAATAGGTAAGAATTTGAGAAACTCCTTGAATAGGGCTTGCATTTTGGAACAATTTTTAGAAAGATTATTTTAAAAAATATAACTCACCATAAAATAAAGAAGTTTTGTGTTTTTTAAACAAATATAAAACATTAAAAAATAATTATTGTCGAGTAAATAGGAATAAATATTAATTTAATTGAGGTGAGTAAAGAATAAGATCAACGCAAATGAAAATGGAGGTTCGGGTAGAAAATACTTAAAACTTTGTAATCAATTGAATTGTATGTCCCAAAATTTATAATCATAAAATGATAAATTGAATGTAAATAAAATACATATATTACTGATTTTAAACACTAATGGGTTTTATACATACACCATACACAATTATTAGTATTGAATACAGAATATCTCAAAAAAATGGAAGTGAGATAAAGAAACATATTCCTTAAGTTAGAAGGTGTTATCCACATGATTTTAAAGAATTAAATAATCAAATTTATGTTCATTAATTAATAAATTAACAACCTCGTATTCATTTAATTGATTTATTATAACCATATTAATCACATTCATTTACTTTTTTTGGTTAAGAGGTTTAATTTCATTGTTTGAGTCTGTTTGTGTCATGATCAGTATACTTATATACATGAATAGAGAATCATGTAAAATGAGGATGGTTATTGAGGATTGAAATTATATGTTATTAATAAAAATACATAAGGATACATGGTTGTAAATTTCATTTGGTAACTTGTGGTGAAGATGATTCATTATCTAAACTATTTAATGATAATAGTTTGGGTTAATTAGTGGTTTTTGAACACAACGAACTCATTTTTAATTGTAAACAAAAAACTTATGTAAAAAAGAATCTAGAACCATATATGAGACATAATACAAATATTATAGTATTTTTAAAAAATAATAATGGTTTCATGACCATAATTTTATATGGTAATAGAAATTAAAAACCCATCGTCCTTGAATGTGGTAAATTATCACATCTCAGATAATGTTTTTTACTACAAGCATAAAAGAAGGGTAAAGAAGATATGATAATTAATTATTCTATAATCATAAAAGAATTATAGTACATTTAAGGTTATGGAGTTTTCATGACATTTGGGAGAGGATAGGTGAGAACAAAAAAGAAAACTATGGAACTTGAAAAGAAAGTAAAAGAATT
Source organism: Viscum album (assembly GCA_963277665.1). Lineage (NCBI taxonomy): Eukaryota > Viridiplantae > Streptophyta > Magnoliopsida > Santalales > Viscaceae > Viscum > Viscum album. The sequence goes on along the minus strand of OY728157.1, from coordinate 1,265,765,981 downwards.
GAAAAGAGAAATTTTCTTCTTGAATTAATCTTCATTGAGAGCCTCTTTAGGAGAGAGGGTTTGGTCTTTTTATGAGACCAAGGGATGCTGGACGTGGGGGAGGATCATTGGATTATATTTATTCTCAATTTAGTCAACACACATGGATTTATAGGAGTGAAGATAAGAGGTAAGGAGGGGTGGTATTTATAGTGGAGGAGAGTAGGGGTTTCCCATTATTTTAATCATTAGATTGATATTTTTGTTCAAGAATATGAATAGTTTTGATTCATGTGATCAAAAATAGTAATAAGTGCATGTGATTTCAATACAAGTGTGTATAAATAATCCTGACATCACCTATGACTCAATTAACCATGTATCTACAATTCATCGTAAATTATTTTATTTAACAATTCATAAAAAATTCATGTATTTTAGAAAAATCACTAAAAATTGCCCTAACCATTTTTTACATGTATAATCCAAAAAATGAAATTAATTTTATAAAAATAATTTTCTATATATGTGAAAAAAAATTTAAATATAATCATTATTTACTTGAAAAATACAGATTTTATATTTAAAACTACTTTTATAATACTTTCAAAAATTAACTATAGTCGCATAAAATTATCCTAAAATCACTGGACAACAAAATATTTATTTAAGAACCCATTTTATGAAAATGAATTAATTTATTAATTTAAAATTGTAATTAAATATTTATCACCCATAAAAATTTTAAAACTTAATTAATAATTTATAAAATATTCTACTTCATTTATAATGTGCTTTAATTTTATTTATACTTTCATGGATGAAGTAAATTTTCATAAGGTTCACATTACTATTCATAAGGGTAACATTACTATACATAAGAGTGTATTACTAATCGTAAGGGTATGTTACTATTAATAAGGGTTGGTTACTACATAAAAAATTATTTTTGTTCTATCAGACTCCAAAAATTACCCTGAACGCAACGGTGTATTTTAGATTTTCAAAATTTAAATCACAAAGGTGATAAAATAATGTTTATTGGCTCAGTTATAAAAAAGTGTTGTTTTTTAGAGACACATTGTTCCAAGCATTAAATATTAAATTTATTTTTAAATCCATGGGTTGTAACATAATATCATAAAGCAGTATGACATAGAGTGGGCATAATCATAAAATCATCATCAAGAGAGGAAGTATCAGATAAAGACATGGAATGTGGCAATGCATGAAAATGAAATATCATGTCTTAGTGGCCAACTGCCACAGATAGTTGTGAAAAAAACTAGCATCATATTCTCACATATTTTACATTACTCATTAGATGAATCACATTAACCAATGAATTATAGTGCTATATAATTTTAGGTTCACCTATCACTTCTTATCATTTACTTTGTGGTATATAATTACGGGTGCACCCGTCACATCTTAACATTAAAATTATCATAAAAGACACATAGAACATATATAAATATTAGACATGATATAAAACATTGAAATGAATGAGTTTATTTTCAAAAATCATACATTCACAAACTCTGGGTTACCAAATGAAGGATAGAATAACATACTTGATATAAGAATCATCAATTTTGAATGAAGAAAAATCTATATCGAGAAGCGTGTTATTTTTGAAAGAATAGTTTGTTTAGAAAACATTTTGTTTTTCATAATATAATTTAGAAAACATTTATATCCTAGAAAAAATAATATAATGATGAATGAATTATATTTATTTAATATCCATACTGAAAATGGGGTGAAAAAGGGAGAAGCTAAAGAAAGAGAGTTGGGTTTGAGAATTCCCTATACATTATGTCTAAATGATTTCTTCACATTAATTTCATGAATAATCAAATTATATTCATTAATTAAAAATTATAGATCCTTTTATACATGAATATAATTCATTATGATTTTATTAATTTCTTTTATAGTCCTTTTTAAGAGTTATTGTGTTTAATTTCATTATTTGGTAGTGATCGTTTTCATAGTTTCACGATTTGTTCGTTTGAAAACTTGAATGGAAGTTCAATTAAAATAATTATGAACATACAAAATTATTATTATATGTTATTAATTATCCTTAATAAGATTAAATGATATTAAAAATTATTTTGTTATATACCATGAGGATGATTCATTAGATAAAAGTTAATGATGATCGTTTTAGGTTCATTTTGGCAGTTTTTCCAATATAATGAACTTGTTTTGTTTTATCATTTATTATTATGAGAATAAGTTATTTAAAGAACAAAAAGGGTTATTAAATAAATTTTAAAATCTTTTTTAAACCATTTCATGGTATTATTAATATCCTTGAAGGTGTTTATGAAAAATGAATGTGCATTTTCCACAATATCGGTAAATCGACACATCACGGGCCATGATTTCACAATTAAGATAAAAGAGAGCTAGGGGGAGTTTAATATTGGATAATACATGAAAAAGATATAATTAAATTATATTTAAGGTAATGTAGTTATCATTCCATTTTTATGATGGTGGGTGAGGAGAGAATAAGAAAAGAAATTCAAATTGAAAGGAAATTGAAAGAAAAAGAAAGAGGATTTACATCTTGAATTGTCCTCTTGAGATCCTCCTCAAGGAACCTAGGCATGGTATTTTTATGAGACAAATATATCATATAAAGGGTATATGGAATATAAAATATTACTTATTATAATTTAGGCAAGGCTCAAATCATGATAGGTGTGAGAATAAGAGGGCGTGTGGGGTGGTATTTATAGCGGAGGGGAGGGGTGTTTTCTCAATGTTATATTCATCAGTTTATTATTTTTGATATAGACTATGAATATCTTAATACGTATCTATAAATATATATAAATAAAATTGTATGGTCTGTCATTAATGTGGTTACATTATAATTACATCAAAAATGACTAAAAATGCATGTATTTAGTATTTATCTAAAATTAACATATTTTACTATTCATAAAAAATTAAAAGTAACTCAGAAAAATCTCAAAAAATCACCCTTACCATTTTTTAATGTGTAGAACTAAATAACGAACTCCATTTTATGAAATTAATTTTCTAAATATTATTAATTTAATTTCTAATTAAAATCATCATTTACTTGGAAAATACAGATTTTAAAATTATAACGGATTTTGTAACACATTATAAAATTACTAATGTAATCATAAAATTATTTTAAAATCAAGAGACATTAAAATATTAATTTATGAATACATTTTTTCAAAATAACCATTTTTTTTAAATTATTAAATTAATCATAAAATTGCAATTAAATATTTGTGAATAATAAAAATACCAACACCTAATTAATATTTTTTAAAATATTTATTTACTTATACTATGATTTAAACATATCAAATTATTACATATAAGATTACAAAATATTATTTATACTTTAATAGGTGAGTCTACAATTCAATTGGTAGGTTTACTATTCATAATGGTCATATTACTATTACTAAGGTCATGTTATTATTTCATCAGTATTGGTTCCTCAACTTCTAGATATACTTCTTACTTGATTAATTATTCATTTTTAATGTTTTTATTATGGTTTATATATGATTTTATGTGATCTATACTATGTGACATTACTATAATAAGGGAGAAATTCTTTTAATAAAAGTTTGAGTTGTTACATTCTTCCCCCATTTCAAATTTCACCCTAGAAGGTTTGTTTCACATAAACATGTGAGGGTACTTCTCCTTCATTGCCTCCTCTGATTCCCAAGTTACTTCTCCATACATATGGTTCCTCCACAACAATTTGACAAGGTGTGTTTTCTTGTGCTGTATAACCTTATCTCTCCTATCCAAAATCTTTATTGGTGACTCCTTATAAGAGAGATCATATTCTAGCTGTACCACCTATGACTTCAGTACATGTGAGATATATGGTATGTACTTCCTCATGAGTGATATGTGGAAAACATCATGAACATGAGCCATATTCAGTGGAAGAGAAAGTTGATGGTCCACTTATTTTATGCGATCAAGGATCTCAAAGGGTCCAATATACCTTGGTCTTAAATTTTATTTGTTTCCAAACCAAGTGATATTCGAAGGAAGACTTCATCTCAATCATTGAACTATAAGTCCCATCGATGGTTTCCAACATAGTGCTTTTTCCAAATCTGAGCATCATTGATATGTTGCGGGATGGATTGAAACTTATCTATCATCTCTTGAACAAGATTAGGTCGATGTATCTTTCTTTCGCCAACTTCATCCCAACAGGTTGGAGTTCAACAACACTTTCTATACAGAGCATCATATAGATCTATCTGAATACTCGAGTAGAAGCTATTGTTATATGAGAACTCAACTAATGGGAGACAGTAATCTCATCCACCATTTAATTCTAAAGATAAGGATCTTAGCATATCTTTGGGCATATGAATATTCCTTTTAGATTGGCCATCAGTTTGGGGGTAATAGGTCAGTCTGAAATTCAATTCAGTACTCAAGCCATGTTGAAGACTCCTCTTGAATTTAGATGTAAGCCTGAGATCAGGATCAAAGATAGTTGAAACTATAACTCCATATAGTATATCCACTTCCTTCACATATATAATTGAATGTTTTTCAAGTGAGAGATCTTCCTAAATAATGATAAAGTGGGAATTCTTGGTGATTTGGTCCACCACAACCCATATATCCTTATTTACTTTGGATGTCTTTCGGAGACTTTTGACAAAGTCCATAGTGACATTATCCCATTTTCAAATGGTCATATTCAATGGTTGTATCATCCCTTTGGTCTTTATTATCTTTGCTTTAACATTATAATGTATCAAGCATCTTGAGATATACTCCAAAACATCCTTCTCTATGTTGTCCCAACAAAAGTGTTCTTTGAGATCACGATACATTTAGGTACTCTCAGGATGGATAAATAAAGATGAGGTATGTTCATTATCCAATAACTGCTTCTTTATCATAGGTGATAAAGGCACATAAAGCCTCATTTCTAACCAAATCACACAATCATCATCAATATGGAACTCTTGTAGCTTCCATTCCATTAATTCAATCACTTTCTTTTGTAACTCTCGATCATCCCTTTGTGCCACCATAATCTTCTATAGGATAGATGCTTGGGAAATCATTTGGTAAAGGTAGGATTTATTCCCTACAGTTATTATTTCAAAATTCATCCCTTGCATGTCCATAAAGATAATTTCTCTCTCCATACAAAACATGGAGAGATTATCATGTTTTTTTCTTCATAGAGAATCAACTACCTTGTTTTCCTTGTTGTGATGATAGTGAATAGGGAAATAGTAGTCTCTGATTATCTCTAATGATATTGTTTGATGAATATTGATATCTTTTTTCATGAATATATACTTTAGGCTCATGTGATCCGTATATATTCCAGACTTCTCACCATATAGGTAGTGTCAAAAAATTTCCACTAAAAATCACAGCTTCTTGCTTTAGATCATGCATCCAGAAGTTCTTATCATGGATCGTCAACTTCTGTGAGGCATAGGATATCACATTATCATTTTTCATGAGTAAAAAACCCAATAATTTATTATAATAATCACTGTACATGTCACACGCCGCCCACAAACACCCATGTTTTTTTTTATTTTCTTGGTCCTGCGAAGTTTGGCAGAGTTGTGTTGGGTCCAAGTTGGAACTTTCTTTGAAGCATTGATTTTTTCGGTGGGTTTCAGGATAGTGCGCAGTCACCCCACTGCTAGCAGTCACTACGCATTCGGTTCAGGTGGCTGCGCAGTCACCGCATCGCTAGTGGCGGTCGTGCGTTCGGACTCAGTGAGTGCACAGTTTCCCACCTGTTTGGAAAAATAATAAAATTAAAAGAATAAATTAAATTAAAAAGTTTTTTTTATAAAATGATTAATAATAAGAATAACAATAATTTATAATATTGTTATTATTATTGTTATTAACTTGTTATTGTTACTATTATTATTATTAGATTATTATTATTATTTATTTACTTTACCTTTTTATTTATTTATTTTATCATATATTTTTCCCTCTCTTTCCTCCTCTTTCTTCTTCTCTTTTTTTTTCTCCACGCGTGATGCTCCTTGTCCCCCCTGTCCAGCATGTGACCCGCTCTCCTGCCTCTCTTCTTTGTTTTTATTTTATTTTTCACGCTGCACTTGCAGAAACGCTCTTCCCCGCACAGCAGCCCCGTCGCCCGCCAGTCGCCCTCCTTGGCCGCTTCTGCCGACGCCTCAGCCCAGCTTTTCCCTCCTCCACGAGCCGCCCGCAGGTCTGCAGCAGCCCGACCCACTTCCTCCTTCCCTATCACGAGCAGGAAGCCCACATCTCCTTACCCTCCTTCATAGACCCCCGTCTCGGCCTGCACACCGCCTGCCAACTTGCACTCCCACCTCCCTCCTGCAGCCTACCTCAGTCGCGCCACCCTTCCCCAACCCCTGCCTCTCGCAACGCTCTTGTCCGCGGCCACCATCCAGCGACCCGGAAATTCAGCACTGCGCCTCCCGCCTCCTGCTCCCGCGTCGCCTCGCCGCCCCGACCTATTTTTGTATATCCATCTCCATCCCCGCGCCACCCCTGCCTTGCGCACACCACCTCCTGTAGCTTGCAACAACGTTGTGCCTCTGCCAGCATCTCCTAGCCCACCTGACTCCGGCTGCCTCGGCCTGCACCAGCGCATCCCCAGCGCCTCTGCCTGCTATCCCTCTTGCATATCATGATCCATCACCTGGATTCTTGTATGAGGCACCCAACCACCTCAGCTCCCTGTCCGGCTCACTCTTATTCTGCATCGCCAGCCACACCTCGCCCCGGCCGCGTGCCAGCAGCCTACCATCCCTCTTGTCCGGCCTCCGTGCTTGCAGCCTGCCCGCTCCGCCTGCTGCCCCGTTGTGCGCCCTCTACAATCCCCTGCTTATGATTCCTTCTCACCCACTACCTTTCCCCTTGCTGCATTCGAGCATCCCACTGACGACATGCCCTCCTTGGACCTCCCTGCTCCAGCCAATCGACCGCCAGCAACCCTCCACTTCTTATCATCGCAGCCCTCCTATTTTTTCCCCGCCAGCCGCTGTCCGCCTTGGGCTACACCGCACCCTTCGACCGATGTCTCTGACTGGCGGGACCTCTTCTCAGCCTTCACACAACCCCGACCAGCTCATACCCTCCTGTCGTGTGCCTTTCAACCCATCGCATGCCCTCTGACTGGCCGCCCCCTCCTTTGAGTTAGCTGCCTCCATTGCGTGCCCTCCGTAGCCCCCTATCGGTTCTCCCCGACTAGCCCTTTGGTGGACTTTTCTAGTCGCGACCCCTCATTGGTATAACCCTTTTTTATGCCTGTTTTATATTTATATTTGATTCATATATATATATATATGCATTGGTTTGTCAAAAAAATTATTAATTAAATGTTATTTGGGTCGGCTTGATGTTCCAGGACCCACACGGGGCATTTCTGAGTGAGCGTCATCGCCTCACTTTGTTTCTGAGGTTGCGTGGTCGTCGTACCAGTTTTCCGAGTGAGCGCCGTCATCTATCCTACTTCCAAGTGGGCGCCATCGTTGCTCCTGCTTCCGAGTGAGCGCCGTCGTCGCGCCTGTTTCCGAGTGAGCGTCGTCGTCGCACATGGTTTCCGAGCTTGCGTCGTCGTCGTGCCTTGGTCTTGAGGTAGGTTCCCCATTGCACTTGCCTTTAAATTTAGAATTTATTAACTGCTTTATGTTTTTTCAATTTTAATAAATGATAAATAATATTAGATAATAAAATTTTAAATTATTATTTAGTGTGAGAAGAGCCATCAATTTTATACCGAACAATTGGAACAATTTCTTGACGGGCGGACACCCAGCTTTGAAAGAATGCCTGTTTGGCCTTTAAACATAATTCACGGAATTTCAAACATACTTCTATTTTTAATGATAAAGGATTTCTTCTCAACAAGTGTTTTGAGTTTTCTCGAGAAATGTTGTTTTGCTTTAAAATTGGTGAAGGCCCGTTTGTCACTTTAATAAAATAGATTACTTTGGAAAACCCACTCAGGGGTGATCTTTGGTGTGCGTTGATTGCATGAGTTATATGTGATGTTAGTGCTTTATGACTGCTTTATTTACATTTTGGACACACCCCTCTTTTTATTGTATGTGTTGACATGAGATCCTGGCATATTGAGTGAATCTTCTGAGAACGATTACTGCACTAGTTTGGATTACGCACTGGCTAGTGGCCCCATAGCAGGGGAATACTAAGTTATTGCTGCTATGGGGATTGGGCCCCTAGGTTAGGCCACGCAGGGCTATGCTGGGCGTTAGGACGTTATGACGTCATCGAGTTAGGGCATGCCTTCAGGATGAGTCAGATGTATAGTATGTTCTGGATTGTTCACGATCTCCTAGGATCGACCCATGTTTCTTTTAGTGTTTTTTTTATATATGGTAGACAGTTGAGAGGTCTAGTTCGGTTGCTGGCCTCTGTGTGCCACTTTTTCCAATGCCCTTGGTGTGTGTTGTGTGATATGTGTGGTTTTTCCATTTTGGATAATAACTAAAGTTTGGATTTCTAAATGGATTGCAAAAAATGTTTTAAAAAGAAATAAAACTATTCCTTTCAGGCATTAAACTTGTTTTTAAATTAAAAAGGGCAATGGACTAATACTTGTTTTAAAAATGGAAGTGTGTGTGTGTGTGAAAACCAATATTTTTGTATATTTAGTTCAAACCTGTAACTGGTAAATTTCATTATTTAAAGGAAATGCATTGGGAATAGATATCGGGCTAGCCTACTAAGTTTTAATACTCACGCCTATAGTTATTTTTTTTGTGTGGGTTACAGCTTGGGTGCGTTCGCCTTGGTTGAGGTTTGGTCGTGAGTTGGAGAGTGACCCGCAAGGTCACACAAAGATAGTGTTTGTTTCTTTCGGTTAGTTTTATTTTTTTGGGTCTTGTTAGTTACATTACTTTATTTATTTTGCGCTGCTCTGTTTATTTTTTTGCTTTAATTATTTATTTTTAATGGGAGAAATCGTTCCCACTTGCTCTTTGTTGATGCCCTGGCGCTTGTCGCCAGCCCGGGAGGATCGGGAACGCCTCTCAGGTCATGTCGCGGACCGGATCAGGTGACTGGTTCAGGGTTGACCTGGGTTTTTTCGTGAAAAAATGGTATCAGAGGAGTTCGTCTCTTAGGAGACCTCTCTTTTCAGAGTGCCCTTTGTTATTTGGGATGTCCGATAGAAGGAGATTATGACTATCGGGGCTCAGAATGTAGGTTTCGGGTTGGTGCCTGATCACCACCGCTCGTGACGAGACCTGAGTCACCAGGGTTAGTCCGGGATTTGAGTCTTTTTTCTTTGGTTGCTTTGGATTGAGGGATGAAAATAGAGGCGAATCAGTTCACTTTGCAGACTCACATGGGGTGGTCACCCATGTGGAGTCCAAGTGTCCGGCTCATGGTACTCTTAGTGTTTTGCTTTACCTGGGGCATGGCTCTCCACCATGTCACCGAGTTAGGCATACGCACTAGTTCCTCGTTCCGGTGTTTTATTGGTGGTTGTGTTTCGTTTTGAACTCAGTTGAGGTGTGTGTGTGTTGAAAATGAAAGTGATTTCGAAATGAAAAAAGGGGGTTTCTTCCAATTTGTTTTTGAAATTACTAAATTGGGTTTTTAAAGAGAAGGTGTATAGATTTGAAAAAACCTGGTTTGTGTATGAATTTGGTAAGGAAAATAAGTGTTTGAACCTTCGTACTCCTTATTGAGGGTCACACGTGCATGGGTATGTGTGGAAAGTGCGTGGAGGCACTTGTTTGCAACTGATATGAGCGAGATTGAATGAACACACATATGACGGTTCATAAGGTGCCTTAGGTGGGTTTGTTTTTAAATTATAAAGGGAGGATGGTTTTGGAAAATTGATTTCTCCTTGTGTTGTATATGTTTGGATTATGGGCCTATTTCCCTTAGCTTGTGTTGTTTATTTGATTGAGTTTTGGCTTGATGCCGGTTTTGATGGTGTTTTTCGTAATTGTCATGAGTATGCCGCCCAGAAACCCTCCTAAAGTTGTCAATATGTTATTCTCAGTTCTCAATTCCTTTTGTGTGTTTCTTTCTTATTGTGGTAGTCGAAGTGTATTAGAGGTAGTGGTATTGTTCTGAAAGATAGTGTGTCTTCGAGTTGTTGGGATCTCCTAGGGTAGTTAAGGTTCGTACAACCCTAGATTTATTTGAGGGTTCAGTTCTGGAATAGTAAAGATGAAATGTGTCATCACCGTTAGAGTTTTGGATGTGATTAACGGTGGTCGAATTCTGAGAAGGTTCACCACCTGGCAAAGAGTTCGGGCTGGTGGAACCTGTCTCCATAAAACTATCATCGTCGGTACCAGCTCCTAGTTCGTCGGACCGCTCTCTCGTGCGCCACTAGTATGGCATGTCTGTATATTCTAAGTCGTCATGTTGCATCCCTTTGAAAATGTACAACCATCGTGGTTGTTGGAATCATCGAACGGAAGGAGTTAGAAACTAGGAGATGAAAATGCCTGACTGTGAAGCAGGAGATGCTTCAGCCATCAGGGCCCCAGCCACAGGTCTCGGGGTGAAGCTCACGTGCAATTAGGAGTTGTCGAGGGTGTGTGGAACCTCGGTCTAGATAATGTCTTTGGATTTGGAATGGAAATATCCAAAATTTCCCTTTTTCTATTCTCATCGCTCTCGTAAGCTCATCCTTTGTCGTGGTGGCATGATGAGCTCTTTCCCCCACAATCCAAGCGGTCTTGTCTACCCTCAGTGTTGTTCTTATGTTGTTTGGTCTCTCTGATTGGTGTGGGCCTGTGAATAGATGGACCTGTTTTGTTTTTGATTTGGTCCTAGCTGTGTTTGATAGGGGAATGTTAGTTTTGTAAAGTTGATGGGAGGTGTTGAGTTAATTTCTCATCCTCAAGTTGCTAGATTGTTCCATAACAAGCTTTTCATCAAGTCTCAGGTGTGTTGTTCGGTACATGTTGGAAAAATGAATGAGTTTGGTTTGGGAGTTCCCGTGTTGCCCCCCCCAAGGGATGGTTTGTTCGAGTTTCAAGGGTTTTTGTATTAGTGAATTCTTGTGGTGGGGGGAACCCCCACACGTTCTCCCCTCAATCTCGGGCGGTGGTTTTTCTTGATTTGGTTGGGTGTGACATTTTTTGGGAATGGTTACCCCGAAGCTCTCGGTCCTCTTTGATTTTTCTAGGGAATGAACGCAAGTTGTGTCAACTGTTGGCTTAGTGACTTTCTGGGGGCAGAAAGTGTCTGTGGTGGGGAGAATTGTCACACCCCACCCACGGACACCCATGTTATTTTGCTTTTCTTGGTCCTGCGACGTTGGGCAGAGTTGTGTTGGGTCCAAGTTGGAACTTTCTTTGAAGAGTTGACGTTTTCAGTGGGTTTCAGGATAGTGCGCAGTCACCCCACTACTAGCGGTCACTACGCATTCGGTTCGAGTGGGTGCGCGGTCACCGCACCGCTAGCAGCGGTCGTGCGTTCAGATGCAGTGACTGCACAGTTTCCCACCTGTTTGGAAAAATAATAAAATTAAAAGAATAAATTAAATTAAAAAGTTTTTTTATAAAATGTTTAATAATAATAATAACAATAATTTATAATATTGTTATTATTATTGTTATTAGATTATTATTGTTACTATTATTATTATTAGATTATTATTATTATTTATTTACATTACCTTTATATTTTTTATTTTATCCTATTTTTTTCCTCTCTTTCCTCCTCTTTCTTCTTCTAGTTTTTTTTCTCCACGCGTGATGCTCCTTGTCCCCCCTGTCCAGCACGCAACCTGCTCTCCTGCCTCTCTTCTCTGTTTTTTTTATTATTTTGCACACTGCACTTGCAGCACCGATCTTCCCCACACAGCATCCCCGTCGCTTGCCAGTCGCCCTCCTTGGCCGCTGCTGCCGACACCTCAGCCCGGCTTCTCCCTCCTCTGCGAGCCGCCCGTAGGTCTGCAGCAGCCCAGCCCCCTTCCTCCTTCCATGTCGCGAGCAGGATGCCCACATCGCCTCACCCTCCTTCGTAGACCCCTGGCTCGGCCTGCACACCGCCTTCCAACTTGCGCTCCCACCTCCCTCCTGAAGCCTACCTCAGTCGCGCCACCCTTCCGCAACCCCTGCCTCTCGCAACGCTCTTGTCCGCAGCCACCCTGCAGCAACCCGGCAATCCAGCGCTGCGCCTCTCGTCTCCTGCTCCCGCATCGCTTCGCCACACCGACCTATTTTTGTACAGCCATCTACATCCCCGCGCCACCCCTACCTTGCGCACGCCACCTCCTATAGCTTGCAACAACGTTGTGCCTCCGCCAGCATCTCCCAGCCCACCCGACTCCGGCTTCCTCGGCCTGCACCAGCGCATCCCCAGCGCCTCTGCCTGCTGTCCCTCCTGTAGATCATGATCCAGCTCCTAGATTCTTGTATGTGGCACCCATCCACCTCGTCTCCCTGTCCGGATCACTCTCAGTCCACATCGCCAGCCACACCTCGCCCCGGCTGCGTGCTAGCATCCTGCCATCCCTCTTGTCAGGCCTCCGCGCTTGCAGCCTACTCGCTCCGCCAGCCACCCCGTTGTGCGCCCTCTGCAACCCCATGATTATGCGTCTTGCTCACCCACTACCTTTCCCCTTGCTGCGTTCGAGCTGCCCGCCGATGACCTTCCCTCCTTGGACCTCCCTGCTCCAGCCAATCGGAAGCCAGCAACCCTCCACTTCTGATCGCCGCAGCCCTCCTATTATGTCCTCGCCAGCCGCTGTCCGCCTTGGGCTACCCCGCACCCTTTGACCGCTGTATCTGACTAGCGGGACCTCTTCTTAGCCGTCGCACAACCCCAACCAGCTCGTACCTTCTTGTCGTGTGCCTTTCGACCCGTCGCGTGCCCTCGGACTGGCCGCCCCCTCCTTTGAGTTAGCTACCTCCGCCGCGGGCCCTCCGCAGCCCCCTGTCAGTTCTGCCCGACCAGCCCTCTGGTGGACTTTTCTAGTCACGACCCCTCGTTGGTATAACCCTTTTTTATGCCTGTTTTATATTTATATTTTATGCATATATATATATGCCTTGGTTTGTCAAAAAATTTATTAATTAAATGTTAATTGGGTCGGCTTGACGTTCTAGGACCCACGCGGGGAATTTCTGAGTGAGCGTCATCACCGCGCTTTGTTTATGAGGTTGTGTGGTCGCCGCGCCTGTTTTTGAGTGAGCACTATCGTCTCGCCTGCTTCCGAGTGAGCGCCATAGTTGCGCCTACTTTTGAGTGAGCGCCATCGTCGCGCCAGTTTCCGAGTGAGCGTTGTCGTCACGCCTGGTTTCCAAGCTTGCGTCGTCGTCGCGCCTTGGTCTTGAGGTAGGTCCCCCATTGCACTTACCTTTAAATTTAGAATTTATTAATTTCTTGATGTTTTTTTAATTTTAATAAATGATAAGTAATATTAGATAATAAAATTTTAAATGATTATTTACTGTGGAAAGAGCCATTAATTATATACCGAACTATTGGAACATTTTCTTGACGGGTGGACACCCAACTTTGAAAGAATGCTTGTTTGGCCTTTAAACATAATTTACGGAATTTCAAACATACATCTAGTTTTAAAGATAAAGGATTTCTTCTCAACAACTGTTTTGAGTTTTCTTGAGAAATGAAGTTTTGCTTTAAAATTGGTGAAGGCCCGTCTGTCACTTTAATAAAATAGATTACTTTGGAAAACCCACTCGGGGGTGATCTCTGGTGTGCATTGATTGCGTGAGTTATATGTGATTTTAGTGCTTTGTGACTGCTTGATTTACATTGTGGATGCACCCCTCTTTTTATTGTATGTGTTGACATGGGAACCTGGCATAATGAGTGAATCTTCTATGAATGATTGCTGCACTAGTTTAGATTACGCACTGGATAGTGGCCCCATAGGAGGGAAATACTGAGTTATTGCTACTACGGGGATTGGGCCCCTTAGTTAGGCCATGCAGGGCTATGCCGGGCATTAGAGAGTTATGACGTCATCGAGTTAGGGCATGCCTTCCGGATGAGTCTGATGTATAGTATGTTCTGGATTGTTCACGATCTCCTAGGTTCGACCCATATTTCTTTTAGTGTTTTTTATATATGGCGGACAGTTGAGAGGTCTAGTTCGGTAGCTGGCCCCTCTGTGCCACTTTTTCCATTACCCTTGGCGTGTGTTGTGTGATATGTGTGGTTTTTCCATTTTGGATAATAACTAAAGTTTGGATTTCTAAATGGATTGCAGAAAATGTTTTAAAAAGAAATAAAACTATTCCTTTTATTCATTAAACTTGTTTTTAAATTAAAAAGGGTAATGGACTGATACTTGTTTTAAAAATGGAAGTGTGTGTGTGTGAAAACCAATATTTTTTGTATATTTAGTTCAAACCTGAAATTTGTAAATTTCTTTATTTAAAGGTAGTGCATTGGGAATAGATATCGGGCTAGCCTACTGAGTTTTAATACTCACGCCTATAGTTCTTTTTTTAGTGTTTGTGCAGGTAACAACTTGGGTGCGTTCTCCTTGGGTGAAGTTTGATCGTGAGTTGGAGAGTGACCCGTGAGGTCACACAAAGACAGTGGTTGTTTCTTTCGGTTAGTTTTATTTTTTTTTGTTCTTGTTAGTTACTTTAGTTTGTTTATTTATTTTACACTTCTCTATTTATTTTTTTTGCTTTAATTATTTATTTTTAATGGGTGAAATCATTCCCACTTTCTCTTTGTTGATACCCTCGCGCTTGTCACCAGCCCGGGAGGATCAGGAATGCCTCTCGGGTCATGTCGCAGACCGGCTCGGGTGACTGGTTCAGGGTTGACCCAGGTTGGTTCGTGATAGTACATCATATTAATTTCTCCAATTTTTATTATTGTGAGTACTGGTGTAGTGATCAGCCTTCTCCTTAGCTCTTTGGAGCATTCCTTGCATTCCTTCATCTGGATATACTTTATCTGTTTGCATGTTAACTTAGTTAGTGGGATTCACAATAAGTATAAATTTATCACAAAATGTTGATAGTACCCTACTAATATAAGAAAAATATTGATTTTTGTGACACTAGAGGGTCTGTTCCATTCCTCAATTGACTTATTTTTATGTGTCCATGGAAATTCTCCCACTTGTGATCACATGCCCCAAAAATGCGACTTGATGTATCCAAAAATCACACTTGTTTAACATGGAGTATGAATTCTCTTTCCTTAATGTCACCAACAAAAGCCTTATATGGTCTTTATTTTACTCCTTACTTTTAGAGTAGATAATAATTTCATCAATAAACACTACCACAAATTTTTGAGGTCAATGTATAAAGGCTCTATTCATCAAATCCATGAAGATCATAGAGGAATTAGTAAATCTGTAGGGCATCACCAGAAACTCATAGTGCCCATACCTTTTACCGAAGGTATTCTTATGAATATCTTCTTTCTTCGCCTTTATCTCAAGATATCAAAAATGGAGATCCACCTTTGAGAAGTAATGATCTCCCCTCAACTGATCGAACAAGTTTCCAATACATTGAAGACGAAAAATTTTCATTATGGTGATCTTGTTGAGTTATCAATAATAGATACCAAACCGCATTCATCCATCCTTATTCTTCAAAAATATCACAAGCATACCCCAAGGTGATGCACTAGGGATTGTGAACCCTTTTCCCAAGTTCTCTTATAACTTATTCTTTAACTTCCCTAGTTTGATTGGGTCCATCCTATAGGGACACTATGGGATTGGAGTAGCACTATGTATGAGTTCTATTGAGAAATCCAACTCATGATCTGGGGGTAATCTGGGTAACTATTCTGTTAATACATCACAATATTCTATCATAATGGAAATTTCCCATAGATTGATATCTTTTGTGCACTCAACCATTTGGGAGAGGTATGCTTCTTCATAGGGAATCAATACCCACACCATTGGAGGATTTTTCTAAAGAGATTCATGATATTCTTTACATTTTTAGAGGAAGATGGGATTGTTTGTAATATGAAAATATATTTCCTTTTGGAAATAGTTGATGTCTGATCTATATAATGAGATCCAATCCATTCCCAATATAGAGTAGAATTCCACTAAGGGATGTATTTTGAGATTCACAAGAATAATATTCCCACATACACCTATAGTAGAAGAATCCAACACTTGGGTTGAAATGATTTAACCACAAGGTTGTTTTTTAGATATATTTACTTTAAGGTTTTAGGGAATCAATTCAATTGTTCTAGAAACCTTTTAAGATATGAAGAAATGTGTAGAACTAGAATCAAATAATAATTTTTCCCTTATCATGTTAGTAGGAAGTGAACCTTGTACGAAATCATTTTCTTTCTCTACATCCTCAAATGTGATGGAATAATCTTTACCTGTCTCCTTTGGATTTGGTGGATGATGATATTGATTACCCTTGAAGACTCATGTTTTAGTGCACTGTCTTTCATAGTTCCCTTGATCCCTACTATTATAGCATTGGACAATGGGTGGTGCTCTAATTTCCATGACTTCATTATACTGCATCCCCGTTTCTTTTTGGAAATCATAATCTTGGTGGCCTTCTCTCCCACAATTTAAGAATTTCCCTGTCCCATTGAGGCAGTGTTTATAATGCTTCTTCACAAATTTTTGACATGTGGGTGGTTGAGTTTTCTTTCCACCTTCCTCTTGAGACCCCCATCTTGAAAATCTATCTTTCGTTTCTTATCACCATATCTGTGAGAACATTCTCCAAACTACCTATCAAAATTGAGATCACATCAAGAAAATTCTTCATAACTACCAAGGTCTTGAATTGCAAGAGTATTTTGGATTTGTGTTTATAAACCACTACAGAATATATTATTTTTTTTATCATTGTTTCTAACAAAGCTTGAAGTGTACCTTGCAAGGCAGATGAAATTTTCTTTATAAGTCGTGATAGATTCACCTTCATTTTTATTCAGCTCAATTAATTCTCTCTTTATCTTTGTTCAATGACTTTGATGGAATTTTTTTTTATAAAACATTATATTAAAGTCTTCCCACTCCATTTCTTTAATTATGTCTCTATGCTTGGTTATATTAATCCAATCCCACCATTTATCGGCCTATCCATATAGATGATAAACAACTAAAGTCACCTTCTCCATATCATAATAGTGAAGAATAGAAAAGATCTTCTCCATTGAGTTAACCCACTATTCTGGAACTAGTAGATTACAAGATCCCCTGAACATTGCAGGTCATTGTAGCATAAAACTTGATAGCCAGTTTCTCCCTCTTTGGTGAAGGAGTACATTGCACATTTTTCGGGTTATTGTTCATAACACGAGATAGCTGGGTTAGAATCACCAAGAAATTTTGAACTCCTACTCTCAAAGCATTAGGGATTTAATTTAGCAAATCTGTGCATTATCCATCACATTTTTTGTTAGCCTAGTTTCTCCTAGTTCCCACCATTTTCTAAAATAGAAAAGGTTATAAAAACATGAGTCAACAAGTCATCAATAATCTATAAATTTGTAAAATTAACTCTAAATTTATATCTTATAGTATCCCTATGTTTAGAAAATATTCTTGTGTTCTTAAATATACATAGTCTTATACTATGGGCTTCACTATGGTTCTCTAATCCTAATTCCCAAATTAACTAAACCGTACTCTGATACCAACTATAGCGACCTTGATTTTTCTTACATTACTAATACATCATTTTAATGATAAAGTCATAAAAAATTACACAATGAGGATCTAATGGTTTGTTGTTATGAGAAATCAAGGACCATAAATAAATTTTTCAACATAAAACATAAAATTTTATTAAATTCCTTATTCTCTAGATTCTTATTATCCCCTTGGTTCTCCTTAGTATATGTAGCCACAAAGGATATACATCAAAAATGGGTGATATAAAATCCTAGTAAGAGGATAGATAATATCATCAAATAATATAACAAGGGGTGAGAATAATCATAAATTCCTTATCATGAGAGGAATCATTATATAAAGTCATAGAATGTGGAAATGCATAAAAATGAAACATCATGTCTTAGGGGTCAACTACCACAAAACGTTGTGAACAAAGCTAGAATTGTGTTCATGAATATTTCACATTATTCATGAGACAAATCAAATTAACCAATTAATTTTAGTACCTTATAATTACGGGCACACCTGTCACATCTTATCATTTACTATGCGCTATATAATTTCAGGCTGTAGGGCCACTGTTCGTGCAGTGGCAGACCTCTGCTCGTGCGACGATGGTCGTCTCTTCACGGGGACGACAGAGCAGGCACAGATGCAGATTTTTCTTCCGTGGTTCTGTATAGCGGACTCGTGGATCTCGGGCTTAGTTTGGGTATTCGATTTCAGCAGGGACGGTGATCTGGATCGTGGGATCTTCGTGCAATGGATCTGCTACCTCGGGACATTTGCATGCAGGAGGGAGTCCTTGGGATGTGGGTGAATGCATTATAGCTGTTATGTGACAGTGTGGGTCTTTGGACCACAGTTTTCATGGGTATTGTCCCACTGGACCCTCAAGTCATTGAAATTAGCCCTTCGAGCCTCGGTAATTAGTTCTATTCTCGGTTCTCCATTGGGTTTGATCTCCCTGGCCTACTGGCTTTTAATGGGTTTTCCCTTACCCAAATCAAAAAGTTTTTATGTTGTATTTTTCTTTTTTTAATAAAGGGACTTTCCCCCAACCTTTGCACTATAATTTCAAGCTCTCCCGTCATATCATAACATTTACATTATCATGCATGACACATATAATATATATCAATCCTCTAAATAAATTAACCCATGGAATGGAATGGTTTTTCTTCAATAAAGCATATATTCAAAAAATTTGTGTTCTGAAATCATGGATGGAATAACATACTTGATATAAGAGTCATCAACTTTGAGTGAAGAAGAAACAATATCGAGAAGTGTGTTTTTTAAAGAAGAGTTCTTTTGGAATACACTAGGTTGGTCATAATCTCAATTATAAAACATGTAAATCCCAAAAAATATAAGATAATTATGACTAAATTATATTTATTTAATATCCATTATGAAAATTGTGTGAAAGAGGTAGAATCCAAAGAAATGGAGTTGGTTTTTTGAATTCCCCTTACCTTGTGTCTGAACTCTTTCTTCACATTAATGTCCTATATAATCTCATAAAATTCATTAATTAAAAATTAAATAATCTTTTAAAACATGAATATAATTCATTATGGTTTTATTAATTTCTTTTATGGTTATTTGTTTTAGTTATAGAGTTTAATTTCATCGTTTGAGAGTGTTTGTCTTAATTGTTTTCATGATCGGTTCATTTGTAGACATGAATAGAATTTCATTTAAAATGAGGATAAACGTGCAGAATTGTTATTATATTTTATTAATGATACATTGGAAGATTAAATTGTCGTACAAAAGATTTTTTTATATACCATGATGATGATTCATTATATAAATGTTAATGGTGATCATGCCAGGTTAATTTTGTAGTTTTTTCGAAGTTGTTTTGTTTTTCCATTTAGTATTAGGAGTATAAGTTATTTCCAGAACATAAAAAGGGTTATAACATAAAATTTATAATCTTTTTAAACCATTTAATGGTCTTATTAACATATTTGAATATGTTTTAGGAAAATGAAAGTGTGTTGACCACGATATCGTTAAATCAACACATCACAGGCGACGATTTCATTTTTAAGATAAAAGAGAGTGGGAGGATTTTAACATTTTATCTTATATTAACATGATATAATTCCAGTATATGAAAGGTAAAGGATTTATAAATTCATTTTTATGAATGGAGGTTGGGATATAATAAAAAAATAAATTTAAAATGAAAGTAAATTAAAAGAAAAAGATAGAGGATTTACCTCTTGAATTTTTCTTTTGAGATGCTCCTCAAGGAACCTTGGCTTGGTATATTGATGATACCGAGAGCTATTGGACGTTTTGGATGGTCTAAGTAATAGTATTGGGCATAATTTAGGAAATTATCAAAGATTGATAGGTGTAAGAGGAAGAGGGTGTGAGATGTGGTATTTATAGGGGAGGAGAGGGGTGTTTTTAAAATATTATATTAATTAGTTTATTATTTTGGATCTAGACTACGAATAGTTTGAGAATTATATATAAATATATTCAAATAATTATTTATTATTTGATATTAATGTTCTTACATCAGCCTTACATCAACAATGACTAAAAATTCATTTATTTTTCATTTATAAAAAATTACCGTATTTTACAATTCATAAAAATTCTAGTATTTCAGAAAATTCCCAAAAAATCACCCCAACTATTTTTGGATGTGTTGAATTAAAAAATGGACTCCATTTTAGGAAAATAAATTTTTTAATATTTTTTTTATTTTAAATTAAAATTATCATTTATTTGGATATTACTTATTTTAAAATTATAACTGTTTTTGTATAACTTTGAAAAATTAATTAAGGTCTCAGAAAATTATCTTAAAATCATAATACATAAAAATATCAATTTATGAATATATTTTATGAAAATAATTTTTTTAAATTATTAAATTAATAATACAAATCTAATGAAAAAACTATGGCTTAAAAAAATGACAACACTTAATTAATAATTCTTAAAATATGTACTTGTACTATGATATAATTATATAATATTATCACTTATAAGATGACAAAATTTTATTTTTACTTTCATGGGTGAGTATACTATTCATTAGGTTTATTTAATATTAATAAGAGTCATATTAATATTCCTAAGGTCAAGTAATTATTTCATCAGTATTGGTTCATTAAATTCTTGAAATACTTAATATTTCATTAATTCTTCATATATAATGATTTATTATGGTATCTAAGTGTTTTTATTGGATTTATAATGTGTTACATTATTATAAAAAGGGCTGGATTCCTTTTATAAAAGTTTTGATAATTAGAGAGGTGATTTCCAAGAATAGGGGGTTGGGATTGTGAGTGTTGATCCCTATCAGTGTGTAGAATATAACAAGACACATTTTATGTGATCATCGAAAATATTTGAGGGATAGGAGATAGATATGTTAGGACACATACACATGATGCGGAGAGTGTTATTATTGTGACCAAAACATTTCATACATAAATATTACATCTTATTAGTGGAATATTTATTATATATCATTATGATCCATGTCATAACCGTAATGGTTTACTTTGTTTGGAAACATGGATATATAAAAAATTGGTACATAAAAGATCTACATCATCTACCACGTAGTTCTTCACAACTATCACCATTCTTAATAATATGTTATTTAAAACATTTCTTCATATCCTGGGGAAAGGAACAAATAATAAAGGGTTATATCAGAAGCTCAATTAGGATAAACAAGAGAGATATCAATAACCATTTAAGTACTAAATGAGAATAAGAGTTTGAGGATATGATCTTAATAGTTGAAAATCATACCCGCCAAATTCATAGATCGAAATCATGATTCATTGTAATAATAGTGTAAGTTCATATGATATGGATCATAAAAAAATGAAATAAAATGAGCCATGATATCATAACATTATCTTTATATCATCTCATAAAAGAGTGGTATAAACTGTGGCATAGTCAATAATCATAGAAATCGTATGTCAGGGCTACCCACCAAGATATTTATCACATGTTAGATCTAGGAAAACCATCTTGGTACTTTCTCTGGTCTTGGGATAACCTCCAATGTACCATTTTTTGGTCTTGGGATAGCCTCCCATGTAGCCACTTTCAGGATTAGGGTAACCTTCCATATACCCTCTTCTGGGCTTGGGTCAACCTCCTGTGTACCCTCTTTCATACTTTATATAACCTCCCATATACCCTCTTTCGGGATTTGGATAACATTCTATGTACGCTCTTTAGGACATGGTAAAACCTCTCATGACTCATTTGACCTCCTAAAATATTAAAATTTACACAATGCATTTGAGGGCTATATAATTTTGGGTCCACTCTCCATATATTCATAATCATTTCATTTGTGTTCCACAAGATCATGAAAACAATTATCATTCCCTCATAACATCACCCAAGGAAAAGAAAATGTGTTTCATTGATATTTTATCATCATGACCATAAACCATCTAGATAAAGAATAAGGATGGTATCATAGAATCGTATACCCATTGAAGCGTAATCTAAATCAAAGGATGTTATCATATTTGAGATGTTTTTAAAGACTATTAAACATTTATTGAGTAAAATACCCTTGTCATTTTGAAATCACTTATTTAAAATCTAAAAAATTACAAAATATTAAGGAAAACAGTTATTTTGAAATTATATTTGGAAACTAGTAGAGGATTCTTCAAATCACTAAGTGTTCATGATGGTGAGGTATTTTTTTAATTCCATGTACGTTAAAAAAACATTCCTTTCACATTTTTAGTAATAACTCAATATCACTTCATTCAAAAAATGATAAAAATATTCATTTTAAACATTTTATGGAATGTAAATCATAGAAAAAAGGACATTAAAAAATCCTAAAAGAGTAGTAAAAAAAGTAATATCCAGTTTTTTAGGTACGTCCCTCTTTTAGTTTTTAGTTTGAACCTTGGTGGATGAGTCTTATTCAGAGACGAATATCCCTTTTTGAGGGAAATGGCTTAATGTCCACGTATATATGTTTGTTTGAATTAATGGAGTCCAATTATTAATGTGTAAAATGATTTTACAAGGGTTTTACATGATTGGATGGTTTGAGAGGTGTTCATAATCCTTATGTAGGGAAAATGGGGCTGAAGGTTATCTGTAGGAGAATTACATGCCATGTAATGGTATTACGCACCATGTAAACTCTTAGAGACACATGTCATGAAACAAATACAGGGCGTCAACTGGTTACACATTCTTTATGAAATACATGTTGTATAATGATTGAGATGATTAAATAATAATATAAGGAAATGGGTTTTTTAGAAATATCCCTCTAAAAAGAAATTTATTATGTGTAAAATAGTTACATATCATGAAATTTCTAATGTAGTAGTTTTAATGTCATAATTTAGATGATTTTTTTCTCATTCCTTTAGGAAGCCTCCTCCTCTCGACCTTATGGAACCTTCTAAGTGCTTTTGTAGTGCCTATATTGATTCCAGATGTCCCGATCATGTATATGATCCATAGTAAGTGGTTTTTTTTAGGTTTTCCCTTCTCTCCCTTTATTATCTATCCATCATGGTGTACTCTATTGAATGTGTGTATTTTTTTTTTGTTTTCATCTCAATTGATTATGATATAGGAACCTTCTTGTAATTATATACACCTTTGTTCTTATTGGATAATCCTACTGGAAGTGTTGGTTGATCAAAAGGTAAAGTTAGGGGGTCTTAACCTTAACCCCTTGGTTTGATAATGGTCAAGTATGTGGATTATTGATAATTTATTCAACATATCATGAATAAACTAAAAAAATGAATTATATTATTTATTGGAATCCCTTTGGATCCAATTAGTTATTGACTTGTCTTGTGTCTACCGCTTGGGTGAGTGAACACTTGATTATAAATTAATTATTACATTGCTTAATGATTTTTTAACAAGAAAATGGATTTAGGTGTTTTCTTGATATATATTCACCTTATATTGGCTTGTTTATTGAGATAAAAATCATGTTAATTGGTTATGAATAAATGATAAATGGAATGTGCAATTGAAAGATACATGGTAATTGTTATAATTGACCACTGAACCTTATGATGGGATATTGAGATATATTTTCTTCTATAAGGCGTGTTGTGATTTATTTGAAGTAATTTTTATATGGGGTACTGGACCAGTTTAAATGTTGAAATGCTAATATATTGTGCTTGGCCATGAGATAAGCTAAATGCTTATATAGCGGGCTATGTCCTATGATAAATGATTAAATGATTATATAGAAGGATATGCCTAGTGATACATGTTAAAATTCTTATATATCAGGATTAGCCTTGAGACATGCTGAAATTATTATATGGGGAATTGGCCCAGTTTACATGCTGAAATTTTTATATACAAGGATCAACCTTGATTGATTGCATAAATTCTTATATGGAGGGTTTTTACCCATATTTGTGTGATTTATACCTTAATTATATGGTTAAGGTCGACATAGTTGTGGTACATGCTCAGAGACATTATGGCATGGCACTAAGGCAGCTTATGTTTTTGCATGGTAATGTGGTTATCGATGGAATGGTTGTCAGACACGCTCAAGGATATTCTGACATTGAGTTGAAGTAGGTTGATGTTGTATAAATTTGATTTTTTAATTAATTAATAATATTTTTTATTGCATTATTGCATGAACTTATTATCAAAATGGTTAGGTTTAGACATGGTGGATTCGACATAGTAAGATATAATCACCCACTATTTGGGTTGTCATTTGGTACTTGAGTAGATTAAATGGATAAAATATAGTAATATGGAAATGGACCTTGCTGTTGATTGTTTCTTATCGGATGAGATAGAATTTCGAGATGGGATCGACAAGGGGTTCAGGAGAAGGGAATTTTGAGCCTTATTTAGGTATCCTAGTATTTTATTTTTATTACTTCTAGCATGAAATTTAGATTCATTCAAACATAACATAGCATTATTCATTTATTATTTATTAAAGGGTTTAGTTGGCTTCTATTGTTGGTTTTTTTGCTGTATTGTATCGTTTCCAATATTTCTACACACTAATATTTATTTATTATTATAATATTCTTATCTATGTTGTTTTGTAACACAATAAATAGAGGGTATAGTCTCCCCACTATACTTATCACACCCTGATTGATTGTTGGTAGCCTCTGGCGTATGAGGAGGCACGCTTGAGATCTCGTAACTAACATGTTTTCTCCATGTGAGAGAGTTCCAGATCTAGAGATATTATAAAATGGCATCAAAGAAGGTTAATTTTCTATTTATTTACTATTTAGGAAATGTATAAATGAGTTACAGATGTGTCGTGACCTAGTAATGATCTTGTACATGAGATTTTCTAACCCATGTATGGTGGAAAATCTGAGTGCCCAGAGGTGGATTGTTGTTTATACTATTTTCTTGTTACAGTTGATGTTATTTCATATAGAGTTATTCACATGCTGTGTGAGGTTATTATTTCATGATTTTATTGGTTCATGAGATTTATACTCTTGTCCCTGTATGACATGGTATGAGTATGCATTCATCATGATAGACACATAGGGATATATATTGTCATGCATTGTTCATGATGTGGACACATCTATTGCATGTGATATATACTTTCCTGTTTGAATAGTGAAAAAAGATAATTGTTATATATGTTAAATTAATTGAAATTAATTAATTGTTATGTCATGATAATACACTTTTAAGGTATGTTTAGATAGACCAAGAGTCAGTGGTTCTCTGTTGTTGTTGTCACTTGTGGAGGTTGACTTTGTTATAGCTAGTGTTCTAATGCGTATGTATGTCTTATTGATAACATAAATCCTCATCGTCATTGAGTTGAGAATCAGAATATTGAAAATTAGCTCTCCCCTAACATATTTGATTTAGATATTTCTGTAGTTATTGAGGACCAAATGGATGTTCAACTTCGGGAAACTTATTGTGGTCATGTGATCTATGAAGAGGAAGACTGTTTGCACTGTACATTTTATGTTTGAGTTGGGGAGACATTTTCTGCTACAGGATCCACCTACGTTCACTGGGGAGGGAAACCCTAGGTTTCCAAGTCCTAGAGAGAGTCAATGAAGATGATATTTAATAATATAGAGACACCCATATATAGGAGGCTTAAGCTTGATGCATTATTTATTTTTAGACCAACCATGAATTGGTGGGACATGATAGAGAATATTGGTAAAAAAAGAAGTTATGTTGGAAGGAAATAGAGATGAAGTATACAAGCCACTTTGATATTGATACATTGAAGGATGAGAAGGTTTATGAGTTTAAGCACCTGACACATGAGGGCATGTAAGTGCTGGACTACACTGAATGTTTCATCGACCTGTAATGCTTTGTTTCACCTTAGGTTGCTAATGAAGTCTCCAGGCTGAGACATTTTTTGGTTGGTATTTGCTATAAGATCAGGCTATAGGTGAACTTGTTCAATATGTGAAATTTTATAGATGCAATGAATTTTGAACTCGTCATGGAAGGGAATATGAGAGAGGCCTCGAGTGGCGGACATGTTGTTTCAGCTGGGAAAACTATGAACTCTTCTTCTATTATAAATAATTGTCGCTATGAAAGTTTTTTCCTAGAAATTAGTAGTCAGATGAGTCAGATAAGTGGGAAGTCATCTTTGGATTATGTTCTGTTGTAATGGTATTAATGTGGAAATATGGTCCAAAAACATCTTCAATGTCTATACCCTATATTGGAGTGTTGTTCTTGTGGAAGATTGTTCCCCCTAAAGAGGTTTGGTAGGGGCAAGATGTAGTAGAGCAGTGGTATGGGAATAATACAGTTACTAGAGTCTCATAAGGACTCGGCTACCCCAAATTAGGAAATTAGTTATAGTTCCATAAGATTTGCTTGTTGAGATAGTGGATTTGGAACCCTAGTGCAGAAACAACAATACTAGAAAGATGTTATAACCTAGGGGAATCAGGCTTGAGCCCAGGGTAGAGGGTACGGTCAGCTTCACATTTTGTAGAATACTCTAAATAGTGTGGATGCATGACCATGTACCATCAGAGGTACAATTCTTGTATCATCTACCCTTTATTGTGTTTTATTTGATATAAGAACATTGAATTACTTTTTATCTACTCTTTTTTTAAATGGTTTGGTCTTGGATGTGGAAATATTGGATAGTGTTTTGACCATCGACACACCATTGTGAGTGCTATTAGAGGATATCAAATGTTTGAAGGCAAGTTCCTTATAGATAGGTTGTAATGAAACAATGTTGTATAAATGGAAATTCTTTTCTTATAAACATGTCTTTAAATCAAAACATAATGAACTACTAATTTCTATGTGACCATTAAACATAAGTTTGTCACTCCTGTGTTAGGAATTTTGAAGATCTGACATACACAGTTCCGATTAGTTAGTTATTTGGAGTCTCATAATAAATCTTATTTTTTGGTGAATAGAAACCTACTCTTTTGAATAGTAACATACCATTATGAATAGTGATATACTATAATTAATAGTAACCTTAACTCTGATAGTTTAAGAATAATATTCAAGTGAAAGTATGATGTAACTACATTTTAGAATAAGTAAATGAATGTTTTAAAACTGGGTTTTTAATAATAAATTATTATTTTAATTAAATATTAAATTAATCATATTTAGATAATCATTTTTGTAAAATGGACTTCATTTTTTGATTCTACAGTTCAAAAAATGTTTTGGGTGATTTTTTTGTTATTTTTCTAAAATACTGTAATTTTTATGAATAGTGAAATATGATAATTCATGATAAATGTAAAACCTGAATTCCTACATAATGATTGAGTTGTGGATGATGTAAATGACCATTGATGCGAAATCATATGCATATATTACCATTATAGGTCAAGGAATAATAAATATCTATTGTATTATGAAAAAATAAGAAACCAATGATTGTAATATTATGAAAACCTTCCTCTCCTCCACTATAACCCCCCCTCACTCCCTCTTTTCTCCACTCCTCTCAAGCCTTGTACCATGCCAATATTCTACCCAAATCTATCCCTTATATCATCCTCAACTTCCAAAATCCCCTAGTCTCTTAAAAATACCAAATCCTCTCCCTTTAAGATGTTATCAAAGGAGATAAACTCAAGAGGTCATTAATAACTAGTGGATAACACCACCAGACATAAGGTAAGGGATCCTCTCCATTTTAGTGTTAATTAAGATGTAATATATGATATGAATTTATATGTGTAATACCTAATGATGGGGTATGACCACACACCTCCCCCATACTACCGTTATGATGTTTAAGTGATGATAATCCCCTTTTCTCTCTCAATAAGCCCTCTTAGGTACACGCGACACCATGCTGATAAACCGTAACAAATTCTACCTGAACCTTCTTTTTTATTTTACATTTCCTTATCATTCTTTATATCAAAATGAACTTATATTATCTTTTTATTTGAATATTATAAATTTTGTGTAGTTTTAAAAAATTTATTTTTGAAGACCCTTTCACCACTCTCTTTTGGGGATATACATTTTTTTAAAAGATTCCCTCCTTAGAACTTTCTGATAAGCAAACCTGTTTTGAGGGAACTTCCTGAATTTTTACCCAATTTCAAGTGCACTCTATCCTTTGTATTAAGCCACCATTTTCTTTATAAAATAAATATTTTTATTATGAAAACATTAATGGTTCAATTATGATTTTATATAAAATATTGATCTCTTTTCTTTTTTAAAAGCCTCTGTAGTATTTTCCAAAAAACTGCACAAAAATGTTTTAATGCTAATGTTTCTCAAATACATTTATTATATGTTGTCACTTCTGTTTGAAATCAATTACCATGTTATATTCCTATTTTAGCCTAATAACATCCATTTATGTTCTAATCACTTTCTTTCATGGACACTTTCATGATACGCTCCTTGGTTTGGCTTTATGTCATGATTGTGGTAGCCAATTATTTCCATAGGTACCCTCATGTTTATGTATGGTGATTATGTATGATTAGTTATGTGGAAATAATATTCAGGAAAATTTTGAGATGGGTGCGCCTAGATAGTGCTCCGATGCATTGGGTAAAGTTACGTCTCATGAGATGAGATGTGACACAGGATTGGCAGTTAGCCTTGACCTGTACTACTATAGGAAACATGATTGGCTATCAACCATGAATAATACTACTATTGGAAATGATATTAGTGGTTATCCTTGAATCATACAAAAAAAATGTTTTATTATACTCACACGTTTATATGATTTCATGTTTATATGATCCCATGTTTATATGACCCCATGTTTATATGTTATGATTTCATATGTTCCATGAATTCGATATAATTATGTCATGACTCCTAGCTCATGTGCTTACAATTTATTCTTATGTTTATTACCTTTTTGTGATTTTTATCTCATCACTTTTTTCATGTGGTTCCTAGGGTAAACTATGAATATTTAAGTTCTCAAAGGACGTTAGAATCTCTTTATGAAGACTAAATAAATAAATTTTTTATTTAGTTCCATGTTTCTAGTTTTATGTTTCTAGTTATCTAAGCCACTAGGCTTAATGATACTTGGGTTGTACTCTAATGTATAGTTATGCTTAAAATCATGTAAAGTTATGTGTAAAAGCCTAAAGATTTTGTATTGGTGGATACCATTTATCTTAATAATTGTTTTTTCTAGAAATGATAGGATGTGATTATATTCTATGTATGGATTGGTTAGTTGAATTCCAGGTTCATATAGACAATTACTAGAGGGTAGTTACCCTTTTATCTCAAGGAGGTATCTATTCTCACTAGGGTAAGTGAGATATATAGGCTAGTCTTGTAGGACCAATTCAGTGGATATTGGATTGTATTACAACTCAAATATCTAATCATTATTTAGATGATGGTGGAATGAAATAGGATTATTTTCCACTAGTAGATGGCCATTTTGATGTTGTATTTCTTGAAGAGTTCTACAGATTACCAATTGAGCAAGATACAGAGTTTATAGTCGAGTTCGTGTTGGAAGAAGAGCTAGTTTCTCTCCCGCCTTATCGGATGACACCTATAGAGATTATAGAGTTAAAAGTTTAGTTGGAGGATCTAGAAACTAAAGGTTTCATATGACCTAGTTTATCTCCTTGGGGTTCTCTAGTGTTATTTTCTAAGAAGGATGATGGGACTTTGCTCTTGTGTGTGCATTATCATATGTTGAGCCAGATAAAAATCAAGAACTAGTATCCTCTTCCGTGTAATGATGATCTTTTTGATTAGTTGAGTGGTTATAAGATCATCTCTAAGATATATTTGAGATTATGATACCATCAGTTGTGGGTGAGACTATAAGACATACCTTGGAATTATTTTAGGATCAGGTATGGATTGTATGAGGTCATAGTGATTTGGTTTGGTTTGTCTAATACAATGACGATATTCATGGACTTGGTGAATAAGATCTTTTATCCCTTTCTAGACCAGTTTGTGGTGAATGTTTTCAATTATATATTAGTGAACTCATAGTCAGTATCCTATCATGAAAATCATATTGACATCTTCCTGGGAACATTGAAAGAGAATCATATTTATGCTAATATAACGAAATATAGTTTTTGGTTTGATAAATTTCACTTCTTGGTCCATGTCATACCATATTCAAGAGTGTTAGTGGACCCAGTTAATGTTTTAGGTATTGTATCTTTGGAGCTTTACAAGAATTTATTGTATATTTTTAACTTTCTAGGTATATAAGGTTATTATCAGTGCATTATCTAGGACTTTTCCAATTTGGAAGCACTGATGTCAGTGTTTAACAAGAAATGGGTGAATTTTTTTTAATTAGATTCTTGTGAGAGATATTTTCAAGAGCTAAAAGGTAGGATGGCCTAAAAATATATCCTCACTTTACCTATGTTGAGTAAATAATATACCATGTACTTTGACACATTTGTAGTTAGACTCAAAGTAGTTCTAATGTTGGAGGATTGAGAGGTTTCATATGGCTTCCAATAGATAAGACGACATGAGAGGAATTACCCTACTCAGGATCTGGAGTTAGCAGTAGTGGTAAAATCCCTATGATGATAGAGGAAGTATATCAGAGGTGAGAGGTTTGTGGTATACAAAAACAATAGTCTCCTCAGGTACATATTTTCTTAGTGGGACCTGAACCTTCAGCGAAGGAAGTGGGTTGAGTATCTACAGTCTATCAAATTCGATTTGGCTTATACAATAGGAAAGGGAAACATTTTTTCTGATGAATTGTGCTAAAAGACATAGGAAGAGGAAGTACGAGAGTCTTGTGATGAGTGGTGAGTGATATCCCTCTTTGCTGACATGAATCCAGATGTTCAGGGAGTCTCATTGATGAGTTACTCTAAAATTGACATCTGTTATACCCATGATTTTGGACTATATGAAGACTATGATGTAATCTAATCCATATGGATTAGTTTTTAGAGAGAACATATATGGTGGGGAGACACCATTAGGATGGTATCTAGGAAGTGGCAATTCTCTTATTTTTGGCCAATTAAGAGTTCATATGGACTTGTATGAGGAGATGATGAGAGTGTTTTATTCTTCTAAATGGGTTACTCATCCTAGTTTAACAAAGATGTATCATGATATCCATAAAAAGTACTGGTGGTTAGTAATGAGGAAGGAGGTAGCATATCTACATTAACATTTTATTTTCCAACACTTTTAAGCGGAAAGTGAGAACCCTCACATCATAGCCAGATGAAACAAAAAATGAGAGTACTAAATTATTAATGACAAGTATAAGACAGTTGGAATCACACTCCCTAAATTGTTTTCAGGGAAGATAATTTATGTGGCTGCATACATCATCCTTAAATATATATTCATAATGATTCTCTAGATAGTACCAAGCATTCATGTACTCGTATTTACTAATCATCCCCATCTTGAAGCCTCTAATAAATATGTAGTTATTCTATTCAATCCACT
The DNA here is from genome assembly GCA_963277665.1 of Viscum album. Lineage (NCBI taxonomy): Eukaryota > Viridiplantae > Streptophyta > Magnoliopsida > Santalales > Viscaceae > Viscum > Viscum album. The sequence continues at coordinate 1,265,734,420 of OY728157.1, read as the reverse complement.
CAAATTGATCCCAAGTAGTATCTACTAAAAATAATCTTCATATAATTTGATATACATATTCCTTCATTGCCTTAATTTTCAAAATTCCCTCAACCATTTCTTCACCAGAGTGCATGAGTATATCTATCATATTTTCCAAACCTGCAACATTATATCATTTTGATCCACTGGGATTCCCTGATTCACACTATTGTCTAAGGGAAAGTTAAGCCTCCTTCACCACCACCACATCCTAGGATTACATTAGTATCTCCCCATGTTGATCCTCTGACAAATTTTTTTCATCCCCATAAGGGGTCACCAACACTTCTAAGGTACCCTTGGCCGATGTAACTTCCTTGTCCAGATTTAGAGACTCTGTGTCCCCTACGTGATGATCCTCATCACCTTGCACAATCTAGACCAATTGTTCATTGGATCTCCAACTTTTTTGTTTGATCGAGTCTCTATTAGCCTAGGAAGATATGAATATTCTTTGTGACCCATTGTTTTTTTCATCTTGGTAAAAATAGAGCTCCTCAGATCCTTGTTTTCTTTATATCTCTTCCTCCTCCTTGGACTGTGTGGCCCTTTACTGAACCCTCATATAATATTGGTATCTGAGGGTTGTCCTTCTCCTTCAGAAATAGATTCTGATGTAAAAATGGAGTTGTCTTTAATACCTCCATTGTTACTCAAAAAATAAAATTAGTTGTTTGAATTAAGACCTACAAAAGTACTTCTCATGTTGGTTCTCTACTTGATATTTAGTTACCTACTTGCACTATGTGTTGGCTGCACCCACTCCTAATAATCCATATAATTACCATCTCTAGTTAGTTGGATAACCCTTCCTGTGTTTTTACTACTTCCTACTCACACAAACATAGAATGTGGGAATGAATCTGGGATCACCCAACTCCTAGAATTTAAAAAATTAGCCCCAATTAAATCCACCATATATTTTTCATTAGGATTATGCATATCCAGATTAAATTTTACAATTGCATGAGCCTTTACACCCCCTTCAATTATAGTTCTTCGAGGAGGAAATTTTTAATCTCTCCTCAACCTGTTAAAAATTCCAAATACACTAAGTTCATGAGGCAATATCTTTGGTTACTTGTACTTCACTACTTCAACTAAACATACAATACAATTATTCTTGCCAAGACCTTGACCAGATCCTTCACAATCATTAACAAACCCATCAACGACCATACCGAAAGGCCTTAAAAAATCACCAGGATAACCACCTGGGACCTTATTCACCTGAACATCCAAAAAACTCCCATTTTCATCATACTATACCTACAAAATGAAAATCCATGCCCATAATTCTTGAAACATGAAAAAAACACACACTAGGATTCAAAAATGACCATCTTCTAATATCATAATTCTTCACCAATGACAATCTAGATGGATTAAACAGGTTACTAGGAAAAAACAACTTCAATACATACCCATGGTGAAATCAGATAACACACAGCTCTATTCCTACTATCCGGGCATAGAAAAAACCCAACCAAATTTCCAAGCATGTGAATTATTGAGAGATTTTGAAATGGGAGAGGATGTTTTGGAAATCATAACCAGATCACAAGCTTTGGTGAATCTCATTTCATATGAAAATTATATGATCATTTGAAGATAATTAATCGAGATACTCCACAAGACTGAGGCGTAATAAACAAGGAATGAATCATATCATCTATAGAATAAAACTGAATCATAATATGTCTAGATTCAAGAAGACCTACTATCGCTCACTCCTACAGACCCTATGTTTCAAAAATCCAGATGTTGAAGGAGTCCACTGATGGATGACGCAGATTGAATCCCACAATCAGGGTAAGCTATAGTAGAGAGGACACATCATTGAATTCTGAGGTTGAGATCATTCAGGGACTTTTGGGCTGATGGAAATCTAATGGAAGGAAGGTATGATGTCTCGGTTTGAGAAAGGGATAAAGGGTGGAGAATGGACACCAAAAAAAGGCGATGAATGAACCTTCCCTATTTAGAGGAGAGGGGGCATAGAAAAAAGCATCAAAAACAAGGGAATGGAATCTAGAGGTATTGACTGAGATCAGGTGCATCTTATTCATAAGGAGGTATCAGGCTTCATGTATAGATGCTTCACTTATTAGAAGGTGAAATCTGAGCATCAGACGCCAGTTGGGATTTTACATCCTTTTCTCATTCCTAAGTGGAAATGAGATTATGTCACTAAAGATTTTGTGATAGGATTACCCTAGAAAACCCCTAAGAATGATGATTTATGAGTCATTGTGGATCAACTGATGAAGGTATCTAGCTCCATTTCTATTAGGGAGACCTTCACAGTTGATGATCTAGGTAGTCTTTATGTGCACGAGTTAGTTCAACTACACGATGATATGAGGATTATCATTTTAGATAGAGACCCTCATTTCACATAGTGATTCTTTTAGGTTATTCAAAAGGATATGGGACCACTGGTTCATTTGAGTGCAACCTATCATCCTTAGACCGATGGTAAATTTAAGGGGACTATACAATTTTTAGAGGATATGTTACATTCCTAGGTTCTATATTTCAGTGGTTAATGGGATAATCATATAACACTCATAGAGTTTTCATATAATAAAATCTTCTAAGAATCTATATGGAGGGAACATCCTGAGGAATTATATGGAATTCCATGTTGTTCAAATCATTGTTGTTTGTAGGGAGGTGAGTCAATTATTGTAGGACTTAGTCTTGTATAAGAGATGTCTGAGTAGGTTCAGTTGATCAGGCAGTGGTTGGTGACAACGTAGAGATGGACAAAAATCATATGCTTACCATCAGAGAGGACATATAGAGTTCAAGGTTTGTCATCATGTTCTTTTAGGTGTCTCCTAGGTTGGGGAAATTTATTATCAAGAAATAGGGAAAGATAGCACCTAGGTTTGTTGCTCTGTTTGAGATAGTGGACAGGGTTGGTTTAGTGGCGTACTGATTAACCCTTTCACAATGCTATAGTTCCATGCACAATGTGTTCCACATATCGCATCTTTAGAGATATAATTAATACACATTCCATGTGATACACATGTAATAAATCAATATTAGTGCTGATATTTCCTTTGAAGAACGTCTGATATGGATTATAGATCACAGTGAGAAGTATCTCAGGGGAAGGGATATTCATTTTGTTCGAGTGTAGTAGTAGTATAAGAATGTTTAGTAGGTACCTGGTAGAGGGAATCTGATATGTGATAACAGTGGCTAGAAATTTTCTCTAATACCCCATAGTGATTCTTGGATTAGCTCAAGGATCATATCTGATATGGTGGATAGGTTGTAAGATCTCGTAATTTTTTAGGTATGTAACTCATTGAGTTTTTTATTTGAGACTTAGTGATCGAGTCTTGTTAAGCGATGAAGGTATTGTGTTGGTGAAAATGACTTAATGTCTTGGGTTGCATGTTTTTCTTTAATTAATGGAGTTTAGGTATAAAATTATTAAATGAGTTTACGAGGATTTTCCCTACATGGAAGGCTTTAGAGGTGTTTGGAATACTTATGTAGGGATAATGGGGATGAAGGTTGTCTGTAGGATAATTACACACTGTGTAAAGGTATTACACACTGTGTAAAGTTTTCCAAACACATATAGAAATAAATTATAGGGTGTGAACTAGTTACACATCCTGTAAGCAATATAAATCATGTAATGTTTGAGTTGATTAAATAATAACAAGATTTGATAGTTTTTTCTGCAAATCCCACTAAAAAGAAATTCACAACTTGTAAAGGAGTTACATGCTGTGTAATTTCCCAAGTAATATTTTAAAATTTGTCATGTGGAAAATTTGTTATCATTCTGTCATAAGACCTCTTCTTATCGACCCTAGGGAACCTCATAGACAATTTGGGAGTGCCTCTCTTGATTATAGATGTCCCGATCATGAATACAATTCCTGTTAAGTGGTTTCGGTTAGGTTTTACCATCTAGCCATTTTTTATGTTGTAGTTGCGGTGTAATATCATTAATTTGCATGTTTTTTGTTTTGATATTTATCAACAATGATCTAGAAACCTTATTGATATCTTCTAAACCTTCATTTTTGTTAGTAAATCCTACTGGAAGCATTGTTTGATCGCTAGTTAAAGGAGGTGGGTCTAAAACTTAACCCTATGGTTTGATAATTGTCTAGTATGTTCAATATTGAAAATTTCACCAACATATAGTGCACTGAATAAACTAAAAATAAATATTGGGATTATTCTTTTGAGTCCCTTTGGTTCCAATTGGTTATTGACCTGGATTGTGTATACTGTTTCGGTGGGAGAACCATTGATTATAAAATAATTGTTTGATGTATTAAAGTGTGTTTAGAATTACATGGGATTTGGGTGTTTTCTTGATATAAATTCACATTGGATTGGACTGTTTATTAAAAAAAACTAGCTTGTTAAATGTTTATGACCAAATATATATAAAACATTCAATTAAAAGAAAAATGGTTATTGGAAAAATTACCATTGAGCCTTATGATGTGATATTGAAATATCCTTACTGCTATAACAAGTGTTGTGATTTATCTGATGTCATGCATATATGGGGTATTGGCCCAGTTTACATTCTGAAATGATTATATATTAGGCTTGAATCTAAGACAAGATGAAATTATTATATAGTAGGTTATTCCCAGTGATACATGCTAAAAGTTTTATATATCGGGCTATGCCTAGTGATACACAATGAAATTCTTATATATCGAGCTTGGCCTTAAGACATACTAAATTTCTTATATGGGGTGTTGACCTAATTTACATGATGAATACTTATATGCTGGGCTAATCCCTTATAGATTTTTAAAATTATTATATAACGGGTTTTGGCCCAGATTTTTGTGATTTATACCTTAGTTGTAAGGTTATGGTTGACATGGTTGTGGGACATGCTCATAGTTATTCTGACATGGGGTCAAGGTAGATAATGTTTTACAATGGTTATATGGTTATATATGGCATGGTTGTGAGACATGTTCAGAGATATTCTGGAATAGATCCAAAAAAGGTTGATATGGTATTAATTTGATTGTTTAATTAATTAATACACTTGTCTGTTGCATTATTATATACACTAATTATGTTATTTGTTATGTTTTGACATGTGGTGTCAACCTAATGAGTTATACTCACACCCTATTCATGCCGCTGTTTGGTACTGAAACAATATACATGGATGTATGATTGGAAGAGGGAAAATGACCTTGATGTTGATTGTTACTTGTTGGATGGGCTGAATATTGGAGATATGATCAATATGGGTTTTGTGACTGGGGATTTTGGAGTCTTTATTTGAGTCTTCTAGTCTTTTATTTTTAATAATTATATAATGGCATTTAGTTACATTCCAAAATGACAACACATTATTTATTTTTTATTTATTGGATTGGTCATTTGACTTCTATTATTGGTTTTTACATTGTGTTATATTGTTTCCATTATTTCTGCACTCTGATATTTATTTTTTATTATTATATGTGTATCTATACTATGATGTAACTCTGTAACTAGGGGCTACAGTCTCCCTACTATACATATCACACCGACACTGCTAGTAGAAATCCTCTAGCATATAGAGAGGCATGCTTGAGGTCTTAATACCAACCTATTTTGGCCATGTGATAGAGTGCTGGATCGAGGGATGTTATGAAAAATTGATAACGTTTAAAATAAGACATGGATATGAACGAAAAATATTCCCAACGAAATGGAAAAACAAAAGCTTGTTTTCCTTAAAAACATACTTTCTATATATTGAGTACTTAAAGAGAAGAAAAGAAAAAAAAACTTTATCTATAAAAATAACCATAATAGAAAAAAACACATAAAATTTCGAATAGAAATATCATATAATTTCATTATTATAAATTTAAACATAAATAATCTCAATAAAAATGAGGTTTTAACGTAAAACTCTTACTACTTTTGTATCTTTTTTGTTGTATGTCCCATGAAAGAACTTACTTTTAATGAAACGTTAAATACCATGAACATAATAATATTCATATTAAAATATATCAAATGGTAATTAGATATACATAATAAAACAAGATAGTTGTATAGAATAGCATATATCCTAAATAATTTAATTTGAGATGATAAAACCTTACCACTTTGGAAACTTACAAATCAAATCCCCTTTGATGAAATAATTTGAATTGTAGATTTAAAACAATGAATTAAAAATGATCCATGATATTACATGGAAAAGGATAATTATATAAACCTTATAAACATAAATAGATGCATAACATTAAATATTTATCAAAAACAATATTGAGGTGAATAAACCTTACATCAAGTCTTGTATTTATTTTTACAAGTTTTCTGAATCAAATTGATTTCAAATGTATCTTGGAAGTCCTAGAAATACAGTATGTTACCTTTATGAGATAAATTTCAAGTGTATAGTGGTGGTATGACTATGAAATGTTTCCCTGATACACCTTGACAGTTAAACTTAGAGGGGCAGTGAGTCGTTTGAGCTAGAAACCACTTTATGGACTGTGGTTGTAATGGGGATCCCAAGAATTTTATTTCCCAATTGTATGATGGGACTACCAAGGATGTGAAACAATTTAGTAATTCCATCATAGGTTACCTTTAAACATTTTATGTCTTTATTATTTGAGTCCTAGGGGATTTTCCAATAATTCTCAGATCCTTATATTCGATCATTTTAGGGGATTTCTATTTTTCATTGATTATATCCCCTTCATGTTGTATGATTTTTTGAATCCTATGTATTTGTTGTTTATTATCCTTATTGTGTGAAATTAACATCATGGTTTATAGTTTTAATTATTATACATTTCAGGTGTGGTTTTGGTATTGTTCCAAAATGTTTTAGAATTGGGTTTTGAAAGGTGTGATTCTTTAAAAATGAAATGTGTTTATTTTAAAATGGTATGTAGAATTTTTTGTTAAGAATGGGGAATTAAATGTTTTTTTTTTGAAAAACAGCGTGTGTGGGTTTTTAATACATGGTTTTAGGCCTATTTTCCAAGTTTTACATTGGAATTTTTCTTTTCAAATATATTTTGGAAAACCATTTGAAATTGAAAACCCGCTTTTGAGATGTAAATGTGTATTAGTATATAGCACATTTGGATTGAATTATATAACCCTTTAATTATTCATGTTAAGCATGTAATGTGTTTGAGTGATGTTTGGGATGGTTTGGATGAATTTTCAAATGGTTTGGGGGTTTTATGGAGGTTTACTGTTTGAGCGTGGTTAATAAAAACCGTGCAACTTCTATAGGAAACTATGTAAGGTGAAACAATGGGATTTGTATAGGTGCACGGTTTAGGCCCATTGTTCTCCCAAATCATGTGGCCACCTAGGAGAAACCATGAAAATTAAGATAGAGTAAATACATGGTTGGAATGCTGTTTTTCTAACCGTGTGGGCCAACCATGCATGGTGCTTCTTGAGGTAGAGGCTAGAACACAGTTTTCCTACCCATGTGACTAACCACACATAATTTAAAATTGATATGCTAAAAAGTTTATCTCACTCATTTTAAACTCCAAGCCTCTCTTGTTTCACTATTATCAGCCCTGTGTCGGTTTTTATTCTTCCCAAAGGTTGTAGTGTCTCTCCCCTTTGAACTGAGAGCAATCCAAAGGTAACTCTTGGTGTGTTAAAGGATGATTCTCTTGGTAGGTCATCAGTTGTGGTAGTTTTTCATAGATCTACATTATTTCCCTATTTTTAAATCCTAGACCTCATCCATTGGTAATATATATATGATGTTCAATTCTAATCTTGTTAATATATGGATTTTTTCATGTTTGGGAATGAGATCTAAGGAGGGTTTTTTTGTGATTCGACCTGGTTTTTTTGAAGAATTTGTGTCGTTCTTCGTTTTCATCAAATTGTTTTAGGTAAATGGCTTCACTCTTGACTCCTATTATTATAAAATATAGTTTTAGTTTCAAATTGATTTAATTTCATGAAATTTATTGTGAATTTTTTTGAAAATCATGGTCGAAACCCTCTTTTGAGATGTTTTTATTTTGATATTTGGAAATTCATTTTGGTGAAAGGTTCTTTTTTTATGAATTTTAAAATTTGGAATTTTTGTTATTCCTGGAAAAGGTTTTTTGGAAAGGTTTTCAATAAAAACGATTTTTTATTGAAATAGATTAAAATTGTGGTTTTTGGAATATAGGTTGGTGTGTGTTTATGCTTTCAAAGTGTCCATAAATATGGGATGTGTACAATTGGGGAAAAAAGTGACATGATCCTAGATAAGGGTAGTGTGTCATTGGGGTACAAGGAGATTGGCCACATTATGACAACTTAGTGGATGGATGAGAAACCAATCATGAGTATAAAACTATTAGATAACCATGAATGTGTGGATGTGTGTGTAAATCATGGTTTGGATATGCCCAAAATGAATGTGAAATGGTTTAAAGAGTTGTTTGGTTACATTACTTGGAATTTTTTTCATATGGAAAAATATTTTGGTGTGAAATTTTTTGGATTTAGTTATAAACTATTGAAATTTTTTAAAGTGTTTTATATAAATTGTTTATATAAAAGTGCTAACTTTTTTTTATCCTAGAGGAATGAGTAAGGAAGTCATTGGTGAAAAACCTATCAAGTTTAATTACTCACCCATACTGTGGAATTTTGGTAATTTTGAAAATATCATTTATTAAGACATGTTTAAAGGTAAATCATCACACTAATTTAGTGGTGATTCATGGTACTTGGGAAAGGAATGAGGATTTGGAGCATAAAGCGTATTGTGAGTTGTGGAGTTGTGTCTTAGATTCTTGGAGTTTTATTGATTTAGTCTTCTACTTTGGTACTATGATTTTGGTTATGATGTAGTTTGTTGTCATTGCATTTTGGTATTACATTGAGTTGTATTACATTGATATCATGCATCATATTGTGGTTTTGGTTTTGGTATGCTGGGTGGTGGTTATTTTATTTTCAAAAGGTAAACTCATCCTCAAATTGTATTGAAGCCCTTGATATTTATGTCAAACATTTGGAATCTTGTGGATTTTGCCTAAGGACTATTAGAAATTTCTCCTTGAATCAAGACAATGAGAAGGTGCAGGATGTTACAAGTGGTATTATCTTGTTTTATCCCTGACATAAAAATGGTATTGGTTATCAGTTATGGGTGTTGGAGTTGAAATTCATTCTGGTTAGTCCTTATGTTTTTATGGTAGAAGTGAGTCATATTTTCTAAATGATAAATGTAGAGCATAAGAAGTCATAACTAACCTATTTATGTGGAACATCAAGTTACTAAGGATTTGGGTACATAAGTTGTTTGGAGACACTTATAGGAGTTGTGATCTCATTGTTATCAGTTTATTCATTGAGAAGCACATAACACAAATTATATATATGACTTCACACTAAGAGTGCATATTTTAGTTTGAGTGATGATTTATGATTTGGTGAAAATGTGTTGATTTTGAAAAAATATTTCAAATGTTTTCAAATGTGACATTTTGAAAAGGGAATCATTATGTTATTTTAAAAATGGGTTGATTTTAAAAACATAGAGGAATCTTAAAAAATTGTTGAACAAAGAAAATATGGAATTTTTTGAAATCCATTTTGTGATGTGTGATATGGTAGAATTTGAAACTAATATGACGTAAGTTTATATAGAGTGAGACCTAAGGAATTTATTGTGTTTATAGAAAATGACTCCAAATAGGCATAATAGAAACCAACCAAAGGAAGCTATTGAGAATATGGTTGCACCTAATTCATAGATGAACCAATAACATGTTTAGTATATAGTCTGAACATTTTAGGATGTGGATAGAGGGAACTAAATGGATAAACAAAGGAAAGTGGATCATTCTGTTCGGTTCTAGAATTAGAATACAGTAATCTTTCGTGGTGATTCATAACCATAGAAGGAATAGGTGTGGTTGAATATTATGAATCAAATATTTTATATCCTTAACAAACTAGTAGACTTGAATGTCAAGTTAGTGATCTATATGTTGGAGTATCCTTCGTGAACCTGGAGAGATTTAGTTGTTCTGACTAAATTAGACTATGAAAGAATTTTGAAGAATTATTCAACAAAAAATTATTTTCTCATATGGTCAGGATTTCAAGAATAATAGACTAATTTTTATTGAAGTAAGAGAGCCTCTTAGTGATAGAGTATGTGGATAAATTTATGAATTTAATCCACTTTTCACCCAAAGTTATATCTAGTGCATCCTAGAAGGCATGAATTTTAAAATCCGGGATGAGGCAGTAGATTTGCTCAATGATTTTCATGCTTTGTATAATGGATTATATATAGATGGTCAATAGATAGATGGTGGTAGAAAGGGACATCTCATGAGCTATGGGTGGAGAAATAAGGTTGACACCTATAAGAGATTATGAGAACTAAAATCATAGGAATAAGAAGAAGAGGGGCACCTATTTCCAAGGTAACAATGTCAATCTTAATTAGAAATCTAGATTAGTGAAGCTTCTTCCATGAAACATGATAAAATATGGGTGTTTTCAATGTAATCATTCGACCAAATGAAGAAAGAGTGTACAACACCATTAATATCATGCCACAATTTTAATAAATGGGGAATCGTCAGTATTATTATTGCAGTTATGAATGTTTGGGTGTTAGATACACTTTTCATGTGTCGCAGATGTTGTTTTAATTGATGGGGTGATGAAAATAGAACACTTCTCATCATCAAAAATGAGCGATCCATGGTGATTCTAGGAATGCTATTACAACTCATGTAGTGTAATCTCAATAAGGAAATAAATAGCAAAGTGTAGAGAGTAAGAAATTATATGGAGTTGAGAATGTTATTGTGGATGATCAATTTAGACCGTAGATGGTGCAAGGTATGATTCTTTAAATTCTACTATTATTCCCGCTTTTTTTTATATGGGTGTTTCCCATTCATTTATTTCTACTTGTGTTTTCGATTTTCCGGTTTTACATGTTAAGATAATTCCCTCAATTTTTCAACTTTAAACTCCTCTTGGTCAAAGATAATGTCGAGCCTTTATGTGTAGAGCATGTTCTATAACTGTTGATGGAGCTAAGTTCAAATGGTTTTTCAATGTTCTTAAGAAGGAATTCTATGATATTATCCTGGTAATGTATTGGTTGATAATGTTTAAGGCTCACATCGACTGTTATCCTAAATGGGTTAGTTCTATGATTGAGGATGGCATCAATCATCTTAGAGGAGACTAGAAGGTAATGGAAGGTGAAATGGGATTTTTGGAACCATTGGTTGGAATAATCTTGTATTAGTTGGCATCTATCACTTTGGAATCAATGGAAGAGATCAAGAATATTATTTTTCCAATATTTTTTGATCAGTTTCGAAATGTTTTTCCCAAGAATTTGTCAAGTTTTTCACCCATAATAGAAGTGAATATTAAAATTTATCTCCTCCTAGGAATTAGTTTTATCTCAAGTTCATCCTACTGGATGGCATCAAAAAAATTAAGGAAACATAAAGTGTAGTTGGAAGTGATATAAAGAAAAGGTTTTATTCATCCAATCATGTCTCCATGGGTAGCACTGGTCTTGTTAGTCAAAAAGGCAGATGGAACTCTTTGTTATTCATATATAATCGTAATATTAATCAGGGTACAATAAAGAACATGTATCCACTTCCACACATTAATGATATTTTTAATCAATTTAGGGGAGCTCAGTGGTTCTCTATAATTAAATTGTGCTCGTTATATCAACAATTGAGGGTTGGGAAATCGGATATATTAAATACATATTTATTGATTATATATGAAAATTATCAATATATAGTAATGCCTTTCGGTCTTAATAATTCCCTACAAGTATTTATGGAATTAATGAATCCTATATTTCAAAGATATCTAGATTATTTTTTCGTCCTGTTTTTGGATGAAATATTGGTGTATTTATGGACAAGGGTTTACGATGAGAAACACTTGGTGATAGTGTTTGAAATTTGGTGGGATCATCGTATGTATTCCAAATTATCAAACTATGATATTCAGATATAAGTGTACCTTTCCTTGGCCATGTAATCTTGGAAACTAGTGTTTATATAGATCAAAAAAAGATAGATTGTTTTATCTCCTAGAAACCTCTTATGAATATATTTCAGAGATGCAGTTTCATTATATTGGCTAGTTATTATTGAAGCTTCATTCATTAATTTTCAAAAATTTATTCACCTATGATAGCTTCGAGAAGAAAGAATGTTCCATTCCAATTGAACAAGGAATTTCATATGTATATTCAAGAGTTAAAGTTTCGCCTTACATCAACAAAAATATTGATTTTTAATGAATCAAGACAAAGGTATGTGGTGTATTATGATGCTTTAGGATTAGGGTGGGTATGTTTTCTTATACAGGGATATCATTTTGTCTCTTATGGATAATGATAGTTATGGTTTCATAAGAAAAACTACCCAACACATGACTGGGAGTTAGCTAATGTAGTACAAGCATTGAAGACTTGGCGTCATTACCTATTTGGTGAGGAATTTACAGTGCTTGTGGATCATAATAACTTAAAACATACATTCTCTCAAAAGGACAGGAATATGAGACAAAGAATATGGATTATGTATCTCAAAATTATCAACTTTGACTTGATGTATACACCGGGTAAAGGAAATTTAGTGGTAGATTCATTAAGCAGAAATTCAAATGCTCAGTTGGAAAATGAGGCTTCATATCAGCAGCATTTGATATCGGTGATAGACAACATGCACTTGGAATGTGAAGACCACGGTGAGGTTATGGTTTTCCTTCCACTTTTATTTTTTCCAAATTTGGTAAATATGGTTAAAGGGCACAATCATCCAATTCCAAATGTGTTTCAATGAGGTCAAAAATCAATGGTGGGAGACCATTGAGGGATGGATGATGGATGGGAGTTAAGTGTTGTGGGTTCAAAAATGGTTGGTTATCCCTATGGATTTTGAAGAACAACTTCTTCATTCATACCACTATTCAAGAAGGTATGTTCATACTAGAATACATAAGAAATATAATGCACAAAAATTATAGTTTTGGTGGGTTGACATGAAAAGAAAGGTGGTTGAGTTTGATTTGAGATGCCTGACTTGTCAACCGAATAAAGAAAAGCATCAACGACCAGTAGGCATGTTTCAATATTTACCTATTAATATATGGAAATGGGAATATATATCCATGGATTTTATAAAAGATATCCTATGAATGGTTTGGAAACATGTTCTTATATGGGTGATAGTGGATGATCTCATAAAGTCAACTCATTTCATCTCTATTCATGAATCTCACATGGTGGAGGACTTATAAAAAATCTATATCTGTGAAATGGTAAAGAGACATGGCGTATCCAATTTTATAGTATTAGATCGAGATCTGAGGTTTACATCTCGACTCTATAAATCCTTAAAAAATCCCATTGAATTCCGTTGACCATGATTACAACATATCATCCTCATATAGATGGTAAATCTGAATGGATAATACATAAATTTGAAGGAATGTTTCAGGCTTGTGTAATGGATTTTGTTATCTCATGGGAAGTTAATATACTAGTAGTGGAGTTCTTGTATAACAACAGTTGTCATGTCTTGATACATAAGGATAATTTTGAAGCATTGTATGGGTGCCCTTGTCATTCAACACTTTTTTGGGTGGAAACATGTGAGACTTCATTGGTTGGTTAAATCCATGTCAAAGAGACAATAAAGGCTATTCAATTGATTTGGAAGAGAATGGATACAACTTAGAGTCATCTAAAATCATATTATGATCATCTACGATAGCTATTTTCATTCGAGGTGACTGATCATGTGTTCTTGATAATATCTCTAGGGATTGGGAATCATCATTTCCTATTGAAGGGAATTTTATCTCCATGAAACATTAGACCTTTTGAGATACTTTAATGGGTTGGTGAGGTGGAATACAAGTTTTCTTTGACACTAAGTTCTCTGCGATGCATAATATGTTTCATGACTCTCAGATGAAAAAGTATCAGCCTGATCCTAACCAAGTGATTAAATGGGATCATGTTTACATAGATTTGGATGGTTTTTTGGTTTATAATCCATTTAAAATTATGGATAGGAAAGATAAAGTCTTACTTGGAAGGTGCATTGGTCTAGTCTGGGTTTTTTTGGCAACAAGGTTAGATCTAGGAAGAAACGTTGGAATGTGAGAAAGAAATGATTGATCATTTTCCCAAACATGATCAGGGAAATGCTAGTTTTCTTTCTAGAGAAGGAAATTCCAATGGTGAGGAGAATTTATCACCCTCGGTTTCAAGTAAATAATCCTTTATTTATGTATGTTAATAATGGAAATTATTTGGGAAACTTTTGGGAGGGTTTGGAAGTTTGTTGGAATGGTTTTGGGTCCTTTATAAGGGTTCATAGTTTGAGCATGGTTAGTGAAAACTGCTCAACTCATATAGGAAACTATGAAAGGTGAAATAAAGGGCTTTGTGTAGGTACACGGTTTAGAAACACAGTTTTCCAAAACTATGCAACAACCTAGAAGAAACTTTGAAAAGTTAAATATAGGTCAAACCATAGTGGGTTCACTATTTATCTAACCATGTAGGCCAACCATGCATGTTCATTCTTGTTGAAGAGGGTAGTGCACAATCAATGTATGGTTTTCCTAACAACATGACTAACAAAGCCCAGTTTAAAAGTGAGGTCATAAAAATTGGATGTCACTAATTTTCACCTCTAAGCCACTGTTTTTTCACTATTTTGAACTTATGTCATTTTTACTTCCTCCCAAAGGCTAAGATTCTTTCCCCTTAGAACCAGGAGTAATATGAAGGCAATTCATGGTTCGTTCTAGCCTAATTCCCTTGGTAAGTCTTCATTTGTTGTAGTTTTTCATAGATCCAATTTCCTTCCCTCTATCAAAATCCAAGATATAGTTCATTGGGGATATATATATATATATATATGATGTTTGAATCCAATCAGGTTGAGATATATACTTGTGTCAATGTTAGGGAATGATATCTAAGGTCGGTTTTGGTGATTCAACCCAGTTTTCATAGAAAATTCATATTGATATTCATTTCTTCGAAATTATTAAGGCAGGTGGCTTCACTCTCGACCCCTCTTATTATAAATTGAAGGATTAGTTTCATAATTATTTAATTTCAATAATTTTATTGTGAAATGTTTGTGTAAATAATGTTAGAAACCCTTTTTATTGATAAATTTAGATTTTTTGGGGATTTTTGGAAATTGGTTTCTGTGAAAGGTGCACTATTAATGAATTTTAAAATGATGATATTAAAATATAGAATTGTTTAATTCATGAAAAAAAAAATTTTGGAAAGGTTTTCAATAAAAATTATGTTTTATTGAAATATATTAAAATGGTTATTTTTTCCATGATTTTAGAATATGGGTCGGCATGAGTTCATGTTGTTGACAAGACCTTCAATATGGGGTGTGTACTATTGGGGTAAAAAGGGACATGACCCTGGACAAGGGGTGTGTGTCTTGGGGGACAAGGAGATTGGAATCCTTTTTGTGACAAAGTGGATTGACATTAAACTGATCATGAGTATGGAACTATCAGAGAAGCATGCTTGTGTGTTCATGTGTGTAAATAATGGTTTGGATATGCCAAGAAAGAATGTGAAATGTTTTAAAGAGTAGTTTTGTTGATATCCTTGGAGGATTATTTTTTATGTAAACCTATTTTTGTGTGAACTTTTGGTATTTGATATAAACTATTGAAATGTTTTAAAGTGTTTTATATAAGTTTTTTATATCAATGTGCTAATAATTTTTATCTTAGTGGTGTGAGTAGAGAAGTAATTTGGGGAATACTTATTAAGTTTCATTACCCCCCCTGCTTTGGAACATTGGTGATTTTGAAGATATCATTTATCAAGACACAAGTAATGGTAATGTATCACACTTCTTTAGTGGTTGTTCAGGATACATGGGCATGGAATGTGGAGTAGGAGCATGAAGTATGTTGGGAGTTGTGTCTTGGATTCTTTGAGTTTTTTTGATTAAGTATTCTGTTTTGGTACTCTATTTTTGGTTATTATATATTTTTTTATCATTGTATTTTGGTATTATACTATGATTTATTACTTTATAAGAATTCATCATATAGTGGTTTTTTGTTATGGTATGTTGGGTTGTGGTTGTTTTATTGTCAAAAGGGAAATTGCAACCTAACTGAATTGAATCCCTTGGTATTTATTTCCACCCTTAGATGTATTGGGGATGTCGCCTAAGTCAAATTAAATATTTCTCCTTGAATCAAGATAGATAAGAGGGAAGAGATGTTACATAGTCATAGTGGGAATCGAAATAGGGGGTAGATAAACCTTCTAATAAAAGTCTATTTTTTAACTATTAAAATAATGTCTGCTAATTTAGAAAAATTCCAGTTAGAAAAAATAATAGAAATATCTAATTTGATATTTTTGAAAGGTTTATCTAGGGATAGATCACAACCTTGTTAAAAAAAATTTTAAATCACATAAATTTTTAAATTAAATCTAATCACATCAAACACAATATATATAACACCGATTAAATATAACTATTATAATATTTCTTTGTTGAAGATTTTTGAAAATATAAAATAATTTTTTTTTAAACTGAGTAATAAGAAACTAAATAAAGCATAGTGTATGTAAATAAAATAGGATCAGTCGCAATATATGAACTAATATTCTTCACTTAACAGTCACCTATTCCTAATAAAATTTATTAAATTTAAATATACTTGGTCCACAAAATGGATTGAATTTTACAGTTACAACTGCACATAGTGTAGTCTAGAGAAGAAAGAGTCTCTTCCACTATTATCTATGGGATAAAATGCGTAAAAGAAATGATAAGAGCATATATAATTACTCTCTAATATAATCAAGGATATTTTTCTCCAAATATAAACAAGTAATTTAATTACAACATGAAATTAACTAATAATAGAGAAAAATATAGAAAGAATATGAAAGTGCATGTGAAGTTATATTTCTATAATCAAGAATATATGATCAATAATGATCTTATTTTTATATTTGATTGCCTTTAAATCAGTAATTAAATATACTTTAAGTGATCTTCCTTGGGAATTGGAAAGGGTTCAATTTTCACATGAAAAATATAGTGTTGTGGAAATCTATAATGTTGACACTTTTGTTATCCAGTAACCAATAGATCAACTTGTATAAGATGTGTGATTTATCATCACCTTATTCTTGTGAGGTTTCTCTGATTTATATCCATTTTGAAAGATCCAATTATCCTTTGCATGATAATAATAAAATAAAATCCTCATACCAAGTAAGAAATGTGAGAAAAATGATGACTTTTTTCCAATGAATCTGAGTATCCATTTAAGAATAATCATTCTTAAATCCCCACACTCACTAAATTTTTAACTTTCATTAAATTCCATAAACTAGTTGTTGAAATTTTGATTTAAATTTAACAACATATTGGAACAAAAGTATAAAATTTCAATGAAATAAAAATATCAATGGAAGAATATACATAAGTGATAACAAACCTTCATGGTAGAAAAACATGTTTTAAGGTTGAATAAATTGAAATATAGAAGATGATTTGGCTTGATGGTACCATAATCTACCTGGTGATAATAGAGGAATCCAGACGGTAGTAGGATGAAAATGATTATAGAATACTTCTTTTGACAATAGTAAGTTTTATCTAATGGTAACATATTTCATTTGATGGTAGAATAATTCTTCTGATGGTAGTGGGATTCTTGAAACAATATAAAACTTACTCTTATGGTAGAAAAATTCCTTTAACAATATTATAATTTACTCGAATTGTAGTAATGTTTTTATAATTTTAGTAGAGAATCTTGTCATAGATGAAATATCCTTTTGATAAAATCAAACTTCTTATGGTGGCAGGAAGTGTATGTTCATGGTAGTAGCTTGTACATTGACAAATGTTAAGTAATATCTAAAATTATAAAGTTACTTCATTAAATAAATAAATAATTATTAATAAAATAAGTCTGATTTTTGTTATTTAAAACAAGGATTTTTTGGGCATAGAAAAATATATAACCCTTTTTGAAACTCACAAATCATAGTTTTAGTTCAAAACAATATTTCAAATAAATTTCAAAGAACAAACTAAAATAAGTATAAAATTAAACCATTTGTAAAAGAGTTGAATACCACTCAATATTAGAATAAATATCCCATAAAATCATACAAAAATACATGCCAAAAAAATATTTCTCTCCCTTTTGGGAATATAAAAAAGGCCTATAATAGAAGAAGGAACATAGTATAAAAATAAATATAAGTAGATAAGATACATAAAAATAAAGGTGACTAAATTTTCATTTATATCAAGGTCAAAATATTACATCATCAAAATACTAAATATATCTTCCATATAAAATCATAGTTAGAGTTAGAATATGAATCCCTAAAAAGCCGTGAATTATCCTAAGAGGTGTAAGGAGGATAATATAATGTAGAAGGAGGTACATGAGGCCTGAAGACTATGCCTGAGGCCACAAATCTAAGATTCCTCACTATTTCTACTAGTGTAAGTATAAAAGGGGTGACAACTATAGAAGTAATCTAAACTACAGCTGTAAGTGAATATGAGGTTGGGGAAATCATAGGAATAATATGAAGATAAATCATATTAGTATTGGTATTATAAATAAAAGGTTCCACCAATTCAATAAAATTGGAGATCAACCTAGCACCGTGATCTATCACCTGATATAATTGCTTATTTTATTCCATATAAAATGTAAATAAAGGAGCTAAAGCCTTCAACTGATATAATTTGTCATTAGAGGAACTATGGAAAATAGTTATTCTAATATCCTTATCCAAAAACATAAATGGGATTAGAGATCATACTTGGTGAAAATGTTATACAATTAATACATAATATATTTGGTAATGAAAACCCTATCATCCTTAGAATCATGAAGACATACCCTAGATATCATATAAATATGATCAATATAGGAATTTATTTGTCATATATCTTCTATATGAGAAGTGTAAGAACCATTTAATACATTATCAAAAATCCTCGTAAACAATGCTTATAACCAAGTAATCATTAAAAGAAAATAGCACTGAGGGAAGATGAGCTCTTAATGAAGAAACACAAACTATAGGAGAAAGATACTCCTATTTCCCAGTAATGGTGAGATATTTATTTGTAATATAGAACCTATTTCTCTCCCAATTAGAGTGAATACCACTAATATTCTTAATGAGATTCTAATTTTATAAATCTAAATTCATATACCTGAGGGACAATTTAGGGTGTAGAAGTGTTACAACCAGGGAAACTATTAGAGATATGTCCTCCTCATAAAGAGGTTTATCTTGGGGGACATGAGACTTTTGAAAATTTCCAAGATCATCCTTAAAAGTATCTAAATTGGATCAGATCAGAAAAGTGGAGTGAGTAGGAGGAGGAGGAATTTAAGGAGGTGAACACATCTCTTATCTAGGTGAAGGTGCAGAATGGTTAGAATTAGATCTTTGTCTATCATGCTTATAATTGGCTTCCTCAATATGCACTATATCTATAACTACTTCCTCATGTCTAGATGACATATCTTAGGTAAAATGTTGGATATAATTATCATGATATATTCTTTCAACCAAAAAACCATTAGAATCCCTTTGAACATCAAATATAGAAGGTATACCATGATAAGGTGGACTACCTCTATCATCTCCATCGTTATTAGAATATGAATAATCCAAACTAAGAACTACTGATCTTGGGGGCTTCTCCCCCTTAGTGACCATATCCCATACATCTAATCTAACTGTACTTCCAACACTTGACCCACATAATAACATTGATAATTATTATACCAATCCCCACTTATAGTCCTCACATACCCCAAGACATTTTGAATTCTCACTATATTAAATTCACTCATAACATCAATAGATAATACAACTGATTCTCTTTTATTAACCCCAGAACTGGAATCATCCTCTTTTATCTAAGTATTATTCCACAACCTCATTTTTTATAATATAGAATCATCCAAATCACTAGGTCTGGTGGGATTCCTATCTGGATTAATGTTTTTTATAAATAATTTCACTATCCACACCAAATTTCTTTATCTATGTATTCCAATTCACCATCTTCTTCCTACACTTGTATTTTATTAGATTGAATTTACCACACTAAATATTTTTCTCTTTCAATTTTGAAACCAGTTCTTCATCTTCCAACATAGAAAATAAAATCATGGGATAAATAAGGGAGTTCGACGAAAAAGTAGGCTTACACACCTCCATCATATGAAACATAAGAATAACTTGGTTCATTTTCTCATGAGGTATAAAAAACATATTTATACATAAAAATACAAAAATCTTCCTTCCCGGGGAACAACATGTTCCATATAAACTAGAACAGAAGCCTACACATTCCATATAGTTATGTAGCAACTGATCCTATTTCATTTTCATCCCCAATATGATCTAGAATAGCTACCTCAATGAAAAAAACAACATGGGATTTGAGATATGAAATTTTGTAGTCTTCATAAACTCTTTTGTGAGGAAATACTATGTATTTTTCTCCCACTTCTTGGTTGATAAAACTAGCTCCTCTCCCCTAATTAAAGACTAAATAAAATTATTCATTTCTCAAAAATCTTATTGGAAATTCAAATAAAAATTGAAATCAAATCTTGAATAGAATGGTATATCATTAATAGAGAACCATTCTTCCCATCCTTTCTCAAGAAAAACTTTCTATACTAAAAAATTTCTAGTTTCCAGCTAATCTACATCCATCTCCTTTTCATCAACCACTACACAAGTTGTCAAGTGTGGATTCCATGACTTTACCAATATACTAGGTTCTCCTTTGGATCTCTAAAACTTTCATGAATAATCTAGATAAATAGACACAATATCAATTTTAATCTTCACTATTATAGTAGATACACATAGGGTTGAAGGTTGAATGTTATGTTTGAGAGAGGAAGGAAGAGGAAGTTTGAAAGGTTCAAGTGATAATGGGGTTCATTCAAACTCTAAATAAAGATTTTAATCATTTAGGGTACAAGTATATTTTTTTAATAAAATATTATTTTAATTTGAATAAAATTATAAACTTAAGATAATGAAATTATTCATGGAAGTGTGTCCATGATAACACCCAACATTATTATCCTACTGTAGCAACCACTAGTTGTAACGGCCCAAAAAAAATTAATGGAAATTGCGTTCTTATAAATATGTCATAATCACATGAAATTACAACATAATTAACTAATAAGTTAAATGTGACCCTTAAAACATAATTTTGTCACTTATGCGATGTGAATTTTAAAAATCTGACATACATGGTTGCGATCAGTAAGTTATTTGGAGACCAATAAGAAAAGCATAATTTTTGGTGAATGGTAACCTAAAATTTTGAATAATAACATACCATTATGAATATTAATATACCCTAATGACTAGTAAGCTTACCTCTTATAGTATATAAATAATATTCAAGTGAAAATATGATATACCTATTCTTTGGAATAAGTAAAAGAATGTTTTAAAACTATTATTTTTAGAATAAATTAGGATTTTAATTTCATATTTAATTAATCATATTTAGAAAATTATATTCCAAAAATGGACTTCATTTTTGGATTCTACACATCAAAAAATGGTTGGGGAGAATTTTGGTATTTTTCTGAAATACTTGAATTTTTTATGAATAGTGAAATACAGTAAAATACTGTATATCAGTTAAATACACTATTCCGGACATCACAAGTCATGAAAGCCCACTTGGTTCGAACTAACATGACAAAATTACTATTTTTGGTCATGTAAGACTCATTATTCTTTGTATTGTGGGGAAATAATAAAGTAATGAATTTTATATCAAGAAATCCCCTCTCTCATCCACTATAAACCCCCCCCCCTCACGCCCTCTTATATTCACTCCACTATAGCCTTGTGACTTCTCCAAATTCTGTCCAAGTACGCAACCAACCTCATCTCTCACGTCCAAAAAGCCTTGGTCTCATAAAAAGACCAAAACATCCCTCATAAGAAGGCTCTCAAGGAATTTTGGTTAAAGTGGTAAATTCAACTTTTCAATTCTTTATCTTTATTTTCAAGTTAATTTTTTTCCTTTCTCTATTACCTATACTTATCAAAATATTGTGATGACTCTAGTAACTTATATGTGATTAAATATTTTCATGATAGTGGAATAAGTAACCATCATCCCTCCCTTTTACCTTCATTTATACTAGTAGCAAGAACACCATCTGAGATATGTCAATTTTCCACATTCAAGGATGATGGGATTTCGATTTATATTATCATTCTCAATTATGGTCATGAATCCATTATTTTTATTGTTGAAAAAGATTATTATATATTTTATATAACTTATTTAATATTATTTAATCCCTTTTATCAAATGGTATTATGTTCTAATGAAACATGAGTTCGTTGTAATCAATACCCACAAATTAACCGAAACAATTATCATTAAAGTTCTATATAAAAATTAATCTTCATTTCATGTAACCAAGTTATAAAAATGACCAATAAAACCTATTTATTTTTATTAATAATATATAATATCAATTCTGTATATTTAAATCCATTCCTTATACTAAAAAACAAGTGAACCGAATATGAAAATAAAGAAAACGAACACTCCAGAATGATGGAATTCTATAAAATAACTTATCAATAAGGGAATAAATGAACTAACCAGAATTATCATACTTGTCTAATAGTTTCTTAAATAATTTATTAATATTTATAATTTCATATTCCTATTTCTTAGGTTCAAGAGAAGAACACATTTTGAGTTAAGGTAAGGGTTTTCCCACCCGAAATTCCATTTCCATTCGGGTTATTTTCATTGTCTAATTACCTCAATGAAATTATATGTATTATTACATACTCAAACTAAATTCTTTGTGAGTGTTCTATATATATACACCAACCATAATACTTTTTTATTTTATGTATATTTACATGTTTTAAAAGGATCCTTCAAAATTGTTTCCGAAATACAAGCCCGATTCAATGGATTATCTCAACTTCTTAACAATTTTCAAGGGAAATATCTAATATGTTTTTGGAAACCATTATATTTATAAAATCACACATTTTATTTTGAAAATATTATATTACTTCACTTATAGTTTTATAAATATATTATTCCAAAAGAACTCTTCTTTTCAAAATAGAAGAGTATTTATCTCAAGATTGCTTAATGATTTTATAAGAGTATTTTCATTTGATTAACAATCTTGTTGTTTCTTATCTATTATTGGGTTTAATCATTTATGAAGTCATTTAAAATAATTTATTTAATGGTTTATGACAAACTCTAGTTGATGAACTATCCTAAAACCATTCCCTATGTTACTCGGAATGGTTAGTGTTTTATATTTAATGATTGGGGAAAGACAGTTACATTTCATATGATAGTTTCAATATGAATGTATATGTTGTTTATGTTTAAACCCGCTCATATGAGGAATTAATTGGACATATTATTTGATGGTTGGGGCCTTCTATAGCCCCTTGATGCATTGGAAGGTCTCCTAAGACAAATAGACAAGGAATTGGCTGAGGTCTTTCCTAATGTGATATATGGATTTTGGTCGAGGCCTTAATCATTAGACGTCTTGGCCGAGGACTTGAAAAAATGTTTCAGAATGTCCAGCATATGCACTTCCCTCATTATGATTCTATAAATTGAATGTTCATGTGGTCATTTGACTAGTATAATAACCATGATTATGTTATATTATGACATTATTTACTCATCTCATATTCCTTCCATAACGTGTTCAAGTTTATTATTAAAGACATGTGTTTTCAATTATTCACCATGTCTAATTATTATATTATATTTTGGTATATTTATTACTCTAACTGAGAATTTGAGATCACCCATTTTTTATGTTTCATTTCCACAGGGCATGATGAAGTAAATTTTTATGGAATTGTAAGCGTAATCGAGGAGTCATGAATGTTTCTAGTGGAATACATTACAATTTTTTTTCCTTCATAATGTAATTATAAACTTATTGATTTATCTTGTTTCCATTAATACTAAACTACTCGGTCATTCAGGATTCATATTCCTTATTCATATCCCAATGTACTAAAATAAGGCACTAGCTTTGGGAAACTGGGGTCGGGTCCTTATAGTTGGTATTAGAGGAAGTTTAGTAGAAAACATGGAAACCAGATTTAAGAAAAATGGATTAGGGAAGCGTCCCTAAGATAGTTTTGAGGATTAACATACATGAACGTCTGGGTATTTTGGTAAGTAATTGATTATATAAACATTTCAAACAATACTTCCCTGTCAGGATACGAGAAGGTAGAGGCGTCTCTAGCATAGATGTATCTATGGGTAAAACCAAAAATAACTGATTTGATCTTGACTCGAACGGAAACTGGCGCATTCCAATGGGTCTTGCTACAATCTTGGTTACAACACTCTCAAGTGATATGCTTAGAATAATTCGCATTTTCTTTACAAGCCATTATGAATGATTTATATGTAAAATATTCCTCAAAAAAACCATTTTTTTGATTATGTGATTAGCCACAACTAGGATTTCAATTTGTACTAAGTATTTTGTTAAGTCAAGATTATGAAGTAGGATTCATAACCTAATCAAGTGTATTCCATTACCTAAAAATGGCACCTAGTGGATGGAATGGAAACTGCACGAAAACACGTGTCCCCTGTAGGGATTTTCCTTCGATGAAAGATAATGATGTTGTCTCTGGTGCTGTGACTGGTGCTAAGATACTCATAACCATATTGGGACAACTTAATCTAGTTATGAATAATAACCTTACCCTTATGGCGTATCCGGATCCACCACGTGGAGGAGCTATGCTAGATCACTTTATGCGACAACAGCCTCCATCATTCAATGGGGCTACAAAACCATTTGTAGCTGAGTGGTGGATATGTTCCCTTGAGAATATCTTTCATTCTTTGGGATGTAAGAAAAGAGATAAGGTCACCATTGAAGTTTATCGGCAATCGGGAGATGCAGATCAGTGGTGGTCATTTATCCAAACACAAAGGAGGAGGAAGAAATAGAAGAGATGGAATGAAGATATTTTAAAGAAATCTTTTTAGAGAAATAATTTCCTTGCTAATAGAGAGAAGATATGGAGAGAAAATTCTTGAATCTGAGGTAGAAGGAATATGAGAATGTTTCAAAGTACGAAGCTAACTTTACATGGTCAGAAAGTCATGTTGTGGACTATATACGAAATCCAAGGAGCA
The DNA here is from genome assembly GCA_963277665.1 of Viscum album. Classification (NCBI taxonomy): domain Eukaryota; kingdom Viridiplantae; phylum Streptophyta; class Magnoliopsida; order Santalales; family Viscaceae; genus Viscum; species Viscum album. The sequence goes on along the minus strand of OY728157.1, from coordinate 1,265,709,092 downwards.
AAATTGATCGATTCATTGATGGCCTAAAGCCATTTTTCCATCAGGCAGTGGTCTGCAATTTTTTTTCAACATATGAGGATATATTTTCTCTTACTATCATGACATAAAAAGAATTCTCTAAGTCTAATAACTTTAAGGGAACGAAAGAAAAGATGAGGGCCGCTAAAAACTCAAGGAAAGAAAATAAGGAAACAATTAATGAGGGAAGAGTTGAATTTCCACCCTGTGGTAATTATGAAAGGAAACACCCTGGTGCATGCTTAAAGGGAAATGGAGTATGTTACAAACGTGGTCAAAAATGCCATCTTACTGGTGATTTCAAGGAGAAGAAGGAATCCATTAATTTGTAATGCTATAATTGTCGGGAGATGGGACACTATGATAATGTTTGTCCAAAATGTCAAGGAAATATGCAACAAAAAATTCCAAGAGAGAAGGTAAAAGCTTATGCAATCAAAAATGATGATATTGATGTTCGTAATGAAGTAGTGGTAGGTTATTTAATCATTTCCTCAAAATTATCAAATATTTTATTTGATTCTAGATCATCGAATTCATTTATATCTTCCCAATTTTCCATGAAAATTAGATATGTCCAATTTGATTTAATAAATAAGTTATTAGTAAAAAATCCTAGTGGATGTATCATTGCAAAAAAGTTGTGTCAATTAGTCCCCCTCGTGACACATAATTGTGCTTTAGTTTCTGACCTTATCATCATACAAATGGTTGACTATGATATAATTCTCGGTATGGATTGGATATCATATTATGATGAAAAGATCTATGGCAAGAAGAACGAAGTTGCAATTTTCGAGAATGGTATAGAATCCCTTATTTTTAGGGAAGAAACCTCACCATGTGATTCTCATCTAGATCCACCCCTAGTTTCTCTACTGAATTAAATTTTTGGGGAGGAAGGGAATAAAATAAATATGGTTGAGGAGAATAATTTATAGATAGAGTACGTACTTATTGTGAAAGAATATGTTGTCATCTATCCAGAGGATTTACCTACATATCCCCCAGAGCAAGAAATTGAGTTTTCCATTGACTTAATTTCTGGTTCAAGGCACATATCAAATACCCCTTATTGAACGAACACTATATAGTTAGTGTAACTAAAGAAAAAACTATAGTAATTGAGTGATAAGGGATTTATTCTCCCTAGCGTTTCTCCATGGGGAGCCCCTGTTCTTTTCGTTAAGAAGAAATATGGGTCTACGAGGTTGTGCATTGACAGTAGAAAGATAAATTCTATTTCAATAAATAATAAGTATCCTTTTCCACGAATTGATGATTTATTTCATCAACTTCATGGAGCACAATATTTTTATAAGATTTATCTTAGATCTAGATATCATCAGTTTCTTATGAGGAAGGAAGGTATTCCAAAAACAGTATTTTGAACCTGGTACGGGCATTATGAGTTTACAGTAATACCTTTTAGACTAACTAATGAACTATCTATATTCATGGATCTAATGAACAGAGTTTTCAAGGATTATCTTGATGACTTTGTAATGGTGTTTATTAATGATATCTTGGTATACTCTAAAAGCATTGAAAATCATGAAAATCAATTGCGCACTATTCTGAAGACACTTAGAAGAAATAAATTTTATGTGATGTTTATAAAGTGTGATTTTTGGCTCCAAAGTATTTCCTTTCAATGAAACATTGTCTCTATGGATGGAATATTTTTACATCCTGTGAAGACAAAGGTTTTTCAAGAATTTCCTACTCCAATAAATGTAAATGAGGTATGTAGTCATATTAGGTTAGCATGTTATTATCAGTTTTTTGTTCATAACTTTGCCAGTTTAGCCAACCCAATGACCAAGCACACATGAAAAGTCGTTAAGTTCATATGGATAAATGAATGTGAAGAATTTTTTGATGAATTGAAGAGGAGTTTAGAGAACAATCCGATCTTAACCCTACCATTGTGGAATGATGTGTTTGTTATCTATAACGATGCATAAAATAAAGGACTTGGTTTTTTCCTTATGAAAAATGATTGAGTGATTGCCTATGCATCTAGGTAGCTAAAAATTCTTGAAAATAATACCCAACTTATGATCTTGAGTTAGAAGCGGTAATACTAGCTATGGAGATTTAGAGTCATTACCTCTATTGCAAAAAAAATGTGAGATATATACAGATCATTAGAGCTTGAGATATATATTCTCACAGATATAACTCAACATGAGACAAAGGATATGTATTGAGCTACTCAAAGATTACGATTACACAATACACTACCACCTAGGGATGGAAAATAATGTTTCATATGCTTAGAGAAAAAGGATCATGGAGTTTAGAACAAGATGAGAGTTGAAATGGATCCTTTGTTTTGGGATCTAGTAAAGATGGATATGTGAATTTACAAGGAAGGTAACACATCACAACTTTTTCAAACTGTTTCCAAACCTTCTTTACTTGAAAAGATAAAATTCTCTCATGATGATGATGAGGAGTTTCAAAAGAAAATTAAAAATATAAATGATGGTATGTTGTCTGACTTCGCATATAAAGTTGGCGTTTTGAAATTCGAGAAGAGGCTTTGTGTTCCCAATATTCTTGAGCTAAAGAAGGAACTATTGGATGATTCTCATAGGTCTAATTTCTCTATACACCCTGGAAGAACAAAGATGTATTGAGATTATTGGGAAAACTTTTGGTGGGACAATATGAAAATTGAGATTGCTGAATATACATTAATGTTCCTGGTATGTCAACATGTGAACACTGAGAGGTAAAAGTATAAGGGGACAACGCAACCACTACTCATACCATCACGGAAGTGAAATAAAATTACCATGGACTTTGTCACTAGACATCCAAGGAAATACAGAGGAAACAATTCCATATGGGTCATTGTGGATCCTCTTTCAAAGACATATAAATTTATCGTGATTCTAGAGGACCTCTCATTGGATCAACTTGCACAGATTTACATCAAAGTAGTGTTAAGGACACATGGAGGACCACTATCTATTGTATCCGACCATAATATTGGATTCACTTAGATGTTTTGGCAAAATCTCCAACATAATAAAAGCACTAAACTGATCTTCAGTATGGCCTATCATCTTCAAACTGATGTCTAATCTGAGCGGACTATTTAGACACTGGAAGACATGTTGAGTGCATGTTCTACAGAAGTCAAAGGAGGATGGGGCTGACATCTTAAAAAGGTTGAATCCTTCTACAACAATAGTTTCCACTTGAGTATCCTAATGGAACCATATGAATCCCTTTATTAGAGACGGTCCAGAACACCGGTGTGTTGGGATGAAGTCAGTGAGCATAATCTTCAAGGACCTAAAATGGTCAATGAAATAGTGGAGAAGGTGAAAACCATTCAGCAGCATATCAAGGTAGCCCCAAGTCGACAGAATAATTATGTGGATAACCCTCGATGAGGCCTTGAATTCAAATTTGGAGACATGGTATTTCTACACATATCTCCATAGAAAAAGGTTATGTGGTTTGGAAAGGAAGGAAATCTTAGTCCTAGGTATATCGGCCCCTTCGAGATCCTTGATCATGTCGGAACTGGGGCCTATCGACTGAATGTTCCACCTACAATGACGAAAGTACATTATGTCTTTCATTTATCCCCTTTAAAGAAGTACATACCAGACCATTTACATGTACTCTCTTAAGAGGTGGTACATTTAGAGGATGATCTTTACTATGAGGAGCACCCACTATAAATCTTGGATCGTAGAGACAAAGTTATACGCAACAAGACTACTCATCTGCTCAAGGTAAAATGGTGAAACCATAAGTATGAAAAGGCAACATGGAAACTCAAGGAAGTAATGAAAGAAAATTACCCCATCTGGTTTTGGCCTTGTTTGTAAAATGAAATTTCTAGGGTGAAATTTCTGATGGTTGTAAGTATGTAGTGGCCTGATATTTTTTTAATTGAAATTCCGTTCGAATAAATATGTGATAATCACATGAAATCAGAACATAATTAACTACTAAGTGCTATGTGAACCTTAAAACATAATATTGTCACTTCTGTGATATGAGTTTCAGAAATCTGACATACACGATTGTGATTAGTAAGTTATTTTGAGACCAATAAGAAAAACTTAAATTTTGGTGAATAGTAACCTACCCTTAAGAAGAGTACCATACACCTATAAATAGTAATATAACCTACTGAATAGTAACCTTACATGTGATAGTATATAAATAATATTCAAGTCAAAGTATGATATACCTATGATTTGGAATAAGTAAAATAATGTTTTAAATCTGTTGTTTTTAGAATAAATTATGATTTTAATTAAATATTAAATTAATCATATTTAAAAAATTATTTTTGAAAGATGGAATTCATTTTATTAATCTACGCATCAAAAAATGGTTGGGATGAATTTTCGGGATTTTTTTGAAAAACATGAATTATTTATGAATAGTGAAATACTGTAAAATACCGTATATACGTTAAATACAGTATTCATGACATCATAAGTGATGAAATCACACTTGGTTCGAACTAAACTGATAAAATTATTATTCTTTGTCAAGGAAGACGAACAGTTCCTTGTCTTGAGGGGAAATAATAAATTAATGAATTTTATATTTAGAAATCCTCTCTCTCCTCAACTATAAAATCCCCTCTCACTCCCTCTTCTATTCACTCCTCTCAAGGCTTGTGCCATATTTAAATTCAGTCCAAATACCCTCAAAACCTTCTATCCCACGTCCAGCAAGCCTTGGTTTCATAAAAATACCAAACCTCTCCCTTAAGGAAGATCTAATGGATGTTTGATTCAAGAGGTAAATTCCTTTTTTCAATTATTTGTCTTTCTTTTCAAGTTCATTGGTTTTCTATTTCTATTACTTCTATTTATCCAAATTTTGTGGTGACTCCAGTACCTTATATTTTCTTTTAATGTTTTCATGATAGTGGAATATTTTATCATCATATCTCCCTTTTACCTTCGTTTATACTTGTAGCAAGAACACTATGTGAGATGTGTCAATTTTCCACAATCATGGAAGATGGGATTTCAATTTATATTATCATTATCAATTATAGTCATGAAACCATTATTTTTATAGTTGAACCAGATTATTATATATTTAATATAACCTAATTAAGATTATTAAATACCTTTTTACATGTGGTTTTAAGTAAAAAAATGACTTCGTTGTAATCAAAACCCACAAATTAACCGAAACAGTTGTCATTAAAGTTATATATAATAATTAATCATTATTCCTTGTATCCAAGTTATAAAAATGAAAAATAAAACCTATTTATCTTCATAAATAATATATAATTTCAATTTTGGAGATTTACATCCATTCCACGTACTTAAAAACAAGTGAACCAAGTATGAAAAAAAAGAAAATGAACACTCCAGAACGACAGAATTTAATACAATAATTAATCAATAAGGAAATAAATATACTAACCAAAATTATGATACATGTTTTATAGGTTCTTAAATAAGTTATTAATAAGTATATTTTCATATTCCAGGAGCTTAGGTTTGATAGTAGAACATGTTTTGAGTTAAGTTAAGGGTTTTTCCAACCGGACATCCATTTCCATTCGGGTTATTTTCATTGACTAATTACCTCAATGAAATTCTTATGTATTATTATATACTCATCATAAATTATGTGTGACTATTCTATAAATTTACACAAACCATAATCCTTCTTTATTTTATGTATAGTTACATGGTTTAAAATGATCTTTCAAAAATGTTTCTGAAATACAAGCCCGATTCAAGGGATTATCTCAAATTCTTACCTATTTCAAGGGAAATTGCTAATATATTTTTGGAAACCATTATATTTATAAAATCAATCATTTTATTATGAAAATAATATCTTAATTCACTTGTAGTTTTATACAAATATTTTTCCAAAATAACTCTTCTTTTCAAAATAGAAGAGTATATATCTCAAGATTACTTGTTGATTTTATAAGAGTATTTTCATTTGATTCAACAATCTTGTTGTTTATTAAGTATTATTGGGTTTAATCATTTATGAATTCATCTAACATATTTTATTTAATGGTATATGACTAACTCTATTTTGGACGATCTATCCTAAAACCATTAACTATATTACTCAGAATGGTTAGTGTTTTATGTTTAATGATTAGGAAAAGATAGTTACATTTAATATGATAATTTCAATATGAATGTTTATGTTGTTTATATTTATTCCTGATCATATGAGGAATTAATTGGACTTATTATTTGATAGATGAGGACCATTATAGCCCCTTGATGCATCTGTAGGTCTCATGAGAAAAATAGACATGGAATTTTCCAAGGCCTTTCCCAATGTGATATATAGATTTTGGTCGAGTCCCTAATCATTAGACGTCTTAGCCAAGGCCCTGAAACAATATTTCAGAATGCCAATAATATGATCTTCCATCATTATGAAGATATAAATTTAATTTTCATGTGTTTATTTGACTTGTATAATACCCATGATTATGTTATATTATGACATTATATACTCATCTCATATTCATACCATAATGTGTTCAGGTTTATTATTAAAGGATTGTGTTTTTATTTATTCCCAATGTCTAATAATTATATTATATTCCACTGTATTTCTTACTCTTATTGAGCATTTTATCTCACCCCTTTCTTATGTTTGATTTCCACAGGGAATGAAGAAGTAAATTACGAATGACTTGCAATCATAGTATAGGAGTCATGTATGTTTCTAGTGGAATAAATTAGTGTTGTTTTTCCCATCATTATGTAATGATAAAATTATTTATGTATGTTGTTTCAAATAATACTAAACTACTTAGTCTTTCAGGATTCTTATTCCCTGTTTATATGCCAACGTAATAAAATAATGCACCAGCTCAGGGAAACTGGGGTCGGGTCCTTTCACTGGTAGTACCTTACAGTATCATTTGAAAGTATCACACAATGATATCACCTGATGGTATCACCTCACAGTATCAGATTGCAGTAGAATATGAATAGTATTATTGGAATTATAGTACCTAATAGTATCATACAATGGTATCACATACACTAATATCAAACCCACATGGTAGTGATCCTATGGTATCACATAACTCATGAATTAACATCACTAGATTCAAAGTAATTGAGGATATAAAATTTTAATAGGAAATTATCATACCATGATTATGTATGATATATCTTAATCTCTTAATATTGAAAGGTTATTTAAAAATTTTATTAAGATGATGTTCAATGCAATGAATTCAAGAGTAATATCATGATTTTGAAAATAATCACTCAAAAAGTGATATCTTATATCAATGTTCATTGTCCAATAATGAGATACAAGATTATTAGAAATGTTAATAGAATATTTATTATCATAGCATATAGGGTAAAGTATAAATTTAAATCTATATTCTTGAAATGTGTGTTTCATCAACATAATATGTTCATAGAAATTTCCTGGAACTAGGTACTCTGTTTCAGTAGTGGATAATGAACCAAAATTCAAATTTTTTCTACACCAAGACACTATAGACATTACCAGAATGTTACATATTCCAAAGGTTCTTTTTCTATATAACTTATTAACACTAAATTAAGAATTAAAATAGATAATTAAATAAAAATAATATCCTATAGAGTATAATAGTTCTAAACTATAAAAACCATGAAACTAGTTTCCCAAAGTTGGTGGTTACTTTCTTATATTATCACCATATACAAGTTATTACATATCAAAAGAAAGAATAGTTTAGTAGTCTTGGAAAACTAGATAAATAATTGAATCTCACATTACAATTTAAAACCAAAAATATGATATAGTTTTTCCTTTGAGAACACCATCATTCCCTCTATAATATCTCTACATATCAATCATTATATACTTCTTGGAATCCTAGGGAAATTAAACATAAGAATGGGGTGAGCTCAAATACTTAGTAAGGGTATGTGTATGGTGGAAGCTATACTGAATACATAAGTCATAATCAATATGTAAAGGAAAATAACTAGGAACACATTCCATTTAATAAATAACTTGAGCACAAATAATAATATGGCTGGATTAAATGATGATTAAATAATTCAATATAAATAATCACTTGATCTTGAAACTTATCCACAGATTTCATAACTAATAAAATAATCACACAGAAATCAATAACTAATCTCTTAATGAGGGATTTCATATTGTTAGACATCATAAACATACTGTGAAGGCCCTGATCTAAGAAATATTATATAAATGGGTAAGGCCTCAGCCAAATACCTAATCTAGATTGTCTAATGAGACTTACCTATAAATCTATGGAAAATAGAGGGCCAAACCTATATCTTACGATTCTTAAGGAATTACCCATATAAAATGGGATAAAAAAATAAACATAAACATTTATATTAAAAAATTGGAATACAAAATGTTAATATTTTCCCCAATTAAAAAACACAATCATAAAACATCTAGATTAATATGGAGAGTAGAATAAAAATAGTACATCCTTAGTCAAACTGATGATAAACCAACCCGAGAGATAATAATGATGGTATAATTACAACATATTCATAGTGGATAAAAGTTAATATAAGTTTTTTTCTATTTATTAATATAAATACCATAAAAAATTAATTAAAAATATTTTTGAGTAACATATCAATTTCACCAAGAAAATCTATTTTTTTTTAAAATCTAGTACATTATAAACAAATTCATTTAAGATAACATTGGAATATTGTATATAATGCTTTAAAACATTTTACTGTATTGATAGTGTTAAATTTTGTTCACGTTATGTACATTAAAATAAATATTCCATTCAAATCCTCAGTAAAAGTCAAATGTACCTTATTTCAAAAACGCCATGAAGATTAATTTTAAACCATATTTTAAAAAATATTACATGAGTGAAAATTAATTTTAATTATCATATGAGAAATGTTAAAACATTTTTTAAAACATTCTTAGAAAACATGCACATGGAAGAAAAATTATTTTCAATTGAAGAGATAAATAACATTAAATTTTCTTAAAAACATTTCCCAAACATTTTAAGTACCAATGAGATGAAAATGGTACTATTATGTAAAATATTCATGAATAATAATAGGGTAATAAAACATATTGGGTTTTATATATAAATAATAAATAATTCTCCCAAGGGATACTTAAACATAAAAAATCTTGAATAATGATGAGATTATAAAAATAACCCATACCACTTTGGTAACATTTGAATCGTAAGATCCATAAAAGAAAAAAATTATAATAAAACATTTAAATAACAAGAATAAAAATATATTAATGATATAAAATATCAAACGGGTAGTATATACACCACAAAAAATTAATAATTGGTGAGTATGGAATATGTTTCACATGAGTAAAATCCAGATGAGAAATCATTACCTTAAATATGACTTCCTTTGCATGCGTCCAAACCTCCTGAATAATAAATATAGATTTTTGATATATATATATTGAAGAAATATAATAATATATAAAATGACTTCAATGATTTAATTATAATCTTTTATCACCCATTTATTAACAAATAATTATTTAAAACACTTTTCTGAGTGAAAATTGATTCGTTTTTCATGTATGTATTAGTTCAGTGGTTTTGGTCCTTGTACTTTGATTATGGTTCCATAATCTCAAGGATTTTTATAATTATATAAATATAATAAATATTAATTTTTTATATATTTTCATTTATTCATAATATTTATAGATAGAAAAATAAATTGCATAGTTCATGGAGATGGTAGATCATACGTACACGTGAACGTTGTTTCCATTTTTTTAATAGATAGAAGGAAACAAGAGTAAACAACATTTAATATTTCAAAAATAATTTTTATATCATATATATTATATATATATTCATTAAATTTTTCTTTATTTCTATCCAGGTAGTAATGAAATGAAAAACGAATCACATCGGTATGTAGAGGTAGTAGTTCACACATAAACATGAATAAAGTTATCATTTTCAAAAGGATTGGAAGGTAAGAAGGTAGATGTGATATTATAATTTAAGAAGAATAATTGTGTCATAAAAAATATATATACATTGAATATACAACTATATACATCCAAGAGGGTCGATGATGGAAAATGAATTAGATCGGTTTGTGAGGGGGTAGTATTTCGAACTCACGATCGGCGGTTTTATTTCCCATTTGATGAAAGAGGGGATGAATATAAGTTATTAAACTAACATAAGAACAAATATTTATATAAAATATAATATTGTTATTATTTTATAATTTTTTAGAATATTTTAAGGATTTAGAGGGATAAATAAGATGAAGATGCATGGTTAAGAATTGTACCTCTTCTTCAGAGAACCTATTTAGGTTTACACCAAAAGCCTTCCAAGTATGGTTTTTTGATGAAACCAGTGAATATTGGCCATAGGGAGGGATTAAAGGAAATAATTTGGGTAAGTATTGACATAACCAATCAAATATTGAAGTGTGGAGTGGATAGGAAAGGGGTTTTTCTTTTATAAGTGAGGGGAACCTTCTTGGAAATTAAAAGTAATTTTTTCTAAAAGATTACAAAATGATAAAGTTTTTCCCAAGAAAAATGATTTCAGATGACCATATATTCGAAATTGATATAATATAAAGTGTAAATATGGGAATCCAATATTATTTTTAAACGTTTAATTGAAAAAATTACAATTATCTTGTTGATTAACTCTTAGTAAACCTATTTTATTCTTAACTGTAGTAATTAATTATTATTATTTTACTATTCATTTTAAAAAAATTAAGTTAAAATTATTAATTAATATTATTTATTATAATTAAAAAAATTTAGACCATTTTTTTCAAATTAAAATTACCAATGTGGGATAAATTAATTTAAAATTAAACCCACACACAAGATGAAAAATCAGTTTTCCAAAGAAAAGTTTTCATAACTATAAAAATTCATTTTTATCAAAATGGAACATATAATTGATTAAAATGAAATAATATAGATTAATTATAATTTAATTGAACTAATTTTACTTTTAAAATAATTTTGAAACAAAATAGAACTTTTAGATTGAATAAATGAAAAGACATTTTTTTATAAAAATAAATATTATTCACTATTCTTAAAAAATACTCTTTCCAGAAAATTCTCAAAAATTAAATCTAATAAAATTTTAAATAGATTATTTAAAAAATAATGTTTATTTTTTCATAAAAAAATTATAAAAGTGTAGAAGATAAATTTTAAAATAATTTTGAAAACCATGATAAATTGTTTTTTAGAAAAACACAATTTTAAGCATAAAACTGGATTTATTATTATCTGATGCTTATAACAAATATTACATGAATTATAAAAAATTTAATTGATTATAAAATATATAAAATTCATTAAAATTATTCACTAATAGTGGTTAATTTAATTTTTTAAGATAAAACCACATTTTCCATGTAAAACCAGATTTTTAGGAAAACATTTCTTTTATTTTCAAATGATTTAAATTTTCACTTCTAAAAAATTAAAAAACAATAAATTTATTTATAAATGTATAAAAAATATCATTTTAATTATTTAGTTATTCATATTAATACCCTCCAATTTAATTGCTAAGTTATAATTTCATACTATTTTTTTGCTTCTTTTATACTTAGGGTTGCATTTATCAAAAGCTATTGAAGAGATTGAAATTATTTAAAAAGAAATATATTAAACAGCATAAAGGTGTTACATTCTCCTATAAATCAAAAAATTTCTTCCTCAAAATTTATAAAATGTCAATTTATGAAAATATTTTATTAGTTCTTTATCAAATCTTCCTCAGTTTCCCACACCACCTCCTCTCTCTTATGATTCCTCCAATGTATCTTTACTAGCAAAGCCGCCCAATTCCCCAAAAATTGTTATATAGTATCCAAAATCCATATAGACACTTTATATTTTGATTGATCTGGTTCAAATACTATTTCTCTAAAGGTGAGAGTATGTGTTGGTTTTGATATGTACTTTCTTGATAATTATACATGGAACACATCATGTGCTTTAGAGAGACTTAATGGAATTTCTTAATGGTAAACCACAACTCCGGTTATTTATAAGATTTAAAAATTTCAAATTTACCTTGTGATCATTTTCTATTTCTAATTAAACCGTATAAAACTCTTCCATGGAGATACTTTTATGAAAAATGATCACCCACTTGAAATTCAAAATATTTTGTCCTGTTATGGGTAAAGATATTTTATCTTCTTTGAGTTGATTTGATTTGTGTTTAAATAATATTTATCTTTTTAATTGTTTCTTACACATGTTCTCGGTCTATATGATCAATTTCACCTACTTCATGACAACAAATTGGAGCACAAAATCTCTTTCCATATAATGCTTCATGCAGTGCCATTTGAATACTTAAATGGATACTATTTTTACAGGTGAACTCTACCAAATTTAAATACTAATCCCATATATATTGAAAGATAAGATAGAATGGCCTAAAAATGTATTCTAATTATTTAATAGTTTTTTCTAACTATCCATTTGTTATAAGATGATAATCATCACTCAAAGAAGCTTAGCTTCAAGAGCCTTCTGAATAATGTTTCTTAATTTTGTTGCAAATCACGGGTTAAGATCATAAATAATATGAATAGGTGAACCATAATGTCTTAAAAATTCATTAATATAGAACAGTGAATGTAAATAAATAATTAAATCTTCTCTTATAGCAATTAAATATGTATATTTGGTTAGGAGACAAACAATTACCCAAATTTCATCATTATTTCTAGGAGTCTTTGGTAGTATCGTGACAAGGTCTATAGTAATGTAATCCCATTTTCACATAAGAATAGAAAGAGGTTGCATTGTTTCTCTAGGATTCTATCTACAAGCCTTCACTTATGGACAAAGAAAATATATTGGAAGAAAATTATAAATTTCCTACATCGTATTATCCCACGAAAAATCTTAATTCAAATCTCTATACATTTTGGTTCTATGATGGTGTATAGAAAAATTCGAGTTATGAGAGTTTCCTAATAATTCCTTTTTCATATTAGGTATAAATGGAACACCTAGGCTCTTCCCAAATTTCATAACATTATATTCTTAAATAAAGCATTCCAATTTCCCATCACACATGGATTTAGTATTCTTTTGAAAATTATCATCATCAGAATGAGAACTTTTTATCTTTTCTAATAAATATGGTTTGGAAATCACTTGAAAAATAAGTGATCTTTACCCTTCCTTATTAATTCCAAAGCCCATATTTTTTAAATCCATGAACCTAGGATCTCATTCAATCCTAATTTTGGCCAGTATTCCATGATATTTCCAAATCCATGCCCACTATCTTCTTTGCCTTCCCTGGGTGGTTGCATATTGAGTAATAAAAAATATTTGAGTAGCTTAATCCATTGATTTTTCCTCATATTAATCTATTTATATGAAAATATTTATTTCAAACTATTTTTATCCATTTATTTCTAACATAATTCTCCATATAGATAATTTCTCTATATCTTCAATGAAAATATTACTACTGCCAATTCGAGATCATGGGTTGGATAATTTTATTCATGAATCATTAATTTCCTTGATGAATGGGAAATAAAAATATCATTTTCCACAACAACAAAACCAAAATCATTATTCAATGAATCACAATATATTAAAATCTATCATTCTGTGATGGTAAAGTCAAAATCGAGGCATTCACCAATATACCCTTTAATTCTTCAAAATATTCTTCACATTTATTTTCCCATTGGAAAATAACCCCCTTATGAGTAAGCTTGGTAAAGGGGTTAGCCAATAAGGAATTTTTTTAGGCAAATTGATGACTGTAAGATTATAAACTAATGAAACTACATAACTCAGTTATGTTTTTTCGTGTATCCCATTCATATATTGCTTCAGTATTCACAGAATAAACTGAGATTCCCCTTAGAGACAATACAGTCAATAAAAGAAACATTATAAATCCATAATTCACACTTTCTAAATTTACCATATGAAACTTTTCATTAAGAGTCTTAAGAAAGATCCAAAATTTATTCTCATAGTCCTAATAGCTCTTAGTTTAAACCAAGTTATCATCAATAAGTACAAGAAAAAAATTATCAAGATGTTCCTTGAATAATCTATTCATTAAATTCATGAAGATATAGGGTAAATTAGTAAATAAATATGGAATTAATATGAACATGTAATGTCTATACCTCATATAAAAATGATTCTTTGAAATATGTTTCTTATTTAGTCAAAATTGATGATACTGAGAATGTAGAGACCCGAAGCTTAACATACATAGACATTAAATTACTTTTGCAGAATACTTAGTACGTAACAAAAACACACACACAAGGACCGTAATAGTTTAGTGTCTTTGGAAACTCGGAATATAATCTTCTAATCATGGTGAAAGATCATCAACATATCCTATAAAGATCTTCTTTTTTTAAACCTAAATCCATTATTTATGTCCTAGGGAATAGAAAACATAAAAGGGTGAGCTCAAATACTCAGTAACGGTAAACAAAAGAAATATCAATCACGTCATATTCATAAGAACATATCTTTTGGAAATCTTAACCTGCAAAAGAGATCATAATTTCATAACATGAGATAAATCATAGTAGTGAAATGTAATCCCAATAATCATAACTTAAAATATGTAACTTTGTTTCATACACACATAATCATAGATAATCATTTCTTATTAGTCAAGACTCATTGCCAAGACTATCTTAGTCGACAATGTCCCTTTCTGAACCGAGTTCACTCCCCGTTTCAGTCCAATTTCACTGAACCGGTATAACCTACCGTTCCAGCCATGTCTATCTCATGAGATATAAAATATTTACCCAATGCATTGGAGGGATAAATAGGTCCCACCCATCTCAAAATGATACCATTCTTATGTGTGCCACAAAATCTTAAACCATACATCATAGCATAACCCATGTAATTAAAATGGGAATCTTAAACATCGTGACATCATAAAACAACTCATATAAGATAAAGGAATTCATAAAAATAGTTCCATCACAACATAATCAAATCAATGTAATAATTGGGATAGAAACAGAACCCATTATTATCTTAGATGGAAAATAATTTTGATAAAACACTTGAACTCCATTCTTGAGGAAAATATCCTTTTTACTTCAAAAACACTTTTCCTTTCTTAACATGTCATACAATTCTAAACTATAAGATGTTCATTAAAAATAAACATGAATACTTGTAAATTAAGCTTCTTGGAAATAATTTTTTAAAAATCCATTCATGCTGTATAAGTTAAAAAAAACATTCTTCGTACTTTTGTCGAAAAAGTCAAAAAGTACCTCGTATGAAAAACGACAAAAGATTCCTTTCATATCCTTTAATAAAAACTCACCGAAGGGTAAAATTGGATTTAAAAAATTTTAGGTGGATGGAAATAATATTACATATTGAGGAAACATGGATGTGGATGATATAATACACCCCAGTAAATGCCAAAGTGTAAACAATCTCGTAGAAAAATGAGATTGTGATATTTCCCTTACCTTAGGTCCAATTTGCTTCGTAACTGTCCAAACCTCCTGTATAATGAGTTAAATAATGTCATTGACTTATTAAAGAATCATATTCATTGTTATGATATCATATATGGTTCAATTATGACTTTATATTACCCATTCTTATGTAAATTAATGTTAAAGTAGGGTTTTGGGTAAAATAATCTTATTTATCGTACGTGTTTGGACTTGTTGTTCTTGATGTTATTATTACTAATATCATGATTTACTTACCTGAAAAATTTAAATCATGATTTATATATCAAATAAATTCATTATATATCCAGAATATATAACCATTTATAATTGTACATAACATATGGAGGTAAGAAATGAAATGCACCGTTCATGGAGACGGTAAGCCGTACGTACACATGAACGCTAATTTCATTTCTATTTCTTATTTTAACGGAATTAAAAAATAATGATACATAGGTATATTATAATTCCATTATAATATCATATATTATATCATTAACCACATCCTTTATACATCCCACATAAGGTATTAACGAATCACATCACATTGAGGGGGCGGTAGTCCGCACTTCCTCAAATGAGATTATCGTATTTACCAACTATGGAAACCATAAAGTCTTGATATAATTTGAAGTAAAGAAGAATAAGGAAATCATAAACATAATATATATTATATATAAATACAGTTCCATCATAATGGCCACCATGAGAGGCGGTAGGATAAAATCGAACAATCATTGTTTCGTGAGGCGTTAGTTTTCCATCACAGAAACATTATGTTCTTCATCCATTAGATGGAGGTGTGTGTAAGTATTGTTTGAATCCGTCTGATAACAACATCCTAGTATTTTTAGGATACTGGTTTTGTCACAAAATAAAGGATTAAAAAGATTTTAGGGGTTGGATAAGTAGAATAAAAGAAAACAACTTAAGAGATATTGTTACCTTTAATTTTGGTAACTTTCTTTGGATTGAATTAAAAGGACTTCTTGGAGAGTCTTTGGCCCAATTTAAGGCTTCACGGGGAAGGAGAGGTATGTAGGGAGATTAGTTGGGTAGATTTTGGACGACCCAAAAGGCTTGAGTGGTGTGAGGAATTTCATATAAGTGGTCCATTTTTATAAGGGAGTGGAGGGGCTTTTTAGAAATGTGTGAAAACATTATTTTATTATAAACTTATCATCGGTTTCAAGAGGTCCAAAACACATTAATTTCGATGATAAGATGACTCATATTCGAAATAAAATCATCCAATAGTAATTGGACAGGTTTTGGATGATATTTTAATCATTTTAATCTTATTTATTTAAATCATTTATTAATGAGGAAAACATTACATCATTATTGTGTCATAAATAATTTAATTCATTTGATGTCTAAAAATTATCCAAAAAATACCATGATGTAGGGAATATTTTTATATTTCCAAAGAATATTTATAGTCTAAAATATATCTTATACATACCCTTACAAAAATTAATTACTAAAAGAGTTTTGTTAAAGTCAATTTTGTCTTTAAATTAAATTAATTAATCCAAATTGTCATTTTCACTACCAAGTTGCTAATTGGGGTCCCAAAATAGGTCCAAGGATGCCCATGGTCGGCCAATACTCATCCAATTAGGTTAGGACAAGTTTCAATGTAATTTTGAATTATTATAATATTATTATAACCTTGAATTGCCCTATTTACCTTTAACCGCAGTAAATAAAAATTGTCGTAGTTACTATTCATAATGCCCAAAAATAAAAAGTAGATTATTAACATAATTTGGACCCACTGATTCCAAATATGGAATCCATTTTTCCAAATTCAATACACAAAAGTTGCAGAAATTATATTCAAATTAATCCCGTTGTCGAAAGAAAACGGGTTTTTGTTTAAAACATTGTGAAAGATTGAATTGATTTAACCTAAGAATTCAAGGTAAAATCAAGGCTAATGACATACATTATATTAAATGATAAAAATATATTCTATTTATACTTTGAAACCATTCAATATTATTATTTAACCACATGATTAATTACGATAAAAAAAGTTGTTTTTAATTAAAATATAGCGTGTTTTTACTATTCATTAAAATATGAAAGTTATCAGAAAAATATCAAAACTTTATCCAATGTAAATTTTTATATCCTAATTCAAAAGAAGAATTTTATTCTGTCAAATTGAACTTATAAACATGACAAAAACTAGATTTAATGTGGGTGCGCCATCAAATGTCGGTAAAACTCTATTTTTTGAAAAATACTTATTTTACACGAAAAAAATTATTTTGCTCTTATACCATGTTTTAGAAAATGTGCAAGACGAATAATAATGTTATAAGATTAAAAATTTAGTTAATACTATTTATAATGGCTAGTTCATAATAATATTATAATAATATATCAATTTTTAGTAAAACCCGGTATTGTGTACAACACATGCTATCGAGGAAGGTCCCGATTACGTGTAATGCAAGCCAAGTCAGGGTTGCATGCTGTGCAAGTATCCTTCGTTGTTTCGTATAACATAAACAAAACATATTTCATTTATACATTGAATATATATATATATAATCAATGTTGCGTAGAATAACTATTATCAAAATTGTGTGTAACACGATCCATGAATAGTATTGCGTATACTACAAGCTAATACGGTGTTGCGTATAGCGCAAGATAATCTTGGTGTAGCATACAACCCAAGAAATTAATGAAATTAAAAGAATATTTTTCATAAAATCTCGGGGTGTTACAGAGAATAAAGGTCAATATTTGAAAAATATTCAACTCTATGAATTTTGTCGAATATGTTATCAATGTGAGGTATATGGTCTGGTTATTTTTCATAAAAGTATTGATTTCCATATAATTAATGCATAACCTCCTAGATTAATATTTTTTCTAAATGAAAGGAATAGGGGACCCCCAAGGTGAAACACTAGGGAATATAAATCCCTTATTACAAAAATTCCTCTTGTAGTTTTTGCAACTCCACTAATTCGACTATGTCCATTCTATAGAGAGTCTATGATATTTTTCTCGCATTAGGGATTAAATCATTGGCTAAAAAAATTCATTCTATGGTGGATGTATAACTAATTTCAATAGAAATATATCAATGTATTCATGTAAAATAAATATATCCTCAATTTTATGATTACCTTTTCCATCCATTGATTGTGTCTTCTCTTCTTCCCCAAGAATCTCTTTTAGAAGTGCTACTAGGGGTGGATGTTGACATGACTAGGATGATGAAGTCTCCCCTCTAAAGATAATGAATTCTATATCTTCATCAAGAATCATAATTTCCTTCTCTTTGCAATAAAATTTTTCACCATATTCTGAAATCAATTCCATACCAAAGATTATATAAAAATCAACCATAGGTATAATAATTAAGTGAGCAAATATGGAATGCTTATTTATTATAATGTGAACTACCTAACACATCTTTATTGCACTAAGACTTCCAGTATGATTATTGATTAATAAAGCCTTTATTAATGTGTTAGGAAAATGACTAATTTTCATGGAAAACTTGGATGATATAAAAGTGCTTGGTGATCTGAAATAAATTAAAGAATTACCTAAATTTGAGGTTAAAATTAAAGTGCCTACCACAACATCATTTGGGACTTCAACCCCAGCTATTGTGATCAAATAATCATAAACATTATCTCTTGACCTTTTTTATCGAATATTCCCTTGATTTATAGTGAAATTTTATTTAGTTACCCATATCCTTACAATTCAATAATTTCATATTAGTATCATCTCTATTTACCATTCAATAAAGAGAAAGGGGGCCTTTATCTTCACACTTTTATCAAACGATCATTATCAACAAGCATGTTCCACAGTGTTTCATTATACAATTATTACAATATGGAAATTCCACTCTTCTTTTCTCCCCGTTTTCCATATTTCTTTTTCTAGAGTGATAAAATTCCATTTTCTTATCGTTATTTACATTAAGACTACAAGACCCGGAGAATTATTTATCTATCTTGATAGCACATGATACTATGTTCTCATATGCTGAGAATTTTGCGTGACTATTTCCCTTTAATGGACTTGAATAATACCGTTAAATAAATGGCCAATATTTCTCTTTGGATTATTTATGTCTTCGCCAATATGATTTTATGATCTTGTAAAGATGGATTTATAATTAGTAATATTTTTATCTTTATTTTTTTCATAGACTCAAGAAAATCCTCTCTATATTCCTTCTCTACTCGTAAGGAAAATATTATTTCAAGAACTGTACCTTAACATCCTCTCAATCCTTGTTTATTATTTCTTATTCATCCTTAATTTTTTGAATCAATGACCACCATTTATCTTCATCCCTTAAGAGAAAATAAACTACCATGAGAACCTTCTAACTTTTATTACTTCTAAAAGTGAGAAATATATTATATAATAAACTTATCCACTGTTTAAATAAAAGTTAGAAATGTTCTTGGTCATACCCTATGTTATCTAACCAATATAGTAATAATTTATTCAACACCAGGTCCAGCTCCAGCACCAAATTCATTATCTTTCCCATGAGGGAAATCCCTATAGGGATTACGTTGAAAGATACAGTTTCCATTCCTTTTTCTAGGAACCATTTATAAAAAATTAAAAACACTAGCTTCTAAATAACATTAAGAAACCTTATTTATAATCCCAAAACTAGTGAAACACTTATTATAAATTGAAAATTTTATAAATAACATATATAATAACCATAAACATGGTTTATTTGGTAATTTTATCAAAATATATAAATATTTTCAAATTATCTACAATGTTTTATAAATAAAATATTAATTAGCCTAAGTATATCCCCTGA
This sequence comes from Viscum album, assembly GCA_963277665.1. NCBI lineage: Eukaryota > Viridiplantae > Streptophyta > Magnoliopsida > Santalales > Viscaceae > Viscum > Viscum album. The sequence goes on along the minus strand of OY728157.1, from coordinate 1,265,688,740 downwards.
GAGTGTCAAGCTAGGTGTGAAACAAGGCCCATTATCGTGCAGCAGATGATGATTGATTCAGAGACCAATGGAAATTTTTATGGGTTATTACCTCTAGATAAAACTATCAAGAGCCACATCCACTTATATTTTTCGAGGAGAGATGTATTTACAGGAAATCCACATAATATGTACCTTACTAAAACATTAAGATGATATCCTATACTAAGACTTATCCTGAAAGTTAGTTATAAGGTTCTGTTCTTTAATCTATGTTTTCCTAAATATAGGTCACAAGGATTCTACTAAACATCATCTAATTCCAACTATAAATACCCTAACCTCAGTATCCCAGAGTTGGTGGCTACTTTATTACATTGGCAGTGAATATAAGGTATCATATCTTAAAGGAATGTATAGTTTAATTGACTTAGAAAACTAGATACATACTGAAATCTGACATTACAATTGAAAACAAAAAATACAACATAATATATTCTTTGAAAACACCATTATCCTCTTTATAATATCCATGTATATCAATCATAATATACTTACTAGCATATTAGATAAAGGGAACATAATAAAGGAATGAGAATAGATTCTCATTAAGGGTAAGATTATAACAGTAGATATCATGAATACATAATTCACAATCAATATAACAAGGTAAATAACTAGAAAGACATGTCATTTAATCAATAACTCGAGGACTAAGAATCATATGATAGGAATAAATGATGATAAAATAATTCAATATAAATAATCATGTGGGATTCAAATATATCCATGGATATCATAATTAATCATGTAATCACATGGATATCAACAACTAATCTCATAATGAGGGAATGCATAATGCTAACATCATAAACATACTGTCAATGAATTGTGTGAAGACATATTACATAAATGGGTATGGCCTTAGCAAATACCTAAACTAGTTTGTCTCATGATAAATAATGATGCATTCAGGGGCTATAGTGGGATCCACCCATCACTTACAAAGTCCAATGCATTCATTACATGAAAGGGGAAAAACATAATCAATATAAACATTCATATTAAAAATCTAGCATAGAAAATGTGAATAATTTTCCCAATCAATAAACATTATCATAACCCATCTAGAGTAATATGGTGAATGGTTACAAAAAAGTACATCCCTAGTCAAACTAGTCATAAACCATACATATATATAATAAAATGGTATCTGGTGCGTGTTTTCATTACGTGGGAAAGTTAATCTTTTTTAAAACCCACTGGATACTGTAGAAGTGGTGAGAATGGTCGAACGACAAAGATCATGAGGTCTAGTTCACTAATACTGTCAATTTTAATAGAGCTCAGGAGGGAGATTAGATGAAGGATTTTTTAAAGATTTTAAATATTAAGAAATAGAGAGAAATAAAAGACAATTAAATAAACTAAATATGGTGAACTTTTATGATAAAAATGTGTCTGGGATGCCGACATTATAACCAAACTACTACACAACAATAAAAAATATATTTTTCTATGATTAAATATTTATTATTTTTAATTATCATCAGTTGTGAAATTATAATCCTTTTTATATGCTCATATTTATATCTAATAATTTATTTAATCTCTCATTATCTGGTGTTATAAATAAACTAGGAGTCGTGTTTGAGTAGAAAACCCATCAGTAAAATGACACAAACTTTTTCTCATAAAGATGAATGTGGCATCCTGATTTTTTATTACAAAACATTTTATTACTTTTTACAATCAAAGGATCTTCAAAGTATTGTGTCTTGGAAATCAGGAACATAATACAAGAAAAAAAAACATGAATAATTCTTTTAAATCACTTGTAAGGCTTCATCAAAGGTTCATCATATGTTCATTTACTGCATCTCATATCCTGAAGATATAAATCAAAGGAAAGGGTGAGAATAAGGTCCAATAAGGGTAAACAAGGGAATCAATGTACTTATAGTATCAATAAGATCTTGAATAAAAAAAATAAAGACATGAAAAATGGAAGAATAGGAATATCATAAAGAAGATAAAATGGAACATAACATGAATTTGTGGCTAAAACATTTCATTTAGACATTCAAGAAAATATCACCAAGTTCCATCCCCAAGTTGTCATAAAAATTACCAAGGTTATTGACCAAGGTAGCATGAAACTTGTCATCTCTAAAGATTAATTCTTTACCCAATGCATTACAGAGCTATTAGGGCACACCCTTAATATGTATTTAAATTCATTTGATACATATATATCATAATCAATCATTTCATAAATAACCTAACTAGATTCAATGAAATGGGTTTCTGGTCAAAATCTTGATGTTTAAAAAGAGCTTAAAAATGAGATCCTAATGTCATTTATAACCCATGGAAAGGGAGTGAGGGTTACATGTATGTAAATTCAAGAATAAAATATACCATATTTATATATTTAGGAACACCTAAAGAAATGAAATAGGTATGGGTATTCACATAAATAAAACTAGAGAATTTCTGGAGAGAAAGAGATAGAAATTTTGAGGCAGAATTTTTGAAGCATAAGGGCTATATAACAAGGTTTTAGAAAACATTAAAAAGAGATGGTACAAGAGTAAACCACTCATAAATAACATATAACAATATATAAATGCAAAATTAAATGGATATAAGAACATGGTATGGAAATTTTAATGACATACCACATGAAAATGAAACATGAAAGGAAAGAGAAGATGTGATTCCTTGTACGAACAATTCGGCACCCTAATGGTGTCACATAAAAATTCAGAAAACAAACTGATGAGAGTGTAAAGGGCCTATAAACAATTATACATGAAATTGAAACTAATGAGAACATATAACAACTTACCCTCAACAAAAATATTTTAAAACTAAAAGACTCATCATAACGGAAGTCATGGCTTAAAAGAGGGTGAAATGATCCCTTACCTTAAAGAGTAACTTCAAAAGATTGATGTTCCAAACCTTGGAAGGATTGATGGAACCTTGGGGGACTCATTGGGAGGTAAATAGACCATAACATCTTTGAGGATTATTTGGAAATGAAATTAATGAGGGAATGTCTTGGTATTTATAGGAGAAGTGAGGGGACATGTCATTAATGGCCAAGGGACACCTCAACGGTGGTATAGGAAAAACCATGGGCTTGACCATGGTATTTTCCAATGGTATTGGCCACTTGAGACAACTCATACCTTAACTTACTATTCATAATTTGACCAGAATTATTTCATGATTATTACATCCTTATTGATGTCATTAAACACCTAAAACTCAAAAACTGTATTTTCACTATTCACTGAAAATTCAACTTTCTCAAAAAAATCCCAAAATTTCACCTTATCCAAATATAAATTTTCTTATTTCAAAAATGAACTCCATTTTATGAAAATAATTTTCTAAATATTTTTAAGTTAATATTTAAATAAAAACACTATTCACTAAAAATTCAACTGTTTTAGAAAAATCCCAAAAATTCACGTTAACAAAATATCGATGATCTGATTTCAAATATGAAGTCCAATTTATAAAAAAATTTCTAAATAATTTTAATTTAATTTCTAAATAAAAAACACTATTCACCCGAAAAAACTAATACTTAACCAATAATTTTTAAAACAGTTATTTACCTATTTTATGGAATAACATTAATTAATCAAGTTAGTTAAATTATATTAATACTTTCTTAAGTGGAGTTACTTAATCCATTTGATCACATTACTAATCATAAGTGTAAAATCACTATTCATAATTTATTATTCATTAAAAATTAAGTTGATATTATTGGACTTTAAATTTCATACTAAACATTATTATAGAAGACAATTTTTTGAAAATCATTACACATTATTAATTATTTAAGGTTTACATAAATATTTTTAAAATATCCTTTTTCTAAAATTCATAAAAAATATGCATAATATATTTATTTGGACATTTGAAAATTCCCAAACCTCACCATAAGAAGAAATCAAAATTTTTATTTAAATTAAAGGATTACACAAGGCAGTAACGGTCTCGTTACATAGCCCCTTATAACACCAGCATAGGACCTAAGAGTAAGGTGTGCTAGAGTGATATAATCTTGGGGCAGCTTGGCCAACATTTCTCGAGTAGTGATTTCTATTAGTTTTAACTTCTCATGAAGGCAATTCCATTCTATCATCACAAAATGATGTTCGGCTTGGGTTTGGTCCAGAGCAAAGCCCAAAGGTGCTACCTCTTTCCCAAGTTTTGTCAGATGGGATTCGATTGGCCTGAAACTACTAGATGGGGAAATAAAATCTTCTTTATATATTAATTAAGATCACTTGTATTTATAGAAAATAATTTTAATAATTAGTTTCCAAAGGTCAAATTGACTAACGGTCATATAACTGTCGAAACCCAAATGTCTCATTATACTCATTTTATTAAATGAAATAGTTTTGTTGAGTATAAAATAAAATAAACCCCAAAAATTAGGGAACAATATTTATTCATAATTTTGGGTCGTTACATTCTTCCCTCTTTAAAAAAACTGCGTCCTCGCAATTTTAAAATTGGGCTTGGAAATTTCGTTGAAAGTCGCACATCAGAAAAAGTATCAGTAAAAATATTACTTTAAATGAAAGGAAGGGAAGTACAAAGGTCACCTGAGTTAACCCATATGAGGATTCCATGTTGGAAAGATGGATATGGAAGAGAAAACAATGGTTCATGTTTTGATGGAGAGTAATAGAAAACATTATTAGGAGAAAAATTAACCACAAGAAGATCACAAACATAATATGTTTTAAACGGTCTTTTATTACCCATTAGAAAACATAAACCCACAAATTTTTTGTTTTACATTCATTTTCATAATTTTGAGGAATTCATTTAGTACATAGAATAAAAATATAAGAAAATATACTTACCTTCAAGTAGAGTTTTATCCCATAATAAATTTTCACCAAGACTAATCTTTTCTCCAAACAATGAGCATTCAAAAAGACTTGGTCTCATCAAAAGCACAAGAATCATCTTCTAGAGAATCACATAATCCAAAAAATAATAACTATATTTTTCCCTTGTATTTAGTCATCAACTAAAACTAAAAAGGATAGTATAAGATCATATAATCCCAAAAATGGATAATCCTTTATAAAAATATATATGACTATTAATCTCCAAAATTAAACAAAATTACCCAATGTTCTAGAAAGACTATTCAATACACAATCACCCTTAAAATTCCTTAGAATAATCCAAACTAAGATTGGAACCCAAAACTCAAAAGTATTTAATCACATAGTCTTCCCCAAAAAAATCTTAACTCTTATCTCCAAATAACATCGACTAATATTAAAGTCTCATACTAAAGTGTAATTAACCTATTAACATATTATCTATGCTAGGGTCATCTTTTCCAGAAATTACCCAAATCACCATATGTCCACAATAAACCCATAAATTCTAACAAAAAAAATTCAACCATTCCTCCTCAATTTAAATCCTGTTGTATTTTATTTTTCTTAGGAATATAGTACTCTAAAAGAGAAAACATCGTCCAAAATAAAATTTACCATTTAATCACAAAATAATTTTCCTATAAAAAGGATATCCATTTGATAAACCATAAGCATACAAAATAAAATTATTCACGATCCAGAAAATAGAAGGTGTATTAGTCAGTCCGAAAGGCATAAAAACAAACTCATAATGCCCATATCTTGATTGGAAGGTAGTTTTTGGAATGTCATAATTCTTCACCCTCAATTGATGATAACCAGAACGAAGATCAATCGTAGGGAAGAATTGAGCCGCACAAATTTGGTCAAATAAATCATCAATTCTTCGAAGAGAGTATTTGTTCTTCACTGTGATCTCATTCAGTTCTCTAAAATCAATTCATAGCTACATCGATCCATCCTTCTTCTCCAAAAATTGAATCGGTGCTCTACAAAGAGAAACTCTTGGTCGGATAAACCCATTATCCAAAAGATAATGGATCTGTTCCTTTAATTCCTTTAGCTCACCATTTTCCTTCCTATAGAAGGTCTTTCACATCAGATGAGATCTAGGTACATGTTCAATGGATAACTCTACCTATCTTTTTGGGGGAGGTCTGGGTAACTCCTTAGGGAATATGTCAACATATTACTAAATGATGGAGAAATTCTCTAAAATAATAAACCGTTCATGAGAAAATTATTTCATTTATGAATCTTTTAACTAAAAAGTATTTTTTTGTCTTAATACTTCATGCTTAGATGATAAAATTTTTTCTATAACTTCTTTACAATGATTCATACAAAGCTTTCGATTAACCAAACATATCTATCGGGAGTGTCGTATCCAAGTGTGCAGTAAGGCCCATTTTTGTGTACCGGTTCCCGTTCGAGTCTAGCTCAAAGCAGTGTTTTAGGGTTTTACCTCTATGTATATCTGTGCCAGATCCACCTCTACTGGCTCGTATCTAGACACAGATGTATTTTCTTGATAAGCCACTTACTCAATACTGGCCAAAATTCAAGTAAGATTTACTATATTTAAACTTTTCTATTGGGTTATTCCTAATGTTTTCATATCCTAATTTCCATAAATAACTAAACTATCCTTTGATACCAACTCTGGCATCCCGCCTTTTTGTTACATAACATTTCATTACTTTTTACAAACAGAGGATCTTTAAAGTCTAGTGTCTTGGAAATCCAGAACACAATACATGAAAAAAACACAAAACATTATTCTAAACCACTTGTAATGATTCATCAATGGTTCATCATATATAAATTTATTACATCTCATATCCTAGAGATAGACATCAAAGGAAAGGGTGAGCAGAAGGCCCAGTATGGGTAAACAAGGGAATCAATGTAATAGTGGTATCAATAAGAACATGAATAAAAACATAAAGACATGAGCAATGATAGAATTGGAATATCATAAAGAAAATAACTTGGAACATAACTTGAATATGTGACTACAAAATTGTATTTAAAAATTCATGAACATATAACCAAGGTCCATCCCCAAGGTGCCATAAAAATTACAAAGGTTATTCACCAAGGTATCGTGAAACTTGTCATCTCTAGAGATTAATTCTTTAACCAATGCATTGGATGGAGATCATTGAGCACCCCTAATATGTCTTTAAATTCATGTGATCCACATATATAATAATCAATCATTTCATAAATAACCCAAATAGAATCAATGAAATTGGTTTCATTTCAAAATAGTGATGTTTAAAAAGACCTTAAAATGAGATCATTATGTCATTTATAACACATGGTAAGAGAGCGAGGGTTATATGTATGTCAATTCCAGAATCAAATATATCATATTCATATATTTATGAACACCCAATGAAACTAAATAAATCTTGGTATTCACATAAATAAAACTAGATAACTTCTAGAGAGAAAGACATAGAAATTTTGATGCAAAATTACCGCAGCATAACGGCAATATAACAAGGTTTTAGAAAACATTAAAAAGAGAGGGTACAAGATTAAACCACTAATAAATAACTTATATCACATTATAAATAAATAATTACATAGAGATAAGAACATGGTATGGAAAATTGAATGACATACCACATGAAAATGAAACATGAAAGGAAAGAGAAGATGTGATTACTTTTATGAAAACTTCGACAGCCTAACGGCGTCACATTTAAATAAAAAAACAAATTTATGAGATTGGAAAGGGTATATCAACAATTAGACATTAAATGGATAGCAATGAGAACATATAAGAATATACCCTCAACAATAATATGTGGAAACTAGAAGACACAACATAAAAGAAGTCATGTCTTAAAAGAGGAGGGTGAAAGGAACCCTTACCTTGAAAAGTAACTTTGAAAGCATGAAGGTCGGGACCCTGGGTGTACGGACCCGGTATTTGCTGTGAAAGACTTTAGAATATTCTTGATTTTATTCCAGAGCAGTGCCTTCAGACGACGTGTGATTTCGAGCCCCGATGTGGCCGGAATTGAGTTTTTAGTGTGTTCACACTGGAAACGCCAAATAAATGGGATAACCCATAAAAGGTGATTCAGATCAGAGATCCTAGTGTATGGATGGGTCTAGAATAGGGTGTTTACCCTCAGAATGACATAAAACATGTCAGCGCGGGACGTTTGGACCCCTCGCCCGCTTCTGGAACATTAAATAGATTAAATTAATTAATTAATTCATTTAATGTTGAAACGTAGGTATCTATTAAATGGTTGCTTGGATTGGAAAACTGAGGGTACAGTTGAGTTCGGAGCATGCCGTTTACCCTATGAGGGGTATTATTTTTGTGGGCGTGGGCCGTCTGTGAAAAATGGCCCCAGGGGCGTTTTCATAATTTGGTGCCCTCGGGCGTTGAGTTTTATAACTTTTGAACGGGGCCATGGATTAAATTTATGAGACCTCTATTGCATTCAGAGCATGGTTTTTAGCCTAGGGGAGGCTTAACCCCGACCCTGCCTAAATTTTGGGTTCGGGGCTGTTGGGCTGGCATTTCAGTGATTTGTACTTAAACAACCCCACCCCCTTCTTCTTCTTCTTCTTCCTCCTCAAACACTCCCCTCTCCTCCACCTCCGGAGAGGCAGCTCCGGCAAGGGGATCTCCGGCGAGGTGCAGCGGTTCTGACGGTCCGCACACGAAGCGTCGGGCTACACCCTTCGAGGTAGGGGGTTTATCGTTTTCATTTTCAATTTCCCGTAATATTTGAGCCCGATTTCCCCTACCAATTTGTTGCCCGATCATTTAACAAAACCCAGAATCGCATAGCACATGTTCTAAGATTTACAATGCTATTCTCGGATCAAAAATCCGAGTCTCGGGGTGCCTGGGGAAGCCCCGAGAAGTTCCGGACAAATTTCTGGTTTTCCGGCGGCTCCAGGCGGCGGACGACGGTCCGGGACGGCGGCGGCGGCAGCTTCCCAGGTGGCGCGGAAGCTCGGCGGGGCACGACGACAGCGTATCTCCCGGCAGCAGTCCGGGTTCCTCAGGTGGGTGGCGCGGCCCGGGCTTTCCGGCTGAGGGCACGACGTGCGGGTGTCGGTGAGAGGGGACGACCGGGGTCGCGATGTGCGACCCCGCGACTGGACAGAGACCCGCGCGACGCGGGTCTCCACGTGGAAAGACGACTGGCCGTGTCTGCCGGTCAGTGGCAGAGGCGCCCGCGTGGCACGCGGGCGAGGGGGTCTCATAGGAGGCGGTTGGGCTGCGGTCCCAGCGGGCCGGCCAGAGCGGGCCGGCTGTGGGCGGACCGGCCGGACCGGGCCGGTCCGGCCTAAGGGGGGTTTTCCCCTTTGGAATTTCCGACGCTAGTAGCTTTTTCTACGGGCCTCCATTTTGCACGCCGTTAGCGGCAGTGCGGACCTTGCGTCAAGAGGAACTTTTTGGGATGGTTTTGGGAATTTTTAATTCCCAAAATTAGGGGCCTCGGAGGCACGACGCGTCTTTAATTGTTTTGTCATTTTTCTGGGGGAAACATGTTTTGGATGATGCGGACGCATCCGACGTCCGTTTTGAGCACCGTCCGCGGCGTTGAGACCATGGAACTGAGGCGGAGGTTTCCAGTGCAATTTCGGGCATTGAGACTGGCTTTGAGGCGTGGGCCACATGGCCCATCTTTCGAGCTGCGTGCAGCGTTTCATGACTTTTTCATCGGACGTCCGTTCGGGGCGTGCAAGTAGTCGTTTCTGGATGTTTTTCGAAGGGGATTGCAATGGTGTAATCTGCCCGCCCTAATTCAGTATGATGGTGTGGGGACCACGAGGGTCGTTTGGGCGTCGATGGTGATTTTCCTTCTTTATCACCGGGCGATCGTTTTGGACTAGTGGATAGTCCATCTTGTGTGATTTTTTCGAGAGGATCGCAACGGTGCGATCCGTTCGTTGAGTTTTGGGACCGGGTTGCGGGTCCCACGAAGCCCCGCTCGTGTGCGGTGCGCCAGAATGCACCTTTTCTCCGGATATCCATTGCACTCAAGTGAGTAGTGATTTTGACATGTTTTCCCGAGGGGATCGAAATGGTGGGATGCGCCCGACTGTTTTCGGGGCCGAGGCTCAGGATCACGGGATGTCATTCAGGCGTGAGGCGGTGTTGGTGACATTTCCATCGGATATCCATTGGGGGTGAGTAAGTAGTCTATCTCGCGTGTTTTACCGTGAGGATTATAACGGTGCCATCCGTTTGGTTGTGCGGAGCCTCTTGCGCGATCTTGTTAAATGTGGAATGTGAAAGATGCCCCGGTGGCGGTTCTTCTGCCGTGTTGTAGTGGACTCTTGGCGTGTGATCGTGCACTCTTGGGAGAGTGTTGTAAGTGATTCAAGAGATGTGGTTGGCCGTGCCGGGGCCTTTGAGGTGGAGTTGTTACGTCACGCCTTCGCGTTGATGTTGGGTGTTGTGTGCACGATCGCCTTTGGGCTGGAACGAGGTATACCCTGTGAGTATACGGGAGCGCTTGGAGGTACGTGTGGTTTGTACCTGAGAATGTATGTGTGCTTGGTTGGGGTTGACTTGGGACCATAGTTTGTGTGGGCCCCATGTGCGTGTTGTGCTCTGCTTTATGTACTCTTGACTTCTCGCGACGTAGAGGGTCCCTCTGTGCTCGTTTGTTTGACCATCAGGGTGGAGTTTCCCCTAGCATGGTGCTCTTTTGTCTGACCAGTAGTGTTGAGTGGTCTCCCCATGGTCTTGTCCTTGATAGTTTGGCCGGTAGAGATGGTTTGGTTCCTCTGCTTTCTCAACTCTGAGGGGTTTCAGTACTGCGCTAATTTCACCGGACTGCGACACCGTTTGCGACTACAGGTGCTCGTGCAGCGTGGGTGTTTTCCCCTATTTCTAGGATGAGATGACTCAGTCCACTTCGACAGTGACTAGGTGTATTGGATCGGGATCTCCTTGTGAGGCCTGGGGTGTTTCTCCCATTGCTCCGTGTTCCCTGGTAGAGTTATTGTGGATTCGGTGTGACCAACACTTTATGCGGGCACCGATACTCTACCCATGAGGTTGTTCCCAATAGGGCTGAGGTTGTTTCTAGAAGGGCTAAGGTTGTTTCCAGCAGGGATGAGGTTGTTTCCAGAAGGGCTGAGGTTGTTTCCAGCAGGGCTGAGGTAGTTTCCAGCAGGGCTGAGGTTGTTTCCAGCAGGGCTGATGTTGTTTCGAGCAGGGCTCGTCAATGGGTTACCATCCAGCAGGGATGGCCAGTACAGCGGTGTTCACTGAGCAGTACCATCTAGAAGGGATGGCCAGAGCATTTCCAGGCTTACCTCCAGCTGGGCTAGGCAGTGATCCCCGATGTCGGGCTTACCTTCAGCGGGACTGGGCAGTGGTCCCTAATGTCGGTCTTACCTCCAGCTGGGCTGGGTAGTGGTCCCTGATGCTGGGTTACCTCTAGCTGGGATGAGCAGTGGACCCATGGCCGACTTTATCCGGGTCTCCCTCCAGTGGATTACCCTATTACAGGACTGGGCAGTGAGGCACCCGTCCACTTTCCGGGTCTCCCTATAGTGGGAACCCATTGACTTCTAGGGATCCTCTAGCGGGGCTGGGCAGGGGGTCGCCTGTCGACTTTGAGCAGACTTCTCGACTGTGGGGCAGTGTCGAGTTGTGGATGACGTTCCCCCAGAACTCTAAAGTACGAGGATATTTTCCCCCCACTGAGACACGTCCTTGTGACGCGACCTAAAATAGTTTGGGTGAGTCAGTGCCGCCCAAAGCGGATAGTGTTTTGGTGTGGTGGTTTAAGACCTTGACTTGTAGTTCATGGCAGATGTGTGGGATGCTGGGCCTCGATAGTGTTACTTCTAGGACTGTTGGCTACTCGCTTTTCTTGGCCTGAGCTACGGGACGAAGATCCCCTTACGACGTTGTTCGGGCTTCTTGATTGAGCATAAGGATATGTATATACCTTGTTCTAGTACCCACTTCTTGGGTTTGGTTACTCTCCTTCCAGGAGAGGCAAAGACGCGCAGGGTATGCCACGTGCTTTCCATGTCTAGCTTCTCATTGTTGTACGAGTCTACTCTCCTGCTATAGGTAGAGAAGACTCGACGGGAAGTTCATCTTCTCACCATTTCCAGATCCTTGTGTCTGGACGAGTCTGCCTTCTTTCCTATTATTGTGTTGAGCTGGACTCTCTGCTGTTACTCTTACTCCCCTTTCAGTTGCACTCCTCTACTTTTCATGTTCTCTCTACTGCTCACCCTTCGGTACCTCCTTTTGTTTCTCCCTCGAGCCTTCAGGGTATCCTACTGAGTATTTTTATACTCACCCATGCATGGTCTTTGCCTGCACTTGGTGTGCCCTTGCAGACAACGGGCATGTGGAGTGTGACTTCAGTGGAGCATAGGAGCTTGGGAGCTTGGACCGCATGCGGTGGTCGGAGTCGGGTTCCAGGTGGGGGACCTTTCCGGCTGTTTTTCCATTTGTTTACCTATTGCCGGGTTGTGGCACTTTGTGGTTGGGTACGTGTTTTTTCCCTTTTCCTTTTTAGTTTACCTTCGGCTTTCTTTGTACTGTTAGAGGTCGACGCACATTGTGGTTTATATATAGTAGTTTCTCTTTACATTACTTGTATTTTCTCTTTTACTCTGCACTTTTTCATTGAGTGTGTTGTGTGTGTGTGTACATGTGCTTAGGCAATGTCCTCCCTGAGTTGTTGTGCCTTCAGCGCTAGTCTCGAGCCCCTGGCATATGGAGGCGGGCTTGGGTATTTGTGGCCCGAGCCCAGGTAGGGTCGGGTCGTGACAAAGTGGTATCAGAGGCGGTTCGTTCCTTGGTACGTTGTGCAGACGTCCCTAAAAGAGGAATTGGTTTTGATTTAGGGAAACAGTGTTAACGTGTCTCGAGAGCGGCTCTCAGGCCAGGGAGTCTAGTGATGGTGCGGCGGCCGACGTATCCATTCACCAAGATATTTACAACCCTCTTGTTGACTCAGAATGCTGAGAAACTTGTTGTAGGGAAAATTTGTTTGTGCATCACATAGGATTGAGTCTCTGACTGTCCTTCTTGAGTCAGCTCCCCATTGTTGTTATTGCTATATACATATATGCTCATCTGACCGCGACACTCCTTGATAATATTCAAGATTTTTCCGTGAAGACAGCCAGCCACGATACCAACTTTGGTGTGTGATGACGACCATGTGAGCTACGAGTCCATAGTCCAGGACCCATCATGCGAGCCCCTTTCTCTGGGTGGGTCGGTAGCAGCACCCCCACCTGTTGAGCAGCAAGCAGTTTCAGTATAGCAGGCTGAGCTTGAGCACAGGTTGAGCATGCTCCGTGAGTTCCAGCGGAAGAGACCGCTGAGGTTCAGTGGTGAGCCAGACCCTCAGGCAGAAGAGGTTTGGATCGAGGAAGTGGTTCACCTTTTCAGGCTTGTGCAGACACTGATAGATTAGGGAGTGGCTTTGGCAGCCACCATTTTCTGCGGAGCAGCTTGGCGTTGGTGGAGTCTGCTGAATAATGTTTCTTAATGAGTCTTCGCATTCGTGGGACGACACTTAGTTGTTGTTTCGTGATGAGTTTTTTCCCTCCTGCTTGTGCTCCTTTCAGATTCAGGAGCTCCTTCAGATTCAACAGGGAGGGATGACGGTGACCGAGTATGCGGCTAGTTTTGCAGACCGTGCACGCTTTTACCCAGACTTGGTCCATGACGACAACATCTGAGCACGGAAGTTTGAGCAGGGTCTCTGCCGAGAGATTCGTGATGTCATAGTACCTTTGGCTATTTCCACATATGACAGGGGTGCTAGAGAAGGAATTGGTGATAGATATATTCCTGTCACATTCTAGAGATGGTGGTGGCAGTAGGCACATTGGAGCCGAGACGTCAGTCGCAACTAGCGGGCGGCGGCAAGCAGAACCTCGACGAAGGTGGCTTTCTGAAAACCGGACTCAGGGGTGTGGTCGTACACCATAGTGGCACCAGAGGGTACCAGTGCAGCCCAGAGAGAGTCAGTGCTATCCTTGTGACGGGCGAGGTCACTTGGCACGAGACTTCCCAACCCGAGTTGCTGGGAGCTTCAGGCAGGTAGCAGGCCCACCACCACCACAAAGGCAGTGCCGTAATCGGAGTAGTGCCCAGAGAGGTGGTTCTAGCAGACGAGTGGGAAGATCTGGTAGTGGGGGACGGCTTTACGAGGTCTTCCCATCACCACTAGGTGGTCCACATCTGGCTCCAGGAGCTGACATTTGGGACCACGGATAGCCGTGAGCTTTGGATGTCTATGATCCTACAGAGCAAGAGGTGATAAGAGGTACTCTCTATAGCTCTTATACTTATTGTAGTAGAACTGATAGAATTTGTGTGTGGAATGCTTTCCTCCCTGCTCCTTGCTTGAGGTGTTACCAGGGTGGTGTGGGGCGTCGGTGTAACCATGTGTTAGTATGATAAAAGGTGTGGGACCTTTTTCCTTTAGTCGATGGTGTTGACTCCTTCGCTTCCGAGCGTGTAAGAGGGCCTTGGCTGTGAGACATCAGTTGTGGAATCTTGCATGTCTAGATATCCTTGGGTGTTCCACTATATGGATATTCTAAATAAGGGAATCACCGGGCCTTATTCCAGGTGTGGGCAATGATTCCAGTCGTGACGTGCGACGTAAAGGTTCGGTCAGGGAGGTGAGCTACCCCTGAGAGCCTTCGAGCCATCTGAGATCGTGCAAAGGGATGGCGAGGTGCCCTACCACCTTTCCCTAACCCCAATGTCTGAAGTGGGTGCACGACATCGGCAAGGGATGACCTCGCATGAACGGATCAGTCATTTGGTCTGTGTGCGGTGGTGCAGAGTGGTGCATGAGTTCTTCTGGGTATTGAGGAGCCGGGTGCGGGCTGAGTACCCTGAGTTGTTCCTTAATTTTTCTTTTCGGGGATGAAAAGCATGAAGAAGGGAATGATGTAAGAACCCGGTTTTTGATGTGAAAGAATTTGGAATATTCTTTATTTTAATCTAGAGAAGCTCCTTCTAACGGCGTCTGATTCCGAGCCCCGGTGTGGCCGGAATTGCGTTTTCAGTGCGTTCACACTGAAAACGCAAAATAAATGGGATAACTCCTAAACAGTGATCCAGATCAGAGATCCGAGTGTATGTATGGGTTCGTAATGGGGTGTTTACCCAAGGAATGACATAAAAATTGTCTGTGTGGGACGTTTGGACCTCTCACCCGCTTCTGGAACGTTAAACAGATTAAATTAATTAATTAATTCGTTACATGTTGAAACACTGTTATCTCCTAAACGGTGCCTCGAATTGGAAAACCGAGGGCACCGTTGAGTTCAGAGCATGTCTTTTACCATAGGAGGGGTATAAGTTTTGCTGGCGCGGGCCGTCTGTGAAAAATGGCCCCAGGGGCGTTTTCGTAATTTGGCACCCTCCAGCGTTGAGTTTTTTAACTTTTGAACGGGGCCTCAGATTAAAATTCCGAGACCACCGTTGCACTTGGAGCGTGGTTTTTAGCCTAGGGGAGGCTTAACTCGACCCCGCCAAAATTTTGGGTTCGGGGCTGTCGGGCAGGCGTTTAAGTGATTTGTACTTAAACACCCCCACCCCACCCCCGTTCTTCTTCTTCTTCTTATTCTTCCTCAAACCATCCCCTCTCCTCCACCTCTGGTGAGGCAGCTCCGGCAAGGTGATATCCGGCAAGGCGCAGCGGTTCCGACGGTCTGCACATGAAGCGTCGGTCTACGCCCTTCGAGGTAGGGGGTTTATCGTTTTTGTTTTCAATTTCTTACAATCTTTGACCCTAATTTCCTCTATCAATTTGTTTCCCAATCGTTGAAAAAAGCCCAAAATAGAATAGCATGTGTTCTATGCTTTCCAACTCTCTTCTCGGATCAAAAATCCATGTCTCGGGGTGCCTGGGGCAGCCCCGAGATGTTCTGGCTGAATTTTTGGTTTTCCGGCAGCTCCAGGCAGCGGACGGCAGTGCGGGACGGCCGCGACGGCGGTGGCTTCCCAGGTCGCGCGGCGGCTCGGCTGGGCACGACAGAGGTGTAGTTCTCGGTGGTGTTCCGGGTTCCTCAGGCGGGTGGCGCGGCTCGGGCTTGCCGGATGAGGGCACGGCGCGCGGGTGTCGGCGAGAGGGGACGGCCGGGGTCGCGCTGTGCAACCTCGCGGCTGGATAGAGACCTGCGCGACGCGGGTCTCCGCGTCGAAAGCCGACCTGCCATGTCGGCCAATCGGTGGAAGAGGTGCCCGCGTGGCCCGGGGGCGAGGCGGTCTCACAGGAGGCGGCTGGACCGCGGTCTCCGCGGGCCGACCGGAGCGGGCCGGTTGCGGGTGGACCGGCCGGACCGGGCCGGTCCGCCCTAAGGGGGGTTTTCCCCTTTGGAATTTCCGACGGCCGTAGCTATCGCTACGAGCCTCAGTTTTGCTCGCCGTCAGTGGCAGCTCGGACCTTGCATCGAGGGTAACTTTTTAATATGGTTTTGGGAATTTTTAATTCCCGAAATGAGGGGCCTCCGAGGCGCGGCGCGTCTTTAATTGTTTTGTCGTTTTTCTGGGGGGGGGGGGGAACTTGTTTTGGATGACACGGATGCATCCGACGTCCGTTTTCAGCGCCATCAACGGCGTTGCGACCCTAGAACTAAGGCGGAGGTTTCCAGGGCAGTTTCGGGCATTGAGATTGGATTTGAGGTGTGGGACCCACGGCCTGTCTTTTGAGCTGCGTGCAGCGTTTCACGACTTTTTCATCGGACGCCCGTTCGGGGCGTGCGAGCAGTCATTTCTGGATGTTTTTCTGAGGGGATTGCAATGGTTCAATCCGCCTGCCCTAATTAGGCATGATGGTGCGGGGCCCACGAGGGCTGTTTGGGCGTCGACGATGATTTACCATCTTTATCACCGGGCGATCGTTTTGGACAAGCGGATAGTCCATCTTGTGTACTTTTTCGAAAGGATCGCAACGATGCGATCCGTTCGTTGAGTTTTTGCACCGGGTTGTGGGTCCCACAAAGCACTGCTCGTGTGTGGTGCGCCAGAATGAACCTTTTCTCCAGATATCGATTGCACTCAAGTGAGTAGTGCTTTGGACGTGTTTTCCATAGGGGATCGCAATGGTGCGATGCGCCCGAATGTTTTCGAGGCCGAGGCTTGGGATCACGATATGCCGTTTGGGTGTGAGGCGGTGTTGGTTACTTTTCCGCCAGATATCCATTGTGGGCGAGTAAATAGTCTATCTCGCGTGTTTTTCCGCGGGGATTATAACGGTGTGATCTGTTTGGTTGTGCAGAGCCTCTTGCGAGAACTTGTTAAATGTGGAATGTGAAGGATGCCACGGTGGCAGTTCTTCTACCGTGTTGTAGCAGACTCTTGGCGTGTGATCGCACACTCTTGGGAGAGTGTTGTAAGTGATTCACGAGATGTGGTTGGCCGTTCCTAGGCCTTTGAGGTGGAGTTGTTACATCACGCCTTCACGTAGACGCTGGGTGCTGTGTGCACGATAGCCTTTGGGCTGGAACGAGGTATACCCTGGGAGTATACGGAAGCAGTTGGAGGTACGTGTGGTTTGTAACTGAGAATGTTTGTGCACATGGTTGGGGTTGACTTGGTACCACACGTCGTGTGTGCCCTATGTGTGTTTCGTACTATGCTTTACATACTCTTGACCTCTCGCGACGTAGAGGGTCCCTCTGCACTCATTTGTTTGACCAGCAGGGTGGAGTTTCGCCTGGCCTGATAGCTCTTTTGTCTGACCAGCAGGGTTGAGTGGTGTTCACCTGGTATTATTCTCGATGGTTTGGTCGGCATAGATGGTTTGGTTCCTCTTCTTTCTCAACTGTGAGGGGTTTCAATTCCGTGCCCATTTCACCGGACTGCGGCACCATTTACCACTGCTGGTGGTCATGCAGCATGGGTGTTTTCCCCACTTTCTAGGATGAGATGACTCGGTCCACTTAGAAAGTGACTCAGTGAATTGGAGAGTGATCGCCTTGTGAGGCCTGGGGAGTTTCTCCCATTGCTCCGTGTTCCCTGTTAGAGTTCTTGTGGATTCGGTGTGACCAACACTTTACGCAGGCATCGATCCTCTACCCCGGAGGTTGTTACCAGTAGGGCTGATGTTGTGTCCAGCAGGGCTCAGTTTGTTTCTAGCAGGGCTGAGGTTGTTTCCCGCAGGGCTGAGATTGTTTCGAGCAGGGCTCGCCAGTGGGTTACCATCCTATAGGTATAGCCAGTACAGCTGTGTTCACCGAGCAGTACCATCCAGTAGGGATGGCCAGAGTAGTTCCGGGCTAACCTCCAGCTGGGCTGGGCAGTGGTCCCCGATGCCGGACTTACCTCCAGCAGGGCTGGGCAGTGGTCCCTGATGTTGGGCTTACCTCTAGCTGGGCTGGGCAGTGGTCCCCGATGCCGGGTTACCTTCAATTGGGCTGGGCAGTGGTCCCGTCACCAACTTTAGCCGGGTCTCCCTCAAGTGGATTACCCTGTAATGGGACTGGGCAGTGTGGAACCCGTCAACTTTTCGGGTCTCCCTGTAGTGGGAACCCGTTGACTTCCAGGGATCCTCCAACGGGGCTAGGCAGTGGGTTGCCTATCAACTTTTAGCAGACTTCTCGACTGCGGGGCAGTGTCGAGTTGTGGTTGACGTTCCCCCAGAACACTCAAGTACGAGGAGCTTTTCCCCCACCGAGACGCGTCCTTGTGACACAACCTAAAACCGTGCAGGCGATTCAGTGCCGCCCAAAGAGGATAGTGTCGAGGTGTGGTGGTTTAAGCCCTTGACTTGTAGTTCGGGGCAGACGTGTGGGATGCTGGGGATCGATGGTGTTAGTTTTGGGACTGTTGTCTACTCGCTTTTCTTGGGATGAGCTACAGGACGAGGATCCCCTTACGACATTGTTCGGGCTTCTTGATTGACAATAAGGATATGTATATACCTTGTTCTAGTACCAACTTCTTGGGTTTGGTTACTCTCCTTCCAGGAGAGACGAAGACGCACGGGGTATGCCACGTGATTTTCGTGTCTAGATTTTCATTGTTGGACGAGCTACTCTCCTGCTATAGGTAGCGAAGACTCGAAGGGAAGTTCCTCTTCTCACCGTTTCCAGCTCCTTGTGTCTGGAAGAGTATACCTTCTTTCCTCTTGTTGGGTTGAGCTGGACTCTCTACTATTACTCTTACTTCCCTTTCAGTTGTACTCCTCTACTTTTCCTATTCTCTCTACTGCTCACCCTTCAGTACCTCCTTTTGTTACTCCCTCGAGCCTTTGGGGTATCCTACTGAGTATTTTTATACTCACCCCTTCTTGGGCTTTGCCCGTACTTGGTGTGCCCTTGCAGACGATGTACAAGTGGAGCGTGACTTCAGTGGAGCATAGGATCTTGGGAGTATGGACTGCATGCGGCGGTTGGAATCGGGTTCCAGGTGGGGGACCCTTCCATATGTTTTTCCTTTTGTTTACCTATTTCTGGGTTGTGGCACTTTTTGGTTGGGCGCGTGTTTTTCCCCTTTTCATTTTTAGTTTACCTTCAGCTTGCTTTGTACTGTTAGAGGTCGATGCACTTTGTGGTTTATATATAATAGTTTCCCTTTACTTTACTTGTCTTTTCTCTTTTACTCTGAACTTTTTCATTGAGTGTGCTGCGTGTGTGTGTACATGTGCTTAGGTAAAGGCCTCCCCATGTTGTTGTGCCTTCGGCGCTGGTCGCCAGACCCTGGCCTATAGAGGAGGGCTTGGGGTAGTTGCGGCTCGAGCCCGGGTAGGGTCGGGTCGTGACATTGGGAGGCTTGAGGGCACCTTGGGAGGACTAATTGGTATGTAATGAGACCATAACTTCATTGGGGATTATTTGGAAATTAAATTAATGAGGGAATTACTTGGTATTTATTGTATAAGTGAGGGGACAAGTCATTAATGGCCAAGGGACACCTCATCGGTGGTATTGGGAAAACCATGGGCTTGCCCATGGTATTTTCCCATGTTATTGGCCACTTGGGACACCTCATACCTTATTTTACAATTCATAAGTCAACCAGAATTATTGCATGATTATTACATCCTTAATGTTGTCATTAAACTCCCGAAACTCAAAAACTGTATTTTCACTATTCCATGAAAATTCAACTTTCTCAGAAAAATCCCAAAAATTCACCTTAACAAAATATTGATGCTATTATTTCCAAAATGAACTCCATTATATGAAAATTATTTTCTAAATATTTTTAATTTAATTTTTAAAAAAAAACACTATTCACTAAAAATTCAACAGTTTCAGAAAAATCACAAAAATTCACCTTAATCAATATTGATGATATGATTCCAAAAATGAACTCCATTTTATGAAAATAAATTTCTAAATATTTTTAATTTAATTTTTAAATAAAAAACTCTATTCTCTCGAAAAAACGAATACTTAACCAATAATTTATGAAACAGTTATTTACCTATTTTATTGAATCACATTACATAATCAAGGTAGCTAAATTATATTAATACTTTTTTATGTAAGGTTACATAATCCATTTGATCACATTACTAATCGTTCGCGGACACCGTTAAGGGAAAGGGGAACAAAATGTTTCTTGAATGTGAGGCTTCGGCTGGAAGAATTATCAGGAAAGGGAAAACTGCTCATATATCTGCAAATCAATATGTGGTTGATGAAAGATTGAAGCTGTGCCGATTTTTGATTATCACTCGTGTGATAACTGAAAAAGGGATGAAGCCTTGGAAATTCTAGGAACTCTCCACACGACTCACCAAGATCTGGGGATTTGTTGATTGGAAGATGACGACGATGGGTCGAGGGTTCTATCAAATCCTCTTCCCATCGGATGAATTGAAGCGACTGGCCTGGAGTCATGGATCTTTTCCTCTCAATCCTAGCATTCTAAGAATTCATGAATGGGATCGGAATTTTAATCCCAATTCAATAAAGAATTCTTATGCTCAGATCTGGATCCGGGTATTTAATTTAAACCTTCTTTACTGGAATCCCCAAATTTTATGGGATATTGCTTCATCGGTTTAGAATCCCATCAGGCGTTATGGGCACTCTGAAAAATCCTACTTTTGGACATTATTCAAGAATTTTAGTTGAGTTTGACATGTCCTCCACCCTTGTGGAAGAAGTTGTACTGACTACAAATGATGACACAATTACAGTAGGTATTATTTATGAAAGGAAGCTGAAGTTTTGTTTGAATTGCTTCCTTTTCGGGCATTATGCCCCTGATTGCAACAGGAATAAGCATTATAGTCTGTGTAATGTTCGTGGACATGTGGATGACAACTGTAGGTGGAATAGGGGAACTGACACTGTTGTACCCCCTGTCTATAAGGATCCCCCTAATAAAACTATGATGTAGAAGGCTGGGAGCTCGAGGTCAATGGAGAATGTTGTTGATTGTAATATAGATAATAAGGCCCCTTTTAACCTTGAGGAGGTAGTCAGGATTAACACTGGGACTAAGGAACAGGGGGAGGGAATTGCATCAGTTCCTGATATTGAACCTGTCCCTACTGAGCAAGGCCTGGTAGGTCATGATGTCACTTTGAAAGAAGATGTTATCTTATAGGTTAATAAGTTGATCTCAGATGATACTGCCCAAGTTTCTGATGGCATTCTAAATACAGAACACACCTTGAATACTGATATGGAATCGCCCAATTTGGGAGAACCATTGACAGTAAATTTTGATAAAGAGACAAAAAGAGTGTTACCTGCTTCTTTAACTACTGTCTCAATTGAATCCCCCAACATGTTCTCTTTACTAACAGTAGCGGAGGATGATGATGATTACTCCCCTTATATTGAAGATGATTCCCCTAGAAGGAATGTATCAAGTGTTATTTATGATCCTAGCACTAGTCTCAGGTCAATGAAAGGAGTATCTTATTTTGGAATTGCAAAGGGATCGGGAACTCTCTCACGATCAGCACCCTTAGGCACATTCCCATGACCAAAAAGCCTTTACTAGTTAGATTAGCTGAACCATAGATGATGTTTGACCAATGGGGATCATTTTAATGGTCTTCTCTTTCATTATACCATGTTGATACTAATTTACCTTTAAATTATTTTGGGTCCTTATGGGTGATCAAGCATGACAGTGTCTCCCACACCTCAGTTGCTTTAGACTCTCAATCGGTCACTCTCAATTGTTCTTTCAATAATGTCCCCCCTCCCTGTTACATTTTTATATGATTTTAACAGTTAAATTATAATACAATCGCTTTGGAGAAACTTAGATGATATATCTGAGAACATGGTGAATAGTTGGATTCTGATTGGTGATTTCAATATGGATCTAAGACCTGAAAAAAAAATGGTCAGAAATTTTGTCGTGCCTCAGCCTAGGATCTTTCTGTTTTTATTGATAAATGTGGTCTTCTTGAGCTCCCAATTTCTGGACCTGAGTTCACTTGGATGTGATACACTAAAAATGGGCAGAAAGCTAGTGTGTTGGACATGTGTTTTTTATAAGTTGATGATAGGAATAAGGTAATTAACATCTCTAGGAGATCTCTTCCCAGATTAAATTCCGATCACAATCCTATTATTGTGGATATTAGTTTATGTACTCAAAGGTCTACCCATCACCATTTTATGTTCAATAATTCTTGGTTAACTATCCCAAGTTGTAGGGAAGTTGTTTTGGAGGCATCTAAGGTGGATTTTTTGGGTATTATTTCTCACTCCTTTTGTAGAATGCTAAAATTTAAAGGTAAAATTGAAGAAATGGAGTAAGGAGACCTTCTCCTCCATCTACACTGATATTCAGGAGGCTGAAATGGTTCTTTTAAATTGTCAAAAAGAAACCTCATTGTAGGAATTTCCAACTGAAAATGAAATTAAAGCTTCTTCCAATCTGGAAGAGCTTATTGATTTGAAGGATAAGTTATCAAAAAATCAATTTAACATAAGGTGGGTGAAAGATGGAGACAAAAATTCAAAACTGTTTCTCGGTATGAATAGAGAAAAATGTGCTAAGAGATCTCTTCAAGCGGTCACCATTGATGGAAATCTCTTTTCTTCTAAATTGGAAATTTCTAATATGACATTTAATTATTTAAAACAATTATACACTGATTGTGATGAAGAGTTATCTGATAATATCCTTCAATGCTTTGAACCCTCCATTGAAGATGAGAATAATCGAAGGCTGGTTGAAATCCACAATGACAAAGAAATTCATGATGCTCTATTCTCCTTAAATATTGAAAGTGTGGCAGGCCCTGATGGTTTTATGAATAAGTTTTTTATGTTCTATTGGGACATTTTGCAGGTTGATGTAACTAATGTTGTTAATGAATTCTTCAAATCAGCTTATCTCCCATTTGGAATGAATGTTGACATGATCTCTCTTATTCCCAAAAAGGACAATGCTCTTCACATCAAATATTTTAGACCAGTTGCTGTTGGGAATACTATTCCAAAAAATTTTAGTAATATTTTATCCCATCTTTTGGGTAAGGTTTCTAAAGGTTTTATATCATGCAATCAGTTTGGATTCTTTCCTGGGTGGAACATTCAAAACTGTTTATGCACTGCCTCAGAATGTATCAATGTGATGAAAAGAAAGGTTATGGATGGAAATATGGCATTGAAATTTGATATTTCAAAATCCTTTGACACTATTAGATGGATATTCCTTTTCCAATTCTTCGAATGCATGGGTTTTCACAAAAGTTCATTAACCTTGTCAGATCCATTCTTTCTAGTGCCATACATTCAATTCTTGTTAATGGATAACCTAGGGGCTTCTTTCAATGCTCAAGAGGTGTTAGGCATGGTGATCATCTTTCTGGTCAGCTTTTTTCCTTTGTAGAATATTATTTGAGTTGGTGTCTCACTGATCTTTCAAAATTTGGATGGTTTTAGAGGATGAGAGTTCAACGTGATTTGTTTGCTCCCTCACATCTGTTCTATGTTGATGATATTATTCTCTTTGGAAGAGCTAAAAAATGTACCATTTCTTGCATTAAATGAATTTTTTCTCACTATCAAGAGGTGTCAGGTTAGGTAATCTACTGGAGTAAATCCTCTGTCATGTTTGGTAAGGGTATCCATGTCTTGAAGCATGTCAGAGTGGCTCAGAAACATGGGGTCAAGAAAGGAATGTTTCGTTTTATCTATCTTGGTGTACCTCTGTTCTGGGGAAGTATCAAGAGGGTATATCTAGATAATATTGCTCTAAAAATTGTGAATCAACTATCCAATTGGAAAGGGAAAAACTTGTCTCAGGCGGGGATGATTTGTTTAGTGAATTCGGTGATAACATCGATGTTTGTCTACTCTTTTTCAGTTTATCTGTGGCCCAGGGTTTTGATTAAAGAGATTGCTTGGAAGATCCAAAACTTCATTTGGACGGGTTCGACTTATGAGATGAATTTGATTACTGTGGCATAGAAAGATTGTATTAAACCCATTAATATGGGAGGAATGGGTGTCAAGGATATCCGGCTATTCAATGACACATTGATAAATAAGTTCACATAGAATCTAATTGCTTTTCCTGATAATTCTATGTATTTACTTCAAAGTAGATTTATAGATAAGTTACATAAAGGGAACTCAACTTATCTATGCTCATCCATTTGGCCAGCACTTAAGAAATCCAATTCTGAATTGATGTTAACCTCTAAATGGATGGTGTCCAAAAAGTATGCTCTTAATTTTTGGACCACCCACTGGATATCAAGGACTGTTTGTGATTTTATTGAAATCCCTAACCCTTTAAAGGATTTTACTATTGATTAATATTAACTTAACCCATCTATTATCTGTAATCTCCCTAGTCAGGTTATTTGTGAAAATGATAAATACTCTATTCAAGATTCTGATTCGCTCATCTGGATGGGTAATTTGAATGGGAATTTTATTACTAGAGACTGGTACACAAATCTATGTGGTCATTTTGTGCATCCCCCTCACTGGGTTATTGATTTCCAAAAGTCTTTCATTCCTCTAGCTGCTACATTTCTTATATGGAGGATATGGAGAAAAAGGCTTCCTCTTCAAAATGATTTGTAGAAAATAGGTGTTAACCTTGCCTCGGTTTGTTTATTCTGTCTACAAGAGGCTGAATCTTATGATCATATTTTTCTTACATGCAAATTTTCTACGAGGATCTGGATTTATTTGTAGGACAACTTTCATTGCAGCCTCTCCATGACGTTCCTTGAGGACATGTTCTGCTCACTGCGTAATGCAGAATGCAGTTAGCAGATTTTTTCGCTGCTATATGCAGCTGTGGCCAGTTAGTTCTCCTGTATTTGGAAGTCCAGAAATGAGCTCATCTTTAAGAACAATATTCCATCCTTCCATGGCAGTATCTTGGCGATACATTAAGCAATTCGAACTGCTTCTTACATTCAGACAGGGGAAATGAAAAATGATGTATCTGATTTAACCCTACTCAGGTTTCTTGGTGTCAATAGTAGGGTAAAGAAGCCTCGAATGCTGAAACATGTGAGATGGATCCCTCCTATTTCACGGTGGCTGAAGGTTAACATTGACGGTGCAGCATCGGGAGCACCTGGTCTAGCTGGTTGTGGAGGTGTCTTCCATAACCATAGGGGATTTGTCAAAGGATTCTTTTTTCACTACATTAGAAATTCTTTCTCTTTGGAGTCGAAATTATGGGCAATTATTAAAGATATCAGATACGCTATTTTCTTTGGATGGTGTGATATTTGGATTGAATCTGATTCATCCACAGCGGTTCAAATTCTTCAAGATGGTTCTCAGAATGTGCCATAGAGGATGCTTTCAGCATGGGTAGAATGCCTTCGTTTATCTGATTCCATATATGTTGAAGTACTTCATGTTTATCATGAGGTGAATCAAGATGCTGACGCTCTTTCAAAATGAGTGATTCTGGAGATAGGCTCAAGTTGGTCTTTTGTTGCTCCGGAATTTTGTGATCGCTTTGTTCAAGCTGATTTGCATGGTCATTTTTATACACGCCTTTGTAAAACACCTTTATGAACATTCTTGTAAATTTTTCCTTTTATATTTAATAAATTTCAAAGGACAAATCTCTCCTGCCTCCTGACTTTCTTTGTATTTATCCGGACATTTGAAAATTCACAAACTTCACCATAAGAATAAATCACAATTTTTATTTAAAATCAAATTATTACACACGGACGTTACAGTCTTGTTACATATCCCTTATAACACCAACATATAACCTAAGATTAAGGTGTGCTAGGCTGATAGAATCCTAGGGAGGCTCAGCCAGCATTGCCCGAGTAGTGATTTCTATCCGCATCCACTTCTTGCAAAGGCGATCCCATTCTAGCTTCACACGATGAAGTTCTTCTTGGGTTTGGTCCAAAGAAAATCCCAAAGGTTCTACCTCCTTACCAGGTTCCGTTAGATGGGCTTCGATCAGCCCGAGACTACCGGATTGGGCCATCTAATCTTCTTTCTATATTAATTATGATCACTTGTATTTATGGAAAATAATTGTAAAAATTAGTTTCCAATGGTCATATTGACCAACGATCATATAACAGTCGAATCCCAATGGTCTCATTATACTCATTTTATTAAATGAAATAGTTGTGCTGAGTATAAAAAAAAATAACCCACAAAAATTAGGGAACAAAATTTATTCAAAATTTCGTGTCGTTAAAATGTACCACCTATTTTCACTACAATAAGTCAAAATGGATAACCTTATCAGTATCATCGAATCTGGTAAGAGTTAAAATGGATAATTTTAATTTCAAAAAAATAATTTCAGTGAAAATATTATTTAAGAAGATTAAAATTCAATTAAAAATAAATTCAATTGACACATTAACTATAAAATAAAATGCCAAGATGGCATGAAAACTAGTTTTCCTACTCATTCAAAGTTACTACACATTGAAAAATTACCCTGATATTACAATCGTAAAATATATGCATTAATAAAATGATAATGCAATAAAAATATACATGAGCTACCAAAATGATGATCTTGTTGATTTTTTGTCTTGTTGTGCAAACCCTTTGATCTATGAAGTATAAAAGTGATCATATGCACACTTTGATTTTACCCCAAGGATAGGCACAACCCACCGTGATAAAAACACACACAACCTGAGTAATGGTACAGTGTAGTAGGAATAAAACAAGGGGTATGAATCGACTTATTGTGTCGTTCAAGGGATTTAGAGGGGAGGAACGACTAGTCGGGACACTACAGTGCAAGGAAGGATGTAGGCGACAATGTCGACTACTATGGATGGAGGAGGTGATGGCGTGGGGTGTTGTAGCAGAGGAGGGAGGCGTAAACTTTTATTCAAAAAAGATTTGAGGAAGAGAGGTTGTCTTCGGTGGGTTCTTCTGTTAGAGCTTTTATGCTCCCATTACTACACGTTGAACTTGTGAAGAATAAAATTTCCTCTGTATATCCTTCTCCCCTAAGTTGAAAGAATGCCTGGTTAAATTATGGGATGATGATATTTTAGATTCAAAATTTAAACTTCAAATTATCTAAATTTTAAATAATAATAATATTAATATAATTATAATTATATACATATATATTATACAAATTATAGAAATAAATAATAATAAGATAATTTTATATCGGTAAGTATGTATATATATATATATGCATATGTAATTAGATATACTAAAATATAGATATAATGAGATAAAAGTATGATTACACATATTATAATATTAATAATGTTAAAAATTAATAATATATTATAAAAATAAGAAACTAATAATATGAATACTACTATTATTAACAATAATAATATTTAAATTGATATACAATTTTATATATTAATAATATAAAAAAGTAACATATATGCTAATAAATATAAATAAGCTAAAACAAAACTAATATTAGTGAAACTACTAAAAATAATAATATAGTGTTAAATATTATATATAAAATTTATATAAACAAATAAAACAAATACATCAGTAATATTTAATTAATTAAATAAAATTAAAAAATAATAATAAAATTACATAGAAACTATCGAAATAAACTAAAAATTGTAAATCGGTTAAACTATTTAATTAAAACTATGTTATAAAATTATAAAACATTTATTGAAATCCATGTACCACAAATCCATCACACATAAACATTTTCATTCCTAGACAAACCAATCATAAATAATACACAACTAAGCCAGTAGACAAATCAAAACAACAAAAATAAACGTTCAAAATTTTTCAACATCTTTAAAATACATAATATCCTGATTCATTTATAATTTTAATTTTCAAATATAGTTTCCCTACCACTAACATTCTTTCCAAAACATGTACTTGCACTCATACATCAGTGTTACCCCCATGCCATCACTTTCATCACTCAAGACAATTCATTGACAATGTTATGCTCAATTCTTATATACAAGTATGATTACCATATAAAATATATGAATTTCACATCTACACTAGTAGAAATCCAACGAACACACCAATATTGAGGATTACATTATGGTCAGATGTTTATAAGGGTTAGGGGTGGTAGGTCATACATTTTTTTGACAATTTTTTGGAAAAAACAAGGGTAAAATCATAAAAACTATGTATGAAAAATATCAATCCATGTTTATCCATCAAACTATATGTCCCAACATGTAAATAATTTCTTATCCCAATAATATGATAATCTAATGCCTCTCTAATATTTGTGATGTTTTCTTTCACTCTCTCATTTGTTTAACGGAAAAACCCACTCAAACATAATGGATAGTTAAAGAGGTGGGTATCGCATTCAAAAACCAAGAAACATATATAAATCAATATCCCATGAAAAAGGAAAAATGGACTATAATTAGTACAATCATAGTGAATATAGTTCATGTAGAAAACTCTCTAGCTTCTGGAGTAAAGGGTCCTCACTTTTATAAATATCTATAAAGATGAGGGTTATCGTGTAATGAAAAACAATGTATTCATTTTTGAACATAAAATAATCTAAAATCCCATATTAAAATATATATAAATCATGTGTCTACTATGAAATGTAATAAATATAGTCATAATGAGATAATGTTGATTGATGTGAATCAAATGAATCATTGCTCCTCAAACAACCCTCTCCATGAATAAATATCTTAACCACACTTAAATTGAAAATCATCTTGAAAATATTAAAGAAATGTGTAGGGAAGTGTATCGGATGTGCGATTATGCTAAAATGGGTTCTTCATTAATTCTGAGGGATACATGACGTAGAAAATGAAAGGGTGGATCAGTGGTTCAAAAGGCTAAAAAATCAATCAAATTCCTCTATCATTTTAGTGAAACTTAAAAAATTATGATCACATTGATGGAAACACATGGAATATTCTAGAAGTCATGACATGGATGAGATACCCTCAAGAAATAAATAAATTTTAAGGGATATAAATAGGTACATTTTCCTCATGGATATGGAAATAAAATGTTAGATATCATAGAGGAGTATGAGACAAAATAAGTGTGAAAAATAAACAAGTGTTGGGAAAATATTTTCAAAGCATAGACTAATATCAGAAATCCTAAAAATTAGGGTATTGATAATAAAATCATGTCAAATATGAATCATGTGGTCAAGGTGGATAGTAGACATGTCACTTTCAATGACAGTGCCAAAGATATTATAATCGGTCTTTATGAAATTTTTAATTCTAATACTGTTTTAATTTTGAACATTTTATTTGAAGATGTATTGAAATACACTCTTCTTAGCAGCACAAAACTATTTGATGATGGTTTTCATTTCAAATATAAAATTAACACCTATATTGTTTTTAATTTTAAATATTCTTTAGTTTTCACTATTTTAAGAAACGATAATGTTTATACTATAAATTTAGATTCATTGTCTTCTAAAAATATTTTCAATCTAAGAATAATTAACAAATAACCTTGGTTATGGAATTGGAAACTAGTCCATTTCAATACTAACTCACTTAGAAATCCAACTAGACAGGGTTTGTAAAAGATCTACCTAAACTAGAATTCCTAAATTATAAAGTCTCAAAGACATGTAAAAAGGGAATAAATGAAAATGTTATTTTAAATAAAATAATGATGTTTCAACTTCTCAACCTCTAGAGTTAGTTTACATGGATTTGTTTGGGAATTATAGAGTTTCCAGCAAAAATGGAAAGAACAATGTCTATTGTAACACCCCGAGATTTTATATTTCATTAATGTCTTGTGTTGTACACTACACCAAAAGGATCTTGCACAACATGCATCCCGGACTTGGTGTGCATTACACGCAATCACGACCTTTCACAATAGCGTGTGTTGTACGCAATATTGAGTTTCTCTAAAAAAAATATGTTATATGAACTACCCTTTATGAGTAGTATCAACTACATTTTGATTTTTATAACATTATTATTCATCTTACACATTTTCTAGAACATCGTATGAGAACAAAATCAATTTTTTGAGTAAAATAAGTATTTTTAAAAAAATGTAGTTTTGCCGCCTTTTGATGGCGCACCCACTTTAAATCTTGTTTTTGAAATGTATATAAGTTAAATTTGACAAAATAAAATTATTCTTTGGAATCAGAATACAAAAAATTACTTTTGATAAAATTTTCATATTATTCTGATTACTTTCATATTTTAATGACTATTAAAACACGCTATATTATAGTTAAAAACAACTTTTTCATCGCAATAATTTATATGATTAGATTATCTTTTTATATGGTTTTAAAGTGTAATTAGAATACATTTTTACCATTTAATCCAATGTTTGTCATTGGAATTAATTTCACTTTGAAATTGGATATAAACAAGAATCAATCATTTGATAGTTATTGTTTCTTAAAAAAACACGCTATTTGTTTTGATAACGGGAATTAATTTCAAAATTAATTAATTCCACTTATATGTTATTAATTTGTCAAAATAGACATAAATTTTGAATTCAGAATATCATATAATGCTTAGGCATAATTTTTGGTATTTCTCGGAAAAACTGCAATTTTCGATAAATAGTGAAACCACTTAGTGGTAGTTAAAAAACTGACTTTTTAATTTAAATGAAATTTTACCACTTCTATGAATTGAATTTAAAAAATCCGAGAGACACGGTTAATATCACGGATTAAAATTTGGTTCAATGAGAAGAAAATAATTTTTGGCGAATAGTAACTTTTCACTTTTTTTACCACAGTTAAAAGTAAATATTGTAATTAAGGGTAAGAATGATATTATTATTACCATAACACATGTACTAATTATATTTGATAAGTGTAATTCGACCAAAAACAACCTTAGGAATAAAATATGACCATTTAGGCCCTCTTGTATTAGATTAGGACATTTATTATTAATTTATTTAAAGGAGGGGTAAAATAGTTAAAATCAAAGTTTAATAACTAAATAATTTTTAATATAGGGTTATACATAAGATAAATTCGACTATAAATATTAATTAGAAAGATAAAATTATTTCCTATATAATGGTGTTTTATTTATAATTTTTAGACATTAAAAAAGTTAATTTATTTATGACTCAATGATGATTCAATAATTATCTTATTAATGAAATATTGACATAATTGATGTTATAAATACCCAAATACATGTAATTTGAGACTTTTTATGAATTCCACTAATTTTATAGGTTACTATGACATGTTAGTATTGATTTAATTAACTTTTTTAGAACTAATAATTCTGATATTATTTTCACAAAAATCAATTACCAAATAGTGTCAAAATTGACATAAAATTGTTTTTTAAAAAAATATTATATTTTTAATAGTAATTATATTCCTCAAAATCTATGGTTCAGAAAAGATACTTATATAATGATAGGTGTATCATTAAAGGACCACATGGGGGTCTCTTGGATGTATATGGTATGTTTATTAACTATATAATATAAAAATACAAAGTGGCATGGTAAATGTCAATTTAATTAACTAAGAGTTAAAACTAAAAGATAAGGTTAATATAATGACCTAAATTTGTCCAAATTATATTTGATGAGAGGATTTAGACCCATACAAACCTTATCTTCGAAATATATCAATTTTGAGCTATTAAAACCAAATATGACTTTATAATAAAAATAAAATTTTTAGTTTTTCCAAAGGTGCCTCTCTCCTCCCTAATAAAAGGGAACCTCCTCCCTCTCTTCCTCACACCACTTTGAGCCTTCAATCTCGGCCAACCCCTGAAAAATTATCTTCTTAACTTCCATAGAAACATCTTATAGGTTCTGGTATTCTTCAAAGGCCAATTTTAGTGCCCTAATAGAAGGTCTCAAAGAGGCGCTTCAAAGAAGAGGTAATGTCTGTTACCGATATATTCAACTTTATTTATTTTTCCACTTATTATTCTTTAGTTGTTTCAATATAAAGTAATAATATCAGTATCACTCATATACAGATATGTTATTATAACTATTAAACAACCCTATTTCACCATCTATCCATCCTACGGAAAAGGAAATCATCGCGCGTGCGTACGTACGGAATACCGTCTCCACGTCGTGGTGTAATCTATTTTCCACCACCACATTTCTTGGATGGGTATAATGGTGTAAATAATAACTATATATGATTTTTTTAAAGTGATATTGATTCTGAAATAGTATACATACACTCCAATACAATTCCACGATTATGGGAACGATATCATTGCTCGTGCGGGCGTACGGGCTACCGTCTCCACGATGTGATGAGATTCATTCTCCATGTTAACCATACATGAATGATCATAAAGTTTATATATTGAATAACAATGAAATATATGAAATAATAATTCTAATGTATTTATGTATATATATGTATGTCATCTATTTAGTTTCATTCAATTCAATAAAAAAACAAAACCAGCGTTCATGCGTACGTACGGCCTACCGTCTCCATGAACGGTGTATTTCATTCCTTTTATCGATCTATAATATATATATATATATATGTATATGATGTATATATATTATATATAAATCATGTTTTACATTTTGGAATTAGTTAAATAAGGATATAAGTAAGAATATCAAGAACGACAAGTTGAAACACATACGATAAATGAAATGGTTTTACCCGAAACACTACTTTCACAAGGAATTTACAAAAGAACGGGTAATATAAAGTCATAAGTGAAACATATATGATATAATAACAATGAATATGATTCTTTAATAAGTCAATGACATTATTTAAATCATTATACAGGAGTTTCGGATACGTACGAAGCATATCAGACCTAAGGTAAGGGATAACTATTCCAATCTCATTCTTATCCAAGATTGTTTATTAATAAGTATTTACTACGGTTATTGTTATCATCCATGTCCATGTTTCCTAAAAAAGATTTCATGTATGTTTAAAGTCCTTTTTAATCATTTTTTACTTTTACTACATGGAATGTAAGAATCTTTCTTTTTTTACCATACGAGGTACTTTTTGACTTTTCCCACAAAAGTACGAGAAGAATGTTATTTTTAACTTATACGTCGTGAACAGATTTTTACGGTTTCATAACACCTCATTTTCATGAAGATTACTCTATAATATTTTATGACTATTTTAGACAAAATACTTGTATTTAAAAGTGCATGGAATTTTGTGAAAAGAAAATGATTTTGAAGAAGAAAGGATATTTTACTCAAGAATTCATTTCAAATGTTTTATCAAAACCATTTTTCCATCTAAGATAAAATAATTTCATATGTGTATGTTTCAAGTTTAATTTCTCTATGATTTAAATGGTTTCACATTTCTTATGATGAAATGTCCATTTGTTTTATATGGATTTCGAAATGATGGGATGATGTTTATGAAACCCATTTTATTCTTTGGGTTATGATGAATGTTTTAAGTTTATTTTGTGGAACAAGTAAGAATGATTTCATTATGTGATGGGTGGGAACTATATTTCCCTCCAATGCATTGGGTAATTATTTATATCTCATGAGATAGACATGGCTGTAATGGTAAGATAATCAGGTTCAGTGTTACAGGACTGAAATGAGGAGTGAACTCGATTCAGAAAGGGACTTTTTCCACTAAGATGGTCTTAGAAGCAATGCCTTGGCTACTATGGAAATAATAACATGTTCATAATGGTTTCCATAATTAAATTTCTTATTCCCAGGATATTGTATCATTATTGATGTTCCCTTATGATATATGCCTTACATACGTCCAAGATTCATGTCTTTGCACAAGATTTTGATGTTTAGATTTTATGTTCATGTTTTTGCATTAAAATGTTTATGGATTGTTTTATGTTCTCTATGTTTACCCTTAATGGGGATTTGAGCCCACCCCTTTTATGTTTTATTTTCCCCGGGATATAAAGAAAGGTTTTTGGTACGAAAAAAAGGGGGATGATCTTTATTGGGAGATGTTTAAGATCTTTCACCATTATTAGAAGATTATATTCCGAGTTTCCAAAGACACTAAACTATTAGGGTCCTGGTGTGTCTATTTTTTATGTATTAATTTTTTGGAAAAAGTAATGTAATTTCCATTTACTTCAAGCTTCAGGTCTCTACAGTTGGTATCAGAGGGAGGTTTAGTCAACCTTTGGAAACTAAGATGCAAGAACTTTAGTGAGATCCCTAGAGATATTTCTAAGGTATGTCTAGGGATGTCCCTAAGGATAAGTATACATATAGGATAAAGTCCTAGAACTATGGTAACGATATTAGAATTTAACCTAAGCTGTTAGATATTGAGGGTACTCCCCCTTTATTTTGTTGTTTTCCCTAGCATGATTTTTTCCTCTCACACTATTTTTTTTGGGTTTGAGAGGATGGCTGGAACCCGAAGGAACCGTGTTGATCAATGCAATGATTTTCCTCCTGAACAAACAAATGTTATTGGAGATGGAGTGGAAAATCATATTTCTATACATACACAAGCTATGAATCATTCTGTACTTCCAAATGTGCAGAGAAGGGAACAATATTCCATTGAGTCCTTCATGAGGCAATGTCCACCTTTTTTTAGTGGGTCTTCTGACCCACATGTTGCTGAACAATGGATCAGTAACACTGAAAAGATATTTTCAGTTCTTCAATGTTATGAACATGATAAAGTCATCTTAGTAGTATATCGTTTGGAAGGTGAAGCTGATCAATGGTGGAATATTATCAAGAATATGAGGCCAAGAGATGAAATTGAGTCCTTGGAATGGGACGAGTTCAAGAACTTATTTTTCAATAAGTACTTCCCTCTTATTCTTCAAACAAAGATGGAGAAGGAGTTTCATGAACTAAATAAAAAGGATGATGAATCTGTTGGTGTATACGAAGAGAATTTTACAAAGCTTGCAATGTATGCATCTGGCTTTATCATCCAACCTGAAAGTAAAGTTGATCGATTCTTCAGAGGATTAAAACCAAATATTCAAAGGGAATTAGCTATAAGAGACTTTAGTAGCTATGATGAAATTGTGCATTGTGCTATCAAGGTAGAAATGAAAGATGGTGTTACTTATCAATCTCATGGTTTTGATAAGAAACGAAAGATGGAGTTCAAGGAGAAATCTCAGAATAATGGTTAAAAGAAGATGAATGTTTCCTTATGCTCAAAGTGTGGAAAGAAGGATGCTGGAGATTGTCTTAAAGGGACTAGAAAATGTTTTAAGTGTGGAAAAAAAGGTCATCGAGTAGCTGAGTGTCGAAGTAATGAAAAAAGGGTTGCTAATGATGTGAATAATGAAAAGACAGCAGAGAACGCACCACCAACACTTCAATGCTTCAAGTGCATGGAAATGGGGCATTATGCTAATAAATGCCCTAATCCAAGGTTTAGTTATGATCGACATGAGCAACCACTTAAGGCAAAGGAAAAAGGGAATTCACATGCGATCACTATTGGCGATTTTGAATATGACAATGATGTGGTGGAATGATTAAGTGTTTATGTAATGGAATTCCAAAATAATGTTGTATATAGTATCATAGAATATTAGAATATTTATGTATTGGTATATTGTGGTACCGGTAACCATGGAATGTTATTGAGATATTTTTTGGAAAAAAGATGATATGCGCATAATGAAGGGATAAGGAAAAAATTAAATGTTTGACAGTATTCATGATCTCATGACTGATACAAGGACTAAGTGATATTATGGTTTGAGTATATAGAATTTTTGGGATTTTGGTATGTGGAAAGTGTTAAAATTTAACAACATTCATGTTTTCACTAAGGTTCAATGGGTATTAATTCTTCAGGAGAATACATGATTAAGGTATTCACATGTTTGTAATTTTACCAACAAGATATATCTTATGATATATTGGGGATAAATGATGGAATTCATGTGATTGTTATGTGACATTTCAAGTAATCATTTTCTTTACACTATGAGATTGGACTGAAGTATTTTAGATAAGCCTAAAGATTGGAATGGATTATGTTGGGCATAAGTTAGTATTGTTTAAGGATAGATAATTTTTTCAATATTATTTATGGGATGTTATAGTAATGTTGTTTTAGAAAAAGGACAACTTGCAGGACAGGCGACATCCCATCGCGTCGAACACAGTTGTGGGAATCGAACCCACAACCGAAGTGCGACTGGCCTCTATCGCCTACCACTGGCCTACAGGAAGTCCCTGGTTAGTAGAAATTAGTTTTATTTTATTAAGCGATATGATATATGAAGTATAAGTTAATTTTTGGAACTATATATGATTAATCTAACCATAAGATGGACTTATAACTTTTTCTAACCTTTTGTTTGAAACAGATGTAATGACCCATCATTCTATCACATGATCTGCTAACAAATCACGAATAACAAATTCAACTTCATTTCATTAAGGGATGAAGTGGAAATTGTTCAATTCACAAAAAAGTGAGATTGTACCAAAATCATGTAAGTATTTCTTTTAATTCATAAACTTTATGGAAATGATCATAAAAACCAAAAATGTTTTCCTAGTGCCCTTATATTCGATGAATTAGATGGTACCTTAGATCATCACAAATCTATGGCTTTGTGATTTCTGGCTTTTCCATAGCCATGTTCTCTACCACTCTCCATCAGAACATGATTGTTGGATTTCTCTTTCATATCCATATTTTCACCAATCTGGAATGTAGAGACCCGAAGCTTGAAGTATATGGACAATACATTACATTTGCAGAATACTTAGTACATAACAAAAACACACACACAAGGACTGTAATAGTTTAGTGTCTTCGGAAACTCAGAATACAATCTTCTAATCATGGTGAATGATCTTCAACATATCCCATAAAGATCTTCCCCTTTTTTATTACCTAAAACCTTTCTTTATATCCTTGGGAAAAGAAAACATAAAAAGGGTGAGCTCAAATGCTCAGTAAGGGTAAGCATGGATAAAATAAAACATACTATACACATTTGAACCTAAAAACATGAACATAATGTTTAAACATCAAAAGATTGAGCAATGACATAAAAAATGGAAGTACGTAAGGAATAGATCATAAAGAAACATTAAGAATGATAAAATAGAATGGGAATAAAACATGTAATTATGGAAACCATTAAGCACATGATATGATTTCTATATTAGCCAAGGAATTGCTGCCAATACCATCTTAGTGGACAAAGTCCCTTTCTAAATCGAGTTCACTCCTCGTTCCAGTCTTGTATTACTGAACCGGTTTAACTTGCTGTTCCAGCCATTTATATCTCATGAGATATAAATCATTACCCAATGAATTGGAGGGAGATATAGGTCCCACCCATCTCATAGTGAAATCATTCTTACTTGTGCCACAAAATAAACTTAAAACATTCATCATAACCTAAAGAATAAAATGGGTTTCATAAATATCATCCCATCATTTCAGAATCCATATAAAACAAATAGATATAATTTAATAATAATAAAAGTGAAACCATGTAAATAAAAGATACATTATACTTAAAACATACACATATGAAATAATTTCATTTTAGATGGAAAATGGTTTTGATAAAACACTTGAAATGAATTCTTGAGGAAAATATCCTTTTTTCATTAAAATTATTTTCTCTTCACAAAATGTCATGAATTTTTAAAATACAAGTATTTTCTTGAAAATATTCATGAAATATTTTTGAGGAAGAATCATGAAAATATGGCTTTATAAAACTGTAAAAATATTTTCATGCTGTATAAGTTAAAAAAACATTCTTCTCATACTTTTTTCGGAAAAGTCAAAAAGTACCTCGTACGAAAAACGACAAAAGATTCCTTTCATATATTTTACTAAAATCTCAACAAAGGGTAAAATTGGATTTAAACAATTTTAGGTGGATGGAAATAATATTATATATTTAGGAAACATGGATGTGGATGATAAAATACACCCCAGTAATTTCTGAAGTATAAACAATCTCGGATAAAAATGAGATTGTGATATTTCCCTTACCATAGATCTGATTTGCTTCATAAGTGTCCGAACCTCCTGTATAATGATTTAAATAATGTCATTGACTTATTCCAGAATCATACTCATTGTTATGATATCATATATGGTTCACTTATGGCTTTATATTACCCGTTCTTTTGTAAATTCCATGTTAAAGAATGTTTTGGGTAAAATCGTTTCATTTATCGTCTGTGTTTTGACTTGTAATTATTCATATGATTACATAGATCATGATTACTTAATTACAGAATATAAAACATGATTTATATATAATATATATTCAGAATATACATATATATAATAGATCAGTAAATGGAAAGAAATACACCATTCATGGAGACGGTAGGCTATACGTACGCATGAACGCTGTTTTCGTTTCCTTATTGAGTTGAATGGAATTAAGTAGATGACATATATATATATATACATAAATCCTGTATCATTATTATGTCATATATTTCATGATTACTTATTATATATATTTTATAATCATTCGTGAATGGTTAACGTAGAGAGTGAATCTCATCACGTCGTGGAGATGGTAGTCCGTACATACGCACGAGCGATGATATCGTTCTCATTATCGTGGAATTGTATTGGAGTGTATGTATACTATTTCAGAATCAATATCACTTTACAATATTCATATACAGTTATTATGTACACCATTATACCCATCCAAGTAAGGTGGTGGTGGAAAATAGATTACACCACGGCGTGGAGACGGTATTCTGTACGTACGCACACGCGGTGATTTTGTTTTCCGTAGGATGGATAGATGGTGAAATAAGGTTGTTTGATACTTATAATAACATATCAGTATATGAGTGATACTAATGTTATTACTTCATAATGAAACAACCTATGAAGAAGAAGTGGCACAAGAAATAGAGTTGAATGAACCGGTAATGGACATTACCTCTTCTTTGAAGCGCCTCTTTGAGATCTCCTTTTAGGGTACTAAAATTGGTCTTTAAGGAAGACCAGAACCTCTAGGATGTTTCTAGGGAAGTGGAGAATATAATTTGGTAGGGTTTGGCCGAGCTTGAAGGCTCAAAGTGGTGTGAGGAAGAGAGGGAGGAGGTGCCCTTTTATAAGGGAGGAGAGGGGAACCATTGGAATGACTAAAAATATTATTTTATTATGAAGACAAATTCGGTTTTAAATAGCTCTAAATTGATTTATTTTGAAGCTAAGGTGGGGATGGGTCGAAATCCTCTAATCCAATAGAATTTTGACAGGTTTTGCTCATTATATTAACCTTATCCTTTAGTTTTTACTCTTAGTTAATTAGATTGACATTTACCATGTCACTTTATATTTTTATATTATATAGTTAATAAACATACCATATACATTCAATAGACCCTAAAGTGGTGCATTAATGATACACTTATCATGATATAAGTATATTGGCCGATCCTTAGATTTTTAGGAATAAAATAACAATCAATAATATAATATTTGTTTTAAAAACTATTTTATGTCAATTTTGACACTATTTAGTAATTGATTTTTCTGAAAATCATAACAGAATTATTATTTCGAAAAAAGTTAATTAAATCAATACTAACATTTCCTATTAACCTATAAAATTAGTGGAATTCATAAAAAGTCTCAAATTAAATTTATTTCGGTATTTATAACATCAATTATGACAATATTTCATTAATATGATAATTACAGCATCATCTTTGTGTCATAAATATATTAAATTATCTAATGTCTAAAAATTAAAAATAAACTATAATTATGTACGGAATCTTATTATCTTTCTAATGAATATTTAAAATAGAATTTATCTTATGTATAACCTTATATTAAAAATGTTTTATTAAATAAACTTTGATTTTAACTATTTTAACCTTTCATTAAATAAATTAATAATAAAAGTCTTAATCTAATCCATGTGGGCCCAAATGGTCATATTTTATTACTAAGGTTGTTTTAGGTCGAATTAAACTTATCCAATAGAATTAGGACATGTTTTAGGATAATAAAAATATCATTTTTACCCTTAATTACCCTATTTACTTTTAACCGTGGTAAAAAAAAGTAAAAAGTTACTATTCACCAAAAATTATTTTCACCTCATTGAACCACATTTTACTTACTGACATCAACTGTGTCTCTCGGATTTTTGAAATTCTATTCACAGAAGTGGTAAAATTCTGTTTTATGAAAAATTCATTTTTTTTAACTACCAATTAGTGGTTTCACTATTCATCAAAAAATGAAAGTTTCCAGAAAAATACCAAAACTTAGGCCTATGCTATATTTGATATTATGAACTCAAAAATGATGTCTATTTTTTCAAATTAAAAACATATCAGTTTCATTAATTAATTCTCTTCGTCAAAACAAATAGCGTGTTCTTAAGAGATATAACTATCAAAATATTGACACTTGTTTATGTCTGGTTTAAATGTGAAATTACATCCAATGACCAAAATTGTATTAAATTGTAAAAATATATTGTAAATATACTTTAAAACCACTCAAATTAATAATTTATCACTATTAATTGATTCGATTAAAAAGGTAATTTTCACTATTCATCAGAAAATGAAAGTTATCCGAAAAGTGCCAAAATTTCACCCTAAGCTAATTTCAATATTCCGAATCCAAAAATGAAGTCCATTTTGAAAAATAAAATTTACAAAATTTCAAAAAGTTGTTATTACTATTCATAACGGCTAGTTTTAAAAAAAAATTAATAGCATATCGTTGTTTAGTGAAACTCGGTGCTGCGTACTACACGCGCTATCGAGGAAGGTCGTGATTGCGTGTAATGCAAGGCAAGTCAAGGATGTGTGTTGTGCAAGCTCCTTTTGATGTAGTGTACAACACAAGAAATTAATAAAATTAAAAAGAATATTTTTCATAAAATCTCGAGGTGTTACATTCTACCCCCTTTAAAATGAATTTCGCCCTCAAAATTCGTCGGGGTTATAAATGGTTTACTACTAGAAAGTTTCTTTAATAGAAACCCAAATCGTAAAAAGGAATAACAAAACCAATATTTAAAAACAAAAGTATGAAACGTAATGGTTACCCAAATAAACTAATCACTGGGTTTCCACATAGGTGAAAATATGGATATGGAAGAGAAATCTAACCATCATGTTCTGATGGAGAGTGGTAGAGAACATGGATATGGAAAATCCACCAATCACAAAGCCATAAATTTGTGACTATCTAAGGTACCATCTGATTCATCAGATATAAGAGCACTAGGACAACATTTTTGGTTTTCATGATCATTTCCCTAATGTTCATGAAATTGGAATTAGAAAATACTTTCGTGATTTTGGTATAGTTTCACCGTTGGTCGTTCATTGGACAATTTACACTTCATCTCTTAAAGAAATTAAGTTGAATTTTACATTCGTGATGTGTTAGAAGATCATGTGATAAAATGATGGGTCATTCCATCTGTCTCAAACAAAAGGTTAGAAAAGTTATCAAAAAATATATAATTCCATCTATAGTGAGATTAATCATATATGGTTCATAAAATGGACTTATACTTCTTATATTATACTTCTTAATATAATAAAACTAGTTTCTACTAAACATGGACTTCCTGTAGGCCAGTGGTAGGCAATAAAGGCCAGTCGCACTTCAGTTGTGGGTTCGATTCCCACAGCTTTGTCCGACGCGATGGGTTTTCGCCCATCCTGTAGGTTGTCCTTTTTATAAAACTACATTATTATAACATCCCATCAATAATATCAAAAAAAAAATTCTATCCTAACTTATGTCCAACATAATCCATTCTAATCTTTAGACTTAACTAAAATACTTCGGTCCAATATCATAGTATAAAGAAAACAATTACTTGAAATGTCATCAACCAAGCATGTGAATACCATCATTTATCCCCCATATATATTGTTGGTCACATTCCAATCATGTGAATACCTTAATCATGTATTCTCTTTAAAAAATGAATACCCATTGAACCTTAGTGAAAACATGAATGCTGTCAAAAGTTAACTCTTTCCACATACCAAAATCTAAAAATTCTTTATACTCACACCATGATATAACCTTCTCCTTATATCAGTCATGAGCTCATGAATACTATCAAACATTTAATTTTCTCTTTATCCCTTCATTTTGCGCATATCATCTATTTTCCAAAAATATATGAATAACCTTTCATGGTTACTAATACCATTAATCATACACTTTCAGAACTTAGGAAAGACAACAGCGTAACAATCCTTAGATGTCTCTTTATTCCATAGTACCATGAGATTACTTATACAACATTACACTTGAGAAAC
This sequence comes from Viscum album, assembly GCA_963277665.1. Taxonomy (NCBI): domain Eukaryota; kingdom Viridiplantae; phylum Streptophyta; class Magnoliopsida; order Santalales; family Viscaceae; genus Viscum; species Viscum album. The sequence continues at coordinate 1,265,646,192 of OY728157.1, read as the reverse complement.
ATGTAATCATTCCACTACCTTCTTAAACCATTGACCAAGCTTCAACAATTCATTCATCTCACATATCATTTGTAGTCTCTTCATCATCATCAACATAAATACTACCCATATGACCCTACTGATTCTCTTTATGAGACATTACCTTAGGACATTGGTTTTCATAATGCATGTACATTCCACATTTAAAACATTTAACCATTGTTGATGTCGTAGCAATACCATTATCCTCGTCCATGGTGTTAACTGAACCTTTTCCTTTGCACTTACTGGCTTTGTGTCCTTCTTTTCCACACTCAAATCATCTTCTAGTTCCCTTGAAACAATCTCCTCGAAGCCTCTTCCCACATGATTTACATGAGGGAAATTGAAATTTCTTTCCTCTATGATCATCATGAAACTCCATCTTTCTCTTATTATCTGAGTTGGGAAACTTACCAATGTTGAAATTATTGATCATATTATGAGATTTCTGATTGGGAATAATAACGATGTTTGGACATCCAAATACCGTTTCATTTGGTTTCTCATGAAGAATATCATTCCATTGTCCGTCGTATCCTCCATTATCATGAATCTTCCTGTTTCCAGCCATTTTCTAAAACCCAAAAAGAATAGTGTGAGAGGAAAAAATCATGCTAGGGAAAGGAACATAGTAAAGGGGGAGTACCCTCAATATCTAACATCTTAGGTTAAATTCTAAGATCGTTACTGTAGTTCTAGGACCATATCCTATACGTATACTTATTCTTAGGGACATCCCTAGGCATCCCTTAGAAATATCTCTAGGGATCTCACTAATGTTTTCGCATCCTAGTTTCCAAATGTTGACTAAAACTTTCCTCTGATACCAACTGTAGAGACCTGAAGCTTTACATACATGGAAATTACATTACATTTACGGAATACTTAGTACATAACAAAAACAAACACACAAGGACCGTAATAGTTTAGTGTCTTTGGAAACTCAGAATAAAATCTTGTAATCATGGTGAAAGATCTTAAACATCTCCCATAAAGATTTTCCCCTTTTTTTCTTACCTGAATCCTTTCTTTATATCCTGGGGAAAAAAGCATAAAAAGGGTGAGCTCAAATTCTTAGTAAGGGTAAGCATGGATAAAATAAAACATACTATATACATTTGAACTTAAAAACATGATCATAATGTTTAAACATCAAATTCTTGAGAAATGACATAAAACATGGAAGTACGTAAGGAATAGATCATAAAGAAACATTAAGAATGATAAAATCGAATGGGAATAAAACATGTAATTGTGGAAACCATTAAGAACATGATATTATTTCCATATTAGCCAAGGAATTGCTGCCAAGACCATCTTAGTGGACAAAGTCCCTTTCTGAATCGACTTCACTCCTCGTTCCAGTCCTGTATTACTGAACCGGTTTAACATCCCATTCCAGCAATGTATATCTCATGAGATATAAATCTTTACCCAATGAATTGGAGGGAGATATAGGTCCCACCCATCTCATAGTGAAATCATTCTTACTTGTGCCACAAAATAAACTTAAAACATTCATCATAACCCAAAGAATAAAATGGGTTTCATAAACATCATCCCATCATTTCATAATCCATATAAAACAAATGGATATAATTACATAATAAGAAAAGTGAAACCATGTAAATAAAATAGAAATTATACTTAAAACATACACATCTAAAATAATTTCATTTTAGATGTAAAATGCTTTTGATAAAACCCTTGAAATGAATTCTTGAGGAAAAAGTCCTTTCTTCTTTAAAATTATTTTCTTTTCAAAAAATGTCATGAATTTTTAAAAGAAAAGGATTTTATTTAAAATAGTCAAGAAATCTTTTTGAGGAAGAATAATGAAAATATGGCCTTATAAAACCGTAAAAAACCTTTCATGCTGTATAATTTAAAAAAACATTCTTCTCGTACATTTGTCGAAAAAGTCAAAAAGTACCTCATATGAAAAACGACAAAATATTCCTTTCATATCTTTTACTAAAAACTCACCAAAGGGTAAAATTGGATTTAAACAATTATAGGTGGATGTAAATAATATTACATATTTAGTAAACATGTATGTGGATGATAAAATACACCCCAATAATTTCTGAAGTATAAACAATCTCGGATAAAAATGAGATTGTGATATTTCCCTTACCTTAGGTCCGATTTGCTTCGTAAGTGTCCAAAAATCCTGTATAATGATTTAAATAATGTCATTGAATTATTCCATAATCATACTCATTGTTATGATATCATATATGGTTCACTTATGGATTTATATTACCCGTTGTTTTGTAAATTCAATGTTAAAGAGCGTTTTGGGTAAAATCGTTTCATTTGTCGTTCGTGTTTTGACTTGTAATTATTCATATGATTACTTAGATCATGATTAATTAATTCCAGAATATAAAACATGATTTATATATAATATATATTCGGAATATACATATATATAAGAGATCAGTAAATGTAAAGAAATAGACCATTCACGGAGACGGTAGGTCGTATGTACGCGTGAACGCTGTTTTCGTTTCCTTATTGAGTTGAATGGAATTAAGTAGATGACATACATATATATACACATAAATCCAGTATCATTATTATGTCATATATTTCATGATTACTTATTATATATATTTTATAATCATTCATGAATTGTTAACGTGGAGAATGAATCTCATCACGTCGTGGAGACAGTAGTCTGTACGTACGCACGAGCGATGATATCGTTCTCATGATCGTGGAATTGTATTGGAGTGTATGTATAATATTTCAGAATCAATATCACTTTACAATATTCATATATAGTTATTATGTACACCATTATACCCATCCAAGTAAGGTGGTGGTGGAAAATAGATTACACCACGGCGTGGAAACGGTATTCTGTACGTACGCACGCGCGGTGATTTCGCTTTCCGTAGGATGGATAGATGGTGAAATAGGGTTGTTTCATACTTATAATAAAATATCAGTATATGAGAGTAACTGATGTTATTACTTCATAATGAAACAACCTAAGAAGAAGATGTGGAAGCACAAATAAAGTTGAAAGAACCGGTAATGGACATTACCTCTTATTTGAAGCGCCTCTTTGAGATCTCCTTTTAGGGTACTAAAATTGGTGTTTAAGGAAGACCAAAACCTCTAGGATGTTTCTAGGGAAGTGGAGAAGAGAATTGGGCAGGGTTTGGCCGAGCTTGAAGGCTCAATGTGGTGTGAGGAAGAGAGTGAGGAGGTGATCTTTTATAAGGGAGGAGAGGGGCACCTTTGGAATAACTAAAAATATTATTTTATTATAAAGCCAAATTTGGTTTTAAATAGCTCAAAATTGATTTATTTAGAAGATAAGGTGGGTATGGGTCGAAATCCTCTCATCCAAAAGAATTTAGATAGGTTTTGGTCATTATTTTATCCTTATATTATAGTTTTAACTCTTAGATAATTAGATTGACATTTACCATGTCACTTTATATTTTTATATTATATAGTTAATAAACATACCATATACATCCAAGAGACCCCAAAGTGGTCCATTAATGATACACCTATCATGATATAAGTATCTTGGCCTAACCTTTTATTTTTAGGAATAAAATAACAATCAATAATATAATATTTATTTTAAAAACTATTTTATGTCAATTTTGACACTATTTAGTAATTGATTTTTGTGAAACTCATAAAAGAATTATTATTTCAAACAAAGTTAATTAAATCAATACTAACATGTCCTATTAACCTATAAAATTAGTGTAATTCATAAAAAGTCTCAAATTACATTTATTTGGGTATTTATAACATCAATTATGTCAATATTTCATTAATAAGATAATTACTGCATCATCATTGTGTCATAAATAAATTAAATTATTTATCGTATAAAAATTACAAATAAAATTTAATTATGCAGGAAATCGTATTATATTTCTAATGAATATTTAAAATCGAATTTATCTTATGTGTAACCTAATATTAAAAATGTTTTAGTAAATAAACTTTGATTTTAACTATTTTAACCCTTCTTTAAATAAATTAATAATAAATGTCCTAATCTAATCAAAGTGGGCCTAAATGGTCATATGTTATTCCTAAGGTTGTTTTTGGTTGAATTAAACTTATCCAATAGAATTAGGACATGTTTTAGGGTAATAAAAATATTATTTTTACCCTTAACTACCATATTTACTTTTAACTGTGGTAAAAAAAGTAAAAAGATACTATTCACCAAAAATTATTTTCATCTCATTGAACCACATTTTACTTACTTACATCAACCGTGTCTCTCGTATTTTTGAAATTCCATTCACAGAAGCGGTAAAATTATGTTTTATGAAAAATTCATTTTTTTAACTACCACTTAGTGGTTTCACTATTCATCAAAAAATGAAAGTTTCCAGAAAAATACCATAAATTAGGCCTAAGCTATATTTGATATTATGAACTCAAAAATGATGTCTATTTTACCAAATTTAAAACATATCAGTTTCATTGATTAATTCCTGTCGTCAAAACAAATAGGGTGTTCTTATGAGATAATAACTATCAAAAGATTGACACTTGTTTATGTCTGGTTTAAATGTGAAATTACATCCAATGACCAACATTGTATTAAATTGTAAAAATATATTCTAAATATACTTTAAAACCACTCAAATTAATAATTTATCACTATTAATTATTTCAAATAAGATGGTAATTTTCACTATTCATTCGAAAATGAAAGTTATCCGAAAAGTACCAAAATTTCACCCTAACCTAATTTTGATATTCCGAATCCAAAAATGAAGTCCACTTTGAAAAATAAAATTTACAAAATTTCATAAAGTGGTTATTACTATTCATAATGGCTAGTATTAATAATATTTTAATAGGATATTGTTGTTTAGTGAAACTCGGTATTGCGTACTACACATGCTATCGAGGAAGGTCGCGATTGCGTGTAATGCAAGGCAAGTCAAGGATGTTTGTTGTGCAAGCTCCTTTTGGTGTAGCATACAACACAAGACATTAATGAAATTAAAATGAATATTTTTCATAAAATCTCGGGGTGTTACATGGAAACCCGGTGATTAGTTAATTTGGGTAACCGTTACGTTTCATACTTTAGTTTTTAAAGATTTGTTTTGGTATTCCTTTTTACGATGTGGGTTCTATTAAAGAAACATTCGAGTAGTAAACCGTTTATAACCCCGATGAATTTTGAGGGAGAAATTAATTTTAAGGGGGGTAGAATGTAACACCACGAGATTTTATATTTCATTAATGTATTGTGTTGTACGCTACACCAAAAAGTGATTTCACAACACGAATCCCTGACTTGGCTTGCATTACACGCAATCATGACCTTTCACGGTAGCGTGTGCTGTACGCAATACTGAGTTTCGCTAAACAACGATATTTTATATGAACTACCAATTATGAGTAGTATCAACTAAATTTTTAATTTTATAACATTATTATTCATCTTACATATTTTCTAGAACATGGTATGAAAACAAAATCAATGTTTCGAGTAAAACAAGTATTTTTCAATAAATGTAGTTTTGCCACCTTTTAATGGCGTACCCATATTAAATCTTGTTTTTGACATGTCTATAATTTCAATTTGACAAAATAAAATACTTTTTTGGAATCAGGATACAAAAATTTACTTTGGATAAATTTTTTATATTATTCTGATAACATTCATATTTTAATGAATATTAAAAACACAATATATTATAGTTAAAAACAAATTTTTTCATCGAAATAATTCATATGGTTAGATTATCTTTTTAATTGAGTTTAAAGTGTAATTAGAATTTTTTTTACCATTTAATCCAATGTTGGTCATTGGAATTAATTTCACTTTGAAATTGGATATAAACAAGTATCAATCTTTTGATAGTTATTGTTTCTTAAAAAACACACTATTTTTTTTGATAAGAAGAATTAATTTTAAAATTAATTAAAGACACTTATATATTTTGAATTTTTCAAAATATACATCAATTTTGAATTTGTAATATCATATAATTCTTAGGCTGAATTTTCGGTATTTTTCTGAAAAACTGCAATTTTCGATGAATAGTGAAACCACTTAGTGGTAGTAAAAAAACCGACTTTTTCATTTAAATGAAATTTTACCACTTCTATAAATTTAATTTCGAAAATTTGAGAGACACAGTTAATATCAGGGACTAAAATTTGGTTCAAGGAGATGAAAATAATTTTTGGTGAATAGTAACTGTTTACTTTTTTTTACCACGGTTAAAAGTAAATTGGGTAATTAGGGTTAAAAATGATATTATTATTAATCTAACACATGTACTAATTATATTGGATAAGTTTAATTAGACCAAAAACAACCTTAGGAATAAAATATGACTATTTAGGCCCACTTGGATTAGATTAGGATATTTATAATTAATTTATTTAAAGGAGGGTAAACATAGTTAAAATCAAAGTTTAATAACTAAATCATTTTTAATATAGGGTTATACGTACGATAAATTAGACTATAAATATTAATTAGAAAGATAAAAATATTTCCTACATAATGGTGGTTTATTTATAATTTTTAGACATTAAATAATTTAATTTAATTATGAAACAATGATGATGCAGTAATTATCTTATTAATGAAATATTGACATAATTGATGTTATAAATACCCAAATAAATGTAATTTGAGCCTTTTGATGAATTACACTCATTTTATAGGTTAATATGACATGTTAGTATTTATTTAATTTACTTTTTTTGAACTAATATTTCTGTTATGAGTTTCACAAAAAACAGTTACCAAATAGTGTCAAAATTGACATAAAATTGTTTTTAAAACAAATATTATATTATTAATTGTTATTATATTCATAAAAATCTATGTTTCATCCAAGATACTTATATCATGATAGGTTTATCATTAATGTACAACTTGGGGGTATCTTGGATGTATATGGTATGTTTATTAACTATATAATATAAAAATACAAAGTGACATGGTAAATGTCAATCTAATTATCTAAGAGTTAAAACTAAACGATAAGGTTAACATAATGACCTAAACATGTCTAAATTCTATTTTATGAGAGGATTTAGATCCATCACCACCTTATCTTTTAAATATACCAATTTGGAGCTATTAAAAACCGAGTATGACTTTATAATAAAATAATATTTTTAGTTTTTCCAAAGGTGCCCCTCTCCTCCCTTATAAAAGGGCACCTCCCCCTCTCTTCCTGACTCCACTTTGAGCCTTCAAGCTCTGAAAACCCATGAAAAATTATCTTCTCCACTTACATAGAGACATCCTAGAGGTTCTGGTATTCCTTAAAGGCCAATTTTAGTGCCCTAAGAGGAGGTCTCAAAGAGGCGCTTCAAAGAAGAGGTAATGTCTGTTACCCATTCTTTCAACATTATGTCTTCTTCCACTTATTCTTCATTAGTTGTTTCATTATGAAGTAATAAAATCAGTATCACTCATATACTGATATTTTATTATAAGTATGAAATAACCCTATTTCAACATCTATCCATCCTACGGAAAATGAAATCACTGCGCATGCGTACGTACGGAATACCGTCTCCACGCCGTGGTGTAATCTATTTTACACCACCACCTTAATTGGATGGGTATAATGGTGTAAATAATAACTATATATTATTATTGTAATGTTATATTGATTCTAAAATATTATACATACACTCCAATACAATTCCACGATTATGGGAATGATATCATCGCTTGTGCGCACGTACGGACTACCGTCTCCACGACGCGATGTGATTCATTCTCCGTGTTAATACATGAATGATCATAATGTTTATATAAGTAATAATAATGAAATATATTAAATAATAATTATAATGGATTTATGTATATATATATATGTATGTCATCTATTTAGTTTCATTCAATTCAATAAGAAAACGAAAACCGCGTTCATGCGTACATATGGCCTAGCGTCTCCATAAATGGTGTATTTCATTCCTTTTATCAATATATAATATATATATATATATATGATGAATATATATTATATATAAACCATGTTTTACATTCTGGAATTATTTAAATCTGGATATATTTAATAATATCAAGAACGACAAGTCGAAACACATACGATAAATGAAATGATTTTACCCAAAACGATGCTTTCACATGGAATTTACAAAAGAACGGGTAATATAAAGTCATAAGTGAAACATATATGATATCATAACAATGAATATGATTCTGTAATAATCAATGAAATTATTTAAATCATTATACAGGAGGTTCGGATACGTACGAAGCATATCAGACCTAAGGTAAGGGAAAACTATTCCAATCTCATTCTTATCCGAGATTGTTTATTAGTAAGTATTTACTAGAGTTATTGTTATCATCCATGTCCATGTTTCCTAAAAATGGTTTCATATATGTTTAAAGTCCTTTTTAATCATTTTTTACTTTTACTACATGGTATGTATGGATTCTTTATTTTTTACCATACGAGGTGCTTTTTGACTTTTCCAACAAAAGTATGAGAATAATGTTATTTTTAACTTATACGGCGTGAACAGATTTTTATGGTTTTATAACACTTCAAATTCATGAATCTTACTCTACAAGATTTTATGAATATTTTTGAAAACATACATTTATTTTAAAAGTGCATGGCATTTTGTGAAAAGAAAATGATTTTGAAGAATAAAGGATATTGTCCTCAAGAATTCATTTCAAATGTTTTATCAAAACCATTTTTCCATCTAAGATGGCATTATTTCATATGTGTATGTTTAAAGTTTAATTTATCTATGATTTACATGGTTTCACTTTTCTTATGATAAAATGTCCATTTTTTTATATGGATTATGAGATGATGGGATGATGTTTGTGAAACCCATTTTATTCTTTGGGTAATGATGAATGTTTTAAGTTTATTTTGTGGCACAAGTAAGAATGATTTCATTATGAGATGTGTGGGACCTATATATACCTCCAATGCATTGGGTAAATATTTATATCTCATGTGATAGACATGGCTTGAACGGTAAGATAATCTGGTTCAGTGTTACAGGACTGAAATGAGGAGTGAACTCGATTCAGAAAGGGACTTTGTCCACTAAGATGGTCTTGGCAGCAATGCCTTGGCTACTATAGAAATCATAACAAGTGATTAATGGTTTCCAAAATTACATGTTTCATTCCCAGGCTATTTTATCATGATTTATGTTCCCTTATGATATATGCCTTAAAAACTTCCAAGATTCATGTCTTTGTTCAAGATTTTGATGTTTAGATTTTATGTTCAAGTTTTTGCTTTAAAATTTTTATGGATTACTTTATGTTCTCTATGTTTACCCTTACTTGGCATTTGAGCTCACCCCTTTTGGTTTTTCTTTTCCCCAGGATATAAAGAAAGTTTTTAGGAATGAAAAAAAGGGGTATGATCTTTACTGGGAGTTGTTGAAGATCTTTCACCATGATTAGAAGATTTTATTCCGAGTTTCCAAAGACGATAAACTATTACGGTCCTTGTGTGTATGTTTTTGTTATGTATTAATTTTTCCACAAAAGTAATGTAATGTCCATGTACATCAAGCTTCTGGTCTCTACATCTATCTTCTAGTAGATGAATCTTTTAGAAATACTTGGGTAATGATTCTAGATTCTAAAAGTGAATATTGTACAAATTTTCCTAAATATTCCAAATCAATTAAAAATTTTAGTGGAATTAGAATTCATTCCTTAAATTATGATCATGGTTTTGAGTTTTAAAATCAATATTTTAAATCATTATGCTCATGACATGGATATAATCATAACTTTTCTCCTCCTAGGACCCCAAAACATAACAGTGCAGTAGAAAAGAGAAATAAAACCCAGAAAAGAATTTTCCCATACTTTTCTCAATGAGTTTGATTTATTTATTTGTTATTTGGTTATAAGAAATTAATAAAACTTCTTATATAATTAATATATTGGTATTTGGTTCTCTTTAAAAAAATACTTGTGAATTATAGAATTAAATAAAACTGAATGTTAATTAATTTATAGTTTTTTGTTGAAAAATATTTATTCTTTATACTAAGGAAGATCTCGAAATTTTTCCCCCAAGGGTGATTAATGAATTTTACTTGGATATTAATCATCTAGTAATTCATATAGGGTGTTTAATAAAAGGTAAAATTCTATGGATAAATTTATATAGGTCAAATTTGATGAAAAAATCCATATAGACCTATAATCCCTTTAGACAAACTTGAATAAAATCTATCAAATTTGAAAATAAATTCTAAATCTTCTGATAGTTACATGAAACAATAAGAAAAATCATCAATTTATGAGGAACAACCTGAACCCAAACCTGTAGAGGATAATTAAATTTATAACCCTTATTTACCTAGAACTTTTAGGACACATAAATATCATCCCATAGATGTTTTAGTTGGTGAGATAGGTAGGCGAATAGAAACTAGAGATTCTATTAGAAAACTGGATGAAAACGTGAACCTGAGAACATCGAAGATGCAGTAGTGAGGAATTCTGAATAATAGAAATGAAAGAAGAACATAATCAATTTGAAGAAGATACATTTTTGGAACTAGTGGATAAACCTAAATACTATCTAACTGTTGGATTTAAATGGGTGTTTAGAATCATGGTTGATGAGGTAAGAACTATAGTTAGAAATGAATCTAGATTGGTGGCATAAGGATACAATAAAAAAGAAGGAATTGGCTTTGAGGAAACCTTTACATAAGTATCTATAATTGAATACATTATGGTAATTCTTTCTTATGAAGCACATTTGGATTTTAAAATGTATTAAATAGATGTAAATAGTGTATTTCTAAATGGTTATATTGTCAAGGATGTTTTTTAACAAACCTATAAAGTTAAATATCCTTATTTTCCAAACCATGTTTTTAAATTATCTTAATATTTATACAGTTTAATGTAATATCCTAGATATAGGTATGATAGGCTCATCACTTTTCTAATTAATAAAAGTTTTACTAAAAGTATAGATGACACTAATTTTTAAAAATAATTTTGAATGATGTTTTAGTTTTAAAAATCCATGTTGGTGATATTATTTTTGGGATATTTAAGGAATTATTTGTGTCTTGTTTTTTAAAAATGATACATAGGAGATTTGAAATTAGTTTAATGGGTGAGATAAAATTATGTCTTAGCTTTCAAATTTTTCATAATTAATAAGGAATTATTTAAATTCCAAGTAAGTACACCAAATAAATTCTAAAATGTTTTGGTATGGATAGTACTAAAGGTACTGATACTCCCACAAGTAATAATTGCAAGTTGGATCTTGATTATGCTGAGAAGTCAATTGATCAAACCATTTATAGAGGTATTATTGAAAGCATACTACACATTACCGCAAGATGACTAGATATTTTGTTTAGTACATGTATATGTGATTGTTTTCAAGAAATCCCAAATGAATCACATAAATTAGATATAAAATTAATTTTTAAATACCTCAGGAATACAACCACATTAGGATTGTTTTACTCAAGAGTAAATGAATTTTATTTGGTTAGATATTTTGATTTATATTTTAGAGGTTGTAAGTAAGACAAAAAAGAACTTCTGGAACATATCACTTTTTTATAAAGTCACTAGTACCATGGTCTAGTGGGAAGTAGAACTTTGTGGTATTGTCCACTACTGAAGATGAATAAATAAATGTAGGTAGTTTCAGTGCATTGATTCTACGGATGAAACACACTTTCCTAGACTATGGATATGAATTTAGATAATCCATATAAACTGTGATAACACAAGTGTGATAAATATTTATATGAATCTTATATATTATTCTAGAAAAAATCATATAGATATAAGACATATCCTTCTAAGATATCATTACTAGAAAGATGATATAACTATTAAATTCATAGGTATAGAAGATTAGTATGATGATATATTTACTAAGCCTTCGAATATTGAAATAATCGATTATATAAAACATGAATTAAGAATGATAAATTATATGGTAATTGTGAGTTATTAATTTAAGAAGTTAAAATATTTTAACATATTATAATAAAGTGAATCTAGAAGTAAGTTTTAAGTATATTTCACATGGTTAGTAGCATGACTGTGTATTTATTATTGTTCATACAGTTAGCATGCCTACCATGAACCGTTGTTTCCATATCAAGTTTTATTACATGGTCACTATGCTTACCATGAATATTTGTTTGTATGGTTAATATGTACTTGTCATGGATTTAATTGAATTATGGTAAACACACTTATCATGATTTATGGTTAGAATGACTACCATTCTTATGATATATTCCGAACCTTGATAATATGACTTACCATTTCTATTTTTACATTGATTTTTCAGGAAAAATATTTTGGTGGGATTTTTGTTAAGTATGCTATTATTTAAATACCCAACTAATTTAAATAAAGTTTTTTTGAATATGAATCTGAATAGGTACTTTTATTTTCCTTTAGATCGACTCTATCCTTTAAATATAATATGATATAATCATTTTGTATCATCTCAAACCTCTTTCTCTATCATCTCAATCTTCTCCTTTTTACCTCCCATTTTTTAACATTAATAGATCTTAGTTCAAATAAAAATGTTGAGTATGAAGCATTGTCTTGAAGCGTTATTTCTAGTTTAGTCACCTCCTTCAAAGAAGTTGAAGATGAAGAAATCTATATCGATTAACTTAGCAGAGATGATGAATCCACATGTCATTAATCACTCAGTTTTAATAGAGAAATAATTCAATGTTCAATGGTTGAATTAGAATTGATCATTAGTGTGGAACGAGATTCAGAATGAAGGATATGATGAATGGTTCAAGAAGAATTTTAGAACATTCTATTAAAATCATATCAACTAATTTTACACATATCATGAAATCTTTCCTGAACAAAGGAGGATAAAGTATATTCAATGATTAATGGTACATTTTTAATATTCTCATCAAATATTTGGGAAAAATGTTTGGGTGTTCCTCATAGATGTGAGTATGATGATTATCAAAGCCCATATCCTACTAATCACCCACACATTGAGCCCTGGAATTCCTTGTATGAGATTACTAGGAATGGAAATCCTAGAAGATTTGGTTCTGTTGAGTTGAATGGGTAATGGAGGCTCCTATTTAAGTTTATAAAATATTTTATTTTTCTACGGAAATGATATTTTAGTATTATAAGGTATCATGATATATTTTTTTTCTATTTTTAATGAAAAATATTGTTTAGATAATTATTTGAAGAGTTTTTATGAGGTATGTGGTCAATAAATGAAAGTGAAATTCAAGGTTTAGTTCCTTACAATATCCTAAGTAAATTGTTTGTCCACTAGTGTTCAAAGGAATAGTTTCTTAGGAAGAAGAAAAAATAACTACTTCTGATATATTTTAACTTACTTAAAATATTTTTAAGTGGATTAAAGTTAACTAAAATCATTGTAATCAAGAAATATTAGCAGACCGTATGAAGTTATAGGAACAATTTAATCATGTGAAGTGTCTAGTAAGACCAAGGGATATTATATATATAGGTCTTGAACCTGTTGAAATTTTGGAGTATTCTGTTGATTTTTTCTCTCATAATAAAGAATAATAGGAAGTAAATAAATAATAATAATAAGTTTTTTTAGATTATGAAGAAGAAGAAATGGAGTTTTTTGATCTAATGAAAAAAAAGTTTATTTAGCTTTTTAAAACGAGCTACTAAGGTATAAATCAATTTGTTCTCTTGTTGATGAGTATAACTTAGACGGATCTCTTATTATTGAGATTACCACTAGAAAACCATTACTAGATGACCCTTTTTATGGGGAGAGGTGGCCAATATCTTCTATATTGGGACTAAAGTATGATAGTTTATATGATTAAGACCACCGTGGAAATCCACATAGACATAGTGGACCTGCCACTCTTTCTATTCAAAGAACATTAGAGGGATCATTGGCTATTGAAGTTAATATTTAAGAGATAATTGAAAATTCTTAGTTTTTTTTATCATAAGGATAATTTTAATGATTCATAAGATTATGTAGTTGAGGTTTCTACTAGAATTTCATATTAGAATATGCAAAATAATTTGATGCAATGTTTACTTGAGATAGTTGGTTGGAATTTGGCTAGTGACCCATATTCTTCTGCTCATGCACCTTGTATTATATCATCATCATATGTCACTAAGTAAAACATGGTTGAATTCAAGAAATATATGTTAGGGATTCTCTAAAACATTTTAATAACTTTCAAAAATCTCTAAACAATGTGAGAGAAAATGTTATTTCTGGAATTGTTACTAGGGTCATAAACCATCTCCAAAACAGATTCAATTTCATAATAGAAATGATACAAAATGATATTAAAGATACAGGTTCTATTATTGGTTATATACAAGAATATCTATGAGGTATAATGATTTATTTAGACTACTAATTCATGAGTGCAGTGTTTTAGCTGGATCCTGTATCTTCTGGTTCTCCATTTTATGAAGAAAAAAATAATATAGTCTATTGAGGATGAGCTAGAAGATTTTTATGGAGATTTCACCAAGACTCAAGAAGATATGTATGATGGGTTACAAACCCATGCTGTTAAGACCCTTATGTTGGGTCCGGAAGATTCTAAACAATCTAGTTAGGACAGTGAGACAATCGAAAGTGTAATTTATTATTATCACCAAGGATCATCAGAATGTTCGATTTGAAAGTGATCTCAAAACTCATTATTTGGATTTGAATATTATCCCTCTCACTCAATCTTTAAAGTCTCAATTTATAAAGCTTAAATCTAGGAACCCTATTTTAGATGCATTTGTAGAGAATCGAGATGACTTCCTTCTAGCCTCAAAGCTTGGTTCTCACATTGTCACTAAGTTACCCAGTTGATGAAACCCTACATTTACACCTCTCTAAATTCTATTATCACTCCCGCATCTATTTATTGTCTCAACCAGAAACCTGCTCTACCATTAATCGTTTTATCCTCACTCCTTCCTAGGAAATTTAGTATCTCGGATTAGTTTTCAGGTGTGTAGTCATTAAAGAACCTACCTCTTCATCTACATATGCCTCTACCTATACTTCTATTTCTGATTCCAAATGAAATGATCATATCCTTACTACAAATATAAGAGATAAACCTCAGTTATATTTTTATTAGGATTTCTGATTGGGATATTTTGTTCTTTGATTGTAATTTTTTATTATAATCTATATATTATTATGTTAATGCTATTTTCTATCTATTTATCTTGTTCCTTAAGTATTTATTTTTTATAATCTCAGAATGGGGTTGATTGTGATAGATTTAAAATTATTGAATTGATAATGTAATGTAGAAAGGAATTATGTACTATGGTAAATAATTACCATTCACTAAATGTGGAAATTCATTACATAGTTTCATAATCTCATTATAGTTATTTAATTACTACTTAAATAGTACTTTGATGCATTTAATACATTTCAATTTATATGTTATAATTTATGATCATCAAAAAGGGGGAATTGTTGGCTTAGACCAGCACCACTTTATTTTAATGATCCTATACCATTTTTATCTTATTTTTAATGATATGTATGTTTTATATAAGAAAATTAGTTTACCAGAGAAAAATAAAAAAATTATAAGCATAGAGATTACCATGACACCTTACCATGTGATGTTTAGGTGACTATTCCTCCTTAACACATGCTATGTTTCACCTTACCGCATTTTATATTTTCCCCATAGTGCACACAAACTGCTTACCACAATATGAAAATCAAATGACCGCCTAAAGAAATTGAGTTACCATGGCAAGGTATGCATAAATTTTAATAATGACAAAGTGTTGAGATGACCGTATATTCAGATGATCTGGTCATATGAAGTGATAAACTGAACGCATAACCATACTACATCAGTAGACCGAATAAAGTGTTGAGCTAACCACTTATTAAGATGAGTTATCCAAATGGAGTGATGAACCGGCCACATCACCTTACTACATAATTTAACCATGAAAAGTTGTCATGTTCTTAGATGATTTTACTTCATGTAAAGGAATATTATATTTTCTAACTTAGTATAAGATCATATTAAATCTCCAATGACTAGTTTTTACAAATTAAATGAAGCGTCATATCATTTAATGAGGGTTAATTATTATTCAAAGAATACATATGGTCGAGATCACTATAAAAAGACTCATTTCATTTTAAATATAAGGAAGATGATGTTATATAGAGGGCATTTTATGTTACACAAATAATAATAAATGATTTCTAAAAGAACACCTTTTATGACACTCTGTTTTTCTATATGTATCGACAATATTATTTGATATCCTTATGTATACAATGTCAAGGAATAAATACAACAAAATAATTATGGATCAAAATGAATCACACATTCTATCCATCTATATCTTGATTTTTCCATTCTATGCTTTACTTTTGAGTACTATGTTGTTATATTATATTTATATATACACATTGTCTCCTGTGATTAAACTGGATTGTTTTTGATAGATTCTCTCAAACTCATTAATTTTTATTACCACAAATAACTATTGAAGAATTCCTGCATAACTATTTACTATTTTTTCCCACATAGAAGCATGGAAGAGGATTTTTTCCTAGATAGCCTTGTGTGATATTGATTGTTAAACTCAATCCAAGTGTGGGATCTGTTTATTGTTATAATTAACAACTATACAGCAGGTAATTTATAAGTGTGGGGGATTAATTCTTGGACCAATACTGAACCCCTTGTTTTACCCTATTGTTTATTTTTTTCGTTTATTTTCCTCTATTTCAATCTTTAAACTGTATTTGATAGTTAGTCTTAATTTTTGGTTATATAAATCATTTGGTTACATTATTTGATTTCAAAATTTAAATTTATTTCTATTATTATTTTAAATGAACCTTAATAAAACTTTGAGAAATTATTTAAAAGATAAAACTTATATTGGAATTTTAAATATCATGGGGGTTTAGTTTCAAATTTTTTTAAATATAAATTTTTATTCGGAACTCAATTCATACCTTCTTTAGTTACTCACTATGACCATCATTTAGAATAATAACATTTAAAATATATTTTCAACTATGATTTAATTTTCTTTAAAAGAGCTCAAATTTCTATTATTTCTTAATTTAATTATTTATGGGAAATACTAGACAAGAAGGAACTTCCACTAATGGGATACCTTATTTTAATTTCACAAACTATACTTAGTGTAAAATTAAAATGATGATGCATATTGAAATCATGGGTTTTTAAATTTGTATTGTAATTTAAGAAAAATATGCACTACCCAAACTATTAGAGAATAATTGAGTTATCATACTAAATAGTCGTATAATAATAACACTATATATATAAATAATTTATATTTTTTCTTTAGGAGATGAATAATTTAATAGAATTTTTTCATGTACTACTGCATTTGATATTTTAGATACTTTATTTGTTTCTCATGAAGTAACTTATAATGTCAAAGAAATGTGTTTGAATAATTTTTCAATTAAATATCGTACTCTTATGTTGAAGCTTGACGAGACTATTTCTAATATGTATCTTCTGTTCAATGAGATTGTGAAAACGATGAATTTACTAGGAAAACCACTCTCTAGAAAGGATCATGTAGTATGGCTTTTTAGATTTTTATTGAATAGATGGAGAGGAAATTTAATTTCAATTATAGGTTCATTTTATGTAAGTAAGTTTCTCATTAAAGATTTAAAAGGAAAAATAATGACGCATGAATAGGAACTCACAGTAAATAGAGAGGAATAGCATGAACCAAATAGAAATTATGTAGCTTTAAAAACTAATTACTAGTATCAAAAAGAGAAGATAAAGCCTAGAAACTAAAATGATGAAGAATATCTTACTGACAGTGATGAAGAAGTGGCCCACTTGGGAAAAAGATTCAATAAATTTTACAAAATGAAGAATTTCATTAGGAAACCTAGTTATAATGTAAATTATTATAAAAGAGATAACTGGAGAAAAGATTGGAAAAAGAATCTTAATAAAAATGAGATAGTCTGTTATGAATGTACGATAAGAGTTCATGTCAAAGATGAATGTTCTATGTTAAATTTTATGATGAAATATTATGACAAGGATAAGAGTTATAAGAAATCTATGAAATAAACATGGATAGATTTTGAGGATAAATCAAGTGAGTCAGATTTAGGAAGAGAATAAAACAATGATATATTCAATAAGGTTTTTTAGAAACACATATCAAGTATCTAGTATATTTTCTACATATCTGATTCATATCTTTAATCTTATAGAGATGAAAATAGTGAATAAAACATGTATTTTGAATAAAATTTTGAATACTGTAATATGTTGGATGATAATTTTAATCAACTTTATGATAAATATAAAAAATTAAACAAAATTCTTTGAATTCTAGTTTTAGAACTGATCTTATAATAAAGAAGGAAAAAATGATCAATTACTAAAAGACAACAATGAGTAAAATTTATCTATTGAGAAATTAAAAAATATTTGGAAAGATTAAAAAATGGGTGAATTATACATACCAAAATACTAGTAAAGTTGAAATCACTTAAATATAATATGAGAATAATGTATCATCCTAGACAAAGAAGGATTATTAAAAATAAATTTATTCCTATCTCTAGTTATGAAAATTCGGTCACTAGTTTTTATTATTCTAGAACTAAAAAAGTTTTTATTTATAAAATTATAAAATATGATTACAAGAAACCTGTTAAGTAGATACGGATTCCTAAATCTTTGATTACTAATATTAATAGACCCAAGAAAATTTTTGTACCAACTTTGTTTTGGCTTTAAAACTATTTTATAGGAATCCTTCTTGAAAATATCTTGTAATTAGTTATGGTGTTTGGATCGTGAGTTCTCTAAACATGTGACTAGGGACTATTCAATTTAGAAGAACCTAATCATGGTTGATGATGTACATGTCACTTTTGGTGACAATTAAATAGGTAATATAATTGGTCTTGGACAAATTGGTAATTCTAATATTGTTTTAATTTCCATTGTTTTATTTTTAGAGAGATTAAAGTACAATTTTCTTAGAATCTCATAGCTATGTGATGATGGTTTTCTTGTGAAATTTGAAAATATTTGCTAGTGTTTTTTAATCTAAAAATGATTTCGTTTTTAGTGATTTAACAAATGATAATGTTTATTTTGTTAATTTAGATTCATTATTTTACCAAAATATTTCTTATATAAGTCTCTTTTACAACTAATATTAGATTTTTAATAAGAGACTAGGCCATTTCAATATTAAATCACTTATAAAGAAAATTAGGAAAGAGTTAGTCATTGGTATACCTAAACTAGATTTATCAAATGATAAGGTCTTTAACCCATGTCAAAAAGTTAAAAGACACAAATTTTCATTTACAAAAATGAAATAAGTTTCAACTTCTCATCCTCTAGAGTTGGTTCACATAGATTTTTTGGATCTTATATAGTATCTAGACTAAATTTAAAGCATTGTGTTTATGTTCTAGTAGATTAATTTTCTATATATACATCGGTATTATTTTTAACTAAAAAACTACTGCTTGTACCTATTTTTCTAAATATTCCAAATCTGTTGAAAATCAAAGTGTATTTAGAATTTATGTCCTTAAGAAGTTATTGTGATTGTGATTTTGAAAATTAATACTTTGAATCGTTATTCTCAAAACGTGCCTATAATCATAATGTTTTTTCTCTTAGTACCCCGCAACATAAGGGTGTAGTAGAAAAAAGAAATACAACACTTCATGAAATTTCCCCGACCTTTCTAAATAAGTATGATTTACCTGTTTATTTTTAGGAAGAAGATGTTAGTACATCGTGTATATAGTTTTAATTATACCTATTTTAAAAATAATTCTTCATGAATTATGGAATTTAAGAAAACCTAATGTTAATAACTTTATAGGTTTTGGTGGAAAAGTCTTTATTATTAATATTAAGGATAATCATGAAAAATTTTCTTCCAAGGGAAATGAATGAATTTTCCATTGATATTAAACATATAGTAAGTCATATAGTGTGTTTAATAAAAGAGAAAATATTTTGGAAGAATTAGTACATGTCAAATTTGATGAAAGAGAACCTAAAAAACCTTTAGACAACCTTGTGGATGATCTAACAAATTTGAATATAAATGCCAAACCATTTGACAGTTCTATGAAACAAGTAGAAAAATAGTCCCTTTCTAAGGAAAAACCTGAACCTAAACCTATAGAGGATAATGATATTTCTATCCCTTATTTACCTAGAACTATTATGACTCATAGATACCAACCCTTAGATTTAGTAGTTGGAGACCTAGATAGATGAACACAAACCAGAGCTTCACTTAGAGACTAAGTTGAGAATTAAGATTTCTTATCACAAATTGAACCTAATAACATTGATGATGAAATTAATGATTAATAATGGGTAATGGAAATGAAAGAATAACTTGATTAATTTTAATGAATTAAATTTTGGGTAACAGTAGATAGATTTAAAGACAAACTAGCTATTGGAAGGAAATGGGTGATTAGAGACAAGGTTGATGGGTTATAAACTATAGTTATAAAAAAATCTAGATTCATTTCGAAATGATACAATCAAGAAGAAGGAATTGATTTTGATGAAAAAATTTCACCAATTTATAGACTTAAATCCATTAGAATACTACTTTCATATGTAGAACATTTTGATTTCAATCTATATCAAATAAATATAAAGAGTTCATTTATAAATGTTTATATTATCGAGGATTTTTTAATTAAACAACCCATAGTATTTGAAAATCATCATTTTAAAAATGATGTTTTTAAATTAACAAAATATCTATATGGTTTAAAGCAATGTTCTAGAGATTCGTACGATAGGATCAACTGTTTTATATTTTCTAAAGGTTTTAATAAAGGTATATTTGATGCTATGTTATTTATAAGAATACTTTAAAAGGATGTTTTACTTGTAAAAATTTATGTTGAGGATATTATTTTTGGATCATAAATAAAATATTTGTGTACTAATTTTTCAAAAATGAAACAGAGTTTATTTGAAATGAGTTTAATGGGAAAGTTGAAATTATTTTATGGTTATCAAAATTTTCAAAATAAAAAATATAATTCTTTTAAATTAAAGTACACCAAATTCCTTCATAAGAATTTTTTTATGGATAGTACTAAAGGTACTAAATCTCCCATGAGTAATAAATATAGTTTGGATATTGATAAATCGCAGAAATTAGTTTATCAAACCACTTATTAATTATGATTGGAAACTTTAAATACTTAATTTCTAGAAAACCAGATATTATGTTTAATGTGTGTATATGTTCTCATTTTCTAGAAAACCTAAAAGAATCACATCTATTATATGTGAAAATAATTTTTAAATTCCTCAAGAATAGAACCTACTTAGGATTGTTTCATTCAAGAGGACACACATTT
Organism: Viscum album; assembly: GCA_963277665.1. Classification (NCBI taxonomy): domain Eukaryota; kingdom Viridiplantae; phylum Streptophyta; class Magnoliopsida; order Santalales; family Viscaceae; genus Viscum; species Viscum album. Next base: position 1,265,624,740 of record OY728157.1, on the reverse strand, counting down.
GATTTGGTTAGTTTTTCATATACAAATTTTGGTGGTTGTAAGTTAGATAGAAAAAGTAATTTTGGAACATGTCACTTTTTAGGAAAGTATCTAATATCATGGTGTAGTAATAAGAAAAAAATAAGTGGAATTATCTACTACTGAAGAGGCATACATAGTTATAGCTAGTTGTTGTCAAATGATTTTATGGATGAAACACACATTCCTAGAATATATATATCAATTCAGACATGTCCCTATAAGCTGTGATAACACACATGCAATAAATATATCTGATAATACTGTATCTCATTCTATAAAAAATCATATTGATATAAGACATCAATTTCATGGAAATCATTAAAATAATGGTTATACAACTCTTGAATTAATAGGTATAAATTATCAAATTGTTGATATATTTACAAATCCTTCAAATATTGAAAGAATCAACCATATCAAACATGAATAACGCATGATAAGTTATGTGTAAATTATTAGTTATTAATTTAAGATGTTAAAACATTATTTTTTATGCTCTTAAACTGAATATATAAATAAATTTGAAGAATATTTCACATGGTCAGCAGCCTAATAGTGAATTAATTTTTGTTCATATGTTTATCATGCCTACAATGAACACTTGTCTTCACATCATATATTCTCACACAGTCACTATTCTTATCAGTAATGTATGTTCATACTGTTAATATGTACTTTTCATGGATTTATTAGAAGTATGGTTTGTATACCTACCCCGAGTTATGGTTAGTATTCCAACCGTGTTTATGATATTTTCATATCCATGATAATCATACTTACCATGTCTATTTTTTTTATTGGAAAAATATTTTCGAAATATGTTGGTTAAGTATACTTATTATTTTAATCCCTAAATTATTTAACTTTTAAATTTGAATGTGAATCTGAACCATCGCATATATTTTTCTTTTGGATATACTCCATCCATTCAAGATCTTCTGATAGAATTGTTTTCAATCTTCTCAAACCTCTCCACCTACAAGGAATTAATGTTGATGTTTTAAAATTATCATCGAAGCTTTGTGAAAAATGTTTGGGCTTGCTACACAGAGGTGGTTATGAAGATTATTGGAGCTCATATCCAGTTAATCTTCTACACATTCAGTTTGATCATGCCTTGCATGAGATTATTTGGAATGGAACTCCCTGAATACCTAATACTGTTGAGTAGGATGGGAAATGCAGTATACTAGTTATGTTCATCTAACATGTTATTTGTCTTATGAGAGTAGATTTTCGTACTCTAAGGAATCAATATTTTTTCCTATTTTTAATGAATAATGATGTTTATATTAGTCTATATAGATATTTATATGAGGCATATTGTTGATACATGTAATAGTACTTCAATGTTTAGTTCATTAACATATACAAGTTATTTTTTCTTCTACTAGAGTTCAAAGGAATAGTTCCTTGGGAAGAAGATAAAATAATTGATTGTAATATATTATTACATACTTAAAAGATCTGTAATAAGATGAAGTTTAACCAGAATCCTTGTAAATACTAATCGGTAGCATACCAATAAATGATATATGAATAGTTTGATCTAGTGAAGTATTTAGTTTGAAAAGGGGGTCATGTAGATTAAGGTCTTGAAAATGATATAATTGTGGAGTATTCTATTGATGTTGTGTCTCCTTCTAAATAAATGGAGGAGTTAAGAAAAGAAGAATAGGTTGCTGAAGTTTATGAAGAAAAATAAATAGAGGTTATTTATCTTAATAAAGAATCTTGGTTAGCATTTGAAAATGATAAATTATGGGATAATTCAATTGTTTATGATGTTTATGAGTATAGTTCATAGGGATATCTATTTATTGAGAGTATTCATAGGCATCAATTACCCTTTGAACCTTCTCATACGGATCAATACCATAAATATTTTGGATTGAGACTAAATTATCCTAGTTTAGATGATGATGATCATGGTGGCACTCCACCTAGGCATAGTGGACCCACCACTCTTTCTATTCAAATAACCTTAGAATTATCTTTGGTTGATGAAATTGGTACTCAAGATATAATTAATCATTCTCATTCTTTTAATTATGATGAAATGTTTAAAGATTCAAAAAATTATGTAGTTGAAGTTCCTACCATAATTATGGATTAGACTTTTAGAAATAGTTTAATAGAAAGTTTATATGTGATAGATGGTAGGAATTCGACTAGTGATCCATCTCCTTTTAATCATACACCTTCTATTACATCATCCTCATATTTCACTAAGGACGAGCTTGATGAATTCATGTGTGATATGTTGAGGATTCTCTAACAAAATCATAATGACTTTTAAAACTCTCTAAACAATATAAGACAAGAGGATGTTTATGACACCTTTTATAGGGTCATAACTCGTCTCTATCCTAGATTAAACTTTAGAATAAAAATTATTCAAAATGATATTAGCTATATGAAATATTAGATGGGCTATTTTCATGATTATCTATCAGATATTATGATTTATTTGGACCAAATATTCATAAATTCATTTTTGAACCAGCTCTGTCATCTTTTACTACTCCGGTTGATGATGAAAAATAATTAATAATATGTTCAGAAGGAGATGTAAGATTTGTATAGATAATTCCCCAAGTCTCATTAATATTTGTATAATGGTTTTGAAACCCATTCTTTTTAGACCATCACATTGGTTCATGAGGATTCTAAAAAAGCTAGTCCGGACAGAGATTCAACCAAAAAGGCAATTGATTATTATCTTAGCAAGATCTTTACAATGTAAAATTTCAAGGGTATGTTCCAAAATATTACTTTATATTTGAATATTACCTCTCCAACATAATAATTTAAGTCTCAATTTGAGAATATTAAAGCTATGAACCCTATTTTGAAAGCCTTCATGGAAAATTTAAATGATTTCCTTCAAGGATTTGAGCATGGTTCTTGAGCTGTCAGTGAGTTTACCCTGTTGATGGAACCCTAACATTCATGGATAATTTTTTTTTCTATATATGATTGTATTTAGTAAGATATGTGTGTATATTTTTGAAAATAAAATGAATATTACATTCAAACTGCTCATAGCACAATAAAATAAACACCTTTAAATTTGTATTCAAATTAATGTGTATGCATAATGATTTCTACAACCAGTTTAAACTGTGGAAATGAATTATACATATTGTCTAAACACCTTGAAATATTTATTCAAATTATATTAATTATATTCTATACATGTTTAGGGAAACAAGAAGACATGGGTGTGCTAATATCAACATACATGACTATGTCATGTAAGATTTTCTTAAAAAAGAAAAGACGACCGTGACATTAATTTCCACAGAATAATGATTGAAAGTGGATTTAACCCCAGTATTATTACTTGTAATAATAACATGAAATGTTTCTGAAAAATAAATCAAATTTATGTGGTGTTATAGTTCTTTCTATTTCTTCTATACGTGGGTCCAAAAACCAAATTTTCCTTCATATACATCGTTGATTGCTACTTATTGCAATGAAGGAGGGTTGGATGAGGATGTTGTGAATTGGACATGAATGGATTTATCTAGGATAATATTTTTAAGACTATTATTTCAACAAAGAAATCCCACACTGGTGCTAAAAATATACATTTTTCTTCTTAATAAGAAAGTAAATCCCAACAACAACTTTGATTCTTCATGCTCTTCTGAAAGTGATTCTGAATGAGTGAGCATTTATCAAATATGAAAAGGCGTAGTATATGGTTCTCATATCTAGGAAAAATTATAATAAATAATTAGAAATATGCATTCTTTTTGTTTCTTTACTTTTTAATGATTATTATACTATGTTCTATTTCATGAGACTCTTGCTAAATCTTCTCTTACTTTGAATGGGTAGTCTACTCTCAAAAAAAGTCATTTTTTCTTCTTCCAAGGTTTCTGAGAGAACAGATCCCACAGGTTCATCTAATGTGATTTTAATAAATATGTGTGGGTTATTATTAATGCTTATGCATGATATAAATAGTACCGGTGGTTTTTAGTTTGATTTAATTTATATAATCAATGCAATTCTGGTCACTACTTGTGCATTTTATGTTTTTATGTAGGAAAAATCACCTAAGAAATCACTTGGAATTGTGATAAATAGTAAACCATCACGTCTTATTAAAACAAAAGAAGATTCAATTGTTCAAGTAGATACAAATATCTTTGATGATGATTCTTATAAGCTAGTGAGCACTTTTTATTTTATCTTATTCTCTAGTTATATTTCATTTAAATAAATCATTCTTATAATTATTGTGTTTGTATGACATGAATGTTTAATGTGTGTTTTTAAAAGTATTTTCAAGGACTTATCATGGTTTTTTTCTTTATATGGTTGTATTTAGTAATATATTTATGTATATTGTTTAAAATACAATGAATATTATATTCAAACTTCTCATAGCACAATAAAATAAACACCTTTCAACTTGTATTCAAATGAATATGTATGCATAATAAACTCTACAAATAGTTTAAACTACAGAAATGAATTATGAATATATTTTAAAAAAAATTAATTTTTATTCTAATCATATTATTTCTGTTATGTACATATTCTAGGCAAAAAGAAGACAAGGGTGTGCCGATATCAACACATATGACTTTGTCACACAAGATTTTCTTAAAAAGGAAAAGAAGACCATGGCTTTAATTTTCACAGAATGATGACTGAAAGTGGATTTAACACAGGTATTATTACTTGTAATAATATTATAAAATTTCTCTAAAAACTGAATCAAATTGAAGTGGTGTCAGTGTTCCTTCTGCTGCTTCTATCTGTGGGTCCAAAAACCAAATTATATTTCCATTACTCTGTTGATTATTGCTTACTGCAATGAAGGAAGGTTGGATAATGCTCTTTTTTATTGGCCTCGAATGAATTTCTATAGGATACTAGTTTCAAGAATTCTATTTTAACTAATCCATCCCACATTGGTGCTAAAAGATTCAATGTTTCTTCCAATACGAAAGTGAAGCCCAATAGCAGCTTTGATTTGTCAAGCTCTTCTGAAAGTGATTCTGAAGGAGTGAGCATTTATCAACTCTGAATAGAAGTGGTATATGGTTCTAATTGCATTGTATGATGCAAAAAAATCATTAACAATCTGCATTTTTTTTCATTAGTTATTAATGATTATTAAACCATGTTCTATTTTAGGAGCCTCATGCAATAGCTTCTCATACATTTAATGGGAAATATACCCTCTAAAAAAGTAATTTTTTATACTGCCATGGTTTCAGAGAGAAGTTATTCCTAGATCTCATCTAATGTGATTATGATGAAGATTTGAGGGTTATTATTAGTGCTCTCACATTATATAAATAGTTCCTATGGTTTTTAGTTTGATATATTTTATATAATCTTTGCAATTCTGGTCACTACATGTGCATTTGAAGTTTTTGTGTAGGAAAAATTACCTAAGAAATCACATGGAACTGTGATAAAAAGTAAGCCATCAAGCCTTCATGAAAAAATAGGATCCCACTGATGAAGTAGATACAAATAGATTGATGATGATGCTTATAATCTAGTGAGTATCGATGATTTTATCTTTATCTCTACTAATATTTCATTTAAAGAAATCACTCTCATAATTATTATTCTTGTATGACATGGATGATTATGGTGTGTTTAAAAAAAGTGTTTTAAAAGAATTCTCATGGTTTTTTTCTATATCTGATTGTATTTATTAATCTATGTTTGTATATTGTTTAAAATACAATGAATATTATATTCAAACCGCTCATAGAACAATAAAATAAACACCGTTCAATTTGTATTCAAATGAATGCGTATGCATAATGAACTATACAACCTGTTTAAACTATGGAAATTAATTACACATACAGTTTAAACACCATTAAATTTGTATTTGAATCATATTAATTCTATTTTGTATATGTGCAAGGCAACAAGGAGACAAGGGTGTGCTGATATCAACATATATGACTATGTCATGCCAGATTTTATTAAACATGGAAAAGAAGACCATGGATTTAATTTCCCCAGAATGACGATTGAATGTGGATTTACCCTGGGTATTATTACGTTTAATAATATTATAAAATTACTTTGAAAACTAAATCAAACTGAATTAGCTTCAGAGTTCCTTCAGTTGCTTCTATCCATGGCTCTAAAAACCAAATTTTCTTTCATTTCATACGTGGATTGCTGCTTACTACAATGAAGGAAGGATAGATGAGGCTGTTGTGTATTGGAATTGAATTAATTTCTAAAGGATACTATGGTCAAGAATAATATTTTACCTAATCCATCCCATTTTGGTGGTAAAAAATTCACTTTTTCTCCTGATAAGAAAGTGAATCCCAACAACACCTTTGATTCGTCAAGATCTTATGAAAGTGATTTCGAAGGATTTAGCATTTATAAACTATGAATAAGTGTTGTATATGTTTCAAATTTCATGATATTCTAAAAAACCATTACCAATATACATTTTTTCTTCATTCCTTTTTAATGATTTTTAAACTATGTTTTATTTCAAGAGCCTCCTACTAAAGCTTCTCTTACTTTGAATGGCCAGTCTACTCTCTAGAAAAGTCATTTTTTCTACCACCAAGGTTTCTGAGAGAACTGATTCCTCCAGTTCATCTAATGTGATTTTTATGAAGATGTGAGAATTCTTATTAATTCTCATTAATAACATAAATAATGCCAGTGGTTTTTAGTTCAAAATATTTAATATAATCTATGAAATTCTGGTCACAACTTGTTCATTTGATGTTTTTGTGTAGGACAAGTTACACCAGAAATCACTTTAAATTATGATGAAAATAAACCATAAAGTATTATTGAAACAAAATAGGGGTCCTAAGATGAATCATATACAAATATATTTGACGATGATGCTTAAAATCTAGTGATCACTGATGATTTTATCTTTATCTCTACGAAATTTTATTTTAAATAAACCATTCTAAGAATTATTGTGCTTATATGACATGGATATTTATGGTGTGTTTTCAATGAGTGTTTTCAAATAATTCTCATGGTTTTTTCTTTCTATGATTTAATGTAGTAATATATGTGTGTAATTTTTTTAAAATAAAATTAATATTACATTCTAAATGATCATAGAAAAATAAGATAAACACCTTTCAATTTGTATTCAATTGAATGTGTATGAATAATAAACTCTACAACCAGTTTAAACTATGGAAATGAATTATACATGCAGTTTAAACACCTTGAAAATTTTATTTAAATCATATTAATTCTATTCTGTACATGTTTCGGGGAACAAGAAGACAAGGATGTGCTGATATCTACATATATGACTAAGTCATGAAATTTTTTCTTAAAAAAGGAAAAGACAACCAAAAATTTAATTTCCATATAATGATAAATGAATGTAGATTTAACCCACATATTATTACTTATAATAAGATTATAAAATGTCACGGAAAAATGATTCAAACTGATGTGGCGTCAGAGTTACTTCTTCTGCTTCTATCCGTGGGTCCAAAAACCAAATTTTCTTTCATTTACAACATTGATTGCAGCTTATTGCTCTAAAAAGGGTTGGATGAAGATGTTGTGTATTGGAATTTAATGGATTTCTCTAGGATACTATTTTCATACATATTATTTCAACTAAGACATCCCACAACGATTCTAAAAATTCCACTGTTTCTTCTAATAAGAATCTGAACCCCAAATGAATGTGTATTCATAATGAACTCTACAACCAGTTTAAATATTGAAAATGAATTATTCATATAGTTTAAACACCTTTCAATTTGTATTCAAATAATATTAATTTTATTCTGTACATGTTCAAGGAAACAAGAAGAAAATGGTGTGCTGATATCATCATATATGACCATGTCATGAAAGATTTTCTTAAAAAAGGAAAAGACGACAATGAATTTAATTTCAATATAATGATGACTTAAAGTGGCTTTACCCTGGATATTATTACTTGTAATAAGATTGTAAAATTTCTCTGAAAACCGAATCAAATTGAAGTGGTGTCAGAGATCCTTCTGGAGCTTCTATCTATCGGTCCAGAAACCTAATTATCTTTCATTCACTCCATTAATTTCTACTTACTACAATGAAGGAAGGCTGTATGAGGCTGTTGAGTTCTTTGATATGATGACCAAGAATAATTTAAATCTAGATTCCTTATTGTTTAATATAATAATCACTAATCTTTACAGTTATGGGAAGTTGGAGGAAGGACATGAATTTATGTCAATGGATTTTTGTAATGGTTTTAAGTTGGATATAGTTACTTTTAGATCTATCATGGATACTTATGTGAAAAACAGTGAATTGGGAATTTTTTATGAGGTGTACATGATAATTCTAAAATAAGGGATCTTTCCCAACATGATTACACACAACATTTTCATAACACATTCCCTGTAATTTTTGAAACAATGTTTCTATTATTTTTTATAAATATAGTGCTTACTATTCTGAAATATGTATCTTTTCATAACCTATAATGGTTAGAGAATATACGTTAACAAATTATATTGGTTTCTTTTTTTGTAAATATACTATTTCTTAAAAATTAGTATTTTTCCTACTTGTAAGTTCAATGATGGGCACTTTGTGGGACTTCTTTGTTCTCTAGAACTCGTCATAATTTTAAGAGAGGTATGTGTCAATGCATGTATAATAATTATTTATGTTTTATATTTTTTTACCTACAAGAATTTTTCAATGTGGAGATTCTTATAAAAATTATAGGGTATTATATTTTTTGGATATACATATATTTTTTTTAACATTGGGGAACAAATAAATTATTTCTATTTATATTTTATTATTGTTAAGGTATGTCAATTCCATATTTTTGTTAAATTACATATAAGGTCACTTTATACATTTTCATAAATTGTGATATTATTGAAATTGAATATAATGATCATGGAATGTGGGTTGGGACTATAGAGGAAGGTTCTTATTTCATCACAATATCCCACATGCGGTAAAACCATATATCCTAATAACTATTGTACTGAACATAAATGGTTAACCTTTTATTATTATTCCATTTTTAACTGATGATTATTAAAAAATATTCCACGCCATATTTTATAAATGATATCATTTAGTCCCTCTCTATCATTCAGGTATTAGAGTCTCCTAGTTTGAATGTTTTCTTTAATTTAGTTCAATATTTCTTACTCTATTGGTGGACCATGAGATGTTCATATTTTTTTTACATAATGTGATGTTATTAAAATGTAGTTTCAACACATGCTTATGATTTCATTTTCTAATGTTTTATTCATGATTTTATAGATTTTGTTAAATCTAGGATCTTGAGATGTGTATGTTCTATTTACTTAATGTATTTTTATTAAAATTCAGTATCAACACATGCTTATGATTATATTGTCTAATTTTCTATTCATTATTTTTTAGATTTTGTTAAATCTAGGGCCTACACATGTTTTGAATTATTATCCTTTTCCATTCAGTATGCTCTCTCTTCCTATCTTCATATCTTTAAATTAGATATTCGTTCTATTGAAAACAGGGGTTTCATATGTTTTATTTTCCACCTATTTTGGTTGTTGTGGATATGTAGAGTAGTGTTTGTATGAACATTTTGACCCAATGAAGAATACACTATAAGAGTTTGTTCATACAATACAACACATTTTATGTACATATTAGTCATATTCATCAATATGTTAAATATAGAGGCATACAATGCAACATATATGCATAAAAAATTAAATTTTATATGCACATACTTCCCACCTAATTAGTCTTTCATGTTCTAATATTTCTTCAGATACAAGATCCTGAAAAACATACTCAAGAAATATATCAATGGAATCAATGTACTCGATGGTATATAATAATTTATTTTTCTATCATTTACTTCTATATGAAAAGCTCATTAAAATAGATTCATTTCACATTGTATTTCTATATTTACCAGGCTATTATTCCTCCAAGAAAATCATCTATGAAATCCAAGGCTTCACTTTGTATTTCTATATTTACATAAATTCATATATTTAATGTTTAGATACTTGCCTCATGAGCTGAAGGGTGTTCTAGTGGACTAGCTTCAAATGAAAATTGTGTTGGGGGATGGAAGATTATCATTAATCTCTATTAGATTCATGTTTCAGATATATTAAATGAAATTTTCACATAATTGTTAATTGTAATACTAATTTTTTTAAAAGGATTCAAAATTAATTGCATGCTTTGTGATTATTTTTCTAGACAAATGAGTATATTTTTGACACAATCATCCATTTTTTTTATTTAAACTTGTGAGAGCGAAATTATTAGGCAGTTATTACTCCTATATTATTTAATATTTGAATTTATATAACATAAAACATCTAATAATTTTTCCTACCCTATTATGTAGGTTCTGTCATTTTTAGCAGTAACATTAAACATAAGGAAATTGAAGATCAATCCAAATAATCTAATAATTGACACCATCAAATATAGGTTGAAATACATATTTACATTATTGTCAGAAGAATAAGACTAGTCATGGTTAAGTAACATTGCTTACATTAGCACGATTTATATTTAAATCTTTATTTTAGGAGTTCTTGCACTAGCATTCCATATCAACAACAATGTTTACACTATAAAAGATTACATATTTAAACATTTGGATTAATTAGTAGAAACATTAAGATATCATTTCTTACAGGAGTAGTATTCACACTAGAAATGTTTATACTGACATCATTACAGTAGTACTACTTACACTATTAGTTCTTAGACTAGCAATGCTAACACTGGAACTGTTCATAGCAACATTACCCTAGGACTGCTCAAACCAGTCATGCCAACAATAAAATTTTTTACACTAACATTTTCTTTACAATTAAATTTTATATGTTTCAACATCATATTAGCCATGTCAACATAGATTAATGATACACCATCTAGAAAATTATACACCATTTGTGAAATCCATTGGGTTTTCCCCAGTGTATGTTTTTTAATAATAAATCCTTGAATCTTGAAAGGTAGAATATGCTTATTCATTTTTGAGATTTCAATAGTTCAGTAAAAATTAATGAACTATTACTATATGAAATTTTTTCTCCATTAATCATTTTTTGCTTATATTCATTAGCCAACACAGTGTTCCATCCTAGAAACAATACATAAGATTCAATACATCTATAGTTGACAAGATTAGATGTTCTACTATGGAGGCATTGATCCAACTATTTTTTAACAAGCTTCAGAACCCAAAAACACGGTTGTCAAAGGGGGTTTTTTCACTGTTCAAATTCAAGCCTCACGATCTAAAGGGTGTACCAGTGGAAAAGATTCGATTGAAAATTGTGTTGTGAGATGACAGGTTATCACTAATCTCTATTAGATTTATGTTGCAGATACATTAACTGAATTTTTCACACAATTACCAATTGTATTACTAATTTTTTAAGAGTTTATAAAAATAATTGCATGATTTGGGATAATTCTTTGACAAACATTATGATATGAAAGTTGAATTTGGTTGAGAAGACATCCAACTTGATCTAATCAGTCACAATGAAAGCTATAAAATGCATATATGGTAGAGGGGAACTAGACATCTCTAACTTCTCTATGGGGGACTTATGGTCAGGAAAGTGGTTAAGATTGGATGATGTTATAATAGTCAATTTGGATTTTAACAAGTGTCTTCAAATGAAATTTATACGTGTATATTAATATTTACTTGAAGCAGTTCTAAAAACCCACAACATAGAAATATTTTCACAGAAACAGTCACTAAAGATTCCTTATATCATGAAAATTCAATTCCCAAGCTAGGGGAATCACACCACAATCCCTAGAGAATCACACAGAAGGAATAAATAGGATCCCTTTTTTGAGAAATCACCAGACCAGACCCATCCTTCTCTAGAACCTATGAAGACAGTCGATACTCATCCTAGACTTGTATGACCTACTTGTATTCCTGGGTTTATCCAGAGAACATTCCATGTTGTTTCTATAGGTTTTTGGAGCCTCAGTGACCAAGTAAAATACATCCAGAGCTCCAGAATTGGATGCGTTAGTAGGGTTTTGGGGGATGGGTGCTGGGTTTTTCCAGCTATTTACAAACTTTCCAATGTTTAGTACAATATTATTTTGATGATTTTGGTACTCTAGGAAGAATTCAAGGTTGCAGTGGCCACCTCCACATAGCCACAACTACTCATACTTCTGCTTACAAAGTTCCTAGAGCTGCTTCCCATGGGCCCAATCAATAACTTTGTCTGTTGTTCCGTGGATCACAAAAACTGGGAAACAAACCAATCAAAAGAACATTATGAATTACTAATAGTGATGCAACTAAAGGGGAAATATGGACATTTCCATAACATTTTTTCTATGTTGCTATAAATATTATGTTCATTGTTGTCATAGTATTCTCTCTAGATTTATTTTTAGATTCCCCTAGGAGCCAAGTTTTTTGGGATTCTGATTGGTGTCATAGTTAAAGTATAATGGGAGAAAGATGATTTTGGTTTCGTCTATATAACCGAAATCCCCAGGACCTATGCATGTTCAAGAGGGATTGATCAAATGTGACCACCTTTTGGCATTGTTTATTTGTGCATATGTTGTGATTTAATATCTAGAGGTATTCAAGTATATTTGTAAAACACTCATAACAAGTTGTGTCATGTTTTGTCTCAACTAATCTTTTATGTTCAGGCGATTCATGAGGTCATTTAAATTTATTCTTTCTTTGATTTAAAATTTTTTGAAAACAATGATGAATGGGCTCGAAATTGATACTTGTGATTGGGTATCTTCACCTCTAATTTGTTGAACCACTTTTTTCATTATGATTATCAAGACTGAAGTTTTCTAATGAACACATGCAATTGATAATTCATTACATTGTATCGTATAATCTTTTATTTGTCTAATGTTTTTAGAAACATCAAATTAGGAGCTTATGAATGTGAATTTTTAATTAAATTATTTTTTCGTGAAAATGCACGAGTTGGGTACTAGTTATAATAAATATAATATTATAATAATTATATAATTATAATTATAATTATAAAATAATTATAATAAATATACAAGTATAATTACAATAATTCTATAATTATAAATATAATAAATATATAATTATAAATATAATAAATATATAATTCTAAATATTATAAATATATAATTATAAATAAAATAAATATATAATTATAAGTATAATAATTATATAATTGTAATAATTATATAATTATAAATATAATAAATATATAATAACAATAAATATATAATTATAATTATAATAAATATACAATTATAATAAATATATAATTATAATTACAATAATAATAAAATTATAAACATAATAAATGTATAATTACAATAATTATATAATTATAAATATAACAATTATGTAATTATTATAAATATAAAATTAAAATAAATATATATATTTATATTAATTATATATTTATAATTATAATAAAAATATAATTATAATAAAAAATAATTATAATATATAATTATAATTATATAATAATTATTATAATTATATAATAATAATAATAATTATATTATATAATTATATAATTATAATTATAATTACAAAAAAGTATTATTATTAAAAATATAATTACAATTGAATTATATATTACAATTATATATTAGTTATAATTATAAATATATAATTATTATAATAATTTTTTTATTGTAATTGTATATATTTATAATAAATATATTATGAACATATTTATAATTATATATTTATTATAATTATTAAATTATTATAATTATATATTTATTAACATTATATAATTATTGTAATTATATATTATATAATTATATATTATATAATTATATTACAATAATTATATAATTATAATATTATATATTACAATAAATAAATAATTATAACATTATATATTACAATAAATATATAATTATAACATTATATATTACAATAAATATATAATTATAACATTATATATTATAATAAAAATATTATAAAAATATTATATAAATAATATATTTATAATTATACATTAACAATTATTTATTTGTTATAATTATATAATTATTTTAATTATATATTATATAATTATATAATATTTAATAATATTACAATAAATATATAATTATCATATTATATATTAAAATAATATTATATATTAAAATAAATATATAATTATAATATTATATATTTATTATAATGTTATATATTATAATAACTATATAATATTATATATTACAATAAATATATAATTACAATAATTATATTATATAATTATATAATATAAAATTATAATTACAATAAATATATAATTATTAAATATATGAATACATTTGAATTATATATTAAAATTATATTTTTTTATAATTATAAATATATAATTATTATAATTTTATATTTATTGTAATTGTATATATTTATAATAAATATATATTTATTATACTTATAATTATATATTTATTATAAATATATAATTATTTTAATTATATATATTTTATAATTATATAATATTTATAATAATAAATTTATTATATTTATTTTAGTATTTATATTTATTATACTTATAATTATATAATTATTGTAATTATAATTGAATATTTATTATAAGAATTTAGTTATTATATATTTATTATATTTTTACATTTATTATAATTATATATTTATTATAATATAAATATATAATTATTATAAATATATATTTATTGTAATTGTATATTTAGAATAATTATATAATTATTATATTTATAACTATATATTTATTATAATTATATAATTATTATAATTATATATTTATTATGTTTATTATTATATAATTATTGTAATTATAATTGTGTATTTATTATAATTGTGTATTTATTATAACTATAATTATATATTTACTGTTATTATATATTTATTATATTTATAATTATATAATTATATTAATTATATTATTATTATATTTATAATTAAATATTTATTATATTTATAATTATATAATTATTGTAATTATAATTTTATATTTATTATAATTATTTAATTATTATATTTACAATTATATATTTATTATAAATGTATATTTTTTAAAATTATAAAGATATAATTATTATAGTTATACATTAATTGTAATTGTACATTTATTATAATTATATAATTTTTATATTTATAATTATATATTTATTATAATAATATAATTATTATAATTATATATTTATTAAATTTATAATTAAATAATTTTTGTAATTATATATTTATTTTAATTATATAATAAATATAATTATAAATTTATTAAATTTATTTTAGTCATTATATTTATTATAATAAATTTATTTATTATAAATTTATTTTTTATATTAATTATATTTATAATTATATAAATATAAATATATGTAAGATATGTGTATATAATGTGGTTTGGAGGGGTAGTGTGGTGATTATGAAAAAAATAAACCACCCAGCGCCAAATCAATTGGCGCTGTGGGTATTTTGGGAAAGCACCAATTGATTTGGCACTTGGAAAACTCATATACCCAAATAATAAACCTTAAACACTATAAACTAAAAATAAATAAAAACACCCCTATTCCAAATTATTTTTCATAAAAATTATGAAATGATTAGTAGTAGTTTTGACAATAGCATCGAGACTTGAGTGCACCGAATGCCCCGATACATCCGTGGAATTTTTAAAAAGGCATGACTTGAACCCCATACCAAAGGGACCATAAATACTTTCCATACCCATATTGTAACAAACCATGAAGGCGGGAATTAGTAGAATCAGGGGACATGAAATTATAGAAGAGTGGAATCTAGGAGGATTTTGATTTTTCAGAATCAAATGGAGATGAGATTTGTTTTTTATCCTTTGAGAGTTTAAATATGGGTGATGAACCCAGCTAAACTTATGAAAAAGGCTAAGAGAAAGATTTTATCCTAGAATGAGAGGACCAGGTTTGATAAACTATAGAAAAATTTCACTTGGATGTTGGTGGGGGTCATTAGAGATCTGGTGCTCGACCAATAATAGTAAACCCCACCGCCGAGAAGCTAGGAGGAGGTACCATGGACCTGGTGGCTCACCAAAACTCTGTAAAGAGAGTCTTGTTGGTTCTCTTAACCTCCAATTTAAAGTGTGGGGGGGAGATTTTTCCCTTTTCTATAGATTTTTTATAAACCCCCTTTAGGGGATTCTTCTTTTATTAATCTGAATTGGAGGTGGAGTGTAACGCCCCGACCCCAGAAGCCCAGAGTCGGTGCATTATTATGTATCATTACCACGATCACAAAAGATCATGTCTCGAAAGAAGGATTAGTTTAGTATCCTTAGAAGTACTGGATACATTCATAAGGTTTAAAATACATCATAAAATAGAAAACTACAAAAACATTGTTTCCATAGATAACACTGGGATCCCATAGACTATCCGTGCAGGCCAGTCATAATATACTTATTCACATCCTGGAAAAAATAAAACATAGAAAGGGGTGAGCTCAGATGCTTAGTAAGGATAACAATATAGCAGATACATTTATAAATATGCATAAACATTTAAGGCAATGTATAGGACAAAAACAGAAGCCTTTTCAACATAAAATTCATCATAATATGGAAAATATAAATCAAAATAATCCCATTTACATACTCACATGGATATTCTTCTAGTTGAATAATCACATGAAATTTCAATAGCCACTTTCAAAATTATGGAATTCATAATGCCAGATTTTCATAACCACATAGTCAAGGCCTTGTGCCAAGACTACAAATAAGATTTTGTCACGGCCCTGTTCCAAGACACTAGTTTGTCTCATGAGACCAACTGATGCATCGAGGAGCTATAGTGGGATCCCCATATCACTTACTAATTCCAATGAATTCCCCATAAAAAAGGATTAATCATAACATAAACATTAATATTAAAACTAGCATATGAAATGTCAATACATTATCCATAAACCATGAATGGTATGTGTAAAGACCTTTAAATTTCAAGGAAATATTTTTATTAAATTCTTTGGATTTTTACGAGTACGTAGTTTCTAAAGGCACCTGATTTCGAGTCCTGGTGTGCCCGTAATAATTTTCTGAAGATTATATCAAGTACGTTTAGTAAACGAACGAGCGGGTTTTTCTATGTTTGGAACCGGTCCTCGGAATTGAAATCTGAGGGCGCCGATGAACTCACAACGCTGGTAATTGCTTCAGGGGACCTTTACCGCAGTTGCGTTTGCACGGGTGTAGAAGTTAAAATTTGTGGTTAGTTAAGAAGTGGATAAAACTTTTAGAAAAATTTTAATTTATATCTATGGTGGTTATATCCTACATGGGGGAGTTAGTGGTTGGACCCACAACCACCTAACTACCCATCTGTGGATATCTGTGAGGTGGGGCCCACATGTGCCCCGACCTTTCACCTCCCCCTAAACTCTTTAAAACCCCCTTCATAATTTTGTTAACTCTTCTTTAACTGTGTAACTCTTCTACTTCCTCTCTCTCTCCATCTTTAACTCTTGCCAACACACCTTAATTAATAAATTGAACCACTTCAATTAATTAATTAAGTGTTTTGTATTTTGGAATTTAAATTTCTTGTGTTAATAAAATAATAGCATTAGAATATTATTTTACATTAGCACATGTTTTGTTGGGAGAAATTGGAGAGAGCTCTTGTATAAAAGAAGAAGGAAGTTCCTCTTTTGTTGAAGAACATCATCCTCCCACGAAGAACGACGCATCTTCGATGAAAAACACCGACACCACAAAGAGTGATGACGTGCCTTCCCTTCTCCTCTCCGTAACTAGTGTGGAGATGTCGTTTCATCCTTGGATGCATGCCAATGTCATCTATGAATCCCCTCCCCATGACGCCGTCTTCCGCAACTCCCGACGTACGACATCTTTTATCTTAGTAGGGTGAATTGTTTCAATTCTATTTGAATAAAATTGTTCATTGTGCTACTTGAAACCTTGCTCTTCTTTGGCCGATTGTCACCGCATAACGCGGAGGGTGCGGGCCGAACAAACACGACCTGATGGCCCTCCGCCGTTTCTTGTCTTGTTTGGAATTGGGATGCGGCGACGATTGAAGGCGGCGACTGTGCGCCGACCACTTGCGGAGGAACCCCGGCCTGCAACCATGGGCCGCTCAACCGATGAAGATGAATCAGGCCGAAAGAAGGAACTGTGGCACCCCACAGCGCCGTGCTGCGGGAACCGCAGCCCTAATAGGGAGGGAAGCTTTGGCGGATGAACCGGCCGGCCCATCGGTCGGTCGGGCCGAGGCGAGCCACAGCGCCAGGAGGGCACCGCGCTGGAGAACCCGTCGGCCCGTCGGCCAGCTGGGCGGAGCCGAACCTCGGTGCCAAGAGGGCGCTGTGCTGAAGAAACCAGCGGCCCGCCCAAGCGGGCTACTTAATCCAGAAGGCCGTCCGGCCTAGCCGGCCGGTTGGGGAGGGCGGCGCCTCTTGGCACCCCCCAATTCGTGCAGCCGAGGGGCCGCCTCCCCCCCTCGACCGCTCGGTCTACGGGCCGAGGCGCTCGGCCAGCCAGCCGAGCCGCGACTAGCTGGCACGCGCCCTACCGGGCCGAGCCACGCCACACCGAGCCAGGGCACGCCGGGACGGGCCGCACCGTGCCAGGCTGGGCCGCACCTTTTCGAGCCGGGTCACACCATTCGGGCCAGGCCACGCATTTCACCGGGCCGGTTTGACATCAGTTGGGTTGGACCCGCAAAAACTAGGTCGACCCGACCCGCCAGCCCACCGGGTTTAATGGGTCGGGCCCATTTTTACTTTAACAAAATTAAATTAAAGACCCCACCTCTAATAGACGCGTCATATATGACAGTAGGACCCTTACGGTGAGACCGTTGTTTTGCGATAATCTAAGTGAGTTTTGGACGATTTTAGATATCGGCTGGGTTAGAAATGATCGTATTTCTAACCGAGCCCCTGGAACAAAAGAGCCATTATCTCTCAGACCGAGCGTCCGATTGACGCGCTGTCTGTTGCGTTGAGTTCCTATTTACGAGAAGGAACTTTGGGATACATCAACTCTGGACTTTGTGACAGTTGATGTATCGAACCCTATTTACTCAAGGAGCGGACCCTCCCGGAATCGAGTACGCTGTCTGCGGGAACCCTAGAGCTGGCTGCGACTGTGACAACTACCGAGCTGGGATCCTCCGTGGGATCGACGATGACGATGACTATACTTGGATCCTACATCAGTTCGGCAGCAATGACGACTGTACTAGGATCGTACGTGGGTTCGACAGTGATGACGACTGTACTAGGCTCCTCCGTGCGATCGGCAGTGATGACGATTGTACTATGATCCCCTATGGGTTCGGTAGTGATTACGACTGTACTTGGATCCTATGTGTGTTCGGAAGAGGGGATGATTCAGAGGGTACATCTAATCATCTCCACCCTTTTTCATGAGTATTATACCTGTGTGAGATGAGACTTGACTATTCAATCATTTCGATTGGTGTGATTGACTTCTTTCCTGTGTGGACTGGGTTGTACATGGGCTCAAGAGTTGGAGCTGAACTACAACTGATGACTTAGGTATATGTATGGGAATATACCTAAGTAGAGTCGGTTGATACTTTATTTTTGTATATTTCCATTGTGGTTTGTCCTTTGTGGATTCTAGGATACCTTCGGGGGTCTCGGGGTCCCCTTTTAGTATCGTATACTCACCCCTGCACAGGCTATACCCGCACTACTTTGTGTTGGATATAGACGACAGACATCACTGATCGAGGTGGAGGCTTGTGGAGCTGGACGGTACACGGGGGTGGACCACGAGACAGGACGTACACTGTGCGGACGGCTGGACCCGATGAGCTGAGGAGCCCATCTGTACCCACCTTTCAGGTGGGATATTTGGAGGATGACTCGGTGGTTGTTGTTTTAATTTACTTTTGTTGTACATTATTTCTGTTGTACTTTACTTTCAGTTGGGTTTGTATACTGGCCCATTTACTTTTTAGAGCCTACTTTTGTACTCAATTTTCTTACTGCTCACTTATGTTGTGTACTCTGTTGTGTTTTTTTACATTTATAAATGTAATTCCATCCCTTTTATCAGGATTTCCACCTTTGGTGCTAGTCGCCTACCCCTGGCCTATGGAAGGCTGGCTTGGGGTAGTCACGGCACGGGCCTCGAGGAAGGGTCGTGACAAATTAGTATCGGAGTAGTCGGTTCTACCACAGAACTCATGACTCTAATCTTTCTTCTTTGTAAAGAAATAGTGTTAATAATATTGTGTGTGGTTTTCAGTCTATGGAGTCCAGTGTTGTTGCGGCAGCCGACGTATCCATACACCAGGACCTTGAGTTTTGATTTCCGACTTAGTGCTCAAAATCAATGAATGCTTGTTTGTTTCAAAAATTTTCTTTGTGATTACTTTGTGTCAGCTCACGAGGTATACTATTTGACCATGGAACAACTATTTCATTTCAGGATGTCCCCACGAAGGAATCCATCCAGGTTCCTAGTTACGTGCGAGATGGACGCCCACTAAGCGACGAGGCCTCGTTGTAGGGCCCCATTACAGCGGAGGCACCAGCGGTACCTCTAGCCACTGAGCCACCGATACCACCAGCCCCAGCAGCAGAGAGTGCACGCCACCTGAGTCCACTGCCCGAGTTTCAGCTACAGGGGCCACCAAGGTTCCACGGAGAGATGGACCCTCAGGCAACCAAGGATTGGCTGGAGGTTTTCGTCAGAGTCATCAGACTAGTAGAGACACCTGCTGATCTTATGGTGATCCTTGTTGTGAGTCTCCTGCACGCAGCTACAGGTAGATGGTGGAGCCTGATGCTCCAAGTTCATGACAAGGAATCACTACTTTGGATGGACTTTGAGAGCCTATTCCGCTCAGAGTTTTTTCCAGCCATCCTCTGTGAGGTGTGCATATAGGAGGTACTACATCTGCGGTAGGCCAACATGATAGTAGCCCAGTACTCGGTGAGATTTACTAACCTATCGCGCTAC
The DNA here is from genome assembly GCA_963277665.1 of Viscum album. Taxonomy (NCBI): domain Eukaryota; kingdom Viridiplantae; phylum Streptophyta; class Magnoliopsida; order Santalales; family Viscaceae; genus Viscum; species Viscum album. Next base: position 1,265,603,753 of record OY728157.1, on the reverse strand, counting down.
TCCACGGACATGGTACAAGAAACATTATTCTGGGCCTAGACCATTGAGTAGCGACTGAGGTATGAGATCAGGGATTTGATGACCTCCCTCAGCATTCTGACATAGGTAGAAGTACTGGAGCAAGCCCTTCTTGTGGAGATCTTTCTTGCTGATCCGACGCCAGCAGCGACACCCACCATAGGGAGACACATAGTGAAGTCTTCTGCAGTCGATAATGGATATATGTCGTAGAGGTCCAAGTGGACTAGGACATTTGTGGGTGACCTCAGGATAATGGTTCGGATGTGCGGGGCTGTAATGGCCCGGACATCTCCGGCCCATTCCTTTGTCAAAAAGAAGGCCACGAAGTGTTCTTGAGGGTAAAATGGACTTTTCCCACACTTTCCAGAATTTTGAAACTACACGTCGTGTAGTTTGAGTACACGCCGTGTAGCCCCTTTCCAGGTATACCCCGTGTGGATGGCCTTGTCTTTGCCGCGTGAAGAAGATAGGTACACACCGTGTGTCCAATCTACACGCCATGTAGTCCTTCCCCACTTATGCGTTACCGTGTGTTGACCAGTTGTCGGTCGTGTGCTGCGTTGGAGCTGTGTCCTTGCCGTGTGCAATAAATGTGTACACACCGTGTGTCCAATCTACACTCCGTGTAGTCCTTCCCCATGTATGTGTTACCTTCAAACCATGTGTTGACCAGTCAATGGCCGCGGAGCCGCGTTGGAGACCATGTGGAACCGTGTGAAAATGGCCGAGTACACGCCGTGTACCATAAGTACACGCTGTGTACTTTTTCTTTTCACGCCTATAAACGGAGGGGTCCCCTCCACCTTTCAACTCACACCTCTCCTCCCCTCTCCTCTGAGCAGAGCTCTCTCAAGAGACTCAAAGTCTCTTTCTTCCATAACTTTTTCGTCCGAGCTCCGATTTACAATCCGTCAGTGGCCACGGGATCATAACGACGAGGGGGAACTTCCGCGCTTGGATCTGTTGTCTTTCCTTCAACTTTTTCTCTCCGACTTCCACCTGAGAAGGTTTTGCTGGGACGCTGATTAACATCTTCTAAAGTTGATCCGGGGGAGCATTGTGACCAGAACCTGTTGAGGTAGGGATTTTACCTTCGTCTCACTAATTTGTGCATCATGCGGGGTGGGTATCATTTTTTTGTTTTCATGAGAAACGGTTGAACCTTTAAATAAAGATAATAACTGGTTAAAGATTGGGTATGGGAAGTTTGTGATTGCCATTACTTTACCTTTATATCTTGTGATATTATGTTGTGAAATGAATAGGCTTATGCCTACTGAAAATCACGGTCATTGGGGGCCTTTGCTTGCGCAATTGAATGTTGCCCTATATTTCTAGACCGTTTTTGTGAGTGGAACTTTGTTGAATGTGGAAATTGGATAATCACGTAAAGTTGGCTGATTAAATAAAAATCTAGAACTCTTGTGTGATCACCCCGGTTAAACAAAATTGAATAATGAACATATGGGTGTTGGCTTGGTTACGTGGCATGTGATGGGGGTGTTTTGTGGGCTGTTGTAGTTTGGGTGAACAGTGGGGCTACGGTTGACTTGGTTGTTGGAAGGTGTGAATGTTTAATGGTGATGGGCAGCGGGGCTGCAATAAATGGTATTAATGGGATAACGATGTGTGGTGTGGTTATGGTGGTTGGCAGCGGGGCTTCAGGGATGGGTTTAAATGTGAACGGACTATGGGTTGTGTTTAATAAATAAATAAAAGTGGAAGAGTTAATGAATGGTGGGGCTTGGAAATGAAATGGAAATAATAATCAATGGGTTGGTTGGTTAATAAGAAGGGACTTGCCGTGTTGCTATGTTTTCCTAACATGCTTTGTGTATGGCAGGTATATGATTACGAACGGTCGTTGTGGTTGGTTGTGGATAGTTGCCCAGTAATTAAGGAACTAAATAAGCTAATTTCTGCTGAAATGTGAAGACCTTAATGGGGTTGGGGTTGCTTGTTGTATTCATGCTTCGTGGTAGCAGTGTCGAGGCACGTGCTCAGTTTCTATTTTTAGAAGCCATAGGTTGGGCTGAGTGGTTGCTATATATATATCTGTATCTTTTGTGTATTATCACACCGCACCCATGTTGAGCACTTAGTGCCGAACACTCCCATTTCAAGGGAGAGGGTGTTTTCCCATAGTTACTAGCTCCTTCCTGCTCCATCTCCCCTAGGATGTGATGGCTTGAGGCGACCTTACACCCAACACTCTTCGGGTAGGATTCGATTGGGGTGATTAGGCCCAAGACTCTTCATGCAGGCTTATAGGCTATAATGGCTTGAGGTGACCTTACACCTAAGACACTTCAGGTAGGTTTCGATTTTAGGCCCAGGTGTCTTTGAGTGAGAGTTCTGTTACTATTCCCAAGAATCTTTGGGTTGAGGCCCAGGTGTCTTCGAGCGGGGATGTGGTTGTGGTTGTGAGGCCTAGGTGTGTGCGGGCGGTATATGTGGTGGTGAGGCCCAAGTGTGTGCGGGCGGGATGTGTGGTTGTGAGGCCCAGGTGTGTGCGGGCGGGATACGTGGTTGTGAGGCCCAGGTGTGTGCGGGCTGGGAGAGTGTGACAACGTCCGGACGTTCAACTAACTGATGGGAAATGGTGCGGGGTACCCCATACTCTTGTTCTTATACCACTACTACCGGTTGTGATTGAGTTTTGTTGAGTGTGGTTGGTGAGTTTGGGTGGATAGTTTTCCTTGTTAGGATTCTTCTGTTGTTCTCATGGGACATTAGGATGTCATCCCACTTGTGCACGAGAGATTTAGTTTTCCCTACTGAGTATACTTGTATGATCACCCTACGTTTACTTTCAGGTTTCCAGGAAGACTACCAGGGTCGTGCGGGACCCTACTAGTCAGGCAGTTGGAGTTTTTGCAGTTGTTGTTCTCTTGTTTTCTTTGGTATTTTACTTTTCAGCTTCCTTGTACTTGTACCTTGTTATAAAATTGTTTAACCATGCATGTGGGCTTGTTTTGGGTTTATTTATATATACTTTTTCTTTTCCCTTTTTGGTGGTTGACTTGTCCTATTTCCCAATCCAAAATAATAAAAAGGGTAATGCCTCCCATATTTGTAAAAACTCATACCCTTGGTGCTAGTATCCAACCCGGGGCCTACTGGAGGCGGGAATCGGGGGTCATTATCTCCCTTTCACCATTTCCAACTCAGGAGGGGCATCTTTGGTGGGAGGGGGTCGTGACAGAATGGTATTAGAGGTGATGGTTGAGAGATAGGATGGAGTCTGGAGTTTGATACAGTGAGGATTGCATGGGATGGTAGGGCAATAGTGTTAGTTAATCTTGGTGCGTGACATAGGCTAGATAAGACCGGCTAGGACATGGGATTTTAGGGCCCCCCGTGATCTGATGCAAGGACTCTGAGCCTAACGAACAACCAATTGAGACTAAATTGATTGCTGGGTAGAGACCCTAGGGAAGGTACATGCATCATCATATTTGTGTTTTACTTGATTTGGGTGTTCTGGGAAAGAAATTGAAATAAAATGATAATTAAAACTTTGAGAAATTTCCTTACTACTTGGGCTTAGGCGATCCCTGTTTACCATACAGCTATGGCACTTGGACGTCGTCCCCGGGTGGCTCAGACGGCCGAGGCCCAGCAGATCCAGGCTTTCGATCAGTTGAGGATTGACCGAGAGGAGGAAGATAGCCAGTGGTAGAAGACTCTCCGTTCCTTCCAGCGGCAGACCCTCAAGAAGTAAGAGGGTAGTACTTCAGATACAGAGACGGAGGGGTGGCTTGAGGAGCTAGGGATCGCTTTCACCTTGATCTATTCTCCGAGGGAGTACTGGGTTCCCCTAGCAGTCAGTCAGCTGAGAGGTGCGGCACGACATTGGTGGATGCTCTACCTCGGAGAGTGGATAGAGGCAGAGGTTCCATGGGCTGACTTTGAGATGGAATTCCGAGAGGAATTCCTTTCTTCCATGATCAAGGAAGAGAAGCGATAGGTGTTAATCTCCCTTCAACAGGGGAGTATGTCGGTACGAGAGATGGGGATCAAGTTCAAAGATCTCCTGCGCTTTTCTCCGGATCTCTTTCCGGATGAGGAATCTCGGGCGAGATCTTTGGAGGAGGCGCTTCGTCCTTCGCTCCAGTATGTTGTCACCCCCTTCACCCTTCCGACGTACTTGGAAGTGCAGAAGAAGGCAGAGGTCGTAGACATGATGCACTCACTGGGAGGTGCACCGCCTGAGGTGTTTTAGCCAGGTTTGTCAAAGGGGAAGGCAGTCAGCAGCAGGTCTCCTGCGACAAGGCCTTCCAGGTTCAGGCTAGTGGGGAGCAGGACCCAGCAGTTCCAGTTCAGATCTTCGGGTCCTCGTCCCTTTTTCACGAGCCCAGGACCGAGGTGTTTTTCTTGTGGAGGTTTCGGGCATGTTCAGAGTCGGTGCCCGACCTGAGCTCCGTACAGTGGAGGTGGGCAGGTTCAGTGCCCACCGTAGTAGCACCAGTTGCCGGCAAGGCCCTTCCAGCAGCAGTAGGACCATGCTCCTCTAAGGGAAGACTTTGCGAGAGGAGGCCAACCTCAGGGTGCTCCTCAGGGACCTTGACCAGGGCGTGGTCGGGGAAGTGGACGGCATCCGAGAGGCCGAGGAGCTGGGCGTGGACAATTGCACGCAGTAGAGTTGGCAGCTCGAGCAAGACCAGAGGTGGTGTGAGGTATGATTTGTTTGTTTAGTACTCTTTGTCACAACCCGTCCTCGGGGCCCGTGCTGTGACTACCCCAAGCCCGTCTTCCATAGGCCAGGGGCTGGCGACTAGCACCAAGGCGTAAATAGCAATGAAAGGGAAGGCATTGCCTTTGAAAAGTAAACAAGCACCACAGAGTAAGCAAGCAGAAAAGTAGACAGTAAGTAAAAACTGTAACAAGCTGTGCTGAAAGTAAAAGGGGCCGGAAATACAAGACCAACTGTAAAGTACAACTGAAAGGGGAAAAAAGCAACTGAAAAGAAAATCCGCAACGTCGATCCGTCCTCTGGAAGTCCCACCTGAAGGGTGGGTACAAATATCCTCCACTGCTCCTCGGGTCCACCTGACCGCTCCGAGTGCGTCCCGCCCAGTGGTCCACCTCTAAGTACCATACTGCTCCGCACGCCTCCACCACGATCAACGATGTCTGTCGTCTGCAACCAACACAATGTAGTGCGGGAAAAGCCCGTGCAAGGGTGAGTATAAGCTACTCAGTAGGGACACCGAGACCCCGAAGGTCTCCCGAAATCCACAATCGATAACCACAAGGAAAGATACAATCACAAAGTAACATCCGACACTGCTTAGGTATATGCCCATACATATACCTAAGTCATCAATTCCCGTTCAGCTCCAACATCCGAGCCCAAGAATAACCCATTCCACACAGGAAAGAAAAATGTATACCCACACAGGATAGCACAACACAATCCACAAAGGAGAGTAAATAGTAAATCCACACAGGATAGTTTAACATAATCCACAAAGGAGAGTAACACAAGATTCATCTCAGACATGATACTTCTTCAAATGATGATAGAGATGATCAGATGTAGCCACTGATTCATCTAATCCGTCGGACCCATAAAGGATCAGAAGGTACTGACCCCCCGCAATGACCCACATAGGATCGATCATGAAGTTGGACCCAAAGCTATTGGGAAACTCCTTCTCCAACAAGTACAGTGGTTATGCCGCTACAACCAAGCGCTCCTCCGTCGTGGGTCTGCCGCTACAACCAAGCGCTCCCATGTGCCGCTACAACCAAGCGCACCTCTGTCGTGGGTCTGCCGCTACAAGCTAGCACTCCCATGTTCTACTACAACTAACCGCACCTCTGTCGTGGGTCTGCCACTACAACCAAGCTCTCCCCTATGCCGCTACAACCAAGCCCACCTCTGTCGTGGGTCTGCCTCTACAACCAAGCGCTCCCATGTGCCGCTACTACCAAGCGCTCCCCTGTGCCCCTAAAACCAAGCGCACCTCTGTCGTGGGTCTGCCGCTACAACCAAGCGCTCCCCACTGGGCTATCCGTAACACACCGAGTCATTCGATCGGCAGTCGTCAAATCTCAACCGGCTCTAGGGTTCCGCACACAGCATGATCGTTCCGGGAGGGTCCACTCCATGATCTAAATGGTCGATGCATCAATTGACATGCAGTCCGGAGTTGATGTATCCCAAAGTGTACCGTAGTGGTCACTGCCAAAAACACGGAGCATTCCTGTACTGTTCTCATCATCGTCGCAGTCGAATCCACCGAGGATCTCTGTATAGTCATTGTCGTCGAAGTCGCAGCCAACACTAGGGTTCCCGCACACAGCAAGCTTGTTCGGGAGGGTTCGCTCCACGAGCTGGGAGGCTGATACATCAACTGAAAAAAAGTCCAAATTCGATGTATCCAATAGTTCCGTATCACAAACAGGAACTCAATGTCATAGACGGCACTTCAATCGGACGCCCGGTCTGAGAGTTATTGGCTTTTTCGTTCCAGGGGCCTGATTGGTTTTTAAGGAAAAACCAACCCGACCGTAATCCACCTGCGTCCAAACCTTGGGCGGAGTAATCCAAAAGATCCGTCTCACTTAGAGAAAACCACCAAAGCTGACGGCACGTCAATCGGATGTCCGTAGTTCAAGATATGAGCGTTTCCGCTCCGAGGGCCCGGTTGGTTTCGTGTACGAACCAACCCGGCCAGACCCAAAGTATTCCGAAACCTTGAGTGCGATATTCCGAAACGACCGTCTCGATCCAGGGATCGCATTTCCGCTGACGGTGCGTTGTTCGGAGGTCCGTAGCACAAGTTACGGGCAAAAGGCTGAAACGGTTTGAAGATGGGGGGTCCGGGCCCGGGGCGACCCGGCCCGACCCCCCCTGGGTCGGCCGAACCGGGTCGACCCGAACCAGTTCGACCAGACCCCGTCCAACCCGGTCCTGTCCGGCCAGGGCGCTGCCCGGCCAGTCGGACCGGTCTGGCTCGGTTCGGCCGAACGGCCGTGCGCCGCGGGGCGCTGCCCCCGAGGTTTGGAGGTGCCGCGGCCCCCCACGTGGGGCCGCGCTGGATCAAAGGACGCAGCTTTTCCACGTCCGAGTGCGCCGCCGCCGCGACTTCAGCCGCGGCAGCTCTGTCCGGGGGCGCGCCGGGGCGCCGCCGCCCCCGGCTGTCGGCGCCGCCGGCGGCTTCCGCGGGCCACCGGAGTCACTCCGGTGGTCCGATTTCGTTCCCGTCTGCGCCGCTGCTCCTCCCAGGACTCGTTCTTCCCTGTGGAACCATCAAATTTCCGTTGCGACATGTTCCGTCGTCGCCCATCAAATCCGCACAACAACGAAGAACGGCGGAGGGTTGTCGGGCCGTGTTCGTTTGGCCCGCACCCTCCGCGTTAGATAGAAACAATGGGATAAATAATTCAACACATGAAAAACATTTTTTAATAAATTAAAATTGTTCATTTGAAAACGGTTCTTTAATTTTAAAGAAACATTCACGGGAAAAGGTCATTTCCAAAACATATTCCCTACCTCGTCAAGTCATCGCCGCGGGTTCTTCGAGGATTGAGGATCGTCGCGTCGTCGCGGTATCCGGCGTCGCGTTGTCGCGGGAGGGGGTCGCGTCGACGAACTCCGAGGTTCAAGAACAAAAATATTTAATTAATAATAATTAAATCTTTCTTTAGTTAAAAACCACAAAGTAAAAAATTAAAAGAAATTTGAAACCCTCACCTCAATGGATGATCGAAGGTTCTTGTTGCGGATTAAAGAATGTCGTCGAAGAACGTCGCGGGAGAGGAAACGTCGGCGTCGCGGCACACGGCATCGCGTCGTCGATTTCCGCGGGTTCGGCGTTCTTCGGCGGAGGCCTGCGTTCTTCGCGTTCTTCGCGTTATTCGCGTTATTCACGAAGGAGGATGAAGGCTCAACAACTCTGACAAAACCTCTCAACGAGTAATCCTCCAAATGTCGTGTTGGTCTTATTTTATTATTACGCCAACAAACGGAAAAGAGGTAAGTAACGACCCATAAATTCGTAGAATTAATTCAACGAAAGAAACCGCCCATTTAATTCATGAATAAAACAGCCCAATTAAATGGTGCGTTAAGATTTTAAGAAAACGCGTCAGTTGACTTTCATAATGATGGGTTTTCGCGGGTGCGTTACTTAGCGAAAAAGAAACAGTGGGGCTCATGCGGGCCCCACCTCACAAATATCCTACCAAGGGGGTAGGATATTTCTGGATAGCATCCTATCTAGATCAACTCAGCTTAAGCCGCCTTTAAGTGGCTTCAAGTGGCTTCCAAGTGGCTTAAGTGAAATAAAATAAAGTTTGTCGAACAATTTATTTTATTTCGTAACATTAAGCCCAAAAATTAAAAACTACAACCGAGCGAACGCAACTCCGGAAGAGGCGTTTCTAAGAAAATACCGGCGCTGCGATTTCATCGGTGCCCTCATAATTCGATTCCAGGCACCGGTCCAAAAATTAGAAAATCCCGCTCGTCCGTTCACTGAACGTACCCGAGCCAAACTTCGGTAATTAATTCCGGGCACACCGGGCCTCGGAATCAGCTGCCGTCAGAAACTGAGTTCTTGTAAAATTCCAAGTAAAATTAAGAAAAAAATTTCCTTGAAATTTACGGGTCTTTACATTACTCCCACCACAGGCCTTTACGTCCCTGTAAAGCTTCACCACAAACATAAGGATACAAAGGCGGTACTGAGCACGCATCTGAGCCTCCTGCTCTAAAGTGATCTTCTGGAGGTTCCCGAGCTGCCATCTGAAGCGCACTAGAGGAATCGATCGTCCACGTAGGACCCGCTCCTGTCGATCCTCGATCTCCACTTTGACCTCCGAAAAAGTCACCCCACCACCAAAGACCAGCTCTTCATGGTCAAAGATTGACGTTGGGTCGGGCACGTATCTCCTTTGCTGAGATACGTGGAAGACTTCGTGCACCCGGCACAACTATGGTGGAAGAGCCAGGTGATAAGCCACCTTGAAAATCCTGCTGAGGACCTGGAAGGGTCCGATGATGTGTGGAGACAACTTGCCGCCTCGTCCAAATCTCCGCAAACCACGTCGAGGTGAGACACGCAAGAAGACGTGGTCACCATTCTCGAACTCTAGTGGCCTCCGCCTCTTGTCAGCATATGACTTCTGCCAGCTTTGAGCTGTCCTCATCCACTCCTGGATGACCTGGACCATCTCTGTCGTGGCCTGGAGCATCTCTGGTCCCACCAGAGCTGCTAAGATTTCTTCTTTGCCGATAAGAGAAATCTGGTCTCATCCCCTAGATGAACCACTTCCTTTGCCTAATACAGTCAATCCCGACATGGATGGTACTAATCTATACCAAGGATGACGTCGTAAGGTCTCGACGCTACTACCAAGAGATCCAACCGTTACTCTCGCCTACAAGGGTTGAGTCACACTATCAGCATCAGTGTGCGGTAACTGGGTCTCCTCCAGTAGATGTCTCACGAGTGAGGGTCAAGTCAACAGTCTAAACCGGAACCTCTTAGTAACAACACAAAAGAGGACAGGAATAAAAACATCACAAGAGTATTCGTCTTTTATTATTGCAGCTCATAATACAAAGACACTACACTATAGAAACAAGGAACTAGAAGTACAAAAGACGTATCCACTAGTCCTGCTCCTGTCCATCTGCTCCCAGAGCTCCTTGATCGAAGGCCTCAGCTACCTGAAGCTGAGCTCTCACATGTCCACCAACTCCCTGTAGTCGGGGTGGACCTCCTGGTGGTGGTGGTGGCAACACCTCGAAGCATCATCCACCTCCAGCTGTACGGCTAGCTCCCCTTCCATGGCCGCCTGCTCCTTGCGGTCTGTCTTGATCAAACATCGGCCTCTGCCTGGGGGGTCCTTCGTTCATCTGCTGGTCATCCGTATGGCGGGTTGGACAGTCACGAGCCATGTGACCAACCCCGCCGTAGGAGTAACACTGCACTCTCATGGCAAGTCGTTGACCACCTCGAGTGCCTCGCGCAAACGATCCAGAGTCATACTGTCGACCACCTGTAGGTCTAGTCCTCTTGGACCCCCTGGTCATTTGTCTACTGCCCGCTGCAGAAGACTCTTCTGCATGCCGGAATGTGGTGGGTACTGCTGCTGGAGACTGCTCAGCAAGGAAACTCTCCACTAAGAGGGATCACTCCAACACCCCTGCCTGAGTCGGAATGTTGAGGGAGATCATCGAAGCCCTGATCTCGTGCCTCAGTCCCTGCTCGATGGTCCAGGCCCGGAAGAACGGGTCCTGTACCATATCTGTGGAGTAGCGTGAGAGATCAGTAAATCTCACCGAGTACTGGGCCACTGTCATGCTTCCCTGCCGCAGCTGTAGTAGCTCCTGGATGCGCACCACTCAGAGGGTGGCTGGGACGAAATCGGAGCGGAAGATGCTCTCAAAGTCTGTCCAGAGGAGAGATGTCTCGTCGTGCACCTGGAGAATCAAGCTCCACCATCTGCCTGCTGTCGCGTGCAAGAGGCTCGCTGCGAGGATCACCATGAGGTATGCGGATGTCCTCACTAATATGAAAACCCGTAAAACTGCCTCCAGACAGTCCTCGGCGGCCTGAGGTTCCGTCTCCCCGCGGAACCTGGGCGGTCGCTGGCGCTGGAACTCATGCAGTGCACTAAGGCGACGTGCATCGTCAGCGGCTGGGGCTGGTAGCATCGGTGGCTCGGCGGGTAAATGTACCGCCGGTGCCTCTACTGGCAAGGAGCCCTGCACCGAGGCCTCGTCGCTCGGTGGGATGTCATCATGCTCCACTCTCGGAAGCCTAGCTGGCTGCCGTCGTGGCGCCATCCTGAAAAGGAAACAAGTGCACCACGGTCAGAACTATATACCTGGTGAGCTGACACAAGTAATCACAAAGAAAACTTGAAACACACATGCAATCAATGTTTTTGTGCATTAAGTCGGAATTCAGAAGTCAGGGTCCTGGTGTACGGATTCGTCGGCCGCCGCACCAACACTCGACTCCCTGGACTGATAACCACACCCAATACGCTAAACACTATTGCTTCACATAGAAGAAAGATCAGAGTCTGCGGTAGAACCGACCACCTTTGATACCAATTTGTCACGACCCGTCCTCGGGGCCCGTGCTGTGACTACCCCAAGCCCGCCTTCCATAGGTCAGGGGTTGGCGACTAGAACCAAGGCGTAAATCCCAACAAAATGGAAGGAATTTCATTTGAAAAGTAAACAAGCACCATAGAGTAAGCAAGAGGAAAAGTAAATAGTATGTAAAAACTGTAACAAGCTGTGCTGAAAGTAAAAGGGGTCAGAAATACAAGCCCAACTGTAAAGTACAACTAAAAGGGGAAAACAGCAACTGAAAAAAAAAGCCGCAGCGTCGAGCCGTCCTCTGGAAGTCCCACCTGAAGGGTGGGTACAGATAGCCTCCACTGCTCCTTGGGTCCACCTGACCGCTCCGAGTGCGTCCCGCCCAGTGGTCCATCTCCAGGTACCGTCCTGCTCAAACACACCTCCACCACGATCAGCGTTGTCCGTCCTCTGCAACCAACACAATGTAGTATGGGCAAAGCCCGTGCAGGGGTGAGTATAAGCTACTCAGTAGGGACCCCGAAACCCCAAAGGTCTCCCGAAATTCACAAAGGATAACCACAAGAAAAGATACAATCACGAAGTAACATCCGACACTGCTTAGGTATATGCCCATACATATACCTAAGTCATCAATTCCCATTCGGCTCCAACATTTGAGCCCAAGCACAACCCAGTCCACACAGGAAAGAAAAATGTATACCCACACAGGATAGCACAACACAATCCACAAAGGAGAGTAAACAGTAAATCCACACAGGATAGTTCAACACAATCCACAAAGGAGAGTAACACAAGATTCAGATCACACATGATACTTCTTCAAATGACGATAGAGATGATCAGATGTAGCCACTGATTCATCTAATCAATCGAACCCATAAAGGATCGGAAGGTACTAAACCCCCGCAATGACCCATATAGGATCGATCATGAAGTTGGACCCAATGCTATTGGGAAACTCCTTCTCCACAAAGTACAGTGGTTATGCCGCTACAACCAAGCGCTCCTCCATCGTGGGTCTGCCACTACAACCAAGCGCTCCCATGTGCCACTATAACCAAGCGCACCTCTGTCGTGGGTTTTCCGCTATAACCAAGTGCTCCCCTGTGCCGCTACAAACAAGCGCACCTTTGTCGTGGGTCTGCCGCTACAACCAAGCGCTCCCCTGTGCCGCTACAACCAAGCCCACCTCTGTCGTGGGTCTACCGCTACAACCAAGCGCTCCCCTGTGCCGCTACAACCAAGCGCTCCCCTGTGCCGCTACAACCAAGCGCACCTCTGTCATGGGTCTGCTGCTACAACCAAGCACTCCCCACAGGGCTATCCGTAACACACCGAGTCATTCGATCGGCAGTCATCAAATCTCAACCGGCTCTAGGGTTCCGCACACAGCATGCTCGTTCCGAGAGGGTCCACTCCACGAGCTAAAAGGTCAATGCATCAACTAACATGCAGTCCGAAGTTGATGTATCCCAAGGTGTACCGTAGTGGTCACTGCCGAAAACACGGAGGATTTCTATACTGTTCTCATCATCGTCGCAGTCGAATCCACCGAGGATCTCTGTATAGTCATCATCGTCGAAGTCGCAGCCAACACTAGGGTTCCTGCACACAGCAAACTAGTTTGGGAGGGTCCGCTCCATGAGCCGAGAGGCTGATACATCAACTGACACAAAGTCCGAAGTTGATGTATCCAATAGTTCTGTGTCGCTAACAGAAAATCAACGTCGTAGATGGCACGTCAATCGGACGCCCAGTCTGAGAGTTATTGGTGTTTTCGTTCCAGGGGCCCCGTTGGTTTTTAAGGAAAAACCAACCCAACCATACACCACCTGCGTCCAAACCTCGGGCGAAGTGAGCCAAAAGTTCCGTCTCACTTAGAGAAATCCACCAAAGCTGACGGCACGTCAATCGGACGTCCGTAGCTCAAGATATGAGCGTTTCTACTCCGAGGGCCCGGTTGGTTTCGTGTACGAACCAACCCGAACGGACCCAAAGTATTCCGAAACCTTTAGTGCGATATACTGAAACGACTGTCTCGATCCAAGCATCGTGTTGCCGTTGACGGCGCGTCGTTCAGAGGTCCGTAGCTCAAGTTACGGGGAAAAGATAAAAAATGGTCCGAAGACGGGTGGTCCGGGCCCAGGGCGACCCGGCCCGACCCCCTCTGGGTCGGCCGAACTGGGTCGACCCGACCTGGTCCATCCCAGTCCGGTCTGGCCTGGGCGCGGCCTGGCCAGTCGGACCGGCCTGGCTTGGTTCGGCCGAGCGGACGAAAGGCCGTGCGCCGCGCGGCGCTGCCCCCGCGGTCTGGAGGTGCCGCGGACCCCCGCGTTGGGCCGCACTGGATCAAAGGACGCGGATTTGCCGTGTCCGAGTGCACCGGACCCGCGCGGCCGCGGGTGCTGTCGCCGCGGCTGAAGCCGCGGCGGCCCTGTCTGGCAGCGCTCCGGGGCGCCGGCGACCCACGCCGCCGGCGGCTTCCGTGGGCCACCGGAGTTGCTCCGGTGGTCCGATTCCGTTCCCGTCTACGCCGCTGCTCCTCCCGGGACTCGTTCTTCACTACGGAACCATCAAATTTCCATTGCGACACGTTCCGTCGTTGCCCGTCAAATCCGCACAACAACGAAGAACGACGGAGGGTTGTCGGGCCGTGTTCGTTTGGCCCGCACCCTCCGCGTTAGATAAAAACAACGGGAGAAATAATTCAACACATGAAACAACAATTTTTAATAAATTAAAATTGTTCATTTCAAAATGGTTCTTTAATTTTAAAGAAACGTTCACAGGAAAAGGGCATTTCCAAAACATAATTCCTACCTCGTCAAGTCATCGCTGCGGGTTCTTCGCGGATTGAGGATCGTCACGTTGTCGCGGTATCCGGCGTCGCGTCGTCGCGGAAGGGGGTCGTATCGATGAAATCCAAAGTTCAAGAACAAAAAGATTTAATTAATAATAATTAAATCTTTATTGAGTTAATAACCACAAAGGAAAAAAATTAGAAGAAATTCAAAACCCTCACCTCAACGGATGATCGAAGGTTCTTGTTGCGGATTAAGGAACGCCGCCGAAGAACGTCGTGGGTGAGTAAACGTCGGCGTCGCGGCACACGGCGTCGCATCATCGATTTCTGCGGGTTCGGCGTTCTTCATCGGAGGCCGGCGTTCTTTGCGTTCTTCGCGTTCTTCGCGTTCTTCGCGTTCTTCGCGAAGGAGGATGAAGGCTCAAGAACTCTGACAAAACCTCTCAACGAGTAATCCTCCAAATGTCGTGTTGGTATTATTTTATTATTACGCCAACAAACGAAAAAGAGGTAAGTAAGGACCCATCAATTCGAAGAATTAATTCAACAAAATGAACCGCCCATTTAATTCACGAATAAAACTGCCCAATTAAATGGTGCGTTAAGATTTTAAGAAAATGCGTCAGTTGACATTCATAATGATGGGTTTTCACGGGTGCGTTACTTAGCGAAAAAGAAACGGCAGGGCTCATGCGGGCCCCACCTCACAAATATCCTACCAAGGGGGTATGATATTTCTGGATAGCATCCTATCCGGATCAACTCAGCTTAAGCAACCTTTAAGTGGATTCAAGTGGCTTCCAAGTGGCTTAAGTGAAATAAAATAATGTTTGTCGAACAATTTATTTTATTTCTTAACTTTAAGCCCAAAAATTAAAATCCCCAACCGAGAGAATGAAACTCTTGAAGAGGTGTTTCTATGTAATTACCAGTGCTGCAATTTCATCAGTGCCCTCAGAATTCGATTCCGGGCACCAGTGCAAAAGTTAGAAAAACACGCTCATCCGTTCACTGAACGTACCTGAGCCAAACTTCGGAAATTAATTCCGGGCACACCGGGCCTCCGAATCAGGTGCCGTCAGAAACTGCGTTCTTTTAAAATCCAAGGAAAATTAAGAAAAAAATTTCCTTGAAATTTATGGGTCTTTACACTTTTTTTTGCTTTGTTCGATTCGGGAGCCTCCTACACTTTTGTTGCACCTAGTCTAGCCCATGTTTTTGTACTAGACGTAGATAGTCTTTCCATACCACTAGTACTGAGTACACCAGTTGGGGGCCAGACCGCGTATCTTCTGTTTGCCGGGGATGTGGGCTGACGTTGGGACCACAACTATATAGTGGAGACCTTCTTCTGTTACAGATTCAGCCATACGATGTCATCCAAGGCATCGACTGGTTTTTTTCTGTTAGTGTCATCATCGACTGCTTCCAGAGAAGATTCGTGTTCTCTGACGTAGATGGGCAGTGCATATCTTTTGTTGGCGAGAGGAGCTATCAGGCGGGAAGCTGGCGTGTGGAGCCTCTCCTTTCCTTGTTGATCGGGTTATCAGTGGTTCAAGCTGATACAGAGATTATGGATGACCCAGAGGTTGTTGGGGAGTTCCTCGATGTTTTTCCTGAGGAGGTAGTAAGTCTACCCCCCCCCCCCCGACGAGACGTTGAGTTTGGGATAGACTTACAACCTGGTGACCGTCTGATTTCGATGGCCCTTTATCAGATGGCACCTTCGAAGTTGCGGGTGTTGCAGATTCAGATTGACGATCTGATGGAGAAGGGTTTTGTTCGACCCAATGTGTCTCCATGGGATGCTCCAGTTTTGTTCGTGAAGAAGGAAGATAGTGGTCTCAGGCTATGCATAGACTACCGAAGGATGAACCAGGTAACGTTCGAGAACCGTTACCCCCTTCCAAGGATAGATGATCTCTTCGACCAGTTGAGGGGAGCAGGTTGGTTTCCTAAGATTTATCTACGATCGGGATATCATCAGCTGAGGGTGAAGGACTGTGACATCTCGAAGACAGCTTTCAAGTGCAGGTATGGGCACTTCGAGTTTCTAGTGATGACGTTTGGAGTTACGAATTCACCAGTTGTGTTCATGGGACTTATGAACTTTGTCTTCCGAGAGTTTCTGGACCGGTTCGTCATTGTGTTTATTGATGACATCCTGATCTACTCAAGATCAGAGGAGGAGCACGTTGTGCATCTCAGGGAAGTCTTGGAAGTCCTTCGACACCACCAGATTTATGGGGAATTGTCGAAGTGTAAGTTCTTGACCAAGAAGTACACATCCTTGGGCACGTGTTGTCTTAGCATGGAGTATCGGTGGACCCGTCGAAGGTGGAGGCAGTTGTTTCTTGGGCAGCACCCAAGAGCGTGGCAGAATTTCGTAGTTTCCTAGGGTTAGCAGGTTACTATCGGAGGTTCGTTTCGGACTTCTCTCGAGTTTCTGATCCATTGACAGCTTTGACTAGGAAGAACTAGGTCTTCTTGTGGAGAGAGCAGTGCCAGAAATCTTTTGACTACCTGAATGAGAAGTTGGTTAGTGCTCCCGTACTCAGGTTGCCAGAGGAAGGGCTGTTTTATGAAGTGTTTTGTGATGCTTCTGTCCTTGGTCTGGGGTGCGTGCTGATGTAGAAGAAGGGCGTGATTTGGTATGAGTCTAGGGAGTTGCTCCCTCACGAGCGTAACTATGTCTCCCATGACCTGGAGCTTGCAGCAGTAGTGTTCGCATTGAAGATGTGGTGGCATTACCTCTTTGGGGAGGACTTTGTGGTCTTCTCAGATCACAAGAGCCTGCGTTATATCTTCTCCCAGCGTGACCTGAACATATGGAAGCGGAGATGGGTCGAGTTTCTCTAAGACTATGACTTCGAGATCTCTTACACTAAAGGTAAAGGCAACATTGTAGCTGATGCCCTGAGGAGGAAGTCACATATGGAAGTGGTTCGGGAATCCGCTGATGCCTGGAAGGCGATGGGAGAGTTGGCTGCCCTGCACTTAGATGCAAGGGAAGAAGCTGTTAGAGTCTGTTTGTTCTAGATGATGGTGCAATCATCTTTGTCGCAGTAGGTGGAGGAGTCTCAGTGGGGGGATTCCGAGTCAGAGGTGATGCGGGATCGTGTCGATTAGGGGAATGCTCCAGAGGTATGGTCAGAGGACAGCCGACATCAGATGCTTTTCCGTGGAAGGTTGTTTGACTCAGAGGCGATGTGTGAGGGAGTTCTCTGTGAGTTCCATAGCTCAGCCATAGCGGTACATCCAGGAGTTTCAAAAATGTACCGAGGCCTGAGGGATCAGTTTTGGTGGCCCGGGGTGAAACGGGTTGTGGCGGAGTTTATGGCTAAGTGCCTAGTGTGTCAGCAAGTGAAGGCTGAACACCATGTTCCCGATGGTTTGTTGCATCCTTTAGATGTCCCCGAGTGGAAGTGGGATGACATCTTGATGGACTTCGTCATAGGACTACCCAGAGATCCGGGTGGTTATGATGCTATCTGGGTAGTGGTGGATCGACTGACAAAATCGGCTCACTTCTTAGTAATCAAGGAGTCGGGCCCGGTGAGTACCTTAGAAAAGAGGTACGTAGACTAGGTAGTGTGTTTTCATGGAGTTCCGAGGACTATCGTCTCAGACCGGGATACTCGGTTTACCTCACGAGTTTGGAGGGGGTTACAACATGCTTTTGGCACCCAACTATGCCTTAGCACTGCTTTCCACCCCCAGACCGACGGGCAGACAGAGCAGACTATCCAGACGCTAGAGGACATGCTGCGAGCATGTGTTATGGATTTCAGAGGATCATGGGTACGACACTTGCCTTTAGTAGAGTTTTCCAACAACAACAGCTTCCACTCTACTATTTCCATGGCACCATTTGAGGCTTTGTATGGAAGGCCATGTCGTTCACCCATTTGCTGGGTAGAGGTTGGTGAGACAGGTTCTCTTGGGCCAGAGGTAGTGCAGATCACCACGGAGAAAGTCCATCTTGTAAGTGAGAGGATGAAGGCGGCTCAGGACCGACAGAAGTCTTATGCTGATCGTTGGAGGAGGCCGTTGGAGTTCGAGGTTGGATACCATGTGTTATTGAAGGTTTACCCTCGACGGGGGCAGCAGAGGTTTGCGAAAGGGAGCAAGCTATCACCTAGGTTCAACGGACCTTTTGAGGTGCTGAGGCAAGTTGGCGAGGTGGCATATCAGTTGGCCCTACCACCTCAGTTGGAGAACGTTCATGACATATTCCACGTCTCCCAGCTTCGTCGGTACTTACATGATGACTCTCACGTTATCGACTGGGGAGAGTTGGATATGGGAGACGACACGACCTTCGAGGAATGACCAGTCAGAATCGAGGATCGAAAAGAGAAGGTGCTCCGTGGATGAACCATTCCCTTGGTTCGTGTATTGTGGAGGCATGGCGGCCTCGAGGAGAGCACTTGGGAGCGGGAGACCTAGATGCAGGCTCAGTACCCAGAGTTGTTTTGACTTGTGTTCCCTTGTTCTTCTGATCTTTGTGTTGATGTTGTACTATGTACCTTTGATATATGGAATGCATGGCTTGTCAGTTGTGAGACCTTTTTGTTTTCTTGTTCCCTGGTAAAACATAACATGTCCGGATGCGTGGGATAGGGGAAAAACCTGACCCTTAATCGAGATGCATTAATGTGGATGCGATTGAACCCGTGCGGGTGAGTCAGTGCCGCCTAAAGCGGATAATATCTCGACATAGGTGAAGAAATTTTCCCAAACCCATGTGTTCGGGAAGTGCGTTGGTTGTGTGGTGCTGGTGTTAGTGCGAGTTGAAAAATCCTAATGCATGAAAGTGGGAAGACCCAATTCTTAATCGAGACACATTAATGAGGATGCGATTAAACCCGTGCAGGCAAGTCAGTGCCGCCTAAAGCAGATAATATCTCGACATAGGAGAAGGAATTCCTAACACATATGATTTGGGTTGTTGGTTGGGTTCCTGTTATAACGAGAACCCTAAGAGGTATCTTGTTGGGTTCCTCTGGGATGGTTTATGAATTATCGGGGAGGATAATGTTTTAAGAGGTATCTGATGTAATGGCCCGGACCTCTCCGGCCCATTACTTTGTCAAAAAAAGGCCACAAAGTGTTCTGGAGGGTAAAATGGACTTTTCCCACACTTTCCAGAATTTTGAAACTGCACGCCGTGTAGTTTGAGTACACGCCGTGTACCCTCTTGCAGGGTATACCCCATGTGGATGGCCATGTCTTTGCCGCATGAAGAAGATAGGTACAGGCTGTGGGTCCAATCTACATGTCGTGTAGTCCTTCCCCACGTACGTGTTACCGTGTGTTGACCAGTCGTCGGTCGTGTGCTGCGTTGGAGTCGTGTCCTTGCTGTGTGCAATAAATGTGTACATGCCGTGTTTCCAATCTACATGTCGTGTAGTCCTTCCCCACGTATGCGTTACCTTCAAACCGTGTGTTTACCAGTCAATGGCCGCCGAGCTGCGTTGGAGGCCGCGTGGAGACCATGTGAAAATGGCCGAGTACATGCCGTGTACCATAAGTACACACCGTGTACTTTTTCTTTTCACGCCTATAAAGTGAGGGGTCCCCTCCTCCTTTCAACTCACACCTCTCCTGTCCTCTCCTCTGAGTAGAGCTCTCTCAAGAGACTCGAAGGCTCTTTCTTCCGTAACTTTTTCGTCCGAGCTCCGATTTACGATCCTTCAGCGGCCACGAGATCATAACGACGAGGCAGAACTTCCGAACTTGGATCCGTTGTCTTTCCTTCGGATTTTTCTCTCCAACTTCCACCAGAGGTGGTTTTTTTGGGATGCTGACAAACGTCTTCTAAAGTTGATCCGGGGGAGCGTTGTGACCATAACCTATTGAGGTAATGATTTTACCTTCGACTCTATAATCTGTGCATCATGCGGGGTGGATATTTTTTTTTGTTTTCATGAGAAATGGTTGAATGTTTAAATAAAGATAATAACTGGTTAAAGAATGGGGATGGGATGTTTGTGATTGCCATTACATTTCCTTTATATCCTATGATATTATGTTGTGAAATGAATAGGCTTATGCCTATTGAAAATCACGGTTGTTGGGGGCCTTTTCTTGCGCAATTAAATGTTTCCCTATCTTTCTAGACCGTTTTTGTGAGTGGAACTTTTTTGAATGTGGAAATTGGATAATCACGTAAATTTGGCTGATTAAATGAAAATCTGGAACCCTTATGTGATCACCCCGGTTAAACCAAATGGAATAATGAACATGTGGGTGTTGGCTTGGTTACGTGGCATGTGATGGGGGTGTTTTGTGGGCTTTTGTGGTTTGGGTGAGCAGCGTGGCTGCGGTTGACTTGGTTGTGGGATGGTGTGAATGTTTAATGGTGATGGGCAGTGGGGCTGCAATAAATGGTATTAAAGGGATAACGATGTGTGGTGTGGTTATGGTGGTTGGCAGCGGGGCTGTAGGGATGGGTTTAAATGTGAACGGACTATGGGTTGTGTTTAATAAATAAATAAAAGTGGAAGAGTTAATTAATGTTGGGGCTTGGTAATGAAACAAAAATAATAATCAATGGGTTTGTTGGTTAATAAGAAGGGACTTGCCGTGTTGTTGTGTTTTCCTAACGTGCTTTGTGGATGGAAAGGATATGCTTACGAGCGGTCGTTGTGGTTGGTTGTGGATAGTTTCCCAGTAGTTATGGAACTAAATAAGCTAATTTCTGCTGAAACATGAAAACCTTAAAGGGGTTGGGGTTGTTTTTTGTATGCATGCTTCATGGTAGCAGTGTCGAGGCACATGCTTAGTTTCTCTTTTTTGAAGCCATAGGTTGGGCTGAGTGGTTGCTATATATATATCTATATCTTTTATGTTTTATCGCACCGCACCCATGTTGAGCACTTAGTGCCGAACACTCCCATTTCCTGGGAGATGGTGTTTTCCCATAGTTACTAGCTCCTTCCTGCTCCTTCTCCCCTAGGCT
Organism: Viscum album; assembly: GCA_963277665.1. NCBI lineage: Eukaryota > Viridiplantae > Streptophyta > Magnoliopsida > Santalales > Viscaceae > Viscum > Viscum album. Next base: position 1,265,582,888 of record OY728157.1, on the reverse strand, counting down.
GTGATGGATTAGGTGACCTTACACCCAATACTCTTCAGGTAGGTTTCGATTGGGGTGATTAGGACCAATACTCTTTGGGCAGGCTTATAAGCTATATTGGCTTGAGGCGACCTTACACCTAAGACTCTTCAGGTAGGTTTCGATTTTAGGCCAAGGTGTCTTCGGGTGAGAGTTCTGTTACTATTCCCAAGAATCTTCGGGATGAGGTCCAGGTGTCTTCAGGTGGGGATGTGGTTGTGGTTGGGAGGCCCAGGTGTGTGCGGGCGGGATACGTGGTGGTGAGGCCCAGGTGTGTGCGGATGGGATGTGTGGTTGTGAGGCCAAGGTGTGTGCGGGCGGGATACGTGGTTGTGAGGCCCATGTGTGTGCGAGCGGGGAGAGTGTGCCAACGACAGGACGTTCAGCTAACTAATGGGAAATGGTGTGGGGTACCCCATACTCTTGTTCTTATACTACTAGTACCAGTTGTGATTGAGTTTTGGTGAGTGTGGATGGTGAGGTTGGGTGGATAGTTTTCCTTGTTAGGTTTCTTATGTTTTTCTCACGGGACATTAGGATGTCTTCCCACTTGTGCACGAGAGATTTAGGTTTCTCTACTGAGTATACTTGTATGCTCACCCTACGTTTACTTTCAGGTTTCCAGGAGGACTACCAGGGTCGTGCGGGACCCTACTAGTCGGGCAGTTGGAGTTGTTGTAGTTGTTGTTCTCTTGTTTTCTTTGGTATTGTACTTTTGAGCTTCCTTGTACTTGTACCTTGTTATAAAATTGTTTAAACATGCATGTGGGATTGGTTTGGGTTTATTTATATACACTTGTTCTTTTCCCTTTTTGGTGGTTGACTTGTCCTATTTCCCAATCCAAAATAATAAAAAGGGTAATGCCTCCCATATTTGTGAAAACTCATACCCTTGGTGCTAGTCGCCAACCCAAGGCCTACTAGAGGTGGGACTCGGGGGTCATTATCTCCCTTTCACCATTTCCAGCTTAGGAGGGGCCTCATTGGTGGGAGGGGGTCCTGACAGGGGCACATGCAGTAGAGCCAGCCATATGAGGGGCAGGCAGTGTTATGCATGTGGCGGGCATGGCCACTTGGCTCGTGACTGCCCAACTTGCCATGAAGACGAGCAGAAGACAGTTGAAGGACCTCCCAGGAAAGGGTATAGGTTCTACCGTGACAGTCTGTAGGGAGTAGGTAGACGAGGCAGAGTAGCTGTCCAAGCAGCGGGTGGTGGATGACGCTTCGAGGCTCGACCACCACCACCACCAGGAGGACCACCCCGACCATAGGAAGCTGGAAGACAGGGGAAGGCTCAGCTCCATGCGGTCGAGGCCTACGACCACGGTGCACCTGAGATGATTCGAGGTACTATTTGTGTCTAATCCACCCTTTCTGCAGTTTTTATAGACACAAGAGTGAGTTATTATTTTATTTCTGCTGCCCTTTTTCAGAGCTCCGAGATTCCGACGGAGCCGTTGGCTTGATCCTTACGGCTAGAGTCTCTTACAGGAGCAGAATCAAAGATTACATACAGGTGCCGGTAGTGTGAGCTTACTCTAGGAGGTGAGAGATTAAGCTGTGATCTTCTTTTAGTGGCGTCGAGGACTTACTATGTCATCTTGGGTATGGACTGGTTATCTACATTCCATGACCAGATCGATTGTATTAGGCGCAAAGTGCGCTGTGTCCGCACAAATGGGACTAGGTTCACCTTCACCGGTGAGAAGAGAGCCTTTGCAGCACATGATGGACTTATGCAGAGGAGAGGGCAGCCGATCACACATCAGTTGGCTAGTCTCATCCTAGGATTGGTTGATGTGCAGAGTCCGAGTATTTCTGATGTGGAGGATCAGTATGTGGACGTTTTTCCTGACGACATTCCAGGACTACCTCCTCATAGATAGGTAGATTTCTACATTGACCTGTACCCTAGGACAACACTGATATCTACTCTAGCATATCGGATGGCTCCCACTGAGCTTCGTGAGCTGCGGGTATAGGTGGATGACTTGTAGGGAAAGGGGTTCATCCGACCCGGTGTGTCACCCTAGGCTTCTCTGATTTTTTTCCCCAAGGAGGATGGGATCTTACGACTATGTGTCGAATACCGTCACCTAAACCAGGTGATCGTGAAGAATAAGTATCCACTCTCGAGGATTGATTAACTCTTTGATTAACTCAAGGGATCACGATGGTTCTCAAAGATAAACCTCTGGTCAAGCTATCACCTGCTCAATGTTCGAGACAAGGATGTGCAGAAGACGACCTTTAGGTGTCGGTATGACCATTATAAGTTCTTGGTTATTCCCTTCGGCATGACCAACACACCATAAGTGTTCATGAATCTCATGAACATGATCTTCTGGCCTTAACTCGATCGTTTTGTCGTAGTCTTCATCGACGACATACTGATTTACTCGACTATTGAAGAGGAGCACGCCTACCACTTACGGGTTGTACTGGACACACACTGAGAGCACCAGATTTATGGTAAGATCTTGAAGTGCCAGTTCTCGATTCTAGAGGTTCAATTCATAGGGCACATGATCTCAGAGGCGAGAGTTGCTGTGGATCCTGTGAAGATCGAGGCAGTACTTTCTTTGGAGCCACCCAGGTTTGTGACGTAGGTGTGGAGTTTCATATGTTTGGCTGGGTACTATCAGTGATTTTTTCCATACTTATCCAAAGTTGCAGCACCTCTTTCATCTTTGGAGAAGAAGGGGAAACCCTTCGTGTGGTCAGATATATTCTAGCAGAGCTTCCAGGAGCTGAGACAATTTTTATCCAGTGCTCACATCTTGAGGCTACCGGAGGAGGGAGTAGGGTATGTAGTTTACTGCGACGCATCAGGGACCATACTTAGGTGTGTCCTGATGCAAGAGCGAGCAGTGATCGCTTACAGTTCATGGTAGTTGAGGAAGGATGAGCAGAACTACGGTACCCATGACCTAGAGTTAGCAGCAGTGGTCTTTGCCCTGAAGATGTGGCATCACTATCTGATGGGAGAGTGCTTTATATTCTACTCTGACCACAAGATTCTCAGGTACATTTTCTCGCAGAAGGACCTGAACCTAAGATAGTGGTGATGTCTCGAGTTCCTCGAGGACTATGACTTTGAGATAGTCTATAATCCTAGGAATGGGAACATAGTAGCTGATACTCTCAACAAGAGATGTGGCATTCACCTACTTGGAGAGGCGACTGAGCAGTTATCCGCTTTGTAGATATCATTCATGGATAGAGATGGGGTAGCTTTTCTACAGTCCCTCACAGTTACTCCTCCAATACATCAGCGAGTCAGAGAGGCACAACATGGGGACGTTGACTGTGAGACGTGACGTGCTCAGATTTCCATAGGGCATGAGCCTAATAGATTTTCTGAAGGAAGAGAGCACATAATCTTCTTCAGGGGACGTACCATGGTACCCGTTGCACTTTAGGAGGAAGTGCTGAGGGATTTTCACACTTCCCCTCTAGAGGTAAATCCTGAAGTGGAGAAGATGTACTAGGACCTCAGACGTCAACACTGGTGGCCGGGTATCAAGAAGGCTGTAGTAGAGTTTGTTTCACGATGCCTCACTTTCCAGCAAGAGAAGGTAGAGCACTAGGTACCAGCAGGAATAGTACAACCCATAAACGTTCTGGAGTGGATGTGGGATGGGATATCCATGGATATAGTGATGCGGCTTCCATGTACTTCCAGGGGACACGACTCTATCTAGTTGATCATCAACCAACTCACCAAGTCAGCCAACTTCCTTCTGATCAGAGAGTAGGGTTCATTAGACAGCTTGGGACGCCTCTTCGTTCAGGAGATTGTATGGCTTCATGGTGTTCCATCGTCTATTGTCTCTGATTGAGATGCTCTCTTTACATCCCAAATTTGGAATGGATTGGAGGAAGAATTTGGGACGCAGCTACCCCTGAGCACCACCTTTCATCCTCAGAAGGATGGCCAGACGAAGAGGACAATTCAGACATTCGAGGACATGCTCCGTGCATGTTTCCTTGACTTTGGTCGCAGTTGGGAGGATCACCTACCCTTGGTGGAGTTTGCGTACAACAACAGCTACAACTCCACCATTGGGATGACACTATATGAGGCACTGTATGGCCGACCTTGCAGGTCACCTCTGTACTGGACTGACCTTGGGGAGTCAACACTTTCAGGACCAGAGATGGTTCAGTCTATGACATAGAAGGTGTAGATCATCCAAGATCAGATGAGGACTGCACAGAGTAGACAGAAGTCCTATGATGATAGGAGACGAAGACCACTAGAGTTCGAGAATGGAGACCACGTTTTCTTATGAGTCTGACCTCGATGTGGATTACGGAGATTTGGCTGGGGTGACAAGATATCTCCACGCTTCATCGGATCATTCCAGGTCCTCAACAGGTTAGGCGATGTGGCTTACCGCTTGGCACTTCCACCTTAGTTGCAGCGGGTGCACAACGTTTTCCACGTATCTTAGCTGAGGATATACGTTCACGACCCGACGCATATCATCACCCACGGGGAGCTGGAAATCGATGACAGGGATACATTCAAGGAGGTCCTTGTGGAAATCGAGGATCGACAGGAGCGGGTCCTACGTGGATGGTCGATTCCTCTGGTGCACATTCATTGGCAGCACAGGAACCTCCAGGAGAGCACATGGGAGCGGGAGGTTCAGATGTGGGCTTATTACCCTCATTGGTTCCCTTAGTCTATGTTGTAACTTTACGGGGACGTAAAGCCCTAACGTGGGGGTAATGTAAAGACCCGTAAATTTAATGGAATTTTTTTTTCATAAATACTTAGGAATTTTACTAGTACGTAGTTCATGAGGACACCTCATTCTGTGGCCCAGTTTGCCCGGAATAATTTTATGATGTTTAGATCTGGTACGTTCAGCGAACGAACGAGCAGGTTTTTCTATCTTTTGAACTGGTTCCCAGAATTGAAATATGAGGGCACCGATGAAATTGAAATGCCTGTAATTGCTTAATCAAACCTTTACCTCAGTTGCATATGCACGTGAGGAGAAGGTAAAATTTATGGTTTAATTAATAAGTGAATAAAATTGTTAGAACAATTTTATTTTATATCTATGGTGGTTATATCTTACATGGGGGAGTTAGGGGTGGGACCCACAACCACTTAACTACCCATGTGTGGATATTTGTGAGGTGGGTCCAACACGAGCCCCAACCTTTCACCTCCCCCTAAAATTTTTCAACCCCCTTCATTATTTTGTTAACTCTTATTGAATTGTGTAACCCTTCCACTTCCTCTCTCTCTCCCTCTTTAACTCTTGCCAACACACCTTAATTAATAAATGGAACCACTTCAATTAATTAATTACGTGTTTTTAAATTTTAAATTTAAATTGCTTATGTTAATAAAATAATAGAATTAGCCTATTATTTTACTTTAGCACATTTTGTGTTAGAAGAAATTGGAGAGAGCTCTTTTGTAAAAGAAGAATGAAGTTCCTCCTTCGTTGAAGAACATCATCCTCCCGCGAAGAACGATGATTCTTCGATAAAGAACACTGATTCCACAAAGGGCAACTAAGTGCCTTCCCTTATCCTCTCTGCAACTAGCGTGGAGATACCATTTCCACCTTGGATGCATGCCAACATCATCTACGAATCCTCTCTCCATGATGCCGTCTTCCGCGATGCCCAACGTAAGACGTCTTTTATCGAAGTAGGGTCAATTGTTTCAATTTTATTTGAATAAAAATTTTCATTGTGCTTAGTGAAACCTTACTCATCATTGGCCGATTCTTACCGCCTAATGCGGAGGGCATAGGCCGAACAAACACGGCCCGACGACCCACCATTGTTTCTTGTCTTGATTGGAATCGGGAAGCGGCATCGATTGAAGGCGGAGACTGTGTGCCGACCACTTGCAGAAGAACCCTGGCCCGCAACCGCAGGATGCTCGACCGATGAAGAAGAACTGGGCAGAAAGAATGAACCGTGGTGCCCCACGACACCGCACTGTGGGAACCACGACCCGCATAGGGCGGGCCGCTTTGGCGGAAGAACCGGCCGGCCCGTCGGCCGGCCAGCTGGAGCCGAACTGCGGTGCCAGGAGGGCGTCATGCTGAAGAATTCCGCGGCCCGCCGAAGCGGGCCGCTTGCGCCAGAAGGCCAGCCAACCTAGCCAGTCGGTTTGGAAGGGTGGCGCCACCGGTTCGGGTAGCCGCTCCCCCACCCAGGACTGCTCCTCCTACATTCTGAGCCGCGGAAAGCTGGGCCGCACCGTGTCCGGCCAGGCGGCGCCCCTCCGGGCCAGGCCGCGCCGCACCTTTTCGAGCTGGGTCACGCCTTCCAGGCTGGGTCACGCATTTCACCGGGCTGGTCCGACATCAGCCAGGTCGGACCCACCTAAACCAGGTCGACTCGACCCGCCAACCCACTGAGTTTAACGGGCCGAGCCCATTTTTACTTAAACAGGATTAAATTAAAGACGTCACGTCCAATGGACACGTCATCTGCGGCACAAGTACTCTTACGATGAGACGGTTCCTTTTCAATACTCTAAGTGTGTTTTGGATGACTTTGGATATCGACCGGGTTAGAAACGAGCATATTTCTAACTGGGCCCCTAGAACGGAAAAGCCATTATCTCTCAGACCGGGCGTCCGATTGATGCGCCGTCTATCGTGTTCAGTTCCTATTGAAGAGATGGAACATTGTGATACATTAACTCTAGACATCGTAACATTTGATGTATTGACCCCCCGTTACTCGAGGAGCAGACCCTCCCAAGAATCGTGTACGCTATGTATGGGAACCCTAGAGCTAGCTGCGACTGCGACGACTACAGAGCTGGGATCCTCCGTGGGTTCGACGACGATGACGACTGTACTTGGATCCTACGTGGGTTTAGTAGCGATGACAACTGTACTAGGATCCTATGTGAGTTCGGAAGCGATGAAGACTGTACTAGGATCCTCCGGGGGTTTGGTAGCGATGATGACCGTACTAGGATCCTCCGTGGGTTCGGCAGTGAGGACGACTGTACTTGGATCCTACGTGGGTTCGACAGCGACGACTTCTCTACTTGGATCCTACGTGTCTTCAGTAGATGATATGATTTAGAGGCTACATCTATTCATCACCACCCTTCTTCGTGAGTAGTATACCTGTGTGAGATGAGTCTTGACTATTCAATCACTACCATTGGTGTGATTGACTTCTTTCCTGTGTGGACGGGGATGTACATGGGCTCCAGAGTTGGAGCCGAACTAAAACCGATGACTTAGGTATATGTATGGGCATATACCTAAGTTGAGTTGGCTGATACATCTTCTTTGTTACTTTCCTTTGTGGTTTATCCTTTGTGGATTATGGGAGACCTTCAGCGGTCTCAGGGTCTCTACTGAGTATCATATACTCACCCCTTCACATCCTATGCCTGAAAAACGTTGTGTTGGATGCAGATGACGGACAACACTGATCGAGGTGGAGGCTTGTGGAGCTGGACGTTACCTAGGGGTGGATCACTAGACGGGGCGTACACTAAGTGGACGGCTGGACCCGGGGACCTGTGGAGACCCAGTGGTTATTGTTTTACTTTACTGCTATTGTACTTTCTTTCAGTTGTACTGTACTTTCAGTTGGGTTTGTATACTGGCCCATTTACTTTTCAACACCTACTTTTGTACCCAGTTTACTTAGTGCTTACTTCATTTGTGTACTCTGTTGTGTTTGTTTACTTTTATAAAGGCAATGTCTTCCCTTTTATCCGGATTTACACCTTTTCTGCTAGTTGCCAGCCCCTGGCCTATGGAAGGCGAGCTTGGGGTAGACACATCACGGGCCCCGAGGATGGGTCGTGAAAGTATGAAATAACACATCCAAATTCAGACATATCACAAAACCGTCAATACAATATGGAAGTTTTGGATCAGAATAAATCAACTTCAAACAATCTTAAAATCCATCAAAGGATGTTGACATAGATGAAATCAACACCTTTTTAGAGAAATATCTATTTATAATTTGAAATCATTTAAAAGTCATGTAATTATAAAATAAAACATTTATATTTGAAAATACTATTATAATCATATAAGGGAAGCTTCAACAATTTTATAACAGTGGAACATAGCCACACCCTCCATATAAGTTAAAAAAAATACATTCTTAACTTAATTTTTTCGAAAAGGTTAAAAAATTCCATGTTTGTAAATCAACCAAAAGATTCCTTTCAAACCATTTTATAAAATTTAAAACAAGGGTATAAATGACTTTCACCCATAGTCTAGTAAATAGTATAAATGTTTTGGAATAAATTTGTAAGAAACATGGATGTGGATGATAAAGAGGTCCCAGTAGATACTTATATAAAAACAACATCGGATAATAAATAGATTGTGAAATTAACCATTACCTTGTACTTTTCCTTGGTCGAGGATAGGTTAACCTCATGAATAATGGTGAAATAATTGTTATTAAATTATACAATAATCATATACATTAATATGATATCATATATGATCTTTTAACATTTCTTTGTTAATAATATCTTAGTATTATCGTCGTTTCAGGTGTTAAATGATTCATTTTCCTTTATATGTTTTGTTATGTAAGTAATGTTTGTTATGGATAGGATATATATTATTCATATTCAAAATGATATTAAGTCTTTAAAAATTATTTTTAATCATCTAATGGAAATTAGTCTTGAATTGATACGATGGGAATGAATCTCATCCCGTTCGTGGAGACGGTAATCCGTTTGTACACCCGAGCGACAATATCAATTTTTTTATTTTAAAATAATATATAATTGGTTGTTATATCCTATATATAGAATAATTATCATGTTATATTTATTATTTACATAAATTACACATCATTATTATATCCATCCAAATAATAATGTATTGAATAAAAATTACACCACGATGTGGAGATAGTAAGCCGTACATACGTATGTATGGTGGCATGTCATTAAAAGGATGGATAGAATAATGAATATAGTTGTACCATATTTATAATAACATCACATTATATAGAAGATATGGGATTGATTATTTTTTAATGGAAACAACAATGAAATAGGTAGTGGAAGAAGAAATTAACTTGAAAGAGGTGATGAAATATTTACCTCTTCTTCGGGATTTTCTTTTTGATTTGATCGAAAGGGCTCCATAGGTTGGCTTTATGACTAAAGTAAGGCCATTATGAGGAAGTTAGGATATTTGGGAGGGTATTTTTTTAGGGTTTGGTTGATCCAAATTTCTTTGAAGGTGTGAATTAGAGTGAAGTGGGAGTTCCCTTTTATAATAGGTGTGAGGGGCACCTTAGGAAAAGCTAGAAATATTATTTTATAATAAAATTATTTTTGATTTCAAATGGAAATGAAATAAATTATTTAATGTCTATTAGTTAATTGTTTTTCCAAGATTAGGGAAAATCACTAGAGATTAGTGGGAAACTAGTATAATTAGTAAAATTTTATAGTAATTAGTAAAAATTTATAGTAAATCACTATAATTAGTAATTCTTACCGTAAAGTATCATTGATTAATAAAAATTTATGAGAAATCACTATAATTATTAAAAATTAATGGTAAATTTGTTTTTGTAAAAATTAGCGTTAATTGGTAAAGATTAATAAAATTACACTAAATCACTATAATTAATAAAAATTAATAGTAATGAGAAAAACTTAATATGAAAGTAGAAATAATTAGTGAAATTTAATGGTAAATAACTATAATTATTAAAAACAAGTGGTAGTTATATAATATTAGTAAAAATTAGCTAATGTTTTCAAAGATTACAAAAACTAAATATTAAATCACTATAAATTGTAAAAATTAATGATAATTAGTAAAAATTAGCGGTGATTTGTAAAAATAAGTGGTAAATAGATAAAATTAACATTATTTACAAGTATATTATAAATTTTCTATTTTCTACACTTGTTTGGATATTCTTATTCTTATATTGAATAAATAATAAACAATTAATTTATTAAATATTTTTAGTAAAATATAGAACAAGGTGTCGACAATAATTATAAGTGGTAAATAAATAAAATTTAAAATATTTAAAATTAAATTATAAATTTTTTAAAATTTTATACTCTTTTTTGGATTGTCTTTTTCTTATATAAAATTAATAAAAAAAATTAATTTATTTTATATTGTTTAGAAAAATATAGAATAAGGAAGTCAAGAATAATATTTATTACATGATTGTGATTGTATAAATCAACACAAAAATCCAAATGGTTCTGGTATAAATCCTATATATATTGATGGTGTTGGATATTTTTTATCTTTCGTATCATCAAAACAATAATTTATTTCAGAAGGTGCAATTATGTGTCCATGTAAAAAATGTGATTTGAGGAGGTTTGAAACATTTTAAAACATTGGTGGTCATCTATTTCATTTCATTTTTCAAAAATTTTATTATTTTTGGTATTAACATAGCGAATGAAGTTCCATATAAGATACTAATAATTTGGTTTCATATCCATCACAGTTTTAGAATTTAGTACATGATGTGGTTGGTCCCTCTTTTGAACAAATATAATCCCATAATGATATTTATTTAACTCCTGAGTTGGAACCATATCAATTTTATGAGTTATTGATGTTTTATAAGGATTCATTATATCCTAGTTACAAGATAAGAAAATTTTATGTCATTTCAAAATTTATGGCTATTAAATCAGATAAGGGAATTTAAAATAGCTATTTTGATAAGATATTTGCTTCGGTAAAAGAACATTTAATTTAATTAAATGTGTCGTATAAAACATTCTATGAGAGTAAGAGGCTATTTTTTAATTTGAATATGGGTTATCATAAGATTCATGCATGTTCAAATGATTTCATCTAAAATTATGGTGAAAACGAGTCACAGTTAATTGTCCTACTTGTGGAAAATACAGGTACAATGACGCTCAACTAGGGAAATCTAGATTGATCTCCATAAAAAAATTGATGCATTTTCCAGTCACACCCATATTGAATCATTTATTTATGTCTCAGAATACGACATCATTGTTGTCATGACACAAAACCGATATTGATAAAAGATTAAATCATCCCTATGATGGCGATTCATGAAATTTTTTGACTAAGTACATCCTTTTTTACTTTAGAAGCCCAAAATATCCGATTGTGTCTTTCTACTGATAGTTTCTATCCATTTAGTTCTTATGATAGTTATTATTCATATGGTCCCATCCATATATCTCTATACAATTTACCTCCTCTGATATTTATGAAATACCCTCATATATTTTTTACGATATTAATTCTAGGATATCCAAAAAATAATATCGTTTTTATTTGAATCCATTTATTAATGAGTTAAATATATTTTGCAGTAATTGTTTAAATACATATGATTTTTTTGTGAAACAAATTTCCAAATGAATGATCCATTTATGTGGAAAATTAATGACATCCTAGAATATGGAATGTTATATGGCTATAGTACGCATGGTCCAAAATAATGTATGTACTGTAAGCGAGACAAAAAAGAATTTCTGTTCATCAAATGAAGGAATTTTTTTTGATTGTCATCAAAGATTTATTCCAAAAAAATCATCCCTTTCGGAGGAATATATATTATTTCAGAGCAGGTACAATTTAAATAGATTGACCTCCAACAATGATCTCAGGTATTGAGTTAAAATATATTGTCTCTGCATTACCTACCATTACCTTTGGACCTACTATAAAAATAAATAAATAAATGTCTTTAGTAAAGAACACAATTAGAAAAAACATAGAATTTTTTTAATCTACCATATTGGTATGATTTATTGGTCATTCACATATTTTATTTCATGTATATTGAGAATAACAATTTTGATAATATATGTTATATAGTTTTGAACACACCTAGTAAGGACAAATATAATTTAAAGACACAATTAGATCTTGTGAAAATTTTCAGGCAACCATAATTTGAACTCATTGAATATTTCAGATCATAGATGTTAATGAATTGAAAAAAAAACTTATACAGTTTCCAAAAAAAATATTTTATTATTTTGTGAGTGGATTTTTGATTTAAAACTTTCAGATTGTTATGTTTCCAATTTGGAAAGATGTTTTATAAATGGTCATATTACAGGAGTAAAAAGTCATGAATGTCATGTTATAATGGAAATAATTCTACCATTTGTATTTAGAGATTTGTTAAATTATATGATTTGGGATACGCTAACATAAATATCATATTTAATATGACACATTTGTGCTGAGAAAACAGACTATGATTCACTAATTAGTTTGTAAGAAGATTTTGTTTTAATTTTACGTAAATCGAAAAAAATCCCGCTGACTTTATTTGATTTAATGGAGCATTTGAGATTACATTTTCTGCATGAAGAAAAATGTGGAGAGCCGATACAGTTCTTATGGATTTTTCCACATGAGAGATGGATGTATATTTTGATGAAAAAGGTATGTACCAAAGCATCAGTTGAAGAATCAAATGTAGTATATTATTTGTAGTTGGGTTTTTTCTGCTCTGATTAATTTCATTCTGAATATCTCTAAAAAAATAATTGTATGGGTTGTAATTAGGGAAATGTTTATGATCAAATGAAAAATCAATTATCATTTTTTAATCATCCTGAACTTGGATTTTCTAGATTTCGTGAACAATGAATTTCAGATTATGAATATCACAGGGCTCATACATATGTTCTGTTTAACTATGAATAAATGACACCATTTGTACTATATGTTCTGCTATTAATTATTCCATAATTTTTTGAAGTAAATTAATGTTATTTTATTTTTAGATTATATGATAATCATTTTAATAAATTGCTTCAACAAATTACAAAAGCTACTCTTGAATAATGTCAGCAAAATATTACATCCAATTGGTTTTTAAACCGATAAAGTTAATTTTTTACAATTAAACCTATAAAATCAATTTAATGCTTATTATATTGATAATTATTTTTCAATATATCAGGTATCATAACATGTTGTAAAATTTATAATCGATAATGTGTATTGATTAACCCACCATCCAAAATGGTTAAATATTACAATGCATCTATTGTGAATCATTTATGACTTCATATACGTGCATATGAGGAATTAAAAAATTAAAATAGAACAAAATAAATAGTGGTGTTTTCTTGAGAGGATATCATCATAGAGAAAGTGAAATTGACTTTTATGGAATGTGGGATGAAATAATTGAAATTTGTTATCTAGGAAGAAATAACATAATTATGTTTAAATGTTATTGGATAGATACTGATAGAGGCTTGTGTGTTTTTCTATTCCTTTAAATTGTTGATATTAAATATTGGAAACTTCTAGTTGTAAATGAACCATTTTTTAGCTCATTAGTCACATAAAATTATTATAAAAATTATTGTGCTAGTTTAAGAGAGTTATGTGATTAGTGGAGAATAATACAAACGGAATATCGTAAATTTTTTTATCCAAAGTGAATGTGCTTCTATTGAAGTAAAAGGAACTGAAATTTTCCAAGAGATTACTCCAAATCCATATTTTTCACAAAGAGAAAAGAATATCGATGATAACACCCCATAGTTATGGGTCGATGGTGATAATGGTGTTATTAATGTAACAAAAGAATTTGAAATAGTATGTGGTGATGAAGTTGAAACCCCTATGGAAATTGATGATACTGAGGAAGAATATGAAGATATTGACTCCATCATATATGACTATGAGGATGGAGGTGAAAATCGAAACAATTATATTCTTGTTATAATCATATGTAATATATATATATAATACTTGTTCTCAATTATTTGCTGAAAATTGTAATTTTATGTTTTAAATGGATAATAAACATTTATATGATATGTTTCATGTGTTGGAGGAGGTTATTGATTCCGATGCTTTCTCCTGGAAACCCCTCCTTTCATGTTATTGTTCGTTGACGCGCATTATACCCCACATTGATGCTTTCCAAAGGAAGTCAACATTCATCACTTTCTCGATGATGTTTGTTCCTTGATCAAAATAGGATGATTGTATGACGAATCCTCCTTCTATGGATTTCTCCTTGGATTTTTTTGCCTAGTCTGGGTCTCCCTCATAGATTAATATGTTTCATGAATCTCAATCCCAGTTCCATCTTTTTATGGACACTGGTTAATTATTCTTCTTCTTTCTAGGCATTCAAAGGGACCTTGATAAGATATAATCCTTTAGTTAGGGGAGTGGTTATGTTGGGCATTACCTGCATGTATGGATGCTGGAATATTGGTCACTTGTAACATCCTCGTTAGAGGGCTACTAAAGGGCATAAAACCTGAGGAATCCTATGGTGGTCACGAGGTATTGGATTCCAAAAGCACATCTTCTAAGATTTCCCATAGACAACCCCAGTTTAACACAAGTTAGTGGTGTGACCAGTCACGATTAAAAAATTTTATGGAGACCAAAATAAGATGATGATAATTCACCATAGAGGTGGATCAAGGAGGTGCATCCCAAGGAGGGAGCACCTGAAAAGTTTACCAGATGGATGGGTCATAACGTCAAATGAGGGCCAACCCAGGGTGGTGTGTCCTATAAAAGGATAATTTCACACCATGAAGGGGAATTTCGCTAGGAGGGAGGAACTATGGTTTATATTTATTCAGTATTTAACTTCATAGAGGTGTCATACATACCCTATTTAGAAGACAAAGATCAAAACCCATGCAGTTCAATGGACGATGTAGGGCTTACACTGGAGATCTTCCCTTCATAAGAGGATTTCTCTTGGTTGGATTTGATGGGGCTTATGCATGTGAGCAACCCTAGTGATGTTAGGAGTATTAAGGATGTGGATGGTGCTTACGTGTAAGAATTGTGATCCCCCAAAAAACTAAAGTAATAACCTTGTATTCAATAGCATGTATGAAACACGACAACAAGTGGGTAAGGTAATATAATATCTTTTTACTTTATAATAAATTTACCATTTAAAATATATTATATATATTTCAATTCATGAAACCCTGAGTTATATTTCCATGATAATGAAACTGAGTTATCATACATAATATGGAACAAATACCTTCCTCTATATCTTTTGTTACACGCAAAAGCAACCTTCAACAATGGCTGTCTCTATACGCAATATTGAGTCTTACCAAGAAACAATATTCAATTAAAAAATTATTATTTAATTTTATAAGATATAAACAAGCCATCTTGAATAATATTTACTAAGTTATGAAAATGTATGGTTTATATAAATAAATCATTTGTTACAAATAAATTATAAATGAATATAAAAAAATTGAATATTAATTTTATAGAGAACTATTTTTATGCTCACGAAGTTGTTTTACCCAAATAGATTAAATTAATTATAGTTAGTGAATGACATTAATGTAATAAATATTTTACATATTCAATGAATTGTTTTTGACATTCATCCAAAATATTTGATAACAAAAATATAAGAGAAAACTGAATATTTCACATAAAAACCTATTATGACTATTTAGCACCTTTTAATGGAGAACCGATTTTAAATATTAATTGTGGAAATTTTATTATTTTAATTTGATAAAATAAAATAAAATTTTGAATTCATAATTTCAATATTATCTTTCTAATAAATATTTTGATTTATCTGAGAAACTTCAGTTTTTTTTTGAATAGTGAAAAATACTGTGTTTTAGTTAAAAACTACATTTTTTTAAATTACTATTAATGATAAATTATATTATATTTTATATCAAAGTAAAATTGGATAAATTATACATATATTAATAATATTTAGTTTATTATAATCAACTTAATTTTTTAAATTGAATAAAAACATAATAATTTGTTGAATATTTTGCGATTAAAACCAGGCAATCCGTATGTTTGTGAGATTAGCATTAATCCTGATTTTTCCCCTTCTAAGATATCAATATTGAAAATAATACATAAAAAATTGTAATAAATATAAAATTTGTGGGATAATAATATCAACATAAATTTTTGACATAAATGATTAGTGAAAGTGATAAAAATTAATTACAATGATTAAGGTGTAATTAGGCTTAAAATGGAAGAAAACACTAATTTTAAGGGCCCAAACGACCTATAAACTGTTAAAAAACCCATTTTATGTCCCCATTTAGGATATAAACCTTATATTAATGAGTTTTTGTGGTTTTTATGACTTTTTGTATTTAAGAACATGTGTACACCTTATTTCTTTTCAAGAATACACTGTGAGTCATTTTCCTTCCCTATAAAAGGCCACCACCTCTACCCATTTATCACACCTATCCAACCTCATAATTTCGGAAAATATATTCCCAAATGGCCTTCCAAAATCTTTACCCTAGACCTATAATCCTCCGTTTGGGCAGAATACCTTCCATGGATTTCATTTGGTTAAACCAAAATAAGTTACCAGATTAAAAGGTAATGTCTTTTCTCAATCTCTCTAGTTTCATTTGCATTCTCCAACCCCTAAAATCTTATTATTATTTTCATGTACAAAAATACCAGTATACTAAATATACTATTATTTTTTTATTCTCAGAGTTATACCTACAATTAAACACACAACCACCTAATGTGTAATGAAAATAATGTTTCTCTGTACGATGAACTACTGCCTCACGAAATGATGACTGTTTAATTTTTCCCTATCTCCTATCATGGTGGAAATTTTTATAGAAACTATATTTATTTATATTATATATGATATTTATTTATTATTAATACTTCTATAACCCTTTTATTACACCTTTCATTAATTATTTTTATTTTACATTAATACGATAACATCGTTTGAGGAAGTGTGGACTACCGCCCCCTCAAAGCGTTGTGATTCGTTCACACTAAACATGTAAGCTATAAAGGACGGTTTTAATTAAAAATATGATACATACAAAAAATATACATTATATTCATGACATAATTATATTTCTAAATATATATCATTTTCTTTATTACACTTTCAAACACATAAAAAGTGATAATGTTATTCATGGACGTGTGAACTACCACCTCCTCAACATGATGTGATTAATTTTACACCACAGAATTATATATATAAGTATATATGATTAAATAATATTATATATATTATTTAATTATAATTCAATAAATATTTTAGTTAATCACATTCTTCGCACAACTATCACTTAAAAATGGGAATGTTACTAATGTGTACGTACGACCTACCATCTCCATGATTATAATATATTCTAATTTTCATAACCATATTTAATGATTGATTTTAAAAGTATAATTGATGTAAAAATATTATAATTATGTCATGGATATTTTTATGGAGATATTATATAATGAACCCTATGACCATAGTTGACCAACAATAGTTGTTTTTTCGTATAAATTGGATTTGGTCAAAAACACCCAATAAAAACTTAATTGTTTGAGTATTCATAAACAACTTGTTAATAAGTGAAATAAAAGTAATTATAATCATGAAGAATTTTTTGAGGAAATTATAATATTTAATTAATTTTATTATAAAGGAATTTAAAGGATGTTCACCCCAATGAAAACACATTGTAAGGGATTTTCATCTCAATTCACATTCCATTGAGGCTAAATTGTTGTTATACACCTAATATCTTTTACATGGTGAATGTAATACCATTTACATGATATATAACGAATCTAATTACTCTCATGATTTTTTAAACATTAAAATATTTTTATTCCTTGATAAGGATTTTGTTTTAAAATATTTCAATGTTGTATGTGACACTTTCGTACGATTAATGATTTTTTCTTCAATAATGACATTAATAATATTTCAATGGTTTTTCTATTTGAGGAAATTATATAACCATTGATAAATATTTCCCTTTCATTATTATCTAGTTATTCATGAATGTTTTCATGTATTAGTACCATTTCCCCACTCTTTGGTACTCATGTGTTTTAGAAAATGTTTTTCAAAAAACATGACTATATATCGCTCTTTAGTCAGTGAACCAATTTAATTCTAAAAACCATGTTTTATTAAAAGGTTTTCAAAAAAGATTCTAAAATGATTTAGTAAAGACATTTTTACCCAGTTTTTATTTTACCAATGTTTCAAAGGAATCTTCTTTTCACTCTCTTGACAAGGCATTTTCTATCCTTTTACTGTATAAAAGGAATATTATTTTTACCTCGTATAACATGTACGGATTCCTCCATAATTATTTCTTTGTAGCTTCTTTATCAGGCTTAAAAGGTTTATTTTTAAAATTTATTTAAAAGGGATATTCAATGAAAAATATTTTCAAATGGTTTTTAAAAATAAAAGGATATTTTCCTCAAAAATACTTTTTTAAACTAATATTTTATTTCATAAATGACAACAACCCTATATTTACTCCACTTAGGGTTTTTTGTATTGATACCATCCTTATTCTTCTTCTGAATGTCTTATTATTGATTTTTTTCAAGGATAGTATTAACTTCCTTGATTAATATGTAAGTTTGGTTGAAATTTGCAATCTAATATGATCATTAAATATTTCATTTCCCTTAATTATCCATTTCAATTTTCATGGATATTACTATTACCTAAACCGTATACCATTTAAAATATGGTGTATAAATTTAATTTTTTTATTAATATGTATCTTCTACTCCATACGGTTTTTAGATAAGTAACATTGATAAATTTATTATTTGATAGATGGGGAATGTTGTGGGTTGGTACAACATGGGTGAGGCCCAGTTATAGATAGCCTCTTGATGCATCGGTAGACTCATGGGACGAGTCATTTGGCTAGTTGCCTTAGATGGTTTTGTACTCCACATTTTGTAAACCATATTGTTAAAGGTATTGATGGTAATGGTACCATATACCTAGGAAACATGGCGTCCAATAATTAATCATTTCCTTTATTTATATTCTGATATTATTCATCCATGAGATTTTGCATCGACATATCTATGGATATGTTTCATTTTTTGGATTCAGTTATTATTCATTCATGAGATAATGAATCCACATATCTGGGGATACAATTGATTTTCTATTCGTTGAATAAATTGAACATGTTTTATTTTCTAAACTTTACATATTGATATTTCCTTTTCTAGTTATTTGAATGGAATGTGCTTCTATTTATTCACCATTTCATATTGACTATTCTAATTGATTCATTATTGGTACTGCTATATTATTACCTTATTGATAATTTGAGATCACCCTTGTTTTTTTCATTCCCCTAGAATCCAAGAAGAGTGCTATGAAAGAGTTATCCTCAAATATTGTATTAGTTTAGAAGAATGAAAGAAATGTCATATTTAGTATAGCCATTTGTAATTACGTACTCATTTATGTATTTGGTTTACCAAGTCAAGTAAACTGATCAGACATTTTGGGCTTTATTCTTTGTAATCATGCCAGACACCGGCTCTGGGCTATTTGGTGATGGGTTGCTACAGGAATGACCCGATGGGTGGAATGATATTAACAATATGTGGTGTATTGGGTAAAATTAGGATGTTATGTATGAACAATTTGTAAGGGAATGGATGTAATGGATTGATTACTGAGGTGTTGGGATTTAACCTCATAGAGGTTTCCTAAATATCCCAGTTAGTTGGGAATCAAAGTCCATGTAGTTATTGTTGGGGAACTTGAGATTACACTAGATGAGATCCTCATATATGTGGAGCATGTGGTTGGGGCTTACGCATAGGAGCATCCCAAATGGAGACATGATATGGTTAGGGATTATGCATGGTATCTTCCCATGTAGCATGAAGATGATTGGGGATTACACCCAAGGAGGAGGCCTGTTGGTGTGGATGGATGGATTCCGTTGTTGATACTAACCTCTAAGCCCACGTTAGTCATTACTGGTGTGAGAAATAAGAGGAAGTAGTGGACCTAATTCTCATGTCACGAAAGAAGCGTCGACAAGAGATGATGTGGGGATTACACACAGAAGCTGCCCATGGAATGTGTCATTCTTTATGAGTAAGATCTCATTCCATGTGAGATGTACACAGATCATCCAATCCAATTTGTGCAAGGGATTATGTGTGGAGACTGTCTAAGGAACACATGGTGAAAAAGCCTAAAGGGAGAGGGATGAATGCTGAGAGAAAGAAAAGAAAAAAGATTCATTTTCCCATCCCCTCTCTAATTTTGTGTGGAGGATATCGTTAAATGTCAGTAATACACATAGACATCTCGGTCTAGTCACATATGGTGAGATCACAGTTTAACGTCATGTGTTTAAGATGTTGGAAAAAATTATTTCTATGTATTGCAGATCATATATGTGGGAATAACTCCTCGCCACTTGGGCTTATGTAACCATTTCTCATCAACCATTTGGAGAGGGATGGATTCAATAATGCCAAGGTGAAATGGTGTGGAGGAATGATCACTCACAAGGTCCCCACAAGATTACCTTTTCTGAAAAGTAATATGTTTTAGCATACCTATGTTGAAAAGAAAATGGTCAATATGAATCTATAGCCACACGTGAAGTAGAGTGGACCACAATAATGGATAGCACAAATCAAAAAATAACTTTATGTTTAGATAAACCAAATCTAGATGGATGGGGAGTCTAGGAGTACTTACCCTTTTCAAAGAGGGGTCAAAAGATGAGAGGAGACATTGAGAGGCTAGGGATAAGGGCTTCACAAAGCAGGGGGCCTTGACGAGAAATAATTCACGAAGTTCAGATGATTTTTGGATGGAAATGAGTGTGTGAAACATGGTGACACGACATTGGAATAAATACATAAGTTGGTAACAAAATTTTTCACAATTTCTTAATGCTCCATGAATCCTCAGGTACCCCATATAGATTTCTTCCACCATAAAGGGTATAGGCCATCACAAAATGTATCCCCACCTTAAGTGGATGTATTTAGAAACAAGGGGGTTTTATAATGATCAAAAACCTATAATGATTCATTTTTTGTCTGGTTCACGGTGATTAAGTGCTTTGAGAATTGGGAGATTATATGTGTAATTTCATGGGTATCCATCCCTTGAAGGAGGAATGAGTGGAGTATTTATAAGTATAGGGGTCTCACAATACTGGGAGGAGTCTTGAAGAAAATATGGGCTCCACAAATGGATGTGGCTATGTCATACTCATGAAGTCATCCATCAACCTTCATCATGGGTGTGGACATCCATAATATTCTTCGAGGTTACCTTCAACACCTCGTGTGTTCATGTTAGGGAAGGGATCTCCATGAAGGTGCTTCATGAGGAATACCCTTAAATGGTTTCTGAGTCCGTTTTAGCTTATATTCACTTCCTAATGGTTATCCCATCTTATACTGATCCTGTGGAATGCATTTCAATTCTAAAATATTCCCCCATTAGAATTTTAGTTAAAAGAAATAGGTGAAATTTCTAAGGGATAATCATAAAAAACATTTCCAATCGTGAAGTTGGATCATGATGCACACCTCCTGATGTGCATGGAAACAAAGGCTTTCTTGAAGCATGGGTCATCCTCTTACTTAATAATAGAACTTTAGGGGTCTCATACTATATAGAACCTCCATTCGGAGGCCATACAATGCTCTCTTTTCAAGAGTATAATTTCCTCTATGATACTTACTCCATGAATGCAATATTTATGAACCAGATATCCCATATACTAGAATTGTGAACAATACTCAGTAGACTAAGATTTTTGATCCGTTTACTCTTTATGAGATACACAAAGCACACTAAGGCTTTAAAACCATCTAATATATGAAATAACATCACAGAATACCTTTATGAGAAGACTCAAAGATTCATCAATGTCCCATATTTCATGGATACTAAATAATATTCTTGGGGAATCCCTGCATATTCCTCTCAAAGGGTAGAAACGGTGAACAAAATTATGATCGGGGAGTTTATTTGATGTCACTAAGACCATGAATATCTACTTAGGATAGCTTTAAAAGATTAGAAAGTGTACAACCTATAAAAGGGTCTATCATTGTATGGATTTGTTCTAAGGGATGATATATTTATTCCATTATCAAATAGGGATGAACCTACTTACTAGTTTAGAAGCACACCCGGAGTGTACCAGTGTTATATGGCTAATGGAGACCACATATGGAAGGACCACACACGCATCATGATTGACCATATATACAACTACTTTAACTACGTCAATGGTAGGAATATGGAGGATGAGATTTTTATACCAAAAAATCATACAATCATCATGTGGGATTTGAAAACCAGAAGAAATTATGATCTTTTAATGAGGACTTATGCTAAGGAGGAAACTTCACAGATATATGGGCTTGGCCCTACTGGGTGTCCATGTCTTCTGATGAATTCAGGGTAGATATAAGGTGAGTGGGATTGTATAGAGTAGTTTGGTCTTCTCAATTCCATGCCTACGAAAAATGAGAGCTCATTCTTGAGTTGTTGAGTAGATGGTCACCAGGGACCAAAACATTTCATCTCCATCACAGGGAGGTCGACATCAGCATCCAAGACATTCATAAAATATCTATGATACCTATATTAGGGGTGATTTATGATGACTTTATACCCATAGAAAATGTGTGGTAGGATTAGGAGAAGCAACCAAATTTTTTGAAGGTGTGGCTATATGTGTTTCTCGGAACTACTAAATAAATTTAGGGGTTAAGGGGCGTCCATTTCATGAAATAGTTCATTTATTTTATAAAAAGCTCACCACAGGAGCCTACCGAGGGGGAAGAGGTGGCCATGAAATTTATGACCCAGCCCCACACCTGTCCAAGAGGATTTCATTGAGGAAAATATGAATCTTATTAGAATATACTAGAGGAGAGAAAATGGAATCTATGAGGGTAAAACATCAGATTCGAGCCTCAACTAATTGTCTAGTTGGTCAGCTTTATTGCGACACTCAATTGAGAATAGATGATTTTGGATAGGGATGCACACATGGGGGTGTGTCCAAGAACATTTATAATGGTGGAGATTTTGGAAAAATGGCATCGCATCAATACTGGGATCCCCAAGATGGATACGATATATAAATTTCTTTGATATATCACCGAATGGAGACAGCAGTGAATGTCTATGGGCCATTCCACTTCATGTATGGCTGGATGGATGTGTACATGGGAGGCTTTGAGTACCCAAACCCAATCTACCATCTCAAGAAAAACTTCTAGCCAGCAATATTGAACATTTTAGGGAATATACCATTTTATTGAGGCTTGACAGACATGATGAGAAAGATTGGGCCAGCAGACCAGTTTACCTTCCACCTGTTTCTTCTACCAGTAGGGGTGGTGACTAATGATAATGAATTTAACAATGAATAATGAGGATATAGATATTGTCATTCCATGATGGGGTGCTGGTGACGAGAGTCGACTGTGATCCATACTAACTGCACCAGTTTTCAAGGTAGTTCTGGTGCTTGCAGATTCTGACTCCAAAGGCGTATTCAATGGTACGTCATGAAAACCGCACATCTGAGATGAGGCAGCTTTGGATCATGTTCACATGTGAAGATAGAAATATATAGAATGATATTATGACATATTCTATTTCATATTCGATTACTCATGGTTATGAAAAGAGATGGGAAGCCACCAATCTGAGGGTAATGTTGAGGAAACAAAACATCAGATCCAATGAGAGAGTGGTCTCTATACCTCAAGGCTAAGGATGAATGGTGGTGAGAGAGTGTCAGAATGGTAGATCTAAGGCACATCATAGAGGTAGGGCTATAGAAATGAGACCAAAATTTTAGGGGCATGCACTGGCAAGATGTGGAGAAAGAAGATCAACAGTACCAGACCCAACACTACCAGTAAATATGACTCAGAATAAAGTGGAACCATCAAGTGGGTTACAGATGATGCTTTACAGTGATTTGGGGAAGCAATTACATTTTTTTTGAAATTCACAACAATGCCATCTGACCAAAGGTCTAAGAAATTTGGGATATTAATATGAAGTTTATCAGCAACAATAGGATGTAAAAACACCTAAATATTAATGGGATGGAACTTGAGGGGATCAGTTAATCCAAGACTTTCTTCCTCATGTCCTAGGAGGATGGGGCATGATACGTGACATAGCTATATGATTTAGTGAATTCCCAGGGCACTATGCAACCAATGACAGACTAGGTGAAGGTACTATTGGATTTGACCTCTCCCTCACAACTGTCTGGTGCTAATATAGAAATGTGCTATAATTTTCTTGAGTAATTAGCTGGATCCCTGGGAGAAGATGAAAACAAAGGGATCCCCCATGAGAGTGGTGAGATCAGATCCTGCATGGAGGAATATGCTGATCTCCTCAGAGTAAGATTAAACTCATTCTTCTATGTTTCACATTTCATCCGGATTTATCTAGATCCACCAACTAAAATCTATTCCATATAAGATAATTTATCATTAGGGACCCCTACTAAAGTGGATAGATCAACAATAATAGGTGTGGATAAGAATTCTATGGGATT
Source organism: Viscum album (assembly GCA_963277665.1). NCBI lineage: Eukaryota > Viridiplantae > Streptophyta > Magnoliopsida > Santalales > Viscaceae > Viscum > Viscum album. The sequence goes on along the minus strand of OY728157.1, from coordinate 1,265,558,485 downwards.
TGTGCTTGGGGAATAAGCATCTATGAGGACAATTAGATTTAAAGAGGTTAGGGAATACACCATAGAATCCACAAAGCCATCAGTAATTCATAGGGGTCCATTCCCTGGCATTACAATAGTAAAAAACTAGGAGATAGATTGTACACCACTCAACTTCCATAAGTTCCCCCTTATAGAGTCACATTTTTTATACATGATTAAGATGACTGAAATCTTTCCATCCTGGAAAGTGCTGGGAGTAGCATGTTTTAAAGACCAAGACATAATTGCCAGGAGCTGGTGTCCTAATTTATTACATTGGTATAATAAACATGTAATTTTTATCCCAATGGACCAAATAATATATTTGTTTTGGAAGCTAGATTTTATACATGAACATTACATTTCAACTTGAAATGAAAAAAAACATTGCAACTCCATTGGAAGCATCCATAACAACTAGATTATCCTTGCAAGTTATTCATAATATACTTCTTTGTATCATGGGGAAAAATAAAACACAATAAATGGGTGATATCATGTGCTCATTAAGGTTATGTAATATTTTATTTTCTAATATAAACAAATATGGTATGATGAATGACTAAAAACACATTCTATTAGAATATATTATTGAGAAAGACATGGCATGAAGAAAGGAAGAATAAATAATTCCATAAAAATAATCACATGAGAATGAAACTTAACCATGCATATTATACTAGTAAAATATTCACATGGATATAAATTATTAATATCATTATTTGGTACAGTATAGTTACAGACATCATAAACATACCATTGAGGCCTCGACCAAGACATCTAAATAAATGATTAATTATTTAGCCAAATTAATTTATGATTTATCTCAAGAGACCTACCGATGAATCAGAGTGTTATAGAAGGCCCCAAACATCACTTAATGAGTCCAATTAATTATTTATATGAATGTGGTGAAACATAAAGAACATATATATATGTAATGTAAATAACTTTTCCCAATCTATAAATATAATCACTAACCATTATAAGAAGTATGATGAAAGGTATCAAGACAGAACATCCAAAGTAAAACTGATCATAAACCATTTAATAAAATATGGCAAATGAAAATCATAAGATATAAATATCAATAAATCATATGATTAAATATAGGGGCTGAAATAGATGAAAATACTCAAATATAATCATTGATGAAATCTTAAGAGTAATGCCCTATTTCTATGAAAAGAATTGTTTTTTTAAAAAAAAAATCTTTTGTATTTGTAATAATTGTTATTATAAAACTATAAATAAAAAAATATAGATTTTAAGGATAAAATTATTTATTTTAGAAAAATAATTGTGTCTTAAAATAGATTATGAATTGTACTTGAAATTTGGTATGAAATCTGGAAGTTTCTTTTAATCGGGCTTGCGTATCCGAAATAATTAAGAAGGGAACCTTGTAAAACATGTATTTCACCATAAAATAAAGATAAAATGATATAGATACATGATTATGGAACATATAAATGTAATTTATAATATTTATATAAAATTTATTAAGAATTAAATTTGGGTAAATAGATAGAAAGCCTAACTTGAATGAAAAGTGGATGTTCGGGAAAAGACCCCTACCTTATGCACGAAAGTGTTCTGCAGTTATACTTAATGTCTTAGATAATTAAATTGGAGTCATTAATAAATTAATTCATAATATGTTAAATATTTATTTTTTATTATAATTTTATTACGTTCATTTATGGATTTTTTTATGAGTTATAATATTCAATTTCATTGTTTGGGGGTGTTAATTTCTTGATTTTCATGATTGATTCACTTTTATACATGTATGAAAGATCATGTAAAATGGAAATAATTTTCCAAAATTGAAATTATATGTCAATAATGAACATATATAAATTTTAATGTTCTTATATAATATTTTATATTCAGATATATGTATGATTCATTAGATAGAACTTTAACGATAATCATTTAGATTCTTTTGGCAGTTTTTCGATTGTCCCGAAATAGTTTTGTCATATTAATTAATATCATGTATATATACTGGTTCCAAAACACTAAATAACATATAATATGTATAATAAAAAATAGTTTAATCTTAATTGATGTTTTATAACTATCCTTGAATGTGATAATGGGAAATAAAGTCACATCATCCATGACGACGGTAAATTGGCACATCACATACAACATATTCAATTTTAGAATAAAAGTGGGGAGGATAAAGAGTTTGATGATGATTCTTACATTAAACTAATAGAGTTATAATAAATATATATGATATTAGATTTATAATTAATTTTTTGGCATAATAGGAAAGTATATAATAATTAAAAAAGAAATTAAAATAAAATAAGACAAAACAAAAAAGAATTTACCTCTTTAATTCTTATCCTTGAGAACATCCTTAAGGAACTTTGAAATATTATTTTGGTGAGACTAGAAATTCCATAATGTGGGGAAATGTTTTGCAATATTAAATTGAAAAGAAAGATTAATAGTTGAGGAAGTGTGATCTGAAGAGTTGGTGAGGGGTGGTATTTATAGTGGAGGAGAGGGGAGCTTTTTGATTATTTTAATCATTGGTTTATTATTTTCGGTTAAGACTATTAATATTTTTGGGATTATCACTAAATAAATTAAATAATGATGGTAAGTTATATATTATTGTTCTTAAATAATTTATGATACATGTAATAGTGTATTTATCTTATAATTTACGTATACTGTAAATTATAATATTTCACTATTCACAAAAAATTCTACTATTTTAGAAAAATACAAAAAAATTACCATAACCATTTTTCAATGTTTAGACTTAAAAAATGAATTCTATTTTTTTAAAATAATTTTTTAAATATGATATATTTAATTTTTAAATAATATATTTATTTATTCAAAAAATAGCAATTTTTAATTTTTTAGTAAAGTTATGAAACTTATAAAAATTTATTAAGGTATCATAAAAGTATCTTATAATCATATGAAAAAAATATTAATTTATGAATAAATTTGATGAAAATACTTTTTATTTAAAATTATTTTATTAATTATAAAATTTTAAATAAATATTTTTATTTTAATGAAATACCAATACATAATGTATCATTTTTAAAACATTTATTTACTTATACCTTGATGTAGATATACCATATTTTCCTTAATAATATGCCCAAATTTTATTTATACTTTTATAGGTGAGTTTACTATTCTATTGGTCATTTTATTATTCGTAATGGTCTTACTACTATTACAATAATCCTTTTTAATTGTATATTACAGTTTTATCCTCAACGTTGCATGAAGCATAAATTATCAAAGATATTAAATTTTAAAAGAGGAGTACTAAAAAATCATGCGGTGTTACATTATCCCCTCTTTTGAAAAATATAATCTCCAAAATTTCTAGAATGTCACCTCATAAAAGGATTTGGATAGTTCTTTTTCATAGCTTCCTCTGGTTCCTATGTCGCCTCTTCAATTTTATGATTTTTCTAAGGAATATTTACCCGCTGAGTCATCTGATTTTTCAACACCTATTGTCTAGTCTCGATAATCTGGATGGGCTCTTCATAGTAAGATAAATAAAGTCCCAATTCTATTCCTTTCGAAGTGAGTACATGCATTGGGTCTGGCATGTACATCATAAAAAAGTGTTTTGGAACACATTATGTACATTAAAAAGGCTATGTGGCATATCCAAAAGATAATACACAAATCCATTTTTATCTAGGATTTCAAAAGGCCCAATGTACTTGGGGATTGGTTTCCCTTTATTTCTAAATAGTATAACACCCTTCCATGGAGATACTTTATGAAAAACTTGTTCTCCCACATGAAACCGAAAATCCTATCTTTAGTTATTAATATAGTGTTTTTTTATTTAAGATGATTTGATATTGGTTTGAATAGTATTTAATTTTGATTTTGTTTACTCTATAGTTTCTAGGACTGTAAGTTTTCATTCACCAATTTCATCCCAATAAGTTAGCGTACAACATTAGTTTCCATGCAATGCTTTATATGATGCCATTTGAATAATTTAATGGAAAATATTATAGTAAGAAAACTCTACTAAAGGTAAATATTGATCCCAAATTCCTTGAAATAAAATTTGTAATGATCTCAACATGTCTTCTAATGTTTTAATGGTCTTTTCAGTTTGCCTATCAGTTTGAGGGTGATAAGATATAGTCAAATAAAGGTTCATTTCTAATGATTTCTAAATAATTTTATATAATTTCAATATAAAAAATGGATCAAGATACGACATAGTATAAAGAGGTTCTCCAAGAAGTCATAAAAATTTATTAATTTAGATTAATTAAAGGTTCAATAGTCTAGAATCCTCCCTTATAGTTAGGAAATGTGCATATTTGGCACGTTGATCAACAATTACCCACATTGCATAATTATTTATTGTTTTTTTGGTAATATTGTGACAAAATTCATAGTAATGTCATCCCATTTCAATATAGGAAAATGAAGAGTTTGCGTGACACCTCTTGGATATTGTGTTTCAACATTCATCTATTAAGATACTAAAAATATTAATATATAATCAGCAATATCCATAATCATATTATCACACTAGAAGTGTTCCTTAAAATATATATACATATTAATGATACCAAGGTGTATGTAGAAATCTGAGCTATGATCATCATCCAATAATTCCCTCATTATCTTGGGTATTACGGGAAAAAAAATCCTCTTACCAAATTTCAAGATGCCTTCGTCATATAGGAAGTTTACCTATTTCCCATCATTCACAACATTAATTTTCTTTTGACAAATTTCATCATCATGTTGAGAAATTTTAATCCATTCTAATAAATATGGTGGGGAAACCAATTGAAAATGTAATGATGTTTCACCTTCCTTGATAATTCCCATATCCATTTTTTCTAGATCCATGTACATAGGGTCCTTGTCAATCCTCATCTTATTTAGAAATCCATGATCCTTCCTGCTCAATTCATCTGCTACCATATTTTCCTTTCTTAGGTAGTAGTGTATTGAATAATCACAATCCTTGAGCAGCTCAAGCCATCTCTTTTTCCTCATGTTGTGTTCTTTCTGTGAGGAGATATATTTCAAACTCTTTTGTTCTACATTTAAATCACATATTTCACCATAGATATTGTGTCTCTATATAATTAGAGAAATTATTAAAACTACTAACTCAATATTATTAGTTTTATTGTTTTTTTCATGAGTTTTTAACTACCTTGATGCATAGGTAAAAACTCTATCATTCTGTATAAATACATAACCAAGTCCTTTATTTGATGCATCATTATAAATCATAAATCCAAAATTTTTTGATGGTAGTGTCAAAATACAAGCATTAACTAATTAACTATTAAATTATACAAAACATTAATCTCATTCTTTTTCCATATGAATTTTACCCCTTTATGAGTAATCTTGGTTAACAGGTTAGCTAATTGAGAAAAATTCTGAATAAAACATCTATAGTAACCTGCTAATCCAATAAAACCACATATCTCGGATATTTTCATTGGTGTTGGCCATTCTTGGACTACATTTTTCTTCACAGGATCAAATAAGATTCTATCCTTATATAAAATATATCTAAGAAAAGAAACTATTTGAAGAGAGAATTCACACTTGCTAAATATCCCATATAACGCTTTTCTTCTAAGAGTCTCTAGAATAACCCTCAAGAGGTTCTCATGGTCCTCATATATTTTTTAATGAATCAATATATCATCAATACATACCAAAAAAATGTTAAAGATATTGTTTGAACACTTTTTTCATTAGATCCATAAAAATATAGGATGCATTATATAGTCTAAATAGAATTACTATAAACTTGTAATATCCATACATGGTTTGAAATATTGTCTTTCGAGTATATTACATCAACACACATAATTGATGACGTCCAAAATGAAGTTCAATCTTCAATAAATTTCAATCTTCATGAAGTTGATCAAATAAATCATTAATATTAGGTAGATGATACTTTTTATCTATTGTAATAGCATTGATTTATCTATAATCAATGAACATCCTCTTGGATCCATATTCCTTGTTGACAAAGAGAACAAGAGCTTCCCATATAGAAAAAATAGTAATAATAAATCCATTATCACTCTATTCCTCTACATTTTTCTTTATCTACACTAATTTCAAAATGACCATTCTATGAGGAGTATTTAATATATGTCTTGAAATAGGAATTAAATCAATGGAGAACTCAACTTCCTGATTTGAAGGATGTCTAGGTAAATCCCACGTAAATACATCAATGCATTTTTACATAGTATATACATCTTCAATTTGAAGATTTATTTTATCATCCATATATAATGTTTTCTATTCCTCCCTAAGAATTTAATTTAGAAGTGCTAATTGAGGTTAATCCAGATTTGACTCTGATGATGAGGTTTCCCTTATAAAGACGAGAAATTATATACCAGTATCATAGATCATAATTTCTTTAACTTTGTAATAAATTTTTTCATTATATTTAGACCTCTAATATATACCAAGGATTATATCAAAGTCAACACTATTTATGATGATAAAATACACAATTAGATCACATTTATGTATTAAAATAAGAATTTCCCGACACATATTTGTTACAATAATATTTCCACTAGAATTCATTACTAACAAATATCTTGTTAAGGTGAATTGGAAGTATCTATTTTTTACGGAAACCTAAGAAGATATAAAGGTATGTGATGATCCAGAATCAAATAATGCTTTAGCTAAATTTGATGTGATGATTAAATTACATGAAACCACATCAATATGAATTTAATCCTCAGAATTTGTGATCATATAAGCTTGGCCATGTTCACTTAGTGTTTTATGGAGAATGTTTCCTTGATTCTTAGGATGATAATTTTCAGAATTCCCCATATCTTTATAATTATAACATAAAAAATTGGTATATTCATTATTTCTCTTTCAATGAAGAGCATGGTATCCTTTTTCTTCACACTTGTAACAAAATAATTTTTTTAAAAAGGCACTATGGTGTTTCTTTCCATAAGAATTGCATGTTAGAAAATTCCCTTTTTTATTCTTAACTTTATCTATTATTTTCTCTTCCACCCTCTTATTCTCTTTTTCCTCTTAATGCCATAAGACATAGAGAATTATATCTCTATCTTGATAGCATATAATAATATATCTTCATATGACAAAAAATTGTTGGATACTAGTTCCCATTGGGGGAATGGTTTTAAACCAAGAAATAATTGATAAATCTTTATTCTTGTATTACATATATAGTCTATGATATTCCTTGATAACCTTTTAATGTCAGATTCATAATTTATGACAATTTTATCCTCCTTTTGTTTCCATCTCAAAAATTTCCACTCCATATCTACTCTCAGTTTGCGAGGGAAATATTTTTTGGGAAAATCTCTTTAGAATATCTCTATTCTATATTTTCAATTTCTTCCTCATCCTTTGTGTTTTGATTCAACAACCACTATTGATCAACATTTCTTGAGAGACAATAAAATGCTATGATAACCTTCTCCCATTGATTACTTCCCAAAACCGGAAGTATATTCTCTAAGGAAATTATCCACTATCCTCTACAAATGGGTATTTAGTCCAATTGAATGATGGAGGTTATTGTTGAAAAAACTATTCCAACAATTCCCCTCCATGTTGCAGACTAGGATGATCCATATGGGTAAGGTTATAATTTATAACATGATTTTTTGTACCAATATAGTTATAAGCTTCTCAACAACAATAACAGCTCCAATAGAAATATAATTATCATTCATAGGAGGAAAATCACTACATGGGATAAGCGCATTGATGTAGTTTCCATTCCATCCACTAAGCACCATTTATAAAAAATGAAAGAAACTAAATTTGGTTATGTATCATAATGATTATTTTTCAAATTATCAAAACACATAACATAAATTGAAAATTTATTCATAGCTAATATCAAAACCATAAACATGGATTCTTTGGGGGCATGTTTACTTGTATATCCCTCATAATTATTTGAAAAGAAAATGTGAATTATCTTTAGAATATCCCCTGGGATTGTCAAACTAGGGGCACAGTAAGACTCATTGTCATGTACAAGGTTACCATGAGTTAGGCTCGGGATACCTTATTGGAGTTGTTACCTCTAGGTACATATGTTTTATAACCATGCCCACTTGTGGTATTTAGACATGGATGTATTTCTTGGAAGACCCACATAATCACTACTTTACCAAATTTCTAGGATTTTATTCTAGGATTATCCTCAATGTATATCTTAGTGTTATGTTACCTAATCATTGTTTTCTGAATCTTGTTTCCCAGATTTCTACTAAACATTCTCTAATAACAACTGTAAATACATAGACCAAATTTCCCAGATTTTTTGCTCTAATTTATTAAAATGGTATAATAAAAAAGGAATTTACAACCCAAAGGACCATATAATTTAATAGTTTTTTAATCTATATAAAATACAAGAACTTTACATTACAAATTGAAATGAAAAACAATATATACAATCCATTGGAAATATCCATAACTCCTAGATTATCCCTACAAGTCATTCATAATATACATCTTCACTCCCTGGGAATAAAATAAAACATAAGAAAGGGGTGAGATCAGATTCTCATTAAGGGCATGTAATACAGTTTAAGATAATATAAACAAATAAGGTAATGTTAATGACTAAAAACACATGCCATTATAATATAATATTGAGAATTATACGGCAGGAATAAAAGATAAATAAATAATCACATGTATATAAATTAATAATATCGTAATGAGGGAATTCATAATTCTAAAAATTATAAACATACGATCATGGTCTCATCCATGACATCTATAAATAATTGGTTAATGCCTCGGCCAAATCCATTCCTCATTTGTCTCATGAGACCCACTGATGCAACGAGGGTCTATAGAGGGACGAAAATATTACTTAATAAGTCGAATTAATTCCTCATATTAATAGAGAGAAACAGAAAAAACATATAAATATGAAATTTAAATCACTTTCCCTAATCTGTTAACATAATCATTGGCCATTCAGAGTAGTATGGTGAATAGAATCATGATATCACATCCACGGTCAGACTGATCATAAACTATTTATTAAAATATGGTAGATGATAATCCTTAGATTTGAATATTGATATATAATATGATTTAATATAGGTTTTTAAATGGATTATAATACACTTATAGAATCATCAAGGAATTCTTGAGAGAAATGCCATTTTATACTTTGCAAAGAAGAGATATTTTTAAAAATTCATATGTATTTGTCATAATTATTTATATAAAACATAAATTGAAAAAATATATTTTTTCATGAAGAAAATGGATATTTAAAAAAAATGGTGTCATAAAATATATTATGTATGGAACTTGAAAATGGGTTATTAATCAAGAAGTTCCCTTTAATCAGGCTTGTGTATCAGGAATAATTGATAAGGGAACCTATTAAAACATGTATTTCCCCATAAAATAATGATGAAATGATCTCGATACATGATTTTAGAACATATAAACAAGATCTAGATTAATTATATGAAAATAATTTACAATTAAATTGGGTAAAAGAGAGAATTTTTTTAACCTGAGTGAAAAATGGAGGTTCTAGAAGAAACCCTTACCTTATTTCAAAAAGTGTTATGCACTAGTAGTTAATGACAGGGATAATGAAATTAGATTAATTAATAAATTAATTTAGAGTTTGTTATACATCTATTTGTTTTATTATATTTCTATTAAGTTTATTTATGGATTTTTTTAGAGTTATAATATTCAATTTCGTTGTTCAGGAGTGTTCGTTTCTGGATTTTCATGATTGATTCACTTGTATACATGTATGAAATATCTTGTCAAATGGAAATAATTCTCATGAATTGAAATTATATTTTATTAATAAAAATAAATAATATTTAATGGGTTTATATCTTATTTTTTTCTAGATGGGAGTATTATTAATTAGATAGAATTTTAGTGATAACCATTTGGATTATTTTTGCGGTTTTTTCGATCTTCACGAAATAGTTTGGTCTTATTAATTAATATCAAGGTTATATAATGGGTTCAAAACACTAAATAAAATATAATATGTATGATAAATTATTTTTTAACCATAATTATTCTTTTATAATCATCTTTGATGGTGGTAATGGAAAATAAATTTTCATGATCCACGATGTTAGTACATATGCACTTCAAGAATGATGTTTTCATTTTTAGAATAAAAGGGGTATGGATAAGGGGTTTAATGATGGATCTAACGTAAAAAAAATAAAATTATAGTATATATATGATACCGGAGTTATCATTATTTTTTGGATATAATAGGTAAGTATATAAAAAAATAAAATAAATTAAAATCAAATAAAAGAGAACGGAAAAGGATTTACCTCTTGAATTCATTCCCTTGACAACCTCCTTAAAAATATTTAAATGGTATTTTGGTGACACCAGAAAAACCATAATGCGAGGGAGAGGTTTTTGAGAGGAAATGGGATAATATAAGAAATATTTAAGGCTTTGGAAGTGTGAGTAGAAGAGGTGTTGTGGGGTGGTTTTTTAGTTGAGGAGAGGGGTGTTTTTTTTATTTTAATCATTACTTTATTACTCTAGATCAAGACTATTAATAGTTTGAGAATTATTACTATATAAATAATATAATTAAGAAAATTTATATATTATTGTTCTTATTTCATTAATTAATCAAGGAATAATGAATTTTACTTTTAATATATATACCATAAATACCGTATTTCACTATTTACCAAAAATTCAACTATTTTAGAAAAGTACCAAAAATTCACCATAATTTTTTTTTGATTTTTAGACTTATAAAATCAACTCCATTTTTATTAAAATAAATCTCTAGATATGAAAAATTTAATTTTTAAATAAAATCATTATTTATAAAAAAAATACCGAATTAAAAATTATAACTGATTTTATAACACCTAGAAAAAATAATTAAGGTCTCATAAAATTATCTTATGATCACAAGACAAAAAAATATTAATTTATGAATCTATTTGAAGAAAATATTTCATGGAAATATTATATTATTTAAAATTTTTTAAATAAATATATATGTTTCACAAAAATACCATTGCTTAATTTATTATTTTTAAAACATTTATTTACTTATTCCATGATGTAAACATATATTATTTTAATTTACAAGACACAAAAATTTTATTTATACTCTTATAAGTATGTTTACTAATATATTCATCATATTACTATTTCTAATGGACATATTACTATTCCAGGGGTCATATTTAATATTATATTATAGTTTTTACCTCGATGTTGCACGATGCATAAAATATCGAAGGTATTAAATTTTAAAAGAGGAATACCATTAAATATTTGTGTGTTACATGTGTGATCTACTATCTAATATGGTCGAAGGATATGTGATCTCTTTTTTAACAAGGGTTCCATTCCATAAGGAGCTGGCCATTGAAGAAAACCAGTCCATGGCCTTTGGTGAACAATTAGTTACGATAATGAGTAATGATTTTGGTGGGGTGGAACATTGGGATGATAGGGAAAAATATATCGAGGTGGGATCAAGTAAGGATGATGGGACTCCCAACATGGTTCCCATCCCATCTTTCAAGATGTTGAAGGATGAACCTACTATTGAACTGCTTGTTGCCTTCCCTGAGTAGAAGACTGCAGATCCTGAAGAGGTGGATGACTCTGAAATATTGCGGTTGAAGAGAATTGAATCATTCAGTATTGGTCATGGATGTTCATTCAACGCTTATTTGCCAAACTCTAGAACCACAATGGGTGAGATGTATGGGGTTACTTTACCACTGGTTCCATAATCTGTGCATTAAAGGGGTATATTATTGAATCTATTATATGCTAATCGAGACTTCATTTCCAATAAAATACTGGAAGGAAACCAATATCTATATGTTTCATGGCATATATGGAAGTATGAAAACATTCATGAGATTCAGGAGGCCAACCAGGAGATCTAACACATGAGAGAACAAATGGATGAGTGTTTCTACTTCATCGACACTCAATAAAGGATCTTCATCCAACTAAAGGCTTAGTTGATGGAAAAAAAGGATAACATAACGAAGCCATCACGTCAAGTAGATTATATCCAAGATCTGTTGGATCGAGTGTATATCAGTGTCAATGATTTAATCCAGTGATTAAGGATGAAGAAACAAAGCTCAAGTGAAAGGATCATACCTTGGAAGCCACACACCAAAGGTTGGAAGAACTAAAACACTCGATCTCAGGGGTAGAGCTATAATGAAAATTGTGTAGAAACACAAAACTCATTTTTTTGGAACATTCTTTGTGCAAGGACACATTCCTTTTATTACTTAATTGTCTAACATCAATCATAATTGTGAGACAACTAATGACTTGTCCCAAATATCAAGTGGTCCATGCCTGATATGAGAAACAAGGGATGACCAAATGATTGTTCGCTTTGTATGAGATAACTGGATAATCATCAAACACCTAGGGCCTTCTATTTTGACCGACCACCAAGGGTTTTTTGGCCTACGAGAGGCATTGGATAGAGAATAGGACTCTCCAGAAATCCAACTACTTTTTCAAACATGTTATAGTGTGTGTATAGGATAACTCTATAGGTGCTAGAATCGATAAAAACCAAGGGTAATGAAGAGTGTTTTTTACATTTCCAAAATTCAAAACATGAGGAGGATGGTACGATAGTATAAGATAACTACTAACCATGTTCAAACCACAATATTAGTACTATTATATGGATATAGGGATAAACAAACAAGAGTCATCCACTCACCATGTTAGAAACACATATATCATCACATAATGTTGTCTGATGTCTTTGGGGGCATTTCCCTAGGATGGTATGTGAGCCAAATTGGCTTAAGAATGGGCCATTAAGGGGTACCTTCGTACATGAAAGAGTATGAGGATCCAAATGAGGGCCATGAGAATCATGGAATGGACTGATTTAAAATTTGAATGAATTCAGATGCTCTTGAAATTACACCACCATGACCTAGATATCATAAGTGTAAGAGTATGGGTCTAAAAAAGATCAATCCAATATTCCATGAGAGTTCCTTATTTAATGTTGAATTAAAATTAAAGATGATAAAAATGTCATAGATTACCATCATTTATGGAGAGAACCTATCAGGTGAGGGCTGAGGATGCCTTGCAGTTTTACACTATGCAAATAAGGATGATGAACACAGAATTTGACATCATACGATAAGGGTGATGCATTTTATAGTTTAACATCATCTGATCAAGATGCATCCCATTGTTTAACATCATGTGATCAATATTTCACACATATTTCAAGGTCATGCAATATATAACTCGACCAAAATTTTAAATTCACATCACACAAATTATAAAAATTTATATTCCTAGAATATTTGTGAATTATGGTGTGCACCACACAAGTATTGGGGAACAGAAGAGAAGAAGACATATGTGATGTGGTGAGGGAAAAACCTACATGAATGAATTATTAAGAGGCCTAGTGGAAAACCAAATTTTTTAGTGAGGATCTTAGTTTAAGGTTTAAGAGTTTGGACCATGAAGGGATCATGTGCGGCTCAACCAAATCGGTACCAACCCTACCAGAATTTCTAGGGCCATGCGAGTCATGCTCGGTGTGGGAAGAAAGGAATGGTACAAGATACCTAGAATGTGGGAGGAAACGTTAAGGGAATTTAAAAGGGTGGAATTATACCAAAACATAAGGGAGTGTAAGAGATGTAATTCAAGGCTTTCAAATTCTGGAAATTGAAGGGAATGGTGAGTAAGGATCGATATGTTGACCTTGATAGAAACATAAGGACCAAGAATACACCGGTCAAGAGTGAAAAAAATAGGATCAAATGTTTACCAAGTTCAAAACACATGATCTGCTATTTTTTCTTATCGAAATTCCATTAGGGTGTTTTCCCAGGATGGGAGGTGAGACAATAATGGCATGATCCCATCATAGATAGTGGGTCCATCTAGATGTGAAATATAGTGTAAATATGAATCAAGAATACTCAAAGTGTGGAATGAGGAGATCGTAATGTGGAATTAAAAATTGAGTGATGAAAGCTACTTAAAGTCATGGTTCTTGGACTAAGGAAAACCATTTGAAATTCATGGTTCCTGGAATAAGAATATAAGGGGTGTTCAAAGATGTTCATGTGGTGTGAAAGTTAAAATCCGGGCATGAATGATCCAAGAAGTCCCTTCACCTGGTGAAATGGCCTTGATACCAGTTTCCCATAGTTTTATGTTATTCATATTGGACCATAATTGAGGCTAAGGGGTTAAAGGTTTCAATGCACTTGCAACTAGGCCAAAATACAAAATGTCATGGTGTAACTTTATATCCCATGAGAATGGGAATAAAAACACATGTTCTTCTATTATGTAGTGTGGTATGAGACCGAAACTGTCATGGGTAGTCATCTTTGATGAAGAAATTGAGTTATCACATGATTACCATGGGGAATCCTAAACGTGATCAATATTTTGTTGAAGTTCAATGTCATGAATGGAGTATGCTGGCTATTATTTTAAGGTCAGGGATATTGGAATAAATAGAGGGATATCTCAAATCGGTATGTGTTTTGTGGAATCCCATCAAACCTGGCATGAATGAGGCCAATAAGGCCCAACACCACATCAGAAATTCCATAGAAATTCACATATACAATTTAAAGTCATGTAAAGTAGGCTACGATGTGAATAGTTTCAGGTCATGTTACCTGGTCTATCATCTCTCAGTTTAAGGTCATAGATTTTAGACCATAACCAGGAAATATCTCAAATGTTTATGTTTAATTGGGTGTTGTTATAAACCTTGCATGAATGTGGCCAAATAGGCCTATCACCATAGAACACATCCTATATAAAATCTCATATACAGTTTAAAGCTGTTAAAAGTTGAATATGCTAAGTCTAAAAAGAAAAACGTTTAACATATCTACAGTAGGTCCCAAAGAAAAAATGTCCAAGCATCACTACACATCCCATAAGAATAGTAATCAAGGAACACAGAGTTTTTGAAGATGAAATCACCCCACATAATATTTACCCATACATAGAGAAGGGGTATTGTGCTTTTTGAGTGACTGGACTGTGATATAAAATCTAGGTATCACTATGTATCCTATATGGATAGGAATCAACCTATACGTAGTTCTCAAAAATGGAATGGTAGGTGACTGATGTTTGAGGAAGTTTCTTCTCAGGGAAGAACATTATAGTGCTATGATGTTTATGGTCTTGTGACTTGGATGATGGTTGTTATGTAGTTTAATGTCATGAAATTTGTATTATAGGGGATTTTAGTTCAAGGTCGTAGAGTTTAGACCATGGGATAACGATTCTAAAGTGGAAATATTTAGTGAGGAATCATGAAAACCCAAATGTGAATGAGGGTGAAAATGGAACATCACCACACTATATATTCCTAATAATAACCCACACATAGTTTGATGTCGTATTGCTTTAAATCAGGTGCCTAGTAAAACATCATGTGGTTGGGATATAGGTACGCACCCTTGAAGGTCTTGTGAGAAGGACCATCAGTGTTATACAATTTAACGTCATGTGGTTAATACATTGTTTGTTATGAAATTTAGTGTCCTGCAACTATGATTATGACCATTCATGTGAAGTACTGCTTGAGAGTCTTGGCATTGTAAAGATGAGTAATGAAATCTCCATCGATGGTAACTAAAGAGAATTCACCATTAGGATAAACCTTATGAATGATGTAAGATCTTTCCAAATTATGTTTTAACTTTGGTATCTTCCTGACAGGTATCATTGGTATTCATAGATCCAAAATTGTATCACCTTTGAGGAAGAGGATCAGGTGAACCTTCTAGTTGAACACTCTCAATATCTTGTTCTAGTTCCTTTATAGATCATGAAAGGCTCATATCTTGTTATAGTTGGGGGATTCTAATTTAGATAGATTGACTGATACTATATTTTCTGACATATGCTAATCATAGACATCTGTTCAGAGTGATGAAAATTGGATCTCTATGGGAAGGACTGCCTATATTTTGTAGATAAGGTAATATAGATTCACCTTGGTGGAATTTTGAGTTGTCATCAAATAATATAGGAGCACATTAGGGATCATGTACTACTATATTTTGTGGCTATGGACCACTATCTTATGAAGAATATTCGAGAGGGTCTTGTGAACGCCTTAATATTTTGATTTTCTTGTGTGTGGTAATGGGAAGAATGGTTGGACAGAAGGTTCTACTTGGAAAACAAATCATTTTGCTCAGTATCCTAGATGTTAGTCTCATCATTTTTGAGAATAGTGTGAGGGACTCCGAATCAGTGAATGATATTAGATCTCATGAATTCAACAAATGATCAGGATTTAACTTCCTTGAGGGGAATCAACTCTGCCCCCTTGGAAAATAAATCTTTCCCAAAGAGAATGAATCCACACTATCAAGTTATTGCTAGTAGATATGGTCCTTTGATGTTGAGTCCCCAGAATAAAAAGAGAAAGTAATACTTTGTAGTATGGTAGGGATCTAGTGGCTGATTCATGAAATTGGAATGGATATTACATGCATGGAACCTCTTTGAGAACATGATATATTCATGGACAATGGTGGGCCAGAAGTAGCCTAGCCTTGGAATTAGGTGGGAGATATTCAACCATGCCTGATGAGCACCACTGGACCTAGAATGAAATTCCTAAATAACTTGGGTGATCTCATCTACTTGAATACAATGTAGAAGTATTCCCACAAACCCACATCTATAGAGATTCTGCTCGAGGTTGGGGCCACTCTGGAGGGTGAACTGCCCGAAACACCAATGAATTAACTCATGTTAGACTCTATCCAATGAGAGAACACCATTCTAGAGAGAATAAATGATGGGAGTTTTCCAATCACAAGATTATTCAAATTTAGGGGGATCCATAATTTCTTACATAGAAGCAGCAGTAGTCTGGTGGTTTACCTACAGATTGTCATCACCATCGGAAATGACAGGAGTGGGACTCTTTTATGCACCACATGAACAAATAGATCATTGTGGTCTGGCACTACATGAGATGCATCATACTAGCCAGGGAATCATCTTGACCACTATTTGATCGGTGGGCATGATTCTTGACTGGCTGAGAAGGGAACCAAGCCATCAGTTAGAAAGAACACTTGATCAAGGGCATGGACTCTGCCATCCTAATGATTCAATCACCATAAATCTACTTGATGAACAACTCAGAGTCTTCCATCATGTGTAGGTGGTGAAAATAAATCACAATAGCTAGCTCTGGACAACTAATGAGAGCCTGATACTCTGCCTCATTATTTATGTGACCTTCTGATAGCAAGAACAAGTAGGGAAGAATATCATGTGTCAGGGTTATGCAGATGATCCACAACCTCACTCTTTTGAGCTTAGGATTATTGGATTTGGTGTCGTAGAAGAAACTATATTGTACTTTATTCATTTATAAATATCTTAAAACATCTTGAATTTTCTTCTATGTGAAAATTCATGTGATAATATCCTAAGGATAATTGTTGCATCAAAATGTCATAGTGGATCCCTACAATGACGAGAACCCAAAAGTTCTATAACACTATTCTTGAATATATGTTCTATGGATGGGTGATGTTTTTTTAGGGACACAAATAATACTAGCCATTAGGGGTGAGGACTCATAAAAAATTGAGGCACCTTTTCATGGTGTGTGCCCTTGGTAATATCCATGAGGATATTTTGAGAACGAGATCCGCCAGTAGGAAATCCACATTTCATAGTGTCATTGGATGTTCCTATCTACGAATGTGTGTATTGGTATTTAGACATTATGATTATTATTAATGGGTATTACAACTCGTACACATAGATATATTGATGAAATCTATGACGACTCACTGTTCGCAGTGAGGTAGGATGTGTTCGGTGCATCATGAGTAATACAACAATAATAGATAATGCGAGAAAGGATTTTTCCCTTTTGTTCCCTAATAAAAGTAGATATCTTATGCCCTTTGATGGAATTGATATAGCCTAAATAAATCCATGTCCATGGTGAGGAATGGGAAAGATCTATTCTATGAAGTCAATGGACGAATAATCGAGTGCATGGGATGGTGGTACTAGCATGCAACCCACTTGATTCGAGACATCGTGACAAAGGGATTACATTACATGGAAGGTGTTCATAGGAGGTGACACATCATTGCAGTGTTAACTTTTTTCTCTATAGGTGCCTTGGCATGTAGCTAGACACTAACCTTGGACTTTAGGTAGGCTCTGCCTAATTCCACTAAGAAAGAGGTTTAGAGGGTCAGACACTATGTTTGTCCAAGTATCTCAATTAAATATTAATTTAACAAGTTGAATAATGATAATTCCTGATTGTGGTTTAATAATTATACAAGAATTCCTGATCAAATTTATTTCAACACTAGTTGTTCAAGAGAATATATTATGGGCGAAATAATATATTTATTAATGAGTAATTCAATGATATTTATTTGAGAAATAAATATCCATTATTCAAGTTCTAATAAATATGGTGGAGGAAATAAGGAAAATGGAATAAAAAAAAGTACAAGCTGTGTATATTAATATTCATACCATGTAGTTTTTTTGGGGATTTGTGAGAAAGAATAATATTTATTTAATTAAATAATATTAGGTGTAATTTTCTGAGTGCATGTCAAGTGATAATAATAGTCAACTGTTATTATTAGACCTTGGGTCTTACTAAGAATTAAATGAAATGAATAAATGATTTTGGGTAATTAATTCATTTTATTGTTCTAAGTAATTAAAATCACTATTATATAATTATAATTAGCCTAGCCATTTTTTAGGGTTGTGCACAACATATCTAGAGAATGTTCTCAAGCCAAAATAGAATTATTCCCTTCTAAGAATGACCTCAAGCTATGAGAGCAATCCTCCTCCACCAGATCAAGGAGAGAACTTTGTATGTGGATCTCAAGGTGATCGAAGGTGGACATCGCAAGAGGAGGCTATTTCGCGCTAGCATCCAAAGATACAATTGGAAACATCGAGAGATACATGGAGAATATGTAGATCATCACTAGAGAAATCCTACACTTGGATCCTACCGTGCTACGATGGATCACATCGGATCATGACTGGAAACATCAATGAAGATGGAATTCTGTCAAGGTAATTCTTATCATTAAATTAAATTAATTATAAGATACATATGATGATCCTCTCTATGGTTCGGGTACTCCCTTCCATTCTTCCATTCTTCCATTCTTCATTCTATTCCAAGGATCCGACATTTTATTATCATGACAGATCTCCGATTGATCGTTGTTAATTGAAAAATTAACGTTGGGTACACCCTTCAATGCCCTTCCGATGCACCCAGAACCTACAAGTGGTATCAGAGAAGTCATATCATTGATTATAATTATTTATTTTTTAGTTGGTGATTTATTCATTTAATAATTTAGTTTTTTCAATTAAATATAGTCATTCAATAAATCTGTATCTCGAGATCTATTCCTTCTCTTTAGTTTCTCGTTCACCTTACCGAAACAATTTTTTCATTTAATTTTGATTAAAATAAAACATAAGATCTCATCTAGAGGTGCCAAAGCTTCCTGGCTATACAACACCAGAACAGATGGTGTGTATTTGGCAGTACATACAGTGTAGTATAAGTTCCTTGCAATGAGACCGTCCGCCAAACCAGGCCACGTCATTGGATTCTATCTAAGTCTTTAAGACTTTGTGTGTTGACCAGTAGCAAGTGGCACACGTTTTTTGGATTACAATATGTGTAGCCCACTGAACATGGCATTTAGTCTCTTCAGGTTAGGGTTGGACCGTTTACCCCGTACACAGCTTTCCTGGCAGGAAAATGTGTAATGCGAATACTACACAGCAAGTGTCCCATTGAACACACTGTGTACTCTGATGATTTCAGAAGCACATCTACATGCCATGTCCCAGGGCGTGTACTTCATATGGATGAGGAACAAAAGTACCCACTGTGTAGTCATAATTACACGGTGTTTACTAATCCAAATTATGAAGATTTGTTAAAATTTATTATTATATTATACAAACCCATAATACATGTACCATAGTACTGGCGTAAATATGAGGCACAACACGTGATAAGTGTTTTATGTATATGTGTGTTTAATTTTACATTTGAGTAATGTTAATTTCTACTAATTGGGTAGTTCTGAATGAGAATTCACCAAGTTGCCTCCAAGGTACAAGTTACATACAACGATAATTTCAAATGAATTTATTTGTTTAAAATTATGATGGATGAGAATATCAAGGAAATAAAAAAAAAGGGTTTAAGATAAAAAGAATGATTAATTAAAGATAATTAATTGATTTTAGAATGATTTATCTGAAACAAGAAAGATTAAATAATTGAATGCTAGTTTTATTTATGAATAAATATCTTTGCATGCAAGGATGGTCATGAGATAAACAAAGACCTTTGTATGTAAATGGTTTATTTTAGTTAGTTTATTTAAATTAATTTTTTTGTCCTATGAGCATTCTCCTTATTAATATGTAAGGCCTGTGTGACCAAGGATTTTTTTCTGTAAAACCATGTTTTACCCCAAACCTGCGAGTGAGATAAAAGCATATGTAATTGATGGAGCTCCCAATGTAGTGGATGCGGCTTGAGTTAGGATTCAAGGTGAAACCAATCCAAGGATATAAAAAGGTGGACATGTGGAAATCTATAAACATGATCCCAAAAGGTTCAAGGTGTTTCTCCCCTAGGTATTGGGTTACTATTATCAACTGCTAGATAAAATAACCAATAGAACCAGATCATGATCATAAAATTTATTTTATTTCTATCAGTTGCATGGTTTATTTATTTTGGGTGTGTTTTTACAATCACACATTTAATAAATTAAACAAGCATGAAAGATGGAACTAAAATAAGACTCTATTATGCGTAAATATTATATTAAACATTGTTAATCACTTAATTATAATGTAATTAATATTAAAAAGCATGTAATCAATGATTATAAAATGAAAATTTACGTATAAGGATAAAATCACTCAAAGAAAATATTAAGTTGGTATAGCCTTCCATAGTCTTGGTTAGAATTGAACCACAGTTCAAAGTGCTTGACCAACCCTAGTTGTGGTGCTTCCAATTATCAGGGAATTCTAATTCAAGGATTTGGGTTGAATTGATATGGTTCACAACAAGGGTTGACTACCCCAACATGAATTTCTGTGACCAAGATGCAGAGGTTGTGGGAATCCAAAATAAATGAATTTTAGGATTGGGGAGTCCACTCAATGGATCAAGGAGCTGCAAGTTAATTTAGTGGGAATTTGGAATGCCTACATATAACCCATAAAATTTCTTGACCAACCCTAGTTGGGGTAGTAAGAAAAGAAATATATATCCTTTACACTTGAATATTCGGGCAACAAAATATTACTATGTTAATGGTGAGGGCTATTGGATTTAGATAAAATAGTGGAAGACTAATAAGTATTAAATTATTTATTTGTTTCAGATTTATGATGATAAAGTAATAAACCTGATCATTATAAATTTTAGAAAAGAAAAAGAAAAATGACTTCAAATATATCATTGTGAACCATAATTGGGAAGGAAAACCATCTCACTGGCAAAAAATTCCAGGAATGGGAGAGGCGTTTACGCATCGTCCTTCGCCAAGAGAGGAAATTGTATGTACTGGAAGAGCCTATTCCAGTTACACCTCAAATAGATTCCAGTGATGTGGAACTATCTCTCTATATGAAACATAGGGATGATGCCACAGATTTCCAATGTTTCATTCTATCATCTATGTCTAATGAGATCTTAAAGAAAAATGAAAACATGGATGCATATAACATGATGTATCACCTTAATGATCTCTATCAATCGAAGGTGTGACCGGAGAGATATGATATCTCCAATGATTTTTTCACAACTGATCTTGGAGCATCTACACCAGATATTGCTCATATAGTCATTATTATTGACTATATTGAATTCCTAGACATCTTAGGAATTATGTTCTCGAATGAGTTGCATATAGATCTCATCCTATCATCACTTCCCATGACCTTCTCTAGATTTATTGTTAAATATAAGATAAAAAACAATGAGAAGAGTATATTGGAACTTCAGACCACAATTTGAGAGGTAGATAAAAATATGGGGCATGGAAAACCTATAGTACTTATGGTGAATAAGAAAATAAAGGATAGGGAAAAGGGGATAAGGAATTATAAATGGTCTGAATCCCCTGAGCACTAACCCTCCAAGAAGGGGATGATCTAGAGGCAGGGAAAGGAATTGGAGGTAGTGTGTTTTGCAGGTGGAAAGCAAGGCCACTGGAATAAGAATTTCTACCCAAAAGCATGGGTATGCTAAAGGTGCATTCGTTATCAAGTGTAATTTTTCCATTTCTACACATTGTGTCTTAGATATAGCTTCTGGGGCTCACATATGTATTCAAATACATGAACTAATTATACTTAGACAGATTTCCAGAGGAGATGTGGATCTTCATGATGGAAATGGCATGAGGCTGTATGCGTTAGCCGTTGGAGATTAACTCCTCTCATTACCAACTTGGATGATTTTGGTTTTACATAACTATTATTACATTCTTAGTGCCACCAAAAACAGAATTTATGTATCATGTTTGGATATGGATTGATTTATTTTCATGTTTGGAAATAAGGGTTTTTTATTTTATAAGAACAAATTATGTTATGGTATGGCGCATTTAAATAATGTTTTTTGGGAATTAAATTATTAAAACCATGTTTTGGATATTGATGATGAAATAAATTCACATGACTCATACAACACCCAGTTATGGTATCACCTCCTTGGTCATGTAAGCAAGAAGCACTTGACAATGATATACTGGGATTGTTATTTAGAATATACTGCTCTAAAAACACTTTATAGATGTCACTCTTGTTTACAAGGTAAAATGGCCAAGTCGCCTTTCGGTGGACAGAGTGAAAGGGCCACAGAGCTTCTAGGATTGGTGCACACGGATGTGTGTGGACCATTTCCAGTTGAATCTTGGGGTGGATATTTTTACTTAATTACTTTTATTGATGATTTGAGTAGATATGGATATGTATACATATTGAGGTATAAGTAAAATTTGTTATATAAATTTATGTATTTCAAAAATGAAAAAGATAATCAGCCTGGTAAGAAGATAAAAAATCATTAATCTGATCGAGGTGGTGAATATCTGACCTAAGAGTTAATCGACCTTCTACGGGAGTCCATGATTCAATCTCAACTCACACCTCCACATACACCATAGTGGAATGGTATTAGTGAGATGAGAAACTGCACCTTCTTGGAAATGGTGAGGTCAGTGATTAGTCATGAAGACATTCCATTATCCTTTTAAGGATATACAATACAATCTACAGTATACACATTAAATTGAGTACCAACTAAGGTGGAAAATAGAATTACATCTGAGATATTGAATGGAGAGAAAGCCATATTTTCAGACACATGTTTATCGAGATGAGAGGCATTTTTAAGTACTTATCAGGAAACAAAATAGCACCCCGGGGCACGAAGTGTATCTTTATACGATATCCCAAGGAAATTAAAGGATATTATTTATATGACCCTTCATACAAGAAATTCATTGTCCCCAGAAAAGCCATCTTTCTTGAGAGGGATAACATTCTCGAAAATGATAGTTGGGGTAAAGATTGACTTCAACGTAGTTGATGATCAAGATACACATGAGTTGGTATAGGAACAAGTTCTAAAGGTCCTCGTGGAAGAGGTTCTAGAAACATAAGTACTGCGTACGAGACCAAGAGAGGTAAGGGAACCAGAGAGATTTTGTTTCATAGTCATTGAGAATGGAGAATCATTATTCCTGGACAATGATGAACTTATATCTTACAAGGAAGAAGTAGAGATCTTATAAGATGCAAGATGGCTAGAAGCTATGAAATATAAGACAAATTCCATGAATAAGAAACAAGTCTGGTTTTTTGTCGATGAGACGATTGATGTAAATAATGTGGGGTGGAAATGAGAATTCAATTGAAATTTAGACATGGAAGGTCATGTTAGCACCTATAAAGTAAGGCTAGTGGATAAAGGATTCAGATAGCATCAAAGAATTGACTATGAAGAAACCTCACCAGTTACCATGTTTAAATCCAAAAGAATCTTTCTTGCTATAGAATCTTACAATGACTATGAGATTTGGCAGATGAATGTCAAAACAAAAATCCTTAACAAAAACCTTCAACCTAATGTCTATATGACACAACCATATGGGTTTGTGACACCAGGTGAATTCAAATAGGTTTTCTAGTTGTAGAAATACATTTATGGTTTAAATAAAGAATGTAGATAATGAACATTGGATTTTATGAATGGATAAAGGATTCTGGTTTCATTAAGAATGAATGTGAGCCTTGTGTTTATAAGATGTTTAATGGGAATGTGATTTTTATCCTAGTAGTATATGTTGATGACATATTAATTATTTTAAATGATGTACCAGTCTTACAGTTAGTTAATGACTTGTTGAACAAGTGTTTCTCCATGAAGGACTTGGGTGAAGCTATCTACATTCTAGGGATCAAGATCATTCGTGATAGATCTATGAGGCTTCCTAGACTATGTCAGGGCACATATATTGACCAGATACTGAATACATTTAGTATGGAACAACCCAAGAGGTGATTGGTTCTAGTGTCACATGGGCTACATGTTTATAAGAAAATGTGTTCTTAGAAACAATATGAGAAATATCCCATTGGATCGTGACCAGAAACATCAATGAATATATAATTACATCTAGGTAATTCTTGTATTTTAATTAAATTAATTTTATCAAACATATGATGATCCTATATTTGGTTCCAATAATCCTTTATTTTCTTCCGTTATTCACTATATTCGGATCATTAGGCATTTTATTATCATGATGGATCTCAGATTGACCATTGTTAACTGAAAAATTAAAGTTGGGTACACCCTCCAACTCGCTTCCATTGTGCAAATAACCTACATGGATTACCGATCCTTCTACCAGTTAGGCTCTAGGAGGCACCATTGAAAATAATATTCCAGCATTGTATGACTTTTTCCACTAAGATAATGGCCTCATATGGAAAATAAACACCCACATGCACTTCTTTAGCGGACATATGAGTGACCAAGAAGTCTTAGAGTGCTTGAATCTTAATGGCCTTTTGTGGAATGAAGATGATGTTGACTACTAATGATTCACTACCCATCTTGTTATCCTACCTATCAACATTGGGCGGTTCATGATATACCTTAGATAATCCACACTAGACACCAGTGGCATCTCATGATGCTACAAATAATTTCGAAACTTCTAGACCTCAAAAAACTAATGTGAGATAACTCTTGTAGATGATAGAATATCTATAATCCATGTTGAGAAGACTAAGTCTAAGAAAATGTAGACTATTCCCTATCCCTTCATTATTCTTCAAAGAGATAAGGGAGCCTAGGGATATTTTAAAGCGGGTCAGATAAAAAACAAAAAACTTCACTAAGATATGTTGAATTAGAACCGGTGGCTGCATTAAATTTTTCTTGATCTCTTCAAATGCAGTCTAAC
The DNA here is from genome assembly GCA_963277665.1 of Viscum album. NCBI lineage: Eukaryota > Viridiplantae > Streptophyta > Magnoliopsida > Santalales > Viscaceae > Viscum > Viscum album. The sequence goes on along the minus strand of OY728157.1, from coordinate 1,265,532,827 downwards.
ACTCTTCATCCCATTGGTAGAAGGTTCCTTTATTCACAATCATGGAAAATGAATTAGACTTGTTTGCTAAATTTTCGATGAATCGTTAAATGTATTCTTAGCGGCCTTGGAGGCATTAGAGCTCTAGGAGGTTACTTTGTGAAGTCATCTTGATGATAGAATTGAGCTTATTTGGTTCAATATTGGTTCCTATATATCTGATGACAAAACCAAAGAAATATCTAGAGGTAGCCACCAAATCACATTTTATGGGGTTTATCTTCAACCACCAAGATAAAGGAAAGATAAAATCTTTATCAAGATCTCTAAGATGGCCTTGATGCTAGTGGAATATGAATAGAAAATGGTCTATATAGTATTCTATTAATTCCCCAAGGACTAGTTTAAAGATGTGGTGCATTTCCCACTGATATTTGGCTCCTACATTCTTCATACTGAATGTAATTAATTGATAACAAAAATACCCTTTCAGTACTTTGAAGGTGGTATAATCATTTTCGTTGACTTCCATTTAGATATGATTGTAACCATAGTACCATCCATCATGTATAGATCCTATAATATAGATGTGGAATCAATAAAAAGGAAAATTAAACTTTATATATTGGAGATTGATGTCCCAAAAGTTGATACAGACTATGTTCTACCCGTTCTTCTTCTTGACAAGGATTATGTTGCATAACCACTTGGGGTACTGAACTTCCTTTATGAAGTTTTCATTTATAATCCTGTCAAATTCATACTTGACCATAACCCAGTGGGATTGTGCATTTTTTGGGGGGATGATTGAACCCTTGATGGATTACCGAGAGATCAAGATAGTGTACAATGACTTTATGGTCAGGTTCTGGAATTTATTTATAGCTCCATGAAAAATAATCATTGTTATACTTTATGAAATCATGATACTAATCTTGTTCCCCTACAATTATGGATACCTTAATCAGTATCGACCTCGTATATGCCTCAATACCAAGGATCACATGAACCTTATCATTGATGGTAGTGGAGACACCTTCCTCAAATGTAGGAGGAGTGTCTTCAAAATCCATTTTTCATATGAGGTAGGAAAATAATATAGAGGATGCGATTCTTCTAGGATGAATGATTCCGGGGGAACACCAGTACCAACTAAGGATGTGGTGGAATATTCATAGGGATATTCCTTCTCTACTAAAACCATGGTGACAAGATATATCCTGCCAATTCTGTCAGACCTTCGACCATGGGGTCTATGTGATATCAAAGATGTGGTGGTTAGTCAATTTGTGTCAGTTCAGCCCAGATCGATGAATCAAGTGGGTATGACATTTATCCATTAACACAGAGAAAAAATGTCAATAATTTATGGGAGTAGGGGTTTTTGTATTTCTTGAGCCAGACCTGTGTATGAGTACAAGGTAATATTTCAACATTCATCATTCCTAGGGATGGAAGGCCATTTCATCTCATAAGTGACAAAAAAATTCCCCAAATATAGAATTATATCCTCTAATTGGTATGTTGGGAGGAAAATGCATTATCAAAATCTGTCCATGGACTGGTAGTGATGGAGGTATGCTCATCTTTGTTGGAATGCACCTCCTTTTCCATGATCTGATGATTTTATCATCCATATAATGGCCCTCAGAAGAGTCTAAGTGACACACATCCCCATGGATTATTCCTACTCAACCATTGAGGGAGTACTTGAGTAATTGGTTATTTGAGGAGGGTACTTATGTATGCAGATAGAGATAGGGCCTACCCATCAATGCATTGTAAGTGGTGTGCTATGAGACAACCATGAAATTATCTTTTTATATAAAACTGAAAAATCAGGTCTTAAAACATATCCTACTAGATGTTATATATTTGGACCAATCATAACCATGAATATTCTGGTTAGAGGGACTTAGATCTTCTTCAATCAGTGACAACATATGGAGTTTCTAGTTCAGAATTTAGATTGATCTCAGAACTTGTGTCTACTAGACAATGATAGACCTCCATGCCATATAATGGGCTGATGATTCACAATAGGTGAGTGTTCCCCTACATGAGAGAACTATCATCTTTTTCAGAGAAAGAGTTGATGGATTAGAATTCTAACTACTCAACATCCTCAACATAGAAAGTCTTTATGGCATTATCCTCTATTTCGAACTAGATGTGGGTTTTGAAGGATTCTTCAAGGGCCTCATGAATTTCATAAGGAGGAAGGATGTTCTTGAGGATTATGAACATTTCATGAATTCTAGAAAGGTGCTTCAATACATCGTACTTTTGTTACAAACACACATTTCTACCGATAGGGGATTCTCTTTATCTATAACGAAGATGGTAACTATTGGCTGAACCACTAAATTCTGACTAGTTTGGAAAACATCCAATTACTCATTATAAAACCTACTCAGAACTACCACTGGATAACTTTTGGCTGACTGAGGGTTTTCAAGATGTGGTTGGTTATGATGCAACTATGGTTGTACATCCTATTCAATTAGCACATTCAACTTTGGTGGTGAATTTGAAAGAGTAGGCTAGAAATATATTTCTTATCGAGATCTATGAGAGCCTGTTGTCTGGTCTCAGTGGAATGCACGACCTAGATCAATACACTGAACCGAGAATTTCAGAGGATACCATTCCCCAACTCCTTCTTCGATTGCATCAGGCAGAAAAATTCAGAGGGCTTTCCTAATATCCCTCATGATCATGGGCTATGTAGGGGTCCACCAATTCGATGGTATTCACATGGGTATACTATTAGTCACTGTCATAGAATTATTCAACTGTTAGATGGAATCTAGGTGGGATGCCCATCTATAGAGGTATGTTGTTTTTAAGAGTATGAGACATCATTAACACTGGTGGTGGAATTTTATTTATATTGAACCATCAATGGATACACTTTTCAGACATTGAAGACTGAGAGGTGGATGAAAAAGCATAATTCATAGAAGGAGAAATGACCTCAGGAGGTTCTGGCTAGCCTAAACGACCATGAATGATGTTGCAGATGTGAGAAACTACTCTACGGAATGACCAACCATCATACTTCAGAGTCCCATGGTTGGAAACTCGTTTTTATTCACCAGAACTGTTGCTGTCACTATTGAGGTAATTTAATATTTTTTATACTTATGGAAAGATATCACCCAACCTAACCATGCAATTATCCCCTTGGTCTTGGAGAAAATCCTTGAACACATTGTATTTCTTGATTGTATGTCCAAGGATCTTGTACTAAGGGAAGTGGTCAGAACAATCAGTGAGATTGGCCTCATGAGTCTTTCTACATTTTTGAGGCTTTTGAATACCTTGTTCTACATAACTTTGGAATTAATCGGGAAGCCTTGTCTCTAGAAATGAGTATGTTTTGATTTTCTTATCTAGTAAGGGAGCTCGAGGATATTGGCACTAATGAGGGTTTGGAGACTGAAAATGGGAGGGGGACATATTCTCTTGTCTGGGTGGTGGTGATTTATGAGGAGGTTCAGAAAAATTCTGAGATTGATGAGGTGGATCTTACTATCCTTGATGAGGATGTGCTTAGTAAGGCTCTATGAGAAATAGCTACGACGGCTCTAGGGCCCTTACATTTACTACAACAGAAATATCTACCATGTTGGATCTTTTTGAATGAGTAGGAAGAGGAATAGGATGTTCATTCTTAACCTACTATAAGGCTTCCTCTAGGTGTTGAGCCTTGATAGAGAAATCCCAAAACCCACCGAGGAAATTCTAAGTGATGAGGGTGGGAACCAATTTTGTTTTTTACATTCCCTACTAAAATAATTATAAACATCACATGTGTCAATGATAAGTTGAAAGAGTACATACGACCTTTACAACTAGAAATGAATTCTATGAAACACTCATAAAGAAATTTCATTCTCTTAAATAGGTTATAAATACTTGTCTTGCATATAGTTGAACAGAATTAGTAGAGAAACAATCGGAAAAGGACTTCCCAGCTGGTTATGGACCTAATGAGTAAATGGATTTACGAAATAAACACATGCCCTTAAAATTTATAAAAAAACACAAGATCTTGGTTGCTTTATGATATTCTAGGGTTCAGAACATGGGTATACACTAGAATATGTAATAGTCCAGGTGTTACAATGGGTCATCCATCCCATTGAATGGGGTGATGGTTGGATTCTTGAAATCCCAAGGGTGTCTGTATGTCATCCAACCATGCCGGATTTTACTATCCATCAGGTGGGATTGAAATATATTGTGATCCCAGGGCTTCAAGCCGAGAAATTTTAGAAGGTAGGAGATCATCATGGTGGGTATTCCTATCTTAGTGAGGATTCATTCCCAAAAATGTGTTGACAAGCTCATCAAAATGACAGGAAGGCTCAATAGCTCATTGAGTGACCTATAGAGTGGCTTGTAGAGTGTCTTGATCCATGTCCTAAGGGAGATTATCAAACTGTTTAGGAGGATTAATTGATTCATAACAAGGTTTATTTCTATATAATATGATCTCTATCCTTTTAGGATGTCTAGGATCACCATTTTTTATTGAGGGAAACTGGTCGAGAAGGACTTCGACTACCCCTGTTTCCCCAGTATAGGAGAAGCATGATCCTGTTAGGGGGTTCAATAGTTTGGGTGCTGCTTAGGAAGAAGCTCATTGACGAATCAGTTCTGATATCCAATATTCTATTGTAGGGTGATGATATTGTGATCATTCTCTATCTTCTATGCTATATCAAGTGGATCCAAGGGAACAATATGGGCCATACCCGTTTTGAGATTTCAGCTGACTAGAAATGATGTAGAGGGTTCTCCAAGGCTGAGAGTTTGCCTTTGTAAGCGAGTGATAATACTTGTGTGAGGGAATACATGATATTGTGCTACCCCAGTAGGATATTCCCCCTCATTGGATATTATGATGGTGTCCCTATCTTTGAGAATGTGAGGTCATTCTCATTCACCATGATATCACAATGAAAATAGAGTTGTCTCCTAGTAGGGCTAATGTGGGGAGTGGTGTACTATTCCCAACCACAAATCATCATGTGTGGAGGTGATTATTCAATGATTTTAAGATGGATATTAAAGATCTAAACACATATCTGTTGATGGGTCCGATGGTAACTGGGTTACATAGGATTCTGTTCCACTGAGAGAGCTACTTAATCAACCATGGGACATTGCTGGCCAATGTCATCGAAGTGTTCTCATCTCTTTGGGTAGACAAAATAAATGTCATAGAGGTAAAAATTCATCACCAAAATGGTATGAAGAATTCATGTGACCTCATTCTGAGTGAGGGACCCTAGAATGTTGAAGTTGGGATCCACATTTTTCATGAATACCACAAACATCTAGTCGGCAACCAGAGTGTCCAACAAGATCCCCTATTCAGAAGAAGGGCCCGACTCTCAGTTATCCTAAGGTCCAATTGGTGGTAGATGAGAGAGTTTCAATGCAACAGATTTATTCCATGACAGTGGTGGTCTAGGAAGTGGAGATACTACTACATGAACTAAAAAATCTTCACGTGATGGGTCATCTCTCAAAGGTGGTTCCAATAGCAAAATTACATCCCTATATGACTGGGTTCTTTCCCCTGCCTCATGTGCAAGGTCAATGTTAGTCATCTATGGGTCCTCAAGGTTCTATTTTTCTATCAAATCCCAGAATAAGTATTTGTGATCTCAGTTATAGGTTGAGAATGAAAATGGAAAATATAGTGAAGAGTTCACTATGAGACCCTTAAAGGGAGCCAAATATTCATCCTCTGACATATACTTGCAAAGGAATTTAGGGATCTTGTGGATCTCACCCTATGGGATGAAAAATATCATCTATCAAGATGCTACTATATAATCTTATTCATAGGACTGAGGTAAAGAATTCATCATTGTATCGCATTCATCTTCAGAGTCTAGAAAGAAAACGAGATTGGAAACAACATGGTGCTTACTAGGGTTTTTCCTTCGACAATGAAGATTAACCCTTCTAGATGAAGATGTATCTTCAAGGAAGGGGAATTCTTCAACATGAGGAGGACCTCCATTATGGTTTTTTCTAGTGTGGGGATGACCTACTTTGGAGCTGGTTAGGATACATGGAGGACCTCCAAATCAGTTGATGTCAGAGCGGGGAAGACCTCTGTTGGGAAGGACGTGAGAGTGGAGAGGAACTCTACTATGGATGTTTATGTAACATGTAGGACCTCTATTTTGGTTAGTGAAAACATGGGTAGAACCTCCATATTGACTAGTGGCAACAACATAGTGGGTCTGTAATTGCCATTGAAAGTGCAAATAGGGCATTTTCACTTATCAAACCAAACACGGAGAGGGACTCCGTGTTGATTGTTGATGGAGTGGGGAGGACCTCGGCCTTGATTGGTGATTGGGCAGGGAGGACCTCCCTTAATGAACGTGGAAACATTGGGAGGGACTTCATGATGTTTGGCTATTTCAAGGGAGGACTTCTATAATGGCTGATGGTTGTATGGGGAGGGCCTCCATAGTAGTCGGTGGTTGTATAGGGATGGACTCCATACTGGTTCTCAATGAAGTAAAGAAGACATATTATTGAATCGATGCTGGAGTAGGGAAGACCTCAACTTGATGTTGAATGACACAAAGAGGACCTTTACGTTGATGGTCTATGACATATAGAGGGCTTCTGTATTGGGAAACATACACATGAGGAGGACCTCTGTGATGGATATTGAAGAAGTGGGGAGGGCCTCAGCATTAAACAATATTGGGAACATTGGTAGGGCCTCCATGTTGAGAGTGAGAGTGGGGAGGACCTCCACTCTATTTTGAGATAGTATGGGTAGGACATACATACCAAATCTCATCATTATGGTTCAGCTCGTGATAGTTTTTGGTTGTGCCAGTGATCGAAAGAGTCAACATAACCAACCTATGGGGTGGTTGAGGTCTCAATTCCAAACAAGCATTATTGGGTCTCTGTTATATATTATCATGGATCTGTAGAGTGTCCTAAGGTTGGAATGAGCCACTCGAGCTATAGAAGATGATTCCCCCAAATGGCCATCCTCTTGAACATGGGCACGATGTTGGAGATCAGAAAGCCCAATGCTCAACTGCCCCAATTTCTGGTGTGTTCCAAACTAGGACCACTGTCTACTTAGGGAGTATTGTTGTCAGATAGCTAGATCTGGTAACATGATTATCTACCAAACTGATGATCAAAAGGGAAAATCCCCATGTTTGAAGGAGAAAATATTCATATTGGTTTCATAATTGGTTTCCAAACACTTTCATCAGGGCGCCCTTCCTTGCGTGTTATTTCTCACTGATGTGAATTGTACCCCACGTTTCCACATTCCAAAGTCAAGAGACATTCATCACCTTCTTAGAAATGTCTTCTAATTGATTGAAATGGTATGATGGGATGTAAGTTTCTCCTTCCATGGATTTCTCCTCATATTTCAATGTATAGTATTGGTCTCACTCAAACATTAAGACTTGTTCATGAAACTCATTCGTGGTTCCATATCTTTGTGGATTCCAGTTAATTACACTACTTATTTATGGAAAATCTAATAGGTCTTCATAGGAATAGAACCATTTATTATAAGAGTGGTCACTATGGACATCACTGGAATGTCTGTGCACTAGAAAATTGGTCACCTATATCATCCCCTTTGGAGGGATTCTCAAGGGCATGGAAGCTAAATCATCCCATGAAGTTCATGAGGTATCTAATGCCTAATGAATGTCTTATAATTTTTTCCTAAGACATACGATGTTTAATATAAGGTAGAAGTGTCAATAGTCGTGCATTTAATGTCTTTTAGAGTCAAATATATGCTGATTAGAACAGCCCATAGAGGTGGATCCATATGGTGCATCCCTAGGAGGGAAAACCTAGAATGTTTACTAGATGGATGGGTCAGAACTCTTAATGAGGAAATTCCCAGGGTGGTGTATCCCATAAATAAAAGAATTCACACCATAAAGGGGTACTTACCTAGGAGGGTGTCACAATGGTTTACAGTTCATTGGGATCGAATCTCATGGAGGCATCCAACATACCCTATTTAAGAGACAATGATCAAAACCCATGTAGTTTTATGTTTGGTGTGGGGATCACACATGATTGGTTCCCCCCATAAGAGGATTTCTTGTGGTTGTATTAGGTGGGATCTTACACATGTTATATTCGCAAGATCTTCTAGGATCAGCGATGATGTGGATGAGTCTTACTTGTAAGGATGACCTGATGGGTTGCATGATCTTATCAGGATGTGGTTGAGAATGTAAAATCAGGATGAATATGGATATATTTGATGTAGTGGAATGGATGGAATGGATGGATTGCTGGGGTGTTATATTGAACGTCAAGAAGGATTCATACATATCCTAGTTAGTTGGGAATCCAAGTCCACATTGTTCTTGATGGGGAATTTTTTCTTACACCAGGATTTATTCCCATGGATGTGTAGCATGTGTTTGGGTTTGAACGTACAAGAATCCTAGAGGGAGACATGATATTGATGGGTATTATGATTGAAAGCTTCTAATAGAGCATGAGGATGATTGGATATTACCCCTAAGGAGGAGGCCTATTGGTGGGGATGGATGGATTCCATGGCCACTAAAAACCACTAAGTCTACAAGAGTCATGATCAGTGTGATAAAAAAATGTAAGTAGTAGACTAGATACTCGGGTTATGAATGAACCATCGATGAGAGATGATGTGGGTATTACACATGGAGGCTTCCCAAGGAGTAGGTAATTCTATAGGAGGAGGATCTCGTTATGTGTTATGAATACATCATTCTATGTGAGTCATACATAGAGAATCCTATCAAAGGTGTGATGGGGATTACATGTGTGGACTTCCTGAGGCGCACATGTTGTAAAAGAGTAAATGGAGAGGGATGAGATGATGATAGAACATGAAGAAAAAATATTCTCAGTTCCCATACCCTCTCTGATATTATTCATGGGTTATCATTCCAAGTCAGTCATTCATAGAGATATCCTAGGTTATCTGTATAGGGTGAGGATATAGATTAACATTGTTTGTTGGGGATGTTGGAGCAAGACAGTTTTATATCTTGTAGCTCGGATATAGGGGAATCACTCCTCACCCCTTGGGATTACATAAACATCGCAAATTAACCCTTGGGTGGGGGATAGATTTAATAATGAAAAAGTGAGATGGCGTGAAGTAATGGTCATTCACATGGTCCACATTAGCGTACCTATAATTAAAACAAAGACGTAGTAGCATACATATACTAAAAATATAAATGTGAACATGAATATTGAGACACACTTCAATTTTTGTGGTCCACATGAATGGATAGAACTGATCACATAAGGAATTTAGGTTCAGTTCAACTAATCATGGAGGGATACATAGGCTTATATTACTCAACCTTGAAGGAGAGGGGCCATTATAAGGGTGGTGGCATTGAGAGGCCTGAGATAAGTGCTTTACTCAGATGGCATCCTCACTAAGAAAAACTTCTCAAATATCAGATACTTCGTGGAGTGTAGGGGCTTCATGAAGGGATTGGAATAAAAAATAATGTTACCCTACCTTGGCATTAATTCATGCATTGGTAATAGAGTTCTTCATGAAGTATTAATGCTCTTTAAATCCTCAAGTACCCCAAAGGGTATATTTCACCTACGAATGGTGTTGGGATTTGAAAAAAGCATAACCACTTTAAGTTTAAGTATTTATGAATAAAACAAATTTTTTTTTATGGTAAGATTCCATTAATAATTCATTTTACATTTGTTTTATGGTGCTCAGGTGCATCTAAAATTGGGATATCGGAAGTCGAAAGGTTGGGGTATCCATCCCTGGAGAGTTTAATGAGTTGGGTATTTATAGGAACAAGGGTGTTGTCATGCTGAGAGGCTCGTAATAAAGAAAATGTGGGCTCTATGAATGAAAATGGTTGTGTCGGACTCATGAATTCATCCATCAATCTTTATTATGGGCGCAAAGCTTCGTCAGAGTCATGAGGAGCACCATTAGTTCCTCGAGTGTTCGCGGTGGGTAATTAGTCTTCGTGAAGGCGCTTCGTGAGGTAGAAACCTAATTGGGTTCTGGGTCCGTTCGAGATTAGACTCACTTCCAAACATTTTTTCATATTCTACTGATATCATGGAATGTAATTCTATGCCAACAACTATACAACCTAGTGAAAAGCTTGATGCCACCTTATCTGACCCTCAGACTGCTTGTAGTTCAATAACGACTTAGAGGGGTCTTGATCTTGTGAGATGGTTTAATCCTGACCTAATTTCCGAGTGACTTCCATGCCTTGAGTTAAACCCAATCATTTGAAGGTATGTTTAGTTGTGTATTTTAGTTAGTTATCATTAATTTTCATCAATTTATATGTATATAATTGTTTGATTATTTGTTCTATTTGTTTCATAGCTTTTTTCATATAGCTATTTAAAAGGGGAGTTCTATGTTGTGTAATTATTTTTCTGGAGAATGGTTGACAAGGGATCATATTCCAATTGATGTTTGGTAATTCATGTTTGATCATTGGATGGTACATAAATAAATAATAGTTATTTTAAAAGTTATTTAATTAATAACTTGATGTTATTAAATATCTATACAGTTTATTGTTTCCCATCTATGATAACATTTGGGGATCTGTGTGGGAGGTAAGGGATTTCTTTCTGCGTGAGCATTGCCATAATTTTTTTTTCACAATTTGAGGAGGAAAACCATGAAAAAAGTGGGGGGTCACAGATTTTGATAATCCTTGTTATTCGCATCAACATGATTACATATCATCTTAGGTTTGGGATGGTTTATGTTCGTAATGCTTAGGAGATTTTTATCATCAGAGGGAAAAATTAGGTCAATATAATCGGATGGTGGGGGGGGATGCGACATATTGATTTGGTAGTCGTGCATTCAGTACGCATCAGTTATATATAGTAAGAATTTTTTTAATAATTTATTTAACATTAAATGTGAATTGTTTATTTTATACACATATAGGCTCTCAAAGCTTCTGATATTATGTATTTTGATGTTTATAAGAATATGTACAATGATCCTATCACCAGAGAGATTATATGTGGTCTCCAGCATCATATTATAGTTAGCATAATTTTTTTGAGTTTAAAAATTAACATCAAATAACCTTTTAACTATTTTAATTTTAAATTACAACTGAAGGAGTCATATGAGACCACACATTCTCAAACACTGGATGATAGTTAGGCCAAATAAAATGATCATACTACTAGTGGGGTAGGATTTGATTACAACACATGGATTCAAGAGACTCAATCTATCTTTAAGAAAGGCCAAGTTGTTTGTATGGCCACTCAATTGATTCCTGGGAGTTATTATTGTACTTTTACGATGCCATCATCCAGCTTGAGGGAAGATCATGGACAGTCAACATCATTTAGATTACAGTATGAGGAGTATCCAAGAGATCATAGTGAGCTTATAGTGATCATGCATAGGGAGCTGAAATAGCTCCATTGTTAGAAGTGACAGTAATAGGAGACATGTTGATGGTCGGAGCAATGCCATAAGAAGATGGTGGAGTAAATGTAACATCTAACTCATGGTTTAGGGATGTATTTACCTCCAAAAAAAATTCCAGATAACCCCCTTGGTGATTTATGTATTTTTTTATGAACATTTTAATTTATATATTTTTTATAAATTATTTTTAATTCATTTATTTACATTTCTATATAGTGAGTTTTTTATATTGTTCAATTTTATTATTATTATTTATTTATTTTTATTTTTTTTGGGATGATTGAACCATTAAAAAATATGTTTTTTATATACTGATAATATTATTTGCGATGGGAACCCCTCAGAAATGACTAGTTGAAAATACTCTATTTTCGAGTTGTGAATAAAAATTGTGTTAAGAATTCATGTACCACATTGTAATCAGTCAAATCATATGCTCGATATAATTAATAATTATAAAATGAAACATTGTATGAAATTAATATAATGAGGTTTATGAAATTATATATCAAATTGAAATATATACAACACACACAATAAATAAGTGTTGAATAAGGCATATATCTCATAGAAAAAAAAGTGGGACAAGAACCCCTTACCTCACACTCCCCATTTGTTTTTCATACTTTAACCTCCTGTATAAAGGTTTAAAGAATCTTATTAACTCATTACAGAACTATAGTCATATCTTTAATACCTTATATGATAACTTCATAACATCATAAAACCAATTACTTAAGAATATTTCATTACTTTTATTATTTTCTGTGCCTTTGTTTCATGGGTTTCATGGTTGGTTCATATGCGTATCATTAAGGATTTTATTATTAAATATAAATGTGACTCAAAAAGTGAAATGAAATGGTATTTCGGAACATTAATAATTTTAAATTATCTCATATATCATTTGTTTCTTTAATTTTATAAGTATGATTAATTTTTTAAAACATTAAAGAAAAATGTTTAGTTTATTTTGTCAGTTTTTCCAACCATCATGAACTAGTTTAATATTATTTATTATTATTTCTATATATTAGTTCCAAAACATGATATAGGTTATAATATGATTATTTAAATATTATTTGACCATCATAATAATTTTATGATCATCCATGGAGGAGATAATGGAAAATGAAAAAAAATCAATATTCATGAAGATGATTAGCAACCATAATCCAGATAATAGTTTTGTTTCTTTGAATAAGAGAAGGTAATAAATGGAAGGAGTATAATATATTTAATTATAAACATAAATTTATAGTATATACATTATAATTTATTTATTATTATTTTATTTATGAATGAGTTTAAGAGAAAGTGGAGAAAAAAAATAAAAGAAGAGAGGTGGTTTGAAAAAATTACCTCTTCAATATAACCTCCCTGGATGATCCCTAATTTTTTTTGGATTTTGTATTTTTTTGAGACCAAAAAAACTTTTACATGAGGATAGTGGGGAGGATAGGGTTTTAATGAGATTTTAGTACATTAATTTCTCGTGGGGATAAAGGGGGTGGTAAGAGGTAGTATTTATACTTGAGGAGGGGTGGTGTAATGTGATTAAATAATGATTATTTTATGTTTAAAGCCAACCACATTTGGGTGGAATTAATTCCAAATAATTTGGATCACAATTAATGTTAAGTATTATGGTTATTTTCATTAAAATGTTCCACCAAAAATGTAATTTTTTTTTTGTTTTTAGGTATTTTAAGCTATTAAATTTTAACATTAACCCGTTACATTATTTTACCTATACTAGAGTAAATCTTTTTTACCACTATAACCTTTTTCTGCCTAAAAATAAAATTGAACATAAAGCATAATAAGGACCTTATTATTTCAGAAATGGAATACGTTTTACCAAATTAAATTTCAGTTATTCACAAAATTTGAATCAAAATTAATCCCATAGATGAGATGATTAACCTGTGTTTTTAATAGAAAATGTTCAAAAGATTGAAATATTTTTATATCAAAAATCAACCTAAAAATGGTTCCAATATACAAAATTGGATTACCATATGTATAATAAATCTAATTATAATTTAAAACTATATTAAAATTTAATTTAAAATTATAAATTATTTATAAGGAAAGTCAATTTTCTATTAAAACACAATATTCTTTATTATTAATAAAAAAATGAAACTTAATTGAAACATTTCAATAAATAACTCTAATATAATATTTATTTTCCAATTTAATAAATGAATTTTTTTTTCAAATAAAATTTCTAAATGTTTTAAATCATAGTTTTAAAACAAGTGTCCCATCAAAAGGTGGCAATACATCCTTCAGAAAAATATAGCTTTTTTGGCTTAATATTTGATTTAATTTTATCATGTCTTGAAAAAAAATTGGTTGAATGTTAAACATTATATTTAATATATTATACATATATATTTCATTAATATAATCCAACAAGGGTGATTTTTTTATTTTTTTATTATAAAACACACTTGTGAATATTTAAATTGTTTTTCAATAAAATATTTCTTTTTATAAATAATTAGTCACCAAAGGATTCATTAAATATAAATGCATAAACCAAATTTTCATAATTCTATTAATAATATTCATCCCCACTATTATAATGGATAGGTTATAATGATAATATTTAACTAATAATACATAGTTATTTATTTAGGCTTAATGTTGCGTATTATGTATGCTATCGAAGATAGTGATTCCTTTTTAAAATATCATGATTCTATATTCTTACCCCATTAAAATGAATTTCTCCCTCAAAATTCATCACTAAAATATAAAAATTTTAGGCTACCTCAACCTCTTTAAATCCTCTGGTTTCCACATAGCTTCCTTGAATTGGTGGTTCCACCACACAGATTTAAATTGGTGAGTGGTATTGTTTTGTAGAACATTATTTCTATGATCCATAATCTTTATCGGTTATTAAACATATGAAAAATATTGGTCCATTGGTATGACCTATGGTTTTATTCTATGTGAAGGACAGGTTATATACATCCTCAAGAGTGATATATGGGACACATTATGAACTTGAGAGAGATTTGTTGAAGATCCTATTAATAAGCTATCATCCTGATATAATCAAGAGTTTAAAAAAATTGTGTCGATGCAATTTGAAATTTAAATTCAAAAATATAAGGTGGAAATTTGAAAATTCCATTTTTTGGAATCCCAAATTTTAAAAAGGGTAATTAAAAATTCCTGCTAAAAAGAGGGAATGTAAAAGGCAAATATCACCACATAGTTATGATTCTGATTATCATAGAGTAAAAATTTGGGCATGGATGAGAATTTTAACAATCAAGTTATGATGTAGAATGATAGAGATCGTAGTAATTAGAATGTTAATATCTATAAAACCATATAAAATTTAAGTCTAAAATGGTCATTGATATCATTAGAAATGATGATAATTGGGTAACATTTTATTTAAAAATCATTTGAGAAGATATACTTACTTGATTTCATATCATAAGCACAATATCACTATTTGGTAGTTTCTTGATCAATTTAAACTTCATTTCTTACTCCAATACATGATGATTATATCATAAAGTTTATAAAATTAATGGATTATAAGATACATAATTATATTACAAGTCTTTCCTTTAGACTGTGGTTTTCATAAAAAAATGGTTAACACATATTTTACAATATAAATTAATATTTATATGGTTAATTAAATCAATAATTTATAAAACATTATCTAAAGTTCAATTTAAACAATTTCATAAATGGTTACCCTTTTATAACATAAAAAATAATTAAAATCCAAATATTTGGAATATGAGTCACTAAAATTTTAAAATCAACTTGTCATTAATCCCCCAAATAGCTTAATATTGTTATTAATTATCACACACAAAACATGGGGAAACCATTATCTTTTATTATATAGATTCATTGTAATAACCTTAATTACTATAAAAACATAGTAAAAACATAAATGCTTTCAGAAATTAACTCTCTTCTCACACCATAAATCCATATATTATACAATCTTAATCCATAAATCACATTGTAAGCATATTAAAATTCAATTACTAGGTCAACAATACTATCCCATTTATTTTTTCACAATAGAAAATCTCTTTGTCTCATTATTATCCCATCATAATTCAAATATTAAGGGCTATATTTCCCATAATAATGTGCTCTCAAAATTTCACCTGACCATTAAATCACTTTTCTAGTCCATCAAAATCATTCAAAATATCCTTTAAAATAATTAATGAAAACATTATGCTGAATAATAATTATATATTTTATTATTTGTATAATATAATCATTGAATTTAAATACATAAATACTTAATTCATCCCATATCTTTGTCAAACAATTAAATAAGCTTCATCATCTTATTCCTTTACACATCCTTTCACTTGTCAGTCACAGTCTCAATATATGAATTTCTCATACCCCATTGCCTATTTTCTTTGAAAATTCCCCCTAAGGATATTTATTTTCATAATTCCCACACTATACACATTTAATGAATTTATATATTAATAATACCCAAAGAAGACCAATATTTCCATTCATTACGTTAACCATATTTTTAATTTTTCTTTTATAGTTACTTTCTTTGTGTCCTATTTTCTACAGTATTAACATCTTCATTATCCTATAAGGAATAAAATTGGTTGTTTGTTCGCACATTCATGAAATTTAGGAAACTAAATATTATTTCTTCTAGGGTATCTACTACCCAAACTCTCAGTGAACTCTTTCCTTCTTTTCTTTGGTGAGTCCAAGAGTTTGTTAAGGTATAAATTATTAATCATGTTCGATGAAAATTGATTTTGTATAATCCTAATGTCCTTATCTCTATTTACTATCACTTTTGAATTTTTCATAGAAAATTTTCATTAAATTCAACAGTAACCTAATTTATTCATAACAAGAACAATTTTTGACACTTCACACTTAATACATATCTTCATATCTTAGGGGAAAGAAACTTAAATAAAGGTAGAGTTCAAATTCTCAGTAAGGGTATACATGGGTGATATAAAAAATAAAATTATCATAAGGGTACAATAACTTGAACATAACATTTTAAAACTATACCTTGCATATCAGAAATCATAATCTAGAGTCATAGAATAAATCATAAAAGTGTATAAGAAAAAAATAATATGAAAATAAAATAAAATATTATAATAATAATATAATAATGACATGAACCATAATATTTTACTATAAAAATAAAAATATATCTTCTTGAAAATTTATAAATAGAAGCATGTTCACTCATTAAGTTAAGGACATGAACCAAGCCCTTAAATAATCTTATGGGCATGAAACCAGGACCACACATAGTCTTATGGAAATGGAATCTTGGTTCATGCATACACTTATGAACATGAAACAAGGTCCACACATAATCTAGTAGAAATGAAATAAAGGTCCACACATAAAAATATAGACATGAAAACCTGGTCCATGTATAAATTTATGGACTTGAAAACTAGGTCCATGCATAAAATTATGAACATAAAAACATGGTCAACCACTATACATATGGACATGAAAATTAAGTCAATGCATAAAATTATGGACATGAAAACTAGGTACACACATAAAATTATTTATATGAAAACTAGGTCCCCACATAAAAATATATATGTCCCACCATTCACAACATAAATAACATAAATCATTCATCACATCAAAACCCATGTAAAGAAATGAGTTTCATAAACATTTTATCATAAAATAACAAATGGAAAAGAAACCAGATTCATAACCATATTTCCATAATAAATATAAAAAAACCATAAAAAAATGAGGATAATATCATTTAATAATATCCCTAATAAATAATAAGTAACATAATATAATTTTATCTTAGATAGAAATTAATTTTCAAAGATCACTAAAAATAACTCTTGGGGAAAATATCCTTTCTATTTTAAGTTTTTTTTAAATAACAATAAATTATAAAATAAAAAAATTATATTTTAAAACCAAAATGTAAGATTATAAAGGATGCTTCAAGGAATTAAATAATCATGATGTCATGAAAAGTTTCTCATTCCATATAAGTTAAAAAAGACAATAATTCCATATTTTTGATCTAAAATTCATAAACAAGCACGCTTAGTAAACAAAATATAATCATTTCAAAACATTTTGTAAAATGTAATACATTAGTAAAATTGAACTTAAAAAACATAATATAATATTAAAAAAATTATAAATGATATTAAAAAACAAAGGCATGTAAGAGAAATATACTTCTAAGGGAAACATTAAAAAATTACTTTTTGAAAATAAAATCTCTTATATATATAATATCGTTGAAGTGAAAATTTATAAAATTAATCATTTATGTTTATTATTTTAAATAAACATAATGTTTTTAAATAAAAAATAATATAATCAAAATTCATCCCAAACATAATCATATTATGGCATAATCAATGAAGTAGAATGTTAAACCAAAGAATGGAAATTGGGATTGGAATTTCCATACAACTTTGTATTCAATCGAATCATACCCCCCATAATAGTAACAGTTATCAGATGAATCATTTAATAAAATTAAGATAATGAGATTCATGATATTTTATGTAAAAGGTAAATATATACACTTGATATAAGAAATAAGTGTTGAATAAGGCATACATCTCATAAAAGAAAAAGTGAAATGAGAAACCCTTACCTCATGCTTCCCTTTTGTTATGAATACTTTAACCATATATACATTGGTTTAAATAATGATATTAATTTATTAAAAATCTATAATAATATTTATAATAACTTAAATGATAATTTTATAACATCATACCACCCGTTCTTTAATAATATTTCATTATTTTCATTATTTAGTGTGTGTTTGTTTCATGGTTATCTTGGTCGGTTCATTTGTGTATAATTTTAGATTTTCTTATAAATTTGATATAAGACCCAAAAAGAGAAATGAAACAGAATTAATTTACTATTATACGTTTAAATTGTCTCATATATCATTTTTTATATTAATGAGGATTAATCATTTGATAAAATGTAAAATAAAAATTTGTAGTTTATTTTTGGCAGTTTTTTCAACCATCATGAACAAGTTTCATTTTATTTATTATTAAGACAATATATATGTTACATAATGTTAAATAGATAATAAAATTGTTATTAAAATAAAATTTAACCATAACAATAATTTTATGTCCATCCATTAAACCGGTATTGGAAAATGAACAAAATCATTATTGATAGAGCTGATTAACTGCCAGAATTCAGAGAGTAGCTTCGTTTCTTTGAATAAGAAGAGGTAATTAGAGGTATGGATATAAGATATTACATTATAAAAATAATATTATAGTATATAAATGATATTATAGTTATTATTATCTTATTTATATATTAGGTTAATATAAGGTATAAAAAGAGAATAAAATACAAGAGGTGGTTTGTTAAAATTACCACTTGAACCTCACCTCCCTGGAGGACCACATAAAGACCATGGATTTTTATTTTGGTGAGTCTAGAAGAAAATTAAGATAAGGATAATTGTGATGAGTGTGTTTTTTATATATTTTATTAGGTTCAATTATTTTGAGGAGAAAGGGGGCTTTAAGGGGTTGTATTTATACTTGACGTGGGGTGGGATTAAGTGATTAAATAATTATTATTTTATATTTGATGAAAAACACATTTGGGTGGAATTAATAATTAATAATTAGGATTATAATTAATGTTTTAAATTCTAGGTATTTTTCAATAAAAACCTGAACCAACCATTTATTGTACTATTTTTATGTACTATAAAATTTTACCGTTTAACTTTAACCTGTTACATTATTTTACCTATAATTTCTCACCACAGTAATTTTTTTATGAATAAAAATAAAAATGACCTTAAAATTTAATTTTTAACATAAAATTCCAAATATGGAATCCATTGTACAAAATTAAATTCATAGAGTTGGTAAAATGAGATTTAAAATTAATCCTAAAGAGGATATGACAAAGTGGGGTTTTAAAGAAAAAAAGTTCAAAATATTCAATTGTATTTATATAAAAATTCAACAATATTATGATTAATATGAAATAAATTAAATTATTATATTTAAAATTTATCCAATTTTACATTAAAAATAAAATATAATTTAATTTAATGTTATAAATTATTTAGATGGAATGTCAATTTTCAATTAAAATGCAATATTTTCACTATTTTTAAAAAAATGAAACTTATCATAAAAATACCATGAATTTACCCGTATCTAATTTTCACACTCTAGTTTAAAAAATGAAGTATATTTATTCAAATAAAATTTATAAAAGTGTCAAAAGTTAGTTTTAAATCAATTTTGCGATCAAAATGTGAAAAACAACCTTTAGAAAAATATAGTTTTTAATAGTAAAATATGATTTATTTTTATATAATTTCTAGATAACACAAAACATGAATTTTAATAATTATATTTAATATATTATAAATATATATTTCATTAATATTATCCAAAAAAGTTATTTTTTTAATTTATTGGTACAAAACACACTTTTGCGCATTTAAATGGTCTTTCCAAAAAATATATTTATTTTTATAATTAATTGGTTACCAAAGAATTCATTATATGTACATGTTGAAACCAAATATTAATAATTTAGTTAATAATATTCATACCCATTATTCTAATAGATATGTTACAATAGTAACAATTTAATAATAATATTTATTTTGTCATTTAATATCTATGTGGTGTAGCATGTATGCTATCGAACATAGCATCTCGTTCATAAAATCTTCAGATGTTACAATGATCTTAAAAATGTTGTAGTAGGTACTTTGATCCAAACATAAAATTTACCTAATTATTTATTTGATTCTAAGTCTTCACACTCTTTTATATCTTCCATGTTTTCTAAGAAAATTAGATATTTACCGAGAACCTTAAGAAGGAAATTTTCTATCATGACACTTAGTGCATATTTTTTACTAAGGATATGTCATTCAGCTCCCATTATTACACATAGAAATACCATATTTTTAATCTTTATTATTATTCATATAGATTCGTTTGATATAATCCATAGTATAGATTGGATTTAAAATTACAATGTTAAAATTTATTTTCATGAGAAGAAGATTATGATTCACGATGGATATATAGAATCCCTTGTCTTCAAAGGAGAAACTACATCATCTGAATCATGTATTGATCAACCTCTAGATTCTCTCCTTAATGAAATTCTTGTGTAATAATACGAGACCCAACTTATGAATGGGAAAGGTATCCTTAGAATAGATAATTTTCAAATTGTTCTAGAATGCATTGATTTGTTTCCTGAAGAATAAATTGAACATCCACCAGATCATGTGGTTGAGTTTACCTTTGATCTAATCATCAGTGAAAACCTATACCTAAGAATACATTTTCAATGACCATAATATAATTATTGGAATCTAAGAAACCACTATAAGAGTTTTATTATACGGTATTTATGTGACTCCATAGGGTAGAACCTTCTTAGTAGTAATATTTTGGTTATATTTTCTCTTGAGTTGAGAGTTTTTCTAGTTTGAAACATGGAGTTTTTCATGATTCTATAAGGGTGAATGGTTAAGGTTCATCATTTATAAACTGTGGGGTTACCTAGGGTAAATCGTGTGCCCAATTCACTGGGCCTATTTGGGAATCTTAGCTAGGGTGCATAGTTATGTAACCATGAAACCCAAGTGTCCAAAATGTGAACCTCTTTATAGAGGTGTTCTACACAGTTGGAACATAGTTTGTAAAATTGCATTCGATAATCATTCTTCCTGCCCAAACTATGGGTATTTTTGTCATTCCCCATTGTTTTCAATTTGGGATTCTCACCTAAGATTTATAACTTGAACTATCTGACACAAACACCTCACATAGGGTTTATATTTTCCTCCAAGATCCATTTTGATGGATTATATTTTGTTTCTTGGTGGTTTATCACCCAGATCTGGAAGTATGAGTCCCTATTCTCTCTTACACATATTTTTTCATTTTTTCTAAAATCTCAATAATCCTAAGGGTTATTATTGGCTAATTTTGTTGGACTGGGTTTCTGGACTTTGGGGATTTTGGTTTGTATTGGGTATAATCCATAGTAGTAGTCCATTTAGAGTCGATGATGTCAAATCTGAAATGATTATACCACTTAAGGTTGTTTTTTTCATTTCCTTTGATTTTGTTAAAGAGTTCCATTATTTATTGGGATTTATAAATTCATTTTTTCCCTAGATAATCCAAGTTTTGACTATCTGGGGCTGTTTTGCTAAAGTGTTCATTGACATTGATTTTTATGTGTAAAATGGGTGAAATTTCATTCTTCTAATGGTATCTTGATGTAAGGTGGTATTTCATATACTCCCCATGTTTGATAAAATCCCAAGGATAGATTTATAAAATAAACACACTGGTTTTGGGATTTTTATGAAAAAATAGGTTTCAAAGGTTGGTTTTCTTTTTTGTTAAAAAAGCTATGTCATGTTTTGATAGTTTCTTAGGATTTGTAAATTGAATAGGAGTTTCCTTTGAATTATGTGGTTGTTTTTATAAATGTTTATGATTTATTTTTTAATTTTTTTGAATTCAAAATTATTTTATAAAATTGGATTTCAATAGGTTTAACCTATATGTATAAAAGTGAAATCCTAGTTGGAACTTTTTGAAGTGATATTTCTTATACCCTTGACGAGCACCATTTTGTTTTTATTTGTGTTTTGATATGAATTTTATAGATGTTTGGATATGAGATTGATGTGGTGATCATGTGTTGGGGGTCATATTAAGGGATTTGGGAGGTGGAATGGACCTGATTGGGGTGTTATCCATATGGTATTTTTTATTGTCAAATGGTGAATTTTTTTCCCGACCCACCTCTTTTTATTATTAAATGGGGAAAGAAAGGTTAAAAATTGGATGATATTGGGGAATTTTTGGCGAGTTATGTTTTAGCACTGACTAGAACACCTTTAGTTATAAATGACCCCTGAATTTGGGGTATGCCACTAAGGATATTGTTTATAAATATTTAGTTGTTGGATGTGTGATTATTAATGTTTCGTTATTTAGGTCCAACTTTTCATGTCTTATAATGTTCAATTAGTCTTCATGGAGTTTTCTTCATGCTATGTATCTATGTTATTCATTTTGTAAAATGTTTTGGAATTTTATTTTATTCTTTATTGGATAAACATTCTTGGTGTATTGATCCCTTTATGATTTATCCATGATGTTGGTTAGTTTTGTTCCATACATTTTTGAGCATTATTCTAACATTTATGGTTGTTTTATATTAATATTTCTTTATTTTTATTCTTACACTGAGTTGGACGTGTTTAAGCTTTTAAAGGAAAAGGGGGGAAATATTTTTCAAATGGAATGATTATGTTAAAAATGGATTTTAAAATATCTGAAACCATGTGTGGGTTTAATTTCGTAAGCATGGTGTTTAACAGAACTTGTATGGATTTCTAGAAATGGATTATTTCAAAAGGTGTGGTTTTTTTAGATGATAGTCTGGTTGATTTTGGATTTGTAGTTATTTTTAATTATAACTATTTTGTGAAATGGTTTTTATCAAGTGGGACTCCTTTACCAAATTTCATGCTTAATACTTATTTTTCCCTTGATTTTAATGAAATATTGAAAAAATCATTTTTGAATCCATAATTTCAAAATAGTGAAAGTAGTTTCTTTTATAAAAAAAGTTAAATGGACTCATGGTGGTATCCTACTAGCATCATCTCACACCCTACATACTCATGTTGGTGGATATGTAATCTTCATGCCTTATTTATGTTCTTCCAGGTCTTGTCTTCAGGTTGGATCTGGTGACATTTTATTTGTGAAGTGGTTTATATATCGATCATGGTGGTGAATCATGTGTCACATGGAGATGTTAGAGAGATCCTCATTTTTTGCAACCAATTATGTCGATTTGGTTAGCCTATTTTGGTTATGTTTATCTTGTTCTTCTTTCAGTTCCCATTGTAGTTTTCAACATTATATTAAATTCTTATTTATTTTATATGTCATTTGGCTATATCCCTTATCATTTATATTATTCCTTATTTGGATGTTGTGTTTTTTGACTTTTTGAGTTTAACACTACCCCCAGCAGTTATATAGAATACCCTTTATGCATTTTATCATCCCGTGAGGATTAGGGATTTTTCTTTGGTATGTGGAGGTATGGTTTGGGCATTGGTTTGAATGGTGATGAGGGCTGGTTCATTAAAAAATGGTATCAGAGCATCTAGGTTCATAAAAGGGGACTAGGATTTTGAGACTCACCATTTTATATTAGAGTGTTAGTGGTATAAAAGATATTAGACTATAAGGACTCCAGTGTTAGGTCTAGGAAAGAGATTGGTCAGCTCTTTCTTGTGTTGGATCTTGAGATTACATGGGTGGTTAGGAGTCTTATTTTGGATTTTGTGGTTATGGTGGCCTTTTCTTGATATTTTTTGGTGTAAGGTTTTGATGATTTAAGTTGTAGGAATTTTTTGGGTGACTTCCCAAGAAATTCCTTATTTTAGAGTAGTAATTTAAAGGGTTTCATAGGGTTTATGATTGAGGTACATGATTTTTCAAATTGGGCACTGATCATGCAGAGAATTATAGAAACAAATTCTATTGGAACATTCATGGTTGGTTCACAATCCAAAAACCATGTGTCCTAATCATGTATAGTGTAGAATGTTGTAATTTTATATGTTTATCTCTTATTTTTTGGTTTGATACTCTTTTTTTCTTTTGGGGCATTTCTGTGGATGTTTAAGTGATGTTTAATTATTATTGTTGTAATGAAATATTTTATGATTTGTTATTTTAGTTATTTTTAAAGTATTGTTTTCGGTACCTTGGTTGCTTCTGTAAAAAAAATTTAACACTTTAAATTTTTTTTGGGTTGTGTGCGTTTTCAAAGATATAATTTCATAGGTTCTTATATGATATGATCCTTCAAATGTTTTGGGTGAGTTGAGGTTTTCTTATGTTTTATTAACCATGTCATATTCAATTTAAAGTTTGTGTTGGATTCAAAATTATTTGGTTTTCTTGTGTATAATGTATCCAAATATTTCATAAAAGGGGATTGTGACCTTAGTTTGGTTGATTTGAGTTTGTGGTTCCCTTGTGTGGATGTTTTAGGTGTTTTTCAATCTTGTTTCAGTTTGGATTACTTTGGTTATTCCATTTATGTTGAGATATTTTAAAATGGTTTTATTGAGTATTTTTCATTATTTTATGATGTTTTAAAAGTATTACCCTTAAAATAATTATAAATTCGATAGGGGAATACCTCGGGTAGTTTTCCTAGTTATGCATAAGTTATACTTATGGTTCCATCCCTACCCATACTCTTGATGGTGTGGCAGAGCCATGTTTTTACCAACCCTTAGATCATTCATGTGAGTTTTTTTAACAATTACCCTCCTATTTTATATGGTGATATAAAACATATATGGTGAGATTCTCCATTCCCATTGTTCAATGTTTTGGATCCAAGATGATAGAAGCTTATTATTCATACCCAACTCCTTGTGGCTCTATTTTGGGGATATTTAAAGGGTTCATTTTTATAATAGTTTTATCTTGTAGAATTGAGAGTCGAGAGGGAAATAGTGTTTGGGTGTATCCTCCATGGTGATTAGTCAGTGAATGAATATGTAGACCATTTCACTGGATTGGGGCGTTTCTCTTTAGACTTTTCTACTAATGATGTAAATATGGTGTATATATTTTCTAGAGGCTTATACCCAGATATGCATTTATTAGTGTTGTGGTTGGTCTTGGATACCTTTGATGGAATAGTTTTAAAGTCCAAGTTTTCTAAATCAATCTTCAAAGGTAAACCTATAGTTGGTGAAGCAGCATTTTCAAATAAAGATAGTGAATAAGAACTGATTAGTGAGGACCAGAATCAAAAATTTGATAAGGGAGGGAAGTTGTATTCATAACCTACCATTTCTATCTTAGTGAAGTGTAAGGATGTTTTTCATTTCCAGTGTGTGAAGTCTATACACATTCGAACTTCTTGTCTATTATCTCTAAATACCTATCATATGTGTGGATTGCTTGGTCACATTTAGAGGATATGTGAGATGGTCATGCATTATAAGAAGAAGTATCATACCTAGTAAGGATCCAGTCTGTGGTGTTTCGTTTTATCTAATTCATTTGAGAGTTGGTATATGTCATTTTTTGGGAGCTTCCTCTTTGTTATATTTAATTTAAATTAGTGGACTATCTTATCTTTTGTATAAAAAGGTTCCTTTTTTAGAATATAGTAAATGACTTATGATCATACTTTTATATCTTCTGAGATGTTCATGCCTCATTGTTTCTACTTGTTTCTATTGTATTATGTATACCATGGGCTTGTTTTGGTTCAATGGTTTGGACATGGGTGGGACCTCAGGTGCAATCTTGGATGTCTGGGGTTGTGGTTTCATTTCTTATTAGGATATAGATTCCATCGTGTTGTATGTCTCCATCATAATTTATATAGAGAGTTGTTATACGGGGTTGGATATAAACACCCATGTATGGTAGTTGTGACTCGTAGGTCAGAAACATATTGTTTCTTAGAAATGAAAGAATTTTTTTCTTATTATTATTGATTTTTTGGACACCCTATGATTTAGTGATCTGAATTGTAATTCTTTGGGACGTTCATTACTCATGTTCTTCTCTTGACCTCAGTTTTGTTAGACTTTGTTAGTGTAACTTCACATTTTACTATAGATATTTTGGAAACATGATTTCTCAATGCCACCCTTATATTCTAAAGTAAGTGGTTGTAAGATAATTCATAATTTTATATTTTTTTAAATGGTGGGTAGAATGATGTTTAGTCTTCACTCCCTTTAATTTTATACTAATTTTTGTTATTGGTTTGGTCTAGTGACCTCATGGTTGTTTTCAAGGTTGTATTCTTTCATGATATTTTTAGAGTCAGTTATCATGGCTGGTATACTTGTGCTCCTTGAGAGATAATATTTCTATTGGGTGAACCTATCTTTCGTTACACCAATGCTAGTGAAATTCTAAACGGTGTGGAGACTTGTGATGGGTCTCTATTTTATTCTTCAATTTGGTAAAGAATATGACTCTTGGTAATCCAAGTGAATATTATTTTTGGTGAATCATAAGCATTGGGTTTTGGTACTGTTTCATTGGTTTTAAGGTTTGAGTGGTTTGTGGTAATTGAGTCTTCTCTATGATAGAGTTTGTCAAGGAATTCTTTCATGTACAATGTTTATAATTATTTTCTAGCTGATGAATGTGATATAGTGGGGAGTTTATGACCCCTTGAGTTTTCAATTTCATGGTAGTAATATTTTGGTTCAATTTTCTTTTGAGTTCCATTTCGTTTCGGGCTGAAACATTGAGTTTGGAGGCTTTTTTGGGGTTCACAGCTAAGGTACATTATTTCTGAACAATGTAGTCTATCTAGGGTAAACCAATTTCCCTATATAGTGGGAATATAGGGTAATCATGGTTAGGGTGCATAGTTATGTAAATATTTTTTCCAAGTGTGTAAATCATGAAACTCTAAAACAAGGTGATGCACAGGGTTTCCTTAGGGTTTGTAAAACAATGTGGGATAACCATGCAGGCTGCCTAAAATGAGTGTATTTATCACAACCCTACTCTTTATTTCAAATTAAAACATGATTTATTAAATAAAATTACAATTAATAAAATTTAGACGATTTAGAGGTCTAGGGTATTTGCGTAATTAGGTTCATTACATAACAACTTAAAACATGAAAAACAACATCTTTATTTAAACCTTCTTTAACATGATCAAAACATTCCTTCGTACTTAACACTGTATGGGAAAACCTGAGGACTTATATAAGAATGGGGTGACCTGTGAAGCCTAGAAAGGGAATAAACAAGGTATAAAATGAAGAATATAATATGTGTTAGACAATATGTATATCAATGGACCATAAAAGGAGCATTAATAATAAGGCATGATATAGAATGATAATCATAACATGAGAAACGTGGAAACAACATAAAACATTGTATTAGAAACATAGGTCAAGGATAAAACCCCCAATAAATCATGGTGGAGAAAGTCACATAAAGGAATTAGGTAGACCCCCTATCCTTATGTTAGGTATAATTATACTGACCATTACCCAATGCATTAGAGTGTTATATAATTATAGGTCCACTCATCACTTTCATTTCATTTTCATTATTATGTTTTCCACATGGATCAATCAACATGGATTCATTAATAATTATAATTTATTCCATTATTAGGGAGTGTGAAATAAATTCAGGTAAGTCCCCAATCAAAGAATTATTTGTGTATAATGGTGAATACCCATGATATAAAATGATAATTGTATTCACTGGGAAATAATTTGGAATTGAAAATCACGGTGTAATTTTTTCAACCTAATGACTTCACATGAAAATTAAAAAAATTGGTTGATCCGATAGAAAGGGATATCTAATCTTTTAGATATAAAAATTGATAGTATTATGGACTTGTAAAGACATTTATAAACATTAATATTTTGAAAAAGAATACATAAAATAATAATGAAGCTTGAAGAAAGAGGATGAAGGAAAGAACCCTTAATTGATTGTGAGAATTGAATGGCTTGGGCGGGTCTTCAAATGTGTGATTGGATGGTTTTATATTAGAAAAAAGAGGGCTTTATTTGTTATTTAGGTTTTGGACTTTACATAATAAAATATCCAAAACCACAAACTATCCCATGGTGTTTTCCCATGGTTTAGGTGAAATGAGAGTGGTTTAAATTTTTTTATAAAGACATGGTTATAACATTTAATAATATTACCATTGGTGATGTGGGGGTGATTCATACTCTTAAATAAATTATTTTAAAATAATAAATTATATTCAAACTCTTAGAGGATTCATAATGAATTTACTTATTACATCACTTTTAGGTCACAAGGATGTCATAAAGCCCAAAGTATATTTATATGGTATATAATTTTTACCTGTAAATTTAACTATCCCAAAAAATTATGAAAAATTCACCATTGGATAATTTGAATATCCTAATTCAAAAAAAATTCATTTTATCATAATAATTATCTAAATATGTGAATTTTCACTTTAAAAAAAACTAACATTTATTGAAAATGATGGGGTTTTTACAACAACATTTTATGAACCATTATAAAAATTACATTTGACTTCATAAAAATAATATTATCATTTATATTTAATAAAAATTATTCAATAAAAATATTTTATAATAATAATTTTTATTTAAAAAATCCGTTAACACTGAAAAATAGATATCTTATTTAACCAAAAATACTATTTATGTTTTACTGAATAATTTTTTTTTTATAAAGTAATAATAATATGATTAAAATATATCCATTATTCTATAAAAAATAATGTACATATTCCTATTTCATGGGTATTGATACATAACCCTTTAGTTTACCTGCATATTCCCTATGAGTAAGGGGCATGATGGTGGGGCTTCCATAGTTCCATTTGATGAACATAGTTTGGGTCATGATCTAGAAGAGCTTTAACTTGTCCCCAAGCAATTTCACAAATGATTATGTTGTTGGATCATGACTTTGGAATGGTCTAAGGGAAATCCCTAAAATGCTATCTCCCTCAGAATCATTGATAAATGGGCTTCATAGGGTAAGATCCTACTGGTTGAGGACATCACTTCCTTTTTCTGTGTCAATTATATTTATTAAAACCCTATATTTATTGTAATCTTATGATCATTTTTCATCGATTATATTATTAATGGTAGAGATACATAATGGTATTTTAAATCCAATTAGATATAGAAAATCAAAATAGGTGAATCTATTTTCTATAACTATATTAATTAATAGAAAAATTAATTAAAACAATATGGGAAATTTTATTTATAATAGTAAGGGCCATTAAAATCTTCCCCCCTTTATTAATTTCACCATAAAAAATTTCCTTTTCCAACACTAAAATAGATAAGCGTAACAATTATTCAACACCTCCTCCAGTTACCATGTTTCTTCTTCAAACTTGTGATATATCCAAAACACTTTGACGAGGTGCATTGTGTTATTTTGTAGATCATTTTCTCTAGATTTAATATCTTCAATGACTATTCATCATTAGAAAGCTAATTTTCTAGTGTCACAACCTCTGGATTGAGTACATGTGAGAAGTCTTGTATTTACTTTCTCAAGAGTGATAAATAGAATACATTATGTACTTAAGATACATTTCGTGGGAGTGATAGTTGATAGACCTATACTTCGATGTGATAAGGTATCTCAAAACAGTCGAATGTACCTTGGAATATTCTTTAACTTCTTCCCAAATATCATCACATTCATCCATTGATAAATATATAGGAATACAAAGTGTCCAATATCAAACTCTATGTCTCATTGATGATTATTAGAATAGCTCTTCTATCTACTCTAATCATCCTTTATGTGATATTGAGGGGTATTAACCTTCTCCACCATTTCCTTAACCATTTTGGAACTTAGAATCTTTCTCTCCCCAACATCATCCCAAAATGTCAATGTTCTACACTTTTTCCATTAAAGGGTTTCATATGAGCTATTTTGGATGCTCGAGTAAAAACTATTGTTGTAAGAGAATTCAACCAAAGGAATATGTCGGTCCCATCCACCATTCAAGTCCATGTAATATGGTCACAACATTTCTTATAGTGTCTGAATTGTCCACTCCCATTGGCCATCATTTTAAGGGTGATAGGCTGTATTGAAATTCAGCACAGTGTTTAGAGCATGTTGGATACTTTTCCCAAACATGGAGTTGAATCTATAATCTCAACCAAACACAAGTTGACAGTGGTTATCCATAAATCCAATCCACTTGTCTAATGTATATCTTTTCAAGTTGATACACTAAGAAATCCTTTCAAATCATAATGAGTTGTGCAGTATTTGTTCGATGATTCTTAACAAACCCAAAATCATTTTTTCCATTTGATATATTTTGAAGTCCAATGACAAATTCCATAGTAATGTTTTCATATTTCCTTGTTGGTATGGGTAATGGTTTCATCATCCCCAAATAATAATTCCTTTTAGCCTTCAAATCCTGACATACAAGGCACTTTGATGTATAATTAGAAACCTCTTTCTTCATGTTGTCCCCCTAATATGCTTTTGGATATCTCACTTCGTCTTTGTGTTTCTTGGGTGAATAAAGAAATTCAAACTATGTGCATCATCCAATAGTTCATTCATTAACTCTGGATTTTATGAAACACATATTGTTGAACCAAATCTCACAATTTCTTCTTAATTAACATTGAACTCCATAGATTTCTCTTTCCTTATAATTTCTCGTCTCTTCTAAATTCACAAATCATTTTTTTGGGCATATGTTAACCCTCTAAAAAGAGACGATTGAGCAATATTTTGTGACATGATTGATGATATTTATTTATTTATTTTTCCCATGTGAATAATCTTATAATCTAAGATGGTAATATATTTATTAATTCAAATTTATGATATAATTTCTATATCCTCTCATTGTAGATCATCTTCCACTTTATTTGTTTTCCCACAATCGTAGTGGATTGAGTAGTATAAATCTTCCAGGAGCTCTAACCATCTTCGATAACACATATTAAACTATTTTAACATGAATATATATTTTAAGATCATGTAATTAGTATATATCTAACACTTCTCCACATAGAGATTATTTTTAAATATTTTTAACATGAAGATCACAACTAAAAAATCTAGATCAATAATTGGATAGTTTTTTCTCATGAATTTTCAACTAACTTGAAGCATAGGCTATGAATTTTTCAATCTGCGTTAACAGACAACCTAATATTTTATTTGAGGAATCAGTGAATATTACGAAATGTTATCCAGTAGCGGGTAGTGTGTGAATAGGGGATGTGATAATCTTTCTTTTCAATTACATTAATATTTTCTTCACATTCATTATTCCAAGATAACTTGACTCACTTCCTATATATATTGGTAAAGGGGTTTTTAATCATGAGAAATTTCTCACAAATCGGCAATAATACAAAGATAATCCAAAGAAAATATGGATATCTGTAACTGATGTTGGCCTCATTCATCTTTCAATTTCATTTTTCATTGAAGGATCCATAGATATCCCATTTCTTGTCATGATATTCCCCAAGTATGAGACACATTTCAACTCAAACTCACACCTGTTGTACTTTTCATAAAGATTTCTGAATCATTAATGATCTTGAAAGGCATAACTATGAACTCATAGTGCCCATACATTGTAAAAAAAGCGATATTGGGTATATATTCCTTCTTCATCCTTATTTGATAATATCCCAATCAAAGATTCACATTTGAGAGGTATTATACTACACTTAGCTGGTTGAAAAAGTCATCAATCCATGGAAAATGATACTTGTTCTTAATCGTGATCTTGTTGAGCTCGTGATAATCAATGAAAAGAAACTTTGAACCATCATTTATCATGATGAATAAACTATTTCACCCTATGTTAAAGCACTTGGGAATATGAACCCTTTATACAGATTATTCTATAAATATTTCATGTTCTACTCAATTTACAAAAATATCCATTCTATAATGATTATTGTATATTGTAAATTCCCTAAGTATATGATCAATGAAAATTCAACCTATCATCAGGGAAAATGTCTAGACAATTCTTTAGGAAAACCATTAGTATATTCCCTCACAATAGGCATGTCGTTGAAATGTCTCTTTCCTTAGACTCAATCATTTGAGCTATATATACTTTCTACGAGAGTAATATTATCCATTATTAAGATGATAGTTCAAAATAATAATTATCCCCCTCCATGAACTTGTATATAATCTGGGGTTTATTCACCAGATGAAGGGGGATTTTCTTCTCATGTAATTTTTTGTTGGATTTATATGGGGAAAACCAATCCACACCTATAGTTGCATGAAATTATACCAATGGAAGTATGAAACGGTTCATCGGGAAGTTCAGCCCACAAATATTGATAGGGGAGGAGTTATATAATTGGAAGGAAATAATTTCCCCATTTTTCATCAGTACTGACATCTCTACTTCTATGATTTGTAGTGGTGTTTGGATAGTTCTACTAAACATTCATGATATGAAGGAATGTTTTGAACTTTGGATTATAACCCTACCTTTAAATATTTTATTCTAGTTATACATCATCCAATATTTACTTAGGGATGATTATTTTTAAACTATTAAACACATAAAGGGTAATCCAATGACATTAAAGGGATAATGTATAAATTACATTTATTTTTTTAACTTATGAATTTCCAGGCTTCGATCAATGTTAACCATGATCTATTTCATAAAATGTATTCTTGTGGTCTTTTTTCCAATAATAATTGTTCATAACAATATTATTAATTTAAAAAATCATATCTCTTTTTAGTTTTAATCCAGGTATGCAGTATGGACCATTTTCATGTACTATATTACCCTGGGTTAGGCATGGAACATCTGGTCGGAGTTGTTACCCCTAGGTACATCAGTGCCAGAACCACATCCACAAGTAGTATCTAGAGAGGGAGGTATTTTATTGATAAACCACAAAATTTATACATACCTAAATTTATGAATTTTTTCTTATACATAGTCTTATCCCTCAGCATTTTTCTAGAGTCCTCTAATCCTATGGATTTATCTAGAGTTTTCTAATTCCAATCCAAAAAATAATGAAACCTTCCGTCCCATACTATATATAACAACCTTGCTATTAATTTAAAATTTAAACAGGATTTATTATATAAAATTATACATAACATGACCCAGAAGATCAATTGGTCTTGTGTGTTTAGAAAATTAGGTACATTACATGACATCTTAAAACATGAAAAACAACATCTTTATCGGAAACTTCTTTAATATGATCCAAACATTCCATTGTACTTAACACTACATCAGATAACCCGAGGACATCCATAAGAAAGGGGTGAGATATAATTCCCATTAAGGGAATAATAAAGTAATAACTTGAAGAATATAATATATTTTAGGCAATAGGTATATCAATGGAGAATAGAAATAACATGAATAATAAGTAATATATAACATGATAATCATAACATGGAAAATGTGGAAACAACTTAAAACTCGGCATCATAAACATAGGTAAAGGATAAACCCACCAAGACTTAATGGTGGGAAAAGTCCCATAATGTAATTAGGTAAACCCCCTATCTGAATGTGATGTATCATGATACCAAACATTATCCAATTCATTGGAGTGCTCTATATTTCTGGGCATACACATCATTTTAATTTTATTCTCAGGATTAAGTGTGCCACATAAATCATTCAAAATGGATTCATTCATCATAATAATTTATTCAACAGTCAAGGAGTGTGTAATACATACATGAATTTCCCCAATCAAATAATTATATATGTATAAAGGTGAGTACCCATGATATAAAATGGGCATGGTATTCACTACACTGTTTTTTTTGGAATGGAAAATAATGGTACAATTTCGGCAGCATAACAACTTCACATTAAAATTCATAAAATTGGTTTCTAAGAGAAAAAGGGGTATCTAATCATTTAAATATGAAATATATAGTAATATGGACATGTAAATATATTTCCCAAAATAGGGGATTGAAAAAAGAAGGCTAAATATAATAAAGAAACTTGAAGAAAGCGAAGAAGGGTAAGAACCCATTCTTGAATGTGTGACTCCAAAAGCTTGGGAGGGGCTTATTAAATGATTGTGGGTGCCATGAGAGAACTCTAGAGAGTGTAGGGAAAATTTTGGATATTCTCCAAGGATTTTAAGTGAAGATAAATGGGGGATGGGTGGGTTTATATAGGAAAGGAGGGGGATTTTGTTATTATTTAGGATTTGGACTCTACATAATAAAATATCGAAAAAAACCATACCATGATTTTTCCATTGGTTTCTACTAAATGGGAGTTTTTAACTAAATTTTATAATTACAAGGGCCAAAATTATTAATTTATTACCATTGGTGATGTGGAGGTGAGTAACACTCTTAAATAAATGATTATAAAATCATATAATATATTATAACTATTGGAGGATTCATAATGGATTTAAAAAATAAATCCAATAAAAAAAATATATTATTTAAAATCTAAAACATATATTTGGCATAGATCCTATTTATATTACTTATTAAATCACTTCTGGGTCATTGTGTGATCATAAAACAAAAATTATATTTATAATGTATTTAATTTTTATATGAAAATTTGACTTGTTGGAAATTTTAAAAAATTCAACATTTTATAAATTTGATTCCCTAATTTTAAATATAAAATTAATTTTTTCTTAATAATTGTATAAATATTTGAATTTTTAATTTTAAAATAAAATCAATAATTTATTAAAAATGACGTGTTTTTTTAAAATAAATTTTTTTTGAACCCTTATAAAAATTACATTCAACTTCATAAAAATTATATTGTCATTTATATTTAATAAAAAATATTTTATAGTAATATTGTATTAAAATATTATTTATTTAAAAAATACATTAATTAATTAAATTAGATATCTTAATTAACCAAAAAAACTATTTTTGTTTTATTGATTCAAATTAAAAATCATTTATAACATAACAATAATATAATGAAAATATTTTCATTAATATAAAAAAAATTAATAATTTATATTGATAGGGTCTTAATAAATATCCTTTTAATACACCCTCATACACCCTATGAGTATGGTGTGTGTTGGTGGGGCTTTCTTGGGGTCATTCTGAAAACATAATTTGGGTCGTGATCCTGATGAGCATGAAATTCTCCCACAAACAGTTTCAATCATGCTTATGTTGTTACATATCATATTGGGATTATTCTATGGAAAGACAATAAATGTTATATCCCTAAATAAATATAATAAATGGGCTTTATAGGGTATATTCGTATATATTGAGGCCATCAATTCCTTTTTCTATGTCAATTGGATTTATTAAAACCCTATATTTATACAAATCGTGTGATCACCATTCAACGACTATATTATCAATGGTAATAAAACTTAACGGTATTTTAAATACAATTAGATATTTAAAAAATAAAATTTCAGGTGTTTTATATAACTATATTACTTAATAAGACAAATAATTTTAATAAGAAGGGGGTATAATTTATAATAGTTCAGGTCATTGTAGTATTTTTATTTTTCCTTTTTGTTTTTTATTTATGATTCTCCCTTAATCCACCACACTTGAATAAGATGACCCAAATGCCTCATGGGGGATTTCTTCCTCCTAATATCCCCCGTCATGGATTCTAGGTCATTCCTTTGGGGTTTTTCATCCAGAACAAGATGCCTAAGTACCTCTTCTCTCTTCCTCTTATTTTCTCTCTTTTTATCCAATCCTTCAAACCCTAATGTCCACGCATGCGACATTTTCTTAGCTAGAGTTTCAAGGATTTAAGGATTTTGGTTAGTATTGGTTGTTTCACATAGTACGAGTAACTTTTAGGTGGATTAATTTGAAGGCAACAAGGTTCTTCCACATGAGTTTTGTGTTTCCATTACATTTCATTTTATTCAAGAGTTATATTATTTCTTGACCTTTCAAAATTAATTTTTTGGCAAAGATAATCACATTGTGGATTATCTAGGAATTGTTTTCTAAATTTTTCATCGAAATTTATTGATTTTGATGTAGAAAATGGGTGGGATATCATTCTTGAAATGGTATCATGATGCGAGATAGTATTTTATGAACTCACCATGTTTGATAAAATGACATGGTATGTTTTCTCAAAGAAAAAAACTTTTGGGGTGTTTTAATAAAAAACTGGTTTTGAAAGTTGGTTTCATTTTTAATAAAATATGAATTTAATATTTTAAGGGTGATTTGGATTTATAAAGGAAATTGAAATTTCTCTTGCATTGTGTTGTTGTCCTTGTCAATGTTTATTCTTTCTTTTAGAATTATTTATGAATTCCCAATTTTTTTATAAAATCGTATTTCCAATTATATATTTCATATGTATAAAACTAAAATCATAATTAGCACTTTGTGATGTGATATTTATCATACTCTTGATGAACTTCCATGTCTAGTTAATGATGTTGTGATATCGATGTCATGGATTCTTAACTGTGAGATTCATGATGATATCATGTGTTGGGGATCATATCAAGGGAATTGGGAGTTGGGATGGCCTTGATTGTGGTGTTATTCCTAATGTAATTTTATTCTTCATATGACGAAATTATTTTATCATGAACCACCTCTGTTTATTATTCCATGGGAAAACCAAGGTTACTTTGTGCGGGGTAGTGTGACAGTGTTGGCTAGTTATGGTTTATCATAGACTAGACCCATTTAGTTGTACATACCAAATTGATTTGGGGTATATCACTGAGGATACTTATTAAAGTGAATCAATGTATGGGTGTTTGATCATTAACCCATTGGTAGTCAGGTCCACTTTATGATGACTTATAGTATTTTGTTAGTACTCATGGGGTTTTCATCATGATATGTATTTAAGTTATGATTTTTATTGAATTTTATAGCTTGTGATTTTATTCTTGTTTGTATATAATTTCTTGTTTTTTGATTCCTTTTTTTGTTTATCAAGGATATTGGTTTTTTTCATCCATTTTTTAGTATTATTGTAACCTTTATAGCTATATTCTATTATTGTAACCCTATTTTATTTCTTAATCTAAGTTGGGTGTGCGTTATATTTCAAAGGATAATGGGGGTACTATTTTTAAATGGTATGATTGTTTTAAAAAAGGATTTTGAATGATTTTAAACCTTTTGCAGGTTTAATTTTAAAAGCATGGAATTTAAAGGGAAATGTTTCGATTTATCAAAATGGTTTATTTCCAAAAGTGTAGTGTTTTGAGATAATGGCTTTGTTTCATTTTTATTAGGATTTATTTTTTATTAACCCCATTATTTTTAAATGGATTTGTAAATGTGAAACCTTATAGTGAAGTTAATTTTTTATAATTATTTTCCTCCAATGATTTTAAATAATGAATTAAAAATTTATTTTCCACACACTGTTTTAAAACTATGAAAATTATTTTCTTTAATAAATTTTTTGAAATGGACTCATTATTGTATCCTATTGGTTTTGGATCACAACCTTTATACTCAAAATGGTTTTATACAGTTTTCATGTCTTTTTTAGGTACATTCATGTATTTGATTTAGGTTGGATCTAGTGAAACCCTCTTTGGGAAGCGATTAGTGTTAGGATCATGGTGGTGACTCTATCATGACATGGAGATGTTGGTTAAAACATAGGTTTTTATAATTATTTTTCTTGATTTGGTTTTCAATTTTTTGGGTTTGTTTCACCCATTATTCATTCTATTTTTGGTGCAGTCTATAGATCTGTATTGAATGTTTATGTCTTTCCGGTGACTTTTGGGAATGTTCTTTCTCATTTATGTTATTCATTGTTTGGATTTATGTTTTTTCATCTTATTGAGGTTGAAACCAACCCGAATGGGTATTTCAAATACCCTTGAATCTTTTCAAATTTTTGGGGGGATTGAGCTGATACTTGGGTATATTGCAGGCCGGTTCAGGCATTAGTTTAGATGAAAACCTGATTTGGTTCATTAAAATTCATAAACCCAAGAGTTTTACCATGGTAAGACTTTGTTTTTTATTAATAATATAGATGGATCTATATGTTAGGACATAAATTATGTAAAAATAAATTTCATCACTTTAAAAAACAAGTTTCATCTACCCCACACAGATGAATTGTTTTAATAATTTGAAGGATATCATTTTTCCAATATTAATATTCCTTGGTGTATCAATAATAATAAATAAATAAGGAATATATTAAAATATTAAACTTCATAAGAGTTTTGGAAATTATTAATTTACTTTAATTCCCTTTGGATTTACTAATTCACTAATTATTTTTATCGATATGGTGATTAGAGCATTCCAGGGTTATCTCGATAATTTCATTACCTTATTTATTAGTAATATCATGGTATAATTTAAATGTTGTTATGACTATAATATTCATTTGTGAATAATTATAAAGAATCTTAGATAAAATGAGTTATATATAAAATTTATCAAATGCAAATTTTGGATTCGGGATGTTTATTTTTCTAAACATGTTTTTTCTAATGATGAAACATCAGTCGATCCTTCAAAGATAAAGGTAGTGATAGAATGAATAACACCAATGAATATAATCATGGTATGTAGTTTCATTGGATTAAAAAGATACTATAGATGATTTGTTCAAATTATTTCTTAATTAGCTAACTTGTTATCTATGTTGACTTATAATGAAGATAACTTCATATGGTTAGAAGAATATAAATAATGTTTTAAAGAATTAAAGAGGATACTCTTAAATGAAAAAATATTTAATTTACCTTATGGAAATTATGGTTTTGTGACATATAGTGATTCATCAAAGAAGGATCTTTGATGTTTCCTTTTATAGAATAATAGAGTTTTTGCATATACATTAATGAAATTAAAGATTCAGTAAAAAAATTATCCATCCCATGATATTGAGTTGCTAGCTCTAATATTTTCATTGAATATATAGAGGAATTACCTTTATAGAAAAAATTTATGATATATATGGACCCCCAAATATTTAAATAATTCTTCCCATGAAATATCTCATTGTGAGGAAATAGTGATGGATATAACAACTCAAGGATTATGATTTACCAATACACTACCACACCAGGAAGGAAAATAAGGTTGTTGATGCATTGAGTGGAAAAATCATGGAGTTTTGACAAAAATGATGATTCAGAAGTATTATATATTAATTGATTTATTAAATATGTATGTGTAAATATAAATAAAGTGGAAACATCACATCTATTGCAAATGATTTTTAAATTTCCCATATTAGAGAAACATTTTTTCCAACTTGATGATAATGATATTCAAAATAAAATAAAAGTCCATAATGATGGGGGAGTTAGTAGACATCATATATGAATATGGTATATTGAAATTTGAAAATATGATATGTGTTATATCTATTTATTAGTTAAAAAGGGAATTATTGTAGGAATTTCACAGCTTGAATTTCTCTATATCCCATGGCTGCACAAAAATGTATCAGGATATGAAGGAAATGTTTTGGTAGGATAAAATGAAATGGGAAATTTTTTACCATGTTTCAAGATTATTTGTTTTTGAATAGTGAATATATGATAGAGAAAATTATAAAGTATTCTTGCAACCTCTACCTATTTCTATGTTGAAATGTGATGAAATTATAATGGAATTTGTCACTGTATTACAAAAAATACTATAAATAATGAGTCCATATGGGTTATTGTTGATCGTATTACATATTTAACACATTTCTTCACAATAAGGTATGATATACATCTCTATCACCCCATATGTGTGTATATTAATGAAGTTGTGAGACTTCATAGTTCACCACATTGATTGTATCATATTGTAACCCACAATTTAAATCAAATTATATAAGATTCTTTTTAAGGATTTCAAAACAAAAATAAATTTGAGAAATTCTTTCATCCTCAGATAGTTGGAAAGTATAAAAGGAATATTAAATCAATAGTAGACATTTTGATGTCATATTTACTTGAATTTCAAGGTAGGTGGGATTAGTATTTACCTTTGGTAAAATTTTCATTAAATAATATTTTGCATTTGAGCATTA
This sequence comes from Viscum album, assembly GCA_963277665.1. Lineage (NCBI taxonomy): Eukaryota > Viridiplantae > Streptophyta > Magnoliopsida > Santalales > Viscaceae > Viscum > Viscum album. The sequence goes on along the minus strand of OY728157.1, from coordinate 1,265,492,689 downwards.
AAATGGAACCATATAATGTTGTTGTATAGGAGAAGATTTTGTACACAAAGTTTTTGGGAAGAAGTTGGTGAACGAATCTTTTTTGACCCAAACATTTTGAGGAGACAGTGGTGAATGTGAAGACAATTCAAAGTCATATCAAGGGAATTGAAAGTAAGAAAAAGTGTTACTATGATATATAACAACCCTACTATTTATTTAACAATTAAAAATGATTTTTTACATAAAATTAAACTTATTATAAACCAGAAGATTGAGAGGAATAGTGTATTTAGTAAATTAGGTACATTACACATTAACATAAAACATGAAAAATTACAATTTTTTTTATTTTTTTAACATGATAAAAAAATTCCTTTATACTTTACTCTTTATGGTATAACTTGAGGACATACATAAGAATGGGATGATCTATAAAGCCAAGTAAGGGAATAAAAAAATCATAACATGAAGATGAAAATAAATGTTATACAACTGATATGTCAATTGAGCATAATTGGAACATATATAATATGGTATGACATGGCATGATGATCATAACAACGAAAATATGGAAACAAAGTAAACCAATGCATCATAAACATAATTCAAGACAAAATCCACCAAGAATTCATGGTACAAAAATTACCCCAAAAGAATATGTTACAACATTGTCCCAACATAATATATCATGATTCTATACATTACCCAATGCATTGGAGTTCTATATAATTCTGGGCACACCCATCCCATTTAATTCATTCTCATGATTAAGTGTGCCACATAGGTCAATCACCATGGATTCATTCATCATAATAATTTATTCAATGATCAATGAGTGTGGAATAAATAAATTTAAGTCCCCAATAAAATAAGTAAATGTGTATAAAAGTGAATACCCATGATATAAAATGGTCATGGTATTCACTACACAATTGTTTTGGAATGGAAAATTGCGGTGCAATTTAGGTGGCACAATGACATCACATAGAAATTCATAAAATGGGTTAATGAGAGAGAAAATGGTATCTCATAATTTATATATTAAATGGTTAGTGATATGTATATGGAAAGACATGTCCCAAAATAATGAACTAGAAAAGAAGGCATAACATAATAAAGAAACTTGAAGAAAGAGGAGAAAGGAAAGAACCCTTACTTGAATATGTGACTCTAAAGTCTTGGGAGGGGCTTATTGAAAGCTTGGGGAACCATAGGAGGACTCCATGTATTTAAGGTAAGAGTTTGGATGTGCTCCAAGGAGTTTCAGTTAATAAAAATGGTGGATTGGTTGTGTTTAAATAGAAAAATAGAGGTATTTATTTATTATTTAGGTTTTGGACTCTAAATAATAAAATATCCCAAACCAAAAACCATCTCATGGTTTTTTCCCATGTTTTATACAATATGGGAGTGGTTTAAATTATTTTTTATGTCCAGGGTCATAAATTATTAAAATATTACTATTTTTTTGGAGAGGAGTCACACTCTTAATGATATGATTTTAAAATCATAAAAAATATTATGACTCGTGGAGGATTCATAATTGATTGAAAAAATAAATCAAATAAAATTAAAATCACATTGGTTTATATTTAAAACATTTAATTGGTCATGGATTTTATTTATATTAATTATTACATCACTTTTGGGTCATTATGATTTCATAAAACACAAATTATTTTTATGAGATATTTTATTTTTACAATGATGTTCAACCATATCAAAAAATTACAAAAAATTAACCATTGGGTAATTTCAACATCATAATTCAGAAAATAATGATCATTTTATTAAAATAATTTTATAACTTTGAGAATATTTACTTTAAAAATAAAAACCAACATTTATAGAAAGTTATGGGGTTTTGACAATAACATTTTTTAAAACCCTTATAAAAATTACATTTGACTTGATAAAAATTATATTAAATTTTGAATTTTATAATTATATTAAAAAATTATTTATTTCAAGATTCCAATAAATCATAAATTCATTAAATGAATTTTAAAACTAATAAAAAAAATACAATTTGACATTTTAAAATAATTTACAAATTAACAATAAATGTAAATACCTGGAAATTACAATGAATTTTGTTCGTAAAAACTTTGAAATTTTACGAGTCTGCAGTTTCTGACGGCACCTGATTCCGAGGCCGGTGTGCCCAGAATCAATTTCTGAATTTCATTCAAGGTATGTTCAATAAACGTACGTGTGGGTTTTTCAATCTTTTGAACTGGTGCTCAGAATTGAAATCTGAGGGCACCGATGAACTCGCAACACCAATATTCGCTTAAGAGCACCTTTACCACTGTTGTGTTTTATGCAGGTTGAAAGTTATATTTTGGGGATTTATCTTAAATTAAATAAAATTGTGGTGATAACAAATTTTATTTTTAGAGGTGGTTATTTCCTCCAAGAGGAAGTTAGGGGTGATTCCCACACCCCACATAACCTCCCATGTGAGGATTTAGTGTGGTGGGGCCCACACGAACCCAAACCTTTTCACCTCCCCTCAACTCCCTTGAACTCCCCATTAACACCCCCCTTTTAATGTGAACTCTTCACCTCCTCTTAATTAATGCCAACAACTTGGTTTAATTAACTGCCACCTTTAATTAATTTTTGAATTCATTTGAATCAATTTGAATTGCATGGAATTTCTATTAAAGTTGGGTAGCTTTTATAATTTTGGGTTGGAAAATATTTTGGTGAAGAAACACCTGATGAATTAGAATAAGGGGTTCCTCCCTCGACAAAGAACACCGTTCTTCAACGAAGAATATCACCGATGAGGAACACGATGTCACCAACAACGCTTCTTCTTCAGACGCACCCCAACGTCAATGAAATCGACTTCCTTTATCCACGACGCATGAACTTCGTGACGCTTGCCTTCAGTGACTCGTTGATGTGCTTCGTTCTTGAAAATCGAGGTAGGGGTTTGTACAATATTAAGTGAATATTTTACACCCCGTTCTTCATTGAATTTCTGGTTTGTCTTCGGCCTTATTTTATCGCCCAACGCAGAGGGCGCATGTTGAAAAAACATGGCCTGACGACCCTCTGATGGTTTTGGAATATTTTGATGGTGGCAATCAGAGGTGATGTCGACCGGAGAAAGTGGCGGTCGTGTGCCGGCCACGTAGAGAAGAACCGCGACCCTCATCCGCGGGCCGCTCGGCCAAAGAATAACCGGCCTGTCAGAGCCAGTCTGATAGAGAGACCGCGGTTCCACAAGGGGTGCTGGACTGCAGAGGACCGTGGCCCACACTTTGCGGGCCTCTTCGATGGCGAACCGGTCGGGATGAAGGCTGTGGTGCCACCTGGCGCCACCTGCGGAGGACAGTGGACTGCCCGAGCAGGGTGCTCGCGCTGGTGAATAACAGTCGGGTTCGATCGGCCGGATAAAAGGGGAGGTGTCGCTCGATGCCTCTGGTTCGGGAACCCCCCCTCGCACCGCTCGGCCAGCTGGGTCGAGCCGCAGCTAGCGACGTGTCGGGCCACGCCACGTCGGGTCGGGTAGTGCCCTACCCGGCCGCGCCGTGCCCTTCGGGGACAGGCCGCGCCACGCTAGGCAAGGCCGCACCCCATCAGGCTGGGCCATGCCCCACCAGGCCAAGCCGCATGCCAACGAGCCAGGCCGACCAACTAGCAGGGTCTGACCCACCGAACCAGCCTGGGCCGTCCCGCGAACCCACTAGGCTAGACGGGCCTGGCTTGTTTCCCTTAAACTTGATTAACTTTAAGACCGTATGACCAATTAATGCGCCGTCTGCGGCACTGGTGTCCTCGTGATGAGACAGTCATTATTTGACACTATAACTGAGTTTTAGGAAACTTTGGAAAATGGCCAGTTTTGGAATGAGCGCAATTTCAACAGGCCCCCTGGAACGGAAATGTCAATATCTCTCAGACCAGGCGTCCGATGGATGTGTTGTCTGTCGCGTTGGGTTCCTATTGATGAGATGGAACTTTGGGATACATCAAATCTATACTTTGTGATAGTTGATGTATCATACCCTTGGCATGAGGAGGAGACCCTCCCAGAATTGACCGTGTTGTGTGCGGGAACCCTAGATATAGATGAATCTACGATGACCTCCGTACTAGGATCCTCCGTGGGTTCGATGATGCCGACTACCGGTCTAGGATCCTCCATGGGTTCGACGATGAAGTCTTCTATACTAGAATCCTCCATTGGTTTGACAACGATGACAACTGTACTTGTATCTTAAGTGGGTCTGACAGTTTGACTTATGTCCTTGTATCCAGAGTGGGTCCGACAGAGTAGCTAGTCTAGTATCCTACGTGGGTCCGATGGCTTAGCTGGTCTAGTAACCTATGTGGGCCTGACAGCATAGATGAATCGGTCACTACATCTGATCATCTATATCGCTATACGAAAGATGTATATCTGTGTGAGTGTATTCTTGACTTTCAATCATTATAATCGATGTGATTGACTCCTTTCCTTTGTGGATCTAGTTTTGCTTGGGCTCGAGAGTTGGAGCCAAACTAAGATTGATAACTTAGGTATATGTATGTGAATATACCTAAGTAGGGTTGTTTGATACTTCTTGATTGTATCTTTCTTATGTGGTTTGTCCTTCTTGGATTTTGGGAGACATTCAGTGGTCTCAGGGTCCCTATTGAGTATTATATACTCACCCCTACACATGTTATGCTCGCACTACGTTGTGTTGGATGCCGACGATGGATAGGACTGATCGAGGTGGAGGCCTGTAGAGCTGGATGGTACCCAGAGGTAGACCACTTGGCGAGACGTACACGAAGCAGATGGCCGGACCGGAGGTGCTGTGGTGTCCATCTTTACCCACTCTTCAGGTGTGAATCCTGGAGGATGACTTAGTAGTTGCTGTTATACTTTACTGCAAATGTACTGGCTTTTACGTTGTATTGTACTTACTATTGGGATGGTATTTCCATCCCCATTCCTTTCAGCAATTAATTTTTTATTCAGTATTACTTAGTGATTTCTTCTTTTACATACTCTATTTTGGTTGTTTAACTTTATAAAGGCAATGCCTTCCCTTTTTATTAGAATTTTTTCCTTTTTTGCTAGTCGCCAGCCCTGGCCTATGGAAGGAGGGATTGGGGTAGTCACAGCATGGGCCCCGAGGACGGGTCGTGAAAATTTTTTATTAGAGGAGTCGGTTCTAGCACAGAACTCAAGACTCTGATCATTATTTTCTATGAAGAAATAATGTTAAGAGTATTGAGTCTGGTTTTAATTCCAGGGAGTTCAGTGTTGCTGAGGCGACCGACGTATCCATCCACCAGGAGCTAGATCTCTGAATTCTGACTTAGTGCAAGAAAACACTAATTGTGTGTGTGTGTGTATCCTTTGAAAATGTTTTCTTCATGATTACTTTGTGTCGTATCACCAGGTATACTGTTTAAACTGTGGCACACCTATTCCTTTTCAGGGTGGCCCCACAAAGGAAGCTAGCTAGGGTTCTGAGTTATGTACGAGATGGTAGCCCCCTGAGCGACGAGGCCTCGGTGCATGGCCCCATCACAGCGGAGGCACCAGCGGTACCAATACCTGATGGGCCACCGATACCACCAGCTACACCAACAGAGTGTGCACGCTGCCTGAGTGCGTTGCATGAGTTTTAGCGATAGAGGACACCCAGGTTCTTGGAAGAGATGGACCCCCAATTCGCTGAGGATTGGCTGGAGGCTATTTTCAGAGTGTTAATATTGGTAGGGACACCAGCCAACCTCATGGTGATCCTTTCCGCGAGTCTCCTGCATTCAGTGGTAGGCGGATGGTGGTGCTTGATGCTCTAGGTGCATAACGAAGAATCATTACTTTGGACAGACTATGAGAGTCTCTTCCGCTCAGAGTTTTTTTAGCCACCCTGCATGCAGTGCGGATTCAGGAGTTACTTCATTTACAGAAGGGCAACATGACAGTAGATCAGTACTCAGCGAGGTTCACTGACCTCTCATGATACTCCAGGGACATGGTACGAGACCCATTGTTCTGGTCCCGAACCTTTGATCATGGACTCAGACATGAGATTAGGGCTTCAATGATCTCCCTCAACATCCTGACGCAGGCGGGGGTGCTAGAGAGAGCCCTTCTAGTGGAGAGTTTTCTCGCTGAGCAGTCACTAGCGGCGAGACCCCTCCGCAGGACGACACGTAGCGGAGTCTTCTGCAGTCGGCAATAGACAGTTGACACAGAGGTCCAATCGGACCAGGCCATCAGGTTGGAAACCTCAAGATACATGTTCGGTTGAGCGGGGCACAGGAAACATAGCTAGCCATTTGAGGAGCAGGCAGTGCTATGCATGTTGCGGGCCAAGACACATGTATCGAGACTGCCCGATCCGCCCTGTAGATGACAAGCAGGAAGTAGCGGGACCTCCAAGGTAGAGGGAGAGGTTCAACCATGGTGGTCCACTGAGAGTAGGAGGACGTGGCAGAGGAGATGGCTGAGCAGTAGGTGGTAGACGATGTTTCAAGGCCCTACCACCACCACCAGGAGGTCCACCCCGACCGTAGAGAACGGGTGGATAGGGGAGAGCTCATCTTCCGGGATCTGAGGACTATAACCATAATTCTACGGGAGTAGGTGGGCAGGAGTGGGACTAGATCCAGGAATAGAGACTTTTGTTCATGATTCTTCTAGCTTTGTTGATGTTGTTGTTTTCAGATTCTTTTTGTATTTGGACTTTGAGTTGTAGTAATAAAAGACACTGTTCCATGTGATGTTTTTTTCTAAATTTTTGTATTTTTGATACTGAGAGGTTCTTGTTAAAACCATTGTCTTGACCCTCATATTTGAGATTCGTACTAGAGGATACCCAGTGACCACACACTGCTGCCGACAGTGTGACTCAACCCTTGGAGGCGAGAGAAACATTGAATCTCTTGGTTGTATCGTCAAGAACTTATGACATCATCCATAGCATGAAATACCATTCATGTCAGGATTTACTGTATTAGGCATTGAACGTGGTTCATCCAAAAGATGAGGCAAGATTTCTCTTCTCGACAAAGGAGAAATCTTAGCAGCTTTTGTAGGAAGTAAGAGAAAAAGGGTGTAGTCGAGTTCTTTATAAATGGATAGTCACACCCATAGTTCTTAGAGAAAAAGGTTTAAGGTTTACTCTAATATCAAAAGTCTCAGGTGTGTATTCTCATAGAAGGACCACGACCTTAGTCGGTGATGTTGGTTTGAGTTCCTCCGAGACTATGACTTTGTGATAGTCTATACTCATGGGAAGAAGAACGTTGTAGCAGATGATCTTAGCATGAGAACTGGAATTCAGTTGCTAGGATAGGCGAGGAAGCAGCTAGCCACATTGCAGATATCCTTTGTGGATATAGATGCATCAGCCTTTCTACAGAGTCTCACAGTCACTCCCCCAAGTCTTCAGCGAGTCAGAGAGGTGCATCATGGGGATGTTGACTGCGAGACAGGACGTGCTCAGATATCCTCAGGGCTGGCACCCGAAGGACTTTATGAATGTGGGGAGAACGTTATCCTCTTAAGGGGGCATACCATGGTACTAGTTGCACTACAAGAGGAGGTGATGAGTGAGTTCCACACTTCCCCTCTAGCCTTACATCCAGAAGTTGCGAAGATGTATCAGGACCTCATATGACAGCACTTGTGGCCGGGTATGAAGAAGGATGTAGTAGAGTTTGTATTATGATGCCTCACTTGTCAGCAAGTGAAGGTAGATCACTACATTCTACCAGTCATGGTAAAGCCCTTAGAAGTCATAGAGTGGATGTGGGACGAGATATCCACAGATTCTGTGACGGGGCTTCAACATACATCCAGAGGACACAACCCAATCTGGGTGATTGTAGACTGACTCACAAAGTCGATCTACTTCCTACCGATCAGAGAGCAAGGCTCAGTAGAGATATTGGGATGGCTCAACATTCAGGAGATCGTACGACTTCATGGTGTTCCATCGTCTATCGTTTCCGATCGATATGCTCGATTCAATTCCTAGCTATAGAAGGGGTTACAGGAGGCAGTTGTGAAGTAGCTACATCTGAGCACCACTTTCCATCCTCAGACAGACGACCAGACAGAGGACCATTCAGACTCTCGAGGACATGCTCCGTTCTTGTGTCCTCAACTGTGGTCGCAACTGGGATGATCACTTACCCTTGGTGGAATTTTTGTATAACAACAATTACCACTCCACCATCGGGATGCCCCTTACGAGGCGTTGTATGGCCGACCATGCAGATCCCTACCATGCGGGGCTGACCCAGGGGAGTCAGCATTTATAGGACCAGAGATGGTTTAGGCTATGATGGAGAAGGTGTATATCCTCCATGACAATATGAAGATTACACAAAGCAGATAGAAGACCTATTCTAATAGGATACGGACACCACTGGAGTTCAAGGATGGAGACCACGTCTTCCTATAGGTCTCACCTCAACGAGGTATGTAGATATTTGGCCGAGGCGGCAAGTTGTCTCCTCGATTCATTGGACCTTTCCAGGTCCTCAGTAGAGTAGGTGAGGTGTCTTACCACCAGGCCCTTACGCCTTAGTTGCATTGGGTGCACGAAGTCTTCCACGTCTCTCAGCTGAGGAGATACATGGACTAACCGACCCACATCATCGATCACGGGGAGCTAGACATCAATGACATGGGGACATTAAAGGAGGTCCCGGTGGAGATCGAGGATCGAATGGAGCAAGTCCTACGTGGATGATCGGTTCCTATGGTGCGAGTTCATTGGCATCACGGGAACCTCCAAGAGAGCACATGGGAGTGGGAGGCACAAATATATGCTAAGTAACCTCATTTGTTTCCCTAGTCTATGTTTTAGCTTTACGGGGACGTAAAGTCCCTAGTTGGGGGTAATTTAAAGACCAAGAAATTTCAAGGAATTTTTTTCTTAAATTCTCTTAAATTTTACGAGTCTGTGGTTTATGACGGCAACTTATTCTGAGGCCTGTGTGCCCAGAATCAATCTCTGACGTTTTGTTTGAGTACGTTCAGTAAACGTACGTGCGTGTTTTTCTATCATTTGAACCATTGCTCAAAATTGAAATCTGAGGGCACCGATGAACTTGTAGCACTGATATTCTCTTAAGGGGACCCTTACCGCAGTTGTGTTTTATGCGGGTTAAAAGTTATATTTTGTGGATTTATCGTAAATTAAATAAAATTGTGGTGATAAAGAATTTTATTTTTAGAGGTGGTAATTTCCTCCAAGAGAATGTTAGGGGTGGGGCCCACACCCCAAATAACCTCCCATTGAGGATTTAGTGTGGTGGGGCCCATAAGAACCCAATAATTTTCACCTCCACTCAACTCCCTTAAACTCCCCATTAACACCCCCTTTTAATGTGAACTCATCACCTCCTCTTAATTAACGAAAACAACTAAGATTATTTAAATGCCACCAATAATTAATATTTGAATTCATTTGAATAAATTTGAATTGCATGGAAATTCTATTAAATTTGGGTAGATTTTATAATATTGTCTTGGAAATTATTTCGGTGGATAAACTTCTGATGAATTAGAAGAAGGTGTTCCTATCTTGACAAAGAACACCGTTCTTCAACAAAGAATATCTCCGACGAAGAACGTGAAGTCACCAATGACGCTTCTTCTTCAGAAGCACCCCGACGTCAACGAAATTGACATCCTTTTTCTACGATGCCCGACCATTGCGACGCTTGTCTTCCGTGACTCGTTGACGTGCTCCGTTCTTGTAAATCGAGGTAGGGGTTTCTACAATTTTAAGTGAATATTTTGTAACCCGTTCTTCGTTAACATTCTGGTTAGTTTTCGGCCTTATGTTATCACCTAACGTGGAGGGCGTGGTCCGAACAAACATGGCCCAACTTCCCTCCGATGGTTCTTTACTATTTTGGCATCGGAAATTAAAGGTGGTGGTGACCAGAGAAAGCGGCGGCCATGTGCCGGCCGCGTAGAGAAGAACGGCGGCCCGCATCCACGGTCCGCTAGGACAAATAAGAAGCAGCTGGCTGTATCCGGCTAGAAAAGGAGATCACAGTTCCACAAGGGGCGCCACGTTGTGGAGGACCACGACCAGCGCTGCGGGGGCCGCTTCAGCGGTCAACAGGCTGGCCGCCTGTCGGCTGGCACGAAGGCCACGACGCAACCTGGCACCTCGTGCAAAGGGTAGTGGAACGCCTAAGAAGACCACTCACACAGGTGAAGACCGGCCAGCTTCGACTGCCGGGATAGAAGGGGTGGCACCGCCAGTTCGGGAAACTGGGGGGGCACCCCCCCCCCCCCGCACCGCTCGGCCAGTCGGGCAGCCCCACGCTGGGTCGGGCTGCGCCCCTCCAGGCCGGGCCACACCCCACTGGGACGGGTCGCGCTCTAGTGGGCCAGGCTAAACCCCCAACTGGGTCAGACCCGCCGAACTAGGTTGGGCCAACCCGACAGCCCACTGGGCTTGACGGGCCAGGCCCATTTCACTTAAACTTGAATAACATGAAAACCGCACGACCGATCGATGCGCCGTCTGTGGCACTAGGATCTTAATGATGAGAATATCCTTTTGTGATACTCAACGTTATTATTGGATGACTTTAGAAAATGACTATGTTTGGAATGAGCGTCATTAAAACCGGGCCCCTGGAACGGAAAATCCAATATCTCTGAGACCGGGCGTCCAATTGATGTGCCATCTTTCATGTTGGTCTCCTTTTAACGAGACAGAAATTCGAGATACAACAACTCTAGACTTCGTGATAGTTGACGTTTTGAACCCTTGCCTCGAGGAGCGGACCCTACTGGAATCGAGCGTGATGTGTACAAGAACCCTAGAGTTGGTTGCATCTCCGATGACCTCTGTACTAGGATCCTCCATGGGTTCGATGAAGACTCCTTCCATACAGAAATCCTCTGTGGGTTCGACGGTGATGACAATTATACTTGTATCCTAAGTGGGTCTGACAGTTTCACTTCTGAACTTGTATCCTGAGTGGGTCCGATCGAGTAGCTGGTCTAGTATCCTACGTGGGTCAGAAAACATAGTTGGCCTAGTAACCTATGTGGGTCCGACATATTAGATGAATTAGTGACTACATCTAATCATCTCTTTCGCTATACGAAATATGAATACCTATGTGAGTTGAGTCTTGACTTTCAATCATTATAATCGATGTGATTGAATTCTTTCCTATGTGGACAGGGTTGTGCTTGGGCTCGAGAGTTGGATCCGAACTGAGATTGATAAATCATGTATAGGTCTAGAAATATACCTAAGTAGGTTTGTTTGATACTTAATGATTGTATCTTTCTTCTGTGTTTTGTCCTTCTTGGATTCTGGGAGACCTTTTGGGGTCTCAGAGATCCTACTGAGTATCGTATACTCACCTCTGCATGGGCTATGCCCGCACTACGTTGTGTTGGATGCAGACAACAGACAACACTGATCGAGGTGGAGGCTTGTAGAGCTGGATGGTACCCAGAGGTGGACCACTTGGCGAGACGTATACAGAGCGGAAGACCGGACCCAAGGTGCTGAGGAGGCCATATGTACCCACCCTTCAGGTGGGAATCCTGGATGATGAATCAGTTGTTGATGTTTTACTTTACTACAGATGTACAAGCTTTTCAGTTGTATTGTACTTACTATTGGGCTGGTATTTCCGACCCCTTTCCTTTCAAAACTTTATTTTTTATTCAGTATTAATCAGTGCTTTCTTCTGTTGCATACTCTCTTGTGTTTGTTTACCTTTATAAAGGCAATGCCTTCCCTTTTTATCGGGATTTACGCATTTGGTGCTAGTCATCAACCCCTAGCCTATGGAAGGCGGGCTTGAGGTAGTCACAACACGGGCCTTGAGGACGGGTCGTGAAAAATAATAGTAGGATTAAAATATATTCAACATTTTATAAAAAAAATGTACATATTACTATTTCTAGTGTCTTGATACATATCTCTTTAATACACCAGTATATTCCCTAATATTGAGGTGTGAGATGGTGGGGCATTCATAGGGCTATTCAGGGAACATGGTTTGGACTGTGATCTCGATGAGGTTGAACTTATCCCATAAATTGTTTTTATCATGATTAAGTTGATGGATATAAGCATGGGTTTTTGTCTATGAAAAAACCTAGAATTGATATGCCCCATGGCAGATCAGATAAATGGGCTTCTTAATCTGTGATACTACTAGTTGAGGCCATCAATTCCATTTTCTGTGACAATTGGATATGTTAAATCCCAATATATATACTAATCTTGTGATCAATGTTCAACAAATATATTATCAATGTTAATGATACTTAATAATCATTAAAATGCAATTAGATATAGAAAAACAAAATAAGGTCATGTGTTTTCTATGACAGAATTACATAAAAATAAATTTAATAAAAATGAAAGGGGAATTTTATTTATAACAGTTTGGGTAGTTACAATATTACCCCCTTTATAAATTTCACACACAAAATTTTATTTTCCCATACTAAAAAATATGAGGGTCACTCTGTTTCATCACATCCTCTAGTTCCCATGTTGCTTCTTAAAAATTCTGGTTTCACCAAAACACTTTGATGAGGGCATTGCATTACTTCAGAGAAATTTTTCTCTATGATCTAAGAACATAATCAACTTCTCTCTATATAAAAGATCATCATCCAATGGTACCACCACAAGATTGAGTACATACGACGGACCTAGTGTGTACTTTCTCAATAGGGATACATAGAATACATCATGTACATGAGATAGTTTTGGTGGTACTTCTAATCGATATGTCACTTCTCTAATGTGATGAAGGATCTCAAAAGGGATGATGTACCTTTGAAAAAGCTTTCCATTATTCTCAAATATCATAATATTCATCCATGGAGATATTTATAGGAATATTATTTCTCCAAAATCAATCTCCAGGTCTCATCGATGATTATCAGCCTAGACATTCTATCAACTTTAATCAACCCTCATGTGATTTTAAATGGTCTTAACCTTATCCACCATTTACACAAACATTTCAGGACCTAGATGTTTTCATTTCCCATCTTCATCCCAACATGATAGTGTTCTACACCTCATCCCATAAATTAATTCATAGAGATCCATATAGATTATGAAGTGGAAACTTTTCTTTTAAGAGAACTCAACTAGAGAAAGATGTTGATCCCACCCTACTTTGAAATTAATTGAGTATAGTCTCAACATTTCCTCAGGTATATGGATACTCCACTCATACTGACCATAAGTTTTAGAGTGATATACTATACTGAAGATCAGTTCAGTGTTTAGACCATGTTAGAGAATTTTTAAAAACATAGAGGTGAATCTTGGATGTCAATTATACATAATTGATAGCAGAACACCATATTTCCTTACCACTTATATGATGTATATCGGTGCTGGTATATCCAGTGATAAATACTCTTGAATCATAGTGAAGTGTGTAGTCTTTGTAAGATGAATCACAAAAACCCAGATAACATTATTTCCCTTGGATGTATTTTAATGTATGATGAAAAATTACATGCTAATATTTTCTCATTTCCATGTTGGTATGGAAAATAGTTTCATCATCCCCTTATAATTGTTCCTTTCATCCCTCGCTTTCTGACATACTAGGCACATTGATGTAAAATCAATGATATTATTCATCATGTTATCCCACCATTAGTTCTCTTAGAGATCTCGATACGTATTTTTTCCCCAGGTGAATAAATAATATTAATCTATGTGCATTACCTAATTGTTCATTATTTAACTCATAATTTTATTAAACATATATTATTGACCCAAATATCATAATTTATTCTTCATTAACAATGATCACCAAGGATTTCTATTTTTTAATATTATCCACTTTCTTCTGAATTCCCACATCATCTTTTTTAGCATAATTCATCCTTTCTAAAAGAAGATATTGAGAAATAATTTTGTAAAGGATTGATTATGTTCATTTCATTAAGATTCCCATGTACATGTTATTCAAAACCAAGAAGTTCAGATCCTTATCAATTCCCATTAATGATAGAATTGTTGGGTCTTTTCTACTTAGAGAATCTGTCATCTTATTTCTTTTACCAGTATGATAGTGGATTGAGAAGTCATAATACTTGATGAGTTCTTACCATATTCACTATCACATATTAATATATTTCTATGTTAATATATATTTGAGTCTCTTATGATCAGTATATATCTCACACTTCTCCCCACAGAGATAATGTTTTGACATTTTCAATGCAATGATCACAAATTCCAACTCAAGATCACACAAGGGATTGTTTTGCTCATGAATTTTCAACTACCTTGAGACATAGGCAATGAATTTGTGATTTTCATCAGTACACAGCCTAATAGATTCTTCAATGAATCCCTAAAAAATATGAAAACCTCTCCACTTGTGGGTAGTGTGATCCCCGGGGTAGTGATAAGCCTACAATTCAACTCATTAAATCTCTCTTCACATTCATAATTCCAAGAAAACATGAATCCCTTTCAATTTATTTTGGTAAGAGGGTTTAAAAATCCTGAGAAATTTTCCACAAATTAGTGATAATACCCACCTGACGCTAGGAAACTACGAATATCTATTCTTGATTTTGGCCTTAGGTATCCTTTGATTTCTTTTTAAATTGACGGATCCACATATATATCATTGCTTGTGATGATGTTCTCTAAGAATGAGACTTCATTCAAGAAGAACTCAAACTCTATATACATAGAATATGGGTTATTATTTTTCAAGGTATATAGAATAGTTCTAAGATGCACCTCATATTTTTCCATGGTTTTGGGGTATACTAGAATATCATTTTTAAAGACTACCATAAATTTGGTAAGGTAATATCTAAACAATATATTCCTCTATTCCATGTATATTTTTAGAGAATTATTGAGTCTGAATGGAATTAATATGAACTCATAGGGCCCATATCTTGTAAAAAATGTAGTATTGGGGAGATCTTTCTTCTTCACCCTTACTTCATAATAACCCGACCAAAGATCATCCTTGGAAAAGTATTGTGCTCCACATTTCTGATCAAAAAAGTCATTAATCTGATGAATTGATACATGTTATTTATCACAGTATTTATGAGCACATGAAAATAAATTCAATGGGGGCATTGACCCATACTTCTTCTTAAAGAAGAGGATTGATACACACCCATGGTGAAGCACTGGGGAATATGCACCCTTTATCCAGATTCTACTATTTTTGTTTCTTCAACTATTAAATTTACACAAAAACCATTCTATAAGGATTCATGGATATTTGAAATGAAATATGTATATGATTGATGGAAAATTAATCCTCTCGACTAGGAGAAAGACCAGAAAATTCCTCAAGAATCACATCAACATATTTCCTCATAATAGATTTGTCTTCAAGGATGACACTTTCCATAAACTCAATCATTTGAGCTAAATACTCTTTCTCATTGAGAAATAATATCCATGCATGTGAAGATGGTTCTAAATAAGATTTATCCTCCTCCTTACACTTATATATAATCTGGGATCGATTCACAATATGAAGAGTGATTTTATTATAGTGGCAATTTATATATCCTCTATATAGGGAAAGAAAATCTATGCCCATAATTGTATCAAATTCTAACCTAGGGAGTATAATAAGGTTCAGAAAGATTTTTATCACACAAATTTATATAGGGGAGGAGTTATATACTTGGTATTTAAAAATTTCCCCATTTTCCATTTTCATTGACATCTTTACTTCCATGATTTGTGGTGGCGTTTGAATAGTTTTAGTAATCTTTTGAGATATGAAGGAATGAGTAGAGCTATGGGTGATAAAAATACCTTTAACATTTTATGATTATGCTTCTACATTATATGATATAGAAATGGGGATGAATATTTGTAAACAATTATACACATAAAGGGTAATCAAATGAGAATAATAGGATAACTTATAAATTACATTTATTTCTTAATTAATGAATTTTTAGACATAAATATATGTTATCCATGATCTATTTCCTAACATATTTTATTATTTGAATTTTTTTATTCCCTTAACAATATTTTGTAATGAGATTATGAATTTAACATTTCCTATCAACTAAGAGTGTTAAACTAGGTGTACAATAAGGCATATAGTGGTGAACTAGATTACTCTGAGTCAGGCTTGGAACATCTTGTCAGAGTTATTACCCCTAGGTGCATCTGATCTAGAACCACCCCCAATTGTAATATCCAAAAAAGGATAAATTTTCTTCATAATCAAATTAATATATATTTACAAATAATTTAGGGATGTTTTCTTATACTAAATCTTTTCCCTGAGCCTTTTTCAAGAGTTCTCAAATCATAATACAGAAAATGACTACTCTTTTCCTATCATAATAAATATAAAAACATTTCTCTTTATTTCACATATAACAATAATCTAATAAGTTAAATTACAATTAGTAAAACCATGAAGATCTGGATGTCTAGTGTATTTTTTAAATTAGGTACATTACATAACAAATTAAAACATGAAAAACAACATCTTTATTGAAATATTTTTTAACATGATCAAAATGTCCCATCATACATAACACTACCTGGGATAACATGTGGACATACAAAAGAAATGGGTGAAATATAATGAAAAATAAGGTCATAATAAAGGCATAACATGAAGTCAACAATACATCTCAGATATTAGGTATATTAATGGATCATAAAGAGAACCTGAATAATAAGACATGATATACCATGATAATCATAACATAATAAATGTGGCAACAACTTAAAACATTGAATCATAAAAAAACTCAATGATAAATCCACCAATACATAATTCTAGAAAAAGTAACACAAATGAAATAGTTATAAACCTTTCCCAACATTGCATATCATGATCAAAAAATTACCCAATGCATTATAGTGATATATAATTTCATGCGCAGTCATCAATTTTATTTCATTCTCATGCTTAATTTTGCCTCATAGATCAATCAACATGGATTAAATTATCATCATAATTTGTTATAAAATCAATGAATGGGGAATATATTCATGTAAATCACCAATAAAATAAGTATATTTGTATCAAGGTGAAAACCCATGATAGAAAATGGGCATGATATTCACTACACAATTGTTTTGGAACGGAAAATCGCAGTGCAAATTTAGATGCATAACAACATAACATAAACATTATTAAAATTGGTTGATGAGAGTGAAAGGGGTATATTATAATTTATATATGAAATTTAATTTATATGGACATTAAAATACATTCCCCAACTTATGAAATTGAAAAAATAATGAGTAATATAATAAAGAAATTTGAAGAAATAGGAGATAGGAAAGAGCCCTTACTTGAATGTGTGACTCCAAAGTCTTGGGAGGGGATTATTGGAAGCTTGGGGGAGACTTAGGAAAACTATAGGTAGTGGAGGGAAGAGTTCATACATGATATAAGGATATTGAGTGATGATAAACGGGGGACTAGGTTGGTTTACATAGGAAAGGAGGTGGATTTCATTATTATTTAGTTTTTGGACTCTACAAAATAAAATATTAAAAACCACGAACCACCCGCTATTTTGTGAACATGGTTTAAACCAAATTGAAGTGGTTTATATTTTTTTATATGGCTAATATCTGAACATATTAAAATATTACCATTGGTGATTTGGAGGTGATTCAGACTCTTAAATAACTAATTTTAAAATCATAAAATATATTATAACTCTTGGAGGGTTCATAATGGATTTTCAAAATAAATAAAATAGATAGAAAATAAAATTATTTTAAAAGTAAAGAAAATATTTGGTCATAGATCCTATTTATATTACTTACTACTAATCTTTTGGTTTGTTTTGATGTTATAAAACAGAATGTATATTTATATTGTATTTAATTTTTACGTGGAAATTCGACTACCTCAAAAAATTATGAAAAATTTAGAATTTTATAATTTCAACATCTAGATTCCAAAAAAAATATTAATTTTATCTAAATAATTTTCTATATATGTGATGTTTTAATTTTAAAATAAAAATCAACATTTATTGAAAATGATGAGTTTTTGACAATAACAATTTTCGAACCATTATAAAAATTACATTTTACATCATAAAAGTTATATGATTATATATATTTGATGATATTATTAAAATATTATTTATTTAGAAAATCCATTAATTAATAAATACATTTATTGAATTTTAATATTAAACAAAAACAAAATCTGTTCTTTAAAACCCATTTACAAAGTAACAATAATAGGGTCAAAATATATTTATTATTTTCTAAAAAACAATGTACATATTCTAATTGCAAGGGTATTAATAAATATAACTTTAAAACATAATAATATGATCTATGAGTGAGGTTCGTGATGGTGTGGATTTCAGGGGTTGTTCAATGAACATGGTTTGGGTTGTGATCTCGGTGGGATTGAACTTCTCCCGTAAATGGTTTCACTGATGTTTATGTTTTTAGATCTCGTCATGGGAACAGACATTGTAAAATAAAAAAAATGATATCTATATTTGAATCTCTAATAAAGGGGATTCATGGGGTACAATCAAATTGGTTGAGGCAATCACTTCCTTTGTCTTTAATAATTGGATTTGTTAAAACCCCATATTTATACTAATCTTGTGATCACTAATCAATGACTATATTTTAAATAGTGAAGATACATAATGGTCATAAAAATTTAGTTTTATATAATAATAAAAAATACGTTCATGTGTTTTCTAAAACCATATTATATAATTATAAATTTATTAAAAATTTACGTTGAATTATATTTATAATAGTTCGGTTTGTTACATGATAATCGAAGGAAAGATTTAGAATTTGAATAAGGAGATATTATTTTATTGAAGGTATATTCATGATATGGTGTTATATGGTTTGAAAAGAAAGTGAAACTGTGTTCTTTGTACATTAGGACTTTTGTAAATTTTGTTAAGAAAGAGAGATTTAACTTATCATTTAAAAATTACACTAATCCCCAATAATGTTCATGACATGTTCCATATCTCTTTATTGTGAAAGTACATGTCAGACCAAATATATTTTCTCACCATTTAGAAAATAAAATAGGAACCTTATTATTCTTAATGTGAAGAACCTCTCCAGATTGTTGATATAAGATAACAAGTGTCACAGAATTAGTTTTCTTGATTGGTGAAGGAAATTTGGGTAAATCATAAAATAGAACAGAAAACATGGGCATTTGAAGAATTTACGATGAATAAAAAACCAAATATATTCATGAGGTGATGTTTTTTAAATTTTAATGTCGAAATTTTTGAATGAGGGAATAGTGTAACACTTGAGCTTCAATTATAGTAAGTACGCTTTTCTTTATAATGAAACAATAACACAATACACTTATATATATATATATTTAAGAATGTGATTATAAATGTCACGACCCATCCTCGGGGCCCGTGTCGTGACTACCCCAAGCCCGCCATCCATAGACCAGGGGCTGGAGACTAACACCAAAGGTGAAAATCCCGATAACTAGGAAGGAATTGTATCTATTAAAGAAAACAAAACACCACAGAGTACAAGCAGAAGTAAAACACTAAGTAAAACTGAAACAAGATGTGCTGGAAGTAAGGGGCCGGAAATACAAGCCCAAATGTAAAGTACAAGGAAAAAGATAAAATAGCCGAAAGGTGACAAGAAGCTCTTGGATCATCCACCAAGGATCCTACCTAAAGGGTAGGTACAGATAGTGCAGCTCCTGGATCTTCCACCACAGATCCTACCAGAAGGGTAGGTACAGATATCCTCCACAACGCTCATTCCCGTCATCCTCCTCCGAGTGTCGTCTCGCCGTGAATTCCCCCTCCAGATACTAACTCGTTGTGTAGTCCACCTCTGGGTACCGTCCAGTCCTCGAACACTCGGCCTCCATCAGCACTGCCCGTCGTCTGCAACCAACACAACGAGGTACGAGAATAGCCCATGCAAGGGTGAGTATAACGATACTCAGTAGGGACCCCAAGACCCTCAAGGTCTCACTGAAACCAATAAGGATAACCACAAGAAGATCTCAATAGTTAACCTCTACTTAGGTATATGCTCATGAATATACCTAAGTTATCAAGTAACCCATATCAATCATGAGGAAAACACCAAGATCATGAAATCAACGGATAACCCTACCCAGGTATATGCCCATACATATACATAAGTTATCAAGTGACCCATCTTAATCAAGAGGTATACACAAAGGTCATAGACTCAGCTCAAACCAGGACTTCATTATCGAAACAGTAACTGCTGAAGAGATCCGTCTCTGGGAGTACAATGATCCTGTAACGTCTCTGATCTACTGCTCACCAACCTAAGTCTGCTAGGGTACTCCTCCTGTCGAGTACCACGACTCTGCTGCCAAATACTGGGCGCTCCGTCCGCTGTGGGTCTGCCGCCAAATACCAGGCGCTCCCCCTATTAGCCTATAGAGGTACTCCTCTGGTCGAGTACCGTGGGTCTGATGCCAACTACCAGGTGCTCCGTCTGCCGTGGTTCTGCCGCCAAATACCGGCCGCTCCATCCACTGGGCTAGTCGACTCACTCCAAGTCGAGTCGATCATGCAGTCGTCAGGTCTCAGTCGGCTACACGGTCTTTGTACTCCACACGATCGTCTCTTGGAGGGTCCGTTCCACGAGCTACAGGTCAATACTCCAAGTATCTTGAATACCCACGAAGAAGTATCTCCAAGGTCCACCTCGTCATAGGGGTCTCAACGCAACAGACGGCGTGTCAATCAGACGCCCGATCTGTGAGTTATTAGCCTTTTCGTCTGAGTGGCCCGGTTGGTTTCGTGAGAGAACCAACCCGGCCGTATCTCAACTATACCCCAAAATGTCCGAGGGTAAACTCATAGGGTCCATTTCTCAACGTGATCACCAATGCCGCTGAAGGTTCGTCAAACAGACGTCTGTTCTGAATGATATCAGCTTTTCCATTCCAGGGGCCCGATTGGATTTCGGGTACTATCCAACCCGGTCACTAACCAACATCAACCAAAACTCGTGCGAAGTATGCCAAAAGTTCTGTCTCATCAAGAGGAATCCATCAAAGTCTATGGCACGTCAATCGGACGTCTAGAGCTCAAGATATGAGCATTTCTGCACCGAGGGCCCGGTTGGTTTCGTGTACGAACCAACTCGGCCGAACACAAAGTATTCCGAAACCTTAAGTGTGATATGTCGAAATGACCATCTCGATCAAAGGATCGCATCGCCACTGATTTTGCGTCAACCAGACTGTAGCCCGAGATATGGGCAAAAGAACCAAAATGGTCCGAAAGTGGGGGTTTCTGGCCCGGACCGACCCGGCCTGAGCGCGGCCCGGCTGCAGGCCTGGCGGTCCGGCGCGCTGGCGCGCGGCGCCAGCTGGCTCAGCCGAACGGCCGAGCCATACGGTTATGCGGGGGGGGGGGGGGCACTGCCCCCCGCCATTCAGAAACCGCGGCCCCAATTAAGGGGCCGCTCGGCTGGCCAGCCGGGGTTTTTGACCCCTGGATCTTCCCCTGTATGGCCGGTTCTTGCTCCATGGGACCAGCGACGGCCAGTCCCCTCCCTCCTCCGACGCCGGCGGCCCATCTCCAGGCTCCGGTCACCCTGCTTCGCCGCGGACCGGAACCGGCCGTGGCCTTGGACATCCAGTGCGATGCGGCGGTGCCGTGCTCTTCCACCACGTCCTCGCTCCAGCCGCGGTGTCTTCGGGTTTCACCAACGTGGCACGACGGTGTCGTGTCCTTGTTCGTTTCCATGGCGTGGCGCGACGGCACCACACATTCCTTGCCTCACGATCACACATGGTGCAATGGCACCGCGTCATTCTCATTTCAAACCACAAAGAAACAAACATGGATATAGGAGGAGGGTTGGCCGTGTTTGTGCGGTCCAACACCCGCTCGTTAATCGATAGCATTTGGTCATATTTTCACGAAGAACGATAAGGTGGTTAACACGAACAAATTAATTAAATAACCCCTACCTTTAGCGTAGCTAGAACGGGGGTTCGCCACAGAAAACGACGTCGCGAGGTGAAGCTCTGTATGTTGATGGAGAACGTCCGAGGAGGAAGTTGCATCAATTTTTCTTTGACACGGAAAGAAGATAGAAAGAGGGTGCGTCATCAATCTTCGGAAAAAGGTCACACACCTGCTGCGGAGAGGAGAAGAGACGGCATGTCGATCTCTTCTTACTGTGACTACGTTTTTTGTCGAAGACTTGGTGTTCTTCGTGATGAAGATGAAAACACCCAAGAGCTCTCTCCTCAATTGTCCACACACACCAACCAACCAAAATAAAATAAGGCTCATCCTTATTTTATTAACTCATGCCACAATTAAAAAATCAAAAAATAATTCAATTAATAGAATTGGTGTGTTGGCATACATAATGAGAGGAGAGGAAAAGTCACCCAAATTAATGGATGTTTAAAAGGTAAAAGTTTTACACAACATAAGTGGGGAGTTAAGAGGTGTTAGTGAGTTAAGGGAATTGAAAAGGTGGGGGCACGTGTGGGCCCCACCTAATCCACTCAAGAGAAACTAACAATCAGTGGGTCCCACCCTAACTCCCACACCTAGGTTATAACACATGTAAAAGAGAAATAAAATTCATAACGAAATTTTATTTCCCTCACACTTAATCCACAAATTTAAACAACTAATATCGAGCAAACGCAACTCCAGAAAAGGAATTCCTATGCAATTACCGGTGCTGCGGTTCCATCAGTGCCCTCAGAATTCGATTATGAGCACCGGTTCAAATGTTGGAAAAACCTGCTCGTTCGTTCACTGAACGAACCTAAGCTAAACTTCGGAAATTAATTCCGGGCACACCGGGCCTTCGAATCAGGCGCCGTTAGAAACTGCGTTCTTGTAAAAACCCAAAGAAAATTATGAAAAAATTTCCCGTGAATTTTACGGGTCTTTAAATTACTCCCACCTCGGGGATTTACATCCCTGTAAAGCTTCAACACAAACTAGGGTCACAAAAACGGTAAAGAGCACGCATCTGAGCCATCCGCTCCCATGTGCTCACCTGGAGGTTCCCATACTGCCAAAGAAAGTGCACCCAAGGAATCGATCGTCCTCATAGGATCCGATCCTGTCGATCCCCGATCCCCACTGGAACCTCCGTGAAAGTCACCAAATCGCCATCATCCAGCTCCCCATGGTCTATGATATGCGAAAGGTAGAGCACATATCTCCTCAGGTGAGATACGTGGAAGTCGTCGTGCACCTGGTGCAACTGAGGTGGATGGGTCAAGTGGTAAACCACTACGCCTACCCACCTGAGGACCTAAGAAGGTCAGCTGAACCCCAGAGATAACTTATCGCCTTGGCCACATCTCCGTAATCCTTGTCGAGGTGAGACCCATATAAGGACATGATCGTCATCCTCGAACTCTAGAGGTCTCCAATTCCTATCAGCATAAGGCTTCTGTCAGCCCTGTGCTATCCTCATCCACTCTTGGATGACCTGGACCATCTCTAGTCTCATAAGAGCTGCTATGATTTCTTCATTGCCGATAAGAGAAATTCGGTCTTATCCCCTGGATGAACCACATTCGTTGCCTAATATAGTCAATCCGGACATGAATAATGTATTCTTTCATTGGACGACATCGTAAGGCCTCGACGTTACAACCAAGAGATCCAACTGTCACTCTCGCCTCCAAGGGTCGAGTCACACTGTCGGCATCAGTGTGAGGTCACTGGGTCTCTTCTAGTAGAAATCTCAAAAGTGAGGGTAAACAGTCTTAACAGGGACCACTCAGTACCAACCAAACAAAAGGACATGAAAGCAAACATTAAAAAGGTAAGTGTCTTTATATTATCGCAACTCATGGTACAAAGACACAAAAGTAACAACAACAACATGGAACTAGATATACACCACTAGTTCCTCTCCTGTCCACTCGCTTCCGGAGCTCCGTAGTCATAAGCTTCTGCTTCCTAAAGCTGAGCTCTCCCATGTCCACCTGTTCCCTGAGGTCGGGGTGGACCTTTTGGTGGTGGTGGTGGAAACACTTCGAAGCGTCGTCCACCTCCAGCTGCACGACCAACTCCCCTCCCTCGGCCTTCAGCTCCTAGCGGTCTGCCTTGATCGAACCTCTGCCTCTGCCTTGAAGGATCATCATTTAACTACGGGTCATCTGCATGGCGGGTCGGACAGTCACATGCCATGTGACCAATCCCACCGCAGGAGTAACACTGTCCACTCTCAGCACGACTGGCTCTGACTCCACCCCGGTTCCCCCGCACAACTGAACCTGAGTCATGCAGTCGGCCACTGGTAGGTCTGGTCATCTTGGACCTCTGCGTCATCTGTCTACTGCCAGCTGCAGAAGACTCTGCCGCAAGCCGTCTAGTGGTGGGTCCTGCTGCTGGAGACTGCTCAGCAAGGAAACTCTCCACTAAGAGGGCTCTCTCCAGTACCCCTGACTGCGTCGGAATGCTATGAGAAATAAAAAAATCTCTAATCTCTCGCCTGAGCCCCTGCTCGAAGGTTCGGGCCCTGAAGAACGGGTCCCGTATCATATCTGTGGAGTAGCGCGAGAGGTCTGTAAACCTCGCTGAATACTGCGCCACTGCCATGCTACCCTGCTGTAGATGTAGCAGCTCGTGTATACACACCGCTCGAAGGGTGGCCGACACAAACTCATCCCGGAACAGGCTCTCGAAGTCTGGACATAGAAGTGTCACCTCGTCATGTATCTGAAGCATCAGGCTCCACCATCTGTCTACTGTTTCCTGAAGAAGGCTGGCAGCAAGGATCACCATGAAGTCTGCTGGCGTCCCCACTAGCCTGAAGACTCTCACCATAGCCTCCAGCCAATCCTCAGCTGCCTGTGGGTCCGTCACTTCCCGGAACCTGGGAGGCCTCTGGCGCTGGAACTCGTGTAGTGCGCTCAAGCAATGTGCACCCTCTGCTACTGGGGATCGTGGCATCGGTGCCCCAACAGGTAGTAGTACCGCTGGTGCCTCTACTGGGATAGGGCCCTGTAGTGATGCCACATTGCTCAGTGGGCTGTCATTACGAACAAATCTGGGGGCTCTAGCTGGTCGTCCACGTGGAGGCATCCTGAAAGAAACAACGTGACACGGTCAAGCGATTTATACCTGGTAAGCTGAACTGGTTTGAGATGACTTTTAAAAACTTCAGGAAACACACATGCAATCACTGTTTTCCTGCAAAAAGACGGAAATCAGTTGTCAGGGTCCTGGTGTATGGATACGTCGGCTGCCCGCACCAACACAAGACTCCATGAGCTGAAGACCACACTCGGTACCCATAACACTATTGCTTCACAGGACGAAAATATCAGAGTTACATGTTCTGCGGTAGAACCGACTCCTTTGATACCATTTTGTCATGACCCATCCTCGGGGCCCGTGCCGTTACTACCCCAAGCCCGCCTTCCATAGGCCAGGGGATGACGACTAGCACCAAAGGTGAAAATCATGATAACTGGGAAGGCATTGCCACTATTAAAGAAAACAAAACACCATAGAGTACAAGCAGAAGTAAAATACTAAGTAAAACTGAAACAAACTGTGCTGGAAGTAAGGTGCCATAAATACAAGCCCAACAGTAAAGTATAAAGAAATAGATAAAACAGCCAAAAGGTGACAAGCATCTCCTGGATCGTCCACCAAGGATCCTACCTGAAGGGTAGGTACAGATAGTGCAGCTCTTGGATCGTCCACCACGGATCCTACCTGAACGGTAGGTACAGATATCCTCCACAATGCTCTCACCTGTCAACCTCTTCCGATTGTCATCTCCCCATGAAGTCCACCTCCAGATACTGACTCGTCATGTAGTCCACCTCTGGGTACCGTCCAGTCCTCGAACACTCAGCCTCCGTCAGCACTACCCTTCGTCTGCAACCAACACAACGAGGTGCGGGCATAGCCTTTGCAGGGGTGAGTATAACAATACTTAGTAGGGACCCCGAGACCCTCAAGGTCTCACTGAAACCAACAAGGATAACCACAAGAATATCTCAATAGTTAACCTCTACTTAGGTATATGCTCATGCATATACCTAAGTTATCAAGTAACCCATATCAATCATTTGGAAAACAACAAGATCATGAAATCAACGGATAACCCCTACCCAGGTATATGCCCATACATATACCTAAGTTATCAAGTGACCCATCTCAATCAAGAGGTAAACACAAAGGTCATAGACTCACCTCAAACCAGGATTTTCATTATCGAAACCGTAACTGCAGAAGAGCTTCATCTCTGGGAGTACAGTGATCCTGTCACATCTCCGAGGTACTGCTCACCAACCTAAGTCTACAGAGGTACTCCTTCTATCGAGTACCATGTGTCTACTGCCATGTACTGGGCGCTCCATCCGCTGTGGGTCTGCCGCCAAATCCCAGGCGCTCCCCCTAATAGCCTACAGAGGTACTCTTCCGGTCGAGTACCGCGGGTCTGCTGCCAACTACCAGGCGCTCCGTCTGCCGTGGGTCTACCGCCAAATACCGGGCGGTCCGTCCACTGGGCTAGTCGACTCAATCCAAGTCAAGTCGGTCAAGCAGTCGTTAGGTCTCAGTCGGCTACACGGTCTCCGTACTCCACATGCTCGTCTCTAGGAGGGTCTGCTCCACGAGCTACAGGTCGATACTCCAATTATCTCGAAGACCCACGAAGAAGTATCTCAATGGATCACCTCGTCATAGGGGTCTCAACACAACAGACGACGCGTCAATCGGATGCCCGGTCTGTGAGTTATTAGCCATTTCATCCCAGGGCCCGGTTGGTTTCGTGAGCGAACCAACCTAGCCGTATCTCAACTGTACCCCAAACTCTCATAGGGTAAACTTATAGGGGCCGTTTCTCAACTTGATCCCCAACACCGCTGACGGTTCGTCAAACAGACGTCTGGTCTGAAAGATATCAGCTTTTTCGTTCAAGGGGCTCGGTTGGATTTCGGGTACAATCCAACCCGGCACTAACCAACAGCAACCAAAACTCAGGAAAAGTATTCCAAAAGTTCTGTCTCATCAAGATGAATCCATCAAAGTCGACGACATGTCAATCGGACGTCCGGAGCTCAAGATATGAGCATTTAATTTCACCAACGCGGCGCGACATCATCGTGTCCTTGTTCGTTTCCACGGCGCGGTGCGACGACGCCTCACATTCCTTGTCGCACAATCACACGCGGTGCGACGACACCGCGCCATTCTCATTTCAAACCAAAAAGAAACAAACATCGATAAAGGAGGAGGGTCGGCTGTGTGTGTGTGGTCCGGACCCCTCTTTTTAATCGATAGCATTTGGTCGTATTTTCACAAAGAACGACAAGGTGGTAAACACGATCAAATTAATTAAATAACCCCTACCTTGAGCGTAGCTAGAACATGGGTTCGCCGCAGAAAACGACGTCATGAGGTGAATCTCCGTATGTTGACGGAGAACGTTCGAGGAGGAAGTTGCATCTCCTTTTCATTGACACGGAAAGAAGATCGAAAGAGGGTGCGTCGTCGATCTTCGGAAAAAGTTCACACACCGGTTGCAGAGAGGAGAAGAGATGGCACGTCGATCTCTTCTTACGGTGACTGTGTTCTTCATCAAAGTCTTGGTTTTCTTCATGATGAAGATGAAAACACCCAAAAGCTCTCTCCTCAATTGTCCACACACAACAACCAACCAAAATAAAATATGGCTCATCCTTATTTTATTAACTCATGCCACAATTAAAAAATCTAAACTTAATTTAATTAATTGAATTGGTGTTTTGGCATACATAATGAGTGGAGAGGAAAAGTCACCCAAATTAAGGGAGGTTTAAAAGTTAAAAGTGTTACACAACTTAAGTGGGGAGTTAAGAGGAGTTAGGGAGTTAAGTGAATTGAAAAGGTAGGGGCTCGTGTGGGCCCCACCTCACCTTTAATCCACTCAAGAGAAACTAACAATCAGTTGGTCCCACCCTAACTCCCACACCTTGGTTCTAACACATGGAAAAGAGAAATAAAATTCTTAACGAAATTTTATTTCACTCACACTTAATACACAAATTTGAACAACTCATATCGAGCAAAAACAACTCCATAAAAGGCGTTCCTAAGCAATTACCGGCACTGCGATTCCATCGGTGCCCTCAGAATTCGATTCCGAGCACCGGTTCAAAAGTTAGAAAAACCCGCTCATTCGTTCACTGAATATACCTAAGCTAAGCTTCGGAAATTAATTCCGGGCACACCGGGCCTCAGAATCAGGCATCGTTAGAAACTGCGTTCTTGTAAAAATCCAAAGAAAATTAAGAAAAAATTTCCCTTTATTTTTACGGGTCTTTACAAAGAAACATAATTAATTTTTTTATAAACATCATTTAATGAAATGAATTTAGTTTTTAAATCTTGTATGTAATAATTATCTTAGGGATATTTTATGATATTTTTTAGAAATAGTTGATTTTTGGGTGAATAGTGAAAAATACCAATTTTACAAAACCGACAACTTCTATAATATTATAATGATATTAAAATAACTTTAAATTTTATGAAGATTTTTTAGTTGAAAAAATATATATTTAATAACTAATATGATTCATATTAAAATACATCGATAAACAAAGAAATAAATGCATAACTTCATGGAAATCTATATAATGTATTTGTTCAAATAAAAACTATTTTCATTTCTAATATTTTAATATAGTTTTTATGCGGTTCCTTCAAATTTTATTTTTGTTTGAAATAAAAATAAGACTCATGATATTTATCATAATTCGTTTAATTCCATTGGAATCGAAATTACACTTAGTTTATTTGTAAAATTAATTTTATTCTTAAAACAATAATTTTTTCAAAATATAGTTTATTTACATTTTTTAAAAATATGTTAAAAGTAATTTTTAACATTTCATGAAATTTAATCACATAAAACTGATTCTATATTTATAATGAGAATAATTAATATATGGTAATAAGGTCAACACTTTTTTTTTCATAATGAATAATAAACATAGTAAATATTTTTCAATACAGTTAAAGGTAAAATGAGTATAAGTGTTAAATATTTAGGGAAAAAGATTAATGATAACAAAAAAACCTTTTTAAATCTCATTGGATAGGTGTATTTCACCCACAACCATATTATATTTGAATCTATGACAATTTGGAGCAACTGGAATTGAGTAAAGGGAACACCATATCCTCTTTTATCTACACCTCATGATCAACTTAGCTTAACCAATCCATACATAAATACCTTCCCAACATTACTCACCATGTCATAGAGATTCTAGTCTCACTAAAACACTACCTCAATATCGAGTAATGTGTAATACAACATAGGTTATGAAAATATGATGTGTATGTTCTCACTATGATTTTTAAAGTTTGTTTATTCATAAAACTCCTCCATGCCATTTTTAACCATATTAACATAATTAAATCAGTATATTAACAATATTTAGATTTTTTATGTTATTTTTATATCCATCTTATTTATCCCTTCCAACCAATGGAAAAAAAATCTCTTGTTCATACATATGTATTCCCATCTCAATATTGAGTTTTATTTATTTCATCACCGCTTTACTTGGATGGTTATAAAAACCAAATTAATAAATATATATGTAATTTATAACATAATTATGACTCTTTAATTAAAATATATCATCTACATTTTTATCCTTCCATCTGTTCGAAAATGATAATGTTTCTTGTGCGTACGTGTGGACTACCACTTCTATGAAGTGATGTGATTGATTTTTCTATTAACACCATGAATGTATGATTATAAAATTATATATAATGAAAAGAAATTATATTCATGACATTATTAAAATTATTTATTTGATATAAAAATTTCATAATACTTTTATCCTTGAACAATATACATAAGTAATAATGGAGAAACATTCAAAACAACATTAAGTGGTCGATGTAAGCATGAAAAATTTAATAAATAGATTTCAAATGATTATTAAAGGGCATTAAAAAATGTAATATAACAGAATTTTTTTTGATATGTGTATTCTATAAATTTAAATTCATTATACAGGTAGTTAAAATATATACAACTAACCAGAGACCCAAGGTAAGATATTTCATTCACAATATCATTTTATTTTGGGATAGTTTATATTGATATATCATTGGGGAAATTTATACAGTAATAATATATTAATCCCCATACATTTTCTTGTAATATGGTTATGTTTTGGTTTTAAATGTCATTATTCCATTTATTATCATTTTGGATGATGAATCAATAAGAGAGTTACATGTAAGGGGCCTTTTTTTGAAAAAAAATTAACATTTTAAACTTTTCTTCCCAAATATTTTTTCTTCGAGGTCAAGGTTCTTTAAATGTTAAAAGAGTATTATTATTTAAAATAAAATTATTAATTTAAGTAATTTTCAACTATTTTTTAATACATTATTATTTTTTGAATGTAATCATCTTATCATTTTCTAGACGAGGAACTTTTGGACTTTTGAACAAAAGTGTGAAAGAAATATTTGTTTTAATGTAAACTGTATGAAAAAAATGTCCTTCTATCATAACCATGTTTACATTGAAGATTATTTGAAATGTTTTTATGTTAATTATATATGAAAATATTTTTCTCATTATTATAGTAATTTTTATTTAAAATATTATCAAAATAAATGGGTGTTATTTTTTTAAAGGAATGAAAATAGCTTTTTCATGACCATATTCCCGACCACTCTCCATCATTTCATTAGAAATTATTTTCTCTTGCATGTCCATATTTTATGTATTATTTATTTATATGAAATAATTTCCACCACATTGATGTTTTCTTAATCTAGTAGTATTTCTATATATGATATTTGTTAATGGAAGCTTGTTAATAAATTTTTTCCATTTATAGGGAAAATATTTAAATTCTATATTATTAATTCAATTCAAATAAATGTTGATTTATAATGAATTTCATGAATGAATTAAATTTTTTGTTAAATATACGAGGAATGTGTCTGAATTAAAAGTGATGGTTAAGGATTTATTATTGATAGAACCTTGATGCATCAACATGTTTGATGATAAAAAACAATAGGAATTAAATAATAGATCGGTATCAAGTTTACTCCTACCCATTTATTATGAATTTATTGGACAAGTAATTGATGGTAATATTAATGATATTTTTATTAGGGCCTCGATGATAATATCATGAATGTCTAGATTAATGAATTTACATTATTAATATTTCAATTTCCATTATCTATATGATTTTTATGTTGATATTTCCCTGAATTTAGTTTGAACTCAAGTTGTTTATTTAATTCTACAAGTTTTTATTATCCACTCAGCCATCACTAGGTGAAAAATATATCTCTATGTCATTTTTTACAATTTAACATCAGTTTTTAATAGAAATTTATTTTGGAGATGTTATAAATAATATTTTTGATGTTAGTTTTAATATAAATAATTTCAAAAGATTAAATAAAAGATAATTGAAGGGGTATTTCAATGTATCATTATTAACCGATGTTAAAAAAATATATCTATGTTAGTTTTCTTATAAAAACTATATCAAAATGATCACATAGAAATTTTAAATTTGGTTTTTTTATAAAAATGATGATGAAATTCATATTATTTAAAACATGAAAATATTCTCTTAACTATTTGAACATCGGTTTTCTAAAAAACCTGTTGTTTAAAGTTAAAATTTTTTACTCCACATTGGTTTATTGAAAAACAGATAAATAAATTTTATTTTTTAAAAAACACAATATATTTAATGCCTAAATATATTTGAAAACCTATGAAAGGTAATATAATATACATCAAATAAATAACACATACTGTAGAGAAAAAATCTATAAAAACTAACATATATTTTCATCTTAAATCCCAAAAATATTTTATAAATAATAACTTTTTAAACTATAATAAAAAAACACATACATGATTATTTATTATTTAATCATACTTGGTTATCCTTAAATCATTCTTTGGATATCATTTGGTTTAAAAACTTTCAAATGATTAAGTGAGAAGAATATATAGGTTGAAAAAAATGTATCCTCAAATCACTAAGATGCTATATAGGGAACACATGAAAGGAAACATAATTAGAGAGGTTAAATTTTAAGTGTATAAGAAATTAAAAAATATAAAAGAGGGATAATATTTTGTTCACAGAAAACAACACACATATAGTTTATATTCATGGTCAGATAATCCATTCTTCAAGCCTTGTTATCTGATAAATAGTTGTTCATGAAGTTGAAATCCTCAGGTTTATGGCCAATTTTCAGAATTTTATTTCTTAAATTTTTTAATCCATGATAAAAACTAAACTTCACTAATTAGAGGTAAAGAAGATATTCTAAAATTATGTTTTAATGAGATATACTCGTTTTTATATCTTTTCACATTATAAAACATTATAGATTTCATGGATATTAAATAACTAAATATACCACTTTTACAATTAATATGAACAATCAGTTATATTCAAACCCAGTATACATATTTAGGTATATTACACAAGTATCAAAGTTAAATTATTGGTTTTGAATCTATATGTTACTCAAACTAACAGATGTCCACCAAATATAATAAACCCACATAAAATAATAAATTTTATGTTAACTCAATAAACTAAACATGTATTAATATGAAATTATAAAACGCACACAAAAATTGAACTAAAATAGTGAAAAACTTAACCATCATAATGAATCATTTTTCAGTAAAAATTACCTTCAACATGGAAAATAATTATAGAAAGATAAATATTTAATAGTATTATTATTATAACAAAATATAATCATTAATAATAATAAAAAATTGACATTTATAGTCCTAATTAAAACTAAATCCACCTTTACAAAATATAAATTTTAAAATTCATCAAACTGAATCACAATTAATTTGAATCTATCATTAAATCAGTGAAGTATATTTTAATCTTTGAAGTATGAATTTTATCTATAAATTTAATCTAATCATAAACTTAATTATTCAAAATCTATTTTTTATTTAAAACAAATTATATTTTATATACAACTTAATAAGAAACCATAAAATAATTATTACATTATAAGACTTTGAAAAGGTTATAATATCAAATAAAGAAACCTAAACACCCATAGTGTTCATAAATTATTTTTAAAAAATTATATAATTCACTTATATATATATATGTAATTAAAACAATTTCACAAATATATCAAAAAAGTAAATTTAACCCATCCATAGATAATATTATAATTGAAAATCTGTTTTATTTATCTTAAATAATTCATTATAAAATCAACCAATTCAACAGAAAAAAAAATTAAAATTTCAAACATAAACCATTTAATTAAAATAAATAATTTATTGAAATTATATACTTTCTATAACAAAAGAATTAGTTTTTAACACTTTTTTATTGGGAAAATATAATATTAAACACAAAAATTAAAACAAATACTTAAGAAACATCAATAAACTTATTAACATTTTAAAGTATATAAAAAACATTATATTTTTAAAAATACATCAATTACAGTGGGTTTTATAATGAATAAATAAAAAAACTATCTATATATAAGAAAACTAATTTAACTACAACCACACATGACTATATATTATGAACAATATTTCATAAGTTAATATAAAATAAATTCTATTTTGAACTAGGATACTCATATTTATTAAATTTATATTTAAAATGTAATCCATGAGAAAATTATAAGTGTTCATATTGAAATTAATAAATATTAGCATGTGAAACATTAATTAAATTTTATATTATCCATTAAAAAAATAATCAACCATAGAACATATAATAAATGACTTGTTTCTAAACATTTAATTTTAATAATAATAAAAATTTAATACTATTTCACAAATTCAATCAACAACACGGTTATAAATAATCTATTCATAATTATTTTATAAAGGTATTCAAGGATAGTTTCAGCTGCAATCATAAAAAACTAAATCATTAAATAACTCAATCACATCCTTAAATGAATTAACAAATATTGTAAATTTAAAACACCCAGTTTCTTTCCAAAGAAAACCAAATGCAATCACTAATCAAATAAAACAAACATTTAATAGGTGGTGTATTTATGAAATCGAACTAAATTAATAATTTTCAGAAATATAACTTTCAAAATACATTTTTTATAATAAAAAATATACAATTTTTCATTAAATCATAAATCATTTAATCAATATTACAAAATTACAAATAAATATGTAAAAAATGAATCCAAAATAAATATGGAACGTTTGGTTTTAAATTTTAGGACTCATAACAAAATATATCATGAAATGCATATATTTATGCTAGACTATATAAGCATCATTATGTTCCCTTTGTAAAATTAATATTTCTATATCTTTATTCCCTCAAGTTATGTCATCAAAATGAAATATCTAGGAACCACAACACATAGCTTTAAGATAACAACACTCGATATCCCCTAAAATAAAAATAGTGAAATTAGTCAAAGATGTATCAAAAATAGAATTCATAAGGATACAATGTTTATAACTCTACGAAAATAATTTAAAAATAATATGTCGAGAAATATGAATGATTTTATCGTAGAGAAAATGTTAAAAGAAAGTATCATATTCTCATTTAAATAGAAAAAACTATGTAAAACTAAAGAGTCAAGAATGATATCTTCCATTCCATTCTTATCAAATCAATCGAATAGATTAACATAATTATAATGTTAAATTTACTTTTTTAAGGGAAGTAAATATTGTAAAAATATAGATCACAAAAAATATTGGAAAATTTGAATTTATGGTAAAAAAATAAAAGAAACATGAAGGATTTAATCTGATATTTTTGTTAAAAGGGATAATTGATATCATTTAATATCTAAAAATAATCTATATATGGGTAGAATATTTTTTATTCATAGATTCATGTAGCCTAAATAAATAAATTAAACAAAAATGACGATTAAAAAAAATGAATGTGATAAAAATATAAGTAAAATTAATACTACATCAAATTAGGATTCAGAATTACTTGAAATTTTTTTTTTATATTTTAAATGATAGGAAAAAAATTCAACATAACATTATAAATCAAAATAGTATAAGAATCCGTGAATTTTTATAGTGGGAGAAGGAAAATCGAGGGAAGAAGTCATACCAAGATGAAGCAGAAAATGATTTCTAGACACTAAAATGATGCATTTTCATATCTAAAATGAAATGTTTCATGTTGTGGTGATAATAAGATCATGTATAAACAAAAATAATATACAAAATTTTAGAAAAACAATGTTCTAATTACCGACTTCGTAAATTTAAATAAAAGAGACAAATCTTATAATTTAAATGTTAACTATAATTTTAAAATAGTTTGAAAACATTGAAAATAGGTAAGTTATTCATTATTTAAGACACATTATAATTGTAAATATACAATAATAATGAATTTTATAATATAAAAATAGAATATTTTTGTATAAAACCTAAAATAACTAATATAAATTGCCTTATAAAATTCAGTCATCATCCTTGTTATGATTATCTCGAACATTAATCTTAAATCAAAATAACTATATTGCCCCTTCGTTTTTTTATAATTAAAATAAGGTAATTAAAGATTAACATTAATATAATAACAAAAACACACAAACATATTTATGTATTCTAAAACATATATTATCTAATAAAAAATATATTTACCAATAATTTCAAGCAATTTATTTTATCTGGATTTTGTATCAACAATTGATTATTGTTAAACCTTTTCATGAAATGTATTTTCTTATATCAATTATAAAATAAAGAAAAATAACTAACGAAAAATAACTTACAAAAAATAATAAAACATATATTTTTAAGAAGTTTATAAAAAAATCGTACTATTCCTAATTAACTAACTTTAGGCAAAGAACAACTCTATAAAATCCAACATAATATACCAAATAAAAGAAACAAATTATTATAAATAATCATTTATTTAACTTTTATTTAAATAGACAAACCTGATTATTTAAATCATATTCATATTTAACAAATAGTTTGAAAATAAATTGCAAAGATGAGTATGTTCATCATTTGTATACAACTCGACATCATTGAAAATCTAAAAGAACAATAATTGTTATATGAATAAAATGTAGAATATTTTGATATAAAATATAAAATAAATAATCTAATTTACCTTATAAAATTAATCCATTAAAATAGTTTTGGTTATCTCATACATGAATATTAAAATATAAAAACCACATTCCACCCTTCATTTTTGCAATAACACCATGGTTATAAAACATTAACCAAAAAATAAAAAACAACATACATATATATAAAACAAAATATTATCTATTTGAAAATATATTTACTATTATTTCAATGTATTATATTATATTTGGATGCTTTATCAACACGATATATTTTTTAAACTATTTCCATAACCTACATTTTCATAAATATCTTCCAACAAAACATGTATTAACCATACAAATTGAAAATAAATGAATAAACCTTGTCTAACATGTTGAAAAAACATTTTATGAACACCACAAAATAAAGATAAAAACTTATATATTAAGAATTCATTTCAAAATAATATTAATAACATCCAATGACCTTTAATGTATAAAAATTTCACAATTAAGGACATTATTATAAATATTAGATCATAATTATATTAGTGTTCTTACCAATAAAAGAATGGAGAAAACCCGCACCCAGTTTCTATATTTGATAATATCTCATTTGTATATGTAACTATAGATAATTTATTCACATATTTTATAGTTTTTGAAATGTATTCTGGATCAATATGACCATAAAACCTAGTGGTCTCATTTTAAATAACAAACATGTATAGTTAAGTAATTAAATAATTAATATAGTAAGCCACTTAAGATCATCTTCATTTAAAAAAAAACTAGAACATAAACTTACTTAAATGGAAAACAACTACATCATAGGCCAATATAAGAACATAAAAAATAACTAGATTTTTGATATTTTTTGGAATATTCTCAAATGATGTGTCTTCCACCAATATTATACGTCATATAAAACTCAAAAATATTATATGTGGAATAAGAAACTTGGGATAATATTTTTAGCCCATGTAATATCATTAACATTTATAGTGATGTCCTATAATTTCTTATAGGTACTATTTTACCCTTATCTGGGTATATATCATGTTGTTGTTTTTGGGGTGTTTTGAGTGAAAATTGATAAATTTTGGAATAAAAGGGGTAGTGCACAGTAGGAGAACAATTTTCCCAAACCGTGCACCTACCCACAAAAAATTGTGCAACCCCAGACTGAGGGGGATTTCATTGTTAATTCATTTTTTGGAAAAAATTTTGCCCTCTTTGTAGTAACTATGAAACCCCAAGATGAGGCACACAGTCAAGGAACACAATTTAGAAAACCATGTACCCTTTCCTTGGAAACCATGCATGGGGGATTTAATCCTCCAAAAATTGATTCGAAAATTCCCAAAACCTCCTAACA
The DNA here is from genome assembly GCA_963277665.1 of Viscum album. Taxonomy (NCBI): domain Eukaryota; kingdom Viridiplantae; phylum Streptophyta; class Magnoliopsida; order Santalales; family Viscaceae; genus Viscum; species Viscum album. The sequence continues at coordinate 1,265,455,244 of OY728157.1, read as the reverse complement.
TCACCCTTATTCAAACAATATTGAATATAAAGATTTTATAACATTTTTGGAGGCTCCCAAATGAATTCTAATTCATTCTAAACTCTATTGTTAGTGAATGAATGACCCAACTGATAGATCTTCACCTCTCACATTAAGAGATCTTGTCTTGATTAGTTTTCTCCCTCTCTTCTGTATTTCTATCATATTTTGATGGGATATTTAACTCTAATAGAAATGTATCTTGATCTATGTTTTGATATATTTTAAACCATTAAATTTTGGATCTGGGTTCTGGATCGAGATCCAGTTCTTCATTGTGCAATTAAACATTTATCATTAACTTTGGGATTTCTATTGGCGAGGGCCACCGATGATATTGAGGATGGTGTTATAAATTTAAAATACAATAGTATTGAATTTTTATTACATGTATATGGTGTAAAATTTCAATTAGAATCTTTGTAAATTTAATCTTTAAATAAATTCATTAATTGTTTAATAAATTAATGAAATGATGTGATTATGGAATTGATGAGATATTGGGGTTATGGAATTGGTCAATTAAATGGGATTTTGTAATTGTTTATTTAATGACATATTAAATTTATTTATAATGGGAATTAAGTTAATTATGGATTAACATTTAATGGTTAATGTTCTATGTGAATAAATATTGATAGGTGGTTTAATGTTGAATTGTTCATATTATTCAATTTGATTAATGTAATGAATTATGCTTGTTTGAAAAATGTGTGTGGGACACAAAATGATGCTTCAAAAGACAATGTATGATTTATTGATAGATAAGTATGGGAAATAGAATGATTCATCAAAATAATACATGTTATTTCTTAATATATGGGTTGTGGGACACAGACTAATGCATCAAATACATTCAGGCTCCTAGCCATGGTGTTATAGTTCCAAAATGTTGGCACTAGACAATGGTCCCAGGTGGTTATAATTATAAAATTTTAATTGAATGATAAATTAAATCCCATGATTATTATGAATTTTAATAGTCCCTTTTTGATATGGATGAGACTATATCATGGGATAAAGTAGGTATTGATGGTTTGCGTGTAATCATGAAACTTAGTAAATTATTTGGTTAATTAAAGAATAACAATTGTGATAACTAATTACATTATCATACTTTATTATTTATACAAATGTATAAATTTTTATAGACTAAATATTATTTTAGACATCGTTGGTGGTTTCCTATTGAGTTATACTCATACCCTACTCCATCTTCTAGATTAGTACGTGAATAGACGTCATGTTTCCAGGATATGATAAGGGAATGTGCCCTAGGATAGATTGCTGAGTCATGATGGGGAATGGATGAGGGACTGGAATCGGTGTTGGGACCCACTTGAGAGTGTGAGTGTACTTATTTTTGTTTTTTACTAGATACTTGAAACATATTATTCCATGAAATATCTATTATTTAGTCTTAGATATTGTATTCAAATTTTAGTCATCATGTTATACAAGTAATATTCTATTATGGTTATTTTCATTTGGTAATTGTTTATTTATTTCCATTGTTGTGATACTTTGATAAATAGTTTATTTTCTCTCCATGTTATATATTATACCCTCTCTGTTATTCGGTAGACTATAGTATATGGGGAGGTGTGCTTTAGGTCATGTAACTGACTAGATCAGGGCATCGATGTGTGGAACCTGGGTTGGTATGTTACAAACTTATATCAATTTTTTTTCTTTTTTCTTTTGTTGTACTATTTGGGAAAGGTAGAAAGGGGACTAAGATGAGTTGGGCCTTAGAAATGAGTTTGCGCATTGGAGTAGCTAACCCATGTATGAGTGAAAACCTAAGTACCCAAGGAGGGATTTTAGTTACTGGTGTTTGTTGTTATAGTTGGATGTTATTTAACCATAGGTGATATAATTTTTTTGTGATCTTGTTACATTATCATATTTTTTGAGATTTTACTTGTGTGGATGTATAGAATGATATTTTAGTACGAATAAATCATTCTACGGAATCAATAATTATTGGAACATGCATCATTTTAAGGCATGCATGGAAAAATAAGTTTTTAGTAAGATATTAAAATTGAATGTTTTTTTATTCTTGTGTGATTGAACATAAAATGGTGCCTAATATGGAATTAAAAATACAAAATGATGAAAAATGATAAAAATGGGTGTCTAATGGGAAAATTGAATTTTTGAATGCTTTTTACCATATGTAAATAATGACCTAGGTGGGGGATGGTTGATGGTAGTGATTGTGCCTCAGTTTTGACCATGTGGTAGGGTATGGGGAATGAATTGTTATGGATTATTGTGAATTAATTTGATGTAAATGTATTATGTTGTGTAATGTGTCCTAATAAATTTGTTTGAAATAATATATATATGCCTCTTTGATGATTCATGTAGTTAGGTTGATAGGATGACTTGGTTGGAAATGTTCCTCTAATGGTGGATCCTGAGGAACAATAGTTCTTGGTGAATGAAATAGGGAATTATTATATTAGAATGCTTCTCTTTTTATGTAATTTATTTAAGAGACCAATGGTAGGTTTTGATGAGTATGTCTGACCAGAATCAAGATTTATAGTTTTAAAACCGTCCAACATTTACCCATGAGGGTGGAACTGAGGAAGCTAAATTCTATATTGAGTCTATCTAGACGATTCTTGAACACTTGGAGACTCTTACTAAGAAAAGAGTCAAACCAGATGCTTATATGTTTTGTGGTCAGGTGAAGAATTATTTGAAAATTTAGACTTGGGATGGGAAGTTGGAGAATATGTTGTGGAAGGACTATTAGGAGAATTTCAGGGAGAAATTTTACCCTGAGACTCTCAAGCAAGAGAGAGTAGTTGAGTTTATGAGGTTGAATCAGAAGAGTATGTGGTCGATGGACTATGCATGATGCTTTACAGATTTTTATTTCTTTGTTCTAGTGTTAGAAGGGGTGAATCTACTATGAAAAAATAGTTTCAATATGGGATTAAATTTGATATTAAGTCCTATGATAATATCTTTTTTCTGAATTTCTTTTCATAAGTGGTGATTCGGGATCTCCTATTTGAGGAAAACCCAGAAAAGGATTCTAGTGAGACATGTGTGGTTTCTATTTGATGACCATGAGGTATGTATTTCAATAGTAGAAAGTGTCTCTATAAGAATTACAACTATGGTGATAGAAAGAATAGTGACGTGGGGGAATGGTCAGTAACACATGACCTTACCCAGGTGAGATGTCACCAGTGCGGTAGGTCAGGTCACTTTCATAGACATTTTCTCCGACCACTGGCAGAGTGCTAATATTTGAACAGAATGACACATCAATAATGGTTCTACATGACCCCAGGATAGATGGGTAGTGATGGAAGGGCTAGAAATAACTAGAGTATAGGAAATAGGTCTTCTTCCCCATATCATTTTGGTAGTTAAAGGTCTATTGTCCATGGTTATAGAGTAAGTGTTTGTGATAATTCTTTGATAGAGAACATGTATCAATAAATTGGTACAACTTATTGGACTTATACAACATCATTGGTAATAGGTTCATGATAATTCCATGTATTCCATGATAAAATTGTGGATAGGGAGGCTGGATCATAGACAATAAGAGGTACCACTCTTTTAGATTCTATGATTTCTTGTGCCGTATTTGAAAATGGTTCCTATCATTCCTTTATATGTTCACAAATTGTGAATGGGTTGAGTAGGACCATGGAGTTTTTGAGTGGGGTTATGACGATCAATAAAACATTAAGAGTATAATCTAGAGTCATCTAGTTGTGAAAGGGGTGTTCTATCAAGGTTGGAGATTATCGTTTCTCTTAGTATATTTAAATCCTTGATATGTCAAGCTTTAACATGATTCTAGGTATGGAATTGTTAGTAGCATAAAAATCTCACATAGATTGTGACCACAGAAGAGTGAGGTTTATGTCTCCCGAGGTTGAAACATATATTAATCATTGAAAGTGGGATATATAGACAGGTTGTGCAGGGCCAATTCATCAACAATAGGGGGAGTTCACCTCCTAGATTGTAAGTTTATTACTGGATGATGGGGGTGTAAATACTTGCTTCTTTCTACCCATAATGGACATCTCTGAGGATATTTTTACTAAGGACTTATCAAGACTCCCACTTGAGAGTGATGTGGAATTTAGAATTTAGCTCATTCTAGGGGATGAGCCTATTTCTATTACACAATATTGAATGGAACCAATGGGGATTCAAGGGATTCAGACTCAATTTGAAGTGTTGACAGACAAGTGATTAATCTATCCAATTACATCACCTTGGGGTTCTCTATTTTTGTGTACAAAGAAGCATGATAGGATTTTGCACTTGTGTGTCGATTAACAGATGTTGAAACAGATTAAAGTATCGAATAGATATCCCCTACCAGGAATATATGACCTATTTGAATAGTTTAGGGTAGATTTAGATTTCTAAAAGATTGAATCAATATTGGATTATCTTCATTTGAGATTTATACCTTCTCATATACCTTGAACAAATTTTAGAAGTCTTTATGGACATTATGATTTATTCGTGATGTTGATCGAGATAACATATGTACATGCTGTGTTTATGGAAATGATGAACTAAATCCTCCACATATGACTAAATTCTTTTATGGTTGTGTTTGTGTATGAATTATTGGTGTACACCAAGACTCATGATGATCATTCCCAAAATCATATCATCATCCTAAATACATTGAATGTGCCTTGGATATACTCTAAGAAATCTAAGTGTCAATTATAGATTGGTGAAGTATACTTCTTGTGTCACATCATCTCAAATGAAGGCGTGTTAGTGTACCTAGATGAATATCAGGAAGTGGTTTATTGTGAGAAGAATAAGAATGTTTTTGTTATCCATAGATTTATGGGGTTATCAAAATATTATCTAAGGTTCAACCATGACTTTTATCGCATGGAAGTATATATTTTAGGCTTGACCAAGAACATGATAAATATTAATTGTTTGGAGAACATGATTATTTTTTCTAGGAGACGAAGAATCATTTTAAAACAGCACCAATATTGACCTTAACGGCTTTGGGTGAGTAGTAATCAATGTTTTTTGGTGCTTATGAGATTGGACTTGGAGTAGTGTGGATGTAAGGAGATCAAGTTGTGGTGTATTGGTCACATAAGTTAAGGCTAGTTGAATAGAATTAGCCTACTCAAGACCTCTAGTAAGTTGTGGTTGTTTATGATTTGAGGTATTGGTGGAATTACTTATTGTGTAAATTTTTACAATGTATATCAATCACAAGAGTTAAAATTATAACTTTTCACAAGTATAATTATATATATAAAAATATATATGGGTTTAATATATTCAGTCACTTTATTTTCAGATAGCATATACACCCAGGAAGGGAAATAATGTTTCAGATGCATTTATAAGGATAAAAATAGACTTAGAGAGTTCAAGAGTCTATCTCTGAATGAAAGCTGATGAATTTGCAACCTGAGATGCATATTAAAGATTAGGAGGGCCAGGAGAAGATGAATCTCGTATCAGTATCAGTAGATTATATAGTTTTGAACCAGCTTAGGGAAATATTTTTTTTTGATATGAAGTATTTGTCCTTGAGGGAAATCCATGAAGATGGAGAGTCACCTTCAGATTAGACCATATATGAGGATGAGACCATCCAGGTCAGGAATATTTTTATTGTGCTTATGATTATGTAGGTTGAGATTATGCAAGAATTTAATGCCTTAAATTGGGTGGTAAATCTAGGTTTAACCAAAATATACCATGACCTATGTTGATCTTATAGGTGGCCAGGAATGAAAAAGAATATTGTAGGGTTTATGACATGATACAATACCTTTCAATAGATGAAGGCTGAGCATCAATGACCAGGTGGGTTTCAATATTCTCAAACCCTTCTTTAATGGAATTAGAATGAAGTTACCATGAATTTTATAGTGGGTCTCCTAAGGTTTACTTTAAAGAATGATGATATATGGGTGGTTGTAAACTGACTAAAGAATTTAGAGTATTTATTGCTGATACGGGAGACCACCTCAGTGGATCCATTGGGAGACATGTATGTTAGAGAAATAGTCCATGTCATGGGGTTCTATGGATTAGAGTTTCAGACCGTGACTCACATTTCACTTTTTTCATCCAGAAAGGTATGAAAAATGCATTTGTTACATATGTACTTCTGATTATGGCTTTCCACCTATAGATAGATGGGAAGTCAGAATATTCTATGCAGGTTTTAGTGGATATTCTTCGGGCATGCATCCTACACTTCAGTGGGTCTTGGGAGAAACACAGAACTTTTTGAGTTTCCCTATTACAATAGTTATCATGACAATATATAGACGAAACCATTTGAGGCTCTATATAGTAGTTTATGCAGATCACCTCTATGCCGGATGGTGGTAGGAGCATCGAAAATATTTTGACCGATTCTCATGAAGGTAACATTTGAGAAAGTTCATCATTTTCAGAAGCATATGAGTATAGATTAGAGTATACAGAAGTCGTATGATGATATATGATGATGAAACCTTAAGTTTATAGTGGGAGATCATGTTCTTCTTTGGGTGTTGCCTATATTGGGACACTATAGGATTTAGAGACATAAAATGTTGTAACCAAGTATTATTGAAACTTTTGAGATTATGTAGAGAATTGGGATGGTGGAATATTGATTGGAATATAAACAGAGGTATAGTTCTATTAATTACATTTTTCATGGGTTGCAATTTTAGTGGTATCACCCCAACCCTTCTCATCTGATCGAGGTGGATGATGTTAAGCTTGAGACATATGTGTCCTTTAAGGAACATCAAATAAGTGTTGTGCGACATAGTGAAAAATTGTTTCGGGGAAGTACCATGATGATAGTTCATGTATTGTGGAAACATGGGTGTGTTTAGGAGGAAACATGGTAGATAAAAGTATATATGCAGGCTTAATGGCTTGATCTTTTTACCTTGGATTCTTAGAGATTCCTGGGAGTAGAGATCAAGGACGATCTGTTATAAGGTGGAGAGATTGTAATATCCCAACCTTTTCTTGTGATGTTTCATAATTTATTACAATTTATGTTTTACCATAGTTTTAGTATATCTTGGGTGGGTTTTGTTTTGAGTTGTTTCAGGTGAATGTTGAGATGTTTTTCAATAAAACTGGCAGTTCATTATTGGCCCATGGTATTCTCAAATCGTGCACCTACCCCCAGAAAACTAGGAAACCCCAGATATAGGTGGATTTTATGGTTGGAACATGGTTTGTAAAACCATTCAACCTATTATTAGTAACCATGAATCCCCTAGTAATAGATCATGGTTAGGGCACACAGTTTGGAAAACCGTGTGCCCCAACATAGAAAAACTCATGTGTGTATGATTAAATCTTCTGAAATTTATTTTTTAATTTATAACCCAGAGTATTTAACCCTCATTAAACCTAACTCAACCTAAAAATTTTCCTCGCATGTTTGGATGCTCTTTAATGTATTTCAAGGACATCCGAACACCGTTCTTGGTGAATCAATGATCTTTTTGACAAATATGCACCTCTAAAGGTAAGAGATCTCATGCTGATTAGTTTCTTCCCACTCTCCCATATTTCTCTAATATTTTGAAGGATTGTTTTCCTATAATTGTGATGTATCTGTATAAGTGTTTTGATTGATCTTAATTCTTTCGATTTTGGATCTAGATCTCGTTCTTCATTTTGTAATTGAATATTCTACACTAATTTGGCGATTTCTATTTGTAGGATTCTATCAACTATATTGGGGTAGGTTTTCAAAATTGAAAATACCATATTATTGAATTTTTATTGTGTTTATGTGTTATGGATTTTCAATCGTCATGTTTATAAATTCAATCGTTAATTGAATTAATTAATCGATTAATAAATTAATGGAATGATGTGATTACAGAATTGATGGGATATTGGGATTATGAAAAAATTAATTATATTATTTTTATTTTTGAAGAATATGGAATCAAAAAACATTAGGGAGGTCTAAAAAAGTATAGAAGGAGGGTGTCACTAATGAAAATATCAATACCCATTATAGACAGGGAACCAAATATATCAAATAACATCATTAGGGTCACCACTAAAGCCTTTTAAGACATAAAATAATCCATATAATTTGATTCATACCATGTTTGTAAGATCTTTATATTTTGAGTGATGAGGGCCTTGAATTTGTAGGATAGATAAGTGATTTACCAAGGAGTGGATGAGAGGCCCCTGAGGTAACTCCATAAAATCATGGAGTCCATCTCTATAACTACCAAGGAAACATATTCAGAGGTGAAAATTTGTTTACTAGATAACAGGGCTACTACTTCTACCCAGGTGTGTTTTTAGCCCCATAGTATGAATTGAAACCAATAACCCCACTCTTATAGGGTCACGTACTACCTCACCTCCCCAAATATAACCTTGACTGCATGAACCATCAATATTTAATTTAAGTCTGATACGTTGTGGTGGGGGGGGGGTGTCCATCTCACCCAATGGACCACCGGTTGATACCTAGAGGGGTTGGAGGGGTCTCTTCTATCTATTAAGTGCATATGGTAATGATAATCATCCCATTAGCCTCATATACTAGCTAGGTTAACCACAAGGTGTTTGGTCCTCACCTCCAAGGCTGAGACATGTGGCGGAGTCTTGTGTCTGGATTGATTTATAACCTCTCAAATGGACCAAAATCCCATAACAAGTAAGAGGGAACATGCTTCCACATCTTGTTTGTTATTAAGAGAACATATAAACCACTCCTAAATTAAAATATCAATTTAATTCACCACACAGTTGTAGCTAATAAAGTCACAAAGCATACTACACACTAACCCCACCTAAAGTATTTGAAAGAATAGGTGTGTTATTGTTTCTTCCTTCTAGGATGTACAACAGGTGCATTTGGAAGCATGTTTTATGTATTTACCTTTCATTTCCATCTTAGTGGGGATTAAAACATCATAGATTATCTAAATAAGAGAGTTGAAATTCATTGGGATGTGCATACACCAAAGAATGTCTCCTCAAATGTCTCTAGTCTACTGCATGGATGTCACCCTTCTATAGGCTTTAGCTATGAATATACATGAAGCACCTCCTGTTAAGATATAGTAATATGGGTTTCCATCGATTCGAAAACCATAATAGAACCCTCACGGTGTGGGATGGAGAATATATTGAAAAAAAGAGGTTAGGGAGGTGGCCTATTTGAAATTAAGGTTCCAGATGGGGCACCCTAGAAAACATAATATCTCACCTTACCAATTACACTCCCAAAAGATGATGTCTATAAGTTCATCCATCCACTGAGAATTTTTTTTGTAAGACAAGGATGTGGACCTACAAGGACTTCCATAAGGAAAACAGGTTCTCTCTCACCACATTTGGGTAATTTCCTTATATACCTTTGATAAAAATACTCCAAAGGGAGTGACCCTCAACCACATCCTAAGAAATATTTCCTTGAAGATGATACATAGTTTCGGATACGTTCCTCACACTGATTCCTCTTTCACACACTGCTCTTGCTAATTTTTTTCTAGGAATGCCAGTGATATCTCCTCTCTCTTTGCATTTCCCAAATAAATGCACTAGAGGATTTTTCAATCTCTTTTAGATCCACTTTAGGCACTGCGATCATCAAAATAATGTTAATAGGTAAAGAATTAAGAAAAAAACTGATATGGGTAATTATACTACAGAACTAAAGGAAATTACTTTTCCATTTATTAACCTGGTTGCTGATCTTGCCAACTATGCCATCAAAATAACTTATCCGAATTCTTCCTGGGGAAATAGGGGGTCCCAAATATTGAATGGAAATTGCCTTTTTTGGATACCCAAGATAGACTCAATATTACTACTTCTATAATCTAGGTATGCTAATGAGAGGAACACTTGGACTTTACCTTTGTTAATTATCTTCTCACTCCATCTAGTGTGCTCCTCCATAATACTGTTAAACCCTCTGATTGAGGATCTGGAATCATTGATGGAAAAGATAATTTCCACATCAAAGAGAAGGTGAGAGACCCTCAAGAAGTGAGATATGAATTGGAAAGATTTGATGGTTTAACGGTGAATTGTTTGTATTATTACTTATGAATAATGTAAAGAATAAAGATTATTTTTATAATTGAAATGTTATACCATGATGTGAAATATTTAGGAGAGGGTTAATGATGATTAACCTTGTTAGGTGTGATATATTTGAAATGTGTGATCATTGGATAAATGGGTTGTAAGACATTGAATGATGCTTCAAATACCCACAAGGTGCTAGACATTATGTTCTAGACCCATATGCATAATAGTGATAAATGAGTGTGGGAAAAATACTAGTGATTCAAAATCTCATGTGTGATTGATTTATAAATGAGTGTTATATATGGATCGATTTTTCAATATCCAAGATGTGACTGATTGATAAATGGGTTTTGGGAGTTGAAGTGATGCATTAAATACCCAAGGGGTCTTATCCAAGGTGTTTTTGGCCCCAAATGTTAGTATTGGACTATGTTTCAAAGTGGATAGAATTATAAAATTAAAATTGATAGATAAATTAAAGGCCATTATTATAATGAATTGTGATATTCCAAATGTGATATGGTTCATAATCTAGAATGCACTGAAGTAGGAATTTATGGTTCGGGTGTCACCGTGAACATAGTTAAATTATGTGGTTAATTAAAGAATAATGAAATGTGTAAACTGTGTAATTTATTATAATTTTTTCATTATGCAACTACAGAAATTGTTATATACAATATATATTTTTGACATCGTTGGTGGTGACCTACTAAGTTGTACTCACACATAACTCGGGCTCCCTTATTGGAACCCGAATAGAATTCATGTTTGCAAGATAGGATAAGGGAAAGAGAATTATGTTAGATGGATGAGTCAGGGTGCAACATGGTTGAAGGAAATAGAGTTGGTGTCAAGACCAACTTGGGAGTGTTAGTGTTCTTATTTTGTTATTGTGCTAGAAACTTGACACTTATTGTGGAATGGAATATCTACCTCTTAGTTTTGGATATTGTATTCATGTTTTAGTCATCATGTGATACTGTTATTATTCTGTAATGATTATTTTCATTGGTTATTTTTTATTTATTTCTTTTGTTGTCATGCTTTGACAAAGAGTGTATAGTCTCCCCAGGTTATATATTTGACCATTACTACTAGTCGGCATCTTCTTGTATATGGGTAGGCATGGTATAGGGAATGTAACCGATTAGGTCAGGGAACCTATGTATGGAACCCGGGTCGAGACATTACAACCCCTAAGAAATCTAAGAAGTATAAGAAATTTTTTTTTCTTGAACCCTTTTTTTCTTTTGTACTAATTTTTTGATTTTAGATACATTTATTTAAATTGAATGTCAGAAAACATTATAAGTAAATTTAAATAAAATGTAAACAATATTTTCAAAAAATATATACCTCGTATGTTAGAAATTGAAGAAGGATAGTAGACCAAAGTAAAAAATTTCCAATAAAATATTCAACACTAGTAACCTCCTCAGTGGGTGATGATAGTAGACTAGTTAGATCAATAATATCTTGTACTGATATTCTTACTTGACCCAACATTATCGACTAGTGATGTATAGTGGCCTCAAAAATATGTATGATTCTATATGCTTTAATAAGAACATAGGGATATCCAGTTTACAACTCAGAGTGTAATTTCAGTTATGAATGAGGATTTGGATGATCTGAGTATTCATGATACACAAATTGTCTCATTATGTTTTTAAATATTGTATGAAAAACTGATTGAATTTAATCACCCATTAATAGTTTCAGGTATTTTAGCTTATATTTTAAGGAATTAATTTTTTTGTCTCTTGATTTTTTACTTTTATTATTAGTTTTTTTCTAAATACTACTACTCGCTTCATATCCTCTTATATGGTGGAGTGTTTTCGCCTTCCTGAAGCATTAGTGAGGATTTACTACCTATCATCATGGATAAAAATGTCCTAGGACTCTTGATCGTAAAGGTATTCCAAAAATGAAAAATTAAAATTGTAATTTTGTGTTATTAATTTGAAAAGTGAAAAATTCAACAGAAAATAAAAATCAATTTGTCACAATTTTATTAGCTACACCCTCAAATTTTTCTCTAGGTTACTTTTAATTTTTTTTATTCTCTTTCATTTCCATTTTTCATGGAGAGTAGGGGATATGGAATATTGAATTGGAAATCTTCTAAACTACCACTAGAATGACCACTTATATCATCAAAATTTTATGTAATCAATTTATCCACCACTAAAATATACCCTACATGTTGAAAAGTGTGCAGTTATACGTTCTGTAACTGGATTTCATGATGAGATTTCGTGTTGTTTTGTTACATAAAAATTAACAAATAATTAATCAGGTAGTATACCAGAAATTTTACATATAAATTATTTAACATACCAAAAATTATTCATCATTTCGTCTAGTGAAAAATGTTTTTCATATATCTATATATTTAAACCCAAACTATTGGCATGAATTTTCATTATATAACTACCAAAAAACATATATATTTTTTAATTTTTATTTTAAAATCTATCCATTGAACCACTGATAAAGATTGAAAACATTTGTTATTCACTTTAATTTCATAAAAATTGAATGTTATCTATAATTTAATTAATTAAATATTAGTAATTTATAATATATAATATTTAAAAATTGAGATAAAAATAAATCAATTGGGATATTTTACCATTCTAGGATCCCACATCTACTCGTCTGCCTTCTTGTCAATAGAATTACAATCAGGATATAAAATTCTAATCCTAAATTGGCTCTTTATAGTGATATAATAGGTAATTTTCATTGCATTTTGTATTGTTGGGTAATTATTATCATTAATAATAATATGCATTATTTTGCCTCTATGAGAATGTGAAAGTGGTGGTAAACAAGTAATCTGATGTTTACCGACTATATAAATTGATTTCTATGTAGGAGAGGAGTAATAATCCTCCAAAATAGGTATATCAATAGTCCTATAATTATTATTTCTTAGATGAAATGCTTTATTTCAAAAAATAATTATATTATTGAGAATTTAATAATATGAAAAAAAGACACAAAACCTGGTAAATGTTCCTTTGACCCTATGTCTGTTATTAAAATATAAAATGTTAATGAAATTCTTGGTGCCTGCATATTATTATAAATGTGAATATTTAAAAACACTGATTACATAAATATGTAATTTAAAAAATAATCTCACAAATGTGTATGTTTCAAAAAAAACTATAATTTTTTCATGATTTTTGACTAAAAAAATAAAAGTCAAACTATTAAATACAACCATTAATTCTAAAATAATAGAATCATTTACAAATTTAAATATCACAGTAAGAATAAAGTCTTTATATTTTCATAAATTTAACCAAAACATAAGGATTTATATTGGGGTTTTCAATAAAGAAATGTTGAACCATTAATGTTGAATATAAAATTTAACACAAAAATAAATTAAATAATCAATTTATATATATACATATATAATTAAACATCCAATAATTAATAAATAATCTATTTTTTACAATTTTAAATTTCCAAAAAAAATAAAATATAAATATTTACCCAAATAATTAGGAGATTAATTTTTTGTTTTTCCATATCCCTTAAAAATGATTATTTCATACAACATGGAATATGAATGTATTTTAGTCCTTGTTATTATTTGGAAATCACATAATATATGAACAAGCCTTATATAATACCATAACGTCATCATCATTATTATCACAAAAATGAATTATTTTCCCCATTAAAATGATGAACCACTAATCATTCAACGGATTAATGAAATAAAATATTTTCTCTTCATGTGTAACCAGGATAAATGGTTTCTTTTTGCAACTAAATGTTTTCAATTCAACTAGTGTAAATCCATAATCATCATGTTTCATAATACTCTTACTGTCAACCTATTTACATTTAAACATTGTGATTCAATATTTAGTATAATAAATTTTATATACATCCTCAAGATCTCTAAAATATTTTATTGATATAGAAATTGGGGTTTTTATTTTGAACTCTTAATATAGAATGCTTTAGTGATGGCCATTATCCCAGTATTTTGAATAGTACTTTTATCATCCTATATTTTTTTGTAAAATTTCTACCCATTAATATCAAAACCAGAACATGTGATAGCATTAATAAAAGGTCTCCATGACAACCACTTCTATAATTTTGTTGCATATATATCTCCGATGAATTTATCTTTAAACCTTGAAGAAAATGTCTTTTAATTCTCAATCATCAATTACTTTTCATTTATTTTTAAATATCATACATTGAATTAAGCAATATGTGAAGATATATATAGTTGAACCTCATATATAATGTTCAAAATGTATAAATGTGCCTACATCAATTCATCACATGGAAAAAATTTACCTTTAATCCATAAATCCTTCTAAACTCACTCTATAATTTCTTATATCTACATATTGGGAGATCAATATGTTCCAATTCATACAATTATTTAGAACATAACCCAATTACTTCTTTTGATACATATTTTTATACAATAGGGGCCTCTAGTAAATAAGTATTTTTAGCATATCCCTTCAAAATTTTCATATATATTATTCAAAAGGATACATGAAACAAAGATAAATAGGCTAAAATTATTCTTATCTCATGTTCCAGATGAATCAAAAGATGAACCATTATATTAAGAAACCTCGATGGGAAATACATTTTTTGTTGAAAAAATATAAGATTAGATTTATTATCTATAAAATCTAAAAAATTTGGATTAATGAATTTTAGAAAAATGAATTTGAAGTTTTTTTATAACATGATGATATTCTCTCTAACATGTGACAACAAAATACCACAAAATGTGTCTTTAAGTAGTTGTTTAATTTATACATGATCATCATGAGATTTCATAGATGTTAATCTACAAACATAAAATGAGAAAAAATCATCACATTTTATGAATATCCACTGAGAACTTTTATTCCATATA
Organism: Viscum album; assembly: GCA_963277665.1. Taxonomy (NCBI): domain Eukaryota; kingdom Viridiplantae; phylum Streptophyta; class Magnoliopsida; order Santalales; family Viscaceae; genus Viscum; species Viscum album. The sequence continues at coordinate 1,265,440,225 of OY728157.1, read as the reverse complement.
TACACTAATAAAAACTCATCATCCCATTCTTTCATAATGTGTTATAATCTAGTTGTAAATATATTATATTTATTTTTATAATTGGTGTTAACCCCAAACGTATTAGTATAGATATCAAGAAAATTAATACATTAAATACATTTTTTTATTTCAATTTTTGTCTAAATATGTTCCAATAAAACTAAAACATATGTTTTTCTCAATACACATTAATTTAGTGTTATGATTTATCGCCTAAAATCTCTAATAAGACAGTTCATAAAAGATAGACCATTTCTTCCAGATATTCTTTATCAACCAAAAATTATTTTCTTTTGAAAAGTCAAATCAATATTTTTCACCCTATAATAATATTCTTCAAATAATAATGGTATTGGGGGAAGATTACATTACTAAAAACAATTACATTATTCTTTTAAATCTATGTTAAGGATGAACAATTCACCAGAAATCATTGATTTCCCATGTACACCATCTTTCTTCTATTTGTAAATTTTAAATATAATGTCTCTTCTTCAGAAATTTTACATGATTTTTTTACCTTACCACTATATCCAAACAAGTTTCCATAAATAAAAAATTCATTTATAAAGAGAATTATTATAGAAAAAATAGTATTCCCTTTCTTGTATGCATAAAATACCATAAAATCTATCTCTAATAGAAGTTACAATTCATAAATCAATGGTGAAAGATACAAATCAATATTTTTTCCAGACTATTTTTATCTAGAAATCATCAATGTAAACTTCCACATCCAAAGGTGAAAATTTCTTATCAAAGAAAATACCACAATAAACTATACCTCATGTAAGGAGAACCAAGTGGTGGAATACTTGGCATCAAGGGTTAGCTCAACAAGAGCATGTAGACTTATTTGTAGCTTAATATCAATACCTATTGGATGTGTAGATATTATTAGGGGTGACGTCCTTGGTTTTCATCACATTAGGCCATATTGAAAATGTTCTCTTTGACTATCATGGGATATAATAAAATAATTTTGTATGTTAGTGGGAATGATTTATACTTCCAAAAAATAGGCCATAAAGTTTTTTGGATACTGAGGTTCTGATAAAGATTAATTATAGATATGCATAGTCCCATTATGATATTTCCAACATTACTTCCAAAATCAGTAATTTTTTTCAAATATCTTCTACTATGGTGAATTAGTAAGGTGACATTAGATACCATTAGAGATGTTCTCATATCTAGGATATCTTAACATTTCTAAATCAATTGAATTTGAAAATAGATTATTCAAAGGAGGAATTATTGGATGATACCAAATCTATTTAGAAAGAGTTTTGATTTTGGTACCTAATAATGAATTAGTGTTTAATTATTGGAATTATTGGATGGAACCAAATTATTTTAGAAGGACGTTTGATTCCAGTACCATAGAATGAATTTGAGATGAAATGTTTTATCCATATTATAGTGTGATGTCCCACATTTAGGAATCTTTGATAAACATTCATATTCCTTATTATACAACCCAAATTAATTAGGTAAATCATGTATATTTCTATACCACAATGGGGAATAATATTTTAATTTCCAATTATTTGGAATCTAGGTGCACTTTTCCCTATATAATTTGATCTTTTAAATGTCAAAAAAGTCAATGAATCTTTTATCACACCACCCACTTTTTTTTCATTCATGTTAACTAATCTTAGAACATATGATATATGTTTATATTTAGTGAAACCCGAGAATAATGGTTTTTTAAAAACATCATACAATCATAAAAAATTAGAGGTTTTGTTAATGGTTTCAATGGCTATATCTTGAATTAATTAATTAATATGACACACCCTCACTTTGTGAATATTTTCATCAATATTAGATATGGAATTTTGTTTTTATAAGAATGATAGATCCAAAATGTATGATTATGGATAAAATTATAGAAAATGAGATGATTGTTGATTTATTTTGAATTTTGATTTCGTATATTCAAACACATCATGCATGGAAAAAAATAAAAATTTTCATTTGCATATTTATTTATAGAATTTTTATGAAATAATCAAATAATATTTCTTATTCATCTGTGGTTCTTCATAATGTTATTTAATTATGATCCATTAAATACATATTATCACAATATTAAATGTCAATATTCAAAAACATATAAAAATTTAAAAATAAAAGAAAAATATAAAAATTTTAAACCTAAAAACATATAATAAAAATAATACTTTTTTTATAACCATTTGATTGTAACAAACAATTACACGTAATGATGAAAACATATTATATATAATTTATATTTAAAAATAAAGAACAATTAAAAATAATTTATCTTCAAAAATAAAATATAAAACTTATTCCTAATTTATAAAAATTTAAAACATATAATAACTAAAAAAATTATCATAATAAATAGTTGTACATAATTTACCATGTAAAAAATTAAACAGAAAAAATAAAAAACCAAAAATTATGAAAAATATTTCTTGAATTCTGAACAATTATAAAAACAAATATAAAAAATATTATACAACAAATTATACAAAAAAATGCATAAAAAATTATCAAAATAGACAATTATACAAAAATATATTCAAAAAATTATACAAAATATTATACATAACTAGCTTACAAAAAATTATAAAAATATTCGTGAAAAATATTTAAATATGTTTTTATAATAAAAAATTCATAACAAATAGTTAAATATATAAACATATAATAACTTATAAAAAATTATGATAACAAACAATTATAAATAATGTATTTTCAAAAAAAAATTACAAATTTTTTAGATTGATAATATAAAGTGGATCATGAATTCCAATAAACAAAATGATGTTAAAATTCATTTGATACTACTTTTAACATCCACATTCATTAAAAATGATGTTAAAATTAATATGTAAGATGTTTTAATGTTTTTTAATTCACTGATAAATGTTTCCTCATTTATTGTTCACATCTGTTTATAAAAAAACCAACCTTAAAAAACAAACACAAATATATATATTTATAATATTTAATATTGATTAAGTCTTTTTTACTCATGATATATTCCACTACATGTAATCCTTACAGATAATATGTGATCACCCTTTATTTGTTTTCATTTACCTAGGATATGTAAAAGGATATTTTTAATAATTTCATGGATGCAAGAATGTTTCACATTCTATGCTTTTATATTTCAAGTATAATATGGTAATCATGTATTTATCTTGTTTTCTAGGACTTCAAAAATAATTCAACTTCCACGGTGCCATCCCTTATATATTATACCAATATAATAAAGTGAACACTGAATCTAGGTTATTGGATGTGGGTATGTTACATTGAATGATTTCAGTGTGATATGAAAGGAATCTTTCCACATACCTGTTATATATTGAAGCGTTTTATTCAACTTTATCAAAATTTAATCAAAGGGAAATAAAATTGTGTTAAAGTAAATTTTATTAACTATGCTTTGAAATATTATTATTATATTATGATATTTGATATGTTCCATTATTTTTTAAACCCTGAAGGCATCTATGATGTTGATAATTCATAAATTCTGATAAAGAAGTTGTACTTTTTGTATTATAATGTTTGTCGATGAATATTTCATGTTTTCCTACATTTAATTTAATTTTATTTCTTATATGAGTGTCATATTTTCTTTCTAATATAAATTAATGTTATGGGTCACTATTTTTGGATTAATCTACGTGATTAAGATATTTTCCTTGTTGATTGAACCAAAAGACGCAAAATTATTAAATATAAAAAATATTTTATCAACTTTAATATGTGATTTTCTCATTTATGTATATTAACTCTTAGTGATAAATAAATTAATTTCTTTGGAAGAGATTGAATATACCTAATTGGTTGTACACAAATTTAACAAAAATAACATTTTGTTTTCTATTAATATCTAATTAAATTAATTAATATTTAAATATATTCTTAAAAATGGACATCACATCAAGAATATGGATAAAGGATTTGTTGATAAACATTATACGAAAATAATTTTTATTGAGAATAAAGTTGATTTGAGATAAAATTATAGGATTTCCCTCCAGATTGTACTATATTAAAATATGTATAATTAAATCATAAATTCTAAAATAAAATTTTACAAACCTTGATATGTTTATTTTATATAATTTCTATTTAGGTCCTTTTGTTTGAATAATAATGAGTAAATATTTATTACATTTAGAGTCATCCATTGGTTGATAAAAAGTTATGACACATTATCATTTATCTTTCATTTCCTATTCCGAGGAAAAAATGATTATTAAAGAATCAGAATTAAAAATTAAGAAAACATCCCTTATTATTTTAGAAATTATTTAATAATAAATATGTGTTCCAATTCATCCACTCTATGGAGAATTTATTTATTTTTGATATTGATTAATTCCTCAATAATATATTCCCATTTGTTCTTATTATCCACTTGGCAGCAAGTGTTTATGAAATTGGTTTCCCAAATAATAATGATAATAGAAAAATTTCTATACTATTTAATCAACAATATTCAACTTGATATTTTTGAAGAAAATTCATCACATGCTTTAAATAAATGTTACATTTTAATTGTAATATGTTTTAATGTTCATGTATGGTTAGAGATATAATAAGAGGGGATGAGGGGGTGAATTTCCATTATAAAAATAAATGAGGTAAATTAAATGATTATATAAATGATATGATGATATAAAAAAATAAAAAAAATATTATTTAGATAAATTATAGAGGAAATTTAAACAAAGAAATTATATGAAATTGTTGCATAAATTAATGTGAGGAAAGTAAATAGATAAAGAACACTTTGATAATGGAGATTTAAAATAACCCACAAAGGTTCCCCTACGTTTCCTCCCCTCAAGAACACATTAGAGGGTATATAACCCCTTTTTTTAATGGTAATCAAGAAAAAAACAAGTCCCTTTATTTTGAATGAAAAAAATCAAAAAAAATAAGAACCTTTGATTTTAATGGAAACCAAGAACCAAAAAAAGAATCTATTACTTTTGAATGAAAAAATAAGAAACTAAAATATGACATCCATCCGAATCGATGGAGAAAAAAACTAGTAAAGATAATTATTGTGGAAAGATATGTTTTCACATTTATAAAAACTTATACAAATCCATATTTATTCTCACTAAAAGATCAGATGATGAATTGAGCTATAAGAGATAGAAGTTATAATTAAGTTTGAAGTGGTTATACAAGAATGTATAAAGGATCAAAAATAATAGGAAATATGGAAGTAGGAAGTAATAGATAAATAAAGATAAAATGTGACTGATAAAAGTCAATTTAGATCACAAATTTGGAAGATTCCATTTTATGATTTTAAATTACCATAGATGATGTTCTATTGATCTTTTTTTGGGAATGGATGAGAAAGGATAGACCTTTAAATCTTTTCTGGGATTAAGGAGTAATTGAAGATCAAGAATCATTTCAATTTATGAATTATTCAATTTAATGAAGTTATTTCCTCCCTTGTCCTCCTTTTATAGTTATTTATCATGCTTGGGTGGTCTAAGGTTATGTCAAGAATTAAAGAGCCACATCGAATCATTTTTGACTATCCTTAAAGCTTCCCCAAATGACCATCCTTAACAACATTGAATACCCTGTTTCAAACAATGGTTTGTAGGTGATTTTTCAAGAAACCGATACACATTATATACTTCCACTATATAGATAGTGATCTCCACTCTGTAGCTGTTTGGACTTTTGTAGTTCTAGAGGTTCTTCCTCATGCCTCGGCTAGCCTGTAGCACTATACTAGCTTTCTAGTGATTCCTTATATAAATCACATTTAAATGGTCCTTTAAACATAGTTTAAAATGATTTAAGGTCGAATGACTTCATTACATTATAATTTAATATAAAGATAATAAAAATACAATATAAATTAAATAGTTTAGAAACAAAATAAAATGTTCATGATCATTGAAATAATTAAACTATGTGGTAAAAAAATCTCCACCTTTTTGATGGTCATAAAAAATCGATATAAAAATAAAGATAAAGAAGTGGGAAAAGATAAAAACTAATGACATAACAAATTTTCATAAAACCATGTATTAACCATTGTTATTCATTGAAACAATGTTATCCACTTGATAAGGCATCATTTGAGAAGATACATCCCTTCATATTTTACATCTATCAAATTTTCACGATTATCAAAAAGGAAATTTCTACGAAAGTAGGTTAGAGAGTAAATATAATTTGGATTTAAGATAATTTCAAAAAAACATTACACAAAAATTAATACTCTCCACCAGGGAAAGAAAAAAATATATTTAGGAGAGGGGATTTTGAAACTATCATGATTTAATATATAAAAAGATAAAACTAAAGAAGCTATATAAATATATACAACTAAGCTCATTCATAAGAAAAAAATACATGAAAAAAAACTCCATTAAAAATATTAATGTTTAAAAAAAATTGTTTTTGAAACATTTATAATGAATTTAAATGATCTATAAAATATTTTCAAAGAATTAAAAAAAAGTTCATTATAAGAGATAGGCAATTAATACATTATTTTTACAAGATATTAAACATTGTTAGAAAAATTATAATCATTAATATCTTTCTTAGTTAAGGGGGGAAAGGAAAAAAGATCATTTAAATAACTACCCATAAATTTAAAAAATTAAGAATATAACAATAATCCACTTCCTATATTTTTCTATACTTCCTAATCCATAAATATTCCTTTTGAAAACTAACTTATTGAGTTGGATCAACCATTTTTGTTATTGAATATACCCCATATGATATTTCATTGAGGTTTGGTAAAAATTTCCGAAAATATATAAATAATTATTTCCTTTTGTTACCCTTGATGTTTTGGAAATATTTGCACATGCTGATTTGGGAATGGAATCAAATTTAGGTCTAAATATATTGGTTAGAAAAGGATTGAGATACCAAAAATGTTTTTGATTTTTGAATAATATTTGGAGAAATATCGATACACTTAGACCTTAAATATCTATAGTTTTATAATCTCATTCAAAAATAGATAACCATATCTAAAGAAATATTTGAAAAATTTATTTTTGAGTAAAGCCTTTAACAAAAGTTGAGGTTTTTAAGGATATTTCATTATTATTTGAAACAATGAAAACAATAATTATTTATTTTGACACATTGATAAACAAGGATCAAATTAATATTTTTATACCTTGGGTGAATTAGGAAAGACATAATCTGAGATCCTTGATTTTAGTTTTGAGAATATGAACATCCAATTTATTTTTTAATTTTAAAATAAAACAACATTTTTACATTTAATTATGATGATTTTAATTTAAATATTTTTTATGTTTCAAATTATGATTTTTGAAAAGAGAATATGGATTATGAAATCATTTCTCAGTTATGAATAAGAATAATCGTGGACCTCATTGGTTAGGAAAATTTAAGAATAATAAGAGTAAGAAGAAGATGATTCATATGGGGAGTGAGAAATTAGATTACTAACCATGATACAAAATTCATGATACATGAAAGAAAATATTGGACTATTATAACATTATTATGATGGGTCACTCTAAAATGAAATTTGGAAATATTTATTACCTTATTATATTTCAACCACTTTTTATATATTTGTCATTCGAGTCTTATCTGACCCTTTTTATTGAATTACTAATATTCTAATTTCAGAAGTTTGATTAGATATTTTTTTAGAATGTGTGGATGTTTTGTTCTTGAAGATTTTGTACCCAATTTTGGAAATCTGTTAAATTTTTTATTCATCATTAGTATCAATTTTTTTAGAATTATCAAAATCAATTTATTTAGAATCATTTTTTTGGTTTCCTTGAATCAATTAATTATTTAATTTCTTTACTTTTTATTGTTATCTCTTATGTAATTAACGATATGATGAGCTCATCAAACGTCACATTTTTTATATCTATGGATTCTTGGATCACTGTCACTTTGGGAGCCTATGAACTTGGTAAAACCCATAGGATTTTATTCATGATTATTTCTGTGGAAAATTACACAATGATTTTTTTTCTTCCATTCCAAATAGCAGTGTAATGAGTAAACTTGCTGGTAATAGATTCATTTTGATGCATATAGTAACATTAAAAATGTTAACGATACATTTTAAACCCTATATCCTTGACTTCATAACTTCTTTCATGGGTAACTTCTAACAACTAAAAGATTTCAATATATGTTTTACAAGTAGATATTCTGTAAAACTTATTTTGATCAAAACTGCAATGTAATTCACTCAAAAATATATTATTAAGTATAAAAATGTTATTATATTTGAGAGTCCATTTTTCATATGGATATTTAGTTGGAATATAGTCATTAATTACCATCTTCCAAATAGGTAAATAATATTACAAAAAATACATACATCCCATTTTTCAAAAATGAGTAATTTAAATGATAAAATAAAGCATCATTCATACAAGTAGTAGATTCACTACTAAAAAAGGGGGTGAATAGAAGGAGTTTTTTTCCATATAAATGGGTTAGAAACCCTTATAAACACATTAGTAGGGGTTACACATAATCTCCACTAATGTGACTCCATACTCTGTTTAGGGGTGGTTTTAGATAAGTGATGGTAAAATGACTCTGAATTTAGAGGCAGTTATATTAGAAGGGATTTAATCCCTTTTAATTTCACCATACATGGTTTGATTAGAGGTGGTTTTAAACACCTCTAAATTAGAGGTTACAATTAGGGGAAGTTATAAACGCCCCTAATAAAGTCCCAAATTAGCAGTCTAAGAGCAGTAAAACTATAACCGCCCCTAAATGAACACCCCATGACAACCAAATAAACCCTCAGATGACTCCCATGGACACACCCCTCGGACACCCTAGGACACCTTTGGACACACCCCCATGACACCCATGACATCCCTGGACACCCCCATCACACCCAAGGTAGACCCCCATGACTCCCATGAGAGACCCCCCTCGGACACCCCATGACACTCATGGACACACCCCCTATGAAACCCATGACAGACCCCTACATGACACCCCACGATGTGGACCCGACACCACACCATGACACCCATGGACACAAACCCCATGACACTCCCACCCAATTTACCCACCCACAAACACCCCATAGGCCCGCAGACACCATGAGACTCCCACCCAAACACATTGCACATATCCTCTTATGCCCCCTAGGACCGAGACTTGCATCTACGGGCCCCAACATGCAAGCATTCCTGTTCACCGATGTGAAATAGTGTAAACGAATTCACTGACACTGGGAATCAAAGCTGTGAAATGCCGAACCCATGCCATCCACCTTTACCAACCAGGATGACTGAATTATATGTAATATATATAATAATATATATATATATATATATAATTTACAGAATATATATATATATATATATCTATCTATCTATAAAAATTTAAATAATATAATATATTTGTATATGGCTATAATATGTAATATATTTCTGTATAAAATATATATGTTATATATATATATAATATAAATAACTTTATTTACGTATATATTGACATATATAAGTACCTATATATTTATAAATACAATTATATTTGTGTGTTCGTGTGTTTTTATATTTTTTTATTTATATAGTATTTATAGATATAATTTAATTATAATATATATATATATATACATTTATGTGTTTTATGATTTATATTACAAATATATTATAATAAATACATTTATATTATTTCATGCACACACACACACAGACATTCAAGAAATTAAATACATTCATATAATTGGAAATATATCATATTATTTAATGATATATTCATATTTACTAAATTAATTTACAATTAACATGATATACTATAATATATATGTAATAATTATATAATATATATAAATTTATACATACTAAAATATTTTAAAATATAATAAATATAATATAAATATAATATATATATACATATATTTATTATTTTCTATATTATATATATTAATATATATAATATAGTATAAATGTATTTATAAATAAATATACAATAAAATTTTATTTAATATAATATATGTATAATATAAAATAAAATATAAATGTATAGTATTTTTTAAAACCATTAATAAGTTTTATATATTTGAATAAAAATATTTATAATTTCATTTATATTATGTATAACAATATTTATATTTGTAAAAAAATTTATTTATATGTATGTGTATTTATTTAAAGTATTTATATAATATATTTCTATATATAGGTTTATAATCAATTTGAATACATTTACATAATCTGTTTATGTAATATATGTATACCAACATGAACACACACACACACACACTATATATTATAGAATTGTAATTTATATGTGATTTAATTTTAAAAAATAAATAAAATCATAGAGGATATTTAAAACCCTCTAATCAAAGGGATTAATGGTGGTATATAAAGCCTCTCTGATTTCATGTATTAGAGTGGTTTGAAAACTCTATTTAATTTGATAAATTATATGGTTTTGACAACCCCCTATAATGTATTCAACTTGAAGGGGTTAAAAACCCCCACCAATGTCATAAATTAAAAGGGGTTGAAAACCCCCTCAAATGTCATATATTAGAGGGCCTTTAGAACCCCCTATATTTTCTTAAATTATAGGGGGTTCACAACCCCCTATTATATATTAAATATTAAGGGGTTTAAACCCCGCTCTAATTTCATAAATTAGTAGGGGTTCAAAACCCCCTCTAATGTCATATATTAGAGGGTGTTTACAACCCCCAATAATCTTTTAAATTAGAGGGACTTCAAACCCCCATGTAGTCTAAGGGATTTACAATGGTTCATAAAACCCCACTATTTCCATTAAAAAAATTTATTATATATATATATATTACCTATAATACCAAAATTGATAATATATATATATATATAACACCTTTAAAATCCAACCGAACATATAATGGTAATATTTATGAAATTTACAACATATAATCGCCACTAAAATAAAAAAAATATTCAAAAAAATGATTAAAATTTTAGAGAGGGTTGTGATCCCCCTATAAAGTATATGATAAAAGGTGGTTCTATGTAACCCCTAATAAAATAATTTTATATGGGGTTGTACATAACCATTTCTAAAAAACCGTCACTAATCCGCTGTTTTTTGTAGTGATTCCATTTAAAAAATGCAATTTAAAAAGTATTGAAAATCAAAAATCTATTTTGAAAACAATATTTAAAAATGATATCAAAGAAATATTTTGATACCAAATGTATTTATTTAAGAATATAAATAATTTTCAAAAAAAGATTATGATATAAATTAATAGTTAACAATTAATACCAAATGTTTGATTAGAGAAATTTAAAAAGAGGTGGGGGAGGGGTGGATAGAATTTTCTAACAATAAATAAATAAATTATTATTATTATATAGATGATAAAATGATATAAATAGAGTAATTGATATTAACAAAGTTAAATATAATATAAACTAAAATAATGAAATAATATGATTGTTTTATGGAAATTAAAATGCATTAAGTAAATATACAAGGTTATCATTGATAATGAATTTCGGAAATATCACACATATAAATAAATAGAACCAAGAACCATTAGTTTTAATGGGAACCAACAAAAAAATTTATAATCCATTTATTTTAAATATAAAAGTATGAAACTAAAATAACCCTTTCTTTTGAATGGATAGAGAAAGAAACTAATGAAAAGAAAGAGGGATGAAGGAGATGGATTACCTTTTTAAAAATCCATTACAATGTATATCTACTCTCACTAAAAGATAATAATAGGAGTGAAGGTGATAGGGATAGATAATTTATAATTGAGAGTTAATGGGTTATACATGAATTTAAGATGGCGGAATAATAATGAGAAAATTTTCACAAAAAATAAAATAGATCATGGAAGATTTAAGGTGCTTGATGAAAGTTAATGAAGATCGTGTAGTTATAAGATTACCTAAGATGATATTAACATCACAAGGATGATAATAACTTTTTATTATATGGTAATGTATTCGATATGATTGTAATTTTAATATCTTTGAGGTTTAAGGATTTTTTGAAGATTATAGAGCGTTTTCCTTAATTCGTACAAAAAATGGATAAATTTTTAAGCCTCCTCTTCCCCACTTTTATAGTCTTCTTGGATGAACAGGTGGTACAAGGTAAAGAAAATAATAAAATAGGATAACTATATCATCTTTTAACAAAATTATTTCTTTATTATATGACATTCCATGACACCACCAGATACAAATAAGCTAGCACCTTGTAGCTGGTAGTTTTGCAGGAAACTACTACACACTGCATACATCCATTGGTTAGCCGGTGTATGAAACTAGATAAGGAATGTTAATTTTGTTGTTTTATAGTTACATAATTAAGATACTTTTAAGACCTTATGATTTTTATGATTTTTTAAGTAATGTGATTTCTCTGATAGCTTGCGTTGCACACAATAACAAGTTTAGGAAAATCGTGAAATATTATTAAATTATTATATGTTTGTTATAACCTATCCATTAAAGTAATATGAATAAATATAAATAAATAATTTATAAAATAAATATAAATGTCCAAATCAATATGAATTTATTTTTAAGATCGTTGAAAATTAGTACACAAATTTTTAGAAAAGTCATTTTATTCTTCAAAAATATATTTTCATCAAAAATGTTTTTTTCCTAATTTTATGAGTGAATATCAATTTCTAGAAGTTATAGAAAATTTATTGGAAAAACATAATTTAATATATTAACCCATAATGTAAAATTTATCATAATATGATTTTTTATAATTTTTAGAAAACATTTACTTTTCAAGGAATAGTGAAAAATTCAGATTTTATCAAAAACTCCATTTTATTTTGAAGTATTTGTAGGGAAAAATTATTTTTTAGATTAGTTTTAAATTATAATTAGTTAATTTTGATGTAAAATAATAAAATTATTTTTTTTAAAAATATTGAAATCTTGATTTTACTATAAAAACATTTTATATTTTATAATTTAATTTTTATGATAAATTACTTTTTATTGGTTTTTGACATTTTGATTTTAAAAAAAAATTTCTAAACATTGTTTTATAATTAATATAAAATTAATTAAAAAAATTTTAATCATTAGGTTCAGATTTTATAACTAATCACTTTTTATTTGCTATCAATATAGATAATAATTATTGTAAAATTTATTACCTCTCTAAATGGAAACACTTGTTAACATGGATTAAAAATAAGTGATAATGTCATAAAATTTCATCTTATTTCCTATTTGATTTATTTAATTCAACCCGACTCACCCAAGGTGATAAATTAAGTTGTTTAATCGACACTTTTCCTTGAAAATGACTTGTATATTATTAAAAACAAAGAATGTGAGAAAATGTTGCACTCTTATTTTTAATTAGTATAATGTTTTTAATTGGGGGTTAACAAGAAGATGTGTCTAACCATAAATATTATTTGGAAACAATTTTTTTTCTTAATTATGGTGATTTATTTATAATTTTTAGGAATTAAATAATTAGACTATCTTCTAATATAATATTGATGCAGTAATTATTCAATTAAATGAAATATTAAACAAAGGATATTAAAAAATATTAAAATAAATATAATTTGAATTAATTAAGGTGATAAAAGAATTTTATTAATGATAATAACATATTAGCGGTGTATTAAATTATTTTGTTGAATGTTATCCTATTTTATTTATTTTATTAATATCAATGTAATAAGTATTCCGTAAAAATTGACTTTATAAATATTTTATAGTAAATAATATTTTATTAAATGATATAAAATTTCTAAAGACATTAATTTCATAAAACTAATTGGGATAAGGTTTATAATTTCTTTAATGAACCATTTTTGTGTGGTTTACCATTTTATAGTAACTATATTATCCCTTAATGAGAAATAATCCATGTTTCTATGGTTAGAGTTAATGGGTTTAAATAAGGGTGTAAACAAAAGGTAATGATATAAGAATGACGTAAACCTATCCAAATAAATTATAGGATGAAAATGATTTTAACTTTATCATATTAAGTTTAATTTTTAGTTGTTTAATGGAAAATGTTCTATGAAATTGACTTATATATTTTTTAAATCAAAGATAGTTATAAAATGTCACTCTCTTTGTTTTTAATATATTTTATGTGTCCACATGGGGATATCTGAAAGATATGAACGAATAAATTGTTATATTTTCAGATTAATGATATTTTTTTTAGAAATTATATAATTTCCTTAAATGCTATCTTAATGCAAATACACTATTTATTTAATTAGTAGAAAAATAAATAATTGATTTTAGAATATTTATTTTTATATATTTTGGATTATTTAATGTTTATAAAAAAATTTAAATATTTATGATACATATTAGATGTGTATTAAAGAATTATATTTGTGTTTCAACTTCATCTTGATGTATTTGAAGTTATATTAAATCAATAGTGTTAGAATTTCCATTAATGATAATTTATCAATATAATATTTTGTTAAATTATTTAAAATTCATAAAATGTTATATTCACCCATGATAATGGAATAATGTTCAAAAAATAAAAATGTACACCTATGAGTCATTTTATATTTATAGTAACATCGTTACCCTTTATAATTAAAATAATGCTTACCATAGTAAAGGTCAAAAATAATTAATGAAGGGGTTAATAAATATATAAGGTTTATAATGACATGTAAATATATATTTATTATTTTAGTTTATGATATTAAAAACATATCATTTCATATCTTTTAATACATTCCAATTTTTTGGTACTTGGATAGAAAATGAGTTTATAAAAATTTAATCTTTTAAAAAATTTCAAAAGTGCCCCTCACCACAATTATAAAAGGGCACTTCATCCCTCACTTATTTACATCATTTTATAATTATATGTTAATCATATACTAAACATTTATCTTATAAAATTCCATAGATACATTCTAGAGGTGATTGGGTAATGAAAAGAATGTCATTTAATCATATATAGTTTGGGAATATTTTACCACCTTAAGAGAATATTAATTAATTAATAAATTCATTACATGTTTGTAATATTTTTTTGGGTAAATTATTTCCTTTGAAATTATGTTTATTTTTAAAATAGATAACCATTTCAAAAATGGAAATGATATTTTCATTAAGAATTACATCAAGAGGACTTTTAACACCATTTTACATGTAATATAACATTTGATAAGTTTAATTATTATTTAATGGGGATATGATTCAAGGATACTATAATTATTATTTCCATGGTTGGTTTATGTTTACAATGGAATGATACTTATGAAACCTATTTTTGGCCTGGGTTATGACATAATGATCAATTTATGTTACTGTAACACATATGTATGGATTTAATTATATGATGGGTGGGTTCTATATCTACATAAAATTCATTGGTTAATCATTTATATCTCATTATATATATAAGAATATAATTTTGAGTGATCTCGATTCTGTAATACAGTATTGGAAATGGAATTAAACCCAGTTTAGTAAGACACAAATGAAAGAAGAGGTAAACTTAGGTCAATAATATACGGTTGGAATGGGGAGTGAACCTGGTTTAGTCATGAATTTTTTCCACTATGATGGTCTTGGTCGTGATCCTCGAATAATATATAAATTATTTTATATAATTATGTGTATGCCACAAATTTCATGTCTTATTCCAATGTTATTCTCTTATGGAACATGTTCATTGATTTCCCTAGGATTCATATCTCACGAGATAATAAGACTTATTCCATCTTTCAAGATTATTATCTTTGATTTGTAGGGTATATTTTTAAAATATTATGTCCTTGTTCTTACAACCCTATATTATTCTTATGAAATCATCATTATCTCCCTTATTTACCCTTATTGAGCTTCTAAGCTCACCCTTATGTTTGTTTTCTATAGGATATAAAGAAAGGTACTACGTGTGATATGTAAAAATGGCTTATAGATATGAAGAAATAAGTGGGATATGATGTAGATATTTTATAAAATAGTTTTTTTAAATTTCAAAATATCCAAAGGCATTAAACCAATTCTTTAGTGGTTTTATAATTTTATTAAATCAATAAAAATATGTATTATTAATGTATGGAAATTATGGACTTTTATTGTTAGTATTAAAAAAATGTTTAGTTAACCATGGGAAACAGGGATGGGAATAACTTATTAAGATCCCTAAGGATAAGATTCAATATAGGTTAGAATCCCATATTCTTGGTAATGACCTTGAATAACTATGAATTGAACATAATGTATCATAGAATAAAAATTTATAATCAATTTACCTTGATTATGTGTTTTCCCACTATTAATATTTTTTATCACACTATGATTTTTGGGTTTTAGAAAATGGCTGGAAGTAGGAGGATTCATGTCAAAGGTGAATGTGATGGACAGTGGAATGATCTTCCTCATGAGATACCAAATTAAATAAGAGTTAGAAAGAAACACCTTGTTTTTAGGATTAATAAACAATCTCAAAATATAACCAATAATATCAACTTTGGTGATGTTTTCAACACATGTAATAAGAAAAAGATTTAGATTCATGATGAACAAATAGGAAAGAAAGTTTAATTTTCCTCATATAAATCATGTGAAAAGAGGAATAAAGTATAACATTTGAAAGGAAATAAAAGATGCTTTAGGTGTGTTAAAAAAGGATACAAAGAAATTAATTTAAAAGGAAAATTAAAAGGTTAAGTTAATTAAATGGAAAATAATAATGGTACTCCTAAGGAACCATCAACTGTTAAATGTTTTAAATGTCGAGTATAGAAGAATTATTCAACTTGATGCCCAATATGGAAATATCGTGAAGTGAATATATAAGGCTTCAGTGTAATGATCATATTACTGATGATGAAGAGACTAAAAATGACATATGAGATGAAAGAAGAATTAAAAATAAATTGATGAATCATAGTTAATAGTTTATGAAGGAAATGGATTAATTGAGTGATTATTTATTGGAATTAAAGAATAATATTGTAGAATGACTTTTATGGAATTATGGAATGATGAAATATCTAAGGATTGGCCTACTGTAGTTTTCACTTAAGGATTTCAAATAATAAATTGAATGGTGTTGGTAACCATGAAAGGTGATTGAGGTGGTAAGGTGATATTTTCGGAGAACACATGATTAAGAGAAATATAACACTCAATATGTGCATGATGTTGGGATAATAATGAGATAATGAGATGTTTCATTATTATAAAATAAAGGGTATTGTATTGATGGACTTGTAAGTGATTAGTAATATGATTAGAAGGTGGTTTTTGATATCATGGGTTGAGTTTATAGAAAATTGGATTTATGTTATAAATATAGGTTTAATTATTGAAAGCACACAAAATTTTAATACGGTTTTACAGTAATTAAGGTTATTAACATGTTTCAAGATAATACGCGATAATGGTATTCAAATGTATAGTCTATGAAAATTAAAACCTATGTCAAGTTGTTTGGGGGATTACTTGTAAGTTTATTTTATAAATTTAGTGACCCTTTTTCAAATTGTTTGGATTTTAAAACATTGGATAGTTCATAAGAGAAACCATTTATAAAATTTATTATGTCGAATATTGGAAAAAGTTTTATATATTAATGTATTACTTCACCATAGGAATATTTATGTGTATTGTATAACCTATAATAACCAATTTGTTTTGATGATATCTATTGGTAGATGAAATGACTTATCATTACATTATGGATCTTATGGTCCCATAGTTCTATAAGCATTTCAACTTTTCTTCATATTTTGGATTAAGATATGAAGAATATGTTGACCGAGGCACAATAAAAGAGTGATGTAAAAGATATGATATTTAATAAAGTAATAATATCTTCTCAATTTATTTTTAATTAGAGTTTTATCTTCTTATCATTAGTTTTGGATGATATCAATGGCCTTTATCAGACCTATTTGGTCCATGGTTTGGTGATCATTAACCTTATCTTTACCATGTTACATATATCACTCTTCATTAGTTCTTAGGGATTATTTTCCCATCCAAATCAATATTTTAATGTTTTTCTTATATGGAAACATAGTTTTTCATTACTTTATGTAACCATCAGACATCTAAATTTTCTTTTTATGGTATGTTTTATTATTTATTTTTATGATGTGGGTTCTAGGAATTAATTTTAAAATATTGAACCCCTGATCAACACGATGAATTTAAAGTGATAAATTAATTTTAGGGTTTGGGGAATAATGTAACAGCCTAATATTTTTATGAAATAAATTTTTAAATAATTTGATTTCTTTCAAACCTTGCATTGTACATAATAGAAAGATTATATGAACAAAAAATGTTATTAAAATATTATATATCTGTTATAAAATTTCTATTAAATTGGTTAGATTAAATATTAATAAATTTTTTATGAAATAAAATAATTTTCCACCTCAATATTAATTTATTTTCATGTTTTTATTAAATGAACTCATAAATCTTTACAAAAGACGTTTTATTCATCAAAAATTCATTTTCTTAAAAAAATGAGTATATATTATTTATATTTGTGATTATTGATTTATTTTAAAAAAATTATTTCATTTTTAAATTCATATTTTAAAAATTATCTTAAGATTATTTTTAATTAATTTTCTAAAAACTTTTATTTTCTCAAGGAATAGTGAAAAAACTTATTTTTATTGTAAACAATAGTTTATTTTAATGTATTTACAAGGTTAATTTATAATTTGGATTTGTTTTTTAAATTTATAGTAGTTATCTTTTATTTAGGATAAAAATTTATAGGTTTTAAAATGGATTTTATTCTTGAGAATATAATAAAAACATTTTATATTTTAAAAAAGTCATTTTTTGAAACTTTGTTTTTAGTTACGTTGAAATGTTTAATTTTAAAATAAATTATGATATTTATATATTATTTATTTGTTATATATAATTAACAATATTTAATTTTGAGGTTCAAAATTGGAAATTTATCATTTTTTTATTCTCAGTCAATATTAATCGTAACTGTGGTAAAATTTATTACCTCGGTAAAGGGTAAACGAGTTATCCTGGTCTAGAAATTAGTGATAGGAGCATACCATTTCATCCAATTACTTATTGGAGGATGTTAATTTGACTATTATCTAGTATGTTTATAAATTTGGTAATTTAATTAATACGTTTCCATGAAAATGACTTAGATATTATTAAAATCAAAGAATGTGACAAAATGTCACTCTTATTTTTTATATGAATAGAATTATTAATATGGGGTTGACTAGAATAAGTTCTTGACTATAAATATTATTTATAAAGATAAAATACTTATATTCAAAATTTAAATTTATTTATAATATTTAGAAATTAATTATTTTCCCTAAATTCTTATACAATCAGATGTAGTAATTATTCAATTAACTGAAATATAAAAATAATGATATCAATTTTTTTAAAAGAAATATAATTTTAATTAATTAAGGATGTACATTAATTTTTTATATGATAATAACATATTAGGGGTGTATTAAATTTTTTTTTCAGAGTAATATTTTTGTATCGAATTTACTAAAGATGAAGTAATGAATAGTCTTTAAAATCGGCATTATTCTTATTTTATAGTAAATAATATTTTTTTAAATGATATAAAATTCAAAAATATATTAATTTCAATTTAATTGTCGGTATAATGTTTATAATTTAATTCGTAGTCCATTTATGAATTGTTTTTCAATTTATAGTAACTATATTAATCCTTAAATTGTAAAAATATGTGTTATTATAGTAAGAGTTAATTAGGTTAAATAAGGGTAAAAAAATATAATGGCATAACCATGACCTAAAATAGACCAAATAAATTATGGGATGAATATGATTCAAGTATTATCATATTAACCTCTAATATTAGTAGTTTAATGGATATGTGTCCATGAAAATGACTTATATATTATTTAAATCAACGATAGTTAGAAAATGTAACTCTACTTGGTTTTAATATATTTTATGTTTCCACATGGGGAAAAGATTAATATTTGAGAGAAATTATAAGTTTATTTTGTGATTAATGAAATTATTTTTATCATATAATTATTTTTTAATTTTTATAAATTATATAATTACCATAAATTCTTCTATAATAAAAAGTTTGTTTAGTTTATATAAAAAATAAAATAATTTATTTTAAAAATATTAATTTTGATAAATTTTGTAATATTTAATGTGTATGAAGAATTTAATATATTTATATAATATATCAGAGATATTTTAAGTTATTATATTTTAATTACCCTTTATCTTGATGTATTTGATGTTAATTTAAATTAATAGTGCTATAATTGACATTAATTATAATCTATCCAAATAATATTGTATTAAATAATTTTTAATTCATAAAAAAATTATTTTAATCCAATTTAATTTAATATTTTTTTAAAAAAGTGTTCCCATAATGAATCATTTTATCATTTATAGCATCATTATTAATGTTTTATAATTAAAATATTTGTAACCACAATTAAAGTAAAAAATAATTTACCAAGGGGTTAATAAAAAAGACAAGGTTTAAAATAAAATATAAATTAATATAAATTATATTTTTTGAAGATATTATAACATTATATTATCATATCATATGATCCATTTCTATTTGGTGGTACTTGGATAAAAAAATTATTTTATTATAATTTAAACATATGAGAAATTCCCAAAGTTCCCCTCACCTCAATTATAAAATGGTACCTCCTTTGTCACTTATTTAGACCATTTTGAGCCTTATATATCTAAAATACATTAATAATTTATATGCCAAATGTACATAAAAATATTCTAGATGTTATGTTATTCTTAATAGTCAAACCCTAAAGGCCATTATAAGATATCCAACGGTGACATTTCAAAGAAGAGGTAATTTCTCTATCCAATCACTTTCTTTTATACTATTAATTACCTCCTATAAATATGATTTGTTTACTATAAAATAATAAATTTATCATCCTAAATATTATTAAATTTCATTATGATTATGAAAACACCATTATACGCCCTATTTCCCATCAAACAAGAATTGAAAGCATCACTCTTGTTTACACACAGCTTACCGAGTCCACATAATGATACAATCCATTTTTCATCACCATATTTTATGGATGGGTATTATGATGATTTTAATAAATATATATAATAAATCTTAAAATTTAATGATTATGGTAATATGAATTGTTATTCATCTTTATTCCATTCCATCAATTGAAAAATAAAAATTACATTCATGCGTATGTACGACCTGCTATCTCCATGAACAACGAAATTCATTTTTTTATTTCTACTTTCTATTATTGATTACAAATATGTATAAAATTATTATACATTATTTTTAAACCATGACTAATGTTCAATAAATTATGATACAAAGATAATCTTATAAGGACTAAGAATGTCGAACCAAAACATGTTTTGAAAATGAAGCATTTATCACCTAGAATAGTGATTTTAATAAACAAATATTATTAAATGGGTAATTTGTGTTTTAAAAAAAATAATTAATGGTATGATAGAATTATGGTTATGTAATACATTTATAATAAATCCATATCTGTTATTTTGTAAGTTTTAACCTGAAAAATGAAAGGAATGTCTTGAGGTAGGTGTATATTTAACAATCTCATCACAATTGGGGATTTTTTACATTTAAGTCTCATATGTGGAATATTTAAATTCAATTTCCTTGATTCATAAAAATGTTTTAAAAAATATTTTTTCCTTTATTCTAGAAATATTTAAAAACATTTTTTCCTAGGTTTTTCTTTTTATAATTTTTTTATAGAAATGTTTTTATCATTTTCCAAATATGGTACTTGGTGACTTTACGAAAAATAAACATAAAGAATGATTTTAGCTTATTTTGAATGAGTGGATTTTACCACTTACATGATACAGTCATGTATTGAGGAATACTTTACTAGTTTATCAAAGTTATTTTTAGATAAAATCTTTTTCCATTATTATTGGGCATCTTTCTAAAATAAATAATGATTGCAAAAATGGAAAAGTTATTTTCTTCATAAATTATTTCTAGTGATATTTGAAAACATTTTACATATATGATAATTTTTTTAATGTTATTCATGATTTAATATGGTTAATATGAAAATATACTATCTTTGTTATTTCAATGTTTGGTTTGTGTTTATGATGGAATGATATTTATAAGACCCATTTATTTTTATGGGTTATGATATGATGAATTATTTATGTTGTTGTGGAAAACAAATGTAATATTTTCATTATATGATGTGTGAGACCTATATTATTATCCAATAAATTGGGTAAATATTTATATTTCATGAGGTAGATAGGAATGTAATGAGACGTAAAATTGGTTCAGTAATACTGGGTTAGAATGATTAGTGAACCTGGTTCAATAATACAGGGAAAAAACAAGAAGTATACTTGATTCCATAATACAGCGATGAAATGAGGATTGAAACTAGTTATGTAAAGGTTTTTTCCACTATTATGGTCTTAGAAGTGTTCCCTGATTAATAAGGAAATGAATTTTTATTCTTGTGTGTAGTCCATAAATTTCATGTCACATGCCAATGTTATGCTCTCATGGAACATTTTCTTTGGTTTATTTATAATTCATGTATTACGAACTACTAATATTTATTCAATTATTCTAAATTATGGTGTTCAATATGTTGAGAAAAATTTCCAAAATTTTTCTTTATGTTCTTATACCCTATTAGTATTCTTATAAAATCATTTTCATCTCTCGTTTTTACCCTTACTGAGTATTAGTGCTCACTATTTCTTATGTTTATTTTCTACATGATATAAAGAAATGTATAAAGTATGATATGTCAAAAACTTTGTTAGTTACAATGAAATAAATCGGAGAAAATATTGATATATTATGAACTAGTTATTTTTTCATGTTTACAAAGGCTCTAACCCCATATGTCTCTTGAGTATATTTGTTATGTTATGAAATGAATGCAAAGTTGAAATATTTTTGTAAGAAATGTATGGTTTGTTATACCAGAAGCTAGATAGTAGAACTACACATATTATTTTGATACTTCCTTCTATAATTCACTTTGAAAAATATATTTTAAACCAAGTTGGAAAACAACATAAGGCATTATGACTTCATATTATTATAATTTAATAGAAACACAAAAAATGCACTTGAAAAAATTGATACAGGTTAGAAAAAAATAAATTATTTGTGATAATTAAAAAAATAAACTATGTTTTACTATAGTTTAGACTAAATTTAGTCTAGTATAATCATTTATAATGAGATTTTATCTTATCGCTGTACTTATTCTTATGAAAACAAAATTGCCTAATTAAGAATTAGGATGTTCAATTTTTTCTTATAGTAATATTGATTTAAATACGAATAGAAATTTATCATGTATTTTTTATTGTAATTATCTTGTGTTCATGAACCAAATATTTCAAATGTATGAACATTTGGTTGTACTTTATATATTCCAAATTACCTCACAATGAATAAAAGTGAGATTCAAAAAAAAAATTGGGGATTTATGTTGGATTTAAATATCCCTCAATTGTAAAGTATATAGATACAATGAAAAGAGATGTATTTACAAGATGATTTTATAATTTTTATTTTAGGATAAAATGTTTCATACAATAAAATGGTAAATCAATCAACACCAAAATAAATATCATGGAAAAATATTCATTTTTCATCAAGATCTTATATTAATATGAGTGAACTGAATGTTCAAAAGACCATTAAATTTCTAAATTTAACGCATCAATTGAAAATGAATTAAATTATTGAAAAAGGATTACTAAATTATATATACTCGCTGAAAATTAACTAGTAAAAATTAATGTCCTAAAAGGAAAATCTAATAGTCCTATCAATAATTCTTCAAATCCATGTCTGAAGCATAGAAGACCACTTGGTTAAAATGATAAAAATCATCCCCATATAAAGGGAAAACAACCCATGTTTATTGAAGAAATAAATATAATTGAGTAGAATGAAAATTTTATTGATTTTTATATTCCTTAATAAAGAAATATAACGTAAGTAGATGATCATTATAAAGAGGGAAATTATATAAATTTTACTAACTCTAGAAGATTTTGGAGTTCAGTGGAGACCATTATTTGTGATGAATTTTAATATAATACAGAACATGATATTATTAATGAGGATCTAGAAACTAAAATGATTAATTAATTTAATGATATAGAAAATTAGTATAATGGAAAAATTTATATCTACTCTAAATTTGCATCGCAATTTAAACATGAGGATATTGGATCAATTCTAAAACCCCCCAATGGAATAAAACCCAATTTTTATTAATGGGTATTTGTGAGATAGAGATTTAGAAATATTGAATTTTTATGATATAAACCATGAATAGTTTCTCAAAGTTTCTAAAAAATACATGATATTTTATATAGTCTAAAAAATTCATTATGATGGATATTAAAACCATCCCATATCTAATGATATTTTTAATACACTAACATATTGAATTTAATTTCATAGATATTGTGACTAAATACCAATTTGATAATATTAATAATGATGTTTACATGAAAACTCTAGTATGATTCAAAATTTTTGATATTTTTTTTAGATCTAGAAACTTTTATTCTATTAAATTTAATAAATCATTATATGGATTAATGAAGTCAATGTGTATATGGTGTAACTATATAAGTAAATATTTGATAAAATAAGGTAATAAAAATGATCCAATTTTTCCACATATCTTCATTAAGAAGATTGAATATGAATTTATACTCAAGTAGTATATGCTAATGAATTGAATTTTGTTGGAACTATTAACAACATTTTAATATTTTTATAATATTTTAATATATTATTTGAAATTAAATACATTGAAAATAATCACTTATTAATTAGATGTATAATTAAATATATTGAAGATTGATTTTTTTCTAATTAATCTAGGTAAACCTAAAAAGTATTATGCAGTACTTATTTGAAAAAAGCCTATCTATTAATTACACCAATGGTAGTATGATCTCTTTATTTATATAAAATTACTTTTTAGACCATGATTGGAAAATGGTGAACTTGTTGGCGCTAAAATACCATATATTTTTTCTATAAGAGAAAAAATGTACATTAAAAATATCATGAAGATAGATATGTCATTTACTATGAATTTATTGTCCAGATATAGTCCTTATCTTACTCATGGACATAGTAATGGTATCAAACATATATTAAGATACCTTCAAGGTTTTTTTTGATTTGGGGTTATTATATTCTAAAATTTTAAAACCAAAATTTGTTTGTTATACAAAAATATGTA
The DNA here is from genome assembly GCA_963277665.1 of Viscum album. Lineage (NCBI taxonomy): Eukaryota > Viridiplantae > Streptophyta > Magnoliopsida > Santalales > Viscaceae > Viscum > Viscum album. Next base: position 1,265,414,898 of record OY728157.1, on the reverse strand, counting down.
TCTCAAGCAATATATTTAATCACATAAAGTGGAAATTATATTCTATGAAATTCAATAAAACAAACCATTTTTTGAATTTTTTCAACCATACTGGGTTGATTTTGATTCATGAAGGAAGCCGAGAATGTGTTTATATGATATGGATTGTTCTTCATATTAAAAATCATTATGTATTTAATAAGAATAGTGATATTCCCATCATATTATATGAATATAATTCTTCTTATATATCAAAATTTATTGGTGGTTATATCAAAAATTATGTGTGGTTATTTAAAATATGATATAACAATATATATCTCACTAAAATTATATTTCACTCATGAACTTATAATGAATAATGAAATTGATATTTAAAAAATAATTTATTGTAATAATCTTGTATATTTATTCACCAAGGTCTTACCAGCAGCACAATTTTATATATTTATTTATAAAATTTGGTTGTGATGGATATAAATTCTACGATAATTTCAGGAGAGGGATTTGAGAATACAGAACTCTTTTCTACATTCATTAGAGTTTTCCCATTGGGGTTTACATATAAATTATTAAATAAGGATGAATGGAATGAGATTTAATTACTTTGTCTTCACTTGTTTTTTCACATCAGGATTTTAAGTTAAGAGTATATAAAATTATATTAAAATATGATATACATGGGGTTTTTAGAAATTAATATTTATTTAGGTGGATGTCATAAATAAAATATTATGAACATTTATAATTTCCATGAAATCCACATCACATGGAGAAACCCTTCATTTTATCCAACTATTTGTATTCCAAGCATCATGTTTTATTTTAAATATAGGGATTGATCTTGGATATTGAATAAAATATCATGTATCCTATAAATATATATCAATATATTTATGGATTAAATAATTTTGGACCTCCATTATTTCTCTCTTATCTACTCCAAAAACATTGATTTTGTTGTCCATAATCCTTGAAAATATCAGACATTAAATTTTAACAAGGTTATGATCCAATTAAAAGTAATCATGTATTTTTTTAATTTGAATTTAATCACAATTTTCATTGGTTTTCAATTCATTTTGTACGATCATGACCATCTATAGGGTCATCTTGGGCATGATTTCAAGTAATTTTGGTTGTTTTTAAGTACCTTTGTTTGGAGTTATGCTTTTGGGTGTGTTTCGGTGGGGTTTTAAGAATGTTTAAGGATAGGGGGTTGTGCATGATTTGAGAATGGTTTGAAAAAACATGAGGCAAAACCCAGGTAACCATGTGACCCCAGATAGTGAGGTCTATATGATTGCCCCACGATTTCCCTAAATGTGCGCCCGTGACAATAAAAACCGTGCACGCGGTTTTATTTCTTCTAAAAATTATTTTAAAAATTCCCAAAACACTAAAAACATCAATTTGGACCTAGGCTCGGGCTTGATGTATTTTGGATGATCCAACAGATTTCCAGATTGGTTCCAAGGTCGTTCGACCTCCGTTCTTCAATAATCAAAGATTGAATCGAAGATCCACTCTTCTTCCGATAAGTGTATTTCATTCTAATTCCTATCGAGATCATTTTTTATTCTTATCTTGATCATATGGTGGATTTTATCAGAGGCTTCTTCATATGTAATCTATGTAGTGACATCTAGATATAGGATTATAGATCTATATCTTGATTGATTAGATCTTGATATTTTGATATCTTGATTTATGGATTTAGATCGGGAATCTATGATCTAGTTTATTGTGCTTCTTGGATTTTGGGGATTTCTATTAGGAAAAAATACATTAATGAACTGAGGTGGGTGGTCTATATATAATTCCCAGAGTTGTGAATTTGATATGTATATGCAATTTCATAGAATTACTAGCATCATTTAGCAATTGTTTTCCTTGAATTGTGTATATTAGTTTGTCTACTATAGTTATCAATGCCTTTTTAAAATAGGTGATTTATTTGGGAATTAATCATGAGACTAATAGGATACCATATTAGATAATTAATTTTGGGAAATTGATTATAAGAGGTAGGGGTTGTAATCTAGATAATTAATTAGGGGATTAATTTTGAGATATTGGAAGGGATAAGTTAAGATAATTAATTGTGGATTAATCATGTTTGTTTGATGATATTATTTTGATAATAAATTGTGGGATTAATTATGGAAAGTTGAGATTAAAATTTGATAATAAATTCTATAAAATTTATTATTGAATATAATTTTTGAGATTGATTCATTGATTTATAGATTAATTAATGGTGTGAATCACTTAGTTAATTATAGATTTATCTTGTGGAATTAATGTGTGTCGCTAATTGTTGAATTAGTAATGGTTTTGGGTTAGATAATTAATTGGTAAATTAATTATGTTACAAATAATTGGAAGATGGTTATTCTAAATTTGGAGTTAAAAATGTTAACATGGTCATCATACTTGTGAGTTCCGAGAATGGGAACACGGTGATTCTAAATTGAGTAGTATACATGGTAACATGGTCATTACACTTATGCGTAAATAGAATAGGGAAATGGTCATTATATTTAGGGTTATTCATGGAATCGTGGTTATCTAACATACATTTTTGATATTGGTAACTTTGGTAATGGGTATTTTAACTATGAAATTAATGAATGTAAATAATAAAACTCTGAGTTATAGCCCCACATGAGAATATTAGAACTCCATCGTGAGTCAAATCAAGTAATGAGATATCATAGAACCTTGAATACTTAGAGCTTTGTATAGAAGTAGGTATTAAGATATGAAATTACATAGGGCATTCTTTAGGATTTGGAATGAGATGAAGTTAGTATTGAGGTATTAGTCTCCTTGGGAACCATGGATTTAATATAGTTAGATAAGAGTAAATGAAAATGTGATAAACTATTTATTATTAAATTGTAATTATTTCCTTATAGAACTGATTGAAATATATTTTGATCAATCTTTTTCTAGACACAATTAGTGGTGGCATACTAAGTTGTACCCACACCCTATTCGGTTAGCCTGGCCAGTACCCGAATTGATTATATTGTTGCAGGACTGGATAAGGGAAAATTCCTTGGGATAGTTAGATTATTGGTGATGGATCTTGGAAGGAACTATAAATAGTTTGGGACCTATTTGGGGAGTCATAGTGTCCTTAATTTTAGTATCATTATAGACACTAGGCACTCATGTTGGCATTTTACATTATCCTTTTTAGTTGATTATTTTATTTTTGGTTTGGTTATCTTGTGACATGAGTATTTTTCATGTTATATATGCTTCCTCTATTATTCATTTATGTTTTCTAGTGTTTCTCATCTGATAAAAGAGGATTTAGTCTCCCCATGAATGACTTACTATAACCTCAATACTATTCATCAACCTCTAGCATATGGGGATGTGTGCAGGAGGTCTAGTGGCGAACTAGCTCTGGGCACCGTCAGGTAGCACCCGAGATTAGATATTACAAATGGGTATTATAAGAGGTTTTATTTTTTTCTTATTTTGTCGTACTTTTTTTGGAATGTTAGAAATTATATTATGAAGGGTTAGGGCATGGTAATGAGATCGTGCATGAGATTTTCAATCCCATGTATGAAGGAAAACCCGAGTAATCATGGTGAGATTGTTGTTTTTTCTATTTTCTATTACAGTTGAATGTTATTTCAGCATGGGTGATTCACTTGTGGTGTGATGTGATTATCATTTCTGTGAATTTTGAGTATTTTTTTTTTCCTATAATGGAATGAGGGTTGAGTCTGCATGCATCATTCTAGGCGCTAATGGTTATTTGGACATGCATCATTTTATGAATGCACGAGAAACACATTGTAGGTAAGTTGTTGAACTTCAAATCCCTTCCGAGTTATGAGATTAAAATGAAAAAAGACACCTAACATGAATAGGAAAAGTAATTTTTTTAAAAAAATCATAATAATTGTATTCCTTAATGATATACATGATTATGATAGCGTGTTTACATTTTTAACCAAAACCTATGTGTTGGAGGGTTAAGGATAGTGACAAAACCTTAGTTTTGATTGAGTGGTGAGGTGGGGGGGGAAGGCGTGTTGTGATTATTATTTTCACTTGTGTAATTTTATAAGGTTATGATATGATAATTAAGATATGTGTTTGTAATTATAGAGAGAATTCCTCTATGACGCTTATTTAGGGTACAATTGAAGGTCATTCCTGGGAATGTTTATTATGTTAGGTATCATGGGGCACCGATCAATCCAGTTGAAGTTGAAGGGGATTAGTTTCAGAAGAAATTTTATCAGTACCTAAAATTCAAGGAACGAGAACCAGGGTAGGTTATAAAAACTATGTCTAGTTGATAAGGGAGTTTCAGTTGCAGCACCTGACTTTGACAAGGGAAGGTGGACCTAAGGGAGTTGAAATATGGGTTGAGTTTATAGAGATAATTATTGACTAATTGGGGACTTTAGCTGAGAGGAGGGTCATGTTAGAACCTTATACTCCCTGGGGATAAGCTATGTACTAGTGGGACATTCAAGAATGAGTTGGAATGAATGATGGTTATTTATAGAAGGACTTCATAGAGAGGTTCTTGGAGCACTTTTATCTAGAGATGATGATCCAATAGAAAGCTACTGAGTTCATGAATCTGACACAGGGGTGCCTGCTTGTGATGGAAAATGTTGGACACTGTATATATCTCCAACACGTTTCTCCATATTTAGGTGGATATTAGGTAGCTATGGAGAAACATTTTCAGGATAGAATTAAGAGTGAGATTATGTCATAGGTCTATATCATCAGGAAGAAGAAGTTTTTGGAAGTGGTGGATCAGGCTCTTATAGATGAAGGGAACCAGATGGATACTTCCAATGTTGAATATGCATTTCTTAGTAGATGATTGGGAGGTGTGGTTTTTATGGGAAGAAAGCACCATTATGATAACTTTATCCAAGGCAATGGAAATCATAGTACGCATACCGGAGGGTCAGTTGGACATGACCTTACTAGGTAAATTTGTCATCATTATAATTGGCTGGGGAACTATTGTCAATACTATTCCTGACCACCAGTAGAGTTTTGATCTTATGGAAGGATGGTACATCTATAGAAATTTTATAGATCACAGCGACAGACTTGTACCGAAGGAGAAGATGAGAAAAGTAAGAGTGTGCGAAGATGATTTTTTACACCAAATCAGGCGGACAATTGTCTTTCTACCAGCTGAGGGGGTAGAGGTAGTGGACATGGTGCTTCAATGAAAAAGTGCCTACATCAAAAGATAGGTTCTACTTAGGGGAGTCATACAACATTACAAGGAAGAGGGGTAGCATAATTATATGCAATACAACCTACAATTTTCGATAGCAAGGCTGGTCCATTGATAGTAAGAGGTACTATTCTAATAGATTCTACTTTAGCTAGTGCCTTGTTTGATACTCATGCCTCTCATTCCTTTATATATGAAAAACATGTTACTAGTTTGGTCTTTGTGGTGGAGTTTTTTAGTGGGACAATGAATATAGATTCACTGTTGGGAGTACGATCTAGATATATCTGTCTATGAAAGGGATGTTAGCTAGAGATCAGGGAATATAGTTTCTTATGGGATATCTAGGTTATTGATATGACATGATTCTACCTAATTATTAGTATAGACTAACTAGTAGCATAATAATCCCACATCGACAATTCCTATAGGAGGGTTATGTTTACATATCCTGAGGGTGACCAATATATTCATCCTGAAGAGTTGTATATTTAGGCAAGTCGAGCAGGTCCAATTAGAAAGTAAATAGGAGAGCTCACAACCCATGTTTCTAGTCATTTGTTGGATGACAGGGGTTCTAGAAAATATGTACTTACACCAGTTAGTGGAAATATTTTAGGATGTATTTCCAGAAGATTTCTTAAGGCTACCACTAAAGAGTGATGTGGAATTCACTATTGATATCATACTGGGGGATGATCTAGTATATATCTCACCATATTGAATGGAAATGACTAAGATTCCATTTCTTAACATCTAGTTGGAGGATTTGGATGATAATAGATTTATCCACCCAAGTATGTCACCGTTGGGATCACCAGTTTTGTTCACAAATAAGTAAAATGGAAGTTTATTCTTATGTGTCTATTTTCCAAAGTTGAATAAGATGACAGTGAATAACCAATATCCTTTTCTATATATTGATGATATTTTTGACTACTTGAAGGTATCTTGTGTGTTCTCAAATATTGATTTGAGATCAGGGTACCATCATTTGACAGTACAAACCTCTGATATACTAAATATTTCTTTTAAAAGCATCTATAGCTTTTATGAGGTTGTCCTAAAGTTGTTTGGGTTGAAAAATACACCAATAGTGATTATGTATTTGCTGAATAGGTTTTTCAACTGTATATGGATCGTTTTGTGGTAGTGTTTGTGGATGACATCTTGATGTACTCCATGACTCGTGAAGATCATTCCCAACATCTAGAAATTTTCCTGACTACATAGAGAGAGCATCAGTTATATGCTGAGCTATCTATGTGTTAGTTTTGGATTGACTAGGTATACTTATAAGTGAATATCATCACAGTGGAAGGTGTGTCAGTGGCCCCAGAGAAGGATTAGCTAGTGGTTTCTTGGGAGTATCCAAAGAATGTTTTTATCTAAATATTTTTGGGAATAGATAGATATTATAAGAGATTCATCACTGAATTTTCCCATTTGGTAGTGCAAATTTCAGTGTTGACCAAAAAAGGAGTGAATTTTGAATGGTCAAGGACTTATGAGATATATTTTTCATGAGTTGAATAAGTATTTAACATCATCACAAATTTTGATCCTACCCATGTCAAGTGAGGAATATACAATTTATTGTGATGCTTCTAGGATCAGACGTGGAGATGTACTAATGTAGGGAGATAGAGTTACGATATACGGGTCTTGATAGTTGAGGACCCGTGAATGGAATTACCCTATGCATGACCTAACGTTATAATAAGTAGTTTATTATCTTATATATTGGAGACACTTTCTTTTGGGAAAAAATTTAACAGTTTATATAGATTAGGAGTTTGAAGTATATATTTTCATCGTGTGATTTGAATCTTGAGTAGCATAGATTGGTCTAGTATATGTAGTCCTTTGAATTGGAACTTGCATATAAATCAGAGAAGGGAAATAGTTTGGATGATGCCATGAGTAGAAAAAATCACACTCATATGGTATAGGATTTGAGTGCATAGTAGAATATGATGACCATACTAGCTAAAATTCATGTGGTGTTTCATGAGAGTTAGGAGAAGATGACTCTGGTTTCTATTGTAGTGGAGTCTATGATTTTGGGATGGATTAGGGGCAGATAGTATAAAGATATAGAATTATTATCCTTGAGGGAATGTTTTGAACATGGGGAGTCATCATCAGACTGGTTGATAGATGATGATGTTATCATATATGTGAAGAATCGAGTTTTTTTTTCTGGCGAGCATGCAAGAGGAGCTCTTTTGGTAATTTCATGCCATGAAATGGGCGGTGCATCCAGGTGTAACCAAAATGTACCATGAACTACAATGGTAATTTTGGTGTCTAGAAATGACAAAGGAGATAATAGTGTTTGTGAAAAGATTATTCAATTTTCAGGAGGTGAACGCAAAGCATCAATGACCAGAAGGTTTAATATAGTTGTTGCCTATTCGGGAATAGAAGTAGGATAACGTGACCACATAATTTGTGGTGGGTATTATAAATATTCTTAGAATAATGATGATATTTTTGTCATTGTGGATCAACTAAAAAAGGTCTCACATTTCTTGACTATAAGGTAAAATTTTACAGTAGAACAATTTGGAGAATTTTACATTCAGAAGATAGTCATCTTCATGGAGTGTCATGGACTATAGTTTCAGATCATGATTCACACACTCCTTCATGATTCTGGTAGGTCTAACAAAAAGACATTTTCACACAAATAATATTGGGTATGACTTTCTACCAATAGGCATATGGGTAATCAGAATTTACTATATAGGTGATTGAGGTTATGCTACGAGAATGTTTAGTTGACTTTAGTGGTTCTTGAGAAAATCACTTGGATCTAGTGGAGTTCTCCTATAACAAAATTTATCAGGAAACTAAAAATATGGAATCATACGAGGTTATTTTTGGTAGAGCATATAGATCACCACTATGCTAGATAGAGGGTGGTGAGTCAGATTTTTTGGGACCGAGTCTGTTGTAGGATACATCTGAGCATGTGTAGTTGATTTGATAATGTATAGATATGGATCAGAGTAGATAGAAGTCATATGCTTACAAATGGAGATTACCCCTTGAGTATGGAGAGGGTGATCATGTGTTCCATCAATTGTTTCCTAGTATGGTTCACTATAAAATATAGAGGAAGGGAATATTGGTGCCCATGATTCTTGGGTCATTTAAGATATTGGAGAGAATCAGTTCAGTTGAGTACTGATTGGCTCTTCCAAAGATTTACAATGCTATGCATGATGTTTTACATGTATCATAACTTCAAAAGTATCACCATTACCCTTATCATGTGGTCTTTGTGGATGAGTTTGACCAAAATATATATGCATCTATTGATGAGTATCTGATATGTGTGTTAGATCGCATTGAGAAAGTGTTGAGTGGAATGACTGTGCTGATAGTTCGTGTGTTATGGAAAATTGGACATGTACAAGAGGAAACATTGGAAAGAAAAGTAGATATGAGGGCTCAATGGAAGATATTTTTGGATTTTAATCTTATAAAGGCTTGGAAGTACAACTCGAGGACATGATTTTATTAGGTGGGGAGATTTTAAGATCCCTAATTTCTCTTGATTCAACTCAGGCATGTTTTCTGGTACTTTAGGTTGTTTTTATGTTCCTTTATTTGAAATTATGTTTTGAAGTGCATTTGTGTAGGTTTTTAAGAATGATTAAGGATAGGGGGTTGTGCATGGTTTTAAAAACCATGTTCCTAAACCCATGTGACCATACGTCCTCAGATAGTGAGGTTTTCACAATTGGTGCACAGTTTTTAGAACAATGCACCATTTATAGGGAAAATTGTGTGGGAAATTTTATTTCTTCTGAAAATTATTTACAAAATTCCCCAAACCCACGAATCATCCCCATTTTGACCTAGGATTAGTCTTGATGTATTTTGGATGATTTGAGATCATTCCTAAAGGGTTCAAAAGCCTTTTAACCTTCCGTCTTCAAGATTCAATGCCTGAATCGATGATCTTCTCTTCTCCTAGTAGGTGGATTTCATTTTGATGCCTATCCAAATAATTCCTTCTTCTTCTCTTGATATTTTGGTGGATTTTAAACTATATTTCTTTAGATCTAAATCCATGTGGTGATATCTAGATATAGGATTATATATCTAGATCTAGATTTATTAGATCATCATATTTTGATATCTTGATTTAGGGATTTAGATCCGAATCTCATATCTACATCTTTGTGATACTCATATTTGGGAATTTACATTGGGAAAACATCCATAAAAAATGATCTAGGTGGAATAAATATAACTCCCATAGTCATGATATTTATATGTACAAGCATGATCATATAATTTCTAGCATCCTTTAGAAATAGTATTCTTTGAATTCAGTTTATTAGATTGTCTCATGTAGTTATCAAAGACCTGTTGAAATAGGTTATTATTTGGGTAACTAATCATGAGACTAAGGGAATTCCATATTAGGTAATTAATTTTTGGAAATTGATTATAAGAGGTAGGGATTGTAACCTAGATAAATAATCGTGGGATTAATTATGAGATACTTAAATGGATTAGTTGAGATAATTAATTGTGGATTAATTATGTTTCTTTGATTATATGAATTAGATAATTAATTGTGGGATTAATTATGAAAAGTTTAGACAAGAAAGAGATAATTAATTATGTAAAATTAATTATGTAATATAAGTGGTGTGATTGATTATTTGATTAATGAATTAATTAAAAGTTTGAAAGACTTAGTTAATTGTTGAGTTAACAAGTGAAATGAATGTGCGTAACTAATTGATGAAATAGTAATGGGTTTGGAGTGGATAATTAATTGGTAAATTAATTATGAGATAAATAATGGGAAGATGGCTATTCTAAATTGGGAAATAAAAATGGTAACCTGGTCATCACACTTGTGAGTAAAGAGAATGGGAACATGGTCATTCTAGATTGAGAAGTATACATGGTAACAAGGTCACTATAATTATGAGTAAAGTGAATGGGAACATAGTCATTCTATTGAATGTTGTGAAAGCTAATAGGGTCATCTTATTTATGTTTTGGATATTTATATCTTTGGAAACATGTCCATTAAATTTGAAATTAATGAGTGAAAATAATAGAACTATGAGTTATGGGCTCACACGAGAATATTCAAACTCCAGCATGAGTTGAATCAGGTACTGAGATATCATAGAACCTTGAATACTTCAATCTTCATCTAAAATATGGTATTAAGATATGATATTAACTAGAGAACCCTTGGAGCTCTGGTTTGATATGATGTTCGTATTGAGGTATGGGTATCCTTGGAATCCCTGGTGTTATTATAGTTAGATAAGAATAAATGAATGTGTGATAAACTTTTTATTATTTTATTTTATATATTTCCTTATAGAACTGCATGTATTATCTTTTCATAGGACTTGTTTAAGACATCTTTGGTGGTGAAAAACTGAGTAGTACTCACACTGTATTCAAGCTGGCTAATCAGTATCTGAAAAGATAATATTGTTACAAGACATGATAAGTGAAAATTCCCTAGGATAGGTGGCTGATTGCAGATGGAGCTTGGTGGAGGGAACCAGAAATGGTTCAAGACATATTTGGGGAGTCATTGTTTTTTTTATTTCAGTTTCATTATAGACACATAACACTGATTTTGGCATATAATGTTTTCCTTTCAATTAAGTATTGTATTTCCTATTTGGTTATCTTGTGACATTAGTATTGTTTTGCTTATATATGCTTCGGTTATTGTTCATTTACTTTTGCTGGTGTTTTTAATCTAATAAAAGTTTGTATAGTCTACCCATGAATGACTTTATAGTACATATCTACTAGTCAGAAACCTCTAGCAGATTGGGAGGTGTGCTTGAGGTCATGTGGGGAACTGACAAGGGGTACCGTCGAGTGGCACTTGGTCCGAGACTTTTCACATTTTTCAATGAATATTTAGATGTACAATGACTCGGGGTCCCTCTCGATTTGACAAATTCTCCTCAAAAAAATTTATTATTAGATCTAATAATTTTCACACAAATAATAAAATGGTTAATTTTAAATATTTATTATTAAATAAATAATGATTATGTTTTAATTTGTAAATACACACATGATTTGGTCTTCCTGATAATGTTATAGTAAAATAATAGTTTTTAAAAATTGAAATATGATGTATTTATCACATAAAATTATTTATTATTATATATTTATTATTTAATTTAATTATATTTTATACCTTTATTAATAAACAAATCATTTTTTAAATAATTGAGACACGTGTTTTCATTTCATGATCTGATTGAAAAATAGATGTGGTTGGGACCTATTAATTTGGGGATGATTAACAAGAGGGTTGGATTTTATCTGGTTGAAACCCAACACACCTTACTTTCATATAGGTCTAGTATTATCCAATGATTTAAACTATAGAAAAATATTTAATTTTTAAATTAGGGCTAAAACATTTGTTTATTAATATGTTATTAATAATAATTAAAATCAATTCAACACATAAAAGTAAACACATTTTTCTAATGTACTTATAAAACTATTTTTATTCAAAACCTATGAGATATTTATTCCTAATTAATAAATCCTATTTATAAGAAAATAATTTAAATATATTATTTTTTCTTATATTTTTTATGAACCAACTAATATCATGAAAATAATCAAATAAATGAAAATATAATCAATAAACGACTTTATATCTACATTAAATATTATTATTTACCACTGACTAAAAATGAGTTATTAGAAGAATAAAGTCTCAATTTGACATATTTCAATTATATGAATTCCCTGAATTTGAAAAAAAACTCCATTATTTTATCATTTCATCATTTATTTATATAATCATAGATTTTACAAATGTTAGGAATGCAGCTGCTATCCATTGCTAGTGATAGATTCTCGATACTCCTTCGAATTTGGATCACAAATGGGGTAGAATCATAGACTTGGATCCACTCAATGCTAGGGGTTTTGGTACAATAATTTATTATCCAACATTACAATACAAAACATTAGATAAATCTTATGCGTAAAAATATAGAAATTAAATTACACCAAATGTAACATGTAAGAACTCACAAAAAAAATCAGGGTAAAAAATGAGTAGCAATAAAAAAGGATATCACAATGAGTGATGTGGGTATATATGCTCTATATTTATCACAATATTATAAGGAAAAAACCCTTGTAATATATCTATTTAATGTGTGAAGAATACACATTAAAAACTCTTTCAAATTGGTACATGTAAAACTTATTATTGATATACTACATGATGGTTAAATTATTGTATGGGAAATTCTCTTTTATAGGATCCTGCAACCCTTACTCATAGATCTTAGATACTGGTGGCTTGAGGGATTTTGATACACACCCACCTACCCCTATCTACTCCTTAAAAAATTTTGTTTCGTTATATTTTTATGATGAAAAAACATCTAAAATATTAAAAAAATATTTAATAGGGATGTTATTAAAATATATCCCACTTAGAGAATTGATTGATAACCAATAATATATAAATAAATAAGTTCTATATCACCAAAATACTACTCACATATATTCTTCTATTCCTGACGATCATTACTATTAGAACATATCAGAATCAATTTATGATCAAATAAAATTTATTGTGAGTTCATTAGTAAAAATTTTATATATGTATGAACATCCATCCTTCACCATGTCTCAAATAGAATGATACTGCACTATAATATTTTAATCTTGGAATGAAATAATGTATTAATTATAATATCAAATACCCTATAACTATAAGAAAACAAAGTAATATCTTAATATCTAGGCTATATGTCATTCAATAAGACTATCAAAGATTTTTTTTTTATAAATATATGATAGGACTATGGGAGAGTGTACCACCATTTTAGAGGTGGTGAATTAGTGGTCGACCAAAAACACAAATCTCAAACATTTATTTTATATATCTAGTTAGGTTTCATGGATCGTGATTGAAATGATTTGATTATGAGAGATAGAGCGTGAAAAACACAAATTACTTAAGGGAAAATACAAGGTTCATTAATTCTTGTTATCAAATGGTTAATTCATGGTGTTAAATGGTTTGAATACAACTACCCACACTAATATTTTATTAATAAAATGAATAAATAAAATATAGTAGAGATGGCCTGAAACATCCATGTATTGGAAAAGACAGAAATCAATAATAAGTTGATAAATATTTACTTCCCTATCCTCATGTGCCTTAGGAATTTGGATAACATTGCAACCATTTTTCTTATCCTAAATTTTTAGAAAAAGAATCCTTATAAATATCTCTCGAAAGAATGTTAGGTTAACTCAATGATTTTTCATAGTTACTTTCCAATTTATTCAGGAAGGACATTCTTTTAGGTTTCATGAAGACATATATTAAGATATAATTTTTTCTTTCCCAACATGATTCCTAGAACTTGAAAGACAAAGAAACTAAATCCTATATATTCTTGAAAACTATTTTGGTGAGGCATAATGAATTGCAAAATGAACTTTATATCTACTCATATCTATCAAAATTTGTGGAAAACCTATTCATTCATGACAATTTATAATGTGATGAAATATATCTATTTTAATTATGTTTAGTAAAGCATAATATTTTTCTAGATTATCCATTTTAGTGTGAAATTAATCTTATTTTGTGACAACTGATGTTATGGTATAAAGAAATTTTGATACCCTACACCATGACACCAAATAATCATGACATTCATGTGGTGAAATAAAAATACCTACAATTCCTTAGGAAAATGTGTCACGTAACAATTGTTTCCTTTGTGAGATGTCTCCCATTCACCATAATTAATTAGCGACATTAGCAGTGAAACTCTAGTGTGTGGTGTTACATTAGAGTGAGACTATTCGTTAGTAAATCTTTGATCATGATGCTACAACATCCATTACTCAATGAGATGCGATATGTGGATGTCAAGTTCCTCAAAATCACTATATTATTAAAACATATAATATAGATAAGAAGTTGGACAAGGTCACCTATCTTGAGGATCATTATTTATTAATCACTATTCTAATTCATCTATTTATCTTTATATTGTTTTTAATATTATAATATATGAAAATGGAGGGGTATTGTTGTGTTTGTAAAGTTCATGATATTAAATTGAGGTGAATAAAAATAGAAATATTAATAATAAAAGTTAATGTCCTTGAGTTTTCTAATCAGTTTCCTTTTTTATCTATTTAAATAATTTCATATCCATTTGGAAACTAAAATTTTCATACATGATCTAATATCCCCTAAATTTATTATAAATATTATAGTTATTATGATATCTTTTTTCCACACGAAGTCCCACCTCATCTTATAGACAAAATTGAAGAACACACCTCATTTGGGTTTGCAACATCATTCGAGGACTAACTCCATAATATGTAGCTTTGTCCCTAGACAAACATATATCTATCATATGAAGAGATATCTGGGAGAAGGGAAAGATTTTTGATTTTTATGCTGGTGACAATATACCATGGTGAGATAGATAATCACTTACCAAAACAAATTATATCCACTAACACATTACAAATAAACGAAAACCGTAGATAAATGAAATCGTAGATTTACTAACTACAATAAAAACCTCATTTTAGACTAATCCTCAGGTTAGATAATCATCATAATTAGAATTAAAAAGTAAGGATTTGGGAATAATACAAAAAATAGACAATGAATTATCAGAAGCGAATAAAAAATAATTTACTATAAAATAAATTCTACTTTATTAAAAGTACAGAATATAAATTAGAGAACTAAATCCAACATTATGTAATTTATAGTTCTGACAGGAAAATTTCTAAAACCTTTATGATGGAGGATATGCGTTGTTTAAATATGAAATGGTGAACTCTTAATTGTTAATAGTAATTTTCTATATAGAAATGCATAAGAGATTATATTAATCCTTGTGAAAAGGCTTATAAACAGTTCTTTAACTCGAATATTCTCCCAACAATCCTTTGTATACTATTTATATAGGACGATAGAATGTGGAATCTTTCTATAGCTATTTATTGACTTAGCCAAATAGAATGAAATAAAATATTATATCCCATACAAAATTTGTTTCATGGATTCTATTTTATTTGGAGATGAAATCCATGGACATAAATGATCATAACAAGGGTTCTAGAATCGATATACGGTATTCATATCACATATTATGATTCAAAAATAAGAATAAAAGTATTTAAATAATAATTAGTTTTTAGTGGGATGAAATTTAAATGGGCCTGTCAAAATAAATGTGTTGGATGCCAAGGGTGGGTTGAATATTGGATGGAATATGAAATTGTACAACAATGCTACATTTTCCTTCCAATGGATAGTGTGTTGAGTGGTGTGGGTTTTTAGGCTGTGTAGTTCTTGAAGCTTAATCATATGGGTTTTACCCTAAAATAGATCATCATGATGATGTCTATGTTGTGATATGAATGTTTTGACCACTGGGTGTTGAGACTACGTTGTATTAGAGATTCATTGTGTGTTATCACCTATGATTGCATCGAGGAACTAGTTCCATTTGATGATACACTACCAGGGGATTTTGGGTGTGTTTCACTATCCCGACCATTGGCATAGTATTCTTTGGGTGTTAGAATAGCATTAGGTCTCAGTTCTGGGTAGTGTTGGTGATTTCAAGACATTTTAGTGTCTATTAGGGGAGTATATAGTTGATTTTTCATAACACGTGGGAATTATATGACCTGGTGTTCAAGTTTTGCATCCTCCTTTTTGTGGTATTAAATATGTTAGTTGATTGATGTTTTATTACCCCACCTTCTTAACATAAAACAATATAATATTTTTTAATTTGTCTGTTTGATTCATTATGTACATAATAATAATAAACCAAATAAATATCCAATTTATTCTATTTTCATTTTAATATTAAATATATCTTATAAAAAAAATATATTAATATATTATAAATAATATTTTTATTAGTTAAATAAAATAAAAAATTGATGGATGAATCAATCCCCCACGCATAAATTAATTATTTTCATCAAGGAACATCACTGTAAAAAATACATTCATTTTAAATCCATTTTATTCCATTGTTCCTAAATTGGACACTGAATGTTATTTATTAATGATTTAAATATATATCAATATTATCATAATATCAATACTTCAATTCCATCTTATTCAATCTTTACATTTCACTTCCCGATTTCAGAATCATTGATTAATAACTATACCATTAGATTAAACAACTTCAATTTCCTCTTAATCATTCATGTTAAATATTAACTTTCATTTAATCCTTTATTTATAACTATAATATTATTAAAACAATTTTATTTAATCCATTCATGTGAATAAATTTTTTTTATTTATTTTGGATTTTATATTACACACAAACACAGTGCTTTTGGAAATTTTTAGAGACATCCATTTATATCCCAACTAGTCAAACTACTCGAGTCCTATTTGTTTAATTTGATATTTAGTTATGATTACTTGAATGTATACTTTTTTAGAAAGCGAATCCCTAAAATTCATGTTCTCTTATGTATTTATGAATAATAAATTACGTAAAACTTAAATATTTATCCTATTATGAATCATGATTCAATCATCAAATAAGAGAATAAATATCTTCAAAAACTAATTATATCTCATTGGGAAATTAAAATAAAATATGTACTCAACTATAAATAATAACTCAAAACCATTTTATTCTAATAAAAATAAAGGAAAAATGAAAACATAAAAATGCACAAAAGGATGAAGAATTCACCCATCCTTGAAATTTACAACCCTCATTGAAAACAAAACTAAAGATATGGGTAAATGAAAAAAAGAGTGATAGAGAGATAAAAAATATTATTTAATAAAGTGGGAAAAAATCTCTTTAAACAATTTTATTCAAATAATAAAGGAAAACATACACAAAACGATAAAATTATGAAAAAATCACTAACACTTTAAATTCACTACCCTCATTAAAAATACCTAAAATATGGGTAAATTAATATAAGTGTGATTGAGATATTCAATTTTTTTATCTTTGGTATTATTAGTTAAGATCTTAAGTGATCCCTTATTAATCCTAAAAAATAAAATAAAATAAATGTAATTTTTTTCAAAGAATGATTAAATGACAAAGAGAGAGAGAGAAGAGTCTTCAGTCATTATTCTAAGTAGGTGTTGTGTTTTTACTGCCTATAACCATGAAACTTATTGAGAAAACCCAATATATTCTTGGATGGGGTGGGTATAGAATAAACCACCACATAATATTTTTATGAATATCCCTATGTGTATACAATGAGTGGGAACCCCTCAAAGAATATAATAAAAATCCATCTCTTAAAATGGGATGAGGGAGAGTGGGATAAGTGAAAGCGTACTGGGGGAGGGAAAAGGTTTACCCTATTAACTATCATGAATTACTCCTATAATATATGTTCATGTTATTTTATATAAGTTAGTCACTTCACCGTAGGATCCTTGATTTATTCATCTTCAGTATTCACCACTTGGGCGGAATCATCCTCATACCACACCAACATCTTCTCCTTTGTGGTGGGTTCTTCTTTTTCATATCAATACTCTAGGTCCATATGTACTTATTTTATAAAATATAGTGAAGGGTTGTGTGTTATATTTTTTAACAATGTAAAATTAAAAATAAGATAATCTAAAGTCATGTCCACACCCCTTAAATGATCATATGGATGTATTGGTTATTGATCAAAGGGAAATAGAAGGACTTTAGAATTCTATAGGAGAGAAGGGATATTCTATGTTGTTTCCACTTTGACAATTTTTTATTTAAAATTTATAGGTAATCGATCTTATTGTTCCTCAAACACTTCTTAATGATATTCTGTGAAGTAGTAGAGAATTTGGTTATCTCCTCATCCAAAGCATCCAGAAGTAATCATTCATGGTCCTCTTTAAGTTCGTTGATGACCTATTAGAATAATTTTTCTCCATAATTGGATTGCCACACACATCAAATTTGACTTTCTAGTAACATAAATATTTCACTAACAGAATGGTGTATATTAATGGTCGATTTAATTTTTTTTAAATTTAATGAATGTTTTTAAATTTTAAATATTGAAATGAAATGTTAGACAACCGACTTAGGTCTCTATAGATGACACCAAAGTGGTCCTTGAAAATCATGGGCCGCAAAATCACTCAAATTTTAACACTTTGAATATATATATATGGAGACGAATAAGGTTATCTATATTGTTAATATTTTTCAATTACTCACTATTATAATTCAGTTTTTTAAAAATATTATAAATAAAGGAAAATTGAGGTGTGTTTCTGTGTTTGGAAGCTGCATGGAAGAAAATGAAAGCAATGAGAAACACAGTTGTTAGTGATAAATGTTGTGGTCCTAGGTTCTGTTACTGGAGTTCCTTTATTATCTATTTAAATTGTCTCATATCTATTTATTATCTTATCCCATTATACATGAGATACAATACCCTACATTGATCACAAAACATTTCATGTCTCAGACATCTCCTTAGAACCCCAAGTCCCACCTCCTTTGATAGACAATAACGATGAACACACCTTAATAATGTATGTTACACTATCCTTGATCTGACTCCATCATATATCATTTCGTCCCTTTACTAACCCAACACCATCATATGAAGAGCTGGATGAGAGAATGGATGTAGTTGTTGTTTATTAGAGGATAGAATGAGGTATAGAATATTATCTTGTTAGGTATACAATCATCATACCAAACCAAATAAACCTCACTCATTATTAAAATAGAATAAAACCATTAAGAAATGAAAACATTGGTTTAGAAACTCCATGAAAAACCTCTATCGGGACCAATACTCATGTTAACTAATCACCATTGTGAGGATTAAAGAGGAGTGGTTGGGGAATAAGGAACAAAAGTGAAATGAAATGGAAGAATGAAAGAGGAAATGATATACTATAAAATAAATTCTTCTTTGTTAAAAGTGTAGAATGTAAATCAGGAAATTAGAAAATACACTATTTAATTTATAGGGATGAGAGTCCAATTTTTTAAGCATTATATAATATACGAGGTGATATTTGTCAATTGGAAATAGTGAAATTCTCATTTAAAAAATGATGGTTGACATGTGTAAATGGATGTTACATGGGATGACTCTATGTATAAAGGCTTCTAGGATCTTTTTTAGTTTTTATATTCTCTCCATGATTATTTGTATACTTTATTTATTATATGAGTGCACATGGAAACATCCCAAATTAGTTCCCTATTTGGAAAAAAATGAATGGAAATATTCCCCCACATAGAACCTCATTTTCATGGATTATATGTGCTATAAAGATGAAATACATGGTACAAATGTTCTTCCTGAAGGTTCCAGGATAAAGATGCGATATTGATATAAATGTATGGTTTTTAATTATAGGAGTTGGATCTTGGTAATTGAATTTAGTGACTTGAAAGTAAATAGTTTATTGGGGGAACAATGATAACTACATTGGATACCAAGGATTTGTTATATATTGGTGGTAAATTGGAATTTCATTGTGGGGATACATTTTACCATTAATGGATGTTGAATCGAGAGGAGAGGTTATATTAGGATAACACAGATTGTATTATTATGGTGAAAGATATTTCCTAAAAAATAAATAATCTCAATTATAAGTAGATATCTTTGTGAACATATATCATGTTTGAACTTGACTATGTTGTCCGGGAAATATAGTCCACATTAACTCGTAGAATTTCTTTGAGGAACTCACACTATTTGGGGGTACTCTAAGAGAGGATGTTTGGTGTGTACAGATTACATAACATTTTATGAGACATCCATTGGGTATTGGTTCCATATAAGATGTGAGCATGTGGAATCATTGGTAAGATGATGGCATCTGAGGGTCCTTTACATGAGTATGTTGGTGAATTTTCATATATGTTGTGTCTCTTGTGGAATAAAATTTTTATTTTGTCACCTCATTTGGGTTTTATCATGGGTTTACACCTGTGATATCATAGAACCTACACAAACCTAACATCCTAGAAAATACAAAAGAAAATTTCTAAATATGGATATGTGATTCATTAAGAACTAAATAATAATACATCCAATAAAAATTTAAATTTGGGAAATGTTTATATGAAATCAAAAACTAACCTTTAAAATGAAAAGTCTATTATTTAAAATATCTTAAAATATAATTTTTTAATTATATAAATATATATTAAAAATATTAAAAATTATGGAGGGTTTATAGTGATTAAACTATGGAATACCTCATTCATTTTCATATTCTCTCAACATAAAAGAGTATTTAACTAATCCATGAATACATAAAAAAATTAAAAGAGAAGAATTAATTTTCTTTTGGAGTCTATTTACATATTTCATTCCAATGTAATGGTTATCTAAATACCACACTATAGTATCTTGTGGTGTTTGCGAGATTAATACAAGTTTATTGTAAGAAATATTCTATATTGACAATGTAACAATTAATATTTTCTATAAACCTCACATACCAGAGCCTCAAGTCCCCACCTTGAACATTATTTTAATAAAAACCTAAATTTTATCCCCCTTTATAAGAATATTTTATTTTTTATTCACCCATTTTGATAGAAATTGACAAAGAATGAAAAAGGGAAGACAACCAAGAAATTTTATAGAGTTTTTTGGAGAGTACTAAAACACAAAAATAATCTTAAGTGTTGGAAGAAATCCTTCATCCGGGGATTTTCAAGATATCTATAACTTTATCCTTGGTTGAAACATGTTGGGCTTAAAGCAGTGTATTCTAGAACATCCAACTCTTGGAACCTCAAATGTAGAACAAAGATTCTAGAAGGGTAAGAAATAATCAACACCATGGATAGGTTTATTCAAAATTGATAATCCATAGAAACATAGTAGCACACATTGACCACAATCCTTTTAAAACATACCTAAAAACTCAAAAGAGGAAATTAAATTAGAGGAAGTGATAAATGGTAGAAATGTATATAATGAAGGAACTCAAGGATTTTACATGGTAAAAATGAAGTCCAAATCCATTTGTACCAACAACAATACTATAAGAGTATATTAGAGATTATAAAAGAAAGATTAATTCCAAATAATATGCTAACATAACCATAGGATTACAAAATTATTACACTTATTACATTATAAATGACTACAACCAACCATTTATAGTTCTTAATTTTCAGTATTTCGATTCATACAGTGAACCAAAATTTTTTATAATGAATTTCTTGTGGAACTAATCTTCATGGGAATCCAATCAAATAGTATCATCTCAATATGATCTCTTGGTTGATAGTTATTGCTTCTATATGACTCCACAAATTAACTCTTACATGAGGTCCTTTGTGTGTCTGCCATATCAATGATCAGATCAGTTCCAACATCCATAACTCATCCTCAAACTTCAAAACATTCCTCTACCATCAGAATAACCAAAACTTATTCAAATAAGTTGTAGTTCTATAGTTCTAAGAGAGATATTTCCCTTTCATATTATATAAGTACAATGGTGTGGATGTTATTCATTTTCGGATACTTCAATATTTAGTTGGAAAATGTCTTCTGATACCAATACTAGCCTTGTAAATTTAGCCATGCTTTACTCAAACTAGACCATGGCATACCAGACCTTTCCCCCTTAAATAGGGCCTTCCCTAACAACACCGTATGATAGCCCATGTCTGGATTTGGGTTGGAGAAAATTGTCAGCCCATGCCATAGGCGAGCCCAATGTAGGTTTTAATTATTTTTAAAATAACATATATAAGTAGTTGTCTTATCTCAAATAATATATATTTATATATATTATATAATTTTTAAATTTTTATTATACAAATAAATTATATTTGACAACTATTAAAGAAATATAGTTTCTGTGATGAAAAAAATACATAACCATTATAGATAAAAATAATTACATTTTCTATTTATGGTTAGAAAAATATATAAAATATGAAATATAAATTTGATAAAAATAATACACTATACATCTATTACATTATAAAATTACATTATAGTAAAATAAAAAATAATCAATCAACTAATGTTGATGCATCTATTGGATGGATTAATAACATTTCAGGATCATTATCAATATTGAACTCATCTATAAATTCTTATTATTGGAATTCTATGTAAAAACGTTCCCTTCTGACTATAATAACATTGACCATGTCCAATGTAGATCATTTAAAATAATCACTAATAGTTCATCCCCCCACACTAAATGTAGACTCTGATTCAATAGAATAAATTAAAAAAACAATGTATATAATGACCAATTCATTTTAGTACATTCCATATTGATTCATTATAATTTCACTAATTTAAAATATTAAATCCACCTTCATTATCAATTGGTGGGGATTCTATATATTATTCCAGTTCATATGTACCTACCCTAGAATACTTGAATAGTCATCAATTGTTTTATTTCCTAACATATACTTCCACTACCCTGAGAATAATCTATAGATTTTATTGGTTGAATATGAGTACCTGCACATGTAAATAATTTATATTCATTATATATATATTCTATAAAATAAAATATAAAATCAAATTAATATTCATGAACAAAATTTATTTTTAAAAATATTTTCAGATTATTTTCTTTACATCGTGCAGCCAATATAATTCCCATTCCATATATTTTATGTGATAGCTCAAAAATATATTTCAATTTTTTCTTTTATGGAATTAATAATGCTAATTTAATATTTGTAGAGTATATATTTTATTAAAATAAACATTACATTTGCTAAATCACGTAAAACAAAAGGTGATGTAAAAATTTATACAATTCAAAAAAAATCAATAATATTTTTCAAATATATACAAATAATATCAATATAATTTAAATTGAGCACTAAAAATTTCTAGAGGAATAATGAACTCATTGTGTATTATTGTAGAATTATAAAAAAACTATATATTTTATTTACATTGAAGATACTTTTGACATATAATATGTTTAATTCCATCTATTTTCTAAATCAAATTTTAGTTTCTGTTATACGATATATTCTTGAATACAAATACAACTGTATAATTTTGAACTATTAACATAACTGTTAATAATACAAATAAATTTTCTACTAATATCTATATAATATTTATAAATATATAAACCATATTTGATAATCAGTTACAAAATATGAGCATAAAAACCAAAAATAAATAATTTTTCATCACATGGTATTTCTAATAAAGATATAATATATGTTAATGTATTATTATAATATTATTCATTATCCCTAGTTAGTGTGAATACAATATTATGAAAGGGACATTCAAAAATATAACTCTTCATGCAACATCTTATGAGTAACCAGTATATGGACGTTCAACTTATTTAAATGAAATAAATTATCATTAACAAAATGAGAAACATTTCATTTATATTCAATATGTTGATTAGGAGTCCATATATCAAAAGTTAGATAAACACAGATATTTAATTATTTTTAATCATTTTTATTATATGATTGAATATTATTAGTTGTTTATAAAACTTTATTTATCAATGTATTTTATAAAAATGGGTTATATTGATGAATAAATTCACCTTTAACAATAATATTAAAATCAATAAATTCACTATTATTAAAAAACTACAATTTTTTGTTATATATTTAGGAATTATATATTTTTCATGTATATAATTATAAGACCAATTTGTTAATTTATTATTTCAAAATTTCATTTTTTAATATCTATTTTAGTTATTTTAATATGTTAATTAACATGTATTTTTAGGTGTATAATTCCACTATTAGAGGAACCACTATTTAATTAAGCACTACATTTTTATTTTTATTTTAATGTTTCTATTCGCTTATATTTATTTACATATATATTTTATCAATTTTATCCCAAAAATTAGATTGAGTTTGACACCTAATTGAAGATGTTATTTGAGGATGATGACATGGAACAAATTATGAAGATAAAATATTGTCACTAGGTCAACCCACTAAATCGGGATGAAGAAATTGATGAGGAACTATTTTTGAAAATAAAAATAAAAATAAAATAAAAAATAATTTAAAAAAATAATAAGTAAAATATTGAATCGAGTGTGTGATCCAAATACAAACTTGATGTCACTATGCATGAATTGTAAAATTATAACACGCCCCAAATAGTCAAAAATACAATTTTTTTGGTATTTAATGTAGGGGACATGTTACGTCTCCAAATGGAAAAACACCCATTTATTGTATTTAATTAGGGGGATAAATAAGCCCCTAACATTTAAATTATAATTTAGTTATTTCTATTAATTATAACCCTTAATTGTTGGGGTGGTGGGGTGAGAAACAGACCCCCAACCCACCTAATAGATCATTGTTTTTAATAATTTTTTATAATGAATTTTTGATATTTTAATTTATTTTGACTAATATAAAATTAAGATCCACACCTAGATCACTTATTACATGCCCAATCTTGTAAGTGTGAGGTAGTACGTTCGAGTTTACCTACCATTATAATTTCCAATATATTTTTTTGGAAATGAACTTCTTGTATATGGATCGAGTTTTAGGTTATTAGTTTAGGATGATTGGGATTTCTTGCTAGTTTATTTGGGATTTTAGGCCATGTGAAAAAAAAACTATACCCTTAACGTGGACAACCAACCTCCCACAAGACAACCATTTTTATTCTTTATCACCAAGTCCTCATAGTTAAAATTACTATATAACATAACTGTATTATTTAGTTATCTTCTTCCAGTCTATCATAGATTCTGAAATATTATAACCTACATGGTATGCAAGCCACACTATAGCACAAAAAACACTTTAGATATTCCTGTTCTATTACAATGTTTATCATATCATCCGTTTTCTGATTCCCTTTAATCTTCAATAGTTCCAACATCCAATCCTCTATAAGATACTAAGAAACATGGCATTTCAGGTGATGTTTTTAAAAATAGAGTGGGATTCTAGATTCATGGCCAATTGAATTTCACTTTGGATATCAGATCACAACATTCCTTCTTCCGATATCATCATGTAGAACTTTGAACCACACAAAATATTTCCTGAATTCTATAATTGCAGGGCATTTAGATTCTATGCTTGACAGTGTAACTACCAGTAATAACCATTCCGTCAATCTCATAATGGTTTATTCCAAAGTAGAAAAAACCAATGGATCTCTTACATCAATTCAAATATCCCCTAATTTCAATTCCCAAAAACCATTAAAATGGATCATATGTTCCAAAATAGAGTACTAGATGATACATTTGTCAGCTTCCCAACCTTCCTTACCAAGATTCCCCATAAATATACTAAACACACCTAACACTTTAGTGTTATAATGCCTTATAAAAACCATCGTATACATCATTTTTCCCAACATCGATCCATATAGAACCATCACCGTGTACTTAGACTCGTAGTACATTTTAGGTGTCCTATTATTTGACCATTTTATTTACTCAATAATAGGGGTTATATCAGTCATTGAATCAATCATATTTAATCTAACCTATAATTTTTAGATGTAATTTTACCGTGAAAGGAATGATTTGAAGTATTTCATTTCACAGAGACATTATTTATACCTTGAAAAAGTATAAAATATATTAATTAATATTTTTGGAGATAAGTGCTAATAGGGGGTATGATTCTGAGGTCTGATGATTCTGAAATTAATTTTATTAAAATGTTAAATACATTTTATATTAGGAAGACCTAGTTGTTCATCAATAATTGAATACCTCTTAAACATAAAATTGGATAAAAATTTTATACCACAATTGAATATGGAATTTGGGATTTACCCAAGGCCTGAATTATAGTTGGTTATTTCCAGACGTTTGGATGACGAAGCAATTGACTAGTGTGTTTGAATTAGTTTATTTATTTAATTAGTTTAATTTAAATGATGTAAATAATATCCTCTATAAATAATTCACTATAATATTTCTCCAAGGTCAGTCTCATAACCCAAGGACCATTAAGTGGTGGATTCAACCATTATTTATTAGCGAATTGAGATCAAATGATAGCCAAAATTCGTATCAAGGTGAATCAAGGAAATTCAAAAACAATGGGTCCTCTAGATCGTTAGTAATAATGTTATTCACCAATGATCAATCTTAATTGAGTTAGGGTAGGTATTTTTTTTAACTTACACCCTTTTTTAACTAACCAAGAATTTTTTAATTAACTTATTAATTTTCTATTATTTTCGTCACTTCTTATAATCCATAAAAAATGTTGATTAAATAATTCTTCTTTTTATACCATGTTTCCCACCTTATATTCCTTGATTGAAATAATTTTATGAAAATGTTTGACCAAAGATTTTTATTACCTTTGTTATGGTGTTTTTTCCTTATTTTCTTTACGTTTATCATCATTGGTCTTTTGGGGGACAGTTTCACATTGCCGGGGTGGGTATAATAATGATATAACCCTTAGATTCATGGAGGTCATTTGAACGATGATCAGGATAATGATTTGAATATGGATAATGATCCAATATACGATGTGGGTGATGTTTACCAGGGATATGGGATATAGGACTGATTAGTAATGACATTTGTAAGCACATGAAGGAGAAAAGACATCGAGAAAATGATCATGATCTGAATTTTTGGCCACCGAAGGGTCAAAATCAAGGACTAGAGGGGATTTACAATGGTTTTGGGTGGTTAATAGGTGTATATTTTTGTATTGAAGCCGAATATGGAAAACACGTGAAGGAATTTGGACCATCTATGAAAAAACCAAGTATATAGTTTGTAGTATAGAAGAAAACATGTTGTGTAGTTCCTTGGCTACAATGACTAGGGTTTCTGGGTGAGTTTAATATCACTTGTCTTGTGAGACCCCCACACACCATGTGAATTAGTGTTGGTATCCCAACATGTACTATAGAAGTATCTAGAATTGTACAGGTTTAGGAACATTCTATGCATAGGAATATAGCTAGGTACATGGGCATGGATGGATAGACATAAACATGATCAGGAGAGCACGAGTAGGCCCTGGGTGGCTGAAACTCACCGTGTAGTACCCTTAAACACCTTGTAGTACTAAATGGATAGCATTTACTATACTTAAAGGACATATCCATGAAGAGTAGTGGGACCACATGTAGTGAGGATCTCCTTACACATAGGATACTTATTTTTTGAGGAAAATTATACCTCTCATATCTACTACATTTTGACTTAGATTTTGGCCTATGAGTATTCTATTATAAGATTTCTTCCACATATAATGAGATGGTGGACATTGTATCATCATTTCAGATATGATGAGAGATGTTCCAAGTGAGAGTATTATTTAGGAGGCACTTGATGATGATAGTGATAGGGAAGAATCATTAGAGAAATACCAGGGTGGTTCCCCCTCAT
Source organism: Viscum album (assembly GCA_963277665.1). Taxonomy (NCBI): domain Eukaryota; kingdom Viridiplantae; phylum Streptophyta; class Magnoliopsida; order Santalales; family Viscaceae; genus Viscum; species Viscum album. The sequence continues at coordinate 1,265,387,269 of OY728157.1, read as the reverse complement.
GTTCGAGGGCATGGATAGACATTATTAATACTGGGTGGTACCCGAAAAAAATTGGGTGTGCATATTATATCTACTGAGTGGTACCCCTGGTAAACTAGGTTGTTGGTTCTCTATCTATCTAGTGATTGGTACCCCTTAAATAATATGAATTGGTTCCTTTACCTTCTAAGTGGTAGCCACCCTGACATATAAGATAACTAATTCTTTATCTAATTTGTGATTAGTACCCTCTTATGGACTAGGGAGTGGGTCCTCTACCTACTGAGTGGTACCCACATAATGGAATAGGGAGCGGGTCTTCTATCTATTTACTAAGTGATACCCCCATGTCAGACTGGGAAATGTGTCCTTTATATACTAAGTGGTACCCACTCGAAGGACAAGTTAGTGGTTCATCTATTTACTATGTGGTACCCCATAATGGACTAGGGAATGGGTCTCATACTTAGATATTTTCCCACATATAATATGTATCATAATAGAAAGGTGTGGGTTATACACATAGTTACTACTTCGAATAGACTTTTGAGATACTAGGTATTATTTTGGGACCATTGGAACTGTTGGTAGACTCGTTTCATAGACTTGGATGCGAGATGGAGATCCCCTTTCTCTATTATCTAGGTTTATTTTTTGAAAATATATATCTATTGTTGTTAGGTGTTATTATCCCTCTTTTTATGGGGTTGAGTTGACAACTCTTATCATGTATCCTATTTTCTCATCTTTAGTTTTCATGGAATCAAACATGGTATATATATAATCACCTATTTATGGGATTTACCTGCATGTGTCACGCCTTATGAAGATGTCATATCAGTCAACAATGATTTTAGAAAATCATAATGATACTCGAGTGAATTTGGCCGCCTATGGTGGTCATGGATTGATGATATAGAGTTAGGATCTCACATTATTTTTTCTAGTTGATTTTAGGTTGGAGAATCTTTTTTGGTTTGGCATATACTTTTTCCATTTACATTTTTTTATTTTACATTTTCACCCTTTCGAATTCCATAGTGTATATTACATGCATGGTTTATTCTTCCGATGTTATAGTATTTTATTTTTATTTTCTACACCTCTGCATGATGATGGTTGGTTTTGTGTGTACCGATACTTTAAGAAAATGCCTAAAATTTAACTTTCACCATTTAACACTGGTTTCTAGCCACCAACCTATGGATTCGAGATTCTGGTAGATGCGGCTCAACATTTAATCAGTCAGAGGGCCATAATGGGTTACATTGTTACATATTGGTATCAATGGTGGTTCAACCTTGGGAAGTTGTACGGTGTTTTTACCCTTACATGGTTTGATCGGGAACTTAAGGAAATTTTGCCAAAGGGTCTTGAGTCTGTCATTCAATCAAGGGAACTCGATGTTGGTGTAGTGGAAGATGTATCCATTCCCAATGACTCAGAATACATTTTTATCAACTCAGAATACCGAGAAATTTTTATCATGGAACTATGGAACATGCAACACACAGGGTTGTGACTTTTGACTATCATTATTGAGTCAAATTACACACACACATAGATATATATATATATATACATATGCTCATTTAATTGTGTTATATTATGATTAAATTTTCCAAAAGTCTCTATAATGATATCCAGTTAGGTTACCAATTCAAGATCATGATGATTGTATGATGGGTGTTAAGGCCTTAGTTCAGGGCCCATCAGATGAGATCGTCCCTCTAGAAGGGTCGGTAGCAACACCCTTATTTTTTGAGAAACATATTATACAGAAAAATAAGGCAAAGGATGGCCAAAAAATTAGTGCACACCATTACATTCAATTCCAGTGGCAGGTGAGGTTCTATGGTACGCCAAATCCCTAGGGAGCGGATGATTTACTTGAGTCAGTGATCCATGTTTTCATGCTTGTTCATACCCCAACTGATATGATGGTTTCATTGTAAGCCAATATTTTCCCTATTACAATTTGGCATGGGTTGAATCTATTCACACTAACACATGAGGATTTGAAACCCTCATGATCCAACTTCCAAATATTATTTTATAAAGAGTATTACCCCTCATGATTGTGATCAATCTAAATTTAGGATCTTATCGAGTAGAATCAAAGAGGGATGATTGTTTTTGAGTATCTCATGAGTTTCAATGACCTTAGATGGTACTCCCTTGACATGATTCAGGATGGTTACTTCCAACCAGGGAAATTTGAGAAGGGTATTCATATATTATTTCGTGCTAGTTTGGTTCCCCCATGCATTCCCATGTATCTAGAAGTGTTATATTGGACACAGGTGATAGATATATTCATATATAAAGACTTCCAGGTAGTTGGATTTTGTAGTGGCCATCATGTGGATTCTTCATCAACAATATCTTGCAATTTCCTTTCAAAAGGGTCTTGTCCAACGGGAACCCCTCACGGGTAGACTCGTGAATGTGGACACACAACAAAAGGACTGTTTGGAGGACCAGGGTCACCCAGAGAGGGTCAATACTATGCACATGACTAGGTAGGTGACATGGAACATGATTTCCTTACCTGATATGTTGAGGAGGGTAATAAAATAGGTGATGGTCTGGTATAGTAGAGAAAAAATCATGATGTTGGATCTCCATACATGGCCAGGGAAAACACCTAGGATGTAGATCTAGAAGAGGAGAAGGTGGGTCTCCTATAGTAAGATCTACTGGTGGTGGATTACATTGCGAAATCCTCCCACCACCACCACCAGGAGGCCAACACCTTTCTCTGGGAGTTGTCAGTAATCACCTTGGGTAACTATAGGCTATGAAGGCTTATGAACCAATTTATCATGAGATGATTAGAGGTATGATGTGTTTGCAATTTAAAATGGATTCATTAATAATAGATACAGGTGTGATTCATTCTTCTATATACTTACTCCTAATGTGATATTTGGGTCTACTAGTTGAGACCTTGTCCTAGAAAATTATACTTGAGGTTCTTAAAAGGAATGCCTCTTTGTTATCATTTATCTTCCAATAGTGCGAGCTATCACTTGGTGGTGAGAGATTATCATGGAAACTCTTGGTATTTATGATGAGACATTTTGAAGTCATCTTGATTATGGACTATTGGTGTATGTTATGTTCCTATATTTACTGTCACCATAGATTAGTCAGATTCTTTTGGATAGACATGATGAGATTATCATTTGTGGGTGAGATGGATTTTAGGGTAGAGAATGTGAGTTTCTCATGTAGGAATCCGTAGCCCTTCACCCATATATTAAATAGTTGTTACCATGGTTCAATGGGTACTTGGTGAATCTAGGTTCCATTAGTATTGAAGGATTATATGGAATTTTTCTCTGAGGATTTTTCAATACTACATTAAAATTGGGAGATAGAGTTTTCCAATAGCTTGCATGCAAGTACAACTCCAATATCTTTTGTTGAATATCCTATGGTCCCTAAAAAGATATTTGATATGGGGGTGTAGTTGGAATAACTTCGAGATAATAGTTTTATCAGACCCGGTGTGTCCCTATGGGAAGTACTGGGTTTTTCATAATATTGGTGTATGAAAGCTTGTTAATTTGTGTTGATAATCTTATCCAAAACCAGGCCCCAAAAAAAGAACAAATAACCCTTACTAAGGATTGATGGCCTATTTTTTCACTAGAGAGGGATAAGATTTTTCTCTAGATCAATATCTGGTCTGACTACCACCAGTTTAGAGTTTTTGAGGTTGATATTCTAATGATAGAATTCTAATGTCACCTTGTGTTTTTGGATTTGATGTTCTGGACATTCCAGCTATACATAGATAAAATATTATTAGTTTTCATTGATAAAAGAATCATCTACTATACATAAAGGAAAGATAATACAAATCTCAAGATGATGGTCCAAAACATTCTTGAAGAGTACTAACTTTATGGTAAACTTTCTACATTCCAGATCTAGATCTATGATATTAAATTTCTAGGGCATTCCATTTATGAGAAATAATTAGTTGTGGACCCAACAAAAAATGATGTAGTTCTTACTTGGGATCCACCCAAGATAATGTCATTTTTAAAAAAATTATTTTATTATTGTGGTTCAATGGGATGTTCATAGAATACTTCTCTAGGATTTCAGCCCCCTTTACTTCCCTAACAAAGAAAGGGAAGCCATATAATTAGAATATGTATTGGTATAGGGTCTTTGAGAGTTGAGGATAATGCTGATTAGTGCTCTTTTTTTGAGGATACTTGGTGAGTGCGTAGAGTAAATAGTGTTTTTGTAAGCCTCTAGAACTAGGATCACCTGCATTATGATGTAGAGGTATGAAATGATCACTTATGGGCAGAGGCAGCAGAGAACCCATGAGTAGAACTATGTGACTCATGACCTAGAGTTGGAAGTTGTATTATTATCTATGAGGATGTGGATGTACTATATTAACGGCGAGTGTTTTTTATTACTCAGACAATCATAATCTTATGTATGTCTCCAAATAGAGAGATATAAACCTTAGAAATAGGATCTTGTTGGAGTATCTATAGGAAAATGATTTTATATAGTCTATAAGAATGGAAAGGGAAACACAATGGTAGATTCCATTCAAAAGAAGTTCAACACTTGCCTGGTTTTGTAGGCATATCAGTAGTTTGATTCCTTATAGGTGACCCTTTTTGAGGAGGACAATGAAAATTTTCTTCAGTAGATGGTGTTTTCTCCTCCATTACTTCAGTGCATGTGGGAGGATCGGTTGGGGGACCTCGACTATGAGGTCCTACATGAACAATGTTTCTTAGGAGATTCACCAGATTGATTACATAAAGGACTGAATCATGTCATCATTTATCTGGCATGAACAATGGTTTCAATCCTAATGAGAGAGGAGGTGATGTGAGAGTTTCAGACTTATTCCTTGGCTATACATTCTGATGTAGGAAAATTTTATAGGGACCTTTAGGGGAGTTTTGGTGGGATGGCATGAGGTGGAATGTGGCCGAGTTCCTCACACGGTGTCTCACATTTTAAAAGTTGAAGGATGAGAACCTTGTTCTGGTAGCTTTACTACATTCTATTGATACCCCAGAGTGGAAATGGGATGATATATCCATGTAATTTATGTTATGGAGTCCACGGAAAACACGAGTCCATTATTTCATTAAGTGATAGTTAACCGGTTACTAATTTGGAACACTTCCTTTCTACTGGGGAGCATCATTAGATGGAGATTTTGGTCTAGTTTTAAATGTGCGAGATCATATGAATCGATGGTATTCCCTTGATAATAGTCTCAAAAAATGATGCACAATTTATGTAATGGTTTTTGAGAGGCCTGTAGGAGTTATTCAAGACCCATTTGAGTATAAATACAACATTTAACCCTCAAGAAGGATGAGTAGGCCAAGCACACTATGCATGTGTTAGAGGATATACTGAGGGAGTACATGTAAGACTCCAACTAGGGATGGAAAGATCACTTAACCTTAGTATAGTTTTCTTATAATAATATTTATCACTATACTATCTACATGAAACCTTTCATGGCCCCATACAGGCTACCCTATATGAAACCTTTTTACTATACTATGATTGGCGAGGAATCTCTTGACAGACCATAGATTGTGAAATAAATGTCGGAGTAGGACTATGTGAACTAGAAGTGGACTTGGATAGCCCAGAGTAGGCAATCATTTTATGTATGTTGACATCGTAAGTCCTTGGAGTAGGTGCATGATGTCTCCCATGTGTCACAATTAAGTAGATACATGCTCGATCCTATCCACGTTATTGACTGGGGAGGGATAGAAATCGAGGATGGATCCATATTTGAAGATTTCATAATGGTAATAAGGTATTTTTAGGAGAATATCATGTGTGGATAAACCATCACTTTGGTTCAGGTGATGTGGCAATATGGGAGCATGCATGAGAGATCAAGGCTTCGGGAGAGCCAGATGTGGGATGAGTATCCCAAACATTTTTTATATTGTGACTTTTAATGTAAAACATTTTAAATGAGGGACTTATTTATATACTCTATTATTCATTGTAACAATTTATAATAAATTAAGTCATATTTTTGGAGTGAGGTGTTGTGACTACGTGTCAAGGCCAGAAGAATCTGACAATTAATTTTATAAAAATATTAAATATATTATATATCACAGAAGCCCAATTTCTTTTTTAAAATAGAATATCTCTTAAGGGAGTGTTAAATAAAAAAATAAATCAATATTTAATCCATAATGTGGGTTTTACCTCCGGAACGACCTAAAATGATTTAGTTATAGATTTTTGGATGAGGCGGCTATTGGAAATTGCATTTGAATTAAAATAAATTATTATTTTTTAATATATATGGAATAAAATAAATCATGTATAAATATGTTTCTATGAAATTATTCCAATGGTATTCACTTAACCATAGGGATGTTGAGAGGATTATTTTACCTTTGTTCATTACTGAATGGATATTGAATGGAGATCGACATCCAAATCAAGGTAAATCATGGGAAAAAGGTGGAATATGTCTTATCTATTATTAGATACTATGTTTGTAATTGACAATAAATATGAATTTAGGTAAGGAATAAGTTTTATAATTTTTACCCTTTTTGGATTAATCAAGATTGTTTTAATGAACTAGTTTGTTTTTTTGCATTTTCCACCCTTTACATGAGCCCTGATTTTTTTGATTTGATTAATATTTTCATTATCCCTAGTTTCTCACCTTGGATTCCAAAATTTAAATATATGTTCATTAAAAAATTTCCAATTATTATTATCACCTCTAATATGGTGATTTTACACCATGTTTCTTTATGTTATTCACCATTTGAATATGGGGTAGTAGTTTGACTTTTCTAGGGTGGGTTTGAGCACGATTAAACCCCCATATTCTTATAATTTGTGAAAAAAATCATAGAGATATAAATATGATTATGTGTCATGATTTTTACAAGATATTGGATATTTTATCTATTTATCTAGGACCCAGGACTGATTATATGTGATAGAAGGAGGCACACGACACAGTGATAGCTCCAAGAGATGGATTGAGATCTGATGTTTGGAAAAAAAAGAACCATAATCGATGATAGAATAATTTTACACTAGTTTGGGTTGGTGAATATGTGGATTTTTTGGATGAGAATACATATTTTTTGAATGCATGAAGGAATATGGACCTCTTATAAAAAACTAGACTATACAACATTTAGTTTGGAAGAACACATGTTGTGTAGTCCCCTTGCAGAGGAGACTAGGGTTTATGGGTGAGTTAAATATCACACAATGTGTTAGACCCCCACACGCCATGTGAATCAGTGATGGAGGCCTAAACACACTCTGGGGGTATATGGACAGGGACATGGTCAGAAACATTACATGTACTAACATACAACCAGGTACATGGGGATAACTTTATGGACACAAACCCTACTAGGAGAGCATGGGAAAGACCCAGGTGGCTGAGACATGGTGTGTAGTACCCTTTCACGCTATGTAGTACAATGTGGACAATGATACATGTACTGAAAAGAACAGTTCATTGTAATGGAGTGGGGACACATTCCCTATGAACCCCTTAAATGTCATGTACTTCCTTTTTTAGGAAACTTCTATGCCTCACATCACCTTCATTTTTATTTGGATTTTGGCCTATGAATAGCCTACCCTAAGTGTTCTTCCGCATAGAATGTGATTGTACCCTTTGTATTAGATTTTAAAATAAAATTTTATATTTTCTAATTATTATTTTTATGGTTATTCTTGACGATAACAATGATTGGAAAGGATCATTAGAGAGAGACCAAAGTGGTACCCCCTGATAGAATAGGTAGTGGGTCCTCCACATACTTTTTGAGTAGTACCCCAAGATTCTATAACACATGGGTATTATATCTACATAGTGGTACCCCATGAAATACTAGGGAATGGGGCTTTTACCTATGTACTAATTGGTTTCCCCTTAAAGGACTTGGGTGTGGGTCCTCTATCTAGTGATTGGTATCACTCTAACAAACTAGGGTGCATTTATTCTATCTATCTATTGAGTAGTACACCATAATGGACTAGGGTATTGTTTCTATGCCTACTATGTCATACCCCCAATGGAGTAGGGTGTGGATCATATATCAATTTACTGAGTGGTACCTAGTTAACAAACTAGGGTGTGGGTCCTCTATCTATTAAGTGGTACCCACTGAAGGAATATGGAATCTGTCCTCAATGTATTAAGTTGGAACCCACTGATGCACAAGGTCTTGGTTACTAGAATTGGATATTGTTCCCCCTATATAGTGTGGAGAAGTGTTTAGGTGTGGGATCTCCCAATGATTATTACTTCAGGTAGACACATGAGATTTTGGGCTTCATTTATGGACCATTGGATGTGTTGGAAGACTATTTTCTCAGGCTGAGATAAGGTATAATGTTATACTTTCTCTCTCAAAGAGGTTTCTCTTATAATAAAATATTTCTATTGTTGATGGTATTCATTTCCCCTATTACTTGGGGGTTGATCTAGCAATTTCTATTGTGTCGCCCATTGTTACCCCTCTAGTTTTAGGGTGTCCTATTGGGCATGTATAAACTCACCTATACAAGATATTTTCTCACATATTTCATGTATTATATAGATGAAAGACATGTTGATGATAATTTTAGAGGATTATGGGGATACTTGGATGATTTTGATAGCATACGGTGGATGTAGATTAAACATATAGAGCTGGGATCTCTCCGCTATTCATTTCCAATTGTTGTCAAGCTGGGACATCTATTCAGATTGGGTGTCTCTTTTGTCCCCATTACCTTTTGAATTTCATTTTCACACTCATTTTACACCATAGATGATATTACATTCATGTTTTATTATATATATATACTATTGTTTTATAGTTATTCCTCTTTACTTATTCATGGTGATTGATGGGTGCATGTGTACCAGTACTTCAGGAAAATACCTCCCATTTTAGTTATGTCTTTTGGTGTTGGTCACCAGCTGTGGGTCTATGGAGGTGGGGTTGGGGTAGTTTCGGCTCATCTGTTCACTATCTAGGAGAGACATAGTGGTTCTAGATGTGACATATTCCCTTTCCAATCTTCATCCCTGACATCTAAATTATGGAAACAAGATCCATCATCTAGAGATATCTAGAAAATTCAAACAACAACTCTTCAAGTATCTCCATTATATATACAGTTAATAATAATTCAACAATTTAGAGAATAATGATGATGGAATTTCTATTGGAATATATTTTCTGATATAAATATTTTTTTTCTTCGTATGAATTTTTATTCTATTATAAATTTCTCAAACATTCAATTGCATTACATCGATGCATGATTAAGCGTATACATACTATTCTTGAGCTAACACATTAGGACCTTGGTTTGTTTTATTAGAAAACCTTTTGGTTTATCCATTTATATTTATTCCTATAAATTATTTTGAAGGAATAATTTTTTTGATATATAGTTGTTTAATAAAAAAATCGTCCATGAAAAAATACACAGAGAACTATTTGAATAGTTGAGTGTTTCAAAACACGAGAGAAAATATAACTGAAATCCACCCCTTGTGATTGTTTTAACTCCTTCAAAAGTAGTCATACCTTGCACTGTACTCCATTAACAACTTCTTACATTTGAGCGTGGACCCATTTATTATACAATTCCCTTTTTCCTTTAAAAGTCTTGTTAAATACCATGTATTAGAACCATATAAAGAAGCTAAATGTTTCTTCATTAGAAACATAAAATACAACAAGTCAATAAAAATTTTCATCCCATAAAGTATTTTTGGATCCAAATAATTTATTAGAATTATAATGTGAATTTTTTAATCAAACCACTACATTGGCCTTCTGGCCTAGGTAAATCACATCAACTTTTGAGGTTTATCTCTATCCAAACATCATGCTTCTAAAACTATACACTAAGATTAATCTATACTTGATTATTTCAGTACATCTGTCTTTGGTATTTATAAAACATAATCATCACATTACATATGAGGACATGATAATACCTCTTGTACTCAACATACAGTTCTCCCTGAACATTCTGACACCACTTGATAAAAACTAAATGCAATCATAAATTTCCCTATTAGTTTATGGTTCTAAAGAAAATCTTTTATATTCTTTTGATTGTTATACTTGACTTGCACATCGAAGATGATGTTCTTGACTCTACTAATGTTTCATTAATTGTTATCCTAGAGTTTGAATCAAATATTTTGATTTCCATAAAAAATAAAAAAATAGGTCTCTAACTTAGCTTCCAACTTATGCATATCATTGAAAATAAAATGGGAAAATGTGATACCCCTAAAAATATTTAGGTATGTACGGTCCACATTTATTATGGAGAAGAGTTCCTCAAATAGTTTTTTGAACAATGGTTCCATAGAATCTGGATTTATGAGATGAAATGCATACTTAACTCATTCAACATATAATTTATTCAAACAACTAGAACTTAACAATATTCGCTTGGATCTCTCATTCACTATCAAATTCATCCATTACACCCCCAATTATACTAATGTGTTATGGAAAAAATCTTCCCCATTAGGATTTTGTTCATCCAAAAACACATTAGGAACTATTTTCATCCATACTCATATCATTATCAAACTGAAGAAATTTTATCATCATCATGGTCCTGAACTCCACCTTGGCTCTCTATCTAATGAATTTATAGAAAACATCAGACTAGTTTTTGAAAAAAACTATAACTTATAATTAGAATCATTGAGGGATGTATTTTTATATAGTTTATCCCAATCAGCTAAGACATATAAAGGTCCCTATTTGTCCACATGAATTATACTGATACTTAATTTCTTTTTTGTCATTCTATGTAAATTAAAGTAAACCTTTCACTTGTTTCCTTGGATAAAATCTTCACTTGTAATTTAATCCATGTGATCAAGCTTAAAAATCATATAATAGATAATGCCCATATAACCATCTCCTAAATGTGATCAAGATGACCATACCTTATCTTTTCTATTATGGAAGTTTGTTAGTCTATCATGTTAATAGATTCAGAAATACTGACCAAGTACAAAATTATATCCTTCACACCACGTTCACCACTATGAAGCCTCATGTGATATTTCACAAAAAATAAATAAAAATATTATTGAATACCACATCATTAATATGACCAATGAAAATCAGGTTCTTCCATCGACATGGGATGTATCAGACTCATTGTAAATATAATATAAATTTGTTCCTTGTTCAAATGATCACATCTTATTTTCTTAAAGCCTTTAGTGCCTCTCTATCCACAAGGTAACCTTGCTAAAGATTCCTAACACATAATTAATTGGGCATGCACTTTACAAATTTTAATTAAATGAAGCTTTAGAGTCATGAATCCATGACTCCATCGAACTCATGACACTTGGAATAAAATTTCCACCATTCCCTTCAACTTAAAAGTTTGTAGTTAAAACATAAAAATACTTTTAATGAGTTAACATATCTTTCTTGATAGTTGCATTTTAAATTTACCTTATTTCATTATTGATAACTGTCTATGATACTGAGATTAGTTATCTTCTAATAACTCTTATCTCCTATGTTATATTCTTTTACTCTTACTTTATTAGGGGAAGAAACCGTATATTTATACCTAATAAATATTAAAATTTATAAAAACCACCTCCTTATAGATCTATTCATTAAATATCAATTCATAAATCACCTTGAATATCAAGTCATTATTTACACTATAACTACTAACATTGGTCAGCATTTCATCCCATGATTCCAAAAGTGATGATAGAAGAATTAAGACCCCCACACCTTTACTGAACATAACACCAAAATACTATAGATGCCTGATGATCCTGTTAAACTCATATATATAATCATATAATGAAAGTAATTTCAACATAATTGTTACAAAAATTTACTACAACATGAACACTTTGTTCAATGTAGAAGGATTATCATACTTATCCATAAGCTTGGACATAACTTCTTCAAATGATCCCACATCACAGATGATAAAGTCTACACTTTGGGCGAAAATCATATGGAAAACCCCATGTTCTTTCTTATAAAGTCCATCCCACTTTTATTTTCTATTTATTCCATTTTTTATCAACTAATAAAAGCCCATAATATTTGCGTATGATGTAGTCATACACATACATATTTAAGAGACGAATGTCTAATGGATCAAAATTATCTAACATAAACATTCCCTTTTCTAATGTGATCACACAAAAAAGAATATGATGAAAAAAAAATTGGTAAATGAATAGTAACTCACATTTTTAAGAAGTCTCTATCCAATGCATCCTTTAAAACACTATGCCATTTGTTGATACCACCTATTTCACATAAAAGAGTATATTATGAAAAACCCAACATTCAGAACTCAAATATATAACAATATTACCAAAAGGTTTGGAAATAATTTATCCCAAGGATATATACATTTGAAATTGAAAAACGATGAAAAAAACACACACCTCAGACACTCACCTTCGGACACACTCCTAGAAACATAAAGTAGATACTCAATGTGAAATAAATAATAAATATATTTAAATCGGTTAATAAATGACCACAGGGATTTTATGTGGTCGGAAAAGTCATAGTATATGGGAAACAAAAAACATACTAGAAGATTAAACAAGAGAATAAAAAATAATTATTACTCTAAAGAAAAATATAACTAAATAGTGGGAATAATAAGTCATTAAACTCATTGTTAAATAAATAACCCAACCACCCATTTATAATAGCAAACTTCTGATAGTGCCTCTTCAATTGCCTGATGATATCCATAGAAAAAATGCCTCGTAGAATCAATATTTATGGGAATATCTTTGCATGATCAAATTATTTGATCATTTTAACTAGATCTCCTATTAAATATTTAATGTTGTTAGAAGAATTCCCAAATACACTGTTACTAGAGATCCTTTTTTTCTCTATTGCATAAGTTTCCATATCTGTTTCATCTTTTGAAATTCATCCTCAATCTTTTTTCCCTTTCCCCTACCTTGGAACCCACAATCCCTACTACATTATAGTTTTAAACTTCTAGCTTCAAGAGAAATTGTTCCAATAACTAGAAAAAAGGACATACCAATAATTTGGAACAATTATCATAAGCTCTCAAACTAATGTTTAACCTATATAAACTGTCTTAAGATCCATTGGTAGTTTTGGTGCTCAGATATACTTATACCAATAGTTTTGAGCATTCTATTGTTATAGTTGGTCTATACCAATGATTCCCAAATCATTTGTATTGGTAATACATATTAAATAACTATAAAAATGGTTTGAGAAAACCATCAGTATAAGCAATGTAATAAAAAGCCAGTGAGTATTGATCCCAGCACCTCCCACTTATAAATTAATGGATTTATTGCTGGGATACAATTAGTTTTAGAATAATTAATATGATATATATATATGTGAAAATTTAAAATTATTATAAAATACTCTATATTTAATGTTATTTGATAAAATAATTCAGAAATAATTATGCAACACATAACAACAAATTTAGAGAGCCATTCGTATAGGTACCCAAATTTTTGGGACCTATACGAACATTTTTTCAGAACCATTAGTTTAGGGAACCTATGAAATACTAATACCAATATTTCCCTACATATTTTCATATTAGTGACACCTATAAAAATGGTTTTCTAAAATATTTGATATTGGTACCTTGTACCATCTGTTTTCAAAACCATTGGTATAGGTCCAGTTGCATAGTTCAAATTTATAGTTCTGGTCGAAGAATACGAAAAAAGTATAAAGTTACAAAAAAGTTACTTATTTTTTTATGATTCAATACTTAGATAGAAAAAGGCTTCTCTAGAACCATAGAATTTTAGAATTAATTACCATTTAAATATATACTATTTTGTATAAGTCATTTCAGAGTTAACATAGAAATTAAAAAACTATTAATCTATAGAATGAAATTTATAAAATGACTATTATAATATAGCTATTAAATTAGAGGGTACAAACAGAACTAATAACATTATAAAATCTATCTAGGTGTTAGGATAAAATGAACATGTAATTAATTATGTAATAAATTTTAAATTTTTACATGTATTTTATTTATTTTGAATTTCCATAAAATTTACATTTAAACAATAAATTTAACTAAATAAAAAAATATTTAAAAAAATTTATTAGTAGAATTTAATTAATAATCATTAAACAATTTATCAATTTGAAGGAATTAAGAATAAAATAATTTAAAATATATATTTCTAAGAATTTTATTTTTCTACATATTTTGAATTTTTATCTTAATAAAATGAATTGATCACTTTTAGAAGATCATTATTAACATTCCATTGTGAAAAATAGATAAATGGTCAATTACATATTAAATGTAAATATGAAATAAGAATAAAAACACTTAAATATTCTTAAGGATCACTTTACATAAAAATATATTTATTACCATATAAATTATATTTTGATTTAGATAATCAATTTATCATCTATAGGAAATTATTTTTGATAAAACTGTAGTTATTTTTGGATTCAAATAATCTAAATCATCTGAGGTTGTATTTTATGTTTTTTATTTTAAAAAATAAATTTTAGGTGAATATTACAAAATAATGTTTTAAGAAAACTGTCACTTTTATGAAATCATTTTAATATAATAATAACAAAAAAAATTTGGAATTAAAAAAAGAAATTATGAAAATTTTAAGATAAATTACACAATTAAAATATTAATTTTAATTTAGAAACCAATAATTTACATTTTAGAAAAAAAATTAGCAGTTTTCTATAAAAATTATTTTTTGCGTTATACGTTAACTACTATAGAATTTTTTTAAAATTTTAAAAAATTAATATTATAATTTTTTATAATTTGAATCATCATATTAAAATTAGGTTATAAGGGTAATTTAATTTTTGGTCACAAAAATAATTTACCAAGGTAAAAAATGAGTTACTATGGTAAAAGTAAATCATGATAAAAAGTAAAATTAAGGGAAAATGAGTACATATTTCAAAATATTATCTCATACTATGTCAATGAGATGTATTTAGAACAATGATTATCCATTTTCATTATAGTCCACTTTAGGATCCACATTCCTTTGAAAATGTCATACCATAATTTAAAGTTCTACATATACTCAAAAGTGCCACTTCTCTCACTTAATAATGATCCTACCACTACCCCATCTAATGTACACAAAATATTATAATTATCTAAAAAATTTAAAACATTTCCTGCCAAAATAATGAAATTTTATTTTTTGAGATTCCTATCTTTATATATTTCCCAAATCCAATCTAAATTCAAAAGGTTTTGAAGAATAAATCAAATTCATCTACATAACTACATTCTCTTATATAATAAGTTATATATATATTAATCTTATTCCCCTTATAAAATATATTTTACCCATTCAATTCTAAATAAATTTGTTGTATTATATATATTATTATTATTTATATATGGAAGAAGCATTAATTACATTTACCCATTCCATGTATTGTTTAAAAGAAGTATTTATGGAATAAAAATTATATTTGTAACATGATTATGATTTTAATAATTTTAATCAATTTCTACATTCTTTTTGTTCTTTGGAAGAAAATAAGGTCGACTATGTTTACATTTATACTACAGTCTTCATTGAATGACATATTTCATTTTACATCACCACCCTAATTGGAAGATTATAATTTTTTTATAAATAATATAATTTTTTTATTACATTACTATTTTATGGGTTATGTTAATATTTTACTCAATATTAAAATACTAAATTTTTCTTATTAAAAAATAATGAAACAAACTCATCACCAATCCCTTCTTTAAGAATCATGGATAAAATTATCATAGAATGACATTAAATCATAATAAACCATTAGAAAAAACTATTAATTTATCATGGGTAATATTAGAATGGGGATTTTTTATCAAATAAATATGTTTATAAAATAATTTATTAATTTGGTTATTTTTATTATATAGAAGGTTAAGGCACCTTAATGGAAGTCAAGAGATAAAGTTAGGGGTTTTCATGACTCATGTTTTTTCTCAAGTCAAAATTTTTCTTTTTTGTGTATGGGTTTAAAATTTATTTTTCTCCTTTAATATGAAGATATTATATTACATTTCCTCTTTATTTTCATGGAAAATTAATGTTTTAAATAAAATACATCTTCTTTGATAGATTTTTTTCTTTATAAAATTTTAAATTATTAAGAATAATTCCTATCCATCCCAAATAAGGTATTTTTCATTAATTTACATATTAAAATGTCCCAAAAAATATTCTACATAGTTATTATAAAATAAAAAATATGTATTATTTCTAGTGGTATTATAATTTTTCTTTAAATATTTTGAAATTAAATATATATCAATATTTTTATGATGTGTGTTTTAAAAAATGTACTTTTTTAAATATTGAAAAGGTTTTTTCTTTCTCGATCATATATATAATCTTTATCATAGAATTACCTATAGATAATAATTATTAATTTTCTAGAATCAATTATTGAAATTTATTTCCAAATAATGTCTGTAAGATAATTCATTTTAATTCCAAAAAATGATATATTCGAAAGTGGATTATAACATCCTCAATTTATTATAATGTGGAGAAATTTTTTTCCAAGAATCTTATATGTTTCTCTTAAAATATGCACTTTAACTCCAAAAAAACTTAAATATTAATGATTTATGTTTTACGAGTCACTGTATAAATTACTTTATTAAGAAATCATTTTGTGTGATTTAATTTTTTTTCGACTGATCGACTTTTGATATCATGTTATTCTATTCTATTTCAAAATTATATAAAACTATTTTTTTCAAGGATTCTAAGGATATGATGAATTATTAATATCTTATGGAACACATATGTGTGGATATTTATGATATAGGTATTAGATCACCTTCTAATTCATTGTATATGGATTTATATCACATTCGATAATGATATGTAAGAAATATTCTATTTTCTCACATATAATGAGTGGATATCTGGTGTTTGATGACAACCCAATTCATGGACATCATGATTTTGTTCATATATCAATGCATGGATATGTTTGTTTTTTCTCAAAATTTTATTATTAAATTTTTTTAGGTTTTTTCATAATTCCTTTTTATACTATGATTCAACGAAATTCTAAATTTCATTGTAATATTCCTATTATTATTTTTCATGGATCATATTTATTATCTCACACTCTTATTCCTTGATAAATGTTTGTTCATTTGAGATTACATGTCTTACTATCATGAATTATGATCAACTGTTATAATTTAATGATAATTTTAACTAGATGTTTCTCTCATGATCATGTTTTCTCATATGATAATGATCTGACCCTTTATAACATGTTGATGATAATTTATCTTACCGAGTGTTTTAGGTCAACCCTTTATTATGTTTCTATTCCCATGGTTATGAAGATTAGTTTAAATTAATAGAATTATATATGGGAGTATAGTGTAGTTTAATTATAAGGAAATGTTCAGAAGTATTATGAAATATGTTGTTTATATTACTAGTTCTTAGATACAGAAAACATTTGCTTCTTATGATGGTGAGAAAATTTTGAATTCTAATTTTTAGATTATACAAATTATGTGAAATAATGGCCTGTTTAATTTGGAATGCCTCAATTAGTATTAAATCTATAAATAAACTAATTTTTAGCATTAGATAAGTGATTGATGGTCTGGGGTACATATGTTGGTTTTTGTGTATGGTTTGTAGGGATTATTTTAGTTGTTTTTGGGGATTTATATGAGATAACTTTAGTGAAAACCGTAGAGATATATCTTAAAACTTGACTTCATACTAATTTTTTTGAAAATTATAGATTGTGTGGTTTCCTAGATCTGAAATCCCCATTTGAATACAAACATGTTGATGTGGCTCTGGAATAGATGCATCTATGGGTAACAATCCATAATTGGCTAGCTAGGTATTTACTCCATGTTCACTCAGTGCAAAATAAAGAGCTCTAACTATATAACTTGTTTAAAAATCCTAGGGAATATTATTTGGTGGTTCACATAATCTATATATATATATATATTTTAGTTACTAATATATATTTAAGTTATAGAACCAAATAGAATGAAATACTATATATAACCTAGATTGTAACCTATAAATCTATAAGTTATGGTTTACTTGTCATTTATAAACTATTATTTTTATATTAATAGTTTTATTTTTAATATGAATATAAAATTTAGATTTATTAACCTTAAATTTACTCTATTTTAGTAAATGGATATATTTGGGAAGATCATATTTAACAATTAATACTTTGGAAAAAATAGTGATTCTTCCAACTAAAAACCGAACAAGATAAGTGTTATAGTGAGAATTCTTGTCATTATACTTGACTATATATCAAAAATTATGATTAAAATATGAACTTAGTTAAATATATAAACACATCAAGGAAGATTAAGATATATTATCATGTAATTTAATGTTTTAAAGGCCATGGAGGAGAGAAGATGAAATTTACTTTGTTTTATGAATGTGGGAAGATGAACCCAAGTAAGTTTCTTGAATGAACTGTAGGATGTATTATATGGGGAAAGGAGGAAATAATTAAACCGATCTCTAAGAAAAAATAATGTGTTTTATTAAAATGATGGATGTGAATAAACATCATCTTATATTACACTAATAGTTCAATGTATTAAATGTGTGGAACATCGGAATTATCTAAGTCAATTCCATACTCCATGGGCCAAGGACGATGACAAGAAACTATAAACACTAATACCAATGAACAATGAATAAATTATGCGATGACTACCACTAAAGTGGGTCATAATAATTATGGCACACTTATCCCACTCACTAAAGTTGTGAATTTATTTTTTGAATTTGATTTTAGGAATACTATTATATCTAGTAAGTTTTATTAGAGAAATAAGTCACAACCCCAATGTTTTGATTATAAATCACGTGTAGTTTCATGATTATTATATCTCATGATTAATTTTATAGGAATGCACTTCTTATAATTATTATTAATTCTTCATTTAGATAAATATAATGTTATTTTGGAAATGGATTTTCTATCATCACATAAACTCTTTATTAATTACCAAAATATAGAAATGACATTTGATATTTGAAAAAAACAAATGATTATATATTAGTTCAAGGTTGAAAATAAAATCTATAGGAAAATTATTATGCTCTATGATTCATGATTCCTAATCACAATAGTTTTTTAGCTCGAATGATTAGAGTAAAACTCTATATTAGTGATATTCTAATATTTAGGAAAAAAATATGTGTCATAAGGTTGTAAAGTTGATATCTCTTAAGAAATTATAGTTTTTGTTGAGTCTATATTTTATATATCATTATTTATTTTAATTTTTAATTGATAATTATAATTTAGAGGACATGATTTATTTGGGGGGTGTATAATGTCTTGAAAATTTAATATCAATTTCCTTTTAAAAAATATTATATTAAATAGCTAGTTTCACATGCAACATAGATCTAAAACAAAGAAATGATACTTTAAAATAAATGTATTAATGTATATAATTTTAATATATCCATTAAATTAGTGATTATATATAGAATTTACCATATTATGAAATCTATATTGGATTTAAAATGATATAAACAAGTAATAATTAATGTAAATAAATTTATGTGAATACATATATTTTTTATATTTTTTATTTATAGAAAATATACATTTAAAGAATAAATATAAATTGGTAATAATTTTTTTTATTATAATGTTTTGATGAAATTTAATTAATGATTATAAAATAGTCGATCAATATTAAATAATTTAGAGTAAAATCATATAAGATTAATTTGTTAAATAATTTTATTTTTCTATATAATATATATTATTATTTAAATGATACAAATTCATCATTTTTAAAGGATTATTATAAATGTTACATTGTTCAAAAATCATTATAACCCATCTTTTCATATTAACAATTAATATGAGATAAGGTTAAAAATAGTTAATAATTTTTAAAGATAACTTTTTTACAAAAATGATTTACATTAATTTACATTAATTTTTGAATTAAATGTATAATTTATAATATCTGGAAAAATATATTTAGAAAATGGATTTAATTATTAAATTAATAATGAAAAAATTATCTTATGGTGTTTTTTTGGGGGTTTTGTAAATAGTGTATTTTTAGGTAAATAGTATAAAATATTATTTTTACAAACACTATGAATTTTATGACATCATTATGATATGAAAATGAATTAAATTTTTTTAAAACCATTCTTATAGTATAAATATGTTTTTAGATGTAAAATTACACATTTAAAATAAAATTTTCAACATAAAAACCTATCATTGATATTTGGGAACCAATTTAACATTTTTTCAAAAAACTATTTTACGCATTATATAATTATTATCTAAAAATTATTTTTTTCAATATAATTAACATAATAATATATGTTTTTTTAAATAGTTGTAATGTTTATATTCATATTATTTAATAGGTTTAATTTAATTTTTAGAAAAAAATAGGTTATTAACGTAAAAAATGAGTTACCATGGTAAAAATAAATTATGGAAGAAAGTTACATTTTGGAGAAAATCCCAAACTGCCTAAAGAAAATATCCCATATTTTTTATTACAAGAGGGGTATCAACCAAAACACACACCCTCTCTATTATTTTCTACTTTAGGACCAACATTCCATTGAATATGACTTTCCATTGATATAAAGTTATGAATATTTTGAAAAATGAATTGCATATCACTTAAAAAAGTGCTTCCTATTACACCTACAAAGATACCTAAAAAATTATAATTCTCCACTAGAATCATCCATATTTACTTAAAAAATAATCCTATCCCAATTGTTTGATATTTTGGTTCTTATATATTTCTAAACCCCTTACAAATTAAGAATTATTCTAAGAATTAATCAAATTTTTCTATGTAAGTGTTTTATCCATTGTAATAAATATTCCAATTCTTATTCTAATAAGAGTTATTAAATCAATTTTATGGATTATAATATATTTATATTTTTTTAATATAATTAAATTTTATGATATTGTTTTAATTACCATTTTGCACCTTTCCTATTTCCTTAGAAAATGGAAAACATCATTTGTTAGTGCGAAAAACCAACTGCATGAATGAAATGATTTATTTTTCATAACCACCCTACATGGATTAAATATTAAATTTATTAAAATATTAACTTTCTTAAATGGAAAATAATTTTCTACATTATTATCATTCAATAAAAAATGAAAACTTCGTTCGTGTGTACGCCTCAATGGATCAACATGTTTAATTTTTCATCACAACCCTAATTGGATGATAATAACAATTTATATAATGAATTAAAATTAATTATGTGAAATTATTATGGTTCAATAAATTTTATATTACTATTTAATTCATTATTAATATAGAAACTATTTTTCATCAAAAGTTAACAAAACAAACTCATCCGCAATTCTATCTTCAGGAATATTGACTAATAATCTCGTTGAATGAAATTAGAACTTTAAAAAACATTTAAAATAATATATTCCAATAATTTGTATAATATAAGAATTATTAACTTGGTATTGAATAATTTGGATCAATATCAAAATTTCAAATCATGTGTGGAACAACAAAAAACGCTAACATCTGATGTTAAAAAATAGCTATAACAAACTAATAAATGTTTCAAAATTGATTATAATTGAAGGGTATATTAGTTAATATATTTTAATAAGGAAAATACTTTTTTCATTAAGATGGATATGTTTATTATATAATAAATTAAAGTGCCCTTGTGTAAGATGAGATAAAAGGTATTGAGTTTTCTTAACTCCACTTATTTTCACGATTCATAATATTACCCTTTAAATTTAATTTTACAAGATTCATTATCCTATCATATGATGATATTATATTTCATTTCTTCATATTATCTTTTGGAAATTAAATTTTTACATCAAATATATCTTTTTTAATGAATTTATCTCTTCAATAAATTTGAAATTTTTAATAATATTTCTTATATAACCCACATAATATTTTTTTCCCTTCCATGTAAATATTTACTCTTCTCACCAATGTTCCCCTTTAGTATTTTGAAACAAAAATATGTATTATTTATGAGGATCTTAAAAATTATCTCTAAATATTTTCAAAAAAAGGATTTATATCCCTTTTTATGATGCACGGTTCAATAAAGGTATTTTTTAAAATTCTAAATTTTTTTCCTTTTCTGACAATACATTATGTCTTCCAATTTAAAATTACAACAAATAAAATCTAAGAATTTTTAAGGATATAATAATGAAATTTATTTCCAAATTATTTTGGAAAGAGGATTTATTTTAATTCCTCATAAAATTATATTTTTATATATTGTTTAAAACCTTTTCTATTTATGAATATGTAAATGATTATTTTCTATATACTCTTTTATATTTTCCTTCCATTTTACTCATTAACTATAGAAGATAAAAATCATATGTAGTTATGTTTTATGAGTCACATTTTAATTTAATTTTTTAATTATGATTTTGGGTGACTGGTTTTTTTTACCTAATCTACTTTTGATATCATGTTGTGTGATACCATTTAGAAATGATATGATACCCATTTTATTTCCCTAGTATTTCATGATATGTTAAATTATTAATATCTTAATACACACATATTTAGAATATTTATGGGATGGGTATTATATCCCCTAACAATGCATTGGTTTTGAATTTATATCACTTGAGATAATAATGCATGGGAATGATGAAATCCACTTAAATATAATGCATGTACGTTATGGTATTATAAAATAATTAATACATGTGAATGATTGAGTTTTCTCACAAAAATATGATTACCTATTCTTATGTTTTTTCATAATTCTTTTTTATGCTCTGTTTTAATGATATAAAAAAATTTATGTCATAAAACTCTTATTATGCTTCATGGATCATGTTTATTATATCAGAATATTACTTCATGGTGCATGTTTCATTATTTGATAGTATATATTCTAAAATAATGGTTATGGACAATATTTATTATGATAATTTATTATTAATTATGCATTTCTCCCGTGATCATTTTTTCTCAAATGATTATTACCTAACCCTTGATGAAATTTTTTTGGGGTTTTCTCGTACAAAGAATTTGTGCCCACACCTTTATTATATTACTATTCCGTAATTAATAAAGTTTACTAAATTTTATTATAATTATAAAAGGGAGTCTACTGTGTTCTGGGTATGGAGATATGTTCACAAGTATTGTGAAATATGTTTCATATATAGATATCACTCAATGAAACTAATCATTTGGTTGTTGGTAATGTGATATTATTTTTAAATGTAATTTTTAACTTATAGAAATTACATAAAATATTGAAATGTTTATCTTGGGTCATATCAACTAGTATCCATGATAGAAATGAAATTATATTTTATCGCAGATCCTGGAGTGCAAGTCTATGGTCCCCGAATTTGTATCTTATAAATGTTTGGTTTTTTGGGAACTATATTATTTCTTTTTAAGTATTAGGATGAGGCAAATTTAGTGAAAAACTATATATAAGTCCGAGTATAAGATAACATCTTGAAATATAAGTAATGTAAATATTATATGGTTTTTCAGTAATGAAGTCATTTTTTTGGTGGAAAACAAGTTGATGTAGAATTTAATATATATGCAACTAGGGGTAATTACTAAGAAAATATCTGTTGGGTGTTAACTAATGCTTCACTTGGTGAATGAAAAGGGGTCTAAATGCACACCTCGTTTGGTTTTCTCCGAGGATATGCTTGGGTGATTTATATATTATTTAGAAACTGTTATGATGGATTCATATTTATATACAATTGATAACATAATAGAAGAAATATTATGGATAATCTAAATTTAAACATATTAATCTATCTGTTATGTCATATATGTCATTTATTATTTTTTTGTTAATAGTTATTCCTTTTTATGAGAATATCGAATCAAGAAATATTATCCTCAAATATTCTCTATTTTAGTAAATGGATGCAAATGGGGAAAAAAGTTAATATAGGGTATCATGGATAGTGCGATGACTTAAAAAATGAATAATCGAACAAGATAAGAGTTGGAGTGAGAAACCTTTTTGTTATGCCTAATTATCTATATCAAATTGTGATTAAAAATTTGAGGTTTTATTAAATTTAAAACATACTAAATATGAGAAGGAATTTGATTCATTCAATTTTAAGTGATAAATACAATAGAAGAATGAATATTAAATTTCCCACATCTTAAGAATGTGGAAATACGCACCGAGGAAAGTGTCTCAAATGAATAGGAAGATGATTTATGTGTTGAAATTGAGGGAATAAAGTAACCAATTTTTGATGGGAAATGAAGTGTATAGTTAATTTATTTAAGGAGAATAACGTTAATACTAAGTTACCACTAATAGTTTAATGACTTAAATGTTAGTAACTTGTGAATTAGGTAATTCAGTGTCGTCATCCAAAGGAAAATGTAAATGATAATCATCAAAAATATGAAAAACCTAGGGAACAAGGAATAAAAAATTCGATTAATACCACTGAGGTTGGTCATAATAATTAAGGTACACTTGTCCTCAACTCTAGAGTTACATATGTGTTGTTGGAATTAGAATCTAGGAACTTTTTTTAACTTAATAATCTTTTTAAGATCCTTAAATTACAAGCAAAATGATTTGATTATAAAAACAAATTCTAGTTGTGTGATTATTATATCCTAAGATAATGTTCATGTTAATGTGCTTCATGTAAATATTATTAATTCATATTTTAGATGAATTATATGTAATTTTGGAAATTGATTATATATATTCTCCTAAAATACATATTAATTTCCAAAATAGGCAAATTACATTACATATTTCAATCGAACCAATGATCATCTACCCCTGAATGGTAGACTATAAAAACTCTAGGAAATATAATTCTATAATATAATTTATCATTCTCAATCAAAAGTTATTCTTAGATAAAAATATTCGATAAAAACATGATATTAGGGATCATCCTATTATGAGTAAATTATTTGTTTCCTTTGTCTGTAGTGTTGATAAATATCATGAAATTATATTTTGAGTCCTCATTATCTTGTAGACCCTCGAGGACCCCTCTACTAGTAAGATAGATGCTTCTAGGAACTATTCTATATCTATGTTATATAGCCTATTCAAAGAATCGATCCATTCCTCTTCTATTGTTAACAATTGATTTGGACCAACGTATTGAAAACCTAATCGAATCCCTTATGACTTCTCGGTCACAAGGCATGATTATAAATTGGTTGTGCAATCTAGAAATCAATTTACAGCTACACCTAATGTGTATATGTTATAGGAGGAGGCTCAAACCATCTTAGAAGATGTTTTATGTATTGATTCCAATCGGAATCCCTTAGTGAATGCTAATTCTATAGCTCTGGGTAGAGCAAATTTCTTTTGAAAATCCTTAATAGATCTAAAAATATACTAATATGCAGGTGAAACATTCCCACCCTATTGTAGATATTGATTATCATCATAATAGTACAGGGATAACTGATTGAGAGTGAACGTTAATATCACCAAAGGTACACGCCTCATAGTAGGTGACCAAAGAGAAAACCCCATTGGAGGAACAAAATTCAATTGTATAAGAGGATAAAAAAGAAGGTTCCTCGAAAAAATCCCATTGGAATAGGGGATTCCATTCAGAAATCATGGATGGGGGTGAAAAGGGTGGATTGGAACACTACAAAAGCTGAGTCGCAAATTAATGATTCTCACTCGGATGAATCAGACATTGAAAGTCTACTTGAACATGAAAAAAATGGAAACTCTTCAAACTAGGGGTCATGGGCATGGATGAGGAAGAGGAAGAAATTGGGGACCTATACGAGATGATGATCACAAGATTGCTGACAAAATTAGGATAAAATTTGGTGCATCTTGACGAGGAAATTTCTGACTCACATGAACTTAAGAAATCACTTCCCTATTGCAGACTTCTTTCTATGTTATTTAAAGGTTCTAGCACCTATATTTAAAGAATTGATTATATTTTAGACACCCTTATATTTATAAATTAATAAGTGATAATTAAAATTGGCATGAAGAAATTTATTTTAGGTAGAGAATGTAACACCCTAAAATTTTAGTATTAATTCCCTTTAAATAAGTTCTATTTTGATTTGATTGTTTTACATGTAACAACAAATTAAAAAATTGTGATACATTAAAATATTTTTCCTAATTTTTTTTCATAATATAGCATTTTAATTAGTGAGTGTTAATATAAGTAAGAATATTATGAAATCTAAATTGTAGTTAGGATGATATGAACATGTAATTATTAATATAAAATTTTTTCTAACGATACTAGGGTTTTATAGATTCATTATTTCCATAAAATTTACTTTTAATAAAACATTAAAATAAATAATAAATATTATATCTCATAAAAATGTTTTAATGTAATTTAATTAATATTTATTTATGAAATGATAATTCATATGGAATTAGAAGTCCAATAATTTAACATATATTTTTCGATGAATTGTTATTTTCTATATATTATGTACTTTTAGCTTAGTAAATTAAATTAATCAATTTTTAAAGATTATTCTAAATTCTATATAATGAAAAAAATATAAACACGTATTCAACATTATTAATTAACATTAAATTAGGCTAATAATTATTAATGATTTTTAAAGACCACTTTCTATGAAATTTTTTCCCTTATAAATTACGTTATTAATTAAATGTTAAATTTATCACATCTATATTATTTTTTTGATTAAATAGATGTAATTTTGGGCTCATATTAAAATAATTATCATAGGGTGAATTTTTTGTATTTTGTTTTTTGAAAATAGTAATTTTTAAGAAAATAGTATAAAATACAATTTTTTCAAATACCATGGATTTTATGATATCATTAGGATATATGAAATAAATAAAATTTTGAGAAACATTTTTTATTGAGAGAATAATTTATTATATATGTTACATTAAAAATTTATAATATTAATCTTAATTGAAAATCCTATAGTTGAAATTTTGGAAAGTAAGTAATATTTTTCCTAAAACCCGTTTTTCTAAGTGATAAATTAATATCTTTAAATCCATTTTTTTAAAATAAAAAATATAAAATGTTCTTATTATTTTTAATCAATTTATTAAATCTACATAATATGGTTAATTTAATTTTTGGTCACAAAAATAAGTTATTGAGGTAACGAAACAAGTTGTCATGGTAAAAGTAATTTATAATAAAAAGTTATATTAAAAGGAAAATGGATAAATATCATAAAAACATATCCATTATTTGTGTGAATGAGATTCGGAATTACCAATACTATTCCCGTTTACATTATTTTCTACATTAGGACCCTAATTTATTTGAAAAATGTATTTGTTTAATATAGAGTTAAGAAAATGTACAAAAGTATCACAGCTCTAAATTATATAATGTTACTCACACAACCTCTTCAGAGAAACACTAGAAAATAAAATTATACACGATAATATACTATATTTCCTTCCATAATAATCTTATCTAACTTTTTTGAGATTCTAGTTCATAGACATTTTAAAAATCTTATCTAAATCGAGATGGATTCCTAAAAAACAAATTCTTCAACATATTTATTTTATCCTCTATAATCATCTTTCCATTTATTATTATTTTATGATTCATAAATTTATTTTACCCCCTATAATATAATTAAAAAATTATTAATATACTGAAATTATATTATATTTATCAACCATTCCCATTTCATTAGAAAAATAAAACCATCATTCATGTTACGTGTAGAGTAACGCCTCTTTGATAGACCTATTTTATTTCTGAACAACATTTTATATGAATGATTAAAATGGGGTATTTAATGAATGAATATTAAATTTATTGCATTAATATGATTATAAAAATATAAATCGTTTTTTTCATTATACGTAGTGTGAAAACATCATCAGTGTGCACTAGAAGACTATAACCTCCATGGAACGAAATTTGTTTTTTCATCACCACACTACATGAATGAATATAAGAATTTATTTAACTAATTAAATTTTTTTTAGATAAAATATTATGGATTTATAAATTTTATATTAATATTTAACTCATTATTAAAATACTGACTTTTTTGTTTATAAATTATAAAAATAAAATCACACTCAAATATTTCTCTGTGAATCATGACAACAATTCCCACACAATTAAATTTGAAATATATTATTCATTAAAAAAATATATTTTCATACTCTTGATAATATAACAATGTTCAAATTTATAATAATTAATGGGTATCTATATTAACCTTCTTTGGAATGTGTGAAACAATCAAAATCACTAACATCTGAAGATGAAAATAAATTATTACTAAATACTAAATATATAAAAAATTATTATCATTGATTATTATTTGGGGTAATTTTCAGGAATAAGATTATTAAATTAGCTATTTAGATTGTTAGGATTATTATATTGGAATCTAATATGCCTTATTGGATATCAATAACAATGGTAATGGGTTTTATTGAGTCAACATATTTTTTGGAATCACAATTATTTCTCTTTGAATTATATTTTATAAGATAATTTTCTCATATATAGTGAAGATATTATATTTTTCCACATTATTTTTTATGTAAATTACACTTTCTCGTAAAATCTATCAACTTTTGTTTGTTTATTTCTTCAGATAATTTGATATTGTTATGAATAATTCTCATCCACCTTAAATAAGGTTGTTTTATTCTGTATATATATTCAATATTCACACCAATGTTCTAACATATTATTTTCAAAACCAAGTATGAATTATTTCTGATGATATTATAATTTTTCTTTTCAACTTTTCACTTGTAATATTTATCACTCTTTTTAAGATGTGGTTTTCAATAATCGTATTGTAATGGCCCAGACCTCTCCGGTCCATTACATTGTGATAATGTGGTGTTGGAGTTGTTCCGGGAGATCAAGGGGCCTTATCCCCAACACTTTTCCAATTTTCCAGTTCTGTGAACAGTGTTTCCAGTTTTATGAACAGTAACAGATCGGTTTCACAGATCAGTTTCACAGATCGATTTCATGAACAGTAACGATGGGTGAACAGTGTTTCCAGACTCCTATAGTTTCTCCCCTTTTGACATTTCCTTTGACATAAAATACATTTAAAGCCTTATTTTAAGGACTCTTAAGGCCGATCCAAATTCCATAAATCCTATATTAATTATTCTTAAGGCCGGGATGTATTTACTTGGTCAAACCGCGTGGGTTAATGCGATCCGTTTTTAATGAGAATTAATCGGATCTTAAAATGTTGCCCCATTAAATCTTCAAAAAGGGACGATATATCATTCTCCCTTGTTCTTTCCTTTTGTTCTCAACTAAGAGATTCTAGAACCTTTCAATCCTTCCTATAGGAGTTGAACAATCAATCTTTACTCCTAGGATTGGTTCTTCTCTATTTTGGATGCAACCGAACTGTGTCGGTCAATCTTCCCAATAATGTATGTTTTATCGTCGTTCTGTTGGTGATCGTCTTCTCTTGTTTCTCCCTTCCATATTATACCATTTAATTTCCAAGTTTCTAATGGTTTTTTCTTGGGGTTGGTTGGTACTATTGTACCGTGGAATCCTCTGGTGGATGCAGTTTTTTCTGAGAGGAGGATTGTGACCCGTTGTGTGGCTAAAGGACGTCAAGAACTCTTCCAGGTAAGGGATTCATGGCTTCTCTAATTGTATATGTGCAATCATGGAATTAGCATGATTTATCCCTTTGGATCAAAATGAAACTGACCTAATTAAATAGTTGAACCAGATTAAAAGAATCGGTTGATCACATGTTTTTGCTTTATACCGTGATGACGGTTTGCTTCATGTTTTTCTAGATAGAGTGATATCTATGATTTCTTTGATTTCTTGTTTGTTCATGATAAAAATTGATAATGAACTTAAAGCCGGAATTTATTTTTTAATTAATTGGTTAAAGATAAATAGGCATGTAAATTAATCTGGTTATTTCCGTTGTTGTAGTTGTTCTAATTTGAGGATAATCAAATTAGGGAAGTAAGCATGGTTATTTAATTGTGATAGCTTACTGATTAGGTATCCCGTAATTGGAACCTACGCATATCAAATTTTCTTATTCAATATGGAATAAAGAACAGATTGTGTGGGAATTTCTAAAAGGGTTCTGAGTTACCCTATTGTTTGTTAAAGGGTTAAGAGCCCATGGTTGTGACTATTTTTTTCCTTCTGCTTGTGATTTAATGTGAGCCTGGATGGCTGTTGTGATGTGTGGAGGCATGGGGACTTGTCGTTGTGGCAGTGGATGACGCCTAGGGTGGCGAGATGCATCAGTTCATGCATGTGGGTGTCGAGGAGGACACCAGGGGTGATGGAATGGGATATATGTGGTTGCTAGATACTAATGGTTTTCTTTGAATGTTAATCTACTTTGACTTTCCCCACTTCCCAAGGCTACTGGTCTTGCTACCCTTCTTCCGAAGGAGGCGAAGACACGCGGGTTATGCCACGTGCTATCCGTGTTTAGCCTCTCAATGGAGAATGTGTCTATGCTATTTCTATAGGAGGCAAAGACTCGATGGGTAGTATATCTACTCACCGTGTTGAGACTCCTTTGTGTTAATAAGCATAGGATGCTTTTCTAGAATCCTTGGGAATATGGAAAAGTAATTCTGTAATGAATGGTGAAAATACACAGGGATGTAGATACTAGAATTTAAAAGGTGATGTGAATCATAAAAGTAGCAGTTGGTTTTTAATGTGATGCCAATTCATTTTAATGTGGAATTGTTCATGTTTAATTAATGTTAAAAGAATTAATTAATGTGCATTGGACTTGATAAAATGAGAACGGAGTAATCTAATAAAGCTCTTCAAATTTTTGTGTGCTTATAGGATACCTAGTCTTAGAAGTTGCAGCCCGGAGTCTGAGAGACGTTATCTGCAGTTGTATCTAAAACTAGGTAATTCCCATAGTGTGGATGTGAGTTATTTTATATATTATGTAATTTTTGTGTTTCTATACGATACTCCACCCTGTCGGTAATGGAAACTGACAACCCGAGGATTCTGAGCCCTGGGGGTGTTTTCCCCAACATTTTGATGGGAGGTCGAATGGATGACTACCCCCTTTGGCCCCGCTCTCTTCTCTTGGTAGATACTTGTGCCATGAGTAAAAATAGTTAGTTACCCCATATATGTGTGTAGAGGGCTGTAATGGCTTGTGGTTATTCACACAGATATATTCTGGATATATTATCCTATGGACTACTATAGGTGTAACATGTATAGGCTATGATGGCTTGAGGATCCTTACTCAGAGTATGGGCTTTAATGGCTTGAGGTATTATAATCGACGTATGATACATGTTATGCGAGCTGTGGTGGCTCCCAGAACATACCTGGTTACTATTGGTTGTGAGGATGGTGTGGTGCTTCGCCCAGGTGTCTACGGGCAAAGCCTTTGTGGTGCACGAGGTGCAGATTGTCGAGCTTAGCCCAGGTGTCTCTGGTCAAGCATTGGAGAGAGTTGAACAAGACGTATGTCGTTAGGGAAAAGTGTAAAACCAGTGGGGAAGTAGTAGCGGGGTACCCTTGAAAATATTTACTATATGCTATATTCTTGTATGCGTTACTTGGTGAGAGTAGGCATGGTGAGGTTGGGAACTTAGTATACCTGTTTAGGTGACGAGTTAGTTTCACTTGTTGTTCACTGGGATATAGCATGCTTTCTTTACTTTTTCATGAGAGGCTTGGGGAGGATCCTACTGAGTATACTGTTATACTTACCCTATGTATATATAAACTGTTTTTCCGGTCACTTGGAGCTGGTTGGAGATCAAGTTGGTTACTACTAGCTTGTGGTTGGAGGAGGAGTTGTTCGAGCTTTTGGCCATTTCCGCTTTACATTATTTTGGGTACTTTTAGTTTCCACTTTCAGTTGTAGTACTTTTGAATGACATTTCATATATGTACTTTGATTTCTTTTATATTTCAGTTCTGAGTTGGTGTTGATTGGAGTCTATTCTATCTCTCTCTTCCGCATGTGTTCTCTTAGAGGTTAATGCCTCCTATTTGTATGTTTATTATACCCTCGGTGCTAGTCGCCAACCCGGGGCCTATTGGAGGTGGGACTCGGGGTCATTATCTCTCTTCTCACATTGCCGGCCCAGGAGGGGTACACTTTGTGGGGAGGGGGTCGTGACAGAGTGGTATCAGAGGTCTGGTTGAGGGATAGGATGGAGTTTGGAGTTAGGCACAGGTGAGGATGCATGGGATGGTAGGGCAACAGTGTCATTCATGTTTAGAAAGTGGGGTAAACACTGGAGACCGGCAGAGACATAGGCATTTAGGGCCCCCTATGATCTGTTGCACGGACCTTTAAGTTTACGATGGCTACTAAACAAAGTGATACTGGTTGCAGGGTAGGGACCTAGGAAAGGATCATGCATCATTATTCTTTGCGCCTGTGTTTGAATAGGTAGACCATGGGATAGGTAACCTAAAATTTATAAAAGAAAATAATTAATTAATTAACGTTGAGTCTTCCATATTCTAGGATTAGGAGCTCTAACAGTTGTTATTTTACAGGTATGGCTCCAGGTCGATGTCCTCGTTAGGTTTGTGCAGAAGATGCCCAGCAAGCTGTTCCAGCAGATCGCCGCTGGGTAGAGGTTGACGACGATGACACTTGGAGGAAGACACTCTGAGAGTTTGAGTTCCAGAGTCTACAGAAGTACAAGGGCTCCATTTCAGATGCAGTCGCAGAATACTGGTTGGAGGAGGTCATGGTTAGGTTGATGCACTAGCGTTTCTAGCCCCAGGTGAGCCAGATGTCGTTCGAGGTACCCTTTGGTTGTTTTCTACCTTGGTGTATGCCTTGTTTGATTCAGGAGCAACACACTCCTTCATATCACCTACCCTTGTCCATGCTTTGGGACTTGAGGTAGAGAGGCTTCCAGTGCCCTTGGCGTTGACTACGATAGTTGGAGGTCGAGCTGACTGTTTGAAGTATGTAGAGACTGTGAGCTAGTGTTGGGGCAACATCGCTCTTGGGAAGATTTCCTATGTTTACGAATAATAACATATGACATCGTACTAGGCATGGATTGGTTGTATTCGTTGCAGGCTATTGTGGATTGCTATAGGAAGAAGGTTGTTTTCTTTGATGCAGATGGAGAGAAAGTGGAGTTTGTTGGTGAGGGAGATCCTCGGATGAGTCATAGAAGGGTTCCATCCTTATCATCCATGATGGATCGGATGATTCTGAGTTCATCAGAGGTTCAATAGTTGGCGTTTCCTAGAGTCGTATAGGAGTACCCTGACGTCTTTCCAGAAGAGGTTGTATCCTTATCCCCTCGACAAGAGATCGAGTTTGGGATCGAGCTACAGCCAAGAGCATCTCTTATCTCTATGTCTCCGTATAAGATGGCCCCTTATGAGTTACGAGAGCTACGTATTCATCTTGATGGTCTGTTGAAGTGCGTTTTTGTTCGCCTAAGTGTGTCACCGTGGGGAGCGCCAGTTTTGTTTGTGAAAAAGGCTGAGGGCTGTTTGCAGTTGTGTGTCGATTATCGTCGATTTAAAAAAGTGACAATTAAGAACCGCTATCCTCTTCCATGAATTAATGACCTATTCGATCAACTAAAGGGTTCCAGTAGGTTCTCAATGACCGAGTTGCGGTCAGGATATCATCAGATGCCAGTAAAAGATGAGGATATCCCGAAGACTGCTTTCCGTTGTTGTCATGGGCATTATGAGTATGTTGTAATGCCATTCGGCGTGAAGAATGCTCCTACTGTTTTCTTGTGGTTGATGAATGTTGTGTTCCCTGAATTCCTGGACAAGTTTGTTGTGCTTTTCATCGACGACATCCTTGTGTACTCCACATTTGAAGAAAAGCATGCAGAGCATCTACGAGCCGTTTTGGGAGTTCTTCACCAACATCAATTGTTTGGGAAGTTGTCCAAGTGTGAGTTTTGGGCTCGAGAAGTTCGTTTCTTGGGTCATGTTGTGTCCCAACAGGGAGTAGTTGTGGATATGTCGAAGATAGAAGTAGTGGTGTCTTGGGTAGCTCCCAAGACCGTGTCAGATGTGCGAAGTTTCCTTGGTCTCGCAGGCTATTATAAGAGGTTTGTAGCCAATTTCTCCTGAGTTGCGACTCCTCTAAAAGCTTTGACCTAGAAGGATCAAGCGTTCATATGGACTGATCAGTGTCAGGGAGCTTTCGAGTATCTAAAGGAGAATTTGGTAAGTTCTCCAGTCCTTTGTCTTCCAGCGGAGGGAGTCCAGTTTGATGTTTTCTGCGATGCTTCACATTTGAGGCTAGGCTGTGTTGGGTGATCTAGAGGTGGATGTCTGGAGATATAGAGTTGTTTGTGGTGGGGCCCCTAATGGATGGTAAGAGGATGAACAACACCGATTGTTGTATCATGGAAGGATTTTTGTTCCCTTGGGGATGCATGAGACGGTTCTACGAGAGTTCCATAGTTCACCCTTTGAAGTACATCCTGGTGTGATAAAGATGTATCGATCCTTGAGGAGTCTTTTATTCTGGCCTGGGCTGAAGCGTACGGTTTCATAGTGTGTGTCTCGATGTTTAGTCTACCAGAAGGTGAAGGCCAAACACCGTGTTCCTGGTGGTATTCTCCAGCAATTAGTGATTCCTCAGTGGAAGTGGGAGGACATCTCAATGTACTTTGTTACAGGTTTAACTCGAGCTCTGGGAGGACATGATGTTATATGGGTGGTAGTGGATCGTTTTACAAATTCATCCCACTTCATAGCGATCAAGGAGTCGAGCTTAGTGGATGTTTTCTCGAGGCAGTATCTAGAGGAGGTGGTGGGAATTCATAGAATACCTAGGAAGATCATTTCTGATCGAGATCCTCATTTTACCTCCAGGGTGTGGAGAGGTCTCCAGCATGCTTTTGTCTCTCAACTGTGCCTTAGAACTGCTTTTCATCCTCAAACGGATGGTCAGATAGAGCGAACCATCCAGAATCGTGAAGACATTTTTCACTCTTGTGTTCTTGATTTTGGAGGTTCATGGATGAAGCACTTACCCTTGGTAGAGTTTGCTTACAATAATAGTTTTCACTCTACCATCGGTATGGTGCTATTTGAAGCCTTGTATAGCTGGCCATGCCATTCTCCGTTGTGCTAGACTGGGGTCGGAGAGTCAGCAAATCTCGGACCAGAACTAGTGCAGAATACAACAGAGATGGTTCAGGTGATTCGTGAGAGGATGAAGAAAGCACAGGATCATCCGAAATCATATGATGATCAAATAAGGAGACCCTTAGAGTTTAATTTTGGGGATTATGTGTTTCTAAAGGTGACTCCCCGTCGTGGGCAGCGAAGGTTTGGTCGTGGAAGTAAGCTTTCTCCCTGGTTTGTTGGGCCTTTCGAGGTGTTAGCTCGTGTTGGAGCTGTGGCGTATCGAGTAGCACTTCCCCCTCAGATGAGTCAGATACATGATGTTTTCCATGTATCATAGCTTCGTCGTTATCTTCATGATGAATCTCATGTTATTGATTGGGGATAGATCAATATTGATGATGATGCAACCTTCAAGGAGCGACCTGTGGAGATCCAAGACCACAAGGAGATGGTGTTGCGTGGGCATTCTATCCCCTCAGTTCGTGTCTTGTGGCGACACGGTGGCATGGAGGAGAGTACATGGGAGCATGAGTCACAGATACATGCTCAGTACCCAGAGTTGTTTAATGTTTAACTCCTTTCATGTAATGAGGTTTCCCTTATGGTTAGACCATTCATGTTTTATTTATGTACCTTTGATGTGATGTTATGATTGAATTGTTTGGATATGGATTGTTTGTTTCCATACTCTCGGATGTCGTAGTTTTGTTCCAGCTTTCGAACAAATCATGGTGGTTTCCCCCTGAGAGATATCTTATGGGGTGGTTGCTCAGACCCCTCTTTTCTTCTAGTTTGGTTTTTAATTCTCGAGGACGAGAATTATTTGAGAGGTATCTAATATAATTTCCCAGACCTCTCTGGTCCATTACATTGTGAAAATGTGGTGTTAGAGGTGTTTCGGGAGGTCAAGGGAACTTATCCTCAACACTTTGCCAATTTTCTAGTTCTGTGAATAGTGTTTCCAGTTTTATGAACAATAACAGATCGGTTTCACAGATTGGTTTCACAGATCGGTCTGACAGATCGGTTTCACAAATCGGTCTGACAGATAGGTTCTACAGAACGGTTTCACAGATCGGTTTCACTGATCAGTTTCATGTACAGTAACAGTGGGGGAACAGTGTTTCCAGACTCCTACAGTTTTTCCCCTTTTGATGTTTCCTTTAACATAAAATACATTTAAATCCTTATTTTAAGGACTCTTAAGGCCGATCCAAATTCCATAAATCTTATATTAATTATTCCTAAGGCCGGGATGTATTTACTTGGTCAAACCGCATGGGTTAATGTGATCCATTTTTAATGGAGAATTAACCGGATCTTAAACCATCGCCCCATTAAATCTTCAAAAATGGACGAGATATCATTCTCCCTTGTTCATTCCCTTTTTTCTCAAGTAAGAGACTCTAGATCCTTTCAATCCTTCTCGTAGGAGTTGCACAATCAATCTTTACTCCTAGGATTGGTTCTGCTCTGTTTTGGATGCAACCGAACTGTGTCGGTCAATCTTCCAAATAAGGAATGTTTTATCATCGTTCCTTTGGTCATCATCTTCTCTTGTTTCCCCCTTCCATATTATACCTTGTAATTTCCAAGATTCTTAATGGGTTTTTCTTGGAGTTGGTTGGTACTGTCGTATCGTGGCATCCTCCGGTGGATGTAGTTGTCGTGAGAGGAGGATTGTGACCCTTTGTGTAGATAAAGGACGTCAAGAACTCTTCCAGGTAGGGGATTCATGGCTTCTCTAATTGTATATGTGCATTCGTAGAATTAGAATGATTTATCCCTTAGTATCAAAATGAAATTGGCCTAATTAAATACTTGAACTGGATTAAAAGAATTGGATAATCACATGTTGTTGCTTTATACCGTGATGGCGGTTTGCCTCATGTTTTTCTAGATAGAGTGATATCTATGATTTCATTGATTTTTTGTTCGTTCATGATAGAAATTGATAATGAATGTAAATAAAGAATTTATTTGTTAATTAATTGGCTAAGGATAAAGAGGCATGTAAATTAATCTGGTTATTGTCGTTGTTGTAGTTGTTCTAATTTGAGGATAATCAAATTAGGGAAGTAAGAATGGTTATTTAATTGTGATTGCTTACTAATTAGATATCCCGTAATTGGAACCTACACATAAAAGATCTGCTAATTCAATATGGATTAAACAACAGATTGTGTGGGAATTTCTAAAAGGGTTCTAAGTTTCCCTCTTGTTTGTTAAAGAGTTAAGAGACCATGGTTGTTACCATTTTTTTCCTATTGCTTGTGATGTAATGTGAGCCTGGATGGCTGTTGTGATGTGTGGAGGCATGGGGACTTGTTGTTGTGGCAGTAGATGACGCCTAGGGTGGTGATATGCATCAATTTATGCATGTGGGTGTCGTGGAGGACACCAGGGGTGATGGAATGGGATGTATGTGGTTGCTGGATGCTTATGGTTTCCTTTGAATGTTAATCAGATTTTCTTTTCCCCACTTCCCAAGGCAGATGGTCTTGCTACCCTTCTTTCGAAGGAGGCAAAGACGCGCAGGGTATGCCACATGATTTTCGTGTTTAGCCTCTCGAGGGAGAATGGATCTATGCTCTTTCTATAGGCGGAAAACACTCCGCGGGTAGTATATCTACTCACCGTGTTGAGCTTCCTTTGTGTTTAGAAGCATAGGATGCTTTTATAGAATGCATGGGAATATGGAAAAGTAATTCTGTAATGAATGGTGAAAATACACAGGGATGGAGATACTAGAATTTAAAAGGCGATGTGAATCTTAAAATGAGCAGTTGGTTTCGAATGTGATTCCAATTCATTTTAATGTGGAATTGTTCATGGTTAATTAATATTTAAATAATTAATTAATGTACAGTGGAACTGATAAAATGAGAACAGGGTAATCTAATAAGGATCTTCAAATGTTTGTGTGCTTATAGGATACCTAGTCTTAGAAGTGGTAGCCTGGAGTCTGAGAGACGTTAGCTGCAATTGTATCTAAGACAAGGTAATGCCCATAGTGTGGATGTGAGTTATTTTATATATTCTGTACTTTTTGGGTTTCTATACACTACTCCACCCTGTCGGTAAGGGCAACTGACACCCCAGGGATTCTGAGCCCTGGGGGTGTGTTTTCCCCAACATTCTGATGGGAGGTCAAATGGCTGACTACCCCCTTTGGCCCTGCTCTCTTATCTTGGTAGATACTTGTGCCAGGAGGAACAACGGTTAGTTACACCATATATGTGTGTATAGGGTTGTACTAGATTTTGGTTAGTCACACACATATATTCTGGATATAGTATCCTATGGAATAATATAGGTGTAACGTGTATAGGCTATGATGGCTTGAGGATCCTTACTCGGAGTATGGGATGTAATGGCTTGAGGTGTTATACCTGACGTATGATACATGTTATGTGAGCTGTGGTGGCTCCCAGAACATACCTGGTTACTATTGGTTGTGAGGATGGTGTGGTGCTTTGCCCAGGTGTCTGCGGGCAAAGCCTTTGTGGTGCACGAGGTGCAGATTGTGGACCTTAGCCTAGGTGTCTGTGGGCAAGCATTGGAGAGAGATGCACATGATGTATGTCATTGGGGAAAAGTGGCAAACCAGTGGGGAAGTAGTAGTGTGGTACCCTTGATAATCTTTACTAATCTATATTCTTTTATGCGTTACTTGGTGAGAGTAGCCATGGTGAGGTTGGGAACTTAGTATACCTGTTTAGGTGACGAGTTAGTTTCACTTGCTGTTCACTGGGCTTTAGCATGCTTTCTTTACTTTTTCACGAGAGGCTTGGGGAGGAACCTTCTGAGTATACTGTTATACTAACCCTATGTATATATAAACTGTTTTCAGGTCACATGGAGCAGGTTGGAGATCAAGTTGGTTACTACTAGCTTGTGGTTGGAGGAGGAGATGTTCGGGCTTGTGGTCGTTTCCGCTTTACATTCATTTGGGTACTTTTAGTTTCCCCTTTTAGTTGTAGTACTTATTCATGACATTTCATATATGTACTTGGATTTCTTTTATATTTCAGTTCTGAGTTGGAGTTGATTAGAGTCTATTCTATCTCTCTCTTCTGCATGTGTTCTCTTAGAGGGTAATGCCTCCCATTTGTATGTTTATTATACCCTCAGTGCTAGTCGCCAACCCGGGGCCTACTGGAGGCGGGACTCAGGGGTCATTATCTCTCTTATCACATTGCCGGCCCTGGTGGGGTACACTTTGTGGGGATGGGGTCGTGACACATATTTTATTTGAAATTAGTTGGGAATTTTTTTCCCTTTCTTGATCATAAATCTTATCTTCCACTTGAAATTTTATATATATGGAGTTGAATTTTTTTGACGATCAATTATTGACTTTTTCTAAAAATATTATTTTAATAGCATCATTTCAATTCATCAAAAATTATATTTTCTAAAGTGGCCCATAACATCTTCTCTTTGAAATAATGATAAAAACAATTTTCTGAAGACTCTTCTAAATTTCAATT
Organism: Viscum album; assembly: GCA_963277665.1. Taxonomy (NCBI): domain Eukaryota; kingdom Viridiplantae; phylum Streptophyta; class Magnoliopsida; order Santalales; family Viscaceae; genus Viscum; species Viscum album. The sequence continues at coordinate 1,265,347,575 of OY728157.1, read as the reverse complement.
ATATTTTCCAATTTAACTCCAAAAAATATAAATCCAATGGAGTTATGTTTTAAAAATCACCTTAAAAATAATTTTATAAATTACAAATTTTTTGTTATTGAAATTTTAGTTTCAACTAATAAAATTTTGATATGCTATTAATTGATACCATTTAGAAATGATATGACACCCATTTTATTTCAATGAATTTCTATAATATTATGATTATTTGATATAATATGTCACAAAAATGTATGGATGTTTATGGTTAGGGTCTTATATCACTATAAAATTCAATATTTAAGTATTTATATCTCTTAAGATAATAATGTGTGGGAATGATTATGTTTTCTCACATATTATGGATGGACATTATGGGTTTGTTCACAACCTAATGCATGAATGTCATGGGGTTTTTTACAAAATGATACATAGAAATTACTATTTTTTCTGAAATTTTTATAATATTCGATCCTAATGTTTTTAATATAATTCATTATTATGCTATGTTTCAATGACATTCCACATTTCTATGTGATGTTTCTATGACTATAATCCCTAGATCATGTTAGTTACCTACCACTCTTATTACATGGTATATATTTTTTCATTTGAGATTATATTCCCATCAATCATGAATTATATATAACTATTATTATTTTCTGTTCTTCGTAATAAAAAATTTATCAAATTCTCTTGTTTTTACATGTTATTATGATCTAACCCTTGATGACCTGTTAACATGTTTTTCGTTATTGAGCATTTCATCTCACACATTAATTATGTTTCCATTCCACAATTTATTAATATTATTATAACTTAAGAGATTTATGTAAGGGTTTTACATCCCATGTTTTAAAAACGAAACACTTTGTCTAATAGGATACATGATACACAACAACAATCTTAAACTAACTAAATATTATTATTCAAATGTTACCATTTTCACCTAGCTATTGGAATGGAGAGAATAAAGAGTATCAACTGCTCTATGAAAATATGGTTTACACATGTTTAAATAATGATTTATTGGTTATTTTTTTAGAAAAAGAAATAAATACCAATTGAATATACTGGGTGTGTTTTTATAAAAACCTATTTAGAAAGAGAATAATTGTGTTTATAAAATCATATCACTCTTTATTGTATTTTATTTATTGAAAAACATATTTTATATATTCTATTTAATGTTTTAAATTCATCTTATATATTTTATAGAAATGATATAAGAACAAATTCAATTTTTTTGATAAAAGAAGTATTTTTTAAAAAATGAAGTTTTACAGCCTTTTGATGGTGAACCTTTTTTAAATTTATATTTGGACAACTTTATATGTTATATTTGAGAAAATAACATATCCATTAAAAGTGGTACATCAAAACATACTTTGGACGATTTTGTTGATATTTTTTTGGTTAAATATCATGTTTTGATGAATGGTAAAAATACGATAAATTTTAATTGAAAACATCTTTTTCCATCGAGATAATTTATATGGTTAAATAATATAATTTAATGGTTTTAAAGTATAAATAGAATTTATTCATATCATTTAATCCAATTATTATCAATATAAGTAATTTCTCATTAAAATTGGACATAAACACATATCAATCTTTTGGTAGTTTTTAATTCTTAAAAACAAGTGCCAACGAGCCTGTACCCTAGTGGTACAGGCTCTTGATTGGAATCCAAAAGACTCGAGATCAAATCTGGGCGGAGACTAATTTTTGGGTACTGTAGCAGTAATATAGTAGGGCACTATATAAGTACTGTAGCAGCGGCAGAACTGAAGAGGCGACGTCACATTAGTGGCAGCGGTACTGTAGTGGGTGTTATAGCAGTCTGGGTACTGTAGTAGCACTATTCACTATGGGGATCTTTGGGAAAAAATGGGATTTCAAGCCTTTTATTCAGGAAACATGGAATTTGGACTTCGGGTTGTGGAATAAGTCTCACTCTACCAAATCTAAGGAGGTCTTTTCATTAAATAATAAAATGAGGCTTCGACCCCAACTTTTAAAAAACGTCTTTAAAATAGGATTTCTAGGTTTAACAATGGGAATAAATTCTAAATTAATTTATTCCAATTCTGTGATTTGAATTTCGAAAAAGGGATTCCATATTTTTAATCAAAAGGTCCAAATTTTTTATACATTTACCTTTTATTTTGGGAAATTATGATTAGTAACTTCAGTAATAATTTTATTTACCATGGTTAAAGGGTAAATCTTGTAAATAGGGGTAAAAATAATACAATAATAACATAAAACTACAATAAATTTTTTTATAATACTATTTATTGAGATATGTACATCCATGGATATCCTTGGGTCGATTTTGGGACCCCATGGAGCCACTTGGGTGTGATAATGACATGTTATAATAATTAATTTAATTTAAAGGGAAATATAACATAAAAATTTATCTTTTGGTAAAAAAATTTTAATATGGGGTTATATAAGATATATATTTTACTATAGATAGTAATCATAAATCTAAAAATATTTCCTACATCATGTCACGACCTGTCCTCGGGGCCCGTGCCGTGACTACCCCAAGCCTGCCTTCCATAGGCCAGGGGCGGGCGACTAGCACCAAAGGCGTAAATCCCGATTACTGGGAATGAATTGCATTTATAAAAGTAACAAAACACCACAAAGTACAAGCGGAAGGAAAACACTAAGTACAAATGGAAGTGCTGAAAAGTAAATGTGACAGCATACAACCCCAATCAAAAGTACATCTACAACTGAAAGAAAGTACAAAAAAGACAAGAAGCAGGAAGAAGATAGAAGAAGCTCCTCGGTCTCCCTCCTCGGATCCTACCTGAAGGGAAGACACAGATAGTGCAGCTCCGGAATTGTCCACCATGGATCCTACCTAATGGGTAGGTACATATAGTGCAGCTCCTGGATCGTCCACCACGAATCCTACCTGAAGGGTATGTACTGATAGCCTCCACAACGCTCTTGCCCATCAACCACCTCCGAGTGTCACCTCGTCGTGAAGTCCACCACCAGATACTGTCTCGTAGTGAGGTCTACCTCCGGGTACCATCCAGTCCTCGAACACTCGGCCTTTGTCTGCGATGCCCGTCGTCTGAAACCAAAACAACAATGTGCGGGCATAGCCCGTGCAGGGGTGAGTATAATGATACTCAGTAGGGACCTCGAGACCGTCAAGGTCTCACTAAATCCAACAAGAATAACCACAAAGAAGATCTCCACAGATAACCTCTACTTAGGTATATGCCCATACATATACCCATGTTGTCAAGTAACCCATCTCAATCATTAGGAAACACAATGATTATAGACTCAACTCAAACAGGATTTTATTCATGATGTCAAAACCACGGCTACGGGAGAACTCCTCCTCTGTCGGGTAGAGTGGGTCTGCCGCTACAACCAAGAGTGCTGAACTCCTCCTCTGTCGAGTACAGTGGTCCTGCCACTACAACCAAGCGCGCCGAACTCCTCCTCTGTCGAGTACAGTTGACCCGCCGCTACAACCAAGCGCGCCCCACTAACCTTGGACTGCTGTAGTACTCCACATGTCAAGTACTGTGGGGTACTTCTACAACCAAGTGCGTCCCACCATGGGTCTTCCACTACAACCAAGCACTCCTCCTCATAGGCTCCAGAGGCACTCCTTCTGTTGAGTACCACGAGTCTCCCGCTACAACCAAGCGCTCTTTCACCGAGGGTCTGCCGCCACAACCAAGCGCTCCCCCTCATAGCCTCCAGAGGTAATCCTTCTATTGAGTACCACAGGTCTGTTGCTACTACAAAGCGCTTCTCCGCCGTGGGGCTACCACTACAACCAAGCGCTCCCCACTGGGCTATCCAAAACACACCGAGTCGATAGAACAACAGTCGTCAAGTCTCAGCCAGCTAATAGGTCTCTACACTCTGCTATCTCATCACCGGGAGGGCCCACTCCACGATCTACTGGTCGATACTACAAGTATCACTATGTTCAATTAAGAAGTATTCCAAAGGACCACCTCGTCATAGGGGTCTCAACGCAATAGACGGCAAGTCAGTCGGACGCTCGGTCTATGAGTTACTAGCCTTTTAATCCCAGGGGCCCGGTTGGTTTCGTGTGCGAACCAACCCGGTCATATCTCGACATTACCCCAAACTCTCATAGGGTATGTTCATAGAAACCGTTTCTCAACCTGATCACCAACGCCGCAGACGGTTCGTCAAACGGACATCCGGTCCGAAAGTTATCATCTTTTCCGTTCCAGGGGCCCGGTTGGATTTCGGGCACAATCCAACCCGACCATTATCCAAATTCATCCAAAACTCAGGAGAAGCATGCCAAAAGTTTCGTCTCATCAAGAGGAATCCAACAAAGTCGACGGCATGTCAAATGTCCGGATCCCGAGATATAAGCGTTTCCGCTCCGAGACCCGGTTGGTTTCGTATCCGAACCAACCCGGCTGTACTCAAAGTTCTCCGAAACCTTGAGTGTAATATATTGAAATGACCATCTCAATCCAAGGATCACATAGCAACTGATAGTGTGTCGATCAAGGGATTTTAGACCAAGATATGGGCATTTTAACAGAAACTGCCCGAAAATAGGGGGTTCGGGCCCAGTCCCACCCAGCCCGAGACCCCCTGGGTCGACCCGAACTGGGTCGACCAAAACTGGGTCTGGGTCTGAACCAAAAGGGTGCGGCCCGACCTAGCCTGGGTGGCCTGGCCGGTTGGCCTGCCGCGCTGGCGTGGCCGCGTGGCCCCTCGGCTGTCCGGCTTAGCAGACAGGGGGTGCGGTTGCCCCCCATGAAAGAAGTCGCAGCCCCCGCGTGGGGGCCACTCCCTACCAGCACCGCATCGACCCACCGCGTCTCCCTTGGTCCTGTGTGGCCGCGGGACCAGCCGCCTGCCGCCGGCGCTGCCCTGCTGGCATGGTGCACCAGCGAGATCTTCTGCGGGCCACTAGATGCGCTCCGATGGTCCGTTTGGCCCGCCGCCTTTTCCTAAGGCCCTCCCAGGACCCGTAGGTTACTGTGAAGGGTCCAAAATCACCTTTGTGACCCGCTTCATCATCGTCCGTCAATCCGCACGACAAATAAACAACTGCAGAGTCTTTGATTCGCCTCTGCAGCCCCGACTCCGGCCTCAGTTTGGTTCGGCCTCAATGGTGCGGTGCGACGGTGTCGTGCTCCTTCGTCGCATTCCTTCTTGTTTCTGTGCAGTGTCATTGCACCGCGCCTCCTTTTTTCGAGCTGAAACGAACACACAACAAAGGGGGAGGAGGATCGGCCATTTTCGGGCGGTCCGACCTCCTCCTTTTAAATTGATAACAGGTGGCCCGAATATTTAATGAAGAATTCAAGGAAAAAATTCACGGATAAAACCAAACCCCTATCTCAAGCGTAATCATCGAATGAGGTCTGTTTAGGAAAGGGACGTTATGGAAAAGATCGTCGCGGAAGAAGGTTTCGCACACTTGATGGAGATCATCCAAGGAGGAAAGGTGTCTCCCTTCCTTTGACGTGGGAAGGTGGAACGAAAGGGTGAGCATTGGATCGTCGATCTCCGAGGAAGGCGTCTCTCACCGTCGTCCATCGTCGGAGGTCGGTGTTCTTCACGTTCTTCATGTTCTTTGTGTTCTTCGTCGAGGAAGATGAACTTCAAGAACTTGAGCAAAAACTCACCACTCCTTCACGAACAACGAACCTCTTAAGAAAATAAGACTTGTCTTATTTTATTAACACGCAAGCCAACGCCTTTAAAATTAAAAATTGAAACAATCAATTAATTGAATTAATAGAATCCATTAAAACGCTGAATTAAAAGAGGCTTTTCATAAAAAGATAAACGCAAGGGTTGACTTCCAATTAATAGGGGTGAAGGGGCGTTACCCTATTAAAGGAGGGGGTTTAGGAAGAAATGAAATGGTGGGGCTTGTGTGGGTCCAACCTAAAAAATATCCTACCTAGTGGGTAGGATATTGTGGGTCCCACTCCAAACACTTATCTTAGGTTAAACAAATTCAAGTAAAATAAAAAATGGTTTCACCATTTTTATTTTATTCCTTTACTTAACCGAAAATATTAAAAACCACACTCGAGCAAACGCAACTCTGAAAAAGGTGTTTCTAAGAAATTACCGGCACTGCGATTCCATCGGTTCCCTCAGAATTCGATTCCGAGCACCGGTTTAAAAGTTAGGAAAACCCGCTCATTCGTTTACTGAACGTACACGAGCCAAACATCGAAAAATGATTCCGGGCAGACCGGGCCTCAGAATCAGGTGCCGTCAGAAACTGCATTCTTGTAAAATCCAAAAGAAAATTTAGAAAATATTTTCCTTGAATATTACGGGTCTTTACAAATCATGACATATTATTTATAATTTTTAGACCTTATATAAATAAATTTAATTATGAGAAAATGATGATAGAATGATTTCTTCATTAATAAAGTATTTAAATAAATTATATTATAAATAAATAAATAAATGTTTATGGAATAATTTAAGTAATACATGAATTATTTGGATGATCATTACATGTTAGGATTGATTCAATGATTTTTTCAAAGGAATCAGGTTGTTATTAAATTTTAAAATGGACAAGTATAAATAGTCTCCAAAACTGACATAATTTTTAACCTAAAATATGGAATATTTTATTAAATGATATTAAATTCCTAAAATCTATTATTTATAAAATTGTTTAATATTATTCTAAATATGTCACACATTATGTTAATTGGTTTTTTAATATGATATGATAATTTCATTAACCTACAATATGTAAATTACATGATATCACTCTATGATTGAAAAGGGATAAACTAAAAAGATAAGGATAAAGAATATACAAAACTTTTATAAAAAAATAAATAATGATGGTTGTTAGAAAAAAATAATATTATATTCTAATTAAATATTTTATGGACATTTATTAATCAAAATTGAATTTATAATAAATTTATATTTCACGACATTGCTATAGTGTCCCTCTCCCCCTTAAAAATGGACACCATTTCTACCAACTTACTCACACTTATCAAGCCCCATGTATCATCGAAATTGTTATAAAATAATCTACCAACATCCCTAATTTTCCCCTATAATATTTACCTTGGGCGTAAAGAAATTCAATAAAACCTTTTGGCTCAAATCAAAAGAAGTTACCCAATTTAGAGGTAACATCTTCTCTCATGTTACTCTCCTTTATTTTCCTTTTCCACTCCCTATGATCTTCTTTATTAATAGATTATATAAAAAAACCAGTATCCTCAAAATAATTTTTTGTTTTTATGATAATCATTCAATCTATAATTACACATACCTCCACCTAATGAATATGAACATACTATTTCGGTGTACAATGAACTACTACCTCACGGAACGATGATTGTTCAATTTTCCCCTACATAATCTCAAGGTGGAAATTATGATGGAACTATATTTATATATGATATATATTGTATTTATATTTTTTTCTTTTATTCTTTTATTTTTGTTCACAAAATACCATTATTCTTTCCATGATGTGTAAATATGATAATTTCAATTGAGGATGTGTGGACTACCACCCCCTCAAAAGGATATGACTAGTTCATGCAATACATGGAACGTATAAAGGATGGATTTATTATACTTATGTGACATACATGACATAAATATCACACTATTATAACAATATAAATTTATATCACATGATTTTTATTATTTTAATATGACAAAGAAATGAATGTAGCGTTCATGCGTACCTACGACCTACCGTCTCCATGAATGGTGTATTTCATTTCATATGTCCAAATGTTATAGAATATTTTAAATACATATATACTGGATATATATTATATTTAAATAATGAATATCTTTCTGGAGATGATGTAATTTTTACTACGTGACACATTTATATCAATAAAATTTTACTTTCGACTAAAGAACTGAATATCGACAAAATGACCAATATTAACTTAAATAATTAGGTAATTTTTATAAAATGGTAACAAGTTATATAAAAGGAATAATAAAATTTATAAATATTATAAATCATCTATAAATTAACCTGTGTTATTTATTCCGGAATATAAATATTGTACGTGACAAGTCAGACTCAATATAAGGGTACTTCTTAACCAATTTTCAATTCTTTGGGTTAATATTATACTTCATATTTATGTTGTACTAGGATTACATGAGAAATAATTTTTGATATCATATATTGTATTTATAATTTCATTATGGTAAATTATAGGGAATACACATTATTCATCTATTTTATTAATAAAAATAATCTTTAAGAGGAAATTTCTAAACATAGTTTCCACTAATCGTGTTTTACGTATAATTAATTGATTATATTATTCCATGATTATGTGAGAATAAATATTTATTAATGTTGTAATTTAAATATCCCTCTGTGTGGATATACTATTACTACACATAATCACCACATTTATAAATTCTTACATTATTTATACGAACTTTGTAATGGAAATCTTAACTCAATAACATTTCATTGATTTAAATATCCATTTCATTGGATTTGTTTTTAAAATAATATGTGTGAATGAAATTTAATTGTTTTACACTAAATATCCAATTAAATTGGGTGTATTTATATTTATCACACATAATTAATTCATTGCTTCATAAAAAATCTAAGGATACAATCTTTGTAAGGGAATTCATCTCAATCTCCTTTCATTGAGGCATATTTTTATAATATGCACCTCCTTCATTTATATGTTGTATAATAAACCACTTTTAATTTTAAATACATTCCAAGGAAAAATTTTCCTATGACTGTTTTACTAAACTACAAAAGGGATTTTTTTAATGTATGCGACAAAAATGAAATATCTGCCACCCAACCATTATTTGATATTTGGCTTCCCCTATAAGCCTTAATGTTATAAAAATGAAAAGAAATACCTTATTCACTTTTTGGGTATTTTGGTATTGAAAATGGGGTTTTAACTAGATTAAATATCTCAATATCTTTAAATTATTTATTGTGATTTCAAATGAAATGTTATTAGTGAAATTTTGACATTTAAAATATTTTATGTGTTATGATAATATAATGGTACTTAGATATCTGACATGTGGTTACGTGAAAAACCAATAATGGGTGGTTATGTGATAAACCAAAGATGGGTGGTTCTGTGATAAACTATCGACAAGTGGTTTTTCTATAACATCCAATGCATTGGGTATGGAAGTCGGTCATATGGATATTTAATTTAGTGATATGTGTGGAAGTCGACTGTACAATTATTGCATTTATGTATTATTATGTACCAAGTTACCTTTAAATGTTATATGTTGATTTACATTTCTTTATAGTGAGATTTTGGTTACAAAAATGTTAAGCAATGAGATTATATTTAGTGAAGTATATTTACTACTTCTTAAAGCTGAAAATTAGTACTTTATGAAAAAGTATTAATGGTTTTCATGTTTTCTGAAAAATAATAGTTTTATTTCTTTTTTGTATCCATAACTAAGCATTTCATTCTCATCCTATGTTTTGAAATATTTTCCAAAAGACTTATAGAAGAATAGAGTCATGTATGGGATCAATGAAAAGTCGTGTTGTTTTAAACATGAAACAAAATATGTTTCTTTTTAAATAGTTACTGTTTTATGAAAAAAAATGGAAAGTGAGTAAAAGTTAGTAATTGTAATATTCCAGTTCTTATGTATAAGTTATTACCAATTTCTCTAAATCTATAAAATTGAAAAGATAATTTATGTGAACTAATGTCAAATTATTGACTTATTTTAAGATTAAGTAATGTTTAAGGTTGGGGGCTTATAATTGGTAATAGAGGAATGGTTTAGACAACTTTAGAGATTAGGATGATTTGATAAGACTTATGTAAATCATCATGGGTTTATAATTTTAGTGATGATCATAAGTTAAATGTATTAAAACCCACTTTTGTGGCTTATGTTATGAAATGTCAAGGTGATTAATGGTATTTTTGGAGACATTTTCCATTGTGAAAAATATGGATTATTAATTTTTGGGATACAAAATTAGAGGTATGAGATAACCTTTGAGATTAAAATATGTTATTGTTATTTTGGAGGATTTTTTCTCAATTTTGGTAATGTTATAAAATAATATTGTTTTTGAAAAAGGAAAACACACAAATCGTCTGACAACCAATCACATTGGACAATGCTACATGAATTGAACCCACTACCGAAGTGTAACTATGATTTATCACCTACTAATGGACTACATGAAGTCCTTGGTTAGTATGAATTATTCCTTTTGACTTAAATTATTTTTATTGATAACGAATAAGTTGATTTTGGGAACTTCTGTTTTATAAAATGGATATTCATTGTATAGGAAAATTATTTGGGGATTATGTGATAAATGTTATTTGAGAAGGTGTTTTCTATTTTGGGAACACTATATGCCTAAGGAAAATAGAATAATATGCGATTTCATTTTATGCGTAAATATTGAATTTTAATGAAGAACAATCTATGTTTTTATTGTGGGCATATGATTATTTAGGTTATTTATGGAAATGATTAACTTATCATAGAGAATATTTGATTAGGTTAACTAATTTTAGGAATGAGACATTAAGAGTCGTCGATGTTATTTGGAGGTAAATGTTAATATTTATCATGGAAGACTATGTGATTAAATATTTATGAATTTTGGGTTTCAATCTTAGTTTGGATTATTTTGATGAATTTTAAGGATTTTTTATTTTTGAATGGTCTTTTTGGAAATTTGGGTATTGTTTGTTGAATTATGGAGATCAAGGGTAGTATTTATTTTTATAGAGGTTTATTCTTTTTGGGGATTATACAAACTTGCAATAAAAATTTGGGTTTTGGGTTATTGTTTAAAGATAGGAGAAATATATAGTTCAAAATTTTGGGATTATGAGATTATGTAGAAGTTTATTCTAGCACTTTAGGTGTGACCAAGTCATTATGAATAATCATTATTTGGAGGAATGATGATTTTGTGGTAGATATTTATTACAGAATGAAACTCAACTTGAAAAGTAAGTATGTTTCCTTACGTATTTATTCTAAATTGAAAAATAATTCATCAACTTTATTTAAATCACCTTAAAACAAAAACGTTTTTGTTTACTTTTCCTACTGGGAAATCAATGAGTGTTTAACTCATAAAAAGTTTCTACTTTTCTGGTTGTTAACATTCTCCAAGTGCAGTTTTATATCACTCTCCATAAAAACATGAAACTTTGTTTTTCTACCATATACATGTATTCCTATATGGGACCCTAGTTTGTGTTATCTTAAGTGAACTTTTTTACTTCTCTTTCTTTATTTTAAAGTTGTAGTTTTATTTAACAATTTTGTTATGTGGAATTTAGAATGACCATACCATGCAGTGTTTTAAAATTGTGAGGACAAAATTAATAAAATGGGGAATGATGTAACATCCCCAGTTTTAAGAAAAAAGCACTATGTTCAATAACATACATGATACGATGCACCAAGCTTAAATGAACCAGTAAATATTATTATTTAAAATTAAATGTTATAACCTTGCTGTTGGAATAGAGAGAAAGAATAGTATAAACTGAAATATTAAAAAAATGGATTAAATAACTTTAAATAATGAATCATTGTTTATAAAAAAATTTATTAATGGACATAAAAACCAATTGAATATAAATGTTGTTTTTTATGAAAATATAATTAAAAATATAATAATTGTGTCTATAAAATAATATCATTATTTATGGGTTTTCATTTAATGATAAATATATGTAATATATTCAATTTAATGTTTTAATTTGATCTTATATCTTTTTTAGATACGATATAGGAAAAAATTTAATTTATTTTATAAAATAAGTATTTTTCTAAAAATGAAGTTTTAGCACATTTTGTTGGCGATCGTTTCTTAAATTTAGTTCTTTACACCTTTATATGTTAAATTTGAAAAAATTAACTTATTATTTAAAATTTTGACATCAAAATTTAATTTTGATTAATTACAGATATTTTTCTGATAACAATCATGTTTTGATGAATATTAAAAATACGTTAAATTTTAATTGAAAACAACATCTTTACATCAAAATAATTTATATGGTAAAATAATATTATTTAATGGTTTTAAAATATAAATGGAATATATTTTTATCATTAAATCTAATTTTGGTCATTTTATGTAATTTCACATTGAAATTGGATATAAACACATGTCAATCATTAGGTAGTTTTTATTTATCAAAAACACACTATCTGGTTTTGATTATAGGAATTAATTCTAAATTAATTTCAACCAATTATATGTTTTTTGTTTGGGAAAATAGATTCCATATTTGGAATAATAAGGTCCAAATTGTGTGAATATATACCTTTTATTTTTGAAAATTATGAATCGTAATATCAGTAATTATTTTATTTACCGTGGTTAAAGAGTAAATCTGGTAAAAATGGGAAGAAATAATATTAAATAATATTAAACTACACTAACATGTGTATTAATCCAATGGGATGAGATATTTATGACCATGGTAATACCTGGGTTGATTTATGGACCCCATGGAGCCACATGAGTGTGATAAAGACACGTTATAAGAATTAATTTAAAGTAAAGAGAAATATAACGTAAAAAAGTATGTTTTACTAAATCAATTTTAATATGGGTTAATTTAAGTGATATATTAAACTATATATAGTTATTATAAATTTAAAAATATTTCCTATATCATGATATTTTACTTATAATTTTTAAGCATTAGATAAATAAATTTAATTATGACACAATGATGATGAAGTGATTGCATCATTAATAAATAGATCCAATAGATGATATTATAAATATTAAAATAATGATCATTTGAAATAATTTATGTCATAAAAAACATTTCTATGTGACTATTACAAGATAGGATTTAATTAATATCTTTTTTAAGGGAATTTGGTTGTTAGTAATTTGTAAAAAAAGTCTATTATTAATAGTGAAAAAAATTGACTTAATTTATAACACAAAATATAATATTGTTTGTTAAATGATATTAAATTCCTAAAAATATAATATTAATAAAAATGGATAATATTGGTCCAAATATGTCATAATGTAATATTTTTTAGGGACTTTTATCATGATATGGTAATTAAGTTAACCCACAATGTGTAAATAACATGATATCACTCTAAGATTAAAAATGGTAAAATAAGGGTTAAACAAAAAAGATTAGGGTAAATAATATTAAAAACTCATGGAAATATTATTTGATGATTGATATTAGAACCAAAAACATAGTATCTTATAATTAAATGAGTTTTGGACCATTTTTAATCAAAATTGAATTTATAATAAATTAATATTCAAGAGTTTCCTAAATTACCCCTTCACCCTCTTACAAAATGACACCACATATACCAACTTACTCACACATCTCAAGCCCCTTGTCTCGTTAAAATTATGCTAAATTAATCTACCAAAATCCCTCCTATCATCATATAATCCTATACCTTGGGTATAAGGCAATTCTGGAAAGCCTTTTGGCAAAAATCAAAAGGAGTTACCCAATTTAGAGGTAACGTCATCTATCAAGTTCCTTTCCTTTATTTTCCTTCTCCAAACCATATTACCTTATTATTATTTGGTTATATAAAAAAATTATCCCCAATATTCAAGGATTTTATATGATGTGTATTATAACTACACATACACACACTTTCATTGAATGGATACGAAAATACTGTTTCGGTGTATGTCGAACTATTGCCTCACAAAACGATGATTGGTCAATTTTCTCATACCGCCACTCATGGTGGAAATTATGATGGAACTATATTTATATATGATATATATTATATTTATATTGTCTCTATGATTTTTTAATGTTTATTTATAACATAACATTATGCTTTCATGATGTGTAAATATGATAATTTAATTTGGGGAAGTGTGAACTACCACCCCAACAAAGTGATATGACTCGTTTAAGATATTAATGGAATGAATAATAAATGATTTTATTAAAAATATGATACATACATAAAATATATATAATAATGGAATTATAATATACATTTATATGATTTTATTATTATTCTTTTAATATGACAATGAAATGAAAGTATCATTCATGCGTACGTACGACCTATTGTATCTATAAGTGGTGTATTTCATTTCTTATATAAAAATGTTATGAAATATTATAAATACATATATAATATAGATATAGATATATATTATATTAAAATCATTAATATCTTTATGTAGATTATTTATTTTTGACCACATGGACAATTTATATAAAAACAAGTTAATTTTCGACTCAAGTACCGAATATCGACAAAATGAACGATATTAACTTAAATAATTATTTTGTTTTTATAACATTGTAATAATATATATAAAATTAATAATAAAATTATAAAAGGTTCAAAACATAATATAAATTATCCTAGGTATATTATTTAGTAACATAACATTTATATGTGACGAGTCCGACTCATGGTAAGAGTCCTTCTTAACACAATTTACATTCTTTGGGTTAATCTTCTACTTGTTGATTATATCGTACTATTATTATGTGGGAAATAAGTTTTGATATAATATCTTTTATTTATACATTATTTACGTGAAATTATATAAAATAATCATAATCGATATATTTTATTCACAAAATGATCTTTTTAAGGTAATTTCTAAACTAAATTTCCACTCATTGGGTTTATGCATTCTTCATTGATTATATTATATAGAGATTATTTGTGGAGTCATTGATTATTTATTTATGTTGTGATTTCTATTTCTAATTACGTGGATACACTGGTGCTACACATTATCACCCCATTTATAAATTCTTATGTCATTTATAGAATCTTTGTAAGGTAAATCTTAACTCAATCTGATTTCATTGAGTTATATATCCATGTCATTGGTTTATTTTAAAGAATATATGTGAATATAACTATAATTTTTTTACACTGAATATCCAATAATATTGGGTGTATTTATAATTTTCACACATAATTATGTCATTTATTTATCCTTAATATAAGGATATGATCTTTATAATGGAGTTCTTATAAATCTATTTTCATTGAGGCATATTTATATACTATACACTTTCTTCATTTATATGTTGTAGAATAAACCCATTTGAATTTTAATTTCATTGAAAGGGAATCATTTTCTAAAAATCATTTTACAAAACGATAAAAAAATGGTTTTAATATATGTGGTGCTGAAAACTTAGCTGCCACCTTAACCGTTTTTTGATATTTGGATTACTCTATTAGCCTTAATTTTAAAAAAAGAAATCCTTTATTTCTTTTTTTGGTGTTTTTTTTTGAAAATGGGGTTTTAAGTGGATTGAATATTTCATCATCTTGAAATGATTTCTTGTCATTGAAAATGAAATGTTATTAGTGAAATTTTGATATTTACAATATTTAATGTATTATGATTATATAATGGTACTTTGACATTTTACAGATGTTTACGTGATAAACCAATGATGGGTAGTTACATAATAAACCATGGATGATTGGTTACATTATAACCTCCAATGTATTATGTATTGAAGTCGGTCGTATGGCTATTTAATTTAGTTATATGTGTGGAAGTTGACTTTATGATAATTCTATTTAAGTATGATTATGTCCCAAGATACCTTCATATGATATACATTGATTTCAATGGGTTTATGGTAATATTTTTGTTAAAAAAATGTTAAGAAATGAGATTATATTCAGTGAAATACAATTACAACTTCTTAAATATAAAAATTATTACTTTATGATAAAGTATTCATGATTTTTCCATTTTACCCGGACTAATATTTTTATTTATTTCTATACCCCTTAATGAGTTTTTTATGCTCATCCAAATTTTTAAATGTTAATTTGAGGACTTAAAGAACAATATATTCAATTTTGGGATCAAGAAAAATTCACCCTTTTTAAAACCCAAAATAAAACATGATTCTTTTTAAAGATTTTTTGTTTAATGAAAAAATGGATAGTGAGTAGATGTGTGTACTTGTAATATTCAAGTTATTATGTATTAGTTATTACCTAATTCTGTAAAGATCTAAACCTAAAAATATAATCGATGTGAATTAAATTCAAATTATTGACTAATATCAAGATTAAGTAATGTTTATGGCTAGGGCCTTATAAGGGCATTCTAGTGTGGTTTTATTATGGATTAATATTTGAAATTATTATAAAACAAGTTTCTAATATAACAATTTCAATGAAACATTAAACCATTGGTTATTGGAATTGTGATATTAACATGAAATTTAATGTCAAAATTATATAAATGATGTAAAATAAAGACATGTTTATATTGGGTCATTTAAATTGTTATTATAGTCATAAGTAAATTTATTTGGTTTTAGTACCAGATCCTGGAGTGCGGGTCTTGGGCACGTCAATTTCATACACAATTACTAACAAATCATACTCTAATAAAATGCCACTACATTACACCTTCAACTTTTAGAAGTGATTCTTTATTTATATATGCTTTTGAATTGAATGATTCAACATATTAGTTTATATTTCGATTTAACTTTTATTATCACACATAGTCATCAATGTATATAAGACTTTCACCAGATTTTTTCATGCTACAACTTTATCCCCATCATTCATCTTGTTGATTTTTTTACATGAAAAAATCATATTTTTATGTGTGGTCAATATAGTAAAATAATATTCCTTAGAGTTACAATCAATGAATCATACTACGAAAAAGAATTAACCTCCCAAAAAAACATTCTATCATTAAAATACCCTATCCATTCTATATTGAAATATTCATAAGGAGGAAATGGTGTTTTCTTTTAAAACATAAAATTGAAATTAAGGATCTGTTTTATATAGATTAAATTGATTTTTACAAAATAAATATTTTATTCCTTTAGGGTAATTTTGTATCAAGCATAAACTGAAATTATAAATATATTGTTGGGAATAGAAACTATCATTTAAATTAGGCGTCCAATAAACTTCCAGAACTCTTTTTGATCCATATTACTTCATTATTAATTAATAGAAAACATGGTCCCATAATCATTAGAAGTAGATACCTCTCCCTTACACAAAATGAATATTCTTTCTCCAAAAATATACATCCTATAGTGTTTCCTAATTTGGGAACATAGTCACCACAAATTTTATCTCTATTTATAATAAAATTATGTCATTGACATACATATTTATGATAAGAGAATTGTTTTCATATCCTTTGTCATAGATATTAGAATACAACTTTATTTTATGGAATTTTATTCTATCTATTCTTTTTTCCTATATATTACTACCATGCATGATATAAAGTTTCCTCCCATATCACTCTACTTTAAATAGAATAGAGTTTTACTTGACCTTTGGTGATTGTCCCCATTCTCCCAAGTTTTCAAACTATTAGAGGGAGTCTATGGGGGTGATGGTGTAGAAAATATAACCTCTAAATATTTTAATAATAAATATAAGACCACACTAGTGGTTGAAATATTAAATATAAAGAATACCCAATCCCAATTTTACATACAATATTCCCAAAAAACAACTAAAATATCATTCGAGTCATTTAGATTTAATTTAATTTAGATTTATGTTTTGTATAATGAAAATAAATAATTTTTTTTGGATATTCGTTCTTGAGCTAAAAAATTGATTTTTCTTTATAAATAAATGTTTCATTAATTATTTCATATACTATATTATGGATCACTATAGTGGAACATATTGGTGTAATTAGAACATGATATGCATTTTTAGATCCATTAAAAGATGTATGTTTTCATTGAAGATGCAATTTCAACTAAAGATAAGGTTTTCAAAAACTGATAATTAGATTCTGTTACACATACATATAAAAATAGTGATAGAAAACTTAGAGTTCTGAATTTTTTTTGTTATAAGAATTAAAAAGTGTAATTATTTTAATATCTTCATCAATTTTTTTCTTATAGTGCTTTCATTTGTTTTTTCTTCAGAGGTATCATATTAGAGAATATATTGGTCATGTTTTTAATTATAAATTATCTAATTTGTTATGTTCAAATTTTTCTTGTGTAAATTATTGAGATCACGATTTTCTATTGTGTGGAAGGAGGCTGTTGTAGATCAGTTGTAATTGAGAGATTCTACATTGGGTGATATAGTTATTTTGATCCATCATGATCGAGGGTTTACAAGTGTGTAAGATAGAGATACCACTAAATAGGGGAACAATCAAGGTAATAATATGTTGGATGTTGGACTCCTTGGATAAGATTTATTAGTACTACATTAACATTCAAACGAAATTATAATTTTAATAATATCATTTATAATAGTCTGTAGTTTGTTAACTAGAATATCATATATCATTTTATTATTTTCATTGTATGTACCACTATATGTAGTTATATTATTTAAGAGGTGATTAATAAATGATATATATATTTTATTTCTACTATGTGAGTAATGTTCATTCTAATTGAATTTATTTCTAATTATTTTAATTACTATGATCTATATGTTTATTGAAAATTTATATCATCTAATAAACTGACTTTTTAAGTGGGAAGTTAATTCATATCTTATATTACACTATAATTTAACCCTTTTATTACTTACATATCTTAAACTTTTGTTGAAAAATTTGGAATGAAATCATGACACTATCGAGTTTTGCGATTAACTGCAATATGTACCTTATACTAACATTTTATATCTAATATATTTTTTACTATAACTATGATTGTTCATATTTTATATTATTTTGATATAAATTATAATATGTTTTTTCTAACACGAACCATGTTTCAAAGAAATGTGTTTTTTTATTTTTTCTATGGCAGGGCATCCTATTATTATGCCCGACAACCTAATTCCTCACATGCCTCTTATTTTTTTCAAAGTAGGTTATGAATACTGGATAGATATAATGAATGATTTTAGTTTTTATACAATTGTATAAAAATATATTATGATGTATAGTAGATAATATTTTTAAGATAAGAATGTTTTAAAATTTACATCTGTGAAAAAACATGAATATGTGGAGAATCATAAGATTCAAAACACTCTATTATGCTCGATGCCCAGAAGCATTTATTGAAAAATATATTTTTATAAGATAACTAATGGAATTTTTATAAAGTTTTATGTTAGTCAATTTGGAACTTCTAAGGTTCTTTAAACTATAATGTAATTATTAATGGAGTATTATCATGATTTTAATATCTTACCCGATGAAGATGTGTAATAAATGCATCAAAGTATCATGACCACAGTCAATAGATTACAATATATAGGTGAGAAATAATTAACAGATAATCAAATCATATAAAATATGATAGATATTCAGATAAATTAATGAAAATATAATAATGTGACACCCCGATATTTTATATTATATTATCCTTTGAAAACTAATGTGTTCGATAGTTTTCTTCACATTAAACACCAAACCACAATGAAAAACAAGACCATATTGAATTGATAATATATATTTGTAAATTTGGAAAGTGAAAATACAAGTAACCAAATTAATATATATACATACATATATAAACAGAAATAATTTCAATTATTAATAACAAGGCATTTATAAAACTCATTTATTGTAGCTAAGGAGATAATAGGACTAATTTCCTATTTAAAATGATACCCTTCTAATGATATTTTATCCCAAAATTTTTATTAGAAATAATTATGAAATAAGAATAAGAATTGTAAATTATTTTAAAAGTTATATTTCTATAAAAACAGTTTCTATTGTATTTTTATGTCTTTATTTAAAAGTAAAATTTTCAAATTATAGGATTTTAATTTTAAAAAATTAATTTCAATTTTTAATTCATCAAAATAATATTAAATTAAGAATATTTGTTTATATTTTTCTAAAATAATTTATATAAGGTGAATAGTGAAAACTACTGATTTACCTAATACGTTTACTTTTATGACATTATGAAAAATAAAAGAATGAATTTAATTTTTTTGAAACTATTATATATAAAAATATATTTATATATTAAAATAATTAATTTTGAAAATATTTTTTTGAGTTTATAAATCCCATTATTATCAATTTTGAGACTTAAGTAATTTTTTACTCTTAAAACTATTCTAATTCATTGACATAATAAAATAATTATTATCACTTATAGATATTAAATATAACAAAATAGATTTTATATTTATGATCAATATATTCATATTTTATAATATGTCTAATTTAATTATTATTTATAACATCATGATGACTGAGATTATATTTAATGACAGTGGTAATGGTGAAAGGGTTATTTTTAAACAATTATTTTTCTAAAGTTGTATAATTTCTAACATAAAAAAATTAAATTGATTTATCTTATATAACGACTATTATATTTGTTTTAAACATATATAAAAACATATTATGGCAAATTGAATTATAAATTAAGGTTATATAATATTAGAAACACTTTTATTTAAAATATTTTTTTTCTACAAAATCTCTTTTTGTATATATTAAATGTTTTAATTTGAAATTTAGTTTTTAATTTTTTAGAAATTTAATTTTATTATATTGATATTAAATATAGGATAATAACTCTTATATTTTTTTTAATTTTTTACCTTATATATTAATTAAAACATAATTTACTTAGTTAAAAAAAGTTACCAATGTAAAAATATAAATGGTAAAATTAAAAACCTTCAAATAAATGAGTTGAAACTTTTTAAAAACAAGTGAAAAAATGTATAGAGGAGGGTTAATTGTTATTATGTTAAAACAGAAATTATTTCTCAATCTTAGACCCTTTTAACCTAAAATAGTTTCCATCCATTATTAAAAAATAATGGATGTTCAAAAAAGTAACCTTTTCATCACGTATAAAAGGGGATGAATCCCTCCCTGTCATAGTTACACCTCTACATTGAAATTTCTTCGAACCCCTATACATTTTTAACATACTATAACTACCATGAATTAATCAAATCCCCTGGTAACTATATTTTATCCTAATCCTTTTATTTTCATGGTTAATTTCAAGATACTGATTCAGGTCTCAAAGAGATTCCGTGCATTATTGGAATTTAGGAATTAGGGTAAGGGATTTTTATCTCCATTTTCACCCATTGAGTCATATTTATTATTATAATGTTTTTTTATTTTGTTTGGTGTATCTAATATTTTTTATTATGATCCTATGATTATTTATGGTAATAAATTTTTCTTTGAAACTATATCCTTTAAGTGGTGTCAATTCAAAACCTCTTATTTTCACAAGGGATTCTTTGTCTCAAATTTTGTTTTCTTGATATATGTTAATGTTATAAACCATGTTTTTTATTTAACGGTGAAATTAATTCCTATTAGATATTTTATACCATTATTACCTTATTATTCTTGGTATTTAATTTTAAATTTGAAATTATATCCATTAAGGTTTTCTAATTCAACTATTTCTAATGATTTATGATTATTTGTATCAATTTTAAATTCCATGTGAAATTTTAAATATTGTAACCATATTAAATTTTATATGGTGTATTCACAGACCTATTTCCATCACATATAATGAATATATTTCATTTTATTATATTTTAATTCCATTATATCTCTCTCATATTCTTTGGGTTCTTATGCTATCATTGTAAAAACGGTTTTTGCATCACATTTTTACTTTATTGAGATGAGATTCATATTAAAAAGTTATTTTCATTTTAAAGTTTATATATATGTCATGAATTACCTTCAAATCCCTATCACACTATTTTATTGTTGTATAAACACATGGAAATATATCAATGCCTTTATCTTTTAAAATCATCATCAATTTTTGGTATAATTTTTCTACCAATACCTTTTCAATGTGGAAACTCTAGATTTTCTTTTTTTGATTAAGGGGTGTTCATGTTGATTTTATAAATAAATTTATTGAGAAAACAATTCACTTAACCGCATAACCCTCTGTCTATATGATTTTATTTTTTGGTAAACTTACATGGAAAACAAATTCATTTATTGATTAGGGAAATGATAAGAATCAATATACATGTTATTTCCATATGGATGTTTACTGATTACACAAGAAAGTTGATTAGGTATGTTTATCCAACAACCTTCTTTATCCGGATGACTTTATTCATTGTAAATTTATTTAAATTGTTTATGTTTTTATATGTATACTGATGTTTATTGATTAATAAGAAAAAATGTTTAAAAATTAAATTGATATATTTATTAATCACACAGTAAGGGAATTTGATTTAAAGAAGGGATGAATTGGTATTGGAATTATATATCACATGAATTCATCACTTGGCCTCATGATATAAAAGGTTTTTCTAGGGTATGCTTACCCAATTATATATTTATGTCTTATAGATTTATTTGTGGCAAGAATGATGTCCTAGTTGTTACCTTGATTATAAGAATAATATATTGGCTGATTCCTTAGTGGTATGGATGAAACTGTATAAAATTATACATTTCATCAAAATTAATTTTATTATTTTTGTTCGTCAACTTGTTTATACTATTAACCAGGGATTTGTTTCAATCACACGTGATTAGTTTTATGAATTTATTTAATTATAATTTTTTATATTATATTATTCAAGCCATGTTTATACATTGACAATTTATAATATATATTTTCCTTAACATATAATTTTAGTTCACCCTTAATATGTTTTCATTTTCCTAATTTCTGAAGAAAAGTATTACACATGATATACTAAGAATAGTAGCATGTGATGAATAATTTTAGGGAGATGTCGAAAACTTATTATGTATTTAGTTGTTTCTTATATAGTCTAAAAATGTCCATTTTATGATAAATACAATTTATTTTTTAGTTAAATGTATTTCCTAAATCTCTAAGACACTAAACTAAAAGTTTCATTATAATATAAGTGAATCAATATTTTTTTTGATATTTTAATGAATTATGTTTAAATTTTTTTAAATTTTATTCCTTAAAATTTGATATGTAAAAAAGGTGTCTATTTACACCACATTATAGGAGTGTGGGCCCATGGAATCATAGTAAGTATCCATGAGGGTTTAACTATATTTATTTGAAAAATTGTTATTAGTTGAAGATAGTTTAAGGATTATAAATATCATCAAGGGATTATAAGTTAAGGTTGATTATAATTTAAATGGTATAAATAACCCTTTGGGTTTGTTGAAGTAGTATTAAATATATTTTCTTAGTTTGGGATTTGGATAAATGAACTTTAGTGAAAACCCTAATGATAATTACAAGGGATAATTCTGTGTGGTGAATAACATCGATGATTTTTTGTATAAGTAATGGTTTTTTTGGTTTCATTGAAATTACATCCTTATTTGGATACTGGAAAGTGGATGTGGCATGACATAGATTCACCTGGGGGTAATCACCTATAAAAATGCTAGTTGGGCTTTGACTCGATCTTCAATTAGTACACGATGAGAAGACCTAATATTGTACACCTATTACGACTCACCTGGTGGATATGATTTGGTCAATCTCATTCTACATATATACCATTATAAAGAATGTAAACAAAATGGTTAGAGAACCTTATAGGAAATAACCATGGATAACATATACTAAAACATAGATATTATTATTCTAAGGAATATTTTAACTGATATGTTTTTTATGGGATAAAGAGTAACTTGGATTTTAAAATTATAGATTCTATTGATTTTTTGTTTAGAATATTTTAAGAAGGATAGTGGTAATTTATGATTATTATTTTTTGAATTAGGTTAATTATTCTAAAGAAACATAGTTTGAACAAAAAGTTATATTTTCTGAACTAAAATAATAATAAGCTAACATAATGGTGTCATAGTTTAGGGAATAATGAGTTTGAATTTTTATAATCCTTTTATGATGCTATTTTTTCATTAATAATTTTAACTCTTTTGGTTTTAGTAATGATTGTAGAGTTAAGGATGAAAGTTGATGATGGGTGTCATGGGAAAAAAATAATATTTTACCAATAAGAAACCTAAGGGGATAAGAGTTGAAATTACAAATTCTGTGATATTACCTAACTAGATATCATAAACTATGATTGATGATGTGAATGTATTTGAATTCCTAGACACACCAATAATATAAGGATAGTGTTTCATTAATGATTGAGTGATAAAGATTTTGAAGGAAATGAGATTAAATTAAATTAATGTAAAAAATAAAATATTAAAATATGATGTTAATGATTCAAAGGAATTGGAAGATACTTTTTGTGTAGAAAAATATAGAAACATGTTTTAGAAGAAAGATGATGTAATCTGAGGACATGATGGATTAAAGAATATGTTTCTTAATTATACCTATGATATTAACTTAGAAACAACATTTGATATTATATCTTGAGTTATTCCTACTTTTTAGACACCCTTTGATAATTTTATCAGTATGCTATAATTAAAATTATGAGGATGAAATTTATTTAAGAGGTGGGGTGGATATAACACCCTAATATTTTAGGTTATATTTTATTTCAAAATCTAGTGTGTACAATAGCTTACTTCATACGCAACATAAAACCACAACGAACTATGGAAAAATAAACATCAGTTAAAATATAACCCTAAAATTGGTTGATAAAAATAGAGCTGACTTAATTATGGTATATATAGGAAAAATTAAAAAAGTCATTATTAATCGTAAGATAATGATAAAATTCAATTATTGTAACTAAATAACTAATAAGACCGATTTATGTGTTAAAATCAAACACTTATAAAATATTATATTATTTGATTTATTTTATGATACTAAATATGTTATAGATAATAAGTATTATTGATAAGAATAATATGTTAACACCATGTCAAATTAGTAATTGATAGGAAATATGAATAAAAATGGTTAATATTTAAAAATTTTATTTTCCCATGAATATAGTTTTCATTGTATATTTATATTTTTATTTAAATATTAAAATAACATATTTTATAATTTTATTTTAAAAAAATGAAATTATTATTTTTTTAATTGAGCATAATAATATCTTATTATAAAATTATTATTTTTTTAAAATTATTAATTTTTAGGTGAATAATGAAAAAATATTTATTTTCCTAATAGCATCAAATTTATGACATAATCATATTGCAAGAGTGAATTAATTTTTTTTAAAACCATTATCTATAAAAAATATATTTATAATTTACACTAAAACATTTTATAATACAAGGTCGAATTTTTAAAATCCATCTTTAACATTTTAGAAACTTTAATTATATTTTACTCGAAAAATATCTTTTATTCACTTATATTAAAAATTAGTTTTCCTCACAATATTAATTAAATATAAAAAATGGATTTCATATTATAGATCAGCATATTTATATTATGTAAAATGGTTAATTTTAGTTTTTGGTATAGAATTAGGATTACTAAGATTAATGTTGGTGTCCAGGACAATGTGGAAAATTTTCCAAGAATTGATTTTCCAATTTTTGAGTAATTATTTATCAAAAAAATTAAATTGATCTATTTTATATAATGATTCTGATATAATGTTAACAAATATTTAAAAAAATTTATAAATCATTAATTATTTAAGTAATATTATATAGTACTAAAAACACTTAATGATTAAAAAATCATTTTTTAATATACTAAATGTTTTAATTTAAAAGATAATATTTAATTATTTTGAAGTTGAATTATATTATATGGATATTAAATTATGGTTTATTAAAACCAAATTTGTTAAATGTTGTTATCTTGTATTTTTATAAAAATTTAAATTAATTAGTTATGAAAAAGATACCTAGGGAAAGATAAAAAAATAGGTGAAAATAGAATATAATAATAAATAAATTGAAACATTTTTAAAACACTTTTAAAATGAGTGGTAGATGATTTATCGAAATTATCTCCACTAAAAATCCATTATTTCTTAATTTTGGATCCATATACCATTAAATAGTTTCATTCCAGTGATGAAAAATAATTACTGTTCAGAAAAGTATAATTTTATTCAATTATAAAAGGGGATCACTCCCCTCCTCTCAAAGTTTCACATATCAGTAGAAATTTCCTTGAACTAATACCTAATTTTCTTCCCTTATAAGTCAATTAAAAGTCTGAAATCCTCTAGTCACTATTAGTTATCTGAATACCATTATTACCAAGTAGACTTCAAAGAGAAATTTCAAGCTACCAAACATATTCAAGTTCTTTTTTGGATGTTAGAAAATAAGGTAAGGGTTTCCTGTCTCCATTTTAACCCCTTCTGATATATTTCTTGTTATGTACATTTTTAATTTTGGATCATCTGCCAATATCCATATTAATGGTTTTTTTTTCACAGTCCTCCTTTTTTTATGTTATTTTATTTTTTATTTGAATTTATATCCTTAAAGGGGATTTTGATTCAAAATCATATAATATTGTGAGAGGTTCGTTGTATAAAATTTCAACTCCCTAAGACATGTTTATGTTATAAAAAATGTTTTCAATTGTATGATATACTCATTACCAATTTTATATTTATATCATGATTCTCTTATTATTCATTGCATTTAACAATCCATTTGAAATTACATCTTTTAAAGCGTTTTTATTCGAATGTTTCTAATGTTGTATGTTTGTTAATGATATTTTGAATTTTACGAGACATGATATATATTTCAATAAATATTTTAATTTTTATTTTCTCCAAAAACCATATTTTATTCAATTATAATGAATATCATTCATTAAATTATATATGAATTTCATGGTCTCCCTCTCAGGTGCATTGGATTCTTACATTACAATTACCTTAAGGGGTTTTTTCAAATCAAATTTTCTTCATTAAGATATGATTTACATTGAACAATTGTTTCCCTTTTATGTTTTATATATTAGTCATGGATTTAATTCCAAATAATCGCATACTATCTTCAATTAGAAAATTTAGATCATGTAAATATATTAATTCATTTATCATTACAAATAATCCTCTATCATCGGCATAATTCCACTTCAAATGACATTCATATAAAAAAACTACATATTTATGTCATTTTATTAAGGTAGTTCCCCAATATATATACTTTGATTGATTGGAGAAATTATTATTTTAATTGTATACTCATTTATCTATATGGTGTTATTTTGAGGGATGCTTATATTTAAACTTAATACTTTTAATTTTTAATGGAGAAATATTGAAAATTGGTATAGTTGTTATTTTTGTATGTCTAATTATTTATTAAACATAGATGTTTGTAATATATTGATTATCCATCTAACATATTTTTTAGAAGAATTATGATCTTTTGTTGAACAGAAAAGTATTTAAATTATATATATTTTTATCTCAATAAATATATGTATAGCATACTAAGGAAATTTGATTATGCACTAAATCAATATCCAAATCATTCACATAGTGATTTCATTGTACATAATGAAATATGGGTGGGGACAACTATTATATATCCTAAAAAATTCATCAATTTATCTTATCTGATAAGTGTTTTGGCTATTTATTGTATGTTTACCAATGAAAGTATGTTATATTAGTTGTGAACTTCGGAGTAAGAATGATGTCTTGTATACGACGTTGATTAAATGAATAATGTTTTGGATTAGAGATTTATGGTAAAGATTAACATTTATAACATTATAGATTCCATTACCTTGAATATTTTTATTGATGTGTTTATTAGTATTTTTAATTATATATTTTTAATGCTCATGCGATCCTTTATATATAATTATTTTATTATTGTTTTTATCCTTCCATATTATTTATGGTATGTTTATACCTTGATAACTTCTAATATGTTTTTCCCTTACTAGGTGTTTGATATCATCCTTGTTATGTTTCCATTACCTAGGATATAGATAAAGTATTACACACAATATACCTCGAAGAGTATCCTGATTGAAGAAATTTGTGGGAGATTTTGTAGTCTTGTTATGTGTTAATTAGTTCTTATATTCTAGAAAATATCCTTTTTTTGTGAAAGACTTTGGATTTGTTAGTTAAATTTATTTCCCAAAATATAAAATAGTATAAACCTAAAATTTATTTCAAATTTATGTGATTCAATATTTGCTAGTGATATTTTAATTATTTAAGGCTAAAATTAGGTCACATTGATCACTTCAAAATCAGTATGTAGGGAAAGTGTTTATTCATACCAGATTATGGGAGCACAAATTCAAGGATTCATAATTAGAAACATGATTAATGATACTAATCAATTAACTAATTTTATTCTTAATGATTTGGATAATAATTTATTGAAATATGAGAACTGATTGTAGAGATATGCTAAGAAGGAGAAAATAAGGAATAAATGTCATTTTTATTTAATTTTTCTCACATAAACATATAATAACAAGAATTATAAAATCTTTACTGTTTATAGAATGTCTAAAAATATTTCAGATGTTAATTGTTCAGAGAATATGGAATAATATATGGCCTAACTCACATGATATAGAAATAGGATCATATGGGAAAATCACTTTTGTTATGATATATGTAGTGATAGAAAAGATATGGTTGATAAGAATGATAATTCTAATACAATATTTTATGAATGTAAAAAAATCAGATATATAATAATAGCTTTTATGATATTGAGAAAGAATTGTATAGATGAGAAACTAAGAATAAAGAAAGGATTTCATTTCATGATAATAATATTAATTAGAGGGAATGTGAGGATCCATTCAATAGTAGTAATAGTTAATCAGATAGTGATGTTATTGGAAAGATTATTGGTTTTTATTCACATAATTTATAGAATAATATGAGTTTTATTTGAAAGGTATGTCGTAAAACTACTATTTATTTATATCATGGTATTAATTTTACCTTTAAGTTAGGTGATAAAACATTTCATCTTCATGAGATGATGGGGAAGATATTTTTATAATGGATAAAATGTCCAATTATATGGATTGTTTTAAAAAAATAATTAAAAGTTGAAAATATGACATAGGTCAACTGATGTTAATATTGATAAATTTTATGATAGGATTTCTAAACCTGCATAAAAAAATTAAACATTTAATTTCTAAGCTAAGTGATAAATTGAGTTTAATCATTAATAGTTGTGATTATGATTTTATAAACAAAATGAATCTAGGAGATTTATTTATGAAAAAATTTATTTTCTAATTTTACATAAGGAAGAATGAATTTTTATAAACTTCTTAGATAACTAAAACCAAATACAATATATCCTAGTTTAAGTATTAATTTGAGAATATCTCATTTACAATCAATTAACATTTCTAAAAAAGGTAATTCAATTTTTTTTCTAAATTTCAAAGAGGAGTACAATAGTGGAAATATTTCTCTTTAAATAACATTGAATCATTTATAATTCATAATTATTATATTCATGAGGAAATAAAATATGTATAACAAAAAATGGTGTGAAAACTATGGGCACTTAAATTTTTATATTAATATTTGAGTACCCAAGAATGTGTGGGCACACAACTCTGAGTTTTATTAATTTTTATGAAAATAGCTTCACTGTCGACTATTGAATGTTGTTTATGTGGATAGCTTCTATTATCATGATATGATGAGTGATAAGTCCAATTTACAGAACATCAAAAAAGTGAAGGGTGGGTGATTCATTTTTTAAGGAAATACTCATAGACAAATATTAGGAATATGTAAAGTTGTTTATCTTGTAATTTTTTTTATTTTAAATGTTTTGTGTGTATTATGACAAAAGAATAATATTATCAGAATAATTAAATTATATGATGTAGGTTAATCAATGAAATTTTTGAAAAATAAATATACTATTAAAAATTTAAATGGAGTTTCCATTTTATATTTTGATAAGAAAGATAATGTGTACATCTTAAACTTAAAATATATATATAGTAAAAATTTACCTTGATTTAGTTATATTATTGTCTATTTAGAGATTTTTTATATATTAATCGGTCAAAAAACTTCCAAATGTTGAATAAGATTTCCAATAAAGGACTAGTTAAGGTATTATCTATACTTAAAATTAATTAAACCAGATTCTGTGATCCATATAAATAGGGAAAACAATATAAGTCTATTTTTAAAATTACTTGTGAAGTAAAAAATTATGGATCTTTTTATTATGTTCACTTTGATATTTTTGGTCATACCAAGAATTCATGTATAAGAGAAAAATTCTATGTGTTTCTTTTAATTAATGATTAGAAAATATTTTCCTGGACTTATATTCTTATATTTATGAATTACTCCCCAATTTCTATATTTCCATTAATTAAATTCAAAATTTAAAAAACCTACCCATTATTACTATCCAAGGTGCTAGAGGAACAGAGTTTATAAATTCCAATTTTAAAACACTTTCTAATGAAAATGTTATTAGTTATAATTTTTCTATAACAAGAACAACTCAATAGAATGGTGTGATTAAATTAAGAAATTGAACAATTCAAGAAATTAAATATTATACGATGAATAAATATTCAGTGGATAAACCCTTTTTGGAACAAGTATTTATTACGTCTTGTTGCATTATAAATCATTCTTTACTTTAACCTATTTTGAATAAATCTCTTTATTAAATGTGGATTGGAAGAAAACCTAAAGTTTCTTATTTTATAGATTTTGGTTGTAAAGTATTAACCATGAATGTAAAAGATAAAATAAATAAATTTGATCCAAAATAATTTGAATTAATTTTATTTGGTATTACACAAATAGTAAGGCTTTTGGATATATTAATAAAATAACTATTTATATTAAATAATATATTGATGTTACATTTGAAGAAAGTGATCCTTATTTGTTGTTAAAATAGTCAATAAATTTACATTTCATTTTTAGAACTCATAGCTCCTTGATAAATGGGTGTAAAAATCATACATTTATAACAAATATAGAATTTAAAATAATAGATTATGCCTTAGGTGATGAAATTTTGATAGTTTTAATGCATTGTGAACCTAATAATATTCTGATGAAAAAACATTGGGCTTTGTTTGAGAGAACTAGATATATTTCAGTTATAGGGGTTGAATTTTTTTTAGAAATAAAAGTGATAAAAATGCTTTTATTTTACTAAATAAATAAAGAATTTTTTTAAAGGGATATAATCATGAATTAAGAATAGATAATGGTGTAAATTTTACAACAATAACTGGGCTTGAATTTATCCAAATATTTTGTGACATTGAATCTTAATTTTACATTACTATTTTTCAAATGGATGTCAAAAGTTCCCTGAAAAATTGTTATATATAGGAGGAGGAATATTTATATTAGCCAAATAGTTTGGAAAATATTAATTCTGTAGATCATATTTTTAAACTTTCCAATGAACAATATAGACTTAAAAACTTCATAACTACTTTGATTGGTCATTTATCTAGTCTTTTTACATGATATATATGTTTTAATAGGAATGTAAGGCCTGAGTTTTTTCATAAAAAATGTTTTAAAGGAAATTATAATTATTAAAATTTATATTGAAGACATCATTTTTGGTATAACTCAAAAGAAAATCTTGATGGATGTTATTCAGAACTTATGTATAGTAAGTTTAAAATGTTAATAATGGATGAACATTTTAATTTTATTTGATTTTAAAACTTACAAAACTAAAAGGAAATATTTTAACTCAACATAAGTACACATGATAATTAAATAAAATATTCAATTTTTATAATAATTCTGGTATAATTACACAAGTTTCTATCTTCTGTAAATTATATCTTGATGATTTCATAAATATTTAGATTAAAAATAATATAGAAGGATGATAATTGGTTTAGTATACATGAATAAAATTTGACTGAATATTATGTATTCCATATTCATGTGTATAATATTTCAATATAATTACTAGGAATCATATCTCATTGTTTTAAATTTTAACTTTAATTACCTTAAAGTTAATTCAGTACATAAATTATTTTATTCCTTCAAAACTAAATTTTCACATAAAAGTCATTCTCATGATGAATTTAGAAGATATTTAATAGACTAGAAGTGTACATATAAAACATTTTATATCATAGTTTAATATTTAATTTCATTTTCTAGTAGTAAATTACAATTTGTTTCCCTTATTATTGTTAATGATGAATATATGGAAGCTATAAGTTTTCACACTCAAGTGTTGTGGATACATAACACACTCAAAAAATTCAGATTGTGTTGTACTCAATTAATGATTATTTAGAACAATATAAGTTATATTTATATTTCTAGGATCATAACCAATAAGTCCAATTAATAAAATAGATACAAGACACCACTTCCTTAGGGATCACACATAAAAAATAGATATTTTTATCATGTTTATCAGAGCTGAAGATCAACTTACTCAAATTTTTTCTAAACCTTTAGATTCAAGAAAAATATAAATACATTAAATATAATTTAGTTATTCAATATCAAATTATCATAATTTTTACTTCCTATTTCATCTATCACATTAAATTAAAAATATTTGAAGAAAGGGGGAGTATAATTTTACAAAAACTCCAATATATTTTATTTTAAGGTTATATTTAAATCAATGAATTTTATAATATAATTCTATATTTCATTAAAAATTTATTAATAATCTATAGTTTTATTTGATGATTTTTTTAAATTACCCCCAAAATATTAATCCCATTACTCGTTTTTTCCATGAAGGATATGGGATTTTTTTCAACCAACTCTAGAACCATCTTCGAGAGAAAAAGATCACCCATAATGATTTGTAGATAAGTTGCGAAAGTATTATTATTTTAATCTTTTATCATTTTATATATATATTAAATTTTAAATTAAATTGAATTTATTAAAATCTTCTAATTTATTTATATTTACCTTCCTAAATAAATTTATCATTTTAATCACCTAATTTCTCTTATATAGTGTTTCATTATTTACTAATTTAGAAAAATAATCTATTTATTTATTAATGTTTAATACCAGTTTTTTATTCATTGGAATGATCTTTATAAATTACTAAAGTGAATAGTTATTTATAAAATTATGTTTGATATGGGTTTTGTTTATTTTATTGTTTTTAGTAGAGAAAATATTATTGCATATGTTTTTTTAACAAAAAGGAAAAACTGGGGGAGAAATGAATCAAATAATACTTTATTTTCAAAAGAGGGTGAAATGAATAAAATTTAATCCAAAACACAAAATTTAATTTCAATATTTTGTTTCCTAAAAAAAGATATTATTGAGTGAAATACTTATTTTATTATTCGTTTTTAAAATAACAATACATAGATTTCTAAATTTTATTTAATTATGTTTACATGTTTCTGATATTCATGTTGTACATGAAGATAATGTGGTAATTTCATTTATGAAGATTCAATATTTAGCAACATAATATTGAAAATCTCATGCAGTGATGTTTTTTGCAATAGTTTATCTTTTGGAAGATAGAACACTACTGAGGAATATTTTGAATTCATTAAAAGATAATGTTTGTTTATGGACCCATTGGAAGATGGAGGATGTTTCTTTTCATTCCCTAGTAACTATTACCATATTTTTTTTTGAATCTAACCATTGGATTTTATTATTTGAAGATATATAAATAGATATTGTGGCCTTTTATTTAATATGTTGTTTTCAAAACAATAATTCAGAGGTGAAATCATTTAAAAGTGTATAACCACTTTTTTGCTAGATTAGTTTTGGTTGTATTTTAATTATAGGAATTAGATTTGAGCATCCGTTGGTTTGGATTTTCATTGTAAATGATCTATCTTTTTTCTAATATAATAAATATTATTATTATAATTGTTGAGATTGGTATTTTCAAGTGTCTTGAAGGTGAGTGCTTCAGATCAGTTGTGATTGAGGTATTCTAATAATGACGATAGAGTTATTCATGTCCTTTGTGATCTAGTGCGTCCGAGTGTGGAAGAAAGATATCACTTCTGACCGGTCTATATTCATGAAAATTCCAACTTTCCAGTTGGATAACATGGATTATGTTTATTAATCCCCTTTAATTTTGGATTAAATGAGTATTCATTATAACATACTTTAAAGGATTGCATAGTTTTTTAACAAGCCTGTCATGTTTATTTTTCATAACTGAATTTTTAATTTTTTTGATAAACTTATTGTTTAAGTAATCCAACAATTTTAATCTTGTCATAAATTTTTTTTCTACCCTCTTATAATATTTAAAAATCATTACCTTTGTGACAAAAAATAACCAATTATCACATATGAAAAATAATTGTATCAAAGACATGAACCATCAACATCATATCTCTAGTATCCTTTTAATGGGAAGACCTTAACATTTCTTACACTATGATACATGATGTTTTCATTCCTCTTAGAGGTTCCATGTAAGGTGTCAGTATGAACTTAGTATGGAAGCACTAAATTTTTTCCTACATAATATCCATATGTATAAAAATGTATATAAAGGTCAATAACCAAACCAAATCACACCTCCCAATATACTGCCATCATGATTGATCAACCATGAGTGATCCTATACCTACTGAGGCTAGTAATAGAGTGGAATGATACATATGTGGTCTCTCATATTGTAATTTCCCTTAATTTCCTAGCAATTTCATGTCACATGGAACCACACACAATCCCTTTACTCAAATCTATTCAATGTCAAACATGATGCCCCAACATCAGGCACTGTAGAAGGCGTTTTAGCAGGCACTGTATCAGGTATTGTAATAGACCAAACTATTTATCTATTTGGGTTTTTGGGCAACTTGTTTGGGCCTGGGGTCCTTTAAAGACATCGGGCCTCCCAAGGCCTAAGGACCATCACATATTTTGAGCCACCTCAAGGCCTTCATGCCAACTCATGACCTTTGGGCCTCCTCAAGGCCTTCAGGCCACCTAAAATTGTGCTTAAATGATCAGAAAAACATTACAAGGAGCACACTACAAATGGGGATTTAGATTATGCACATTCACCAGAGCATAATCTAAGATGATTTGTTAAAAACAGAGGGTATGGAATTTCCATTGGGACCATCTAGGGATTAAACAGGATGCCTAGCCGAATTGTCATGTGAATGTGGAGAGCTGATATCACGATGAAGAAGCTGGGAGAAGGAGTTCCATGTATAGTCTGTATAATGACTAAGACCTACGGGTCATGTAATCTTTGAGCCTACAGGGCTTTTAAGGGTTCCCCCTCATACCTTGAATGGGGGTTTATCAAAAATAAATAAAAAAGAAGGCCTTATGACCATTTTGTATAAGTCCCATGGCCATCAAAACCCTTCAACAACCTTCATTTTAGTATCATTAAAAACACCACATTCCCAACTAACTTCCTGATCCCATCTAGTGATCACCATTACTTTTTGTTTGAAATTATGTTATATCACTTTTCTATATCTATGTTCAATAACATCACCCCTATGTCACTAAAACAAAAGAGTATAGCACCCCTTAAGAGTGGTAAAAACCACCATAAGGGACCTATCCCATGTGTACACGACCCCCACTGGATTATCCCCACAGTGAGTGGATATCAAAATAATTAATTCCAAACATCAGTGAAAATACATCACCACATATAGAAATGGTCAACACTATCTACATCATAACGATGAGACACATCAATCATAACATCATAAGTAACTCTATACACTATATGTGGAATCATGCCCATTATTTCCCACTAAGACTACACTCATGTGTCTCTTACAAAAAATATACCGCAAAAGTGGCACCTTTCTTAGTCTCACATACACAACCCAATATTTACCCATATATCACATGATACATGTTTTATATTTGAGATAAGAAATACCTAGGCACCAACGGTTAGAGATTGTAGAAAATAACTCTTTTAAAAACTCATGTTGATCAGGTTCCAATTATATGTAATTCAGTAATTTGAGGAAATATATTATTTATGGTACACCCAACATATAAAAAATAAATTAATTGAACAATTAGATATGACTACCCCATGATATTTTTCCATATCCATGACTACTCCCTATGATTGAAGACTGGAATAACCAACAAGAGATTGTGTAGAACATACATGGATATAAAGAGAGGAACAAGAGAAACAATTTGGTTAAATATTTTGTATTTTGGTAAAAAATATAAAAATTACAATTTAAAATATTTCTCCAAACTAATTAATTTAATTTTAATTTTTTAAAAAAATATTAAAAAAGATCATCAAACACAATTTTTGACAGACAATGTGACCCTTACAATTCTCAATACCTTCATTAATTTTTATTTTATTTTTCAAAAATGGATGTAATGATATGTAGAATTGAAATAAACTCTAAATATCATGGGACCTCATAACAATTTACTTGATTTAGCCACTAAATATCATAAAATGACTCTCATGTATCATAGGGAATACTCCCAGATATAGTAAATTTCACGACAAAAGGCACTTTAGAGTTACCTCTTTGTATACCCTAAGGATACAATTATGTACCAAAAAGTTTCTATTAAAAAATAATATTTTACTCTCACATATCATAGGGATTCAAATACTTAGACACTCTTCACATAAAGAATTACTCTTACATATGGGGTACTCATGCTTAAGAGTAACTTACACCTATATAGGGACTTTGATAATTCTTCCCCAAAAATGTAAAATGATACATTTACATACGATACTAACCCAAATTTTATAGACACCATGACCATTACGCATGATTATAATTAATATTTCAATTTTTCATACATGAGTTTTCAAAATTTCCAAAAAAAAATTGCAAATAAAAAATATAGAAAAATTCATCTAAAAACTTTTCCGAACTTCGAAATTCATCAAATCACACCTAGATATAAATACCAATATGTAGAACTTTTATATACAACACTTGTATAAGGATTTTATAATAAATTGACCTTCCAGACTAGTTCATCTCACAAGATATGTTTCCTGAACTATAATAACACCCCTACACATCAATAGGGTCAAAAATCAAATGTTCAATACATTATATGACCCAAATTACCATTATAAAACCCCATGTTTTTTAAATAATATTCCTTCAATAATATATGTATTTATAATTTTAAAAAAATTTCTATTTGGTAATGTATTTGAAATAGATTAAATAAAAATTCATACAAGATAAGAATTAAATCGGAATCATTTTATTCATTCATCATATTAAATTACAACAAAAGAACATGACAATAAAAATTACAAACCATGGATTATTAATCCACATAGACTAGTAAATCCATTAAAATTAAATAAATTAAAATGGGTTAATAAATATTTAAGTACAAAATCATCAACACTATCGGATATCTTAGATCATCAATACCTTTAAGGATCACCAATAGCCAAATAAAACCTATAATGAGGAAGAATGTTATTAATAGAGAAAGCATATATGTAGATATAAAATTAAAAGTGTGGATATGAAAAGTGTGAATGGAATAAGGTTATTAAGACTATATAAATGAATGTAATATTGTTGTTGAAAACATGGTTTTCATGAATATGGTGATTAAAATATATGGATGTTATCGATATGGTCAATGTATATACATCAAATAGGTATATTAATTTTTCATATTGTTAAAAAATATTTCTCACAATAAAAAACATGATATTAAAATAATAGAAATATATATATAATTATATTTAAATATCATTACTATTATTATTTAAAAATAATATGATTTAAATATAAAATTATGTTAAATATTTCAAAGAAAGTGGTGTAATAAATATTAAACTTAAGAGTATAAATAATTAATAAATGGTATTTGTTAAAGTGTATTTATAATAAAAGTAACATTTATTTTGAAAGAGCTATTTTATTAAGTATTATATATTTTTTCTCAAAAATTAAATTGAAACTTTTAACATATTATTATATATGATATAATATATTAAAATCACTAAAATTATAAATTGATCAGAAATAATATTAAGAAGACATAATTTTGGAAAACACCATTTTTCAGTTATAATACTTTTATTGATAATTAATATTTTACTTTTAAAATATAAATATAAATAAATTTTAGAATTTTAATTTTATAAAATAAAAATTAATGTGGAATTTTTTTTATCAAAATTATCTTAGAATGAATTTTTGAAACTTTTCTTGAGGTAATCTATTTTTAGGTGAATAGTAAAAATACCAATTTAGTTAATAAATATACATTTTATAATAAAAAAATAACATAAAATAATAAGAATTTTTTTTTGAAAAATATATAATAATTAATATCTATAATTTGAAAATATCATGTGGAATTTATAAGACAAATATTTATCATATTTGAAATAGAAGTAATATTTCACACTAAAAACTATTTTTACGTTCTTTTAATGAAAATGTGACTCTATGAATTTTATTAATTAAATATTAAAAATGTGTTTCTTATTTGGGATCAAAATATAAATATCAGATAAAATAATCCGATTTCGTTTGTTTTCATAAATATAATATTAGTAAGAATATTGTTAGTTAACACAATAATGGTAAATTAAATTTTAAATGAATTTTTTTATTAATGCCATGTAATTTTTATATAGTCAATAAAATTGATATAATTTGAATGATTATTCTAATATTATTCTTATATACATATAGATATATTAACAATCATTTAATTTTTAATAAATACTAAACAATATTAAAATCACATAGTTGATAAAAGTCAGTTTTCAAAAAAAACCAATTTTTTTATATTATACATTTTAATTATATAGTTTATTTTATAATATATTGAAATTTAATAAAAATAAATGGTGATACAATTTAGGTTAAAAAATAAAATTTGGTAATAGGGTTTTCCTTATATGTTTAAATTAATATATATTACTTAGTCAAAAACTAGTTACCATGGAAAAAATCAAAATGTAAAAAAGTAAAACCCTATGGTATTATGTAATTGTTTAGTCATTTAATATCTAATTTATTAATAAATTCATGTAATGGTAAAGGCTATTCTTAAAAGTGTTGGTTTCTTCAGTTATAAAATGTGATCACTTCCACCCCTCTCTGTTTGCACATAAGAATTTTATTTCAACTTTTAATCTACCCCAAATAAAAATATTAGAATTCATTTGTTTATCCCAAAGCCTATAGTCTCTTGATGTTAGCATTAGTCCTTATCTTCCAAGAAGATCTCTCAAGGAAGATCAATTTACCATCAGAAGTACAACCTTCTTCATAATTTTTCCTCTTTAATATTCCTCTTCCAAATATATTAAACACATAAAAATAGAATGACATTAGTTTTATTATTATACATGGATGTTATTATATTACTATAACAACCATTATTTATTCATCTCTAACTACTATAAAAAAAGAATCATTGTGGCGTTACATGGTCCACCACAAGAACAAACCGAGATCATTAATTTTTTATACTTCCTATAATGGTTAGTTTTAATGATTACATGGATAAATAAAGATTATATATATAATATAACTATAATTTTATAATTTCAAATTTTTATATACCTTAATTCCCTGTCATTTTTAATGAAATGAAAATTTAACAGTTTGTTCAGCTAACTACCACTTCCATTTGTAACATTTTTATTTAGTCATCATCATTTTCATTATTTATCCAAACCACTTAAAATATGATTTAAAAAATTAAATAATACAAATAATATCATTATCATTATTTCACAATGATATTAGAAAACTCCATAACCATACTCACCCATCTGGATATAGAATGTTCATGTTTGGGTTGGTTTAACCATTGAGTTTAATAATGAAAAAAATACTCGGTCATGGATGAATATGAGAACATAAATAATAATAATATTATAAATTAATAATAAATTAATTTTTGGTGTTTGGTTTTATAAAGGTTATATTATTTATATAAATTATTTTAATAATATCATCTTTGATTGATAAAACTACCAAAATAATCCAACACCGATTAAAGAATATGTAAACAAAAAATATATAATAAAAATAGAATATGATTATAAATTATTCATATTAAACTAATCATATTAGAATAATTTTCCTATTAAGATGTATATTAAATTTAATTTTATTATTTTTTATTTTGGAAATATGTGAAGAACAAATCTCGAACAAGGAAAGGGTTTCAATCTCAATTATCATTCATTGAGGCATGCTTTGATAATATAAACCAATAGTCATCTACATTGTATAAAAAATTCCCCCTATCATAAATTATTATTTTACATGGAAACATTACAAAGATTCATTATCTTCCTTACTTTAGTTTATGATTGATGTCTTCCATAAAATATATAGTTCATTCATTACTCAATAAACTTTCATGATTTATAATATTTCTCCTTAACTTTAATCATTATTTAATATAGTATACCCTATTTATATATTGGGAAAATTTGTTTTATTAAAATATTATTTTTTTATGATTTTTTATTTCTTCATGAAAATGAAACTATGATAATAATAATTCCCATCCTATTAAAGGATGGTTTCCCCTAATTATCATGGATTTCCCTTCCTGCCAATGTTCTCCTTTTAAATTGTAAAAATAATTTTTAATTATATCATGTAACATTAATTTTTAACTTATTCCATTTTCAAAAGTAATTTTTTATTATATAAATTTATGATGTGGGATTTTGAACATATTTTAGAATACTAAACTGGTTTTCTTTTTACAATCCTTTGCTTGATCATTTTTACAACCCTCTAAACCTTGTGTTACACATTCTCATTATTTTCTACACTTTATGAAATATTATTATATTAAATATATTTTATTTTTTATTGTTTTTCTTACATATTTACCTAATCAAATATTCTTTTAATTTTTGGGTTTTTATATACTCTTATTTCCATAAAAAATTAATACATTAAAGTAAACTTGATTAAGAGAAATTTCATATTTATTTTTTATATTTTTAGAATCACACCATTAAATGATTTTTAAAAAGTAATAACTTATTCAAAAAGTCATTATTTTATGAAGAACATTCTTGGATGAGTTATTATTTAAGGTAAAACAAAAAGTTCTATCGTTCTTAAAAAAATCCCTTAATTATAAAGCTTCATTAATGTGGTACATTTTTATTATTTCTTCTTCAAGATCATTCTCATGAA
Organism: Viscum album; assembly: GCA_963277665.1. Taxonomy (NCBI): domain Eukaryota; kingdom Viridiplantae; phylum Streptophyta; class Magnoliopsida; order Santalales; family Viscaceae; genus Viscum; species Viscum album. Next base: position 1,265,306,605 of record OY728157.1, on the reverse strand, counting down.
TTATCTATATTTGAACTCAATTTTGAAGAACAATGTTTCTTTTTTGAATATGGATATATCCAATGGATTTGAATCCTTATTCTATTTGAAATTATACTGATCTATCATTCGGTTATTCTTTGAATTGGAATTTAAAACCCACTTTCTTCTCATGGGATTGATCATGATTATGATTTATGAATGGTTAATCTTCCTCTTTTTGATTTCATAATTATAAATTTATGTTATGTAATTTAATGTCATTGAATTATATATCCCTCTATTTCATTGGATAATTATTTATATATCATTATATGTCATGTTAGGTGTTAGGGAGAAAACCTAATCCACCATGGGACTTTTGCACTATGTTTATGGGAATAAAGAGTGAACCTAATCTACCATGGGAATTTATCAACATTAAAATGAAGATCTTGGTTGAAAAAATGGAATTATATTTACAATGGAAAGTATTATGTTTTAACACATATGATACGATTCATTGATCTTATAATATTTTTCCTTATAGAATTTTTCAATTATTATAATCATCCTCTTTATGATATCATTTTATGTCTCTTGACTATAATATTATTCTTTATTTCTATGTTTATTCCCTTAAAAGAATTTTTATGTCACTGTTTTCTTTATGTATTCTCCTAGGAAAATTTATAATGTTTTAAAAGATCAATGAGAGTTAGGATCACTAGGTGGTGTTATAAATAAATAAATATTTATTTATTTTTGAGATGACTTATTTATCTATCTAATATTACAAAGACATTAGACCAATTGATTTCCAACATTTATTAATTTTAAATCTATTTAAAAAATTATGGAATAAATATTTTTAAGGATTGGGATTCTATAGATAATATCATTGTATTGTATATCAATTATTAGATATTAGGATGAAATAATATCATTGATAAAAAAGGGATAATCCTAATCATATAATAACATCCTAAAATTAATGTAAAGTGAATATTATGTTTTTTTCATAGAAATAAATCCCTCTCTGGATACTAGAATGTGGATGTGGCTACAAAAAAGATGTACGTAAGGGTAATCACCTGAAAAAGGTTTTGTGTATCATTGACCTGATCATTAGTCTGATGTAGGAATATTGGGCCTAAGAATGAACTCCTATCTAGAAACTACCTTGGGATATGCTTTCATTAATGACATTATATTTATGAACAAATATGTTGGATTTCTTTTATAATTAATTTGAGTAACTAGGTTGATAAGTATAAGATATCCCAACTTAATGTATCCTATGATAAACTATGATTGATATTGGTTAAAATTAAGGATATATGAGCTAACATGATGATGTAAAAGGATAACAGGTTTTAAAGATGAATAAATTTTATGTTATTGATTTTGATATCACTTATATGATGTTAATTATTCATCACTCATGTCATCCCTTTTAGTTTTAGTGTTACATGAAACTAGAAGGAACCATGATAACCTTGGGTGTGTGGGTGAAAGTCATTATTTTCTAAATGCACAACCTAATAGAATGGGAAATGTTCTAGGAAATGTATTTATTATTCCAAACAAACTATTAAAAAACAGAATTTATAATGTGACCATAGATGAAAAAATTAGTGCACTAATGAAGAGAAGGATGTAGAATTAAGAGAATTCAGGCAGTGAAGTCTATGCAAGAAGTTATATTCAACAAACTATATTTAAAAAATGTGGACAAATACTAAGGGAATTTCCTCAAGGGGGATAAAAGATTATTTATTTATGGATGAGTGGGTCATCGATCATTACACTACTGAAGGAAAATTAAGAGTATTGGTTGCATGATTCGAGTGGAAAATATATATCCAAAAATCACCCATAATAGTCCATTTTCATAAATGTAAAAAAACATAGGCATTATATTATCCATTTCTTTAAATTAAAGGCTAACAAGGATGATAGGATTATGGAACATCCATTTATAATGGGAAAAAAAGTATATAACGTCATAAAAACTAAAGTGAGTTCCAAAAATGATGTTAACTGAGGAACAATGATTATCTACTAAAGAAATATGAGTATTATATTTATATTTTCTCTATCCCAATACTTTTTACATAGAATGATTTTCGATAAAATAGAATCATCACCACGATGAATAGATGTTTAATTATTAACAAACTTTTCTACATATACGATTTTTCTATACCAAGTTTATTTTAATGGGAAAGTGTCTTAAGAAAATAATACTATTCATATTCAATAAACATCATGTCATTTTGGAAAAGGATTGTTTCCTCTACTTAGAAAAAAAATTATTTGTAATAAGGAGATAAAATTTTATATCATCCTATGATAGTATTTGCATTTATGCTTATGAACACCCTTTATATTAAAATTATACAATTTGAGTCATGATACCAAATAATTATATACTAATAGATATAATGGTTGGAGGAAAAATCAATATTATAGATAATCCAATTATAAGGATAAATATATTTTTCCTATGTTTGTATGGTTGATATCACTCTAGAAATTAAATCATGACTCTCTTCTATCTGCAAGATGCCCTGAGACATTTTTATTAGTAGGTATTAATTAATATTATAAGGATTTAATTTATTTAGGGGAGAATGTAATGCCCGGGGTTTTAGAAAGAATATTTTCTCCATAATCTATATTTTTATAAGTCTATACCTTTTTTCTACATGATCAATGAATTGAAATATACTAAGAAGCAATTCATACCTGATATGAATAGAACCAACCACATTTTATTCATTAATAATAATAAGTAACCAAAAAATAACTAGGAACTATGTATTATACCCCCAGTATTATTAATCAAAATGGAATAGTACATTCATTAAAAGTGTATAAATTAAAATGGGGAAGTAAATAGAAACAAATTAAATATTAAACACTAAGAGATATCTTGGACATTCTTCACCTTTTAGGATCATAAATAAGAAAATAAAACCTATAATGAGAAAAAACATCATGAATGAAGAAAGGATACTTGTAGATCTAAAATGAAAACATTGGAAAAGAGAAGTGTGAGTGAAATAAGTTTAGCAAGAATATATATATGAATCAAATATTCTCATTGTATTTTTTTTTGAAAATATATTCATTGAAAATACGATGGTTTCAAATATAGTCTTTGAATAACCATCTAATAGGTATACTAATGTCATATAATGTTAAGAAAATATAACACATAATGAATTAAAAATATTATATTAATATATATATATATGTGCGTGTGTTTCATATAAATATTGTTATTATTATTATTATTAAAATATTTATGATTTATATATAAAATTAAAATAAATATTTCAATATTAATGGAGTAGTAAAATTAAATTTTTTAATGTAAATAATTAATCAAAGGTATTTGTTAAGGCATATTTAGTATAAAAATAATATTTATTTTCAAAGAACTATTTTGTTAAAAATTTACTATTTTTCCTTGATAAATTAAATTTAATCCTTTGATATATTATTATATATGAACTAATATATTAACATCAATTAAATTATAAATCAATATTAAAAAATATTAAGAGCACATCATGTACGAAATCAACATTTTCCAACACAAGTAGGTTTATTTTTAATTTATATTATAATTTAATACTGAAATATGTATGAATATTTTAATTTTAATTTCATAAAATTTAATTCATTTATCATTTTATTATATCAAATTTATCTTATTATAAATTTTTGAGATTTTTTCTAAAATAATCAATTCTCAAGTGAATAGTAAAAAATTGTTGTTTTTTAAACTATACCTTTTATAATAAAAGAATTAATTAAACATTTAATAGAACAATTTTATTAATAATATATATCGAATAAGTACTATAACATATTTTAAAATACTATTCTGAATTTATAAAACACATGTTAAACATTTCTGAAATTCAAGTAATATAACACACTGAAACCCGTTTTTATATGCCAGTAATAAAAATTGTTTTTATCAATTTTAAAAATTAAATATGTAAAATTTATTTCCTGTTTGAGTTAATTATTTCGGTATCATTTATCATTTTAAATTTTATTTTAGGCATAAATATAATATTACTATGAATAAAGTTAATAACCCCGATATTTGTAAAATTAATTTTCAAATGAATTGTTTAATTAATATCATATAATTTTTTTCTAATAAATCATCTTGGTATAATTTAAATCAAGATCCTAATATAATTTTATACCAATATATAAATATTTTTACTATAATTAAATTTTTAATCAATACTAAATAATATCATGAACAACTAATGGTTAAAAGTCATTTATCCACAAACATTATTTTTTATATATTATATATTTCAAATTAAAGGAAAATTTCGTCATATTTAAAAATTAATTAAACTAACTAGAGATTAAATTTAGGCTAAAAACATAAAATTTGGATATATGGGTTACCATATATTCTTGTACAAAATATAAATGACATTGTTAAAAACTATTTACAATGGTAAAATGCAAATTGTTTAAATTTAAAAACCAATGGAAAAAGACTTGAAACATGTTTCAAACAAGTGTAAAAAGTATTTTTCTAGTATTTTGAATCTTAATAGAACCCAAAAATATATTATTATAAAATTTTAGTGTCATTGAAAAAGGAACAATGTAAAGATATCTTGAATGTGTAAAATATATTCCCAAAACTTCTATTTTTAATACTTATAAAAGGGGTTCCTTTCCACCCTTTTGTGGTTATAATTCCCATAAAAATATCCATTGATACTATACCATATAATCTCTCATATAATTCATTTTTTAAACCTTAAAAACATGTTATCTATAAGATATCTTAGTTATTTCTTTTCTACGATGGTAATTAAGGGAAGATTAAGTCTCCATCGTAAGTACTACTTTCTTCATAATTTTTTATCCCCATTATTCATCTTATAGTTGTATTATATTCATAAAAATATAATTACACTATTATAACTATGATACATATATATTATTATATTAATTGAATAACTTTTACTTATTCTTCTTCTTCAAAAAAAATTAAAAGAGTTCTTATTGTGTTGCGTGGACTACTGCCTCCTCAAAGTGATGTCTTCCTTTTTTCATATTTCCTATCATGATAAATTTTATAGATGATATAGATGGATAAATATGATATAAATAATATTAATATTATTATATTATACTAGTTAATTTTCTCTCTAGCTTTGAGAAATGATAAAGTTAACCATGCATTGTGCGGACTACCAACTCCGCAAAGTAACACTATTCATTTTTCATCATGATTTTTATTACTTATCCAAAACAGAAAAAATATAACAATACAAATTAATAAAATATAAATAATATCATTATAATAATGTTTTAAATAAATTATATTGTTATTTAACCATACTCACCCATCGAGATATAGAATGTTTTTATTTGGGATAGTTTCACCACCAAATTGAATAATGATATAAAAATCTATCACGTATGTCTATAGTAATATAAATAATAATATTATTATATGTTAAAAAGAAATTAATGATTGATTTTTGGTTCTGGAATTTTTTTATTATGTATTTATCGTATTATTAAGATATAATCTTTGATCACTAATACTTCTGATATAAGTTAACACCAATTCAATTTTGATGTAAACATAATAAATTAATATATAATAAATACAAAAATATAATTATAAATGGTCAATATTAAATTAAAAATAAAATAAGAATATTTATACTAAGTTAAATATTAATTTTTTTATTTATGATGTTAGGAACATGCATAAAACAAATTAGCAACGCGATAACAGTTTCCATTTCAACCACCATTCATTGAGGTATGCTTTGATATAATGAGGAAATCTTAATTTGTATGGAGTAATTTCATACCCATTGAATTATAATGTCATAAATTTTTAATAAACATATAAAACTATCTTAAATTCATTTCCTTCTTTTATTTGGTCTATGATTTATGTCATCACTAACTTGAAGGGTATTTCATAACTAAATCTGATTTTTGAGTTAAAAGTTTCTCATTGAGTTTCGTATTTTATTTAAAAATAATAATAGATTTATATATTGATAAAATCAGTTTTGATTAAAAGAATCATTATTTATTAGTCATATTCCTTCTTCAAAATTCATCCATTTTGATAATAGTTCCCATCCTCTTAAAAGACGGGTTCCCCTCCTTGTCTATTGTTTCCATTTCCAAAAATGTTCTATTTTTTAATTAGAAATGAAAATTTGTATTATCTCACATTAAATTAATTTTTAATTTCTCCATTTTTAATAAATAATTAATAATATAACATTTTAAGATTTGGGATTTAAATTATTGTTATTTTAAAATATTAAAATGGGTTTAATTCAATGATTGTTTGTTTGTTCTTCTCGACCACCCACATTACATTTGAGTTACAATCTCTATTTATTTTACACCATTTTTAGGAAATGTTATTCTAATAAAATTATTCTATTATTTATATTTTTTATTATAAATATAATCAGTTATATATCATTTCCAAATATGGGTTTATACATGTTTTTAATTCCCCTTTAAATTCCTACCTTTAAGAAACCCGATTTAAGGTAACTTCTATATTTTTATATCTTGTTGAAAATAACCCCCATTAGAATTTATTAAAACCATTCGTAGAGTCTAAAATAAATAATTATTTTATGAATATTACTCATGTGAATATTCTTATTTTATAGAATACAATAAGGTATTTCATTTTTTAAAGGATCATTTACATATAAATCTTCACCCAAGTGGTACGTCTCCGAGATCCTTATCTTGAACTTTTTATATAGGAAATCAATGTTCAGTACCTGTGGTTATCATTCCAATATAAAAATAAAAAATTATTTATTCTTGTTTTCTTGGATATACATATGATTTAGTCTTTTTTTATGCCTTGATCCAAAATTATGAAACCCACGTCCTCCTCATGGGTCTGATCATGACTATGATTTATTTTTGGTACATCGTCCCCATTTGGAATGCATATATATTATTTTAATTTATTTGATATGTGTTTCAAGAATTATATTGCCCTATAATCCTTTGGTTAAAGCTTTATATATCTTGATATTTTATGGAAGTGATTAGGGTGTGAATGAAATCCTCTATTAGGCTTTTTAAACTATGTATAGTACATAGGAAATTAGCCTAAGCCCACTATGTTATGTGATAGGTTGTATTGGAATTGTATTGTAAGAATCTGAACCCTCTTTTCATTTATATGACCGTTGTTTGATTATTTTCATGGTTATAATGTTAAGGGTGATGAATGGGAGTGTCAGGAGAACATTAAATGAAGTTTTGTGGAAAAGGGGAATTCGTACGGGTGGCGCACGGTTTGTCTAATCGTGCGGCCAAACCATGCGTGGAGGGTCTTCCGAGGCAGTGGCTAACGCACAGTTGGCGTACAATTTTCCTAACCATGTGAGAAAACCATGAAGGCACTTAATTAAAATCCTAAAAAAGTGTATCTCACATGTTTTTGCCTCTAAGTGTCTTGTTTTCCTCCTAAGTGGCCATAACTCGGGATTTAGTTTCTCCTAAGGTCAATGAAGGCTCTTCCATCGATCTGGAAGCGATCTGAAGGCTTCTATGGGTGAATCGAAGCTGGATTCTTACGGTATGTAGACGTTATCCTTCATTCTTGTTTGGTTTCTTATATATACATAGATCTACTTCTCATATTATCTAGTTTCTTAGTTCTATGCCCATTATGGGTAGATCTATGTGTGTGGATGACAAGTTTGATGAGTTTTGGTCTTGGTATTATTAGGAGAAGAGATCTATGACATGTTCTGGGATAATCTATCCAGTTTTCTTGTGTGTTCTTCATTTATGGAGGTTTTCACCAAAACCTTTGAGGTAGGTGGTTTGTCCCTTTCCATTGAAAGTAATTGAATGTTTTGTGCAAATTCCCCCAATACCCATGAACATGGTATTGCATGTTTTCTGTTTTATTCCTATTTTTTCCTGATTTTCGTATATGCTAGAGTAGAGGATATTGTTTGTGAATATGGTGAATTATAGTGCTTTGGTTGTATTGCCCATGAACGTTTTGTTGTTTTGACCTTTTGTTCTTGTTTGACCGTTAGGCCTCTGTTTACTTCTATGAATAGTATTGTAGGATGGTATGACTGTAGTTATAATGTGCTAATATGACATAGAATTCTAGCCAAGTAGTTCTTGAGTTTTACCTTGTCTGTTACGTGCACTATACTTATTTGACTTACACAGGGCTGTGAGAACCTAGTGTAGTAGACCACGAGGAGAATGAACATAGGGGCTTCTCCAAAGAGTCATTATAATTTTATGATTCAAGACCACATGGGAAATTGATGTTGAGTACTTCCTAAGAGTTTATGTATTTCCTCAACACGGTCCACAGGGGGAATGAGACGTTGAGTGCTTCCCCAGAGCGCCTTTAGTACAATACGAGACTATAGGGGGAATTGATGGTGAGTGCTTCCCAGAGAGTCTATTCTTTAGCTGAACTAGAAGGGTGAAACTGTGTGTGCCTCCCATAGGTTTGCTAGTACTTTTTGGTTGAACCATAGGGGTTAGGCTGTGAGAACTACTCCAGAGGGTTACCTATTTGTTTCTACTTGCTTGAGTAGCTGATTACTTGTTTGTGAATTAAATGCTTGAAATTGTGGACTGTTTTCTGTTGAGTACCTTCCTGTCTACTGATTTATGTAATTTTACCACAATATTTTCACTGAATGTTAGGCACATATCTCGTGGTGGTTTCCTACTTGGATTTAGTCTCACACCCTATCTAGGCCATTCCATTGGGACCAAACAGATTATATTTCGGTAGGTATAGATAAGGGCATGCACCCTTCGACTTCATGTGCTTGTCTTGCTATAAAGCTGGAGAGCATGAGATCAATGTATGGATTGTGATGCAATTGAGTTTAACTTCTATCTTTTGCACATTGTTTTAGCACTTTTTTATTCCATAATTGTGACTTTTTGGCTGTTTTTTTAGACTTATGTATCATGCATCATTTATATATATTTATTCTCCAGTTGTTCCTTTATTAGTCTTCTGTTTTTACTGTTGTTGGATATTTACTGATTCCTATATTGTTTATTGTTTACTTCCACTGTGTATTCTACCAATGAGGGCATAATTTCCCCACTATCACACCCAAGTCCCTCACTGCTAGTTGACAGAACCTGGCGTTCGGGGAAATGCGCTTTAGGCCATGTGACCAACCGGGTACGGGGCACATCTGGGTGGCTTCCAGAACCAGGACGTTACAAAGTGGTATCAAAGGAATTATTTTCTCTTCATGTAATTTTTAGAGCCTATAGCTAGGGATAGGATAGAATAGGTACTTGGTGATAAGTTGTGCCCAGGAGTAGCTAACCCGTGTACAGGGAAAATCCATACTACCTCGTTTATTGTAATTTTACTGGTTTGAAATTTTACAGTTGACTTGATTTCATTGTTGGGTGATTCACATGTTTTGTGTTGTTACCATTGTTGATATTGTGGTTCTATTTTTATCGAAACGTGATGAGATGAGGGTATTCCATTCAATGCATCATATAGGAACTTGCTAGAATTCACATGTCTTCCATTCTTGCCATTCCATCTAGGATGCATTATCAATTCCATGTTATTGTGATAGATGTTGTGTAGAATATGCATAGTTTTGTGATAGATGCCTTGGTTAAAATACATTCTATTTGATAAGGTATTTTTTGTGAAGGTTTTATTTCAATGAACACCAAATTTTGGTTTGTGGGTGTTATGGGCCCTCAAGGACCGAAACTTGGTGGATCATCACCTTGTATTTGCTTGTTTCTAACATGTGTAAGATTCCAAGCATTGATTTGTGGGGAGTATGATCCCTCACGGATTGGAATTTGGCACTTTCAATGTTTGTTTCAGTGTTTCTATGGGTTATAGATTAGTTTCTGAGACATATAGTCCGGATAACCCCGAATTCACACCGTGAAGTTTTGACTACATGAGTTGTGTTCTTCTGTTTGGGAAGAAACAATCATTCTGTGTACATTCCATGTACTCCTATGTTTTTTCCCTGATAATATTGATCTAAGGTATGCATTTGACCTTGCAGACTCATGTCATCGAGATATCCTCCAGTTGTACGCCAACCATAAGGCGGTGATTAGACACTAGATATAGATGATCAGGGACCTCCTGCAGATCCTCCTGTTGTGCCATCCTTGGAAACAATAGTTATACTAGTTGAAGGTGCTGATGCGTAGTTTATGGAAGGATTTATGAGGATGATGTAGACCTTCTTGGGTGCATCACCTCCTACCTCTTCTATGGAAGACATGACGTGGGTTTTTCAGCAGCAACATCTTCCCACCTTTACAGAGGAAGGAGGACCTCAGGCTACAGTGTCATGGCTAGAAGCCATGCTGACTATCATTGATCATCTAGAGACGACTCTAGAATGGTGGGACATGCTCGCTACCTATATGCTACGAGAATCCTCCAAGAGGTGGTGGGACGTGATCTTACAGGCGGGTCATCACCAGGATATGGTGTGGGAGGAGTTTCAGCGTGTATTTTTTGACTACTTCTATCCAGATACCTTGAGGGCCGATCGAGCCCAGTAGTTCATGATTCTGAAACAGGGTACTCTTTTAGTTATGGATTTTTCATCTCATTTCAACGAGATTCAGCATTTCACACCCCTACAGGGCAGAGATGGGTTGTTCTTGCCTAGAAGATTGAGGATGGTATCAGACAGGAGATCCAATCGTAGGGGAATATCGTCAGGTTCACTTCCATTGCTTCCATCCTCAACTAGGAGCTGATTACGGAGCACAATCTGAGAGATTCTGGAGCTGAGATTCATGGCGTTTCAACTACCAGAGTTAGTACTTTGCCTGCTGAAAATATAAATAACTACAAGGAGTCTTCATGAGGTGATCTGAGGAGGCGAGACACATCTTCAGGTAGCCTGGTGGTATGCAACCATTGTGGATGGGCTGGGTATATGAGGTCACAATTTCAGAGAGAGCTAGTGGAGTGCTGATCTTGAGGCAAGATGGGTCACCTTCATCATTTTCGTCAGGTTTTATCACCAAAATTTAGTGATAGGGGTTCATCCATGTATCCTCGTTCAGGAGATGCTCTGCCAGTTTCTCACCATTTAGGGAAGTAGAGTTATTCTGGCCGTTTAGTCCGAGGTGGAGGTTGAGTCCACGGGGGTCAGTGGCCGATCTATCAGTGACTGTAGGGTGGATCAACTGAGAGCAGTCAGGCAGGGTCACAAGGTCGTGGTATAGGTTAGACCTTTGCGGTGGAGTAGACACAGCCCAAGCAGGATCCCGGACCCTCTACAGTTCGAGGTATGATCTTAGTAGCCTCGGTCATATATTTAGCTCTTGTCGATACTGGTTCTATGCATAGCTTTATATCTTTTGCTTTGTAGAGAGCCTTGGTGTAACACCCTGATATTTTATGAGATTTATTCATTATAATTTCCTTCATATCTTCTGTTGTACGCTACACCAAGATTATCTTGCGCTATACGCAAGAATATATTAGCTTATAGTATACACAAAACTATTCTTGGATCCTGTTACACACAATTTAATGTTCGTTTGATATTAGTTATTCACCGCAAAATTGAGTGTGTATATATATATATATATATATATTTTCAATGTATAAATGAAATATGGTGGGATTATTTTATATGCCACAACAAAAGAGTCTTGCACTACACGCAACCCTGACTTTTCTTACGTTACACGAAATCACAACCTTCCATGATAGCGTGTGTTGTATGCAATATCGAGTTTCACAAAATAACGATATGTTATTAAAATATTATATAAACTAGCCATTATAAATAGTAATACCCACTTTTTGAAATTTTATCAATTTTATCTTTCAAAATGGACTTCATTTTTAGATTCGAAATATTGAAATTATCCTAGGGTGAATTTTTGGTTTTTTTCTGAAGACATTCAATTTTTGATGAATAGTGAAAACACTAGGTTACTATTTAAAACTAACTTTTTATTGAAATAATTATTTATTTTTTTAAAATTTATTTTAGGTAAAAATTGATACATAATATCTATATAATATCAATGTAATTCATTGGAGTCATTTTTTAATAATTTTAGTTATATAAAAATTTAATTGATCTTTTCACCGTCTTTTACCTACCTCCTAGAAGCTTTTTGCAAACATACATAAAACATAATATTACTGATTCTATCAGTGGAAATTTTGAAACTCTGAGAGACACAGTTAATATCAAGGAGAAAAATGTAGTTCAACAAGATTAAAATAATTTTTGGTTAATAGAAACTTTTAACTTTTCTTTACCACGGTTAAAAGTAAATAGGGTAATTATGGGTAAAAATGATATTATTATTACCCTAACACATGTCCTAATTCTATTGGATAAGTATAATTCGGCCCAAAACAACCTTAGGAATATAATATTATCACTTAGGTCCACTTTGATTAGATTAGGACATTTATTATTATTTTTCAAAAAGAGTTAAAATATTTAAAATCAATGTTTAATTACTTAAATTTTTTAATATAGGGCTATAAATAAGATATATTCCACTATAAATATTTATTAGAAATATAAAAATATTTCCTACCTAATTTTATTTTATTTACAATTTTTAGACATTATATAATTTAATTTAATTATGACACAATGGTGATGCAGTAATTACATAAATAATGAAATATTAAAATAATTGATATTATAAATACCCAAATAAATTTAATTTGAGACTTTTTATGAATTAAACTAATTTTAAACGTTAATATGACATGTCATTATTGATTTAATTAACTTTTTTATAACCAATCATGCTGTTATGATTTTCACAAAAATCAATTACCAAATACTGTCAAAATTGACGTAAAATAGTTTTTAAAACAAATATTATATTATTAATTGTTATAATATTCCTAAAAATATAAGTATCTTTACAATGACATTGATAAGTTTATATATATTAATAATGAACCACTTATGGTTCTTTTGGCTTGTTGTAGTATATTTATTAACCATATAATTTAAGAAAACAAGAAGACATAGTAAAAGATAAATTATTTAACATAGAGTTAAATCTAAAAGATTAGGTTAAAATAGTAACCTAAACATTTCTAAAACCAATTTTTGGAGAGTATTTAGACCCATACCCACATTTTCTTCGAAATAAATCAATTTGGAGCTGTTATAAACAGAATATGACTTTATTATAAAATAATATTTTAAGATTTTCCAATGGTGCCCTCTCCTCCCTTATAAAAAGGGCACCCCTTCCCTCTTATCTTCACAACCATTTGATCATTTAAGTTCGTAAAAAACCTAAATATTCATCTTCTAAACCTCTCTAGTTTCATCATAGAGGTTCTGGTCTTCTCAAAAGACTAACTGTACTGCCCTAAGAAGATGTTTAAAAGAGGTGCATCGAGGAAGAGGTAATCTGTTCTACCGACTCTTTCAAGTTTATTTCTTCTTCTACTTCCTCTTCTTTAGTTGTTTCACTATAAAGTAATAACATCAGTATTTTTTATATACTTATATGTTATTATAAATATTAAACAACCTTATTTCACCTTCTATCCATCCTACGAAAAACGAAATCACTGTGCGGGCGTGTGTACAGAATACCGTCTCCACACCGTGGTGTAATCTATTTTCGACCACCAACATACTTGGATGGGTATAATGGTGTTAATAAATAACTATATATGATTAATATAAAGAGATATTTATTCTGAAACATTATACAAACACTTCAATAAAATTCCACGATCATGGGAATGATATCATCGCTCATGTGTACGTACGGACTACCGTCTCCACGACGCGATGACATTCATTTTCCATGTTAAACATTTATTAATGATTATAAAGTATATATAATGAATAATAATGAAATATATAACATAATAATTATACTGGATTTATATATATATATATGTATGTATTTCATCTACTTAATTCCATTCAATTCAATAAGGAAACGAAAACAGTGTTCATGCGTACGTACGGCCTACCGTCTGCTTGAACGGTGTATTTCATTCCATTTTTCGATCTATCATATATATATGTATATTATGAATATATATTTTTTATATAATTCATTTTTTAAATTATGGAATTATGTAAATCAGTATATATGTAATAATATCAAGAACAACCAGTCGAAACACATACGATAAATGAAACGATTTTACCCAAAACGCTGCTTTAAAATGGAATATAAAAAAATGGGTAATAAAAAGTAATAAGTGAACCATATTTGATATCATTACAATTAATATGATTATTTAATAAGTCAATGACATTATTTAAATCATTATACAGCTGGTTCAGATACATACGAAGCATATCAGATATAAGGTAAGAGATAATTGTTCCAATCTCGCTCTTATCTGAGATTGTTTATTCGTAAGTATTTACTGGGTTTTTTTGTTATCATCCATGTCCATGTTTTCTAAAAAAAATCATGTATTTTTAATGTCCTTTATACCCATTTTTTAATTTTACCACATGTTATAAAAATAATCTTACTTTTTTTTACCACACGAGGAACTTTTTGAATTTTCCGACAAAAGTACGAGGAGAATCTTATTTTTAACTTATACGGCGTGAACGGATTTTTACGGTTTCATAACGCCTCATTTTCATTAAGCTTCCTCTACAATATGGAATGATTATATTCAAAAAAATCCATTTTATTTTAATATTTCATCGTATTTTGTGAAAAGAAAATGAATTTTAAGAAGAAAGGATATTTTCCTCAAGAATTCATTTCTAGTGTTTTATCAATACTACTTTTTATCTAAATGACATTATTTAATATGTTTATTTTGAAATTATAATGCCTCCATTATTTACATGGTTTTATTTTTCTTATGATGAAATGATATCCATTTTTTTAGATGGATTATGTTACGATGGCATGATGTTTAAGAATCACATTCTCTTACATGGGTTATGATATGATGTATAATTTATGATTTTGTGGTACACTAAAGAATGATTTCTTTATAAGATGGGTGGGACCTATATCTCCCTCCAATGCATTGGGTAATGATTTATATCTCCTGAGATAGACATGGATAGAACGGTAAGTTAATCTGGTTCAGTGATACATGACTGGAATGAGGAGTGAACTCGATTCAAAAAGGGACTTTGTCCACTATGAGAGTCTTGGCAGCAATGCCTTGGCTACTATGGAAGTAATATCATGTGTTTAATAGTTTGAAACAATTTCATGTTTTATTCCCATGAAATTATATCATTATTGATGTTCCTTTATGATATATGCCTTACTTACTTCCAAGACTTATGTCTTCTCTCAATATTTTGATGTTTAGATTTTATGTTCATGTTTTTGCATTCAAATGTTTATGCAATGTATTATGTTCTTTATTTATACCCTTACTAAGCATTTGATCTCACCCTTTTTATGTTTTCTTTTCCACAGGATATAAAGAATGGTTTTAGGTAAGAAAACCAAAAAGGAGAAGATCTTTATGGGAGATGTTGAAGATCTTTCACCATGATTAGAATATTTTGTTTCGAGTTTCCAAAGACACTAAACTAATACAGTATTTGGGCGTCTATTGTTGTCATGTATTAATTATTCTGCAAAAGTAATGTAATGTCCATGTATGTCAAGATTTGGGTCTCTAAAGATGGTATTAGAGTGAAGGTTTAGTTAAGCTTTGGAAACTAGGATGCAAAAACTTTCGTGAAACTCCTAAAGTAATTTCTATGGTATGTTGGGGGATGTCCCTAAGGATAAGTATAAATATAGGTTATAGTCCTAGAATTATGGTAAGGATCTTAGAATTTGACCTAATATGTTAGATATTGATGGTACTCCCCCTTTATTATGTTGTTTTCCCTAGCATGATTTTTGCATCTCACACTATTCATTTTGGGTTTTAGAAAATGTCTGGAAACAAGAAGATTTACGATAATGGAGGATATGATAGACAACGGAATGATATTCATCATGAGAAACAAAATGAAATGGGATTTGGAATCCTAAACGTTGTTATTATGCCTAATAATCAATCTCATAATATGATCAATAATCTCAACATTGGTACGTTTCTCGACTCAACTAATAAGAGAAATATAGAGTTTCGTGATGATCATTGAGGAAAGAAATTTTAATTTCTCTCAAGTAAATCATATGGGAAGAGGCATCAAGTAGAATGTTTTAAAAGAACTGGAAGATGCTTTGGGTGCGGAAAAGAAGGACACAAATCCAGTAAGTGCAAAGGAAAAGGATCAGTTAACACCATGGAGAAGGATACTGGTATTTCTATGACATCAATAATGATTAAATGTTTTAAATGTGGAATGTATGGGCATTTTGAAAACCAATTACCTAAGGGAAAATCTCATGAAGTGAATCAGCATGGTCATATGGGTAGTATTTATGTGGATGATGAAGAGGAGACTACAAATGATATATGAGATGAAAGAAGTTTTGAAGCTTGGTCAATGGTTTAAAAAGGTAGTGGAATGATTGTATGTTTATCAATGGTTATGTTGTATAGGTAATTTAATGGTACTATGGAATAAAGAAACATCTAAGGATTGTTACACTATTGTTTTTCAAAAAGTATTTGAAATTATATTTTGAATGGTATTTGTAACCAAGAATGGTTATTCAGATATTTTTGGAAAGAAGATGATATGCGCATAATGAAGGGATAAGGAGAAAATAATATGTTTGATAGTATTCATGAGATCGTGGATAATAAAAGGACAAAGTGTTGTCATGATTTTATTATATAGATTTTTTGGGATTTTGGAAGGTTGAAAGAGTTAACTTTTGACAGAATTGATGTTTTCATTAAGGTTCTATGGTAATTTATGTTTCAAGAGAATACATGATTAAGGTATTCACATGTTTGGAATGAGATAAACAAGATATATCTTATGATATATGGGGGATAAACAATGGTATCCACGTGATTGTTATGGGTCATTTTCAATAATTTTTTTCTTTATACTATGAGATTGGACAAATGTATTTTGGAAAAACCTAAAGATTGTAATGGATTAGTTTAGACATCAGATAATATTGTTTAAGGATAGAACTTGTTTTCGATATTATTTCTGGAATGTTATAATAGTATAGTATTAGAAAAAGGACAACCCATAGGACGAGTGACAACCCGTCATCTTAGACAAGGCTGTGGGAATCTAACCCACAACCGAAGTGCGACAGGCCTTTATCACATACCACTGGCCTACAGGAAGTCCCTAGTTAGAAGAAACTAGTTTTATTATATTGAGCGATATGATATATGAAGTATATGTACATTTTAGGAACCATATACGATTAATCTCACAATAGATGGAATTATGTATATTTGATAACTTTTTCTAACCTTATGTTAGAGACGGATGGAATGATCTATCATTCTATCACATGATCTTCTAACACTTCCCGGAAGACAAATTCAACTTCATTACTTTAAGAGATGAAGTGGAAATTGTTCAAGGAAAAAACAACAGTGAGATTGTACCACAATCAAGTAAGTATTTCTTTTAATTCAAAAAATATTCGAAAATAGGGAAATGATCTTGAAAACCCAAAATGTTTTCCTAGTTCCCTCATATATGATGAATTTGATGGTACCTTAGATCATCACAAATTTATGGATTTGTGACTATTTTCTTTATCATCTACATGTCCTCTACCACTCTCCATCAGAACTTGATGGTAAGATTTCTCTTCCATTTCTATATTTTCAGCTATGTTATCCTATGTGGAAACCCAGTGATTAGTTAATTTGGGTAACTCTTATGTTTCATACTTTAGTTTTTAAAAATAAGTTTTGGTATTCCTTTTTATGATGTGGGTTTCTTTGAAAGAAACTATCATGTAATAATCCATTTATAAGCCCGATGAATTTCGGGGGCAACATTCATTTTAAGGGGGGTAGAATGTAACACCCTGAGATTTTAGGAGATTTATTCTTTTTAATTTCTTTTATATCGTCTGTTGTACGCTCCACACGGATTATCTTGCACTATATGCAAGACCGTATTAGCTTGCAGTATACGCAACACTATTCTTGGATCGTGTTACACACAATTTCAAGTTCATTTGATAGTAGTTATTCTATGCAACATTGAGTGTGTATATATATATATATTCAATGTATAAATAAAATATGGTTGAATTCTATTATACGCAACAACAAATGAGTCTTGCACTACATGAAACCCTGACATGGCTTACATTGCACGAAGTCATGACCTTCCACGATAACATGTGTTGTACGCAATACCGATTTTCACTAAACAACGATATGTTATTAAAATATTATATAAACTAGACGTTATGAATAGTAATACCAACTTTTTGAAATATTATAAATTTTATCATTCAAAATGGACTTCATTTTTAGATCTAGAAGATTGAAATTAGCCTCGGGTGAATTTTTGGTTTTTTTCTGAAAACTTTCTATTTTTGATTAATAGTGAAAGCACTGGGTTACTATTTAAAAACCGACTTTTTATTTATATAATTATTTAGTTTTTTTAAAAAAAATTTTGTAATAATTGATACATAATACCTATATAAGTTCAATTTTATACACTGGAGTCATTTTATAATAATATTATATATATAAAAATTTTATTGAACTTTTCACCGTCGTTTACCTACCTCCTATGAGCTTTCTGAAAACATACATAAAACATAATTTTACCTCTTCTGTGTGTGGAATTTCAAAAATCTGAGAGACACGACTAATATCAAGGAGTAAAATGTGGTTCAATAAGATAAAAATAATTTTTGGTGAATAGTAACGTTTTACTTTTATTTACCACTATTAAAAGTAAATAGGGTAATTAATGGTAAAAATGATATTATTATTACCCCAACAAATGTCCTAAATCTATTGTATAAGTATAATTGGATCAAAAACAACCTTATTAATATAAAATTATCATTTAGGTCCACTTGGATTAGATTAAGACATTTATTATTATTTTATTTAAAAAAAGAGGTAAAATAGTTTAAATCAATGTTTAATAAATAAGACATTTTTAATATAGGGTTATACATAAGATAAATTTGAATATAAATATTCATTAGAAATTTAGAACGATTTCCTACCTAATGGTATTTTATTTATAATTTTTAGACATTAAATAATTTATTTTATTTATGACAAAATAGTGATGGAGTAATTACCTAAATAATGAAATATTAAAATAAATGTTATTATAAGTACCTATATAAATGTAATTTTAGACTTTTTATGAATTATACTAATTTTATAGGTTAACATGACATGTTATTATTAATTTAATTAACTTTTTTCGAATTAATCATGCTTTTAGGATTTTCACAAAAATCAATTACCAAATAGTGTCAAAATTGACCTAAAATTGTTTTTAAAACAATTATTATGATATTAATTGTTATAATATTCCTAAAAATCCAATTTTCGACAAAATTACATAGATAAGGCTATATATATTAATAACTAACCAGTTTGGGTTCTATTGGCTTGTAATAGTAAGTTTATTAACCATATAGTGTAAGAAAACAAGAAGACATGGTAAAAGTTAAATTATTTAACTTAGAGTTAAATCTAAAATATAATGTTAAAATAGTAACATAAACTTGTCTAAAACCTATTGGTTGAGAATATTTCTACCCATCCCCACTTTATCTTAGAAATAAATTAATTTTGAGCTATTAAAAACCAAATATGACTTTATTATAAAATAATATTTTAAGTATTTCCAAAGGTGTCCCTCTCCTTTCTTATAAAAAGGGTACCCCTTCCCTCTTCTCTTCACACCCTTTTCAGACTTGAAGCTCAGAAAACCCCTGAAAATTACTATTCTAATCCTCTATATTTAAATCATAGAGGTTCTGGTCTTCTCAAAATACCAACTCTAGTGCCCTAACAATAAGTTTAAAGGAGGTGCGTCGTGGAAGAGGTATTCTCTTCTACCGACTCTTTCAAGTTTCTTTCTCCTTATACTTCATCTTCTTTAGTTGTTTAATTATAAAGTTATAGCATCAGTATTAATTATATAATGATATGTTATTATAAATATGAAACAACCCTATTTCACCTTCTATCCAGCCTATGGAAAATGAAATCACCGCGCGTGCGTATGTACGGAATACCATCTCCACGTTGTGGTGTAATCTGTTTTCGACCACCACCTTACTTGGATGGGTATAATGGTGTAAATAAATAACTATATATGATTATTTTATTGTGATATTTATTCTGAAATATTTTACATACACTTCAATATAATTCCACGATCATGGTAACGATATCATCGCTCGTGCGTACGTACGGACTACCGTCTCCACGGCGCGATGAGATTCATTCTCCATGTTAACCATTCATGAGTGATTATAAAGTATATATAATGAATAATAATGAAAAATATGACATAATAATGATACTTTATATATATATATATGTGTGTGTATGTCATCTAATTAATTCCATTCAATTCAATAAGGAAACGAAAACAGCGTTCATGCTTACATACGACCTACCGTCTCCATGAACAGTGTATGTCATTCCATTTATCGATCAATCATATATATATGTATATGCTTAATGTATATTATATATATAAATCATGTTTTAAATTTTATAATTATGTGAATTAGTATATAGGTAATAATATCAAGAACAACAAGTCGAAACATGTACGATAAATGAAACGATTTTACCCAAAATGCTGCTTTAACATGGAATTTACAATAGAAAGGGTAATATAAAGTCATAAGTGACTAATATATGAAATCATAACAATAAATATGATTCTTTAATAAGTCTATTACATTATTTAAATTGTTATACAGAATGTTCGGATACATAATAAGCATATCAGACATTAGGTAAGGGATAACTATTCCAATCTTTCTCTTATCCGAGATTGTTTATTCGTAAGTATTTACTGGGGTTTTTGTTATCATTCATATCCATGTTTTCTAAAAATGTCTTCATGAATGTTTAATGTCATTTTTACCCATTTTTGAATTTTACCACATGTTATAAAAGGAATATTACTTTTGTTTACCACACGAAGAACTTTTTGACTTTTTCGACAAAAGTATGAGAAGAATGTTATTTTTAACTTATACGACATGAACGGATTTTTATGGTTTCATAACCACTCATTTTAATGAATCATCCTCTACAATATTGCATGATTATTTTAAACAAACCCCTTTTCTTTTAAAATTTCAAGGAATTTTGTGAAAAGAAAATGATTTTGAAGAAGAAATGATGATTTCCTCAAGAATTCATTTCATCTATTTTATGAAAACTTTTTTTCATCAAAAATGACATTATTTAATATGTTTATGTTTCAATTATAATGTCTCCATTATTTACATGGTTTGGTTTTTCTTATGATGAAATGAAAACCATTTTTTATATGGATTATGTTATGATGGCATGATGTTTAAGAATCCCATTCTATTACATGGGTTATGCTGTGATGTATGATTTATGATTTTGTGGCACACGAAAGAATGATTTCATTATGAGGTGGCTGGGACATATATCTCCCTCCAATGATTTGGGTAAAGATTTATATCTCATGAGATAGACCTGGATGGAATGGTAATTTAATCCGGTTCAGTGATACAGGACTGGAAGGAGGAGTGAACTCGATTCAGAAAGGGACTTTGTCCACTAAGATGGTCTTGGTAGCAATGCCTTGGCTACTATGGAAATCATATCATGTGGTTAACGGTTTTATACAATTACATGTTTTATTCCCAAGCTATTTTATCCTGATTGATGTTCCTTTATGATATATGCCTTGCGTAATTCCAATATTTATGACTTTGCTCAATATTTTGATGTTTAGATTTTATGTTCAAGTGTTTGCATTCAAATGTTTTTGGATTGTTTTATGTTCTCTAAGTTTACCCTTACTGAGAATTTGAGCACACCATTATTATGTTTTATTTTCCCCAGGATATAATGAAAGGTTTTATGTAAGAAAAACAAAAAGAGAAAGATCTTTATGGGAGATTTTGAAGATCGTTCACCATGATTAAAAGATTTAGTTCTAATTTTCCAAAGACACTAAACTAATATGGTCTTTGGGCATCTGTTTTTGTCATGTATTAAGTATTCCGAAAAAGTAATGAAATGTCCATGTACATAAAGATTTGGGTATCTACACATCGGCTCTGTATCTTTTCTTCTGCTGATGTTTTGACACTAGACAATATGTTGGGGATGAGAACATATGTCATACGTCAATGCAAGGAGTGCCCTCTTGAGGTTGGTGGGTTCACTTCTTTTTGGATCATTATGTTCTAGAGAAGACAGGCTACGATGTCATTCTTGGGATGGACCGGTTGGTTCCCTTATACGCGGTTGTCAACTTTTATTTTTGTAGGGTGAGTTTCATATCACCATAGGGTGGATCTTTTCTACATAGGGGTGACTGGGATGTCCAGGTGAGCAGAGCCTGACCAGAGAATCATGGGATAGGAGGAGTTACAACACAAATTTCTAGTCTATATCAGGATGACTAGGGGACTTTGCAGTCAGACTTTCCTCAAGTGGCGGATCATTTCAGGGATGTCTTTCCAGAGGTGTTTTCATGTTTGCCTTCAGAGCATGAGGTAGAAATTTCTACTGAGCTCATTCCATGGGAAACACCGGTGTCAATTCCTCTTTATAATATGGCTACACCTGAGTTATAAGAGCTCAAGAAGCAGTTAGAGGTGTTTTAGGCAATGGGTTTTATCTGACCCAATACTTCTCCGTCGGGATCGCCTATCTTGTTTGCGAAAAGGGAGACTGTACCCTCAAGATTTTTGTGGACTATCATAAGTTGAACCTGTTGATGGTCAAGAAACGGTATCCCTTTCACAAGATTGATTATCTCCATGACCAACTTCGAGGGCCACAGGAATTCTTGAAGATTGACTTGATGTATGGTTATCATCAGTTGCACTTTAGACCATCAGATATACCACTTACAGCCTTTAAAAGAAGGTATGGTCTATACATGTACTTAGTTATGTCGTTCGGTCTCATGAACGCACCAACAGTTTTCATGGTGCTGATGAATTGAGTGTTCCATCCTTACTTGGATTCCATCATGGTTGTCTTCGTGGATGATATCATGGGGTACTCTCACACCCGACACAACCATTCCACACATCATGAGATCTTTTTTAGTACACTGAGAGAGCAACAATTATATGCTAAACTCTCAAAATTCCACTTTTTAATGGACCAGATTCACTTATTGGGGCATGTTATTTCAGAGACAAGAGTATTAGTAGACACAGAGATAGTGAGAGCTATAGTTTCCTGGGAGTAGACGAAGAACATCTTTTAGGTGCGGTGTTTTATAGGGATGTCTACATACTACAGACATTTAAAACAATAATTTTCATGCTTAGCAGCACCACTGATAGGTCTGACCAAGAAGGGTGTGAAGCTGTAACGGTCAGATTCTTGTGAGTAATCTTTTCAAGTGATGAAAGAGAGGCTGATTTCAGAACCGATACCAGTCTTTCCATATCCGGACAAGAGATATACTATTTATTGTTATGATTCAGGTATCGGACTAGGAGTTGTGCTCATGTACGGAGATGGAATTTTTGCATACGGGTCTCGGTAGGTGAGGCCACATGAGAAGAACTACCAGACACACGATTTGAAGGTGGCTGTTGTTGTTCATGCTTTACGCTATTAGAGACATTAACTTATAGGGGAGCATTTTGTGGTTTTCACTTACCAAAAGAGTCTCATGTACATCTTCACTCAGCATGATCTGAATTTGAGACAGTGAAAGAAGGGTTGAGTACATACCGTCCATTGACTTCGAGCTTACTTTTATACTTGCGAAAGGCATTGTAGTGGATGATGCACTGAGCAGGAGGACTCAGATATAAGCAGTTCAGGAGGCCAGTAGTGAGTGGTAGATTATGACTCTATTCTCTGAGATGTATTTGGAAGTGTACGATAGACAGGGGTAGAATTTTCTGTCTTCTGTACCTATTACCTATACTATTCTTGATCGAGTGCGAATGAGGCAGTTATCAAATTCTAAAGGCCTAGTCATGTGGGAATGTTTTTCAGGAGAGGACCCTATTCCTGGATGTACCATAGGCGTGGATGATATATTTCAAGTCAAGGGACGTGTATGGGTGCCAGCAGACATATGCGAGATGCTGATGCAGGACATTCATTCCTCAGTTTGGGAAGTTCATCCTGGTGTCACCAAGATGTATCGTGATCTACACCATCAGTATAGGTGGCCAGGTATGAATAGAGATGCTTCCAGGTTTTTCATGAGGTGTTCTACCTTTCAGCAGGTGAAGGAAGGGCATCAGTGACTAGCAAGACTTCTATAGCAGTTAACCATTCTCGAGTGGAAGTGGAATGACGTCGTGATGGACTTTATGACCAGTTTCATGAGATTTTCCCGAGGTAATGATGTAGTATGGGGTATCATTGATAGGATTACAAAGGTATATCACTTCTTTCTGATCAAGGAAGCCTTCTGTGTTGATGAGATAGGACAGTTGAACATCAGAGAGATTGTGAACTTACATGGAGTTCCACACTCCATCGTTTCAGAGAAAGATGCACGTTTTACTTCTCAAGACTGGTGGGGGCTTTAGAAGGTGTAGGGTATACAGGTACTTTTGTTTATAGCTTACCACCCCCAGACATATGGCCAGTCAGAGAATATGATTCAGGTGTTTGAGGACATGCTTTGAGCATGCATTCTGGATTTTGGAGGTTCTTGGGAGAACCATATTCCTCTTGTGGAGTTTTCCTAAAATAATATTTTTCAAGAAACTATACAAATGGTTCCTTATGAGGATTTGTAAGATAGGCCATTCTGATTACCCATATGTTGGATGGAGGTAGGAGAATCATCTTTTCTGGGACCTCGTGTTGTCCAGGAGACCATAGAACAGATAGAGTTGATTCGGAACAGGATGGCTTCTGCAAAGTCACGACAGAAGTCTTATGCTGATCAGTGGAGACGACCTCTGGAGTTCGAGGTTGGAGATCTGTTTTCTCTACTTGTCACACTGAGGTTGGGGCACATAAGTATCAGGAGATAGGGTAATCTTTCACCGAGGTATGTCGGGGCGTTTGAGGTGTTTAAGGGGGTTGGTCAGGTTTCCTATCATTTGCAGTTACCATAGAGGTACCGGGCTATGCACTAAATCTTCCATGTTATTCAGCTTAGACATTACTTCTCAAAACTGTCTCATGTCTTTCAACCCGAGGAGGTTGGGTTGGAGGTGGATACCTCGTTCGAGGAGAATCCTATACAGATCGTTGATCGACGTACAATTTTTCTCCATGGCTGGTATGTTCCTCTGTTATGGGTGCTATGGCAGCATGGGTGAGTACAGGACGAGATTTGGGAGTGGATTGCCGATGTACATTTTCTATGGACGAAGCTATTTGGGGTTTTTTCTTTTGTGCCACCTTTTTAGGGAAATTCAAGGACAAATTTCTTTAAGGGGGAATGTTTGCAGGAACTCAGATGTCCTTTCTAGGTATATGACCCTTGTTTGATTCTTTTCATAGTTATAATGTTCATGGTGATGAATGGGAGATCCAGGTGAACATTAAATGAATTTTTGAGGCAAAGGGGATGTCGCACAGGCAGCGCACGGTTTGTCTAACCGTGCGGCCAAACCGTGTGTGGAGGGTCTGCTGAGGTAGTGGATAACAAACGGTTAGTGCATGGTTTTTCTAACCATGTGAGGAAACTCTGCAAGCACTTAAGTGACCTCCTAAAAAAGTTGGTCTAACATGTTTTTTCCTCTAAGTGGATCATTTTTTCTCCTAAGAAACCATGACTCAGGAGTTTTCTTCTCTTATAGTCAATGAAGGTTCTCCCATCGATCCAGAAGTGATCTGAAGGATTCTATGGGTGAATCGAAGTCCTATTCTTGAGCTATGTAAACGTTATTCTTGGTTCCTGTTCGGTTTCTTAGATCTACTTAGATCTACTTCTCCTCTTCTCTCGGTTTCTTAGATATACTATCGTTATGGGTAGATCTAAGTGTGTGGACGATAAGTTTGATGAGTTTTTGTCCTGGTCTTGTTAGGAGAAGTGATCTAAGGTGGGTTCTTGGAGAATCAACCCAGTTTTTTTGTGTGTTTATTGTTTGTGGAAGTTTTTGTCAAAACCGTTGAGGTAGGTGGTTTGTGCCATTCCGTTGAAAGTCATCGAATATTTTGTGAAAATTCAACCAATACCCTTGAACGGGGAATTGATTGTTTACCATTTTATCCCTATTGTTTCGTGATTTTATTATATGCTAGAGTATAGGATATTGTTTGTGAATAGGGTGAATTGTTGTGCTTTGTATGTATGGCCCATGCATGTTTGCATGTTTTGACCTTAGGGTCTTGTTTGTCCTTTAGGATTCTATTTTGATTCAATTCCTAGTATTGTTGGACGGTTTGACTGTAGTTCTAAAGTGATGATATTCCATAGAATATTGGCCAAGTAGTTCTTGAAGTTTGCCTTGGCCATTACACGTGCAATACTTATTTGACTTACATAGGGTCATGAGAACATTGTGTAGTAGACCATAGGGAGAATGGACGTAAGGGCTTCTATAGATATTCATTATAATTTTACGATGTGAGACCATAGGGGGGGATTGACATTGAGTGATTCCTTAGAGTGTCTGTAGTTCCTCGACACGGGCCACAAGTGGAATGAGATGTTGAGTGCTTCCCCTAGAGCACATATCGTACAATACAAGACTATAGGGGGAATTGATGGTGATTGCTTCCCCAGAGAGTCTATTCTTTAGGTGAACCAGAGGGGTGAGACTGTGTGTGCCTTCAAGAGGGTTGCTAGTACTTTTTGGTTGAACCATAGGGGTTACGATGTGTGAACTATCCAGAGGGTTACCAATTTGTTTCTAATTGGTTGAGTAGCTAAATACATGTTTGTGAATTAAATTCTTGAAACTGTGGATTTTATGCTATTGAGTACCTTCCTATTTATTGCATTCTTTACTTTTACTGCCATATATTCACTGATTGTTACACCCATATCTCTTGGTGGTTTCCTAATGGTATTTAGTCTCACACCCTTTTTGCCATGATTTTGGGACCAAAGAGATTATATTGCAGCGGGTATAGATAAGGGAAAGCAGCCTTCTACTTTAGGTACTTGACTTTCTATGGAGCTGAAGAGCATGGGACCAAGCTACATCTTGTGATGCTTAGGAGTTTATCTACTTTATTTTGCACTTTGTTTTAGAACTGTTGTATTCCAGCATTATGACTTGTTTTTTTTTATTTTCCTAGACTTATGTATCATGCATCATTTATATATACTTATTCACTAGTTGTTCCTTTATTAGTCTTTCCATGTTTACTGTTGTTGGATATTTACTACTTCCGTTATTGTGTGTTGTTTACTTCCACTATGTACTCTGCCAATGTGGGCATAGTTTCCCCACTATCACTCCCAAGGCCCTTGCTGCTAGTCTGTAGCCTCTGGCATTCGGGAAAATGTGCTTGAGGCCATGTGACCAACCGGGTACGGGGCACCTCTAGGTGGCTTCCGGAACCGGGACGTTTTAGGTATAGCCCACCAATATATTGGTTAATGTTTTATATCTCATGATATGTTATGTGAGGGATTATGGAGTGAACCCAATGCACCATGAGCACTTTTCCACTTTGTTTATGGTGATGGGGATTAACCCAATCAACCATGGGACTTTTTTCACATTATAATATTGGTCTTGAGAGTGACCCTTGACTTTTTATTAGGATGTCATATATTATGGTGTTTTCCTATATTATATTATTCTATAATATTATATGGTTATTGAGGTATTCTATGTTTCCATGATTGTGATCAACCCCTTAATTACAAAATCTTTTTCCCCTTTAATTCTCATGTTATACTTTATTACCAAGTTTATTTCCTTACTAGGCTTTCTAGCTCACACGTCTCATTATATATTTTACCCAGGTTATCCTATATAATTTGAAATGATATTTGGGTTCTAGATCACATTGTGTAGTTTTAAATAATGTTTATGTTTTTATTTTTAATATAATTTTTGTGTGTGTAATCATCTAAAGACATTAAACCTCTCCACCTTCAACTTGTTTTAGTTTGAAACCTATGTGAAAAATTATGAAATTAAGCATATTTAAGGCTTGGGTCACTATAACCATTCAAAAATATTTGATACCCTAAAACCTTCCCAAGATTTAATAAATTTAATCTACTATATCTTAGACCCCACACTAACCAATTGTTATCAAAACTAGGGAATCCCACACACACCTCTCTAATAACATCGAGATAATGTCAACTTTTACACATCTTTCCCAGTCACTCTAGTTACCCAATTTAACGAGAAAATTCTATCTTATGGGAACTATCCACCATAAGATTCACTTACATAGTCTCATATGGACCTAAATATGTAATATGATGATGGTGTTATAAATTTTCATTATCTTAAATACCACATTCATGAACCATCCTTAGATTTCTACTAGTATTCAATTATTACAAGAATCCATCAATTAAATTTTCATTTATTAACAATTAGATAGGAATTACTCTTATCAACTATGAACATCATGAACCAGTACCCATTATAAAAAATGAAACCCAATCCTCATGGTTCCCCCATTAACCAACAATGGTTCCCCATTAAAATCTGAAGGCATTTGATCAATCATGTATTTCTAACTTAAATATTAAAATCCCTATGTATATCCTATTAGAATCGACAAACCCAATATATTCCATATAACCCACTAATTGGTTTCCAATACAATGAATAAATCAACATGAACTATCATATCAGAACTATCTATTACATGTACTACTTTTACTCCTATTTCAGATTCATAAGTCTGACCCGATTCATGACTCCCAAATGGCTCCATGTTTATATGATAGAACTACTCAAAATATATCTTATAAAAAAATTCATAACATTCCTTTGGTGGTTAATCACAATGCAATATAACGTTATCCATATGAAAAAACTGAAAATACTTTATTATTAACATTCTCTATAGTAGAATCATTGAATATCTACTCACACCACCCTACTAACTCTCCATACGTCCCCAATTCAAGGTTGAATAAGCTCCACTACATTTATTATTTGACTCCCATATCCATCTTGAATGCCCTCCACTATGTTTTGGACTTCTTTTGGTGATTTTTAGCACCTTTAAAAAAAATTTTAACATAAAGATGTTTACCTGTACCTTGGTAGTATATTTTCAAATATCCCCGAATCACTACTCCTTGGAAAAATAAACTCCCTCCAACATAGGTGAAAACCAAAATAAATTTTAAAACTACATAGAATAACCCATAATAGATATTTACCCTTCACTAAGTACAAAAACTCATGGGCCATATTTTCCAATAACATATTGGGAAATAAACACTTTAATAACATCACATTGGAGTCATTCTATATGAAACCCTTATTTCTACCTTTTTAAAGCTATACATATCACCATAATTTTGTTGTCCCTCTAAGTATATACTTCACGAGATATGAACTATACAATATAAGTTCTTTGATCTCATACAAAATTATCTATATCAATTAAATATTATACTCTACTACTTATGGTCTGCCCTATGCATGGAACAAAGGATGGTGATATTACTAAAACTCCAATGTTAGAAGTTCCATGGATGAGTCAGATACCTTGGATCTGAGAATAACTCTTTGTAAGAAAAACACATCTATAAACCTAAGATACTCATATACCACTATTATAACTACCATAACTAATGTGGAAATCCCGATTTCCTTAGAACCATTGTATGTGGTTTATAATCACTTCCTCCCTCAGGGGAATCATCTAGTGAACATCTTAGTGGAACCATGTCTTCTCTATCATAAGGCTCCATCAAATTCCTTATAGTTTCCCTCCCATTGATATCCATATATCATGATAAATGAAAAAATAAATTTCTAGATATAAAAAAATTTGGAAAGAGATAATAGGAAGTGCACTCTATTATCCATTCGACCACACTACCACACCCATTACACATAGCATCTGGACACATGGATTAGGATAACCATGATAGATTCATATACCACACACACTATACACATTTAGGATCAATATTCTTATTCAAATTAAATACAAACACCCAGGATGGCTGCATATTATTACACTAAGAAACTACATGAAAAAAAAATACTATATAGGTCATTACTGGAACTTTATACGGCTAAACCCCATTCCATTCATGAACATAAATTAAAATTACAAGAACACATTTAATATGAGCATTATGTGCTTGAAATGATTCATGAATACGACCTCTTACCACTATAGTGAAAGTGACTAAAATAGAAATGGATAACATCAAACATCTATTGGTCTAAATCACATAACTCAACTATAACCATAAAAACAAAACAATAATTTAAATTTACCTAGTAACATGGAAATAAGAACATAATTTTTATATCTTATTACGAAATATTACATTAATTCCTTATTCAACCAATTTCTTATGTATCCAATCCACCTTAACCCATGTAACAACAAAATATCTATTTTACCACTTTGAAAAGTATTTATATAATACCACTATGTAATTTCCAAACCTGAATCAATCTAGAGTAATAAAATAAAAGAGGAGATTGAACATAGTTATGAATACTTATATGATAAAAGTTTCAAACTAGTTACAATGGTCTATGGGGTGATAGTGGGGAGACTACACACTTTTAAGATAATAATAATGGTTGTAAAACAATAATAATGGAATAAAAATTTAAACTTATAAATCCACATGTTAGAAACTATATATAATATATATATAGAAACTATCTAAAATATGTTCAAAATAATTCAAAATTAGATTATATTTCTCATATTCCAATCACATTTCTTCATGAATAAAAGTAAACAAAATAATTTTCCATCTTGACATCAAGGAATCACCCATCAATTAAAAAAACAATAGTGTCTATGTTATACACCATTATCATTCATTATTCACTAGTCTCCTGAAAATGATCCACTATAATTTTTGTAATGAACCGACCTAGGTTACCCTAAAACCCGATCATTCACATAGGCAAATGGTTTTCCTGATCCCTATAGGCTGGCGACAATCACCCGATCATCGATGGAAAAATCTAAGGGAACAATTTTCCATACCTAAAAAACCTCATGTAAAACATATAAAAGGAATTAAAGGAATAGTGGAAGAATAAAAAAATATTCCATAATTGTAGGAAAACAGTATAAAAAACCTTAAAATAAACTAAAAACATTAAAATGAAATCTAACTGCAAGTGTACCAAAACCAATGACTACTCCAATGACGGCATAGACGAACTCTAAAAATCTGACCAACAGCTACCCATCTCGACTGATAGATTCATCACCGTCTCACTGTGGAAACTTTCCTTTCCCTACACTAGAAGATAAACAAAGGTCTACACACTGCCGAAGTAGTGTGCAGTGTGGGAGCGAACAGGCTCAGTAGGATCCCACCCATGGTTTCCATAATAAGGATATATATATTGAATAATGTATGCCCATTTTTTTAAAAAACATGGAATTATAAAAATTAATGTAGTTATATAGAAATCATGGTAAACATTTTCTTTTTTCCGTTGGTCTAAATAGAAGTAGGTATAACAGTTTCAGATAATATTTCCCCAACATTTTTTCATAAGAATAAACATATAAAAAAGGATTACACTGAAAGACAAGTAATACAAAATAACAGAACATATATCACACACCAGGTAACACTATAGGTCTAGGACACATACTACTCAAACTATAAGAATCAAGTGCACAAAAGATGATCCTTAAACACAGGGCTAGTAAGAAGAGGGATATTCCATGAGTAACACCCCCCAATGTCACTATCGGTCCCCTAATACAAAGGGCCTAAGAAATAGTGGAATGACCCTAGATAAATCTACTTGATAATAAAAAATAAATTGAAGATGGCCTCATGATAAGTTTCCACCAAGGTACCCAAGGTAACCCATGTTCTCTTTTTCAAAAACCCATTTCATTTTCGTAAAAACCATTTATAATATATTTTTCAAAAGCTAGGGGAATCAATTTTTATTTTGAAACTCTTTTATAAAACAGAAAAAAAATATTTCCAATTTCATAAATCAATTTATATATATAATTTAAAAGAAAAATAATTAGGTTCATTATCATAGGCTATATATGGAACTACCTAACTCAAAATTTTGGTCTCACACACCCACAGCTGAATCCAAATCCAATAACAAAACCCAAATGAACAAAAGGAGTCCCTAGAATCTATTCCATCATAATATTGATTAAAATATAAATAGAAAAGGACAATGGAAGAAAGGAAACCCACATACCTCGTAGAAGGATTCCTACCTCAACACAACCAATGAAGGAAAAAGGCCCCTAGAATGAGATCTCACAATGAATCTATAATAAGATAACTCCAATAAAAAAACTTGGATCATCATATCTTACAATGCAAGGATAGGTTGCTACCATGATCATAATAAAGAATGACCTAGAAATAAAACTTACTCAGTGAGACACACGACAAATGAAATAAAGATCCAATGATGGTCAGATCGATCTAGAATATATTGAGTCTCTCAAAAATGAAACATAACTACCTTATGTAAAGATCCATGAAGTTTGGATTGAAAAATACTGAGCAAAACTCTTGAACCTATGAGTTTAACTTGGGTGCAGGTCAGGTAATGACATATACACATTGGTCGTGACGTGTAGGCCATGCTATATTAGTACGCCAAAAAACACATCACCTCGGGTTAAAATAATGATATTTAACACATAATCAACATGTAACTCATGTATAAGATGTTTAATAATTCACAAAATGATCTCCTCATTCATGACCTGTATCCAGCACTCTGTACATGAAGTTTACATTAGGTACAAAAAGTGTACATTTTCTGCAACCTTCAGTAAACTCAAGAAAATCACATCTAATGATTTTAAAACAATAAGGGAACATAGAAAAAGGGAAAACATACCCGATCAAAGTTACAAGATGTTACAATATCCTCACCATAAGGATTTTATGTCCCCAATAATTTATGTGAAATATTCACTCCTTAGAAAAAGATGAGGCCACTGCTCCCTCATTAATGACTCGTGTGCCCAAGTCTCATGAGAATCTGAACCTTATTGCCATAGAACTATTTTCAACATAATCAACTTCCCACAATTTATTATCCTTGGGAGTTAATGATATCCATAGGTTTATGCAAAACTGAGGCATCTATCTCTAACTCAATTTCATCCCAACTCAGAACATGAGTGGGATTAGGGTGATACTTCTCTAGTTGATATATGAGGAAAACATCATGAATTTCCATCAAATTATATGACAATACTAATTGGTAAGTGAAATTACCATGCTGTTTGGTGATATGAAATGGTCCAACATATCATGGAGAGAAATTCCTAGTTTTAAAAGTGCACGGTGACCCGATTGAGGAGAACCATTCAAGAAAACCCAGTCACCCATGGAAAACTCTAAAAGATGACACTACTGATCTGTATTCGATATTTGTTAACTCTAGGTGACAAAAAAATGTCTCTAAAGGAGAGACTATAATAAATTACTAATAAATATTGTTAAAAAAAACTAGTCCCAGATGGCTATGCCATGATCCTCCAAAATCAAAGGCACATGTATAAAGAATATCCTCTAGGGTCTGAATTACATGCTCCATATGACCATCTGTTTGTGGATGGTAGGCTATTCTCAACTTGATCTGAGTTTCCATTACCTCTTAAAGAATCCTCCAGAACCTCAACATAAACCTGGGATCCTTATCTATAAAAATTACCACACAATCACTTATATGTATAACATACCTATATCATTAACTTTAGTGGTGTATTTAATCAGAATAATATGAGTAGACATCATCAGCTAATCAAAAACCACCTAGATAGAATTTTTCTCTTGGGGTGTCCATGGAAAAAAACAACAATGTCCATGGATACCTCTTCCCATTTCCAAACAAGTACTGGAAGAGTTTGAAGCAAACCCGAATGTGTCAAATTCTCTAGCTTTAACCATTGGCCGGTGTAATTGCGAGACACAAAATTTTCAATGTCACACTACATACTCGGCCTCCAGAATCTTCTTCTCATGTCATAATACATATTTGTAATTTTTTGAGGAATGGACCATGAACATATATTAAAAACAAACAAAACAGAACTTCCCACAGGTAATGGGACAACAACTCACTTCCCAATGTGAATTATTCCATCTCAAGAAAGAGACCAACCAGAAATGGTCTCCCCACCATAGAAACATTCTCAAGTATTTTGAAACTCATCATCCTATGGCTAACTTTTCAAAATAGACTCCATGAGATATGATGAAAACTAATCACTGGTCAAAACCATATCTAAATAATCATACTCAGTGTCCAAGTGAAACTGAGAAGAAGGCCCTA
Source organism: Viscum album (assembly GCA_963277665.1). Classification (NCBI taxonomy): domain Eukaryota; kingdom Viridiplantae; phylum Streptophyta; class Magnoliopsida; order Santalales; family Viscaceae; genus Viscum; species Viscum album. The sequence goes on along the minus strand of OY728157.1, from coordinate 1,265,272,111 downwards.
ATGGATTCCAATCCTTTGCTTACAAAATATCTAGTGAAGGTTCCTTCCCACTTAGAGCATCTACATCAACATTCCATTTCCCCCAAGGTGTAGGTGATTTTTAATTCAAATGTTTGAAGGTATTCTATCCATCATATAGGTCTAAAATTCATGTCCGTTTTAGAAAAGATATAGCTCAGAATATTATGAATAGAGAAGACTGTAAACTTCTCCCCAAAGAGATAGTGCCACCAACACTTATGAACATGCATCACCACCAAAAGATATAAGTCCTGATAGGGGTAGTTCTTCTCATGCAGTTCTAGTTGAAGAGAGAAATAATCTACCAAATGATCTTCCTACATCAACAAACATCCCATCCAGTACCAAATGCACCAAAAAAACCCATGTACCCTTTACCGTGTTCAGCTAAGAAATGAATAGGTGTTGATGTCGGATGTCATTTCAATTCATCAAATGAATATCGACAGTTTTTATATGAGGATTATTTCACCGATTTTGTGGTAAGAGTTGTCAAAGGGGACACCATCTTAGATAAATCCTTGAATATCCATTAGTAGTATCTAGTAAGTCCATGGAATCTATCTATCTCAATGATATTTTGTGGTTCCTTCTTGGAGAAAACATATTTTACCTTCTTTGGATCAACTCATAAGCCAGGATAAGGAATTTTTCCCTAATAAATTCACCTATCGAATCAAAAAACATCATTTTGTAATATTTCCATAGAGATGGTGAGATCTCAGAATCTCTAGAACAAAACAAAGATGGGGATCGTGCTCACTCTCGGACATTGAATAATCAAGAATATCATCCATTAACACTACTCAAAAATTGTCAAGATATTGATAGAGTATTTGATTCATCAATACCATGAAAATTTTATGGGAGTTTTTCAGACTAAAAGCCATCATGAGTTATTCATAATGGCCATGCCTTCTTCTAAAGGCCGCCTTTGGTATATCATACTCTCAAACTCTGAGCTGATGAAAACATGACTGATTACCTATCATTGAAAACAACTTTTCTCCCATAAACTGATTAAACAAGTCATCCACATGAGGAAAATGATATTTTTTCTTTACCATTACCCATTTTAACATCCAATAGTCCATACATAACCGAAGTGAAACATCCTATTTCATGGAAAAGAGCATAAGGGATTCCCAAGGAGAAACACTAGGGTGAAAAAAACCCTTCTCTAATAGGTATTCCAACTGAATCATGATTTTCTTGAACTACGTTGGCTCCATACGGAAAGAAGGAGTCGATCTTAGTTGCATTCATGACACCTAGTCAATCATAAACTCTACCTCCCATTCTAGAGAACGAGAAAAGAAATCATCTGGAAAAATATTATGAATGTCTCAGAACACAATAGGCAGATCACCAACAGAATTAACATCATTAGGCACAAATACAATTGAATAAAATTAATTCCTCAGCTCCAGGTGGGATAGCCTTTCACGAACTGATCTCAGATCCCACTCTTACTAAAACACACGATTTCTCCCATCTGTAGAAAGAAATGAAACACAAAGATGATAAAAATAAACCTCATCTCAATGGGGTACAATCCAACACCTATTAATGATGACATAAAATATATCCATATCGAAAATAAGAAAATCCCAATCCAACATTGTCTTGGCTATCATGAATGAAAAAGGACACCAAAACCCCTTTTATTTTGTCTCGCTAAGAGGTGTCATTTACTCCACTATAAAAAGAATAAGTTCTGTAGGATTTTTAAGTATATCAATAAAACACACAGATATGAATGAGTGTGAGGAACGAGTATTAAAAAAATTAGTAGCTACTGAAACTGTAGTAAGGATTATACCTATCACTATTTCTAGGCCTACATCATCTTCCATTAGACACTCGTCTACTACATGTAAATTCATCACTCTCAAGGCTTGTGGCTGGCGCCCTATAGACTTTGAAACTTCTGGATACACCACACGATCCTTTAGAGACAACGAATCATGACCATGATGGGGTGTATTCCTAGCCTAACAGAATTGAAGTAGATGACCAACACATCCACAACTACTGCATGTCATTACGGGAATAGGACCAGAACGTCTAGTGTGTCCTCTTTTTCCATACTTATATAAAGTCAGAGTGACATGGATAGCTTAAACAGACGGTGTAGAGGAGGCTTTCTACTGAGACCCACCTCCACTACTTGCATGATAATCCTACGGCTTACTCTTTTTCATATGCACGCCACTAAAGCTGTCGCTAGTTGGATGAGAAGAGTAAGTAATGTCGACCTTTAAGAAAATGTACATCTTTTCCATAGTTACTTTGTCTACCATATTTATCTAGGTAAAATTTTTTAGTATAAACACATGTGATCTAATGTCCAATCAAAACCCAAGCAAGTATTTTAGATTCTTTAGTTGGTCATTCTTTACCACGCCCAGAGGAAAATAGACCAGCTCTGAAAATCAGTTCTTGTATCATAACCCTATACACTATCCCTACTACAATTATAGGAACTCAAAAGACTTTTAAAACATTAGATACTCCAAGAAAATACTATTGAAAAAATTGGGTCATACAACCCATCCAATCCAAGCCCACATGTTTGTCTGTCGGACTACAGAATCCCATCATTTCTTTCTGGAACCCTCGAGTCTAAAGGTTGCACACATCACCCAAATATTCTCAAGTATCTCTAGTAAGTCAATGATTTGATTGATCCTGTATTGATAATCCTCCACCTCTTGAGGTTTTGTAATCCCTTTAAAGGGTGATGGGTTCTCACGCAAGAACTCCCGTGATCGATCTCTCTCTCCTCCATCACCTAGTTGACTTTGACCACTATGTTATGAACTCATGGTACATCCTGATTGATATCAAAAACTACCCATATGATAGTCTCATTGATATTCTAATCCATATGTGGGCGCCCTTGAGGAGAATTATATTCACCCTCTTGAGGAACTCGTGGAAGACATCTCAGAGGCATACTACTACACACCGAAACATAACAAGGATCAGAAAAAAATCAAATATCAGTTCAAACTAGAACAAACATAAGAAAAAAATGAGAATTAAAAAAAACAAAACTGGAGACACATATTCCGACATCCCATGGTAACATGAATCTTGTTAAGACAAGAGCTATCCAGGCACTGAAAACAACATAACTCTTAAGTCCCGACAATCCTATCTCCAGTATAATAGCCATCCCTAGAATAGATTCTTGACGAAAGAACACCTTTGATACTACATTTTAATGCATAGGCACATGTTACCCTCAAAACTATCACTCGATTTGATCTATCACATACCCAAAGTGTGTTCCAGATCCCCACAGGCTAGAGACACGTACATGGAAATCAAATGAAAAAAAAGGGAATGATTTCACCAAACCAAAACAACCACATAGAATATATATACATGGAAATAAAGGAACAATGGAGGACTAACGATATATATATTCCATAACTGTGTGAATACAGTGGAAACAAATCAATTGTAATAGAAGATACAAACTCCAAAAGACAAGTCTGACTACATGGGAATCAAAACCAATAGCTACTACAATGATGACATGGATTAACTCCAACCATCTCACCAGTCGCTACCCATCGTAGCTAACAAAAAATTCACCACCTCACTATAGTGCCTTCCATTTCCCTAAATTGGAAGACAAAAATGGTCTACACAACACCGATGTAGTGTGCAGGGTGTGAGCTAATAGGCTAAGTAGGATCCCAGCCAGGAGTTCCATAATAGGTCTCTATATAACAACTATTGAATACTCATTTTTAAATTAAAACATGGAATGATATACACTAAATTATTTTTATGGAAAATATAGTAAACATTTACATTTTTAATAGTTGTAAACAAAAATAGGTATAACAGTTTTAAATATGTATTTATATAAAAAATTTCTACAAGAACAAACATGCATATCAAGGATAACTCAGAAATACAAGAAATACAAAACAAAATCACTGGTATCACACACCATGGGATACTACATGTCCAAGTAGAAGACTACTCGTACCATAAAAATCAAGTACAGAAAAAATATCCTAGAATACAGGCCTAGGAAGTAGATGAATACCACATGAGTAAACCCCCCGAAAACATCTCTATCTGTCCCCTAGAAAAACTAGCCTAGAAAATAGAGGAATGCCCCATGAAAACCTCCTTGATAATTTCAAAGTAATAGATGATGGCTTCAAGCCAATCCTACCTCCTATGTACCCAAGGTAACCCATGTGATCTTTTTTCCAAACCCATTTCAATGCCTCGAAAACCATTCATAACCTTTTATAATCGATTTATCAAGAGCAATGGAAATCCATTTTTCTTTTGAAATTACTATTAAACTAACAAAAAAATAATTTCAATTTACTAAATCAGTTTATAAATAAATTTTCAAATGAAAACAAGTAGGTTCATTATCATAGGCTAGAGACCGAACCACTTTCCCCAAATTTTGGGTCGCACATGCCCACAACAGAATCCAAATCAGAGAACAAAAAACAACTTCACCAACATATACCCAATATTCCAATCCAGGACAAGATTGATTCAAATATAGGCACATAAGGTTAGAAAGAGAGGAAACCCACATACCTCGAAGAAGGACCCACGACGCACCACATCCAATGAAGGAAAAATGATTCTAGAATGAGATATCACAACAGATCTTGAAGAAGATGAAAAGGGTCAACCAAAATGGATCAAGAGATCCAATAATGAAAGGCTAGGGCACTACCATGATCAAAAAAATTAATACTAAAAAGAACACTTAATATGTGATATTCAAAGAAAATGAAATGAAGATCCAATGCATATTGGATAGATCTGAAAGGAGTTGTATAATGACCCATACATTTCACACATTGTTATTACTTAAAAATTGAAGCACACTTATGACAACATATAACAAAACCATGAAAGTACCATATATGTATAGTGCCTTTAGAAACTGGGAAACATAAACAACTGGTTCATAAATCATCTACATTATCTCCCTTTTATTTTATCATATCTAGAGTCCCTTTTGGCATATCTTACCTAATACCCTTCTTCTTGACCTAGGGAAAATAAAACATACAAAAGGGTGAGCTTGTAACGCCCCGAGATTTTATGAAAAATATTCTTTTACTTTCATTAATGTATTGTGTTGTATGCTACAACAAGATTACCTTGCGCTATATGCAACACCGTATTAGCTTATAGTATATGCAACACTATTCTTGGATCGTGTTACACACAATTTTGATAATAGTTATTCTACGCAACATTGAGTGTATATATATATATATATATTCAATGTATAAATTAAATACGGTTGGTTTATGTTATAGGAAACAATGAAGGATTCTTTCACAGCACGCAACCCTGACTTGGCTTGCATTACACGCAATCACGACCTTCCTCGATAGCGTGTGTTGTACGCAATACCATGTTTTACTAAACAACGATATATTATTATAATATTATTATGAACTAGCCATTATGAATAGTATTAACTAAATGTTGAATCTTATAACATTATTATTCATCTTGCAAATATTCTAAAACATCGTATAAGAACAAAATAATTTTTTCGGGTAAAATAAGTATTTTTAAAAAAATGCAGTTTTACCACCTTTTGATGGCACACCAACATTAAATCTAGTTTTTTACATGTTTATAAGTTCAATTTGACAGAATAAAATTCTTCTTTTTAATCAGGATATAAAAATTTACATTGGATAAAGTTTTGATATTTTTCTGATAACTTTCATATTTTAATGAATAGTAAAATCACGCTATATTTTAATTAAAAACAACTTTTTTCCTCATAATAAATTATGTGGTTAAATAATAATATTGAATGGTTTCAAAGTATAAATAGAATATATATTTACCATTTAATATAATTTATGTCATTAGCCTTGATTTTACCTTGAATTCGTAGGTTAAATCAATTCAAACTCTTGTAATGTTTTAAACAAAAACCCGTTTTCTTTCGACAACGGGATTAATTTTAATTTAATTTCCACAACTTTTGTGTATTGAATTTGGAAAAATGTATTCCATATTTGGAATCAGTGGGTCCAAATTAGGTTAATAAGCTACTTTTTATTTTTGGGCATTATGAATAGTAACTACGGTAATTTTTATTTACTGCGGTTAAAGGTAAATATGGTAATTGAAGGTTAAAATAATATTATAATAATTCAGAATTACCTTGAAACTTGTCCTAACCTTATTGGATGAGTAGTGGGCGACCATGGGAATTCTTGGGCCGATTTTGGGACCCCAATGAGCCACTTGGTAGTGAAATGACAATTTGGATTAATTAATTTAATGTAAAGTCAAAATTGACTTTAACAAAACACTTTTAGTAATTAATTTTTATAAGGGGATATATAATTTATATTTTCGACTATAAATATTCTTTGGAATTCTAAAAAGATTCCCTACATTATGGTATTTGTTTCATATTTTTTAGACATCAAATGTATTAAATTATTTATGACACAATAATGATGTAATGTTTACCTCATTAATAAATGATTTAAATAAATAAGATTAAAATGATTAAAATATCATCCAAAACCTGTCCAATTCCTATTGGATGATTTTATTTCTAATATGAGTCATCTTATCGTCGACATTAATGTGTCTTGGACCTCTCGAAACCGAAGATAAGTTTATAAAAAAATAATGTTTTCACACTTTCCTAAAGAGCCCCTCCACCCCCTTATAAAAGGAGAACCCTTCTATGCAATTCCTCACACCACTCAAGACTTTTTCCTTGTCCACAATCTGCCCAAATAATCTCCCTACATTCCTATACTTCCCCTTGAAGCCTTAAATTGTGAAGAAGACTCTCCAAGAAGTCCTTTTGGTTCAAACCAAAGAAAGTTACCAAAATTAAAGGTAACAATTTCTCTTAAGTTGTTTTCATTTATTCTACTTCTCCAACCCCTAAAATATTTTTAATCCTTTCTTTTGTGACAACACCAGTATAATAAAAATACTTGGATGTTGGTATGAGAAGGATTCAAACAACAATTAAACACACCTCCATCTAATGGATGAAGAACATAATGTTTCTATGATTGCAAACTAACGCCTCACGAAACAATGATTGTTTGATTTTCTCCTACCACCTATCATGGTGGCCATTATGATGGAACTATATTTATATATAATATATATTATGTTTATGATTTCCTTATTCTTATTTACTTCCCAATTATATCAATCCTTTATGGTTTCCATAGTCGGTAAATACGATAATCTAATTTGAGGAAGTGCGGACTACCACCCCCTCAAAGTGATATGATTCGTTGATACCTTATGTGGGATGTATAAAGGATGTGGTTAATGATATTATATATGATATTATACTGGAATTATAATATACCTATGTATCATTATTTTTTAATTCCATTAAAATAAGAAATAGAAATGAAAGTAGCGTTCATGCGTACGTACGGCTTACCATCTCCATGAACAGTGTGTTTCATTTCATACCACCATATGTTATGTACTATTATAAATGCTTGTATATTAGGGATATATAATGATATATTTGATATATAAATCATTATTTACATTTTTTAGGTAATTGAATCATGATTTAAATAATAATAACATCAAGAACAACAATTCCAAACACGTATGATAAATAAGATTATTTTACCCAAAACCCTACTTTAACATTAATTTACATAAGAATGGGTAATATAAAGTCATAAGTGAACCATATATGATATCATAACAATGAATATGATTCTTTAATAAGTAAATTAAATTATTTAAATCATTATACAGGAGTTTCGGAAACTTACGAATCAAATTGGACCTAAGGTAAGGGATAAATATCACAATCTCATTTTTATCCGAGTTTGTTTATACTTTGGTATTTACTGAGGTGTAGTTTATCATCCACATCCATGTTTCCTTAATATGTAATATTATTTCCACCCACCTACAATTTTTTAAATCCAATTTTACCCTTCGGTGTGTTTTTAGTAAAAGATGTGAAAGGAATCTTTTGTCGTTTTTCGTACGAGGTACATTTTGACATTTCTGACAAAAGTAAAAATATTGTTTTTTAACTTATACGACATGAATGGATTTTTAAAAAATTATTTCCAAGAATATTACTTTACAAGTTTTCAAGTTTATTTTTAATAAAATTCTTTTAGTTTATAATTGTACGACCTGTTAAGAAAGGAAAAGTGTTTTTGAAGCAGAAAGGATATTTTCCTCAAGAATTGAGTCCAAGTGTTTTATCAAAATTATTTTCCATCTATGATAATAAAGGGTTCTGTTTCGATCCATATTATTACATTGATTTGATTATGTTGTGATGAAATTATATTTATGAATTCCTTTATCTTATATGAATTGTTTTATGATGTCACGATGTTTAAGATTCCCATTTTTATTACATGGGTTATGCAATGATGTATGATTTATGATTTTGTGGAACACATAAGAATGGTATCATTATGAGATGGGTGGGACCTATATCTCCCTCCAATGAATTGGGTAAAGATTGTATATATCATGAGATAGACATGGCTGGAACGGTAGGTTATACCGGTTCAGTGAAACAGGACTGAAACGAGGAGTGAACTCAGTTTAGAAAGGGACTTTGTCCACTAAGATAGTCTTGGAAATGAGTCTTGACTAACAAGAAATGATTCTATATGATTATGTATGTATGCCACAATGTTACATGTTTTATGTTATGATTATTTGTATTACATTTCACTACTATGATTTGTCTCATGTTATGAAATTATGATCTCTTTTGCAGGATACGATTTCTAAAAGATATGTTCTTATGAATATGACGTGATTGATATTTCTTTTATTTACCCTTACTGAGCATTTGAGCTCACCCTTTTATGTTTTCTTTTCCCCAGGACATAAATAAAGGGTTTAGGTTTAAAAAAATCTTTATGGGAGATGTTGAAGATCTTTCACCACGATTAGAAGATTATACTCTATGTTTACAAAGACACTAAACTATTACGGTCCTCGTGTGTGTGTTTTTGTTATGTACTAAGTATTCCTCAAAAGTAATGTCATGTCTATGTACGTTAAGCTTTGGGTCTCTACAGTTGTTATCATAGGAAAGGTTTAGTCAAACTTTGGAAACTAGGATGCGAAAACGTTAGGGAGATCCCTAGAGATATGTCTATAGTATGTCTAGGGATGTCCTTAAGGTTTAGTATACATATAAGTTATAGTCCTAGAATTGCGCAAATGATCTTTGAATTTTACCTAAGATGTTAGATATTGATGGTACCAACCCTTTACTCTGTTGTTTTCTCTAGCATGATTTTGCCTCTCACAGAATTCTTTTTGTGTTATAGTTAATGGAGGGAACCAGAAGAAATTCGGTTAACATTGAATCCAATGGACAAATTGGTGACTATGAGAAAAAACTTTGTGTAATGCCTAGAGAGATAGATATTGTGATTATGCCGAATCAGTCATCGCGATATATGATTAACAAAGTGAAATTTAGTGGTATGCATAATTCATCAAAGAAGAGGAAGATAGACTATTATGCATGTTCGCATGTTGAGGAGCATAGAGAAAGGAAGATTGAGATTTCTAAAGAAGGGAAGAAGAACCTTGAGGAATACCTCAAATGGAGGGACCAATGTTATCTGTGTGGAGAAAAGGGTCATAGAGTGACAGACTATTATGGAGTTCAATGTCTTATTTGTGGAGAACATGGGCATTACCCAACTCAATGCCCCGACCTAAAAATTTACTTCTAAATCAAGGAAGGAATTATTCCAGGACAATCATTGAAGAGGATTTATTGAAGTTTTTATGTATTGGTATTCATGAATAATGTTGTTGAGGTACTTTTATTGTGTATTGGAATATTTTTGTATTAGTCTATAGTGGTTTTCAATAATTTTATGGCATCGGTAACCATGAAAAGTGATTGAAATATTTTTAGAAAGCAGATGATATGCACATAATGAAGGGATAAAGAGAATCTAATATGTTTGATAGTATTCATGAGCTCATGATTGATATAAGGACTAAGTGATATCATTGTTTTAGGATATAGAATTTTGAGGATTTTGGTATGTGGAAAGTGTTAACTTTTAACTGCATTCGTGTTTTCACTAAGGTTCAGTGGATATTCATTCTTCAGTAGAATTCATGATTAAGGTATTCACATGTTTGTAATTTTACCAACAAGATATATATTATAATTTACGGGGGATAAATGATGGAATTCACGTGATCATTTTCTTTATACTATGAGCTTAGACCGAAGTATTTTAGATAATCCTAAAGATTGGAATAGATTATGTTGGACATAAGTTCGTATTATTTAAGGATAAAACATTTTTGATATTGTTGATGGGATGTTATAGTAATATAGCTTTAGAAAAAGGACAACCTGCAGGACGGGAAACAACCCATCGCGTCGGAAAAGTCTGTGGGAATCAAACCCACAACCGAAGTGCGACTGGCCTTTATCACCCACAACTGGCCTATAGGAAGTCCCTGTTTAGTAGACACTAGTTTTATTATATTACGTAGTATGATATATGAAGTATAAGTTCATTTTTGGAACAATATACGATTAATCTAACCATACGATGGACTTATAACTTTTTCTAACCTTTTGTTTGAATCAGATGGAATGACCCTTCATTCTATCACATGATCTGCTAACACATCACGAATAACAAATTCAACTTCATTTATTTATGATATGAAGTGGAAATTGTCCAAATAACGACAAACGATGAGACTATACCAAAATCACGAAAGTATTTCTTCTAATTCCAATTTCATCAACTTTAGGGAAATCTTCCTAAAAACCAAAAATGTTGTCCTAGTGCTCTTATATCTGATGAATCAGATGGTACCTTAGATTGTCACCAATTTATGGCTTTGTGATTGGTGGCTTTTCAATAGCCATGTTCTCTACCACTCTCCATCAGAACATGATTGTTAGATTTGTCTTCCATATCCATATATTCACCTATGTGGAAACCTAGTGATTAGTTTATTTGGGTAACCGCTACGTTTCATACTTTTGTTTTTAAAGATTGGTTTTGGTATTCCTTTTTACGATGTGAGTTTCTATTAAAGAAACTTTCGAATAATAAACCATTTATAACCTCGATGAATTTCGAGGGAGAAATTCATTTTAAGGGGGGTAGAATGTAACACCCCGAGATTTTATGAAAAATATTCTTTTTATTTAATTAATGTCTTGTGTTGTATGCTACACCAAGATTACCTTGTGCTATACGCAACACCGTATTAGTTTGCAGTATACGCAACACTATTCTTGGATCATGTTACACACAATTTTGATAATAGTTATTCTACGCAACATTGAGTATATATTTATATATATTCAATATATAAATGAAATATGGTTGGTTTATGTTATATGAAACAACGAAGGATTCTTGCACAGCACGCAACCCTGACTTGGCTTGCATTACACGTAATCACGACCTTCCTCGATAGCGTGTGTTGTACACAATACCGGGTTTTACTAAACAACGATATATTATTATAATATTATTATGAACTAGCCGTTATGAATTGTATTAACTAAATTTTGAATCTTATAAAATTATTATTCGTCTTTCACATTTTCTAAATACTGGTATAAGAACAAAATAATTTTTTCGGGTAAAATACGTATTTTTAAAAAAATGCAGTTTTACCACCTTTTGATGGCGCACCCACATTAAATATAGTTTTTTTCATGTTTATAAGTTCAATTTGACAGAATAAAATTATTCTTTTGAATCAGGATATAAAAATTTACATTGGATAAAGTTTTGATATTTTTCTGATAACTTTCATATTTTAATGAATAGTAAAAACGCGCTATATTTTAATTAAAAACAAATTTTTTCATCGTAATAAATTATGTGATTAAATTATAATATTGAATGGTTTCAAAGTATAAATAGAATATATTTTTACCATTTAATATAATGTTTGTCATTATCCTTGATTTTACCTTGAATTCGTAGGTTAAATCAATTCAATCTTTTGCAATGTTTTAAACAAAAAGCCGTTTTCTTTCGACAACAGGATTAATTTTAATTTAATTTCTGCAACTTTTGTGTAGTGAATTTTGAAAAATGGATTCCATATTTGTAATCAGTGAGTCCAAATTATGTTAATAAGCTACTTTTTATTTTTGGGCATTATGAATAGTAACTACGGTAATTTTTTTTTGCTGCGGTTAAAGGTAAATAGGGTAATTCAAGGTTAAAATAATATTATAATAATTCAAAATTACCTTCAAAATTTTCCTAACCATATTGGATGAGTAGGGGCCGACCATGTGCATCCTTGGGCCGATTTTGGGACCCCAATGAGACACTTGGTAGTGAAAATGACAATTTGGATTAATTAATTTAATGTAAAGGAAAAATTGACTTTAACAAAACTCTTTTAGTAATTAATTTTTATAAGGTGATATATAAGTTATATTTTCGACTATAAATATTATTTGGAAGGATAAAAATATTCCCTACATCATGATATTTTTTCATAATTTTTAGACATCAAATGAATTAAATTATTTATGACACAATAATGATGTAATGTTTACCTCATTAATAAATGATTTAAATAAATAAGATTAAAATGATTATAATATCATCCAAAACCAGTCCAATTCTTATTGGATGATTTTATTTCAAATATGAGTCATCTTATATTCGACATTAATTTGTTTTTGACCTCTTGAAACCGAAGATATGTTTATAATAAAATAATGTTTTTACACTTTCTTGAAGTGCCCCTCCACTCCCTTATAAAAGGATACCACTTATATGCAATTCCTCACACAACTAAAGCCTTTTGGATCGTAAAAACTCTTCCCACCTAAGCTACCTACATCCCTATCCTTCCCCTTGACGCCTTAAATTGGGCATAAGACTCTCCAAGAAGTCCTTTTGGTTCAAACCAAGAAAGTTACCAAAATTAAAGGTAACAATTTCTCTTAAGTTGTTTTCTTTTATTCAACTTCTCCAACCCCTAAAATCTTTTTAATACATTATTTTGTGACAACACCAGTATCCTAAAAATACTAGGATGTTGTTAGGATAAGGATTCAAACAACACATACACACAACTCCATCTAATGGATGAAGAATATAATGTTTATGTGATGGAAAACTAACGCCTCACGAAACGATGATTGTTCGATTTTCTACTACCGCCTCTCATGGTGGCCATTATTATGGAACTGTATTTTTATATAATATATATTATGTGTATGATTTCCTTATGATTCTTTACTTCCCAATTATACCAAGCCTTTATGGTTTCCATAGTCGGTAAATATGATAATCTCATTTGAGGAAGTGCGGACTACCGCCCCCTTAGAGTGATGTGATTCGTTAATACCTTATGTGGGATGTATAAAGGATGTGGTTATTGATATTATATATGATATTATACTGGAATTATAATATACCTATGTATCATTATGTTTTAATCCCATTAAAATAAGAAATAGAAATGAAAGTAGCATTCATGCATACGTATGACTTATCGTCTCCATGAACGGTGCCTTTCATTTCTTACCTCCATATGTTATCTACTATTATAAATTCTTGTATATTCTGGATATATAATGAATGTATATGATATATAAATCATGATTTACATTTTTTAGGTAAGTAAATCATGATATAAGTAATAATAACATCAAGAACAACAAGTCCAAACACGTACGATAAATAAGATTATTTTACCCAAAACCCTACTTTAACATTAATTTACATAAGAATGGGTAATATAAAGTCATAAGTGAACCATATATGATCTCATAACAATGAATATGATTCTTCAATAAGTCAATGACATTATTTAAATCATTATATAGGAGGTTCAGACACTTACGAAGCAAATTGGACCTATGGTAAGGGATAAATATCACAATCTCATTTTTATCCGAGATTGTTTATACTTTGGTATTTACTGGGCTGTATTTTATCACCCACATCCATTTTTCCTTAATATGTAATATTATTTCCATCCACATAAAAATCTTAAAATCCAATTTTACCTTTCCGTGAGTTTTTAGTAAAAGATATGAAAGGAATCTTTTGTCGTTTTTCGTACGAGGTACTTTTTGACTTTTCCGACAAAAGTACGAAGAATGTTTTCTTAACTTATACGGCATGAATGGATTTTTAAAACATTATTTCCAAGAAGCTTCCTTTACAAGTTTTCATGTTTATTTTTAATCAAATTATTTTAGTTTATAATTGTACGACATGTTCAGAAAGGAAAAGTGTTTTTGAAGTAGAAAGGATATTTTCCTCAAGAATGGAGTTCAAGTGTTTTATCAAAATTATTTTCCATCTATGATAATAAATGGTTCTGTTTCTATCCCTATTATTACATTGATTTGATTATGTTGTGATGAAATTATATTTATGAATTCCTTTATCTTATATGAATTGTTTTATGATGTCATGATATTTAAGATTCCCATTTTTATTACATGGGTTATGCAATGATATATGATTTATGATTTTGTGGCACACATAAGAATTGTATCATTATGAGATGGGTGAGACCTATATCTCCCTCCAATTCATTGGGTAAAGATTTTTTATCTCATGATATAGACATGGCTGGAACGGTAGGTTATACGGGTTCAGTAAAACAGGACTAAACCGAGGAGTGAACTCGGTTCAGAAAGGGACTTTGTCCACTAAGATAGTCTTGGCAATGAGTCATGACTAATAAGAAATGATTCTATATGATTATGTGTGTATGACACAAAGTTACATGTTTTATGTTATGATTATTGGGATTACATTTCACTACTATGATTTATCTCATGTTTTGAAATTATGATCTCTTTTGCAGGTTACAATTTCCAGAAGATATGTTCTTATGAATATGACGTGATTGATATTTATTTTCTTTACCATTACTGAGAATTTGAGCTCACCCTTTTATGTTTTCTTTTATCCAGGACATAATGAAAAGAATTA
Organism: Viscum album; assembly: GCA_963277665.1. Classification (NCBI taxonomy): domain Eukaryota; kingdom Viridiplantae; phylum Streptophyta; class Magnoliopsida; order Santalales; family Viscaceae; genus Viscum; species Viscum album. The sequence goes on along the minus strand of OY728157.1, from coordinate 1,265,257,094 downwards.
GGTTTTAAAAAAAAGAAGATCTTTATGGGAGATGTTGAAGATCTTTCACCACGATTAGAAGATTATATTCCGAGTTTCCAAAGACATTAAACTATTACGGTCCTTGTGTGTGTGTTTTTGTTATGTACTAAGTATTCCGAAAAAGTAATGTAATGTCTATGTACGTTAAGCTTAGGGTCTCTAGAGAGCTCAAATGCTCAGTAAGGGTAATCAAAAAAATATCAATCATATCATATGAACATAACATTTTGAAATATTAACCTGCAAAATAGATCATAATATCATAACATGAGATAAGTCATTGTAGTGAAATGTAAATCCCAATAATCATAACATGAAACATTGTGGCATACACACATAATCATATAGATTCATTTATTAGTAGTTAAGACTCATTTTCAAGACTATCATAGCAGACGAAGTCCATTTCTGACCCGAGTTGACTCCTCGTTTCAGTCCTGTATCACTAAACTAGATTAACCTGCCAATCCAGCCATGTCTATCTCATGAGATATAAATCCTGACCGAATGCATTAGAGGGAGATATAGGTCCCACCCATCTCATAATGATACCATTATTATGTTTTCCACAAGATCATAAATCATACATCATAGCATAACCCATGTAATAAAAATGGGATTCTTAAACACCATGCCATCATTAAATAAATTATATAAGATAAAAGGACCTCATAAAAATAAATCCATCATAATCAAATCAATGTAAAAATAAGTATAGAAACAGAACCCTATATTATCTTATATGGAAAATAATTTTGATAATACATTTGATCTCAATTCATGAGGAAAATATCCCTTCTACTTCAAAAACATTTTCCTTTCTTAACATGTTATAAAATTTTAATCTATGATAAGTTAATTAAAAATAAACTTGAAAGCATGTAATGGAAGATTCATGGAAATAATGTTCTAAAAATCCATTCATGACGTATAAGTTAAATAAAAACATTCTTCTCGTACTTTGGTCGGAAAAGTCCAAAAAGTACCTCGTTCTAAAAACGAAAAAAGATTCATTTCATATCTTTTACTAAAAACTCACTAAAGGGTAAAATTGGATTTAAATAATTGTTGAAGGATAGAAATATTATTACATATTGAGGAAACATGGATGTGGATGATAAATATTCCCTAGTAAATTCTGAAGTATAAACAATCTCATATAAAAATGAGATTGCGAGATTTTCCCTTACCTTATGTCTGATTTTCTTTGTACGTGTCTGAACCTCGTGTATAATGATTAAAATAATGTCATTTAATTATTCTAGGATCATACTCATTGTTATGATATCATATATGGTCATATTCTTAGCTTCTTATTAGTAATATTTCTTTTCTACTTGGTATTCAAGTGTATTGATTTTTTTGTTCTTATGCGTGTTTTGTCGAATAAATTCTTATTCTTATTTTTAGGTTATAGATATCTCATTTACAGAATATATATCATATTTATTCATTCAGTTCATTTATATAATCATTATTATATGAAGATTATGTAGAACGAGTCACATCACATCATAGAGAGGGTAGGCCGTACGTACGCACGAGCGATGATATCGTTCCCACGATCGTGGAATTGTATTGGAGTGTATGTATACTATTTCAGAATCAATATCAATTTAAAATAATCATATATAGTTATTATTTACACCATTATACCCATCCAAGTAAGGTGATGATGGATAACATATTACACCACGGCGTGGAGACGATATTCCGTATGAATGCACGCGTGATGATTTCATTTTCCGTTGGATGGATAGATGGTGAAATAGGGTTGTTTCATATTTATAATATCATATTAGTATATGAGTTATAATGATGTTGTTACCTCATAATTAAACAACTAAATAATATGATGTATAAGAAGAAATAAATTTGAATGAATCGGTAATAGATATTACCTCTTCTTCGACATGCCTCATTGAATCCTCCTCATAGGGCACATAAATTGGTCTTTGAAGAAGTCCAGGACCACTAGAATATTACTAGGTAAGTGTAGAAGAGAAAGTTTTAGGGTTTGGACGAGCTTGAACACTCAAAGTGGTGTGAGGATGAGAGGGAGGAGGTTCCCTTTTTTATGGGAGGAGAGGGGCACCTTAAAGAAAAATTTAAAAGAATATTTTCAAATAAAGTCATATTCAGTTTTTAATAGCTCAAAATTGATTTATTTAGAATATAAGGTGGGGATGGGTCTAAATCATCTCAACCAATTTGATTTAGACATGTTTAGTTTACTATTTTAACCTTATCATTTAGATTTAACTCTAAGTTTAATAATTTAACTTTTTCCATGTCTTCTTGTTTTCTTACACTATATGGTTTATAAAATTACTATAACTAGCCAAAAGAACCTCAAGTGGTTAATTATTAATATATATAACCTTATCTAAGTCATTTGGCCGAACCTTAGATTTTTAGGAATAAAATAACAATTAATAATATAATATTTGTTTTAAAAAACTATTTTATGTCAATGGTGACACTATTTGGTAATTGATTTTTGTAAAAATCATAACATCATGATTAGTTTGAAAAACATTAATTGAATTAATACTAACATGTCATATTAACCTAAAAAATTAGTGTAATTGGTAAAAAGTCTCAAATTACATTTATTTGGGTATTTATAACATCATTTATGTTAATATTTCATTAATAAGGTAATTACTGCATCATCATTGTTTCATGAATAAATTAACTTATTTAACGTATAAAAATTACAAATAAAATACAATTATGTAGGAAATTATTTTATATTTCTACTGAATATTTATAGTTGAGTTTATCTTATTTATTACCATATATTAAAAATGTTTTGGTTATTAAACTTTGATTTTAACTATTTTAACTCTTCTTTAAATAAAATAATATTTAATGTCGTAATCTAATCCAAGTGGAAAAAAATGGTCATATTTTATTCCTATGGTTATTTTTGTCGAATTAAACTTATTCAATAGAAATAGGACATGTGTTAGGGTAATAATAATACCATTTTAACTATTAATTACCCTATTTTCTTTTAATCGTGGTAAATAAAAGTGAAAAGTTACTATTCACCAAAAATTATTTTTTTCTTATTAAGCCACATTTTATGTTGATATTAACTGTGTCTCTCAGGTTTTCTAAATTCCACTCACAAAAGCGGTAAAATTAAGTTTTATATAAATTTTCAATAATCTCCAAGGAGGTATGTAAAAGATGATGAAAAGTTCAATAAAATTCTTATATATCTAAAATTATTATGAAATGACTCCAATTAATTAAATTGAAATTATATATGTATTATGTATCAATTTTTACCTAAAATAAATTTAAATAAAATAAATAATTATTTAAATAAAAAGTCGTTTTTTAAATAGTAACCCAGTGTTTTCACTATTCATAAAAATTTGAATGTTTTCAGAAAAATACCAAAAAATCACCCTAGACTAATTTCAATATTTCGAATCCAAAACTGAAGTCCATTTTAGAAGATAAAATTTTTAAAATTTCAAAAATTTGGTATTACTATAATGGCTAGTTTATATAATATTTTTATAACATATGGTTGTTTAGTGAAACTCGGTATTGCGTACAACACAGGCTATGGAGGAAGTTTTCTCTTGTGTGTAACGCAAGCCAATATAGTGTTGTGTGTAGTGAAAGATTCATAAAAATATATATTTCTCATAAAATATCGGGTGTTACATTCTACCCCCCTTAAAATTAATTTCTTCCTCGAATTCTGTCACTTTGTAACAAAACAGAACATGATACCCCTCCCTCTTCATATCCTCATGTTCCCATGTAGCTTCTTCTAATTGGCGGTTCCTCTATAAAAATTTCACCAAGTTAGTGGTCTTGTTCCGTAGGACTTTTTCGCTACAATCTAGAATCTCTATCGGCTATTCTTCATATCAATGATCTTTCTTCAAGGGTACAACATCTGAGCTGAGTACATGTGAAGGATCAGGTATGTACTTTCTCAGAAGAGATACATGGAACACATCATTAACTTGAGAGATATTTGGTGGAAGCTCCAATCAGTAAGCTACCTTCCCAACACTATCCAGTATTTCAAAAGGACCAATATACCTAGGGATCAACTTTCCCTTCTTTCCAAATCTCATTACTCTCTTCCAAGGATATATTAATAGGAACACGGTATCACCCACTTCAAACTCTAGGTCTTTTGTTCGGTAATCGTCACATCCTTTTTTTCGACTCTGAGCTGCTCTTTTGTGTTGTTGAATAGATCTGACCATTTCTACCATCTCATCACCAAGATCAGGTCCTAATAGCTTTCTTTCCCCAACTTCATCCCTTCAAGTTGGAGTTCTGTATTTCTTTCCATGGATAGCTTCATAAAGCGTCATCTAAATACTGGAGTGAACGCTATTATTATAAGAAAATGACATCAAAGTTAGGTGTTGATCCCAACCACCTTTGAAATCCATAGAGCAACCTCTTAACATATCTTCTAGAGTTTGAATTGTTCTCTCAGTCTAACCGTCTATCTGAGGATGATAAGCAGTTCTAAAACTCAACTATGTATCCGGAGTATGCTGAAGAATTCACCAAAACATTGAGGTAAACCTCGGATCCCGATCAGATATAATGGAATATGTTACTCCATGCAATCTCACCACTTCCTTCACCTATATCCTAGCAAGCTTATCCAGAGAGAAATCTTATCTAATAGCAATCAAGTGTGTCGACTTCGTAAGACCATCAACTATAACCCTGATGGAATTATTTCCTTTGGATATTTTTGGAAGTCTAGAGACAAAGTCCATAGTGATGTTTTCCCATTTCCATTATGGTATGGGTAATGGTTGTAACATCCCATTAGACTTCTATCCCTTAGCATTAACTTATTGACAAACAAAGCATAAAGAGACATATTCAGCAACATCTCTTTTCATTCCATACCACCATAAGTACTCTTTCAGGTCCTTATACATCTTCGTGATTCCAGGATGAATAGAGAATGAAGAACTATGAGCCTTATCCAGTAGCTCCTTATTTAATTCTGGGATGGGAGGAACAGAAACCCGATTCCTGAACCTTATTATCCCATTAGAATCAAGGTTGAATTCAGGAACATTTCTCACCTTCTTTTGTAACACTACATCTTCTTTATGTGCCTCGTTAATCATCACATGTATAGATGGTTGAACATTCATTTGAGAAAGATATGATTTTCCCCTTCCATTATAATACCAAGATCCATCCTTTGTAAATCCATAAATATTGGATCTTTTTTTATCCTCTTCACGGATAATATAGTATGGTATTGTTGACTTAATGCATCTGCCACCTTGTTTTCTTTCCCAGGGTGGTAATGAGTTGAGCAGTCGTTATCCTTAATCATCTCCAACCATCTTCTTTGGCACATATTACGCTTCTTTTGTGTGAAAATTTACTTTAAAAATTTATGATCAGTATAAATATCACACCTTTCACCATAAAGATAATGCCTCCATATCTTCAAATCAATGATTACCGCAGCTATCTCCAAATCATGAGTTGGGTAATTTTTCTCATGGATTTTCAAATGTCATGAGGCATAAGCTATCACCATATCATTTTGCATGAGAACACACCCTAGCCCCTTTTTGGATGCATCACTGTAGATCACAAACCTTTCTCCACTACAAGGCAGTGTGAGCACAGGTGCACTAGATAACCTTCTTTTTAACTCTTTGAAATTATCTTCACACTCCTCTGCCCAACCGAACATAACTCCTTTTTGAGTCAACCTGGTGAGTGGATTAGATAATCATGAAAAATCATTCAAAAAACATCGATAATATCCAGCCAAACCAAGAAAACTTCGGATCTCAGTTACGGATGTTGGTCTCGACCATCTTTCAAAAAAACTCTGTTTTTGCTAGATCCATGGATATTCACTCTTTTGAGATTGTATGACCAGAAAATGAAACTTTTTGAACCCAAAATTAACACTTGGTAAATTTGGCATAAAGATTCTCCTTTCTTAGGGTCTTTAATACCATTCTCAAGTGATCTTCATGTTCTTCCTTTCTCTTTGAATAGATAATAATATCGTCCATAAAGACTGCTAGAAACTGGTCAATATAGTCCCTAAAGACTCTATTCATTAGATCCATGAAGATAGCAAGGGAATTAGTAAGACCAAATGGCATCACTATAAATTCATATTGTCCATACCTTGTACAGAATGCCGTATTTGGTATATCCTATCTTTTTAACCTTAATTGATGATACCCTGAAAGAATATCAATCTTGGAAAATTATTGAGCTCCGCGTAGTTGGTCAAATAAGTCATCAATGTGTGGGAGAGGATATTTGTTCTTGATAGTGATCTTATTATGTTCTTGATAATCAGTGTAGAGTCTCATTGATCCATCTTTCTTCTTAACAAACAGAACAAGTGCTCCCCATGATGATGCACTAGGGCGTATGAATCCCTTATCATGATTCTTTTGGAGTTTCTTCTTCAATTCCTGCAACTCAATAGGGGCCATTCTATAAGGTGTCTTTGAAATGGGCATAGCACCAGGTATGAGTTCAATTGAAAACTCAACTTCACGATTTGGTGGAAGACTTGGCAATTCCTCTGGAAAGACATCATCAAACTCTCCTACAATGGGCATATTCTTAATAGTGAGTTTCTTTCCAACCATTTGAGATAAATAACCTTCATTTATTGGAATCAAGACCCATAAGTTTGATGAAATTTCCACTAGAAGGTTATATTTATCCTTGCATCGGTAGATGATCATAGATTGATAAGGAATATGAAATTTGACTTCCCTTCTTTGGAAATATATATGAGATCCATATAAGGAAATACAATACATTCCAAGAATCACATCATATTCCACTATAGGAAGGAGCACAAGATTTGAAGGAAGAAAATTTCCACAAACCTCAATCGGAGAAGAATTATAAACATTTGATGCGACTATTGTGCCATTAGGGGTTGTCACAACTAACTCAACATCTAATTGTTGAGGTAATATGGGGATACCCTTAGAAAATTCATCAGAAATAAAAGAGTGGGTGGATCCAAAATCAAATAAAATATTTTCTACTTTAGAGTGGATGGTAAGTGTATCTTTCACCACTTCTTTATCATACTCCATATCACTGATAGAAATTGCATGTTAATTTTCTTGGTCTTTAGCCTTAAGTGTTTTTTTAAATCGATCATCATCAAAAAACCATGGATTAGGGCATTGATTGACATAATTCCCCATTTCCTTGCACTTGTATCATTGAAGTGTAGGAGGTGCACTCTGTGTAGCCTTTTCTTTGTTCACATCACTAGACATCTTCTTCCCATCATTACATCATTCAAATGCCCGGTGACCTTTTTTTACACATTTGAAACATTTAATTGTCCCTTTAAGACAAGTCTCTCCATGTTTCTTTCCACACTTTGATCATAGTTGGAAAATCATATTATTTTTAGTGTGCTCTATATATTTTTCATTGAATTCCATTTTCCTATTCTTATCAAACGCATATGATTGATGGGTTACTCCAATATCCATCTCAACCTTGAGAGCACATCGAATGATTTCCTCGTAGCAATTGAATTCCCTTATGGCTAACCCCCTTCAAAGACTTGTTTTTAAACCACTAAAGAATCAATCGATCTTACTCTGAGGTTGGATAATAATCCCAGAAGTGTACCTTGCAAGTCTTGTAAAATTTTCTTCGTAGGTACCAATAGATTCATCATCCTTTTTCCTTAGTTCAAGAAACCCCTTCTCCATCGTTGTTTGAAGAATATGATGGAATTACTTATTGAAAAATAAGTTATTGAGCTCGTCCCATTCCATGGACTCAATTTCATCTCTTGTCCATGTATTCTTTACAAGATTCCACCATTGATCAACTTCACCTTCCAAACGATATACTGCTAAGATGACGTTATCATGCTCAGAACATTGAAGAATAGAAAATATCTTTTCAGTGGTACACATCCATTGTTCAGCCACTAATGGTTCAGTAGACCCGCTGAATGAGGGTTGACTCTTCCTCATAATGGATTCAATAGAATTTTTCTCCTTCCTTTGCTCGTTTTGAAGTCCTTCATGATTCATTTCTTGAGAAATTTGTGTGATCATGTCCACATGATTTTTCATTCCATCTCCCAAAACATTTGGTTTCTCAGGGGGACAATCATTGCATTTCCCATCGCATTCAGCATTAACACGGTTCCTTCTGGTTCCAGCCATTGACTAAAAACAATAAGAATAGTTTGAAAAACACTAATCATAATATTAAAACCACATAATAAAGAATAAAATTTCATGCTTTAGGTCTTATCATAGGTTATTCATGGACATTTCTAAACCTCTAAGATTTTGTGCTATGATTAGACTTATTCTTAGGGTTCTTACTAAGGATTTCACATCCCAGTTTCCAAAGGTTGACTATAACTTTACTCTGATAGCAACTATTATGACCCATAAATTTTATACATTTTTATTAGTTCAAAATTGAAGAACACTTATTACAACATATTACAAAACCATGAAAGGACTGTATAGGTATATTGTCTTTAGAAATAGGTAAATATAAACAATTGATTCATAAATCATCAATGTTGTCTCCCTTTTATTTTATCATATCTATAATCCCTTTTGGGATATAATACTTAATACCCTTCTTCCTGACCTGGTGAAAAGAAAAAATACAAATGGGTGATCTCAAATGCTCAGTAAGGGTAAACAAATGAAATATCAATCATATCATAAGAACATAATATTTTGAAAATCATAACCTGCAAAAGATATCATAATATCATAACATGGGATAATTCATGGTAGTGCAATGTAAATCCCAATAATCATAACATGAATCTTTGTGCCATACACACATAATCATATAGAATCATTACTTAGTAGTCATGACTCATTTCCAAGACTATCCATGTAGAAAAAGTCTATTTCTTTACCGAGTTCACTCCTCGTTTCAGTCCTGTATCACGGAATTGGATTAACCAGCCGTTCCAGCCATGTCTATCTCATGAGATATAAATCATTACCCATTAAATTGGAGGGAGATATATCTCCCAACCATCTCATAATGATACCATTCTTATGTGTTCCACAAGATCATAAATCATACATCATAACATAACCCATGTAATAAAAATGATATTCTTAAACATCATTCCATCATAAGATAAATCATATAAGATAAAAAGACAACATAAAAATAACTCCATGATAATCAAATCAATATAAAAATATGTATATAAATATAAACCTATATTATCTTAGATGGAAAATAATATTGATAATACACTTGAACTCCATTTATGGGGAAAATATCTTTTCTACTTCAAAAATTTTTCCTTTCTTAACATGTCATAAAATTTTAAACTAAGATAAGTTAATAAAAAATAAACATGAAAAAATGTAAAGGAAGCGTCATGTAAAAAAATTTCTACAAATCCATTCATGTCGTATATGTTAATGAAGAACATTTTTCTCGTACTTTGGCCGGAAAAGTCAAAAAACTACCTCGTACTAAAATTGACAAATGATTACTTTCATATCATTTACTAAAAACTCACCGAAGGGTAAAATTGGATTTAAATAATTGTATGAGGATAGAAATATTATTACATATTGTGGAAACATGGATGTGGATGATAAATATTCCCCAGTAAATTCCGAAGTATAAACAATCTCAGATAAAAATAAGATTGTGAGATTTTCCCTTACATTAGGTACAATTTACTTCGTATGTGTCAGAACCTCCTATATAATGATTTAAATAATGTCATTGACTTATTCCAGAATCATACTCATTGTTATGATATCATATATGGTCATATTCTTAGCTTCTTATTTGTAATATTTCATTGCTACTTGTTATTCGGGTGTTTATAGCTTTTTTTGTTCATATGCGTGTTTTGTAGAATATATTATTATTCTTCTTTTTTTAGGTTATAGATGCATAATTTGCAGAATATATATCATATTTATTCATTCAATTCATTTATATAATCATTATTCAATGAAGATCATGTAGAATGAGTCACATCACATCGTGGAGACGGTAGGTCGTACGTACGCATGAGCCATGATATCGTTCCCATGATAATGGAATTATATTGGAGTGTATGTATACTATTTCAGAATAAATATCACATTACAATAATCATATATAGTTATTCCATACACCATTATACCCATCCATGTAATGTGAGGATTGAAAACAAATTACACCACGGCGTGAAGATGGTATTCCGTACATACGCACGCGCGTTTATTTCATTTTCCATAGGATGGATAAAAGATGAAATAGGTATGTTTCATATTTATAATAACATATAATTATATGGGTGATAATTATGTTATTACTACATAATTAAACAACTAAATAAGAGGAAGTAGAAGAAGAAATAAATTTTAAATAATCGGTAACGGATATTACCTCATCTTCGACACGCCTCTTTGAAACCAACTCTTAGAGCACTAAAATTAGTTTTGAAGAAGTCAAAAACCTCTTGAATATTACTAGGGATGTGTAGGATAGAAATTTACAGGGGTTTCCCAAGCTTGAAGGATCATAGTGGTGTGAGGAGGAGAGGGAGGAGGTCCCCTTTTATAAGGGAGGAGAGGGGCACCATAGGAAAAACTTAAAATTTTATTTTTTTAATAAAGTAATATTCAGTATTTAATATCTCCAAATTGTTTTATTTCTATGATAAGGTGGGTATGGGTCTAAATAATCTCAACCAATGTGATTTAGACAGGTTTAGGTTACTATTGTAACATTATCATTTAGATTTAACTCTAAGTTAACTAATTTAACTTTTACCGTGTCTTCTTGTTTTCTTACACTAAATGGTTAATAAAATTACAATAACACGCTAAACGAACCCCAAGTGGATAATTATTAATATATATAACCTTATCTAAGTCATTAGTCCAACCCTTATATTTTTAAGAATAAAATAACAATTAATAATATAATATTTGTTTAAAAAAACTATTTTATGTCAATTTTGACAATATTTGGTAATTGATTTTTGTGAAAATCATAACTTCATGATTGGTTCGAACAAAGTTAATTGAATCAATACTAAAATTTATTATTAACCTAAAAAATGATATAAATTTGTAAAAAGTTTCAAATTATATTTATTTGGTTATTTATAACATCATTTATGTTAATATTTCATTAATAAGGTAATTACTGCATCATCATTGTGTCACAAATAAATTAATTTATTCAATGCCTAAAAATTACAAATAAAATACTAATATTTAGGAAATATATTTTTCTTTCTAATGAATATTTATAGTATAATTTATCTTATTTGTAACCATATATTAAAAAATGTTTAGTTATTAAACATTGATTTTAACTATTTTAACTCTTCATTAAATAAAATAATTTTAAATGTCCTAATCTAATCCAAGTGGACCTAAATGGTTATATTTTATTCCTAAGGCTGTTTTTGGTCGAATTATACTTATCCAATAGAATTAGGACATCTGTAAGGGTAATAATATTATCATTTTTACCATTAATTACCCGATTTACTTTTAACAGTGGTAAATAAAAGTAAAACGTTACTATTCACCAAAAATTATTTTTATCTTATTGAACCACATTTTACTCCTTGATATTAACCGTGTATCTTGGAGTTTTTAAATTCCACTCACAGAGGTGGTAAAATTATGTTCTGTGTAAATTTCCAAAAAGCTCCTAGGAGGTAGGTAAAAGACGGTGAAAAGTTCAATAAAATTTTTATATATCTAAAATTATTATAAAATGACTCCAATGAATTACATTGAACTTATATCAGTATAATGTATCAAATTTTTACCTAAAATAAATTTAAATAAAATTAAAAAATTTAAATAAAAAGTCGGTTTTTAAATAGTAACCCAGTGTTTTCACTATTCATAAAAATTAAATGTTTTCAAAAAAATACCCAAAATTTATGAAAAGACCCGTAAAAATCAAGGGAAATTTTATATTGATTTTCTCTTGTATTTTACAAGAACTCAGTTTTTGACGGCACCTGCTTCCGAGGCCCGATGTGCCCGGAATCATTTTATGAAGTTTAGCTCGGGTACGTTCAGTAAACGAACGAGTGGGTTTTCCTAACTTTTGAACTGGTGCTCGGAATCAAAATCTAAGGACACCGATGGAATCGCTGCGCCGATAATTGATTAGGAACACCTTTTCCAGAGTTGCGTTTCCTCAGGTGTGTTTTTTTTAATTTTTGGGTTAAGTATATGAATAAAATAAAATGGTGCAACCAATTTTATTTCATTTAAAGTTCTTTAACCTAAGCTAAATGGTTGAAATGGAACCCACTATATCCTACTCCACTAGGTAGGATATTTGTGGGGTGGGGCCCACATGAGCCCCACCTTTTCAACTTCCTCAAAACTCCCCACCTTTAATTAGGCAACACACCCACACCCCCCTTTAATTGAGAGTCAACTCTTACCCTTAACTTAATGATTAAATGCCTCATTAATTTGGGCGGTTTAAACTTCTCAATTAATTCAATTAATTGATTGATTCAAATTTTTAATTTCAAAACATTTAGCTTGTCTGTTAATAAAATAAGACAAGTCTTATTTTATTAAAGGGGTTCGTTGTGTGAGAGGGCTGGGGAGAAATCACTCAAAGCCTGGAAGCACTCCTTCCTTGATGAAGAACGCGAATAACGTGAAAAACGCCAACCTCTGACGAAGGTCGAAAAGAACGCCAGATCCTCGGAGATTGACGACGCGATGCCGACGAATCTTTTCTCCATGACACGACGATCCTCCTTCTGTGACACCTTCTTCCGCGACGTGCAATTCCATGACGAACCTTCGTTCAACTTTTTCATCGAGGTAGGATGATTATTTCTTTTTGTTCTTGAATACTTTCTTCCCTATTTATCGTCCCTTTTGAGCCACCTGATATTGCAAAAACGGGAGGAGGTTGGACCGCATGAACACGGCCGACCCTCCTCCCCCCTTGATTGTTGAATTTTTTGCGGCACAAACAAGTCAGCGCGGTGTCGGTGCACCACGCGGAAAATAATAAAGTTTGGGCGAAGAAGCGCAGCGTCATCTCAACGCGTCGTTGAAGTCGAACAAGCCACGATGCCGTCGCGCTGCACCGAAGAACCTGGAAGAGACTGCGGCCAGAGCGGGGCCACGGCGGAGGGACTCGGCGCCGTCGCGCCGCGCTGGACGGACCAAGGCCGCGGACTTAGGCAGTGGAGGAGCAGAGAGTGGCGGCCGGATTCCGGCCACCGGCGCCGGAGCAGGAGGGCGGGACCGCGGGGTCCCGCGACAGCAGCACGGTCGTCTAGCCGGGCCAGCCGGTCACCAAGAATGTCGGGGTTCGTAACCCCCGGCTGTACGACAGGAGCGTCCCCCCACATGGGGGCCGCGGTGACACGAATAGGCGGGGGGCAGCGCCCCCCCCCCCCCCCCCCCCCCCACAAACACACCTTCCGCTCGGCCATTACGGCCGAGCCGCCCAGCCACGCCGGCCAGGCCGAGTGCGCCAGGCCGGGCCGAGAAGTGACCAGACCAACCGGGCCCTCGGAGATGGTCGTTTCGGTATATTATACTCAAGGTTTCGGAGAACATTGAGTACGGCCGAGTTGGTACGGATACGAAACCAACCGGGCCCTCAGAGCAGAAACACTTATTTCTTGAGCTCCGGACGTTTGATTGACCTGCCATTAGCTTTGTTGGATTCCTCTTGATGAGATGGAACTTTTGGCATACTTCACCTGAGTTTTGATTGCAGTTGGATAGTGGCCGGGTTGGATTGTACCCGATATCCAACCGGGCCCCTAGAACGGAAAAGCTGATAACTTTCAGACCAGATGTCCGTTTGGCGAACCATCAGTGGCGTTGGTGATCACACTGCGAAACAGTCCCTATGACGAGGATAGTAACTCACAGACCGGACACGAAACCATCAGTGGTGTTGGTGATCACACTGAGCATACCCTATGAGAGTTCGGGGTACAGTTGAGATATGGCCGGGTTGGTTCGCACACGAAACCAACTGGGCCCCTAGGACGAAAAGGATAGTAACTCACAGACCGGACGTCTGATTGACGCACCGTATATTGCGTTGAGGCCCCTATGACGAGGCGGTCCATTGAGATACTTCTTCATTGGACTTTGTCATGCGTGGAGTATCAACCAGTAGCTCGTGGAGCGGACCCTCTCGGTGACGAGCATGCAGAGTACGAAGACCGTGTAGTCGGCTGAGACCTGACGACTTCTTAACCGACCCTACTTGGAGTGAGTCGACTAGCCCAGTGGATGGAGCAATAGTTTTTTTGGGTGCAGACCCATGGCAGATGGAGCACTACTCAGTTTGGGTGCAGACCCGTAGTACTCATCCGGAGATTACCTCTGCAGGCTATTAGTGGGGATGCACTACTGTGTTTGGGTGTCATACCCCGGCGGGAAGAACTACTATGTTTGGGTGGCTGACCTGCGGTACTCGATAGGAGGAGTACCTCAGCAGTCTTAGGTTAGTGAGCAGTACCTCGGAGTCATGACATGATCACTGTACACTCCAGAGACGGGGCTCTTCAGCAGTTACAGTTTCGATAATGAAAATCCTAGTTTGAGCTGAGTCTTTGACCTTTGTGTTTATCTCATGATTGAGATGGGTCACTTGATAACTTAGGTATATGTATGGGCATATACCTGGGTAGAGGATATCCGTTGATTTCATAACCTTTGTGTTTCCTTATGATTGAGATGGATTACTTGCTAACTTAGGTACAAGTATGTGATTATACCGAAGTAAGGGTTATCTGTTGAGATCCTTCTTTTTGGTTGTCCTTGTTGGATTTAGTGGGACCATGAGGGTCTCGGGGGCCCTAATGAGTATCCTATACTCACCCCTACACGGGATATGCCCGCACCTCATTGTGTTGGTTGCAGACGTCGGGCAGCACTGACAGAGGCCGAGTGTTCGAGGACTGGATGGTACCCAGAGGTGGACCTCTCGACGGGTCAGTATCCGGAGGTGGTGGACTTCATGATGAGATGAAACTCGGAGAAGGTTGATGGTGAAGAGCGTTGTGGAGGCTAGCTGTACCTACCCTTCAGGTAGGATCCGTGGTGGACAATCCAGGAGTTGCACTATCTGTACCAACCCTTTAGGTAGGATCCGTGGTGGACGATCCAGGAGCTGCGCTATCTGCACCTACCCTTCAGGTATGATCTAAGGAGGAAAACCGAGGAGCTACTTCCATTCTTCCAGCTGTTGTCTTTTTTTGTTGTAATTTTTGTTCAGTTGTAGCTGTACTTTTGATTGGGTTTGTATTCTGGACCATTTAATTTTTCAGCACTTCCTTTTGTACTGAGTGTATTACTTCCGCTTGAACACTATGATGTTTTTTTTCTTTTATAAAGGCAATGCCTTCCCAGTTATCAGGTTTTACGCCTTTGGTGCTAGTCACCAGCCCCTGGCCTATGGAAGGCGGGCTTGGGGTAGTCACGGCACGGTTCCCAAGGACGGTTCATGACAATTAAAGCTAGGATACTTTCGATATTCCAAATCCAAAAATGAAGTCCATTTTGAAAGATAAAATTTATAAAATTTCAAAAATCTGGTATTATTCTAACGGCTAGTTTATATTATATTTTAATAACATATTGTTTTTTACTGAAACTCGGTATTACGTACAACACAAGCTATCGAGGAAGGTCACTCTTGCGTGTAACGCAAGCCAAGATAGTTTTGTGTGTAGTGAAAGATTCATAAAAAAAAATATTTCTCATAAAATATCGGGTGATACAAATTGAGTCTTTAAAAACCCTACTAGAACTACATTCGGTCAAGATCCACAAATCCTGGAGAGAAAAGAGCTGAAAAACTCCCAAACAGATGAATTTAACTTGGGTGTAGGTATGGTCACGATGTATACCCCTTAGTCATGATTTTTAGGCCATACTGGATGTGTATGCCAAAAAAACCATATCCTTGTTTTGAAAATCCCAAATTTAACCGCTACATGATGTGTACCTCATGTACATGATGTTTACTAGATCACAACATGATCTCTCCATTCACAACGTGTATCTAGCTCTTGGTACACGATGTGTACCTCAGGTACACAACATGTATCTATTCTATATCCTACAGCAAACCCGGAAAATCACATCTAAGGATTTTAAAACCACAAGGGAACATAGAAAAAGGAGAAACAAACATGATAAAGGTAATGTGATTCTAGACTTTTTGGTATCATGAAATATAATGTCTCCATGGTTTCTAGAGTGCCTATTCTTTTTGTGAGTATGAACTCAATAGAATACCACCAATGATTTCAACAATTAATATCTATACATATACTAGTATATTTAAGTGAGATAACAATAAAAAAATAACCCCATCCAATTTTATCAAATCATTCATGACCAGATACGGGTAATCCTTTATAAGTTTCAGCCTATTATTTAGTGGAATGATACATACAGTATCGAGAATACTAGAAGTTTCCACAATCTTTACCTTAATTTAATATCATTTATAACCACATAGCAATCCATAAATCGGAATCATTCTATGTCAACCATGAAACCCCAACATCACATCTACAAATCAAATCTCAAGTCCCATGGGCATCCAAAAACATTATTACCACTAGCTTAGAATCCCAAACAAACCACACATATTTGATCAGAAAAATTCTTCTCTCAAGTGGTATATATAACCATATGTTTCCAAATATGGTGTATCCATCCAACCCATCAATGGTGAATAGAATCACCCCAAATAAAGTCGAAATACAATATATAATACCCATGATGAGTGGTCAAAACCACCTCATAGGCCCTATAATGTGATTACATGGCCCTAGTGGCCTCCACCCCATGGTGAATGGATATCAGAATCCCTAAGTATTCACCTTTAAAAAACAATGTTACCACCTATATAAATGTTCAACACTATCCACATCACACCAGCAGACCACATTAATCATCTCAGCCCATATAACCCTATCCACTGCACATGGTATAGTTCCCATTATTTTTCACATGATGCTAAACTTAAGTATCTCATAAAAATAATAAATACTTTTCTGAATCCTTTTAAAACCACAAATACACAACCAAACCCTTATCAATTTATCACATGAAATATGGGTCACATATAATGTATGCAATATTTAGGAACCAACAACCTGGAGTTAGATAAAATCATCTTTTCATGAAACTCTGTTCGATCTGACACTAAAAAGATGAAATCTATAATATAAAAAAACCCAATTTAGGGAATAAATAATTAAAAATAATGCTTAATTAATAGAAATTAGAAAAAATTACCGAACTATAGATATATTTAGTAAAAATTTATCTCTATGAATGATGGCTTGATGAAATTTCAAGAATCATCGAAGTACATAAATGTATATAGGAAGAGGAATGAGAGAAAAACATAGGGCATATCCTCTATGTACTAGTTGATAAATCCATAAATCCACTTGTATGATCAAATTTTGACCAAATTAATTCAAAATAAAAAATTAATAACAATGGAAAAAATTTCATCAAACATTGTTTTCGATACACTACGGTCCTTATGTGTTAAAAGGCCTTCAACACAGAATAAAATTATTAACTATTCAAAGTCTTTTAAAAATTAAGGACATGGACAACTAAAATCATGAATGCCATATTTTTTATTTATTTTGGATAATCACCTTTTAATGTGTGAGGGAGAACTTTACATGACCCATAATATGAGATGCAGATAACCTCATACATGACCCTTGAAGGACCAGGATAATTACACCACCAGAGATAGCCACCCAAAAAATATATAATTTTTTAACGCTCCCACACTATCCAAGACAGCATATAAAGCAATGCCACGTGCTAAGAATTGTTCCTGGTCCTAATGGAAGAAGCCATTCCCTTTCAAATGTTCAAATCTGGTAGCCCTGTAAGTTGGTAGAAGTAGGCCTTGTACCCCCATTGATCTCTATCGTATGAAATCCTTTTTTAAGGCTGTCAAACATGCAATCAATCTCCCCCCACAAAGTGACCTGCCGTGCTCAAACTATTTGCCACCATGCCAGCCACATGCTTGTGCCCTCACCTCATCACGTCACCCACATAACCCTCTACCACTGATCCTTCAACCGCTGACCCCTCCAAACTTCATAATCTTACCTCCTACCAACGAATCATATTCGTCTCGCTTTCTAGTACCCCCGCCTCATTAGTTGTCGCACAAAAATCCTTCAACCGCATGTAATATGCCTCACCCCCTCCTATCGGTATGACATATTCTCTTACTGTTGGGTCTGTACCCTGACCATCATGACTCCCCCACCTATCAGTCCATCTGACACTTGTATTACCATGGGAAGAAATCCCCTACCCTAATAAATGGGGCACTTCAAGGATTAGGTCCCGAGCTAAAGGAAGAATTATGTGGTGAATGTTTCCCTCTACTGAATCCCCAATACATAAGGAAATAGACTTTACATATCAAATTAAGTTGAAATAATTTATTATTTTTAACTCTACATATATAGAATGTCCATTACATTCCATGGGGACCAATTCTAGACTTTGTGAAATTTCACATCACAGGGGTAACTTGGAGTTACCCTTACATATCACCCAAGGATACATTTACATAACAAAAATTTGATTTTTTATATTAGAGTTAAATTTTATGTATGAAAAGGTTTCCAACACTTATATACTTTGCATAAAAATGAGGAGTCCTTTGAATGGGGAACCCATATATAAGAGTAACTTCTACACATTCTGAAACAAAACTAATTTTCCATAACCCTTCATAGGGTTATAGTTATGTATCATAATTAGACATATTTTTAATAAACTATGACCTTTACATATGAAAAATCTTACAAATATTAAAATGGATCTTACATAAGGATGTTTTTTGACAGCCCATAAATTCACTACAACTAAAAAATATATCCAAATTCATCTAAATACATTTCTAAAGATCAAATTTCTACAAATCATACAAAATATTCACTCACATCCCACATAACGCTTCCAAAAAAACATGTTGCAATATTTTATAATACTTTAACCCTCTATAATAGGAAACATCTCAATTCTCATTCCCTGATCTATACCAACACCCTTGACCTCTCGACAAGGTTTAAACTCACAAGGTTTATTTGTGATATAACCCAATTACTACTCACAAATACATAAAAATTACAATTATGGTACTTGTTTGAGACTTTAAAATATCATAAGAAGAAATTCATAGAGATAAAACCTTTCAGTTAAAAAATGTTGTCCACTTCGTCAAGTTTACCATTCCAAAATTATAATTTTTTTTATTTTCAAACGCTTTATAGTTTATTTGATTAAAAATTAATAGAATGACCATATCATTTTATATATGGTGACTAGACTAAAAGTATTATCCAAATCAAAACCCTTAATTTTGAGAGTGTTATTTATATACAAAATGACATTTTTTCCATGCAAATTATCCTTTATCATTGAATATAATTATAAGAAGACAATTTTTCCCTATCATATTTTCTTCATTGGGACACGAAACCAATTCCCCACGATCATTATTAATAATTTGATTGATTTGTTTCACTATTTCTACTTTCCAATCCTCATGGTCTGAAACTATATCACAATATTTTGGTTTAACTTGAGAAATAATTTGGTTTGATTTGAATTGCTCAGACTTGAATGATTTTAATTTTTTTTATATCTTAAAGGATTTTTTTCCTGTCCATATACTATTTATTTCATGATAATTTGGTTTCACCGTTCTTGAGTATTTCCTCATCACTTAATATTTTTGAATTATTAAGAGATTTTTCAAAATCCCCCTATGAATTTGGAATAGTATGATGTTTTTCAATCTTTTCTCTCAGATCATAATCAAATACATCATTAAAATGAAATGATGTTTGTGATGTATTTTTTTATAACACAATTATATAAATTATATAAATTATTTTACATAGATTTTTTTTATAACATTGGTAACTCCTTCCACTATGCGTGTGTCTAAAAAATATTCCCTCATTGGCTCTCTAATAAAAATATCCCATTTTTTCCCTTAACCTTGATGTAATAAGTGATTTTGAATACCTTTATGCTCCTAAATAATGCATTCCTTCCATAATATAACTTATAAGACTTATTTTTTGAGCACTGTAAATGTAGGTAATGATTTAAAATATAGACATCCATAGTGGTGGCTTGTATCCAAATGTATTTCAAAGTACCATGATCCAGAAACCTTATTTTTATCATGTTTTTTTCTTTATTAACTTTTATTTCATACTTCTTTTTTGGGGGTCTGTATAGAGAACTATATCCATTATTTATTAAATGATATTCAAGCTGTATGTGAAAGACATAATTTTTTATATGTATCCACTCTTGGACAAAAAAATTTTGATAGTATAACCCAATTTACTCTTATAAATTATATAAATGTGATTGATACTCTCAATCACTTTAGTTTTACTCTACATAAAATATATAAGAGTCATATGACTGAAATCAACATAAAATTTCATGAAAATTCTATCTCTGTTGATTGAAATTATTCTCAATGGTATGTATACATCTAAGAGTACCAACTCAAGAGGATTATTTATCAGGATCCCAGTTGGCTTGTAATTCTTATTAAAATTTTGGCTACTATGACATGTTTCATATGTGTTGATCCTCTGATAATGTTTCTTTGGTATGTTCTTTATAGATTCATGTTTTATAAGATTATCCATGTGCTTTTTCCCCAAATATCTATGTTTATTGTAACATAATGAAATTTAATCTTTTATAATCATGAAAATAGTATTTTTATTGGAAATGGGAAAATGTTTGAATATTTTTATCCATCCCGTCATTAATATTGTGGAATCCTTTAATAAAATTATCAAACATTACCACTTGAAAACAATCACCCTAGTTCATAATGTTATACAATACTTCATAAATTGTTTTTCAACCTATCTATTAAGAGAACGTTACTATATTTATTATTACCAATATTGGAGAATCAAAATCCTTTAACTTTGAGTAATCCATCATTACTAAAAGTACAACTTCCTCTATCATATATTTGGATGTATTTAAACTGATTATTATTTTCATCATAATGGGATGAAAACGAACTATTGAAAATCCAAGTCTTCTCCCACTTTTCATCTTTATAAGTAACCACACCCACAATTTATTTTTCTTGACGATACCTCCTATTTATATATTTATAACATTCATTTCACTATAATTTATCTGGTAGTATTGTGAGAAAAATTTTGGTAGTGTGTCTAGGTAGATCACACCTCCCACCGATTTCTTCAAGAGTGTCAAAAGAATTTTTTTAGTTTTAACTTTTCTTTTGGATATTGTCTCAACTATCCCCTTACATATTCAAATTGAATCCCCCTTAATTAATGACTTCCCATTGATTAGGAAAGTGACATTTTTTACAAAAACAAATATACTTTTTGTCCGTAGACTCCGAAACACCACTATCTTCCTTAAAATAAAATTATTTTTAGATAATAGAAGGATTCACCAAAATCTAGTCATTTTTTATTATTTTGATTTGGAATTCACTGCTTGTTTTGAAAATTCTAATTCCTAGAATCCTTTTATTTTACCATGATAATTATTTTAGGATTATCCTCAATATTCTTCTTTTCCCACTCTTTATTACTTCTATAAGTTTCAAAACCATCATTATATTTCTAAATTTGTGATTTTCCCTTCGTGGGTGATGTAACCACTTACTCTCCCATATTTTTTCTATTTACACTACTTATATTTTTCACATGAGTGTCTAAAAAGATATATTACCCTTACATGGGATTATAAAAATGTTTATTTTTTGTATCAATAACATTCTAAAATATTATAGTGTTTTCAACAAATTCATTAAAAGAATTTTAGAATTCATGGTGAGTTCTCATAAATGAATTTTTAGCATCCAGAATCATCACCTCAAGATTATTTACTTCTTCATTTTTTATAATTAGAGTCACTGTAGTAATCTCAATCACATTAACCATGGAATATAGGATTTAATATTGATCACCCATATATTTTATAATCTTCGCTTACCTCCAGTAAATTTCATTATCTTTTGATTCAACTAGAGACATTATCAATGATTCACTATTTTAATTCAATGATTTTACTTATGCTTCAATATTTTTGTTTTCCCTCAGGAACACTGAATGTTTCATTCATAAATGTAACTCCTTTGATGTTTCATCATATTGCATTGTTGTCTCATATGTCCCCTTATTCTTATTCTTCTTTACCCAAATAATCATTTGGAATTTAAATCAATTTTCACTTCATCCTTAGAGTCCAATTAAACTCTTTCATCTTCTATATCTTGCAATGTGGAATCCTGATTTTAGTGAAAGGAATTATTAATTAATATGGTATAATTTCCCTTCCCATCATATTACTTTCTTCTTTCTAACCACATTCCCCAATGGTTAGCCATATTTATTATCCTTATGACCGATCATCATTATTATATGATTATTTATTCTCTGGGAACCCAATTGAAAATTATTAAAAATTTAAAAAATTTAATATCATGCTTGAATTTTTCCATTTTTAGGCTATACTTATCTCATTCCTTCAGATAATAATGATATGGATTCCTTAAATTATATAGTAGTATCTTCATCTTCATATTCGTCATCATGATACTTATTTGGATCAATTTTTGAAGTATATTTTATATTTATAAAATGAATACACTTTATAGATTTTCATTTTATCATTAAAGATGACCCACATATTCTCTTGTAATATGACAAAACATTTTTTTTGTTTTTCATGGTCCACACATATAAGTTTTTATTCTATGAGGAATAAATTTATTCATCCCATGTAAGATTGTAGAATTCATAGAGGTGTGTATTTGTTTAAATTTGGATATCAATATCTTATTTTTGGTTAATGAATTGTTTTTATGGAGTATAAAGGTCCTTGAGGGTGTGATAGTGGTTTGGGAAACTAAATTAAGGGAAAAATATACCAACCTATACAAGGTGCATGGTTGGCGCACAATTAAGTAAATAATGCGACCATCCCATAAAAACCGTGAAACATGAAAAAGAGGCATTCCGAATAGTTGGCACACATTTTCATAACCATAAATGGAATACTAGGTAATCATGAGTCTCAAACTCCCTTATATAGTGGTCTATTCATGATTTTTGAATGGTTTTCCAAATCCCACAGGTAAACCATGCAACCCTTAAAATGTTGAAAAATTTACGGTTTTTCCAGCTTGGTGTTTTTTTATCTCACCCAATTTTCTCTACTTTTCCCTTACATGTATCCTTAGTGATGAAAAAAACCTCATGGTATCCCAAGGATCAATATCCCTCATTTTGAGGCTATTTGGATTACTATTTATTATAGATCGAAGATCCAAAGAAGTCTAATCCTCTCCACTCTTCTCCTTTATAGATCAGTGCTAGAATCTTGGAAAATCATATTTTGAAGCCCTAAACCTTCTTTTTATAGTGGAATAATGGTTAGGGTTTTAAGGGGTTCTTGAATTTGGATCTAAGGATATGGCAAGGAGTGTTTTCATCATCACATTCGAGGTAGGTGGGATACAGGTTATACAGTATAGCTTAAAATGTGAATTCGTGTATGGGTGTTATGTTCGTGGTTCCATCTTATTCTTCATTAAATCATTTCAGGATATTTGGTAAAATGAAAATCTAAATAATTAGCTGAACCCCTTATGATCCCCATGGGATGCATAGAGGATGATTTTTCTGATTTTGGGCAACCCATGGGGTGTTCCAACATTCCCAGACCGAGAAATTAATGAGGTTATATGTATGATCGACATGTGATAACACAAACCACTTGTAGAACATATTAATAAGTTTAGTTGTGTTGAAAATTAAATATTGGTGGTTGTATCTAGATATGGATAATTTCTTAAGGGGTTATTTTTCTTGACATGAAAATGCGTTTAAAGGGATTAATGTGAATGTGCCAAATGAATTGTAATTTTTACATGAAATGCATAAGGGGGTTAATATATGGGAAATAATGAATGGATTAAGTGAGTTAACATATGATAATTTTTGAATATGTAAAATTGGATGATGTGTGGAAACTAGAGAATATTCATAATGAGTTTAATCACATGAAATGGGAATTGGGAAAAAAACATAATGTAATCTAAAATGCAATGTGTTATTAAGTTATGGTATGATGTTTATTTCTATGTTTATTTTATGTAATTTGATGGGTATGTGTGCAGATTTTGAATCGTTTGTGACATGGTATGTGGTTAGTGTATATATATATATATATTCAAAAAAAGAATGTGTACATGTATTGGTAGTGAGGGGTATGGAATCAGGTTCTACTACCATGGGTCAAGTTTGGATAAGGATCTAAATTCCACACCACAATGAATGAGTTTTGGAAGATGATAGAACTCTATTACTATAATGGTTTTATTCCTCCCAGAATGAGGCTTCATTTTAAAAAAAATGTGTTAATTGTGATGTTTTTTCCAAATTAAGATAATGATATGAATTATTCTATTATTCATAGGGATGAATGATTTTAACCCCTATGTGAATGATGTAAATACCTAACCAATGGAATACATTCTGGTTATGAAGTATGTAATAAAGAAGATGTAAGTGACGAATTTTTTACTAAGTCAACAAACGATTAATGTAGTGATTCTTAACTATTGTCACCTGAGCTATATTTTATCTAAATATTACTTATTTAGAACAGTGAAGCTATATATATTTAGATAGGATATTATGTATACATCATTGGTTTTGGCATTCTAAGTTGTATTCACACTATGCTCAGCCTGCTATTGTGTACCCGGGCAGATTTAATGCTTGTTGGTCAGGATAAGAGCTAAGGCCCCATGCTTGAGAGTTGACGTGATATATGTATTTACATGGATGAGGTTCCAAAAATAGAGTCAAGACTATTATTGGGATTCCACTGTTTTAATTTATTTTATATTTTTTCACTTTTTTTTGTTATCATGACATGACATAGTTACAATTTTCTATAGTTTGTATCCAGATATGGGTGGTTGGTTTTTGTTCATATTCATTCAGTATTGCATATTGTTTCTACTGTTTAAATTGGTATATTCTTTGGTTTACACTGGTAAGAGGGTATAGTCTCCCCCTGTGTCTTATTATAGCCTCACCACTAGCCAACAACCTCTGGCCTATAGGGAGGTTCACTTGAGGTCATGTGATGACCTAGCTCAGAGCACCATTTAGTGTATTTTTCTATGGGAAAAATAATAATTTCTATAGGATTAGTTATTTTGGGGACTTATTATTTGGAATGGTAAAAGATATATTATAATGTTTTTGGCATTGGAAAGGAGGCCATGCATCAGAGTACTTAACCCAGGTACAAAGGACAATTGAAGTCACCTATAGTGGGAATTATTGTTTTTGATGTGTGTTGTTACATTTAATGATATTTCACCACTAGGTGATGTAATTGTCTTTTGATGTGACTATTTTTTGACATTTTTTTCATGGATGAAATGAAATGAGGTTGTGTATTCATGAATCAATTTAGGCACTTATGGATATATGTGAAGTGGATCATGATAGGCACACACGAGATGGGTGTGTGGAGTTTGAAAGGTAGGATGCATATGGACATCTTGAAAATTTGAAGAAAATGGAATCTCATAAAGGAATTAAAATCCATAAGAAGGAAAAATTTCAACTAATGGTTTGTGAAATGTGATTAATAAAATGTTGTAAGTGATTTCAAAAAGTTGAAAATAACATGTTGAAAATTGGGAAATTTTCATAGGAGGAGAGGTTCTCATTATGAATGTGGAATTTGTTATGAAATGTGGAAAAATGTAAGAATTGTGTTAGTTTAATTAGGTATAACCCATGAGTAGAGATGACCTACAGAAGGGATGGTTGTTGGTGGAATTTGGGATGTTTTTTTGAACTTAGGGATAGTGTATGAAAATGTATTTTTATGGCTAGTTAAGAGCCCCCATTTTTATTAATTGTGGATGATTTAGGATGGTGTTCTATTGCTACTAATTTTTTTTGTCGAGATATTCCACCATAAAGATGCGCGATAGTTGGAAGATGAGAAGATATTTCTGAGAATGCTCCTCTTATAGTGGAGAAAGAAAATATGGAGATCTAAGGAAATGAGGAAGAATAGTTCAACGTTAAATTTTCTCGGTTCATGCAGTTGAGGAAATGGGACGCAATGTAGGTTATACCAAGTATGTTCGAGCTGACTAGGGTGTTTCAACTAGAAAACAATTTGATATTTACTAGAGACGGTGGGACAGAGGCAGCTGAGTTCTAGATAGAGTCTATCCATATGATTCACGACTATTTAGAGAATCCCATTGAGAAGCATGTCAAGTTAGTGATCTATATGTTGCGGGGATAGAAAAAGTTTATGTGTAACTTCATGGTTCAGATAGATCATAATGAAATAATTTTATGCAATGATTTATATAAAAAATTTCTATAACACTTCTACATAGAGTCATTGAGTTTTGAGAAGGATGTATAGCTTAAGAGTTTGACCCAAGGGGCAGTGTTAGTGATGGATTACGCGAGCTGTTTTACAGATTTACGTCGATTCATTCCAGTGTTCATAGAAGATGATCCGGCTATGAAAAAATGTTTCCATGATGGGATTTGGAATGCGATTAGGTACCATGTGAATATCTTCCATTTGAATTGTTTTGGAGAGGTAGTGGATCATACTGTTATCTCAGAAGGGAACTTAAAGGATATTTCAGGTAGTGGACCTGTGCTACAAGTTGGGAAGACGAGTGGTGTGGATTCCGAGGGCAAGAATTTTTGTTTCTGGAGTATCCATCATGTTGAAGGTGAAAATATTAATAATAAGAGATGTTCAACATCTCAGGCTGGCGATCAGGTGTTCTATTACCATTGTGGTAGGTCGGGTCACATGCACGGTTAGTGTCCCCAAAAAATTGTTTATTGCTAGTCACGCAGTAGGTATGCACTCATATTAAGGTTCTATGGGAACGATATACCATTGAGTACAGAGAGAGGTCAAAGGTAGTTTCTATGTAAAATAAGGGGGTTAGATACCCCAAATGAGGTTGGGATTTAGAGGTCAACAATCTATACTGGTATGGAAATAGACGTTATAGTGTTCCTCATTTGTTAATCATCAAAAATTATAAAACATTTTCAGAATAATTAAAACATTATAAAAATAGACACCAAATTACTATACTATACTAGTGCCTTTGGAAACATGGGAATGTAATCATTGGTACATATTCAAGGTACATCTTCTCCCACTAGGTTCTCAATGACTAGAATCCCACTTACACATACCATACATGAAATATATCTCATAACCGTGGGACGTAAACATATAATGGAGATGTGAACGGATTATTAGAAAGGATAAAATAGGGAAAATATAAGCATATACAGTGACATATGGGTATGAGAACATGATCATAAGATTAGAAGGTCATACCATGCATGTCAAAGATCATAAACTTGAGTTATGGGATAAATCTTAGTAATACATAAGACATGAATCATAATGAAATAAACATCATGAGCAAAGAAACCATAACCAAGGATTAAGATATATAATTTTTGACGTATATATATATGAATATAAAATAGTATATAAAGGATACCTACCCATACCTTTATAATATTTTAGGCTTGGGATGTGACTCATGTACCTACATTGGGCTTAGGCTAACAACCAATGTGCCCCTAACTTTGAGTCTTAAGAGACAGCCTATGTACATTCTTGTTTTTGGTCTTGGTCTATATCCCATGTACCCTCTTACATCTAAGCTTGAGATATAACCCATGTTCCATATTATTTTTAGGATTGGGATAAACACCAGGTAACTTCTTCCATTTAGTCATGTGCTACAATCTTTGTACCCTTTTAGCTCATACACAACATATCATTACCCAATTCAAGGAGGGTGATATAGCTCTCACTAATCACATAAATAAATCAAACATATATGTTCCACAAAATCATAATCAACCAAATAATAATCCATGAAATTAAATGGGTATCATAAACATCTAATCATATCATAATATGTGGGAAATATATAAGTTTCAAAGTCATTTCATCCAAATCATAACTCGTGAAAGAGAAAAAGGTTTAATTAACAAATAAACAATGAAATAGTAATGGGTTTCATAAAAATTACGACATCAAGCATAACCAATTCAGAGATATAAATATGAATGGAACCATTGTATAATTTCTTAGAGGCATGAGTAACATCAACGAAAGTCATCTTAGATGGAAAATAATTTTGAAATATCTTTCAAAAAATTTTATTATGGAAAATATCATATCATCTATGAAAAATGTTTTTTAATGCATAAAACCATTTGAAAACTATTTTCATATAAAATACCCTGAAAACATAAAAGGAGGAATTGAAATCATTTTGAAATCATTTTTCCTTGGAAACATATAAAATAAGTTTCAAAACATTTAAAAATCCTTTTTCCTAGGAAACACTATGAAAATATTAAAATAAATATTGATTTTATTTGGAAAATATTTGATTGAAAATACATTGAAAATATATAATGGATTCTTGAAAACATTTTTAAAAGAATTTCTTTGAAAATAATATTAAAAAATGTTGAAGAAAAATAAAAAAACATGAAATCCTTTTTACTTTAAATTTTATGAAAGAATGATAATTCTTTTTAAAAAAATCATTCCATGAAAATTACGTTGAAAATTTTTTCTTAAAAATAATCTTTCAATCCAGGAAATGAACATTCATAGAAATTATAGTCAGTAAAATCATAAATATCGTATGAGGTAAAAGAACATATTTTTCCATGATATAAATGTTAAGAAAATTTCATTATTCATAAAGTGATGAGAATATTCCATTGAAAACATTGGTAAAACCAAAAAGGGATAAATTTAATTTAATGATTATTGGGGACTTGTATAATATTCCTAGAAACCCATTTTAGAAAACATTGTTTGTAGGTGATACTGATTTCTAACTAAAGAGCGGGTAAATTTGGGTTCCTTAAAGACACTTTATTAAATATAAAATGTAACAAAGAGCAGAAAAATGGAACCAATACATGAATATAAAATTAATAGCTATAGTATAATAAAAATCATGATTGTTCATGAGAGATGGATCACAAGGTTTCATCAATGGAATCATGAACATAAACAATATCGAAAATCGATGAGATTGTTTCAATAATCTCTTACCACTTGGTAACTTGGGATAATACCATACATCTAAGAAAGGGAAATTACATGAAGGTTAAAATTTCATTAAAATATGTATATTCATGATATAATTGGTAAAATGGAAGTATATATGACTCAAAAATATTTTTGGTGCATGACAAAACATGAGTCTCAATGCTGGAAAATTGAGACAAAACTATTTTACCGATTTGGCAGGTTTTGAAAATTAAAATCCATAAAATTAATATCATATAATGGATATTAAAAATATATAAATTTAATTATAATAATTTTTTAATAAATCCATTTGAATTTTACACACCACATAAAAGGAATGGGTGGTAAATAAATAATGTATCTTAACGAAATAAGAAGTGAGATGATAACCTCTTACCTTGTATCATGACTCTCATCATACTTGTACAAGATAACTGTATAATAAATTAATGTCTATTATAAATATATTATTGAATAATATTATTGTATTAAATTCAATACTTTTTTTATTATGACTTTATATTACCCTCTGGTTGAAAATTATATGTTATGGTTTCACTTCGGGTAATATCCATTTCGTTTTTCACATGTGTCTTAATTTGTTTTATCTTTGATCCATGTACCTATATAATTATTTATAGAATGTAAAACATTATATAAATATCATTTATATTTTTATTATAATAATCAATAGAATATATAATTATGAAATTAAATATACCTTTTATAGAGATGGTAAGTCATACGTACACTTGACCACTGTTTCCCATTTTATTATCTTATTG
This sequence comes from Viscum album, assembly GCA_963277665.1. NCBI lineage: Eukaryota > Viridiplantae > Streptophyta > Magnoliopsida > Santalales > Viscaceae > Viscum > Viscum album. The sequence continues at coordinate 1,265,227,036 of OY728157.1, read as the reverse complement.
GAAGAAAAAATAAAGTGAAATATATATATATGTTTACATAATTATTACATTAGAATTATTATTTAATATATATCATATAATTTCTCTAACCCTATCATTAATACATTCCATGTAAAGTGTAAATGAATCACATTGTGTTGAGGGGGCAGTGGACCACACTTCCTCAAACATAATTATGGTATTTATATCAAATGGAAAGAAAAAAAGTTATGTGTAGTAAAAAGAATAAATAAGACTACATAAATAATAAAAATAATATATGACATAAATAAAAAAATTTCCATCATAATTTTAATTATGATATGTGGTAAATGAAAAATGAAAAATCATCGTTTAGTGAGGCTGTAGTTCGATAGACATATAAACAGTATGTTCGTTACCCTATATATAGAGTTTTTAGACGCCGGAAAAGTCCATTGCTCCTCAAACAAAGTTCCAGATGAAGAAAGCGAGGTCATATTTATAGTCAGAAGCACGTTTCGGAAGGCCTGAAGACATTGCGCGAAATTTTGGAGGCCCGCGCGCAATATTGACTATGCGCGCGCAATCCTTCCGGGATTCGCGCAATGGGCCGAGTCGGCGCGGAATGTTCCGCGCCCGACGCCCGTGCGCGGCCCTATTGCGCGCCGGGCCCCTATTTCTCCCTCGCGCCGAATTGCGCGCCCGCAAACTGAATTGCGCCCCCGGGGTTGCCTATAAATACAAGGCGACCCCCAACGTTTTGAAGGTTTCCAGAATTCGCAGGGTCACTCGTGCGCGCAATCCCACCCCCTCCGCGCGCAATGCCTATCTTCAGGTAACCTCATTTATTTCGCGCAAGCAATCCTCGGGGTTTGCCTTCGCGCGCAACCCCTTTGGCTCCTTTCCTTTGACCAACTCCTCACCCAAAGGCCTTCGCGCACAAAAGAATCCTCTTGCGCGCAATTTCCCCCCAGGTGCGCGCAATCCAGCCCGATTGCGCGTACCCCCCCTTACTAAGTGGTCATTCGTTAAATAATGGGCCGTTGCCCCTGCGCGCTATCAGAGGCCCGGTGCGCACAATCTCCATCTTCCGCGCGCAAAGCACTGGCCCAATTGCGCGCCAGCCCGCCCAATTTGCGTGCCGACCCGCGGTATTGCGCGCCAAGCTCCTCTTTTGCGCGCAAACCACCAGGGTCGCCCCCTTTGACCCCCTGAGGGTACCCGCCTGCGTGGCGCCCGATGATCTTCATCCTGAGTGCCCGCACCGTGTGTTGTCTTCCCGTGCGGCCCTCCAGGCTCGCGCGAAGTGACACAGACCCATCGGCGGCACTACTTCGTCCGCACTGCAAGACGTTAAACTGCCAAGCATCTTCGTCCTCAACACACGACGTTAAACTGTACTTCGTCCGGCAAGACGTTAAACCGTCCGCTTCATCCAACATGATGTTAAACTGTACTTCGTCCGAGCTACAAGACATTAAACTGCCAAGAATCTTCGTCCTCAACACACGACGTTAAACTGTACTTCGTCCGGCAATACATTAAACCGTCCCCTTCGTCCAACATGACGTTAAACTGTACTTCGTCCACGCTGCAAGATGTTAAACTACCAAGCATCTTCGTCCTCAACACACGACGTTAAACTGTACTTCGTCCGGCAAGACGTTAAACCGTCCGCTTCGTCCAACATGACGTTAAACTGTACTTCGTCCGGCAAGACGTTAAACCGTCCGCTTCGTCCTCAACACACGACGTTAAACTATACTTCGTCCGGCAAGACGTTAAACCGTCCGCTTCGTCCTCAACACACGACGTTAAACTGTACTTCGTCCGGCAAGACGTTAAACCGTCCGCATCACCCAATCCCGTGCCTCGCACGCAGGGTCCCCCCTTGTTTGGATGTGGCCTTACCCGCTCGACTCTGCAGGGATGTCGGGATTGACCCTCTTTAGGGAAGATTTATTGGAGTGGCCTTCGCCCTCGGGGGTAGGGTATTACAAACCCCTAGTTTCTTGTGGGGGACTGCACATGTGTATCTCCATTGTGCTTCCCCACTGCCGAAGCCAGTGGAGGGCGTGACAGGGATCGAGGTCTCTCACCTTCGGCCCAAGTCCCTCTCCAACTGATCTTTGCTGCATATGGGCCTCCTTAGAGTGTAAGCCCCAAACACCAGTGTCCAGCATGACGTGAAACTGTGATCCACCCGGTCGTTCCATCCCCCTCTGTGCAAGGTGGTTCGGTTAAATCCTCCGCCCGGCAGCCTCGACCTCCTCGTGAGTCGGCTTGCCAACGTCCATCATGACGTTAAACTGTATATCAGAACTACGCTGAATTTGATCCGCGCTAACGCGCGGTACGTAGGAAGCCTCTACGGGGTCCAACTCTACACTCCATCATCCATCCTGATCCTTACCCGGGCCGCCACATCCCGGTGGGGTCATGCCATTTCATTCCACTCCACTTCACTCGGGAAGCCGCCCATGTGTTGGCCCCAGCGTCGGAGGTTCCCCGCAAGGGGTTCTGTTATCTGATCCACTCCTCGTGTTGATCAGTCCGATGCCGTCCCCGCTGGACGTTAAACTCACGGCATACCCCGTGTTAAACATGGGAAGCTGAGGAAAACCTCAGGTAACGCAGTTCCCCGTACCCAGCGCGGGATGCCTCAGGCCATCATGCCTTCGAGAAACCCTATTAGGGACAGAAGGCAGACATGCAGAGCCGCAGTGTTAAGACACGCCCCCAACACCCAGAGCTACCCGGTCTCCTCACTGCGGGTTGCTGCCCCGACCAGACTCCTTGGAGCGTCCGGGCAGAAGCAGCGTAATTAACCGGTGTCCATGAAGATATGGCGCCGGGAACGAGATTCACGAACATTCTTAAATCTATGAGGGAGACCCGGATTAGGCGACGAGTTCCGAGGAGACGTCCACGGAAGGAGGAGCCGACATCCCATCATCCCGGTTTCGATCAAGGAGCAGACGTCCCTGAATAAGGGACGGATGTTGCCCGCCTTTGGAAAGCAGGACTACGGGGCCACAAGTCGCGCTCCCATCCCCTTGGGTCGACGGGCGCACGCGCGAACGCGTCCTGGCGGAACAACGTCGGAACAGAAACCCGACGCACATCTGCACCGAAACAGAAAATGGTGAACCCGACGTGAATCTCTTCTCCTCAATACGAAGACCGATAGCTTTCAGAGGTGTTGGAAGATTAGCATGTTTTCCGGCCGAGCATTCAGCACTGGGGCACGGAACCCGCCAGGGCTGGGGAAGGGAAATCGGGCACTCCGTCTCACGACGTCGATGGCCTGGATTCCCCCCACGGAAGGCGTCGTGGCACTAATGGTTGATTGTCGATTCCTTTTCCTATCAGTGCTAACGGGTTCTTCTCCCTGCTTTCAGGAATCAGGTCTCCCAATCCAGTGCCCGATCGCCGCCCGCCCACTGGAGCAGGGGTAGGGGAAACACCAACGCGGCTACTCCGCGCGGTCCCGCCTGTTCCGCAGCCGTCCCAGCAGCCGCAACTGCGGGGAAACCACGCCCTCTCTCCCCCTCGGAGGTCATCCAGAGAAGGGTGATCAATAACTTGGTGTGGAGATATGAGGAAGAGGGAGTCATCCCCACCAGGGACATGGCTCGCCTAGACCTCGAGGAAGTTGCACCTCGCCACCAATGCCGCCCCCGAGGGCCGCGCAGGGAGGCACCACTGCCTACCTCGACGTCCAACCGCTTCGGGAGTTTATCCCCAGAACGCTCCGACAGCTCCTTCCCCTATGCGGATGAGGTGGAGGATGTCTGGGACCACCCTATCCGAAATTCGCTCCAGGGATCCACGATAAGGGCTCTTGTCAGGCCACGTCGACACCGCCGCCAGGCTTCTCAAGTCGAAGAACGGGCTCTCCACCTGCCTGCGCCGCTAATCCCGACTCGTCTGTCCCGACGCCAACGTAGGGCATGAGCGGAAGAGGATGCCCACCATGGGGCCCTAGAAATAGCGGCCGCGTTGGCCCAAGCCACTGCTGGATCCAGTCACCAGGCCCCTACGCATCCTGAGCAGGGGCACTTCTATGCCCGACCTGGATCGAGGCCCCGACCGCCCCAAAGGCAGGTTGGGTTGACTCTCCCGGTTGCTGGTACAGGAAATAGCCACCGCGGACCACCTCGCGGTAGCGCTATTCACCAGCAGGGTATACTCCGTGTGGCCGATCCAAGAGGCATGGGTGATCCCACCTTCCGATCCCGGCCCGGAGGCCTGCCCGGAATCATCTCTCCCCGTGTCCCCTTTGATATCTGTCCCGGTGCTCCTCGCACCTTGGTTTCCAGTCCTCTTGGCCCCAGCACCGGTGCCAGAGGACGCCAGGACAGAGATCATCCATGCCCCGAAGAACCACCCAGGGGCAGGAAGGCGAGGCGTCGACGTTGAGGGAGGAATGTTAGGGAATTCCGGAAAGAGATCCGACCGGTTCGTTTCTCTGATACAGAGGTGGAGTATGATTCGGCGACAGAGCCCTCCCCCCGATCCCGCCAGTCAAGGGTAGGGGTAGGAATGCGGCACGTCAGCCTCGTACTCCACAAGAGCGAGATCGATGTGATCCCCGCTTCTCTCCGAAGGTATATCCGGAGTAGCGAGGGCCTGGTAGACCCCCAAGGATCAAGCTTGCGGTTGGTACCAGCCCCTCCGGAAGTGCCTTCTGCCTCGATCGGAGAAGCCGAAGACCTTTTCTGGGGACCGACGATCGAGCCACGATCTAGTGCACCCTCGGCGAGCACCGACGCTACGACAGGATGTTCGCCCGCCGGCCCGTCCTATCGTGATTTGGTAGCTGGGGCACCGCCACCCTCATAGGGCGGCCTGGGATATGGAGGCCAATCGACCTGCTCTCCGTATTCACCGCTGGTCAGCCCGTCGGCCCGGCGGCCCGCCTCATCACCACTACCGGTTCCCCGTCCATTCCCAGTCATTGAAGGGGACCAAGAAGACCTGGGTCCCGAGTTTGAGTCGTGGAGCTTCTGGACCGTCCTTGCAGAGGGCCACTTCCCTGAGAAGTTTTGTCCAGTCGCAGGACCGGACTTTGATACACCAGAATCACTCACCCCGGATGAGTTCGAATGCTTCCGTCGAACTCTCCGGGAGACTCACTCCCGTCTTCACCGCCTACAAATGCCATATCCCGGGAGTCAAGCACACCTGTAGGATATTGGTGAGCAGTGCCGTCAGATTGACCTGGCCACGCTCCCCGCGGTTCGGCACCCCGGGTCATTTGGGCACCACGAGGCCCTCCAACAACGATGCGTTGAGTGTTTTCAAGTACTCTGCAAGGTTATCGAGGAAGCCACCCCCACGTGTATATCCGTGGATGGGGGCAGTACGCTGCCCAATGCTTCAGTGTGATTCGCCGACAGCTCGATTCGCTGGGTGGCCCTGAGGGTACATCCCCAGGGACAGAAACGGTCAATATGGCTGACCTGTCTGGAGAGGGGAACGGCTTGGAACTTCTCGACGGGGGCTCTCCCCCCGAAGACAAGCCATTGTTGGATCCATCGGTGAGAGTTACTCGTCACTAGAGGAACCTCCTGGGTCTCCCCACACCCACTGAAGCACTGACGTTGAGCCGAAACGTCAGCAAAGGTAAAGAGCACGGTGGGGCTATTAAGCCCGCCGACCCATCTGCCTCCATGCAGAGGGCATAGGAGGATCCCGAAAAGGCCACACTACGTCAACAGCTCGCCGAGCAGAAGAAGCTAGTTGACCAGCTCCTCGCCGAGCGCGCTGCAGAGCGGCGGCCTGACTACGGTGATCCTAGGCCAGGACAGCAGGGACAGGAACAAACACTCCTCAACGAGACTCTCTCGGGCAACCGTGATTATGCCGTGTTTGCCGACAGGGGAGAGGCCATTGCCTATGGCAAGAGGGTGCGGTATGTTTCACCACACCCTCCCGAATGGCGTGACTACCTGAGAGACCCCGCTCGGATTCCTCCCGCTGCCCCAAGGGCCGCTCCGCCCGCCATCCCACGAGCTGCCGAGTTCGACGACCTAATTGAAGAGCCATGCAATGCGCTTGTGGTTAGAGATCCTCGCCAGGACTGGAACCCATGTCCGGATGATCCTATGGCGGCACTCATCTCCCGCTTGGAAGCCTTGGAGACTCGGCAAGTGGCGATCCCACCGGACGGCAAGCCATACCCAGCATGGGTGGATGACATGCCGGCACCTCCGGGATTCGGGAACCCCAATTTCGCCCCCTTCAACGGGACTGGAGATCCACCACAGAATTTGGCCCATTTCAACTCGAGGTGCGAGCCTATGTTGGGAACTCCGGCGCAACAGGAGGCCGCTAAGCTTCGCTGCTTTGTCCAGACACTAGAAGGGCCAGCATTTGTCTGGTACAGCCAGCTCCCCATCGGGTCGATAACTAGCTGGGAGGACCTTCGTAGACAGTTCCTCTACTAGTTCAGTTCCACGACCCGGAAGACGAGTATCGCAGACCTCTTCAAGTGCAAGCAAAGGCCTGATGAGCGAGTCGCGGATTTCGTCGCCTGATGGAAGGGTCTCACGTATTCCCTTGACATGCCATTGACTCAGGAGTAGTTGCTGACAATGTGCGTAGGGAATGTCAAGACCGAGCTGGTCCCTTCCTTGATCACTCATAATTACCCCGGAGGGTTCAGGGACTTCTCAGACAAATCTCAACGTCTTGAGGAAGCCCTGCAACAGGCCAGTCAGGCACACCCGTTGCCTCCTATGATCCCTGCAAGGAGAGTCAGCAGGGCTGAGCCCGCTGCTGTTGCCCAGATAGAGGTCCCCAGGCAGTTGGAGCTGCTGCCGGTGAGGCCAGCTCCACAGCCTCACAGGAATCCGCCTCCACGGGCTCAGTTCCCGGCCCAGTAGCGGCAGCCCCAGAACCGGCCGACCCCTCCGCGTAATGTACCGCCACAACCCAGGCGAGATAATCAGGGTCCACCTCCTCGGCAGGCCCCTCCATCCCCTTGTCAAGACCACGCTCCTAGGGCCCCGCGATACCTGACTTACTCATTTCACAAGGATCAGGTCCCCGGTTATTTCCGGAGCGCCCTGGAGCAGAGGATTGTGCGACTGCCTGAGTGTTGGAGGCCAGAGGAGGCACATCTCACGGATAACCCCCGCTACTGCCCTTACCATCGGGCCATGGGGCACACCATCCGGCGGTGCTACGTGTTTAAGGACTGGCTCCAAGACCAGATTAACAACAATGTAATCAGGTTGGGCCCAGCTCCAGCACAAGTGGTGGGTGTGTTCGTGGGATCAGATGACGATAGTGGCGACGAGGACGAATGGCATCTGGTCTCCGACCGCGGATCCCAGAAATATAATGACTGGATGGCCCGCAAGATGATCATTCGCGCCCATGGAATCATCCGTGCGCGCTTGAATCAGCCTGAGCCCCCAGAATCTGCGGGTGCTGCTCCGGCATCGCCGTCCCAGCCTGCCTCTTCCGAGAAGAGCAAACGGCGGTGGCTCAAGAAGGAAGAGCGCCCCCCCCCCCCCCCCCCCGCCAGTTCCGCCACTATCCCGCACTCTCGGCGATTTCATGCCCCCGGAGATGGGGGTCCCTCCTCGGATCCGCCCGGTGATGAATGATTCGTCCGATGACAGTGTTGGGTACGCTTCAGTTAATACCGTCGAGCTGGTAAATCCCTTTTCGGTTCCCAACGTTGAAGAACACCAGGTGGACCTCCCTAGTGTCCCCGGTCGTCGCCACCGTCGGAGGAACCGCAACAATAGGAGTCGCTGGGGCACAGCAGTTGGTACCTCCAGCCAGGCCATGCACACCACTGAGACTAGGCAGCGGGCTCAAAACCGAGCTCAGCGCGCGCAGCCCCCCCATCCGGGGATGACGGATTCGCCTCCTCCACCATTTGTGGTGTGGGACCAGGCAGAACCGCCTCAGCTGCGCCGCGACCAGCTCCGTCCTGCCATGAGTCCATCCCGGCATCCTGGCCCCAGTACGGTGACCACTTCCCGGGCTGCAACCAGTGAACAGCGAGATGCGCCAAGCACCAGTCGGCCGCCGGTCTAACCGGCAAGGCCCGTCATGCCTCCAACCGCAGAGCAACCTCCTGCAACCAGGGGCTCGCGCTTGGCAAGAAAGTATGATGTCCTGAAGCACTTGGCCGACATCCCAGCAAGGCTCTCCATTCTTGAGGCTCTGCGCCTGTCACCTGAGATGCGTGAGGCTCTCAATGAAACCCTGAAGAGCCCCCTCCAGTTTGAGATGGAGGTTGCGGCTGCAGAGGCCTTTCACGCCGAAGCGATTGAGAACGCCGAATGTCGGGCAGTTATCTCGTTCTATGGTGAGGATGAAGACCCTCCTATACAGGGCCACATTCGTCTGCTGTATGTTACTGGCCAGTTCAATGGCCTTGAAGTCCGGCGCTGTCCTGTCGACACGGGGTCTGGGATTAACCTGATTCCAACTCAGACGCTCCAGAGATTGGGGTTGTCTGAGGATGACTTGATTCCCTCTGACCTCAGGATCTAGGGGTACGACTGCACCGAGCAAACTCCGGTCGGCAAGATACGTTTGAAGACCCAGTTCGGTGACATGGTTGCTAACACCGAATTCGTGGTAGTCTCTCAGGACACTGCGTATAACGCATTGATGGGCAGGCCATGGCTCCACCTTCATGCGGCGGTTCCCTCGTCATACCACCAATGCCTTAAATACTCCCTCAATGGTCGATTAGGCGTGCTTCAGGGAGATGCCTCTCCTTTTGCCTCATGTAAAGCCCGCTATCTGGACGCAGACTATTACAAGAGCATGGATAAACAGATCCTGATAGGTGTCGTTGAGCCTGTCGCTGTTGCAAGTGATCCCTGGGCAAGTTTGGATGACGCTTACGTCCTCCCGATCCATCGGTTGGATGTAGCCATGGTCTCGACGGCCTGTGAGTCTCTTGATAAGTTGACCGTGACCGCCCATGCCAGCTTCAGCGTCCCAGCAGGATCCGGTAGCCCCAATGCAGTTTCCAACGCAGTCTCTCCCGTGGACAATCCCCCCCCCCCCCCCCCCCGAGTGGAGAGGACGTGGAAGACGCACCCCCAGCCTTTGAGGAGGGAATCTCCGCCACGGTCGATGAGTTAGTACAGGTTGTCCTTGGAACCGAGGAAGATCCAAGACCCACATTGGTCAGTGCCGCCATGCCCTCTGAGGAGCGGCAGCAGTACGTGGACTTCCTCAGACAGCACCGTGATGTGTTCGCTTGGGGCGATGACGAGATGTCGGGGCTAGATCCTCAGGTAGCCATCCACCGCCTTTGTCTCCCGGCGAACCATCGCGGGTTCAAGAAGCCTCCCAGGAAGATGCACCCATTCCACGGTGCCATGGTTGAGGCCGAAGTTGACAAGCTTATCAAAGCCAACTTCGTGAGGGAAGTTCAGTACCCCAGATGGCTGGCCAACATCGTGCCGGTCAGGAAAAAGAACGGGCAGATCAGAGTCTGTATCGACTTCCGCGATCTCAACCGCCACTGTCTGAAGGATGACTTTCCCCTTCCAGTGACAGAGCTGTTGATTGATGCCACGGCAGGGTTCCAAGCCCTCTCCTTCATGGATTGATACTCTGGATACAACCAAATCCGGATGGCCCCTGAGGATGAAGAGTTCACTGCCTTCAGGGCCCCCCAAGGTATCTTTTGTTACCAGGTCATGCCCTTCGGCCTGAAGAATGCAGGTGCCACCTATCAACGGGCGATGCACCGCATATTCAAGCCAATCCTCGGCACACTGGTGGAATGCTACGTCGACGACTTGGTGGTGAAATCGCACCAGCGTCAGGACCATCTCAAAGATCTTGAGAAACTGTTCGTCTTCCTCCGGTCTTGCTGCCTGAAGATGAACCCGTTGAAGTGTGCCTTCGGGGTCACCTCCGGGAAGTTTCTGGGCTTTGTGGTAAGATACCGGGGTATTGAAATCGACCCAGAGAAGATCAGGGCGATTAGCCAGATGCCTCCCCCAGGTAACATCCGAGAACTGCAAGGGTTCCAAGGCCACTTAGCCTATATACGCCGATTCATCGCGAATCTTGCCGGCAAGTGTAAGACCTTTTCTCGGCTCATGAAGAAAGGTGCCACCTATGAATGGGATAAGGAGTGTCAGACCGCTTTCGAGGAAATCAAGCAGTACCTGCTTCAACCTCCGGTTCTGATGCCGCCTGTATCCGGGAAGCCGCTGGTCCTTTATGTGACTGCCCTGGAACGGTCCCTTGGTGCCCTTCTCGCCCAGAAGAACAATGAGGGAACAGAGAATAGCAACTATTACCTCAGTCGCATGCTCCTCGATGCGGAAGTTAGGTATTCCCCCATCGAGAATAGCTGCCTGGCGCTCGTATTTGCCATACAGAAATTACGGCACTACTTGCAGCACCATGAGGTACAGTTGGTTTCTCGGGTAGACCCGTTGAAATATATCCTGAGCCGGCCTATGTTGACTGGTCTTCTAGCGTGGTGGGATGTGATTCTCCAGCAGTTCGACATCAGGTATGTGTCTCAGAAGGCCATCAAAGGGCAAGCATTGGCGGACTTTCTGGCTTCTCACCTGACCTCCGCGGATCATCCGCTGGATCTAGGCTTTCCTGATGAGGCTGTTCTCTCGGTCGATCGTGTCGATCCATGCTGGCAGATGCACATTGACGGTGCCTCCCGGAGCCCCACCGGTAGAAGACTCGATAATCCTAAGCTCAACAGAGTGGGCTTGGGTATCGTCTTCATTACCCCGGAGCAAGCCGTGCTGCCATACTCTTTCCTGTTGTCAGAGGGTTGTACCAACAATGAGGCAAAATACCATGCCCTCATCACTGGCCTCGAGTTAGCTCTCGAGATCGACGTGCCCCATCTGTGTGTGAAAGGGGACTCCGAGCTGGTCGTTAAGCAGATCAATGGCGACTATGTTGTCAGGAAGCCGGGACTTGTGCCATTGCTGGAGTGCACCCTCCTCCTGATGGCCCAGTTCCCTTCTCGGCCAGAAATTGTCCATATTCCCCGGTCGCAGAACGGTCGAGCAGATGCTTTGGCCAGCCTTGCTGCGTCACTCACAGAGACTGAACAGGACAACCTGATCATCCGCGTAACGCACCGCAGGATCATCGCACCCGTTATCCCGGAGGGAGATCACGGCCCATCGGTAATTAATCTCACCACAGTTTCCCCTGTGCTTGGAGCCCCGAGTACCACAGATATGGCAGTCGAATCAGCCCCTGATTGGAGGACGCCTTTGGTTGAGTACCTTCAACATGGCATTCTCCCGTCGGATCAGGCCGAGCGCGAGCGAGTTCGACGCCGTGCATCGTAGTTTGTCCTTCAGAGCAGTCCCGGCCTGGAGCAGATCCTCTATAGACGCGGATTTGATGGTGTTCTCCTCCGTTGCCTTTAGGGAGTTGAGATACCACGAGTCATGCAAGAGGTTCATGCTGGTTCATGTGGTGCCCACCAGACTGGGCTGAAGCTGTCCCACCAGATTCAGAGGTTGCGATACTTCTGGCCCTCCATGATCCATGACTGCATCGAGTATGCCAGGAAGTGCCATGCGTGCCAGGTTCATGCGAACTTTGTGCATCTGCCGCCGGAGCCTCTCCATACCACCAGGTATTCTTGGCCCTTTGCAGTCTGGGGGCTGGACGTTGTGGGACCTTACCTGTCGGCGACGTCTCGCCAGTGCCAGTTCATTCTGACCGCCACAAACTTCTTCTCCAAATGGGTAGAGGCGATTCCGCTCAGAGAGGTCAAATCCTGTTCTATCGCTGACTTCGTGACCTCCAACATCATTTGTCGATTTGGAGTGCCTCACGCTATCCTCACGGATAACAGAGCCAACTTCCGAGCAGCCGAGTTGAAGAAGTTGTACGCCAAGTACAACATTCGGTCGAACCATACATCTCGCTATCATGCGCAGGCGAATGGAAAGATTGAGGCGTTTATCAAAACCCTCTCTAACATTCTGCAAATGATGGTTGGTCAGAACAAGAAGAGTTGGCCGGACAAGCTCCCCAATGCCCTCTGGGCTTATCGGACGACGACTCGCAATTCCACACAGATGACCCCTTATTCCCTGGTGTATGAAGCTGAGGCCGTCCTGCCCATCGAGATCCAGTTACCGTCCTTGCGCACTGCGGTCTACGACCAGCAAGCGCCGGACAGAGCTGTTGAAGCCCGTCTAGTCGAGTTGGAAGCACTAGATGAGAATAGGCTTCGCGCTTTGCACAACTTGGAGAGGCATCAAAGCAGAATGGGTCGAGCTTTCAATAAGAAGGTTCGCCTCCGCTCCTTCCTGTGGGGTGACCTAGTACTGGCCCTAAGAGCACCAATGATCCCCGGCAGGAAGCCACCCAAGTTGGAGCCCAAGTGGGAGGGACCTTTTGTCGTCCACAAGGTCTATCCCAATGGCGCGTACTCCCTAGAGACTATGGATGGTGAGCGTGTCACTCCTCCCACCAACGCTAGGTTCCTCAAGCAGTACTTTGCCTGAGTGTCCATCGTCCCGCATGACGTTAAAATGCACTTCATCCCGCAAGACGTTAAACTGCACTCCGTCCTGCATGACGCTAAACTGCACCACGTCCGAGCTACAAGACGTTAAACTGTTCAGCATTCGTCCCGCATGACGTTAAACTGCACTCTGTCCTGCATGATGCTAAACTGCACCACGTCCGAGCTACAAGACGTTAAACTGTTCAGCATTCATCCCGCATGACGTTAAACTGCACTCCGTCCTACATGACGCTAAACTGCACCACGTCCGAGCTACAAGACGTTAAACTGTTCAGTATTCGTCCTGCACGACGTTAAACTGCATTCGTCCGTGCTGCAAGACGTTAAACTGCCAAGCATCCATCGTCCCACACGACGTTAAACTGCATTCGTCCACGCTGCAGGACGTTAAACTGCATGCTCCATCGTCCCGCATGACGTTAAACTGCACTTCATCCTGAAAGACGTTAAACTACCTCTCAAGAACTACGTACGGCTTGATTCCCATCCTTATGGGATACGTAGGACCGCCTGGACGCTTGTGTTCCAGGTCCAGCCCCATCTCTTGGTTGATCACGGGGATCTGCCGTCCTTTGGATACTCTCAAGATGAGTCCTCCTACCCTTTTTGGTGATCTGTTAGCATGTTTTGGGGTACTCCGGTCTATGACCTATAGTGTCGGATTTAATCCTGAAAAGTCATGTGTTGCTTGTCGGGCCTCGCGCTTCATCTTGTTCGGGCCTTCTTGGGCAGCAAATCGATATGAATCCTGCGCTTGAGCGGTTGATGCTCGTTTGTTTGCCTCATCCTAGGCTGACGCGATCGGATGTTGTGTTACGAATATGGTCAGCGACATCCTTGATCGCCATGTCAACTCTTTCAGGCTCTGAACATTGGTTGTGCAGTCCTTATCACACTCCGCCTCAGTGCGTTGTAGTGGAAACTCGACACTCTCTCTTCATACTGACCCTCAGTACACCTCAACACGTTAGGCAGGCCAACCTGGGTAATGGTGCCATTCGAGGCGCCCACGATATGAGCACCAATGATATATGCTGATGTCCTCCCTAAGGGCCATGTGTAGCTAGACCCTCGTCCCCATGAGGAGGAAGGAGTCGCCCGAACAATCGCGTTCTGGGCCCAGCATAGCTGGAGGCTAGCATCTCTGCCCCTCGGTTGATAGACATATGCAGGCCCTATCCCAGGATCCTTCTCCTGGAATTGTGCGTGACCGTAGGGCTGGGATGTGTCCCCACCTCCACTGGGTCCGCCGTATCGCAATAAACAGATTCCTCCATGGTCCGAGCCACATGACCTTAAACTGTGTTGCCTGGTCTTACCACACGACCGTAAATTGTGATCGTCTTGGCCGCCCGATGAGAAACGGCACTGCATCGTGATGTTCTCCTCAGGGGACACTCACGTTGGGCGCTGGTTAATAACCACGCCATTTATCAATGCCTTTCATGTCTTGATTATTGTGGCGACGCTAGGGATTTCTTAATCACAGGCATGTCGCTGCACAAAGAAAAACCATCCACCTTTAAGGACAAACAAGAAATACCAAATACCGCTTCTTTTGGGTGCGAGGGCCAGACCCTCACCCCTCCCCGCGCTGGTGCCCGATTGTGTTGCGTCGCGCTTCAAGAACTACGTGTGGCTTGATTCCCATCCTTATGGGATACGTAGGAACGCCCGGATGTACGAAACTTCGGGTCCAGCCCCCCACCTCTTAGGGATTCCCCCTTCTCCTAGGAATCCGCCGCCTTCGGGTCACCCTCGAGGCGTGTCCCTCGACCCCTTGCAGTGGTCCACCGATGTCAAGAGTACTCTGGTCTATTTCCAGGAGGGTCAGGTTCAGCTTGGTCAGGTTCCTTCCACTTTTCAGGCTTCGTGCTCCCCTTCATTCGGACCCATCTCCTACGCCCTGGGTGGAACCCCCGTGAGCGGTCTGGATACAATGCCTCAGTGCTCTCCCACCGATCCGGGCTGGTGCCCCCAAGGGCCTTGGGCAGCGAATCGATATGAATCCTGCGCTTGAGCGGTTGATGCTCGTTTGCTGCCTCATTCCATCAACGGTCAGTGCGATATTGATGCTGCTTTTCCGCCACGGTTGGTAGTACTCCCATATAGTTACGCCGGTGCCCCCAGTCCTTGAGTGAATGGCCGCATGATTCACATTACGTTTTCCACCTCCCATTCTGACCAGGCGAAACCTCAACACTCTTGACACTATCCCTCAGTGCATCTTCGCATATCCAGGGGATAGGACCACGATGTGGCATACTTTGAGGTTCTTATGGTCCGAGCTCTAAGACCTTAAACTAAGATCTGCCCCTATGGTCCGAGCTCTACGACCTTAAACTAAGATCTCCCTAATCGGGGTTCTACGTCCCGCAAGACGTTAAAACTGCACTCTCAGAACTACGTGTGGCTTGATATCCAGCCTGATGGAGTACGTAGGAACACCCAGTCATCTTGACTCGGGTTCACCTTCAGGGATCGCTGAGTCCCGCCCCTCCTCGTCGCCGGCCGTCTAGCCTGGCTTCTGGTAGAGTGGTGCGGTTGTGATATTCTCCCTGATTTAGCTCGGGATGCCCCATTGCAATGATGGGAAGCGACAGTTTCCTCGTCAAAGAGGTTCTGTCTGAGAATTGGGGTGATTCACGGCCAGATCGGTGCATCCGCCTAATACGCTTTCCCCACGGTGGCGCAATTTTGGGAGTGTTAGATTCTGTCCGAACAAATCATCACTTCGCCTCACGCTTCTCATGCTCTTTTGATCCGGATTTCCACCCTTGTGTCTGAAGGAACCCCCAAAGCGGTACTGATGATGACATGTGATCCGCCTCCTGCAATATGAATGATGACCTTCGGTCCGTCTATTGCAGTAGTATGGTCGATTGATCCATTGTCCACTTGCCGTCTTGGGCATTTCCTGGAAGACTGACCGTCGTGGATTTCTGAATTCGGGACACGCGATTCACCCTTTCTCATTTCCCTATGTTCGGATAAAATCTCAACGCCCCTAGCGTTGTCCCGCTCGTGTGTCGGAACAAGATGGGGGGATGGTACATTGATTAGGTCTGAGGTCTCCTTTCCTAGGAATGACCTCCCTCTTTTCCGTAGAAATCCAGGCCCAATTGTGGATGCCTGAAGCTTGGTTAACGCTCCCGCAAGACAATGAATTATGGTTGAGCACGTTATGCCAAAAGATGCAGATAAATATGTTGATTCATACAAATGGATCGAAGTATTGAGTAGCGGAAGCAAAATGTTCTGGGAATGGAAAAAACAAAGCCCCTAGGGATTAGCGTGCTGAATGAATCTTTCCAACGCCGCTACCCTTTGACTGGCGGCCTCCAGAGCTGCTTCTCGCTCTCTGCATTCCCTCTCTTCATCGGCGGTCGCAGCGCGCAGCTCGCCGATCCTGGCCTGTGCACGCTCCCGCTCGACTTGAAGTGTGACCATCTGGTGGCCCGCCTCCGTCAACTGTGCCTGGGCGTCATCCAGCTGGGCCGTCAATTGCTCCACAAGATCAGTGCACGCTGCGATGAAGGCCTCCTTCTCTGCCGCCTGCCCTTCGAGGCGTCGTATTTCCTGCTCCGCCATGAGGAGCACCCGCGTGTTCTCCGATATGTCCCGACATTGTGCGACGTTGGCACGCCGGCGGCTCTCGCGCATCTTTTAGGCCATGAAATCACAGACCATTAGATGGAGGCGTCAAGCATCAGCTCCCCCGGCACACAGGAAGCGCAGCCAGGTTTGAAGCGATCCCATGCACCCCAGCCACTCCGATGGGGGTCGCTTGAGGAAGTGCTGGATGCACTTCCACCCCCTGCGGCGCGTTATCCGGCTCTCCTCGACTGCCTCCGAGTCCGAGTCGTGCATCTCCTCGGGGTCGGCAAGCCGGTAGGCAGGGAAGGCAGCCAGCAGGTCTGCTGCAGGGTCCGCCACTGGGATGTCCTCACAGGGGATAGGTTCCCCAACATCTGGGCGACCTTCTTCTCTCGCCCCAGCAACGTTGACACCCTCGTCAGCCCCCGACCTCTCTCTGATGGCAGCACCGCCGGCGTCCGCTGCCCCCTGATCAGTAGTTGGTGGGGCCGGCTCGGTGTGAGAAGTCTGTTCTGGAGAAGGCGGCATGTCTGCCACTGGTCCACTCGTGGATGGCCCGGGTTCGACAGCCCGACGAGCCTCCAATATTGAGATCACTGCGCAGGGCATGTCGTGGTTAGTCATGGATCGTCAACGGAAAGCACCAACAGTAAAGTAAGAAGACTTACGGGAATCCAGAGCGTCATCTTCCGCTGTCCCGACCGCCGCAGGAGCAATTGCAGCAGGGGACCCCTCAGCGCTTGTCAATTCAATGATGGGTGTCTGGCCCCCACCCTGTCCTGCTGGCGCCTCTCCTACTCCTACTGTGGATGCCTGACCAACATCCGTGCACTCCTGAGGAAGGTGAAGAAATGGGTTAGAAGCTGCATAAGAAAATGGATGAAGCAGGTTGAGTAGGGATAGAAGCGGACCTCGAGGAGCTCAGTGATATCGATATTGTCAGAGCCGGACACCTCGCCGCTCTCCCGCGGGCTCCCCGGATGGGACCTTCCCTCAGAGCCTTCATCCTCCCCCGTCTCCTCCTCTTCCTCGGAGTCATCGTTACTATCATCTTCCTCCGGCATCATCTTTTCTGGAGCAGGATCTAGACCGAGCATCACCTTCACCAGAAGGGACGGCTCCGCACGCTGACCACGTTGGCGCGCGTACTCATCCATGGACGTCAGATACGCATACCGCCGGTGGAAGTTCACCCTGTCGGCGACCTGAAGGCTTCCGACCTCTAGCAGATGGATTCCTTCTCTGGTTATCTTCTGCCAGATGGTTTCGGTCCCCAGCGACTGCCGCAGGGTCATCCAGGCCGACCACAGCGCTGGGAAGACTGCATCGTGGGAGGGTTCGAGCAGACGCCTTATCTACTTCCCGGGCCGCTCCCCGACCACTGCATGTGCCCCCTCTGTGGGCGCTGAAGCCGTGGCGGCAGTCTGCGATGTGCCCGCCGCCGAAGTCCCTGCCCGCGCCGGCTCCGCTGCTTGGCGCGCCTCCGTTCTCCCCCGCGTAACAGTGCCTCGCCTCCTTCCTTGACGCTCGGTCTCCACATGGGTGACCTCGAGATGCCGAACTGGCTTCCGTAGAAGCCCCTCGGGGTACGCGATGGCCCAGTGTTCGGCGTACTCGGTTTCCAAGCCTGCGTCGACCCCGGTAGGAGGGAGAGTGATGATATCTCCAGAGCCAAAAGCGGGGAACATTATCCACATCTGGAAAAGGACGCAAGGGTTCTTCTCCTCCCGGACAGCGGCGAATACCCTCTTCGGCATCCGTTGAAGGCACCCGAACTGCCTGGCGAACCGGGTTGGCACGTAGGGCTCGCAGATCACCTTCCCGTCGATCCGAGCCACGAGCACCCCGCCCCGCATGCTCAGGAAGTATTCATGCTACTCCAGCAGACCCTGCCCATTGTCGATCATCTGGCCAACGGGAGTGGGGAACGGGCTGAAGTTGAAATTGGCGTGATTGCCAATCCGAATCCTCACGCCCTCCTCATTTAGGGTCATCGGAGCGACCCCCGCGATGTTCAGCAGGGAGGGTCGCAGGCCGTTGCCCGGAGGAATGACGGCGTTTGGAAACGTGTACCCACCGAGGTGAGCAGCCACCCAGCCGTGGAAGAATTGAAAGGGCCCACAGACCCTTCGTGGTGACCCCCCTCGCGAGATGCGTCCCAGGATGGCGTACAGCTTAGCCAGCACTGGGACCCCAAGGTTGAATCTTTTGTTGGCGGCCATGGCGCCCGCCATCACCAGTGTCGCCGGGCGGACGCCCATCCTCGCGTCCCGCACTGGCAGGATCCACCCACTCAGAAAGGCGGCCAGGAATGCCACGTACTGGACATTTGGGTCCCGGGCCTCGATGATGCAGTACCCCCATGAGTGGTGGTCTCCCGTCTCCAGGACCCGCCAGTACGACCCGTTCCGGCTCCTCTGAGCCACGGTCGGGCACCGCTTCCCCCTGCCTGGCATCTTGACCGCTGGTTCATGCTCTAAGAACTGGCTGAACCACTCCTTGTAGGCTATGTCCTTGCGGAAGTCCTTGACCCCGAGCCGCTGCGTATCCAGGTCCAGTAGATGCCATGTCAGGATGGGAGTTCGTGACCTGTCGCCCAAGGTGTTCCTCGGAGGCAGGAACTCATCGTATTGGTAACCCTCCAGAAGGATACCTCCAATGCAGTGGATGTCCCAGAGACCGATGCTGACCTCCCCATGATGAAGATGGATGGTGTTGGTATCCGGGGACCAGCGGGTGAACAGCTCCGGCCCGAGCTCGGGCTACTGGTAGAAGTGGAACTGTGACTTCCACACCGCCTCAAACAGGCCGATGTACCGCAGTTCCTCCATGAAGTGATCGGAGGTGTGGCGTACCCAGAACACCCAGGCCCACTCACTGGTGAAATTGCCCCCAGACTGCAAGTCCCAGTCCTTCAGCCAGCCCCTGGTGTCGTCGGTGACACTCTGGCGGTACGTGCTCGAGTAGAGGGCTGGAGAGTTCTCCATAGTAGGTTCACTCCCGGTAATGGTTCGCGTCCTCGGGTTCAGGACATAGACATCTAAGTGCCTGGTCTCCCTGGCAGGATGCCCGTTGTTGGTGATGTTATAGCGGGGAAGCTCGTCCTCTCGAGTCACCCAGGTCCGTGGCGCATCAACCTCGAACCCTGGCACCGGAACCTCATCCAGGATGTCATAGTTCAAGAGTGGCAGGTTGTCCGACAGCGGATACGTCTTCTGGGCCGGCGTCAGAAAATCGAACAAGGATTGATTGTTGGAAACAATCTCCTTGGCTCCGTAGACCTCCTCGTTCGCCGCCATCTCAGCTCTGCGAATGACGGCATCCCCCTCATTCACTTGATTCGCGGCCATCTCAGAAGCTCCAGGAGTCGTGTGGGTTAAGGGATGAGGCGTGCGGAATCAGAAGAGGCTGGTAGAGAAATTTGGGAGTTGGCGCGCAATCCTAGTGGACGACGCGCAATTGGGAAGTCTGTCGCGTAAAACCCCGGGTGTTTGCGCAAAAACAAGCCGAAATCCGGATGGGTTTGCGCGCCGAACGGGCGAATTTCGCGCCGTCAAGGGCAATTTCACGCACGAGAGCTGAGAAGCTTATCGCGCGGAAAGCCTGTGTACGGAACGCGGAACCCAGGGCCCCTATTTATAGGCGAGGCCGGGTGTCCGCGCCGCGTGGAAGGCGCTTTGCGCGACCACGGCAGTGAATTTCACGCCCGACGCCCTTTTTGCGCGCCGAAGTCCCGCGCCACCCAGGACTTCGGCATTCCGGCGTCTCCCTCGAAACCCGATCGTTGCGACCTCTCGCCGATCCGATTCCGAGGGGGGGCTTTTGTAGACGCCGGAAAAGTCCGTTGCTCCTCAAACGAAGTTCCGGATGAGGAAAGAGAGGTCATATTTGTAGTAAGAAGCACGTTTCGGAAGGCCCGAAGACATTGCGCGAAATTTCGGAGGCCCACGCGCAATATTGGCTATGTGCGCGCAATCCTTCCGGGATTCGCGCAATGGGCCGAGTTGGTGCGGAATGTTCCACGCCCGACGCCCGTGCGCGACCCTATTGCGCGCCGGGCCCCTATTTCGCGCCCGCACCGAATTGCGCGCCCGCGAACCGAATTGCGCGCCCGGGGTTTCCTATAAATACAAGGCGACCTCCAACGTTTTGAAGGATGCCTGAATTCGAAGGGTCGCTCGTGCGCGCAATCCCACCCCCTCCGCACGCAATGCCGATCTTCAGGTAACCTCCTTTATTTCGCACAAGCAAGCCTCGGGGTTCGCCTTCGCGCGCAACCCCTTTGGCTCCTTTCCTTTGACCAACTTCTCACCCAAAGGCCTTCGCGCGCAAAAGAAGCCTCTTGCGCGCAATTGCCCCCCGGGTGCGCGCAATCCAGCCTGATTGCGCGCACCCCCCCTTACTAAGTGGCCATTCGTTAAAGAATGGGTCGTTGCCCCCGCGCGCTATCAGAGGCCCGGTGCGCGCATTCTCCATCTTCCGCGCGCAAAGCGCTGGCCCAATTGCGCGCCAGCCCGCCCAATTGCGCGCCGACCCGCGGTATTGCGCGCCAAGCTCCTCTTTTGCACGCAAACCGCCAGGGTCGCCCCCTTTGACCCCCTGAGGGTACCCGCTTACGTGGCTCCCGATGATCTTCATCCCGGGTGCCCGCACCGTGCATTGTCTTCCCGTGCGGCCCTCCAGGCTCGCGCGAAGTGACACAGACCCATCGGCGGAACTACTACGTCCGCGCTGCAAGACGTTAAACTGCCAAGCATCTTCGTCGTCAACACACGACGTTAAACTGTACTTCATCCGGCAAGACGTTAAACCGTCCGCTTCGTCCAACATGACGTTAAACTGTACTTCATCCGCGCTGCAAGACGTTAAACTGCCAAGAATCTTCGTCCTCAACACACAACGTTAAACTGTACTTCGTCTGGCAAGACGTTAAACCGTCCGCTTCGTCCAACATGACGTTAAAATGTACTTCGTCCGCGCTGCAAGACGTTAAACTGCCAAGCATATTCGTCCTCAACACACGACGTTAAACTGTACTTCGTCCGACAAGACGTTAAACCGTCCGCTTCGTCCAACATGACGTTAAACTGTACTTCGTCCGGCAAGACGTTAAACCGTCCACTTCGTCCTCAACACACGACGTTAAACTGTACTTCGTCCGGCAAGACGTTAAACCGTCCGCTTCGTCCTCAACACACGACGTTAAACTATACTTTGTCTGGCAAGACGTTAAACCGTCCGCATCACCCGATCACGTGCCTCGCACGCAGGGTCCCCCCCGGTTTGGATGTGGCCCCCACCCGCTCATCTCTGCAGGGATGTCGGGATTTCCCCTCTTTAGGGACGATTTATTGGAGTGGCCTTCGCCCACGGGGGTAGGGTATTACAAACCCCTAGTTTCTTGTGGGGGACTGCACATGTGTATCTCCATTGTGCTTCCCCACTGCCGAAGCCAGTGGAGGGCGTGACAGGGATCGAGGTCTCTCACCTTCAGCCCAAGTCTCTCTCAAACTGAGCTTTGCTGCATATGGGCCTCCTTAGAGTGTAAGCCCCAAACACCAGCGTCCAGCATGACGTGAAACTCTGATCCACCCGGCCGTTCCATCCCCCTCTGTGCGAGGTGGTTCTGTTCAATCCTCCACCCGGCAGCCTCGACCTCCTCGTGAGTCGGCTTGCCAACGTCCAGCATGACGTTAAACTGTATATCCGAACTACGCTGACTTTGATCTGCGCTAACGCGTGGTACGTAGGAAGCCTCTACGGGGTCCAAGCTCTTCACTCCATCATCCATCCTGATCCTTACCCGGGCCGCCACATCCCGGTGGGGTCATTCCATTTCATTCCACTCCACTTCACTCGGGAAGCCGCCCATGTGCTGGCCCCAGCGTCGGAGGTTCCCCGCAAGGGGTTCTGTCATCTGATCCACTCCTCGTGTTGATCAGTCCGATGTCGTCCCCGCTGGACGTTAAACTCGCGGCATACCCCGTGTTAAACATGGGAAGCTGAGGAAAACCTCAGGTAACGCAGTTCCCCGTACCCAGCGCAGTATGCCTTAGGCCATCATGCCTTTGAGAAACCCTATTAGGGACGGAAGGCAGACATGCAGAGCCGCAATGTTAAGACACGCCCCCAACACCCAGAGCTACCCGGTCTCCTCACTGTGGGTTGCTGCCCCGACCAGACTCCTTGGAGCGTCCGGGAGGAAGCACCGTAATTAACCGGTGTCCATGAAGATATGGCGCCGGGAAGAGATTCACGAACATTCTTAAATCTATGAGGGAGACCCGGATTAGGCGACGAGTTCCGAGGAGACGTCCACGGAAGGAGGAGCCGACATCCCATCATCCCGGTTTCGATCAAGGAGAAGAAGTCCCTGAATAAGGGACGGATGCCTCCCGCCTTTGGAAAGCGGGACTGCGGGGCCACAAGCCGCGCTCCCATCCCCTTGGGTCGACGGGCGCATGCGCGAACGCATCCTGGTGGAACAACGTCAGAACAGAAACCCGACGCACATCCGCACTGAAACAGAGTTGTGTGTAAGTGTATGTACAAAAAATAGCATAAAAATAATAGTATATTTAAGATACTAGTTTTTTTATACTATCATGTAATAAAGTGAGTCGAGGGGGTTGGGGAAAAATAAAAGAAAGGATATTGAGCGAAGATGTTACCTCTTAATCAGGTAACTCCATTTTTTGTGCGAAGAAAATTCCCTAGATTAAATTATTTCCAAGGAGTGGATTATAGGAGGAAGGTAGGGATGTTGGGAGAATATGTTTTCATATTTTATGCTATCCAAGGATATTCTTAGGTGTGATAATGTGGGAGGAGATGAAGCCTTTTTATGGGGGATGAAGAGTGACACGCTTGTAAGAATTTAGAGGGATAATTCCACCAACACTTCTCATATTTCAAGTTGATAAAATAATAGAAAAATGTCGACAAAATATATTATGGGGTCTTAATATGTTCATAAAATGGATCTTGTATAATTTTCTAGGTCATTTTGAGTCTTAAATATTTTGTGTAGTCCTTAGCTATGCTTAATTTTACCTTAATCAATGTAATTAATTTTAATTACATTCACTAATATTTTTGGTAAACAACTATTATTTCATTATTATAAATTATAAAATATTATAATTAAAAATATGTAATCCATTTCTAATCATTTAAAAAAATAAGTCATAGAAATTAATTTAAATATAATCTCACAGTCGGGTCGATAATGCTGGTTTTTAAAATGAAAATTATCAAACATTTTCATAGTTTTTATATCCAATTTTAATGTTAAATTATTTATAATTAACTAAATTGGATTAGTTTATAAAAATATTATCTAATTAAACATTTAAATCGGGTTTAAATATAATTTAACCTTATAAATAAATTAGATAAAAAGATGTTTTAAATGAAAATATGGTATTTTTCACTATTTATCTAAAAATGTTGTTTCTCAAAAAAATCCCAAAAATTTACCCTAAGATAAATTTGATAATTTAAATTAAAAAATTTATTTGGTTTTATAATATTATAATTTTAAATGTGTATAATATTATTTTTTTTATTTTTTACGGAAGGATAATAACATAGTATTTTTAAACAAATAACCACCTTACCAAAAAATATATGTTTTATTATAAATATATTTTATTAATATAATAAAATTATTAAATATATTTTAAAAATATTTATTACTATTCATATTAATAATTTTAACATCCATGTTACAATTATCCCATTTAAATAATTATAACAATAAAATGAAGAATCATTGAAATTTGGTATTTCATGTAAATTATACCAAGTCACTGTTACATTTATCATAATCCAAGTCGGTTCTCTGAGAATGAAAATTTTGAATTATTTTTTTAATAAAAGAAATTATTTTCATTGTTGTGTATAATTTAAAATATAAAAATACAAAATTATTTAACAAATATATTTCACAAAATCTCGGGGCGTTACATTCTATCCCCCTTAAAATGAATTTTCTCTCGAAATTCATCTAGGTCATCAATGGTTTAATACATGAATGTTCATTTCAATGAATCCCACATTACAAAAATGAATACTAAAAGTTCCCTTAAAAAGGGAATGTTAGGATCATAACGGTTACCCCAAGTGATATTTAAATGAGTTTTCACATAAGATAACATAGGTTGTGAGTGAATATTGGATAAAGAGGAAAATAGATAATATTTATTGGATGTGATTGAAGTCATCAAAAAAAATTGTGAATGATCCAAGAAAATTTAGGGACTCAAATTCATAAATCTGTGATAATATAAAGGTCAAAGGCTTAATACAAACTAAGGAATAGGGATAACACATTTTTTATCGTTATCCTAATCTTGAGTAATTCCATATCTCACATGAATATAATGAAGTATAATTAGTAGATATATTTATATATAAAAAATTCATTCATTAATTGTAACTTTAACTATTTTTAATTCATAAATTACTCTAATAAATGGAGTTCTTTAAATTATCTTTGATTCATGATGTTCGAAAAGACACTTTTAGAAGATCTTATGGCCCGTAAAAGAAGGAAAATTAAAACTAGTTAACTATTCATCAAAATAAATATGGTTACATCATTAACCGTAAAAAGTAACTCTACTGGTTCATCATTAATATTTATTCAAGAAAAATAATTACACATTAACATGAATATCACAAAGGCCAACAATAGGCACAAAACCCTTTTCATCGTTCCATCATCGGTTTAAGACTTGTGGCCTTACAGAACATGACTGGTTGTCACCTGAAAAACATGATTTCATTTTCCCAAACTAGACTAATAAAATTTAAAAATAAATAATATGGAAATAATTGAAATAAGGTTAACAAAAAAAATAGAATTTCAGCCTTGATTTTCTATAAAAACTCAATGCATAAATACAACTTCTAAAGTTTAACCTAATATTTTAATGAATGTTTAACCTTATAACACTTATCAAAGAATAAAATATATAACATTAGAAATAAATTTAGGAAATTATCTTGAAATTTATCCATTTGTTTCATCACATACCGAAAATATTAATACCTTTATCAAATATTCTCTTGAAAACATGTTCATAATCAGAATTTCTATAAATCCTTATTGAAAAAAGTACTCGCTTCTAAAAGGTAATTCACACTATATTCCTTAGATAATATCTTATCATAAAAAAATCTATTGGAAGATTGGGTTCATCCTTGTAAATATATAAAATCAACTTGATTTTATTAACCCAAAATTCATATAGATAATGATAATTATTTCTTTTAATGATAATAATTTCTACTAAAGGACCAACAATATTTTCATAGAACTTATTTTTATGAAATCCCATAGGAAATCCCCCACTATGGAGTTACCTAATTATCATGGATCACATCATCCATTATGATTACATATTATTACCTTTGTCTGTTGTACTCAAAGGTTGTTGGATGTGATTACCATAATTATTTCTTTGATGTGGGAACTTTTTAGTGAAATTACCAAACTACCCAAAATTGAAACACTAAAGTGAGGGAGGTGAATACTATAGAGTTTTATCATAATTTTTATCATAAAATAACTTTTTACAATAATTTTTATATTTATCCACTCAATTTACTTCATTTAGAAACATAGAAAATTTACTAGCCTAATTAATATTATTCCCATTATGCTCCTTTCAACACTTAGAGAACAAACTAAGGATCGTCTTCTTTTCTCTATGGTTTGATGATTGTCCTTGGAACTCTATCTTCCTCTTCTTGTAAATACCATTTTTTTGATACATAAGTCAAAACTATATTTCAGCATTGACTGCATAATTCAAAATCTCTTTATAGCTACCAATGTATTTTTTGTCCAACTCCCTCCTAAGACTTATCTTTAAGCCACTGAATGACCAATCATCCTTATTTTCTGGTTAGATAATAACTCTACAAGCATACGTCATAAGTATTGTAAAATTTGCCTCATTGGAACCAAAAGATTCATCATAATTTTATTTCAAATCAAGTAACTATTTTACACATTTTCTTGAAGAACATGAGGAAAGTACATATTGAATAATAAGCTCTTGAACTCATCCCAATCTATGAATTCAATTTCATCTTGTTTCCTTGTATCCATTAATATAGTCCACAATGGGTATGCTTCACCTACTTATTGACAAATAAGATGAATGACTTTCTATTGATTTGAACATCTGAGAACATAAAATATCATTTTAGTGGTACTAATACAATCTTAACAAAGAAGTGTATTAGAAGAACCAATTAATGAATGTAGACATTTCATCATGAAAGACTCAACAAAATATTGTTCCTTAATTTGATAATTTGTATGTTCATCATGATTCATATCATGAGAAATATGTGTGGGCGTTACAATGAGGTGTTTCATTCTAGCTCCAAAATAAGTCAGGTCCTCAGGAGAACATTCATTTAAGTGTCAATCAAAAATCACCATTAACATATTTCCCTCAGGTCCCATCCATTTACAAAATCCAAAATGCATGGTGTAGGAAAAACTTATCATAGAGAGGAACCACATAACCATGAAAATTCACTTATAGGATGTATGAATTAGGAATCCTTAATTAATATATGAAGAGTTAGGTTTATCATCAGTTATTCATCGAAAAATTATATTTAAATCATTCTTGATGGGTCATGAAATGATTTTGAAATCATTAGGAATATCTCCCAGGAGTGTCAAACCAGGTGTGTCATAAGGCCTGTTCTCATGTACCAGATTACCCCCAGTTAAGACTAGAAAATCATATTAGTGTTTTTATACCTAGGTATGTCTATAACATATTCACATCCATTTTAGGTATCTATAAATGGATTTATTTCTAAGAAACCACTTACTCTACCCTTTACCAAAATTATAGGAAATTTTCATAAACTTTTCTTTACAGTTAGAATTATCCCTAGACATGTAGTTAGGGTTCTCAATAAGGTTTTATCATCCTAGATTCTGATGTTAAAATAACTCTTACTCTAATACCAACTATATTAAACCTCACATTTCAATCATTAACATTACATTATATTTTAATAATACATAAAAAATAATACAAATAGGAACCCAAAGACCGTACTATTATATTGACATTGGAAACATGGAAATGTAAACAATGGTATAGAAGAGAGAAAATTTTTCTCCCACTGGGTACTCAAGGACTAGACACCCTATCATACATACCATACAAGATATATATCTGCATAACTTGGGGATGTAATCATAAAAATGAGTATGCTCAGAATCTCATTAAGGGTAAACAATGGTGACATGTAAGCATAAAGATGAACGTAAGGGTATGAGAACATGATAATAGCATTATAATATCATAAAATCTATTTTAATGATTATAAACATTAGTTACATGATAAATCATGGTTTTTCATAAGAGTTGAATAATAAGGAAATAAAAATATTGAGTCATAAAATCATAACCGAGTAATAAGACATATAATTTGTAATACTCATATTAGAATAGAAGATCATATTTCACTAATACCTACCAATACCTTTATAACATGTTAAGATTGGCATACAAACCATGTACCTGTTTTGGGGATCAATTAACTACCTCTGTACCCGCTTACATTGAGGCTTGGGCTACAACAAAAGTTCCTTTTTTTGGGCTGGGCTACAACCGATGTACACTCATACTTTTAGGCTTGGTATACAGCCCATGTACCATGATTTTTTAGTCTTGGAATACAATCTATGTACATTATAGTTTTATGTCTTGGGATACAACCCATGTACCCTTTGATCTCTTATACAGATTATCATTACCCAATTCATTTGAGGGCGATATAGGTCCCATGCATCACATAATGAAATCATGAATAAATCTGCCACAAGATCATAAGAGATCATATTATAACCAATGAAATTAAATATGTATCATAAGCATATAATCATATCATAGTGTGTAGAAAAGAGACATGTTTCATACTCAGTTCATAAAAATTTTAACTCATGAAAGAGAAATTCTTTTCATAAACATATAACTAATGAAATTGAAAAGGGTTTCATAAAGATCATGAAATTAATAATAACCAATTCATAGAAAAAATTAGAATGGAATAATTAAGTTATTTTCCAGAATGTTACAACTAACATCATCAAATGTCATCTTAGATGGAAAATAATTTTGAAATATCTTTCAAAAAAATTCTTATGGAATATATAATTTGTTATTTTATTAAATTAAACCATTTAGAAATTATTTTATTATATAATACCTTGAATTATTACAAAAAATACTTGAATTCAATTTGAAAAACATTTCCATCGAAAACATATAAAATAAGCTTCAAAATATTTTTAATTACATTTTTATTCAATAAAATTTTACAAATTTAAATGAAATCTTGAAAATGGATTGAAACCTATTTTATTAAAAATAATTTTATAACTTATAATGAAATATTGAAAAAATATTAAAAACCATTTCATTAAAAACAACTTTAAAAAATTGTTATGAAAACATGAAAACATTTTGAAAAACATTTTATTTGAAGACATATGAAATAAGATTAAATGTTTTTTGACAAAAAATTCCAAGAAATTTACTTTTAAAATTTTTTTCTTAAAAATTAACCTTTTAAACATGGAAAGGAAGAATCACATAAATGACCGTGGATAAATCTGTACATGTCACACGAGGTAAAAAAATATTTCTCTTACATGATAAAAAGAATTAAAAAATCATTTTTTCTTGAATGTGAATAGAAGATTAATTTGAAATTATAGATGAAATAAAAAAGGGAAAAATTTATTTTTATGATTATAAGAGAATATTATAATATCATTGGAAACCAATTTTTTAAAACATGGATTTGATGTGTTAGATTTTTCCAACCAAATTGTCGGTAAAGTAGGGATTTATTAAAGACACATTATTAAATATAAAATGTAATAAATAGGGGAGAAATGGTACCAATACATGAATATGTAATGAAAAAATAGAGGATAAAAATATTCTTTTGTGTTATTTGGAGATGGATCATAATGTTTAATCAAAGTAATCATAAACATAAAAAACTCGAAAATCAATGAGATAGTTTCAATAAGATCTTATCACATAGTAACATGGAATCATACTGTCCATATAAGAATAGAAATTTAAATGATTCTTAAAATATCAAAAAAATAATGTTACTCATGATATAACATGTAACATGGAATTCAATACTCCCCCAAATCAAATTAGGTGTGTAATAAAACATGACTCCCAACAAAGGGAAATTGACACATAAATATTTTACCAATTTCATACATTTTAAAACTCAAAAATCATTTAATAATGATCATAGAATGGAAATGAAAATATAAATAAATTTTAGTTTAATAATCATTGAGTATATCCATGGGATTTATACACACCACACAAAAGGAATGGGGGTAAATAAAGCAGTTATCTCAAGGAAATAAAAAGGAAGATGAAATTCCCTTACCTTGTGTCCTGACTCTCATCATACTCATACAATATTCCTATATAATAAAGGTAATTTAATTATAAATATTTTTGATAGGAATATTGTTATTTATGATTAAATAAATTATTTTATTTTGACATTATATTAATCTTTTGGTTACAATTCTATGTTAATGATTCACTTTGGGTAATATCCGCTCTATTTTTCACACGTGTCTTAATTTTCCACGTATTTGATCCTGATACATATATAATTATTTATAGAATATAAAAAATTATATAAATAAAATTTATATTTATTATATTTGTATTATAATAATATATATAATATATATGTATGAAATGGGAAACACCTTTAATGGAGATAGTAAGCCGTTTGTATGCATGAACGATGTTTCCATTTTTTGTTGTCTTATTGAAAGCGAGGAAAAAAACAAGAAATATATGTGTATATATATTAAATTATAATTATTATAAAATATTCATAATATAAATTTATTAAAATCATTCTTAATACATTTCATGTAGTGTGTGAATGAGTTACATCACATTGAGGGAGCGGTAGTCAACAATTCCTGAATCAAAATTATCATATTTACATCAAATGGAAAGTAGAAATATATTTGTTATAAAATGAATAAATTATATTAAAATCATAATAAATATAATATAATAAATATATAAAAATATTTTCTATCACAATGTCAAATATGAGAAGTAGTAAAGGAAAAATAAACAATTATCATTCAGTAAGGCGATAGTTCGCCGCTCATATAAAAAATATATTTGTGACTCATTATGTGTTGGTGTGTGTATTTTTAGGTTAAAAAATTTTAACAAAAAAATCCTATTATATTTGATATACTAGTTTTAGTATATAATCATGAAATAAAGCGTTTTTAGGGGTGGATAAATAAAATAAAATAAAGGATCTTGAGAGAAGACGTTAACTCTTAATCGGGAAAATCCTCTTGGTTTGTTCCAAAAGGCTTCCATGTATTTCTTAATACCAAGGAATATGATTATTTGAGTAATGGAGGAATTTTTGGATCTTTCTGTAGCATATATTAGGTGATCTAAGGTTCTTGAGAGGTGTGATAAAGTTGGATTAGAGGAGGCCTTTTTATAGTGGAGGAGGAGTGGCAGTCTTTAATATAATTGAATAGGGAATTCCACTCACGTTTTTCACATTGTTACTGAATCCAATAATATAAAAAATTACAGAAATGGGAGGGTAGTGTCTAAATATTCTCATAAAATATATCTTTAACATGTTTCTAGGTCATTTTGAGTCTTAACATTAAGGTTTAGTCCTTTGTTAAGTATAATATTTACTTAAGCGATGTAATTAATTTTAATTTAATTCAATAACTCTTTTATGTAAAAAAATATGTTAAAATTATTAGAAATTATAAATTTCAATGATTAAAAATATGGAATCTATTTTTTAAATTCCAATCACATAATTAGAAAAAATTATTTTAAATTTAATATCGTAGTCGTGTCAATAATGCAAGGTTTTAATGTCAAAATAATGAAAAGTTCTCTATGGTTTTATATCCAATTTCATTGTGAAATTGGTTACAATGACCTAAATTTTATTTATAGATACAAATATGATCTAATTAAATATTTATATAAATTTAAAATATAATTAACCCTGATAAAAAATTTAGATGAAAAAGAGGTTTTGAATTAAAATATGGTATTTTTCATTAATTATTAAAATCATTTTTTCTGCGAAAAATCCCAAAAATTCACCCAATGATAAATAAAAAATTATAAATTAATAAATGAATATTTTTTTATTAAATTAGATATATAAATATGTCTAAAATTAATAATATTGTTTTTCAATGGTCATTAAAAAACTATTTTTTTAAAATATAATCATTTTATAAAAAATTATATCTTTCATTGTCAATCTTTTTTATTTATATATTAAAATTTTAAACAAAATTTTAAAATAAGTTATTATTATTCATATCACTATGTCTAATTTCATGTAAATAAATATGTTATTTAAATAATTATAACAATAATATGATGCTTCGTTGAAACTCGGTGTAGCGTGTAACGTACACTTAGTCTTTATTGTGTATCACCGAAGACAAGTCATTTACATATGAAATGAATGTTTTAATTATTGATTTAATAATAAAAAACTCATTTCATTGATGTGGTAATTTTAATATATAAAATTATTGTATTAATTTGGAAAAAAAATTCATAAAATTTCGAGGTGTTACAAACGTGGTACTCTAGAGAGAGGGCCTTCATACCAGCTAGGAAGTGCAGTGCTGGGTACTCAGTATATGGCCTAATGTATGGGGAAAGTTAGACTCATGCAATTTAGATTATATTGGCAGGTGGTGAGACTGGAACATCTGTTTGTTTGAGGTATGATTCTGGCAGCCTTCATGCATTCTAGTGCATTATTTGACATTGGTGCCACACACTCTTTTACCTCAGCTTGGTTTGCAGTTTTGTAGTGCCTAGTAGTGGAACATGTGTTTGAGGTTTTTTCAATTGATACTACATTAGGGGTGCGGGGAGAGTATATAAGGCCTTGTATGGTTTATTCTCTAGAGGTTGGTGGGTACTATTTTTTATGGGACATAATCATCCATGAGATGTTAGGTTTTTATATGATTTTGGCCATGGATTGGTATGTCTTATAACAGGACCATATCAAATATTTCCATTATCGGTAAACATTCACATCTCTTGATGTGGACACTTATGTTCATCATGGTGAATGGGATCATTGATCAATCTGTACGAGGCCAATTTTCCAACAATTTTGAGAACTCACATCCCAAGTGGCTTATCATATACTTTTCTACGGAGGAGTTTATTAGAATGTATTTCTTCAAATGTTGGATCAATTTTAGGTTTTGTTTCTTGTGGAAATCTCATGGGTCCCGCCTGATTGAGATGATGAGTTCACAAAATTATTTCATCTAGAATCAAATCCAATTTCTATTCAACCATATAGAATGACACTGATAGAACTCTAGGAGTTTAAAATTCAGTTTGATAATAAAATTCTTATTCGTCCTAGTATTCCACCTTAGGTATATCCAATGATGTTTTACAATAAGGATAATAGGTCCCTAAGGCTGTTCATTTACTATTGAAAGAAGAATCAGATGAAAAAAAATAATAGATATCATCTCCCTCAGATTAATGGTCTGTTAGATAAATTGAGAGGTTCATCAATGTTTTCTATGTTTGATTTAAGGTCTAGGTATCACCAGATGAAGGTGATGCCTTATAATATACCATGGATAAACATTAGTGGAAGGTACTAATTGTATGAGTTTGTGTTGATGTTGTTCTGGTTGACCAATGCACTGGTAGTATTCATGGATTTCATGAATATAATATTTACCCTTATCTAGTTCAGTTCTTATTTTTCTACTTTGATGACATATCAGTTTACTAAAAAACTCATCATGATCATTCAAAACACCTTAACATCATCTTGAGTACACTAAGATAGAATATGTTATACACCAAGATATCCGAATTTCAATTCTTAATTTATAGGGTGCATTTACTGGGTCACATTATATATTAGAAAGGTGTGTTAGTGGACCAAAAGAATGTTCATTAGGCTGTGTCTAGGGAGTAGCCCAATAATGTTTTTTATGCCAGAAGTTTTACAGGTTTTGCGCACTACAATTGATATTTTTTCGAAGATTTATCTTTTTTTGTAGCACCTCTTATAGTCTAACCAAAAAAAGATATTAGGTTTTATTTTTATGAGTTATGTGAGAATAATTTTCAAGATCGAAATATACTGTTGAATACTGCACCAATCCTACTCTTACCTAAACCGAGTAATAAGTATACTTTGTTTTCTGATGCATCTTGTGTTATTCTTGGAGATGTGTTGACATAGTATTATTGGCTTGTTTTGTATGTTTCGTATCAATTAAGGACTTAGGAAATAAATTGTCTTACAAATGATCTTGAAGTGGTTGTAATGGTCTATTCCTTAAAATGATGGAGGCATTACATATTGGGAGAATGGTTTATGGTGTATACCGAGCATAAAAGTATTAATTTATTTATATATAAATTTTATTTGAATATTTGGTAGTTAAGATGGGTTGAGTACATTAAATCCTTTGATTTTGAGTTGGTTTATACATGGGGATAGGGAAATAGTGTTACAGATGCATTGAGTCGGAAAACAATTCGTTTCGTTGTTCAGAAGTCTATCTCTGATTAAATGATGATGGCATTGTCTGTCGAGATAAACCTAGAGATATGGGTATCAAGGAAAGATGACCCATTCATTAAAAATTTTTGTGTTCGTTCTCTGTGGTCGGGTCAAGGAGAGTCATCTTGATGATACAGAGTGTTCGGCCATGAAAAAAATACATAAGGGTTGGGAGTCACCTTTTAGTTAGACTATTGGTGATGATGGGGTTGTTGATGTTTGTGGTCATGTTGTGATGCCAATGGGTATGCGAGAAGGGTTGATGTGTATGTTTCATTCATAGAAGTGGGAAGTGCATCCTAGCTTGACTAAGATGTGTTGGGATATTAGTATAAAATATTGTAGGCCACGAATGAAGAAATAGTATTTTGGTTTTTTGCGTGATGTCTTACTTATTAGTAGTTAAAGGACATGCATCGTTGTGTAGGTGGTTTGTTATAAACATTTCACATTATGAAACAGAATTGGTATGATGTAATGACATAATTATTAGTGGGTCTTCCAAATATGACTCCTAAAGGTGGTGGAATATGGTTAATTGTCGAATGGTTCACTATAGTGGACCATTTGTTGCCTTTCTAGGAGAAATTCATTATGGATCAGTGGGGTGAGTTATATGTTGAAGAGATAGTTTGGTTTCTTAGTGTTATAAGAACTATAGTTCTAATCATGATATTTGTTTCACATCATGCTTCTGGAAGGGGTTACATAAGGTTCCTGGTACCCATTTTTTGTGATTATGGATTTTCACCCACAGATAAAAAGGCAGTCATAGTGTATGATTAAATTATTTGATGTCATGTTGAGGGCCTGTGTTCTAGATTTTAGGGGATTTTTTAGAAAGATAATTTTATATTGTTGAATTTTCCTACAGTAATAGTTTTCATGTTAGGATTTAGATAGAACCTTTTGAGGAACTCTACAAGAGAATGTGCGGATCTATGTTGTGTTTGTTAGAAGCTAGAGACTCCGGGCTATTGGTACTGAGTATCATTAATGAGATTTCGAAAAATGTTCAACTAATTCATAAACACATGGAAACAACATAGAGTATGAGGAAGTCATATAAAGATCAGATTCATAGAGATCTTGATTTTACGTTGGGTGACAATGCGTTTCTTCAGTTGTCAACAAGGTTAGGTTACCATTGAATTTGGAAATATGGAATGTTAGCACCCAAGTAAGTGGGGACATTTTAGATTTTTGATAGGATGAAACCAGAATTATTGATTGGATCATCAGTAGAGATATAGTTCCATGCATGTTGTTTTTCATGTTTTATAGCTTCATCAATATCACCATGATCCATCTAATGTTTTTAATGTTGAGGATATTGATCTTGAGGCTAATGAGTCATTTTATGAGAATTCAGTTCATGTCACGGACAATAGAAAGAACACCATATGAGTCAAGGTTTTGAATCTTGTTATAGTTTTGTGGAAATGTGGGAATGTTCAAGAGAAAACATGGGAGAGAGAATCAGTTATGCGATCCTTGTGTCTAGATATCATTTCTTTGGAAACTCGATAATGCATGGGAGCATGGATCGAGGATGTTCTGTTATAAGTTGGGGAGGTGTAAAATCCAAGAATTCATGATGGTATGAATTTGTTTAAATTTTGAGTTCAATATCTCGTTTTTTGTTAATGAAATTTTTTGGGGAGTGTGAGGGGAATCAAGGATGTCACAAGGGTTCGGTAAATGAAAGGAAGTAAAACTAGACAAAAATGTGCAAGCCACAAGGTTGGTTATGGTTAGGTAAACCGCGCTGCCTTCCCAGAAAAATCATGAAATTTGAAATAAAATAATTTTTCATGGTTGGAACATGGTTTCAAAATAGTTTGGGGATACCCAGGTAACAATGAAACCCAACCTCCCTTCAACAGATGCTTTCACATGGTATACACATGGTTTGGAAAACGATATGGGTAAACTATGTAACCCATTAAATTATGAACAATTTATGGTTTTTAAGTATCGGGATTTTAAGATCCCATTCAATTTTCTCCATCTTTATCATACCTATAGACATTATAAAAAAGCTCCACTATAGTTCCCATGTATTTATATGTCTCATTTCTAGGACATTTTGACTGTTAATCATTATGAATCCAAGCCCATGGTCTGATTAATCCTCTTAAATCTTCTCTTTTCCAGATTAGGGCTTGTATCTTGAGAAATATCCTTTTGAATCCCTAAAACCTTTTTTTTCTTGTGGAATCATGGTTGAGGCTTAAAAGGTTTCTTGAATATGAATCTATTGCTAAGGTTGGGACTCTGTTCATCTACAGATTATAGGTATGCAGTTTACAAGTTATATCCCATAGTTTAAAATGTGATTTTTTGCATGAATGTAGTGTTCATGGAACACCTAGTTTAGAATTGATGACATTATGAAATGTTAGTAAAAATGAGCATCTAAATAAATAATTGAACCCCTAATGATCTTCGTTGCTTACTCAAGTAAATATATTACAGTCTCCAAATATGGATTATTAGACACTCTCCATTATTGGGGAAACTATAGCATATGAGGAGGCACACTTGAGGAAACATGATGACCCTTCTTGGAGAACCATTTAGTGGATTCCAGGTTGGGGATATTACACCAAATTTATAAAAAATGTTTCTACTTAATTAATTTAACAATGGTATAATCTTCAATAATATCTCCAAAGAATTAAATCATGATTAAACTTTAGTTTAATCAAAAAAATAACTCATCTATGATTTCATATTTTCCTATTTAAATTTCCATCAATTAATCATCAGGTTTTCAACACTAAGGATCCTTTAAAATTTTTTATCCCACAAAGATATCATGAAATTTAGTCAAAACTATATTCAATTTTGTTTAAAAACCTGACTTAAGTGATACCATTTTCCATATGGGGTGAAATTAATACATTATACACTCTTATATAATCATTGATATTGTTCTTAACATGTAAAGTATATTCAATTAAAGATAGTGACTGCTTTGTTGTTGATTTTGTTCATAACAAAGTAAATATCATTAATTAATAATATAATTGGTAAAACATAATCTAATATCTATATAAATACCTAGAACCATTTCAATAAGTATATTATTACAAATAATAGTCATACAATAAACCAAGATTTTCATGTATAGATATTAAATATTTGTAGTTGAATATTCATTACATAACATAATGATCCATTCTAGATTTGTTTAGGTCCATTCCCCATGGAAACATGGAAACTTAAAAAATCTTTCCTAAGTGAACTACATATTTTCCCATTAATTTCATAATAATTATAACCCGTATCAAAAATATGATACATGAACCCTTTATTCATAACCTAGGGAAAGGAAAAATAAGAAAGGCTGATCCTAGATTCCATGTAAGGATAAATATGGAAGGTATCAACATTACATGAAAATAAAGTAATGGGAACACTAGAATAAAAATTGAAAACCATACTGTTCATATCATAGATGATAAAATTGAGTCATGGAATAAATAATGATATTTAATAATACACTAATCATAATAGAATCATATAAATTTATCCATGAGAACATTAAATTGGCATAAGATATAGACATATGTTATATATATAAGAATATAAAAACATTTACTTGGTAGTGAAGACTCATTTCATAGGATATCAAAGTGGAATGAGATCACTCCCAAATACATCATATCAGTCAAGGTTCACTTCCAAGATTATCATAGTAAAAAATTCCCTTACTAAACTAGGTTCACAACCCATTCCAGTCATTTTTATCTCATGAGATATCAATATTTACCCAAGAATTTGGAGGACTCTATAATTCTGTTCCCACCCATTACATTATGAAAATCACCAAAATATTCTATAATGACTATAAATCATTCATCACATCATAACCCATGTAACAAAAAAAGAATTCATAAACATTTCATCATAGTATAAGCTGTGTAAAAGAAATAGGATTCATCAACAATTCATCATTTCATCATAAAATAGCTGATAAAAATGGAATGGTTTTAATAATTTATATTTTCATCATAAACATAAACTATTCAATGAACAAATAATAATGGTATCACTGAACTATATCCCCTGTATAACATATGAAATATTAAACGATGGCATCATAGATGGAAAATGATTTTAAAAGTTCACTTGGAACATTTCTTGAGGAAGATAAATTTTTCAATTTAAAACAACTTAAATAAAATTTAAAAAATAAAAAATTTAATGAATTTTTTTTATGAAAATTAATAAGAAAACATTTCAATAAACATCAAATAATTGAGTGGTTATAACGGGAAAAATTTTTATTCATGTCGTTCATGTTAAAACAAAATTTCCTTACACATTTTGGTTAAAATTAACAATTTTTTCATTCGGAAAAAGTAACAAATATTCTATTAAAAATATTTTTAAAAAATTAAAAAATGAGTAAATATTAATTTAAAATAGTCATTGGAGGATAGTAAAAAACATTCTTTGAAACATATTTAGAAAACATGGACACATGTATGGTAGGTCGTACGCTGGAATAACTATTGTTTCCATTTTCTCAATGCATGGAATTAATGAATGATAAATAATATATCTCCATTATATAATGATTTTTTATTATATATATTATATATTCATTAAATCTATCTTTATTAACATAAACCTCAAAATAAAATAAAAAAAATAACTACATGGCTTCATGGAGGAGGTAGTCTAGACGTACACACGAGCGACATTATCATTTTCCAATGGATTAGAAGATAAAAGTTATATAATATTTTCTATTTCAAGAGGAATAATTATGTCATATTAATCATATATTTGTATAAAATAAATTAATATAATAATCTATGAGAGGTGGGGATGGAAAAATAATAATCGATTCATGTGACAGTAGTTTGACATTCACACGATCAATGATTTCATTTTACAATTGATTGATGTAGAGATAGATGTATGTTATGGAACTATCATAAACAAATCTTATTATTTTGGAGGTATTTATTTTTTATACTATAATATTGTATGAATATTTTATGTAGGTGGAATATGAAATAATATAAAAATTCATGGACTGGAATTTAACCTCTCCTCTAGACAACCTCCTTATGTTAGATCAAAATGAATTATTAGGATGGTTTAATAAAAAATTAAATCTTATAGAACATGTGGAGGTAATTAAGGGAGATAATTTTTTAATTATTTTATTTATAAACTGACTTTCGAATTATGAATAGGATAGGACAGTGGGTTACTTTTTATATGTTTGGGAGAGGATACATATCAAATTTTTTAAAAGGAAAACGTTATATGCATGTTTTACACCTACCAAAAGGATAAAAATGGACCATTATAGAAAAATAGAAGATATAACTAAAAAATATTGATAGTAAATATTATTTGGAAAAAAATTAGATCCTTTGAACCCTTATATTTTTAGTTTAACTCCCTAGTAAATCCTTTTTATCCTTAAGTGTAGTAATTAATTTTTATTGTGGTTGCAATTCATTATGAGTGGAAAATTAGTTTAAATTATTATAAATTATTAATTTTGATGACTCAAAATATAGAATACATTTTTTCATATTCAATTCATAGAATTTTTACAATTTAATATAAAATTAAACCCACAGAAGGGATGAGAAACCTGTTTTCAGAAGAATTTTTTTAATATATAAAAATGGTTTATATCCAAATTGAACATAAAATTTATTCCAATAAATGAAATTGAATACATAATAACATAATTTAATAAATTTTACATTTAAAACATTTCAAAACAAAATATATCTTTGTAAATTATTTAAATTGAAATTATATTTCAAATAAATATAAATTTTTTCAATATTTATTAAAACATTTCTGATAAAATTATGAAATTAACACAAAGATAGTTTTTTAATATTGATAAAAAAAATTTATATCATTTTATTGAATAATTTATTTGAAATTGAAATAAAATAATTTTATTATTTGTTCAAAAAAATTATTAAAAATCATTTTTTAAAAAATTGTATTTTAAAAGCATATAAAGACCTTAGTAAAAATTATGTAATTATTTATAAAGTGTTTTATTTATAGGAAAAATTTATGGTTAATTTTAGAAATATGGTTTTTAATTTTCATACCACCAATTTTCACAACTATGTTATAATAGTAATATTAAAATAATAATAATAATAATAATAATAATATGCATTTCTTCATTAAAACTCAATGTTTCATGTAACACTTGCTATCAAAGAAATTAAATTTATTAGAAAGAAATAGTTCATAAAATCATATAGTGTTACATTATTCCACGACTAAATTTATGTTCTCACTACAAAATACATCACATTGATACAAAAACATGAGGATACTTATGACTCATCATATCCTCATGCTCCCGTGTAGCTTCTTCAAATTGGTGAGTTCTTCACAAAAAATGAATAAGGTGAGTGGTCTTGTATTGTAGTACATTTTCTCTAAAATACATATTATTCATAGGTTGTTTGAATTATTAAATATGATGATCCTATAATATGACTTCTCAGTTTAGTACATGTTAAATATGAGGTATGTACTTCCATAGGTGAGATACATGGAACACATCATGGACTTGAGTGATTTTTGATAGAAGTGTGATTTGATAATTAATTTTACCTACACCATCAAGAATATAAAACTATCTAGTATACA
Source organism: Viscum album (assembly GCA_963277665.1). Classification (NCBI taxonomy): domain Eukaryota; kingdom Viridiplantae; phylum Streptophyta; class Magnoliopsida; order Santalales; family Viscaceae; genus Viscum; species Viscum album. Next base: position 1,265,186,616 of record OY728157.1, on the reverse strand, counting down.
TATGGACCCTATTTCATTTATTCCAAAATCACATAACCTTATTCCTTTGAGAAATTCAAAAAAACACCTTCTCATGAACTTCAAACTCCACATCATGTTTACAATTGTCAGCATAAATTTTCATTCGACTCTAAGATGTATCGGTGAATTTTTAAATAGATCTAACTATTTCTAACATTTTATCCTATATATCATGTCACAATAACATTATTTCTCCAATTCATTCCAACATGTTTTATTTCTACACTTCATTCTATTTAGGGATTCATAATTAGCCATCCAAATGCTTGGGTGAAAGCTATGTTTTGTAAAAAATTAAACTACAGAAAGGTGTTAATACCAACTAGAGTTTAAATCCATATAAAAATACATTATAATTGTTCTCTTAGATTGACCATCTATCTATGGATGTGAAGCTATGTTGTAACATAACTCTGTTTACAAACCCAAGTAAATGATTATCCAGAACATTGGGGTAAACCTCAGATCCCAATCAATTGTAACAGAATGTGGTACTCTATTAAAACATACCACTTTCATAATTTATATCCTATAAAAATGATCAGAAGATGAATTTTATCTGATAGTAATTAACTGTGGCGACTTTGTAAGGAAATTTACTATAACCCATATAGTATTGTGACCTTTATATGTTTTGGGTAGTTTTATGATAAAATACATGGTGATTTTACCTTTTTTATTTTGGTAAGGTTAATGGTTGTGAGGTCTTAGTACACTTTTTTCTCTCAACCATAACATGATGACATACCAACCATTGTGATAAAAACTCTATAATATCTTTATTCACGCAATTACACCAAAAATAATCTTTCAAATATCTAAACAAATTTTTACTTCTAGGATAAAAAGATAAAGAAGAACTATGATCTTTATTTAATATCTCTTTCAAATATATTATGGATGGAAAACATTCATAGTTCTTGAATTGTATCATTCCATTGAAATCAATATTAAACATAGGAATATTTCTCATCTTTTTATGAAGCTCCAAATCATCATTTAATGCCTCTATAATCGTCACTTATATAGATGGTGGAACATTTATTTGAGAATTATAAGTTTTATAGATCAATAATTTTCAAATACATAATTATTGGATTTTTTGTGATCCTTATCATATATAATCTAGAGTGATCTGTTAAACTCAAATCATGAGCCACAATTTTCAGTTTACTAGTTGGTAATGAATTGAGTATTCATAATCTTTAATGAGATCCAACCAAATTCTATGGAATACATTCATCCTTTTTATATAAATATATACTTTAAAATATTATAATCATTGTATTTATCACACCTTTCACCATAATGATTATTCCTCTATATCTTTAATTCAAAAATTACTTAATCTAACTCCAAATCATGAGTAGGGTAATATGACTCATAAAACATCAATAATTGAGAGTAATAACCTATAACCTATTCATTATATATGAGAATACACACAATCACTTATCTAATGCATCAATATATTTTATAAAACCTTCTCCACTATATGCTAGTGTAATATTGTTTTCACTGACTAATATCCTCATTAGTTCCTTGAAATTTTCCTCACATTCATCAATCTATAGGAACTTTACTCCATTCCTGTTTACATTGTGATTAGATTATATTCTCTTGAGAAATTATCCACAAACCATTGATATTATCTAGCTAAAACAAGAAAAAATTGTATCTCAACTTTAGTGGTTGGTTTGGTCCAATTTTCAATAACATTATTCATTGATGGATCCATATATTTATGTTATTTAAAAGATTATACAACACAAATATTAATCCTTTTACAGCAAAAATTAAAAAATTGAGAAAATTTAATACAACTTATCTATCCTTAGGATATTTTTCAAAATCCTTATGTGAACATCATTCTTTTAATAGGTCTTTAAATAGATAAGAATATAATCTATAAAGGTAGACACAAACTGATCAAGGTAATATTTAAAGACTCTTTTCATTAAATCCAGGATGACACTTGGGACATTAATAATATAAAATTTCATCACTATATATTCATAGTGTCTATAACTTATAAAAAATCTTATCTTGGGTATATTATCCTTATTAATCCTCAATTGACGATATCTAGAATAAAGGTTAATCTTGGAAAATTATTGAGCACTACACAGTTGATCAAAAAAGTAATCAATATGGGGTAGAGGATACATTTTCTTGATTGTGATCTTATTCAGTAACTAATAATCAATGAAAAGTCATATCGATCCATATTTATTCTTGAAAAAAAAAAGAATAGGTGCACCCCAAGATGACACACTTTGCTGTATAAACCCCTTTTCAATATTCGCTAAGAGTTTCTTATTAAATTATTATAATTAAATCAAGGTCAATCTATTAGGAGTCTTGAAAATAGGTGTATCACATGGTATTAGTTATTTTGAAAACTCTAATTCAAATTTCTATGGATGTATAGAAAAATCTTTCAGAAAGACATTAATAAACATTTTCAAAATATGCACATCATTGATATTGAGTTTCTCCCAAAAAAAATTGATATAAAATACCCCCTTTTGAATTGAAATAAATACAATAGCAAAAGCTTTTATTTTAATTGGATGTTTATTTTAATCATCTTACTGATAGAAAATATTTGGTGTGTTTAGAAAACAATAGATATTTACCTTCATTAGAAATTTATATAACCTTTATATAAAGAAATCCAATTCATCTCCAAAATAATATAAAATGAAAAATTAATAAGATTTGAATAATGAATATTCTTACAAAATATATCATGTTATAACCCTTTACATAATCTAGGATTTATACATTATAATAGGAAATTGAATCAAATAATTCGCAGGCTCCGCAAATTTAAGGTCTCCGTGTAAATTTTTCCATTCTTTTCTTATTTAGAAGATCAACAAGATTCATAGATTGAAAAGGTTATGTGATAATAACAAGATATTTTTCATTCTACCTCCCATAATTTTTGGTTGACCAAGAGGATAATAATTTCATTTTCCATTGAAATTTGCATTAACATAACTTCTTCATCTTATAACCATCAAATATAACTAAAAAGAGTAGTGTGAGAAATAATAACCATAATGGTAAACAACATAATCATGAAAAATAATTTATATGATGTCCAAATAATTACAACTTATTATCAATCCATGGAAGATTATGTTTAATTGAGGGAATTCATGTTCATCATCTATTCAAATCATTTATTATAGTTTCAGAAAGAGTTAGTAAATTCCCAAAAAATACCCCTAGGAGTGTCAAACTAGGTATATATAAAGCGACATGTTTTGCACTGGGTGATGATCAAGTGAAATCCCAATTAATTCTTTTTGGAGTTAATAACCCTATGTACATATATTATTTAGCCACATCTGGTTGTAGTATCCAGATATGGATTTAATTTCTTCTAAACCACTCACTTTATCCTCAACCAAAATTCCTTGACAATTTCCTATAATTTTACCAATACAGAGGGTTCTCACTAAAGTTTTCTCATCCATATTTATATAGGTTAACTAAACCTTTTTATAATAAAAACTACAGTAGACCAGGGTTTTCATTCAAATATATTACATCTAACTAGATAAACACTCATTACTAAACATAACAATGTATTCTAGAATCATTTATTTTTATTTACTTTGGAAAATTGTATATATAAAAAAATGTTTATAAGTGAACAACATTAACTCCCAATATTTTCATCATAAATATAACCCTTTAATAACATAACATACAAAATACCATTATTGATAACCTAAGGAAAAGAAATATAATAAATGGTGTGATTATATGATCAATAGATTCAAACACGGGAGATATCAATATAAAATGAGAATAAAGTTATAAGACCATGAGAATAATATTTTAAAACCATACCCTGCATTTCATAGATCATAAAACATAATCATGGTATAGATTTTGGTAGTTCATATGAATTGAATCATAATATAATCAATAAAAAATAACCATGAGAATATAACAATGGCATACCACAAATATTTTTGGTGTGCACATAAGTATTGAAAATAGTTTCTGTAGTTGTCATTGTTTGTTTCTATTGCAATCATAATGGAATGGGTTCACTCCAGAAATCATCATCATAGTCAAGATTCACTCCCAAGACTATTAGAGTGGATAAATTTCCCTAATTAACTGGGTTCACTCTCCATTATAGTCCCATTTATCCCATGATATATAAATATTAATCCAATATATTGTAGGTATATATAATTTCAATCCCAACAATAATAGAATGAAAATTATAAAAATGTGTGAAATGTTATTATAAAAAATTAATCATATAATATACCATGAAAATAAATTAGTGTTCATAAACATTTCATCACACCAATAAAAAATTCACCTATGAATATGGTTGGTAACTATGATAATAGGAAAAAAACCATGGTAATATACTAGTTTAAGGTGTTTCCAAAACCATAGTGGCTAGAGCTATTTGAATAGTTCTTACCAATTTCCAAGGTTTAAACCATAGAAATAGGTCACTTATTGCCATGGCATAACATTGTAAATTTGATCCTAATAAAAATGATTGAAACATGGATATATGTGTCTTGTGAACATGGTTTAAATTATGTATATTTAATCTACAACCACTGATTAACCATGTAAATTGGATCCTAATTAAATAGTAAAAACCATTCCATTTGGTCCTTTATATCCAGCATTTAAACCATGGACATTTCTTGATAGAACCATCGGTTATCCATGGAAATAAGATTTTGTTTCCTTGGTTAAAACTACAAGTATAAACTTTATATTGAAATAAAAACTACTACCTTAACCTCCAAATATCGGAACCTCCAACTAGTATTATTTACAAAAAACATTGAACACCTATATTTTTTATCCCACAACAAGAGTAGTAGTTTATTTATATTACAAACTACACAAACAAACAATACAAATTAAACCATTCTTTTCATCATTTACCTGATAAACCTACCATTATGTTTCTCTCAGTTCTTCTAGTCTTCCTAGACTTATTATCAGACTCACATTGTCATTGGAAGTGTATAGGGGGGACTTGAATCCTCTTTGATCTATCTGTAGAGCCCTTTCATGGAAACAAGAACTCTACAACATCACCATCATTATGTGTCTAGTTTCACATGGTTGTTATAAACTGGCCTTACCAACCCAATCCATACATGTTTTCCGAATTTAGACATTGATTCAATAATCTCTCTATGATTATAGATTATTAGCTTCTTGAAAAAAGCATACCCCTTGTTGGTGGTACTTTCATTTAATAGAAGAACAAAAAAAATTCTAGATATTTGGTATGCCACTTTAAAAAAATTTGTGATTTGGAAGTCAAAATATAGTACCGAAAATACTAATGTGAGTGAAAAAATGTCAGTTTAATACTAATAGAACCTCCCCTAAACATGGATGAAATAATCATTTAATTGAAAATTCATATTATTATGCTCAAATTATTGAGTTAAAAAATGTATACAGAACTGATCAGACTAAGTGGGAAGAAATTAATTAAAAATATTTGACTTTGAAATAATATATATTGAATTATATCATGTAAAATATGTCAAAATACATTTGTTAAATGAATTTTAATGAATTCATCTATTATGGAATCTTTTATCTTCAAATAAATTAAACATAACTATTTAAAAAAACACATGAAATTATCATAAGAAAAAATATCCATAAAAATTACCATTTTAGAGGAATAAAATAAAAATCAAAAGAATAAATCTAAATTTGGATTACAAATTGAACACCACACTAATTAAACTATATACCAGATGAATTGTTTCTCCATTATTTGATAACCGGTTTTTATGTATCTTGAAGTAGGGATTAAATCAAACTTGGATGATGAAAACAGAAAAAATTAAATAAATAAATATCACTTCATAATAATGTAGTGAATATTTCATATTGTGTCCTAAAATATTTGAATAATTACATCATTATTTTAAAGCAAAGGTAAAATTTAAACCCATAATGATATAAGATACTGCAAAATAATGAAAATGTTGTCATTCATGTTCACATTCAATCAATTTTTTGAGTAAAATTAAACTAACAAAAAAGGAACTGACATTAAAATATACTAACATTTGTGACACCTATGTGGAAAAATAGGGGGTATAATAACATTAATAATTCATCAAAGTCAGTAATACTATAAAAAATATGAAACTTTTTTAATCTATTATAGAAAAGTATATCTTTTAAAACAATACTTTTCAAATAAATTTAAACGATGGGATAAATTTTTTGGAAAATGAACAGTTAAATAAATAATATTAATTTAACAATAATGGTGGAAGGATTCAATATAAAACATAATAAAAATAGAAATTAATAAAATAAAATTTCATAGGTTAACTGTATGCGATCATATGGAAAACATGTACAACTAATTGAAAAAGAAAATAAAAATAATCATCTTAGTATCAACAATTTTTTTCGTTCATTGTGATTTTGTAAGCTAATGAATAATGATGTTTTAGTATCCAAATCAAAATCATAACCTCCATTTACATCAATAGTTTCTTTAACAAACCCATGTAACAAAATTTTATTTCATAAAAAATTAGATAATATTTTAAATATTTTTGACACATTATAAAAAGTATATATAGAAATATATATAATGGTTGTTTTATTATTGGATATGTTTCAATATAATTACTTATATAAACATTATATTCTAAATTCAAATATGAAATAGAGTCTTATAGATAAATGATAAATGTAAAAATAAAAATAATTCAACTAAATTGGTATTTAGGATGATTTGGTGGTAGAAATAAGTGATTTTTTTGATGTCATATATGAAATTAAAAACCTTGTGTTTCACATGATAAAATTTAAATAATTCCACTCAATTAAGGAAGTATAAAAATGAAACATTATTGATGAAGTAGCATGAAAACTACCCACTTATTTAAGAAAAAACTGAAGCTTTAAGAAGTGCTTATACATGAAAAAAATACCACTAGTTAAAACAAACATGACCACCAAAAAACATGTAAAAATGTCATGTTTGTGATGGAAACAAAAATATAGATGTTAAATAAATTCATGGAAAATGATTTAAATCTAAATAAATTGATCATCAAGAATTGGGGTTCTCATGATATGTGACAACCAAGAATTGGTGATATTAAGGGTTGTGTGTTTAAGGATGGGATACAGTTCCTTCACTACGGTAATCATTCTTGGCAAGAGCTATAGCTCATATTTCTTGTATAGTGTGTACACTACATCTGTCTACATCATCCAAACCTACAAAATCATTCCTTATAATTTATTTCACATTTCGAACCACGTCAAGGGGAGTGACGAGGTAGGGAGGGATACCATTGAAAATCCTATCTTAGAATATTAACTATTGTGTTTGGGTCCAATGCATTGCATAACATTGTGATTGATCAGTCTAAGAGATTCTTATATAAAAATTGAAATCTATATAATCTAGAATTTAAATCTATTTTGAAAACCATTCAAATGATGATGGTACACGATATTACTATTTATTATAGTGATACTAAATATGTTTCACCTACTGCTTCGTGAAAAAATATAAAAACTATATGTACATGAAAAAAATAAAATCATCAGGAAAAAAATCCTAATTCAAATTAGCATGAATATGAGTTCATGAGAAAATACTACTCAATAAATTGAAACAATGGATGGATAGGGTCTAAGATACAATTTTTTTCACCAACAAACCAATAATAATTATGAATAGAAAATGTTCAGTGGTTGTTGATTTTGTTGTTAATTTTTTTTTGGAAAAATGACTATAATTAAAGGTATATAATGAATTTCCTTTATAATTGGCATGGATTGTGGGTGAGCTATTATTGAAAAAGAATAAATTGATTAGTGAGAAGAAAAAAAACTGTTAAAATAATGATTTATATATACGATGCTTAAAAAATCCTATCTACATAGTAAAAATTTGATTTTTTAGAAATGGTTTATGGATGATGTGACTAGTAGGATTGTTCTTCTAATGATTAAATGAATAATATATTAAAGTTAAATAAATAAATATAATAAAATAATAAATAATTAATATCCTAATAATGAAGCTATCCATTTTAGTTAGATAAATTCTATAATAAATAATAAATGTTGATGTCAAAAAGTGATTATGCTTAAAGAATGCATGAGGATTCATAGGAATGAACCGATGATCACAAGTTTCATTAAAAGAAATTAAAAAAATTGGGAATATTATAAGGTATTTAATTGTAGTTCTATATATATTATAATAAAATATAAGGAAAAGGATGGTGACATTTTCTTACAAAGAATGTTAATTTATAGACTATACATAGAAATATTATCTACAAATAGTTTTTTTTAAAATATAACTGTTAACATTAATATAAATGAAAAAAAATTTAGAAAATGATGAATAAATAGTTTCTCCAATACTAAAACTAAAATTATAGGATAATTATGTTGGGGAGGAAACCCTCATCTTTACCAATTTTACTAAGGTTCATGTAAACCATTCTTTATTCCCTAATTTTTTGTTTGTTAATTTTAATGTTTGTATAATGGAAGGAGATAAACTAAAGGGGGATCTCTATGAGTGTTTTTTTATTTTTACAATAAGAAATTGTTTCTACCATAGTGAACATCAATTACCCTAATAAATAATAGATTTCATCCCTCATAGGGAGGTTTTTTGAATAATATTATTTCAATATAGAATTATTTTATGAAAATAATATGATTTTGGAAAAAATATATATATTATTGTGGTACTGAGAATTCCAAACACATTACCTATGTATTTTTTATAATAAAAATATATTTGAATATTGATAGTGTTGGTCTATGAGATTGTTGGAAGAATGGGGAAAATTTTTTCCTTATACTTTAGTGTTATAATTTTTTCAATAAGATACTTGTAGGATTTAAAATTTTCTCCCTAACTCAAGTGAAATGTGTTTTTGTAGAACGTCAAAAATTCTATTGATATGGGTGTCACATGAATGATATAAATAGATTCCATTAATGTTTTAGTAAAGTGTTTATTGTTCTCTACATTAGACCGAACCATGAAGACATAGATTATAATAACTAACGACACATTTAGAAGTGAATTTTTAGTTATTTACCTTCTAAAAATGGAGGATCATCTTATTATTCCCAACTAGAACATGGTGAAGTGGTTGTTTTTTGAGTAGTGTACTTCAATTTAGTGAGTTATGATTTGTAAATAAATATTTTTTTTATTTATTGTCAGTATGGTGGAGAAATATACTTTCAAATATATAATAAATGGCTGATTTTGAATGATAAAGGAGATATTCAAAATAACTCCCAAGAGGGGGATTTATGTTTCCAAATGAATGATTTTTATTTACTTTCAAAAAGAAAGTGAAAAAATCAATGTATTATTTGCGACAATGATTATGCGATTATTGTGGATTCATTGGTAATCATGAATAATAAATAAATCTACCAATTACATGTGAAAATTGGTAAACAATTGATTATAAAATTTGGTAATTATGTTTTAAAAATAAATAATATTGTTTAAAATATGATTATAATGATATCATGAAGAGTGAAATGATTATGAAATTAATATACAGTTTTTACTTAAAGATGTTGGAATGTAGGATTTAAAAGAATTTATTCTTGCAATAGGGGTTGATAATTTTTCAAAAATAAGTTTTTGAGGTGCTTAAAATATATTTTGGAAGGAGGCTACAAATTAATGATATTTCTTAATGTTAAATTGAGTTGAGTTTTAATTTTAAAAATAGTCTCACCATATCTAGCTTTGGGAACAATCTAAATTGTATAAATAAACTCATTCAATCACAACTAGCTATCTATGGTGGGTTACGAAGGTAAAATAATGTTAACACAAAGAGGTTCCGTGAAGGAATGTCGGTGTGTTTTTTTGAAATTCACGGAATAGTCTGGTGGTCAGTTTCATTTATAAGGATCAGAACAAATAAGAGTAAGTGACCACCGACACCCTTCTGGTTTTACAAAGACACTCATAGAATGTGTCATGTAATTATGAAAATCCTTCCATTAGAAAAACATATATGAGATAACCCCTTTACATGAACCGATTATCTATTAATTGATATAGACATATCACATGGGATATAACATTTTTAAATACAATAATGTCACCTAGGTAATCGCCAAACATGTTTGATGCTGTTTTTGTTGTGTTCAGTGTTTAAATTAACAAAAATCAATTCACCTTATTGGTCGATTACATAAATATAAAGACCTCAATCTACCATGATATGAGTGAACATAAAATTTTGTCTCGTAGGAAATGTTTTTATTCAAATAAACATTTAATATGTGATCCATTGTGAGTAATTAAATCATCCAAGAAATGTGTTGATAGACCATGTAAAGAAAACCACCTACGATGAGTGTGAATGTACTACAAGACCAATTAAACTACAAAGAGTATTGCATTGACCATGAATAGTCAACATGTATGAGTAACCCATACCATGTCACAATGAAACCACAACCATTTGAGTGTTTTGGGAGAAATATGAAATTAGACAAATAAATAAAAGGAAGGATCTCATATACTAGTTTTTCTATATATGGATTATTAATATTTTATGAAAATGGGAATAGATCACAAACATATAACCACTCAATGGGGATATATTCACATGAATAGTGAAATAAAATCATGTTTATTAACAAGGAGAGCATGTTCCAATATTGTGTGACAACAATATGAACCATTATTTTCGGTGTCACAGGTTTCTAAATGGTGTATGTTAGATAATTTCAAGATAATATAGATAATGGTTTTATATTATAACATGTATGCATGTGCATCGATTGATATAATTTATGTCACAATATAATTATGGGGCCATTTGAAATTAACTGCTACTATACATCATGATATGACCCATTATATCCTGATTCATGCGCATGTGGAGAATAATTCAAATATAATATGATATATACAGAAGATGCAGTTTAGGTAATTGAGATAAATTTTTGAAGAATTAATCTTAGGTATCTTGGATTTAAATGGTAATTAAGATCATGTTTTCAAATGAGTTTAAATGAGGTGTTATTATCAGAGTCTTTGAAGGTTATTTTAATTATGAAATTTCTTTAGATTTGTTGACTGATAAAGAAAATGGAGAACCTACCAAGATTACAAGAATATTAAATTTAAAAGAATATACCAAAATTATTGAGGATAATATTGAAATTATTATTATGTGAATATAATAATAGTTTTCATGTTATAAATAAATACAAATTTTTTAATTTGGAAGAATATAATTATGAGAGAATATAACACTCTATTATGGTATCATGTGAATCAATAAAGCCTGAAAATGATTACTAGTGTTTCACCTATGATCATGGTTGACATGTTCTACACCAACACGGAGGGGTTTTGAAGACCTAGTCAATGGTTTGAGGAAGAATCCATTTTTTGGATTGTGTGAGGCATTCATAATCAAGTTGGAAGGCCAAATCTATGCAAGATAAAAATTAGAACCTATGGGAGACTGATGACTATGAATGGTGGAATAGTGATCCTATAGTAGTATTCTGGAGAACATGACATGATTTAATGTTTTCTTGAAGTGAGGATATAGCAGTTTGACCACTTAAATTAACAGTGTATGTATCTATACATGGGGTTCATAACTGTTTTTAGTAAAGAGTAGGATCACATTTTTATAAATACATTAAATAATTTTATTTTTTACTATTTAATTATCTCATAATTCATGTGAGTTTGTGAGAGAAAATGAAAGTGTATTTACGATTTAACCAAACCTCTAGGATGAATTAAAAATGAAAAATAATAAATGAAAAGGGATACCAATTCAACTGACCCTCCTCTCTGTGGTCTTATCAAATACGGGACCTTGAATATTCAAAATGTAGTACACATTTTTTATTATAACAAAACATCTATATATCTTTCTATAAATCAATTTAGATACTACATATCCAAGTAAACTGATATTAGCAATCATTTTAATAATAAAAAATGTTGTGAGGTTTTTTTTCACAATTTTTATTGTTTTTTCTGGTATATTAATATTTTACCGCAATAAATTATATTACCCTTTTTTAGTTCAATGTTTCTTGTAATAAAATATATAAATTAATTTTTTTTATTAAATATAATTAAATAAAAATATATTAGGGTGTTATAGTGGGGCTATGGTGTTAATCTATACATCACAATAAAATTTTCTTGATGAAATTTTATCCACGCACTATAGTTGATATATTCTCTATCATCATTATTCAAACACAAAGGTAAGGTCCAATACATTTCAGATATGTGACATTAGTATAATTTTAGGCATTTAAGATACCTAATAGAATATGAAGAACACGGTTTACATGGTAAAAATAAAATACTATAGTGAGTAACTTGCACTTAATATTCATAATTTGATTCTAGAAACAAATATATCCCCAAGAAAAAAATATCCTTAATAGATAAAAAATGATTCAATTTCACAAACTTCTCATAAATGAAAATCATGGTGATTGTTTCGTACAAAACTATCAATATTTTTCATGTTAATAATGCTGGCATATTGTATATTGAATTTCAGTATGAGAAACTGTATTATAATTCAACACATAGGCATAATGTTAATATTTTGTATTACAATTACATGATAATGTGTTTGTATTTTAGTATCTATAAAAATAATAAGAATAAACATAACCACTGTAAATAATAAAATGTCTATATATTATAGTATATCTATAATCATAAGAAAGAATATGTCTTGAAAACATAAAAATCTATATTGTTAAAATTTGTGTATAAACATTAGAGTAATAATGACCATAAGAATATATATGTTAATGTATAAATTATGTTTAAGTGTAAAAATTATCCAAATTAAATGAATTTTTTTATTTATAAATTTTTTTATATTTTACAGTACATTTAATTTTTATTATTTAAATTTTTATATGTATTATAGAATTTGGTTAAGCATGGATATAAACATAATCACAGGAATTCACATAATAAATTTAATAATGTGATTTTATTGTAGAAAATTTCTTTGAATACGTATAAAAATTTTCACTATTAACTTACAAAAAATTTAATTTCAATAATTATATTAGGATTAACATGATCATAGAAATATGGATAAGAATATGTATTTATGACTTCAATTTTTGTATAAGCATGAGCTTAATGAAAATGAAAATGTTCTTTATTAGAAATATATATTATAATATTATAGTATTCTTATATTTCAAATGAAGATTATGTATAAGAATTAAAAAAATGGGTATGTTAAAATATCTTTTAGTGTGTATAAATTATAGTTTTCTTAAATGTCTGTTATCTTTTATTTTTGTTATAATAAGTCAGAGAATTAGGAGAGGTAATTAAATAATGAAAAAATGTTTTTATGAAATTATTAGTGTTAGTATCAAAAATAGTATTTAAAGAAATATAAGCATTTTTACTAATGATATATATATATCTTTTAGTTGTTATGTATTACAATCCATCCATATTTCATAAGTTTAAAATATATATGTACTAAGGGTTTTTATTAAAAATATCAGCTTATTTGTTATGCTTTATATCATCCAAATGTGTCACACTTTCTTATCATGTTTCTATTTGTACATGAATTTTATTGATGGTTGATAAGATTACATAGATAAGAATAAAAACATATAAGAACGTATAGTTTTTCCATAGATAAAGCTATACAAAAGAGGTAATATTATTTAAAAAGTTGTTTCATATATTGATGTAAATATGTAATGAATAATTTTTGAAATAAAAGAATTAACTATCAAGCCTAGGTTATATAGACCCCAGTATTTTATATATAACATTAAATGATTTTATACATCAGAGTACAAGCCAAGGATTGTGAATTTTAGAATCTTTGAAGACTAGGTATACAAAAATAGAAAACATAGGGCTAGAAAACAACACTTCTTTATTTAATCTCCATAAAAGGATCCTAACTTCCACTGGGACCTTATATATTCTCAGGGTTCCATGGGGAACACATGAAACAAGGGATGAACTAAAAATCCCAGTATGGGAATAAAAATTAGAATAAAGCTTATGCACATGTGTTAGAAGGTTGGACATAATGATATAAAATGAAAAAAAAAACATATAAAATCATAATATATAAACATGGGATCATATAAACATGTAATCATTTAAATGTGGTGAAAACAAAAAAACATGTATTTAGTATGAGTGAAGGGTAATATAAAATCGTGTTTCCCATAGTAATACAAGTCAAGTCTAACTGCCAATCCCATTTTCCATAGTAGTACTGGTCATGGCTAACCGCTAATCCCATTTCCCATAGTAGTACGGGTTGAGGCTAACCTCCAATCTCATTTCACATAATATATCATGAGTCTTAACATTACTGAATTAATATGAGATCTATTTGGGTGCACCAATATAAAATTTCATGAATATTTTTTCCACATAAATAATCATACACAATCAATCATACATAAACATAGGGGTTACCCATGGAAATAATTGGGTATCACAATCATGACATAAAGAATATCTAATGGGAATATAAGGAATGTAGCCATGAAATAAATGAATTAGAATATACATGGACGTTCATAAGGTAAAATATGTATATAACATTGTGAGGGATTCCAAAAAAAAGAATCACCATATCAGAAATGTATTTTAGAAATTTCAGCATTAAAACATTTTTACTACATGTTTTGGGAAAATACTGTAGAGTTTTCGAAATAGAAAAAGGAACAATCAAATATATAAAACCAGAAGTGAAATAGAATAATTTTAATAATTAAAATAATAATTTTATAAATAAAATAGTGGATTAAAATAGAGGTTAGAGGGAACATGAAATTGGGTAAAAATTTGGGAAGTTCTCTTAAAATAGGTATTATTATCGAAAAGTTCTAAGGATAGAATCTTTTAAAAAACATGAATATCCATGAAAGATAGTGATGAATAAGTATTTGTAAATTAAATTTGTACAACTACATAGAATTTACAATATTCACATAAATAGATAATATATCACCATTTTGATATAATGAAAGATAAGGCAACCTGAAAGAACAGAGGAGGTTTCGGTAGAATTCATTATGGTTTATCAACACGGTGTCAAGTGTACCTAAGAGGGATTTATGAGAGAGAAAGGGGTTTAAAATCACATATACGTAATGAGTTAAGTATGAGGAAGGTGATAAATCATACCCCATCATTTAGGATTACAAATGAAATGGCATAACATATAAGGAAATCATGATTTAGAGTGAAATGGAGAGGATCCCTTACCATGTGTCTGATGGTGATATTTGATTAAAATTAATGACCAGAATAAACAAATTAGGTACATTAATTAATAATAAATGAAACTATTCTATATGTAATGGATATTTTATAACAATTTTATTTTCATCCATGACTTTTTTAATGGGTTAAGTTGTTCAATTTCAATGTTCGAGACCGTTTGTTTTATTGGTTTTAAAGATTGGTTTACTTATATTCATGTTTGGATAAACACGTATAATGAAAGTGGTTGTCCAGAATTGATGTATTATGTTATTATTAAACATATGGTAGATTAAATGGTTATATAAATCCATTTGGTTATTGGGAGTGACAATGAATTATTATATAAATCCTTAGTGACAACTGTTTGTTTAATAGGTGGGTTCGATTACAATGAACATGTTTTTCATTATTAATTAATTCCATTTGTAGAAAAGGATTGATGAAACTTAACTAAGATAAATTAAATATATAACTCCTTATTTAAACCATAAAAAAATAGTTTCATGACAATAATTAAAGATAATAATAAAAATCGATAAACTGTTGTCCTTGAATGTGCTAAATTAACACATCTCAAATGGGGTTTTCATTTATTTCAAATGAAATATGGGGAAAAGAGAGAAGATAATGAAGCATCCCACTATCACAATACAATTCCATTAAATTTATGTTACTGTAGTTACCAGACCATTTGGGTGATGGGAGGTGAGTAAAGAAATGAGAAAATAAAAGTAGTTAAAAGGACTAAAAGAATTGGAAAGTGGAATGTACATCTTGAGTTTGTTTCCTTTGAGAACCCTTTAAGGGGAGAGGTTTTGGTATTTTGATGAGACTATGTGATATTGGAAGTGGGGAGGATCTTGTGGAGAGATTTGGGAAGAATATTGGAAAAGAACAATGCTTGAGAGTAGTAAAGAGAAGAGGGAGTGAGAGGGGGGGGGGTTATAGTGGAGGAGAGGAGGGTTTTCATATTTTTTTAATAATTTTTTTATTAATTTCCATCAAGACAAAAAATAATAAATATTCCATGAACTCAAATAGTAATAATTTCATGTGAGGTAAAACTAATGTCCATTTAAATCATCCATGACTCAATCATGATTCAGAAATATAGGTTTTAGCAATTATTGTGAATTATCGTATTTTACTATTCATAAAAAAATCATGTTTTTTATAAAAATCACAAAACTTCACCCCAAACATTTTTTGACGTGTAAAATAAAAAAGTGAAGTATATTTTTCAAAATTAATTTTCTAAATATTATTAATTTAATATTTTATTAAAATCATAAATTGTTATTAGAAACCAGTTTTAAAAAATAAATTTGTTTATTCTAAAATATAAGTACATTCTACTTTTACTTGATTATTATTTATTTACTATCATAGGTATGTTAACTATTCATTAGGGAATGTAACTATTCATAAGGGTATGTTACTATTTATAAGGGTAGGTTACTATTCACTTAAAAATTATGTTTTTCTTATCAGACTCCAAAGAACTTACAGATCATAACCGGGTATATCAAAATTTTGTAATTCCAAAAGCATAAGTGAAAAAATTTTGTTTAAAGGTCACATATAATGTTTTATTTCATTATGTTGTTATTTCAGGTGATTATATAAAATATTTATAATAAATGAATTTATATTTATAAAACATTTGATAGTTACATTCATTCTCCCTTACGAAATTTCTCCCTAGAAATTTCATTTTACTTTCTAATCCATAAATAAGTTTGAGTACTTTTCCTTCATTTCCTCCTCTAGTCACCATTTTTCCTTTTTTTTTACTTATGGGTTTTTCAATGTACCTTTACCAGATGGGTAGTTTTGTTGTGTAGAAAATTCTCTCTATGATCCAATATCTTCATTGGATACTCCTTGTAGGAAATATCATCTTCCAACTATACCACCTATGAAGAGACTACATGTGAAGGGTCTTGTATTTACTTCCTTAAGAGGGATACATGAAAGGCATCATGTAGTATTACCATGGTAGGTGGATGTTCTAGTTGATAGGACATACCCCCGACACAATCAAGAATCTCAAAGGGGTCAATGTACCTAGGACTTAACTTCCCTATCTTTCCAAACCTCATTACTTTCTTCCATGGAATATTTTGTTGGAATACCACAGATCCAAAATTGAACTCATGGTCTGAATGACGATTATATGGATAACTCTTCTATTGACTTTGGGTCGCCTTGATATTATGATGAATTATTTTCACCTTCTTCACCATTTCTTCAACCATTTCATGTCCTACCAACTTACGCTCACTGACTTTATCCCAAAACGCTGGTGTTCTACCCCTTTTCACTCAATGGGATTTATATGGTTCCATTCGTATTCTCGAGAGGAAACTATTGCTTTAGGAAAATTCAACCAGTGGAAGATGTTGGTCCCATCCTCCTTTAATGTCAATAGAACTGGCTCTCAACATATCTTCCTGTGTATGAATAGTTATCTCAGACTGGCCATCAGTTTGAGGATGATAGTACCTACTAAAGTTCAGTTTAGTGCATAGACCATGTTGGAAACTTTTCTAGAACTTAGATGTGAAACTTAAATCACAATCGGATACAATATATAGTGGTTCTCCATGAATACTTAAAATTTATTTGATGTAAATCCACACAAGTTGATCTAATGGGGATTCCTCTTGAATTGTGACAAAGTTAGCTATCTCTGTAAGATGGTCCATGATGACCCATATTGAATTGTTACCTCTTAATGTACTTTTAAGTCCAGTTAAATAGTCCATGTTGACGTTATACCACTTCTATATTGGTATTGGTAGTGGTTTCATCTTCCAATTATACTTCTGCCTATCTACCTTCACTTGCTGACATACAATGAACATTGATGTATATTCAGCAATCAGCGTTTTTATATTGTCCCACCAAAAGTTTTCTTAGAGACCTCGATATATCTTTGTGCTCCCTGACTGAATAGAGAAGATCGAGCTATGTGCTTCATTCAGAAGATACTTTTTTATCTCTGGATCAGATGGTACAAATAATCTTAAACCAAATATTACAACTCCTTTCTGATCAATTTTGAAATTGGAGGATTTCCAATTTCTGATAGCTTCAACCCTTTTCTATTTTTCCACATCATTTACTTGAGAATATTTTATTCTCATATTGATGGATGGTTGAGAAATCATTTGAGAAAGGATTTATGATGTTCCATAATTAATTATTCTCATGCCCATCCTTTAAAAATCTAATAAGATTAAATCCTTTTCAATTCTCATCATTAATAATGATACATGATCCTTTCTACATAGAGAACCCACCACCTATTTTTCCTTACCAGGATGGTAGTGGACTGAGCAGTCATATTCCTTGATGATATATATCCCTCTTATTTGGAACATATTAATATCTTTCTATGAGAATATATATTTTATAATCTTGGGATTAGTATATATTATTCACTATTCCTCATAGACACAATGCCTCCGTATTTTTAATGAAAATATCACTACTGCCTGCTCCAGATCATGTGGGGGATAGTTTTTCTCATTTGTTTTAAGCCATAATGAGGTGTAAGTTATCAGATTATCATTTTGAATTAGCACAAATCCTAATCCCTTCTTTTAGCATAAGTGAACACCACAAATAGATCTCCACTTTTTCAAAGTGTGAGTATTGGTGTAGTGATAAGACTCATTTTCAAATACTTAAAATAGTTTCCTCATTCCTGAGTCTATAAAACCTTTACTTTCTTCCATGTCAGCTTGGTCATGGGGTTTGAAAATTGTGAAAAGTTATTCCAAAATATTCAATAATACATAGCTACACCCAAAACACTATGAATCTCTATTATAAATGTTGGGTTAGAACACTCTTCAATTTCATTTATCTTGGAAGGGTCCACGGATATACCTATTTTGGTGATAACATGCCTCAATAATGATACTTACTACATCCAAAACTCATATTGTCTATAATTTTTATACAAATTATCCATTGGAAATGTCTTTAACACAGTATTCAAATGATCCGCACGTTCCTCCTTTCTATTAGAGTATATTAAAATATCATCAATGAAGACTACCAACAATATCTCATTGTAATCTCTAAAGGCTCTATTAATTAAATTCATGAAATTTTATGGAGCATTAGTGAGTCTGAAGGGAATCACTATGAACTCATAGTTTCCATACCTCATTAGAAACGTAGTCTTGGGAATATCTTCCTTCCTCGTTTTTAATTCGTGATATCTCATACAAAGTTCCCCCTTAAGGAAATAACTGTCCCCGTGAAGATGATCGAACAAGTCATCTATTCTTAGAAGTGGATAAATGTTCATTATCGTGATTTTATTGGTCTCACGATAATCAACTGAGAGGATCATTTATCCATCCTTCTTCTTGATGAAGATGACTAAAGCACCCTACATGAAGCACTCGAGCATATGAAATCCTTCTCTAGATTCTCCTATAACTGCTTCTTCAGCTCTTTTAGCACTATGGTGGCCATTATGTATGGTTTATTTGATATAGGAAGAGATCCTGGAATATGTTCAATTTGAGTACTCAACCTCTCAGTCAAAAGGAAGACCATACAACTCTTATGGTAATGCATCACTGTAATACCTCACGGTGGGAATGTCTTCAAGAATGATTCTCTCCTTTGTCTCAATAATTTGATCTATATATGATTTATAATAATGAAACAATATCCACACATGAGATGATCATTCTAAATGAGATTCATCTTTCCCCTTACACTTATAAAGAATTGGAGGAATCTTTGGAATGTGAAGAATGATCTCCCTTTCCTGATAGTTTATGTTGGATTTGTATAAATACAGCAAATCCATGCCCAAGATTTCATCAAACTCCGCTAAATGAAGTATGATGGTATTTTCTGGGAGGTTCAGTGCACAAAAGTTTATCGAATAGGAGTTATAAACCATGGATGAAACGATTTCACCATTCACTATTCTCAAAGATAAATTTTCCTCTATATTTTGAGGTGGTGTTTGAATAGTTCTACAAAACTTGCATGATATGAAATAATTTGTAGAACCATATTAAAATAGTACGTTCTATATTCTTGAATGATTAACTAGAATACCTATCACCACATCTTATTCCGGCTCCACCTTAGTAGTGGTGATATGATAATAACTTCCTTGTTTCGATGGAAGTTTTTTTTATTTCCTATGATAACACTTGGCTTAAGGTAATTGTTCATATAATTCACATAATCCTTGCAATTGTAACACTGTACTACAGGCTGAGTTTTGATCTAATCCTTTTTTTATTCGTCCTCTTTAGTGATATTCATTATATCCTCATTTGTAGTTTTTATCCAAATGACCAAACTTTCCACATTTGAATCAATTAATGGTTCCCTTCAGATAGTTCCTTGGATGTTTCTTCCCAAAACATTTTCAAGGGGAAAAGTTAGGCTTTTTTCTATAACGGGGTTTGTTTGTTGAACCACCCTTGTTGTTCTCTATTTTATGCTTCTTGTCACTGGCCCCCGATACCACTGAGAGTCTCCAATCTCCATTTCAACCATGAGGGCATAACAGAAAATATCGTAATAACAGTCTAAGTATGGAATCACCAAAAGTTTTCATAGATTTTGCTTTAGTATTCTAAATAATAGATCCACCTTGATTCTGGTGTTTATGCCAAAGCTAGTGGTGTACCTTGAAATCCATGTAATTTTTTCTTTATACACCCCGATAGACTCATCTTCTTTCTGATTGACTCTATGGAACTCTCTTTCCAACATGAGATGAAGGGTTTGAGGAAAATATTTATTGAAAAACCTGATCTTGAATTCCTTTCAAACCATGGAATTAATTTCCACTTGGGACTTTGTATTCAGGATCAGTGTCCACCACTGATCAGCTTCCCCATCAAAACGATAGACCTCCAGTACAACATTCTCTGATTCCGAGCACTGGTGGATGGAGAATATATTTTCCATGGAGTTAATCCACTGTTCTGCAAGGAGGGGATCAGAAGTTACACTAAAAAAGGGAGGCCTATGAAACATCAAGGATTCTACAGCCACTTGACACTTCTTTAGAGGATGATAGAATTCCACGTAATTCATGTTATCATTCACAACTTGAGCCAGCTGATCATATACTATCATGAATATTTGAGCACCTGTGACCTTCATATTAGGTATATCATTAGTGTAATCTTCACATAGATATAACATTAGTTTTTGGATTGTGTTCTTCTATTTCCCTCCATTAACTAAGAAAAATAACGTACAATTAGAGGGCTTTAATACTATGTTAGTGATCATAAAATGGAAACTTTAGCATAAAAGGATAAACTTGTAGAGGTGAATAATATCTTAACTTGAGATTCATTAGGTTTAAATTTAGGTTATCCTCGATCTATTTCTTAGCTTATTTTATTAAGAGATATTTTTTATTCCCTTAATAATGGTTTATACTAATCTCATGAATTTACCATATAATATCCCCTAGGAGTGTCAATACCAAAAGTGAAGCAAGGCCCATTGTCATATACGAGGATACCCTAGGTCAAGCCAAAAACCCCTTGTTGGAGTTTTGACTCCTAGGTACATCTTTACCAAAGCCACCTCTACCTGATTGTATCTAGGTAGGGATGTGTTTTCATTATAAAACACATACTATATACTTACCAAAATTTAGGGTTGTTTTCTTATACTTCGTCTCATTTTTAAGGTTCTCACTAAGGTTATCCATTCCTAATCTAAAAAAATCACAAAACCATCCTATGATACCCAATGTAGTGACCCTACCCTTTTACATATAACAGTACAAGATTTTATACATCATATTACAATCCAAGGATCGTGAAATATATCATATTTTAATACTAGGAACATAAAACATAAAACATGGGGATAATAAAAAAATTTCTTTGTTTAATCTCTATAAAAGCTATTAACATCCTTGGAGGCCTTATATCTACATAGGGTACCCTAGGGAACACATGAAAAAATGGATGAGAAAAAAATCCCAATAAAATAATGAACATAATAATAAATCATAAGCACATGAGTTAAGAGGCATGACATAATGAAATCAAAAGAACAGAACAAATGAAATCATAACATATAATCATGGGATCATAAAAGTATGTAATCATATAAATACGTAAGAAAAATAAAATATGTCCTTAGTGTAAGTCAAAGATATCCACCAATCCCATTTCCCATAGTAGTACGGGTCAATTCAAATCACCTATCCTATTTACCATAGTAGTTCCGGTCAAGGCTGACCACCAATCTCGTTTACCACAGTAATACCAATCAAGGATAGCCGCCAATCCCGTTTCACTTAGAATCTCATGAGACTTTACATTACCCAATGCATTGGATCTCTATCTGGGTGAACCCATTTTAAATTTCAAGAATATTTTTTTCAGAAAAATATTCATATATAATCCATCATACATAAACATATGGGTTACCCATGGAAATAATTGGGTACCACACTCTTGACATAAAGCATAACCGATGGGTGTATCATGAAAGGGAATATACAAGAAAAGAATTAGAACATACATGTATTTTCATAAGATAAAATAGTCATATAACATGGTGAGTGATTCCAAAAATAAGACAAAACATATAGGAGATTTATTTGAGAAATTTTAGCTTTAAAACATTTTTAGTACCGTTTTAAGGAAAATACTATAGAGATTTTATAATAGAAAAGGGAACAATATTTTATATAAAACCCGAATTAATCCAAGAATGTTTTAATAATTAAAATAATGATTTTATAAAGATAATAGTGGCTTAAAATAGAGGATAGAGTGCACTTTAAATTGGGTAGAAATTTGGCAAGTTCCCATAAAATAGGTTTGCTTATCGAAGAGTACTAAGGATGCAATCTTTTAAAAAACATGAATATCCTAGAAAGAGAGATATGAAAGGGTCTTAATAAATGAATTTTTTAGAACTATAAATAATTTTAAATAATCACATATACATATAAGATTACTTCATTTTGATATAAATAACGATAAGATAACTCAAAAGAATAAAGGAGGTTTAGGTAGAATTCGTTATGGATTATCAACATGATGCGGGGTGTACCTAAGAGGGATTGATGATAGATAATAGGTGTTTATATTCACTTATAAATAATTAGGTAAGTATGGGGATGGTAGTAAATCATTCCCCGTCATTTGGGACTACACATAAAAATGGCATAGCATGGAGTACAATCTAGATTTAGAGTTAAATAAAGAGCATCCCTTACCTTAAGTCTAATGATGATATTTTCTTGAATGTAATGACCTGAATAAAAATATAAATTTAATTAATTAATAATTAAATAACCTCTTATATATTTAATGGCTTTTTTATTTCCTTTTTAGGTTCATACATAACCTTTTTAATGGGTTATGTTTTTTAATTTCAATGTTCGATACAGATTGTTTTCTTGGTTTTCAATATTGGTTTACTTACATTCATGTTCGGATAAACACATATGATGAAAGTGGTTATCCCAAATTGAAGTTAAATTTTATTAGTGAACATCCAGGAGAGTACATGGTTATAAAAATTAATTCCGTTTCTGGGAGTTAAGATGAATTATTATATTAGACCTTAGTGATAACCGTTTCTGTTAATTAGTAGGTTTGATTACAGTGAACATGTTTGGTTATATAACATAATACCCCTTGTAAAAATAGAATAAAAAATCTTAATTAGGATATATTAAAAATATAATAATTTGGTTCAACCATAACACAAATAGTTTCATGACCAGAATTAAAGATGATAATATAAATTGATAAACTGTTGTCCTTGAATGTGCTAAATTTACACATCTCAAACAATGTTTTAATTTAATTCAAATAAAATATTGTGAAAGTAGATAAGATAATGAT
Source organism: Viscum album (assembly GCA_963277665.1). Lineage (NCBI taxonomy): Eukaryota > Viridiplantae > Streptophyta > Magnoliopsida > Santalales > Viscaceae > Viscum > Viscum album. The sequence goes on along the minus strand of OY728157.1, from coordinate 1,265,162,382 downwards.
GTATCCCATTAGATTAATAGAATTCCAGTAAATTTATATTACTAGATTTATCATACCATTTGGTTGAATGGGGGTGAGGAAAGATACAAGAAAAGATAATAACTTAAATGAAATAAAATAATTTTTAAAGTGGAATTTACGTCTTCAGTTTGTCTCCATAGAGAACCACTTAAGGGGTGAGGTTTTGGTATTTGTATGATACCACGGGATTTTGGACATGGTGGTGGAGATTGGGGATAGATTTGGGAAAAATATTCGCAAGGAAAAAAGGCTTGAGAGTGGTGAAGAGAAGGAGTGGTGGGGTTTATAGTAAAGGAGAGGAGGGTTGTTATAATTTCATAATCATTACATTATTAATTACCCTTAATATCGAAAATCAAGATGATTTTATGATCAAGAATAGTAATCTATGAATGTGACTTCAAACCAATGGTTATTTACATCATCTATGACTCAAACATGATGTAGAAATTCATATTTTTCATTTATTGTGAATTATAATATTTCACTATCCCTAAATATTCTAGTATTTTAGAAAAATGTCAAAAATTCGCCCCAAAATTTTTTCTATCTGTAAAATCCAAAAATGAAATACATTTTTTTAAAAAAAATTCTATATATGATTATTTTTATATTTAATTAATATCATAATTTATTATTAAAAAACTATTTTTAAAACATTCATTTAATTATTCTATATTATAGGTAGAGCATACATTCACTTGAATGTTATTTATAAGGTATGGTTACTATTCATTAGGTTATATCACTATTCATAAGGGTATGTTACTATTCATAATGGTAGGTAACTATTCATAAGGGTATGTTACTATTCACCAAAAAAATTGGGTTTTCTTATCGGACACCAAATAAGTTACTGATTGTAACCATGTACATCATATTATCGAAATTACAATTGCAGAAGTGACAAACTTAGGAATAAAAATTACATAGAACTCAGTAGTTCATTATGTTGTGATTTCATGGGATTATATGACATATTTATAAGAACAGAATTTTTATTTATAAAACATTTGGACTTTACATTGTTACACACCACAAGGGTTTAATCTAGACTAGATAACTAAACTCATGAATTATACAAATTCACTATTATAACATGATTTTACAATAATTTTATGCACCTATTATGAATTAAAAGGTACCATAAAACTAATTAGTATGGTTAGATCTATAAGTACCATATATGAAAATATGATTAGAAATAACGATACAACATGGAAAGAGTCAAAATATTTCTATAATTCTATGAAAATACCTTCAAAACTTGTACATGAATAAACAATTTCAAATAACTTTCATATTTTGTGTTACAAGAAGATATTGTTAATGATATTGTTTACATATTTTTGTGAAGTATATGAAATGTATACAGAAAAATAGTATGTATATTAATTATATGAAATTTCAGTCATATTGAATATAAATGTGACTTTTGGTATATATTAATGCATAAAAAAGGAATTTGACTTCAAAATAAAAAATCTATAAGTATATTAATATAAACAGTAATATATATTACTACAGAAACAACAACGTAATTGCAATGTTAGTACATGATAATGTTGTATAATATTCAATATAATCTATGGTAAAAATTGTTATTTTGATGGTGATATAAATAAGAATGTAAAATTTTAAATTCAATATAATATAAAATTTAATATAAATTATAATATAAATGGTGATAGAAAAAACAACATATATTGCTGTTCTGGATCATGATAAATCAGGAAAAAGGAAATTGTGTTTTTTACTATGAAACAACATGTACATTATTATAAACTAAAATACAAATGACATGTTCATTATCTAGTTAATAATAATTTAGAGACATCATGTATATTTATTTATTTTAATTCCATGAATAATGATTACAAACTGAAAATTCAAATAGAAATTGATTATATTATAAGAAAATGAGACTCTGTGTATATTAAATAAATGAAAGTATATACATATTTACTGTAAGAAAAGTTATAATATGAATGTAAAAAATCATTAAACTGTAAGTGTCTTACACATGTATAGAAACATAAAAGTCAATTTAATTTAGAGTACCATGTAGAATAATAAATACTTAGTACACTTCAAGAAAGACATGATATGAGATAAGAAATATGTAGATACAATACATCAAATTTCATATAAATGAAGAAAAATTAGAATATGAATGCACACAATTACTATAATTAAAGTTCATTATAAATGTATTGGCTAGAAATTATATTGTAGTGGTATCACAAACTAGTCATGGTGAGGAAAGATGAAGACCCATGATGGATAGGGTTATTCCACATAAAAAATGAAAAAAAAATAAGTAATTGAACAAGTCAGGTGAGGAAAAGCCAGAATAGATAGGGAAGTCACATCTTGATATTGGAATTTTTTATACCAAGAGATTAAATAAATTGGAAGAGGATTATTTTAATAAATATATACAGTGAATGTATAATGCAAAAATATTAAGTTAAATTAGAAAAAATAGGTGATTAATTAAAAAAATACCCAAAATTCAATATGTTGCTTAAATTTTGATAGTACGAGAATGTTTCAGAATTAGATTTTAGAAAGTAGAGGTGATATAGTATAAATTTTCTAGTGAGATAGTGGAGATGATAGGTACATTAATCCCTTATATAATGTGGGATTAGAAACCTAATTTATGGGAGGATGAGGTTTAGTGGAGGTAGGGTGGCTGCATCGAAGATACGTCTGAGCTGCATCAGATTTTCATTAGAGGGTGATGATATTAGGGATGTGTGTAGCGCACATCAGTAGAGAGGTGGGGAGCCCATGTTGAAGCTATGTCAGTAGGAAGGGGGGTTGGGAGGTGGTGAAGCCATATCCTATTTGAATCATCGTCGAGGTGGGGTAGCTGTGTCAGAGTTGCATCATCAGGGATGTGGGATGGCTATGTCAGAGCCGAATCAAATGGTTAGGATCATCAAGAGAGGATCATTGGATGTTGAGAAGTTATGTCTAGAGTATCTATGGAATAGGTGGGATCAATCCTAAGGTATAGGGTTGAGGGCTCGACCAAATGGTATGACTGTCACCCTGGTTTCAAGTATACCATGGAAATAGGTATCTTATTTCCATGTTTTTTTAAACACGACAATATTTGTGTTGAAATAGGGTTTTTTATAGTTTCAATTTTCCTAACTAATGAAAAATAAATAAGTTTCATAAACATTTCATCATTTTATCATAGTAGAACCCATGAAAGAGGAATATTTTTCGTAAAAATATTATCATCATAAACATAATCTATGTTAAGAAATAATAAGGATGGTATCATTGAATCATATCCCTAGAATAACTTACGTAACATCAATATTTTCCATCTTATATGGAAAATGATTTTGAGATATCACCTGGTACATTTTTTAGGAAGTTAAACTTTTTATTTTAAATCACTTATCTAAAATATAAAATTTTCTCAAATATCAAAGAAAATATTTTACATGAAAAAAACGTGAAAAAAATCTAAAGGAATCATCAAATAATTGGGTGTTCATATTTTTGGGAAATTATACTCATGTTGTGTATGTCAAAAACTAATATTAAATTCAAATTTATGGTAAAAAGTCATAAGTACATTATTTTGAAAATGAATAGAATATTTATTTTAAACTATTATGTAAAAAAAATTACTTCTGTAAAAATAAAATTTAAAAATAATAATATAATAGAAATAAAATGGTTTAAAATTTTTTTAGTATACATGGATGTGAATGGAAAAGTATTTTTTACTAAAGGGAGAAATAGAGACTATTTTCTTAAAAATATTTATATCCAGAATTAGTAAATATATGAAAATTAATTTAATAAACTTATAATCCAAAAATAAAAGAATGGGAAGAAAATTAATGATTTTTTTAGAGTTATATAAAAATATTTAATCATTGGAATCTTAATCATATGCAATCCTAATAAATAATAAGACTAGGACCTAAAATTGTTTCCACTTTGGATAAATTTGGAATCACAACCCCCATGAAAAAAAAATATTCTATGGATATCTAAATCCATATAATATTAATTATAATAATCTTAAATATAATTCATTTTAATTTTATACACCACATTAATGAAACATGTCGGGTATATGGATTTTGTGCCCTAGAAGTAAATGTGAGATGAAAAATACCATCCCTCAAGTCTCATATTTATTGATACATTTAAAAAAAATGTATAATAAATATAGTTTCATTATAAATCATTCAGATAACCATAATAAAATATATCATACCTTATTTGTTTTACTTATGACCATTTGTTACTCGTTCACTAGAAAACGTTGTTAAAATCACTTTTTTGGTAAGAAGTGATTCATTTTTCATGAATTTTTTGGTTTGGTATATCTTTTTCTTTTACATTGATCATCATTAAATAATATATATAATGTTAAACATGATATAAATATCATATATATTTATTATATATTTATTTAGAGTAATCCATAAAATTTTGATATAGAAAATGAATTACATCTTTATGGAGACAGTAGATCGTACATACACATGAACATTATTTCCATTTTCTCAAATGATGGAATAAAAAATATATATATATATATAAAATTTAAAGAATCATTTTTGTTTTATATATATCATATATCTTCACAAAATCTTACCTTACTACCATCAAGGTCAAAATAGAATAAAAATTAAATCTCATCACTTTGTAGAGGTTTTAGTCCACACGTTCACATGAGCGACATTATCATTTTACAACATCTTAGAATATAATATGTTTTATAAGGTATTATATTCAGATAAGTATAATTTTATCATAAAGATAATATATTTACTTTTAATCCATCATATTATCTATCATTGATATGTGGTGATGGAAAATGAATTACATTAGTTTGAGAGGCGATGGTCCGCCATACACAAGATTGACAGTTTCATTTCTTATTTGATGTAAGAGGAAATGGATGAAGGTCACTGAAAAAAAATATAATTATATTGGGTATACTTTATTTATTCTATCAGAATATTTGAATAATATTTGAAGGAGTCGAAGGATGAAATAAAATAAAAATGCTTTGTTAAGACGATACCTCTTCATTGGACAACCTCCTTAGGTTAACACCAAAATACATTTTAAGAGGGGTTTATTATCAAAATAAGGAATATAGGGTGTGGTTATCTATGTAATTAAATTATTTGGATGGTTATTGGACGAAAAATAAGGCCTTATTAGTTTTAAGTGGAGAGGATAGGTGGAAAAGTTTTATAAGTGGAGGAGATGAAACACATAGATTTTTTGAAATAGAAAAGTTATACCGACATTTTACAAAAACCAAAAGCTAAAAAATGGATTATTATCAATACATAGAATATATAAGGTTTAAATTTGTCAATAAAATAGTTATTGGAAAACTATTTAGGTTATTATAATACTTACCTTTTTAGTTTTACCCCTAGTAAAACTGTTTTAACGATAACTGGAGTAATTAAATTTTACAGTTTTTACTATTAACTATGATAAAAATTTATGTTACCAAAATATATAGTTTTAATAATATTATTTATGATTATTAATTAAATTCTTAAAAAGTAAATTAATATAATTTTTATAATTTAATTTAAAATTATACCCACAAACGTGATGAAAATAATGTCTTCCAAAGAAAAGGACTTTAGAGGCATAAAACTTATTATATTAAAATTGGTCATTAAATTGATTACAGTGATATAAATTTTACTAATAATATTATAATAGAACAAATTATAATATTAAATAAGTTTAGAGAAAAATTTACATTTTTTAGTTATTTAAATGAAAATATTATTTTTATTATATAAAACCTTTATACATAATCATAAAAATTAGTTAATTCCTATTTATACCTTCTAGTTTAACATATAGGATATAATGGTCATGTTTTAATTATACTACGAATTATATAATGTGTTTCATTAAAACTCAGTTTTGTGTATACCACTTCTTATCAATGAATTTAAATTTATTTAAACAAAATATTTATTAAAATCTTACACTGTTTTATGGATTGTGAGAGTATACCTCCCTAAGGTGTGTGTATGGGGGGGGGGTTAATTAGTGGATAACCTAAAGAACTAACTCACAAAAAATGATTTCCCATCATTTTTTAGTGTGAATGGATCTCGATGGTGATATTTCAAAGATATCTAGATAGATTGTTAGAGAGAACCCTCAACATAAGTGTAAAAACAAGGTTCATTGAATCATACTATGATGTGGATAATACTTGGAGTAAATGGATTCAATCCCACTACCCACACATATATTTTATTATCAACAAGAACAAGGAACGAAGTAAGAAGATTTCCATGAACACTTTGGTATAATAAAAAACAATAATCATAGAAAATTTGATCAATCATAGTTTCCATTACATAAATTGATTATTGAATTTGGACTATATGTTTACCCTTGATATTTTATAGATATATTATCCAAAATCTCCTTGGAACCATCCCTATAATGAACAATAGTCTAACTCAATGTTTCATCACAATAGCCTTCCATTTGGTTTGGTTGACACACCATTCTATTTATAATGAAGACATGTATTGGGGAATAATTTACTCTCCCTGGTGTTATTACCTAGTATGAAAAATATTAAAAATTTATCTCAATGATCATTAAATATGATTTTGAAATTATATTGTACATAGTGGAATAAAATATATATATACTACAATTGACAAAAAATTGAAGAATACATGTTGCAAGAAGACTAAATACATTTAAACACAATGTCACTAATTTACTAAAATCCAAAAAATACTTGAATTATCATAGCTTTGGAGATACAGTTTGAAACTATCCTTTTGCACATGAGGGTTGGATTTATTATGTTACGACATTTGGAATCCAAACCTAGTGACACTAAAAAATCATGGTCTTCTTACCATAGTGAAATCACTCCCCACAAATATTCAGGTAATTGTTTAGAAAAAATTATTTATATTACGACATGGGTATTGTTGACCAAAATTCCTTCACAAGACAACCATCTTAGCCATGGCTTGTGGTCCAACATCAGAGTAACACTCTTCATTAGAAACACTCCCACCAAGGTTATGTGATGTCCTTCACAATTTTATTTGTTTCAACCCATAAAACCTCATTCATCTACTTGTTCTATTAACTCTAATGATCCTACAACTCATCCATGGTATTTTTATGATAAATTAATTATAAAAGACATTTCAAACCCATAAATGAGTTGGATCAAGTGTCTTTTTGTAACATGGTTCTATAATAAATTCCACTTAACACCACACCATATGATAGAATGGTGTTTGTGGGAGTGCACTTACTATCATGGTAAGAAAAATTTGATATTATATATGACTTGATTAAGATGACCTAAAAAATATCCATTTAAAATTAACATTATTAAGAGATTATCCAAACAAATAAACATACCCCAATCATCATGGAATCTATAAAATATTTCTAGGGTCTAATAATACTATAAAGATGCTTTGAATTCATTCACAGTCATGGATAAAGAGATAATTGATAGTATCATTGAAATCCTACTTGAAAAATTATCTAAAAGAATAAAAACATAAAAAGTAGAGGTTTCTCTATTTTTAGAATAACCTATGTAATATTAATCAACATATCCATTGACTGTGAACTTTGATCCTTAACAATATAGCGATGCATATAAGGTCTCCAAGATCTATCTCAGTATCCTATTCATAGTACTCCAATGATATCACAAACGATTTTCCATGTTTTGATTAATGTATCCCTTCAAATGTGAAATGTTTGGAATAGAATAACCCCTATAGAACAATAAAATCTCTGCTATAAATTCATATAATAATTGAGACATCTTTACCCAATTTCCATTAATAATATTAATAATTTTAGATAATAAGAAGAATGAAATTGGAAAGTGGGTGGATATTGGATTAAAGTCATATATGTTCAAGTGTTTTAAGTCTTCCCTCAAGTAGTTATTATGTTAAATGAAAATATTCATGATATTTTTTCCTTAAGGAATTTGTTTCCCTAGAATGCTATTTAATGGTCCCTAGTCCTTTATATCAAACTCTTTTTCCAACTGTTTCTTAATTTTCTCTATTTGATCATTATTGGAGCCCAAAACAGACATTTCATCAATATAAATTAGAGTAATGATAAAATCCTTTCCATTCAAACCATTAAATTTTCATAGGGATCCAAATTCAGTTCCTATAATCTATGGATTGTGATATTGGAATCAAATCACGTAGAGAAATATCTTAGAACCTACATGATACATTATAGAGAATTTTTAACCTGTAAACTATGTTCTTAATATATTCTGTTACAAAACCAACATATCAGAGCATATATATTTTTTCATCAATATAAAAATGGATAATAACCGTATTTATATCTAGTTACTAAAAATGGGAACTTTAAATAAAATACATGACTATAATCCCTTAAAAAATCACGAGCCTTATAATGAGAGGGAATATTCTATTAAAATATATACCTTCATTATGGGAATATACATTGACCACTAACCTTAAATGATATATTTTCCCTTGGCCCTTTTAATCTCACTTAATTATAGAGACACATTTTTTTCAAATAAATTACACCTATGAGGTATTGAAACAATATCCCATGTCTTTTCCTTGTGAAGGTCTTTATGTTTGTACTATATCCCTATCATATATGAAAATATGTGTAGATTGTTTTTTTCTTACATGAAGAAAAATTATCAATATTATCCATTGATAGTCACTATGAAATATTTCTCTTAGTGGAATATTATGGGTACCATATTAGTGGTCTTTTATCCCACAATAATCTTTATATCCTATATTGAGAAGTTCTACATAGATCATCTAGTCACTCTAAGAGAGGTGTAAATTAGATGGACACATTTCACTGAATTATTTCCTATTATTAATTTCCCTCTTAATATTTAAAACTCTATATCAGTAAATATGTATGTGTCAATTTCAAAACTCCAAACACCCATCACAATATGTAAATATGTGAATAAACAAGTGACAATAATTCATATTATTCTTATAAGGTTTTATCCTAATACCAGTGTCTAGTCATGGTATTGTTTGGTTTATGTTTCAAGACATAGATTGTCATGACCCGTCCCTTGGGGTTCGTGCCGTGACTACCCCAAGCCTGCCTTCCATAAACCAGGGGCTGGTGAATAGCACCAGAGAGAGGTATCCCTAAAACGGGAATGCATTGCCTTTTTATCATTTACAAACACATAGACTAGAACGCAACAAGATACAACCACAAAGTAAATGCTGTAGAAAAAAGAGTGCTGAAAGAAAAGGGGATGGAATGTAATCCCAACTAAAAAGTACAAGTACAAATGAAAAGAACATATACAATTGAAAAGTGGAAAGAAACTCTTGGATGGCCCAATGAGGATCCTACCTAAAGGGTACATACAACTCATGATCAGTAGTCCCCACACCACATCATGCCAAATGGTCCACCTCTGAGTACCATCCAGTCTTGGCTCCCTCAACCTCGATCAACGTTGTCCATCGTCTGCACAAGACACAACAAGGTGCGGGCGTAGCCCGGGCATGAGTGAGTATAACGACACTCAGTAGGAACCCTGAGACCCCCGTAGGTCTCATAGAGTTCCAAAAAATAAAAACCACAATTTAAGGCCTCCATATCATGAACGAAGCGATAGACCTCAACTATACTTAGGTATATTCCCATAATTTTATCAAATTTATCAAGATATACTCATCTCATACATGAGGGAAGAATACCACAAAGTTAACACCACAAAGGTAGAGGTACCACACAGATTACACCATGATGATAGAAATACCACATAGGTAACACCACAAATATTACACCATGAAGGTAACACCATGAAGGTAGAAGTACCACATAGGTAACACCACGAAGATAGAAGTACCACATATGTAACACCACAAAGAGAACACCATGAAGGTAGAAGTACAACATAGGAAACACCACGAAGATAAAACCACAAAGATAAAGACTCGGATCAGACCAAGAATAACTGAAGTACATAAGTAAAAAAGATTAGTCGTATGCTAGATTCTTTTATTCCATTATGAAGCACTTCTGCTGACCCACACCGGATCGATAGCTAATAACCCCCGCAGACCCACACATGATCTGACCCACAAAGGATCGGTATGAACTAACCCACACAGGATCAATGTGCACTGACCCACATAGGAAATTATAGATGCTTACACACATAAGATTGATATATGATGACCCACATATGATCGATGTTCTTTCTTCATGTTACAAACAGTCACCAGATTCCTCGCACTCGGTGCGATTGAGTTCCATAGAATCTGTCTCTCAAGATATAGGTCATACCTCGACCACCACTACCCTCTAAAAATGAGTAAGCCAAAGGACTTCTATGTCATAAGGGTTTGAACGTGACATATGGTGCGTCATTCAGAATCCTGGTATGTGAGTTATAAGAGCATTAGTTATGAGGGCCCTGTTGGATTCAGGTTCGATCCAACTCATATGTACTCCAACTGTCTCCAAAACTCAAGTGGAGTATACCAAAATGATATTCTCACTACAAGGGTCCCACCACTATAGAAGGTTCGTTAAATGGACACATAGATCATATTTTAGAGCCCTTTAAGTGGAACTGAGCCTGGTGGGGTCCATGTCCGGTCCGACTTGTCCAGAATTGGTCTCAGCAGACACGACTCGTATCGGGTCAGCCCGAACCGGTCTGGGTCTGACCTGGCTTGGCTGGGCTGCAGAGAGCTTGGCTCAGCCCGCAAGGTTTTGTGGTCCGGACAGCAAGGGGGGAGGCTCGAACCGCGATGGCGTGGCCCACTAGGCTCACGCAGCCTGGCCTATGGAGGCGCGGACTAGCCCGGGAAGGGGTGTCCCACTGAGCATGCACTGCCCGCCGTGTGAAGGCATGCCCTTACATGTTGCCGGTCCGGTCCTCCAGAAGGCATACCATTCTTCCCATCTCTCCCTAGAGGTGTGGGGCTATTTCATCTAGCATGAGGGGTACTACCCCACCGCATAATGGTCAACCATTTTACTCGATCGGTGGTCTTCCAACCGGGGCGGTGCAAGGGCGACGCCACTGTCCACCTACCATTGCTTAGGTCGTGACCTCCATTAGTGGTGTACGTCATCGGACCGTCCGGCCTCCTCCTTCCGCAGTCATCTCATGCTGGCATCCTCCTTCACCCGTCATGGCATCAGTCGTGACCCATTTCTCACCAGCGGTTCATGACAACACTTCTCTTCCTCTGCGGTAGGCTAATTTTGGCCGCTCTTCCAACCTCCACGTCCTAATTCCATGACCTCATACAACGGTGCAAGATAGCGCACCAACTCCATCGTGTCCCATCGGTGCAACCATGCCAGCAGTCTTCCAGGGAGGATGCAAGGCTAACAAGGTTGCGGAGGGTCTAGACCGAGTTCATTAGGACCCCTCCCACCACGTTACCATGAAAACTTGGGGTAGGATTAAATGATTCAATAATAACTTGATATTAAACATAAACAAATCCCAAATTCAAAAATGATGGAGAACGCTCACGATTGAAGAAGGGGGCCAGTGTTCATCTTTCCCATAACAAGCTTCCAACGACATCACTCGTATGTCACCATTTAGTTCGCGGTTCGATGTCACCCGTCACCACCTGCAAGAACCAGCTCTATACTCTAAGGGTTTTTCATTATTTCACTTTATCAACACTTCTTTTCTTTGTGAAGTATTTATGATACCTCTCGCCAAGATCTATATAAATAGGAGAGGGGAGGGTGTCGAATGATTATGGGATTTATGAGGGTTCATTAATTAGAAACCTTCATAATTACTAGAGACGTTGTTACATAGGATTTGAAAGGTCAAGACATTTAATGGTTTGACATGTCGCTAGACCCATTCCTCTGGTTGTCCATTGGAGGTAAATAAAGAATAAAATAAAAATTTAATGTAATTTATTATTTTAAAAAAGTCCAAAATATATCATTTTCTCCAGACCTACTTCGGTCGATGTGAATCCTTTATTAAGAGAATCCCAGAACAATAGATTCAATGGTTATCGTGAATTTTTAATCTGAGCACAGGATCAAAAGTTAGATAATGTCGCTCGCACTTTTACCGAATGTTCCTTAAAAAATTTCATAAATTAATTCTAGGCATACCGAGCCTTGGAATCATGTGCCATTTATTTTCACAGACTCGTAATATTTACATATAATTAAAAACAAATTTACATGGAAAATCCCGGTCTTTACATATTCCCCATCTTAGGGCCTTCCATCCCTAAAGTCACAATATAAACTAAAAAATAAGATAGGTGTACTAAGCAAGAATCTGAGCCTCCCGCTCCCATGTTCTCTCCTGGAGGTTCACTTGTTGCTAGAGAATGTGCACCAGAGGTACCGATCGCCCATGAAGGACCCAATCATGTCAACTCTCAATCCCTACTAGAACGTCAGTAAATTTCGCCCCATCATAACTGTCCAGCTCAGTGTGGTCGATGATGTGATATGGGTCATGCACATATCTCCTCGGCTGGGATACCTGGAATACGTCGTGCACCCTCTCCAACTTTGTTGGTATTTCCAAGGGGTATTCCACCTCACTAATCCTACAATGTATCAGAAATGGTCTATTAATCCTTGGTGACAACTTGCCGCCTTGGCCAAATCTCTATATACCTCGTCGATGTGAGATGCATTGGAAGACATGGTCTCCCTCCTCGAACTCCAATTTTCTCTGTATCCTATCAACATAAGACTTATGTCTAATATATGTAGTCTCTATCCACTCCTGGATGATCTACACCATCTTAGTAGTAGCCCGAATTTACTCTGGATCCTTAAGTGTAGAATCCCCTGGGTCTATCCAGCATAGAGCGGATCTGCAAGGTCGACCGTAAAAGGCCTCAAATGGTTCCAAACCGATAGTGGAGTGATAATTGTTGCTGTATGAGAACTCCACCAAGGGAATATGATCCTCCCAATTTCAGCCAATATCTAGATGCAAGAACATAGCATGTTGGCATGTACTTTGTTACCATTTTATACCATTTGATACCAAGGGTTGGTCAAGAACATAGCGTGTACTTTGATACCATTTGAAGGTTCTAGGCGCAGCGGAAGCACGTGGGTGGATGTGCGCACATGGATTTTTTTCATTAACAATGATCAATCCGGGATCAATATGATGACAAACGTCAGTCCCCATGGATCGAATCATAGAAATAGACAATGAAAAGGAAAATACCGGAACCACAATGTAGGATCATTGTAGGTTGGTTATAATTAATTTAATCAATTGAAAATAAATACCTTTTGGGTGTTCATTCATCGTTGATGTTCTTTATCACATTGTAATGCAATTCATCATTGCATCACAGAAGCCAAGTGTAGACTTCCTCTAGCAGTGATCCACACATGTACCATTTATCTTGGGACGTCGGCAAATGATTCTACGGGTTCTAGCATGGAGAAACCTTTTCTTACGTTTTCCGCCTTATATTTTTTTGATCCGATGGAAGAGGATCTATCTTGGTCTTGAGAGAATTCCTGGAGGAAGAGGTTCTTTCGGCCTTTAATGAATTCTACAGAATTGTTGTGCACACCGATTCTATTGTATAAGGAAAAGAGTTGGGGTTGTGAGGATATTTATAATCTGGTTTGAGGTTGTAGAGTTATGACAATAAATAAACGCGTTATGCATTTTATTTATTTCATTTACTCCATTTTGAAAACTCCATGTCGAGTCATTAATTCCTTGACATGCTCCCACACTGATTATAATAAATATCGTTTAATAAAATGATATTTCCTCAAAATCCCAACTGGAAAAACTACACGACGTGTATTAATAAATACAATGGGTGTACTTTTTTTTCATTGAAAACTACACGACGTGTACATTAAATGTACACTACATGTATATCTTGTTTTCATTTCTTCATTTCCTTTCCCAAATGAAAATTACATGGTGTGTACATTTAATAATACACTTCGTGTACTTGTTATCAGAATAAAACTACAAGGCGTGTAATCATTGATACACGACGTGTAATTTTTTTTATTTTATTCTTCCTCCAACATTAAAATGATTTAGGTTTCCTTGAATAATTATTAAAACACGTACGATAATAATCTTTATTATATATGGGATACTTTAATACAATTAGTGTGTGACCCTCTAGGATTCTTTCATGTTGGCATTAGGCGGGCTTGCCTAAAGTCCAAGATTACTATCTAGCAATGGGTCAGGGCACCCAAGAGAAAGAAGTTGACGCTGCATTGATGTATCTCCTCATACGAATGCTTACTGTGTACTTTAATCCCTTTTTCTCAATATATCATCAAAAAGGATTCATGGTAGTGTCATAAACCTATTTGCTTGATCTGTCATTCATTGAATTCTAGAAATAAACTCATCGTGTCACCATGGTGATGGAATTTGTTCGGCAGTTCTATTTCAATCAAAGGGCCCGAGATATCTACTTCCACAAATATGGAAGGGACAAATCCTTCCTCTACTTGTCCATTAACAACATGACATTCGTGACACACCCAACATACCCTGCATCCTGCCAACTGTCTTCATGACGATTTTCGTCCAGAAAACTAAATTCGCGAGTCATGACATGATTTAATGATAATCTTCAAGTCTAAGGACCATTACACACGCTCACAGATAGTAACGTCTGATGACACTAAGACATGAATAATTACTACCGGTGGGTCTGTTCTCATAATCTCCTATCTTGGATATTACCAACTGAAAACTCCATGAGAGAGATTCCCATCTTCTTATGAGTACTCGCACATGATGGTCTGTATACTATGTGTCCTATCATAGTATGTCATCCATCCGTAGATCTTTATTTAAGAATATTGTTATAAAATTTCAAGTTTCTCATAATAGCGTGGATCTGCCATAACCTTATCAATGCAACAAATATTCCGGGACATTATTATATTATAGTCATGTAGAACAATGAACAATATATAATAAGTGAACATTCATGTAATCAAAGTACAAAATAGTTGGTTCTCAGGACACCAACCCTTACTGACTCCTACATTGATTAGATCCAACTTCCTATGACTTTTAGTCCGCTAGACCTCACATGATGATCATGTTTCTGCTGATTCAAGGATTTAGTCAAGGGGTCCGCCGCATTTTCTTCTGTGGAAATAAAACTCACTACCACTTCTCCTCTCTGAGAAAAATCCCTCAAGAGATGATTATTCCTATGTATGTTCTTTGTCCGCTGATGCACCCTTGGCTCTTTTTCAAGTGCCACCGCTGTAGTATTATCACAATAGAGAGTGATGGCATCTTTACTGCTTGGTATTACATCCATATCTTGAACAAATATTCACATCCATACTGCTTATTTAGCTGCCTCAGAAGCTGTGATATACTCGGACTCTACGATAGAATCTTCCACCACACTTTTCTTTGAGCTCTTCCAACTCACTGCACCTCCATTCAAACTGGAGATGTATCTAGTCTGCGACTTCATGTCATCTTGATCGGTCTAGAAACTGGCATCTATATGTCCTCTGATGACCACATCTTCATCTCCTCTATAAACCATGAACATATCCTTAGTACGCCTTAGCTACTTAAGGATAGTCTTGACTACCATCCAATGGCGGTCTCCTTGATTAGCTTGATATCTACCTACCACACATAATTTTTAAGCATCATCTAGCCTCGTACATAGAATAACATACATGACGTACCCAATCGCGGAGGCATAAGGGATCCTTTACATTCTTTTTCTTTCCTCATGTGTTTGAGGAAACATTTTATTTTAATGATGAATGCCATGTGACACTGGAAACAATCCCCTCTTAGACTATTCCATACTGAATCTCTTCTATATCTTGTCAATGTATGTACTTTGACTCAGGCCTAGAATTCACTTGGATCTATCATGATGGATCTTGATCCCAAGAATATATGTTGCCTCATCCATGTCTTTCATGCAGAAGCATTCATTCAACCATGCCTTAACTGTCTTTTAGATAGGTACTTCGTTTTAATTAGTAATATGTCATTAACATATAAAATTAGAAAAATGACTACACCTTCACTAAAACTTTTGTAGATACAAGGCTCACATTCGTTCTCAACAAATCCAAATTCCATTACAGATTCAGAAAAGCGAATTTTATATGACCATGATGATTGCATTAATCCATAAATAAATTTCTGTAACTTACATACCTTGTTGGAATCCATTAGAGTCATAAACCCTTCAGGTTGTGTCACGTAGACATCTTCCTAGAGGTTCTCATTAAGGAATGCTATTTTGACAACCATTTGCCAAATTTCATAGTCATGGTAAGCCACAATGTCCAATCGGATTCTGATGCATTTCATCATCGCAACCAGCGAAATGGTTTCATTATAGTCAATTCTTTGACGCTGTCTAAAACCTTTTGCAACCAATCGTGCCTTACAGGTGTTGACTTGCCCCACCGTGTCCAGTTTCTTCATGAATACCCATTTATTCCCAATAGTCATTACATCAATAGGAGGATCTACCAAAATACTTACTTGGTTTTGGTACATAGAATCCATTTCAGAATTCATGGCTTCATTCCACTTGGAAACATATGTGACTTCAACTGCTTACTTGTAGTTAAGAGGATCATCATTATCAACAAATAATAAGTCACCATCTTCGGTGACAAGAAAACCATATCATTCTGGTTCTATCACCTCTCTCATGCTCCTACACAGTTCTTGTGTCTCTGGAACAGATTGTTCTTCCAAGGGGCTTTGTGGAATTTGTTCTTGTACCAACTCCTGTGTATCTTGAGCCTTGACTTAAACGAAGTCTATCTCGCTCCCACTAACTCTTTTGGAGATGTGCTCCATCTCATGGAATATGGCGTGTCTTGTCATTATAACCTTTTTTTCTGAGGTGTTGTATATGTAATATCCCCTTGAGTCCTTGGGATATCCTATAAAGATACACTTTGTGCCTCGGGGTACAAGTTTTTTACCTAAAGAGGCCTTAACAACGGTTTCGATTACCCACACATGTAAATTCGATAACATGGCTTTGTGTCCACTCCATAACTCATATGGAATTCCATTTATTGATTTAGTTGGTACTTGGTTTAGAATGTGTGTTTCTGTTTGTAATTCATATCCCCAAATGGATAATTGAATACTAGCATGACTAATCATTGATCTCACCATGTCCAATAGGGTGCGGTTCCTCCTCTCACATACACCATTCCACTGAGGTGTGTAAGGAGGAGTGAGTAGAGATAGGATCCCAAACTCCCATAATAAATCAATGAAGTCCAGATTAAGATATTCACCTCCTCTATCTGAGTGGAGTTTCTTAATCTTCTTAGCAAGCTGGTTCTGAACATCATTCATTTATTTTTTGAACCGATCAAAAGAATCTGACTTATATCTCATTTAGTAAATATATACATATCTACTAAAATTTCAGTAAAAGTATTGATGTATGGGAACCCACACCTTTGCTCCAACTAGAAATGTTCCACACACATCTGTGTGAACTAATTCAAGAAGATCATTAGCCCTTTCACCTTTCCCACTAAATGGGGCTTTGGTCATTTTTCCTTGTAGACACGCATGACATACATCAAGTGGTTTTTGTTCGAAAGAATCAAAATACCCATCTTGATGTAATTTTGTCAAACGTTTATCATCGACAAGACCTAGCTGATGATTCCAAAGTTGGGTGTGGTATGAGTCATGTGAATTGAAATTTTCATCGATTTCCATTACTTGGTTTGTCTAGTCTAACACATAAAGGTCATTATATAAAAGTTCCCAAACAAAACAAATGCTATCATTATAATAGTATAAACATTCATCTCCAAACCTGAACAGGAATCCATCAGTATCTAATCTGGATACTGAAATAATGTTTTTAGTAAACAAATGAACATAATAAAAACCCTTTAACACCAAGACCATTCTAGTAGGCAATGTGAGATGGTAGTCTCTGACAGCTACAACATCGATTCTGGCTCTGTTGACTGCTCGTAGATCTACCTCCACTCGATCAATCTTCTTGAATCTACATGGTCCCCGTATTTGGATAAATGTGTGAGCAGCACAAGCTATATCTAATACCCAATTTGTAGAAACAAATAGATTGAATTCGATGAACAATGCACCTGAATCTTCCCCTTGCATCCTTGTCTAGGTGTAGTTTTTCTTCTAGTGGCCCTTCTTGCCACATGTGAAACAAACAACATCATGTTCCCTTGCCTCCCCTTTGATCTTCCTTTTCTTGGAAGGCCTTGAAGATTCTTTGGGCTTAAACCTCTTCGCCTGCCCTTTCATTTTATTCACCATAAGAACAGAAGGTTTTTCACACATCATGTCATTATCTACTTGGGAAATGAGGATAAGAAGATCAGACAGAGACATCTCAATGTTGTTCATGTTGAAGTTCCCAACAATGTTTGAGAAGCTCTGGGGATGTGATGCGAGAATTAGATCAGTACCCAGTTCATCGGAGAGTTTAAACCCTAGAACCTCCAAGCACTCAATGTATTTAATGATCTTGACTACATGAGGCCTGGATGGGGTACCCTCTCCAAGCATTCTCTGAAATAGAGCCTTGGATATATCAAAACATTCGTGCCTTGCTCTCTCCTGGTATAGACCACGGAGGTGCTCGAGCATGCTGTAGGCATCCATGTATTCGTGAGACTTCATGAGCTCAGTAGACATTGATGACATCATCAAACTTTGATCGTCGAGTGCAACGCTCAAAGGTTGATCCTAGAACAGGAAATCTTCATCACTCACCCCTTGGGCATGCGGATCATAAAGCAAGGACTTCATCACGTAAAACATTCATTCCTGGCATCGGATGAACTCAAGGCACCTAAACCATTCCTGAAATTTACTACCGGTGAGGATATTGTCTTTATCCAAAATTGTTTTCCATGAAAATGTGGTTGAAAAGTTTTTCATTTAGATTCTACAAATTAAAAGAGCAGATTTATCAATACTTTCATGATTACATTTTTATGAGAAATAATAAATGAATTTATTAATTCTCCCATTATTTTATCAAGTCTCAATGGACCTCACAACTGAACTCAGAATGTCCAGTTGCTTTGATATTCTAGTGGTAAATATCCATATCCCCCTTCGCATAACCCCAATAAGGGTTGGTCAGGATATTTTGATGTTATTTAGGTAGGAATGTCTTTGCCAACTGTGAACTTACAGTACCTTGATTTGTTAAGTGGACTCCCCAATACTAAAATCCTGACTTGGATTTTCTCAACTCTTGCCTCTAATATTACATCAAGTCTAGCAAGGGCTACTCCTCTTGATGAAATATGGTTAATTCAACCCAAAACCTTTTATAAGGGCTTCCTTTATAAAAGTATGTGTCCCAAAAAGGGTTGGTCAAACATATAGTTTTATTGTGTCTTTCCCTTAATCAAGTAATGGAAGGCTTGGTCTGACTTAATATGGTTGTAGACGCCAAAAAGTCCGTTACTACTAATGGAAGTTTCGAAATGACGAAGTGAAGTCATATTCGGACCTGGAGTCCAAGTCCGGAGGGCCTAGAAGGCTGCACAAAATAAAGGGGGGATGCACGAGGAAAAATGTGTGTCACATGAAAGGAGTCAAGGATTCTCAAAAGGTCCCTGGCACCGGCGCACAATTTTTGCGCACCCGCGCCCGTGCTGTTAACTTTTCGCACCATCATCACTGGAGAAAAATTTTTTGCGCACCTCCTCGATTTTATGACACTAGAGACCTATAAATAGAAGGGGACCTCATCCATTTCGGGGTTTCAGAATTTGAACCGGCTCTCATGCGCGAAATTGGAATTCCGCGCGTGCAATATGACATTTAACTACGAACCCTTTTGGCGCAACCTTTCCCCAAGATCCACCATTGCGCTCAATCCCACTAGCTTAAATAAAATTCCAAACCCTTTAGGGTTCCTCCCTTGCGCGCAATTCCATCTGTTGCATACAAAAAGTTTCAAGTGCACACAATCCCTTCGTTTGGTGTGGCCTTACCTCGGTCTGTGTCACTCACGTGCAATTCACGTCCTTTACGCGCGATCCTCCTAGCCATGCTCAATCACTCTACCCTAATTATGTGCCATCCCAACATTTTGCGCACAAACCCTTTCTTTCTGCGCAAACCTCGGGACCCATCACATTTCCCCCTGGGTGCCTCCCTGCGTAGGCGCCTGATGTCCTCCATACCGAGCATGCACAACAGGCGTTATTTTCTTGTGCGGCCTTCCAGGCTCATACGAAGTAACCTCAAGGTCCCTTGGGCAGTGTTTCCCGTTGCATTTCTTTTCTGTATTCTTCTTCTCATAGGCACGCTAACAGATATTTCTTCTTCGCACAGCCACGCTAACGTGGACCCCTCGATGGTTCGCTCTGAGACCCCCCTTCACTATGGCATTACCGATGCCTTCCCTCTCACAAGGGGTAGAGGATACCGGTTATGTATGTCCTAGGGGTGTGGAGTGAACCCACCTCGTCCGAGCTATAGGACGTTAAACTTCCAAGCACCTCTTCCTCAACACATGACGTTAAACTGTGATCTGGCCCCATGCCTCACATGGAGGGTCCCGCTGGCTCAGACATTCTTTACACCCACTCGTCTCCACGGGAGTGGAATCTCCCTCACATGGAATGATATCCTCCCTCTTGGAGCGTCGTTTGTCCACGGGGGAAAGTAATCCACCCTAGTGTAAGCCCCTATCCTTTCTTGCATATGGTAGCACACTTGCACCTCCGTACTTCCCCATTTCCAAGGCCAGTGGAGGGCATGATAGGGAATGAGGCATCTCATTTGTCGGCCCCAAATCCCTCTCCCTCTGCACTTTGTCAGACCTCTAGCCTCCATCCAGGAGTAAGTCCCAACACCATGGGCTACTCAACGTGTAAGCCCATATTCGCTTTTCATGGACGCACCCTTTGCGACGTGATCGTCAGGTCCCTGCAACCTCTTGTTTCTCACACCGAGCATGACTCACGTGAGCTTAGAGTGAGCACCGACACTGACCCCTCCTCCACCCGAACTACATGGACATTCATTCCCTATCATAGGGATATATAAGAAACCTCCACGAGGTTCAAGCCCACCACCCGGTCATTCCGACCCCCTTCACGTCGGTTCTCCAGCACCATGGGCCACCTCAGAGCTAAGCCCAAGATTCCTCCAACCCGCACGACGTTAAACTGTATGATATCGTCCAGCACAATGTTAAATTATCTTCCCCATCCTGTATGACGTTAAAATTCACCACCCGAACTACATGGACTTTGATTCCCTATCACGGGGATGCGTATGAAGCCTCCACGAGGTTTAAGCCCACCACTCAGTCGTTCCGACCCCTTTGCATCGGTTCTCCACCACCTTGGGCCGCCTCAGAGCGTAATCCATATATCCACCTTGGGCCACCTCGAAGTGTAAGCCCCATATCAGTCTTAGGCCGCCTCAGAGCGTAAGCCCCATATCAACCATTGTGGTCTACCTCAGAGCGTAAGCCCCAAATCCATCTTGGGTCGCCTCAGAGTGTAAGCCCCATCCATCCTGAACTACGGAGACTTTGATCTCTGCTAAGGCATAGTATGTAGGAATCCTCCTTGAGGTTCAACCCCAACATCCGTGTCCCATCATAACCTTTCCCTTGATCCCACATGCCTCGGGAATCTCATGCCCTAGCCAAGAGGTCTTACTCCCTCCGGGTCCCATCCATGCGTTCATTCTTACAGGTCGCCTCTTTGGGCATCCCACCGTATCATCAAACTATGCGGACATTGATTCTATGCCATGAGGATATGTAGGAAGTCTCCTCCAGACTCAATCCCAAAGTCATAACCCATCCTGATTCTTACCCAGGCCACCACATCCTTGTAGTATCATGCCACTTCACTCCACTCCACAGCATCTAGGAAGTCGCCCATGTGTTGGCCCCAATATCCATGTTCCCTCCAGGGGGTTCTTCAATCTGAACTACTCTCAGTGTTTTGATCAGTTCGATCTGTCTCTACTGGACGTTAAACTCGCGACATACACTGTGTTAAACATGGGAAGCTGAGGAAAACCTCAGATACATGCATATGGCATGAAATTCCCAGCGTTTGACATGGGATTCTTCAGGCTTCAACGCCCATGAGAATCCATATAATAAGTAACAGAAGATAGACATGCCAATCCCCCAGCATCAAGACACGCCAACGACCCCTCAGCGTGAACATTCTCCTAGTCGAAGGTTGCTGCCCCGGCCAGACCCCTTGGAGCGTCTCGATAGAAGCAGCATAATTAACTGGTGTCCATGAAGATATGGCACTAGGAACGAGATTCACGAACTATGTCTTAAATCTATGAGGGAGACCCGTACTAGGTGACGAGCTCCGAGGAGGAATCAACGGATGGAAGAATCGACATTCCATCATCCTGGTTTCGATCAAGATTTATATGTACCTGAATAAGGAATGGATGCTAGCTGGCTTTGGAAAGCAGGAATGCGGGGCCACAAGTCGTGCATCCTCCCCTGCGTGATGGACGCGCGTGCGCGCCCCGGCGGAAAGCGTTGGAAATAGAAAAATGGTGACCCGACATGAATCTCTTCTCCTAAATATGGAGACTGGTAGCGTTTGGGGTGTCAGAAGATTAGAATGTCACCAGGTCCGGGCACCCAGCACTCGGACGTGAAACCCACCCGGGGTTGGGGAAGTCAGGATGTTGAGCACTCCGTTCTGCGAAGTTGGTAGCATGGATCCCTCTTACCAATAATGGAAGATGGAATGGCACTGTGATATTGATTGTAGATTTCTTTTTCTATTAGTATTAATGGGTTCATCTCCCTACTCTCAGGAATCAGATCGCTGCAGGGGGAGCTCAATCGCCACCTGCCCACCGGCTTAGGGGAAAGGGCAGTACCGACGCGGCCACCCCACGCGGTTCCGCCTCTTCCACAGCTGCTCCAACCACCACGACTTATGGGCCCTCACGCCCTCTCTCCACATCAGAGAATATCCAACGAAGGGTGATCAACGACCTTGTGCGTAGGTATGAGGAGGAAGGGGTCATCTCCACCAGGGAAATGGCCCGTTTGGATCTTGAGGCAGTTGTGCCTCACCGCCAACACCACCCTTGAGGGCCGCGCAGGGATCCATCGCTCCCCCCCATGACGTTCAACCATTTGAGGAGCTTATCCCCGAAATTCCATAACACCTCCCTTCCCTACGCCGATGAGGTAGGGGATGTCTGGGTTCACCTGACCAAAAACCCGATTCAAGGGTTGACGGAAAGGGCCCCCTATAGGCCATGTCGATGCTGCCGCCCGACTCCCCAGGCCGAGAAGCAGGCAATCCATGTGCCCGCACCACCGGCTCCAACCCACCTGACCCGACACCAGCATCAGTCACGAGCAGAAGAGGATGCTTGCCCCGTGGCATCAACATCAGCAACCACTATGGACCAAGCCACTGCTGACCCATATCATCAAAACCCTGCACACATTGTGTAGTGGCAGTTATATGCTCGATCCGGATCGAGTCCCCGACCGCCCCATAGTTAGGTTATATCGACTCCCTCAGACACTGGCACAGACAATGGCCCCCACGGACTAATTCGTGGTAGTTCCATTTAGCGTGTAGGCCTACTCCGTGCCACCTCTATGGGAGGTATGGGCCCTCCCTCCTACCAACCTCAGCTCGGAGGCCTGCCTAGCACCACCCTTGCCGCAGGGAAGGGGCTGCCCCGTGATAGCAACACACCAAGTAGGGATCTCTCCAGCACTGAGCACATGGGGTATGGAGTCACTCCTCCTACCGCAGACTACGAGTATGGAGCCGTTGCATATCTGGTCAGTCGACTACATGGAGGTACTCCCCATGTCCCATTTGACATTTTCCCCGGTGCTCCCCGCACCCCGGCCCTCAGTCCTATCATCCCTGGCACTAGTGCGGCCAGAGGACTCTATGACGGAAATAACCCTTGCCCCGAAGAGCCACCCAGGGGTAAGAAAGCGGGAAGTAGTCGCCGTAAGAGAAGTTCCCGGGAGGGTCATACGGAAATCAGACCAGTCTATTTCTCAGAATATGAGGCGGAGTACGAATCGACAATGGATCCCTCTCCTCAGTCCTTTGAGTCAAGGGCTGGGGTAAGAATGTGGCGCATCAGCCTCATACTCCACGAATGCGAGATCCATACGATCCCCGCCTCCCTCCAAAGGTATATACACGTGGATGAGGACTTGGAGTACCCCCAGGGATTGAACGTGGTGTCACCATCAGCCTCTTTGGAAGCACCTTCCACCTCATCCAAAGATGACGAAGACCTGTTTTTGTGGTCGATGGCGAAAGAGCCACGAAGTAGCACACCCCCATCAAGCACATGCACTATGATAGGAGGCCCGTTCACCGGTCCATCCTATCTTGACGTGGTTTTCAGGACACTGCAACCCTTGGAGGATGACTTAGGACTCGGCGACCAATCGGCCTGCTTGCTGTACACTGCCCTTCTCTTCAGTGGCATTCTCCGGAAAACTGACTCACTGGGAGACTCGGATTACATGCCCCTGAGGGCAGCGACAGTCAACAAGGCCGATCTGTCTGGAGAGTGGAACTGTCTGGAACTTCCTAATGGGGGCTCACCCCCTAGATACAAGCCGCTACTGGACCCATCAGGGAGGATAACTCCTCAGCAGAAGAACCTCCTAGGTCTCCCCACGCCCACTGAGGCATTAACACCAAGACGGAACATTGGCAAGCGTAAAGAGCACATTGGGGCTTTCAAACGTTCCGACCCATCAGCCTCAGTGCAAAAGGCAGAGGAAGATCCCGAAAAGGCCACACTTTTCCAATAGCTTGTTGAGCAGAAGAGGTTGGTCGATGAGCTTCTGGCTGGACGCATTACAGAGCAGCGACCCGATTATGGTGATCCTAGGCCGGGGCAGTAGTGGATGGAACAACTACCCCTCAGTGAGATTCTCCTAGGAAACCTCGATCATGCCATGTTCGATGACAGAGGAGAGGGCGAAGCTCATGGCAAGAGGGAGCAATATGTTTCGCCAAACCCTCCTAAGCGCCGTGATCACCCAAAGGATTTCACATGGGTTCCTCCCGCCGCGCCAAGGGTCGCTCCACCAGCTGATCCACGAGCTTATGAGCTTGACTACCGAATTAAAGAGATCGAAAATGAGCTTGTGGTTAGGAATCCCCGTCAGGACATGAACCCACATCTGGAAGATCCAATGGAAGTGCTCATCGCCTGCTTAGAGGATTTGGAGACTCGGCAGGTGGTGATCCCACTAGACAAGAAGTCATACCCAGCATGTGTGGATAATATGCCAGAACATCCAGGATTTGGGAATCCCACTTTCTCCCCCATTAATGAGACAGGAGACCTACCATGGGACCTGGACCACTTTAAATCATGGTGTGGGCCCATGTTAGTGACTCCAGCGCAGTAGGAGGCCGCCAAGCTCCATTTCATTCTTCAGACACTGGAAGGGCCGACATTCATCTCGTATAGCCTGCTCCCTATCGGATTCATGACTAGCTGGGTGTACATTCACATTCAATTCCTCTACCAGTTCAGTTCCACAACCCAGATGACAAACAACGCAGACCTCTTTAGGTGCAAGAAAAGGCCCGATGAGTGAGTCGCAGACTTCATCACCCTGTGGAAAGGGATCACATAATCCCTTGACATGACGTTAACTCAGGAGAAATTACTGAAAATGTGCATAGGGAACATCAAGGCAGAGCTGGTTCCTTCTCTAATCACTCAAAATTACCCTGGAGGGTTCCAGGACTTCTTAGACAAGGCTCAGCACCTTGAAGAAGCCCTGCAACAGGCCAGTCAGGCACGCCTGCTGCCACCTGTAATCCTAGCAAGGAGATCATCCAGAGCCGTACCCACTGCTGTGGTCTAGACAGAGTCACCCAAGCAGCTGGAATTGCTACCAGTGAGGCTAGCTCTGCATCCCCATAGGGGTCCACCCCCTTGGGCGAAGCTTCCAACCTAGTAGCGGCTTCATCAAAATCGACAAGCTCCTCCGCGTAACGCACCGCCACCACCTAAGAGAGATAATCAGGTTCCACCTAATCGGTATGCTCTTCTGGCCCCCCGCCAGGGACAGTCTCATAGATCCACCTTTCCGGATATAAGGAATATGACATACTCATTTGACGAGAATTAGGTTACCGATTACTTCTACAGTGCCTTGGAGCATAGAATTGTGTGGCTGCCTGAGTGTCGGAAGCCAGAATAGGCACATCTCACTGATCACCCAAACTACTTCCCTTATCAACGGACCCTGGGGCACACCATCCAGAGATGCTACGTGTTCAAGGACTGGGTCGAATACCAGATTGACAACAATTTAGTCAGGTTGGGCCAAGCCCCGACACAATTGGAAGGTGTCTTTGTGAGGTCAGATGACAGTAGTGGCGACGAAGATGAATGCCAGCAGGTTTCTGATCATGGGTCCCAGAAGTATAATGACTTGATGGCCCGAAAGATAGTCTCCCGTGTCCATAGACTCATCTTTGCACGCCTAAGTCAGTTGGATCCCTCAGAAGCTGTGGTTACTACATCAGCATCATCATCTCAGCCAGCCTCTTCCTAGAAGATCAATAAGTGGAGACGGAAGATAAAATAATGTGCCCTGCCAATGTCGTCGTCGTCCCGCACTCTTGGTGACTTTATGCCCCCAAAAATGGTGATTCCTCCCAGAATCTGCCCAGTGGTGGATGAATCCTCAAGTGATAGTTAGGGGTATGCTTCTGTTAACACTGTAGAGGTGGTAAATTTCTTTTTGACTCCTGACGATGAGGAACACCGGGTAGACCATCCAAATGTCCCCAGCCGTCACAAGCGTCATTGGATTCATGGTTACATGAATCGTCATAGCATAACATTTGGAACCTCCAGCCAAGCTGTTCACGCTGTAGAGACTAGACAACTGGCACGGTGTTGAGCTCAACACACATGGCCCCTTCATTCGGTGGCGACAAGTCCACCTCCACCATTGTTTGTGTTGCTAGATCAGGCTGAACCACCTCGGCCAGGCTGTGACTAAATCTTCTGTGCCACCAGCAGACCCCATCCTTCTGGTCCTCATCCGACAGCGACTCTTCGGGCTTCGACTAGTGAACATCGAGATATGCCTAGAACTAGTCAGCCTCCAGCCCAGCCGGTAGGACCCGCTGTGCCTCTAATCACAGGGAGTCCTCTTGTAAGTAGAAGGCTGTGTTTGGCTCGGAAGTATGATTTTATGATGCACCTGGTCATCATTGTAGTGAGGATTTCAATCCTTGATGCCCTTCACCTATCGTCTGAAATTCGTGAGGCACTTGCCGAGGCCCTATGGATCCCCCTCTAGTTTGGGACAGAGGTAGCGGCTGAAGAAGCCTTCCACGCTGAGGAAATTGAGAACGCTGAATGCCAGACAGTAATCTCATTCTTCGGTGAAGACGAATACCCTCTTATACAGGGGCACATTCACCCGATGTACAAAAATTTCCAGTTCAATGGCGTGGTAGTCCACCGTTGTGTTGTTGATATGGGTTCTGGTATTAACCTAATCCTGACTCGGAAAATCTGGATGCTGGGTTTGTCTGAGGATGATTTAACTCCCTACGACCTCAGAATCCATGGATATGACAAGACCAAGAAGACCCCAGTAGGAATTATCTGCTTGAAGACCCAGTTCGGTGGCCTAATTTCCAACACCAAAGTCATGGTTGTCTCCCATGACACCACATACAACGCATTGATGGGTATCCCATGGATCCACCTGCATGCAGCGGTACCCTCATCGTATCACCAATGCCTCAAATACTCCCTTAGTGGTCGAGTAGGCATGCTCCATGGAGATTCCCCTCTTTTTGCCTCTTGTAAAGCTCGTTATCTAGATATTGACTATTACAAGAGGAAGGATAAACAGATTCTGGCAGGTGATATCAAGCCTGTCACTGACACAAGTGATCCTTGGGCAGTGTTGAATGATTATTACGTCTTCCCAATCCATCGGTTGAAGGATATGACCCCTAAAATGGGGAAATGCTTTGTCGTTTTGGTTACAAGATGAAGGTATATTTCCAGGTCCATACAATGGCGAAAAATCACCGCGTACTCCTACACAAACTATGTTGCGGTGATCCCTTAACCTCCTACCCCCATACAGTATTGGGATATCAGGCTCTACACAATGGCGGTACATCATACGTGTCTCTTCCACCAGGATGGAATTATCCAGCTCAAGCCAACGCGCCACTACTGCTTTGATGTCATCAAGTGTGGCCCCTTGGGACAAAGACCATATGGGATTGGATCAAATACCTTCATCACTATGGTCTTAGTGGCGCATGAGTCTCCTGATATGATGACCACTGCCGCCCAATCCGGCACCATCTTCCTATCTGAGTCTGAGGGCCCAGAATCAACTCCCCCTATAGAAGATCCCTCCAAATGTGGATAAGGGGATATAGAGTATGCTCCCCCACCTATGAGGAAGGCATCTCTACCACGGTTGATGAGTGGGTATAGGTGAACCTCGGTAGTGAGGCGGACCTGAGACCCACATTGGTCAGTGCCGCCATGCCCCCAGAGGAGCAGCAGCGATATGTGGAATTTATCAGACAACACCATCATGTGTTCTCTTGGAGTTAAAATGAGATGCCAGGATTAGATCCTCAGGTAGCCGTCCATCGCCTTGGTCTCCCAGCAAACCACTGCAAGTTCATGTAGCCTCCCAGAAAGATGAACCCTTCTCACGGTGCCATGGTTGAGGCCAAAGTTGAAAAGATTATCAAAGACATCATCATTAATGAAGTAAAGTACCCCAGGTGGCCAGCCAACATTGTGCTAGTTAGGAAGAAGAACGGACAAATCATATTCTATATCAACTTCCACAGTCTCAATCTCCACTGTCCGAAGGATGATTTTCCCCTTTCAGTGATAGAGATATTTATTGATGCCACGACCAGGTTCCAAGCCCTCCGTTTCAGGGATGGCTATTCTGAGTACAACCAGATTAGGGTGGCTCCCGAGGATGAGGATTACACTACATTCAGAGCACCACAAGGTACTTTCTGTTATTGGGTTATGCCCTTAGGCCTAAAGAATGCTGGTTCCACCTATCAGCGGGCTATGCATCAAATATTCAAGATGATTCTGGGAAAGTTGGTGGAATGCTACGTGGATGATCTGTTAGTCAAATCACGCCATCACCAGGACTATGTCAAGGACCTTGATAAAGTGTTCGGTTTCTTATGTTCTCGATGCCTGAAGATGATTCTGTTGAAGTGTACGTTCGGGGTCACCCCTGGAATGTTCCTTTTCTTTGTCATCAGATACCGAGGAATTGAGATAGACCCGAAGAATATCAAGGCCATCAGTTAGATGCCTCCCTCGAGCAATATTCGGGAGCTTTGAGGTATCCAAGGCCACTTAGCCTATATACGTGATTCATCGCAGATCTGGCTAGAAAGTGTAAGCCTTTTTCCCAGCTCATGAAGAAAGGTGCCACCTATGAATGGGATGAAGAGTGTCAGACCACCATCGAGTAAATAAAGAAATATTATATCCAAACTCCGGTCTTGATTCCACCCATCTCCGGAAATCCGTTGGTCCATTATGTGACCACCCTAGAATGGTCCCTTGGCACACTTCTCACCTAGAAGAACAACGAGGGAATAAAGAATATCCTCTACCACCTCATCCACGTGCTCCTCAACATGGAAATCAGGTATTCCCCCACTGAGAAGAGCTGTCTGGTGCTCGTATTTGCTGTGCATTAATTGCGGCACTACTTGCAGCACTATGAGGTATATCTGGTCTCTCGGGTAGACCTGTTGAAGTACATCCTGAACCGACCGATGTTGACTGGCCGACTAGCGCGGTGGGCAGTGATCCTCTAGTAGTTCGACAACAGGTTTATGCCTCATTGAGCTATCAATGGACAGGAATTGGCTGATTTTGTAGCTGCCCACCCATCCTCTGCAGATCAGCTGCTAGACTTTAGTTTTCCTGATGAGGAAACCCTCTCAGTTAATCATGTCGTCCCATGTTGGCAAATTTACTTTGAAGGTTCCTCCCGGAGCCCCACCGGTAGGAGACTCAACGATCCTAGTCTTAACAGAGTGTGCCTGAGTATCGACTTCATCACCCAGGAGAAAGTCGTTCTGCCGTACTCATTCCTATTGTCGGAGGGCTGCACCAACAATGAGGCAGAGTATCATTCCCTCACTACTGGCCTCGATCTGGCCCTCGAGATCGATGTTCCCCGTTTTCATGTGAAAGGGGATTCTGAGCTGGTCATCAAGAAGGTCAATGGAAACTATGTTGTCAGAAAGATAAAACTCGTGCCATTGTTGGAGTGTGCCATCCATCTAATGGCCCAGTTCCCTTCTCAGTTGGTGGTCGTTCATATTCCCTAGTCATAGAACTATCCAGCAGATGCTTTGGCCAGTTTGACCGCGTTGCTTGCAGAGCCCGATTAGGATGACATGATTATCCACATATCACACCAGAGAGTCATCGCTCCCGTTACTCCAGAGGACGATCGTGGACCGCAGGTAAACCATCTTACCATGGGTGCCCCTATGTAAAGAGCCCCGGGTACTTCAGATACGGTGATTGAAATAGTTCCGGATTGGAGGACTCCCTTGGTTGAATACCTCCAACATGGTAATATTCCAGTAGACTGCACCGAGCGCGAGCGAATCTGATGCCACGCACTACAGTTTACCCTTCAGATCAGTCCCAACCTTGAGCATATCCTTTACAAACGTGGATTTTATGGTGTTCTCCTCTGTTGCCTTCAAGGAGTCGAGATTCCATAGGTCATGCAAGAGAATCATGCTGGTTCCTGTGGCGCCCATCAGGCCGGGTAAATTTTTTCTCACCAGATTAATAGACTAGGATACTTCTGGCCCTCCATGATCCATGAATGCATCGTGTTCACCATGAGGTTCCATGCGTGCCATGTTCATTCTAACTTCGTGCATCGACCACCAGAGCCTCCCCACACTACCAAGTATTCTTGGCCCTTTACAGTCTAGGGGTTGGATGTTGTTGGACCTTACCCACCGGCAATGTCCCATCAATGCCGGTTCATTCTGAACGCTGTGAATTTCTTTTCCAAGTGGGCAGAGGTAATTCCGCTCAAGGAAGTCAAAGCCAGTTCTATCGCCAACATCGTGAGTTCCAACGTCATCTATCGATTTGGAGTACCTAATGTGATCCTCACTGATAACGACACCAACTTTCAGGCAGAAAAGATGAAGAAATTGTATGCCAAGTACATCATTCACTCTAACCATACCTCCCGCTATCATGCATAGGAAAATGGGAAGATCGAGGCATTTAATGAAACCCTCTCTAACATTCATCAAAATATGGTTGGTCAAAACAAGAAGAGTTTTCCGGATAAGCTCCCCAACGCCCTCGGGTCTTATCGGACGACGACCTGTAATTCCACCCTGGAAACCACGTATTCCCTGGTTTACTAATGTGAGGTCATTATAACGACCCATACTTTACATACATTGTTAATACTTCAAAATTGAAGCACACTTATTACAACATATGACAAAACCACAAAGGACCGTATAGGTATAGTGTCTTTAGAAACTGGGAAACATAAACAACTGGTTCATAAATCTTTTACAGTATCTCCCGTTTATTTCATCATATCTAGGGTCCCTTTTAGCATATTCAATTTAATATCCATCTTCCTGACCTGGGGAAAAGAAAACATAAAAGGGTGAGCTCAAATGCTCAGCAAGGGAAAATAAAGGAAATAAAAATCATATCATATCTTTATGAAGATCAAAACCTGCAAAAGAGATCATAATATCTTAACATGGAATAAATCATAGAAGTGAAAATGAGATCCCCATAATCATAACATAAAACTTGAATCATTGTGGCATGCACACATAATCATGGAAAATCATTTCTTGTTAGTCATGACTCATTGCCAAGACTATCTTAGTGGACAAAGTCCCTTTCTGAACCGAGTTCACTCCTCGTTTCAGTCCTGTATCACTGAACCGAAATAACCTTCCGTTCCAGCCATGTCTATCTCATGAGATATAAAATCTTTACCCAATGCATTGGAGGGAGATATAGGTCCCACCCATCTTATAATGAATCCTTTCTTATGTGTGCCACATAATCATAAAACATACATCATCACATAACACATGTAACAAAAATGGGATTCTTGAAACATCATGACATCATAAATAAATTCATATAAGATAAAGGAATTCATAAAAATAATTCCCTCACAACATGATCAAATCAATGTAATAATAGGGATAAAAACAGAACCCTTTATTATCTTAGATGGAAAATAATTTTGATAAAACACTTGAACTCCATTCTTGAGGAAAATATCCCTTCTTCTTCAAAAACATTTTTCCTTTCATAACATGTCATACAACTTTAAAATAAAAGAAGTTGATTAAAAATAAACTTGAAAACTTGTAAAGGAAGCTTCTTTGAAGTAATGTTTTAAAAATCCATTCATGCCGTATAAGTTAAAAAAAACATTCTTCGTACTTTTGTCGGAAAAGTCAAAAAGTACCTCGTACGGAAAAACGACAAAAGATTCCTTTCATATTCTTTACTAAAAACTCACCTAAGGGTAAAATTGGATTTAAACTATTTCAAGTGGATTGAAACAATATTACATATTGAGGGAACATGGATGTGGATGATAAAATACACCCCAGTAAATACTTACGAATAAACAATCTCGGATAAAAATGAGATTGTGATATTTCCCTTACCTTAGGTCCAATTTGCCTTGTATGTGTCTGAAGCTCCTGTATAATGGTTTAAATAATGTTATTGACTTATTCCAGAATCATAAATATTGATATGATATCATATATGGTCATATTATTAGCTTCTTGTTAGTAATATTTCATTGTTACTTGTTACTCGGGTCTTTATAACTTTTTGTTCTTATGCGTGTTTTGTCGAATAAATTCTTATTCTTATCTTTAGGTTATAGATACTTCATTTCCAGAATGGTATTAGTGTATTATATACCATATTCATTCATTCAATTCATTTATATAATCATTATGAAATGAAGATCATGTAGAACGAGTCGCATCACATCGTGGAGACGGTATTCCGTACGTACGCACGAGTGATGATATCGTTCCTATGATCGTGGAATTGTATTGGAGTATATATATATTATTTCAGTATCAATATTACTTCATAATAATCATAAATAGTTACTCATTACACCATTATACCCATCCTTGTAAAGTGATGGTGGAATATAGATTACACCACGGCGTGGAGACGGTATTCCGTACGTACGCACGCGCGGTGATTTCATTTTTCCGTAGGATGGATAGAAGGTGAATTAGGGTTGTTTCATATTTATAATAACATATCAGTATGTAAGTAATACTAATGTTATTACTTCATCATGAAACAACTAAAGAAGAAGAAGTTGAAGAAGAAATAAATTGAAAAGATCGGTAATGGATATTACCTCTTCTTTGGAACGCCTCTTTGAATCCTCCACTTAAGGAACTAAGAGTGGTCTTTGGAGAAGACCAGGACCTCTAGGACTATTCTAGGGAAGTGGAGGGGAGAAAAGGTCAGGGGTTGGCCGAGCTTGAGTGCTCAATTTGGTGTGAGGAGGAGGGGGAGGAGGTGCCCTTTTATAAGGAAGGAGAGGGGCACCTTAGGAATATCTCAAAATATTATTTTATATTAAAGTCAAAATCGGTTTATAATGGTTCCAAAGGGTCTTATTTCGAAGCTAAAGTGGGGATGGGTCGAAATCCTATCAACCAATAGGATTTAGACAAGTTTAGGGTATTATTTTAACCTTATCAATTAGATTTAACTCTAAGTTAATTAATTTAACTTTTACCGTGTCTTTTTGTTTTCTTTCACTATATGGTTAATACACTTACTATAACATGCCAAACGAACCCCAAATTGTTTATTATTAATATATATATCCTTATCTAAGTCATTTGGCCGAACCATAGATTTTTAGGAATAAAATAACAATTAATAATATAATATTTAATTTAAAAACTATTTTGTGTCAATTTTGACACTATTTGATATATGATTTTTGTGAAAGTCATAACAGAATTATATGTTCGAACCAAGTTAATTAAATCATTACTAATATATCATAGTAACCTAAAAAATTAGTGGAATTCATAAAAAGTCTCAAATTACATTTATTTTGGTATTTATATTATCCATTTTTTCAATATTTCATTAATAAGATAATTACTTCATCATCTTTGTGTCATAATTAAATTAAATTATTTGATGTCTAAAAATTACAAATAAAATACCATCATGTAGGAAATCTTTTTATCTTTCTAATGAATATTTATAGTCGAATTTATCTTATGTATAACCCCATATTAAAAATGATTTACTTATTAAACTTTGATTTTAACTATTTTAACCCTTCTTTAAATAAATTAATAATAAATGTCCTAATCTAATCCAAGTGGGCCTAAATGGTCATATTTTATTCCTAAGTTTGTTTTTGGTCGAATTACACTTGTCCAATAGAATTAGGACATGTGTTAGGGTAATATTAATATCATATTTACCCTTAGTTACCCTATTTACTATTAACCGCGGTAAAAATAGTAAAACGTTACTATTCACCAAAAAATTATTTTCATCTCATTGAACCACATTTTAGTCCTTGATATTAACCGTGTCTCTCGGATTTTTGAAATTCCATTCACAGAAGCGGTAAAATTAAGTTTTATGCAAAATTCAGTTTTTAACCTACCACTTAGTGGTTTCACTATTCATCAAAAATTGAAAGTTTTCAGAAAAATACCAAAATTTCACCCTAGGCTAATTTCGATATTCTGAGTCCAAAAATGAAGTCCATTTTGAAAAATAAAATTTATAAAATTTCAAAAAGTGGTTATTACTATTCATAACGGCTAGTTTTAATAGCATATTGTTGTTTAGTGAAACTCGGTATTGCGTACGACGCAAGCTATCGAGGAAGGTCGCGATTGCGTGTAAAGCAAGCCAAGCAAGTGTTGTGTAGAAAAAGATTCCTTTGATGATAACATAAAAGTCTCGGGTGTTACATTCTACCCCCCTTAAAAAGAATTTCGCCCTCGAAATTCGTCACTTTGGAACAAACAAATGAGGATACTTCTCCCTCATCATATCCTCAAGCTCCCATGTAGCTTCTTCAAGTTGGTGGTTTCTCCATAAAACATTCACCAAGCGAGTGGTCTTGTTTCGTAGGACTTTTTCGCTACGATCTAGAATCTCTATCGGCTGTTCTTCATAAGAAAGATCTTGCTCCAGCGGTACAACTTCTGAGCTGAGTACATGTGAAGGATCTGGTATGTACTTTCTCAGGAGAGATACGTGGAACACATCGTGAACTTGAGAGAGATTCGGTGGAAGCGCCAATCGGTAAGCTACCTTCCCAACACGATCCAGTATTTCAAAAGGACCGATATATCTAGGGCTCAACTTCCCCTTCTTTCCAAATCTCATAACCCTCTTCCAGGGAGATATTCGTAAGAACACTTTATCGCCCACTTCAAACTCTAGGTCTTTTCTTCGGTTGTCGGCATAACTTTTCTGTCGACTCTGAGCTGGTCTTATGTGTTGTTGAATAGATCTAACCTTTTCTGCCATTTCATCAACGAGATCAGGTCCTAATAGCTTTCTTTCCCCAACTTCATCCCAGCAAGTTGGAGTCCTGCATTTCTTTCCATAGAGAGCTTCATAAGGAGTCATCTGAATACTGGAGTGAAAGCTATTATTATAAGAAAATTCCACCAAAGGTAGGTGTTGATCCCAACCTCCTTTGAAATCCATAGAGAAAGCTCTCAACATATCTTCTAGGGTTTGAATTGTTCTCTCAGACTGACCGTCTGTCTGGGGATGATAAGCAGTGCTGAAACTCAACTCTGTATCCAGAGTATGCTGAAGACTTCGCCAGAACTTCGAGGTAAATCTCGGATCTCGATCAGATATAATAGAAAGTGGTACTCCATGCAATCTTACCACTTCCTTTACATATATCCTGGCAAGCTGATCTAGAGAGAAATCCTCTCTAATAGCAATGAAGTGTGCAGACTTTGTAAGACGATCAACTATGACCCAGATAGCATTATTGCCTTTGGATGTTTTAGGAAGTCCTGTGACAAAGTCCATAGTGATGTTTTCCCATTTCCATTCGGGTATGGGTAATGGTTGTAACATCCCCTTAGACTTCTGTCTCTCAGCTTTAACTTGTTGACAAATCAAGCATCGAGAGACATACTCAGCAACATCTCTTTTCATGCCATCCCACCAGAAGTACTCTTTCAGGTCCCTATACATCTTCGTGCTTCCAGGATGAATAGAGAATGATGAACTATGAGCCTCATCCAACAGCTCATTCTTTAATTCGGGGATGGTAGGAACGCAAACCCGATTCCTGAACTTTATTATCCCATCACAATCAAGGTTGAATTCAGGAACATTTCTCACCTTCTTTTGTAACTCGACATCTTCTTTCTGTGCCTCTTTAATCTTCACATGTATAGATGGTTGAACATTCATTTGGGAAAGATAAGATTTTTCCCTTTCCATTATAATTCCAAGATCCATCCTTTGTAAATACATAAATATTGGATCTTTTGTGATCCTCATCATGGATAAACTAGCATGGTCTTGTCGACTTAATGCATCTGCCACCTTGTTTGCTTTCCCAGGGTGGTAATGGATTGAGCAGTCATAATCCTTAATCAGCTCCAACCATCTTCTTTGACGCATATTCAACTCCTTTTGTGTGAAAATATACTTTAAACTTTTATGATCAGTATAAATATCACACCTTTCACCATAAAGGTAATGCCTCCAAATCTTTAATGCAAAGATTACCGCAGCCAACTCCAAATCATGTGTTGGGTAATTTTGCTCATGGATTTTCAACTGTCGTGAGGCATAAGCTATCACCATATCATTTTGCATAAGAACACACCCCAATCCCTTCTTGGATGCATCACTGTAGATCACAAACCTTTCTCCACTACAAGGCAGTGTGAGCACAGGTGCACTGGATAACCTTCTTTTCAACTCCTTGAAATTCTCTTCACATTCCTCTGTCCAGACAAACTTAACTCCTTTCCGAGTCAACTTGGTGAGTGGATTAGATAATCATGAAAAATCTTTTACAAAACATCGATAATATCCAGCCAAACCAAGAAAACTTCGGATCTCAGTTACTGTTGTTGGTCTTGACCATCTTTCGATAACCTCTGTTTTTGCTGGATCCACAGATATCCCCTCTTTTGAGATTATATGACCCAAAAATGCAACTTTTTGAAGCCAAAATTCACACTTGGTAAATTTGGCATAAAGCTTCTCTTTTCTCAGGGTCTTCAATATAATTCTCAAGTGATCTTCATGCTCTTCCTTGCTCTTTGAATAGACAAGAATATCGTCTATAAAGACTACCACAAATTGATCAAGATAGTCTCTAAAGACTCTATTCATTAGATCCATGAAGATAGCAGGGGCATTAGTAAGACCAAATGGCATCACTATAAATTCATAGTGTCCATACCTTGTACGGAAAGCCGTCTTTGGTATATCCTCCCTTTTGACCCTTAATTGATGATACCCTGAACGAAGATCAATCTTGGAAAAGTATTGAGCTCCGCGTAGTTGGTCAAATAAGTCATCAATGCGTGGGAGAGGATATTTGTTCTTGATAGTGATCTTGTTAAGTTCTCGATAATCAATGCAGAGTCTCATTGATCCATCTTTCTTCTTAACAAATAGAACAGGTGCTCCCCAAGGTGACGCACTAGGGCGTATGAATCCCTTATCAAGATTCTCTTGGAGTTGCTTCTTCAATTCCTGCAACTCAATTGGGGCCATTCTATAAGGTGTCTTTGAAATAGGCAAAGCACCCGGTACGAGTTCTATTGAAAACTCAACTTCACGATTCGGTGGAAGACCCGGTAATTCCTCCGGAAAGACATCATCAAAATCCCGTACAATGGGCATATTCTTAATCGTAAGTTTCTCTCCAACCATTTGAGATAAATAACCTTCATTTAGTGGAATCATGACCCATAAGATGGAAGGAATTTCCACTGGAAGGTTATGTTCATCCTTGCATTGATAGACGATCGTAGATTGATCTGGAATATGAAATGTGACTTCCCTTCTTTGGCAATTGATATGAGCTCCATGTAGAGAAAGCCAATCCATGCCAAGAATCACATCAAATTCCACTAAAGGAAGGATCACAAGATTTGCCGGAAGCACTTTCCCACAAACTTCGATCGGAGAAGAATTATAAACTTTTGATGCGATTGATGTGCCATTAGGTGTTGTCACAGCTAACTCAACATCTAATTGTTGTGGTAATACGGTGATACCCTTAGAAAATTCTTTAGAAATAAAAGAGTGGGTGGATCCAGAATCAAATAAAACATTTGCTACTTTAGAGTGGACGGTAAGTGTACCTTTCACCACATCGTTATCGTACTCCACATCGCTGATAGAAATTGCATGTGACTTTCCTTTGTCTTTCGCCTTAAGATTTTGATGACGTCGACCATCATCATCAACCCTTGAATTTGGGCATTGATTGGCATAATGCCCCATCTCCTTGCACTTGAAACATTGAAGTGTAGTAGAATCATTCTGTGTATCCCTTCCTTTGTTTGAATCATTAGACATCTTCTTCCCATTATCACGGCATTCAAATGCCCGATGACCTTCCTTTCCACATTTAAAACATTTACTTGTCCCTTTAAGACAACTCCCTCCATGTTTCTTTCCACACTTTGAGCATAAGGGAAAGTTCATCTTCTTTTCCGTGTGCTCTTTAGATTTTTCTTTGAATTCCATCTTCCTCTTCTTATCAAACCCATGTGACTGATGGGTTACTCCAATCTCCATCTCGACTTTGAGAGCACATCGAACGATTTCCTCGTAGCTATTGAAGTCCCTTATGGCTAACGCCCTTCGAAGACATGGTTTTAAGCCACTAAAGAATCGATCGATCTTACTCTCAGGTTGGATAATAATACCAGAAGCGTACCTTGCAAGTCTTGTAAAATTTGCTTCATAGGTACCAACAGATTCATCATCCCTTTGCTTCAGTTCAAGAAACTCTTTCTCCATCTTTGTTCGGAGAATATGAGGGAAGTACTTATTGAAAAATAAGTTCTTGAACTCGTCCCATTCCATAGACTCAATTTCATCCCTTTGCCTTGTATTCTTAACAAGATTCCACCATTGATTAGCATCTCCTTCCAAACGATACACTGCTAGGATGACTTTATCATGTTCAGAACATTGAAGAACTGAAAATATCTTTTCAGTAGTACTAATCCATTGTTCAGCAACTAATGGATCAGTAGACCCGCTGAAAGATGGTGGACGTTGCCTCATGAAGGATTCAACAGAATGTTGCTCCCTCCTTTGCTCGTTTGGAAATCCTGCATGATTCATAGCTTGAGAAAGTTGTGTGAGCATGGCTACAAGATTTTGCATTCCAGCTCCCATATCGTTTGGTTGCTCAGGGGGACAATCATTGCATTGCCCATCGCATTCCGCATTAACACGGTTCCTTCGGGTTCCAGCCATTGACTAAAACCAAGAAGAATAGTGTGAGCAACACTAATTATAATAGGAAACCACATAATTCAAGAATAAAATTTTCATGCTTAAGGTCTTATCCTAGGTTATTCAAGGCCATTTCTAAAACACTAAGATTGTGTTCTATGCTTAGACTTATCCTTTGGGTTCTTACTAAGGATTTCACATCCTAGTTTCCAAAGGTTGACTATACCTTTCCTCTGATACCAACTGTAACGACCCATACTTTACATACATTGTTAATACTTCAAAATTGAAGCACACTTATTACAACATATGACAAAACCACAAAGGACCGTATAGGTATAGTGTCTTTAGAAACTGGGAAACATAAACAACTGGTTCATAAATCTTCTACAGTATCTCCCGTTTATTTCATCATATCTAGGGTCCCTTTTAGCATATTCAATTTAATATCCATCTTCCTGACCTGGGGAAAAGAAAACATAAAAGGGTGAGCTCAAATGCTCAGCAAGGGCAAATAAAGGAAATAAAAATCATATCATATCTTTATGAAGATCAAAACCTGCAAAAGAGATCATAATATCTTAACATGGAATAAATCATAGAAGTGAAAATGAGATCCCCATAATCATAACATAAAACTTGAATCTTTGTGGCATGCACACATAATCATGGAAAATCATTTCTTGTTAGTCATGACTCATTGCCAAGACTATCTTAGTGGACAAAGTCCCTTTCTGAACCGAGTTCACTCCTCGTTTCAGTCCTGTATCACTGAACCGAAATAACCTTCCGTTCCAGCCATGTCTATCTCATGAGATATAAAATCTTTACCCAATGCATTGGAGGGAGATATAGGTCCCACCCATCTTATAATGAATCCTTTCTTATGTGTGCCACATAATCATAAAACATACATCATCGCATAACACATGTAACAAAAATGGGATTCTTGAAACATCATGACATCATAAATAAATTCATATAAGATAAAGGAATTCATAAAAATAATTCCCTCACAACATGATCAAATCAATGTAATAATAGGGATAAAAACAGAACCCTTTATTATCTTAGATGGAAAATAATTTTGATAAAACACTTGAACTCCATTCTTGAGGAAAATATCCCTTCTTCTTCAAAAACATTTTTCCTTTCATAACATGTCATACAACTTTAAAATAAAAGAAGTTGATTAAAAATAAACTTGAAAACTTGTAAAGGAAGCTTCTTTGAAGTAATGTTTTAAAAATCCATTCATGCCATATAAGTTAAAAAAAACATTCTTCGTACTTTTGTCGGAAAAGTCAAAAAGTACCTCGTACGGAAAAACGACAAAAGATTCCTTTCATATTCTTTACTAAAAACTCACCTAAGGGTAAAATTGGATTTAAACTATTTCAAGTGGATGGAAACAATATTACATATTGAGGGAACATGGATGTGGATGATAAAATACACCCCAGTAAATACTTACGAATAAACAATCTCGGATAAAAATGAGATTGTGATATTTCCCTTACCTTAGGTCCAATTTGCCTTGTATGTGTCCGAAGCTCCTGTATAATGGTTTAAATAATGTTATTGACTTATTCCAGAATCATACATATTGATATGATATCATATATGGTCATATTATTAGCTTCTTGTTAGTAATATTTCATTGTTACTTGTTACTCGGGTCTTTATAACTTTTTGTTCTTATGCGTGTTTTGTCGAATAAATTCTTATTCTTATCTTTAGGTTATAGATACTTCATTTCCAGAATGGTATTAGTGTATTATATACCATATTCATTCATTCAATTCATTTATATAATAATTATGAAATGAAGATCATGTAGAACGAGTCGCATCACATCGTGGAGACGGTATTCCGTACGTACGCACGAGTGATGATATCGTTCCTATGATCGTGGAATTGTATTGGAGTATATATATATTATTTCAGTATCAATATTACTTCATAATAATCATAAA
This sequence comes from Viscum album, assembly GCA_963277665.1. Lineage (NCBI taxonomy): Eukaryota > Viridiplantae > Streptophyta > Magnoliopsida > Santalales > Viscaceae > Viscum > Viscum album. The sequence goes on along the minus strand of OY728157.1, from coordinate 1,265,120,733 downwards.
TAGTTACTCATTACACCATTATACCCATCCTTGTAAAGTGATGGTGGAATATAGATTACACCACGGCGTGGAGACGGTATTCCGTACGTACGCACGCGCGGTGATTTCATTTTTCCGTAGGATGGATAGAAGGTGAATTAGGGTTGTTTCATATTTATAATAACATATCAGTATGTAAGTAATACTGATGTTATTACTTCATCATGAAACAACTAAAGAAGAAGAAGTTGAAGAAGAAATAAATTGAAAAGATCGGTAATGGATATTACCTCTTCTTTGGAACGCCTCTTTGAATCCTCCACTTAAGGAACTAAGAGTGGTCTTTGGAGAAGACCAGGACCTCTAGGACTATTCTAGGGAAGTGGAGGGGAGAAAAGGTCAGGGGTTGGCCGAGCTTGAGTGCTCAATTTGGTGTGAGGAGGAGGGGGAGGAGGTGCCCTTTTATAAGGGAGGAGAGGGGCACCTTAGGAATATCTCAAAATATTATTTTATATTAAAGTCAAAATCGGTTTATAATGGTTCCAAAGGGTCTTATTTCGAAGCTAAAGTGGGGATGGGTCGAAATCCTATCAACCAATAGGATTTAGACAAGTTTAGGGTATTATTTTAACCTTATCAATTAGATTTAACTCTAAGTTAATTAATTTAACTTTTACCGTGTCTTTTTGTTTTCTTTCACTATATGGTTAATACACTTACTATAACATGCCAAACGAACCCCAAATTGTTTATTATTAATATATATATCCTTATCTAAGTCATTTGGCCGAACCATAGATTTTTAGGAATAAAAGAACAATTAATAATATAATATTTAATTTAAAAACTATTTTGTGTCAATTTTGACACTATTTGATATATGATTTTTGTGAAAGTCATAACAGAATTATATGTTCGAACCAAGTTAATTAAATCATTAATAATATATCATAGTAACCTAGAAAATTAGTGGAATTCATAAAAAGTCTCAAATTACATTTATTTTGGTATTTATATTATCAATTTTTTCAATATTTCATTAATAAGATAATTACTGCATCATCTTTGTGTCATAATTAAATTAAATTATTTTATGTCTAAAAATTACAAATAAAATACCATCATGTAGGAAATCTTTTTAGCTTTCTAATGAATATTTATAGTCGAATTTATCTTATGTATAACCCCATATTAAAAATGATTTACTTATTAAACTTTGATTTTAACTATTTTAACCCTTCTTTAAATAAATTAATAATAAATGTCCTAATCTAATCCAAGTGGGCCTAAATGGTCATATTTTATTCCTAAGTTTGTTTTTGGTCGAATTACACTTGTCCAATAGAATTAGGACATGTGTTAGGGTAATATTAATATCATATTTACCCTTAGTTACCCTATTTACTATTAACCGCGGTAAAAATAGTAAAAAGTTACTATTCACCAAAAAATTATTTTCATCTCATTGAACCACATTTTAGTCCTTGATATTAACCGTGTCTCTCGGATTTTTGAAATTCCATTCACAGAAGCGGTAAAATTAAGTTTTATGCAAAATTCAGTTTTTAACCTACCACTTAGTGGTTTCACTATTCATCAAAAATTGAAAGTTTTCAGAAAAATACCAAAATTTCACCCTAGGCTAATTTCGATATTCTGAGTCCAAAAATGAAGTCCATTTTGAAAAATAAAATTTATAAAATTTCAAAAAGTGGTTATTACTATTCATAACGGCTAGTTTTAATAGCATATTGTTGTTTAGTGAAACTCGGTATTGCGTACGACGCAAGCTATCGAGGAAGGTCGCGATTGCGTGTAAAGCAAGCCAAGCAAGTGTTGTGTAGAAAAAGATTCCTTTGATGATAACATAAAAGTCTCGGGTGTTACAGTCATCCTTCCTGTCAAGGTTCATTATCCCTCATTGTGCATAGTGGTCTATGACTAGCAAGTACCAGATAGAGTTGTTGGAATTCATCTAGCTAAATTGGAAGCGCTAGACGAGAATAGGCTTTGTGCCTTTCACAACCTGGAAAGGCATCAGAGCTGATTGGCTCAAGATTTCAACAAGAAGCTTTGCCTCCGCTCTTTCCTACAAGGTGATTTGGTCTTGCCCCTCAGGGTTCCAATGATCCCTGGTAGGAAACCACCCAAGTTGGATCCCAAATGGGAGGGACATTTCATTGTTCATAAGGTGTTCCCCAATGGAGCATACTCCGTGGTGACCATGGATGGTGAGCGTATAAATCCTCCCATCAATGCCAAGTTCCTAAAGAAATACTTCACTAGAGACCTCTGGTCCTGCACGTTCTTAAACTGTGTGGTATCGCATGACCCTAAATTTCCTCTGGTCCCGCATGACTTTAAACTGCACGTTCATCCCGCAAGAAGTTAAACTGCAAGTCGGTCAGGCCTCCCAGACCGAGGCCCAGCCTCGAGCCCCTGGCCGATGCTCTCTCTTGGGGGATTTCATGGTGTGGTGTGGGATTATGTTCTCATTCATGTCAGGTTAGTTGTCGAACCGTATACTGCCCTTATTTGAGGTGTCCTCCTCCTCTGCTTGTCCTCAATGTATATAACAACCCATACTTTACATACATTTTTAATACTTCAAAATTGAAGTACACTTATTACAACATATGACAAAACCACAAAGGACCGTATAGGTATAGTGTCTTTAGAAACTGGGAAACATAAACAACTGGTTCATAAATCTTCTACAGTGTCTCCCATTTATTTCATCATATCTAGGGTCCCTTTTAGCATATTCTACTTAATATCCATCTTCATGACCTGGGGAAAAGAAAACATAAAAGGGTGAGCTCAAATGCTCAGCAAGGGAAAATAAAGGAAATAAAAATCATATCATATCTTTTTGAAAATCATAACCTGCAAAAGAGATCATAATATCTTAACATGGAACAAATCATAGAAGTGAAAATGAGATCCCCATAATCATAAAATGAAACTTGAAACTTTGTGGAATGCACACATAATCATGGAAAATCATTTCTTGTTAGTCATGACTCATTGCCAAGACTATCTTAGCGGACAAAGTCCCTTTCTGAACCGAGTTCACTCCTCGTTTCAGTCCTGTATCACTGAACCAAAATAACCTTCCGTTCCATCCATGTCTATCTCATGAGATATAAATCTTTACCCAATTCATTGGAGGGAGATATAGGTCCCACCCATCTTATAATGAATCCTTTCTTATGTGTGCCACATAATCATAAATCATACATCATCTCATAACACATGTAACAAAAATGGGATTCTTGAAACATCATGACATCATAAAACAAATCATATAAGGTAAATGACTTCATAAAAATAATTCCCTCACAACATAATCAAATCAATGTAATAATAGGGATAAAAACAGAACCCTTTACTATCTTATATGGAAAATAATTTTGATAAAACACTTGAACTCCATTCTTGAGGAAAATATCCTTTCTTTTTCAAAAACATTTTTTCTTTCTTAACATGTCATAAAACTTTAAACTAAAAGAAGTTGATTAAAAATAAACTTGAAAACTTGTAAAGGAATCTTCTTGGAAATAATGTTTTAAAAATCCATTCTTGCCGTATAAGGTAAAAAAAACATTCTTCTCGTACTTTTGTCGAAAAAGTCAAAAAGTACCTCGTACGAAAAACGACAAAAGATTCCTTTCATACATATTACTAAATACTCACCGAAGGGTAAAAATGGATTTAAAAAATTGTAGGTGGATGGAAATAATATTACATATTGATGAAACATGGATGTGGATGATAAAATACACCCCAGTAAATACTTACGAATAAACAATCTCGGATAAAAATGAGATTGTGATATTTCCCTTACCTTAGGTCCGATTTTCTTTGTACGTGTCCGAAGCTCCTGTATAATGGTTTAAATAATGTTATTGACTTATATCAGAATCATACATATTGATATGATATCATATATGGTCATATTCTTAGCTTCTTGTTAGTAATATTTCATTGTTACTTGTTACTCGGGTCTTTATTGCCTTTTGTTCTTATGCGTGTTTTGCCGAATAAATTCTTATTCTTCTTTTATGGTTATAGATACCTTATATCCAGAATGGTATTAGTGTAACATATATCATATTTATTCATTCAATTCATTTATATAATTACTATGTAATGATGATCATGTAGAACGAGTCGCATCACATCATGGAGACGGTATTCCGTACGTACGCACGAGTGATGATATCGTTCCTATGATCATGGAATTGTATTGGATTATATGTATATTATTTAAGTATCAATATTACTTTATAATAATAATAAATAGTTACTCATTACACCATTATACCCATCCTTGTAATGTGACGGTGGAAAATAGATTACACCACGGCGTGGAGACGGTATTCCGTACGTGCGCACGCGCGGTGATTTAATTTTTCCGTAGGATGGATAGAAGGTGAATTAGGGTTGTTTCATATTTATAATAACATATAAGTATGTAATTAATACTGATGTTATTACTTTATCATGAAACAACTAAAGAAGAAGAAGTTGAAGAAGAAAGAAATTGAAAAGATCGGTAATGGATATTACCTCTTCTTTGGAACGCTTCTTTGAATCCTCCACTTAGGGAACTAATATTGGTCTTTTAAGAAGACCATGACCTCTAGGATTATTCTAGGGAAGTGGAGAGGAGAAAATGGCAGGGGTTGGCAGAGCTTGAGTGCTCAAATTGGTGTGAGGAGGAGGGGGAGGAGGTGCCCTTTTATAAGGGAGGAGAGGGGCACCTTAGGAATATCTCAAAATATTATTTTATATTAAAGTCAAAATCGACTTATAATGGTTCCAAAGGGTCTTATTTCGAAGCTAAAGTGGGGATGGGTCACAATCCTATCAACCAATAGGATTTAGACAAGTTTAGGTTATTATTTTAACCTTATCAATTAGATTTAACTCTAAGTTAAATAATTTAACTTTTACCGCGTCTTTTTGTTTTCTTACACTATATGGTTAATACACTTACTATAACATGCCAAACGAACCCCAAATTGTTTATTATTAATATATATATCCTTATCTAAGTCATTTGGCCGAACCTTATATTTTTAGGAATAAAATAACAATTAATAATATAATATTTGATTTAAAAACTATTTTGTGTCATTTTTGACACTATTTGATATATGATTTTTGTGAAAGTCATAACAGAATTATATGTTCGCACCAAGTTGATTAAATCAACACTAATATATCATAGTAACCTATAAAACTAGTGGAATTCATAAAAAGTCTCAAATTACATTTATTTTGGTGTTTATAACATCAATTATGTCAATATTTCATTAATAAGATAATTACTGCATCATCATTGTGTCATAAATAAATTAAATTATTTAGTGTCTAAAAATTATAAATAAAATAACATTATATAGGAAATCTTTTTAGATTTCTAATTAATATTTATAGTCTAGTTATCTTATTTATAACCCCATATTAAAAATGATTTACTTACTAAACTTTGATTTTAAGTATTTTAACCCTTCTTTAAATAAATTAATAATAAATGTCCTAATCTAATCCAAGTGGACCTAAATGGTCATATTTTATTCCTAAGTTTGTTTTTGGTCGAATTACACTTTTCCAATAGAATTAGGACATGTGTTAGGGTAATAATAATATCATTTTTACCCTTAATTACCCTATTTACTTTTAACCGCGGTAAAAAAAGTAAAAAGTTACTATTCACCAAAAAATTATTTTCATCTCATTGAACCACATTTTAGTCCTTGATATTAAACGTGTCTCTCGGATTTTCGAAATTCCATTCACAGAAGCGGTAAAATTACGTTTTATGAAAAATTCAGTTTTTAACCTACCACTTAGTGGTTTCACTATTCATCAAAAATTGAATGTTTTTAGAAAAATACCAAAATTTCACCCTAGGATAATTTCGATATTCTGAGTCCGAAAATGAAGTCCATTTTTAATGATAAAATTTATAAAATTTCAAAAAGTGGTTATTACTATTCATAACGGCTAGTTTTAATAATATTTTAATAGCATATCGTTGTTTAGTGAAACTCGGTATTGCGTACGACGCAAGCTATCGAGGAAGGTCGCGGTTGCGTGTAAAGAAAGCCAAGCAAGTGTTGTGTAGAAAAAGATTCCTTTGATGATTTATATAACATAAAAGTCTTGGGTGTTACATTGTAAGATGATAATCTCCAAGCTAGTCAGGCCTTCCTGACTAAGGCCCGACCTCATAACCACTTGGCCTTCTTGGGGTCCTTAGCCCAAGTCCTTACCCGGAGTGTGCGGTGTGATGTGGGATTACATCCTCATTCACGTCGGGTTACTCATCATGCCATTCACATTCCCAGATGAAATGCCTCTAATCATCCTGCATGATGTTAAACTGTGCTTTTAGAACTATGCGTGGCTTGATTCCCATCCTTATGTGATACGTAGGACCGTTTGAACACCTAGATTTGAGGTCCAGCCCTATCTACTAAGAGATACCACAATCTCCAGGTCACCTCAGCCTCTTGGTCTGTCCCTCTCCATGAGGGGGATATAGAGGTGTGGTACAGAGATTTTGGAACCATGCGCTCTTCTCCCGGGAATCCGCTAACTTTTGGCAGCTTTCAAACTGAGCCCTTCAAACTGTTTTTAGTGGTACGTTAATGTGTTAAGTGTACTCTGGTCTAGGAAATGCAGTGTCAGAATCAACTAAGGAAGGTTTCGTCCACATGTCAAGCTTCATGCTCCCCTTCATTCGCACCCCCCCATTATCATTCACACCCGGAGGGACCCCCAAGAACGGTATGGATACAACACATAATGGATATCCTACTGTCACGGGGCAACACCCCTGAGGGTTTCGGACAACAAATTGATTCAAATCCCTCATTACTAATATGGTTAGCGGTTGATGCTCATTTTTTGTCCCCAATGCTAACACGACAGGATGATGTGTTGCGAACATGGTCAGTAGTAATCCTCTATCATCACATCGACTCATTCAGTCCCTGAATGTTGGTTGCATGAGTCACGTTATGTTCCAACCCGTCGTGTCAAGGTGGAATCTGGACACTCCTTGCACTAACCCTCAGCGCGCTTCCACACGTCATGTAGACAGAGCTGCGTTACGACATCTCTTGGGGCTCCTATGATCCAAGCTCTATGATTATAGGCCTAGGGCTTCTCTAAGATCCATTCACAACATGACCCTCATCCCCACGAGTTATGAGGGGTCTCCTAGACATTGCGTTTCAGGCCCAGCTCCGCTAAAATCTAGTGTCTCCAACCCCTGGATCAATAAACCCTCGTGAGCCCCTAGGCTTGAGGCTCCTCCCCGGGAATCGCACGTGGAGATGGTATGAGATTATGTCTACATATGCATTGGGTATGAGTTGTCGCATCTCACGCATTCCCCCGGGTCCAAGCCATATGACCTTAAACTGTTCTGGTTGGTCTGACCACATGACCATAAATGATGATGTTATCATCCCGGTCGCATGACGAAAAAGGCACTGAATTGTAACGACCTCTCCAAAGGGGACATCACATTGGATATTGTTCAATTACCATGACATTTATCAATGCCTGTATACGGCTTGATTATTGTGGAGATGCTAGGAATTTCTACCCTAGGTCAGTCTCTCCACAAAAGAAAAACCATTCACCTTCATGGACAAACAAGATACATCAAATACCTCTTCTTTTTGTGTGAGGTCTTGACCCGTACGCCCCTTTCATCCTTGGCACTGGTACCTTCTCATGTCGTGCCACCCCCAAGAACTATGTATGACTTGATCCCCACCCTTATGGGGTACGTAGGAACGCCCAGACCTCTTGTCAAAGGGTCCAGCTTGAGGTATGCTATTCATCGTGTCTATCCTGCCTTTGGGACCTTAACTATAGGACTGTGTGGCATGGTGTGAGATTATGTCCTCATTCATGTCGGGTTTTCAATAGCCACCCCATGTGCACCCCATTATAAGAATTTTCCCTTTTGTTTCCTTTGTTGAACGACATTAAAAGGCACCTCTAAGAACTACGTGTGTCTTGATTCTCAGCCTTATGAGATACGTAGGAACACCCGGACATTTCATCTTGGGTCCATCCCTAGGGATTAACAAATCCAATCCATCCTCACTGTCATCCCCTTGGCATGACTCCTTGGAGAGTGGTGTAACTACAGCATCTACCCCGAATGAGTTTGGGATTCCCCATAGTGATTGGGATGCAACAGTTCTCTAACCAGAGAGGTCATGTATAAAATTAAGAATGATCTGTGATCAAATTAATACATCTGCCTAATGTGCCTCCACCACGGAGGCATAATTTTGGGAGTGTTGGACTCTGTTCGAACAAACCACCACATCACTTTCCACGCTTTGTGTGACCTTTTATTCAGATCTTCATCCCCTTTCACGTTTTATGGGACCCCCTAACAATATAGATGCTTGACCTATGGTCTGCCTATTGTAATAATATGGATGATAGACCTTTTCTCCTCCTAGTGTAACAATTTGGATGATCAACCTAGGGTCCGCCTGTTGTCTTGGGCCAACATTCCGAAGGACTGGTCACGTTTGATGGGACCCCCTAACAGTATGGATGCTTAACTTGTGGTCTGCTTGTTGTAACAATATGGATGATCGACCTATGGTCCGCCTGTTGTCGTGGACCAACGTCCCGAAAGACTGGTCACGTTTGATAGGACCCCTAACAGTATGGATGCATGACCTGTGGTCTTCATGTTGTATCAATATGGATGATAGACCTTTGTTCTGCATGCTGTAACAATATGGATGATCGAACTATGGTCCGCCTACTGTCCTGGGCCAACATTCTGGAAGTCTGGTCGACGATATTTGATTTAGGCCCCTTGTTGTGAACATGGTCAGTGGCCAGCCCTCATTTATTTAACCCATTTCAGGGTAGTGTGATATGGATGATGCATTTCTGCCACAGTTAACATCTATCCTCTATTGATAAGCCCCTCCCATGGTGTTCTGAATTTGGGTAATGTGTTTCACCTTTTTCATCTCCCTATGTTCGGATTGACTCTAATGCCCCCAGTATTTCCCCGCTCGTGTGTTAGTGCACTCTAAGGAGACAATATATCGATCGTTCTGAGGTCTCCTCCCTTCGGTTGGACCACCCACTCCTCCTCAGAAATACGGGCCCGATTTCAGATGCCCAAAGCTTGGTTGATGCCCTACAGTCAAAAATAATAATAATATGTGTATCCATTGTTTCTCGCACTGGGTACGGCCCACATGAGCTCAAGGGTGAATTTTTATCTATTTTTGGATTATGGTTGAGAGTATTAAACCAAGGGTATAGATAAATAGATTCGTCCATACATTAATCCAAAATGGTGAGAATTAGAAGAGAAAAAGTTCATGAGATAACCAAAACAGGGCCCTTAAGGATCAGTGTTTAGGATTGATCTTTCCAACACTGGTGCCCTTTGGATGGTGGCCTCCAGGACTACTTTTCACTCCCTGAATTCTCTCTCTTCATTAGCAGCTGCCGAAAGCAGTTCACCAATCCTAGATTGTGCCTGTTCCTGTTCAGTTTGAAGTACAGTTAGCTGGTGACTCGCCTCCACTAGTTGTTCTTGGGAGTTATCCAGCTAGGCCGTCAGTCGCTCCACAAGCTCAGAGCATGTTGTGATGAAGGCCTCCTTCTCTATCACCTGCTCTTCAAGGTGTTGGACCTCCTGTTCTTCCCTCATGAATTCTTGGTTGCTCGCTGATTCTTCCCCACACTAGGCAATGTTGGTGCAATGGCTGCTCTCACGTATCTTCTCGGCCATGTAATCACGGACCGCAAGATGAAGGCGTTGAGCGTCAGCCCCTCCGGCACACAGGAAACACAGTCAGGTCTGGAGAGATCCCATCAGCCTCAGCCAATCCATCTGAGGATTCCTGAGAAAATGCTGGATTCACTTCTAACCTTTCTGTCATGTCATCCGAATCTCCTTGGCCGCTTCCGAAACTGAATCATCTATCTCCTTGGGATCAGCGGGCCGATATATATGGATGATAGCCAGCTGCTCAGTAGCAGGATCTGCCTCAAGTATTCCTTCACGAGGAATAGGATCTTCGACGTCTGGGAAACCTTCCTCTCTTGCCCTGATAGTGGTGGTGCCTTCATCAGCTTCTGGCCTCTCTCCAATGTCAGCACAACTGATATCTGCAGCCCCCTGCTCACTAATTGCCTGGGCCAACTCAGTTTGGGAAGTATGTTCCGAAAATGGAGGTATGATCGCCACAGGTTCACTCACGGACATCCCAGGCTCATCACCCTAAAGAGAATCCAATGCGGAGATCACAATACAAGGAAAATCTTGAGTAGTAGAGTTCTCTGACAGTAATCACCATTAGTGAGGAAAGGGACTTACAAGAACCCAGAGTGTTAGCCTCTAGTGTTATGGCCACTATAGGAGAAATTGTGGTAGGAGACCCTTCAGTGCTTGTCAGTTCAATGATAGGTGTTGGAGCCCCAACCTATACCACCGGCGCATCTTCTACTTCCTCTATTGGGGACGCATAATCAGTGCCTATATGCTCCTGAGTGAGATAGAGAAATGGGTTCGAAATTTCAAGAGAGAATGGATGTAGAAGGAGGATGATTAAGGGTAGAGATAGTCCTCATGTAGCTCAATTATATCCATGTAGGAGCCGATGATATCTCCACTCTCCTGCAAGCTCCCTTTGTGGGACCCTCCCTGAGATCCTTCACCCTCTTTTGTCTCCTCCTCTCCCTCCGACTCGTCATCACTTTCACCTTCTCCGAGGGGCATCATTTCCGGATCATGCTCTTGGCCGAGAATCACTTTTACCATGAAAGGTGGTTCCACATGCTGACCCCATTAGCGCGCATATGCGTCCATGGCCGTCAGATAAGCATGCTATTGATGAAAATTCACCTGGTCGGTAACCTGAATGATCCCGAACTCTGGAAGTTGGATCCCATACTGCATTATCTTCTACCAGAGGGCTTCAACTCTCATTTATTGCTGCAGGGTCATCCATGCCGACCACAATGCTGGGAAGATTGCATCATGGGAAGGTTCGAGCAGATATCTTATCTGCTTTCCGGGCAGTTCTCTGGCCGCACCGTGTGATCCCCATCTAGGCAACAAGGTCTCATCAACACCTTGCGATGCCCCAGCTATTGACATCCCGGCCTGCACAGGCCTCTCTAGCTGGCACGCCCCTTGTCCCCCCTTTTAGTAGCACCTTTACTGCTCTATCATTTCCCAGTTTCCACGTAGGTAATCTCGAGATGCTGAACTCGCTTGCGCAAAAGCCCCTCAGGGTATGCTATAGCCCAATGTTCGGCATACTCGGTTGATAAGCTAGTGTCGACCCTGGTGGAGGAAGGGTAATGACTTCACCAGACCATAAGTGGTGAACATTAACCACATCTAGCAAAGGACGCAGGGATTCCTCTCCTCCCAGACATCCATGAATACCCTCTTCGGCATTCTCTGGAGGCACTCGAACTTCCTGGAGAACTGGGACGACACGTAAGGCTCGCATATGATCTTCTCATCAATCCAAACCACAAGCACCCCGCCGTGGATGCTCTAGAAGTATTCTTGCTGCTCCAGTGAGCCTTTCCCATTGTCTACAATCTGGCCGATCGGAGTGAGGAATGAGCTGAAGTTGAAGTTGGAGTGGTTGCCAATTATGATCCTTACCCCCTCCTCGTTGAGCGTCATCGGCGTGACCCTGAAAATGTTTATCAAAGATGGCTACAGGCCGTTGGCCGGCAGATGAATGACGTTTGGGAAAGTGTACCAGCCAAGATGAGCCGCCACCCAGCCATGGAAGATCTGGAAGCGGCCGCACACCCTCCGAGGCTACCCCCATCTTGAGATGCATCCCAGAATGGCGCACAACCTAGCCAGCATGGGGACCCCCATATTAAACTTTTTGTTAGTGTCCATGGTGCCCGCCATCACTAGAGTTGCTGGAAGGATGCTCATACTTGCGTCCCGCACTGGAAGGAGCCACCCACTCAGGAAGGTGGCGAGGAACCCGACATATCAGACATTCGGGTCTAGGGCCTCGATAACACGGTATCCCCATGATTGGTATTGCCCCGCCTCAAGGGACCTCCAGTATGATCCATTCTTTCTCCTCTGAGCCGCGGTTGGGCACTACTTCCCCATCACGTCATCATGACCACCGGGTCCTTCTCGAGGAACAGGCTGAACCAGTCCTTGTAGGAGATGTCCTTTAGGAAGTCCTTGACCTGCAGCCTCTCTTTGGACAGGTCTAACAGGTTCCATATCAGCATGGGGGTTCATGATCTGTCCTCCTAGGTGTTCATTGGGGGAAGAAACTCATCGTACTGGAATCCCTCTAGTGGGATACCTCCAATGCAGTGAATGTCCTATAGAATGATACCAACTTCCACATGGTGAAGATGGAATGTGTTAGTGTCAGGGGACCATCAGGTGAACAGCTTCGGCCCAAGTTCAGGTTGGCGGTAGAAGTGGAACTGCGTTGTCCACACCTCCTCAAAAAGACCAATGTGCCACAGCTCGACCTCGAATTGGTTGCCTGTATGGCAAACCCATTATGCCCAGGCCCACTCGCTGGTGAACTTGCCCTCAGACTGCATGTCTCAATCTTGCATCCAACCCTTAGTGTCGTCTATGATGCTCTGACAGAACATGCTTCCGTAGAGGGCTGGGGAGATCTCCACAACAGGATCACAGCCATCAATTGTTATAGTCCTCATTTTCATAACATACACATCCATGTGTCTGGTCTCTCTGGTAGGATGACCATTGTTGGTGATATTATATCAGAAAAGTTCATCCTCTCGGGTCACCCATGACCGCGGTGTGTCAACCTCGAAGCCCGACAGTGGAACCTCCTCCAAGATACCGAAGTTCTATAGAGGAATGTAGTTAGATTGTGGATACTCCTTCTTGGTGGGGGTTATCAGGTTGAACGGGGAATGGTTGTTGGAAACAACCACGCTGGCGCCATAAACTTCCTCTTTCGCCGCCATTTCAGCTATGTGAGTGGCGACTTCCCCCCTCATCGACTTAGTTTGTGGCCATCTCAAGTGCATTGAGAGAGTTACGTGAAATCCAGATGGGTCGCGCGTAATCTGGCTGAGTTGCATGAAATCTAGATCGGTTGCACGAAATTCCGATGTTGAGCGCACAATCGGAGCGGCCGGCGCGGAATATCTTGGGTTTACGCATAAAATACGGCCAGAACTCAGAAGGAATTATATTCATTCAAATCGTGTTTTACGGGAAGGCGCCGAGACAAATTCCCGCATGAGGTCTTGAAGCATATCATACGAGAAAGTTGCGTTCAGAGTAGGGGACCCATGGCCCCTTTTATAGGAAAATACGGGGGTTATGCGCTGCGTGGAATGCGAATTTTGGGCCGAACCTTCATTTTGTGCACCGCGACAGTTTTTGCGCACAAAGGGTCCATGTGGTCCAGCACTTCAGTGTTTCAGCGTTTCCCTTGGAATCTGATCGTTGCAACCTCTCGCTGATCCAATTCCAAGGGTGAATTTGTAGATGTCAAAAAGTCTGTAACTACTAAAGGAAGTTTCGAAATGATGAAGCGAAGTCATATGCAGACCCGGAGGCCCGGTCCGTAGGCCCGAAAGTGCTGCGCGAAATAAAGGAGGATGCGTGCGGAAAAATGTGTGTCGCGCCAAAGGAGTCCAGGATTCATGATAGGTCCCCAGCGCCGGTGCACAAATTTTCGCAAGCCTCCTAGATTCTGCGATGCCAGAGGCCTATAAATAGAAGGGGACACCTTCCATTTCAGGGTTTCAGAATTTGAACCGGCTCTCGTATGCGAAATAGGATTTCCGCGGGGGAAAAATGACCTTCAGGTACTGACCATTTTCGCGTAACCTCACCCTGGGATCCGCCATTGCGCACAGTCACACTGGCTTAAATAAAATTTCAAACCCTTCAGGGTTCCGCCCTTGTGCGCAATTCCTTCTGTTATGCACAAATGTGTTCAAGTGCATGCAATCCCTTCGATGGGTGTGGCCTTATCTTAGGGTTCAGCCTGTGCCACTCATGCGCAATTCACGTCCTTTTCATGTGATCCTCCTATCCACGCTCAATTCCTCTACCCCAATTACGCACCATCCCGACATTATGCGCACAAACCCTTTCTTTGAGTGGAAACCCCGGGACACCTAACCTTGCCCCCCGGGTGCCTCCCTGCGTAGGCGCCCGATGTTCTCCACAAAGGGAATGCATGCCATGTGTTGTTTTCCCGTGCGGCCTTCCAGGCTCGTACGATGTAACCACAAGGTCCCTTGTCCGGTGTTTCCCGTAGTGTTGTTTTGCCTCATGTTTCTTTGCATAGGCATGCTAACGGCTATTGCTTCTTCACATAGCCACACTAATGTGGACCCCTCGATGGTTCACTCTGAGACCCCCCTTCTCCACGGCCTTACTGATGCCTTCCCTCCCACAAGGGGTAGAGGGTACCAGTTACGTATGTCCTTGGGGTGTGGAGCGAACCCACCTCATCCATGCTGTAGGAAATTAAACTTCCAAGCACCTCGTCCTCAACACATGACGTTAAACTATGATTTGGCTCTGAGCCTCGCATGAAGGGTCCCCCTCAGCTCAGACATTCTTTATGCCCACTCATCTCCATGGGAGTGGAATATTTCTCACATGGAATGATATCCTCCCTCTCAAAGTGGTTTTTTTCCACGGGGGAAGGGAAAACACCAAGGTGTAAGCCCCAAGCCTCTCTTGTGGAAGGTAGCACCCATGCACCTCTGTAATTCCCCACTTCCAAGGCCAGTGGAGGGCGTGATAGGGAATGAGGCATCTCTTTTGATCGGTCGCAAACCCCTCTCCCTCTACGCTTTGTCACACTTTGGGCCTCTATCCTAGAGTATGTCCCGAAACCATGTGCCACTCAACACGTAATCCCCTATTCGCTTCTCACGAACGCACCCTTTGCGACGTGATCGTCAGGTCCCTGCGACCTCTTGTTTCACACACCAAGCATCACTCACGAGAGCATAGAGTGAGAACCTACACTGACCCCACCTCCACCCGAACTATGTGGAATTTGATTCCCTATCATGGCGATATGTAGGGAGCCTCCACAAGGTTCAAGCACACAGCCCGATCATTCTGACCCCTTTCACGTCGGTTCGCCAGCACCATGGGCCGCCTCAGAGTATAAGCCCCAGATACCCCCATCCCGCATGACCATAAACTGTATGCTCCCATCCATCATGATGTTAATCTATCTGCCCTATCCTGCATGATGTTAAAATGCACCACCTGAACTATGTGGACATTGATTCCCTACCACAGGGATACGTAGGATGCCTCCACGAGGTTCAAGCCCACCACTCGGTCATTCTGACCCGTTTGCATTGGTTCGCCAACACCTTGGGCTGGCTTAAAGCGTAAGCCCCATATCCACCTTAGACTGCCTCAGAGCGTAAGACCCATATCCATCTTGGGCCGCCTCAAAGCGCAAGCCCCATATCAACCATTGTGGGCTTCCTCAGAGCGTAATCCCCAAATCTATCATGGGCCACCTCAGAGCATAAGCACCATCCATCCTGAACTACGGGGACTTTGATCCATGTTAAGGCACGGTACGTAGGAAGCATCCTTGAGGTTCGATCCCAATATCCATGTACCATCATGACATTTTCCTCGAGCCCACATTCCTCAGGATGATCATTCCCTAGCCCAGGGGTCTTACCCCCTCCTTGTCCCATCTATGCGTTCATTCTCACGGGTCGCCTCTTTGGGCATCCCACCATATCATCGAACTACGCAAACATTGATTCCCTACCACTGGGATACGTAGGAAATCTCCTCGAGACTCAAGACCAAATCCATCACCCATCCGGATTCTTAACTGGGCCACCACATCCGGGTGGGATCATTCCACTTCACTCCACTACACAGCATCCGGAAAGCCGCACACGTGCTGGTCCCAGTATCAGCGTTCCCTCTAGGGGGTTCTTCAATCTGATCCACTCTCAGTGTTCTGATCAGTCCGATCTATCTCTGATGGACGTTAAACTTGTGACATACCCTGTGTTAAACATGGGTAGCTGAGGAAAACCTCAGATACATGCCTATGGAATGCAATTCCCCACGTTCGACGTGGGATGCATCGGGCTTCCGCGCCCTCGAGAAGCCCTATAATAAGGGACAGAAGACAGAAATGCCAATCCCCCAGTGTCAAGACACGCCAACGACACCTCAGCGGGACCATTCTTCTAACCGATGGTTTTTTCTCTATCCAGACTTCTTGGAGCATCTCGACGGAAGCAGTGAAATTTATTGGTGTCCATAAAGATATGGCACCATGAATGAGATTCACAAACTACGTCTTAAATCTATGAGGGAGACCCGGACTAGGTGATGAGCTCCGAGGAGGAATCCACCAAAGGAAGAACCGACATCCCATCATCCCATTTTCGATCAAGGATCAGAATTCCCTAAATAAGGTACGGATGTCGCCTACCTTTGGAAAGCAGTAATGCGGGGCCACAAGCCGTGCGTCCTCCCCTGTGCGATGGAAGCACTCGTGCGCCCAGGCAGAAAGCGTCGGAAACAATGGTATTGAGGGATTTTAATCTTTTATGCATAGTTTTATATTATCAAATGCTTTTTAATATTATGTGATTCTACCTTAAGTGATTAACCATGTTCTGATAATGTTTACGCATAGTTCGGTTTTTATTTCATTCTATCTTTGCATGTTTTTTAATTTTATTAATTATGTGATGGTGACAACACATAAATAATAAATAAACCATACAATTAGACAGAAATAAAATAAGATGGCATGATCATGAGCATCTATTGCATAGCTTATCTAACAGTTTTGATAATCTAATGGTGACCTAGGGAAAACACCATGAACCTGATGGTTCGTGTTTTACATCTCCCACATGTCCACCTTTTATCCTCTTGGGTAGTTTTCGCCTCAGCTTTGGATTTCTAACCGTCTCCTCTGGCTTGAGAGATCCTCCATTACACGGGGCTTACATTAAATAAACCATGCGCACGCAAGCCCTAAATTTTATTGGAAGAAGGCTCACAGGCCAAAGAATTTAAATTAATCCAATTTAAATGAAACCATACACACATAAAATGGTTCTTTGTTCTTGTTTATTGTCATCCATAGCATGCAACGACATTTATGCATATTTAGAATTCAAATTCTTTTAATCTTTCTATTATTAAAGATAAGTTGTGCTTGATTTCAAATAATTATGATCTTATAATTAATCAATTAATTATCTTAAATTCCTATCTAATTTCCTTGAGATTATTCTCATCAATATCCCTTGTACAGGTCTTTGTACTTTTGGATGAAACCTGGTGAAATTTCTAGAATGTACAGGGCGTGTAGTTTATATTTACATGGCGTGTATTTCTTTTCACCATTTATCAAAAGTACACGCCGAGGGATTTGGCGTGTTCTCTGTACTTTGGAAATTTTGGAGTACATGGCATGTAGATAAACCATACACGGCATGTACTTCCTTGTTACGCGGTAACCGGCCTGGTGATTCGGGTTACGTGGTACGCGACTTATCCTTTGTACACGGTTTCACATGGGCCGGATCAGACTACACGGCATGTTGCTCTAATATACACACTATGTATTCCGGTTCCCACGCTCCATTTAATTTTGGGAAACAAGGAGTGTTAAATACATAGGTGTAATCAATTCACACGGTTTGGTTTGGCGGACCAGTACCGGTTCATTGAACCTAAGTACACGACTTGTAGTTTTCATTACACGTCGTGTATTCCCGTGTTGTATAGACAGAATTAGTGGCTTTTTAGGATGAGATCCTCATTTTTATTTTAATCAAAAATTAAATTTAAAGGCCATTTATGTGATATGAATCGAGAAATTAATGAGGAATAATAGATCTCATTTATTCAGATTTATAGGAGGATTTATTTTGAATTCAATCAAATATAAATGCATAAATTATTAATGAAAATTAAATATCTATAATCAACATTGTATCCTGTCTCTGATACCAATTTGAGGTTCTGGGAACAGCAGAAGTGCATGGGTGGATGTTCCCACTTTTCTTTTTTTCATTAACAATGATCAATCCGGGATCAATACGATGATAAACGCTAGTCTCCATGGATCGAATCATAGAAATGGAAAAAGAAAAGGAATGTCCCGGAACCACAAAGTAGGATCGTTACATGTTGATGTAATTAATTTAATAAATTTAAAAGAAATACCTTTTGGGTGTTCTTTCATCATTGATGTTCTTGATCACGTTCTGATGCGATTCTCTATTGTGTCAAAGAATCCATGTGTAGACATCCTCTAGCGGTGATCGACAAGTGTACCTCATATCTCAGGACGTCGCCAAAGGAGTCTTCTAGTGCTAGCGTGGAGAAACCATTGCTTGCATTGTATGCCTTAGACTGTCTTGATCCGATGGAAGATGAACTCTCTCAGTCTTGAGAGTGTTCTTGGAGGAAGATGTTCTTTCAGCATTGAAATAATTCTCCAGAGTTGTTGTGCACACCGATTCTCTTGTGTAAGGAAAAGAGTTGGTGTTGTGAGGATATTTATAATTGGGTTTGAGGTTGTCGAGTAATGACAATAAATAAACATGTTTTGAATTTTATTTATTTCAATAACTCCATTTTGAAAACCCCATGTTGAGTCATTAACTCATTGACATGCGCCCACACTGATTATAATAAATATCATTTAATAAAACAATATTTCCTAAAAATCTCAACTTGAAAAACTATACTGCGTGTATTAATAAATACACAGTGTGTACTTGTTTGTCATTGAAAACTACACGGTGTGTACATTCAATGTAAACAGAGTGTATATCTTGTTTTTATTTATTCATATCCTTTCAAAAATTAAAACTACACAACATGTAAATTTAATAATACAGGGAGTCTACTTGTTTTCAAAATAAAACTACATGGAGCGTTATCATTGATACATGACGTGCACTTGTTTTATTTTATTCTTCCTCCAACATTAAAATGATTTAGGATTCCTTGAATAATTATTAATCCATGAATCAGAATAATCATTATTCTACTAGAGATACTTGAATACACTTAGTCTATGACCCTCTTAGACTCTTTCTCGTTGGCATTAGGCGGGCTTGCCTAAAGTCCAAGATTACTGTCTAGCAACAGCTTAGGGAACCATAGAGAAAGAAGTTGATGCCACATTGAATTATCACCTCATACAAATGCTTACTTTGGTATTTAATCCCTTTGTCTCAATATCTCATCAAGAAGGTTTCATGGCAGTGTCATAAACCTATGTGCTTGATCTCTCGTTCTTTGACTACTTGAAATTAACTCGTCGTTTACAGCATGGCCATGGAATTTAACAAGACAGCTCTATTTCAATCAAAGGTATGAGATTACAACTTCCATAAATGGATTGGAAAAATACTTTCTCAACTTATACATTAACAACATGTCACTTGTGACGCACCCAACGTACCCTACTTCCCGCCAACTGTCTATGTGATGGTTTTCATCAGTAAATCTTAGTGCGCGAGTCATGTCATGAGTTAATGATAATCTTCCAGTCTAAGGACCATTACACACGCTTGTAGATAGAAATGTTTGATTACACCAAGACATGATGAATTGCTACTGGAGGGTCTGTTCTCATAATCCTCCATCTTGGAGAATACCAAGTGAGAACTCCATGAGAGAGAGTCTCGTTTTCTTATGAGTACTCTCACATGACGGTCTTTATACTATGTGTCCTATCATAGTATGTCATCCAACTGTAGAACTTTATTTAAGAATATTGTTATATCATTTAAAGGTTCTCATCATAGCGGGGATTTTCCATGACCTTATCAATGCAACAAATATTCCCAGACATTATTAAATTATAGTCATGCAGAACAATGAACAATATATAATAAGTGAACATTCATGTAATCAAAGTGAAAAACAGTTTGTCTCAGGACACCAACGCTTACAAACTCCCACATGGAATAGAGCCAACTGCCTATGACTTTTAGTCAACTAGACCTCACCTGATGATAATGTTTTTGCTGAGTGAAGCCTTTAGTCAAGGGGCCGCCACGTTGTCTTCCGTGGAAATACTCCTCACTACAACTTCACCTCTCTAAGAGAAATACCTCAAGGGGTGATACTTCCGAAATATGTACTTTGTCCGCTGATGTGACCTTTTTCTCTTTTGCAAGTCCCACCGCTGAAGTATTATCATAATAGATTTTGATATAATCTTTACTGCTCGGTACTACATCCATATATTGGATGAAGCTTCGGATCCATACTGGTTCTTTAGCTGCCTCAGAAGATGCGATATACTGAGACTCCATTGTAGAATCTGCCACCATACAATTTTTTGAGCTGTTCCAGCTCACTGCATCTCCATTCAAACTAAAGATGTATCCAGTCTGTGACTTCATGTCATTTTGATCAGTCTGGAAATTAGCATCTACATTTCCTCGGATGACTATTTCCTCATCTCCTCCATAAACCAGGAACATATCCTTAGTACTCCTTAGATATATAAGGATAGTCTTGACTGCGATCCAATGGTGGTCTCCTGGATGATCTTGACATCTGCCTACCGCACTTAATTCATAAGAAACATCTAGCCTCATACATAGCATAACATACATGAATTTCCCAATCACATATGTATAAGGGGTCGTTTCCATTCTCTTTCATTCCTCATGTGTCAGAGGACACATTTTCGTGGAAAGATTAATTCCATGTTAAACTGGAAAAAATCCCCTCTTGGAATATTCCATACTGAATCTCTTCAGTATCTTGTCAATGAATGTACTTTGACTCAGGACCATAATTCTTGTAGATCTATCATGATAGATCTTGATCCCAAGAATATATGCTGCCTCACCCAAGTATTTCATGGAGAAAAATTTATGCAACCATTCCTTAACTGACTATAGGACAGTTACTTTGTTTCCAATTATTAATATGTCATCAACATATACTAATATGAAAATGACAGCACTTTCACTAAACCTCTTGTAGACAGAAGGCTCACATTCATTCCAAACAATTAAAAATTCCATAACAGCTTCATCAAAATGAATTTTCCATGAACATGATTCCTGCTTTAATCCATAAATGGATTTCTGCAACATTCTTACCATGGTGGCATCTTTTGGAGTCAAAAACCATTTAGGTTCTGTCATTTAGAAATCTTCCTAGAGGATCCCGTTTATGGAATTCTGTTTTGACATCCATTTTCCAAATTTAAAATTCATGGTAAGTGAAAATGGACAATAGGATTCTGATGGATTTCATCATTGCAACCGGTGAAATTTTTTCATCATAGTCAATTCCTTGACACTGTCTAAAACCTTTTGCAACCAGTCATGCCTTCTAGGTGCTGACTTTCCCATCCATGTCCAGTTTCTTCTTGAATACCCATTTATTACCAAAAGGATTTACATAAACAGGAGGATCTACCAAAATCCAGACTTGGTTTTGGTACATGGAGTCCCTTTCCGAATTCATGGATTCTTTCCACTTGGAAATGTTTGTGCCTTCTACTGCTTCCTTTCAGGTGAGAGGATCATCATTTTCAACCAATAATGAGCCACCATCCATGGTGACAAAAAAACCATATTGTTCTTGTTCTCTCACCTCTATTTTTCTCCTACGCAGTTCTTGTGTCTCTGGAACAAATTTTTCTTCCACGGGGCTTTGTTGAATCTTTTCTTGTACCAACTCCTGTGTATCTTGAGCCTCGAATTCATTGAAGTCTATCTCGCTCCCACTATCTCTTTGGGAGATGTGATCCCTCTCAAGGAATATTGTGTGTCTTGCCACTATAACCTTTTTGTCTGAGGGGTTGTAGAGGTAATATCCCCTTGTTTCCTTTGGACATCCAATAAAGATAAACATTGTGCCTTGGGGTGAAAGTTTGTTACCCGAAGAGGCCTTAACATATGCTTCGCTCCCATAACCATGTAATTTAGATATCATGTCTTTGTTTCCACTCCATAACACGTATGGAATACTATTTATCGATTTAGTTGGTACTTGGTTTAGTATGTGTACTGATGTTTGTAATGTATATCCCAAAAAGGATAATGGAAGACTTTCATGACTCATCATTGATCTCACCATGTCCAAAAGGGTGTGGTTCCTCCTTTCACCTACACCATTCCACTAAGGTGTGTAAGGAGGAGTGAGTTGAGATAGAATCCCAAACTCCTATAAGAAATCAATGAACTCCTAATTTAGATATTATCCTCCTCTGTCTAAGCGGAGTTTCTTAATCTTCTTACCAAGCCGGTTCTCAACCACACTCTTGTATTCTTTGAACCGATCAAAAGAATCTGACTTATGCCTCACTAAGTAAATATATCCATATCTACTAAAATCATTTGTAAAAGTTATGATGTATGAGAACCCACCCCCTACTTTAACTGAAAATAGTCCACACACATCTGTGTGAACTAATTCTAGAAGCTCTGTATCCCTTTCTCCATTCCAACTAAATGGGGATTTGGTCATTTTTCCTTATAGACATGCATGACATACACCAATAGGTTTTATTTTGAATGAATATAAATACCCATCTTGATGTAATTTTTTCAAACGTTTCTCATTGACATGACCTAGCCGGTGATGCCAATGTTGGGTGTGGTATTGACTTTTTCATCGATTTCCATTACTTGGTTTGTGTAGTCTAACACATAAAGGTCGTTATATAAATGATCCCTACCTAAAAAATACTATCTTTATAAAATTAGCAACATTCATTTCCAAACTTGAACATGAATCCAACAATATCTAATATGGATACTGAAATAATGTTTTTTGCAACAGAAGGAACATAATAACAACCCTTTAACAACAAGATCATTCTAGTTGGCAATGTGAGGTGGTAGTCCCCAACAGCTACATCATCATGTTCGGCTCCATTGGATGGCCGTAGATCTACCTCACCTCGATCATTCTTTCTTAATCTACATGGTTCCTATATTTGTATATAGATTTGTGCATGAAAAATAGTCTTTATTACAAAATTGGTAGAAATAGATAGATTGCATTTGATAACAAACACACCTAGAGCTTCACCTTTCTTCCTTGGATCGTTGCAGTTTTATTTCAAGTGGCCCTTCTTTCCACATGCGAAACAAACATCCTCCTGTTGTTTGGCCTCCCCTTTGATATTCCTTTTCATGTAAGGACTTGAAGATTCTTTGGGCTTAAATCTCTTCTCCTTCCATTTCTTTTTATTCACCATGAGTACAGAAGTATTTTCATGCTTCATGTCATTGTCCACATGGAGAATGAGGTTAAGAATAGCAGGCAGAGACTTCTCAATGTTGTTCATGTTGAAGTTCCCAAAAAAATTTCAGATGCTCTGGGGGATTGATGTAAGAATGAGATCGGTTCCCAGTTCTTCAGGGAGTATAAACCCTAGAAACTCCAAGTGCTAAATGTAGCCAATGAGCTTGACTACCTGAGGCCCAATTGGGGCACCCTTTCCAAGATTGATCTGAAATAGATCCTTGGAGATCCCAAGCCTTTCCTGTCTTTCACTCTCCTGGTATAGACCACGGTGGTGCTCGAGCATGCTGTAGGAATCCGTGTATTCATGAGACTTCATGAGCTCACTAGACATAGATTACAACATCAAACATTGAACTTCGAGTTCATCACTAAAATTTTGATCATAGACCAGGAAATCTTCATCACTCGCCCCTGGGGCAGGAGAATTAGTAATTTAGGACTCCAGCACGTAAAACATTCGTTCATGGCATTGGATAACCTGAAGGGGCCTAAACCATTCCTGAATGTTACTTCTGCTGAGGATATTGACTTTATCCAGAATTGATCACAGAGAAAATGTGGTTGAAGAGTTTTTCATTTAGATTGTAAAAATTAAAAGAGCAGATTTATCAGTACCTTTTTATTACATTTTCTGAAAAATAATAAATGAATTTATTAATTCACCCACTATTTTATCATGTCCCAATGGCCCTCACCATTGAACTCGGAATGTATAGTTGCTTTGACATTATAGTGGCAAGGATCCATATTCCCCTTCACATAACCCAAACAAGGGTTGGTAAATCTATTTGAAGGTATTTAGGTAGGCAGGTCTTTTCCAACTGTGAGCTTACAATTCCTTGATCTGTTGAGTGGACTCCCCAATCCTAAAATCCTGACTTTGATTTCCTCAAATATTGCCTCCAATATTAATCAATTCTAGCAAGGGCTACTACTCTTGATTTAATATGGTTAATTCAACCCAAAACCTTTCATAAGGTCTTCCTTTATAATAGTAAGTGTCTGAACAAGGGTTGGTCAAAACATGGTTTTATTGAGTCTTGCCCTTAATCAAGTAACGTAAGGATTGGTATGAATTAATATCGTATTGATGGATTTTAATCTTTTATGAGTAGTTTTGAATGATCACATTCTTCTTAATATTATGTGAAGCAATCTTAAGTGATTAACCATGTTCAGATAATGTTTATGCATAGTCTGGTTTTATTTTATTCTATATTTGTGTGCTTGTTTTTTAATTATGTGATCGCGACAACAAATACATAATAAATAAACCATGAAATCATAATGATTTAAAATAAGATGGCATGATCGTGAGCTTATAATGGTTATCTTAACTAGCGGTTTTGATAAGATAAAAATGACATAGGTTAAACACCTTGAACCTAATGGTTTGTGTTTTGCAGCTCCCACTTTTCCACCATTGTATCTTTGTGGGTTGGTTTTTCCTTAGCTTCGGATTTCAAACCATCCCATCTAGCTTGGGAGATCCTGCATTACAAGGTGTTTACATTAATGAATCCATGGGTACACATTCCCTACATTTTATTTGAAGAAGGCTCAGAGGCCAACAAATTTAAATGAAACAAATTTAAATGAAACCATACACACATACAAAGGGTCTTTGGTCTAGCTCATGATCATCCATAGTATGCAACAAAATTTACGCATATTTAGAAATCAAATTATATTAATCATTCTATTATTCAAGATAAGTTGCGCTTGAATTTAATTAATTATGATCTTATAATTAACCAATTATTTATCTTAAATTACTTTCTGAATATCCTTGAGATTCTTCTCATCTATATCCCTTGTATAGGTATTTGTACTTTTGGAGAAAACCTGGTGAAATTTCTAGAAATTACACGGCGTGTAGTTTAAATTTACACGTCATGTATTTATTTTCTCCTTTTATCCAAAGTACATGCCGAGGGCTTTGGCTTGTTATCTGTAATTTTGAAATTTGGGAGTACAAGGCGTTTACTTGCATGTTACGTAGTAACTGGCCTTGCGATCCCATGTACCAGGTACGCGTCTTCATGTTTGTAAATGGTTTCACTTGGGCCGGATCGGACTACACGATGTGTTGCTCCAACATACACGCCATGTATTCCGATTCCCATGCGTTGTTTAATTCTGGTCAACATGGGGTGATAAATGCTTAGGTGTAATCAATTCACACAGCGTGGTTTGGTGGACCAATTATGGTTCGTTGAACCTAAGTACATGGCGTGTAGTTTTCATTACACGCCGTATATTTATGTGTTGTATACACAGATAGAGGGGCTCATCCAGATGAGTTCCTCGTTTTTATTTTAATAAAAAATTAAAATTTCCATTTCTATAATATGAATCGAGAAACGAATGAGGAAGAACATATCTCATTTATTCAGGTTTATAGAATGATTTATTTCAAATTGAATCAAATATAAATGTGTAAATTATCAATGAAAATTTAATAAATATAATAAACATTGTAACCTCCCTTGGATACCAATTGGAGGTTCCAGGCACAACAGAAGTGCATGGGTGGATGTTCCCACTTTGATTTTTTCCATTAACCATGATCAATCTAGGATCAATACGATGATAAACACCACTCTCCATGGATCAAATCACAGAAATGGACAAAGAAAAGGAAATTCCTAGAACCACAATGTAGGACCATTACAGGGTGATTATAATTAATTTAATCAATTTAAAATAAATACCTTTTGGGTTTTCTTTCTTCATCTATGTTCATGATCACATTCCAATATGATTAGTCGTTACATCGCAGAATCCAAGTGTATACTTTATCTAGAGGTGATCCACACATGTACCTCGTATCTCAAGATGTCGCCAAAGGAGTCTCCAGGTGCTAGCATGAGAAACCTTTTCTTGTGTTGTCTGCCTTAGATCAGCTTGATCCTATGGAAGATGATCTCTATTGGTCTTGACAGTGTTTTTGGAGGATGAGGTTCTTTTACACTTGAAATAATTCTCCAGATTTGTTGTTCACAACGATTCTCTTGTGTAAGGGAAAGAGTTGGGGTTGTGAGGATATTTGTAATTGGGCTTGAGGTTTTAGAGTTATGGCAATAAATAAACACGTTACACATTTTATTTATTTAATTAACTCCCTTTTGAAAACCCCATGTCGAGTCATTAATTCCTCGACATGCGCCCACATTGATTATAATAAATATCATTTAATAAAATGATATTTCCTCAAAATCTCGACTGAGAAAAACAACACGGTGTGTACTTTTTTTTCATTAAAAACTACACAGCGTGTACATTCAATGTACATGGTGTGTATATCTTGTTTTCATTTATTCATTTCCTTTCCAAAATGAAAACTACACGACCTGTATATTTATTAATACATGGTGTGTACTTTCTTTTAAAATAAAGCTACACGGACTATATTCATTGATACATAGCGTGTAGTTGTTTTATTTTATTCTTCCTCCAACATTAAAATGATTTATGCTTACTTGAAAAATCATTAAACCACATATGGGAATAATCATTATTATACTTGAGATATTTTAATACACTTAATGTGTGACCCTCTAGACCTCTTTCTCGCTGGCATTAGTCAGGCATGCCTAAAGTCCAAGATTACTGTCTAGCAATGGGTCAAGGCACCAAAGAGAATGAAGATAACGCCGCATTTACGTATCACCTCATACGAACTCTTACTGTGTAAGTTAATCCCTTTGTCTCAATATCTCATCAAGCAAGTTTCACGGAAGTGTCATAAAACTATATACGTGATCTTTCATTCTTTGAATTCCAGAAATAAACTTGTCATGTCACCATGGCCATTGAATTTTTTCGATAGTTCTATTTCTATCAAAGGGCCTGAGATATCTACATCCAGAAATATGGAAGGGACAAATCCTTCCTTGAATTATCCATTAACAACATGTCATTTGTGACATGCCCAACGTACCCTACTTCCCACCAACCATCTTCATGATTGTTTTCGTCAAAAAATCTATGTAAGCGAGTCATGAAATGAGTTAATTATAATCTTCTAGTCTGAGGAAAATTACACACGCTCGTAGATAGTAATATCTGATGACACCAAGACATGCAGAATTACTAATGGCGGGTCTGTTCTCATAATCTACCATCATGGAGATTACCAAGTGCGAACTCCATGAGAGAGAGTCTCTTCTTCTTACGAGTACTCGCACATGACAGTCAGTATACTATGTGTCCTATCATAGTATGTCATCCAACTATAGAACTTTATTTAAGAATATTGTTATAGCATTTCAAGGTTCTTATCATAGAGGGGATCTTCCATGATTTTATTAATGAAACAAATATTCCAGGACATTATTATATTATAGTCATGCAGAACAATAAACAATATATAAAAAGTGAACATTCATGTAATAAAAGTACAAAATAGTTGGTTCTCTGGAGACCAACCCATACAAACTCCCACATGGACTAGAGCCAACTACCTACGACTTTTAGTCCGCTAGACCTCAAATGATGATCATGTTTCTACTAAGTCAAGGCTTTAGTCAAGGGGTCTACAAAATTTTATTCTGTGGAAATACTGCTCACTGCAACTTCTCCTCTCTGAGTAAAATCCCTCAAGAGTTGATACTTCCGAAGTATGTTCTTTTTCTGCTGATGTGACCATGGATCTTTTGCTAGTGCCACTGCTGTAATATTATCACAATAGAGTGTGATAGGATCTTTACTACTCATTACTACATACAACTCTTGGACAAAGCTTCACATCCATACTGCTTCTTTAGCTGCCTCAGAAGCTGCGATATACTCGGACTCTGATGTAGAATCTGCCACCACACTTTGCATTGAGCTCTTCCAGCTCACTGAAACTCCATTCAAACTGAATATGTATCCAATCTGTGACTTCATGTCATCTTGATCAGTCTGGAAACTAGCATCTACATGTTCTCTGATGACTAGTTCCTCATCTCCTCCCTAAACTATGAACATATCCTTAGTACGCCTCAGATACTTAAGGATGGTCTTGACTACCATCCAATGGTTGTCTCCTGGATTAGCTTGATATCTGCCTACCACACATAATGCGTAAGAAACATCTAGCCTCATATATAGCATAACATACATGAATGACCCAATCGTGGATGCATAAGGGATCCTTCCCATTCTATTTCTTTCCTCATGAGTCTGAGGGCAAATTTTCATGGAAAGATGAATGCCATGTGACACTGGAAACAATCCCCTCTTGGACTATTCCATACTGAATATCTTCAATATCTTGTCAATGTTTGTACTTTGACTCTGGCCCAGCATTCTCATGGATCAATCACGATGGATCTTGATACCAAGAATATTTGCAGCCTCGCCCAAGTCTTTCATTGAGAATGATTTTTGAAACCATGCCTTACCTGACTGTAAGACAGGTTCTTCATTTCCAATTAGTAATATGTCATCAACATATACTATTAGGAAAACGACTGCACTTCCACTAATCCTCTTGTAGACACAAGGCTCATATTCATTCTTAACAAAGCCATATTCTGTTATAGATTCATCAAAATGAATGTTCCATGCCCTTGATTCTTGCTTTAATCCATAAATGAATTTATGAAACTTGCATACCATGTTGGCATCCTTTGGAGTCACAAAACCTTCAGGTTGTGTCATGTAGACATCTTCCTGGAGGTTTCAAGTAAGGAATTCTTTTTTGACATCCATTTTCCAAATTTCATAGTCATGGTATGCAGTAATGGCCTATAGGATTTGTATGGATTTCAGCATCGCATCTGCTGAAAACGTTTTATCATTGTCAATTCCTTGACGTTGTCTAAAACCGTTTGCAACCAGTTGTGCCTTATAGGTGCTGACTTTCCCCTCCATGTCTAGTTTCTTCTTGAATACCCATTTATTCCCAATAGTCATTACATCAACTAATTCATCTATCAAAATTCTGACTTGGTTTTGGTACATGGAATCCATTTCAAAATTCATGGCTTCTTTCCACATGGAAATGTATGTGCCTTTAACTGCTTCCTTGTAGGTAAGAGTATCATCATTTTCAACCAATAATGAGTCACCATCCTCGGTGATAAGAAAACCATACTGTTCAGGTTCTCTCACCTCTCTCATGCTCCTACGTTGTTCTTGTTTCAATGGAACTAATTTTTCGTCCATCGGGCTTTGTGGAAATTGTTCTTGTACCAAATCTTGTGTATCTTGAGCCTCGACTTCATTGAATTATATCTCACTCCCACTATCTCTTTTGAAGATGTGCTCCCTCTCAAGGAATATGGAGTGTCATTCCTTTGTAACCTTTTTGTCTGAGGGGTTGTATAGGTAATATTTCTTTGTTTCCTTGAGATATCCTTTAATGATACACTTTGTGCCTCGGGAAGCAAGTTTGTTACCTGAAGAGGACTTAAAAAATGCTTTGCTTCCCCACACATGTAAATTTGATAACATGGATTTGCGTCACCTCCGTAACTTGTATGGAATAACATTTATCGATTTAGTTGGTACTTGGTTTAGTATGTGTGCTGTTGTTTGTAATGCATATCCCCAAAAGGATAATCTAAGACTCACATGACTCATTATTGATCTCACCATGTCTAATAGGGTGAGGTTCCTCCCTTCACTTACACTATTCCACTGAGGTGTGTAAGGAGGAGTGATTTGAGTTAGAATCCCAAACTCCCGTATGAAATCAATGGAGACCTAATTAATATATTATCCTCCTCTATCTGAGTGGAGTTACATAATCTTCATACAAAGATGGTTCTCAACATCATTATTTTATTCTTTAAACTGATAAAAAGAATCTGACTCATACCTCATTATGTAAATATATCCATATCTAGTAAAATCATCAGTAAATGTTAGAAAGTATGAGAACATACCCCTTGATTCTACTAGAAATGGTCCACACACATCTGTGTGAACAAATTCTAGATGCTCTTTAGCCCTTTCACCTTTCCCACTAAATGAGGCTTTGGCTATTTTACCTTGTAGGCACACATGACATATACCGAGTGGTTTTAGTTCGAAATAATCTAAATACCCATCCTGATGTAATTTTGTCAAATGTTTTTCATTGACATGACCTAGCTGGTGAATCCAAAGTTTGTTGTGGTATGAGTCATGTGAATTGACTTTTTCATCGATTACCATTACTTGGTTTGTTTAGTCTAACACATAAAAGTTGTTATATAAATGTTCCCTACCAAAACAAATTCTATCTTTATAAAAGTACCAACATTAATTTCATAACATGAATATGAATCTATTAGTATCTAATATGGATACTGAAATAATGTTTTTGGTTAATGAAACCACATAATAATAACCTTTTAACACCATGATCATTCCAGTTGGCAGGGTGAGGTGGCAGTCCCTGATAGCTACAACAGCAAGTCTAGCTCCATTGGCCGCTCGTAGATCTACCTCCCCTAGATCAATCTTCTTGAATCTACATGGTTCTTGTATTTGGATACATATTTGAGCACCACAAGCTGTATCTAATACCCAATTTTTAGAAACAAATAGATTTCATTCGATGAAAAACACACCTGAAGATTCCCCTAGCTTCCTTGACTGGGTGCAATTTTTCTTCCAGTGGCCCTAATTTCCACATTCAAAACAAACAGAATTCAGTTCCCTTGCCTCCCCTTTGATCTTTCTTTTCTTGGAAGTCCTTGAAGAAGCTTTGGGTTTAAAGCTCTACTCCATCCCTTTCCTTTTATTCTACATAATTACAGAAGGTTTTTCACGCTTAATTTCATTATCCACTTGGCGAATGAGGATAAGAATATCAGACAAGGACTTCTCAATGTTTTTCATGTTGAAGTTCACAACAAAGTTTGAGAATCTCTAGGGAAGTGATGAAAGAATGAGATCGGTACCCAGTTATTTTGGGATTTTAAACCATAGAACATCCAAGCACACAATGTAACCATTGATCTTGACTACATGAGGCCCGGATGGGGAACCACCTCCAATCTTTCTCTGAAATAGATCCTTGGAGATCTCAAACCATTCCTGTCTTTCTCTCTCAGGGTATAAACCACGGAGGTGCTCGAGCATGCTGTAGGCATCCATGTCTTCATGAGACTTCTTGAGTTCACTAGACAATGATGAAAACATCAAACATTGAACGTCGAGTGCATATCTCAAATGTCGATCATAGACCAGAAAATCTTCATCACTCGCCCCTTGGGCAGGCAGATCAGGAAGTGAGGACTCCAGCACGTAAGACATTCATTCATGGCGTAGGATGACCTGAAGGTGCCTAAACCATTCCTAAAAGGAACTATCGATGATGATATTAACTTTATCAAGAATTGATCATAGAGAAAATGTGGTTGACTAGTTTTTGATTTCGATTCTACAAATTAAAAGAGCAGATTTATCAGTAATTTATTGATTTCATTTTTATGAGAAATAAAAAACAAATTTATTAATTGTGCCACTGTTTTATCAAGTCCCAATAGCCCCCACCATTGAACTCAGAATTTCCAGTTTAATTGAAATTCTAGTGGAATGGATCCATATTCTCCTTCGCATAACCCCAACAAGGGTTGGTCAAGCTATTTTGAAGGTATTTAGGTAGGCAGGTCTTTGCCAACTGTGAGCTTACAGTTCCTGGATCTGTTGAGTGGACTCCTCAATCCTGAAATCCTGACATGGATTTTCTCAACTCTTGCCTCTAATATTACATCAAGCCTAGCAAGGGCTACTCCTCTTGATGTAATATGGTTATGTCAACCCGAAACCTTTCATAAGGGGTTTCTTTTATAAAAGTATGTGTCCCAACAAGGGTTGGTCAAACACATAGTTTTGTTGAGTCTTTCCCTTAATCAAGTAATGGAAGGCTTGGTCTGACATAATATGGTATCGAGGGATTTTAATCTTTTATGCATAGTTTTACATTATCACGTGATTTTTAATATTATGTAATGCTAGCTTAATTGATTAACAATGTTCTGATAATTTTTACGTATAGTCCAGTTTTTATTTTATTCCATATTTTCATGCATGTTCATTTTATTAATTATGTGATTGCAACAACACATACATAATAAATAAACCATGGAATCAGACATAAATAAAATAAGATGTCAGGATCATGAGTTTCTATTGGTTAGCTTATCTAGCAGTTTTGATAACCAAACCCTGACCTAGGGGAAACTCCTTAAACCTGATGGTTCATTTTTTGCAGCTCCCACTAGTCCACCTTTGTATCTTCTTTGGTTGGTTTCACCTCAGCATTGGATTTCAAATCATCTCCTTTGTCTTGGGAGATCCTCCATTACATGGGGTTTACATTAAAGAAACCATGGGCATGAAGGCCCTACATTTTATTTGAAGAAGGCTCGCAGGACAACAAATTTAAATTAAACAAATTTAAATGAAACCATACACACATAAAAATGGTCTTTGGTCTAGCTCATTATCATCCATAGCATGCAACACCATTTACGCATTTTTAGAATTCAAATTCTTTTAATCATTCTATTATTCTAGATAAGTCATTCTTGAATTAAATTAATTATGATCTCATAATTAATCAATTCATTATCTTAAATTTCTTTCGGAATTTCGATGAGATTCTTCTCATTCATATCCCTTGTACATGTCTTTATACATTTGGAGGAAACCTGGTGAAATTTATTGAATGTACCCGTCGTGTAGTTTATATCTACATGATGTGTATTTATTTTCAACTTTTATTCAAAGTACACGCCATGGGATTTGGCATGTTCTCTGTACTTTGGAAATTTTGGAGTACATGGCGTGTAGATAAATCATACATGGCGTGTACTTCCTTGTTATGTGGTAACCAGCCTGGAGATCCCGTGTTTGTGGGGCGTGGCTTATCCTTTGTACACGGTTTCACATGGGCCGGATCGGACTACATGGCATGTTACTCTAACATACACACTGTGTATTCTAGTTCCCACACGCCGTTTAATTATGGTCATCACGGGGTGTTAAATACTTAGGTGTAATCAATTCACAGGGTGTGGTTTAGCGGACTAGTACCGGTTCGTTGAACCTAAGTACACGGTGTGTAGTTTTCATTACACGCCATGTATTCCCGTGTTATATAGACAGAAAGAGCAGCTCTTATAGAAGAGATCATCATTTTTATTTTAATCTAAATTAAAATTAAAAGGCCGTTTCTATGATATGAATCGAGAAATGAAGGAGGAAGAACAGATATCATTTATTCAAATTTATAGAACGATTTATTTCAAATTGAATCAAATATAAATGCATAAATTATCAACAGAAATTAAATAAATATAATCAATATTGTAACCTGGCTCTGATACCAATTGAAGGTTTCGGGCGTAGTAGAAGCACGTGGGTGGATGTGCCCAAAAGACTTTTTGTCATTAACAATGATCAATATGGGATCAATACGACGATAAACGCCAATCTCCACAGATCGAATCACAGAAATTGAAAAAGAAAAGGAAAGTCCTGGAATCACAAAGTAGGATAGTTACAGGTCTATTATAATTAATTTAATCAATTTAAAATAAATACCTTTTGGTCATTCTTTCTTTGTTGATGTTCTAGATCACGTTCCGATGTGATTCATTGTTGCGTCATAGAAGACAAGTGTAGACTTCCTCTTGAGGTGATCCACCCATGTAACTCGTATCTCAGAACGTCACCAAAGGAGTCTCTGGGTGCCAGTGTGGAGAAACCATTGCTTGAGTTTTCCACCTTACATCATCTTGATCCGATGCAAGAGGATCTCTCTCGGTCTTGAGAGTGTTCTTATAGGAAGATGTTCTTTCGTCAATGAAAGAATTCTCCAGAGTTGTTTTTCACAACGATTCTCTTGTGTAAGGAAAAGAGTTTGGGTTGTGAGTATATTTATAATCGGGTTTGAGGTTTTAGAGTTATGAAAATAAATAAACGCGTTATGTGTTTTATTTATTTCATTAACTACCTTTTAAAAACCCCATATCGAGTCATTAATTCCTTGACAAGAGCAATCACTGATTATAATAAATATCATTCAATGAAACAATATTTCCTCAAAATCCCGACAGGAAAAACTACACGGCGTGTACTTGTTTTTCATTGAAAACTACATGGTGTGTAAATTCAATGTACACAGCGTGTATATCGTTTTTTCCTTTATTCATTTCCTTTACAAAATAAAAATACACGGTGTGTACATTTAATAATACACGATGTGTACTTGTTTTCAAAATAAAACTACACGACATGTTATCATTAATACACATTGAGTACTTGTTTTATTTTATTCTTCGTCCAAAATTAAAACGATTTAGGCTTCCTTGAATAATTATTAAACCATGTATGGGAATAATATTTATTGTAATTGAGATACTTGAATACACTTAGTATGTGACCCTCTAGGCCTCTTTCTCAATGGAATTAGGTGGGATTGCCTGAAGACCAAGATTACTGTCTAGCAACGGGTCAAGGCAGCTAAGAGAAAGAAGTTGATGCCGCATTGACGTATCACCTCATACGAACGCTTACTATGTAATTTAATCCCTTTTTCTAGATATCTCATCAAGAAGGATTCATGGAAGTTTCATAAACCTATATGCTAGATCCATCATTCTTTGACTACCTGAAATAAACTCGTTGTTTTAACAATGTCCATGGAATTTAATGAAACAGTTCTATTTCATTCAAAGGGCCGAGATATAAAGTTTTATAAATGGAAGGTACAAATACTTCCTCAACTTATCCATTAACAACATGTCACTCATGACACAACCAACATACTCTACTTCCTGCCAACTCTCTGTGTGACATTTTTCGTCAGTAAATCTATGTACATGAGTGATGTCACGAGTTAATGAAAATCTTCTAGTCTAAGGATCGTTACATAGGCATGTAGATAGCAATGTCCGATTACACCAAGAAATGTGGAATTGCTATTGGCAGGTATGTTCTCATAATCTCCCATCTTGGAGATTACCAAGTGCGAACTCTATGAGAGAGAGTCCTTTATTCTTACGGGTACTTGAACATGACGGTCTGTATACTATGTTTTCTATCATAGTATGTCATCCAACCGTAGAACTTTATTTAAGAATATTGTAATAACATTTCAAGGTTTCATCATTGTGGGGATCTGCCATGACCTTATCAATGTAACAAATATCCCAGGATATTATTATATTATTGTCATGTAGAATAATGAAAAATATATAATAAGTGAACATTCATGTAATCAATGTACAAAAAAGTCGGTTCTCAGGGCACCAACCTTTAAAACTCCCACTTGGACTAGAGCCAACTTCCTATGACTTTTAGTCTGCTAGACCTCACATGATGATAATGTTTCTTCTGAGTCAAGGCTTTAGTCAAGGGGTCCTCCATGTTTTCATCTGTGGAAATACTGCTCACTGCAACTTCACCTCTCTATGAAAAATCCCTCAAGAGATGATAATTCCAATGAATGTTCTTTGTCCGCTGATGTGACCTTGGCTCTTTTGAAATTACCACCACTGCAGTATGATCACAATAGAGTGTGATAGGATCATTACTGCTCGGTACTATATCTAGCTCTTTGACGAAGCTTCGCATCCATACTAATTCTTTAGGTGCCTCAGAAGCTATGATATACTCGGACTTTGCTGTAGAATCTGCCACCAAATTTTTCTTTGAGCTCTTCCAGCTCACTGCACCTCCATTCAATCTAAAGATGTATCCAGTCTGTGACTTCATGTCCTCTCATGACTAGTTCCTCATCTCCTACATGAACCAGGAACATATCATTATTATGCCTCAGATTCTTATGGATAGTCTTTATTTCCATCCAATGGTGGTCTCTTGGATCAGCTTGATATCTGCCTACCACACTTAATGCGTAAGCAACATCTATCCTCGTACATAGCATAGCATACATGACTTTCCCAATTGCAGATGCTTAAGGGATCCTTTCCATTCTCTTTCATTCCTCATGTGTCTGAGGAATCATTTTCATGGAAAGATGAATTCTATGTGACACTGACAATAATCCCCTCTTGGACTGTTCCATACTGAATCTCTTCAGTATCTTGTCAATGTATGTACTCTGACTCAGGACCAACATTTTCTTGGAACAATCATGATAGACCTTGATCCCAATAATATATGCAGCCTCTCCCATGTCTTTCATTGAGAAGAATTTATGAAACCATGCCTTAACTGACTGTAATACAGGTTCTTCATTTCCAATAAGTAATATGTCATCAACATATACTATTAGGAAAATGACTGCACTTCCACTAAACCTCGTGTAAACACAAGTCTCACATTCGTTTTTAACAAAGTAAAATTCCATTACAACTTCATCAAAATGAATTTTCCATGACCTTGATGCATACTTTAATCGATAAATGAATTTATTCAACTTGCATGCCTTGTTGGCATCCTATTGAGCCACAAACCCTTCAGGTTGTGTCATTTAGACATCTTCCTAGAGGTTCCCATTAAGGAATTCTCGTTTGAAATCCATTTTCCAAATTTCAAAGTCATGGTAAGATACCCTGGGCAATAGGATTCTGATGGATTTCAGCATCGCAACCAGTGAAAAGGTTTCATCATAGTCAATTCCTTAACACTGTATAAAACCTTTTGCAACCAATTTTGCCTTATAGGTGCTAAATTTACCCTCCATGTATAGTTTCTTCTTGATTACCAATTTATTACCAATAGGCTTTACATCAACTGAAGGATCTACCAAAATCTAGACAGGGTTTTGGTACATGGAATCCATTTCAGAATTCATGGATTCTTGTCACATGGCAACATTTGTTCCTTCAACTGCTTCTTTTTAGGTTAGAGGATCATCATTGTCTCCCAATAATGAGTAACCATCCTCAGTGAAAAGAAAACCATATCGTTCTAGTTCTCTCACATCACTCGTGATCCTACATAGTTCTTGTGTCTCTAGAATAGATTGTTCTTCCATTGGGCTTTGTGGAATCTGTTCTTTAACCAACTCCTGTGTATCTTGAACCTCGACTTCATCGATGTCTATCTCGCTACCACTATATCTTTTGGGGATGTGATACCTCTCAAGGAATATGGTGTGTCTTTCCACTGTAACCATTTTGTCTGAGGGGTTGTATAGGTAATATCCCCTTGTTTCCTAGGGATATCCGAAAAAGATACACTTTGTTCCTCGGGGTGAAAGTTTTTTACCTGAAAAGGCCTTAACAAATTCTTTGCTGCCCCACACATATAAATTCAATAACATGGATTTGTGCCCAATCCATAACTCGTATGGAATATCATTTATTTATGTATTTGGTACTTGGTTTAGTATGTGTGCTATTTTTTGTAATGCATATCCCCAAAAGGATAATGGAAGACTCACATGACTCATCATTGATCTCACCATGTACAATAGGGAGTTGTTCTTCCTTTCACTTACAGTATTCCACTGTGGTGTGTAAGGGGGAGTGAGTTGAGATAGAATCCCAAACTCCCGTAAGAAATAAATGATGTCCTGATTAAGATATTCACCTCCTCTTTCTGAGTAGAGTTTCTTAATCTTCTTACCAAGCTGGTTCGCAACTTCATTCCTGTATTTTATAAAACGATCAAAAGAATATGACTTATACCTCATTAGGTATATATATCCATATCTACGAAAATCATCAGTAAAAGTTTTTAAGTATGATAACCCACCCCTTACTTCAACTAGAAATGGTCCACACACATCTGTGTGAACTAATTCTAGAAGATCTATAGCTATTTCACCTTTCCCACTAAATGGGGCTTTGTTTATTTTTCCTTGTAGACACGCATGACATACACCAAGTGGTTTTAGTTCAAATGAATCTAAATACCCATCTTGATGTAATTTTTTCAAACGTTTCTCATTGTCATGACCTAGCCGATGATTCCAAATTTGGGTGTGGTATGAGTCATGTGAATTTACTTTGTCAAAGATATCCATTACATTGTTTGTGTAGTCTAACACATAAATTCCATTATATAAATTTTCCCTACCAAAATAATGGATATCTTTATAAAAGTAGCAACATACACTTCCAAAATTGAAGATGAATCCATCAGTATCTAATCATGATACTGAAATAATATTTTTGGTTATAGAAGGCATATAGTAACAACCTTTTAATACCAAGATCATTCTAGTTGGTAATGTGAGGTGGTATTCCCCGATAGCTACAATAGCAAGTCTGGCTCCATTGGTTGCTCGTAGATCTACCTCCCCTTGATCAATCTTCTTGAATCTAGTTGGTTCCTGAATTGGGATACATATGTGATCACCAAAAGCTGTAGCTAATACCCAATTTGTAGAAAGAGATAGATTGCAATCGATGAAAAATGCAACTGATGCGTCCCCTTGCTTCCTTAGCTGGGTGAAGTTTTTCTTCTAGTGGCCCTTCTTGTGACATGCGAAACAAACAACATCATATTCCCTTTCCTCCCCTTTAATATTCCTTTTCATGGAAGGCCTTGAAGATGATTTGGTCTTAAATCTCTATGCCTTCCCTTTCCTTTTATTCACCATGAGGACAGAAGACTTTTCACACTTCATGTCGTTGTCCAATTGGCGAATAAGGATAAGAAAATCATTCAGAGTCTTCACAATGTTTTTCATGTTGATGTTCACAACAAAGTTAGAGAATCTATAGGGGAGTGATGAATGAATGAGATCGATACCCAGTTCATCATTGAGTTTAAACCCTAGAACCCCCAAGAACTCAATGTAGCCAATGATCATGACTACATGAGGCCCGACTGGGGCACCCACTCCAAGGTTACTCTGAAATAGAGCCTTGGAGATCTCAAACCTTTCCTGTCTTTCTCTCTCCTGGTATAGACCATGGTGGTGTTTGAGCATGTTGTAGGCATCCATGTCTTCATGAGACATCATGAGCTCACAAGACATTGATGATAGCATCAAACATTTAATGTCGAGTGCATCACTCAAATTTTGATTATAGACCAAGAAATCTTCATCACTCTCCCCTTGGGCAGGAGGATCAGGAAGTGAGGACTCCAACATGTAAAACAATTATTCATGGTGTAGGATAAACCGAAGGCACATAAACCATTCTTTAATGTTACTGCCATTGAGGATATTGTCTTTATACAGAAATGATCACAGAGAAAATGTGGTTGACGAGTTTTTCATTTTGATTCTACAAATTAAAAGAGCAGATTTATCATTACTTTCTTGATTACATTTTTACGAGAAATAACAAATGAATTTATTTATTCTCTCACTATTTTATCAAGTCCCAATGGCCCTCACCATTGAACTCGGAATGTCCAGCTGATTTGACAGTATAGTGGCAAGGATCCATATTCCCCTTCGCATATCCCCAACAAGGTTTAGTCAAGTTATTTGAAGGTATTTAGGTAGGAAGGTATTTTCCAACTGTGAGCTTACAGTTCCTTGATCTACTGAGTGGACTCCCCAATCCTGAAATCCTGAAATGGATTTTCACAACTCTTGCCTCTAATATTACATCAATTATAGAAAGGTCTACTCCTCTTGATGTAATATGGTTAAGTCAACCCAAAACCTTTCATAAGGGCTTCCTTTATAAAAGTAAGTGTCCCAACAAGGGTTGGTCAAACACATAGTTTTATTAAGTCTTTCCCTTAATCAAGTAACATAAGTCTTGGTCTGACTTAATATGGTATTGAGTGATTTTAATCTTTTATGCATAGTTTTACATTATCACATGATTTTTAATATTAAGTGATGCAAGCTTAAGTGATTAACCATGTTCTGATAATGTTTACACATAGTCCGGTTTTTATTTTATTCTATCATTGTAGGCTTGTTCTTTTTATTAATTATGTGACCAAGAGAACACATACATAATAAATAAACCATGCAATCAGGCAGAAATAAAATAAGATGGCATGATCATGAGCTTCTATTGGTTATCTTATCTAGATTTTTTTATAAGCTAACCCTGAGCTAGGGAAAACACCTTGAACCTGATGGTTCGTGTTTTGCATCTCCCACCTGTACACCTTTGTAACTTCTTGGGTTGGATTCTCCTATTATTCAGATTTCGAACCCTCTCCTTTGTCTTGGGAGATCCTCCATTACATGGGGTTTACATTAAAGAAACCATGGTCATGTAGGACCTGCATTTTATTGGAAGAAGGCTCACAGGACAAAAAATTTAAATTAAACAAATTTAAATGAAACCGTACACACATTAAATGGTTCTTCGGTCTAGATCACGATCATTCATACAATGAAACTTAATTTATTCATATTTAGAATTCAAATTATTTTAACCGTTATATTATTCAAGATAAGTCACACTTGAATTCATTTATTATGATCTTATAATTAATCAATTATTTATCTTCAAATCCTTTCTGAATTTACTGGAGATTTTTCTCATCCATATTCCATGTACATGCCTTTTTTACTTTTGGAGGAAACCTGGTGAAATTGCTGGAAAGTACACAGTGTGTAGATTATATTTACATGGCGTGTATTTCTTTTAACCTTTTATCCAAAGTACACACTAGGGGCTTTGGCGTGTTCTCTGTACATTGG
Organism: Viscum album; assembly: GCA_963277665.1. Lineage (NCBI taxonomy): Eukaryota > Viridiplantae > Streptophyta > Magnoliopsida > Santalales > Viscaceae > Viscum > Viscum album. The sequence goes on along the minus strand of OY728157.1, from coordinate 1,265,079,889 downwards.
AAATTTTTGAGTACACAGCGTGTAGATAAATCATACACAGCTTGTACTTCCTTGTAATGCGGTAACCGGCCTGGCGATCCTGTGTTCGTGGTACATGACTTCTCCTTTGTACGTCATTTCACTTGGGCCGGATCAGACTACATAGTGTGTTGCTCTAACATATATGCCATGTATTCTGGTTCCCACGCGCTATTTAATTCTGGTCAACAAGAGGTGTTAAAAGCATAGGTGTAATTAGTTCACACAGCGTGGTTTGGAGGACCAGTACCAGTTCATTGAACTTAAGTACACGGTGTGTAGTTTTCATTACATGTTGTGTATTCCCGTGTTGTACAGAAAGAAAGAGCGGATCCTCTGGATGAGATACACGTTTTTATTTTAATCAAAATTAAAATTAAAAGACCATTTCGGTGATATGAATCGAGAAATTAAGGAGGAAGAACAGATCTCCTTTATTCAGATTTATAGAATGATTTATAACGAATTGAATCAAATATAAATGTGTAAATTATCACCAAAAATTAAATAACTACAAGCAACAGTGAAACCTCGCTCTGATACCATTTCATGGTTCCTATCACAGTGCAAGCGCGTGAGTGGATGTGTCCAATTTTATTTTTGTCATTAACAATGATCAATCTGGGATCAATACAATGATAAACGTCAGTCTCCACGGATCGAATCACAGAAATGGAAAAATAAAAGGAAAGTCCTGGAACCACAAAGTAGGATCATTACAGGTTTATTGTAATTAATTTAATCAATTTAAAAGAAATACCTTTTGGGTGTTCTTTCTTCGTTGATGTTCTTGATCAAGTTCTGAGGTGATTTGTCATTGCGTCACAGAAGCCAAGATTAGACTTCATCTAGTGGTGATCCACATGTGAACCTCGTATCTCCAGACGTTGCCGAAGGAGTATTCGGGTGCTAGCATGGAGAAACCTTTTCTTGCACTGTCCGCCTTAGAACTTCTTGATCTGATGGAAGACGATATCCATCGGTCTTGAGAGAGTTCTTGGAGGAAGAGGTTCTTTCGTCTTTGAAAGAATTTTCCATAGTTTTTGTGCACAATGATTCTCTTTTGTAAGGAAAAGAGTTGGGGTTGTGAGGATATTTATAATCAGGATTGATGTTATAGTGTTATGACAATAAATAAACGCATTACACATTTTATTTATTTCGTTAAATCCATTTTTAAAACACCATGTCGAGTCATTATTTCCTTGACAAGAGCCCACACTGATTATAATAAATATCATTCAATGAAATGATATTTCCTCAAAATCACGATTGGAAAAACTACATGGAATGTATTAATAAATACACGACGAGGACTTGTTTTTCATTGAAAGCTACACGGTGCTTATATTCAATGTACACATCATGTATATCATTTTTTCATTTATTCATTTCCTTTACAAAACGAAAACTACACGGTGTGTACATTTAATATTACATGGCGTGTACATGTGTTTAAGCTAAAACTACAAGGCATGTAATCATTGATACATGACATGTACTTGTTTTATTTTATTCTTCCTCCAACATTAAAGTTATTTAGTCTTCCATGAATAATTATTAAACCACATACGGGGATAATCATTATTCTAATTGAGATATTTGAAAACACGTAGTGTGTGACCCTCTAGGCCTCTTTCTCATTGGCAGTAGGTGGGATTGCCTAAAGTCCAAGATTACTATCTAGCAACGAGTCAAGGCACCCAAGAGAATGAAGTTTATGTCTTATTGATGTATCAACTCATACAAACGCTTACTATGTAATTTAATCATTTTGTCTTGATATCTCATCATGTAGGTTTCACGGCAGTGTCATAAACCTATATGCTTGACCCGTCGTTCTTTGACTACTTGAAATAAACTCGTCGTTTACACCATGGTCATCGAATTTAATGTGACATTTCTATTTCAATCAAAGTTCCAGGATATCAACTTCCATAAATGGAAGGGACAAATCCATCCTCATCTTATCCATTAACAACATGTCACATGGGACACACCCAACGTACCCTACTTCCCGCCAACTGTCTGCGTGGTGGTTTTCATCAGTAAATCTAAGTGCGCAAGTCATGACATGAGTTAACGATAATCTTCCAGTCTAAGGACCATTACACATGCTCGTAGATAGAAATGTCTGATGACATCAAGACATGCGGAATTGCTACGATTGAGTCTGTTCTCATAATCTCCCATCTTGAAGATTACCATGTGTGAACTCCATGAGAGAGTGTCTCATCTTCTTACGAGTACTCGAACATGAAGGTCTGTATACTATGTGTCCTATCATAGTACATAATAAAATAGTATAACTTCATTTAAGAATATTGTTATACCATTTCAAGGTTTTCATCATAGTGGGGATCTTCCATGACCTTATCAATGCAATAAATATTATAGTACATTATTATATTATAGTCATGTAGAACAATGAACAATACATAATAAGTGAACATTCATGTAATCAAAGTACAAAACAGTTGGTTCTTAGGACACTAACCCTTACAAACTCCAACTTGGACTAGGGAAAACTGCCTACGACTTTTAGTTATCTAGACCTCACATGATGATCATTTTTCTACTGAGTCAAATATTTAGTCAAGGGGTCCACCATGTTGTCTTCCATGGAAATAATTCTCACTACAACATCACCTCTCTGAGAAAAATACCTCAAGAGATGATACTTATGAAGTATGTTATTTGTCCGCAGATGTGACCATGACTCTTTTGCAAGTGCCACCACTGTAGTATTATCACAATAGATTGTGGTAGGATATTTACTTATCGATACTACATCCTTCTCTTGGATGAAGCTTCGCATCGATACTACTTCTTAGCTGCCTCAGAAGCTTCTATATACTCAGACTCCGCTGTAGAATCTGCCACCACACTTTGCATTGTGCTCTTCCAGCTCACTGCACCTCCATTCAAACTGAAGATGTATCCAGTCTGCAACTTCATGTCATCTTGATCATTCAAGAAACTAGAATCTAAATGTCCTATTATTACTAATTCCTCATCTCCTCCATAAACCAAGAACATATCCTTAGTACACCTCAAATACTTAAGAATAGTCTTGACTTCCATCCAATGGTGATCTCCTAGATCAGGTTGATATCAGCACACCACACATAATGCGTAAGAAACATCTAGCATCTTACATAGAATATCATACATGACTGACCCAATCAAGGATGTGTAAGGTATCCCTTCAATTATCTATCATTCCTCATGTGTTTGAGGACACATTTTCTTGGAAATATGAATGCCTTGTGACATTGGCAACAATCTCCTCTTGGACTATTCCATACTGAATGTCTACAATATCTTTTCAATGTATGTACTTTGACTTAGGCCCAACATTCTCTTGGTTCTCTATCTATGGATCTTGATCCCAAGAATATATGCTGCCTCACCCATGTTTTTCATAGAGAAGTATTTATGAAACCATGCCTTAACTGAATGTATGACATGTACTTCATTTCAAATTAGAAATATGTCATCAACATATACTATTAGGAAAACGAATGCACTTCCACTAATCCTCTTATAGACATAAGGCTCACATTCATTCTTAATAAACCCAAATTCCGTTACAGCTTCATCGAAACAAATTCCCGTTAAGGAATGCAGTTTTGACATCCGTTTTCGAATTTTCAAAGTCATGTCAAGCGGTAGTGCCCAATATGATTCGGATGGATTTCAGCATCGCAACCGGTGAAAAGGATTCATCATAGTCAATTCCATGACACTATATAATTTTTTTTTCAACCAGTCTTGCCTTATAGGTGCTGGCATTCCCCTCTATGTATAGTTTCTTCTTAAATACCCATTTATTATGAATATGCATTACATCAACTAGAGGATCTACCCAAATCCATAATTGGATTTGGTACATGAAATACATTTTATAATTCCGGGCTTCAGGCCACATGGAAACGTTTGTGCCTTCAACTGCTTCCTTGTAGGCAATAGGATCATCATTGTCAACCAATAATGAGTCACCAACATCGGTGACAAGAAGACCATATCATTACAGTTCTCTCACTTCTCTCGTGATCCTATGTAGTTCTTGTGTCTCTTGAACATATTGTTCTTGCATGGGGCTTTGTGGAATCTATTCTTGTACTAACTCCTATGTATCTTAAGCCTCGAATTCATCGAATTCTATCTCCCTCCCATTATCTCTTTTGGAGAAGGGATTCCTTTCATGGAATAAGGCATGTCTTTCCACTGTAACCTTTTTGTATGAGGGGTTGTATAGGTAATATCCCCTTGTTTTTTTGGGATATCCTATTATGATACACATTGTTCCTCGGGGTGAAAATTATTTACCAGAAGAGGCCTTAAGAAATGATTCGCTACCCCACACATGTAAATTCAATAACATGGCTTTGCGTCCACTCTATAACTCGTATAGAATAAAATTTATCAATTTAGTTGGTACATGGTTTAGTATGTTTTCTTCTGTTTTTAACGCATACCCCCAACAGGATAATGGAAGAGTCACATGACTCATCATTGATCTCACCATGTCGAACAGGGTGTTGTTCCTCCTTTCACTTACACCATTCCACTGAGGTGTGTAAGGAGGAGTGAGTTGAGATAGAATCCCAAACTCCCGTAAGAAATCAATGAAGTCCTGATTAAAATATTCTCTTCCTCTATCTGAGCGGAGTTTCTTAATCTTATTAGAAAGCTTATTCTCAACATCATTATTGTATTCTTTGAACTGATCAAAAGAAAATGACTTATACCTCATTATGTAAATATATACATAACTACTAAAATCATTAGTAAAAGTTTTGAAGTATGAGAACCCACCCCATGCTTCAACTGGAAATGGTCCACACACATCTGTGTGAACTAATTCTAGAAGCTCTTTATCCCTTTCACCTTTCCAACTAAATGGGACATTGGACATTTTGCCTTGTAGACACACATGACATGCACCGAGTGGTTTTAGATCGAAAGAATCAAAATACCCATCTTCATGTAATTTTTTCAAACGTTTCTCAATGACATGACCTAGCCGGTGATGCCAAAGTTAGGTGTGGTATGAGTCATGTAAATTGACATTTTCATCGATTCCAATTACTTGGTTTGTGTATTCTAACACATAAAGGCCGTTATATAAATGATCCCTACCAAAAAAAATGTTATCTTCATAAATGTAGCTACATTTATTTCCAAACATGAACATGAATACATCAATATCTAATATGGATATTGAAATAATGTTTTTAGTAATAGAAGGCACATAATAACAACCATTTAACACCAAGATCGTTCATGTTGGAAATGTGAGGTGGTAGTCCCCGATAGCTACAGTAACAAGTCTAGCTCCGTTGGCTGTCGTAGATCTACCTCACCTCGATCAATCTTTCTGAATCTACTTGGTTCCTATATTAGGATACATATGTGAGCACCACAAAAAGAATCTAATACCCAATTGGTAGATTAAAATAAATTGCATTCAATAAAAACGCACATGAACCATCCCCTTTCTTCCTTGTCTCGGTGCAGTTTTTCTTCCAGTGGCCCTTCTTTCCACATGTGAAACAAATAGCCTCACTGCTACAAAAATAGCCTATATCACTGCTAAAAAGGGCTTTTACAGTGCTAAAAAAGTGTTGTAAATCTCAGCACTAATATAGGGGGTTCCCTTTTATCAGCACTCCAAAAAGTGCTGATAAAGGCCCCTTTTATCAGTGCTAAAAAAAGCGTTGATGAAAGTCCCCTTTATCAGTGCTAAAAAAAGCACCGATAAAGGTCAAAAAAATAAAATAAAATTTTAAAAATTAAATATAATATGAGGGAGTGATTTTATCAACACTTCACACCCCCTTTATTAGTTCTAGCAGGTATCCCATGCGCTGCCCTTCCCGCGCATCCTCATACGCCCGCACCCCCTTTACTTCCACCCGAACTCGATCCCTGGACCTCCACCCTTTCGCTGCTGCACCTTTACCACTATGCCATTCCATTTTGTTCTCTATTTGGTGATATATCTATATATATAGTTATATTTATTTATATATTGATTCATATATTGATATAGATTCATATTAATATAAATATATTTATTCATATATTAGTATATATATATTATTTCGTATAATAAAATATTTATATAGATTTTTTTACTTATAATTTTTTATACGTATTTTTTTTGTATATTAATATATGTATATAAGATTATTTTTAAATACATTTATGAAAAAATATTTTTCTTATGTGTGTTTATAAATAAATAAATACATGCATACATACATACATAGATATATACAACACACATACATATATATATACAACACACAACCACACACACAGACACACACACACACAAACACATTTATATTTAGGAATAAATATATATATGTGTGTATTTGAAAAGCCATAAAATGTACATATAAGATTAGTTTTAAATGCATTTATGAAAAAAATATGTTTTTTATGTGTGTTTATAAGTAAGTAAATAAATACATATATACAACACACAGACACACACATAGACACCCACACACACACATACATATATATATTTACGAATAAATACACATATATGTGTATTTGAAAAGCCAGAAAATGTTAAAACGTCTATAACATATAATCTAGAATTCTGTTTCAACACCAAAACTAGTCAAATTAAGGAAAATGAAACAATATTCGATATGATATGTGGTACAAGCCTAACGGACATCCGGATAAAAAGATATACTTTTTTGAATGTTAAAAAATCAGGGTATCCCGACTAAAAACTCAGTTTTGGAGGCCTTATGGGCCTTTTTGGGATTAAAAATGGATAGTGGCTTCTCCCTAGTCACCAGCGCGTAGAGATCATTGTAGGCTTCAATTTGATATGCTGTAGAGCTCAAACCAAAGGCCTTTTCATGGAAGGCCTTGAAGATTATTTGGGATTAAAGCTCTTCACCAAACCTTTCCTTTTATTCACCATGAGGACAGAAGGCTTTTCACGCTTTATTTCATTATCCACTTGGCAAATGAGGTTAAGAAGTTCAGACAAAGACTTCTCATTGTTTTTCATGTCGAAGTTCACAACAACGATTGAGAAGCTCTGGGGGAGTGATGCAAGAATGAGATCAGTACCCAGTTATTTGGGAAGTTTAAAACCTAGAACCTACAAGTGCTCAATGTAGCCAATTTTCTTGACTACATGAGGCCCGACAGGGGATCCCTCTCCATGCATGCTCTAAAATAGATCCTTGGAGATCTCAAACTTTTCTTGTCTTTCTCTCTTCTGGTATAGACCATGGAGGTGCTCGAGCATACTATTGGAATCCATGTCTTCATGGGACTTCATGAGATCACTAGACATAGATGACATCATCAAACATTGAACATCGAGTGCATCGCTGAAATGTTGGTCATAGACCAGGAAATCTTCATCACTCGCCCCTGGGGCAGGAGAATCAGGATGTGAGGACTCCAGCAGGTAAATCATTCATTCCTGGCATAGGATAACCCGAAGGTGCCTAATCCATTCCAGAAAGTTACTGCCGGTGAGGGTATTTTCTTTATCCAAAAGTTATCGCAAAGAAAATGTGGTTGATGAGTTTGTCATTTCAATTCTACAAATTAAAAGAGTAGATTTATCAGTTCCTTTTGATTACATTTAATAAAAAATAAAATATTAATTTATTAATTCTCCCACTATTTTATCAAGTCCCAATGGCCCTCACCATTGAACTCAGAATGTCTAGTTGCATTGACATTCTAGTGGAATGGATCCATATTCCCCTTCGCATAACCCCAAAAAGGTTTGGTAAAGCTATTTGAAGGAATTTAGGTGGGCAGGTTTTGCCAACTGTGAGATTACAGTTCATTGATCTGTTGAGTGGACACCGCAATCTTGAAATCCTTACTTGGATTTCCTCAACTCATGCCTCCAATATTACATCAGGTCTAGCAAGGGATTCTCCTCTTGATGTAATATGATTAAGTCAACCTGAATCCTTTCATAAGGGCTTCCTTTATAAAAGTAAGTGTCCCAACAAGGCTTGGTTAAACATATAGTATTATTTAGTCTTTCTCTTAATCAAGTAACGGAAGGCTAGGTTTGAATTAATATGGTATTCAGGGATTTTAATCTTTTATGGGTAGTTTCGCATTATCACATTCTTGTTAATATTAAGTGATGCTTACTGAAGTGATTAACCATATCCCAATACTGTTTACGCATAGTCCGGTTTTTATTTTATTCCATCTTAGCATGCTTGTTCTTTTTGTTAACTATGTGATCACGACAACACATGCATAATAAATAAACCATGCAATCAGACAGAATTAAAATAAGATATCATGATCATGATCTTTTATGGGTTAGCTTATCTAGAGGTTTGATAAGATAACCCTGAACTAGGAAAAAACACCTTGAACCGATAGTTCATATTTTGCAGTTCCCACCAATCCACCTTTGTATCTTCTTGGGTTGGTTTCGCCTCATCTTTGGGTTTCGAACCCTCTCCTTAGGTTTGGGAGATCCTCCATTACATGGGCATGTCGGACCTACATTTTATTGGAATAAGGCTCACAGGACAACGAATTTAAACAAATTTAAATGAAATTATACACAAAAACAAATGGTCTTTGGTCTAGATCACGATGATTCATAGCATGCAACGACATTTACGCATATTTAGATTTCAAATTATTTTAATCATTATATTATTCAAGAGAAGTCGCACTTGTATTAAATTTATTATGATATTATAATTAATAAATTCATTATCTTAAATTCCTTTTATAATTTCCTAGAGATTCATATATTCCATACCCCTGGTACAGGCCTCTATACTTATGGAGGAAACATGGTGAAATTTCTGGAAAGTACACGGTGTGTAGTTTATATTTACACAGCGTGTATTTCTTTTCACGTTTTATCAAATGTACAAGCCAGGGGATTTGGCGTGTTCTCTGCACCTTGTAAGTTTTGGAGTACATGGCATGTAGATAAATCATAAACGGTGTGTACTTCCTTGTTACGTGTTAAGTAGCCTGGCGATCCCATATACGTGGTACACAACTTTTCCTTTGTACACGGTTTCACTTGGGCTAGATCAGACTACACAGTGTGTTGCTACAACATAAACACCGTGTATTTTGGTTCCCACATGCCATTTAATTCTAGTCAACATGTGGTGTAAAATTATTAGGTGTAATCAATTCACATGACGTGGTTTGGTAGACCAGTACTGGTTCGTTGAACCTAAGTACATGGCGTGTAGTTTTCATTACACGCCGTGTATTCCTGTGTTGTACAAACAGAAAGAGCGGCTCCTCCGGATGAGATCCAAATTATTATTTTAATAAAAATTAAAATGAAAAGTCTGTTTATGTGATATGAATTGAGAAATGAAGGAGGAAGAACAGATCTCGTTTATTCAGATTTATAGAATGATTTATTTCGAATTGAATCAAATATAAATTCGTAAATTATCAACGAAAATGAAATAACTACAATCATTGTTCTATCCTCTCTCTAATACCAATTGGAGGTTCCGAACACAGTGGAATTGCATGGTTGGATGTTCCCACTTGGATTTTTATCATTAAAAATGATCAATCTAGGATCAATATGATGATAAACTCCAGTCTCCACTGATCGAATCACAAAAATGGACAAAGAAAAGGAAAGTCTCAGAACCACAAAGTATGATCGTTATAGGTTGATTATAATTAATTTAATGAATTTAAAATAAATACCTTTTGGGTGTTCTATCTTTTCTGATGTTCTTGATCACGTTTCGATTTGATTCGTCGTTCCGTCGCAAAAGTCATGTGTAGACTTCCTCTAGCGGTGATCCACATGTGTACCTCGTATCTCAGGATGTCGCCAAAGGAGTCTCCGGGTGCTAGCGTGGAGAAACCTTTTCTTGCGTTGTCTGCCTTAGATTGTATTGATCCATTGGAAGATGATCTCTCTCATTCTTGAGAGCGTTCTTGAAGGAAGAGGTTATTTTGGCCTTGAATGAATTCTCTAGAGTTGTTGTGCACAATGTTTCTCTTGTGTATGGAAAATAGTTGGGGTCATGAGGATATCTATAATCAGGTTTGAGTTTGTAGAGTTACGAAAATAAATAAACGCATTACACATTTTATTTATTTCATTAACTCCCTTTTGAAAACCCCATGTCGAGTCATTAATTCCTTGACATGCACCCACACTGATTATAATAAATATCACTTAATAAAACGATATTTCTTCAAAATCCCGACTGAAAAAACTACATGGCGTGTATTAATAAATACACGGGGTGTACTTGTTTTTCATTGGAAACTATGTGGCATGTACATTCAATGTAAACATCGTGTATTTCTTGTTTTCATTTATTCATTTCCATTCAAAAATGAAAAAAACCCCACATGTACATTTAATAATACACGGCCTGTACATGTTTTAAAAATAAAACTACATGGCGTGTAATCATTGATACACAGTGTGTACCTATTTTATTTTATTCTTCCTACAACATTAAATCTATTTAGACATACTTGAATAATTATTAAACCACATATGGGAATAATCATTATTCTAATTGAGATATATGAATACACTTATTGTGTAACCCTCAAGGCCCTTTTCTCATTGGCATTAGGCAGGCTTGACTAACATCCAAGATTGTTGTCTGGCAAAGGGTCAAGGCACCCAAGAGAAAGAATTTGACACCATATTGACGTATCACCTCATATGAACACTTACATTGTAATTTAATCCCTTTGTCTTGATATCTCATCAATCAGGTTTCATGGAAGTGTCATAAACTTATATGGTTGATCTGTCAATATTTGACTACCTGAAATAAACTCATCATTTACACCATGCCCATGGAATTCAATGTGGCAGTTCTATTTAAATCAAAGGGACATGATATCAACATCCATAAATGGAAGGGACAAATCCTTACTCGACCTATCCATTAACAACATGTCAGTCGTGACGCACCCAACGTACCCTACTTCCCGCCAACTGGCTGTGTGACGGTTTTCGTCAGTAAATCTAAGTGTGCGAGTCATGACATGAGTTAATGATAATATTCCAGTGTAAGGACCATTACACATGCTCGTATATAGTATTTTCCAATGACACCAAGACATGCAGATTTGATACCGGCTATGTTCTCATAATCTCCCATCATGGAGATTACCAAGTGTGAACTCCATGAGAGAGAGTCTCGTCTTCTTATGAGTACTCGCACATGTCGGTTTGTATACTATATGTCCTATCATAGTATGTAATCCAACCGTATAAATTTATTTAAGAATATTGTTATAGAATTTCAAGGTTCTCATCACAGATTGGATCTTCCTTGTCCTTGTAAATGAAAAAAATATTCCAAGACATTATTATATTTTAGTCATACAGAACAATGAACAATATATAATAAGTGAACATTCATGTAATCAAAGTACAAAACAGTTGGTTCTCAGGACACCAACCCTTACAATCAAGATATACTCATCTCAGTCTTGAAAGAAGAATAACACAAAGGTAACACCACAAAGGTAGAGTTACCACACGGATTACACCACGAAGATAGAACTACCGCATTTGTAACACCAAAAAGATAACACCATGATGGTAACACCACAAAGGAAGAAGTACCACATAGGTAACACCGCGAAGATAATAACACAAAGATAAAGACTCCAGATCAGACCATGAATGACATATGTAAAGAAGTATAGATGATTAGTCATAAGATAGATCCTTTTATTCTGTTAGAAACAACTTCTCCTGACCCACACATGATCGATAGCTAATAACCCCCGCAGACCCACACATGATCTGACCCACACATGATCAGTATGCACTGACCCACACAGGATCAATGAGCCCTGACCCACATAGGATATGATATATTCGGACACACATAAGATTAAAAGATGTTGACCCTCTTACGATCGATGTTCTTTCTTCATGTTACAGCTAGTCACTAGATTCCTCACACCCGATGCGCTCGAGTTTTGTAGAATCTGTTTCACAAGATATAGGTCATACTTTGACCACCACTAACCTCTAGAAATAAGTAAACCAAATATCTTCTATGTCGTAATAATTTAAAAGTGACATATGGTGCATCATTTGGACTCCTGGTATGTGAGTTATAAGCATTTTTATTTCGAGGGCCCCGTTGGATTCAGGTTCGATCCAAATTTCTGTACTCCAACTATCTCCAAAACTCAAGTGGAGTATACCAAATAGATATTCTAACTCCTAGGGTCCCATCACTATAGATTTTTCGTTAAACGGAAACTCGGATCATATAGTATAACCCTTTATGCGGAACTGAGCCTGGTGGGGTCCGTGTCTGGTCCGACCTGTCTGGACTCGATCTGGGAATACACGACCTGTATTGGGTCACCCTGACCCGGTTTGGGTCCGACATGGAAGGGCTGGGCTATTGAGAGCTCAGCTTGACCCGCAAAGGCATGTGGTCCTGAAAGCAAGGGGGAGGCCCGACCCACGATGGCGTGGCCCGCTGGGCTCGCTCAGCCTGGCCTGTGGAGGCGCGACCTAGCCTGCGAAGGGGTGGCCCACTGGGCATGCACTTCCCACCCTGTGAAGGAATTCCCTTGCATGCGGCTGGCCTGGTCCTCCAGAAGGCGTACTATTCTTCCCATCTTGCCCTGCAAGTGTGGGGATGATTCAGCCAGCAGGAGGGGTGCATCCCCACCGCGTAACGGTTAGCCATTTTTGTCGATCAGTGGTCTCCCAACCGGTGCGGTGCATGTGCGACGCCACTCTCCACCTTCCATGGCTTCGATCATGACCTCCTTTAGTGGTGTAGGTCAGCGTGTTGCCCAGCCTCCTTCTTCCGCAGTCAGCTCATGCTAGCATTCTCCTTCACTCGCCACAGCATTAGCCGTGAAACTTTTCTCACCGGCAATGCATGACGACAATTCCCTTCATGTACGACCGACTAGTGGAAGCCGCTCTTCCAACCACCATGGCCTAATTCCATGACCTCCTCCTACAATTCATGATGGCACACCAACTCCATCGTGTTCGGTCAGTTCCGCCATGCCAGCGGTCATCCATGGAGGATACAAGGGTAACAAGGTAGCGGAGGGTCCGGACTGAGTTCATTAGGACCCCACCCACCACGTTACCTTGAAAAAATGTAGTAGGAATAAGGGATTCAGTAATAAATTGATATTAAACAAAAACAAATCCCAACATCAACAATGATGGATAATTCCCTTGATTGAAGAAGCGGTTCAGTGTTCATCTTTCCCATAACAAGCATCCAACGACGCCACTCATACGTCACCCTTCAGTTCTTGGTTCGATGTCTCCCGTCTCCACCCGCTGGAACTGGATCTATAATCCATGATTTTTTCATTATGGTACTTTATCAACACTTCTTTTCTTTATGAAGCAGTGCTGATAGCTCTCCCCAAGTTCCATATAAATAGGAGAGGGGAGGATGTGTAATGCTTGTGGGATTTACACGGGTTCATTTATTGGAATCCTTCATAATTACCAAATATGTTGTTACATATGATTGTTAAGGTCAATCCATTTAATGGTTTGACACATCAGTGGTCCCATTCCTTTGGTTGTCCATTGGAGGTAAATAAAGAATAAAATAAAAAATTTATTTTATTTAATCTTTAAAAAAAAGTCCAAAATAGATCTTTTTCTCCAGACCTACTTTGGTCAATGTTAATCCAACCTTAAGAGAATCCCGGAACTGCAGAATCAATGTTTCCCTTGAATTTTTAATCTGAGCATAGGATCAGAAGTTAGATAATGTCACTCGCACGTTAACTGAATGTTCCTTGAAAAATTTATAAATTCATTCTAGGAACACCAGGCCTTTGTAATCATGCACAATTTTTTTAGAGATGCGTAATAATTCTATATAATTAAAAACAAATTTACATGGAAAATCCCGGTCTTTACATTTTACCCATCTTAGGGCCTTCTGTCCCTAAAGTCACAATATAAACTAAAAAATCAAATAGGTGTACTAAGAAAGAATCTGAGCCTCACGCTCCCATGTGCTCTCCTGGAGGATCCCGTGTTGCTAGAGAACATGAACCATAGGTACCTATTGCCCACAAAGGAACTGATCATGTCGATTATCATTCACTACAAGAACGTCTGTATATGTCGCCCCATAATCAAATTCCAGCTCTATGTGGTCGATGATGTGAGATTGGTCATGAACATATCTCCTCAGTTGGGATACATGGAAGACATCGTGCACCCTCTCCAACTTCGTTGGTAGTTCCAAGAGGTATGCCACCTCACTAATCCTTCAATGTATTAGAAATGGTCTGATAATCCTTGGTGATAACTTTCCACCTTGTATGAATCCTTATAAACCTCGTCGATGTGAGATGCATTGGAAGACATGGTCTCCCTCCTCGAACTCTAATGTTCTCTATCTTCTATCAACAGAAGACTTCGGTCTACTATTTGTAGTCTCTATCCACTCATGGATGATCTGAACCTTCTCAGTAGTATCCCGTATTAACTCTGAATCCTTAATTGCGGAATCCCCTAGGTCTATCCATTGTAGAGTGGATCTAGAAGGTCGATCGTACACGGCCTCAAATGGTGACATACCAATGGGGGAGTGATAACTGTTGTTGTATGAGAACTCCACCAAGGGAATGTGAACCTCCCAACTGCAAGAAAAATATAGGATGCAAGCACATAACACGTCCTCTAGTGTCTGAATTGTCTACTCCATCTGGCCATCCGTCTGTGGATGAAAGGAAACGCTTAATCATAGCCGAGTCCCAAACACCACCTATAATCCCTTACACAATTTGAATGTAAAACAAGCACCATGGTCAGAGAAAGTCATTGATGGAACTCCATGAAGTAGAACAATCATCTGTATATAGAGGCATCCCAAGCCCTCTACTGATCACTACTATCGAACAGATAGAAATTATGCCGACTTAGTGAGTCTGTCATTGATCAACCAGATAGAATCTTATCCCCTAGACGTATGTGGAAGCCCTGTCAAAATGTCCATGGAGATTCCATCCCACTTCCACTCCAGCTCCTCTAGTGGTTGTGCTAAGCCAGCTAGAACCTGATGCTCGGCCTTCACTTGATAACAAGTGAGGCATTATGAAACAAACTCTGCCACATATTTGTTCATCCCTGGACACCAGTGCTGATGCAAGAGGTCTTAGTACATATTCTCCACACTAGGATGCACCACCGGAGGGGACGTATGTAACTCTATCAATACATCATCCCGTAGCACCACCGGTAGCATGGTACATCGTCTGAATAGGATGACATCATCCCCAACATTATAAAATCACTTAGGTGCCTGGCCTGAGGATATCTGATAACGTCAAGACTCACAGTCATCATACCCAATTTGCGCCTCCCTAACTCGCTGATGGAGTGAGGGAGTGAAATTAATAGACTGAAGGAAAGATGCTCCATCTCTATCGACGAAGGATATCTGTAACGCAGCTAGCTTCTCTATCGCCTCACTCAGCAACTGTAGACCAGACCTCCTACTGAGTGTATCTATTGTCAAATTTCCCTTTACTAGAGTATATAATATCTCAATGCCATAGTCCAGGTGGAAATATATCCATAACCACTATCTCATGTTCAAGCCCTTCTGAGATAAGATATACACGGAACTCTTATGATCAGAGTAGACTAAAAGACATTCACCATCACGTAAGGTCACCACATTTTCAATGTGAAGACCACTACTTCTAACTCCAAGTCATGAGTAGCTTAGTTCTGAACATGTATTGTGAGCCATAGGTGATCACTATGATATCTTTCATCAGGACACACCCATGTATGGACCATGATGTGTCGCAATAAACTATATACCCAACACCCTCTTTTGGTTGCCTTAAGATTGGGGCCCTCGTCAGTCTTTGCCTCAGCTCCTGAGAACTCTGTTCGCATAACTCCATCCGTATAAAGGTTTGTACCTTATTTTTAACACTATGACCCCAAAATACTAGAGTCAGTGCATTATTTTAAAACATTGTCATGATTACAAGGAATCATGTCCCGAACGACCGATTATTTTTGCAGTCTAGGAAAATATATTTCATACATTAATGTTACATTACACATTAGAAAATAAAACACAACATAAATAATCCCTTGTTAATTCAATTAATCCCCTAGATTAACCCTATTTATCAATAATAATACACTTCTTGGAATCCTGAGAAAATAAAACATAAGAAAGGGGTGAGCTCAAACGCTCAGTAAGGGTAAGCAATACAACCGAAGATAACGTAAACACTAGGAATGGTGAATAATTTAAAACACATGCCTTTAAAAGAAATAAACATGAACAATTTACGGTAGTAATATGAGATGAGTAAATATTTCCATAATAAATCATAGTCATGTGTTTTTTAATAGTCGAATAACCACATGAACCATTAATAATATTTTTATAACAAGGGAATGTATAATGCGAGACATTATGAAACTTATTTGTCAAGGCCTCAACTAAGATGTCTATAAAGGATTAAGGCCTCCTAAAAACCATATAAGAAAATTTGGAAAGGCCTCGGCCAATTACTTGTCTAATTGTCTCATGAGACCTACCGATGCACTGAGGAGCTATTGCGGGATCCACCCATCAATTACTAAGTACAATGCATTCCTCATATGAAATTTTGAATCATAACATAAAAATTCATATTATAACTAGGATATGAAATGTCAATACTTTAACCATAAACCATAAATATAATAAAAATAATTCATCAATAGTCAAACACATCAAAAAACATTAAATACAGTGTGGAAAATTTTTATCATAATAAATCAACTTCAAAAAAGTTTAAAATCCATCAAATGATGTTGAGATAGATGAAAATTATTTTTAAAACTATTTGACAAAAATATCTATTTTTCATGAAAACATTTAAAACTCACAAATTTAAAAAGAAGTAATATAAAAGATAATTTTGAATAAAAGTGTTCTAAAACACTTTGAAACTTTTTAAAATAATTATCATTTAAAAAAATCATGTATATATTAATAAATCCTCAAAATCATTTTGAAAACATGTTCATTAATTAAATTGATATAGAAAGATAAATCTTTAAAAAACTTAAATTGACTATATAGTTAAATAGACCCTCCCATAAAACCATAAATGATTCCTTTTGAATGTTTTTTAAATATGGGTATCGATGATAAATATTTCCCAGTAAATACATACACATAAACAATCTCACATAATAATGAGATTGATGAAATAACCCTTACCTTGCACTTTCTTTTTGTTGAGGGTAAGTTTAACCTCCTATATAATGACCATAGTATGTTATTAATTTATAACAGAACCATATTCATATTTATTATATCATACATGATTCCTTTATTTAATTATTCCACCCATTTAATAATGATTACCATGTTAAATTAAAATTTTGGATAATAATAGCTTTAATTATCGTATGTGTTTTAACTTGTTATTCACGATCTTATCATTTATATCACGATTTACACACTTCCAGAATATAAAACATGATTTATCATACATATTTAGTATATAAATATGTATAATAGATAGATATATGAAATGGAAAACACCGTTTAGGGAGACGGTAGGCCGTACGTATGCATAAACACTGTTTCCATTTTTATATCGTATTGAATTGAAGTAAGTGAATAAGATATATATAAGTACATACATACATACATACAGACATACATATACATATATATACATATTAATTAGAATTATTATTCCATATATTACATATTTATTAATAATATTTATTTTTATAATCATTATTGAATGGTGAATGTGGAAATGAATCTCATCGCGTCGTCAAGACGGTAAGCCGTATGTACTCACGAGTAACAATGTCATTTCCTTAATGATTAAAAGGTGTGGAATTGGATAGTATATTAATTTTTCAGAGACATTATCATGTTATTTTCTTTATTTATAAAAATATTACTCATCATTATATCCATCCAAATAACATAGTGTTGAATAACAAATTACACCACAGCGTGAAGATGGTAAGCCATACGTACGCATGCATAGTGACATTATCATTCATAGGATGGATAAAATTATGAATATGGTTATAACATATTTATAGTAACATCATAGTATGTATAATGTACTGGAGTTATTATTTGGATATGGAAACATCAAAGAATGAGGAAGTGGAAGAAGAAATGAACTTTAAAGAGGGTGGTGAAATTATTACATCTTCTTCGGGTGTTTCCTTTAGAGTTGATCAAATGGCCGCCTTAGGATGGATTTCTGATAAAAGTAAGGAATCTAGGTTTATGTGATAGATTTTGGGAGGTTATTGTGGTAGTGTTTGGATGAGTCAAATGAATTTATAGGTATGATTTTTAGAGAAGGATAAGTACCCTTTTTTAAGAGAGGTGAGGGTCACTTTACGAAAAGATTAAAATATTAATTTATTATAAAATCATATTCAGTTTATAATGGCTCCAAATGAAATTATGTATAACCTTAGGGGGTTATGGGTATAAATACTCTCTAACATTATGTTTTATACAATTTTAGGTAACCATTTTAACCTTATCATTTCGATTTAATTCTTAGTTAAATAGTTTATCTTTTACCGTGTCTTCTGGTATTCTTACACTATATGGTTAATAAACAAACAATAAACTTACAAGAGAACCTCAAGTGGTTAATTAATGAAATATATAATATTATTTAATCCATTAGGTCGAATCTTAGATTTTTAGGAATACTATATATTTTAATAATATAATATTTGTTTTAAAAACTCATTTATGTCATTTCTGACACTATTTAGTATTTGGTTTATGTAAAAGTGATAAAAAATTTATTACTTCGAAAAATATACTCTTAATAAATCTGAACATGTCATATTCACCTATTAAATTCGTGGATATCATAAAAAATTGAAATTATATTTATTTTAGTATTTATAATACCATTTATATGATTCTTTCATTAATAAGTTAATTACAGCATCATCATTATGTCATAAATAAATTTAAATATTTAATATTTAAAAATTATAATTAAAATACCATTATATATAAAATAGTTCTATATTTCTAATGGATATTTATAGTCGAAAATATATCTTATAGCTCATCTTGTAAAAATTGTTTTACTGAATGATATATGTTTATGCCATTTTTGTCTTTACTTTAAATTAATTAATTTAATGTTTCATTATCACTCTCAAGCAGATTCAAGTTGTCCCAAAATAGACTGAAGGATTCCCATGTTCAGAAATGTATCTTCCAATAGGAATAGGACACGTGTTAGGGTAATTAAATTTTATTATAATAATATTTCTTACACTTATTTACTAGATTTACCCTTTAACCATGGTAAATAAAATATTTAATGATTTAAATATTCATAATGGCTAAAAATAAAAGTTATCTATTTACACATTTTGGAAATCATGATTCCCAATATGTAATCCATTTTTCCAAAATCAAAATAACAATGTGGTAGAAATTAACATAAAATTAAATCCTGTTATCAAAGCCAAAAAATGGGTTTTTAAAAAGTAAAAACTATCAAAATCTTGACATGTGTTCATGTAAAATTTAAATGTGAAATTACTTATAATGACCTAAATTGTATGAAATTATAGAAATATAATCTAATTATACATCAAAACAATTCAAATGAATAATTTACCAATATAAGTTATTTCGATTAAAAAAGTTGTTTTCAATTAAAACATAGTAATTTTTACTAATTATCGAAATTTGAATGTTATTAGAAAAGTAACAGAAATTTTTCCCAACTAATGTTTTATGTCCCTAATATAAAGTAAAATTTATTTTCATTAAATTAAATATATAAAAGTGTTAAAAATTGGTTTTATGAAGGGTTTTCCATTATAAGGCGGAGAAATTCCATTTTTTGAAAAATACTTCTTTAATCTGAAACAAATGAATTTGTTCTAATATTAAGTCTAAGAAACACATAATATTGATGTTAAAATTATATATGGAATATATAAAATTGAAAATTCATATAATACTTTTCTAATCGCTTTTGAATAGCTAGTTTGGTTAGTCATGGTGTGCTCGAACTCGGTGTTGTGTTTAGCGCAATTTATTGAATTACCTTGAAGAAATAACAAACTATGAAATATTGAGGTGTTACATTCTCACTTCCTTCACTACATTGTGTCCTCACAATTTCAAATTGTTCTTTGAAAATAAATGGTAAAAAATTGAAAAATACCTTTGTGGAAAACCAACTTAAGAAATTGGGTTAATAAAATTTAGTCTTAATAAGTGGGAAATGGAAATGAAAAAGTCACCACCAAATTATGATAACGATTTGGAGAAAATTGATGGAAATTAGAGACACATAATTGGAGGAAAATATGAATATTTATAGGGAGTGATTGAGGTCATCAATCATAAACAAGTGTAAAATTTAGGGCCTCAAAGCCATCAATCTATGATGATTTAAAATATCATTGGTTCAAAAGAACATAAGGTATTAGTATAACAGATTTTTGATTTTATCATCCCTTCTTTTAAGATTAAGAATTAATTTATTCATATAATAAGTGGGAAAAAATACTTGACAAGTAGAGTTTCACCCTTCAAATAATTCCCACCACAAACTCATCTTTCACTCCAAGGGATAATAGAATTCAAAAAATTTTATTTATCCAAATCGTATAGGGTTCCAAAAATAATGAATTTATAATTCATTTGTCATAATATTAAAAAACTACATTAAACAAACTAGGAAATCACGTAATCCAGTGATAGGTGAATACCCTTGTCGCCCTTCGATAACAAGTTCAAGTCTCACAGCTTTACCAGACTCGATAGGTTATCGCCCGACCTCCGGGTTGTCCTTTTTATAAAAACCAAAAAAAAAATAATCTTAAGAAATGATTTATCCTTACCAATAGTATCCAAAATCACACTAAATTTATTACAACCTTTAGACTTATCCAAAATACTTCTATCTAAACTCACAATCCATAATATATAAGGGAGGTAAACACAATGAAAATCTTTTTTGCCACATAATAACTTGTGAATTAATTCATCATGTTTTTTCTAAAACACGGTAACACCTCAAATTTCCATAAACCCTTATTGATTGAATTCATGCTTCCTTATTATTTATATAATACTGGATATACCCCTAATATCATAAAATGTTGTAAACTTCATCAATGATGGAATATACAAATCATTAATCAGTTTCAATGTAGTCAAGAATATCTTATATAATTTATCAAAATAAATCATATCTTATTCCAAAATTACTACCTTAGTATCCGAACCATATCAAGGTTTATCTTTCACTCAACTATATATTTTCCAAAAATGTTAACCTTTTATTGACTCACTTTTCTTGGTTCCACACAATCTCATGTCTTTAATGAAATAGTACTATATTAGAATCCTTATATACTCTATTATTCTAATAACATGAAATTGAATACTCAAATGACATAATACATTAATAACAACATAAGAAATATAATCAATCATATTCATCTTCGGTAGTATCATAACTTGATTATTATACAATAGCAGTATTTTGTGTATACTATCATGATTTGAACATTGCTTCACATAGTGTCCCAACTCCATGCAGATGTAGCATTGTACATTTGAATGATTTTTCTTACCCTTGAAATCACTTACTTGGTGTCCTTTTTCCTGACACTTTTAACAAACTCCCATTCCCTCCAAGAATTTACCAATGTGATTATTTCCATAGTTATCACATATAGGAAAATCATTCTTTCAATCTTCCATTTTCCCATATTTATTTCTTTCATGTTTTTCTTCTCTTGCTTCCCTTCAAATCCAAAAGACTCAGCGAATTATTTACTTATCTTATAAACGCATGATACTATTTCCTCATATGATGAGAATACATGGGAGACTATTTTCATTTTAAATGTTGGCATAATACCATTAAGATATGATCTTTATTAATATTTCAATAAGAGCATATGGTTGGAATTATCATTCATTCTACTAGGTGCCATTTTAACAATGGCATACACTAGGTTAGTTTATGAATTGCAATGGATAATTAAAAACATGTAAAATACTCAATGTAAATTGAAAAGGTTTTGAATATAATATATAATAATAAAATTTTTTCATTGAGGAAGTATTTTCACCAAAATTATTCATAATGGCTTGTAATGAAAATGTGAATTATCCTAAGCATGTCCCCCTGGGAGTTTCGTAACTAAGAGTGCAGCATGACCCATTGTCATGTACATGGATACCCCGGGTCAGGCCCGAAACTCCTTTTCGGTGGTTTCACTCCTATTTGCATCTGTTATAGAGCCTCCTCTACCTTATCAAATCTAGACAGGGATGTATTTCTTGGAAAATACACAAAATACATACATTACGAAAATTCTATGATGTTTTTCTATACAAACCCACAAATTCATTCTTAGGGTAATGTTCTTTAATCAGAGTTTATCTAAATATATTTCCAAGGTTGTTACTAAACTTCCTCTGATACCAACTGTAATGTCCCCAACCCTAAAAGACCATATTTGGTTGATTATTTTAATACATTTGCATGATTACAAGGAACCATGTCCCGAACGACTGATCAGTTTAGAAGTATAGAGAAGTAGATTACGTACATGAACATTACATTACACATTAGAAAATAAATCACAACATAAATGATATTTTTATAATTCCATCATTCCCCAAGATTAAACATATTTATCGATAATAATACACTTCTTGGAATCCTGTGAAAATAAAACATAAGAAAGTGGTGAGCTCAAACGTTCAGTAAGGTAAGCAATACAACAAAAGACAACATAAACATTAGGCATGGTGAATAAATTAAAACTCATTCCCTTTCAAATAAAAAAAATGAACAGATTTTGGAATGAATATGAAATGAGTAAGTAATTCCATAATAACACATAGTCATTGGTATTCTACAAGTATAATAACCACATAAAGCATCAATAATATTTTCATAATGAGGGAATGTATAATGCAGGACATTTTGAAGCATTTTTTCAAGGCCTTGGACAGTACGTCTAAAAATTATTAAGGCCTCGGCCAAAATGATATATCAAAATTGAGATTGGCCTCATCTAATTACACATCTAATTGTATCATGAGACCTAACGTTGCACCAAGGATCTATAGCGGGCTCCGCTCATCACTTACTAAATCCAATCCATTCCTCATATGAAAATGTTGAAACATAACATAAACATTCATATTAAAACTGGCATATGAAATGTAAATACATGAAACATAAATCGTGAATGGTATAAAAATAAAACATCTATAGTTAAACATATCAAAAAACCTTAAATAAAATATGGAATGTATTTATCATAATAAAAAATCTTCAAACTTGTTTAAAATCCATCAATGGATGTTGACATAGATGAAAATGATTTGTAAAACATTTTGAGAGAAATACCCCTTTTAATGAAAAAATTTAAAAGTCAAACATTAATAAAGGAATCAATTTAAATGATATTTTTTAATAAAAGTGTCCTACACCAATTTGAAACATTTGGAAATAATTATCATCTCAAAATATTCATGTCAATATAAATGAATCCTTAAAATCATTTTGAAAACATGGACATTAATTAAAAGGATTTAGAAAGATAAATCATTAAAACATTTAAAATGCTGTTCTAGATAAATAGAGACTCCCATAAAACCTTATAATATTAATTTTAAATTTTGTTTTATGAAATATGCGTATCTATTATAAATATTTCCCAGTAAATATTTACAAAAAAACAATCTCGGATAATAATGAGATTGAGGAAATAACCCTTACCTTGCACTTTCCTTTGGTCGAGGGTACGTTTAACCTATTGTATAATGACCATAGTGTGTTTTAAAATTATACCAGAACCATATTTATATTTATTATATCATACATGATTAATTTATGACATTATTCTACCCATTTTATAATTATTTCCATGTTAAATTAACATTTTGGGTAATAATCGCTTTCTTTATCGTACGTGTTTTAACTTTTTATTCTTGATCTTATGATTGAGATCATTATTTAAAAACTTCCAGAATATAACACATGATTTATAATATATATTTAGAATATAAATATGTATAATAGATAGATATATGAAATGGAAAACACTATTTATGGAGATGGTATGCCGTACTTACGCATAAACGTTGTTTCTATTTTCATATCTTATTGAATGGAAGTGAATAAGATATATGTAAGTACCCACACACACACACACACATATATATATATTAAGTAGAATTATTATGACATATATTAAATAATTATTAATAATATATTTTTTTTATAATGATCATTGAAAGGTGAACGTGGAAATGAATCTAATCGCATCGTGGAGACGGTAAGATGTGCGTACACACGAGCAACGATGTCATTTTCTTAATGATTAAAATATGTAGAATTGGATGGTATATTAATTTTACATAGACGTTATCATGTTTTTTTATTATTTACATACATATAACTCTTCATTATTTCTATCCATATAACATAGTGTTGAATAAAAAATTACACCACGTTGTGGAGATGGTATACCATAGGTACACACGCATGGTGACATTATCATTCATTGGATGTACAGAATAATGAATATGGTTGTAACATATATATAATAAAATCATGGTATGTATAAGGTACTGTAGTTATTATTTTTTTGAAGAAAAAAATGAAAGTGGAAGTGGAAGAAGAGAAGCACTTGAAAGTGGGTGGTGAGATTATTATATCTTCATCGGTTGTTTCCTTTTGAGTTGATCAAAAGGGATCCTTATGTTGGCATTATGATCAATGTAAGGTCTGAAGGATTATTTTATTGATGTTTTGCAGATATTTGTGAAGGTTTTGGCTGAGCCAAATGGATTTAGAGGTGTGATTTTGAGAGAAGGATAAGTACTCTTTTATAAGAGAGGTGAGGGTCACTCTAGGAAAAGATAAAAATATTAAATTTTTATACCATAATATTCGGTTTATCATGGCCCCAAATGAATTTATATCTATAATTAGGTGGTAATGGGTATAAATAATCTCAATCAATAGGTTTTAGACATGTTTATTAAACCATTTTAACCATATATTATAAATTTACCTCTTAGTAAAATAGTTTATCTTTTATTGTGTCGTGTTTTATTGTTACAATATCTGGTTAATAAACTTACTCTAAACATCCAAGTGAACGTAAATTGGTTCCATAATGACATATAAAATATTATTTAATCCCCTTTTCTAAACCTTATATTTCTAATAATATTATATATTTCAATAATATAATATTTGATTTAAAAACTCATTTATGTCAATTTTATAACTATTTAGTATTTCTTTTATGTGAAATTCATCACAACTTGATTACTTCAAGACCGATAAATTAAATCAATAATAACATGTCATATTCTCCTACTAAATTAATATATGTCATAAAAACATTGATATTATATTTATTTTAATATTTATAATACCATTTATTTGATTTTTTAATTAGCAAGGTAATTACTGCATCATCATTGTGTCATAAATAAATTGAATTATTTAATTTCTAAAAATTATAAATAAAATACTATTATGTAGGAAATATCATTATATTTATAATGAATACTTATATTCGAAAATATAACTTATATAACATCTTGTAAATTTTTTTTACTAAAAGATATATGTTTATGTGATTTTTCCCTATACTTTAAATTAATTAATATAAAGTGTCATTACCACTCTCATGTGGATCCCAGTGGTCCCAAAAATGTCCCAAGGATTTCCATGGTCAGAAATTTATCAACCAATTGGAATAGTAAACATGTTATGGTAATTTAATATTTTGATAATAATATTTGTTTACCCTTATTTACTAGATTTACCTTTTAACCATTGTAAATAAAATATTTACACGAGTAAATATTCATAATCTCTTAAAATAAAAGTTACCTATTTAAAAAATTTGGACCTCCTGATTATAAATATGTAATCAGTTTTTAATAATTCAAAACAATAAAGAGGCTGATATTAATTTATAAATAAATCTCGTTAACAAAGCCAAAAAGAGGGTTTTAAAAAGTAAAAACTATCAAAAGATTGAAATTTTTTTATGACAAATTTAAATGTGAAATTACTTATAATGGCATAAATAGTATTAAATGATTAAAATATAATGAAATTGTACTTGAAAACAATTCAAATTCATAATTTAACACTATAAATTATTTTGATTAAAAAAATTGTTTTCAATTAAAACATAGTATTTTTTACTATTCATCAAAATATAAATGTTTTCAGAAAAGTACCAAAAATTTACCCAAACTAAATTTATATGTCCTGATTATAAATATGAATTTAATTTTATTAAATTTAATACATAATAGTGTTAAATATTTGTTTTAAAAATGGTTCTCCATTAAAAGGTGGTGAAATTGCATTTTTTTAAAAATACTTCTTTTAACTGAAACAGATGAATATGTTCTTATATTATATATAATAAACACATAATATGGATGTGAAAATTATATATGGAATATATAAAATAAAAAATGAAGATAATACTATTCATAAAAGCTTTTGAACTGCTAGTTTGGTAATTCGTGGTGCGCTGGAACTCGGTGTTCCGTGTAGCGCAAGTTATTTAATTAAGTTGAAGAAATTACATACTATGTAATATTGGGATGTTAAAATCATCATCAATGATGAAAAGGGTGTATAATGTCTAGAAAATTCATGCACGAATATCTGGTAGTATCAAGCCAACCCCAGGAAACCTCAATCCTCAGTCACAATCCAGGGTGGCTCTGAAGTAAGAATAACCTCTATCTTCAGTGGATCCATAGAAAATCCAGCCTCTGAGATAACATGTCCCAAAATGTGGACCTCTCTTATCCAGCACATTCTCATTGAGAGCTTACTATAAATATGTTTCACTCAGAGTGTATCGAGAACTATCTTCAGATGATAGACATGCTCCTCCTCTTTCTCTAAGTATATCATGATGTCATATTTGAAGACCACCACAAACCAATCAAGGTATGGATGAATGATCTTGTTCATGAGTCCCATGAACACTGATATGGTATTTTTCATGCAAAATGGAATTAACATGAACACATAGTGGCCATACCGACATTTGAAAGCCGTCTTTTTCACATCATCATCTCGTACCCTGAGCTGATGATAGCCTGATCTGAGGTCTATCTTTGAAAATCAATAAGCTCTCTTCAGCTGATCGAAAAGTTCATCATTCCTCAGAATTGGATACATGTTCTTCATTGTCCCCTATATGAGGCATTGGTAGTTCACACAGAGTCTCAAACTCTCATATGCCTTCTTGGAGGAAAAAATCACGACTTCCCATAAAGAAACACTCGGCCTTACGAACCCCTTCCACTGTAAGTCCTCCAACTGTACCCGTAACTCATGAAGCTCTGCAGGAGCCATCAGATATACTCGAATAGATAACGGTGTCGTCCCAGGATAGATTTTGATTTAAAATTATACATCTCTATGTAGAGGTAGACTTTGATCATCATTAGAAAACACATCTACATACTGGTCCACCACTACAGGATAACTCAGACCCTCAAAGTCTGCACCGATAATTATCACCTTGTCGCGAAACTGGAGTATCAGAATCCACCATCTTCCAGATTCTCCCTGAAAGACACTGAAAACTAGGATCACTATCAGATCAACTGGTGTCCCAACTATGTGAAAAACTCTGGCCACAATATCCATCCAGTCCTCAGTCGATTTCAGGTCCATCTTCCCTTGGAACCTCAGAGGCCTCTGCCGCAGAATCTCATGCTACAGGCTTAGTCAACGTGCATCATATACTAGTGTGGCTGGTGGAAACACCTACCTAACAAGAATTTTTGCTGCTGGTACACCACCCAATGGTGCTAAAGTCATTAGAGGGCCCTACACGAAGGCCTCATCACTCAGTGGGCCATCATCACGTACTATCTACGGTATCATGGATGGATATTTTTGTGGTGGAATAATGATAGAAGATAGGTGTGACATGGTTAACAAGTAATACATAGTGAGTTGACTCAAAGATATCATAAGAAAAACGTTTCAAAAAAACACGCAATTAGAGTTTCAGTGCATAGAGTTGGAAATCAGAATTTAGGGTCCTAGTGTATGGATACATTAGCCGCCGCACCAACACTGGATTCCCCAAACTGAAAACCACACTCATAAAATTTAACACTATCGCCACATTGAAAATATTAGAGTCCTAGTTCTCTAGTAGAACCGACTCCTTTTATACAAAATGTCATGACCCATCCCTTGGGGCCCATGCCGTGACTACCCAAAGCCAGACTTCCATAGGCTAGGGGCTAGAGACGAGCACTAGAAAGGCGTATCCCTAAAAATGGATGGAATTTTCTTTTTATCCCCTACAAACACACAGACTAGAACAGAATAAGATGAAACCACGAAGTAACTCCTGTAGTAAAAAGAGTGTTGAAAGTAAAGAGGCCAGAATAAAAGTCAAACTAAAAAAGTACAAGTACAACTGAAAAGTAAAAATAAAATTGAAAAGTGGAAATCATCTCCTAGATCACCCACTGAGGATCCTACTTGAAGGGTAGGCATATCTCAGTTTTATTATTCCATGCGTCACATCATGCCAAATGGTCCACATTCGAGTACCATCCAGTACTGGCTCCCTCAGCCATGAACAATGATGTCTGTCATTTGCACAAGACAGAACAAGGTGCAAGTTTAGCCCATGCAAGGCTGTGCATAATGATTCTCAGTAGGGACCCTGAGACCCCCATAGGTTTCCTAGAGTTTCACAATTGAAAACCCACAAAGAAAGAACTCTAGCTCAAGAATGAACCGATAGACATCAACTCTACGTAGCTATATGCCTATACATATACCTAAGATATCAAGATACACTCATCTCATACCTGAGAGAAGAATACAACAAAAGTAACACCATGAAGGTAGAAGTACCACAAAGATAACACCATAGAGAGAGAAGTACCACACATGTAACACCACGAAGAATACACCACAAAGGTAACACCACGAAGGTTGAAGTACCACATAGGTAACACCACGAAGTTAGAAGTACCATACAGGTAACACCACAAAGGTAGAATTACCACATATGTAACACCACGAAGATAACACCACGAAGATAAAGACTCGGCTCACACCAGTTATAACTTATGTTCATAAGTACATATGATTAGCCGTAAACCAAATCATCTTATTCTACTAAGAGGCACTGCTGATGACCCACACAGGATTTATAGGTAATAACCTCCGCTGACCCACACAGGATCTGACCCACACAAGATCGGAATGCACATACCCACATAGGATCATTGAGTGTTGAACCTCATAGGATCCGATAGATGCTGACCAACACAGTATCGATTGATTCTGACCAACTTAGGATCAATGTTCTTTCTTCATGTTATAGCCACTCACCGTATTCCTCGCACTCGATGCGCTCAATTTCCATAGAATCTACCCCTTGAGATATCAGTCATACCTAGACCACCCCTAATATACACAAAGGAGTATCCCAAAAGACCACCTCATAGTAAGGGTTCCAACGTGACAGATGGTGCATCATTCAGACGCCTGGTCTGTGAGTTGTAAGTGTTTTTGTTCTGAGGGCCCGTTCGATACAGGTTCTATCCAACCCAGACGTACTCCAATTGTCTCCAAAACTCATGTGGAGTATACCCAAAGGATATTCTTGCTCAGGGGTCCCAGTACAGCAGACAGTTCATCCATCAGACTCCCGGATCTCATGTAATATCCCTTTAAGTGGAAATAGGCCTCGGGTGGTCTAGGTCTGGTCCGACCCATTTTGGGTCAACCAGACCTGGTCCAGGTCTGACTTGGTGGTGCTGGGCCACAGCAGGCTCGACCCACGGGGCTTCAGTCTAGCCCAACCCCCAAGGGGGCGCACCCAGCCTATAGTCGGCCCGGTCCACCAGAAGGCGGACCGGTCTTCCCAGCTGGGCTCGTGGGTGCAGGGTCGTTTCAGCCAGCCGGTGGGGGGCTTCTCCACCGAATAATGGTTGACTGTTTTGGTCGACTAGTGCTCCGCCAACTGGCATGGCGAGAGGGTCGTGCCGCTCTCCACCTACCACGGTTTCAGTTGCGGCCTCCTATAGCGGTGTGTTTCTGCATGCCACCCCGCCTCCTCCTTCCATGGTCAGCTCATGTCGGCCGCCTCATTCACCTGTTGTGGATTCAACCACGACCCCTTGCTCACTGGAGGCACGTGAAAACATGCCACACCTCATTTGCGGCTGGCCAGTACTGGATGGTCCACCAACTACCGTGGCCTAGTGTCGTGACCTCCACTTGTAGAGCGCCACGGCGCACCCCCTCCAGCGTGGACAGTCGGGGCTGCCACGTCGATGGTCTTCCGTGGAGGATGCAATGGTGACAAGGTAGCGGAGAGTTTGGGATGGGTTTTTTAGGCATGCACACTCCTTCTTAGCTTGAAAACATGAGGGAGGATTAAAGTATTCAATAACCACTTGATATTAAACACAATTTAAATCCCATCCTCAAGAATTATGTAGAAGGCCTACGATTGATGAAGTGGGGCAGTGTCTATCTTTCCTGTAACAAGAATCCAACGATACCGCTCATACATAATCCTTAGGTTCATGGTTTGATCTCTCCCGTTGTGGCCCACTGGAACTGGATCAGTCCTCCAAGGGTTTTTAATCACAGAACTCTATCAGCACTTTGTTGCAAGGTGAAGTAGCACTGATACCTCTCCCCAAGATCCATATAAATATGATAGAGGGAGGGTGTCTAATGCTCGTTGGATTTATGAGTGTTCATTTATTTGGAACCTTCTTAATTCTAAACGATGATGTTACTTAGGATTTGAAAAGTCCAGACATTTAATGGCTTGACATGTCTCTATTCGCACACTGTCGTTTGTCTGTTGGGGGTAAAGAAAGAATAAAATGACAAAGTTATTTTTTTTATTCTGTTAAAAAAATGTCTGAAATATAACTTTTTCATCAGACCTACTATGGCCGAAGTGAAGCCTCCCTTAATGGAATACCAGGGCCAAAAATTCAACAGTGATCTCAAATTTTTAATCTAAACATCTGTTCAAATGTTAGAAAATGCCTCCCACGCGTTTATTGAATATACCTTAAAAAAAATTCCGAAATTAATTCTGGGACACTAGGCCTCAGAATCATGTGCCATCAATTTTCGTAGACTCGTAATAATTCTATATAATTAAAAAAATTTACATGGAAAATCCGGGTCTTTACATAGATTTATCACTAGTGTTGAAATGTGATTATATATGGGTGGGAATGTATCATCCTTAACTCTAAATGAAATCATAGTAACTGTTCAATATTATTATCCTTATTAAGACAACTATTTCTATATATGTTATTTTGCTAGTATCCCTCTAGTATATAGTCTACCAAAATGTTTTCCCTATCATTTATTAGATACCTATAGTCTTAAATTATCCTCCTCAAAGAACTCCCAAATAATACTTTCCTTTTATTTAAGATGTCATCATATGATAGTAATATAATCTTCTTTTATAATATTTTCATTCAATATCTAGTAGATACTTAATTCATACCACATGCACATCAGTCTATAAATCTTATCTCAAACACAATCTTGAAGGTCTTCTAATATCAATGAATGATCAGTTTCATTGCATGACTATCAACCTTCTGATAAAAATCACTCTAAGATTAATTAATTTTTATGTAAAATAGGTTTCATAATGTTTTTTTGTTAGCATTATTCTTGAAGTTATTTGACACAAATATTACCAATAAGAGGCAGCATTGTCGGCCTGAATAAACCCTTGTCATGTTTCTTCAAAATCATCATCTACGATATATAGATAATAGAGGGTATAGATTTTGTCATTATTTTTATTTATTCATTACAAAAAAATATCAAGTGTTTCTAATAATATTTTTTTATTTATTTGGAACAAAAAAAAACTCTCAATAATGAATAATTCAATACTTAAAAGACTATCTTTCTTCGATAATCACGATATTCAACTGTAACTTACAATGTCAGGTTTAAAAAAAATTTAATTATCTTCATCTAATTTATTTTTTTATCGATAAATAATAATGTGAATATTATATCTATATTTCAAAAAAGAAATATACCATTTAATATCCATAACATGGTGTTATTCATAAATATTCATAAAAAAATATTAAAAAGATCTTCGAGATAAAATACAATGTTTTCAACTTTTATAATGATTGGGAATATTTTATTGGAAATAAGTAAAATATTATACAAAGATTCTATTATTTTAGGGATTATTGGGGAAAATACCCTTTATTAAAAAATATAAAAAACACAGAAACCCCTTTTGTGGGACATGGGTGAACCCTGCTAAAATCTGAATACCCAAAGGCACATAGGCTTTAAAATACAATGGTCCAAAATCCCAATAGAACAAAACCATTAAAAAAATGTCCCAAATTACCATGTACTGATGAAAAAGGATTAAAAAATGCTCATTACCATGAAAATGACCCAGATTCCACCAAAAACCATAATCCATAAGACTCTACCATGACCAGAATAGTACAACACCACAACATCATCCAGTCCCCCACCTATAGCCTAAAACTGACCGATGTCGTAACCAAATCCCATCTCAAGTAGATCTCCTCGTCCCACTCATCACACCTAATAATGGAGACCTTTATCCCAAGAACTCTTTCTGGAACTGAGAAAATTACTACCACCGCACATCCAACTATTTCCTGAGTCTAGCACGCTGCCCCCTACTCTTAGTGGAAGATGCCTCAAGGCCACCAAATGCCACAAGAGTGACCAGATCTATAAATATATGTTGAGAAAAATATGTTGATTCATGATTACACTGTGACACAATAATACCCTACCACCAGAACCAAGATACCAAATTTTTCTAAGGGGTATTCTTCTAAACTGATACTGATATGCCACTAGGAATAGAGCGACACTGCAGATCTCAGCTCGTGAGTCCATATGGTGTGACATTAGATACTATAATGTAGGAGTCTAATTATGGTTTATGGGCGGGGGTACACTACATCATTATTGACCTTGAATAAAAGAAAGGTATATGAGCCTTCCCACATAATTCCAATAAATATTTCATATCATTTATAGAAGGAAATATGATAATTGATGTGGGAAATGTGGGAGATAGGATCACATGGTGCAAAAAATAGAGAGCAAGTGCCTGGACATGGTGTCTCCTTAACCAATGAATTGAGAATAGTCTTTCTATATCCTCTTAAATTGATATTAATGTCTCCCATATTGCACATGATTTATTAGATCACTCACCCTACATATTATTTTCCCCAATAAATTATAGTGGGAATGTGTTTTATGTTTTTTCATATATGGATGGAAGAATTGGGCTTAATTCCCTCAATTCAGAATTTATTGAACAAGAATTCATAAGGATATTCTTAGAATAAGCTACAAAATAAACATATACATTTTAGTGTAGATCTCCATAATTGGATAGCGAATCGGGCACTATGTCTCAGAACATGGGGGAGATTAGTAAATAGATTGAATGACTTGAATTCATATTATAGAATGACTCAAATGAAACTCTATGAGATATTATCAATAATTGGAAGGAAAAAATGGCATATATGATTCTGAAACTCAAGTGGAAGATCTGCGAACAATCTCTAATCAAATTTTTTTCAGGAAGGGGATCAAAACTAGGAATTTTTTTATTCATCCATTCATGAAAAAACGATGTACCCGGAGACACAATATATTAATGGAATATTATTATTTTATTATTTATTGTGATGTTGGGGGTGGAATGGAGGATGATTTCTTTAAAAATATTATTACTGAACATAATCACTACATATAGGGTCGACGCCTGATGGGGAGTTCAAATCATTTTGATGTTATACTAAATATGAACCCAGAAGTTGTGAATTAATATATCAAGGTATTCCAAGATTCATGAAGATTTATGGTTACTAAATCTAGAAAGTGCATCGGGTCTAGACGGTTTCGTTGGATATTTTAATTTTGCCTACGAGGATCTAGTATGTAGTGAACTTGTGAAAAAAGTACTTGAATTCTTCAATGGTTATAGTATTCATCATATTTACTATTAAATAAAGTTGGTGATGGTTCCAAATGTTAGGTACCTGAGTTACCTACATCAATCTTGGCTAATTTGAATGAATAAATTTCTAAATAAGGTACATCCCTGAATGCTTAAAAAATGATTATCTATTTATCTACCTAGGTGTATATCTTAATAAAAAACAATGGTTTATCAGAGGTAGAACAATTGGGGGTGAATTTTTTTTTGGCCGTATAGGTAATCAGTGATATGAATCAAAAAATGTGGATCAAATATAGCAATCAAGATATACATAACTGAGGAATATGATATATTGGAGTTTAATTTAATCATTATGGTATTATCCTCGATGGGTTTTCTATAGGGGTGATTGACCTTTAGTTTCTATGCTTCATCTATGCATGGATATCTACATCCTACACAGTTAAATAGTTTGGATTCATCAAGATAGTATAGTGTTTATGGTATGGGGATTATATTTTTGCAGTCTATTTATCATATCCATGACTCTCTGTGTTGATATATTAAATGAAGTACGCTGTCTCATTGTATTCTTCCTTACCGTTATGGGTACCATTATTTTAGTATATATCACATTATGTTTGATGATGATACAATTATTTTTGTGAATGGTAATAATATATCCATATGGGGGATTAATGAAATATTGGATGAATATTGTAAATGGTGTAGGAAATTATGGAACAAGGACAAGATCATTATCTTCATCTCGATAAGGTACACAGAAAGGAAGTTCAGATCTTTGGAGAAGATCTTTGAAATGTATAGAAAGAGATTTCCCATGGAATACTAGGGGCACTAGTCACACTAAGGAGGATCCAAATCCACCACTTTCAGAAGGTGGTTTAATTTTTTTGGGTAGCACAATAAATTAAAAAATTTAGTTTCCATTATTTAGAGGAAGAATTAAACTAACTAACAACATTCTTACTTCTATTCCAATACACATTCTTTCTACGATCCAAGATTTGAAATGGATTATATATAGAATTAAAACAATAATGTTTTCATTTATTTGGGATGCATAGTTATAAGGGATGCATCATTGGGTGTCATGGGAAATGACGGAAAGAAAACTATTATTTGGTGGTTTCAATGTTATATGTTTTTTATGACATTGAGAATTCATGAAAAATTGGCATGTAGAATCACTAATGGGATGAATCCTTGTAGAAGGATCATTTGGGATAGGTACATGGTTGATATGTGCATGTAAAGAGGAAGTAATTATTCTTTTAGATTCATGATACATCCACACATACAAAATATTCCACATCACACCCGTTGGATTGTGGGGGAGATGAGTCATAAATATTTGGCGGCATAACTTGGTGTTAAGGAGGATTGGATTTCATGGAAGCACTTCCCCAGAAAATTCTTTCAGATAACAAAGTTCCTTTGTGAGATTCATCTAAGAAATTCTATGCACAGATCAATGGAACACCTTTGATATCATAGTTCTACATATATATCCTTAGAGGTGTGTTTCCATGGGATCCTCCTATGAATAATTTTCTGCTAAATAATTTATAGAATGAATATTGAGGATAATGATCATGATGAAAGGGGATAAGTGATTTAGTGTAAATAAATCCATAGGAAATATTATTTTTTTTCTGTGGTTGTTAAGGAATAAGGATCATTAAATTGAGTATAACATCAAACTGTTGGGTTTGATTTTGGATACAAGGTGACAATTCTACAATGAACTAGTGATTGACACATTCGAGCATCCCTTCTTCAAAGAAGAATGGGAGACCATGATGTTACATGATTTTGAATGCTTATTTGGTTGGGTTCCCTAAGAGAAATCATGGGTGACCTTCCTCTATTGGTGTTACTTGGAGGCTAGAAATGATAGACTAGAAAAAAAGGTGGTAGATCTCATCTTTTTTGTGGGGTGATGGTGTATTTAGGAATATAGGAATGAATCATGGAACAATAGATCCCTACTTTTAATAATGGTACATATTTTCAAAACTTGGAACACTTTTATGGACTTGGACATGCTATGTGACTACTATGCGGTATCCCCTTCTCTATGAACATTCAATTCTAGTGTGTCTAGTCCTTAAAATGCTTCCAACATTAGGTAGGGGAGATGGGTTTGTTATTACCCTTGCTTCTCAAGTCTCAAGTTGAACCCTAGTAGTTCTTATAGCATATGATTTATACAAGGTGTCTATATTTTTTGCGATAATGAGAGATTTATTATCTTGGATTTCTATTTTTATTTGTAATAAGTGATTCCTTTTAGGATGAAACCCATGTAATGCTCTCCATTCTCTTGATGTGTAGTCAGAGAATCATTCATCTTATGATAATGGAGAAAAACTCCATCATTATTTACAATTCCCTATGTGGTCTTAGAGTTACCCCTATTCCATTGAATATACCATTAAAATATGAAAAGAACTCATGAATATAATCATAGATGTTTTTCATTCATGGTGTGAATGTAATGTAGTCCCTAATTTCTTTGGAATCAAGAGTGAATAATTGTGAGAAATTATCTGTTTTTTTTTGAGTTCCAGATCCTTTCCATCTATTGGAGGAAACAATATTCAAGTGGAAAACCATTGTATTAACTACTTTAGACCACCATGATCTATGGGTTTTCTCTTTATTTCATAGAATTTCCTTATAATTTTTTATTAATACCAATGGAGTAATATGATTGGAAAATCAAAGTGCCTTTTAATAATCTCAATGTGGTTCTTACGTTTTAATTTTTCTTCTTCTTTAAAATATTTACACTTTTTAAAGAGGGTAATTTTATTTTCTATATTTCAGTGTCTTATTTGTAAAATATATTATATCTTATATGATATATATTATGTAAAATAGTGAGAAACAATAATTTCCCAATTTTCTACCTCTAAGAAATATCTTATGTATTCACGTAAGGTTTTTTACTTGTCCACATTTCTAGAATAGACTCATAAATATATATTACAAATTATCGATCTAACATTTCATATCATAGTGAGTTCCATTCCATTTATATATTTCTATTTGTGATTTAAATATATTACATATTTATATATGGTTTTTTCTTTTCAAGTATTTCTTATATGCTATGGAAAATTTCTTTGATATGAATTATATTCTATGTACCAATGTATGAATTTTTTCTTTTCCAATTTTAGTATGATATTCAGTGTAAAACATAAATCTTATTCACAATTTATAAAGTATGAAATCCTCAGCTTCTAGGTTTTTAGACTTCATGAACCTTTAGTCCCCTCAAAATAAAATTTTATAGATATAGTAAAGTTATCGTCTTCACACACCTTCCCTGATTATATCGTACAACAATAACATGAAAATTCATATTAATTTTAATTCCGAACTCATATGGTGACTTATAGATAGTTTATTATGAAATAAATTATATAAGATCTTCAACACATCTATATTTTAAATGCATACATTCTGGATATTAATTGTCTTCATTCAAACTTCATCTATCATGATTGTATCTTCTGAATGTTAGCATCCAAATATCCTTTTGTATATTAGATTTCAAAAAATAAACACTCAAAATATTAATACAATGATTAACCATGGTTATTTTCATGAAAAACAGAATCCTTAATGAATTATAAAACAAGGATGTATTCTCAATCATCCAACTTAATTTTTTATAATTTAATCAAAAATCTTCTATATCTCCAATAAGCATATTTTTAACATGAAAAGAAAATTATTGTTAATTATTATTACATATTAAATCTATGGTAGTAATTTATACCCATTAAGATCATATCTATAGTCATTATATGTATGATGTGTGAGTACTCTCAAATTCCTATGTCAATAAATTCTTCATTAAGATCATATGAATGAATATCCAAAATCATGTATAATGTTTGAAAGGTTATTCCAAGCTATATCTGACATTTCAAAATTTTAATTCATTGGAATATTATTTTACAATTGAAAAATTATTTATAGTCAACATACTCATTAGTAATAAATAAAATCATTTAAATCCACTGTGATCTTTAGGCTTAACTAGTTCTTGATTATCAAGATATATTAATGTTTAGGAGGAAATAGGTACATCCTTGTGTGATCCTATAATATTACTACTATAGTTTTTATATTATCTTTCTTCTAAATATAAATTTATCTCTATTTAACCATTTTATTTTTAAGAAAATAGATCAATGATGATGAAAATTTTGTGGGTAGGGATCCCATAAATGATAACCCTTCACACCATCAATGTACCATAGGCTGAAACATTTCCCAGATACCAAATCCAATTTTTTCCTTTTATGTTAACTAGATAATTCATAAATAGGAATTCCAAATGTTTATAAAAAACAATAGTTATTAGTTTTACTATTCCACATATCCATCCACATTATTATATCTACAACCACTGAATAAGATCAATTGATAACATAATATTTGGCCTTTAAAACTTATACACAAAATGAATTATAATATCCTAATGTTTTTAACATCACCATTTTTTTATAATGGGGTTCTTTTAATTAAATAAACCACTATATAATGATTAGAATTATATAAAACCATAATATATCTATTGATGAATTCTCATTAATAAAAGATATGAAACGTCATGCTTATATATTCTATATCGTTTTTAATTGAAAAACACTTGACCTTCTTTCCAAATTCATGATCATTATATACTTTTAATGATTTTATGAATTAAAATATATTCACTTTCCGATTGATTGGTACAAAACATATCCTGGAATAAAAATCATTAATTGATACTAAGTAACTCGCTTGTCTCAAGATATAACTATTTCTTTATAAAAATCAAAATGGATAAAATCTAAGATCTCATGGATCCAATCATGATGTTGTGGACTTCAACATCTATAGATTATTAAAAACATGGAACTCATAAGGTGATAAAATATCTTATTTAATAATAAGAAATAAGTTATAATAAACAATAATCTTAAATATTTTTCTAAAATATAGCCAAATTTTTGATACTGAGCAATACCATTAAATTTGTGATGGTAGATTATGAAACTGATACCTCTACCTCATAGTAAATTTCACCAATAATCATATATATATATTAATTGAGATCTTCTACAACTCCACCTAAAAAATTTAACCCTTCATAATATTTATCATCTTTTTCTTGGTGTGAGTCTTTTATCTAATATTGTAAAATTATCCCAATGAAATGAATTTTTTAGTAGACACCTCACATGGCTTACTCATTTAGTGGTTTATACCATTCTATTGTGCATAGTTAGTTTTATGGAACCAAATTCACCAATATTTATGGTGTAATAATTACCCATATACAGAATATATTTTAATAGAGGTGCATTATTATCAAACCATTCAATTCATAAATATATATGACATATTTCATATAAGTCCATTATCCATGAATTATTCAAGTGTTTCTTATAATGTATATGAATATACAGTAATGAATAATAAAATTTTATTATAATTTATACATTAAAAAGATAGATAAGATTTTATTATGCCCACAATAAATAAAAATGAATAATAGAAAAATAAATAAATAAT
Organism: Viscum album; assembly: GCA_963277665.1. Classification (NCBI taxonomy): domain Eukaryota; kingdom Viridiplantae; phylum Streptophyta; class Magnoliopsida; order Santalales; family Viscaceae; genus Viscum; species Viscum album. Next base: position 1,265,040,180 of record OY728157.1, on the reverse strand, counting down.
AAAGTACAATATAGATGTCATCTTTTAACACCCTGAGATTTTGTGATTTTTTTTGAAAAAAACATAATATTATTTATATTTTTAACTAAAAACAATACAGATTTTAGTTTTCATTATAGGAAACCCTGAGTTTGTCATGCGTTACCTAAAAAACCATGTTGTGCCTATGCTACAGGCAATATTGGCTTTTCTTGTGTTACACACAACATTGAGTTTTAACAAAACCATGATATATTATTAATATAGTCATTTAAACACGACCATTGTAACCTAGAAATTAAACTAAGAGATAAGAATAGTAATTAATACTTTTAAAATTTTAATTATAATGGTTTTATATAAATTAAATATATTGATTAAAATGAAATTAATTTTTGGTAATGTCTTTATATGTTTTGAAAATACTATTTTTTAAAAACCCCATTTTATGGAAATATTTTGACCATATCTTTTATCATATTTTAGATGGACCATTAATGGTGTCTTATTATTTAAAATATTTTGTTCTTTAATGTACTTTAATCTTTAAATTCAATGTTTGAGCCTTGGTGGCTGAGTCATGTTCGGATATAAAGAACATTTTTTTGGGGAAAATGAAATAAAGTCTAGAGATGTTTGTTTGATTGAGTTAATGGAGTCTGGATAAGTGGATCAAGTGTTACCATGGGTTCATGATATGATGATAATCCTTATAGGGGTTTACATTATTTAATAGGTAACAGGGTTGAAAACCCATCTGCAGAATGATTACACATTGTGTACATGGATTGAATGTCATGCAAATAGATGAATCATCAATTATTTTTTTTGAAGAATATTTAATATTCATCCATGATGATAGGTTTTTTGGTGTGTGCAATTATAAATATTTATAGGGCATGCAAATATATTAATTTTCATTCAATTACATTACCTGTAATTTTTATGTTGGATGTGCAGCTGATTTTCCCATTCAACCAAATAAAGCATTCTTTTCTTGAACTGAGGGAACCCCATGTTCTTTTGGAGTTCCAGCATTCATTCTAGATTTCCTGATAATGTATTCGATCACTGGTGAAGGTTTTTTATCCAATTTTTCGTTCTCTCTATGGTTTCTCCAAACCATGCTGTGTAAATCTCTTGCACGTTTGTGTTTTTTATTTCTATATTGACCAGTTTTGAAATATGACAAATATTTAGATCATAGAAACATTCATCCTCATGGGATTTTGACGTTGGAAGAATTTTCTTGATAATTAGTTAAATGAAGGGGTTATAAACATTAACCCTATGGTTTAAAAATTGTCATGTATGTACAATTTCGCAATTATGCTAACATATCTTATTCCGAATAAATTAAATGATGAATTGAAATATTCTAGGGAGTCCATTGGGATCCAATTTGTAATTTACCTTGATTATGTCTACTACTTGGGTGAGAAAAACATTGATTATAAATTAATTGCTTAATTGATTAAAGTGTGATTAGCATGACATGAATTTTTGTGATTGATTAGTATAGATTCACCTTGGTTTTGCTTGTTTATTGAGACAACTGTCATGATTTTGTTTATGACCAACTAATATATGAAATTTGTAAATAATATTTAAATGGTGCTTTTCATAATTCAAACATGAACTATATGATGATATATTGTGATATCATTATTACTAGGACCATTTTTATCATTAAATTCTAATATTATTATATTGGGCTATGCCAAATGATAGACATTATAAAATTGATGTATTGGGCATTTCCCATTTAGTATTATTTAATGCTGATATAGCCGGATTGGCCGAGTTGGTATTATGAAATGTTGATATAGCGGGCTTGGCATAATTGATATGATAAAATGTTTATATTTCAGGATTGTCCTAGTGATACATGACGAAATGATTATATACCAGGTTTGACCTAGGTAACTAGGATTTATACCTTGATAAAAAGGATATGGTTTGTATAGTAATGATACATGCTAATAGATATTCCTACCTAGAGCTAAAGCATGTTAATGTGGTGTTAAGTTAATTGATTTATTAATTAACACACTTGTGAAATTTATTATTGCATACACTTTTTATCAGGCTAGTAATGTTTCAGCATTGTGGTCTTGAACTACTAAGTTTTACACACACCCTATTTGGACTAAAAATCCACACATAATCAGATTACATGGATAAATAATTGGGCAGGGGAAAGTGGCCATACTATTGCTGGTTTTTATTTGATGGGATGAATTTTGTAGATAGAAACAACATGGTGTTTAGGATAGAAGAATTGTAAGTTTTTTGTTGAGTGTTACTGTCCGTTATTTGTATTGTTTCTAGCATGAACATTTTTTACATTCCACCACATCCTTAAAGTATTTTATTTATTTATTGGATTATTCAAGTAGATTTTTAGTTGGTTTTTACTATATCTTATTGTTTCTATTTCTCACTCACATTTATAATATTATTTCTATTATTCGAATAATTTATGTTATATTAAAAAAATGAATCTAAAGGGTATATTCTTCCAACTATACATATCACACCTACACATCTAGTCAGCAACCTCTCTCATAATGGGATGTGAACTTGAGGTCTCATAACCAAATAGTTTCAACCACGTGAGGGTGTGGTGGATCATTATATGTTACAAAGTGGTATCTAAGGACATGATGTTTTTTGCTATTTATAAATATTTATGATACGTATAAAGAAGACTAGTATGTGTTGGACGTTTGTAATGATGTTTTTCATGGGAGCTTCTAACCCATGTTGGAAAAACATTTGAGTGCTCAACTATGATATTTATGTATATACTTTATTCTGGTTTGAGTTAATCTTATCTATCCTTGGGAGATTAACATGTTATGTGATGTTATTGTTAAATGAAGTTACTGGTTATAGAGATTTATATTCATGGCACGATATAGTGCGATATGAGTATGCTTGAATCATAGTAGGCACATATGGATATATTGACAAGAATTTTTCATTATAGGGACATATTTTCTTCTTGTGATATATACTTTTAAATTGAGCTGTGACATGAGGTATATTTTATTTCTAGGAAATTAAATAAATTAACCATTATGTCATGATTAAACACTTATAATTCAACTATAATGAGACCATGATCCAGTAGTTCTCTATTGTTTTCACATATTGAGGTTGAAATTATTATTAAATTCAATGTCTAAAAGAGTGTGTTGGTCTTGTAGAAAAATTGCCTCCCAGTGATTTTTGAGATGAGCATCAAGAGAGTTGAAATCATCACACTTCTAATAAGGTTGAACTAGAAATTTCTATATATCTGGAGAATTAGTTAGATGTTAATACATGTTGAGTTTTCTTAAGGTTCATGTGATCCTTGGAAAGAGAGACTATCCACACCAATTTTTTGATGTATGAGTTGATGATCAAGTTTCTAATACAACATCCACCTCCATTAACTGGGGATGTAGGGCCCTAGGAAGGTGAGTTTTGGATCGATTTGGTCCAAATGATATTTAAGAATCCTGATACACCTGCTGATTTGAGGGTGAAACTTTCTATGTATACTCTTCATGGACTAGCCAGGAAATGGTGGAAAATATTAGAACAGGTTGAAAAAATAGAGTTATATTAGAAAAATATCATAATGAATTTCCTAATAATTTTCTATCGTGATACCATTTGGGATGAGGATGTTTGTGAGTTCATGAACCTGGCGTAATATGGAGTGTTAGTTTTGGACTATGGTGAATGTTTCACCAACCTACAATGCTTCTTACCATCTTTAGTAGCTAATGAGATATTTTGGGTGACAATTTTTCGAAATGGTCTTGAGTACGATATAATGTTACAAGTGAACATGTTCCTCCTAAGAAGTTATTTAGATGTGATAAATCATTAAATCTTTACAAAAGGAAATATGATATAGGCCCCAAGAAACAGACATGTTGTTTCAGCAGGGAAAACTATAACCCATTCTTCTACTAGAAAGAAGGGACACTATGATAGTTTTCAACATTGGAACATTAGAAAGAGTAGTCAGGGTAGTGGGAAGCTATGATAGGACCATTATATACTGTAGTTATATAAGTGTGGGGAGGTGGGACAAAAATTACCTCAATGTCCATACCTGGCATTGGAGTGTCACACTTGAGGAAGACTGTGAAATGTTAAGAGGTTTTTCAAGGGAATGTAGTTGTAGAGTAGTGACATGGGAATATGAATGGTAACAGTGTTTGGGAATTACTTAGATACACATCAGTATATAGGTATCTAGAGTTTCATGAGAAGTTTTGGTCTTGGATAGGGACATGGAACCCCGATGCAGGAATGATTGTACAAGGAAAAGGTTATAGCTTAAGGGAGTAAATCTAGATCCAATGATAAAGGGGATGGTCAACCTCATGTTATAATGACTGATCTTACTATCCTGGATTCAATTCCATCAAATTTCATAGGTATGATAAATGTATGATCTACCCATTCTTGTGTTTTTTTATACAAGATCATCACATTCCATTTTTATCTTTTTATTTTTTAATAATTTTGGCCTTCCTGTGGAAATATTGGAAGGTTATTTGATAATTGATACACCATTAAGAGTGCATTTTTAGATATAAAATGTATAATGTTGTGTTCTATAGATATTAGTTATTACCACTTATTTTGAGAACAATTTGCGATGGAAATTATTGGATTAAAATTTATTATTGGTATTTATTTTTTAGTTATATAAAACGATCACATTAACTTTTACTAGTGGAGAGTAACATTTTTTTCTCTAGAAGGCCTCAACTATTCTCATCATGGTGAGTGGGATATTCCGGATAGTCATGGTGGAAAAATTCAGTATTGATTTGATTGTATCATCGATCAAATAGATGGGTTTTCTCTAGATTATGGCAGAATACAATAGAATTATTTTTCTCTAGTGGTAAACAATTTTAGGATGTTTTCTCTGATGAGTTCTATAGCTTACATCCCAAGAATGAGATCGAGGTGGTGCCATGAGCAGTACTATTTTCCATCACTCATTACAGAATGGAATCAATAGAGCTTCATGAAATGAATGTTTAGTTGTAATATTAGAATATAAGGGTTTCATATATACCAAGTACATCTACAAGGGGTTCTCAAGTTCTATTCCCCAAGAATCCTGATGGGTCTTTTCTTTTATTTGTGAATTTAGGTGATTGGACTAGATAACAATCAAGAACTGCTATCCTCTTCCATGAATTGAGGATATATTAGATCAGCTAAGAGGTTCTAATATCTTTTCCAATATTGATTTGATATCCAGATACCATATGTAACTTCCCAAGTAAGTAATGAATAATAGATACTTTTATCTATGTCTATTAATGATTAAGATAATGTTATAGAGGCTTAATATGAAAATAAATACAATCTTATGCATGGAATACACTAATATTCTTAAAAGATTGTTTTAGTGCCTTTTGATGGAAAACCATTTTTGAATCTATATTTTGACAATTTTATAAAATATGTTTGTCAAAATAAACTTATCCTTTATGATTGGGACATCAAAATTTACTTTGTGTGAATTTTTGGTATTTTTCTGACAATGTCCATTTTTAAATGAATAGTGAAAAATACTGCATTTTACATCAAAACTACTTTTTAATCTAATTTATTTATATGATTAGATTATGTTTTAATTGGTTTTGAAGTGAAATTAGAATATATTTTTACCATTTTATCCAATGGTGGTCATTGGAATCAATTTCACTTTGAAATTAGACTTAAACTGGTGTCAATCTTTTGATACTTATTGTTTTGTAAAAACACGCTATTTGCTCTGGCAGCGGGAATTAATTATTAAATTAATTAATGTGACTTATATGATTTTAATTTTGTAATATAGACTTCATTTTTGAATTCGGAATATCAAATATAGCTTAGGGTGAATTTTTAGTAATTTTCTGAAAAACTTCAATTTTTGATGAATAGTGAAACCACTAAGTGGTAATCAAGCAAACTGATTTTTCAGTTAAATGAAAGTTTACCACTAATGTGTATTGAATTTTGAAAATCCGACATACATGGTTGTCATTAAGAAGTAAAATGTGGTTCAATGAGATTAAAATAATTTTTTTGGTGAATAGTAACTTATTAAGTTCTTAATCGCGATTAGTGGTAATTAGGGTAGTTTAAGGTATAAATAATGCTTTAATAATATGAAATGACCTAGACACATGTCCCAACCTTATTGGTTGTGTCATGGCCGACCAAGACAAGACATGAGTCAACTTGGGGACCCCATGGAGACACTTTGGTTTGGAAATGACATAAATAACTTTTTATTAAATGTTGAAGTAAAAATGACACAAACAAGAGATGTTTTAGAAAAACAATTTTTACATGGAGTTATAAAGATCAGATTTTTTATTATAAATAGTCATTGGAAAGCTAAAAAGATTTCCTACATCATAGTAGTTTTTTTATTATTTTTAAACATTAAATAAATTAAATTATTTATGACATAATAATGATGCAGTGATGACATCATTATTTGACGATTTAAATAAAATGTAAAGATAATATAAAATATATGAACTACACATGTCCAAAACCAATTGGATGAGTGGATTCCTAACCCTTATCACCTTATCCACGAATTATATCAATGTGGAACCTTTTAAAACCGAAACACATTTTCAAATAAAGTAATATTTACTTTCCAAAAGTGCCCCTCCTCTCCTCTTATAAAAGGCCCCCACCTCTACCTCATTTCACACACTACTCAAGTCTTTGGCTCGGCCAAACCCTGCCCATTTACTCTCTCCACATCCCTCTCCTAATCCTAGAGGATTCCATTTGGACAGAATCATTTCAAAGGAAGCCTTTAGGCTCAAATCAAAAGGAGTTACACTTTTAAAGGTAATTCATTCTCTCATGTTCATTTGTTTTATTTTGCTTCTCCAACCCCCTAAACTCTTTTTATTTACTTATTTTGTAACAAAACCAGTATCTTAAATATACTAGGATGTTGTTATAAGATTTATTTGAGCTACACTCTCACACAACTACATCAAATGGTTAAATAACATACGGTTTCCGTGGATGGCGAAATTCTGCCTCCCGAAACGATGATTGTTCAACACTCATTTAACACCTTCAAAGGTGGCCATTATGATGTCACTATTTTTATATATGATATATAATATGTTTATGTTTTCCTTAAGCTTCTGTTTTTTTTCATTTTGGGCATACCTTTATGGTTTCCATTATGGGTAAACACAATATCTTCATTTTAGGAAGTGCGGACTACCGCCCCCTAAAAGTGATTTGATTCGTTAATACCATATGTGGGATGTGTAAAGGATAAAGTTAATGATGTTATATATGTTATTATACTGGAATTATAATATACTCTTATATCATTATGATTCCATTCCAGAAAATATGAAATAGAAATGGAAGTAGCGTTCATGCGTACGTACGGCTTACCGTCTCCATGAACGGTGCATTTCATTTCTTACCTCTAAATGTGATGTAATATTATAAATGAATGTATGTACTGGATATATATGACATATATGATATCTACATCATGAATACCATTCTGGATATAATGAACCTTTGACCAAATTAACAACATGTAAGTGTAAGAAGTCTATTTTTGACTTAAGAACCAAATACCGACAAAATGAACATTATTAACTTAACTGATTACATGATGTTCATAACATGGTATAAAAGGAATAATGAACTTGAAAAAAGATTCATAAGAAAGTAGAAATTAACTCAAGTTTATTATTCAGGAGATTAAAGAACGGTCGGGTCAAGTCGGATACGAGGTATGGGACTTCGTCTCAATCTCCTTTCGTTGAGGCATATTTTATTTTATACACAACTTTCTTTTATACAGTGTATAAACCCCTTTGAATTTTTCGTTTATTCAAAAGGAATCTTTTTTATACGAAGCGTTTAATAAACGAAAAAGGGGAATGTTTTTGTCGTACGTATGCGGCGACAACGACTTCTCCACCGTCCTGACTGTTATTTGAGTTTCGGCTTCCTCTACAAGCCATACCTTCTTTTTAAAAGAAAAATAAATACCATGTTTTACTTTTCTTTTATTTTAGTATTGAAAATGGTTTTCATAATGTTTTTATATCAATGTGTTGTATTGATATCTCGTGATTAAAATGTGGAAATTTTATGTTTCCTTTATACATGTTTTATGTGATATGATTATGTTATGGTTCATGAGCATTATTATGAAGACGGGTGGTTCCGTGATAAACTAAGGGCGGGTAAGCCCGTTATAGCTCTCCAATGCATTGGGTAACGCGAAGAAGTGAAACGTTAAGGTTTCTCCAAAGAGATTTTAGGGAATATACTGTGATGGGTATTCCAAACGTAACCAAGAGGGTTACTCCCTACATAAGAATGTTATGAATGCCTCAAGTTACCTTTATGTCTTATGATTTATATGATTTATTCATGATTTTATGAGGTATGTTAAAGTGCCTATGTTTTATGGGTAAAGTATGATTTCATTCTTTTGTATATATGAACTCATGTATCCTTTCCATGTTTTTTTTATATAACCCATACTGAGTTTTTATGCTCATCCCATGTTTTTGAAATGTTTTTCACATGTCAAGGGAAAGGTACATGATAAGATGATAGAGTCAAGGATGTGTCAAGAAATAATCCATGTTTTATTTTAAATGTGTTTCCATTGATGGGAATTAAGAATACTATCTTTATGTAACCACTTTGTTTATATGTGGAATGTAATGCAAGTTTTATGATCTAATTCTCTAAAACTCTAAACCCGAAAAGATCCTCAATGTGTAATCTTTTAATAACTCAAGATTAAGTAAGGTTTAAGGCTGGGGCCTTATACCATAAGTTAAGGGAGAGACCATTTGACATAGATCTAACCTAATTAAGGAGTAGGTAAGAATTGTGTGTGTTCATAGTGATTCTATTTGGTTTGACTAATTCACTTCTGCTAATTAAGGACTAGATGAATATGGTATTTCATCATTTTCAATACCAGTTGTGGTGGTTTTTGTAAATAAAATCCTTGTGTCCTCCCATTATATATAAAATCATGCCAAACATATTGATTTCATCACATGAATGTTGAGTGAGAATATAGTTTACACAACACTAACCAATGTAGTTTTAGGACTGCTAATGTGAACTTGTTGGTCCATGTAATATATAAAAAAGGAGGGTCCGTGGACATAAATAAAGTTTCCACCACGATATCTTGGAATCATCCTATGAATTTCTTTAATATTTGGATATATATTGTTTTATCATGTTATTATTGGTGCTTTATCCATGATTTCTTGTATTTGGTAGAAGCAATGTCTGGGATGACCAAAAAAGCGGTGAGGTTTTTTTGTTCTAATGATTACAAGAATATATTTGAAGAGATAAAAGGTAGGATAACAATATCACCTATCTTTAATTTACTTGTGATGGGTGGATAATATATTTTTTTTCTATGATTCATCTGTAGTTAGACTTAGAGAAGTTCTGGTGCAGGAGGAACGAGTGGTTTCATATGGATCTAAAAAATTGAGAATGCATAAGAGAAATTATCATATTCATGACATGATGTTTTTAGAAGTGGTAAATTCCTTGATTTGTTAATGGAATTATCTCAAAAGTGAATTATTTGTAGTATACATAGACCACGAGAGCCTCAGGTATATCTTTTCTCTGTGGAATATGAACCTCTGTTTGAGTAGGTGGTTCGAGTATCTATAGTAATATGAATTTGAGTTTTCCTATACACAAGGAAAGGGAAAAATTGTTTACAATGAATTTAGCAAAAATATATAGGTAGAAGAAGCATGGGATTCTTTTGATGAGTTGTGGATACAATTTATTTTTTTAGATATGTGTCTAGATGTTCAAGAGTATTAGAGATAAGTAACACCATATTTTGACACCTAGTATACCTGTTCTTTTGGAATGGATTACTACCAATATGTTTTCTAATAAGGATGGTTTAATTTCTAGAAACATCTTTCATGGTTAGGATATAACATTTAGATGGTATCTTGGATGTGAAAATTATCTTTTTTACCATGGTTGAGTATGAGATTCTATAGGATCATATAAGGAGATGATGAAGGAGTTTTATGCTTCTAGAAATATGGTATATCTTGGCTTGAAAATGATATATCATGATCTTTATATACTGTACTGGTGGTCCGGAAGGAATAAGGAAGTGGCATGATTTATGGAAATAGGTTTCACTTATTAGTAGGTGAATCATAATCATTAGAGGCCGACCATGATTTTGCAGCCTTTACACATTTCAGAGTGGGAATTGGATGATGTCACTGTAGATTTTGTGATGGAAATACTCTAGAAAACCTATAAAAATGACACAATAAGGGTGATTTTGGATCAACTGATGAATTAATATCTGTCTTTACCTATTAGGTAGGCCTTCATAATTGTGGATCTGGGTAGTCTTTACCTGCATGAGGTAGTTCAGTTTCATAGTGTTACAAGGAGTAGCGTTTTAGATAGGGATCCTTTCTTCACATTGTATTTATGTTAGGGTATTTAGACGGACCTTGGATCACAAGTTCTTCTATTTATGAATTATCATCCTCAAACCGATGGTTAATATGATAGGATAATTCAACTTCAGAAGGATGTGTTGTAAGCCTTTTTTTTATTTTAGTGGTTTGTTTAAGAAGCATATTGAACTCGTGGAGTTTTCATATATTTATATCTTCCAGGAATCTTTCTAAATGGATTATTTTCTGGATTTTTATGAAATCTCTTACTGTTTGACTCATTGATGGTTATAGGTAGGTGAGTTAGAACTTGTTGGTATTAGTCTAATAGAGAAGATGTCTAAGCAAGCTTAGTTGATGAGACAACTATTGGTGACCATATAGATTGGGAAGAAATGTTATGTAGACCATCAAAGATGACCTATATAGTTCAATATTGGTTATCATGCTTTCCTTCTTGTGTCACCAAGGATGGATAAACATCATATCATAAAACTAAAAATATTATTGACCGAGGTTTTCATGCTGTTTGAGATAGTGGATAGGGTCAGTCTAGTGGTGTACCATTTCCCTTTTATAGTGTTATAGTTCCATGCACTAGGTGTTCCACATGTCACAACTTTAGATATATCATCCAGACCCTTATCACTTGATAATATTAATAGACATAAATATTAGTGATTATCCAACCTTTGAGGATCATTCGATTCATATTGTGGTCCATAGTAAAAAATATCCTAGGTTTAGGACTATACCATTGGTGTAGAAGCAGTGTCAGTATGGGTGATCTTAGGAGGAGACCTGGGATATGGAGTCTGATATAAAACCATTATGTCCAAAATTGTTCGCTGAGACCCCACAATTATAGTTGTAGTAGATATGAGGAACGCTATTATATGTTGGGTATGTTATTCGATCCCATATTTTTTCAGGTACATCTTTCTTTGAAATGTTCATTGAACCTTGGGGGATGAGTCTTATTCAAATACAAAGAACAATTATTGGGTAAAATTCATAAAAGTCACGATATAAATGTATTTTTAGTTAATGGAGTCTGGATAAGTCACTCCATTGTTAGAAAAAATTCATGGAATGTTGATTAGCCTTAAAGGGGGTTAAACTGGATTAATAATGAAAGGGTCTAAAAGAACACATATATATAATTTAAACATAATTTAAATGGATTCCATATCATGTAAATGTATTAAAAATTTTGTAATGGTCATGTGATTTTTGGATACATAGATGAAGAGATGGGTTTTTAGCGTACCCAATTGAAAAAAATTACACAACATGTAACTGTATTACTTTCCGTTTAATTACCCAACCTACTATTTTTTAATTAGAGGGCCATTGATTATGCCATTAACTTATGAATAACCTTCTGTTATTTACCCTAGGGAACCCTCCAAAATATTTTCGAGTGCCAACATCTATTCTGGATGTCTTGATAGCACATTCGATCTGTAGTAAGAGGTTTTGTTATACTTTTCCCCTATCTCTCATGTTTCTCCAACTATTGCGGTGTAAATCTCATGACGCATGAATTGTTGGTTTTTATCATGTTTTGTTTTGATCTAGGATCCTTCTTACGATCATCCACAACTTATTTATTTTGGTAATTTTCCATTAGAATCATTGTTTGATTGTTAGTTAAAGGTAGTGGGTGTAAATATAACCCAATGGTTTGATAATTGTCAAGTATGTGTAGAATTGAAATTGCACCAACATATCATCCGCCTAATATATTCAATTATTAATTAATTTATTTAGTGGAGTCCCTTTTGATCCAATTGCTTACTATCTTAACTTGTGGATGCTATATAGGTGAGTGAACCCTTAAATATAGATTAATTTTGTAATGGATTAATGTGTGATTAGCGTAACATGAATTGTGGGTGATTTCTGAGTATATATTCACCTTGGTTTTTCTTGTTTACTATTATAACTGGAGTATTATTGGTTATGAAAAAATTTATATAAAATTTATATATAATAGTTAATTGGTAATTTTCATAATTTACCATTGAACCATTTGATGTGATATTATGATATCATTATTTCAATAACATGCATTACGATTTAATTATAAAATGTTTATATAGATATATTAACAATGAGACATGATATAATGTTGATATAGTGGGATTACCCTAGTTGGTATGGTGTAATTGTGGAGACCCGAATCTTGACGTATATGAACATTACATTACTTTTGCGGAATACTTAGTACATAAAAAAAATACACACACAAGGATCGTAATAGTTTAGTGTCTTTGGAAACTCGGAACGTAATCTTCTAATCGTGGTGAAAGATCTCCAATATCTCCCATAAAGATCTTCCCTTTTTTTACCTAAAACATTTTTTTATATCCTGGGGAAAAGAAAACATAAAAGGGTGAGCTCAAATGCTCAGTAAGGGTAAACAAAAGAAATATAAATCTAATCGTATACACAAGCACATAACTTTTGGAAATCTTAACCTGCAAAAGAGATCATAATTTCATAACATGGGATAAATCATGGAAGTGAAATGTAATCACAATAATCATAACTTAAAACATGAAACATTGTGGCATACACACATAATCATAGAGAATAATTTCTTGTTATTCAAGACTCATTGCCAAGACAATCTTAGTGGACAAAGTCCCTTTCTGAACCGAGTCACCCTCGTTTCAGTCCTGTTTCACTGAACCAGTATAACCTACCGTTCCAGCCCTGTCTATCTCATGAGATATAAAATCTTTAACCAATGCATTGGAGGGAGATATAGGTCCCACCCATCTCATAATGATACCATTCATATGTGTGCCACAAAATCATAAACCATACATCATTGCATAACCCATGTAATACAAATTGGAATCTTAAACATCATGACATCATAAAACAATTCGTATAAGATAAAGGAATTCATAAAAATAATTCCAACACAAAATAATCAAATCAATGTAATAATAGGGATAAAAACAGAACTATTTATTATCTTAGATGGAAAATAATTTTGATAAAACACTTGAACTTCATTCTTGAAGAAAATATCCTTTCTACTTAAAAACCATTTTTCCTTTCTTAACATGTCATACAATTTTAAACTAAAGGATGTTGATTAAAAATAAACTTGAAAACTTTTAAAGGATGCTTCTTGGAAATAATGTTTTAAAAATCCATTCATGCCGTATAATTTAAAAAAAACATTCTTCGTACTTTTGTCGGAAAAGTCAAAAAGTACCTCGTACGAAAAATGACAAAAGATTCCTTTCATATCTTTTACTAAAAACTCACCGAAGGGTAAAATTGGATATAAACTATCGTAGAAGGATGGAAATAATATTACATATTGAGGGAACATTGATGTGGATGATAAAATACACCCCAGTAATTACCAAAGTAAAAACAATCTCGGATAAAAGTGAGATTGTGATATTTCCCTTACCTTAGGTCCGATTTGCTTCGTATGTGTCCGAACCTCCTGTATAATGATTTAAATAATGTCATTGACTTATTACAGAATCATATTCATTGTTATGATATCATATATGGTTCACTTATGACTTTATATTACCCGTTCTTTTGTAAATTCCATGTTAAAGAAGCGTTTTGGGTACAATCCTTTCATTTATCATAGGTGTTTTGACTTGTTGTTCTTGACATTATTATTACATATATCATGATTTACTTACTTAAAAAATATAAAATATGATTTATATATCATATATATTCAGTATATATATATATATATAATAGATAGATAAATGAAATGAAAAACACCGTTCATGGAGATGGTAGTCCGTATGTACACATGAACGCTGTTTTCCTTTCCTTATTGTATTGAATGGAAGTAAGTAGATGACATACATATATATATATATATATACATAAATCCAGTAGCTTTATAATGTCATATATTTCATTATTATTTCTTATATATACTTTATAATCATTCTTAAATGGTTAACATGGAGAATGAATCTCACCGCGTCGTGGAGACGGTAGTCCGTACGTACGCACGAGCGATGATATCATTTCCATAAATATTGAATTGAATTGGAGTGGATTATACAATATATCAGAATCAATATGATGTTTTAATAACTATGTATAGTTATTCATTACACCATTATACCCATCCATGTAAGGTGGTGGTGGAAAATAGATTACACCACGGCGTGGAGACGGTATTCCGTACGTACGCACGCGCGGTGATTTCTTTTTCCGTAGGATGGATAGATAGTGAAATAGGGTTGTTTCATAATTATATTAACATATCAGTATATTAGTGATACTGATGTTATTACTTCATAATGAAACAACCTAAGAAGAAGAAGTGGAAGAAGAAATAAAGATGAATGAATTGGTAACGGTAATTACATCTTCTTTGAAGCGCCTCTTTGAGACCTCTTCTTAGGGCACTAAAATTGGTCTTTGAGGAAGACCAGAACCTCTAGGATGTTTCTAGGGAAGTGGAGATGAAATTTTGGAAGGGTTTGGCCGAGCATGAAGGCTCAAAGTTGTGTGAGGAAGAGAGGGAGGAGGTGCCCTTTTATAAGGGAGGAGAGGGGCACCTTTGAAATAACTAAAAATATTATTTTATTATAAAGTCATGTTCGGTTTTAAATAGCTCAAAATTGATTTATTTGGAGGCTAAGGTGGGGATGGGTCGAAATCCTCTCATCCAATATAATTTAGACAAGTTTAGGTTCCTATTTTAACCTTATCATTTAGATTTAACTCTAAGTTAAATAATTTATCTTTTACCGTGACTTTCTGTTTTCTTACACTATATGGTTAATACACTTACTATAACATGCCAACGAACCCCAAGTTGTTTATTATTAATATATATATCCTTATCTAAGTCATTTGGTCGAACATTAGATTTATAGGAATAAAATAACAATTAATAATATAATAATTGATTTAAAAACTATTTTGTGTCAATTTTGACACTATTTGATATATGATTTTTGTGAAAGTCATAACAGAATTATATGTTCTAACGAAGTTGATTAAATAAACACTAATATATCATAGTAACCTATAAAATTAGTGGAATTCATAAAAAGTCCAAATTACATTTATTTGATCATTCATAACATCAATTATGTTAACATTTCCTTAAAAGGGTAATTACTGCATTATCGTTGTGTCATAAATAAATTAATTTATTTAATGTCTAAAAATTATAAATCAAATAGAATTATGTAGGAAATCTTTTTATCATTCTAATGAATATTTATAGTCGAATTTATCTTATGTATAACCCCATATTAAAAATGTTTTAATTATTAAACTTTGATTTTAACTATTTTAACTATTCATTAAATAAAATAATATTAAATGTCATAATCTAATCCAAGTGGACCTAAATGGTCATATTATATTCATAAGGTTGTTTTTGGTCGAATTACACTTATCCAATAGAATTAGGACATCTGTTAGGGTAATAGTAATATCATATTTACCCTTAGTTACCCTATTTACTATTAACCGTGGTAAAAAAAGGTAAAAAGTTACTATTCACCAAAAATTATTTTCATCTCATTGAACCAGATTTTAGTCCTTGATATTAACCGTTTCTGTCGGATTTTCAAAATTCCATTCACAGAAGCGGTAAAAATAAGTTTTATGCAAAATTCAGTTTTTAACCTACCACTTAGTGGTTTCACTATTCATCAAAAATTGAATGTTTTCAGAAAAATGCCAAAAATTAGGCCTAAGCTATATTTGATATTATGAACTCAAAAATGATTTCTATTTTACCAAATTCAAAACATATCGGTTGCATTAATTAATTTAAAAATTAATTCCCGTCGTCTAAACAAAAGGTGTGTTTTTAAGAGATAATAACTATCAAAAGATTGACACTTGTTTATAACTGGTTTAAATGTGAAATTACATCCAATGACCAAAATTTTATTGAATTGTAAAAATATATTCTAAATATACTTTAAAACCACTCAAATTAAAAATTTATCACTATTAGTTATTTTGATTGAAAAAGTTGTTTTTAATTAAAATTTAGTAATTTTCACTATTCATCAAAATATGAAAGTTATCTGAAAATCACCAAAATTTCACCCTAAGCTAATTTCGATATTCCAAATCCAAAAATGAAGTCCATTTTAAAAAATAAAAATTACAAAATTTCAAAAAGTGGTTATTACTATTCATAACGTCTAGTTTTAATAATATTTTAATAGCATATCATTGTTTAGCGAAACTTGGTGTTGCTTACAACACACGCTATCATGGAAGGTAGCGATTGCGTGTAATTAAAGCCAGGTCAGGGATGTGTGTTGTGAAAGATCCTTTTGGTGTAGCGTATAACACAAGACATTAATGAAATTAAAAAGAATATTTTTCATAAAATCTCAGGGTGTTACATTCTACCCCCCTTAAAATGAATTTCGCCCTCGAAATTCGTCGGGGTTATAAATGGTTTACTATTAGAAAGTTTCTTTAATCGAAACCCACATCGTAAAAAGGAATACCAAAACCAATCTTTAAAAACAAAAGTATGAAACGTAACGGTTACCCAAATAAACTAATCACTGGGTTTCCACAGAGGTGAAAATATAGATATGGAAGAGAAATCTAACCATCATGTTCTGATGGAGAGTGGTAGAGAACATGGCTATGGAAAAGCTAGCAATAACAAATCCATAAATTTGTGACGATCTAAGGTACCATCTGATTAATCAGATATAAGAGCACTAGGACAACATTTTTGGTTTTCAAGATCATTTCCCTAAAGTTGATGAAATTGGAATTAGAAGAAATACTTTCGTGATTTTGGTATAGTCTCACTATTTGTCGTTCTTTGGACAATTTATACTTCATCTCTTAAAGAAATGAAGTTGAATTTGTCTTTCGTGATGTGTTAACAGATCATGTGATAGAATGATGGGTCATTCCATCTGTCTCAAAAGGTTAGAAAAGTTATCAAAAAATACATAAGTCCATCTATAGTGAGATTAATGATATATGGTTCCTAAAATGAACTTATACTTCATATATCATACTGCTTAATATAATAAAACTAGTTTCTACTAAACAGGGACTTCCTGTAGGCCAGTGGTAGGCGATAAAGGCCAGTGGCACTTCAGTTGTGGGTTCGATTCCCACATCCTTGTCCGACGCGACGGGCTGTCGCCCGTCCCGCAGGTTGTCCTTTTTCTAAAACTACATTACTATAACATCCCATTAATAATATCGAAAATCTTCTATCCTTAAACAATACTAACTTATGTCCAACATAATCCATTCTAATCTTTAGACTTATCCATAATATTGTAGTCCACTCTCATAATATAATGAAAATGATTACCAGATATTTAATACCATCGTTGATCCCCATATATCATAAGATATGTCTTGTTGGTCAAATTCCAAACATTTGAAGGCCTTAATCATGTATTCTCTTGAAAAAATGAATACCTATTAAACCTTAGTGAAAATCATGAATGCTGTCAAAAGTTAACTCTTACCACATACCAAAATCCAAAAATTCTATATACTCAAACCATGATATAACCTTCTCCTTATATCAGTCATGAGCTCATTAATACTATCAAACATTTAATTTTCTCCTTATCCCTTCATTATGCGCATATCATCTTCATTACAAAAATATCTGAATAACCTTTCATGGATACTGGTAGCATTAATCACACACTTTCAAAACTCATGGAAAGACAACAATGTAACAATACTTATATGTCTCTTTATTCCATAGTACCATGAGATTCTTTATACAACATTACACTTGATAAACATGTAATCATTCCACTACCTTCTTAAACCATTGACCGAGCTTCAACAATTCTTTCATCTCACATATCATTTGTAGTCTCTTCATCATCATCAACATAAATACTACCCATACGACCATACTGATTCTCTTCATGAGACTTTCCCTTGGGGAATTGGTTTGCATAATGCTCGTACATTCCACATTGAAAACATTTAACCATTGTTGATGTCGTAGCAATACCATTATCCTCATCCCTGGTGTTAACTGAACCTTTTCATTTGCACTTACTGGCTTTGTGTCCTACTTTTCGACACCCAAAGCATCTTCTAGTTCCTTTGAAACATTCTCCTTGAAGCCTCTTCCCACATGATTTAAATTGTGGAAATTGAACTTTCTTTCCTCTATGATCATCATGAACTCCATCTTTCTCTTATTAGCCGAGTCCGGAAACTTACCAAATTTTACTTTATTGATCATATTATGAGATTGCTGATTCAGCATAATAATGATGTTTGGACTTCCAAATCCCATTTCATTTGGTTGCTCATGAAGAATATCATTCCATTTTCCATCATATCCTCCATTATCGTGAATCATCTTGTTTCCAGCCATTTTCTAAAACCCGAAAAGAATAGTGTGAGAGGCAAAAATCATGCTAGGGAAAACAACATTATAAAGGGGGAGTATCCTAAATATCTAACTTCTTAGGGTAAATTCTAAGATCGTTACCGTAGTTATAGGACTTTATCCTATACGTATACTTATCCTTAGGGACATCCCTAGACAAACCTTATAAATATCTCTAGGGATCTCACTAAAGTTCTCACATCCTAGTTTTCAAAGGTTGACTAAACCTTTCCTCTGATACCAACTGTAGAGACCCGAAGCTTGACGTACATAAACATTACATTACTTTTGCGGAATACTTAGTACATAACAAAAAATACACACTCAAGGATCGTAATAGTTTAGTGTCATTGGAAACTCGGAACGTAATTATCTAATCGTGGTGAAAGATCTCCAATATCTCCCATAAAGATCTTCCTTTTTTTTTACCTAAAACCTTTCTTTATATCCTAGGGAAAAGAAAACATAAAAGGGTGATCTCAAATGCTCAGTAAGGGTAAACAAAAGATATATAAATCTCATCATATACACAAGCACATAACTTTTGGAAATCTTAACCTGCAAAAGAGATCATAATTTCATAACATGGGATAAATCATGGAAGTGAAATGTAATCACAATAATCATAACATAAAACATGAAACTTTGTGGCATACACACATAATCATAGAGAATCATTTCTTGTTAGTCAAGACTCATTTCCAAGACTATCTTAGTGGACAAAGTCCCTTTCTGAACCGAGTCACCCTCGTTTCAGTCCTATTTCACTGAACCAGTATAACCTACCGTTCCAGCCATTTCTATCTCATGAGATATAAAATCTTTACCCAATGCATTGGAGGGAGATATAGGTCCCACCCATCTCATAATGATACCATTCTTATGTGTGCCACAAAATCATAAACCATACATCATTGCATAACCCATGTAATACAAATGGGAATCTTAAACATCATGACATCATAAAACAATTCATATAAGATAAAGGAATTCATAAAAATAATTCCATCACAACATAATCAAATCAATGTAATAATAGGGATAAAAATAGAACTATTTATTATCTTAGATGGAAAATAATTTTGATAAAACACTTGAAATTCATTCTTGAGGAAAATATCCTTTCTACTTAAAAAACATTTTTCCTTTCTTAACATGTCATACAATTTTAAACTAAAAGAAGTTGATTAAAAATAAACTTGAAAACATTTAAAGGAAGATTCTTGGAAATAATGATTTAAAAATCCATTCATGCCGTATAAGTTAAAAAAACATTCTTCGTACTTTTGTCGGAAAAGTCAAAAAGTACCTCGTACGAAAAACGACAAAAGATTCCTTTCATATCTTTTACTAAAAACTCACCGAAGGGTAAAATTTGATATAAAATATTGTAGAAGGATGGAAATAATATTACATATTGAGGGAACATGGATGTGGATGATAAAATACACCCCAGTAATTACCAAAGTAAAAACAATCTCGGATAAAAGTGAGATTGTGATATTTCCCTTACCTTAGGTCCAATTTGCTTCGTATGTGTCCGAAACTCCTGTATAATGATTTAAATAATGTCATTGAATTATTACAGAATCATATTCATTTTTATGATATCATATATTGTTCACTTATGACTTTATATTACCCGTTCTTTTGTAAATTCCATGTTAAAGAAGCGTTTTGGGTAAAATCGTTTCATTTATCGTAGGTGTTTTGACTTGTTGTTCTTGACATTATTATTACTTATATCATGATTTAATTACTTCCATAATATAAAATATTATTTATATATCATATATATTCAGTATATATATATAATAGATAGATAAATGAAATGAAAAACACCGTTCATGGAGATGGTAGTCCGTACGTACGCATGAACGCTGGTTTCCTTTCCTTATTGTCTTGAATGGAAGTAAGTAGATGACATACATATATATATATATATATACATAAATCCAGTAGCTTTATAATGTCATATATTTCATTATTATTTCTTATATATACTTTATAATCATTCTTAAATGGTTAACATGGAGAATGAATCTCATCGCGTCGTGGAGACGGTAGTCCGTACGTACGCACGAGCGATGATATCATTTCCATAAATATTGAATTGAATTGGAGTGGATTATACAATATATCATAATAAATATGATGTTGTAATAACTATGTATAGTTATTCTTTACACCATTATACCCATCCATGTAAGGTGGTGGTGGAAAATAGATTACACCACGGCGTGGAGACGGTATTCCGTACGTACGCACGCGCGGTGATTTCTTTTTCCGTAGGATGGATAGATAGTGAAATAGGGTTGTTTCATACTTATAATAACATATCAGTATATTAGTGATACTGATGTTATTACTTCATAATGAAACAACCTAAGAAGAAGAAGTGGAAGAAGAAATAAAGATGAAAGAATTGGTAACGGTAATTACCTCTTCTTTGAAGCGCCTCTTTGAGACCTCCTCTTAGGGAACTAAAATTGGTCTTTGAGGAAGACCAGGACCTCTAGGATGTTTCTAGGGAAGTGGAGAATAGATTTTGTTAGGGGTTGGACGAGATTGAAGGCTCAATGTTGTGTGAGGAAGAGAGGGAGGAGGTGCCCTTTTATAAGGGAGGAGAGGGGCACCTTTGGAATAACTAAAAATATTATTTTATTATAAAGTCAAGTTTGGTTTTAAATAGCTCCAAATTGATTTATTTCGAGGCTAAGGTGGGTATGGGTCGAAATCCTCTCATCCAATAGAATTTAGACAAGTTTAGTTTCCTATTTTAACCTTATCATTTAGATTTAACTCTAAGTTAAATAATTTAACTTTTACCATGACTTTTTGTTTTCTTACACTATATGGTTAATACACTTACTATAACATGCCAAACGAACCCCAAGTTGTTTATTATTAATATATATATCTTTATATATGTCATTTGGCCGAACCTTAGATTTTTAGCAATAAAATAACAATTAATAATATAATATTTGATTTAAAAACTATTTTGTGTCAATTTTGACACTATTTGATATATGATTTTTGTGAAAGTCATAACAGAATTATATGTTCCAAAAAAGTTGATTAAATAAACACTAATATATCATAGTAACCTATTAAATTAGTGGCATTCATAAAAAGTCTCAAATTACATTTATTTGAGCATTTATAACATCAATTATGTTAACATTTCCTTAAAAGGGTAATTACTGCATCATTGTTGTGTCATAAATAAATTAATTTATTTAATGTCTAAAAATTATAAATAAAATATCATTATGTAGGAAATCTTTTTATATTTCTAATGATTATTTATAGTCGAATTTAGCTTATGTATAACCCCATATTAAAAATGTTTTAATCATTAAACATTGATTTTAACTATTTTAACTATTCATTAAATAAAATAATATTAAATGTCATAATCTAATCCAAGTGGACCTAAATGGTCATATTATATTCATAAGGTTGTTTTTGGTCAAATTATACTTATCCAATAGAATTAGGACATGTGTTAGGGTAATAGTAATATCATATTTACCCTTAGTTACCCTATTTACTATTAACCGTGGTAAAAAAAGGTAAAAAGTTACTATTCACCAAAAATTATTTTCATCTCATTGAACCAGATTTTAGTCCTTGATATTAACCGTGTTTGTCGGATTTTCAAAATTCCATTCACAGAAGCGGTAAAATTAGGTTTTATGCAAAATTCAGTTTTTAACCTACCACTTAGTGGTTTCACTATTCATCAAAAATTGAAAGTTTTCAGAAAAATACCAAAAATTAGGCCTAAGATATATTTGATATTATGAACTCAAAAATGATTTCTATTTTACCAAATTCAAAACATATCAGTTGCATTAATTAATTTAAAAATTAATTCCCGTTGTCTAAACAAAAGGCGTGTTTTTAAGAGATAATAACTATCAAAAGATTGACACTTGTTTATAACTGGTTTAAATGTGAAATTACATCCAATGACCAACATTTGATTGAATTGTAAAAATATATTCTAAATATACTTTAAAACCACTCAAATTAATAATTTAT
The DNA here is from genome assembly GCA_963277665.1 of Viscum album. Taxonomy (NCBI): domain Eukaryota; kingdom Viridiplantae; phylum Streptophyta; class Magnoliopsida; order Santalales; family Viscaceae; genus Viscum; species Viscum album. The sequence goes on along the minus strand of OY728157.1, from coordinate 1,265,017,257 downwards.
CACTATTAATTATTTTGATTGAAAAAGTTGTTTTTAATTAAAATTTAGTAATTTTCACTATTCATCAAAATATGAAAGTTATCCGAAAATCACCAAAATTTCACCCTAAGCTAATTTCGATATTCCAAATCCAAAAATGAAGTCCATTTTGAAATATAGAAATTAAAAAATTTCAAAAAGTGGTTATTACTATTCATAATGTCTAGTTTAAATAATATTTTAATAGCATATCGTTGTTTAGCGAAACTTGGTGTTTCGTACAACACACACTATCGTGGAAGGTCGCGATTGCGTGTAATTCAAGCCAGGTCAGAGATGTGTGTTGTGAAAGATCCTTTTGGTGTAGCGTATAACACAAGACATTAATGAAATTAAAAATAATATTTTTCATAAAATCTCAGGGTGTTTCAGTAATGCTGATATAGTGGGTTTGGACCAATTGGCATGGTGAAATACTGATGTAGCACACCTGATCAAGGTTATACACTGAAATTATTATATAACTTGATATTCCAACTGACACATTCTGAAATGATTATATAGAGGGTTTGACCTTGATGAATTTCATTTATACCAATGTTATAAGGTTATGGTTTTCATGGTCGTCATACATGCTTAGAGATATTCAAACATGGAGCCGAAGGAGTTTGATATTGTATTAAGTTAATTTTTTATTTAATTAATTCCCTTGTTTATTGCGTTATTGCATACAATTACTATGAGTCTAGTTATAATTAGACACAGTGGTATCAAACTACGTAGTTATACTCACACCATATTAGGTCCCCTGATTCACGCCCAATAATATTACAAGGATGTGGGATTGGACAATAGAAAATGGGGTTACTGTTGATTTTTTTATTGATTAATGGGTTGGGGTTTGAATATGGGTTAGAAAGGGTGTATGAGTCCAAATACTTTTGATTCTTTTTTTGAGTCATCTAGTCTTTTATTGTTATTTTTTGTAGGATTATGATTAGTTACATTCTTTCATTACATTATATTTATCCTTTATTATTTATTGGACTATTTTACTTCATTATTAGTTGGTGTCAACTGTATCTTTTTGTTTATACTTATTCTGCACTCTAATATTTATTATTATGGTTATTTGTATATTTCATGTCAGTTTTAAAACATTGAAACTAGGGGGTATAATCTTCCCAAGATACAAGTCACACCTCTTCTACTAGTCAGCAGAATATAGTGTATGAGGATGCATGATTGAGGTATCATAACCAACCTAGTTCAACCACGTGAGAGAGTTCCAGATAAGGGGATGTTAATTGGTACATGAAAAAAACATTTCTGTAATTATTCTTTACAAAAATATTAGAAATGTGCTACTCATCTCACATATAAAAATAAACCCTTTATTATCCAATATTAAAAAATTAAAATACATTAATTAATATATGAATTTCCCAAATAAATTTTAAAAATTACCTCCTTTTATCAAAGATTCCTTGTATTTGAGATAAATCCATCGTAGGAATTATTCCGTGGAAAACCTAAGGAGGATACATGATGAATAGGTAACATGTAACAAATGGATTTTTTTTCCACCTCTATAAATTATTTTTATTCTATGGTGATATAATAACCTAAATATCTTCTATATAATACTATGTTTTTATGCTAATGGAATTACCTACAACCATATCCACTTTCACCATATGGGTTATGGACTTATCATTCGTGTGTTGGGAAAACTATCTCCCTTCGAACCGATGTCATTCATTTTTTCATTACCACCGATCACAGTTTGGAATGATGATGGATATATAGTATACATAAGATATTTGTAACATAATTATTCTTTTGAAGTAATTATCTAATGTATATCTTTTTACACTCTATTCCCATTAGAATATGATAACATCGCTCGTATATATAGCAGACTACCGCCTCACAAAGTGATTTGATTTGTTTTCAGTAACTCATTATATGTAAGATAAGAATGATAATTTTTTGTCATATAAATGATGTAATTATGTTAATAATGATATATTAATCATTCTTGAAAGATAAAATATTATTTTCCTCTTACCTTTTCACTCAATAAAATATGATTACAGTGTTTATGTACATATGGACTATCACACTCACGATGTGATGTGAATCTATTTTCATCACCACACCAAATGGATTATATGTATAATTATGTTAAAGGAAATAATATTTTATTTATGATTTTATGATAATTCCTTAAATTTAATATATTACTTACCCCCTTATCATTATAATCATTGAAAAATGAAACTGTTAGTCATGTGTACGTACGACCTGTAACACCCCGAAATTTTATGATAAAAATTATTTTTTAATTTTATTGATGTCTGGTGTTGTGCGCTACACCAACATTAGCGTGTGTTGCCCACAACACCGTATTAGCTTGCAGTATACGCGACCCTATTATTGTCTTGTTTTACACACAATTTAAAGTAATTTTGATAGAATTCAACACTGAATATAGATTTTGCTCAATGAAATATGATTAGATTATTTTATATGCAACACCAAAGTAATCTTTCACGCATCACTGACTTGGCATGCATTACATGCAAAAGCGACCTTCCTCGATGGGTTGCGTCGTACGCAGAACTGGGTTTCACTAAACAACAATATATTATTAATATGAACTAGCATTTATGTATATTATTAACCACATTTTTAATTTCAAAACATTATAATTCATCTTACAGATTTTCTAGAACATGGTATGGGAAAAAAACCAATTTTTCGTATAAAGGATTTATTTTTTAGAAAATGTAGTTTTGCCTCCTTTTGATGACGCAGCCATTTAAAATAGCATTTTTGAAAATTTTTTAAGTTTAATTTTACAAAAAAAACTAATTATTTTGAATCAGGATATACAAATTTACTTTGGATAATTTTTTCATATTTTTATGATAACATTCATATTTTGATGAATAGTCAAAATACACCAAATTTTACTTAAAAGAAACATTTTTCATTGAGATAATGTATATGGTTTCATTATCATATGGAATGGTTTTAAATTATAAATAGAATATATTTTTACTATTTGTTATAATTTATTTTATTATCATTAATTTTAGACTTAATTCATAGGTAATAACATTTCAATCTCTTGCAATGTTTTAAACAAAAACCCATTTCTTCGACAACATGATTACTTTTAAATTAATTATGGAATCTTATATATTTTGAATTTAGAAAAATGGATTCCATATTTGGAATATGGAGGTCCATATTGTGTAAATAGGAAACTTTTATTTTTCAGACATTATGAATAGTAACTATAGTTAATTTTATTTACCACACTTAAATCTAAATCAGGTAATTAAGGGTAAAAATAATATTATAAACTCTTATATTAATATAATTAGATGATTTTATTTCTCCATAAAATATACTTGGGTTTAAATGTTCTATATTGGATCCCATTTAGACGAGGCCTTTAATTTATTTTATTTAAAGGAGAGTGAAATATGTCTCACTCAAACTTTAGTAATTAAATTATTTTTAATATAATGTTAAACAGAATATAAATTCAATTAAAATACTCATTTGAACGTTAAAATGTTTTTCTTTATCATGGTAATTTATTTTTAATTTTAATGAAACGTATAATTAATTTAAGAGCTTATAAATTAACGATGCAGAAATTATTTATTTAGTGAAAAATCATCAATATAGTTTTTTTTTTAAAATAGTAATACCAATAAAAAATCCCAAACACTTGACCAAAACATATTTTAAGAGTATATATACACCATAATAATCCATTTTTGTACTTGTGGACCATTTAGAGCCTTATAAAATAGTTTATGACATTTATATTATATTATTTTAAATTATGTCAATGTGGTATCCTTCATAATTTAATAAACATAAAATTATAAAAGTTGTGTGTTTTAGAAGATAAATTATACTAAAAGTATTATTATGAAATCTATTAGATTTATATTCAAAATAGTATTTTATTTTTAATTTTTATGAACAAATAATTATATTAAATTATTATTCAAAAATGTTGTAGTAATTGTCTTATTAAGAGAAATATCAAATAAATGGTTTTAAAAATATAAAAATAAATGTTATATGAAGTAATTAATGTTCTACACTAATTTTATAGATGAATAAGACATATTACAAATCTATTAAATGTTTTTTTGAATATATATTTTGTGTGTATTATATATAAATTCAAAAAAATGAATAGGGTCAAAATTGACACTATTGATATTTTATAAAAATAACATATTATTAAACTGTTTAAAAATAAAAATAAAATAAAAAAATTTCAAATTAAAATTTATATGGTCTACTATGTCATTATGTATCCAATTATGGACAATTCATGACAAATATGTAATTATTTATAACCATTTAAAACTTTTGAATATTATTACCACAAATAAAATTAAATAGATTAAAAAAGGATAAATCAAAATGATATGGTTTAAAATAAAATCAAAACAAGTATAAATTTTATTGGTTGATGATATTATAAAACTATATCATCTCATATTTGAAGTTGATTCATTTTGGAGGGTTTTAAATGGGCTTGTCTTTTATTTTAAATTAATATTTTGAGGCTTCCAAAAGTGCCCTTCTCCTCTCTTATAAAAGGGAACCTCATCCCTAACATATTCACTCCATTTTGATTTTTCAAACTCGTCAAAAACCTTCCAATTTACTTTATAAACTACCATATAAACATAATAGAGTTCTTGGTCTTCTTCCATGACCAGATTTAGTGCCCTAAGAGGAGGTTTAGAGGACGCATATTGAAGAAGATGTAATATCCTTTACCGAATCTTTCGAACTTATTTCTTCTTCTACATCCCCTATATATGTTGTTTCATTATTAAGTAAGAACTCCAGTATCAATTATACTGTATTTATGTATATATATATGTCATTTAAATTAATAAGGAAACCAAAAAAGCGTTCATGAGTACATCCGACCTACCGTCTCCATGAATGGTTTATTTCATTCCATTTATCGATCGAATATATATATCAATATCGTGAATATATATGAAAAATAAATCATGTTTTACATTTTGGAAGTAATTAATCATGATCTATGTAGTCATATAATTAAATTACAAGTCAAAACCCATACGATAAATGAAAGGATTTTACCCAAAATGTTTCTTTAACAAAGAATTGACCAATGAACGGAAAAATACAAAGTCATAGTGAATAATATATGATATAATAAATATTATTATGGTTCAGTTACAAGTTTATAATATGTTTAAACCCACTATAGATGAGTTTTGGGAACGTATAGATGAGATTGGACCTAAGGTAAGGGATAATTATTCGAATCTTGTTCTTATCTGAGATTGTTTATTCCTAAGTATTTACTGGGGTTATATTTATCAACCATGGGGATGATTTATAAAAAAATATTTGTATAAGGATTTTACTATTCTACCATGTATGTTAAAAGTCATTTTTACCACTTTTTGACTTTTAATATGTGGTATGGAAGGAATATTTCTTTTCATTACCATACGAGGAACTTTTTGACTTTTCCGGGAAAAGTATGAGGATAATGGATTTTTTTCACTTATACAGAGGGAATAGATTTTTATGATTTCATAATGCCTTATTTACATAAAGCGTCCTCTATATTGTTTCTTGATTATTTTTAGCATAATTTTTGGTTTTAAAAATTTCACGTCACTTTTAGAAAAGAAAATGATTTGATGGAAGAACAGATATTTTCCTCAAGAATTCATTACAAGTGTTTTATCAAAACTATTTTCCATATATGATGACATTATTCAATATAGTTAGGATTCAAGTATAATGTCTCTATTATTTACATGGTTTTATATGGATTATGTTATGATGGGATGATGTTTATGAGACCCATTTTATTCATTGGGTTATGATGAATGATTTATGTTTATTTTGTGGCACAAAACAGAATGATTTTATTATGAGATTGGTGGGACCTATATCTCCCTCAAATGCATTGGGTAATGATTTATATCTAATGAGATAGACATGGCTGGAACGAAAAGTCAATTCGGTTCAGTAATACATGGCTGAAATAACAGGTAAACCCGGTTCAGTAATGGACTTTGTCCGCTATGATGGTCTTGCCAGCAATTCTTTGGCTACTATAGAAATCATATAATGTTATTAATGGTTTTCCACAATTACATGTTTTATTCCCATTCTATTTTATAATGATTACTGTTCCTTTGCGATCTATGCCTTACGTATTACCAAGATTTATTTCGCAACTCAATATTTTGATGTTTAAACATTATATTCATGTTGTTAAGTTCAAATGTATATGGATTGTATTATTTTATGCATGATTACCCTTGAAGAGCATTTGAGCTCACCCTTTTTATGTTTTCTTTACCCCAAGATATAAATAATGGTTTTAGGTATGAAAAAAAGGGTAAGATCTCTATGGGATAAGTTGAAGATATTTCACCATGATTAGAAGATTATGTTACGAGTTTCCAAAGAGACTAAACTATTATGGTCGATGGGTGTCTGTTATTTTTATGTATTAAGTATTCCATAAATTTAATGTAATGTACATATACATTAATCTTGGGTCTATACAATTTGTATTAGAGGGAAGGTTTAGTTAACCTTTGGAAACTAGGATGCGAAAAAATTAGTGATATCCCTTGAGACATTTCTATGGTATTTATAGGGATTTCCATAAGGATAAGTTTAAATTATAGGGTACAGTCATAGAATTATGATAATGATCATGAATAACATAGGATTAAACCTAAGATGTTATTGATTGAACATACTCCCCCTTTATTTTTTTATTTTCCTAATATGATTTTTTCATCTCAAACTATTCTTTTTGGGATTTAAATACTGGATGGATTCCAAAGGAACCATGTTAATGATCAATGCACTAGGAAATGTAGTGATTTTACTCTTGAGTAACCAAATATTTTGGGAAATGGAGTGAAAAATCTTATTTTTATACTTACACAAGCTATGAATCATTCTAGGATTTCAAATGAGTAGCGAAGAGAACAATATTCTATTGAGTCCTTTATGAGGCAACGTACACCATATTTCATTTGGTCTTCTGATCCACTTATTGATGAATAATGAATTAGTACCATTGAAAATATATTTTCAATACTTCACTATTCAGAACTTGAAAAATTCATTCTGGTTGTTTTCTATTTAGAAGGTGAAGCAGACCAGTGGTTGACTCTAATTAAGAATACAATGCACCAAGAAGAAATTGAATCCATGGAATGGGATGAGTTCAAGAACATATTTTTCAATAAGTATTTTTCTTGTATTCTTTGAACAAAGATAGAAATGGAGTTCCTTGAGTTTATGAAAAAGGATGATTAATTTGTTAGTATATACGAAGAAAATTTTACAAGGCTTTCGAGGTATGCATTTGAATTTATCATCAAAGATAAAAGTAAAGTTGATCGATTCTTCTGTGGCTTAAAACCAAGAATTTGAAAGGAATTAACTATAAAAGACTTCAGTAGCTATAAAGATATTGTGCGTTCTGATATCAAGGTTGAACTAGAAGTTGGTGTTAAATATCCATCTCATGTTTTTGACATGAAACGAAAGATGGAGTTCAAAAAAAATTCTCAAATCTATGGTGAAAAGAAGAAAAATGTTTTGTTATGATCAAACTGTAGAAATAATCATGGTGGAGATTATATTAAGGGTAATAGAAAATGTTTTAAGGGTGGAAAATAAGGTCATCGATCAGGTGAGCGCCTAAGTAATGGGAAAAAGTTAGGTGATGATGTGAATAGAGAAAAGACTATAGAGAATGAACCACCAGCACTTCAATACTAAAAGTACAGGGAAATGTGGAATTATGTTAACCAATGCCCTAATCCATGGGTTAATGATAATCGACATCAAAAAATCTCTTAAGGTAAAGGACAAAGGGAATTCACATTCCATCACTTTTAGTGATGTTGAATATGAAAACGATGTGGTGAGATGATTAAGTGATTATGTAATGGGATTCAAAAATAGTGTTGTGAAATCTCATTTTTAGTATCGTGGAATTTTGGAATATCTATGTATTGGTTTATTATGGTTTTCAATAATTATATGGTACCAACAACCATGAAAATTGATGGAAATAGTTTTGGAAAGCATATGATATGCACATAACGATGGGATAAGGATAAAATAATAAGTTGGAAATTATTAATGAGCTCAAGAATGATATAAGGACAATGTGATATCTTGATTTGAGTATATAGAATTTTTGTTATTAGTTATCTTTTGATAGCATTCATGTTGTAACTAAGGTTCTATAGTAATTCATGTTTCAAGAATACTTGATTAAGGTATTCACATGTTTTGAATGTGACCAACATGATATTTTTTATGATATATAGGGGATAAATGATGGTATTCACATGATTATTATATGACCTTTCTAGTAATCATTTTCTTTATACTGTGTGTTTGGACAAAATTATTTTGGGCAAGCCTAATGGTTGCAATGGATTAAGTTGGACTTTATATGGTATTTTTTAATGCTAGAACTTTTTATGATATTTTTTCTGGAATGTTACAATGGCGTTTTTCTATAAAAAGGAAAACCCATAGGACAGGCGACAAATCATCACGTTGGAAAAGGCTGTGAGAATAGAACCCACAACCGAAGTGCGGTAGTCCTTTATCAATTACCACTTCCCTACAGATTGACCTTGGTAAGTAGAAATTATTATTATTTGATTAAGTGGTATGATAGATGTAGTATAAGTCCATTTTTGGAACCATATACAATTAAAATCACCATATTTGGACTTATGTATATTTAATAACATTTTCTAAACTTTTTTTTGAGACAGATGGAATAAACCATCATTCTATAAAATGATCTTCTAACAATTCTTGAATGACACATTCATCATTATGTCATTATGATATGAAGTGGAAATTGTTCAAGGAATGACCAACGATGAGATTTTACCAAAATCAAGTATGTATTTATTCTAATTCAAAAATTTTATCTTTAGGGAAATGATCTTGAAAACCAAAAATGTCGTCTTAGTACCCTCATATCCGATGAATCAGATGATACCTTAGATCATCACAAATTTATGGCTTTGTGATTATTGGATTTTTCATAGCCATGTTCTCTACCACTCTCCATCAAAACATGATGGATAGATTTCTCTTCAAAATCCATGTTTTTACCTATGTTATCTTCTGTGGAAACCCAGTGATGAGTTAATTTGGGTAACCCTTACATTTTATATTTTAGTTTTTGAAATTAAGTTTTCATATTCCTTTTTACTATTTGGGTTTCTATGAAAGAAACTCTCATATAGTAAACCATTTATAACCTCGACGAATTTCGAGGGAAAACTTAATTTTAAGGGGGGAAGAATGTAACAATCCAAAATTTTATAAGAAATATTCTTTTAAATTTTATTGTTGTGTTGTGTTGTACGCTACACCAAGATTAGCTTGCACTGAACGCAACACATTATTAACTTGCAGTATACGCAACACTATTATGGGCTTGATTTACACACAATTTCATGTTATTTTGATAGAATTAAACACTAAATATAGATTTTGTTCAATGAAATAACATTATATTATGTTATACGCAGCACCAAAGTAATCCTTCACGCAATATTGACTTGGTTTGCATTACATGGAAAAACGACCTTCCTCGATGGCTTGCGTTGTACTCAATATATAGTTTCACTAAACAGTATTATATTATTATTATAAACTAGCCTTTATGTATATTCTTAACATAATTTTCAATTTTATAACATTATAATTCATCTTACACATTTTCTGGAACATGGTATGAAAACAAAATCAATTTTTTATTTAAAGGAAGTATTTTTAAATAAATATAGTTTTGCCACCTTTTGATGACACACCAATTTTAAATCTAATTTTTGACAAGTATATAAGTTCAATTTGACAAAATAAACTAATTATTTTGAATAAGGATATAAAAATTTAGTTTGGATAAATTTTTCATATTTTTATGATAATTTTCATATTTTGAGGAATAGTAATATACTCTAAATTTTACTTAATAAAAACTTTTTTCATCGAGATAATTTATATAGTTAAATTATTATATTGAATGATTTTAAAGTATAAATATAATATATTTCTAACATTTAATATAATTCATGTTATTATCATTAATTTTACATTGAATTCATAGGTAAAAACATTTCAAATCTTTTGCAATGTTTAAAATAAACCCATTTTTTTGAGAAACATGATTAATTTTAAATTAATTACTGCATTTCATGTGCTTTGAATTTGTAAAAATAGATTCCAAATTTGAAATTAGAATGTCCAAATTTATTAAATAGTTAACATTTATTTTTTATAAATTATGAATAGTAAGTACGGTTAATTTTATTAACCATAGTAAAAGGTAAATCAGGTAATTAAGGGTAAAAATAATATTATAAACAAATATATTAATATAATTAGATGATTATATTTTTCATAAAATATTCTTGGGATGAAATTTCATCTATTGGAACCCACATAGATGAGACCATTAATTTAGTTTATTTAAAGGAAACTAAAATATCTCTCACTCAAACATTAATAACTAATTTGTTTTTAATATAATGATAAATAGAATATAAACTCAATGATAAATACTTATTTTTAAGATAAAATGTTTTTTTATCAAGGAAATTTATTTTTAATTTTTATGAAATATATAATTAACTTAATATCATATACATTAATGATGCATAACTTATTTGTTAAGTGAAAAATAAATAATATAGTTTTTATTAAAAAAATAATACCCTTCAAAAGGCCCAAAAACTTGACCAAAACATATTGGTCGAGAATATCTACACCATAATCATCCAATTGTCAGCTTTTGGTCCATTTGGAGCCTTAAAAAACAGATTATTTCATTTATATTATATTATTTTAAATGATGTCAAATTTGTCACCTACATAATCTAATAAACATAACATTTTAAAAGATGGGTGTTTTAGAAGATAAATTCGACATTAAATATTTTTATGAAATATTTCATATTTATATTCATCATAGTGTTTTATTTTTAATTTTTCTGAAACAAATATATATATATTAAATAATTATAAAAAATGATGTAGTAATTATTTTATTAAGAGAAATATCAAATAAATGGTTTTAAAAATATTAAAATAAATATTTTATAAACTAATTAATGTGCTCCATGAATTTTATAAAATTAATAAGACATTTTATTAATCTATTAAATATTTTTTTTCGAATATACCTTCAGTGTGGAGTTTATTTAAATTCATATAAATTAATAGTGTCAAAATTGACACTATTGATATTATATAAAAATAACAAATTATTAAATTGTTTAAAAATAAAAAAAAGTTCAAATTTCAAATTAAAATGTTTATGGTCGAACATGTCATAAATTATCTAATTATGGACAATTCACAACACATATGTAATTATTAATACCAATTTAAAATTTTGATTATTATTACCACAAATAAAATTAAATAGATTAAAAAGGATAAATCATAATGACAAGGTTTAAAATAAATTCAAAACATATATAAATTTTATTGGATGATGATATTACAACCCTATCGCATCTCATCTTATATGTTGAGTCATTTTAGTGGTTTTTATGTGGGGTTGGTTTTTATTATAAATTAATATTTTTGAGGTTTCCAAAAGTTCCCCTCTCCTCTCTTATAAAAGGGAACCTCCTCCCTCTCCTCTGCACTCCATTTTGGGATTTCTAACTCTACCAAAACCTTAAAATTTCCCTTTGAAACTTACCTATGAACATAATAGTGGTCCTGGTATTTTCAAAGATCAATGTTACTGTCCCAAGAGGAGGTTTAAAAGAGGCATGTTGGAGAATAGGTAATATCCTTTATAGAAGCATTCAAACTTATTTCTTCTTCTACATCCTCTATATGAGTTTTTTCATTATTAAGTAGTAACTCAAGTATAAATTGTATACTTATATGTTATTATTAAAATAAAACAACCATACTTTATCTTTTATCCATCTTATAAAAATTGATGTCACCATGGGTGCGTACGTACGACCTACCGTCTCCACGCTGTGGTGTAATCTAATTTTCATCACCATCCTACATTGATGGGTATAATAATAGAATAAATAATTATATATGATTTTTTTAATGTGATATTTATTCTAAAATATTATACACCATACACTTAAATACAATTCCACAATCATGGGAATGATATTGTTGCCCGTGCGTTTTTATGACATACCGTCTCCATGAAGCGATGAGATTCACTCTCCAAGTTAACCATTCAAGAATTATTATAAAGTATATCAAATAAATAATCATGATATATATTACATAATAATGCTACTGGATTTATGTATTAATATGTTTAATTTACTTAAATAAGGAAATGAAAACAACATTCATGCGTAAATACGGTCTACCGTCTCCATGAACGGTGTATTTCAATCCATTTATCGATCGATTATATATTTTAATATATTAAATACATATAATATATAAATAATGTTTAACATTATTTAAGTAATTACTCATGATCTAAGAAATCATAATAAATAATTACTAGTCAAAACACATAGGATAAAAGAAACGATTTTTCCCAAAATGTTGATTTAACATGGAATTGTCAAATGGACGGGAAATACAAAGTCATAGTGAATCATATATGATATCATAAATAATATTATGGTTCTGTTACAATATTATAATATGTTTAAACCCACTATAAAATACTTTCAAACATGTACAAAAGAAATTAGACCTAAGGTAAGGGATAATTATTCCATTCTCGTTATTATCCAAGATTGTTTATTCGTAAGTATTTACTGGGGTTATATTTATCAACTTTTCCCATGTTTTATAAAAAAATATCTTTTATAATGTTTCTACTATTCTTACATGTATGTTTAAAGTCGTGTTTACCTCTATTTGACATTTACTATGTGGCTTGGAAGGAATCATTTTTTTTGTTTACCATACGAGGAACATTTTAACTTTTTCGAAAAAAGAACGAGGAGAATGTTTTTTAACTAATACAGATTGAATTGATTTTTATGATTCTATAATGACTTATTTAAATAAATATTCCTATAAAATATTTCATTATTATTTTCAACATAATTAATTTTTAAAAATTGTACGTTATTTTGAGAAAAGAAAATGATTTGAAAGAAGAAAGGATATTTTTTTCAAGAATTCATTTCATGTGTTTTATCAAAACATTTTTCAATATATGATGACATTATTTAATATGGTTATGTATCAAGTATAATGTCTCTATTATTTACATGGTTTTATTTGGACTTTGTTTTTATGGAATGATTTTTATGAAACCCATTTTATTCATTGGGTTATGGTGAATGATTTATGATTATTTTGTGGCACATGAATAAATGATTTCAATAAGAGATAGATGGGACCTATATCTTACTCTAATGCATTGGGTAATGATTTATATCTCATGAGATAGATAGGGCTGGAACATCAATTAAATGTAGTTTAGTAATACATGGCTGGAACGGTAGGTAAACCTAGTTCAGTAATGGACATTGTCTACTATGATGATCTTGGCAGTACTTCCATGCCTACTATATAAATCATATCCCATTCTTAATGGTTTTCCGAAATTAAATGTTTTATTCCAATAATATTTTGTCATGATTAATGTTCCTTTGTGATCAATTCCTTACTTACTTCCATGTTTTTTGTTCAAAACTCAATATTTTTATTTTTAAACATTATGTTACTGTTTTAAGTTCAAATGTATATAGTTTGTTTTATTTACTCCATTCATACCCTTACAGAGCATTTGATCTCTCCATTTTTATATTTTCTTTAACCCAATATATAAAGAAAGGTTTTAGGTATGAAAAAAAAGGGGAAGGTCTTTATTGGAGATGTTGAAGATCATTCCCCATGATTAGAATATTATGTTCTGAGTTTCCAAAGACACTAAACTATTACGGTCCTTGGGTGTCTATTTTTGTTATGTATTTTGTATTCCACAAATGTAATGTAATGTCCATGTATGTCAAGCTTGGGTCTCTGCACGACCTACCGTATCCATTATTGTAATGTGATTCATTTATCCAAACAATATTTTATGATTGGTATTAAAAGTATAATTGATGAATAAATATGATACTAATTTCCTAATTTTTTAAAATTAGATAATTTAACCATGATCAATGTAATTGAATCAAATATTAAAAATCAGAACATATCAGTAATTAACCGAAACATGATTTTAATGAGAAATTATTATTTAATGGGATAAAAAAGGTTGTACGTAAAATATAAATGGCATGATATATATAATAATTATTCTATATAGTATTTATAAAAAAATTTATTATATTGGAGGTTAAAATGTCTACATAGGATGTCGATAAATAAAGTGAGAGGTTTCTTGTCTCTATTTTATTTCCCAGAGACATATGAAAATTTACAACTCATTTATTTTTGGTGGTGTATGTATATACGACCCCATTTAAATTTTATTTAATAAATCTCATAAATTTAACGATATTTAATTTTGATTTGATTTAAAAATTTATTTGGGATTACAATTTTAATGATTACTAAAACGGTTAAGGATTTTTGTCTCTGTTTTTACTTCCGTGAGATAGATACAATATTAACCTATTATTTAATTTATGTGGTGTAAATGATTCCCATTAATTTATTTTCTGTTCAATATCCTTAAAATTATATGGATTTACATATCCATTTTAGGTTCAATATTTCATTTTTTTACAGTTTAAAAGATACCAAATCAGTTTAGGGTTTTTTTTTCAAAATATTACTTTTTTGAGATGTACATTATGTTATTCACCTATGTTAATTAATGATATACATATATATAAACTCTATTATATGTAATGTCCTTAATCTATTTATCCAATTAAATTTTTTATTTTTATTTAATGTTAATTCATTAAGGGTATTATGATTCAAAATTTCCAAAGTTTTAATTATTATAATATAAAGTCTTATTGTTTATTGAGATTGATTATGATTATGTTTATAATGTTAAATTATTATGATCGTTTTTCAATAAACATGTTAATTTCATTCTTCTATAGATATTTATGAAATTTTCATTTAAAAGTACCATGTTTCACTATTTGGTACATCAATCAATTGAGAAAATGTTTTTAAGAAAATAAATCATTATTTATCTCTAAAGTCAGATATGTGACTTCTTCCCAAAAAATGTTTTTCAAACATGTTTTTAATTTTTTTTCTTATTTTTCCATTATTTTTTCAATACTTTTTTACCCATGTATTACTAATTACAAAAAAAATTAAATGGAACATTCTTGTCATTCTAAAAAAAATCGTATTTGGATTTTACCGAAAATTTGAATGGAATATTTTTTTTACCAGGTATAAATTGAATCAAATTTCCCATAATCATGAATATTATTATATTTTAATATATATTTATAATTTTACAATGTTATTTTCAATTAAAAATATTTTCTAAATTTTTTATTATTGAATATGTGTTTTTGAAAATGGAAAGGATGTTTTTCTCAAGAAGTTTTTTAAATGATGGATGAAAATCAATCTCTATTTAAGATGACATTATTTGATGTAACTTATGATTTTATAGGAATATTATCCAAGACTAACAGTATCATTTTTTCAATGAATGATTAATAATGAAAAGGTATTTATGAGACACCTTTCTATGCCATGGGTTTGACCATGATAAAATGATTATGAAAGCAACTTATTATTCGGTGGGTTATTCTACATTGAAATGATGAAATGATTATGATTATTATATAATTTATATAGGTTCTGATATGAATAAATGTTTATGATACTCATTTCATTTCATGGTTTTTGATATGATTTATGATTTATGATATTTTGGGACTGATAATTATGGATTTCATTATGAGACACACGTGATATATATCTCCCACCAATGCATGGGGTAATTATAATTGTTCTGCGATCATAGAGGGTACACTAGTGGTTATCCCAATCCCAATATAATGGTACTTGAGTGGTTAACCTAAGCCTAAAAAATAGGATACATGGTTGGCAAGCCCAAGACCGAAGCAGGTACATGGGGGGTTAACACAATCCAAACATGTTATGAATGTCATGGTGGGTAGCCTTGACATAGTATTTTCAATGATTATGAGTATCAAAGATTTATATGTCTTATGATAATTTTATTATCTCATAACATAAGTTATTTATTTTCTTATGATTCATGTCTTATGATCTTTAATCATTATGTCATGAGTCAAGATTTTAACCTTTGATGTGCATGGTAGGGTTTTTATATGTTATTCTTACATTATCATAGAATAATTCTCACTTTATAATTATGTATTTACCTTGTTCACCATTACTAAGAATATGATACCACCCATTCTTAGGTATTTTTTCCCATGTAATGAAAAATGGTGAGGGTATGACTATGAAGTGTACTAAATGGAATGATCTTTGAGGGAAACAATAAATATATTTCACCAGATTGGAAGACTGTATTCCATGTATACAAATAAGATAAAGAATTATGGTTGTAAGGCTTGGGTTTATGTAATGTAATGAATATTAAGTTAATAATTTGTAATATCTTTATATGATAAGCTCGGGTCACTATAGTTAACTTCATATGATAGGATTAGCTAAAATTTGGAAGTAAGGATGATAAAACTGAAGGTACAAGGTGCACATCGGAAGCCAGTGGGATGGGTATTTAAATGTTTTCATAACTAGAGTGAAAAAAGTTTTTTACATATTTATACAATCCTTGGTATAGTTTCAAAGGTCTCACATTAATTTAATAAGAAATAAATTAACCTGGAGGAATACCATGTTTGAAAATTTAACACACTTGACTATAGCTCATTGCTGATGGACGTTGATTGAAAGATAAGATGATGAACCCCTCTAGATCATCCACACATGATCCAAGAATCTACATGATCACCATTTTTAGAATTCATGGTTATAGCATGGGTCTCCAAATAATCCTTCAATGATGCAACAATCACCTTGATCCAATGCCTTTGAATCATTGAAGGTGTTCTTGGACCAATCAATCGAAGTGATACATTCTCACTCTAGATAGTTAGTGGAGAAAGAGGATCTCATTATGAATTAATTAACAACACATAGATTGAGTTCCCCTATCGATATTATATAGTGGGATAGTCAAATCCCCTAAAAGGGTTCCCTATCCCCCTGGGAAATAAAATTCCTAGTAAATAAGGAATAAATAAACAATTATGATGAACTAACTAAGTTATAAATATTAATTATATTTTATCACATACTTTTAGTATATATTAAATATATTAAATGACAAAACTGGGTTATTATCTAATCTTGAAATTCCTAATAATATTAAAAGTACGTTAGATATTACAATAATATATTTTTCTATAATATTTTATTGTATTCACTAAATACATCAGGAATAATTTTAATAAATAAATCCATCCAAATTATTATTTACTCTAATAATAATAAATTTAGTTAATGTTCAGTAATCGTCAACACTTGGACAACCCTCCGACCCCATGGTGGGGCCCACCGTATCCTATTTACATAATATCTATAATAGGGTAGTATTTTAAATATGCTATTATCTGTGACTCTATAGTCCCTAACCTTGATAGAAATGAATATTATTCATAGACTAATAGAGTAGTCTAACAATAAATAAATACCTCTAAATATATAAGGAATATTCATATAAACAACAACTAACCTAAAAATATTTACTATGTAATATAATCTCTTTATCATTAATTATCACATAAATAAGGATGCACGTTTGTGTCACTATCCTTTCTTGATTTATTATATATTGATTTAAATGTATATACATACCTCTAACTACATTGGACAATGATTTTTGATTTCACTACCATCCTAAAAAACTAGGCTCGAGATATTACATCCTCAACTTGGAAGTGAAAAGTTTTATCTTGACCATTAAACAAATTCCATACGACCAATGAAACACCCTACACAAGATACATTTCCAAGATTTCATTACCATTTTTTGATCCTTTCATCAAAGTATGAAATCAAATGGAACACATTTATAATGTTCTCAAGTCTAGAGGAAAATAAAATGTCCAAAGATAGGAACAACCAATGACACTAGAAACATGTGGTGTTATTATTAGTAGCTCTATCTTTATGATCTCACCTACCAAGGATTACCATGTGAGATCTTCCTGAGATTAAGTATAAATTCTTATAATCCCTTAGAACCTAATAGTATGACATCAACCGTGCCTAGTCAGTATGATGTAACTAGTCCATAAGGAATATAAATAAAATTAATTTGTTAGTACTTTGAAGTTCTCATCATTTCCTGAGATATACTATAACATTTTGATATGAAAATTAATCTATGTAAAGTTCCACTTAAATAGTGGTTGAATAAATTTAAAAACTATAATGGTATGAGTACATTATGTATATCTCACTGTATACATGAAATGGTAATAAAAATGTAATGTTTAGTTCGGTTTAAGATACCCACAATTATAACACTCCCACTTGCACTAAATCCAACTTGATAACCATACCTGTTAGATCTCAAATGATTAAGATCATGTTTCATTTGATTTATGTTTTCAATTGATGGGACTTCCATTCCTCCACTATGTGGAAATCATGCTATGTGTGACTACACCCCCTTTTAGTAAAACTACTCCATAGATTATATCCCCTAGTACATACATTTATTCCATAATCAAAACATGAAATATTGGAGATTACTTGAAAATTAATTATCAAAATGAAAAAAAATTAAATTTAAGTAATTATTTCATTATTTATAACAAATCATTGTATTTAATAAACTACTTCTTAGATACCTCCATGAATGAAACATTCTCGGTCTTAGTTGATATGGATACCACTTTCTTGTATGAGATTGTCTTTCCCAACACCTTAGTCTAACTATAATATTAGATCACATCAATAAATGAAATAATAGTTTATTTACCCCTAAAATAAGTATCCTTTACTCTCTAAATTATATGTATAAATATATCATACATTCTCATGTACAATCCAATAGTTCTAGTTGCCTCAATTTCAATTATGTGGGATATACCAAGTATTTTCCTCCCATAAATTATACGTTGTAAATATCAATATATATTATATTACATGGATTATGTTATTGATCCATCATATAAGAAAATGTAACTCAAATAACCCCTTTGATATTCTCACCTACCTATGCATGTCTGATTAGAGAGATTTATGGAATACGATGTTGCTAACAATTTTCTCTCTAATTATTCCAACATGTATTTTACCATACCTTGTCAGTATTTGTATAATTTACTAGGTCCAAGAAACTTTCAGATATACCTCAAGGGATCCAAAAAACTATAAAATATGATTACACTTTAAGTCAATACCTGGAAAAATACAATCATTATAGTGTTAACAAATTATAAGATGAACATTTGTTTTCCTTATCTTACCAAATATATTTCACTTAATGAAAATGGTGATAATAATAAAAAATTGTTGAAATATGTAAAATATTAACTCCAAATGTATATTTTATGGCAATATTTCTTAATTTAACATTGAACTAGATTTCAGCAATGTATACCCCTTATTGGCCTTATTTTATGCCACCATCCCTTTCTGGTTGCGTCATATAGAAACCTTCAATGATTAGTGGTCTTAAAATCCAATTTAGAATAAAAGGATCATAGAAATTAATTTAGACAAGTAAAATTCTATTTAATTTAGCTATAATGACTTGGTATTTCATATAAAGACTTATTTATACCATGATTATACTATTCATGTATTGTCTTAGTTTAATACCCACTATAGTTTTCAAAATATGAACCCCTATACTTTGATAAATTTTAATTGATCTTTTCAATTTTTTCTAATTTGCATTTAGTAATTATGTAACACCCCGACCCTAGTTACCAAGAGTTGGTGCATTATTACATAACATTGGCATGATCACAAAAGTTCAAGTCTCGAAAGACCTATTAGTTTAGTAGCCTTGGAAACACTAGATACATTAAGAATTCTTACATTACATCATAAAGTTAAAAACTACAACAACATAGTCTCCATATTCCACACTCATATCCCCTCAGACTATCCCAGTAAGTCAGTCATAAAATACTTCTTCGCATCCAGGGAAAAACAAAACATAGAAAGGGGTGATCGCAGATGCTCAGTAAGGATAACAATATAGTGGAAACTTTCATAAATAATCTTAAACATTTAAGGTGATGTATAACTAAAACAAAAGCCTTTTAAACTTGAACTTAAGGATAATATGGTAGAAATAAAATGAAACAATGACATTTACTTATTCACATGGATATTGTACTAGTCGAATAATCACATGCAATTTTAATAACCACTTTCATAATGATAGAGTGCATAATTCCAGACTATCATAACCAAATTGTCAAGGCCTTGTGCCTAGACTGTAAATAAGATTTTTTCAAGGCACTGTTCCAAGACACTATTTTGTCTCATGAGACCTCCCGATTAATCGAGGAGCTATAGCGGGCTCAACCCATCACATACTAAGTCCAATGCATTCCTCATATGAACAGGTTTAAACATAACATAAAAATTTATAATAAAACTAGCATACGAAATGTCAATACTTTCTCCATAAGCACTTAATGGTATAAAAATAACACATCCACAGTCCAACATATCACAAAACCTTCAATACAATAAGGAAGTTTTGAATCAAAATAAATAAACTTCAAATTAGCTAAAAACCCATCAAAGTATGTTGACATAGATGAAATCAAAACTATTTGAGAGAAATATCTTTTTTTTAAATCATTGAAAAGTCACACATTTATAATGGAAGTAATATAAAATTTATTTTTGAATAAAAGTGTCCCATACCACTTTGAAACTTTTGAAAAGAAACATCATTTAAAAAAATTCATGTCCATATAAATGAATCATTAAAATAATTTTGAATACATGGACATTAATTAAAATGATTTAAAAAGATAAATATTTAAAACATTTAAAATTCAGATCTTGATAAAGATTACCTTTCTCAAATTCTTAAAATATTGATTTTGAAATCATTTAAAAGTCATATAATTATAAAATAAAAAATTTACTTTCAATATATTCTTATAAGCATTCAAAGTATGCTTTGACGATTTTATAACGTTAGAAAATAGCCGCACCCTCCGTATAAGTTAAAAAAAGACATTCTTTCCTTAATTCTGTCGAAAAGGTTAAAAATGATCTTGTTTGGAAAACGACGGAAAGATTCCTTTATAAAATTCTTATAAAAAGTCAAACAAGGGTATAAATGACTTAAACTCATATTCTATTAAATAGTAAGAATTTTTTGAATGACATTTTTGAGAAACATGGATGTGGATGATAAAGAGGTCCCAATAGATAATTATGTATAAACAACCTCAGATAATAAACAGATTGTGAAATAAACCATTACCTTGTTCTTTTCCTTGGTCGAGCGTATGTTGACCACCGATATAATGGATAAATAATTGTTGTTAAATTATACAATAATCATATACTTAAATATGATATCATATATGATCTTTTAATATTTCGTTGTTAATAATATTTTATTATTATCATCATTTCGGGTGTTCACTTACGTGTTTTATTTTATATGTATTGTTTTATAAGTAGTTTTGTTTATCCATAGGTTATATATAATTCATATCCAGAATTATATCATGTCCTTAAACATTATTTTTAATCATCAAATAAAAATAAGTCTTGAATGGATATGATGGGGAATGAATCTTATCGTGTTCGTGGAGATGGTAGTCCGTACATACGCATGAGTGAAAATATCGTTATTTTTATATTAAAATAATATATAATTGGATGATATGTCATATATACAGAATCATTACCATGTTATATTTATTATTTACATTAATTACACATCATTATCATACCCATCCAAATAATAATGTTTTTAATAATAATTACACCACAACATGGAGACGGTAAGTCGTACGTACGCATGTATAGTGACATGTCATTCAAAGTATGGATAGAATATTGAATATTTTTTTACCATATTTATAATAACATCGCAGTATATAGAAGATAATGGAGTTTTTTTATAATGTAAATAACAAAGAAAGAAGAAGTTGAAGAAGAATGGAACTTGAAAGGGGGTGGTGAAAACAATACCTCTTCTTCGGGTTCTTCCTTTTGATTTGATCAAAATGGCTCCTTAGGTTGGCTTTATTATCAAAATGAGGTCTATAAGTTTAATTGAGGGAAGTTGAGAGAATATTTGGGCAGGTTTTGACCGAGCCACAAGGCTTTGAAGGTATGAATTTGAGGGAAGGGGGAGTTCCCTTTTATAAGAGGGGTGAAGGGCATGTTAGGAAAAACATAAAATATTATTTTATAATAAATTAATATGAGGTTTATAATGGCTCAAAATTGATTTATTTCTAGGAAAAGGTAGGTATGGGTATAAATCCACTCAACCAATAGGTTTTATACTTGTTTGGGTTACTTTATTATCCGTATCTTTTAGTTTTAACTTTTAGTTAATTTGTTTCACATTTACCATGTCTCTTTGTATTTTTATATTATATGGCAATTAAACATCCAATAAACTTACAATAGACCCCCAAGTGGTCCATTAATGATACACCTATCATGTTATAAGTCCTTTGGCCAAACCATTGATTTTTAGGAAAAGAATATCAATTAATAATATAATATTTCTTTTAAAAACTCTTTTATGTCAATTTTGACACTTTTGGGTATTTTGCTTTGGAAAAATTCATAAAAACATTATTACTTAAAAAACAATTCATATAACTAATCCTAATATGTCATATTATCCTAGAAAACTATTTTAATTCATAAAAAGTTTCAAATTACATTTATTTTGGTATTTATAATATAAATTATCTTAATCCTTCATTAATACGGTAATTAATGCGTCATCATTTTGTTATAAATAAATTAAATTATTTAATGTCTAAAAATATTAAATAAAATACCATTATGTAGGGAATCATTTTATATTTCTATAGAATAATTATAATAGAATTTATCTTATGTATAACCTTATATTTAAAATGTTTTAATTATAAAACTTTGATTTTAACTTTTTAACTCTTCTTTGAATTAAATAATAATAAATGTCCTAATCTAATCAAGGTGGGCCTAAATGATAATATTTTTTTACTAAGGATTTTTTGGTCGACATAAACTTGTCCAATTGAATTATGACATGTGTTAGGGTAATATTAATATCATTTTTACCCTTAATTACCATATTTATTTTTAACCGTGGTAAATAAAAGTAAAAAGATACTATTCACCAAAAATTATTTTTATCTTATTGAACCAAATTTTACACCTTTATATTAACTTTTTCTCTCAGATTTTCAAAATTCCACTCACAGAAGCGGTAAAATTATGTTTTATGTGAATTTGCAAATTTTTCTAAGAGATGGGTAGAAGACGTTGAAAAGTTCAATAAAATTTTTATATATCTAAAATTATTATAAACTAACTCCAATGAAGTAAAATGAAATTATATACATATTATGTATATATTTTTACCTAAAATAATTTTAAATTAAATAAATAATTATTTAAATAAAAAATTAGTTTTAAACTATAACTTTGTGTTTTTCACTATTCATAAAAAATTGAATGTTTTTAGAAAAATATCAAAAATTCACCCAAGGATAATTTAGATATTCATAATCCAAAAATTATGTTTGTTTTACCAAATTAAAAAAATAGATGTTTCATTTATAAATTTAAAATTAATTCTCGTTGTCAAATCCAAAAGGCATATTTTTATGAAATAATAACTATCAAAATATTGACACTTGTTTATGTCCAATTTCAAAGTGAAATTACGTACAATGTCTAAAATTGTATTAAATGTAAAAAATACAATCTAATTATACTTATAAACCATTAAAATGTATAATTTAACACTATAAATTATTATTATTAAAAAATTTGTTTTCAGTTAAATTATAGTATTTTTCACCATTCACCCAAATATGAAAGTTATTAGAAAAACACCAAAAACTTATTGAAAATAATTTATTATGTCCTTCTTCTAAAGAAGAATTTTATTTTGTCAAATTGAGTATATAAATGTTTAAAATATTATATTTAAAAATATTTCACCATTAAATGACGGTAAAAGTGCATTTTTTTTAAAAATAATTCTTTTATCTGAAAAAAATGAATTAGTTCTCACATTATGTCTAAGAAAAATATAATATGGATTCTAAAATTATAAGGATTATATAATGTTAAAAATTCAGTTAATACTATTCATAACCACTTTTGAACGGCTAGTTTGGTAATCTTTTGATGCGCTTGAACTCGGTGTTGCGTGTAGTGCAAGTTATTGAATTACTTTGAAGAAATAATGTACTATAAAATCTTGGAGTATTACTTTATTCCCACAATAAATAAATTTTTTCCTCACAATTTAAAATTGTTCTTCGAAAATAATAGATTGAAAATATAAAATACCTTTGTGGGGAAACCCGCATCATAAAATGGGTTAATAAAATTTAGTCTTGATAAGAGAAAAAGTGGAATGAAAAAGTCACCATAAAATTATGATCTAGAATAGGAGAACATTGGTGGAAATTAGTGACAACTAATTTGAGGGAAAACATAAATATTTATAGGGAGTGATTGAGGTCATCAATCACAAACAATTGTAGAATTGTGGGCCTCAATTCCACCAATCTACAATGATTTAAAATACCATCGGTTCAACAAAACATAAGGTGATAGGATAAAACATTTTTTGTTTTAGGATGCCTTATCTAATGTTTTAGAATTTATTTCGTCATAGAATTAGAGAAGAAAAAAATTTATACTTGTCAAGTAGAGTTCCATCCTTTAACTAATTTCTACCACAAACTCATATTTCACTCTATAAGATAATAGAACTTAAAAAAATATTATATTTATTCTATTCGTATAGGGTTCCAAAAAAATGAATTTATAATTCATCTACCAGACCCATTAAAAAAACTACAATATTCAATTCGGGACATCACGTGGGTCAGTGGTAGGTGATACACCCTAGTCGCCCTTCGGTTGCGGGTTCAAGTCGCTCGGCCTTGCCAGACACGACATGTTGCTGCCTGACCTCTGGGTTGTCCTTTTATGGAAATCAAAAAATAATCTAAAACTAGAATTATCCAAAATACTTCTATCCAAACTAACCATCCAAAATTTATAAGGAAGTTAAACAAAATGAAGATCCTTTTTTCCGGGTAATAACATGTGAACACCAACATCATGTATTCTATTAAAAAACTGCAACATCATGAATTACCATAAAACCTTATTTAGTACATTCATGGTCCCTTATTCCTTATAGAATACTGGATATAATCCTTAAATCCAAAAATGTCACAAACTCATGAAATTATGGAATATACAAATCATTAATGACTTTCATGGTAGTCAAGAATATCCAATATAATTTATCCAAATCAATCATGTATTATTACAAAATCACTACCTCGGTATCATAACCATATTATGGTTTATCATTCTCTCAACCATATATTTTCCAAAAATTTAACCTGCTACTGAGTCACTTTTCATTGTTCCACACAATCTCAAGTCCTTAATAAAATAGTAATGCAGTACAATCCTTATAAACTCCATAATTATTATAACCAGTACAACGTCGATACAACACTTAAGTGACATAATTATTTAATAAAAACAGAAGTACTCTAATCATTCCTCCTCATTTGTGGTAGTATCATAACTTGATTATTATCCAATAGCATCATTTGGGGCATACTCTGATGATTTGGACATTGGTTCACACAGTGCCCCAAATCCTTTCAGGTGAAGCATTGTACATTTGAAACCTTTTTCTTACCCTTACAATCACGTACTTGGTGTCCTTTTTCTCAACACTTATAACATACTCCCATTCCCTTCAAGAAAGTTCCAGGGTGATTCTTCCCATAGTTATCACAGATGGGAAAATTCTTTCTTTTGTCTTCCCTTTATCCATCTTTCTCTCTTTCATCCTTTTTTCTCTTACTTTCCTACAATTCCCTATGACATATAGAATTCATTAATTATCTTATTATAACATGATACTATTTCATCATATGTTGAGAATACATGGGAGACTATTTCCCTTCTAAATGTTGGGTTAATACTGGGAAAGACATGATCCTTCAAAATGGTTTGTAATGAAAATGAGAATTATCCTAAGCATATCCCCTGGGAGTGTCGTACCCAAGAGTGTAGCATGGCCTGTTTTCATGCACCAGTTTCCGTTGAGTCTAGGTCAAAGTGGTGTTTTTAGGTTTTACACCTATGTACATCTGTCCCAGTTAACCAGAGTCTGTGCATTATTACATAACATTGGCATGATCACAAAAGATCAAGTCTCAAAATACCGATTAAATTAGTAGCCTTATAAACACTAGATACTTTCATAAGTCCTATATTACATCATAAAGTGAAACAAATACAACAACAATGTCTCCAGAGTCCACACTCATATCCCCTCAGACTATCCCTGTAGGTCAGTCATAAAATACTTCTTCGCATCCTGAGAAAAATAAAACATAGAATTGGGTGAGCTCAGATTCTCAGTAAGGATAACAATATAGTGTAAACATTCTTAAATAATCATAAACATTTATGTCAATGTATAACTAAAACAAAAGCTTTTTAAAATTTAATTTCAGCATAATATGTCAGAAATAAAATGAAATAATTCCATTTACTTATTCACATGGATATTTTATTAGTCGAATAATTGCATGAAATGTCAATAACCACTTTCATAACAATGGAATTCATAATGCCAGAATATCATAACCACATAGTCAAGGCCTTGTGCTGAGACTACAAATAATATTTTGTCAATGCCTTGTGAAAGGACATGAGTTTGTCTCATGAGACCTACTGATGCATTGAGAAGCTATAGCGGGCTCCACCCATCACTTACTAAGTCCAATGCATTCCTCATATAAACAGTTTTAAACATAACATAAACATTCTTATTAAAAATATCATACAAAATGTCAATACTTTCTACATAAACCATGAATGGTATAAAAATAACACTTCCACAATCAAACATATCAAAAAACCATCAAAACAATAAGGATGTTTTGTATCATCATAAATCAATTTCAAATAAGCTGAAAATCAATCAAAGGATGTTGACATAGATGAAATCAAAACTATTTGAGAGAAATATATATTTTTTAAATCATTGAAACGTCACACATTTATAAAAGAAGTAATTTAAAATAGATTTATGATTCAAAGTGTCCCATACCAATTTTAAACTTTGTAAAAGAAATATCATTTAATAACATTCATGTCCATATAAATAAAATCTTAACATTATTTTGAAAACATGGACATTAATTAAAAATATTTAGAATGATAAATCTTTAAAACATTTAAAATTCTGATCTTGATAAAGATTACCATTCACAAATTCTTAAAATATTCATTTTTCAATAATTTAAAAGTCAAATAATTATTATATAAAACTTTTACTTTCAAAATATTCTTATAATCTTGTAAGGGAAGCTTAGACGATTTTATAATGGTGGAAAATAGCCACATCTTCCATATAAGTTAAAGAAATACATCTTGCCTTAATTCTGTGGAAAATGATAAAAAGGACCTTGTTTGGAAAATGACGGAAATATTCCTTTATAAAATTCTTATAAAAATTCAAACAATGGTATAAATGATTTTAACCCATATTCGGTAAAATAGTAATAATGATTTGAAATAAATTTTTAAGAAACATGGATGTAGAAGATAAAGAGGTCCCAGTAGATAATTATGTATAAACGACCTTGGATAATGAAAAGATTGTGAAATAAACCCTTACCTTTTCCTTTTCCTTGGTCGAGGGTAGGTTAACCTCATGTATAATAGTTAAATCATTGGTATTAAATTATCGACTAATCATATACATAAATATGATATCATATATGATCTTTTAATATTTCTTTGTTAATAATATTTTAGTATTATCGTCTTTTTGGGTGTTCTGTTACTAAATTTCTTTTATATGTTTTGTTACATAAGCCGTGTTTGTTAGCCATAGGTTGAATCCAATTCACGTCCAGAATGATATCAAGTCCATAAACATTATTTTTAATCATCAAATAAAAATTACTCTTGAATGGAAATGATAGGGAATGAATCTTATCGTGTTCGTGGAGACGGTAGTCCGTACGTACGCATGAGCGAAAATATCATTATTTTTCTATTAAAATAATATATAATTGCATGTTATATCATATATAAAGATTCATTATCATGTTATATTTATTATTTACATCAATTACACCTCATTATCATACCCATCCAAATAATAATTTTTTTAATAACAATTACACCACGGCGTGGAGACGGTAAGCCGTACGTACGCACGTATGGTGACATGTCATTCAATGGATGGATAGAATACTGAATATGGTTGTACCATATTTATAATAACATTACAGTATATAAAATATGGTGGAGTTTTTTTAATTGAAATAACAATGAAATAAGAAGTTGAAGAAGAAAGGTATTTGAAGGAGAGTGGTGAAAACATTACCTCTTCTTCGGGTTCTTCCTTTTGATTTGATCAAAACAGCTCCATAGGATGTCTTTCTGATCAAAATAAGGCCTCTAGGATTAATTGAGGGAAGTTGGGAGAATATTTGGGCATGTGTTGGCCTATCAAAAAGGCTCTGAATGTATGAATTTTAGAGAAGGGGGAGTGCCCTTTTATAAGAGGGTTGAGGGGTACCTTAGGAAAAAACTAAAATATTATTTTATATTAAATAAATATTCGGTATATAATGGCTCCAAATTGATTTAGTTTTAGGCTAAGGTGGGTATGGGTCTAAATAAACTCAACCAACATGTTTTAGACAGGTTTGGTAACTTTATTGACCTTATATTATAGTTTTAACTCTTAGTTAATTAGTTTGAGATTTATCATGTCTCTTTGTATTTTTATATTATATGCTTCATAAACATAATATAAACTAAAAATAGACCCCCCAAGTGGTCCATTAATTATACAACTATATTTATATAAGTCCTTTGGTTGAACCTTAGATTTATAAAATTATAATACAAATTAATAATATAATATTTGTTTTAAAAACTCTTTTTTTCAATTTTGACACTACTTGGTATTTTGTTTTTGATAAATACATAAAAGAATTATTACTTCAAAAAAAATTCATATAGCCAATACTAATATGTCATATTAACCTAGAAAATTATTATAATTCATAAAAAGTATCAAATTACATTTATTTGGTTACATATAATATCAATTATCTTAATCGTTCATTAATACAGTAATTACTGTATAATCATTGTGTCATAAATTAATTAAATTATTTATTGTCTAAAAATTATAAATAAAATAAAATTATGTTGGGATTATTTTTATCTTTATAATTAATATATATAATTGAATTTATCTTATATATAACACTATATTAAAAATGTTTTAGTTATTAAACATTGATTTCAACTCTTTTAACTCTTCATTGTATTAAATAATAATAAATGTCCTAATCTAATCCAAGTGGACCTAAATGAAAATATTTTATTTCTATGGTTGTGTTTGGTTGAGATACACTTGTCCAATATAATTATTACATGTGTTTGGGGTAATATTAATATCATTTTTATCGTTAATTACCCTATTTAATTTTTACTGTGTTCAATAAAAGTAAAAAGTTACTATTCACCAAAAAAATTTATCTTATTGAACCAAATTTTATTCCTTGATATTAAATGTTACTCTCTTATTTTAAAAATTCCACTCACAGAAGTAGTAAAATTATGTTTTATGTGAAGTTTCAAATTCTCTTAGGAGATGTGTAAAAGACGGTGAAAAGTTCAATAAAATTTTTAAATAACTAAAATTATTATAAACTGAATCCAATGAATTACATTGAAATTATATAGAAATTATGTTTATTTTTTGACCTAAAATAAATTTAAATTTAATAAATTATTATTTAAATAAAAATACGGGTTTAAACTATTTCTCAGTGTTTTTCACTATTCATCAAAAATTGAAAGTTTTTAGAAAAATTCCAAAAATTCACCCTAGGCTAATTTCGATATTCCGAATCCAAAAGTGATGACTGTTTTACCAAATTAAAAAAATATAAGTTTCATTTACTAATGTAAAATTTATTGTCAAATCCAAAAGGGGTATTTTAAAAAAATAATTACTATCAAAATATTGACACTTGTTTATGATGAATTTCAATGTGAAATTACATAAAATGACCAACATTGGATTAAATGGTAAAAATATAATCTATTTATACTTATAAACCATTAAAATGTATAATTTAACACTATAAATTATTTTGATTAGAAATGTTTTTTTGAGTTAAAATATAGTATTTTTCACTATTCACCCAAATATGAAATTTATCATAAAAACACCAAAATATTGTTGAAACTAAATTCTTATGACCTTATTCTAATGAACAAGTTTATTGTGTCAAATTGGATATATAAATGTTTCAAATAATGTATTTAAAAAGGATTCACCATTAAAAGATGGTAAAAGTGCATTTTTTGAAAAATACTTCTTTGATTTGTAAAAAATGAATTAGTTCATACATTATGTCTAAGAAAATAATAATATGGATTCTAAAATTCAAATGATTGTATAATGTTCAAAATTCAATTAATACTGTTCATAACCGCTTTTGAATGGCTAGTTTGGTAATCTTGTGGTGCGCTTAAACTCGATGTTGCATGTAGTGCAAGTTATTGTATTACTTTGAAGAAATAATGTACTATGAAATACTTGGGGGTTAAGAATTAATTGTAATTATTATTATTATTAATGAATAATGTTTCTACATCCATGGTGCATATAAATCTATCACTATTGTTTTTACCTTCCTATAAAACCTGTGTCGCTAGAACATTCGCTTACCACATGTACTTGTGTATGAAGTCACATATGATGACTTCTTTTGAAACTATGACATTGAATAAATCCAATTCAATATTCCTTCCAATATAAAAATCAAAGATGTGTAGCATTTTATATTGAAATATATTGGGTAAATTGACTACCATTTTTCTTAATTAAAGAATTCTGTAATACCCTGAGGATGATTTAGGATAATTAATTTAGATGTAGATTGTGTTTTACTTGATGCATGTTTTTTTATATCCTCAACAAAGTATTTATACCCAAACATAAGTTGTTATGACATTATATATTTAAATCATACTATAACTCATGGGATATCCATTTTTCATCATAGTTTTGATATTTTTATGCGATAATATAATTATTTGGGATTCATTTGATGAGAAAAATAAAATTTGAGACAACAGATATAAGTTGCATCATTGATACTCTTTTATCTTACCTCATCGATCATATGTATTGATGGAAATGTTATTTTGGGAATTAATATACACTACCTTATATTGATGAATTCTAATATGTATGTATCATCATTGATATATTTTATTTGTATCATATCATTGCTTTTGATTAGGTGATGGACAATTAGTAATTACTCCACACTACATTATATTGTTCAATGAATGATAGGTCGAGATATTCTTCATCACAACAACCCAAAGAAACACATATATTTAGACCATTCATATAGAATAAATCAATTAATACTCATTAATAAATACTTAATAGAGTATAAGGACTTATATTTATCACTAGAATAAACTTGGAAGAATTTACGCTCTCTAGATGATCTAACTCAAAAATATTTATAGCCTATATTTTTTTATAATAATTTATTTATAAAAACTAAATAAATATATACGTTGATAATAAATATGGTGTTTATATCCATTGATTATTGATATCATACTGAGTATAACCTTTCCATACATTTTTTGATAACTTGAAAAAGAATTATCTTTACACAACTAGGTATATAAGTCTAACATTTTATATTCATCATGTATTTCCAATGATTCATGTATCAGTGAACTATTTTATAAGTATTAAACATCATAAACAACATTAATTCCCAAACTGGAATAATTTATCCTTATGACCAATGGATGCTTAAGATAATGGTTTCGGTGGTACATAACAATATCTCAACTAGAATCAATTAACATTAAAATATATAAGTTGTGTTCTTCTCAACCCAATATAAGAATCACTGTTTCAAAGCTACTCTGATAGTAAATCATACATAAATTAACATTTTAACAATTACATGGTCACTATATTGAAATACACATTTGTAATAGGAATGTTATATTTATTACGTGAGAAGTATAACTGAAATTTTTCACATTATATTGATGAATATACCAGAAGAAGATGAAGAGAATACTTCCTTATTTAATTTAGTTCATTGAATTACATCAATATATTTATTTCATGACATGAAAATTTAATAAACTCATTTTTAATACCACTTTTATTTGAAGTAAATCAGAATGTTCTATTAGTGTCACCCTTTCCATTCGACATTTCTCATTTTATTTCTACTTGTTCACCATACAAACTAAAGACTAAAATTTATATAATGTTTTAATTGAATGGTGAACCTTACTGAAATGGTAACAATTATTTTTTATAAGTACTATTTTTTAATCTTAAATGAAACTAAATTAAATGGGTGAAAATGATAAGATAAATGGATCCATTGAATGATATTCATCTTTATTTCAATTTAGAAATATCTAGTGTAATAATAACCTTGTTCACATCTTGGTTTACATTATCCTCATAAGAATTTTGAATACGAGAAAGCATGTGAAATCATCAATGTATGGATTTTTTATCCATAAATAATATTTCAAGTTGATGATAACACTATGAAACTACCATCATATGCATCATACATGATTCTCTTGTAAGAATTTTCACACCCTCGCGTCCTATGGTGTCTCAATAGGTAGTTGGGACACCAGCACCATTAATTTTTGATGTCTTTGTACTTTTATGAAGAACCTATACAAATATTTGGAAACACATGATGGTAAGAAAATTTACTTTTTCCTAAATTAATCACAGTGTACTTGTGGTATTACTTTCTATTTTCTACAAAAATAAAATCGGAAACTTTTACTTTTATCATGTTTACCGATTTAGACAATATTTACTAATTAAGTAAATGTCTCCCACTATTTTATTGAACATGAGAAATTACCTATACTAGAACTAGATTAATTTATTTCCTGAGTATTCTAGTGGTTAGGATTCACGAAGCTCCCCTCAAATTCTATAATATTTGGCTATGACACTTCTTAGAGATTTCAAGGCACACGTTTGACTGACCAACCACATTAACTTATGTTCTCTTGAGATATTGAGTGAAGTGACATCTTATAAAATCATAAATATGACATAATAAATGCTATAATATATTTTTTTAAGAATATATATTTAGAAAATTTATTTCTACCGACATCAGTAAAGTCAAGAATTTACTCTGAGAAGAAATCTTGAGTGGTAAAAGAAACCATTAACATTATAAGATAAGAACCCCAAACAACCCATTATGTCCAAATTCAAATGATGACATGTGTATATTAATTAATAGTTTATTGAGGTTTTTTAATATTTTTGATGAGTGAAATTCATTTCCATTAATCTGTTCATATAATGTTTCTATTCTCACAACAAAACATTAAAAGAAAAACATCAATCACTTATTTATAAATTTTCTCATATTTATTATTTTAAGTGTTTCATGTTGTCATTAAAATGAATAAAAAATGAGAAAATATATAATAAAAAATAGAATATACCGAAATATTTTCGAGTATATAATATTGGATGATCCGTATAAACTTAATGGGTCAACCATGTCCCAGAGAAATCATACATGAGTTATAACTTGACTCATGATGTAGCTCATCCCCCGTTTGGTGTGTCATATACTCGTCTGGATTTACCATCAAATTGAAATTATCTACATCTTTCACTATTCATATTATTGTAAAAGGATACTCACACACAATAAAGGGGGACATGGGATTACACAATATAGACTGAAAAAATTGGATAGGTAGTCTATTACGCATATAAAATGAGAAAAATGATGATTCACTGAATGTATTATTTAATTAAATTCATCACATGTAATTAACAATTAAATCATATAACTAGATGTTGTAATATTCGGTCAGTTCTAAAAACTTGTCAATGGATAAAATAAATTAAAAATAAAAATCTTATTCAATCAATTTTATAATAATTATATTTTTTTAATTAAATGAATTATTAAAAATTAAATAATTTAATTCTATCTGATTATGATAGAAATTTTTTTATTTCTAAAATTTATTTATTTATTTATTTATTTCAATATAAAAATTAAATCATTTTCCAAGATTATTAAAATTATTATTTTGATACTCTAAAATCAATAAATTAGTTTTGATTATATTTAATTTCTTTTTTGAGGTCTCAAAAACACCCACAGGTCCAATGTGGGTTCGGCCAACCCTGCCCAGGCACATTCTCGGATGGTCCGAGCACATGCAATGCTTTTCTAGTCCAGGTAGATCTGCTCTATGCTATTCCATGTTGGGATAATCCGAGTAAGTCCATATAGGCCCTTATGGGTGTGAAACACCTACATGTATACTAGCTTGGAAAACAAAAAATGGGTTACGGATTACCCCAAATAACCTCATTGTAGAGAGTGGTGGGTAGTTGGATCTAGACGGAAAGGTTTTATACCAACATCACTCAGTCAACCACGAATCATGAAGTTAGTATCCACTGACATAGATTTTAGATAAGAAAATGGTATCTGAAAACAATAGGATAGTGTGTGTATTGATATAGTGGTAATAGACAAGGGAAACATTAGATGGGTCTTCAACTGATATGGTGGCTACAATAGATGAGATCAGAGGTGGATGGCACCAGCACTTGTGATGAAGTGGTGGATAAATTAAATTATGGCTCAATGCTCATCGAAAAGAGGTAACGACATAGATGGAATCATGGTGGGATCTTAAAAATGTGTGGTCAGATTTAGTGAAGGGGTGAAATTGATTCCATGGGTTTCAAAACATGGTGGAGGATGCAGTGGCCAGAAAGGATCATGTGGGGGTGGATGTGATAAATAGAGATGGCACGATGGCTAAATGTTGGGAGATGGATGGTGGACCACCTTAAAACAAGATAGGGTGACTGTGGGTTTTTGACAACCTATCATTGGGAGGAGGAGAAGATTACCTTTCGGGTGGCTTCTTATAGAAGATTAATTTAGGATGATTTTTTGAATTTCGGCCAGCAACCTATTTTTTTAATAACTCAAATATTTATATCCATTGGTGATTATTACCATGTTGAATTAACTAAAAAAATATGAAAATTGGGATTAGTTTATATTTAGCGCAATTGTAACACCTCACCATACTATGACAACCCAAGTGGTGCTAGAATCAATAGTCTGGAAAGAGAACATAAGTGAACCTCCTAGTATGTTAATGGATTCCTACAAGTATTGGTTATATTATGGGTTATAATGGTGATACTATAACCATAGGTGACAATAATTATAAATATCGATTTATTAACCCAGGAAGATTATAAATAGTTTCAAGAATCAATTTTAAGAATCCAAAATACCCTTTCTATAACCCTGATAATATCCACATGGTATAATAGTCATACATGAGTAAACAATCTCATCCATTAGATGAATATATATTTATATGACAAAACTAACTAAAATTGGACACAAAACCCTTATTAGGAAATCACCCTAACAATTTTTAAAAAACACGGTGTTATGATTCCCCCTCACCAGATGCATTTCCTTGGAGACTATCCACTTGAAATTGAGCCTTTTCAATTACTTTTAATTGAATCCATAATGTATTCCCATGTTTTGGAGGTGCCATGATGGGTGTGATTATGAAATTAGGGGGACTCTACCAACAACTTCCATAACTTACATCTAAAAATATACAAGTGTATGAATAAAGACAAATAAACTTCAATCAACACATCTATAATTACTAACATGACTCATGTTGATTCATTTGGGGTGATATTTTAAATACCTCTTCTAGTGGTATATTGGAATGATACATCAATTCCCTATCACATAAGAAGAACCATCATCATTCCTACAATTTTTATTACACATGAAGTAAGATAGAAACAATCACCACTCAATAAATTTGATCCATTAAGAAATATAATTACCACATCCACAAGGTATATAAAATGTCCCATGGATATCCACTTCCTTAAACCAACTACCATTTCATTAGTTCATAAATCCTAGGATATGATGATATATGTCCTCCCATAATCCCAACAAAATGGCTCCAACATATATAACGAGCCTCATACCGAAAAATATTGGTCTCAATTGTCACCAACCTTGGACTTATCTTGAAATAAGCTACTCTTCAATAGAGGCCAATCTCATCAACTATAATAATTGATCTACATTGGGCTTTACACATAATGAGTGGTTAACATGTCCTCATAGGTCCTATCCTATGTGCACCAACATGAACATCACTCCCATCCAACCAGGGCGATCCGAATCAATAAAAAAATAATTCAAACCTCTATAAAGACTCCATAAGCAATTTTAAATGACATCATTTAGATAAATAAATGGCCAATAACAGATTCATCATCCTTGAAAACCACATAACCTAATTTTTACTCATCAACCCCACACACAGTCACTGGAGACATGCCCAAAAGTTCCCCATGAGACTAAATCATCTATAACATCATTAAAACCATTTCTATATTAAGAATAATTTTTCCAAAGAAACTAAAAATCCACATATCACACATTACATTATATACAAGTTTTAGTCATAAAATTTCAGGCATGAAACTGCCCTCTGATATCTCTATGAATAGTCAAATTCTCTAAGTAGTTTATAATTTTTCTCACCGAAACGACCCAACTAATGCCGATTTACTACACATCAATTAATAGAAAAATAATTTAATATAAATATAGTATCCACATACTAGGAGTTAAATTTAATCATATTTCAAAGAAAACCTTTCCAATTCAGCTCAAATATAACGATCTATAAAAATATGAAAAATCCCATATTTTATGGAGGAATCAATATAAATAAGAGAAGTTTTGTTAAACCAAGATAATAGATACTTATGTAATTTTAAAATGACATATAGATACCTTCCATGATGAACAACAACAAGATATATTAGGAAATGAGAGAAAAACTCCACTTGAAACCAATTAATTATAGGGGGACACTAGCTACTGTTTAAATGAAATAACCCACTTCCCATTTCTTATATTAATTTTCAAAGCGTTTAATTAAATAATTTCCTTTTTATATAGGAATTAATTATAGTGTGAAAATTGAGTTAATTCCCTAAAGTAGTTGAGACAAGGTTCCCTATACTCTTCCCAACAATTTTATGCCATGATTCCTAGAAGCATGTCACGAACAAATTCATTTTACATATTTTTAGCTGAATTCCTATTTGATCCTCCCAAGACACATAGCAAGACATTTTAGACTCCTAAAACCTAAAAAAGAAAACAAAATACACATGTTTTAAAAATAATAATTCGGTACATACATTAGAAGAAAACCAGATTTTTAAAACACCCCTACCATATAAT
Source organism: Viscum album (assembly GCA_963277665.1). Classification (NCBI taxonomy): domain Eukaryota; kingdom Viridiplantae; phylum Streptophyta; class Magnoliopsida; order Santalales; family Viscaceae; genus Viscum; species Viscum album. Next base: position 1,264,979,584 of record OY728157.1, on the reverse strand, counting down.
TTCACATCCTGATATATTAAAACTATACAATTACCAACAAATTATTCCACTCAGGAATCCAACTATATACTTTATATATCATTAAGATATTATTGAATTCATTAATCTCATTTAGATTATCACAGTCTACCTTGGGTATACAACATAATTGTTGAATTCCTTCAATGGGTATTGTACACTAAAATAATTACCTACATGGTCACTTCTTGATATAATTTATCAATATTAAAATGGTACTTATCCAACCATTATCATGGAATAAACACATTACAAAAACCAAATATTATTATTACAACTTATCTTCATATTATTATTTCATAATAGAATCACACGTGAAGGATGCATAACTCCCATGTCTCTCCCAATTCCAACACAAATCCCACATCACCCAGGATGACCATTTAAATCCCACATCAAATTTGATACCCATATAAGACTGGAATCTGATCCAATGACCTAATAATAAGAAAAAATTAGATAATTCACTTATTACACATTCAAACCATACATTAGAATCCATTATATAAAACCAAAAACCATGTATGAAATCATAATGTACCTCTGATTATTATCATCTCTCTTTCTGGAAATGCATATATCTTCTTGACCATATGAAACTTTCCTGAAGCCCGACTTCAAAAATCTATTCCTCGCTACAATGTTGTACTCCCTTATAGATGCTTACCCCAAAACTATGTATGTCTCTCCATATCACATCTATCATGTTCCATCATATCTTGATTACCTTCTCCTCATACTACTCTAGGTCCTACCTCATATCCTAGAGTCTGACTCGCTGCACGACTTCCAACTATTTATGAGGATTTCTCACAAAAACTATCAAAATACAAGATCAATAAACATGAATAAAACTTATTCAGTGGTTTATGACACTAATCATTAACATGTCCAATCTTCCCACTTTGAAATTACACCATCAATGATCCACATCTTGGGTGTGTCATTCCACCCCTTCTCTAACTACCTTACTAGGTCTCCTTATTGGACCACTTCTAGTGACCTAGAGCTCTACTAACCATCTCACCCAAACCTAATTCCTGACATGGTATTTACAATCTAAAATGTTCAACTTAGTTATCAATAATTTATTTGAGTCACCTGACAATGATTTCTCCCTAAAGATGACGGCCAACACCCTGATATTATGCTATAAAATATCCATGAAACGTAAAATCATTTAAATTTCATCTAATTTTATCACCAATGTGAACAAAAATGTGTCAATGTACCTAACAATATAAAAATTCAGATGTATCTCCCAACTACAAAAAAATATATCATTGGCTCTAAACACTATTAGAATCTTAGGGAACAATTTCTCAAGTAACATAACCTCAATATCCTTCTAGATTATCCCATCTTGTATTCCTTTATGTACGTGTACATCACACCAAATCCTCATGGTCCCATAGAAAATTACGTGGAAAAATTCCCCGCCTTCCCTGAGGGTGAATCAATCTACAAAAATGCAGTCCACATTTACTCTATCCAAATCTCTTGCAGCCATGGTCCACCCTCTCCCTTGAAGAACAGAGAGTGCGGTAATACCAAAGACTATACTACAATAGGTAAACATCATGTTCTAATCTATCACATAATGAAAAATCAAAAGATCGATTATTCAAGATTTTATTTAAAATTTTAAATTAATAATATTATATTAAAAAAATTACAAATTTTAATTTAGCATAAATATATTAACTTGATATGAAATTTGGGGATTTTTAAAAATTTGATGATCGTAATGTGATTATAGAAAAATATAGTTTTCTAAAAATGATGTTACTTTTATTACCTTATATTAATATAAGAATAACCCATTTACTTATAATCATTTAAAATCTTTAAAAATTTATTGATTGAGTATATACATTTTTGAAATTATAATATTAAATTATAAAACCAAGGATTAATTCTGTTTAATGTAAGTAATATTTTCAAACAAGAGAAATTTTTTTGGTTATTTATTTTAATTAAGTTTTATTTAAGAAAATTATATTTCATATTGATTTGAAATCCAAATAGAATTTATTTTTTAATAATAAACCATTTATTTCTTGAAAATCAAAACCATTGATAATTTTTCCCTAAACACATTTTTTGTTATTAAAAATTCCATTTATCAAAAAATACATTTGATTCATGGAAATATTAAAAATAATTTTTCTCAGATAAATTTATTTTATTTTATAAAATAGACTATATATTTAGAATATTTAGGTAAAAATTATATAATAATTCTTATTTTATTTTTACTCACTGAAAAAAATAAATTAATATAAAGATGAATTACTATGTTAAAAGTAAAATGGTCGTTTTCAAGGAATTAAATTTCTATAGTTATATAATTAGGTATCTCAGATTTTGATCCAATAAAATGTCATATAAACCTTCAGGATTGGATTTTTTGTTTTATAATTCATACACATATGTCTCTCATGCCATTTACCCACCTAATTTACCAAACTCCCCAAACTCCCCATACCCACCTAAAACCCATTTCATTACATTTCTTCCCCCTGGCCCAACTTTTGTATCCATGAAAAAACACCTCCTTTTAACATATAAATAGTGGTCACCCCTTCCCATTATTTTATACCAATCCACCCAAAATGCATTGATCATAAATTTACCCTCATTATATCTCTCTAAATCAATCCCTATTAGTTCTTATAGTTATAATGGATCCTCTTACTCTTTAAGAATCTACATAGGAAGGTAAGGGTGTCAAATCCTTCTCATTCATTTTAAACTGAAATTATTTTCCTATAATATCATTTTAACATATTTACTTTGTTATTATTTAATGGTATTTTAACTTTATTGAAATGTTGTTAACGATTGAATACATATCCATACTCATTATATACATTTTTATATTATTTTAATATGTTGATATAGGGGCTCTCATTCCACCCCTTCAATTTTAAAATAAAACAAATATTATAATAACACCATCAATATAATTAATTAGAATTATCACTAATTTTATAAATCAAAAATTTTATTTTCTCCCTTTAAATTCATTTCTAATGCTGTTACAATGCTAAAAGTTATTAAATTTTTAAAAGTAATGTGAACTTCGTTTTCATACCAATGAATTCCATGTTTGGATATTAGCAAGTGGATGTGGCTATGGAACATATAAACCATGGGGTGTTCACTAATAATAGGGTTTGTTGACGACTAATTCAACCATCACCCTAAAGCATGCTAATTAGGGCTAATATTTCACACCTAGATATAAAGTACATGTGGATGTACATTGGAATATTTACACACCCATTATGAACATTGATAAAGGATTTTTTGAACTATATTCATTGGTATCCAACCAATGAAATTTTTTGATCTAAATTATTATCTTTTATTGATCATAACACAATATTATTGTACTCATAACCATATCCTCATTATTATTTATTTGATATGGTTACTTAATTTAACATTGAAAACAACCTATAGTGGCTATACTAATTATATATTGTTTGAAAATCCACCTTATTCGAATGGGTTAATATCATGTTATACCTCTTACCGACATGGGTAAAAAATTTCAATTTTATATAAAATTATTTCAACACAGATGATTATTTGTATGTAGAAAATGTACTGTTTAACCAACCAACTTAATTCTATGGATGGTTTATGATCATGTTATCTAGTTTATTGAAACGGGGAAAAGTATTGGCATTCGATATTCATTATTCCAAATACATATGATTATCGACATGCTTACTATGTATTGTTTAACCATCAACATTATTTCTTTAGATGTGTAATAATAATGTCATCCTATTTATTTTCATGAATAGAATTAATGTAATATTATGTTTTTTATTCCAATATGTATCATTAGAGGAAAAGTTGATTTTGTATTATATAGAAATTTTAACATTTTTTCAACGCATTGGAATTATAAAAGCAATGAGTGTTGTTCAACATTATATAGTCCCTTGATGCATCAGTAGGTCTTAAGAGACAAACATGTCTGTGTTTATTTTTATATTCATACCCTGAACAAGATTTTTCCTTGATGGTAAGATCATGATGTTCAAGATCATGATTTATTGAATTATGATATATAATTAGATATCCAATATTTTTTATTTCATCTCAATGGTACCATTTTTTTGGTGACCAATTTATTTTCATTTCTATCCCTTGATATAACATGATCCCAATTTCAGTTGATTAGAATAATATGTTATTTATTTATTCCCCCTAAATAAATTTTACCATATTTATGTTATGATATTTTCTGATTTATGCTACACCATATTTACTGTGTCATCTCACCCTTATTTTTTCCACTTCCTTATAAAATTAGTGTAGAACTATATATAAATTTTAAGGATATAATAGAATTCATAATAATGTTTTAATAGAGTTTTTATAATGCATCTCATGTTTCCAAATATAATTTATAAAAGTATCTAGACTTCCAAGACTACTATGTAGCTAGATTCTTTAAAAAAAATGTTTTCCATACCAATATAGTAATACAACAACTGGCATCAGGATTCAATAGTCTATATTATTACACTTGGTATTATATAATGATTATTTTGAAGCTTGGGGACTATATTTAGGGGATCATAGTTAGATAGAACAAGTAATTTCAAAAACCCTAACTATATCTAGGGGAAACTATAGAAAACATAATATGAATTATATTTTACAAATAAATATCATAAACTACTTATTAGTATGCCATTATTGAATGTTGGAGATTAAAGTGAGGAATGAGAACCATTTCAATAACCATAGTCAATGAAGTGATGTTCCCACTAAACAAATTTAGGAATATTTGAGACTAATAAGATCGTAAACATATTAAGGATGATGATCTTGGTTATAAAAAATAATCTCCCCTAGATATAGTGATCCACTGATCCAAAACATGCTGTAAATATATTGACCAATTCATGTTATAAAAACTTATAGTATTTAGTGGAAATAATAATCCATTGGTATCTAAACAATAGACCATGTTCTTAGAAAATATAAATATCTCTTTTATAAGTCGTTAAATGTAAAAAAACAGTCATGGTAGTTTATCATCTAATGGGAAAACCCTTACATCCTTATTCATTTATAGACCCTCCCTTGTAGAACTTCTTAATGATTTTTTTGGAAGAGAAGAAGATCGATCATGATCAATAGACAAGGAAGATATCCTAATAATATAGGATGTGAATGTTTTATAAAAATTCATTGATGTTTTTTTTAATAGAATTACATTTTGATCTACTAGAAATGAACTAGTGGAGATTGTGGAGTTGTATAAACAACTATATGATTGTGTGAAAATTGATATATATAAACTAGTTTTTCACTACGGGGATCCCCAATGTTATTCACTAATAAAATTGATGAGTCTATGAGATTTTTCACCAAGTATTGGGAGTAAAATTCAATTATTATAAATAATATGTTTCAATTACTATTAATTGAATAATTATGTGATCAACTTCAAGGAGACCAATACTTCCAATGCCTTATCATTGTTATTGTTATCATCATTTAAAATTGAATATGGTTAATATACCAAAAAATTCATTTTGAACAATGTATATATATTGTGAGTTTATAGTAATTAATTTTATATTGAATAATGCACCTTATATATTTATGGATTCAATGAATAGATTAATCAAGTATTATTTAGATAACTTTTTTGTGTTATTCATTGAATATATATTGATATTCTTGAAGACTAATTAGAATAATGAGAGTCATATATAATTAATTCTAGAGACGCCTATGAAGAAGGAATTGTTTTGAAAATATAGTAATTGTGAATTTTGAGAAAATATAATTTCTTTTTCATGGACATATTATCTCTAAGGATGGATAATCTATTAGAAAATCAAAGGTAAAGGTAGTAAAATAATGGGTACACTGATGAACATAATTAATATTTAGAGATTGTTAGGTTTATCAGGTTACTATAACAATTTTATTCATGAATTATCCCGATTTTCTTTCCCGTTAACCATGTAACTCTTAATGGGGTTAAATTGACATGGTTAAAATAATGTTTGGATATTTTAAAAGAGACTAATATGAGTTTGATTAATGAACACGTATTAACTTTACCATTAGGTAAGGATGTTTTTGTAATATATATTTATGAATAGAACAAAGGACATGGGTGTTTCCTAATTCATAATAAATGGGTTATTACCTTTGTATCATAGAAATTGAAAATCCATGAACATAACTATCCAACTCCTAACATGGAGCTATTTTCCTTAATAATTAATTTGAAAATATTAAGACCCCACCTCTATGGTGAAAGATACAATATATATATGAACCACAATATTTATTAGTATATATTCACTTAGAATAACATTAACATGAGGCAAATAAGATGGCTTGAACAACTCAAGGACTATGACTTATAGATACACTACCTCCATGGGAATGAAAACTATGTGGCGATGAATTCAGTATGAGGTAACTTTTAGGTCTAATAATGATGAGGAATACGAAGGACCCTATATACATAAATGTAGTAAAGATGGATTTGGTTATTTATAGGAATGGATAAAAATATTTCATTTTCTTGTAAATTACTAAACAATCCTTTCTAGAAAGAATAGAGAAGTCCTAGTAGGATGAAAATAACCTAAAAGGGGCGATTAAAGTCATTAATAATGGGTGATTTCAAGATGCCGTCTATAGATATAGATTGTTTATGTTTAAAAAGAGTTTATATGTTCTATTAATACCAAGGTTAATATTGAACTTCTAGATAAAGCGCACAACTCATATTTCACTTTACACCATAGTGGAAAAAAGATGTATAAGTATTTATCATAACATTTCTGGTGGAATGGTATGAAGTGTGAAATTTTAGACTATGTGTCTAGATACCAAGAATTACAGAAGGTAAAATATGTGATACAAAATTGTAAGGGACTCATGGAACAAGCTACCATACCTATATAGAAGTGGGAAAATGTTAAAATGTACTATTTCGATAGACTCCTAGGGTCTCCAAGGAAGAATTAAGCTTTATTTGTAATAATTTATTGCATAATAAAGGATGTTCATTTCACAGTGATAAGATAATATCAACCCCTTGAGCACCATTTTTGACTTTATATCAATGAAATTGTAAGGCTTTGTGGGGAATCACTATTAATTGTATCTGATCATGATCTCTCCTTTATATTAATATTTTTAAATGGCTCTTTATAGGATCTTAACACTGAGATACATTTAGAAACTTCCTATCATCCCCAAAAATATTAGAATTATAAATGAACTATCTAATCATTAGATAAATGCTGATATCATCATCTCTCAAATTTCTAGTTATATAGGAATATTATCTACATTTGGTTGATTTTTTATACCATAATACCATTCATTAGATCATCTAAATTGAACAATATGAATAATTGTATGGGAATATTTGTTTTACTCAAACATTTTATAAATAATTTGGAGAAATAATTCTATGTGGCCAAGATTTTGTAGAGGATATTACAATTAAAGTATATACTATACAGGTTGATATTAAATAATCCTAAAGCACTGAAAATATCTATGTTGGTAATTGAAGGAAATAATTTGGATTTAAATCGAGATAATATTTATTATTTAAGGATTCACCGTGGAAGGGAGTTGTATGTTTTGGTAAAATGGGTAATTTTAGCCCAATGTAAATTAGTCATTTTGAAATATTGAAAATAATTGGAGATATAGACTTTTAGTTGAATTTTCCGCCCAACCATTATAAATCACATTACATTATCCATGTTTTACAACTAAGGAAATACATTTTAGATCCAATGCATGGGATCTCATATGTGGGAATAGATTTTAAGAATGTAATGTCTTAAAATGAGAAGACTACCTAGATTCTGGACACTAGATAACATGTATTACATAATCAGACAACTCAATTGAATAAATTTCATTAAATAAATGATAAACTAGAAGATAAAACCTATAATCCTTAAGAATACATGAGGAATAAATATAAAATTTTTTCAATAGAGAATATATATCCCATTTTTATGGATCAATATATATTAAGGGGAGAATGAAATCCTGAGAACCATCTGTTTTAGGTGATCACCATATCCTGAACTACCACACAATTCACTCTATAAAGAGACATTATTCATGAGTATAATCATTTGTTTAATTTATTAATTATGTAAAAATATTTTAACAAAATTGACTTGATGTATGAATTTATCATACATATATTATCTAAAGATGAAATTTTGTTATTTTTTCTATAATATGAAATTTTTATGTGATTGGTAAAAATTATGGTTTATTACCAAAACCATGACATTTATAAACTAATAATTATATATGTAATATCTAACAGTTTATATAAAATATTTTACGGTATAATGGGTTTATGGATTAAAAAAATGTAATTTTTAAATACATTTCTTAATGTATATAACATATGTTTAATAATTTTCAATATTTAGTAATATTTCCCAATAAAATAAAATTTTTATGGTATTTTATTTTAATTAAGAATAATTTTTATTAAAATTTTATTTTAGAATGAATTAGAATACATACAAATTTTTTAATAATCCAATTCTAGTAAATAAAAATGAAAATATTTTATAATTATATTCTAAACACAATATTTTTATGGTTAAAATTACATGTTTTCTAAAAAAGGGTTTTATGTACGCAAATGTCAAAAATTAATTTTCACAATACATATTAATTTTATTTTATTAAATAGAATTTATATTTAAAACCACTAAGTCCAATTTATATAAATATTAAATCTTATTTTTAGTCATTAAATATAGATTAATTTGGATAAGTATTTATTTTCATTGTAAAATTATAAATCTCGTTTCCAAATAATTAATTTCAGTAGTGTTATATAATATTTGTATAAATAAATTTGGTTAATTTACTTTAAAATTCGACTCTAGTATTACTTTTAAACACATATATAAATATATAAACACTCATTAAATTAAAAATTAATAGGTAATAAGAATCAAAAGTAATTAATTTTTAAAAAGACAATTTATATAACAACAGTTTTTGATATTTCGTATGTTATAATTTAAAATCATATTTTTTATTTTTAGAAATTAAATTATGTTAAATGGATCCCAAATTTATATTCATCATGTCCAAAATTGGTATTATGTGTAACATTATATTTTTAGTAATAAAATAAAATCTATGGATAATTTTAATTCAATATAAATAATGAAAAATGGGTAAACATGATATCAAGAATGTTTAATAATTAAACGGTCATCTAAAAATTACAAATAACCTTGTTAGTTATGAATTACATACACACATGTATCATATACCATTTCTCCACCCAATAATCATATGTCACTAGACCCACCTAACACCCATGTTATTCCATTCCATCCTCTTACCTAACGATAGTTTCCATGAAAAGCCCCCATTTTATCCTATAAAAGGATCTCACTCCCATCCATTATCTCATCCAACTCTAACCCATGGTCATTTATTACCAATTTCTATTCCCTGTATATATCTAAATATATCATAAGGTATTCTTATGAATTTTTGTAGTCCTCATATTCCTTAAAAATACACTTATTATGGTAAGGGTTTTCAATCCTCCTCTATCATTTCTAATTTAAATTATTATTTTATAATACTATTTCCACATATTTTCTTGTTTTTAATATCAAGGTATTATATCCCATTTGATATTTTTCTAATGAGTGACCATTCATCCACTCTCAATAAAAAAAAATTATATATGCTGTTATTATGCTGACATAAGGGCTCTCATTCAACCATTCATTTTTTAATTGAAAGCCATTATTTCAATTTCATAATTCTAGTAATTAAATGTCATTATCACCGATTTGATATATCAACAATGATATTTACTCTCCTTAAATTCGTCACTTAAAATTTCATAATTCACTAAAAATCCAAAATTTAGGAAAAGTAAATAGTGTATGGATCTCCTAAAAATGACATCCATATCTAGATTATAAAAAGTGGATGTAGTTATGACATATATGGAACTAGAGATATGATGCCCGAAAAGGGTTGGATAAAGAATTAGATTAACAAACACCCTGATGCTTGATGATTGAGGCTTAGACATCATACCTAATAATAAAATCATCTGGGATACACTTTATAATATTCATATGTTATTCATAAAACGTGATGGATGATTTTTCCTACATTTTTATGGCCTCATACCAGTGAGAAATATTAAAATAAACTACTATCTTCTATTTATAACCTAAAAAATTTATAGTACACATCACCCCTACCTTTCTTTATTTCATTGATAAGGTTACTTCCTTTTACATTGAGAATACCCGATAGTTTTTATTTTTATTATGTATTTTTTAACCATCTACCTTCTCTATATTTGGTATTATCATATCAATAATATTTTTAACATAGGGAAATTTGTTAGAATTTAATATGTCATTATTATAATATAGATGATTATTGAAAATTTGACATTGTATTGTTTAACTATCCAAATTATTTATTTGAATGAGTTATGACATTGTTATATCTTTTTTGATGTGGGGAAAAGAATTATTGTTATGTATATTTTTTTCTTGATAGGGATGATTATTGGAATTTTTATTGTGTATTGTTTAACCATCCACCTAATTTCTAAAGATAGGTTATGATCAGGATATCCCTTTTATTAAAATGGGGAAAAGTATTGGCATTTTGTTTGTTGTTATTCTAATACCGATGATTATTGGGGATATTTGTTAATAATTATTTATTTATTTTCTCTTAATATGAATGCATTGGAATTATAAAAATGATGAGTGGGGTCTGATATTATATAGACCCTTGATGCATTTTTATGACTCAGGAGACAATAATGTTTCATTATTTTTGTGTGTGACTGCCTAGAACAATATGTTTCTTTAATGGAATGATTATTATTTCTATGGTTATGGTATATAAATTAGATGACATATATTATGAATTTAATTGCTAAGAACCCAATTATTTTTATCCATGTAATATACTAATATTTATTTCAATCTGTCGAAGTATTATGCTCTCATTTTAGTTGATTATTTCATCATTTTATTTAATTATTCAAACCATATAAATTGTTACACTTTTATTTTTTGATATCCTATTCTATATGCTACCACATACTAAGAATCTAAGATCACCCTTGTTGTTTTCTCTTCTTCATGAATCCTGGAGGAGAAATATATTTTTTAGAGATCTGATGGAAGGGAAGTAAATTTTATCTCAATGTGTTCATGGAGTATCTTATTTTTATAATTATAATGTAAGTATATATATAGTATTCATGGACTACTGATCACTTATATCCTTCATCAACTCTTATATTATATACTAATTATGTAATATAATAACCAAATTTGGTTTTATGGAGTCCAAGTTTCTACAAATGTTGTGACTGACGTTCCTTCATTAAATATTCCATAGATGGATCAAATCAATGAGATCACTGGTCAATGCTATGAATAATTCACATAATCTCTCTCTACATTGCACATATAACCCCTTCACCATCTCCCCTTCCCGTTATGGTTGTCCAACATTCCAAATTTACTCCACAAGTAGATCATGCACATCATTTTCAATTAGGATTCTCAACCCATGCATTCCGTAGTGGTGCCACATCTATTATGTTATAAGGGTCAAAAGTAGGCTATCTCGGTGGCATCAAACTAAGAATGAAATTCCATTATCAATAAAAAACAAAGTAGTCATGATATCATAGAGGTAGAAATCTATAATAGGCAGAACATCACACTACCCTTACACATGCTACCATACCCATGTTTTATACCAACTTGGTTCATGGACCATACCTACTTGTATCAGGGTTAGAAACTATATCCCCCATATCTATATATTATCTTCATACCCATTAAATCAACAATAAAATTTATTGGATATATAAGTATAATTTCACTATGAAGTTATATGGGAAAAACAATATTTTTTATTGTAGAATAATTAATCAATTATAACCCTTTCTATTTATAGAGCAATGTATTTTCTTATTTTATTCAAGTAGAATTATTCAAACTGAATATAATGGTAAAAACTATTTAGTTTATTGTTTTTAATTTACATTTCATGACTCGTTCCTTTTTTATAGGTTCCACGAAACATTGATAACCCCACATGCATTTCATGTAATCCCTATGAGCCTAATATGATGCATGAACAACACCGATTTACACTCATGTAATTTTCTTATAATAAAATTAATTAAAATAAAAAAATATCTTATCTAAATAAAATAACTCAACTATAAATTATAAAGAAGAAAAATAATTCTATTTTCTTGTATAACGTGGGATTTAGTTCATGCAGGCGTAGTGTATACACACTGTATAACTAGGATCCCATGTTCCTACACATTACTAGAGTCAAGTCATTCCAAGAATATAAATATACCATAACCTAAATAATAATTTAATTTTTATTAATACTTTTTCATAAAAAACAATGAAAACTGAACACTCATTCCACTTTCAAATCCACTTGCTCTGGTACTACCTTAAAATATCCAATATTATTGATATATTTTTATAAAACCTCTTCTATGATAATAATTTTTAAACCCAACTCTTTTATTAGACTTTGTAACACCCGAATTCTCCATGGACTCTCAACTGGTGAATGAAATGGAGGTGCACTCTTAGACATTAGGTTCACGTCCCTGTATACAGATGGTTGTGGACTAGAAACAAGGGCATGGTGGGGAATATTGAGGAGACTACATCCTTTGGTGATAATGGTAATAATAATAATAATAATGATAATAATAATAATAATAATAATAATAATCATTACAATGATAATAATAACACAAAAAAATCAGTAACTCAAGTAGAAAATAGAAAATTTTAAACATTGAAAACAACAATACAAAATACACATTCTATAAACTAGATAATATCCACATTGCATTAAAGTCATACTTGAATAAATATAATTTAATATAGGGTGACCATATATGTATCTATTTAAAAAAACCAAAATAAAACACTATCCCAAATGAGTGAAACCTCCCAACCTGCCTTCCATAAACACTATGCCATACTTACCAGACATCATCTATAGGCCCTTCTCAAATAATATACAAACATGAATCATTTTTCATTATCTGTACTCAAATCCATAATATCTACACATTTCTCAATGGTACTATGAAGGGTGTAATTATGAACTCAATAGGCCATCATCAATGGTGTCCTATGATTATGTTCATTCATATACTAATTTACATAGAAATTTTAATAAATAGATATCAACACATCTATCATAACCTTCTCCAATCATGTGGAACCATACCTGAGTGATCTTGTACCTACCTCAACCTCTAATTAAGTGGAACAAAACATGTACATTCTATCATAATGAAATATCCCCCAACCATCCAAACATTTCCATACCACATAATAACAGACACCAACTATCACCAGATAATAAATTTGAGTCATTCTAATATCCTAGAGGCACATCTACATGACATATTACAAACCATAAGTACATTTATTACATTAAACCAACTATAGAATCAACTGCTTGACATACTAATGAAATGGAAATACATATCCACTAATAATCGTGACCCAGTGGATCTAGAAAAATCTGTGAGCCTCCTACCCACACTGGTGGTGTCAACTAAAACCAACCATAATCTTATATTGTGAGAAGTTTCTTCTTACCAAAAATCTACACCACTCCCTACACCTAATTGATCTACAAAGTCCAATTTCCGTTAAGGGTTTTTTCACCACCACATGGGTACTATCATATGTTCACAAGACCCTAATTCCACAATAAAATGACCATGGTGAGATATATAATTAAAAATATAGGTGACACCTCAGGTGAACCTTAATCTCCACCTATGAACCTTATTTCCAAAACATTGTAATGTTCAACTCCATATTCGTAATGAAGAACCAAATAACTATACTTCTAGTGATCAACCTACCCAAAGTAACCAGAGACATTCCTAATATGATCCCATGGAAGAAAATTAACCATAACACATTTAAAACAATTTTTATAATTATTATTATCATACCAAACCAACCAATAGTTCACACATCACATCATACATTCAATTCTAGGAAGTATAACCCCATTTCACACATGATACAACCTTTGAGTACCGTCCATGAATCAAGGAATCAAAAACATTTCATATTTGGTCTCACTCTGACTACCCCACTCATTCATATTTACCATGAATCACAAAACACATGGATAATTTAGGAGAAATTTAAGTACCACCTACCTATAGTTAATTTTAAAATGCATAATAATCAATTACAGAAACTATAATAAATAATATATCTAAAAGACCACGAAAAATATAATATATATCTAATTTTAGGGAACTATTAATAGAAACTATATAAATAATGATAAATTTATAAAATAACCACATATATATTGTTAAGACCACACATAACTACTTATCAAGAGAAAGAAACTACAATCTATCACGAAATGAGATAAAACTACCCAAAAGAACTATAGAATGTGAGAGAGGGGTTCAAAATGATTTTTTAATTGAATTATTCACATAGTAAACACATAGTTCACGCTGTTAAATAGTCAAGGATGGGTTTCCTATCCTTTCCCTGACTATTTAATGATGTGAAACCAATATCAATAATGACTATAGTATATATATTTTTACCTATATATCTACCAATTCCTTCTAACATCTTCCGAGTCCCTTAAAAACACCCAAAACCATCAAAATAAGAAAAAAAATATTATAATTATAAAAAACTAAATATTCCATCACCATATAAGATATCATGATTTTTATTGTAATGAAAATAGTTAATATGAATAAAAAAGAGTAACCATAGACTCAAAAATATTTATGTAACACCCCAAGATTTCATAGAATGTTATTTCTTCAATGTAATTCAATAACTTACGCTACACGCACCACCGAGTTTGAGAGCACCACGGCCTACCAAACTAGCTGTTCAAAAGTGGTTATGAATAGTATAATCTACATGTTGAATTTTATATATTACATATATAATTTTAACATCTATATTATGTGTTTTTTTGGGAGAGTTGGTTCCTTAGTAATTGAACAAAGCACATTTTATTGAAACCAAAAAGAAACAAGTTTATATAAGATGAAAGGAAGGATATTTTTCATAATCCTTGTAAAAAAGCCGAAATAAATATGAAGGAAGGTGATTCATCCAAGTCAAGTTCTGGTGAACACATTTGTTGTAATTTTCATCTGCAACAGTGTTCGCTTCACGAAAATCATGAGTAGAAATGTAATTAATCTCCAAGAGATAATTAAGACACTTCATCCAAAGGGTGGTAAGTGTCCAACACAGATGAATCACAACCTTCCAGAGTGCATCGACAATAGTGGAAGAATCCCTTTCATTCCAGATATTCCTCAAGTGTTTTTGAAGGGAAATGTTGATGTCATGAATTACACCCATCATTTCAGCTTCCAGATATGAGACAACACTGCATCTACCAAAGAAACAACCATGACACTGTCCAGAAGAATCTCTAAAAATCGCACCGCATCCTGTAGGACCTGGGTTGCCCATTGAGGAACCATCGATGTTCACTTTGATCCATCTTGGCATCAGAGATTTCCATAACAATTAAAATGTGTGTTTTGGTTGATGATATAGACCATAAACACAAAGTCTATGTAAAATCAAGAAATCACCAACAGAGTTGTTGTAGTAGGCCTTTTGAATAGAAGCAACTTCTCAGGCCGCAATGAGAATTATGGATTTTCCTGCATTGAGATTTAATGAGAATTTATTATGGGGGATATCATTTCTGTCATACCAGATAACATTAAAGAGTTCAACAACTGCATAGAGGAAAATATTTTTGATTTTCTGATATTCCTCGTGGTCAAAAAATTCCTTTAAGAGAGAGAAAATCGAGTCAGGGATAAACCACCTGCAGTCAAAAATTTCAAAAATATAATTCCATAGAGTAGAGGCTGTGGAACATGAAAGAAAAATATGGTTAGTATCTTTCCTATGTTGATTACATAGGAGACAATTAGAGCAGAGTTAGATGCCAAAAGTTATAAGGCAAACCTCAGTACACAACTTGTTATGAGAAATACGCCAAATGAGAGTGAGTCTGGTAGGATTGATCCAAGCCTTATAAAAATTATTCAACCATTAAAATCTAGATTTAGTTCCAAAGAAATTTTTCTTGTAGATATATTTTAAGTCAAGGATTCCATTAGAGGCCGATTCCCAGACAAGAAAGATGTCAGAGCTATTGTCGGGGTAGTTTTCAATGATTTTTGAAATGTTATCAAGGAGCTCATTCCCGTGAGAGTGAAAAACATCTTTAATGGTGTATGTTGTATTCTCAGGAGGAGAGTTAGGAGGTAGCTTGGAAATTAAAGGAGAACCAGTCTAGTTATCTGGCCATAAATTCATGTTGGAGTCAGCCTTAACCACCCATCTAGAATTTTCCATAATATGTTGGAAATAAATCAAAATGGAGGGCCAGATCGAGGAATTAATGTAATTTATGTTCCCTTTCATAAGCTTGTTTCGAAATCTATGCTTGAGAAATTCAATAGCATCAGAGTTTCTATTAATTAATCTCCATGTATGTATGTCCTGAAGAGGATCAATAAAGAGTTTTAAATTTTTAATACCAACACCCCCCTTATCTTAAGGTTTTTAACATGTCATCCAAGGAATGGTCACACATTTCCTATCGAGGATATGTCACGTCCAGATGATGTTTTTAATGTAGGTATTGATTTTTTTTAAATATTGATCAGACATTTATAGATAATAAGAGAGTAGACCATTTTCGAGACAATGGTCGATTTGATAGGACATATTATACCAACCAGGGAGTGGGATTTACCTTCCCTATTAGAAAGGTGATTAGTAATTTGACCAAAAATGCTGGAAAAGTAGTTGGATTTGGGTATTCACAATAAAATGGGGACCCCCGGGTAAGTGAAAGGAAAGAGGCCTTCTTTAATTCCATGATAATTGGTGATATGACCTTTTCTCTCTGGGAAGAATTTTTTTCCAAAGAAAATTTGAGACTTGTTCCACGAAATAGCCTGACCAGAAACCGCTTCATATTGGACAAGAGCATTATTAAGAGTGTGACAATTCTTTTGATCACCCTGAAGAAACAAGATGATGTCATCGACATATAGAAGATGATTAGGGACATTGATATTTCTGTCATTCTGTATGGGCTTGAGTTTTTTTTGATTGACAAGGTGTGTGAGAAATCTATTGAGTTAATCCTCAGAAATGACAAAAAGTACGGCCGATATGGGATCTCCTTGTCTCGCTCCTTTGGTGAATTTGAAATAGCCTTTGGGGGAGCCATTAACCAAAATGAAAATAGAGGCAGATTTAAACAAAGTTTTTATTCTCAAAAAAGGTATCATTAAATCCAATGCTTTTCAAGACTTTGAAAATAAAACACCAATATATAGTATCAAATATTTTTCTAATAACAAGCATGATAGAAACATTACCTCCCCTAGTAATTTTTTTAGGTTCTTAGTGAATTAAGAGGAAAGGAAAATGCAGTCTTCAATAGGACTACCTTTAATAAATCAAGATTGATTCCAAGAAACAATTCTATTGCATATTAGTGTAAGTATATTTTTAAGAATCGTGTTATTAATTTTGTAGAGAGTGTTTATCAGGGAAATTGGCCAAAAATTTTGAATCTCAGAGGCATTATCAAATTTGCGGATGAATATAAAAAATTGTGCATTATGTCCATGAGGGAGAAAACCATTGGAAAAAAGTACCTTTCTAGTTTTCACACATCCAAGTGAATGATATCCCTGTGTTGTTAGAAGAAACCATTATTAAAGCCATCAGGACCAGGAGCACTATTAAGATTTTGACTGAAAATATTGTCTCTTATTTTGTGATCCAAGGGAGTGATTAAGAGAAATGTGTTGTCAATCTCATCAACCATCAATGGGATAATATCAGGACAAAGGTCAATAGAATTATTCAAACCATTAAAGAAGTTATGAAAGTAAGAGACAACATGGATGGAAATGGCCCCTTCTGAGTCAATAATCAAATCATCATGTAAAAATTTAGTAACAGGGTGGGTGGATTTTCTAACTCTTTGGATCGAGTTATAAAATTTGGTGTTCCTGTCACAATTAGAGTGACATTTTGTTTTGAAAATTTTCTTATGCATTTTTTCTTTGAAAGTGAGAAGAGAATTTGGTTTCAAGGAAATATTTATTTTCGGTTGAGGATCCATGTTAAAATCCGAATTGGAATTGAGAGTTTGTAAATGAAAAAGTTCCTTTTCAAGAGAAGAAATATCTATTCCAATCAGTTTACTTTTAGTTCTACACTAGCCATTAATGGCTTGTTTTAATATATTGAGTTTGAGAATAAAGAAAAAGTATCATGTTGATGATTCATAGTTTCCCAAATATTTTGGATAAA
Organism: Viscum album; assembly: GCA_963277665.1. Classification (NCBI taxonomy): domain Eukaryota; kingdom Viridiplantae; phylum Streptophyta; class Magnoliopsida; order Santalales; family Viscaceae; genus Viscum; species Viscum album. The sequence goes on along the minus strand of OY728157.1, from coordinate 1,264,961,078 downwards.
AGAAACACATTCTGGGTCTGTAGACCAAGCATTGTTAAATCTTAAGGGGAGAGTAGATTTATAGGTCTTGACGAGAATATTGACTAGAATAGGGTGGTGATCAGAGTTTACCCTCTGGAGGGTGGTGCTAGAGATGGTGTCCCATTTATCAAGGGTATCTGTATTAAAAAAAGCTCTATCCAATTTACTAGCAACAACCTTGTTATAGTGTCTTTGGTACCAGGTTTATTTCACACCAGTGAGGTTAACCTGCACCAGATTGTTGACATCAATGGAAGCCCTAGAACTCTCTTGAAGATATTGATAATTGAGAGGGGCCAATTTTTTCATTGGAGGTGAGAATGACATTAAACTCTCACATCACAACCGAAGGGTCATGAATGCTATTAGAAAAAACAAAAATAACATATCAGAGTGTTATTCTTTCTTGGTATCTATTTTGGGCATATATCATCAGACAATAATTTTTTTGATTGTCCTAGAAGAAATCACAATTAAAATATTGTTCAGAACTATTGATAATATTAATATTCTGGAGAGATTGGTGAGAAAAAATCCACATAGCATCAATCGAGGCACCGACCTTACAGGAACCTAAATAAATATAATTGAGAAAGTAAAGGTTCATACATTTAGAAGTGAAATTAACTTTAGGCTAAGATATAGCAAAAAAATTTAGGCTTATGTGTTGTAAAAAATCTCTTAAGAACACCTAGAGTGTCAAAGTTTACAATAACCTGACAATTCCAAAAGAGAAGATTCATTTTGACTTGTGCTTTGGGTTAGAACGACCTTTTTTAGATTTTCCCGAGCCTTTCCTCCTCTCTGATCTTCATACCACTTGAGAATAGTTGAGTATCGATTTTTTTTCATGGGTATTAATATTAGAGCTAGGATAATTAATACTGCTCACGGCACAAACATAATTTTTCTTAGGAGCAAGGGAATTATTAGGTGAAGAATGAAGTGCAGGCCTATTCACTGTGTGTTCAAATGAATTGTCAACAATATTTAGCTTATGAATCACTAAACATGAGAAAAATATCTGCTCTAAAACCAATTCAGATGTTGCTTCCCAACTGACAAGACCATCTCTAAAATCTGCTCCTTCATTAGAAACAACAGGCTCTGAAACATCAGAAGAAACCATAGGCACAAAATCATCATTGAGATATTCTTCAAACATATTAAATGTAGAAACAATGGATAGCTTAAAATCAAGAAACATGTAGGTCTGAAACTGTACTATTACCTAGAGCAGTAGAAGAAATTTTATAAGGGATATCCTGCATAGAAACAAAATCATTTCAGCACTGAGAGTTATCAAAAGCAAGAGGAGTTAGACAGGTACCTGCTTCAGCGTTATTGCATTTGTTAACTAGAGTTTCATCTAATGTTGCAGCACCTGAAGAGAAGTTGACATAGGATGATGTTCTATCTAGAGTGAGAAGGACAATTTTGAGGTTGTCCAAAACATTATCCATGGTTTTATCAGGAAGTAAATTGGAAATATTCTTCAGAGTGGCCCTATTCTCTAAGATCGAAGTCTTGGGAGAACAAATAACCATGATTTCATCAACAGGGGGAGTAAAATCAGAAGTTTCATAATTCCTGCAAGCAGCTTTATTGTGGATTTTTTTACATAAAATAGTTCCATTGGTTTCCGAAAATGTGAAGGTGATAGAGTTACTCTATTCTCACTAATTTCTTTGGCATGGTGATCATGATAGGTCTCAAAGACCATTTATTCTATTTCTTTAGCCATGTTATTTTCCATGCGGTTGGATCTCTCCTCTTCAACTAATTCTCCCCAAGATTTATCTTCTAAGTGGGAAAAGGTATTTGTTTCATAACCTAAACTTCTTGTTTTATTCCTGAGGTCTCAGCTATATCAGCCTGTGATTTACCTTTATTATTCTATCTAAGCTCTTCCCAGTCAATGCAAAGTGGAGGAATCACTTATTTCTTAACCACTCTACAATTAGAGAGGTTATGTCCTATGATTTTACAGACCTCAAAAAATGCTATTTTTTTCATATTCAACCATAATTTTAGTTTTATAATCATAAGAACTAATGATTATAACATTAGGAAAATTTGAGTCAATGTTTACTTCAACTAGGACTCTTGAAAGAAGTCCTAATTCAACATTTATGGCCCTTTGATCAATATTGGCAGGAATTCCAATATAAGAGACAATATCGTTAAGAATTTTGGGATGCCAGAAAACCCAATTCAACCCATGTAATCTTACCAAAATATATGCCTTTTAGTTCCTATGTGTGTATGGATTAAAGGGAAAATCCCAATCTGATATTATAAGAATCCCAGTACACAGTTGTAAATTCCCAATTCACTATACCTATTCTAGTTCTTCTAGCGAGTTGAGTAGAATGTGATATTATCCTTTACCAATTGGCATGATCTACCACTTCAATAAGCCCCACCAGTGTGAAATCTTGGATTTAGGATCAGATAAGGGCAAAGGATGATCACCTTTTCTGTATGATACTCGGCCAAGGATCAAATATTTGCACATCGGAGCTCGTTGATAGAGGGCATCCGAATCATCTTCGACAAAGAAACCACCATCGTCCAGCCTTTCGAAGAGTGGGGGTTTTTTCTTCATCGAGCTATACAGATCTGAGCCCTTAAGTGCGTCACAAAAAGAGTCCACATTTGGCTGATGAATAATCTCCTGGGTTCGTGATTTTGTGCCCAACGCCTAAGTATATTGACATGTGGGATTCTTTCCCTTAGGGGCAAACTCCCATTGTGGATCGAAACTAGCGATGGAAGAATTAGTCAGAAACGAAGGATCGAGCTTAGGTTTGCAGTGTTCGACGTTGAAGAGAAATCCCCCATACTTCCATGTGTTAATGAGGGACTCCATATTATGTGTTTCCAAGACATGATATAAGAAAAAATTCATTTGTTTCAAATAAAAGAAGTATTTTTTTAAAAATGCAATTTTATAGCCTTTTAATGGAAAACCCTTTTTAAAACAAATATTTAACCATTTTATATTTTCAATATAATAAAAAAAATTATTCTTTATAAACGGGACATAAATATCTATTTTTGATAAATGTTTGGTACTTTTCTGATAACTATCATATTTTGATGAATAGTGAAAAATACGTTGTTTTAATTGAAAACTAATTTTTTAATCGAAATAATTAATATTGTTAAATTATGAATTTGAATTTTTTTAAAGTATTATTAGATTATATTTTTATCATGTAATACAATGTAAGAAATTTTATGAAATTTAACTTTTAAATTTGACAAAAACACATGTAATTCTTTGTGCAGTTTTTACTTTTTAAAAACCCGCTTTTTTGGCTTTGCTAACGAGAATTAATTTTAAATTAGTTTCTCCCACTTCGGTGTTTTGAATTTCGAAAAATGGATTTGATATGTTGAATTAGGATGTATAAATTGTGTAAATAGGTATCTTTTATTTTTAGACATTATGAATATTTAGTTTAGTAAATATTTTATTTACCATGGATAGAGTTAAATTCTAGTTTTTTTAAGGATGGGGACAAAGCCTATTTGATAAATCTAGTAAATAAGGGTTAACTAATTTTATTATAATAATATTAAATTACCCTAACATGTGTCCTATTCTTATTATTTGATACATTTCTGACCATGTGCATCCTTGGTTTTATTTTAAAACTACATAGATCCATTTGAGAGTGATAATGACACTTTATATTAATTAATTTAAAGTAAAGGAAAAAATGACTTAATCATATATCTTTTAATAAAACAATTTTTACAAGATGTTATATAAGTTATATTTCCAACTATAAATATTCATTAGAAATATAAAACGATTTAATACATAATGGGATTTTATTTATAATTTCTAGAAATTAAATAATAAAATTTAATTATAACATAATTATGATGCAGTAACAACCTTATTAATGAAATAATCAAATAAATGGTATTGTAAATATTAAAATAAATATAATTTCAAGGTTTTTTTTATTTCAATGAATTTTATAGGCGAATATGACATGTTAGGATTAACTTAATGTATTTTTTTCGAAGTAATCATGTTGTGATGACTTTCACATAAACCAAATACTAAATAGTGTCAAAATTGATATAAATGAGTTTTTAAACCAAATATTATATTATTAAATTATATAATTTTTATAAAAATATATGGTTTGTCCAAAAGGGTTATATAATATTATATATGTCATTAATATACCACTTGAGGTTCTCTTGGATGTTTAGAATAATTTTATTAACCCTATAGTTTAAGAATACATGAAGACACGATAAAAGTAAAACTATTTAAATTAGAGTTAAATCTAAATGATAAGTTTAAAATGATTACCTAAACATGTATAAGACCTATTGGAGTAATTTATTTAGACCCGTAACCATCTAAGTCTCTATATAAATTCATTTGGGGCCATTATAAACTGAATATGATTGTATAATAAATTAATATCTTAATCTTTTCTTAAAGTGACCCTCACTTATCTTATAAAAGGGTACTTCTCCTTCTCTCAAAATTGCACATCTATTTCCATTTGGATTGGCAAAAACCTTCCCAAATATAATCCCAACATCCATAAAATTATCCTAGAGTCCTTACTTTGATGACAAAGGAAACCTAAAAATCCCATTTGATCAACTCAAAAGAAAACACCCAATGAAAAGGTAATAATTTCACCACCCTCTTTAAAGTTCATTCCTTCTTCCACTTATATTTCATTGTTTTTTCATTTGAAAAATAATAAATCCATTAAATTATACATACTGTGATGGTATTATAAATTTTGTACTACCATATTCATTATTCTATCCATCACATGAATGATAATGTCACCATGTGTGTGTACCTATGGCTTACCGTCTCTACGCCGTGGTTTTATTTTTTATTCAACACTATGCTATTTGGATGGATATATTAATGAGTAATATGTATATAAATAATTAAAATAACATTATAATTTCTCTGTAAAATTAATAAACTATCCAATTCCACACCTTTTAATCATTAAGGAAATGACATCATCGCTCGTGTGTACGTACAATTTACCATCTCCATGACGCAATGAGATTCATTTCCACATTCACCATTCAATAATGATTATAAAAATATATATTATTAATAAGTATGTAATATATGATATAATAATTCTACTTAATATATATATATATATATGTTTGTACTTACATATATCTTATTCACTTACTTCCATTCAATACGATATAAAAACGGAAACAACATTTATGTGTACATACAGCCTACTGTCTCCATAAACGGTGTTTTACATTTCATATATCTATATATTAAACATATTTATATTCTAAATATATATGATAAATCATGTGTTATATTCAGGAAGTATGTAAATCACGATCTAAATGAAAATATCAAGAATAACAAGTTAAAAAGTGTACGATAAAGAAATAAATTGTTACCCAAATGTTAATTTAACATGTAAATAATTATTAAATGTGTAGGATAATGTCACAAATGAATCATGTATGATTTAATAAATATGAATACAGTTCTGGTAAAATTTAATAACATTCTATGGTCACTATACATGAGGTTAAACATACCGTCGACCAAAGGAAAGTGCAAGGTAAGAATTATTTTGTCAATTTCATTATTATCCGAGATTGTTTATGTGTAAGAATTTATTGGATTATATTTATCATAGAGACCCATATTTCATAATTTTTTTTCAAAAGTAAACATTTAAGGTTTTCTAGGAGGTTAAATTTAAATATATCTTCATTTTAAATTATTTAAAAATTTATCTTTCTAAATACATTTAATTAATGTCCATGTTTTCAATGTGATTTTATAGATTTATTTAATATGACATGAATGTTTTGATATAGTGTTCATGTTTATTATTTTTAAAGGAATGTATAATATATTATTCATCATGCCTAATGATTATGTTAACTACTATTTTATTGATCACCCTCTCTGATCATTTGAGCTCAACCATTTCTAATATTTTGAGTTCATAGTATTCTAAGAAGTGTATTATGATTAAAAAACAGGGTTACATGTGGGGATTAATGGAAATCTAAAAGGATCATTTATGTTGTGTTTCATTTTCTAATGTGTAATTTAATGTTCATGTATATACTCTAGTTTGTTATACAACTAAACTGATCGGTATTTTGGGACATGATTCCTTGTAATCGTGCCAATCTTTTAAAATAATCCACCGACTCTGATCTTCTAGGGTCGAGGAATTATAGTTTGTATCATAGAAACATTAGCAAAAACCATGGAAATATATTTTGATAAACTCTGATTAGAGAACATTACCCTAAGATAGACTTTGAGAATTAGTATAGAAGAACTTCCTTGAATTTTTGTAATTTATAGATTTTGTTTATTTTCCAAGAAATACATCTCTGTCAGGATACGAGAAGGTAGAGGAGGCTCTTGCACAGATGAACCTTTGAGTGAAAACTCTAACGAGGAGTTTCAGGATTGACCCGAGGTATCCTGGTACCCGACAATGAGCCATGATCCACTCTTGGTTATGATACTCATAGGGGATATGCTTAGGATAATTCAATTTTCCATTACAATCCATTATGAATGATTTACGAGTAAATAATTCCTCAAAGAAAACATTTCATGATTATATATTATATACATAACCTTTTCAATTTAGGTTTGGTATATTACAAGTTTTGAATTATGCATTGTGATTATTAAACTAACCTAGTGTATGCCATTGTTTAGAAATGCATCCTAGTAGAAGGAATGAGAATTCCAGCAATATGCATGATTGAAATACTAAGAAGGATCATATCTTCCATGGTATTAAGCCAACATTTAAAAGGGAAATAGTCTCCCACATATTATCATAGTATGAAGAAATGGTATCATTTGTTAATAAGTTAAGTAAATAATTCTTTGAGTGTGATGGATTTTAAGGGAATCAAGAGATGAAATGGATGGAAGAGAGAAATGTGGATAAATGTAAGAGGTAAAGAAGGATTTTCCAATATGTGATATCTGTGGAAAGAATAAAATTGGTAAATGCTTGAAGAAAATGAGAGATTGTTATATGTTTGAGGAAAATGGGCACCATGTACGTGATTGCATGGGTATAAAACAGTTTCAAATGTACAATTCTTCATTTCCAATGAGTTGGGACACTATGGGAAGCAATGTTCAAAACATTAGCGTATACCATAATTTCTTCTATTGTATAATAATCAAGTTATGATACTACCAAAGATAAAGAGGATTGATTTGATTTCATATTTTGTTATTAAATTATTGTGTCATTTGCGTATTTTATTACATGTTATATGAATTATAGAGTATATAAAGATTGTACTGCAATACTATTTCATTAAAGACATGAGATTGTGTGGAACCAAGAAATGTGAGTCAATAGCAGGTAAATGTTTTTGGGAAATGTATGGTCAAGAGAAAGATAAATCTTAATATGGTTATGATACTGAGGTAGTAATTTTGGAATATGATATGATTGATTTGGATAAATTATATTGGATATTCTTGACTACCTTAAAACAGATTAATGATTTTTATATTCCATCATTGTAGGAGTTTACAACATTTTTCTACATAAAGTGTATATTAAGTATTATATAAATAATAAGGAATCATGAATGCAATCAAAAAGATTTTATGGTAATTTTAGGTGTTATTGTGTTTTAAAAGAATACATGACGAATGTATTCACATGTTATTATGTGGAAAATGATTTTTATTGTGTTTACAATCGTTATATATTATGGATAGTGAGTTTGGACAGAAGTATTGTGGATAATTGTAATGGTTGGTATGGATTAAGTGTGACTTTGGATAATAATGCTAAGGTTAAAGCATCTATTAATTTTTTTTTATTTTTATTAAAAGGACAACCTGAAAGTTGGGAAACAACCTGTCGCGTCTGGAAATACCGCGACACTTGAACCCGCTATCGAAGGGAGACAAGGGCAATCACCTTCCACTCGCTTACGTGATGTCATAGTTTGTATATTGTAGTTTTTTAATAGTTAGAAAAATTAATTATAAATTCGTTATTTTTGGAAACCTATACGATTTGGATAAATATAATATTTTGAAATATATTATTATTTGGATCGAAAGATGTGTTTGTGGTAGGAATTAATTGAAGGATGAAACTCTAAGGGTCAAGTATATTTTTCCCTTCTTATTATATGAATAAATTAATTATTAAACTTTAGGGAAGGTATCTTAAAACAAAGAATATGTCATCCAAATACCTTATGTTTTGTTGGACCGATGATATTTTCAATCATCATAGATTGATGGATTTGGGGCCCTCAATTTTACACTTGTTTGTGATTAATGACCTCAATAACTCCTAATAAATATTTATGTTTTGCCTACAATTATGGATCATTAATTTCCACCAATGTTCTCCAAGTCGAGATCATAATTTGTTGGTCACTTTTTCTTTTCTCTTTCCCTCTTATTAAGACTAAATATTATTATCCCAATTTTGGATGTGGGTTTTCCACAAGTTATTTTTTATATTTAACCTTTTATTTTTGAAGAACAATTTCAAGTTGCGAGGATGAAGTTTATTGAATGATGGGAGAATTTAACACCCCATGATTTCAGAGTACGTTATTTTTCAAAGTAATTCAATAACATGCGCTACACGCAACACTGAGTGTGAGTGCACGACGACTTACTAAACTAGCTGTTCAAAAGTGGATGTGAATAGTATTATCTGCATTTTGATTTTTTTATATTTCATATATAATTTTAACATCCATATTATGTGTTTATTAGACATTATACATGAAAAAAAGTATTTGTTTCAGATAAAAAGAATTATTTTAAAAAAAAATTGTAATTTTACCACCATTTAAGGGAGAACCTTTTTTAAAACATATGTTTAACACTTTAATATATTAAATTTAATTAAATTTAGTTCTTCTTGCTATGTGGGACATAAAATTTTTTTTGGATAGTTATTTGGTACTTTTTTGATAACATTAATATTTTTATGAATAGTGAAAAATATTATGTTTTAATTGAAAAAATCTTTTTTAATAAAAATAATTTATAGTTTTAAATTATGAATTTTAATTGTTTTTAAGTATAATTATATTATATTTTTATCATTTAATAAAATTTAGGTAATTATATGTAATATCACGTTTAAATTTTTCATAAACACATGTCAATCTTTTGATAGTTTTTACTTTTTAAAAACCCGCTTTTTGGCTTTGATAACAGGAAACAATTTTAAATTAATTTCTGGAACTTTGGTGTTTTCAATTTAAAAAAATAGATTCCATATTTGGAATCAGGAGTTATAAATTTTTTAAATGGGTAAATTTTATTTTTATACATTATGAATATTATTTCAGTAAATATTTTATATACCATTGTAAAAGTGTAAATCGTGTAAAGAAGGGTAAATTTTTTTTATTATAATAAAATTAAATTACCCTAACATGTGTCCTATTTCTGTTGGTTTATACATGTATTACCATGGGAATACTTGGTTCTATTTTGGGACCACTTGGAGCCACTTGAGAGTGATCATGACACTTCATATTAATTAATTTTAAATAATGATAAAAATGACATAAAGATATATATTTTAGTAACTTTTTTATAAGATTTTATTTAAGTTATATTTTCAACTATAAATATTAATTATAAAGATAAAATGATTTCCTACATAATGGTATTTTATTTATAATTTTTAGACATTAAATAATTAATTTTACTTATGACGTAATGATTTTATAGTAATTACCATATTAATGAATGAATCAAATAAATGGTATTATAAATATTAGAATAAAAATAATTTCAACGTTTTTATGATATAAGCGAATTTTCAAGGTTAATATGACATTTTAATATTGATTCAATGTATCTTTTTTGATGTAATAATATTTTGATTACTTTAATACAATCCTAATACTAAATAGTGTCAAATTTGACATAAATTAGTTTTTAAAACAAATATTTTATTATTAAATTATATAATAATCATAGAAATATAAGGATCAGACAAAGGACATAAATAATATTATATATGTCATTAATGATCCACTTGAAGTTCTCTTCAATGTTTCGAGTATTTTTATTAACCATATAGTGTAAGAATACAAGAAGACAAGGTATATGTTAAATTAATTAACTAAGAGTTAAATCTAAATAATAAGGTTAAAATGGTTACTTAAACTTGTCTAAAACCTATTTATTGAGATTATTTAGACACATAACCACCTAGTTCTCTAAATAAATGCATTTAGATCTATTATAAACCGAATGTGATTGTATAATAAATTAATATTTTAATATTTTCCTATAGCGACCCTCACCTGTTGTATAAAATGGTACTTCTCCTGATATCCAAATCAGACCTATAAATCCATTTGGGTTAGCCAATACTTGCCCAAATATCCTTTCAACTTTCATATAATCAATTTATTGTCCTTATTTTGATCATAAAACCAAACTATGGAGCACTTTTGATCAACTCAAAAGGAAACACCCGAAGATGAGGTAACAATTTCACCCCCCCTCTTTCATGTTCTTTTCTTCTTCTAATTCCACTTTCTTTGTTGTTTCCATACCAAAATAATAACTTTAGTACTTTCAATATACTGTGATGTTATTTTGAATATGGTAAAATCATATTCATTATTCTTTCAATCCTATGAATGATAATGTCACCATGCGTGCGTATGTATGGATTACCGTCTCCACGTCGTGGTGTAATTTGTTATTCAACACTATGTTATTTGGATGGATATAATGAATGTTAATATGTATATAAATAATAAAAATAACATTATAATGTCTCTGTAAAATTAATATACTATCCAATTCCACACCTTTTAATGTTTAAGGAAATGACATTGTCGCTCATGTGTATGTACAACTTACCTTCTCCATGACGAGATAAGATTAATTTCCACATTCACTATTAAATGATGATTATAATAATATATATTATTAATAAGTATGTAATATATTATTTAATAATTCTACTTAATATAAATATATATATATATGCATGTAATTACATATATCTCATTCACTTACTTTCTTTCATTATAATATTAAAATGGAAACAGTGTTTATCCGTACCTACAAACTAGAATCTCCATAAACGGTGTTTTCCATTTCATATATCTATATATTATACATATTTATATTCTAAATATATATGATAAATATTGTGTTATATTATAGAATTATGCTAATCATGATCTAAATTATAATATAAAGAATAACAAGTTAAAACATGTATGATAATGAAAGCGATTATTACCCAAAATGTTAATTTAACATGAAAATCATTATTAAATGCGTAGAATACTGTCTTAAATGAATCATGTATCATATAATAGTTATCAATATGGTTCTGGTATAATTTAATAACATAATATGGTCATTATATAGGAGGTTAGACCTATACTTGACCAAAGGAATGTGCAAGGTAAGAGTTATTCTCTCAATCTCATTATTATCCATGATTGTTTATGTGTAAGTATTTTCTGGGACATATTTATCATCAATACCCATACTTTATAAAAAAATCAGAAGGAATATTTTACGTTTTTATGAGAGGATCTATTTAACTAGATCATCATTTTAATTTTTTAAATGTTTTATCTTTCTAATTCTTTTTAATTAGTGTCCAAGTTTTCAAAATGGTTTAAACGATTTACTTAAATGGAAATGAATTTTTTGAAATGATAATTCATTTCAAAAGTTTCAATGTGGTATAGGACACTTTGATTCAAAAATATTTTTTAAATTACTTCCATTATAAATTGTTGACTTTTAAATATTTTCAGGAAAAAGGGATATTTCTCCCAATGAGTTTTACAAATCATTTTGATATATGTCAGCATCCTATGATGGATTTTAAAATTGTTTGATGTTGATTTTTTATGATAAAATAATCCATATTTTTTTAAAGGTTATCTGATATGTTTAACTGTGGATGTGTTATTTTCATACCATTCATGATATATGGTTAAGATATTAACATTTCATATGCTAGTTTTAGTATGAATGTTTATGTTATGTTTCATCATTTTCATTTGAGGAATGCATTGGACTTAGTAAGTGACAGGTGGATCCCGCTATAGCTCCTCAGTGCATCGGTAGGTCTCACGAGACAATTAGATGTGGAATTGGCCGAGGCCTTTCCCAATTTTATAAAAGGTTTTGGCCTTGACCTTAATCATTTTTAGACATCTTGGATATGGCCATTAAAAAATGTTTCATAATTTCCCGCATTATACATTCCCTTATTATGAAAATATTATTGATGGTTTATGTGGTTATTAAACTAGTATAATACCCATGAATATGCTTTATTATGGCATTATTTACTCATCTCATATTCCTGCCAAAAAGTGTTCATTTTTATTAGTTGTAAAGGAATGTGTTTTAAATTATTCACCATGCCTAATGTTTATGTTATCTTCTGTTGTATTGGTTACCATTACTGAGCGTTTGAGCTCACCCCTTTCTTATTTTTTTCCCAGGATTCTAAGAAGTGAATTATTATTTATAAATGGGGTTAATAAAGGAGATTAATGGTGTTCTCAAAAGATTATTTATGTTGTTCTTTTTTTTCTAATGTGTAATGTAACGTTCATGTATGTAATCTATTTTCCTAGACTGGTAAGCTAATTGGTCTTTTGGGACTTGATTCCTTATAATCATGACAATGTATTAAAATAATGCACTGACTCTGGTCTACTGGGGTTGGGGAATTTCATTATAAATTAACCTAAAACGTTCATTTATCCAGGATACAGAAAGACTAATCATTATTATAGTCTTCCCTCAACCAAGACCAAGTAGAACCCGAATAACTAAAGATAAAAATGAATCCCTTTTGGGAGAAGTTCAGGTTAGAGGAATTCAACACAAAATCAATGATGAACTGAACACCCCAAGAATGTAACACTATTCATTCCTCACTCTGAGGGATTAGTATAAAATGATATTGGGTTATTTATCTTAGGGTAAAGTAATATTAAAAGTGTAAATATTCAATAAAAATTACATGTTATTTACTGTAATAAAAATTTTTATTATATATATCATCCCAATATAAATGGTATAATTTACATAATTTTTGGATTGATTGGATAAAATGGATTTTATATTTCGAATTTGGATATCAAAATCAGCCTATGGTGTTTTTTTTTCATATTTTTCAAACACATTCAAATTTTTCACAAAATATTAAAATAGAAAAGTATACACAGTATATATTATGACATAATTATGATATATAAATGATCTAATAATTAATATATTAGAAATCAATAAAAATGAATTTATTTTATTTCTATAATTAATTTCAACTAATTATATTTATTTTCCAAACCTATGAATTAATTTCCAAATCCAGAAGTATAAAATTTAGGTTTTAAAAACAAATTTTACAGAACAATTATATTCTCATAGACAAAGTAAATTAAAATAATAGACAACTGTCCCTAAAAAAATATTTCTAATAAATTAATTAAATGTAAAAGGCCATGAAAGAAAACCATGGGTAAGACAATGATTTATAAATTTTCAAAATCGATATTTTAAGGAATATGAATAGAAATTAATAACAAATAATCCCTCAATCTCTATAAATATCATTCCATTCTCCCATTAATCATCACTCCAAATCCATAGAGCATGAGGTTCCCTAATTTTATCTCTCAATATTTTTTCCAGGTATTCTCCAAGGCTCAAAGTTTATCGTCTATGGATTTGAGAATATACCATTTATGGCAAGGTTCCCTAAACTGTTCTTCGAACTTAATTGTATTATAATTTAAAATTACATTTCCTTTCAATGTAAAATGTTATTATGCATAATATCTAGAAATACATTGTATATTATCAATGAGAGATCAAATTTTTATCTGAATATAATACATTTATTAGATGATATGATGATCAAAATTTTAAATTTCTTTAAAACCATACTAAATTTTGGTAAATAAAATAGTGTGTGTAGTTTTTCTAGAAATGACATCCCTTTTGGAAATAAAAAGATAGATATATCATTGGAATTATTCACCTTGGGGTAATAGCCCGGGAAAAGGTGGGCAATATATTCGGATGATCTTCACATAGTGTATAACACATGGTTCATGTTGTACACCGTATTTGAATCTCTGAGTGGTTATCTTACATATAAATCACATGCTCTTTACCAACCATAATGAAAACTTTTATTATATTACTCTAGTAATTTATCAACAATATCATTTATCTCCCACAATTTCAAATATATTATATCTAATTTTTAACTCTTCGAAAATATAAATTATTATAAAGTACCCGATAAATAAAAATCCATATTCACCACTTAATAATGATACTTAATTGAAAATATTGTATTCTAGGTAACTTGTTACCTTTGACAATGATAATCACCTTATAATATTTTTTAATACATTAATCAAGAAGAACTATTTTCAGAACCATATAATCCTTCATTATATGTAGATGAAAATATTTTAAGATAATACTCATTCGAAATATATTCTAATTATTAATATCATGCTAAATCATGAAAATTATTCCACAACCATTTATTATTAAATTAAACACATTTAAATTCTAAGTGACAGGTGGCACCCGGATTTATATTGCCCCTAATTGCATAGTTATGTCTCATGTGACAAATATGATAGATTAATGATAGTGTCCATACCCTATTTGTATGAAATAATGGTAATGTTCTTTTATGGTATATATATTATGTGTACCATTAATAATACAAAATATTTTTACCATTATGTAATAATTTACTAAATTATTTTATTTTCCATCAATGTATTAGTTATATATTTGATACTGGTTTTTATATGTTATAATTATATTTGTAATTCAACATTAGCTTCCTCTGTATTCCCTCAGTTTTGGGTCATTCAGACTCACACATTACTATTTTTGAATTTATATAGGTAATGAAGTAGAATAATATTCCTATTATGCCCTACGGATAACACTAAGGAATAATAATTTTTACTCCAATATTATAATTTGTTATGATGTAATGTAATGTTTATAAATTTAGTATCTTGAGGGATATTAAAACGTTATATTTTGAATATAATATGATGTATTAATATTTCCATGAAATAAATAACCGACCAACTCTTGGTGATTAGAGTTTGTGGTGTTACATTTCGTACCACAACAACACTTTCTACTTCACCGACTAGTATATCACAATTGTCAGAAGTAATTTCTACATTTCCTTGGGACTTATTTCCTCCATTATTTTTATTATAACAATACTCCTTGAATTACACCATATTACCAGAATTTTAACATCTTTAATTCTAATTCTTAATAATTGAAAAATACTTTCCATGGTTCTAGCTTACATTAGAACCATGCTATATCATCATTCATATCCCCATTGTTTAAGACTCTTCTTAGTGTGATGATATTTTATTGAAACCCATACTAGTCATACTAAAATAATACATTTTATTAGTGGAATAATCATTACATATTAATAAGACCCACATCATAACTTTAAAGGTTTAATATATTTGGAAACATGGATACATTAAAAGCTAGTATATAAAATATCTTGATCATTTGCGATTTAGTTCTTTTGAACTATAACACTTATTAGAGATATCTAATGTAAAATATTTCTCCACAATCTTGGGAAGGGAAACATTAGAACAAGTGAGCATAGATTATATTTAAGGGTAAATACACGATATACCAATCAATGATTTGAAGTTACTAGTGTGATAACATGAGTTTGACATTAGAAAATAAAACCCATCAATCCATTGATGGTAATAATATTATATGATATAATGTTGAATAAATAAAACAAAATAACACATAAGAGTGAGAAATCCACAATTATTAATCATGATCCATGATAAAATATCATAATCCTATGGCATATTTTTTAAAAATCTCAAATAATCATAGAATATTTTTACTGAGTAGTGTTTTATTATCTATATTACCACAGTGGATCATGTTCATTCCTAATTCCCATAGTTCCTTACTTGTGGTTAAAGCCCAAGGCTATATTATTCGAAATGTTCCCTTACAAAACTGGGTTCACTCCCTATTATAGTCCATATCATCCTATATATCTACTTAATTACCAGATGCATTAAAGGGATATATAATCTTTGGTCTACCCACAATATAATTAAAACCATACTTATTTCCGATACAAGATCAAAATATATTCACCATATCTTCATATAATAACGCATGAAAAGACATAGGTTCCATATAAATTCCATTGTTATAATCATAAACAATCGATAGAAAAAATAAAAATGGAATCATTGGATCATATCCCTAGTAAATTATAAGAAGCGTAAATGGATTTTGGTATAGATGTAATATCCTATAAAATTTCACAAGAGCATTTTTTTGAGGCTAACACCCCTTTAATTTTAATCAATTATTTAAATTAAAATATTTTAAAAAACAATTGTGAAAAAGTTTATTTTATAATATTGAAGGAATATAATAAAATAAGCTTCAATGAAAATAGAATTCATGATCATAGGGTAATAAGTTCATGTAGTGTACATTAAAAAATTTCATTACACAATTTTCATAAGAAGTTAATAATATGTATTTTGGAAAATGAAAAGATGATCAATTTCTATGTTTATAAACATACATACATCATAAAAAATTAATTTTATACATATTTGATGAATTACAAAATGAATCATGACAATATTTATATAAAATAAGGGCATTGATGAAATGATTCAAGACCGAAGAGAGAAATTATGTGGGTTTTACATAAAACATTATTTTTGTCTCTTGAGTATAAAAAGATAATAAAATGAAAGGAAATTTTTATATATTGATAAATAACCAAATGAGAAAACATACATATGTTTTAGGATTGATAATTCAAATAATTTTATATTCATAATATTTAATGAAAAAAAATTCGATGAAAATGAGATTGAAATGTAAAACCCATACATCTTTGGTTAAGTTTAAATCATAACCACTTGGAAAAGGAAAACATAAAATGAAACATTAAATGAAATGAACATATTTACATTCATGATAAAAAAATATATAAATCGGAGTATATATACCTCATAAAATAAAACTGATGCATATCATCAATTATGTGTTAATAAAATATAATTGAGATGAGGAAGAATTAAAACATAGTATATTTTGGAATGAAAGTCACTAGAAGACTGAAAATAATATATTTATTATAATACCATTCAATTAATCATTTAATATTCAAAAATACCTTCTTGTGTTGTATATAAACCATAAATATAAGAAATGGGGTATCATTATTAAAACATATTCTATTGAAGAGAAATTAAGTCAAAACCCTTTCTTTATAATTCGAATGGATTAATAATCAATATAACGTTATATATTATAATTTTTTTTAATATAATTAATTAAAATAATCATATTCATACTTATAATAACTGATATGAAGCACTAATTTCATTTCAAGACCTATTGATTATTAATTCTATATTAAAGTCTTCATTCAATGTCTTAATTACATAGTTTTTTGTATGTTTTTTAAATTGTGGTCCTAGAACATTGAGAAGGGATGATGTTTCATTGTGATGTTAATTTTCGTGAACCAACTCGGGTTGAGCCTGAACTGGTCACCCTAGCTAGTTCTCAACATGGCCCAATAGTCATTCCCCGTATCCAGTGTCTGGAAACTAGTGCTGAGCATCAAAACATACACATGGTAATGTTTTAAGCCCAAAAGAAACCATACAAGATAAAAGTAATTATCTAAATAAAACAAGAAATGAGAACCAAGAACATAACATAAAAAATTAAATAGTGGATATAAATAAATTATACAACTAGAAAAAGGAAACTAAGAGAATAAAACTGATGATGAAGCCACGCTAAAAAAATCTCAATCTGACCTTTTGGTCACATCCAACCACTAAAACAAACATGCTCCGCAATGAGAACCTACCAGGAAGCCTGGACAAAAGATGGACCTAAAACCAATAATATAGGATTGGCATGGGAACCGAAATGCTCAGTAGGGATTCTAATAATAACAAATTAATCCAATAGTTTCATTTCCCAAAAAAACCATTAACACATGTTTGAAACACAATTACAAAAGTATGATTTTCACATTTTAAATAAAACAACATTATTTTCCCATTTCAAAATCGAACACATAATACCAATGATTTCCAAAAATAGATGCCATTTTATAACAAAAA
This sequence comes from Viscum album, assembly GCA_963277665.1. Taxonomy (NCBI): domain Eukaryota; kingdom Viridiplantae; phylum Streptophyta; class Magnoliopsida; order Santalales; family Viscaceae; genus Viscum; species Viscum album. Next base: position 1,264,942,811 of record OY728157.1, on the reverse strand, counting down.
AACAAACCAAGTGATATTGGTAATGATTTTCAAGGGAACAACATTAAATGGAAAATAGTTTCCATGAATTTCACATTAAAAACAAAAACATTACATTTAAAATTACCATCACATCCTACCATATGCTGATGAGAGGTGCTATATAGTCATTAAACACTAGTCAGAGGAACACCCTAAGGCACTATCTAGCTATGGGCCCCAAGAACCATGTATCTCTGTGTAAGAGTAACCATAGAAATATCCATTCTCGTACACGATCCACTATTAGGGACTTGTCCCATAACCTAGTTTCCCCAACATCATTATCATAGTTTAGTTATTGTTGTCATTGTCAAACATTCTACGAGAAACAGGGGCCAAACCCCACTGGATCACTAACATACTTGAACACGTCCGCCCAACTATATACCTATGTTTCCCTTTTCTGCTCAAACATGTTCCGCATAACATGATTCCACTTACATAATTCATGAACCAAACCAGGATTCACATTTCAAAATCCACCACATTCACATCAGTAACCCATTCTTGAAAACTTATGCAAATAGAAACATTTAAAAATCACTTCTAAATTAACAAAAAACACTACTTCCAGAAGAATTTTTTAACCATTCCTTTTCACATTTTACTGTAAAACATTAAACTCTAAAACCATGAAAAATAGGGCTTTATGTTTACAAACCCAAATACATTTACCAAAACATTCCCAAATAATGTCTAAAACCGTCTTGAATGGGGAACATAAAAACATCTCCCCAGGGAAATCATTTTTGAAAATAACACACCAACACTGCTTCAACATATGAAAAGAAAAATGGGCCCTTATGTTCCAAACCCATTCCCCAACTCTTCAGAATTTTTAAACATGCCTTTACCATTCCATACTCACACAAATCATGTTGTAAGGCCAAAACACAAGGAACATAATTAAAACCTATCTTTTCCAAAATAATTTAATCAACCCTCTTTCAAAAACCCATTTAAAACATTCTTTATAAGTCTCTCAAGGTAACTAACACTGTTTGAAAACCAAGAGTCAGTTGAGAAATCATGATTTCTTAAGAATACGAATTTTCATGTGCCATAATCATTTAAGGGAACATCCATATGTTCTCATATTGCACCCATAAATGTTCCAACATCCAATGGAATCCCTTTCAATAAATAAACCATATGAAAACCAAACCCAACCATTAATTATTTAAAAGAACACATTCTACCCATTTCATTCTATAAAACCCCTCTCAAAAAACCATTAATCCCACCAATCAAGCCACATAATTTAAAATTTTCACACAAAAAATTATGTTCAGAACCAAATAAGCTCCATCACCAAAAATAGGAGATAAATGTTTCATAATGAAACTTAATTCCAGTTTAAAAGAAAAAATGCATTTCAAAAAATGCACTATATGTTCTTTAAACCTAAATATTTTATAAAAATATCTTTTAAAAAATACTTTTAATAAAATAAATCAAAACCAAATCTTCAATTATATCTACCCATGGGTTTAATAAAGGTTCAAATAACATTTAAAAAACAAATAAAAACATGCAAGTTCCAAAGGAATATTCTAGAAAGAAAAAGTTCAATTCACCAACCTTAGCCTTGTTCGAATGGAACATAACATCAAATGGAGGGAGATCTATGCCCCACGAACAATCCACATACCATAGACATAAAACAATTAACCACAATTAGACTACAATAACCCTAGGCTTCAGAAAAAAGGGCTCCATGCCAAGATAAAGAGAATAAATGAGAGAAGAGAAAGAGGAGAAGAGAAATGGGGAAGATTTGATGAAGAACCACTTTACTTTGGTGATAAATCAAGAAAAAATTACCCAAATATTTTGATAATGAATGAGAAGTACCATGTGTTTGATGCCCAACCAGTTTTGCTGCATAGTTTTAAAAACAAAGAGCAGACTATGAAAGGGGTATTAGAAACATCTCTAACTTCACATGGTTAGGTTTCATAGTTTATCCTAGACATTATCAAACCATGAGACCCCAAAAAATGGCATAACACCCCCAAATTACACCCCACCACTATGGAATACCCACCCAATGATCACTTAATGTTTTAAACACAATATAGAGACATCGAGGGCATCAAAAACTCTCCAGCATGCCCCTTTATTCCCTCAAAATTCACAGTAACCATGAATTGGGTTATAAAGAAAAAAATTCCACCAAAATATAAATATTTTATTACAAACCAAACCCAAACCTCAATCCAAAGATCCAACATCCAGAAATAAATAAAAGGAAGGAGTATTTGAGGTTGGGGTGTGAGAATTCTCCACACCACAAACACTTTCTACCCAAAGATAGTCACCCAACCAAAAGATAAAAAAAATCGAATAAATTACAAATAAAAACCAATAGAACATGAACCACAAGTGACTATTAATTCCACAATTCACACTTAACTGATCAAGAAGAAACCATAGAAAATGAATGGGGATAAGGGGAGAACATGAGAGATTTCTCCCCACCAAAATAACTCAACAAATATAAACAACTTTTAAACCACAAACAACCCACTCACTGTAACAAGGAATGAGATATTTCAACATTTAAAACTTCTAGAAAGATAGTATGGTTTGGCCACATGGTTTACCAAACCACGATCCAACTGTGTGCAAGCTACTGGAAGAATGGGGCACCCCGCACGACTTGGCCGTATGGTTTCAAAACCATGCACCAATTATTCCAATGCCTTTGCTTGAAAATGACAGCAAGCCACCTGGTTATGAGACCTACTACAAGGATGTGTGCTAATCGTGTAGTTGGTTCTGTCTACATGGCCGGGACCACATGGTTTCTACTAACCGTGCGGTAACTATTCTTCACATGGAAAAGTGTCTCGAAAACTCCAGAAACAAAAAATTTCGACCAAGATCAAACTCGAGCATCTTTTTAAAAGTATGAAACTACCACCACTATAATAGAAAACCTCCCACATGAACCAAACCCACAAAACATCAATTTTACAAAACTCAAGAATCTCTAAATGATCACTGTTTAAAGTTAAAATGGAGACTGACATACTCAATGAAAATTCAAACTCAAAGGAGAATGAAAAATTTCAATGGAGACATTCAGATAGACTCAACTACATGAATCAAAATACAATGATCCCATAAAAACATTATAGTAAAATTATGAGCTTATAAGAGAATTAAGACAACAATTGGGTAACCATAAAAATTTTCATCCCCACACAAAAAGCAAAACTAGGTTGGGGTTTGACACACCCCGTTACTCCTGCCTGTGTGCGAGCATCACCCCAAGGCCTGTGGATGGTGCTCCGATGGATGAAGAATATTCATCCTCACAGTCTGGTACATGCATCCTCTGATAACATCTAATTAATTGATAGAAGCTTCCTAAAAAACTTCTCTAGATGACACAAATATCCTCAATGATGGTAGTTCATTGTAGGGATATGACATTATGGCTAATATTTCCCGAACCATCCTTACTGACGGCACACCTGAAGGAATACTGAGGAACTAGATTCTAGGGAAAACAATGATAGCCTATTGGGGAAAGATCATATGACATGCACTCTTTGCCAGATAGGGAAACATAAAAAATCCTACCACCACCAACTACTCTCTGAACTCCAACGACAATGATACAACCAACCTGTAGTTTTCCTAAACTGGACCCTTAAGAAAACCCGAGACCAATCAAACTCTGACAACCATATGAGTTTCCAACTACTTGACGAATTCTCCTCTTCCATAAATCCTCTTCTATAAAACCTCAACCACCTTAAAAGAAACATAATATCCGAAAAGAACCAAACCCTGCTCATGAATCCTTTGAAGCACTAGGGACCATTTTGGGCGGTATAAACCAAACAATAAAACAACATGAAATCACCATAAAAATCGAGCCAGAGAAATAAAAGAATAATGAAAATTCTTTTTTTTCAAAACAACCAGTTTTCCCATGAAAATTCAGAACTGACTCATCCCAAGGCCATCTTTCAAATACAAAACAGAATTTTTATAAGACAAAATCCACTTCTATGGAAAAAACTGATTTCCAAAACCTCTATGTTCCAAAAAAACTAACTCATGACATCTTATGAGCTATCACATGTGTGTCCATCACATTGTAATGATAATTTCCATGAAGAAGTGCCCCTCAAACATTCTGTATCATCCCATACACAAGTTATCCTACATAAAGAATACCAAGGTTCACATCCTTTCAATCCTCATCAAAAACCAAAACGTTTTCAACTCCAACACTCCACTTTACCAGTTGTAAACCATTTGGGGGAAAAAATTCAATTCCAAATCTTTTTTCATTTCCAAATACTATTTTAATTTCCACAAACACATTTTATCAAACCAAAATAAAAACAAATAACAAATTACAAGGAACTAGTGGAATGAGGAACTAACATTTACACTTAACCATGATACATGGTTGTGAGACACAACCTAAGAAAGCATCAATGACTTAGAGGAGATAAACTATGCACTTAGAATCCACTTGGGTCACCACTCTATGTGTGGTTATGACATGAAACCCGCCCTCCTCTATTTTTATTCCTCAATCCCAATATAAAATCAATGGAATCAATACCTAGACCACCCCTAATAACTCAGGGCACATAACTGGCAAGGGTTCATGATGGCCTTCTCGTATCGACCTACTGAGTCTCAACAGTCCTAATCTCCATCTACTGAACACACTAAATAATAAGGGCCTCATATAATACAATTTGTTCATGTACCAACCAGGGTCGACCCTAAACCATTCATCCGATCTATTACACGACATGGAACGTAGGGCGTTCCTTATCCCCACATGATGGAAACTAGTACCAGGAATCAAAAAATATTTTTTGGAATGATTTAATCCCAAAAGAAACAAACAAATATCAATGTAATATACATAATTGAACCAAACATGAGAATTAGAAACAAAACATAGGCTATTAAATAGTTGGTCCAAATACATGATATAACTAAAGAAGCATAAACTACGAGGAGCAAACAGAAAAAGAATCCACATCACAAAAATCTCCATGTGACCTCTTGGTCATCTCCCACCACTAAAAAGAACATGCTTTCCAATGAGAAGATACCAGGAAGGCTGAAAAAATGATTGAAATGCAACAGAAATGATAGGATTGGAGTGAGCACAAAAATTATCAGTTGGGAAGCCAAAGATAACCACTAAATCCAAGAGTTTCGTTTCCATGAACAAACCATTAACAGAAAATTGAAACACAGTTTCAAAAGTATGATTTTACCATTTTAAATAAAACAACATTATTTTCCCATTTAAAAAATAAAACACACAATACCGCTCATTTCCAAAATCAGATTCCATATTATAACCAAAAACCAAAACCAAATGACACTGGTAACAATTTTCAATGGATAATCAATTAATGGAAAATAGTTTCAATGAATTCCACTTTAAAAACACTTACATTTAAAATTACCATCCCAACATATCATATACCGATGGGAGTTGAAATTTTGTCATTGTGCACTTTTCATGAGAACACCCCTAGGCACTAGCTAGTTGTGGGCCCCCAGTTCTTTGTATCTCAGTATAAGAGTAACCATAAAAATATCTTTTCTTATTCAAAAGACACTTGTAGGGAACATACCTATATCCTAGTGGTCCCCTACATCATCATCATAGTTTAGTTAGGGATTACATCGCCAAACATGCTACATGAAATAGGGTCCAAACCCCACCGAATCACAAGCATACTAGTACATGTATACACATATAGATACCAATGATTCACTTTTGTGCTCAAACAAGTTCTGCATGACATGATCCCACTTACAAAATTCATCCACCAAACCAACATCGAATTTCATAATCCCCCACATTCACATAAAAAAACCCATTCATGAAAACATATGCACATTGAAACATTTAAAAATCACATCTAAAAAAGAGGAACACATGTCCCCATGGATTTTATAAATAATCCTTTTTACATTTTAGAAAAAATATGCAACTCTAAAACCATGAAAAATGGTCCATTATGTTTAGAAACTTAAATACAATTACCAACATATTCCATAATAATTTATAAAACTATATTAATGGGTGAAATTACAAATATCCCCTTAGTCCAATAATTTTCCAAAACAACACACCAGCACATCTTCTACATAAGAAAAGACAAATGGGCCCTTCTGTTCCAAAACACATAGTGAAACTCTTCACAATTTTTGAATAGGAATTTACCATTACAACTCCACAAAAAGAAATTTCCAATTACAAATAGCCCAAAACATGATTAAAACATTTAAAAACAAGATTTACCAAAATAAATTAATCAATCCTTTATCGAAAACCAATTTAAATTCTTCTTTGGATGTCTCTCAAGGGAAACAACACTATTTGAAAACCAAGAGTCATTTGGGAAATCAGTATTTTGTAAGAATAACATTTTTCATGTGTCTTATTCATTTGAGGGAACATAAGTTTGTGAAAATAGATCACTCATAGATGTTCTAACATCCAACGACACCCATTTCATCCAATAATCATTTTGAAAACCAAATCCAACCATTAATTATTTAATAGAACACAACCATTCCATTTTTTCCATAAAACCCCTTTCAAATGACTTTAAAACCACTTATCACGCCACACCATTTCTATATTATAGACTAAAAACCAAGATCACACCCAAATAATCTCCATAACACAACATAAGAGAAAAGAATTTCATAAAAAACATTATTCGACTTTTAAAGAACAAGGAATTTAAAAAGAAGCACCATATGTGCTTTAAACCTAAACATTTCAAACAAATCTCTACAGAAAACTATTTTTAACAAAATCAATCAACACCAAATCATCATTTATATCTAGTCTTGGGTGTAATATATGATAAAATAACATTCAAGAAACAAATGAAAACATGGAAGTTCCAATGGATTATTTTGAATAGGAAATGCTAGAATTCACCAACCTTAGCCTTATGTGAAAGTAATATAACATCATAGAGAGAGAGAGAGATGAAAGCCTCACGAACAATCTCAATACCCTAGCCATAAAACAAATGAACCAAAATCAGCCTAACCTAACCCTATAGTTCATCCAAAAGTGTTCCAAGCCATGTGTGAGCGAATAAATTATAGAGGGGAAAAAGGGGAAGAGAAATGGAAAAGATTCGATGAATAACCACTGAAATTTTGTTATAAATCTCCCCAAAAATAACCCAAATCTATATGTAATGAAGGAAGAGGAGCCTATAGTCGATTCCGAACTAGTAGGGATTCATTTTGGAGGTGGACTCACTTAAAACGGAGCTCTACATCAAAAGTTATTATGCTCGCAAGTGGTAGCACAATTTTTCTACATAGTTTGTCAAACCACACGTAGACCATGTAAGGGCTACTAGAAAATTATAAAACCTCACATGGTTAGATTTCACGGTTTTTCCAAGCATTTATAAAACCATGAGACCCCAAAAATTGGCCAATACCCCCCAGATTACTCCACAAACACTAGGGAAGACTCACCCAAAGATCCTTGAATGGTTTAAACACAATATGGAGATGTCGAGGGCATCAAAAACTCCCAATCATGCCACTTTATTCTCAGAAAATTCATATTATCCTTGAATTGGGTTGTAAAAAATAACACCAAAACACAAAGTCTATTATTGGACACCCAACCCAAACTTCAATTGAAATATCCATCATCGAGAAATAAATAAAAGGAATGAGTATTCCAAGTCAGGGAGTGACATTAATAATGATATAAATATCATATATAATAATTATATACATATTTATAACCATTCATAAACATTTATTATGAAAAATAAATTACATCAATTCCTAGAGACGACAATCCTTACGTAAAAAACTAGAGGTGTTTCCATTTTCAAATCGATGGAACATAAGAATAATAAATGATAATTAATCATTAAAATAATATTATTATATAATAACTAACATATATATTCATTAAATATATCCCTTTAACTAAAACCTTAAATCAAAAATGATAAATAAATACCATCACTTTAGGGATGTGTTATTCCAAACATACACACGACGGACATTATCATTTACCAATGGATAATAAGCTAAGAAGGTAAGAAAGATATTATAATTAATGAATAATAATTATATATATATCATATAAATCATATATAAATATTAAATTTAGAATTATTACAACCAATAAAAGATGGTAATGGAAAATGAATTATATCTTACGTAGAGGTTATAGTCCATATGTACGCACGAGTGATGTGTTTATTTTCCATTTGAGGAGAAGGGGTGAAACTATAATTGTTACATCATCATAATACCATATTAGTATATTTTTTATTCTATATTAATTATCTTTTTTTATGAATACAACAAGTTTATATATGGTAGAGAAAGATCTAAAATTTAAATTTCTTGGTTAATATTTATACATATTATTTGAGAGACCTCCTTTATCTAACACCTTAATCCTTGAACGTATTGTATTAGGAGAATAAATGAATATAAAAGTTTAATTTTAGTTTTATATAGAGGTTATTAATCAGGTAATTCCAAATATATAATTTTCAAATTTTATTAATAATAGAGGATGAAAGGTTTCCTTCTATAAGTGAGGATAGTGACAAAAACAATCTTTCATAAAAGATTTCAATCAAATTAGTCCAATTTCATTGGAATGTGGCAAGAAATAGCCGGGTTTTATATTTTAATATATTTTAATGTTTAAATATATTCAAATAAAAATAATTATAAATGTTTGGGTGGAAATACAAACCTTATATCCCGGTTTAACCCCTTGGTAAACCCACTTTAACCTTAACCATGGTAAGAACATTTTACTATTTTAAATAAATTATATGAAAAAGAATTAATTTTAACCTGTTATATTATATTAACTAAAAATTTTTAAGCCATAATACTACATTAATTTTATATAATTGGTTCAATATATTTTAAATAAGTGAACAACTGACAATAAAAAGTAGTTTTAGAAAAATGAATCTTTATGCAGATAAGATAATACACATTGATTAAATTCCTTTTAAAACCCATATAATTAATGATAAAATATATTTTTTAATATATAATCTATAAATTTCATTAGAATCATTAATATATAAGGATTAATTATATTATTTATGAAAAATACACACCATGTACATTAAAATAGTTTTTATAGAAATATGTTATTATACCAAAAAATAATTTATACCAAAATCAAGTATAAGGATAAATACTATGTAATAATTTATATTAATTATAGTTAAATGGTAACTTTATTACTTCAATATAAAATAGGAAAATTAATAATAATTTGACTTGAAAAGAAATTATAATTTAAACAAAAATTGTTATTTATTCATATTCAAAAAATATGTGATTTTTAAACAAAACTAAAACATCACTAGAAGATAATATTAATATTATAATTTAAATATTGATATTAATATCTCATAATAAAATTTATAAAATTGGAATAAATTAATTATAATGTTCATTCTAATAAAATTTAGAAAATACCATTTTTGATGAAATCTTATTTTAAAGCATAAAATAGTTTTACTAAAAATTGAGTACATATTAATTATTAATTAATCAATATATTTTCACTTTTTAAACCTAAATATATATTTCTAAAAATAGGTTTTTAAAATTTATACGTTCCAATTTAGTAGCTAGCTTATAATGATTTACTATATAATAGTTTATATAGACTTAAGGTCAGATGTATTGAAGGCTACTAAAAATAAAATTTTATTTAAAGGAAAAAAGATTATAAAATATCAGTGTGAAACATATTTATATATTTCACATATTTTTTCATCATATTTATTTCATAAAAACTAAAACCACACTGTCTTTGAAGAATATTATTTCTGTTGCGATATATTTTCTCAGATTGATAATGAACATATTGTAAAAATATAAAAAACACTAGAAAAAACATCTATACATGTTTAGTTTCATCTTTTTTATTATCCAATTTCATGAGTTGGGAGAATATAGTATTCATGGTGATGATGTGGATATTAATTTATGATGAAACTCACATTTTTAGGGTATATAATTTCCACAATATGAATTTTTTTATAAGAATGATTTTCCATATAAAAGTTCTTTAGAGTGTGCCAATTTTAATTTTCCACTCTTTAATCTATAACTCATGATAGTAAAATATTAGATAAATACAAGTGGATTTTGGAAGTACAATTGTTATCCGTTTAATTCCATATATCTTCCATAATTAAAACTTTTATTCATCAATTACTAATAGAAAATTATCCTTATATACATTCACTTTCATATTTATCTTTCAGAATGGATAATTTCCCAATGATTTTTTTTAAATTACATTTTTGAACAATTAATTTTGAATTTATGATTATTTTGGAACCATTTATGAATCCTCCAAAAAAACTGCATTAAACCCACAAAACATTCCAACTAGAAAAGGAAAACCCTATTACTATAGAGGGCCAAATGGATGGATCAAGGAACAATACAAACCATGAGAATAAGGAAATATGGTGGGATGTGTCAACAAAAATTTCTAAATGTCCATCCATTTAATAAAAAAAATAATATTCCCTAAAGTCTTACTAACTGAGGTGATCCATAAACAAGGATCACAATGTGTCTTGTTTTCATTTATACATTGTGTCACCACCATTAGAAAATTTCCACGATCCAAGCACCACAAAAAATAATGAAAAAATAATGTAAAACATTGTCATAAAATAAGAACACCACATATAAATGAACATTTTAATGAAGATTCATGTGTTTTATGAAGAAATATTAAAACTTTAATTAAAAAATCAATGACAATATGCGTGTTGACACTATAACCAGTCTCACCACACAACACATTTTGGGAAAAAAGATATTACTATAAGTAATACAATACCATCATCTGAAAGAAAACCTTATAGAAACTCATATAATTTCTACCCTAAGAGAAGATCATGAAGATAAGATAAATAACTATGAAAATAAAGTTGATAGAATGCAACATCACCATAAGATAGTTTGATCATACATGGGTGTAGAAGAAGACCAATTAAAAAATATTGTAGAAAAAATCCAACTACAAAAGGGAATATGAATAATACACTAACCTATATATATATAAAAGAAAATAAAACTCATTAGAATATCTCTCACTATGCCTCAACAAGAGACAACATCACCCCACCAGATCACCATGTCTCCATCGATGAAAGAATGTTGTTACATTGCTTCTTAGGATGGGGAGCATCATTACTGAAACTGAATGGAACCATTGAGTTCATATATGGGACAACTATAGATGATAAACTCCAATATTTACTTTTACTTCGAATTTAGTGAAGATCCAGATTAAACAAAAGATGATAGGTAGACCAAATGACTAGTGGGATCAAAAAATATGAGGAGAGGAGGAAATAGAGCCATAAAAGAATTCAGACACTAAAGAAAGATAAAAATAATCCTATGTAAAAATATTTTGAGACAAAACAAACAATGAAAAATATTGATAGTGAAGAAACAATGAAGCTATTAAGATAAAAATTTGAGAGTATCCAGATTAGGAATCACAAAATCAAAACTCATAAGATGCTTCATAATGAAACCCAAATCACCCAAATTCAATTGATTTTTTAATATTAAATATCTCTAATATTTCAATCACAATGAATATATAAATTTATAATAATAATTTAACCACAAAAAAATTTACAATATCAATCTAAAAACTCACTCATAATTTAGTTTTTAAGACTAAATAATATTTTACTATAGTAAAATAGTACTTATGAATTAAAAATAAATTGTGAAAATGAGGAAACGAAATAAAATACTTTATTACATGGAAACCCAAAAAATTAAAATTGGTTGAAATGCACACAAATAATAGGGGGATATCTCTATGGTTGATGTGTGTAAATACTGTATCTCTCTCCCGATCACTATTTTCAGAAGAATATCTATCATAAATTCTCTCTCATGAATAACTGGATAAAAACATTAAAATGACTCTAGAACCATAACTATGTTAAATTTTTGTTGATATTCCATTTTATAATTATTCTTCAATGTAAGTACTAGTATTTTTAAGGCGAATTCAATCACCACTCCCAATTTTGTGACCCAAATTTTTCATTGAACCATTTAAAATATTTTTATTAATGTTTTATAAAGTGGTTTAATGGTTAGATTAATATTATGGTTTCATGGGATCTTATGAAATAATTTATTATTAAAAAAAATTTCATTTTTTATCAAAAATTTGAAATGATTTCTTTATAAATATCTCATAGATTTTCCTTATATGGAAGATAAATTACAATAGTTTGACTCAGGATGGGGGGTTTCACTTAAGTGGGTTATAATTTTGGTTTTGGTTTCTATCCCTGAACTGAGCACGTTTTGTGTACCAAAAACTTACATTCCCTAGGGTCAATATTACATAAATTATCATAATATCTCTATTTTAGAATATATACACTGAAAATAAATAAAAAATATAGATATGAAGACAATATAACATTCTAATCAATGAGATTATAAAATCATATTGATCGAGCAAAAATTTTCTAGGCTTAGAGAAATCACCATCGTGGTTGGACAATTTGAAGTATCTCAATCAATTCCGCTTTCCTTAAAATTATTTTGAATATTCATAACTGTGTTATTTATTAGTGTTTTCAAATAAAATTAATGAAATTATTGTAAAAATATTTTTTTCTATTTGAATCTTCCCTGAAGAATATATTCAATAAAAAATAAGAATGGTTACTAGATAGTCTTTGTACACTACCCCTCTATTTCATACCATGAAAAAAAGATTAACTATAAATTTATTCATGCTAATGTGGATATTTTAGATGTTTTGGGGAATTTTATACTGGTTAAACAACTCCAATGTTGATTATACCTCTTCTTTACCCCCATATCTCCCTCTCAAGGTAATTGAAACACCTAACAACACTCCATTTTAAAGTGTATTGTAGGTGTTGGATAACGATTCTAAATCATATTCTCATACAAGGTCACAATTTAGTGGGTTCAATTATGTGGTTTTGGGACAATTAGTATAAAGGTAGGCTATAATGGCTTAGATGGTAAATGGTATACATTAGATTTAGAAGCTCTGGTTCAGTAGTCGTTTCACAGTTTATTGAAATGTATGCATGAAGAAAACAATGTGTATCATATCAACTAGTTGTTAGGGATCTATGATGGGACGAAAAATATCACATGAATTTTTAAACAAGGAATAATCCATTTCTATTGAGTGAAAAAACAAAGACTATATAAATATATAAGCCCAGCTATCCCATCTGTTACATTTGGTGGAGAGCTAGTTATCACATTCCATATCTAATAAAATAAAAAAAGAGATTTAATGGTGCACACCTGAACAATCCATGAATCCCACATTTCATGTAAATTTAGATACATTCCATGTATTTCAAGGAAAATAAACTGAGAAATAGCAGTGCACGCCCATATACTATTTAGAGTGAACACACCATGTGTAACATCATGACCCATATTACTCTATACGTAACTGGACCAGAGCACCATGTAATCGTAGAAGAACCTCTCTATAAACTAATGTTTTCTATCTAAAATCCAGGGTATATGGTGATATAGTGAAAATATAATACTCTCTCATATATAAAACTATAAAACACAGGGGATGTAACAAATAACATGTCATCTAAATGTCTAAAAACAATGAGGAACCAACATAACAAAGAATCCCAGGAAAAGAGAATAACATACAATGGGATGTAACATAATAATTTTTCAAAATGTTATATGATTTGGGAAGGTATAAAATATATATTCCATGGGTAGATCATATTCAACCCAAAAAATATTAAACAAAATTTAAAATAATCATCACCAGGTCCTTAGTTCAAAACTAGTCCAAAATCCTAATTCATTGCAAGATATATAGTTCAACTATCCAACATAAGTCTTTTCCCTACCACCACCTGTGAGCATGAGGTCTACTCATATACTAATGTACCTGGCCACCAAAGAAGAATGTGATTATAACTTAGTAATCCACAAAAAATGGTTCACCTTATACATTAATCATATATTGTGCATGAACACTTTGATATGGTATGAATTAATAGGTAAACAATATTATTCATAATATCTGTCAAGATAGTGGGTGCTTCCCATGCTAGCATTGAGTGACCATACCTACATCTTCTAGTAGTGGAGGGTGTATGGACATGTCACATGGATACTAACTAGGTAATAATTTTGAATCCATGTCATATAATATATAATATATAATCACAAATAACCATTATATCATAGAGGCGACACATCCAACCCACATTAAAATTTACTTAGGAGGAGTCATATTTTACCGGCCACATTTCAAACATCATTAGAGGCATCATATAATGAACCAGTCTTAATGTATATTTAAATTACATAACATATCTGGAATACTGATAAAATAATACGAACAAAAACCCAATGACTGTACTATTCTAGCTAGTACCTTTTGAAACATGGAAACAAAAACACTAGTACATGAGTGAGCTAAATTATCTCCCATTAGGTTCTTCAGGACTAGAACCCTTCATAGACACATCATATATAATAAAAATCTTCATAAAATCAGGATTGAAACATAAAAATTGGTGACATCAGATAATCAATAAGGGATAACCAGGGATACATGTATGAACAAAGATGATCATAGTGGTATGCGAAGATGATCATTACATTAGAAGGTCATATCCTGCATATTATAGATCATAAACATTAATCATTACATAAATCATGGAAGTTCATAAGACATGAATCATAATGAAATAATGACCATATTCCATGATAGAATAACATAATAATAAATCATGTAATTCTGGAATACACATAAACATATAAAATCTTATGTTGAGGCTACATATATATACCTTCATAACATGTTAGGATTGGGAAATGACCAGGGTACCTGATTTATGCGTGGGATTAAAACCCATTTACCCTCTTATTTTTTGGGACTGTGGTAAAACACATACACATTCTTACTTTTAGGATTGGTCTATAACTGATACACATACATATTTTTAGGCATAGTCTATAACATGTGTACCTTATTGATTTTGGCCTTGGGCTACAACTTAGGTAACCTTTGAGATCATATTCTCCTTATCATTAACCAATGAATTCAATGGGATATATAGGTCCCATTGATCAAATAATAAAATAATACCTATATATGACACATGATAATAAAACATTCATCTTATCAGGACTCATATAAATAGATGGGTTTCATAAACCAAAATAATAACCCATGAAATAAAATTGGTATCCTTAAAATATTATCACATGAAAACATATGGATAATATATAGTTTTCCAAATCATTTTATAAAATCATAAACCATGAAAAGAAGTAGTATTCAAAACTATATAATCCATAGAAGAGAAAATGGTGTCTTAAGAATCATTCCATTAAAAATAAACCCTTCAAGAAATAATATGAAAAGAAACATTGAATCATCTCCCCCGAAAGCCATAAGTAACACCGACATATGCCATTTTATAAGGGAAATAAATTTAATGATATTTATAAAAAATATTGATGAAAATATCATGTATTCTTTGAAAAAGAATCTATAAATCATTTTTAGAATCATTTTCAGTAAAAAAATTTAAAAACATATAAATAAGCCTTGAAAATGCCATGAAAAAATTTTCTTTGAAAATAAATTAAAAACCAATAAATAAAAATTATCAATGTTTTGAAAAGCATTTCATTCATAATACTTTGAAATATTACAAATAAGGTTTAAAAACATTTGAATAACCATGTTCCTTGAAAAAATATAAAATAATATTAAAAGAATTATGAAAATAATTACAATGAAAAATTATTTGAAAAAATATAACAAAACGAAGAAAAAATCTTGAAATCAATTAATGGGAAAATTAATTTTATTTTATTTTTAAAAAAATTACCATTTTAATCAGGAATGAGAAGCCTAATAAATGACAATAGGTAAATTCATTCAAGCCATATGTGGTAAAAATAACATTCTTTTTTCATGTTAAAAGGCATACAAAATAAATTTTTTCAAAAAGTGACAAGAATATTACTTTAAAAAAATTGAAGAGAAAAAAAGGTTAAACATGTATTTTAATTAATAATTGAGAATAATAGAATATTCAATGAAACCATTTTTAGAAAACATGTTTTTGAAGGAAAAAAGATTTTCGACTGAAGAGAGGGTAAAGTCGGTATTTCATAATAAATTATTTTTAACTATATTTTTGTCACGATCGGTCCACTGGGGCCCGTGCCGTGACTACCACAGGCCCGCCTTCCATAAGCCAGGGGTTGGCGACTAGAATCGTATGTTGTTTTCCCTAAAATTGTTAAGTCAATGAATTTATAACCTATAGCCTCATGTAACCAAGCACACAGTAATATACAAACACAAACAAACTGAATAACCAAAAGAGTACTGAATGTAAATGGGATAGGAATACAAGACCAACAGTAAAGGTACATGTACAATTGAAATACAAAACAACTGGAGAATGTGAAAAGACATCTACTAGATCATTCTCTGAGGTTCCTACCTAAAGGGTAGGTACAGATCACCTCCTCCCACTCCTGGTCCACCCATCTCTTCTGCGTACCAACACGCCATATGGTCCACCTTAAAGAACCGTCCAATCCTTGTACTCTAAGCCTGAGTCAGAGCTGTTCATCATCTACATCCAACACAACAAGGTGGAGGCATAGCTCATGTAGGGGTGAGTATAATGATCCTCAGTAGGGACCCCAAGACCCTCAAGGTCTCACAAAAACAACCAAAGATAAACCACAAAGAATTGAAATCAAAAGACAACCCTACTTAGGTATATACCCATATATATATCTAAGATATCATGTAATACATATCAACCATTAGGAAAACATAGAAATACTGAATCATCTCACACTAAGATTTATTCGAGGGGTAGTAACAAGTAACATCCCCAGTCACATTATCGAACACCCCGGCTGTAGGAGATATCCTCCTCTATCGAGTATAGTGGGCCTACCGCGTCACACAAAGGCACATCCCACTAATCATGGACTGATGTGGTACTCCTCTTGTCAAGTACCATGGGTATTCCACATCACACAGAGGCGTTCCCCACCATGGGTCTGCCTCGTCACATGGAGGCACTCCCCATAGTGTCTTGCTAAGGTAATCCTCCTATCATTTACCGTGGTTCTACCATGTCACATAGAGGCACTCCTCATCGTGGGTCTACCACATTACGCAGAGGCACTTCCCACTGGGCTTGTCAAATCACTCCAAGTCAAAAAGGTCAGTAGTCATCAAGTCTCAACCAGCTAATGGGTTCCCACACTATGCTCGCTCATCTCTGAGAGGATCCACTCCACGAGTTGCTGGTCTATACTCCAACTGCCATGAAGTCCCACGAAGAAGGATCTCAAAGGGCCGCCACGTCAGAGGGGTGTCAACGAAACATATAGCATGTCAATCGATGCTTGATCCTTGAGTTATTATCCTTTTAGTATCGAGGGCTCGGTTAGATTTGTGCTCGATCTAACCAGACAATTTCCCATCTTAATCCAAACCTTCAGTGGGGTATAGTCAAAGGGACCGTCTCTCTCCATGATTTAAATCGCCACTGAAGATTCTTCAAATGGACGTCTGGTGCCATAGTTATGGCCAAAAGAAGTAAATGGGTGGTAGTGGGCCCATGTCTGGTCCGACCCGACCTAGGACGACCCGGTTCGGGTCAGCTCGGCTCGCTGGGCAGTCCGGAAGGCCACGAGGGCCTACGGGGGGTTCATTTGCAGCTGGCGCGAGGCCGTAGGGAAGATCGACCAAGGCAGCTCGGTTAAGAGGGAAGATGATGTGGGGAAGATCGGCTGGAGCGGCCCAGTGCCATGAGGCGGCTTGGGCAGAGCGGCACAGTTTCGCGGGGCGGCTCGGCCAGAGCAGCCCGATGCCACGAGACGTCTTGGCCGGAGCAACTCAGTGCCGTAGGGAGGCTCGACCGGAATGGCCCGGCCGCGGGGCATCTCGGCCGGTGTGGGTCAACAAAGCATCGTGGGGTGGCTCGGAGGGTCGCGGCGGAACAGATCGGCCAACTGCTTGCAAGGACAGCGCCGGTGGCTCCGTGGACGGCAATGACGGTGTGGAAGACGGTAGCGGTGGCTCAGAAGACCGCAGAGGAAGCTCGGACTGGTCAGTGACGGTGGCTCCACCTGGACAACGGTGGGCGTGGCCATCCCAGAGGGGCTATGGGTGGCAGAGCCATGGGGCACGGTGGTCGTGGGTGATGCATAACGGCTCAGTCACATGATTGCCATGAGGGGGTGAGGCGGCAGTGGTCACGGGCGTTGCCGTTTCGTTGTCACCTTCATCGCGTTCAACACCACAAATCATCACAAAATTCTAGGAGGGGTTGGGCCATGTTTGTTTGGCCCATACCCTCCATGTTAGGGAGGTAGCATATGGTTCAACAAGAACATGAACATTGAACGTCATGTCTTATCCTCCCACAATGATTGTTCCCCACCATCAAAATAAATCATCTGCATACGTTGTTTTAAAAAGGGAATAACATGGGACTATAATCATTTACAAATTAAACTCCAACCTTGTTTGATTGATGATGACGATGAGAGAAATCAAAGTTTTCAATGTTCATCATGGCCTTTACAAGCCTCTTATCCCGAGCTCTTTCTTCAGATTAACATTCTTCGATGGAGGTGATTCTTCGTTGTTGGAGATGTTGAACATTGGAGGATGTCTTGAAAAAAAAGGTCGAAGTTGTGTTCGGCATTCTTCATTGAATTTCATCATTGGGATTCTTCATTGGAGAGGATAATCATTCATGTTCTCTCCTAATTCTCTTTTTCCAATCCCTTCCCCAATTCCACTGAGGAGAAGAGAAATAGCCAACACAAAAATTAAATAATAACTTAACATTTAATTTTTTGTTGTCACATAAAATTAGTTGGTAACCTAACATTTAATTCTTATGTTGACGCATAAAGTTAATTGTTTATTTAAAAATTAATTTTATGGTAACATAAAGAATTTATTGTGGAAGTCGAGAGGTCTCTCCCCCATTAAGAGGGGTCAGGTGGTCCCCACCCCTAAATTCAAATTTGGGAGGATTTGAGTAATTGGCTACTTCACACAACCTTAACTGATGTTTGGGGGGGGGGTGGGTTCAATAAATAAAAAAAATTGTGTGATTATTTTATTTTATTATTTCCACAAAAAAAATTAACTTTCACCCTCAACCAACTACCATCGAGGTGAAAGTATTCTTAAAAAAATAAATACGCTGTGAGTTCAACGGTGCCCTCAAATTTCAATTCTGTGCATCAGTTCAAACGTTAGAAAAACCCACTCGCACATTTACTGAACGTACTAAAACAAAAGTTTAGAAATTAATTTCAGGAACTCTGGGGCGTGAAATCACACTACGTAAATTTTCGAAGACTCATAAAATTCCCATATATTTAAAAAAAAATACATGGAAATTCCAGGTCTTTACATTCTCCCCACGAATGGGCTTTACGTCCCGAAAAACCAGAACTCAAACTAAGAGAACAAGTGGAGGTACTGAGCAAGAATATGACCCTCCCGCTCCCATGGGCTCTCCTGGAGGTTCCCGTGCTTCCAGAGAACACACACCTACTGTATCTACCATCCACTAAGGACCCGCTCCAGTCGATCCTCAATCTCTACTAGGACCACTGTAAAAGTCTCCCCATCATCAACGTCAAGCTCGCCATTGTCGACGATGTGATAAGGGTCGTGCATGTATCTCTTCACCTATGATACATGGAAGATGTCATTCCCCCAGTGCAACCATGGTTGAAGAGATAAGAGGTATTTCACCTCACCAACTTTGTTGAGGACCTGCAAAGGACCGATGATTCTCAGATAAAACATGCTGCCTTGGCCAAATCTCCAGAAACATCATCGAGATGAGACTCGTAAAAAAACATGGCCACCATCCTCGAACTACAGAGTTCTCCATATCCTATCAGTATTTAACTTATGCCTGCTCTGTGAAGCCTTTATCTACTTCTGGATGATCTTCACCATCTCTGTTGAAGCCTGTACCATCTTTGGTCCCACGAGTGTTGACTCCCCTGGGTCAGTATAGCATAAAATTGATCGGCATGGTCTCCTGTACAATGCAACAAAATTTTCCATACCTATGGTGGAGTTATAGCTGTTTTTGTATGAAAACTCAACCAACGGCAAGCGATCCTTCCTTCTACGACCGAAGTCGAGGACACATGCACACATCATTTCCTCGAGCGTCTGAATCTTCTACTCAGTCTGGCCATCCATTTGAGGATGGAAGGTGGTGCTTAAATGAAGCTGCGTCTTAAAATCATCCTACAACCCCACCCATAACCGGGAAGTATACTGTGCATCACAACCAGAGATAATTTTCAAGGGTAATCCATGTAACCGTACAATCATCGGCACATAGAGGCATCATGTTCTCTCTATGGAACCCTGCTCTCTGATCGGTAAGAAGTGGTCCGACTTGGTGAGTCAGTCGAAGATCACCCCAATCGAGTCATGTCCCCTAGATTTACATGGAAATCATGTCACGAGTCCATGGATATCCCATCCCACTTCCACTATGGGACCTCTAAAGGATAAAAAAAGACTACTGGTACCTGATTCTCAGCCTTCATTTTCTGAGAAGTGAGGCACCGAGAGATAAACACTGCTACTGCTTTCTTCAATCATGACCGTCAGTGTTGTCGTCAGAGATCCTAGTACATCTTTTCCACTCATGGATGTACCTCTATAGGGGAATTGTAGAACTCCCTCAACACTTCTTCCCGAAGTGACACTGGTTTCATGGTACATCCTCTGAAGTGGATGACAGTCTCCCCACCTTTAGAAACTCTATCTGGTGCATGTCATGTGGATATCTGAACATGTCGTGTCTCGTAATCAGCATCTCCACGTTGTGCCTCCCGGACATACAATAGAAGTGGAAGAGTGACTGTTAGAAACTAAAGAAATGCTGCTCCATCTCTATCCACAAAGGATATATGTAATGCAGCCAGCTACTTTGTCACCTATCCTAGAAGCTGTATACCAGACCTCCTGCTAAGTGAATCTGCTATAACGTTACCCTTTCTAAGATTATAGACTATCTTGAAGTCATATTAATATTGAAACTCAACCAACATCGATGTCTCAGGTAATGTTTATTCTGGGTGAAGATATACCTGAGACTCTTGTGATCAGAGTACACGGTAAAATGCTCACCAATCATATATTATCACCACATCTTCACGGCAAAGACCACTTCTGCTAACTCCAGGTCATGGTTAGTGTAGTTCTACTCGTGTTGTCTCCACTATCGAGAATCATATGCGATCACTACTCACTCCTGCACCAGGAAACATCCGAGTCTGGCCCCTGATGTGTCGCAGTAAACTACGTACCCTACGCCCTCCTCTGGAAGCCTCATGATGGATGCACTAGTCAGCCTCGACCTCATCTCCGGAAAAATCTTCTGGAATTTCTACGACCAAAAAAATGGTTTCCCCATCATTGTCAATGTTGATAGTGGTGCTATAGTGTAAAGACCCGTAAAATTCAAGGGAAATTTTTTCTTAATTTTCTTTAGAATTTTACAAGAGCGCGGTTTCTGACGGCACATGATTCCGAGGCCCGGAGTGCCCGGAATTAATTTCCGAAGTTTGGCTCGGGTACGTTCAGTGAACGAACGAGCGGGAGTTCCTAACTTTTGATCCGGTGCTCGGAATTGAAATCCGAGGGCACCGATGAACTCGCAGCGCCGATATTCGCTTAATGAGACCTTATTCTGAGTTGCGTTTGTTGCGGGTTGAAAGTTACGTTTTGGGGTTTTTCAGTTAAGTTAAATAAAATTTGTGTAAGACAAATTTTATTTTAACTTATTTAAAAACCTATCAATGGAGGTTGGAAGTGGGACCCACACCCACTTAACCTCCCTTGGGAGGATTAAGTGTGGTGGGGCCCACACGAACCCCTTTTCTTTTCAAATTCTCTCAACGTACTTAACCCCTAATTAATTGGCCTATGTTACTCTTAATTAATTTTGGGAGTTAACTCTTTTGAATTTCAAACATTTGAAATTCTTTTGAGTTATGTGTTAATAAAATAAGATGTAATCTTATTTGTTTATGGGTTGTTGGTTTATTCCCTTGTGAGCTTTTGAGAGCTCCTCTTCATCTTCTCCGGCGAAGAACGTCTTCATCCTCAACGAAGAACGACAACACTTCGTCAAGGATCATCGACTCGGCGACCCGGTATCTTCGGACCTCTTCTTCCTCCTCGGACCTTCTTCATCGGCAAACGAAGATCCGCCAACGTCGTGTCTCTTCGGGCATAACTCTTCGTCAACGGATTTGACGAACGACGACTGCGACACCTGACCCCCGCGACGCCGTCTTCCGCGAAGCGTAGCCGAACCTTTGAATCTTAAACCCGAGGTAGGGGTTGTCGTTTTCTTTTGGTTTCCTTATTTTATTCTTGATCGTGATTCTATCAAGACTAACGTGTGACTTGATTTATTTTAAGTTGCGTTTTAATTTTAACGTAAGGGGGGCCGGACCGCACGAACACGGCCGAACCCCCCTCCATCGTTCTTGTTTTATCCATGCGGGTGGAAGCAAGTGGCGTGGTGCCGTCGCACCACGCGGATGATCATGCTTATAATTTACGCAACGCCGTCGCGCTACGCCGAGGAGAATCTTCAAGAACGCGATGCCGTCGCGCCGCGTTGGAAGGAATCATGGTACGGCAAAGGGGCGCGGTGCCGTCGCACCGCGCCGGATGACGAACGCCGCGGCCGGTTCCGGGCCGCGGCAGGACGAGGAGACCGCGGTCGGTTCCAGGCCGCGGCGGGACGAGAAGACCGCGGCCGGTTCCGGGCCGCGGCGGAAGGGAAGACCGGCGGTCGGGCCGCCGGCGTCGGAAGTCGAGGGCGGGACCGGAATTTCCGGTCCCGTTGGTAAAAACCGGCCGGCCAGCTGGCCGGCCGGATGTCATAAAACCGGGGGAATAAATCCCCCGGCTGGTTTAACAAACCCCCCTCTTAATGAGGGGGGGGGGGGTTCTTTAAAGGAGGGGGGGGGGGGGCAACAGCCCCCCCGGTTCGTTCCAGCCGGCCCCCACTTGCGGGGGCCGTTTGTTGCAAGGCACGGCACAAGGCCGTGCCGCCTTGACAAAACGCGGGGCTTAGCCCCCGCGTGCCTCCCACGTGTGGCGCCTGGCGCCTCCGCCGCGGCCCGCCGCCGCCCCCGCGGCCCGCCGCCGCCGCCTCCGCGGCCCGCCGCCGCCGCCACCGCGGCCCGCCGCCGCGCCGCCGCGCCGCCGCCCGCCGCCGCCGTCCGCCGCTGCCGGCCGCCGCCGCCGGCCACCGCGCCGCCCGGGGGGGGGGGGGGGGGGGGGGGGTCGGGCCGGGTCGGCCCGGACCCGGACCCCCCGTTTCGGACCAGTTTTGGTTTTTGGCTCATAACTTGAGCCTCGGACCTCCGAATGACGAACCGTCTGCGGTAACGCGATCCTTGGATCGAGACGGTCGTTTCGGTATATCGCACTCAAGGTTTCGGTAAACTTTGAGTTCGGCCGGGTCGGTTCGTTCACGAAACCAACCGGGCCTTCGGAGCGGAAACGCTCATATCTTGAGCTTCGAACGTCCGATTGACGCGCCGTCAGTCGCGTTGTGTTCCTCTTAGTGAAACGGATCTTTTGGCATACTCCGCCCAAGGTTTGGACGCAGGTGGAGTACGGTCGGGTTGGTTTAGCCTTAAAAACCAACCGGGCCCCGGAGACGAAAATGCCTATAACTCTCAGACCGGGCGTCCGATCGACGCGCCGTCTGTTGCGTTGAGTTCCTGTTGTCGATACGGAACTTTTGGATACATCAACTTCGGTCTTCGTGACAGTTGATGTATCAGCCTCTCGGCTCGTGGAGCGGACCCTCCGTACGAGCTTGCTGTGTGCGGGAACCCTAGTGTTGGCTGCGACTGCTACTACTGCTACGACTGCTACTGTGACTACGACGACGACAGTACAGAGATCATGTGTGGATTCGACGACGACGACTACAGCACTCAGCGATCCTACGTGGATCAGTGCTACAGGTTCTGTGTGAGTCCGATCCTGTGTGGGTCCTTGCGCTCAGCGGTTCTGTGTGAGCCAGCGCCTACAGGTTCTGTGTGAGCCCGATCCTGTGTGGGTCTTCTGCGGGGGTTAGTTACCTATCGATCCTTCGTGGGTCCGACGGCTTAGATGGATCAGTGATCATCTTTATCGTCTTTGAAGAAGTATACCTGTGTGAGCTGAATCATGTTGCTTTCCTGTGTGGATTGTGTTGTGCAATCCTGTGTGGATTATGATTTGCTTTCCTATGTGGAATACGTATACTTTCCTGCGTGGACTGAGTAGTACTTGGGATCGGAGGTTGGAGCGTATTAGAATTGATGACTTAGGTATATGTATGGGCATATACCTAAGCAGTGTCGGTTGTTACTTCGTGATTTTACTTTTCTTCGTGATTTATCCTTTGTGGATTTGAGAGACCTTCAGGGGTCTCGGGGTCCCTACTGAGTAGCTTATACTCACCCCTGCACGGGCTTTGCCCGCACCACGTTGTGTTGGTTGCAGACGACGGACAGCGTTGGCCTTAGCTGAGGCTTGCAGAGCGGGAAGGTATCCGGAGGTGGACCACTGGGTGAGACGTGCACGGAGCGGACGGTGGGACCCGTGGAGCAGAGGAGCTATCTGTACCCACCCTTCAGGTGGGATTTCCAGTGGACAGCTCGGAGTAGCGGATTTTACTTTTCAGTTGCTATTTTTCCCTTTTCGAGTTGTACTTTACTTTCAGTTTGGGTTTGTATACTGGCCCATTTACTTTTCCGCACTTTCAGTTGTACTCTGCTTGCTTAGTGTTTACTTTCCTCTTGTTTACTCTGTGGTGTGTTTACTTTTCAAAGGCAATGCCTTCCCTTTTTACCGGGATTTACGCCTTGGTGCTAGTCGCCAGCCCCTGGCCTATGGAAGGCGGGCTTGGGGTAGTCACGACACGGACCCCGAGGGCGGGTCGTGACAAATTGGTATCAGAGGAGTTCGGTTCTACCGCGAACTCTGATCTTTTCTATGTGAAGCAATAATGTTTAGCGTATTGAGTGTGGTTATCAGTCCAGGGAGTGCAGTGTTGGTGCGGCGGCCGACGTATCCGTACACCAGGACCCTGACTTCTGATTTCCGACTTAATGCACGAAAACATTGATTGCGTGTGTGTTTCAAGTTTTCTTTGTGATTACTTGTGTCAGCTCACCGGGTATACTGATCTGCTTTATGAAAGTCTCAAGTTTTCCTTGTGATTACTTGTGCCAGCTCACCAGGTATACTGTTCTGACTGTGGTGCTCTTGTTCTCCTTTTCAGGATGGCCCCGCGACGGTAGCCAGCTAGGGTTCCGAGAGTCGAGCGAGACGACAGCCCACCGAGCGACGAGGCCTCGGTGCAGGGCCCTTTGCCAGTAGTGGCACCGGCGGTAGCTTTACCCGCCGATCCCCCGATGCTTCCAGCAGCATCCGCTGACGATGCACGTCGCCTCAGCGCACTGCATGAGTTTCAGCACCAGCGACCGCCCAGGTTTCGCGGGGAGACGGATCCCCAGGCAGCAGAGGACTGGCTGGAGGCAGTGGTTTGAGTGTTTAGGCTAGTGAGGACACCAGCAGACCTCATGGTGATCCTCGCTGCGAGCCTACTACACGCAGCAGCAGGACGATGGTGGAGCTTGATGCTCCAGGTGCACGATGAGGCATCCTTGCTCTGGACGGACTTCGAGAGCCTCTTCCGCTCTGAGTTCGTCCCAGCCACCCTCCGAGCGGTGCGCATCCTGGAGCTTCTACAGCTGCGGCAGGGCAGCATGACGGTCGCCCAGTACTCGGCGAGATTTACCGATCTCTCGCGCTACTCGACCGACATGGTACGGGACCCATTCTTCCGGGCCCGGACCTTCGAGTAGGGTTTGAGACACGAGATCAGGGCATCGCTGATCTCCCTCAGCATACCGACTCAGACAGGAGTACTGGAGCGGGCTCTTCTGATCGAGAGCTTCCTTGCTGAGTCTACACCAGCACAGCGACCCACCGCAGGGCGGCACGTGGCAGAGTCATCTGCAGCAAGCAGTCGACGGATGACTCAGGGGTCCAGATAGACCAGACCTTCGGGCCGACGACCTCAGGGCACTTGCTCAGCAGTGCGGGGCACACAGCGCGGAGCCAGTCTTCCGAGAGGCAGGCAGTGCTACTCGTGCGGCGGGCAGGGCCACATGGCTCGCGACTGCCCGACCCGTCGTACCGAGGAGCAGCAGAAAGTTGATGGACCACCGAGGCAGAGGCAGAGGGTCGACCGTGGCGGTCCGCAGGGAGGAGGCGGACGAGGCATAGGAGCTGGACGAGCAGCCGGTGGTGGACGACGCTTTGAGGCTCTACCACCACCACCACCAGGAGGTCCACCCCGACCACAGGGAGCTGGCGGGCAGCGACAGGCACAGCTCCAGGCAGCAGAGGCCTACGACCACGGCGCACCCGAGATGATTCGAGGTACTATCTGTGTCTATTCCACCCTTGCTGCAGTTCTTATAGACACAGGAGCGAGTCATTCTTTCATAGCCGCTGCCCTTGTTCGGAGCTCGGAGATTCCGACAGAGCCGTTGGCTCGATCCTTACGGCTAGAGACTCCTACGGGAGCAGACTCGACGATTACGCACTGGTGCCGGCAGTGTGAGCTTAATCTAGGAGGCGAGAGCTTCGGCTGGGATCTTCTTATAGCAGCGTCGAGGCCTTACGACGTCATCTTGGGCATGGATTGGCTGTCTACGGTCCATGCACAGATTGACTGTTTTAGGCACAAGGTGCGATGTGTACGCACCGACGGGAGCAGGTTCACCTTAACCGGCGAGAAGGGTGCCTTAGCAGCACAGGAGGGTCTTCCGCGGAGGAGAGGACAGCCCATCACTCATCAGTTGGCTAGCCTTATCCTTGGAGCAGTTGACGTGCGGAGTCCTGGTTTTCCTGCAGTGGTGGATCAGTTTGCGGACGTTTTTCCCGACGACGTTCCAGGGCTACCTCCTCGTAGAGAGGTAGACTTTTATATTGACTTGTACCCCGGGACAGCCCCGATATCCACTCCAGCATATCGGATGGCCCCCGCCGAGCTTCGAGAGCTACAGGTACAGTTAGAGGACTTGCAGGGCAAGGGATTCATCCGACCCAGTGTTTCACCCTGGGCTTCCCCGATATTGTTCGCCAAGAAGGCGGACGGGAGCTTGCGACTTTGTGTTGACTATTGTCGCCTGAACCAGGTGACAGTGAGGAACAAGTATCCGCTACCGAGGATTGATGACCTCTTTGATCAGCTCAAGGGAGCACGGTGGTTCTCGAAGATAGACCTCAGGTCAGGCTATCATCAGCTTAGAGTCAGAGACTAGGATGTGCAGAAGACGGCCTTCAGATGTCGGTATGGCCACTATGAGTTCTTGGTTATGCCTTTCGGTGTAACCAATGCTCCAGCAGTGTTCATGGCTCTCATGAACATGATCTTTCAGCCATACCTCGATCGGTTTGTCGTGGTCTTCATCGACGACATTCTGATTTACTCTACGACAGAGGAGGAGCACGCCTATCACTTGCGAGTTGTTCTTGAAACACTCCGAGAGCACCAGCTTTATGGTAAGCTCTCGAAGTGTCAGTTCTGGATACGCGAGGTCCACTTCTTGGGACACGTTATCTCTGAGGCGGGAGTTGCAGTGGATCCCGCGAAGATTGAGGCTGTGTTAGCATGGGAGCCACCCAGAAGCGTGACTGAGGTTCGGAGTTTCTTGGGACTAGCTGGATACTATCGGAGATTTGTGCCGAACTTCTCCAGAGTTGCGGCATCACTCACAGCTTTGACGAAGAAGGGAAAACCCTTCGTGTGGTCAGACAGTTGTCAGCAGAGCTTCCAGGAGCTGAGACAGAGATTGACTAGCGCACCTATCTTGAGGTTGCCTGAGGAGGGAGTAGGGTACGTAGTCTACTGCGATGCATCAGGGACCGGACTCGGATGTGTTCTGATGCAGGAGCGGGCAGTGATCGCCTATGGATCACGATAGTTGAGGCTGCATGAGCAGAACTACGCTACCCATGACCTGGAGTTAGCAGCAGTGGTCTTCGCTCTGAAGACATGGCGACACTATCTGATGGGCGAGCGCTTTACAGTCTTTTCCGATCATGAGAGTCTCAGGTATATCTTCCCGCAGAAGGACCTGAACCTGAGACAGCGACGATGGCTCGAGTTCCTCCAGGACTATGACTTTGAGATAGTCTATACACCTGGGAAGGGGAACGTAGTAGCCGATGCCCTCAGCAGGAGGACGGGCATTCAGCTACTCGAGGAGGCGACGGAGCAGCTAGCCTCTTTGCAGATATCCTTCGTGGATAGAGATGGAGCAGCCTTTCTTCAGTCTCTCACAGTCACTCCTCCACTACTACAGCGAGTCAGGGAGGCACAACATGGGGACGTTGACTGTGAGACACAGCGTGCACAGATATCCTCGGGACAGGCACCTGATGGTTTCTCCCTTGGAGCAGAGCACGACATCCTTTTCAGAGGACGTACCATGGTACCAGTCGCTTTGCGAGAGGAAATGCTGAGGGAGTTTCACACTTCTCCTTTGGCGGTACATCCTGGAGTGGAGAAGATGTACCAGGATCTCAGACGACAGCATTGGTGGCCGGGCATGAAGAAGGCAGTAGCAGAGTTCGTTTCTCGATGCCTCACCTGCCAGCAGGTGAAGGCAGAGCATCAGGTACCAGCAGGCTTGGTACAGCCCTTGGAGGTTCTGGAGTGGAAGTGAGACGGCATTTCTATGGACTTCGTGACTGGACTTCCACGCACTTCCAGAGGTCACGACTCCATCTGGGTGATTGTTGACCGACTCACCAAGTCGGCACACTTCTTACCCATCAGAGAGCAGGGCTCGGTGGAGAGCTTGGGACGTCTCTACGTTCAGGAGATTGTGCGGCTCCACGGCATGCCATCATCTATCGTTTCCGATCGAGATGCCCGCTTTACTTCCCGGCTTTGGAAGGGGTTACAGGAGGCGTTCGGGACGCAACTACGTCTTAGCATAGCTTTTCACCCTCAGACGGATGGTCAGACGGAGAGGACCATTCAGACTCTCGAGGACATGCTCCTCGCATGTGTCCTTGACTTTGGTCGTAGCTGGGAGGACCACCTACCTTTGGTGGAGTTCGCGTACAACAACAGCTACCACTCCACCATCGGGATGGCACCGTACGAGGCGTTGTACGGCCGACCATGTAGATCTCCTTTGTGCTGGACAGACCCTGGGGAGTCAGCACTAGTGGGACCGGAGATGGTCCAGGCCACGACAGAGAAGGTCCAGGTCATCCAGGAGCGGATGAGGACAGCTCAGATCCGGCAGAAGTCATACGCTGACAGGAGGCGGAGGCCACTGGATTTCGAGGATGGCGACCACGTCTTCTTGCGGGTCTCACCTCGACGTGGTATTCGGAGATTTGGCCGAGGCGGCAAGTTATATCCGCACTTCATCGGACCTTTCCAGATTCTCAGCAGGATTGGAGAGGTGGCTTATCGCCTGGCTCTACCACCTCAGTTGCACCGGGTGCACGACGTCTTCCACGTATCCCAGCTGAGGAGATACGTGCACGACCCGACGCACATCATTGACCATGGGGAGCTTGACGTTGACGATGGGGAGACTTTTACGGAGGTCCCGGTGGAGATAGAGGATCGTCAGGAGCGGGTCCTTCGTGGGCGATCGATTCCTCTTGTGCGCATCAGATGGCAGCACGGGAATCTCCAGGAGAGCACATGGGAGCGGGAGGCTCAGATGCGTGCTCAGTACCCTCTTTTGTTTCCCTAGTTTTTGTTGTATCTTTACGGGGACGTAAAGCCCTGAGGTGGGAGTAATGTAAAGACCCGTAAAATTCAAGGGAAATTTTTTCTTAATTTTCTTTAGAATTTTACAAGAGCGCGGTTTCTGACGGCACCTGATTCCGAGGCTCGGAGTGCCCGAAATTAATTTCCGAAGTTTGGCTCGGGTACGTTCAGTGAACGAACGAGCGGGAGTTCCTAACTTTTGATCCGGTGCTCGGAATTGAAATCTGAGGGCACCGATGAACTCGCAGTGCCGATATTCGCTTAATGAGACCTTATCGGGAGTTGCGTTTGTTGCGGGTTGAAAGTTACGTTTTGGGGTTTTTCAGTTAAGTTAAATAAAATTTGTGTAAGACAAATTTTATTTTAACTTATTTAAAAACCTATCAAAGGAGGTTGGAAGTGGGACCCACACCCACTTAACCTCCCTTGGGAGGATTAAGTGTGGTGGGGCCCACACGAACCCCTTTTCTTTTCAAATTCTCTCAACGTACTTAACCCCTAATTAATTGGCCTATGTTACTCTTAATTAATTTTGGGAGTTAACTCTTTTGAATTTCAAACATTTGAAATTCTTTTGAGTTATGTGTTAATAAAATAAGATGTAATCTTATTTTTTTATGGGTTGTTGGTTTATTCCCTTGTGAGCTTTTGAGAGCTCCTCTTCATCTTCTCCGGCGAAGAACGTCTTCATCCTCAACGAAGAACGACAACACTTCGTCAAGGATCATCGACTCGGCGACCCGGTATCTTCGGACCTCTTCTTCCTCCTCGGACCTTCTTCGTCGGCAAACGAAGATCCGCCAACGTCGTGTCTCTTCGGGCATAACTCTTCGTCAACGGATTTGACGAACGACGACCGCGACACCCGACCCCCGCGACGCCGTCTTCCGCGGAGCGTAGACGAACCTTTGAATCTTAAACCCGAGGTAGGGGTTGTCGTTTTCTTTTGGTTTCCTTATTTTATTCTTGATCATGATTCTATCAAGACTAACGTGTGACTTGATTTATTTTAAGTTGCGTTTTAATTTTAACGTAAGGGGGGCCGGACCGCACGAACACGGCCGAACCCCCCTCCATCGTTCTTGTTTTATCCATGCGGGTGGAAGCAAGTGGCGTGGTGCCGTCGCACCACGCGGATGATCGTGCTTATAATTTACGCAACGCCGTCGCGCTACGCCGAGGAGAATCTTCAAGAACGCGACGCCGTCGCGCCGCGTTGGAAGGAATCATGGTACGGAAAAGGGCGCGGTGACGTCGCACCGCACCGGATGACGAACGCCGCGGCCGGTTCCGGGCCGCGGCAGGACGAGGAGACCGCGGCCGGTTCCGGGCCGCGGCGGGAGGAGAAGACCGCGGCCGGTTCCGGGCCGCGGCGGAAGGGAAGACCGGCGGCCGGGCCGCCGGCGTCGGAAGTCGAGGGCGGGACCGGAATTTCCGGTCCCGTTGGTAAAAACCGGTCGGCCAGCTGGCCGGCCGGATGTCATAAAACCGGGGGAATAAATCCCCCGGCTGGTTTAACAAACCCCCCTCTTAATGAGGGGGGGGGGGGTTCTTTAAAGGAGGGGGGGGGGGCAACAGCCCCCCTGGTTCGTTCCAGCCGGCCCCCACTTGCGGGGGCCGTTTGTTGCAAGGCACGGCACAAGGCCGTGCCGCCTTGACAAAACGCGGGGCTTAGCCCCCGCGTGCCTCCCACGTGCGGCGCCTGGCGCCGCCGCCGCGGCCCGCCGCCGCCGCCGCCACCGCGGCCCGCCGCCGCCGCCACCGCGGCCCGTTGCCGCGCCGCCGCCCCGCCGCCCGCCACCGCCGCCGGCCGCCGCCGCCGGCCACCGCGCCGCCCAGGGGGGGGGGGGGGGGGGTCGGGCCGGGTCGGCCCGGACCCGGACCCCCCGTTTCGGACCAGTTTTGGTTTTTGGCTCATAACTTGAGCCTCGGACCTCCAAATGACGAACCGTCTGCGGTAACGCGATCCTTGGATCGAGACGGTCGTTTCGGTATATCGCACTCAAGGTTTCGGTAAACTTTGAGTTCGGCCGGGTTGGTTCGTTCACGAAACCAACCGGGCCTTCGGAGCGGAAACGCTCATATCTTGAGCTTCGAACGTCCGATTGACGCGCCGTCAGTCGCGTTGTGTTCCTCTTAGTGAGACGGATCTTTTGGCATACTCCGCCCGAGGTTTGGACGCAGGTGGAGTACGGTCGGGTTGGTTTAGCCTTAAAAACCAACCGGGCCCCGGAGACGAAAATGCCTATAACTCTTAGACCGGGCGTCCGATCGACGCGCCGTCTGTTGCGTTGAGTTCCTGTTGTTGATACGGAACTTTTGGATACATCAACTTCGGTCTTCGTGACAGTTGATGTATCAGCCTCTCAGCTCGTGGAGCGGACCCTCCGTACGAGCTTGCTGTGTGCGGGAACCCTAGTGCTGGCTGCGACTGCTACTACTGCTACGACTGCTACTGTGACTACGACGACGACAGTACAGAGATCCTGTGTGGATTCGACGACAGTACAGAGATCCTGTGTGGATTCGACGACGACGACTACAGCACTCAGCGATCCTACGTGGATCAGTGCTACAGGTTCTGTGTGAGCCCGATCCTGTGTGGGTCCTTGCGCTCAGCGGTTCTGTGTGAGCCAGCGCCTACAGGTTCTGTGTGAGCCCGATCCTGTGTGGGACTTCTGCGGGGGTTAGTTACCTATCGATCCTTCGTGGGTCCGACAACTTAGATGGATCAGTGATCATCTTTATCGTCCTTGAAGAAGTATACCTGTGTGAGCTGAATCCTGTTGCTTTCCTGTGTGGATTGTGTTGTGCAATCCTGTGTGGATTATGATTTTCTTTCCTATGTGGAATACGTATACTTTCCTGCATGGACTGAGTAGTACTTGGGCTCGGAGGTTGGAGCGTATTAGAATTGATGACTTAGGTATATGTATGGGCATATACCTAAGCAGTGTCGGTTGTTACTTCGTGATTTTACTTTTCTTCATGATTTATCCTTTGTGGATTTGAGAGACCTTCAGGGGTCTCGGGGTCCCTACTGAGTAGCTTATACTCACCCCTGCACGGGCTTTGCCCGCACCACGTTGTGTTGGTTGCAGACGACGGACAGCGTTGACCTTAGCTGAGGCTTGCAGAGCGGGACGGTATCCGGAGGTGGACCACTGGGTGAGACGTGCACGGAGCGGACGGTGGGACCCGTGGAGCAGAGGAGCTATCTGTACCCACCCTTCAGGTGGGATTTCCAGTGGACAGCTCGGAGTAGCGGCTTTTACTTTTCAGTTGCTGTTTTTCCCTTTTCGAGTTGTACTTTACTTTCAGTTTGGGTTTGTATACTGGCCCATTTACTTTTCCCCACTTTCAGTTATACTCTGCTTGCTTAGTGTTTACTTTCCGCTTGTTTACTCTGTGGTGTGTGTTTACTTTTCAAAGGCAATGCCTTCCCTTTTTACCGGGATTTACGCCTTGGTGCTAGTCGCCAGCCCCTGGCCTATGGAAGGCGGGCTTGGGGTAGTCACGGCACGGACCCCGAGGGCGGGTCGTGACATATAGCTTCAGAGTTGTTTGGCACCAACCTTCAGGAATATCCATCCAATCCCAAGAAACTTCGTACCTCTGTCACACTCTAGGGTGGCTCCCAAGAAAGTACTACTTCAATATTCACTGGATCCACTGCAACTCTAGCCTTCTATATGACATGCCTCAGAATATGAACCTCTCGGATCCAAAACTGGCACATCAAGGGATTACTATAAAGCTGGTGTTCACGGAGTGTATCTAGTACTACCTGTAAATGATAAGAATGATCCTCCTCAGTAGCCGTGTAGATCAGAATGTCATCGATGAAGTCTACTACAAAGCGATCAAGTTATTGTTGAAAGATCGTCTTTATGAGTCCCATGATCACTTTTGTAGCAATTTTCACACTAAAAGGCATAACCAAAAACATATAATGGCCATACCGACATCTGAAGGTCTTCTTCTGCACATCCTCATATCGCACTTTGAGCTGGTGATAGCCTGACTGGAGGTCTATCTTTAAGAACCATTGTACTCCCTTCAGCTGATCAAAGAGGTTGTCAATCATCGAGAATGGGTACTTATTCTTTACGATCAACTCATTCAGGAGCCGATAGTCGACAAAAAGTCTCATGATCCCATCTACCTTCTTAGAAAACAAAATCGGTGCTACGCATTGAGAAAAACTGGGACGAATGAATCCCTTCCCCAATAAGTCCTCCAACTGTACCCACAGCTCACAAAGCTCTGCGGGAGATATCCGATACACTAGTGTAGATATCAGTGTCATCTTGGGGTACAATTCAATGTAAAATTCTACCTCTCTGTGAGGAGGTAGACCTGAAACATCATCAGGGAAAACATTAATGTACTGTTCCACCACTACAGGAGAGCTCAGAATCTCTACATCAACAAATCTGAGGGTAAGTCTAGCTAGATGATTAGTGATCGTCTACACTCTCCTCCGAGTAAGTCCATCATGCGCTGCAAAGGCACCCATCTCTCCGGTGAAGGTAAACCCAGTATCATCCATGAGGATACACCACACATTGCCCCTAATATAGTATAAATGATCATGGAATGTAGATAACCAGTCCATACCCAAGACGACATCGTATGTCCTTGATGCTACTACTAGAAGATCCTAGCCGAAGCTCTCGACTTATAGAGTAGGCTCACACTTCCGACAGTAGTTATTAGTCATTGAATCTTCTCCCATAAGAGTCTCTAGCCGTAAGGATTGAGGCAACAGCTCCATCAGCATCTCTGAGCTCTGATCGCGAGAAGTGGAAATAAAATAATGATTGGAACCTGTGTCTATAAGTACTGCAACTAAGGTGGAGTAGACACAGATCATAAATCGTATCATCTTCGAAGCGCCATGATCATAAGCCTCAACTTCATGGAGCTGAGCTCACCCCATTACATCTTCTCCCTACGGTCAGGGGTGGACCTACTGGTGGTGGTGGCGGTAACATCTCGAATCGTCACCCACTTCCAACTGCACGACCAGCTCCTCTACCATATTCGTTTTCTCCCTATAGAACTCCTCAGTCGAACCTTTGTCTCTTCCTATGCAGTCCCTCGACCGTCTACTGGTTAGCCTTACGGCGTGTCAGACAATCACGAGCCATGTGGCCTTGCCCCCCACATGAGTAACACTACATGATCCTTGTCTGACTGGTTCCACCTGGGGTTCCCCGCACAAAAGATCCTAAGTCATGCAGTCGTCCACCTGTAGGTCTGGTCCTCTTGGACCTCTGTGATTCATGTCTGCTGCCAACTACAAATGACTGTGCTATGTGACGACTAATAGTGGGTCTCACTACTGGTGACTTATCGGCAAGGAAACTCTCCACAAAGAGGGATCTCTCTAACACCCCCGCATGTTTCGGGATGCTGAGTGAGATCATCGAAGCCCTCGTCTCTCTCCTATGCCCCTGCTCAAAAGTTAGGACCCTGAAGAATAGATTCCACACCATAACATTGGAGTAGTGTGAGGTGTCTGGGAACCTCGCTGAGTACTAAGCTACAATCATTCTGCCCTACTATAGATGAAGATGCTCCTGTATGCGCAATGCGTGAAGAATCACTGGGACAAACTCTGCCTGAAACAGACTCTCGAAGTCTTCCCAGATAAGGTTAACCTCGTGGTGAACCTAGAGCATTAATCTCCACCATATCCCCATTGCTGTTTGTAGGAGGATAGCAACAAGGATCACCATGAGATCAGCTGGTGTCCCTACGAGTCAGAAGACTCTCACAACTACCTCCAGCCAATCCTCAGCTGCCTCTAGGTATGTCTCTTCCTTGAACCCGGGTGGCCTCTGGCGCTGGAACTCATGAAACGCACTCAAGCGGCATGCACTCTCAGCTACTATGGATGGTGGCATAGGTGGGCCAATAGGTAATGGTACCGCTGGTGCCTCTGCTGATGGCTCTACTGGAAAAGGGCACTGTACCAATGTCTCGTCACTCGGTTGGCTATCAGGGCATAAAACACTCAGAACCCTAGCTGGATGTCTATGTAGAGGAAGCCTTAAATGAAATAGGTGTGACATGGTAAATAAGTTATACCTGGTAAGCTGACTTAAGAGATAACAAAGAAAACTCTTGGAAAGACACACGTAATCAGTGTTTAGGTGCACTGAGTCGGAAATCAGAAGTCGTGGTCCTGGTGTATGGATATGTCGGCCGCCACACTAACACTGGAATCCTAGAACTGAATGCTGTACTCATTACTCTTAACACTATTGTTTCATAGAAAATATCAGAGTCCTATTTATTTGTTAGAACCAACTCCTCTAATACCAATTTGTCATGAACCATCCCCTGGGGCCCGTGGCGTGACTACCCCAGGCCCTCCTTCCATAGGCCAAGGGCTGGCTACTAGCACCTTAAGTCGTTTTCCCTAAAACTGTGAAGGAATTGATTTTATAACTTGTATCCTCGTGTAACCAAGAACAATGTAAGATAAAAACACAAGAAAACTGAATAACGAAAAGACTACTGAAAGTAAACAGGTCGTAATACAAGCCCAATAGTAAAGGAACAAGTACAACTGAAATAAAAAACAACTGAAGAAAGAGAAAATAAGCCTACCAGATCATCCTCTGAGGTTCCTACCTAAAGGGTAGGTACATATCGCCTTCTCAGCACTCCACATCCACCCGTCTCCTCTGTGTACCAACTCGTCATATGGTCCACCTCTGGGCACCGTCCCATCCTGGTACTCTCAGTCCTAGTCAGTGATGTCCATCATCTGCATGCAACACAAAAAGGTGCGGGCATAGCCCATGTAGGTCTGAGTATAACGATACTCATTAGGGAACCCGAGACCCTCAAGGTCTCACAAAAACTACCAAGGATAAACTAAAATGTATGAAATCAACAGACTACCCTACTTTGGTATGTGACGATACATATAACTATGTTATAAAGTATTCCATCTCATTCATGGGTAAAACCCAAGGATATTGACTCATCTCCCACCATGATTTATTCTAGGGGTAGTAACATGTAACATCCCAGTCACATCGTCGAACACATCAGTTGCTAGAGATCTCCTCCTCTATCGAGTATAGTGGGCCAACCACATCACAGAAAGGTGCTTCCCACTAATCTTGGTCTACGGAGGTACTCCTCCCGTCAAGTACCATGGGTATGCCTCATCACATAGAGACTCTCCCCACCATGGGTCTACTGGGTCAAATAGAGGCTCTTCCCCTTGTGACTTGCTGAGGTACTTCTCTGGTCGAGTACCGTGGGTCTGCCGCGTCACACAGAGGTGCTCCCCACCGTGGCCTGTTGAGGTACTCCTCTTGTTGTGTATCATGGGTCTTCCACATCATACATAGGAACTCCCCACCGTGGTTCTACCACATCACACATAGGGGCTCCCCTCTAGGCCTGTCAAGTAACTGCATGTCAAAAAGGTAAACAATCGTCAAGTCTGAGCCAACTAATGGGTTCCTGCACTATGCTCCCTCATCTCCAGGAGGATCCTCTCCATGAGCTATTGGTCTATACTAAAACATCCATGAAGTCCCAAGAAGAAGTATCTCAAATGTCTTCCAAATCATAGGGGTCTCAACACAACAGACGACACACCAATCGGACGCCCGGTCTGTGTGTTATTAACCATATAGTCTCGGGGGCCCGGTTGGATTCGTGCTCGATCGAACCTGATGGTTACCCATATTAATCCAAAACTATAGTGGGGTATACTCAAAGGGACCATATCCTTACAATATTTCCAACACCACTGATGGTTCTTTCAACAGACTTCCGGTGATAATGTTATGGCCAGAAGAAGTAAATGGGTCGTAGTGGGCCCGGGTCTAGTCCGACCGGTCCCGACCAACTGGGTCTGGCTCGGCCCACATTCTGGCTCAACCTGTTGGTTTGGATAAGCCTTCTTGGTCCGGTAGGCCATGAGGGGCTATGGGGGTTTTGGTCCCGGATGGTGGGAGGCCGCAGGGCGACTCGGCCGGGGCAGCACGGTCAGGAGGGTGGAGTCCGCATGGAAGCTCGACCGGAGGGGCGCTGTGTCATGGGGAGGCTCGGCTAGAGTAGCACCGTGCCACAGGGCGGCTCAACCAGAGCGGCCAGATACCACTGGACGGCTCGGCCAGAGAGGCCTTATGCCGCGGGGCGGGACGGTCAGAGCGGGGTGGCTCGGCCGGGGCGGGGCGGATCGGCGAAGCGCTGCGGGGTGGCTATGAGGGTCGCGGCAGCGTGACTCGGCTGACAACTTGGCGGGAAGGCGATGACAGCTCGGTGGACGATAGTGGTGGGTCGGCAGATGGCGGTGGTGACGACTCAGCAGATGGCGGCGGCCAATCGGCCTGATCGGCTGTGGCAGCTCGGCCCGGATGGCGGTGGTCATGGGCAGCACGGCGGGGCCACAGGTAGTAAAGCTGCGGGGCACAGAGGTCGTGGGTGCCACGTAGCGGCTGTTCCATGGGGGTAACGCGAGGGAACAAGGGTCACGAGGCAGCAGTGGCCGCGAGGCAGTGTCGGTGCACCGTTGCCTCTGTCGCGTTTAACACCACAAATCATCGGAATATTTTCGTAGGGGTCGGGCCATGTTTGTTTGGCCCGTACCGTCCGCATTAGGGTGGTAGCTATGTGGCCCAACAAGGACATGAACATTGAATGCCAGATCCTATCCTCTGGCAATTATTAGTCCCAACCTGTAAAAGAAATCATCCAAGTTCATTGTTTTAAAAAGGAAAAATCATTGGGAATATAATCATACACAAATAAAACCCCTACCATGTTTTATTGTTGACGATGGAGAGAGAAATCGAAGTTGTCGACGTTCGTCGCGTCCGTCACAAACCTTTGATCCCAAGCTCATTCGTCGGATTAACACTCCTTGAGGAAGGTGATTCTTCTTTGTGGAAGATGTCAACCATTGGAGGATGTCTCGGGGAAGAAGGTCGAAGTCATGGTCAACATTCTTCATAGAAGTTCCTTGTTTTCCTTCTTCATTGGAGAGGATAATCCTTCATGTTCTCTCCAAATTCTATTTTGCCAATCCCTTCCCCAATTCCACCAAGGAGAAAAGAAATAGCCAACAAATAAAATTAAATATTAATATAACATTTAATTTTATGTCATCACATAAAATTAATTGGTACCATAATATTTAATTCTACTGTTGATAAATAAATTTAATTGGTAACTTAACAATTAATTTTCTGTTGAAATAAAGAATTAATTGGTGGATTTGAGAGGTTTCTCCCCTATTAAGAAGGGTCGGATGGTCCCCACCCCTAATTTCAAATTTGGGAGGTTTTGTGGACTTGGGTGGTTCCCACCACCATAAAAAAAATATGGGGGTTTTAAAAAAAAATAAAATGTGTGATTATTTTATTTTATTATTTCCATGAAAAACCCAAAAATTAACTTTCACCCTCGACCAACTATCGTCGAGGTGAAATTCCTCTTAAGCGAACAATGGAGATGCGAGTTCAATGGTGCCCTAAAATTTAAATTCCGAGCATCTGTTCAAACGAAATAAAAACCCACTCGCATGTTTACGGAACGTACCCAAACAAAAGTTCAGAAATTTATTCTTGGCACTCTGGGCCTCGGAATCATGCACGGTTAATTTTTGCGGTCTCGTAAAATTCCCACGTATTTAAAAAATGAAATGGAAATTCCAGGTCCTTACATTTATGTAAAAAAGTTCGAAAAAATGCTACCAATACATGAATATATCATTAATATCCATGTTAGATGAAAATTAATTAATTTTATTCAGATATGGATCATAATATTTCATAAAATTAATCATAAACATAAACAATCATGATATGAAATGAGATTATATCAATAAACTCTTAGCACTTGGTAACTTTGAACCACACTATACATGTAAGAAAATTGAATTACTTGAAGCTGACAAAATATTTAATAAAATTATATTAATGACACAATATTTCAATGGTATTATATACACCACATGGATATATATATTCGCATAACATGGAATGTGTCCCTAAGAAGGAAAATTGAGACACAATTACTTGACCAATTTGGTAACTTTTGAAACTTAAACCCCATGAAAAAAATATAGTAAAATGTATATATTAATACCCATGAGATTATGTATAATAATCATATAATTAATCAATTGGAATTATACACACCATAAAAAAAGATTGGGTTGTTAATAAAGAATTTATCACACAAAAATAAAATGTAAAATGAAATTCCATTAACTTGTGTCCTGACTCTCGTCATACTCACTCAGAACACCTATATAAAAAATTTATGGTTATTATAAGTCATTTTAAAAAAAATATTATTATATTTAATACACTATATAGTTTTATTATGTCTTTATATTAACCAAAATTTTCAATATATTTTTATGGTTACGCTTCAGGTAATATACACATTGTTTTTCAATTGTGTCATAGTTTGTTTTTTTGGGTCCTTATACGTATATCATGATTTATGTAATGAAAAACATGATAGAATTATCCTTTATATTCTATATTGTTGAATTATAATAATATGCATAATATAAAAGTTTTTAATGGAATACACCGTTCATGGAGACAGTAGGCCACATGAAC
Organism: Viscum album; assembly: GCA_963277665.1. Lineage (NCBI taxonomy): Eukaryota > Viridiplantae > Streptophyta > Magnoliopsida > Santalales > Viscaceae > Viscum > Viscum album. The sequence continues at coordinate 1,264,902,175 of OY728157.1, read as the reverse complement.
GTATGAATGACATTTCTATTTTGTTGGTCAGCTGAAAGAAAGAAATGAAATTACATATATGTGTATATTGATATAATATCATTAAATAATAATAATTATTTCATATATGTCATATATTTTCTCTAAATTTATCCTTAATACATTCCTTATTATGTGTGAAAGAATCAAATATCTTTGAGGGGGAAATTTTCCACACTTCCACACACCAAATTATTGTACTTACAAAGGATAGATTGCAAAAGGAATGATTTAAATAAATATTAATAAATACTAAATACATTATAAAATTTCTATAAATAATATATAAATATATTTTCCATCATAATTACACCATGAGTGGTGGAAATAGTATAATGAGAAATTGCTATTTGGTGAGGTGGTAGTTTGTCAGACCCATAAATAGTATGTTTGTTACACGTTATATGGTTTTGTGTGTATGTACAGGTTAGACCCTTAGCATAAAAACATACCAGTATATTGAGGAAATTTTTTTGTTATAAAATCATATAATAATAAGAGTATACAGAGTGGATAAAGTAAATAAAAAAAGTAGTTTTATGGATGGTGTTAACTCTTAATCAGGTAGATCCTTTTGGTTTGCAATAAAGGGTTTCATTTGAAGGATTTATGAAAATAAGGATTCCTCAAAGAGAAATGTAGGGTTGTTGGGGGATATTTTATTGTAGATTTTTTAAACCTAAGTGGTTTTATTGGTGTAATGAAGACGGAGGACTGGAGGCCTTTTATATTGGAAGAGTTGAACTCTTGTAATATTTAGAAAAAGGAGTTAAACACAATTTTTTCAGATGTCGAGTGGCTCAAATAATAGACAACATTGTAAAAAGGAAGTGTGGGGTCAGAATATGTATAGAAAATGGCACTGTTACATGTTTGTGGGTAATTTTGGGTCTTTAATTTAATGATTAGTACATTATAAACCAAATTTTTTACATTATCGTGGTAATTAATTTCAATCACATTCACTAATATGTTTGGTAAAAAAATAATTTGAAAATACTTGACATTATAAATTTTTCTGATTACAAATATAGAAACATTTATTATGAATTCAAATTAATAAGGTGTCAGAAATTAATTTAAATTTAATAACACTAACGAGATGACAATACAAGGTTTTAAAGTAAAAATGATTAAAAGATTGCTATGTTTTTACATCCAATTTCAATTTGAAATCGGTTAAAATGTCCTAAATTATATTAAATGCTAAAAATAGTATATAATTATACTTGGAAATATATTTAAAATATAATTTTTTCTTATAAATAAATAAGGTAAAAAATAGTATTGAATTAAAATTTAGTAATTTTCACTATTTATCCAAAAATGATGTTTCTTAAAAAAAATCCAAAAAATATACCCTAAGATAATTTATACATTGTAAATTCGAAAATTAATTTTATTTTGTAAAATTAAAATTCAAAATGTTTCTAAAATTATTTTTAATATCTTTCATAAAAGGACACGAAGACCAATTTATTTGAGAAAATAATATTTTTTAACAAAAAATGAATTTACCATAAACTATATCCTTGGATTCCATTATGTTTTATTTATATGAAACTACTAAGAAATTTTTATAAAAATTATTTACTTATATCCATAATACCATGTTTAACAGCTTTGTTATAATTATATCATTTCAATAATTATAAGAAAATTAATGTTTCATAGAATCTCAATGTTTCTTGTATCCTACGCCATGTCGATGTTGTGTATAGCATACTTTGAGTCTGTGTTGCGTGTAATGTATGCCAACTCAGTTTCATGTGAAAGACATTTTAGACTTATTTCAATAGAATATAGAAATAAAATTTAATTCATTTATAAAAAATACCATAAAAACTAATGGTGTTACATTCTACCCCCTTAAAGTGAATTTTACCCTCAAAATTCATTTGGGTTATTAAAGGTTTAATATTGGAACGACTGCTTCAAAGAAACCCCCATTATAAAAATGAATATTAAAACTTCCCTCAAAAATGGAATTTCGGAACCATAATGGTTACCCAAAGTAACATATAAATAGTATTCCACATAGGATAAATTTTCTAAGGAGTAATGATTTGACATGGAGGGAAAACATAAATATTTATAGTGAGTGATTCAGCTTATCAATCACAAAAAAGTTAATGATGAAAGAAAATATTAGGGTCTCAAAGTTTTATATATTTGATGATTTTAATAGACATTATTTCAACTAAATTTAAGGTATTAGGACAATAATTTTTATTAATCATTATCTCAATGTTGAATAATTATTTTATTGAACCAAAATATAGAGAAATATGAATACATTATGTATTTATATTAAAAATTCATTCTTTAGTTACGATTTTATATATTTCAAATTCATATATTACTTCAAGAAATGGATTTCCATAATTTAAAATTGATTTTTGATTCACTAAAGTACAATTTTTTAACTTTTTAATGCTCGTAATGGAATGAAATGTTTGACTATTTGTATAGAAATATCCTTATAAATAAATATGGTTAATACGTTAAACTCTAATCATAAAAAGTAATACTACTGTTGCATCATAAAAATTCACTCTTCAAAAATAATAATACATTAACCAGGACTTCACGTTGGCCAGTTGTTGGCATAAAACCCTTACCGTCCATTAGATATGGGTTCAAGACGCACAACCTTGCCAGACATGATTGGTTTCCCCCTGATATACATGATTGTATTTTCTAAAACCAAAATAATATAACTTCCAAAATAAACTATATGGATATACATTAAATAAGGTTAATAAATAAATATCTTTTCAACCAAAGTCATCACTATAATCTCAATACATATGCCCTTCATTCGACGATTAAATTAATCTTTTTAGGAATGGTTATCCTTATAACAATTCTGAAATATGAATATAAAAAACATAAGAAATAAATTCTTGAAATCAGCTAAAAATTTATTCCCAATATAACATAATGTAGTTCTAGGTTGTCACATTCTAAAAATGTGATTACATTTATCATGCAGTCTACTGAAACATGTAGATAACCTAAATTACCATAAATCCATTTTAAAAACATGCATGCTTCTTTATTCCTAATATTCATAGATATATTTGTTAAATAAAGGATGTTGTAAACATTATCCATGATGACATCGACTAATTTTTCTACAATTACTTAATTAGATAGAAAGAAATCGATGCAATATAGTTTAGTTTATCCAAATCAATCATCTCTTTATCCAAGATGAAAATAATTTTTTCAACATCTTGATCTTATTGTGTATTAACTTCCCTTAGTATATATATCAAATTTTTAGGTCTTAATCACCATTCAAATTATCCTTTTCTATTATCAATGTAAACCTATACTGAAAATACTCATATATTTTAGGATTCATAAAACATAATATTTGTATTCCAAAACATATATACTTTACTCATACAACATTAGTTTTAAACAATTATCTAGGCTTCTTCAAGTTATTACATAACACCACATTCCTAGAATGTGAAATATTAATCATTTGTTAAGGTCCCTCAACCTCAATCTAATAATTATTATTACAATTAATGTAAAAATTACTATAATAACATCACATACCTTTCATATTTCATTTGTGGTCACATTATCTTCAATAATATAAACAATAATCATACCACCTTTCTTATTCTCTTTATGATATTTCCACTTTGGAAATTGATATTCATAATACTCATGCATTCCTCATCTAAAACATTCAATGCTAACCATGTTCCATCTAGTTTTCTATATTGACTAGAACAATAAAGAAAGGGATGATCCACAAATATCATATAATAATACCACCTTATCACGAAAAATTACTTATAGAATGTATAATTAATGGAAACTGACTTTTAATCAATGACACATTAGGTTTATCATAGGTTATAAATACTCATCTTCTATTAAAATCCTTCATAATAGTTCAGGAAAAGTTTTTAAATTTCCAATGAATATCCCCCAGGAGTGTCAATCTAGGTGTAAAAAAGGCCCGTTGTCATGTACCACATTCCCCATGTCAAAAATTGGACATTTTTACGGGGATATTACCCCTAGGTACATCTATTCCATAACCACATCCTCTTTTAGGAAACCAGACATGGATGTATTTCTAAGAAACTAATCACACTATCATTTACCAAAATTTAAGGTTATTTATAAATACATTTATTCCTTATACTTATCCTTAGAAAATTCATTAGAGTTATCACTAAGGGTTCCTCATCCTTGATTCCAAATTCTATATAAAACTGTGATCTGATACCAATGATAACAATCGAGTCCTCATATATATTTCCATTGAATAAATTGATCAAAATACTTAAATCATTATACAGTGAGATGAAAAAAGAATTATAGTGCCTTTGGAAACAGGGAAACATAAACACTCGTACACGAGTGAGCTACATTATCTACCACCAAGTTATTCATGACTATTACCCTTCTTATAAACATCATTCTTAATATGTATCTTCAGAATCTGTGGAAGGAAATATAAAAACGAGAGATCTTATATTCTCTTCAAGTGTGAACCAAAGAGAGATATAAGTATAAAAATGAGTGTATGGGATAGAGAACATGATCATTACATTATAATATCATAGCCATGATATCAAGGATCATAAACATAAATCATGGGACAAATCTTGGTAGTTCAAAACATATGACTCAATAGGAAGTATTGAATATAATTCATGAAAGAATAACATAAAAATAATACTTCTAATTGTTTAATACACATAAATATAGAAAATATTATATCAAGGATACCTAACAAGACCATGATAACATTTTAGGTTTGGGATATGACCGATGTACCAACATTAGGCCTGAGATAAAAACCTATGTACTCTCTCATTTTCAAGACTGGGCTATAGCCCTTGCACCATCTAAATTTCAGGATTTGGATACAACCCATGCACTGCTTATTTTTTGGATTTGGAAACATCTCTTGTACCATATTATATTCGAGCCTTGTCCACAACCCAAGAACCCTTAAATCTGATATACCAATTATAATTACCTAATTCATTGGAATGAGATATGGGCCCCATAAATCATAAAATATAATAATGAATACATGTGTCTTAGGATAATAAAACATGGATTATATCATGACCCATTAAATGATATGAGTTTCATAAACAAAAATCATAACCCACGAAATGAAATGGTTATTATTAACATTTTATCACATCATAACCTATGGAAAATAAATAGGTTTCATAATCATTTACTTAAATCAAAACCCATAAAAAATTGTGGGATTCAAAATCACATTACCTCTGAAATAGAAATGAGGGAAGCAATAATCATTACATAAAAACAGAAACCATTCATGAAATAATATGAATGGGAGAACTGAATCATCTCCGTAGAAGGCATGAAAAAAACTAATGAATTCCGTCTTAGAAGGGAAAAAATTTGGAATGATATTTTAAAAACAATTATTAAGGAAAATATCCTTTATTAAATAAAAAATGATCTATTAAAAACTTTGAAAAACATTTTCATGGAAAATAAATGGAAACATATAAATTATGATTGAATATAATTTGAAATCCTTTTCATTTTAAAATAAATTTGAAAACATATAATCATGGCTAGAAAATGTTTTGAAAACCATATTCCTCAAAAATGGAAAAAATAAGATTGAATTTTTTTTCGAAAACCATATATTTGAAAATACTTTTAAAACATATAAATAAGGCATGAACATTTTTGAAAAACTTTTCCCTATAAAACAAATAAACGAGTATTAAAAACATTTTGAAATTAATTTCCATGAAAATAAATTTGAAAACATATAAATAAATATTGACAATGTTTTAAAAAAAAATTCATTGAAAATTTATAATCAAAAAATTATTAAATTTTTTCCCTTAAACATGAAAAGGATGCTCCACAGAAATGATGATGGGTAAATCCGTACATGCCTTACAAGGTAAAAATAACATTCCTTTTTCTTGGTAAAAAATATAGAAAAAACTAATTATTTGGAAATAATCTATATGATTCCTTTGAAAGCCTTGATAAAATGAAAAAAGTGTAAAATTTTATATTTAATATTATATGAAAATATTATAATATTCTTGGGAAACCTTTTTAGAATACATGAATTTAAAGGAACAACAATTTCCAATTGAAGAAAGGGTAATGTGAGGATTTCAAAAAAACACATTCTTACATATATTATGTTCCAAAGAGTGGAATAATGGTAGAAATATGTTAATATAAAATGAATATCTAGAGGAGAATAAAATAAAATAATGTTTTTAATATATTGATTATAAAATTTCACTAAAAAAGCATAATCAAAGATAATATCGAAAAGTGATGAGATTGTTTCAATAATATATTACCACTTTGTAACATTTATCCATACAACCCATGTCAGAAAATGAAATTCTATGTGCTTAAAAAATATCGAACAGAAGTATATTCATGATATAAAATTTAAAAGGCAGTATATTCAACTCATGGAAAAATATAGGTGCATATGAGGGCATGTGTCTCAAGGATGAAAAATTGAGACAACATTATATTACCGATTTTGTAAATTTTGGAACATAAACCTGTTAAAAGAATTTTAATAAAATTGATATGTTAATACCCGTAATGTTACATATAATAAACATAGAATTAACCCATGGAAAATATAAATATATGGCATCGCCCATAAACATTACATAATATTGAGTTTTGTTAATAATTAATGATGATGAGATTTGCAGGTTTAGAGATTTAGAGAATTAGAACATAAATCATACATAACAACATAAATATAATATATTAGACACCTCTACTCAATATCAATTTTTTAAAAAAAAACTTTAAAAAATAAACATGGGTTCGTTTCATGTTTAAAAATCAATACTTTTCCCTTCATTCCATCATTGTCTCTATCCTAACTTAAATCTTGTGATTTTTTTAAAAAAAATTGGGATGAGCATAAAAATTTCATTAAAGGATACACAAATAAAGAAAAATATTTATCATTAGAAAACATATAATCCATGGATACTTATAATAAATTAATACTTTTGAACATAATGAAGTAGTAAATAGTCTTCACTGAATATAAGATCATTCCTTACACTTTTTGAAAAAAAATAATTACCATAAAGACCGTAAAAATCACATAAAACAAATAAAGGTGACTAGGGACATAATCTAACTTAAATATAATAACCATACAGTCAACTTCCACACAAATAATTATAACAAATAGAATATCCATTGGAACAAAATCCATAACTAACACATTTGTTGTTATAATGTGACCACTAATACTTTTTTCATCACAGAACACCCAATATTCGGTTTATGACATAAACACCCATCTTTGTTTTAACATGTTACCACCCATCTGATGTCCATGTACCATTATATATTCACACCACAAAAAATACTGTAATTATATACATTTACCTCATTAAATTCCTTTTGCAATTACAAATAACTGTTACGGAAATAGGGAAGTCGTTGTTGTCGTATACATTAAAAGAAAATTATATTATTCATTCTGTAAGGAAATTATACCACTTAATTTTACTTTTTAAATACACTAAAATATATAAAAAATTTCATGTATAAACTTTTTATATCCATATAAATAAATATGTGAACTAATATCATGATGAAAATAGTTTATTATTAAATCATTAAATGTACAATGTGTCACATACCACTTTGAACATTTAAATATTAATATCCATGAATTAATACTTTTACCAAGATGTATATTAAAATTATAATAGATAAAATAGGGACATTAATGTTTATAGTAGTGGTATATACACCTCATTAAAGAATAACGGTTCATATTATCAAGATATGAATCAATGAAAGAAGATTGAGATGAGGTCTGTTACATCGATTCAGAGTCAACACATGTGTTCTTTATCTTGATGAATAATAATACTTGGTTAATTTATACATTATTTAGGTAATTTTTCAATTTCAATAATCATTTCATATAAATTATTTTTTTGTGATAACAATTACACATTTATTTATGTTTATATCATATTTTTTGTTGTTATTTTGTTATTGAGTCGAAAAAGAACTCGATATGATGTCAATATTCAATGTGGTCATTAGTCCATCATCTCTAGAATAAAAAACATCATATAAATGTCTTATATAATCATTATATAATTATTTATAATAATTTTTAATAAAATCTAAAAACATCCTTTACTGAGACAGCAGGCCGTATGTACACATGAATATATTTTTTGTTTTTCCTACCATATTAAAAGAACAAACATTAAAAGAATGTATATAAATATGTATACATATCTAATATCAATATTTTCGAATTAATATGTCATTTATATCATATATTTTTAATAAATAAATCTTAAATACATTCAATGTGAAGTGTGAGCAAATCACATCATTTTGAGGATGCGATATTCGAGACTTCCCCAAATTATGTTATCATTTAACCAAAACATGGAAAACATGTTGGTATATTTAATATAAAATTAATTGAATATTAAATAAACTATAATATATATATTAAACTATTTTTTAACAATAATTGTGGTTTTAAGTCTATATATGAAGGCAGTAAAGGAAAATAGAACAAAAATATTATTCACAGAAGTGATAAACCAGTATAACTTTAACAATAATTTTGTAAATTTGAATAAGATGATATGAGAAATTAAATTGAAATGTGATATTCCATTAGAAACATAAAACTCTTGTATGTACATGATTTCGTTATTATCAGGTATTTATGGTTGATGATGGTGAGGTTAATGTAGAATTTTTTTTAAGAGATGTACTTTGAGAAACTTTCCTCTTGATTATCCCCTCCTTGAAAGGGAATTGAGGGCCTTGGATTTGGTCATTTGGTGATAAAAAATCACTTTTACATGATAAGAGTGAGGAGGATTTGTTTGGGAAGATATTTGTGAAGATAGAAGTATTTGTGGGTTGGAATGGGGAGTTGATAATTGTTATTTATACTTGAGGAGAGTTTGTTGAAGTGATTAATTTGTTGATTATTATATATTAAAAGGTAATTATATAAGGGTGGGATTAAATTACAAAAAATTTTATTATAATTAATATTTTATAGAATTTTTATGGTCTATAAAAACCTCAAATTCACTTTAAATATTTCAGTTTTTAGGTACTTGATGGTTTTAGCTTTTAATTTTAACACTGGTTAAAATATTACTTTTACTATGGTAAATAATTTTGTACCATTGTAACATTTTTATATATGAAATTAAAATTAATCTATAAAATAATTTGGATATTATGATTCCAAATATAAAATCCATTTTACCAAATTCAATTTAAATAATTTGAAATTTTATATTTAAAATTACCTCTATAGACAAAACTAAAAATGGGGTTTTGGAAGTGAATCCTTAAAAATTATGAAATGCTTTTATATCTAACTTAAATTTATAATTTATTACAATAAAAAAATTATATTAAAGATATAAACATAACAAAAATGTATTTTAAATCCAATTAAAATGAAATGATAACTATATAAATAAATCATATGAAAAAGAATATTTGAATTAAAATGTAGTACTTTTCACTCTTCATTAAAAAATAAATATCATCATAAAAAAAATAACTTTTATATAAAGTAAAATTTTACTTCCAGATTCCAAATAAGAAGTTTTTTTTGTCAACAATAACTTATAAAAGTTCGAAAACTATATATTAATTGAATTTTCCATAAAAAGGTCATTATAATTTTTTTTTGAAAAATAATCATTTTATTCATAAAATTGATTTTATGCATATATCATATCTTGAAAACATAAAATATGATCATTAAATATAATATTGAGTTTATATTACATTAATATAATTCTACAAGGGTGATATGATTATTTTATAAATAATTATTCTCAATTAAAATTCTTTATATTAAAACACATATCTTATACTCAATTGGTTTTATTTCTATTTATAAGTAATTTTTTTGCTAATTAATCACTATATAATCTTGTTTAATATAAATGTTTATAATTATGTTAATACTATTCATTCTATCCATTCAAATAGCTAGGTTATAATAGCAACATTTATGTAATATTATTTAGTTTTTTGTTTAATCTCGATGTAGCATAACTTGTATGCTATTGAACATAGTGTTTCATTATTAAAATATGGAATGTCCCAAAACAAAACACACAAAATTAATGTGTGATGAAAAAATCTTGTATCTTATAGAAATAACAGGTGAGATAAAATTCACTTACCTTGTGTTTGGACTCTCATCATACTCATTTAAACATCCTATATAATAAATTTATGTTTATTATATATTTTTTTAAAAAGATATTATTATATATAATTACATATATGGTTTGAATATGCCTTTATATTACCCATTTGATAACAATTTCATGTTATGTTTATTCTTCATGTAATATTCACTTTGTTTTTCTTGTGCGTCATAATTTTTCTAATCTTTTGTCTTTATAAATATATAATAATTTCTAGAATGTAACACATTATATAAAAATAATGTATATTCAATATGTGTACATTGTAATAACCTATAGATATATGTAAGAAATGGAATACACTCCTCATGGAGATGGTAGGTCGTATGCACACATAACCATTGATTCCATTTTATTGGTGTATTGGACTAAAAAAAACAATGGATATATATATATATATATATGAGTGTGTGTGTGTGTTTGTGTATAATATCTTTAAAATAGAATTATTATGTCATATTGTCATATAATTTCACAAAAAATATCTTTACTATATTCCAAGTTATCTGTGAACGAATTATATCACTTGGTGGGGGTGGTAGTCCACACTTCCTCAAATGAAATTATCATATTTAGACAAGATGTAAAACATAAAATAATTCTATAAATAAAATTTAAATATTCATAAATTCATTCTAAATATCATAAATATCATATATAAATATACCTTCCATCATAATTTATACCATGATATGTGGTAAAGGAAAAAAAAATAAATAATAATCATTTAACGTGGTGGTAGTTCTCCATACTCGTAAGTAGTATGTTCATTACCAATATAATGGATGTGTGTGTATGTTCTGTTCAATCCATTAGAATAAAAAAACCTAGAATATTTAAAATTCTATTTTTATTATAAAACCATGTAATAATAAGATTTTAGGGAGTGGATAATGTAAATATTAATAAAAGAGATCGAGGGAGGGTGTTACCTCTTAATCAGGTAGATCCTTTTGGTTTTCACCAAAAGGATTATTTGGTAGGATTTCTACCCAATCGGAGAACTAAAGGAGTAATGTAATTTTTTAGAGGATATTTGTGAAGATATTGGATAAAACTACATGGTTTTATAGATATGAATAAATGGGAGGAGATGAGGCCTTTTATGGTGGAGGATGATGGGAACTCTTAAAATATTATGAGAATAAAATTCCATTCATGTTTTTCTAATGTAAAGTGGATTAAAAAATGTAAAATATTATATAAAAGGGATTATATGGTCTAAATATGGATTGAAAATGTTTCTTGTACAATCTTTAAGTCTTTTGGATGTTCAATGTATGCTTTAGTACATTCTTAACCCAATTTATCTCTCAATCACTGTAATTAATTTCAATCACTTTCAAAATATTTTTGAAAAAAAAAATTGTTTAAATTATTTGAAATTATAAATTATTTTGATTACAAATATGTAATTATTTTTCTAAATTCAAATCACATATGATTCAAAATATTACTTTAAATTTAATCTTGTTGATGGGATGACATTCTGGGGAGTTAATGTAAACAGAGAACAAGTTTTATATGTTATTACATCCAATTTCAACGCAAAAATGATTATAATGACTTATATTGGATTAATTGATAGAAATATTATCTAATTAAACTTTTAAACCAATATTAAATATAATTTATCCTTAAAAATAAATATTAAGAAAGTAAGTTTTGAAATAAATTCAGTAATTTTCACTATTCATCCAAAAAATAGTTTGTAAGAAAAATCAAGAGAATATACCTAAAGATAATTTCTACATTTTAGGATTAATAAATCATGCATATTTTGTCAAATTAAATTTCTTAAAGTTTATATTCTTAATTTTATTTTAATTTTTCAGAAGGGCATGAAAACAGTTTATTTAAGAAAATATTGTTTTTAAACATATAAGGACTTTACAAAAATATATATCTTTCATTATCAACATGTTTTGTTTATATAAAAATACTATGAACAACATTATAAAATTATTCAATAATTTTGGTATTACTATTTTTATTGGATATATTGTAATAATATATTTTAAATAATTAAAAAAAAAATATTTTTCATAGAAACTCAATGTTGGATGTATCGTATGCCAAATTGGTGTTGCATGTAACGTACGTCGAGCCTGTGTTGAATGAAATGTATGTCAGGTAAGTTTAATTTGAATGTAAATTTTGACTTATTTCAATAGAATAAATATATTAAGATTAATTAATTCTAAAAATTTCTATAAATGTTTTGGGTATCAAGAATCACATTCATCCTTCCACTAGAAAACTACCTTTATAGGATGCACATCCACCCTGCCAAATCACAACACCCTCAGGAGGCCTCATGCTCAAACCACCAGATAATTCCACATAGAAGACCCAATATATGTTGTACAATTTATTTATCAGTTGGCATGGAATCTAATATATATCATAATCCATCAAATCCCATCCATGGTGGACATGCCACCCAACCAACAACACAATCTCTCCAAGGTTATAATGATGTAAAATATATAGTATAATACTATCTATAAAAACATAAATCAAAATGGTTGGTAATATTTAACAACCTGAAAACATATCAATCTAGAAGCCATCAATAACCCACAATTTTAATTATTAACAACCATTATAATATTCCATCACTACATTAATATGAATCCTCATATCATAACCTATTCGGGGATGGCATGACTCTACTCCAACACCACCTACACAACCAATTCAAAAAATTATTTCACGATTCTATATGTTATTAATAATTTTATTATTTTAGAAAATTTAAAAGTAAAAAGTGTCAAATATACACACATAAATAATATTTTTATAGGGGTAGGTTCCTCAAAAAACATCAGAATACATTCCTCCATAGGTTAGTCTCCCAAGATCAAAACCCATTCCTATTTCTCATTCATTTAAGCCGACTACACTGTTATTGTTTTATAAAAACCCAACCATGATAATGCATAATATGTTGGTACCTACCATAGTACACTAGGATTCTTCAGGTACAAGATAGTCTATAGTGGGTATAGTGTCTCCCAATATGGACCACACTCACATTATAATCTAGTAATTTTTTAACACTGTAAACTAGAAATTTTACATAAGTGGTCGCCTAGATTCCATCATACTCTTAATATCATGTATGATCAATCCTATCATGCATCAATAATACTTTCCAGTATATTCCCATATGGATTCACATATACTATTATGTGAGGAACTATCATCATAATCATTTTTCAAAAATATAAATGGTTATATGGAAACTCAATTGTCAAAATGGTCAAAATTTATGCTATGAATTCTAAATCAATCACATACCCTAATTAGAGCCTAAAATACCTCATCTATGGACCGTTGTGTTTTAATATATCTAGGTTATACCTTTCATGGGTTTAAATAATGTATTCCCCACTCATTTTAGTCATGACTAAGACCATTAGTGGTTGAGGCATAATTGATTAGTGATCATGGGTACCTCGTGGCCTTTGAAATTCCCATATTACTGATATGGATCAAAGGAAATAATTTCATTTAATTTTATTGTCTATCACACACATGTGATCCATACACAAATCACATATCACATGAATACAGTAAAATTACATAGGGAGTCATTTAAGAACAACCTACCTCATACAATGGAGTTATTTCATTATCACGTTTGACCAATATTTTCAACTAATATCATTCGGAAAATATCTTATAATATGAGGCCATAAATTCATTAATAACATGTTTAATTTTAAAAAAAAAACCAACTTTAATTAATGTACACATTAAATCAATATTAATTAAATTGTGAAAATGTAATGAAAAACTCATAGGGCAGACTTATATGGCATAAAACATAAACAACAGGTTAGGGATCACATTCGAGACAACCCCAAACATAGTTATAATGAAATAACCACATCATGACAACAATACCTCAATTATTTATATATCCAAATGAGTAAAAACAATATATAAATCAATTAAGTTGCTTATTTTCAAAGTATCACATTAAAACTAGCATGTTAATCCTCTAAGGACCACTTATAGTTATGTATAAAACCCATCATTTTTTGACCTAATTCCTTCATGGTACTATGGAATTAGTCTTAGATACCTAGTTTAAAATGATGAAAATTAGATTAAGAGACAGAGGGGGGAGATGAGTGGAATGTTAAAATGTTTTTATGATGTTACATTATAGATTAAAAAACCCACCCTTCGGTACCTTTGATAAAGTGGGATATAAATATATAAGAAAATAAGGGGGTAAGGGTGTATACCAATTATATTTGGATGAGTGAATATGAAAAAACAATAATGGGTTTTAAAATAGAACCCCTTAAGAATACCAAAACTCTAACATCTTAAAATGTATCCTGGGAGAATCAGGTACTTGGTCACCAAACACTAGCCAGTTGGTGATCTTCTAGGTTCCCCATTTCAAACACCAACCACTTGGTGGAACTAGGTATATGAAACATATCCCCTTAATTGTTACTGAGTAACACCAAATCGAGTAACTAACTTCTTAATTTAGCCACTAAATAGGAATTTACATCTCCTAAACGCTTATAAATCATCTCAATCCTCTTACACCTATATAACTACGAAAAAAATATTAATTTAAAAATTAAGAAAAATTTAAAAATAAAATTCATAATCTAGAATCAAAAACTAAAATTAGTTTTAGTTCTATACGTTTTGGAAGTTGGTTTATTTCTGACTCAACCAACAAAAACTAGTTCTGGTTGTAACCACCTCCCACAATAAGGTTTCTCATCTCATGAAACTCTCCTTTTTCACATCCCAGAGCCACATTTTTATTGATATTATATTCATGCTAAATTTCACAATCCCCATCTAGTTTGGCCATGTCAACACTAAACAGAAACTAGAATTTAGTTTAATAACACAAACACTACTCACTCCGACTCATCATAACCACTTTTCGTCACATGAATTATGTGTTTTTTTATATTATAAATTATTACACTCAATAATGTGTGAAATCACTATATAGTACCAAAACACATATACTATTACTAGAAATCTATTGAACCACACATCTTGGGAAAAATTAATTTCACTAACTCCATTATAATACCAAACTATGGAAAGAAATTTTTGAATTTTAAATTCAAAAAAAATATGCACCATCAATTGATGTCAATGTTGTAAACAATACCTCCACTCAATCAATATCCCATCCAATCATTGATAATATATTATAATAAATAACCATTGTCTCATTTACAATATTGAACTTATAACACAAATCCCCACTTCATTGTGCCAATTTTTTAGTTTAATTGAAGTGTGGGAAATCCACATATATGGAAACCCTACCATTATTTTTCTTAACACCTATAATCAACAATTGACTAGACGAAAATGAAAAAACGATATCCATTTCCCACATAAATGCTCTGACTTTTCCCAATCAAAATCAGTTGATACATATATTGAGTTTTTCCCATTTACATAGTATAAGAAAACTACTTGCACCTAATTGCTGAAAAAAAACTATAACCACCTATGGTTTGGAATAAATATAATTTCATTCCATAAATTTATCAAAAATAACAAATGATCCCCATTGGAATATTGAAACTGATCCACCCCAAAAAACTTTCTGAAAAATCCAAAGATATTACGACACCCATGATATCATTATTAAGTTCTATTTGAATTTCATCACAACTTGAATGGCCCTAAGGCCTTCATTTTTATTGATTTTTTATAACCCACTTTCAAGGGATAATAGGTAACCCTTACAAGTCCAAAAGGCTTAGATATTACATGTTGTGTAGGCTTAAGAGACATTATATGACCCAATGGTCTTAGTGAATTCAAACAGACTATAACTACAAGGAACTGCCCCTCCCCATCATTTGCATCATGATGGTAGATCTCCACATTCACATCCCCATCTGTCTAATAATCCCATATAATAAAAATTTGGTCCTGATGGAGAATCTATACCCTCTAATTATTCCAAATCCTTTGGGTTTTCTCTGGTGAGTGCACCTGCTATGAATTCTCATATGGAGTTGCTTTTTTTGGTAGTCTGTCTGGGGCAACTACACTGATCATGTGGCCTGAAGGCCTTGAGGTTTCCCAAAAGGCCATGGGTTGCCCGAATCCCTTATAGGTCGATCAAAAGCCATACTGACCTGATTTCATTGGTGTCTTGAAGGCCTTATGGACTCCAAGACTAAACTGGTGGGCCAATGTGAATAGTTTTGAATGTTGCAGTACCGAACAATACCTGCTACAAAACCAGCTATAATATATGAACAATACTTCTATGTGGCCTACTATAGTACTACTACATTATCCCCCCCCTAAAATTATGCATCTTCATGTTTTGAACATGGGTCTCATAGATGCACTAAGAGAGACATCACTAACTCGGCTGAGGATCATGTGTATGGAATTCCATCACTTCATCACCCAGTTTTAATGGATATACATCAAGGTCTAAGAAACTTAAACCATTGGTGTCTCATTGAAATCAATATTCATCACACCATATTTAATATTTTAATAATAATGTAAATAGATCCAATCACATGTGATATTTTTACATGAATATATCAATAATGTTATGAAACCTTGGTCATTGTATCATAAATCTAAAGAGACATTATCTTAGACACGAGTCATATCTTGAAGCATTAGTTAATATTGGATAAACCATATCTAACCACCACCCATGAAAATTGTGCTCTTATCAATGCATGATATGACACTAATTACAAACACTCTTCTCTATTCATTAGTCAAGACATGGTTCCTCACACATTTCTATTATCATATAATACTTAGTAAAGACCCATGAGTGATGAATCAATGAATTCCATCACCAACCTATGACCCAACTCTATATATTACTGGAGTGAATGATTATTTGATACCAAAATAATATGTAAGAACTTATCATGGTTCTACTCCTAAATTGTTCTTGAGGGATTGAACACAAATAATAAAAAATTAGTTAAACCTCACACTATGTGAAAATTGAATGAAATAACAATGTATTGACAATTCTATAGAAACCTTACATCCAAGGTCATAAAATTCTCCCACACAATCTTCATATACTAGAAAATGTCAAATTCCACACATCAACATGATGAATTTTTAATTCTTGTATAGTAATGAATGAAAACCACCCATTATAGCTCCTAAATGGGATTTATAAAACCATACTACCGACATACCACTTGGGTTTATCAATATCTAACCATTTTACACCAATTCTAACAGAGATTCCATGGAAATGACCAACAATAAACCTTAACCATCACTATTTTTGAAAAAACATGAAAACAAGAAAATATAAACTATACAAAAACACTTGACCCACATTATTATTTCAATATCACAATAATCTTGGGATCACCTTCCTAATATAATAGTATACCTCAAAGAAGATGAATTTTCATATTACGCCACACATAAAACATCACTCTTGGTTCTATTTACAATACATTAATTTGGGCATTCCACTCATTCCCATGGCACACAATTAATAAAAAAATCATATACTTCAATATTATATAAAACGTGTCTACCTATTCTATCCATCTATAAAGAATTTATGTTCTTGGGATAACGCCTACTTTTTAAGGAAATATTAACATACCCCAACCCATTATAAGTAATAATAGTCATGAACCTACTACATTATTATAACACTCGAATCACGAATATATAGAGTTTTATCTCAACACAACTAGGATCTACCACAATGTCTATAAAAAACACTTCTAATAGGCAAAAAATCATAGAGTTACTCCAAATCTCACATTTCCAATATTATAATTACACTTACATGCGAGTGAAAATTTCATTGGGCTATCATACATATTGAGATTCCCATTCTTAAGTCAACAACCCACTCTAGGGTACTTATCCTCTCTGTCAATCCAAAATCCAAACCACTGACATAAGGATCAAAATGATATATGTGTTCATATAAGATATACCACCCTATGATGATACGTGTAAGGAAACTAATTACGATCTGGATTAGTTAAAAATAATTCCACGAATAAGTTAATTATAGAAACAAAAAATATGCTATTGTATACATTTTTAATATAAAAATTTATTTCTTTTATGAAAATAAATATCACAATTACATAAAATCGTACACATGAAATTTGAACATTTTCACCTAGTATGATTAATAAAAACACTCTTTCTTAACACCATGGACTAAGAGGACTAACCCCAAATTGTAATTAAAAAAGGCATCATATTCAGTAAAAATAAAAAAATAGATATAAAAAACTAATAATAGCAATCAATATTCCCTGGTAGCCAGTAATTTAGATCAAATAGTTGATAGCTAGGCATATAAAAACATCCATCACATATTTTGAAAAATCTAATCTCTTGTATACCATATCATAAAATGTTAAAAAAATAAATTGGGCTTTGATAACAGCTTTTAATGTCCTAACCATGATCACATGGTTTGTTATTGGACTAGAATTCCACGTGTCCTCATGATTTCCTCCACATACACTAAATTCTATAAACTAAAAATGAGGGGCTATGATGATTCCATGAAGAGAATATATTTAGGATATAGAAAACCATAAAACACTGAAGAAGTAATATAAAATACATCATTCCATTTTCCAATGTAATTAAAAGGAAAGAACATAGATAATAAGATAAAATAGAATAAATATAATAAATGTTCATAAAGTACATTATGTTTTCTAAATGTAAAACGATTAAATGAGATGCTTACAAGATCACATGTGGGAAAATCAACATAAAAAATAATGAAAATTGAAATTAGCTATTGCTTGGTGATGATTCTTGGCTCATTCCCATCTCTTTACTCTGCACATTCTATTTTGGTCAACCATCCCCTATTGGGATGCTTCCCTATATTCACCTTTGTTCCAGAGGTCTTCTTAGGTAATAAATTGTCGGAGCACAAATTATTGGTAGGATTACAACTCAATATGTCACCATCAATATTGTCACTAACATAGTAAGTATATTAAATTCATGAAGAATGTGATACTGTAAAAATAAAATAATCAATAAAAATTGAAAAACAATAGTTTTTTTATTGGATATTTTTATAATACAAGTAATATTGGAAAGATTTATCATCATATTTATTTATTTTAATGAACCATTAAAATAAAGATGTATAAATCTTTAAGGAAACCAACTATTGTGTAAAAATTTAATATCTAATAGGTCTTGTTGACATTTTAAGAAGTTTGATAAAAGAAAATATAAGTATTTTATACACCTAAGGTTGTTACATACCATGTTTAAGGTTAAGACATGTTTTTTACAGGGTCGCAGTTGACTTGGACAAAAATAAATATGGTTAAGGAAACCATGCATAAGTTTGAGAAAGACAATATTTTCAAACCCATACATTTCATACATGATTTTTAACATAATTAATCCTAAAAATATTACATTAATAACTTCCAAAGATATTTTTTGATTTAGTGTTCTATAAATTATGTACATAACACATGAAATACATATATCACTAAAATAATTATAATATATAACAAATCATCTTGAAAATATCCTTCATTATTATTTCCCACATCACCTCCCTGAATATAATTTCCTTTGGACATAAAATCCATGGAAACAATGATAATAAATCATACTAAGAGGATATGTAAAAGAAATAAAATATAAGTTATCATCGTAGAGAAAACATAAGGCATAATATAAGATAATAATAATGATAATATGATACATAATATGAAAATGTGGCTATAATATAAAAATGAAATACTCATAATCATATTTCTAAGGTTCGACACAAGGATTAACATAACATATTACGATGGATGTTCATCAATTTATCATAAAACATTTCCTATTTGTACATCTAAGATACCGTAAACAAGCCCAATATAGTGATTAATTCATTACTGAATACATTTTCATTTTATCACGGTAGAATCATCATATGTATAACTTTATGTGCTCAATATATATAATATATCATAAAAAATGTTTGAAAAGTTTTTTCCCATATATATAGAATATAGGTTTTATCCTTGTATGTACCTAGTTAATGAAGTATAATAATATCTATATAAATACTCTTGGATTAATGTAATGATGGATATACACAACATGAAGATATGGAATGAAATAAAAAATAATAATTTTTTAGCATAACGAGTATTGTTAACATTTTTGGAGTAGGATTAATGAGAGACAAAGGTATTCTATATTTAATGAGGAATTATTTGGATAATAAAGGAATAATTATTAACTTATTAACAAATAATAAATTTAATATATAATGTCTGTTGATAAATCAATTAATTAAATAAAATGGGAGAAGAATATATTAATGTAACTTGTGAGATAGATTCTTAATTCATTATAATAAGTCTTTAGAACTTTAGTAACTCATTATAGATACATAAGAGAGAGAAAAGAAGAATAAATTCTTATTCAATGTCTTTGTAGTAAATTGGAATAGAATACTAGGTGGGTATTTATGGTTAATGAGGGAGATTTATTTTTTATTTTATAAATATAGGACTTGAACATAATTGTTATATAAAATATAATATTATTGTACTTCCTATGGTTTTATCCCATAGTTTTAGATGTGTATAGAATGGTTTTTAGTATCATAATATTTATGAACCTATCTAATAAACATAATATGAATTTTCATGTGAAATATATTTTTATTTATAATATAAATTTTTATCAAATTTTAAAATATATTTTTTTGAAGATTATGTATACATGTGACACCATGAATTTTTTAGAAAAAATTAGGACTGACATCATATATGACATGAAACATCGAATATAAACCAAATAAAAATTGTTATTATTTTTTGAACATAATAACATAGTCCTTAATTTAGAGGGTTATAATAGGATTAAATACATTATGAAATATATATAATGGACGTTATTAATAAAAATGAATTGATAAATTATTAAAAAATAAGAACCCATTTGTTTTAGTAAATTAATTTTATTCCCTAAAAAGTTACTTGAATTTTTTTTTGTGATATAATAGTTTAATTAATTTAATTAAATTTTAAAAATACTATTTTATTAAAATGATATCATTTTTAAATCATAATTTCAAAATTATCTGATTAATTTTTTAGAATATAATGATAGTGAATATTGAAAAATATTAATTATAATTAAAAAATATATTTTCATTTTAAAATTTTAAAAATATTCATTTTGTTTTAACATCATATAAAAGTAATATTGGTTCTTTTATATTATGAATAAATAAAATAAGTTCATTAAAAAATGTTATTGATGAATTTAGTATAAAAGTATTTATATACATAGAAGGTATTTTTCGGAAAACTATTGTATACGTGCAATGTGTTTATTATATTTGTAAATAAAATTGCTCAATATTGGTAAAATATTTTAATGAAATTAATTTCTTAAATATTTAATTAAATTTTTTAAAAGTCATAAATCATTTTTTAGGTGTAGTATAATAATAAATCAAGTTATAATCTTTAAATTTTATTTTTTCAAAATAGTGGGTTTCGATGCGTTTTACAAACTAATTTTAAATTTTATTTTAACAAATATATAAACATAATATTTTTAAATTGAATCTATACTTGAAATTTGGTAGTTTAAATTTTTCAAATATCATCAATTTATTATATGTAATATGGATAGTAACTCTGGTAAAATTTGTCTCCTCATTAAAGGGAAAATCAGGTTAATAAGGGTGAAAACTATGTGTTAAGGTCACCATTATTCAACTTAATTTTTAATGTATAACGAAAATTTGAATATTATTATATTACTATTGAAATTTTATTATTTAATTTACACTATTCCATGAAAACTACCCATAAAATATTTATATCATGGAATTTTATAAAATATCAATCTTTTAGTTTTAAATGTCTCTTATTTGTTCACATCTGTCCAAAATGAATTGGTGAATGAATATTATTGGTAATTTTATGATTATTGAAATTATATTACCTATTTTAATTTATATATAATTTTTTAATTAATAATAATAACCATAAATTCTTTCTGAAAGATAATATAATATATATTTGTTTAATATAAAAAATAAAGGATGTAAAAAATATTGAAAGTAACATTATTTTAATGTGTTACATCATTAAAACAAATTTGTATAAAAATATATCCTATTATTGACATTTAAAATATTTTATTAATATTTCTTATTTATTTTGGTGTTCTTAATGTCATATTAAATGAATAGTTAAAAAATTGATATGAAAGATATTTTATGAAATCAACATTTAATTAAATCTTTTAAAAACTATAAAAATATTGAAAGTGGTAAATTAGGGTAATATGTGTTCTAAATGTTTATCCCATTTCCATTTATGCATTAATAGTTTCCTTAAATGTAATATTATAACCCTTTGAGAATGAAAAATTCATCACTGTCATTATGGTTAAAATGGGTTAACTATGGTATCAAACCAAAAGATAATGTTTAAAACATGACATAAAACAATAAAAATTCTATTTATTTCCAGTTTTATGACCAAATAATACCGTATATTCGAATATAATTTCCATTGATATTTTTTTTGAGAAAGGATTTATTATAATTTAGTCTATTATGAAATTCCTAATGTTCCCCTAACCGCAATTATAAAAGAAAACCTCATATCCCCACTTATATACATTTTGAGGAATCTATCATGAAATAACCATGAAAAAATCTATCTAAATAGTATTATAATCATTCTATAGATTCTTCTCTTCCTTCAATACTAGTCGTTGTATCCTTGAGAGAATATTTAAAGGAGTTGTTTCAGTGAGGAGATAATCTCCTTAAACGGTAACATTATTTTTAACATCATATTTTAGCTCCGATAAATATGTAGTATTTATCACAAAATAATAATGTAAGTATCATAAATACAATTAAAATTTATTATAATTATAAAAATAACATTATCCACCATGATTCTAATTAATTTGGAGGTGAACATATCACTCATCCTTACTAATGGATTACCATCTCCACGTAGCGATACAATTCATTTTTCATCACTGTAATTTATATATGGTTATTTTGAAGGGATTAGTATTTATTTATGATATGTATGAAATAATTTTTCTTCTTCAATGATAAAATCATATATACCTTTTTTAACATTCTATCCGTTGGAAAATGATAACATCTCCCCTGAATAAAAGTGGACTACCACATCTACAAAACAATGTAATTAGGTTTTCATATATGTTTAACATGGATGTTTATAATTGTATATTTAATGATTATTTATGATATATATAATATAAATTTTTCTCTTTTTTGGTGAATTATTATTTAGAAGTATTGTTTTCCATCTTTTGAAATGGTTAAATTGCGTTCATCCATACATACGATCTACAATCTCCATGAACTGTGATATTCATTTTTTTGATCTATAAACATTATATTTAACTATAGTTATTTATGTAAAAAATATTCATGATATTTATATAACTATTATAATTACATAGATGATATAACCATGATAATTTTAAATGGATCTGGAAAACTAAACTGAAATTCTCATGATAAAAAAATTCTCTATCACACAAAAATGATGATTGTGATTGGGGATTAATCATAAATTGGTATTGAAATAGATAAAACATATCATATATTATATAATAAGAAGTTACATGATTGCTGTATATAATTATAATAAAATTTTAATTTATTATAAATGAGTTTACAGTTATTTTAATGAAATTTTAATTCGAGGTAAGGGTTTATCATCTCTAATTATCTTCTGTGGGGAATATGATATTTCATGAACCTACCTTCTTTTATGGAGTTTATATACTTCCCTTAAACATATTATTTCCTGATTATCCTTATTTCCATAAAATTTAATGTTTTATTTGATTTATTATTTCATGGTGATTGTGATTCAAATGTTTCTAATGCATTAACGGTTTTATGCATTGATCTAATTATTTATCAAGATTATCTATTATTATTATTTTGGTGTTGATGTTTCATCATCATCCTCGAAAAAATATCATTAAATTTATATTTCTAAAAATATTTTTTATTATAAAAGTTTTATTTTCATTTTACAGTATTTATATACTCATCATACTTAAATAAAATATTTAAAGATAACCAACATCATTTCTCATTTCATTCGAAAATACAATATCTTCCATGTAGAGGTTTTTGAAAAATATTTTCATGAATGTTTTAATATTATTCTATAACTGATTAAATTAATTTTTAACTATGATTTTTTTTTTAGAAAAAATATTTTAAAATGAAACCTCATTTATTTTAACAATGATGCATTATTTAATTAATTACACTGTTTTGAAAGGTATGTATTTATTTTAACTTATACGATATGAATTAATTTTCACTATTTTATTACTAGTCAAATCCTTGAATCTTAATTTATAATTTTTAAAATTTGTTTTCAAGGACAATATTTTTTTTATTTCATAAATTAATATTTTTTAAATAGTGTATTTCAAAATAAAATGTGTATTTCCCTCAAGAAATATTCCATTTATTATTTTAAATGAATTTTCTTCAATGATAACATATTTTGATATTAATTATGTTTTAATATGGATATAATCCATTGATAACATAATTATTATAAAATTAGATGGTTTATACTTATGATCATGACATTTATATTAAATAATTTATTTATATGTGTTTTTCATTGTTAAATTGAGGAATTGTTTACAAAACACATTTTATTTTAACAGGTTTTGATGTGATAATACGATGAATTTTATTGTAATATTGTTTCACATATATGTATGTTTTTGATTATCTGATAGGTGGTCTAAGAATTATAAAAACCTCAAATTAATTGGGTTATAATTGATATCTCACGTGATAAATAAGGCTGGAATTGGGAGTAAACCCAGTTCAGCAAGAGACTTTTTCCACTATGATAGTCTATGAAGTGAACCTTAACTACTATGATGGTTTGGGGAGTGAAGGCAATCCACTATGAGAGTCTTTTGATTGAGATGTTATATAATGAAACTGGTTATATATTCTTGTGTGTATACTAAACAATTATGTCTTTTTCCAATTCTATGCTATCATGGATCTTGTTATTTAATTACTTTATGATCCATGTTTTATGAACGACTAAACATTATTCCGTAACTAAAAATTATGATCATTTATTTGAAGAGTTTGGTTTTCAAATTTTTTTCACATATTCTAATATCTTTATCACCATGTTATATTTATATGTCCCTTATTTATCCTTATTAGGAATTCCATATTTCCCTTTATTATGTTATAAATTTCCCTAGGATATGAATAAATGTTTTAATTATTACGTGTTTAAGAAGGGTGATAATTATGAAGAACTAAGTGTGAGATTTTTTATATATTTTTTGAATTAGTTTTTTTGTGTCCTCGTTTAGAAAGTTACAAAAAAATTATGGTTCAAGTGTGTATTATAATGTTATGTATGGAATATTAAACTAAAGAGATGTAATATGTGTGTATGAATTTCTTGGGTTTATACAGTTGGTATCAGAGTAAGGTCTAGTTAATATTTGGAGATTATGATTAGATTTATTTAGTGAACACATTGGGGATCAGTCTATATATTTAATAACATCATAAAATAATTTGTAATGATCATTAAATTATAGTGGTTCAGCGTAATATTTTATTGAATGAAAATTTGGTGTCTTGATTTAGACATCATATTAAAGAATTTTTATGACTATGTGGTTTAATAATCAGATTTATGTTACTCAAACTATATGTTTTTGACTAAGTGAGTGACTGGACCCTGGAGGAATATTTTTAACACTGAGTGTGATAGAAATCATGGTAACCACGAGGAAATAAATATGATGATTATGGGAGTGAATGATATTGTGATTATAAATAATCAATTATCACAAAATATTATTAAAAACATATACATTAATGAAAACCCAAACTCCCTAAAGAAGGTACGCATGGAGTCTGATGAGGGCTCGAGTGGTGGAGACCATGAAGAAAGAAAGTCACAATTATTTTCATATTAAAAATGTATAAGCTTACACCCATTAGAATATTCAAAATGAAATGATTTTTTTATATCTGGAAGATAATTAAATGATGTAATGAATTGTTGTTTAAAATTTAAGAGTTTGATGAATGGATATGATGTCCACTCTATGTTTTCATATATAGTTCATTTTCCTAAATGTGGGGAAACTATGTTTTATTCAAGTGAATTACCACTTCCAAATTTAAACTCCTACACCACTGAATAATATAGTCTATAACATTTACAATACGATATTTTTTAAATATTTTATTCCTAAATAAATTTTATATTTTCGATATTTTGAGGAACATGCAACACTGAGTTTATGTTGGTCCACATGCAATGTTGACTTTAAATAAAACAATACATGCTATTAAAATATTATTTTTTTAATATGATATTTATCATCTAGTGATTGGAATGATAATTCATTATAGGATAAATAAATTATGAAAACATATGGTTTACACATTTATATATAATGTATTACTTAGAGAACAGTTAATTATAAAAGAAAATTAAAATCATTTGAGAATAAAGGGGTTTTCTTAAATCAATTTTTTGTGTATAAATATTTTATATCTCAATAAATGAAATATATCAATTTTGGTGAACTATATAGGTGAAATATATATATATATATATTATTCAATAAAATTTTTACAATTTATCTTATATTTTTTCTCAGCTGAATATAAGAATATATCCAACTATATGTTTTGAAACAATAATTTTTTTCTGAAAATAAGTTTTATTTACATTTTCATATATATTTTAAATTTTTTTAAATTTTGGAATGTGTTTTTGAAATAACTAAATATTCAAATAATCATGTTAAAATTATCTTAGGGTACTTTAGTTATTGTTTTTCTGAGAAGATAGATATTTTAAGAAATTATTAAAAATACTATTTTTTATTAAGAATATTCATTTATATTAAATATTTTTAAAATAAAAAAATTGGCGGATTTAGAAGAAAATTTTGTCGTATTATATATATATTAATACATTTTTTTCAATCAAAACATTTTCATTTTTAAAATTGATATAAAAAGGTTTTATACTTATGAACCTTTTCTCATTGAAAACCCATTTTCTTATTATGTCTGGAGGAATAATTTTATGTATAAATTTTCCTCTTATATGAATGGAATTTTAAAAAATGAATTACATATTATTAATTATAATGATTTATATTATATAATAATCCATGAATATTTATTTTACATAATGAATTGAAAAAATAGTAACAAATATTTATCATGTTTAAGGTAAAAATTGGGTTTCCAGGGGGGTGTCAATCTTATACGAGAAGGGTTAAAATGAATAGAAAAACATTATAATTACAAGGGGATGGGAATATTTATATATTATCCTTCCAAATTTAATATACATTGTCATTTTTAATATTTGGCCTTTGCGATGACTTTATTAAATAGAATTCTTTTTGTAAATTTTCAAGTAGTTTCCATGTGGGTTCCCTTCCCCCACTTCTAAAAGAACACACCACCCTTCACTTATTAAAACCAATAAATCCATTTAGATTGGATAAAACGGACCATAAAACCACAAAAAATCCTTATATATGTTCTAGAATTATGCCTCCTTGAAAAATACCAACACCGGTGTCCTAATTAATAGATCTAAAGGAGGCGCTTTAAAGGGAATAAAATACTAATCACTATGTTCCTTCATTTTATTTATTTTTTTATAACTTAAATTAATTATTAAAACGTAAATTGAAATAAAACTTGTATAAATTTTAAAATTATATGTTATTATATAAATTTATCAACTTTTATCAATCTCCAACTCCATCAATTGGAAAATAAATTCGTCATTCATGTGTATGAAAAACTACCGCCTCCCAAATCAATGTAGTTTTTTCTACCACCATATTTCAAGGGTGGATATAATGATAGATTTAAAATATGAATATTATATTTAATATATTAATATAATATTTTTATTATAATATCATATGTACCTGCTTACTTTCCATTCCATTGGAGATACAGTAGTACCATAGATGTGTATTGTTGGATACTGTCTCACGATGTGATGTGAATCATTTTCACACACTGTTTACATGGAAGGTATTGAGGTTTAATTAATGAATATAAATTATATATAGAAACTATTAATGATTCTATATGGTTAATATATATATATATATATATATATATATATATATATATATCAATCTATCGATAAAATTGAAACAATGGTCATGCATTTTTAAGAGCTACCGTGTCCATGAACGATGTATTTCATATTCTATCTATAGAATTTATAGATTTTACTAAATACATTTATAATTAATATGCATGATATTTTGATAGAGGATATTTTTTTGGAGATTATATTGATGTGATCAATTTACGATGGTAAAAATAACAAGTGGAAACTAAAATGAAAAACCAGGCAGTTTATACCCGAAACGTGATGTTAATACAAAATTGTTAATAAAATGTTAATAAAAGATCAATTTATGTAAAATAGGAATGTTAAATATATGTAGGTTTATATGATATAATTATAAATAACATATATTTATTATACATTATATTTTAATGTATATTAATAAAAAAAGACATAAGCTAAGAGATTTCGATGCCACTTTGATTTTGTGTGTGACACATTCCATATTAACCACATATTTAATTGATAGGGTGTATATAATTATAATGAATTTATTTTATCAATATTATTCTCAGAATTATAGGGATAAAATATCCTTTTTATTTTATGTATTTCATGTGGATTAAAATTCAATTTCTAACAATGTTTTAATGGTTTAATGATACGATCTCAATATTTATTGAGATTATTTATCATTAAGTCTCCACAGTTATAATATTATGATATAAAACTTATGAATTATCATGAATTTTATTCTCCTCTCATTATTTTTTTAAATTAAATGTAACAGAACCATTTTCAAACCCCTTGGTACTTAAAATAATTGAAAAATGTTTTTAAGAAAATATGACATTATTTAACTCTTCGGTAAGAAATCCAATATACACAAAAACATTGTTTCCAATAAATCCTTTTTAAAATGATTAAAAAATACAATATGATTTTAAAGGATATATTTTTTTATTTTTAAAAAAGTTATTTAATAATTATTATTAATTTATATTTCCAAATAATTGGATTTCCATTTAATTATATATTTTAAAATAATATTTGTTTTTAACATGTACGACATGGAAAATATTTCTCGATGTCATGACTGCTCAATGATTTCATGAATCCCATAGAGGTTATCAAATTTATTTTTAAATAAAATATTTTCCTTAATAATTGGGGAATTTTTATGTTTTTAATAAATTATTTCAAATTGAAAAGGATTTTTAAACTATTTTATGTTTCAACTACTATTTTTCAAAGAAGAAAGGTTATTTTCCAAATGAATTGTTCCAAGTGATCTTTCAAAATTATTTTTTATCTATGAAAACATCCATTTTGGTGACTTAAGTATTAACTGGGATAATATGTTATGAAACCATCCATATTGTTATTATAGATGGTTAGAGATTATATTGATGAAATAATTATGAAATCCATTTATATTTCATGGGCCATGTTATGGTGAATTGATGAAGTGTTTTAAAAACCCATTTTAGTAACATGGGATATGATGTGATGATATGATGAATTTATTATAATTTCTTGGAATATATCTGTATTATTTTCATTATGAGATGGGTGGTGCCTATATCTCCCAATAATAAATTGGGTAAAGATTTATATGTTAGGATATAATAATAGGAAATAAGTTGATCATATTGATATTTTATGGGATACATGTGAATCACGATTCACAATAGGAAATAGGCATGTCCCAATCCACTATGGGAAAAAGGAGCATCCTAATCCACTATGGGAAATAGTTGCATCCTTCCCCACTATGGGAAATAGGTGTGTCCTAATACACTATAGGATATAGGTGCATCCTAATCCAATATGGAAATAATTACACCTTATTCACTATATTGTTGTTATTGGTAGATATCTTTGAAATAAGAAATTTTTTTCTACATTTTTAATGGTTCCACACTTTTAGGAAATTTTATTATTGTTTATTATTAATTTATAGTCATTTTCACTTCGATGTCCACTGTTTTCAGAAATGATAATATTCTATGTCATGAATCATATTTATGATGTATGATTGGCTGGGTAATGATATATTTCTCATTAGATAGACTTGATTGGTTTGGGAAGTGATCCAAGTTTAGTAAGGGTATTTTTCTAATATGATGTTCTTAGGAGTGAACCGTGACTACTATAATGATTTATAGAGTGAACCCAATACACTATGACATACTAGATGGTGAGAATTTAATACATAAAAAATGGTTTTCTATGCTTATGTGTATGCAATAATTATATGTCTTATGCCAATGTTATGCTCTCATGGTTAATGTTATTTTATTTTATTATGATTCATGTCTTATGAACTTCTAATACTTATACTATGTACTAATATTTTCATATTTGATATGCATGTCACGGTTGTCAAATATTATTGTCATTTTCTTGTACACTTATGCACATTTCATGTTGATATAGTAATTGATATCTCACATTATTACCCTTAAAAATAATTTTATCTCACCCTTACTTATTTCCACTATCCTCAAGTTATGAATAAGGTTTTTATATAGGGTATTAATAGAATGTGTAATATGGGGTGGATCTTTATGGAATATGATGTAGATATTTACCCAAATGAGAAGATATTGTGCCTCAACCATGGATAATTCCAATTATCGTAAAATATACTAGAATTTTGGTAAGGTATCGAGCGAGTGGATTACATGAAAATACATATCCCTATAGATTATACTAGTGGATATGGATATTGAATATAAGAAACATGGGGAAACTACATTGAAAAAGGATCATTGAGCTATTCTTGATCATCACATAGTACATGACCACATGCATTCTTTGACAGCTAGTTTGAAAAACCTAGGGGATATATATTGGATGTTCAAAAAATATTTAGAATCCATCATGAAAGATTTAAATAACGACCATTAATTACCAAGGTTAATCCTAATTTATCAAAAATATAAATAAAATTATAAGTATTTAGACATCCTATATGTGATTTTACATTTTTATGTGATTACCCACCATGAATAATGTTGCTTGTAAAAAAATGTTCTAGTTTTTATTAATGGATAGAACCTTGAGGAATAATGTTAACACTAAATATTAGGGGAAATCTAGTTATTATGAGATACCAAATTGGACAATGATTGGAGAGTATCATATTGTGATTAAGACTAATCATTTATCATAGTATATGACTGGGAACCTAAACTCTTATGATATACCTAATACATAAAATAGGCGGTAAAAAGATTTTATGAATGTTTATAACACAATGAATATATATATGAAATAATATGAATAAATTAACATGTCATGAATGTTGGAAAAATAACCTAAAAGAATATATCAATTAGAGGGTTAGATGTTTTATATGTGGACATGGAGGCCATAGAGCCCCAAGTTTCCTTAGAATTCAATGTTTTATCTTAGGGGAAATTGGTAATTATTTGAGTCAATTCCATCTACTAGGGTTTAGTTCCTAGCGCATAGAAATACATATTCTATTCTAACTTATTAAGTGAATGGATTGAAGTGTGTTTGTGTTTGGATTCATGAATTATGCTGTTAAATTATTTCCAAAATTATATTGAAGTTATAAAAATAAAGAATCATATAATGATTGTGTTAATTTTGGTAGAGAAATTTTCTTCATGAAATCATAACCTAGGTGTTATAGATAGAATCATGGGATTATGAGTATAAGGATTCACATAAGTTTAATTTCATTAACACCCATTATGTGGTTTTATGTAATGGTAGTATGTCAATATTAATTATATTTTGAGGTTTATTTATGAAAATACAACTCTTTGGTTTGGTATATGTTTTAGTGTAAAACATATTTGATGAATAATGGATTTAGAATTTGTCGAAATATGATTAATGTTACAGGAAAAATTTATAGGTTATCTTATCCTTGATTTTGGGTTAATAATGGGTTTTAGTTGTTCACTTTACGAAGTCATCACACTTTGTTGCTATCATAAAATATTTTTATATTGATATATTTTTAAAAATAAACATTAAAGAAGTGGTAATGATCCATGGTGTACCACATTCAACTTTATCTGACCAGGATTTATATTTTACATTGATAATTCGATAAAGTCATTAGATTGATCTTGGTATAATGTTGAGTTTCAGAACTATATATCTTCCTCAGGCAGATGGTTAGCCTATGAGAATAATTATAACCCTCAAGGATATTTTAATATATTTTTCAATGGACTTCATTAGTGGTTTGGATAAAAAAAACCTCCAATTACGTTTTCTTACAATAATAACTTTCACATAGCTTTCAAATCAATCCTTTTGAATTATTTTATGGAAATAAGTATAGAAATAGAATGTATTGGAATTCAGTTGTTGAAAGAATGAAATTGGAAACTCATCTAGCTAATGAAATGGAAGAAATGTTTAATGTCATTCAACAATAAATAATGTCTTCAAAAATTTGATATAAATTTTATAATTAAAAGTAGTAAGGTGATTTATAATTTGAAATTGGTGATATGGTGTTTCTATGAATTTATCTGTGGAATAAATTTTGGAAAAATAATCCCTAGGTATATATATCCATTTGAAATTATTGATCATATTGGGACCACATCTTATATAAGGCCCCAGCCTTAAACCTTACTTAATCTTGAGTTATTACAAGATTACACATTGAGGATCTTTTCGGGTTTAGAGTTTTAGAGAATTATATCATAAAACTTGCATTACATTCCACATATAAACAAAGTGGTTACATAAAGATAGTATTCTTCATTCCCATCAATGGAAACACATTTAAAATAAAACATGGATTATTTCTTGACACTTCCTTGACACTATCATCATATCATGTACCTTTCCCTTGACCTGTGAAAAACATTTCAAAAAACTTGGGATGAGCATAAAAAGCACAGTATGGGTTATAAAAACATGGAAAGGAAACATGAGTTCAGATATACATAAGAATGAAATCATTATTTACCCATAAAACATAGGCACATTAACATACCTCATAAAATCATGAATAAATCATAGAAATCATAAGACATAAAGGTAACTTGAGGCATTCATAACATTCTAACGTAGGGAGTAACCCTCTTGGTTACGTTTGGAATACCCATCACAGTATATTCCCTAAAATCTCTTCGGAGAAACCTTAAAGTTTTACTCCTTCGCGTTACCCAATGCATTGGAGAGCTATATCGGGCTCACCCGCCCTTAGTTTATCACGGAACCACCCGTCTTCATAATAATGCCCAAGAACCATAACATAATCGTATCACATAAATCAAGCATAAAGGAAACATAACATTTCCACATTTCAATCACAATATATCATAAATATATTGACATAATAGAATCCTTTTTCAAAACCATTTTCAATACCAAAATACATAAAAGAGTATATGGTATTTATTTTATTCTAAAAACATTACGGCTTGTTGAGAAAGCCAAAGACCAAATAATACTCACGGCGGCGGAAAAGCTTGTTGTCGCCGCGTACGTTAAAAGAAACATTCCTTTTTTTCGTTTTGTAAAATGCTTCGTAGAAAAAGACTCCTTTTGTATAAAAGTAAAAGTCAAAGGGGTTTATACACCGTATAAAAGAAAGTTGTGTATAAAACGAAATATGCCTCAATGAAAGGAGATTGAGACGAAGTCCCATACCTCGTATCCGACTTGACCCGACCGTTCTTTAATCTCCTGAATAATAAACTTGAGTTAATGTCTACTTGCTTAAGAATATTTTTCAAGTTCATTATTCCTTTTATACCATGTTATGAACATCATGTAATCATTTAAGTTAATAATGTTCATTTTGTCGGTATTTTGTTCTTAAGTAAAAATAGACTTCTTACACTTACATGTTGTTAATTTGGTCAAAGGTTCATTATATCCAGAATGATATTAATGATTTGGATAACATATATATCATATATATTCATCATATAGATGTATTTATAATCTTACATCACATTTAGAGGTAAGAAATGAAATGCACCGTTCATGGAGACGGTAAGCTGTACGTACGCATGAATGCTACTTCCATTTCTATTTCGTATTTTCTGGAATGGAATCATAATTATATAAGCATATATTATACTTCCAGTATAATAACATATATAATATAATTAACTTTATCCTTTACACATCCCACATATGGTATTAACGAATCAAATCACTTTCAGGGGGGGGTTAGTCCGCACTTCCTAAAATGAAGATATCGTGTTTACCCATAATGGAAACCATAAAGGTATGCCCAAAATGAAAAAAACAGAATCTTAAGGAAAAAATAAACATATTATATATCATATATAAAAATAGTGACATCATAATGGCCACATTTGAAGGTGTTAAATGAGTATTGAACAATCATCGTTTCGGGAGGCAGAATTTCGCCATCCACGGAAACCGTATGTTGTTTAACCATTTGATGTAGTTTTGTGAGAGTGTAGCTCAAATAAATCTTATAAAAACATCCTAGTATATTTAAGATACTGGTGTTGTTACAAAATAAGTAAATAAAAAGAGTTTAGAGGGTTGGAGAAGCAAAATAAAACAAATGAACATGAGAGAATGAATTACCTTTAAAAGTGTAACTCCTTTTGATTTGAGCCTAAAGGCGTCCTTTGAAAGGATTCTTCCCAATGGTAATCCTCTAGTATGAGGAGAGGGATGTGGATAGAGTAAATGGTCAGGGGTTGGCCGAGCGAAAGGCTTGAGGAGTGTGTGAAATGAGGTAGTGGTGGGGGGCTTTTATAAGAGGAGAGGAGGGGCACTTTTGGAAAGTAAATAAATATTACTTTATTTGAAAATGTGTTTCGGTTTTAAAAGGTACCAAATTGATATAATTCGTGGATAAGGTGATAAGGGTTCGAAATACACTCATCCAATTGGTTTTGGACATGTGTAGGTTTTATATTTTTCATTATCTTTCCATTTTATTTAAATCGTTAAATAATGAGGTCATCGCTGCATCATCATGATGTCATAAATAATTTAATGTATTTAAAGTCTAAAAATTAAAAAAAAATACTATGATGTAGGAACTATTTTTATCTTTCGAATGACTATTTATAATCAAAAATATGATCTTTATAACCCCATGTAAAAATTGTTTTCGTAAAACATATTATGTTTGTGTCATTTTTACTTTTACATTAAATAAAAAGTTATTTATGTCATTTCCCAACCAAAATGTCTCCATGGGGTCCTCAAGTTGACCCATGGCTTGTCTTGGTCGTCCATGACACTACCAATAAGGTTGGGACATGTGTCTAGGTCATTTCATATTATTAAAGCATTATTTATACCTTAAACTACCCTAATTACCACTAATCGCGATTAAAACTTAATAAGTTACTATTTACCAAAAAATTATTTTAATATCATTAAACCACATTTTACTTCTTAATGACAACTATGTATGTCGGATTTTTGAAATTCAAAACACAATGATGGAAAAATTTCATTTAAACGGAAAATCAGTCTTTATAAGTACCACTTAGTGGTTTCACTATTCATCAAAAAATGATGTTTTTCAGAGAATTACCAAAAATTCACCCTAAGCTATATTTGATATTAAAAATTCAAAAATGAACTCTATTTTACAAAATTCAAAACATATAAGTCACATTAATTAATTTAATAATTAATTTCCGCTGTCAGAGCAAATAGCGTGTTTTTATGAAATAATAAGTATCAAAAGATTAACACCAGTTTAAGTCCAATTTTAAAGTGAAATTGATTCAAATGACCACCATTAGATTAAATGGTAAAAATATATTATAATTCCACTTCAAACCAATTCAAAAGATAATCTAATCATATAAATATATTAGATTAAAAAGCAGTTTTGATGTAAAATGCAGTATTTTTCACTATTCATTAAAAAAATGAACATTGTCAGAAAAATATCAAAAATTCACACAAAGTAAATTTTGATGTCCCAATCATAACGAATAAGTTTATTTTGACAAACATAGTTTATAAAATTGTCAAAAGATAGATTTAAAAAGGGTTTTCCATCAAAGGCAGTAAAACAATCTTTTAAAAATATTAGTGTATTCCATGCATAAGATTGTATTTATTTTCATTTTAAGCATCTAAAAAACTATCTTAATCATTAATAGACATAGATAAAAATATCTATTATTCATTACTTACTTGGGATGTTACATACTTCCCCCCTTTAGAAAATTGTGTCCCCGTAATTTATTTACTTATCAAATAAATGGGGGTACTTATCCCTCATTGCATTTTCAGATTCCCATGTTGCCTCTTCAATCATGTGTTTTTTCCACAAAACCTTTACCTGCTTAATCACCTTATTCCGTAACACTTGCTCCCTGTGGTCAAGAATCTGGACAGGTTGTTCCTCATAAGATAGGTTCTCTTCCAGCTGAACTACCTCTGGACTCAAAACATGAGATGGATCTGGAATATACTTTCTCAACATCGAAACGTGAAAAACATTATGTACCTGAGATAAACTCGGAGGTAAAGCCACTCGGTATGCAACTGATCCAACTCTCTACAGAATTTCGTATGGTCCAACGAACCTTGGACTCAACTTTCATTTCTTACCAAATCTAATCACACTTTTCCAAGGAGAAACCTTGAGAAAAACATGATCACCTACCTCGAAAGATAGATCCTTCCTCCGGTTATCTGCATAACTCTTCTGCCTGCTCTGAGCTGTTCTCATGTGTTTCTGAATCAGCTGAACTTTTTCTGCCATCTCTTCTACCAATTCTGGTCCCATCATCTTCCTTTCACCCACTTCATCCAAGAAAGCTGGAGTTCGACACCGCTTCCCATATAATTCCTGAAATGGTGCCATCTGTATACTGGAATGAAAACTGTTATTATATGAAAATTCAACCAAAGAAAGATGTTGGTCCCAACTTCCCTGATAATCCATAGAACAAGCTCGTAATATATCCTCCAATGTCTGAATTGTTCGTTCTGACTTCCCATCTGATTGAGGATGAAAAGCTGTACTAAAATTTAATTCCGTACCCAACGACTTCTAAAGGACTTTCCAAAAGTTAGAAGTAAACCTGGGATCACGATCCGATACAATGGAGAGAGGAACTCCATGTAACCTGAATATCTCTTTAAGATACAAACAGGAAAGTTTATTAATAGAGAAAGTATCTTGTATAGCAAGGAAATGAGCAGATTTGGTCAAGCGATCAACAATAACCCAGATTGCATTATTACCTCAAGATGTCTTCGGTAATCCAACAACAAAGTCCATGGATATATTCTCCCATTTCCACTCTGGAACTGGTAAAGGCTGAAGCATCCCTTTCGGTAACTGCCGCTCTGCTTTAACCTGCTGAAAAGTCAAACACTTCACAGTAAAATCAGCAATACATCTTTTCATTCCATCCCACCAGTAATACTCCCACAGATCTCTATACATCTTAGTACTGCCCGGATGAACTGAAAACGGAGAACTATGAGCTTCACATAACAACTCTCTCTTCAACTGTGAATCACAAGGCACACAAAATCTCTTCCCAAATCTCAAAATACAATCATTATCAATGTTGAATTCAAGCAACTTACCTTTCTGAACCAGCTCTACCTTTTTCTGCAACTCACTGTCTTGCTTCTGTGCTTGCTTGATTCTATCTGATAGAGAAGATCTCACTGATACCTGAAACAAAACAGAAGGACTTCCTACACCAACAACTTCTATGCCAAAGTTCATCCAATCGTTAACCAAAGGATCATGTTCCAACCGCAACAGTGTTAATGAAGCATTACTTTTTCGACTCAAAGCATCAGCCACTTTATTTGGTTTTCCCGGATGGTAATGAATTGTACAATCATAATCCTTGATTAATTATAGCCATCTCCTTTGTCTCATGTTTAACTCTTTCTGAGTGAATATGTACTTTAAACTTTTGTGATCGGTATATATTTCACACTTTACTCCATACAAATGATGCCTCCAAATTTTTAAAGCAAAAACAACAGCAGCTAATTCCAGATCATGTGTAGGGTAATTTACCTCATGAGTTTTCAACTGTCGTGAAGCATAAGAAATTACCTGATCATTCTGCATTAGGACGCAACCAAGTCCTTTCAATGAAGCATCAATGTATATAACAAACTCACCATTCCTGGAAGGTAGTTCCAAAACTGGAGCATTCACCAATCTTCTTTTCAATTCCTGAAAACAATCATCACATTCTTTTGTCCAGATAAACTTAACACCCTTCCGAGTTAGCTTAGTCACTGGACTAGATAACCGTGAAATATTTCTAACAAACCTTCGGTAATAGCCCGCCAAACCAAGGAAGATACGAATCTCGGTTACATTTGTGGGTCTTGGCCATTCTTCCAAAACTTTTGTTTTTGCAGGATCAACAGTTATTCCATCTTTAGAAACAATGTGACCAAGGAAAGAAATTTGTTGCAACCAAAACTCACACTTGCTGAATTTCCCATACAGTTTCTTTTCTTTTAAGGTTTGCAAGATATCCCTAATATGTCTTTCATGCTCCTCTTTACTTTTAGAAAACACCAAAATATCATCAATGAAAACCACCACGAACTTATCCAAGAACTCATGGAAACTTCTATTCATTAAGTCCATGAATACAGCAGGTGCATTGGTTAGCCTAAAAGGCATTACTACAAATTCATAATGGCCATATCTCATACGGAACGCGGTCTTCGGAATATCTTCCTCCTTTACCTTCAGCTGATGGTACCCCGATCTCAGGTCAATCTTTGAAAAAAACTAAGCTCCCTGGAGCTGATACCACTTCATTCGATGGCCCAGCATCTGCTGAAGTTGTTGCAAAGGATTTCACTACCCCTTTCTGCTTGTAGTCTGGCTGCATTCCCCCAGTTAAGTTCTTCGTTGGACACTCGTTTTCATAATGACCCATTTCATTACACTTAAAACATCTTACCGTTGGCTTTTCATTTCCTTCTTGATCATCTTCCTTACAGTTACGAGCAATATGACCAGACTTACCACACAGAAATCACTTACTAGACTTGGATAAACAATCTCCAGGATGAATTTTACCACACTTCTCACAGGATGGATATTTTGTTTTCTTACCTCCTTGCTTCTTTGATAAATTCTTCCCCTTTGCCTGCGAACTAGACCTCTTATTCTGTTGTTTGTCATAGAACACCTGATCATCGGCAAACTCCATTTCCACCCTCTCAGCACATTGAACAAGCTTTTCATAACTTTTAAACTCACGAGAAGATAATTCCCTTCGATATTTTGGCTTTAATACTGAGTAAAAACGATTGATTTTACTATCAAGGTCCCAGATAAAATTTGGAGCATAGCTTGCCAATCGAGTGAACCTTTCTTCATAGGTAGCCACTGAGTCTTCCTCTTGCCTCAATTCTAAGAATTGTTTTTCCATCCTAAGTCGAACAGCCTTAGGAAAATACTTCTCAAGAAACATACCTTTGAATTCATCCCACTCAAGAGCATCAATCTCATCGGCGTCCCTGATATTTTTAACCATAGACCACCACTGATCTGCTTCACCCTCCAAACGGTAAATAGAAAGACTAACCTTTTGATTGTCTGAACACCCCATGACATCAAAAATCTTCTCCAGTGCTTTAATCCACCCTTCAGCTAGCACAGGGTCTGATGATCCTCTGAATGATGGTGGATGTTTCCTCATGAAATGTTCCACCACTGACATGTTCCTCTGCGGTTGATCTGGCTGATCTCGTGCATGGATACCACCACCATTTAGCGCTTGAGTCAACTGCGCCATTACTGCAACAAACTGTTCAGTTCCAATTCCGACCATCTCGGGATGCTGATTCGGAAGGTTATTTCCTTCTATATGCCTTCCTAGCACTGCTTCCCTGTTTCCTCTGTGGAAAAACATTCTGAACAAACATGTCTTAGATGAAGCAACATGGTAATCTTTAAATGCTATCTCATTTCAAAAACAATATTTTTGGATAATAATTTAAAAGAATTCTAACTCCTAAAGTTATCTAAACCGACCTTTGATACCAACTATAAGGCCCCAGCCATAAACCTTACTTAATCTTGAGTTATTACAAGATTACACATTGAGGATCTTTTTGGGTTTAGATTTTTAGAGAATTATATCATAAAACATGCATTAAATTCCACATATAAACAAAGTGGTTACATAAAGATAGTATTCTTCATTCCCATCAATGGTAACACATTTAAAATAAAACATGGATTATTTCTTGACACTTCCTTGACACTATCATCATATCATGAACCTTTCCCTTGACCTGTGAAAAACATTTCAAAAAACATGGGATGAGAATAAAAAGCTCAGTATGAGTTATAAAAACATGAAAAGGAAACATGAGTTCAGATATACATAAGAATGAAATCATACTTTACCCATAAAACATAGAAAATTTAACATACCTCATAAAATCATGAATAAATCATAGAAATAATAAGACATAAAGGTAAGTTGAAGCATTCATAACATTCTTACGTAGGGAGTAACCCTCTTGGTTACGTTTGGAATACCCATCATAGTATATTCCCTAAAATCTCTTCGGAGAAACCTTAACATTTCACTCCTTCGCGTTACCCAATGCATTGGAGAGCTATATCAGGCTCACCCGCCCTTAGTTTATCACAGAACAACCCGTCTTCATAATAATGCCCAAGAACCATAACATAATCGTATCACAT
Organism: Viscum album; assembly: GCA_963277665.1. Lineage (NCBI taxonomy): Eukaryota > Viridiplantae > Streptophyta > Magnoliopsida > Santalales > Viscaceae > Viscum > Viscum album. Next base: position 1,264,861,028 of record OY728157.1, on the reverse strand, counting down.
AAAACATGCATAAAGGAAACATAACATTTCCACATTTCAATTACAATATATCATAAATATATTGACATAATATAATCCTTTTTCAAAACCATTTTCAATACCAAAATACATAAAAGAGTATATGGTATTTATTTTATTCTAAAAACATTACGGCCTGTTGAGAAAGCCAAAGACCAAATAATAGTCGCGGCGGTGGAAAAGGTCTTTGTCGCCGCGTATGTTAAAAGAAACATTCCTTTTTGTCTTTTTGTAAAACGCTTCGTAGAAAAAGATTTCCTTTTGTATAAAAGTAAAATTCAAAGGGGTTTATACATCGTATAAAAGAAAGTTGTGTATAAAACGAAATATGCCTCAATGAAAGGAGATTGAGACGAAGTCCCATACCTCGTATCCGACTTGACCCGACCGTTCTTTAATCTCCTGAATAATAAACTTGAGTTAATCTCTACTTGCATAAGAATATTTTTCAAGTTCATTATTGCTTTTATACCATGTTATGAACATCATGTAATCATTTATGTTAATAATGTTCATTTTGTCGGTATTTGGTTTTTAAGTCAAAAATAGACTTCTTACACATACATGTTGTTAATTTGGTCAAAGGTTCGTTATATCCAGAATGATATTAATGATTTGGATAACATATATATCATATATATTCATCACATACATGTATTTATAATATTACATCACATTTAGAGATAAGAAATGAAATGCACCGTTCATGAAGACGGTAAGACGTACGTACACATGAACGCTACTTCCATTTCTATTTCGTATTTTCTGGAATGGAATCATAATGATATAAGAATATATTATAATTCCAGTATAATAACATATATAATATCATTAACTTTATCCTATACACATCCCACATATGGTACTAACGAATCAAATCACTTTCAGGGGGCGGTAGTCCGCACTTCCTAAAATGAAGATATCATGTTTACCCATAATGGAAACCATAAAGGTATGCCCAAAATGAAAAAAACAGATGCTTAAGGAAAACATAAACATATTATATATCATATATAAAAATAGTGACATCATAATGGCCACCTTTTAAGGTGTTAAATGAGTATTGAACAATCATCGTTTCGGGAGGCAGAATTTCGCCATCCACGGAAACCGTATGTTCTTTAACCATTTGATGTAGTTGTGTGAGAGTGTAGCTCAAATAAATCTTATAACAAAATCCTAGTATATTGAATATACTGGTGTTGTTACAAAATATGTAAATAAAAAGAGTTTAGAGGGTTGTAGAAGAAAAATAAAACAAATGAACATGAGAGAATGAATTACCTTTAAAAGTGTTACTTCTTTTGATTTGAGCCTAAAGGATTCCTTTGAAAGGATTCTGCCCAAAGGGAATCCTCTAGGATGAGGAGAGGGATGTGGAGAGAGTATATGGGTAGGGGTTGGCCGAGCCAAAGGCTTGAGGAGTGAGTGAAATGAGGTAGAGGTGGGGGCCTTTTATAAGAGGAGAGGAGGGGCACTTTTGGAAAGTAAATAAATATTACATTATTTGAAAATGTGTTTCGGTTTTAAAAGGTCCCACATTGATATAATTCGTGTATAAGGTGATAAGGGTTCTAAATCCACTCATCCAATTGGTTTTGGACATGTGTAGGTTTTAGATTTTTCATTATCTTTCCATTTTATTTAAATCGTTAAATAATGAGGTCATCGCTGCATCATCATGATATCATAAATAATTTAATTTATTTATAGTCTAAAAATTATAAAAAAATACTATGATGTAGGAAATCGTTTTAGCTTTCGAATTACTATTTATAATCAAAACTCTGATCTTCATAAACCCATTTAAAAAATGTTTTCAAAAAACATATTATGTTTGTGTCATTTTTTCTTTTACATTAAATAAAAAGTTATTTATGTCATTTCCCAACCGAAATGTCTCCATGGGGTCCCCAAGTTGACCCATGGCATGTCTTGGTCGGCCATGACACAACCAATAAGGTTGGGACACGTGTCTAGGTCATTTAATATTATTAAATCATTATTTATACCTTAAACTACCCTAATTACCACTAATCGCGATTAAAACTTAATAAGTTACTATTCACCAAAAAATTATTTTAATCTCATTGAACCACATTTTACTTCTTAATGAAAACCATGTATGTCGGATTTTTGAAATTCAAAACACAATGATGGAAAAATTTCATTTAAACGGAAAATCAGTCTTTATAAGTACCACTTAGTGGTTTCACTATTCATCAAAAATTGAAGTTTTTCAGAAAATTACCAAAAATTCACCCTAAGCTATATTTGATATTACAAATTCAAAAATGAAGTCTATTTTACAAAATTCAAAACATATAAGTCACATTAATTAATTTAATAATTAATACCCGCTATCAGAGCAAATAGCGTGTTTTTATGAAACAATAAGTATCCAAAGATTGACACCAGTTTAAGTCCAATTTTAAAGTGAAATTGATTCCAATGACCACCATTGGATTAAATGGTAAAAATATATTATAATTACACTTCAAACCAATTCAAAAGATAATCTAATAATATAAATAAATTAGATTAAAAAGCATTTTTGATGTAAAATGCAGTATTTTTCACTATTCATTAAAAAATGAACATTGTCAGAAAAATACCAAAAATTCACACAAAGTAAATTTTGATGTCCCAATCATAACGAATAAGTTTATTTTGACAAACATAGTTTATAAAATTGTCAAAAGATATATTTAAAAAGGGTTTTCCATCAAAGGCAGTAAAACAATCTTTTAAAAATATTAGTGTATTCCATGCATAAGATTGTATTTATTTTCATTTTAAGCCTCTAAAACACTATCTTAATCATTAATAGACATAGATAAAAATATCTATTATTCATTAATTACTTGGGATGTTAAATCTTATCACTTGGAACTTCAAATGAACTGGTCTGTTGTTGTCAATCTATTCCTTGTATCTCTCTCAAAGAAGTAAATACATAATGCATCACATGCATTGAACTTAAAAGTTGTACCATTGGAGAATTATCTTTCTTATAAAGAACAATCATTTATGATTCCAGATCGTACAAATAATTGTATAAAAAACAAGACCACTCACTTGGTCAATTTTATTTTGAAAAAAACTCCAACTTGAGAAGTCCATATTACAAACTGAGGATGAAATGAGGTAGAACTATCTTTAGTTTTTAGTGCCAATGTGATGAATTTTTAAAGGGAAACTCATTTTAGGGGAAAATTAAAACAACTTGATATTTTTAAAAAAATATATTTTTGAATAAATATAATCTATTTCTTGTTTTGCGTCAAATGATACATCGAGTTTAGATTGACTTAAACACAACATCCTGTTAAAATGAAATGTGGAAAACTATTAAAAAATTATTTTATACTATATTTATCATTAAGCTATTATAACATAAGGTGTAAATAATATTATATAAATTATAAATATATAGGGTATACACACAGATATATAATGAATTCTTGGGTCACTAATTTATCAAAAAATAAAATAGAAAACATTTGAGAATTAATGGAATCTTCTTATGAAAGACTATTTTTGGGTGCACAAACACGTTGTATCTTAATATATTAATAAAATAAAACTTTTAATGGTTTTAATAAAATTTATATATATTATATATTCAATAAAATGTTTATCATTCTCCTTAATTTTTATAAAGAGTTAATAATAAATAAATTTTTATGCTTAAAACTGTATTTTTTTAAAATAATGTTTTGTCACCATTTTCACACTTATATTTAATTTAATTTTTCAAAATTTCTGAAACTTTATTAGAAAAATATTAATTTTTGAGGTCATCATGTCAAAATTATATTAAAGTGTTTTTTTATAATATTATATGAAGATAAATATTTTGATAGATATTGGAAAATACTTGTTTTTATTAATATTTATCATTTCTTTTAATGGTTTAAAAAACACCTTATTTGTCTGATTGTTAAAAAATAAATATTAGTTATATTATATATTTATAAATCTTATCATTATCATTATAATAATTTTCAAAATTATTTTTTTTATAATTTATTTCTAAAATTTCTAATATTTTCTCATTAAAACCCCACATTCTCATCTCATCAGTGTTATTAATTTAAAATTAAAAATTTCCACTTACTTGAACAGAATTTGGAAAAATTAATTCTATATTAATAATATGAAATATATATTTTTTCTAATTAGCTCAACTTATTTTTTTATCATAAATAATATAAATAATAGCAAAAATAATTTATTGTAGTTAATTTAAAATTGGTTTTACTAGGGTGTTAAACAATGATGATATAGGTTACGATTACTAAAAAACATGTAAAATTTATATTTTTTAGCATTATTTAAATATTATAGTCAAAAAATTAGAATCCAAGATCATTTGGAAGCATCTTTCTTGGGAATGAATTTATTATTTATGATTTTTCTAGGGAGATTTCCATGTAGTTCCATGTGGGTTCATTTCCCCAACTTATAAAAGGCCACCAAAACTCTTCACTTATTAAATCCCATCTAGAAATTTACTTTATCCAAAATTAGACAAAAATACCTCACAGAAATCATTATATATGGTATAGATATGCTTCTCCATAAAAAATACAAACACTAGGGTCTGTAATAAGACATCAAAAGGTGGTTCATGTAAGAGAATATGATTATCTTCACCAAGATCCCACTTTTTCTTTCACTATTTAATAACATAAATTATGTATTAAAACATACAATATACTAGAACCAATATATTATATACAATTATGTTTTATCTACTATATACACTATTCATGGATTTCCTACTGCTATGTGTCAACTTCAAGTTACTCCACATCATTTAGTATATACATTCCATTCCACCAATACTCCATGTCACCTCTCCACACAGTTTCCCAAACATTCTCTGCCTCCTTAACCCACTCCTTCTGAGGGTAGTAAGCACCATGAAGGAGACCCTCTTTAAACCCTCGCCTCCATTTCCGTCCCTCAGTTGGTCAAACCTCCCTCCATCGATGTCCGTCTTTACCGTCCTCCTTCTCCTAGTTTCAACCATACTCTCAGCAGTTTTCCTTCTCCCTCTCGTGGTTGGTAAACGTTTCTTGGAAACCTAGGGTTCCCGAAAACTCCCGATGCCAGCATCATCCTCCTTCCAGTTACCATGTAATCTTTCATGGTTGATCTCTGACTTCCTCTTCTTCCATGTTTCACTATACATATCTATCATGGTCATTATTCAACTAAAATTTTTGATCACTGGTTATATGGCTCGCCACACCCAATTTGACCGACCCTGCTATGTTTGGATTTTCTTCCACCGGCCTCCTTTTCATCATCTCAATTACATTAAATCCCTTTATAGATTTATCATTCCACTATCATTCCATCCCATAAAACCCCATACACATTTTATTTTCATATTACTATTTAAGGGATTTTTTGTTTTGGAATTTCAACTGACGTCTCCTTCTCTTCTCGGCATGCATACTGCATCTCCTATTCCCTCTCGCGTTGTCTTCATACTTCATGTATGACCTTAACTACCTACTAGAAAAACTAAATCCTTGTAATTTCATTTATTGTATAATATAATTTCTATAAGACTACAGGTTCATTTACTATTGTCAGAATTTTTATTTCCACTTTGAATAAAATAAATTTTACTATGGTATATTATAAGATATTCCTTAAATATTACTTCAATTTAATTTCTGTTAGCTTGATGATATCAAACTTCATATTACATTGTCTAATTTTATATTTCCTTTTTCGAAAAACATAACCACTACTATGGTGTATAGTAGGAATTTTGGAAAAACATATTTCTAATTTATTTTTGTTATGCCTGTTGATATCCAATTATAGATTTTTGTCTCATTTTTCATTTCATAAATAAAAAATTTAAACCTCTACTGTGGTATGTTATATCCAATTAGGTATTTTTCTTCATAATGTAAATTAAATTCACTCTACTATCCATTGTGTATTATATGGTCTTATTTCACACATTGAAAATATGCTATAATGAAAAAAACATACATGAATTTCTTATCACACTCTAGAGATGAAAGGTTACATCGGAGGTTACTTTTGAAGGAATGATATAAATATTGTGTGTTATCTATTATGTACACATGGAAATGTTTTTCTTTCTATCCCATATTTTGTAGTATCATTCATTACACTTTCATCATGAATAGTGCCTACAAATACTGAAAACTAATCAATGACATCTACCAACTAGTCTGGTATTCCATCAAGTGAAACATTTTAAACTGGTGACATCCCAAGTTGAGTCACACACATGATATTATCATATCTATGTATCAATGGATTGTTCCTTTTTCATTAACCCATAGAATTTTTAGGATGTTTGAAAATGAATTTCAGACTAATGAAAATCATTCGTACTATATAGCTTTTATGACAGTGCCTGAACATTTGTCTGCTCGGTCAAATACAAACAGGTATTTTCCATCAAACTGTACAAATTCAAGGGTACAATTTAGACTTATGATTAAGGAAAAACAAAATTTTGGTGAGTTTTCTAATACCATCACATTACATTTTTCATGTTATTAACATTATTTCGATGTTTTTAATGATTAAAATTTCTACAATATCAGTGGCGAAATCTAATAGTAATTCTTTAGTTGAATCTAGAAGAATTCTTGGAATTCCAAGCACTGAACATATACCAAAAAATATATTAAAAAGGGAGTAAAATACATTCCATTATCACCTTTATATAAAAATGGTTGTATTTTAATGTATTAATTCATTGTATATTTGAAGAACTATCAGTTATTAACACTAACAAAGAACATGATATTGCATTCATCTACATCCAATGATGATTCAAATGAGGTCCACATTTTTTAAAATGGACATTGGATATTGGTGAAGTAAGAGTTGGATAAACTAATTATGGTGAAGTTCTCCTATAAATTCTTTCATCATATCTTCTCACCAAAACTGAAAATGAAATGGTTGCAATTGTGGAGAATACTTATCCAGATTTTAGTGAGAACAACTGTGACATCTCCTATTTGAAGGAGAAAGCCATTTTATATTTAATACATGATTTTGTTCAATATTTAAGTGATTACATATTTTTCTCTCCCAAAATATGAAAAGAATAACTACTTCATCTTTTATTCAGTATGCAATTCCAGTTTTTATATAGATAGGGCAGAAAATATATACACCTCTGAGATGTTAAATGGTATCAACATCATTGGTTTAGCTACCCAAACTATTTTTCTAATGATTGGTGTCCCCATTATATTACGAAGAAATGTAGATCAACATATTAGTTTATGTTACCAAACCTATATGATTGTTAGAATCTTAGGTGACCATGTCCTTGGAGAAAATATTTTGAATGGCTGTTATTCAGGATATTTTGCATTCACTCAAAGACTAACTACGACACACTCTAATGTTAGGAGGACATTAAAATTACAAAAAAACAATATCTTTTGAATGTTTCTAATGAAATAATTATTAATAAAATTTATGGGCATTTATTTTCATCTGTTTGGTTATATATCTATATGCTTTTTTTCTCACATGGTTAATTAAATGTTTCATTTTCTATAATCTTATCAGCATGTGGTTTAAAAATTATTTTTAATGATAATAATTACACATCATCAGATTACAGAAAAAAATATTTTGTACAAGGAAATATTTAATAACCTCTCATAGGTACCATTTAAATGAAGATGAAAATATTTTAACGTGGTTTGGAAATGAAATGTGTACTTCCTAAAGTGTGTAACTGCTTAATATTTTATTTTCAATGATAATAAAAATTTCAGGTTTTAAAAAAATGATTAGATTAATTACTCTATTGAATAAGATTACCCATAGGATGATGTAAAACATATGATTGAGGTTCTTGTTTTAAACATGTGGTGCAATTAATTTCCCAACTACTATAATGATGTCATTTCTATTGATCTAACACTTGGTGCTAAATATTTCTGTTTAAATTACATGACTAATATCTATTTTTCACCCTATTTTCTGTTATTCTATATACATCAGTCAATAGATATAAATATATATTATGTCTCTATCCTTTATCAATTAAATTTTTTATCTATTATCCTCTATTTTGACATGATAACGGGAGGGATCCAAAATTAATTATACAATTAATACCCGCCATGTTATCTCTATATAGAGACATCTATTGTGTGAAGGACAATGATATATGATTCCAAACATACAAATAGCATCAAACCATGGAAGTTACATTGGAAGTAGACATGTCTATAAAATAATGTTAACATCCACAATGTTTGTTTTTCCCCATGATTCAAAAATTTGACTTTTCAGTTTTGATTTTACTTCATATGATGATGTTATTTAATTAAATGTTCAAGAAGATTGTTTAATTGGTACATTGCACTACCATTTAAATGTTAGTTTTTTTGTCTAGTAGAGTTTAATAAATTAAACATTATAGTATTTTATACTACACACTTATAGTCTTCAAATTAAGTCTCTTTATGTCATCTATGTTATTGAAATAATTATAATTCTTCGTTACCCAAATTCAGTGCAATTTTTTGGTCCTTCCAACCACAAAATGCTTATTAATCTATAGGGTACTAGGTAATTAATTTTGTGAACTAACATCATATAACAACAAAAAAGAGATATTTATATGTACTGTTATTTTTTTATAGTGGTTTTCAAATAACATGTTATTTATGGAGTGAGTTTGTAAATGAAATGATGCATTACTTGGAAAATAACAGGGACCCCTATACCATTTTGATATTACAACTCGTCCCAGTGAAGTGGTTGAGCAGTATGGTTTCTATCTACAATGAATACTTTTTCTATGTAATTCTCTCATTTAATATGTTGCATGAACACTTTAGTCTCAAATTATGATTTCTAGAACTTCCAACTCCTTTTATACATTGTTATTGTGAAAACTACTAAGAATGAAACAAATTTATTTACATCCTTAATATTCCTAATGTAGATAATTTTAAAAGTAGATAACATTATAGCTACTCTTCCTGGTGTATTTTTACATGTTTATGCTTTGTGTATTATAGTTTTAATACACACATGTTCTTAATATTTATTTTCATGTCTCTAATTCTATATTTACCAGGTTTGGGTTGGTAAAAACATCACTATTATGTATTCCACAACCAACTAATTCCAACCCCTCTATAGAAGTCTTGTATTAGAATATCAAGAAAATAATTTTAGATGTGAAAAGCTATCAGGAGGTAACTAAAACATCCTTAATTTCAAAAATTTATTATGTAGTATTATAAACTATTCAACTATAAACTATAATTATGAGTATATTGATATGAACTCACTCTATTGTAGCCTACACAGTATTTAATATTAGCTATCATATAAAAAATTCAATGTAGCCACAATAGTTTTTTTTGATTCATACAGATTTTTCATGAAAAAATTTCATGTTTTAGAAGACAAAACATTGTTCCACAGTTGTAAATTATCTCCTAGCATCACTTATCCCATGATAAATATTTTTATTTTTTAAATTACTTACTGTTACTATGATACTAGAAAACTAATATAAATAAATATTCAATATCATTGATCGTGTGATCATAGTATTAAATCCCGCAGTTATATAGTGAAACTGGTTGTAATTGATAGGAAAGACTCATGTTTAGATGTTTTATTTTACAAAAAAAGTCATCCAATTCTTATACAAAATAATTTTAGATTTCAGATCTGGTTTGAAATATGTAGATCCAACTTATTGTATCACCTCAATATATTTTTCAATTATTTATCATAGTATTTCTTATCGTTTATAAATTAGGATGATGACAAGTATGGGTTTCCTCTACATTTGAACATTTTAAAATCAATTAAATTTCTATTATCAATTGATGTAACCAATTATAATATTAAAAACTTCCATCTTTTATTGAAGGAAAACATCTTCAATGTACTACTTATTAGTGATAATGAATACTACATCATCATATTTACTGACAACTTAAAAAAACTAGGTATTACTATATTGGTATTTGTAAATTATTTAGATAACTTAAAAGTACAAAAATTTACTATTTTATTTTATTTTAATATACAAGATCATCAAAACAATGGGTCTTCACAAGTCAGTAGTGGAATTGAATATATCTAGGTACAATATGCTAATGTCTTTCTAATTATCTATTATAACAATAATAAATTAGCTTATTGTAATTTTCCTTTCAACCTTGCGTAATAAGAGAATCAAACTATTAGGTCTTCACTATTGAGTTGAAACATATCCATAAGATTTGTAACATATACCACGGATATGTCATCAAATAGAGTTTGTAATATTTATCTTTATTGACTACTATTTTCTTTTCATCAATTTAAATATAAATGCATGAATAAGATAAAGTTTCAAAGTTTTATATATTTTATATGTACATTTCAACAGATATGTAACATTAAATTATTAACTATATGATATGTGCATCATTGATTTCAATAGAAAAATGTTTCTTAAAATTATTTTAACTATATTGTTTACATCATAAAACATTTCACATGAATTTGATATGGATGATGAGGAACAACATGATCTTTAGATATGCTGAGATAATTTCACTACAACAAGTCATTGTAGTAAACTAGAGAGTCGAACGAAGGGTAATTTGAACAAGAAAACTGTGAAATTAGACTGATATGTTTTGCTGTAATTTCATGGTAAAAATACTCTTTGGATATTTAATTTATTTTCATTTTTTCTAAAATCTTATGTGCATTAAATTCTATTATAGAGTCTTAAATTTACAATTAATTTATTAGAACATGTATACTAATCAGTTTTATCAGTTTTTATAAGATTTATAAAAAAATTACTTTATAAAGTAGTTATAAATTATCATAGGTACTATATAGGCCAACAAAAATTCCCCCAAATGACCGACTATAGAAAAATTCATTATTATTAATTCATCATTGTATATTTTTTATCTGCAGATTGTTAATGCTAAAATTTTTTGTATCTGCTGATTGTTTTACTTGATATTTCTCATACATGATATTTTATAAAGGGATTTTATCATGTTGATTATCAGTTTTTTAATCTATATTTTTTTCATGGAGGATTTTTTTTCATGTTGGACAGTTATCTTATCATTCTAGATAGTTTTTATGTGGGATGTTTCTATATCGGTTTTTGTTGCTGTACATTTTTCATTTTGTTGGATGTTACTCATGCCGAAAGAGGAGAATGAATGAGATTTTTTATGCGAGATGTTTTTTTGCAGATTGACTATTTTATGGTTTTCATGCTAGACATCGTTACATGCCCAGAATTTTTTTTATTTTACGTTTTCCATGTTGTGGGAAGGTTTTCATGCTAGACGTTACGCATTTAATGAAATTTTTTCCATACTACGCATTATTAAATATTTACAATTTTATTTATCAAATTTTAATTGTTTTCTCAGTACATGTAATTAAATCAATTTGAATTGGAATTAAATTAGTCAAAAAATCATGGAGTTAAACTCCCTTTTGTCCAACATATGGTTGCATGTAATTGTTTTCATTATTGAACACACATTATATTACTTTTATGCACTAAAAACATATAAATCAAATTTTTATAATGATATAATATTTGAATTCGAAATCATTTCATCCATGCCTTTGATTACGTTGGGATCTTCAAAACATATATCTATGTCAATGCGTGAGTATCAAACTATACGAATAAAGAACACCAAAAAACATATTATATAATTATTTAATGAAATATATTTACCTTCTATTCAACATTAAATATGAACACTTTTATTTTTATATTTTATAATTGTTTTCTCAGTGCCCATGGAAAATCATAAACAACAATTGGAAATGAATGTAGATAATTGGTCATAAAATCATAGAGTTAACCTCTATTTCATCCAAAATATGAATGAAGATAACTTGGTTTCACTATTTACTCCACTGTATATTGTTTTTTATCCACTAGAACCATAGGAAACAAATGATTATAATTATATCATCCTTCAATTCCAAAAAAGTTCAACTAGGAAATTGAATATGTTCAGACCTTCAAAACATATATCAATGTCAATGATTGAGTTTCCAAATATTGAAATCAAGATATTTGAAAAGTATATTCTGTCCCAATTTAATGAAAATTGTCTTTTATATTCTTAGTTAAATATTTGATGTTTTATTAGACAATTTTATAATTATTTCCTCACTTTTCATTCGAAAACGTAATATATAATTGGAAATAAATACATGTAATTTTTTTAAAAATTTATGGAGTAAACCTCCCTTTCATCCAATATATGAATACATGTAATTTTTTTTCCAATATTGGCACCAATGTATATTGTTTTTTATGTTGTAAAACATATGAAACATATTATTATAATGCAATCATCCATGAATACTAAAACATTTCATCCATGCCTTTTTTTATGTTCAGATATTCAAAACATATATGAATATCAATGCATGGGTATCAAAATATAGAAATTGAGATATGTCAAAATAATATTCTATCCTCTTTTAATGAATTTTTTCCCTTCGTTTCATTATTAAATATTTATTGTTTTATTTGACAATTTTCTAAATATTTCCTCAGTGCGCATGCGAAAACATAAACAATAATATGATTTATTTCATTTCGTTGGTTTTATTGATTTCATTCAATGTTACATTTCAGCAAAGTTAATTTATTTTTTCTTGTTTTATATATGAATTAATTTAATGTTATCAATGTTTTTTATTAAATAATTCTATTCTTGTAGATTCCAATGTGATGATTTGATTTTTTCTCTTTCAATTCAAGATGAGGTTAATAGATTTTAATTATTTCCTAACATAGAAACTGATAGTTCGTATATGTTTCCAATTTATTTTCTCAATGCACATGAATAAAATAAGAAGATCGGAAAAAGTGTTTGATTTACAACATTCCAGTACTCCCCCACCATTCCACGGTTGGTTCCTTGGCACCCCCACCCACATGCAATTCACTATCATATTTTCAATACACAGAAACCCTTTGTTTAATTCTTTATGAAGAAGACAGATTCATCATCATCAAAATATTTTCTGCTTATCTCTTAATTTTTTTACATTTCAGAGACAAGATGATGTGAAACAACAAGGTGGATGGTGGGTTTAGGGTTTCATTTCACACGAAATCATATTTGGAGATCATGGAAATTGGGTTCAAGTGGATGAAGTATGGGAATAATATGGTCAATAACAAACCCAAAACAAAGTATCGGGATAGTTTATAATTTCATATTTTTACTTTATTCTCCTATTATTATTGGTCTTCCTACCTAGATATAATCCTTTATTCTTTACTTCCTTATTCATGTTATCTATTTTCATTCATATGTGATTCAATGTTCCCATTTAAGAAAAAATACAAGTTCATTTGAAATTTTTAATGAACATGGATTCCAAGATATATTCACTTTCTCTAGATATTAAAAATCTAAAAAATGTCATCTATTTTTTCCCACACATTTTTTTATTCTCATTAAAACATCCTAAGATCTGCATGAAAATAAAATCCTTTTCAACTTATTACATTTTTATATTTTTAATAACTTTAAATATTTTTCTGAATTATCATGTTTTCACAATTCTGTATCCATATTCAGTTTATTACTTATATTCTTTTCATATTTCTATTGATAGTTATCCTCCCTCTTAAATAATGGGTCCTATAATGGAATTAATTTAGACATATGACATAAAAAATAAATTTCTTCTTTACCTGTATAGGGATGAATTACACATGTTGATCCACTATGTCGAACCTGCATTACTTGAATGTGTCATTGCTTGTAGGCTGAGGAATGTGATGGTGTGTAGTGAACTGCAGTATAGGTGTTGATACACTATGGCAAATATGCATTGCTTGACTGTAGTTGAAATTGATGAACAATATTCCTTCAAAATTAGAACTTCTATTTTATATATCCTTTATTTTTTCATATTTTTAATGGTGTCTCTATATTCTATCCACTTTTATTCCATTTTTATTAACAAATTATTTGTCAATAAAAAAATTAACATTTCAATTTCAAAGTAACCTTTAAAAATGGCATTGTCTTATCAAACTAGACCATATATAATTAGTAAATCCCAAAAAAGTTATATATTTACCACTATCTTTATATCTTTAGTAACTTGTTCAGTTACCGGATTACTATTAACCAATAACCACCAGTACTTGTCCACTGCATCACCGTAGGAACCCACTTCTTGAAGGTTTTTACTAGCATAGTTTTCTGAATTTATTTTTACTCCATGGGGGGAACTATCTTCTGTTAAAGTATTTAGTCAATGTAATATTTTCCAAAAAACGTTTTTCTAACTAAACTATATGTCCAAACAATCTATGTTTATCTCCATGTGTTGAACTCAAAATCAACTGTGATACAACTGCTGTTTCTATTTGAATGTTACATTGTTTGTGTCTTTTTATAATTTTTGAAAAATAATTCTTCTTGTGTTTTATTTTTCTATGTTGAAAATATATTATCATTCATTTTCATATATAATTTTTTCTTTTTACAATAACATTGAATTTGAGTAAAATTAAAAAAATGTTTAATTACACTGAGTACAATGACAATACATTTTTTAATGAGGCAGAACAATATGATTTCAACGGAAATTGAATAGTCCTATTCATTTTCATTGGAGGAGTACTAGTTATATTAATTTTATAATCGATATTCATTTCCACCCACATCAAATAACAAATAAAACCATCGATCGTGTGTATAGTGGACTGCCACCTCATGAACTAATGCAGTTTTTTTCCACCACTACATTTGAAGGATGAATATACTGATGAATTTAACATATGTTCATGATATTTACAATATATATATATATATATTTATACAATTTTTATATCATAGACACCTTCTTAATTTAAATTATTTATGGAATACTATAGAATCACTAATTTTTATAGAAAACTACCACCTTCTAAAATGATGCGATTTGATATTGCTTGTGCATTAAGATGGATGTATTACGAGAAAATTTAACGAATAAATATTTTATATATGAATTAATAATGAATTTGAAATTTAATATATTATTTAACATTCTTTTTAGAAATAATTCTATAAAATGGAAACAACATTCATGTATATGAACAAACTACTGTCTTCATGAAGGATATATTTATTTTTTTACATGTAGGTTTTATGGATTTTTATAAATAAATATATTAAAAATTTGTGTGAAACTTAAATAATTTTAAACATTATGGAGATTATTGAATCATGATAAATTTATGATTTCTAAAATACTAATAATCAAAACTTATATGAAAAAAAGTTTCATTGTCTGAAAAGTGATTTTAACATGGAATTATTAATAAAATGGAAATAAATTTCCTAATTAAATCATATGTGGTATGATTATTATGATTATGGTTTTGTTATAGAATTATAATAAAAAAATATTTATTATGAATTATTCTTGAATGTAGACAATGTAGAGACTAAAGGAAAGTTATTTACGTCACATTTTTATTTTCTATGAGAGACATGCCATATTCACCACATATTTCATTGATGTGGTGTATATACATACCAAATTTTATTATAATTATTCGTAAAATTATAGAATACCTATGTAAAATTTTTATTCCATTATTTATGGGTATTTCTAATCTAAATTTTCCAAATTTGTAATGGTTTTATGATACAGTCCTATTTGTTATCAGGATCTTTTATAAATAAGTCACCAATCTTTAAAAATTATGATCTATCTCTTAGGAATTATCATGAAATTTTCTATTATCTATTTTTTCATTATATTTTGAAGCAAACCTACCATTTAGTAAAATTTTTTTTGTATAATATTTAAGAAACATTTTTTAATAAATTCAAAATTCATATCTCTATTCAGTCAGAAATCCATTTTCTTCCAAAACCATGTTTTATGGGAATGTTTTAGATTTTTATTTACTGTTACACTATAGTTTTTTATAGAATTTTTTTAAATTTTATAATTTTTTACATAAATAATAATCAATTATCATTTCAAACAATGCTCATTTTTATTTTTATGAAAATGGGATAAGAATCATTGTTTTTAACAATACCAACGTGAAAAGAATTTCCCAGTGTAATGACAATTCAATGATTTAATGATTCCCTTATAGGTTTTCATTATTAATTTCAGAGAAAATAACTTCCCTAATTTTTGGAAAATAATTATATTTCAAATAAAATATTTCAATGGGAAAATTATTTTTAATTTCTTTCGTTTTAAAGGGGTTTTCAAAACATTATTTTTTCTCTAGAGGGTTAATTTTTATGTTGATTAAATGTTTATGAAATCCATTTATTTTTTATGGGTTAATCTTTGCAAAATACTTGAATTATTTATGATACCCATTTTGTTTACTTGAGTTACAATGTGATGATATGATTAGTGTTTTATAAAATTTAAGAACACATATGTATGGTATTCGTTATGATGTGGGTTGTACCTATATCTCCTTCCAATGAACTAGGTAAAGATTTATATCTCATGAGATAATAATTGAAAAAATATTGATGGGATTGATCCACTATTGGAATATGATACATTATTGTCCAATATGGGAAATTGGTGTGTCTTGATCCACTATGGAAAATATGTTCATCCTAACACACTATTGTAAATATGTGCATCCTTATCCATTATAAGAAATATGTTAATACAGAACCACAGTGGGAAATAGGTGTTTCTTGATCCCCTAATGTATAAGATGCATCCAGATCTACGATTTTTATGGTTTTGGTAGTTAACCTTGACATATAAAATTGGTTTATATATTTTAGATTATCCAAAACATTTATTACAAGATCTTATGGTTCATTATTTATATATGATTACTTATCACTATTTTGGACTATGTTTTTGGAATTGATATTGTTTTATTCCCTAAATCATGCTTATGATATATGAAAGGGTTTGTAATTATTTTTATCTCAGGAGATTGATAGTATGTGAATGGAGAGCGACTTTAGATCATTAAGGGAATTTGTTCGCTATGATTGTCTTGGGAGTGAATCTTAACTACTATTATGGATTGGGGAGTGAACCCATTCAATTTTTATAGCCTTTTATGTTATCCTTGAATACAATTGAAATTATTTTATATGAATATGCGTATTCAACAATTTTATGCCTTATTCCACAATTTTTCTTTAGCGTATCTGGTTTTTTAAATTATTTATGATTCATGTCTTATGAAAATCTGATCCTTATTCCATTAATCAATATTTTGATAATTGATATATAGGATTTATTTTTCAAATTTTATTATCAGAATAAAATATCTTTATGCTCATATAGAGATAATGTGATCATTGATTCTCTCATGAAAATAGAACCGAACTATTCTCCTCTAATTTTCAAATAGACTTTTATTATTTCTGTTGAGGACCAGAGCATTATGTCAACTTTGGTATGGATTATATATGATAGAAGAAATTAATTTACTTACAAATTTCAATGAAAACCATGGGCCTTATGGACAGATCTCATTGCTCACTAGTCGACTAACTATAACCGCTCTAATCTCTTGCCTTGTGACTCATCTGATATGAAGGAACCCCCTATATGGAACATATATAAGTTCAACATTTTCTTGTATTACAGTTACATTATTTTAAAGATAAAAAAATACAATTATTATACATAGAGGAACCAAAGGTTTAGATTCTTGGAAAAACTAGGACAATACATAACAATTACGACATCAAGTATAAACCTTTTTTTAATTCCTTCTTCTCTAGATTTTTATTGGTACTTGACATCTCCTTAACAAATATAGTGACCTAATGATATACATAAAAAGGGGTGTTCTAAAATTCATGTAAAAGGATGGATAATTTTAATATGGCATGGGGTGATCATAATCATAACATAGGAAATACATCTGGAACATTAGAGTAAGCATTAATAAAAGACTTGAAATATGGAAATGCATAAAAATGAAACATCATGCCTTATTGGTTAACTGCTAAAAATACTTTTTAACAAATATAGAATATTTTTTAAACATAATTTCACTTTAAAAAATAAATTTAATCACTTTACCCAATGCATTGGAGTGGTGTATAATTTCAGGCACACCCGTCACATTGAAACATTCATATTGTGCTGTATAATTCTAGGTGCACCTGTCACATCATAACATAATCATTATCATGAATTCCACAAGGAACATATATAAAAAATGAAAATAACTAACACTTTGAAAATAATTAGTTTCATCTCATAAGAAAATATTCATAAACATTGGGTTCCCAAAATAAAGTGGGAATAACATACTTGATACGATAACCATCAACCTTGAGTGAGAAGTAAAAGATGTGTTTGTGAAAGAAAAGTTATTTTGAAAAACATTTTCATGACCTAAAATTTAGTAGAAAACATTTATATCCCAAAAAAGGTGATATAATGATGAAGAAATTATTTTTATGTAGTGACCATACCAAAAATGGTGTGAATGATGGATAACCTCAAGAAAGAATGTTGGGTATGTGATTTTCCCGTTACCTAGTATCCCAACACATTATTCTCTTTAAATTCATGTATAACCACATTAGATTCATTAATTGAAAATTAAAGAACATTTTTTACATGAATATAGTTCATTATGGTTTCATTAATTTATTTAATGGGCCTTTGGACGAGTTATAGAGTTTATAAAACACTGTTCTGGAATGTTCATTTTTATGGTTTTGTTGAGCAGTTCACATGTATTCATAAATGAAATTCATGTTGAACATTCATAAACATAAAGATATGACAATTCATGTTATTATTGATATTAAAAAAGTTAAAATGATTTTATAATGAATTATATTATATACTATGTTGATGAATCATTAGATAAGACTTAAATTAGGATTGTTTGGTTTAATTTGGGCAGTTTTTCAACCACAACGAACTTGTTTTGTTTAATAATTTAGTAATATGTACATGAGTTAGTTCCAGAACACTAAATAGGAAATAATACATATAAAATATTCTTTTTCAATAATAAAAATGGTTCCATGACCAGATATAAAGAATAAAATGTAAAAATAAAAGATGTCTTTCTTGAAGGTGATAGATTAACACCTCACAATCAACGTTTTCTTTTTTAAAGTAAAAGTAAAAGGAAAATGGGGGTGGATGGTAATTTTTACCATTAGTATCCTAATATTTAAGTATATGCATGATAATGGAGTTAACATACCATGTTAATGAAGATAGTTGTGGAGAGAATAAGAAAATATCTTGAAATTGAAAGAAAATTAAAGGAAAAGAGGGAGTGAAATTACATCTTGAAGCATCCTCTTTAGATCCTTCTTAAGGGACCTAAGCATGGTATTTTGATGAGAACAGAATATCTTAAACATGGGTTAGGGTCTATGGAAGATTATTGGGTATAGATTCGACTTTTCATGAAGATTTAGAGTTGTGAGGTAATGAGGGGGTGAAGGGTGGTATTTATAGTGGAATTGAGAGGGGGTATCTCAATATATCATTCATTAATTAATTATTTCTCCACAAGACAAGGAATAGTGAGACTTCCATGACCAAGAATAGTAATTGGATCATATAAACCCGAACTAATTGGTCTTAAATCACCAGAAAAACATGCAAGAATCTATAATTAGCTTATTTAGCTTATTTTGTAAATTATGGTATTTCACTATTCATAAAAAATCATGTATTTCAGAAAAATACCAATAATTCACCCCCAAAATTTTTCAACATTTATAATGAACAAAAATAAGTCTTTTTTCAAAAATAATTTTCAAGATATGATTAAATTAATTTTTAATTAAAATTATAACTTACATGAAAAATACATTTTTTAAAATTAAAACCGATTTTATAATTCATTCAAAAATTTAGTATGGCCTTATAAAATTATCTTAAAACTATAAGACATCGATTTTTTAATTTATAAACTCATTTTAAAAAAATAAATTTTCTTTTAAATTGAGTGACTAATTATTATTTATTTTTTATGGCATCCAGAAATACCAATACATTTACTATGGTAAAATTTTCACTTATAAAACGCCTAAAATTTGTTTAATTATTAATGGGCAAGGTTACTCATATTTTGAATGATTTGATATTCATAAGGTTCATATTAATATTCTTATGAGTATGTTAATTTTCATATGGGTAGGTTACTATTAACCAAAAATTAAGTTTTTCCTATCAGACTCCAAAAATATTACTGATCACAACCGTGTATGTCAGAATTTCAAAATTCAAAACAAAGAAGTTTCAAAACTATTTTTTATAATCACATAGTATTTAGTATCATAATATGTAATTATTTTTCCAAATGGTATTGTACTATAAGTCATAATTATAAGAAGGGAATTCCATTGATAAAACATCAGGTCGTTATAGAACACTCCCCTCTATTAAACTATAAAGATCAATGCTGATGCTTATACCTCAGAAAATGATTTCACTAAATTGAAGGTGGTGGTTGGTGTCACATATAGCACTCTCATTGCTACATCAAAAAATTATTAAAGGGCCTCATTCTCCCCTACCATTATGGAATCTAAAAATATATTTTATTCCACGACATCACTATCGAAGGAGAATGGAATACAATCATACTAGAGTCAAACTTTTTCACTATCATTCATTGTAATTTTTATTTGGAGATATTCCTCCCACATTTTGTTCATTTTCTTGAGAATTTATTTTCTGTGGGAATGATTCTATTCATGTATCCTCTCTTTTACCAAAAGAGAGTGTTATTCTACTAAATACCATATTGATTCTCATGGATCCTTAAGGATCTGCATGTATTGTTGGACCTTTTTCTTGGATAGATGAATTATCTTTTTTTCTTTTGATATACACTCTCATATACTACAGCCTTTCCATTTTTATTCAAAAATAAAAATAGCTCACTTTTTTCCTTCATTGATTCATGGTTTTTGGTCATTAACATTATATTGATTATTTTATCTATCACACTATTTTAGTTCATAGGCATTATTTTTCGTTTAAATTTCCATATTTTTACTTCTTACTAATTTTATCCTATTTTCGAACAGAGTTATGTGTTATTCAAGAAAATCTCAATGTTTACCTTCCCTATTTTAAACCAATGTGGGTTTTCAACAAATAAAATTATCAAATTTCAATCCATTGATTGCCAATCAAAATTTAAAATCATAGGTGTAAATTTTATTAAAGTGTTGGGGGGATAATGTAACATGCGGGTTTTTTTAAAAACACTATATTTGATAGAGTATACAATAAGAAAGACTGAGCATAAAGGAATAGGGAAATGTTATTATTTTATAATCTTTTCCACATAGCCAAGGAATTGTTGAGTTCGAATATAATTAAATGAATTTTGAAATTTAAATGAATTACATTATCAATAAAAATTTATTAACTCATTAAAGAAAATAAGCATGTAATTTGTTTTATTAAATTCATTTTATTCATAAAAAATATGTTTTCCCCTGAAATTATTTTGATTTATTTTTTGAGAATGAAAATGAAAATTAATTTATTTAAATAATGGAAATTATATTTTAAAAAATGATATCATTTTTGAATTCATAATGTTAAAATTATTTTAGGATGTTTTTTTACAAAATTTAATTGAAAGTATGATTTTTCAATTAATAGTGAAAAATACTGATTGTTAATGAAAACTATATTTTCATTTTAGAACTTTAAAATTTCTATTCAAAAAATATATATTAATGTAATATTAGTTACCCTATATTTTTAATATTAAAATTATGTTCATTTGAATAAATTTATTTTTTAATTTAGTAAAAAACAATTTTATACATTAAAAATAATTATTTAAAACTATTTTAATTTTTGAAATGTTTATTATATTAATAATTAAAATATATCATTTTTTCTGAATTATTTTATTCAAATTGACTAATTTTATATTCAACAATTTGGTTTAATTTTAGTGATGTTATAAGAATTAATATAGTTTTTATCATAATGTTGTACTTTTCTAAAAAGAAATTTTTTTCGTGTTTTTAGAACTCATTTTATAATTAAATTATGCCAATTTTGAAAATTAAATAATGATAAATTGATTAAATATTAGACATTAATTTTCTCAAATTTTATAAATATTCCTTTTTTATTTTTTGTCAATATATATTGTAGTCATGGTAATACTCATCACCTTGGTAGAATTTAAATTTGGAATATCATGGTTAAAAGTAAGCATTGAATTCATGATTATTAAAAATTAACTATTACTGGATTAAATGAGTTTTAAAATTTTCACATTAGTTTTGAAATTTAAATTTTTAAGGGAAACAATTTCATGATATTGAACTATATAGAATTTAAATCAATGAAAGTTACAATATATCACTATCTTAGTGTTTGATATCTATTATGTGTTCACATAGAGAAAAAAGTTTGGTGGTAATCAAATTTTAATGTTAATTTTTTAAATAATAAAATAATATTGATGGTGACGATTTAATTCTATCTTTTTAGTGAGTATGTAATTAACTTAAGTTCTATTAAAACAATAATACAATATATATTAATTTATTAGAAAATAAAACAAATGATTATATAAAAATTAAATGTAATATAATTAGAGAGACTTATCATTTTACATGAATTTTTATCTAAAAAAATTACTAGTGATATTTTAAAGGATTATATTTTAATTTTATCTTTTTCTTATGATATATAATTTAAAAGTAATTAAATATCCCAAAATTTAAATTGATTATATTATATTGAAACAATATCTTATTAAAGTTATAAAAAATTATAAAAATATTTCAAGAGGGAAATCATGATTATATATGTTATAAAAATTCACCTATTTCCACTTTATGAGCCAATAGTTAACTTATAAGTTATATTATAATCCATTAAGAGTGAAAATTCCATTACCATGGTTAAACACAAAATAGTTATACTAAAGGGCTAAACAAATGATAGGGTTTAGAAAGACACTCAAAACTGTCCAAATTATATTGGTTGGTGAGATTAAGACTGCAAATTAACATATATTCAAATATATTTTAAATTTTAATTATTTTTCTTTGAGAGTGTATTTTTTATAATTTCATCATTTAAGGATATCCAAAATTGAACCTTACACAAATTATAATGGGGTACCTCCTTCCCTAAATTATTTACACCTATTAATCCATATTACGATAAAACCCCCTAAAATTTCATGAACCAACCCAAGTCAACCCATAACTGGTCACCCGAGCCGATCTGTGCCATGGCCTGAATGACATTCCCATTCAATATTGGATGTTAAATAGTGTCTTGCATCAAGAAAGTACAAAGGGGGAACAATTTTTCCCATAAAATAAACTCTAAACTAACTAATAGAATGATGCACATGTAGTCCAATATATATATATATATATTCTAAATGGGACATCTTATAGAAGAAATTGAATTGTAAAATTACTATACAAATAATCCAACCTCTCTAGATGAACATACTATCTCTATGTGACCCCATGAGTCACTCTCCAACACAATGAGTAACCATCTCCCAAAGAGATCAAACACAAGATGAACCATCAAAAGGCTGAAAAATAGAATAAAACTATAGACATGTGTATTAAAACTTAGTTGGCTATACCAATATTCTATTTCAAATAACACTTCCTCTACTAAGAAAGAATAATTAATTTTCATGTTTCAGAAATAATATATAAATATAAGTTTTTATACAACTTTAACATAAAAAAAGAAAATATCATTTTCATTAATAATTTTAAAAACCATGTTTGATCCATTAGGGTTTCCATATCATTTCAATGTAAGAGTTATCATTTCATTTTCAACAAGTAAAAGGGAGTGTGAAAATGACTTTTATTTTGAATAAATTTTTTATAACAGCATTGTGCACCAAGAAATAACTTTCCAGAAAAACACCACACAAGAGTACTAGGGAAGTCACCTATCAAGGGAAATGTAAATATACACACTAGTATCCCATTCATTATTATAGGCAGTTAAAAGATAATAGGCCTAAAATGACGCCATACATGAGATCCCATCAATGGTAGCATACCACATACAATGACATCAAAACTTTCAATATGATCATCCACCATTTCTTAGGATAGATAGAGGGAAAATCCCATAGAAATAAACCCAGCATATCTATATATTTTGGGCCAATAGTCACTACATAACCAACCATTGTAGTAATTATTCTAAAAAATTCTCTCAATTTTCCCAGTTCCTATAAATAATTTAAATAAATGGGGTTATCCTGCTGATAGTAGATAAGAATACAATCACAATATATATATTAACAATTCACAGGAGGCCTCACCCTGAGTCTACCTAAGGACTAGTCTCATGTCTTAAAACAAATAGATCATAATGGGATTCCAACCAAGGATCTCTGATAGTAGATAATGGAGATTCCATAAAAATTACATCCCATAAATTACATGTAGACAAGGCATGAGAAACATCCAAGTGAGGTTTTTATAATAAACACTTTTCATCATTTTCACAATGTGGCCAAAAGGGACCTTAAATATCACTCAAAACCAACCATTATAAAAAATGAAATCCAACTTACAAAAGAGGTTTAAAAAATACCATTTCCATATAAATACATTTAGAAAACTCATTAAAAAAATTTCCTTACACTTTCAATACAAAACTAATTTCTATGAATATTACAACCAGGCCACAATTCATCATCACAGGTCAAACCAATTTGAAAATCCAAATATGAACTTCATTTATCTTAAAAAATTAAAACCCATTCACTAAAAATAATATCCTAATTCCACATTATATATTTTTATTATAAAAACCAAACCACACACTACATACAATAATCCATTTAAAAAATCCAACCGAACATTCCATAGAACAATTGGTGTGTGATAATTTAGAAAAATATGTCTAATTATAATAAAAAAAGTTTAAAACAACATTATAACACCAAAAAACTAAAAAGTGGTTACACACCAATATTTATCATGAATATATGGAGAACAAATAATGAAACCAATGTTTCTTAATTTAAAAAGGCATGTGCAAGGGAAAACCTACCTCAGATCCATGGTGTAATGACGAAGTACTACCAAAAATGCTCTATGATGGTCCCACAAGCCTAGATCTACAAAGATCAACCATAAAATAACAAAACCCCCTATATAAAAATGTGTAAAACCAAATCCATGGTCGACATGTTCATGGGAAAAAAAAACCAATAATTAATGGGGGGAGAAGGAAGAAGGAAGATATGATAAAAGTAAAGGGAACAATTTGATGAAGATAACATCAAGAATCACTATCCTTTGGTGATAAATCCCCAAAAATTGGCACAAAATGAGAGATAATTAAGTGGTTTCCCTCGAGTAAATAACCAACATGTGGGGCTTCAAATGGGGTATGGAATCACTAAAATTGTATTTTTAAATTAAAAGTTATTCTGATCATAATGCGATACACAATTTTGTCAACTATTCCCAAACTGTGAAAAATATACTAAAAAAATCAGCAACATTGCATGTTTATGTTTCACATTTTTTGAAAACCAGACACAAACCAGAAGACCACAAAAATTTTCCAAACCCCTTAAATGACACCCTAAACACTAGGCAAGCCCACCCAATGATACATGAATATTTGAACACAATATATTGACACTGTAGTTTACCCAAACCCTTCATCAGAAGAATAAATTTCTATATGAACCAAGGTCTAAACATGGGAGATAAACTATACCAGGGAACACTTCAACACTAAACCATGATCACACCCTAAACCTAAGAAAATACTGAGATTCACATAGAACCGGTACATAAAACCAGTCATGATAAACATGGTTTGATATAAAACCATCCCAAAATTAAATATTAACATTCATTAGGAATTATTATTGTCATAATACAAACCTTAGGATCCTTAAGAGAAGTTATAAATGTGTTCTTTAATTGAAGAGGTAAGATCATTAACTAATCATTTTCTCTCTTAAAAAGTTCTTTTTTCCTCCTCTAAATTTCATGCATTCATTATAAAATAATAAATTTAGTATCCTAAATGTACAAAAATTTTATAATTACTAAGAAAGAACCATCATATACCCTCATTCCCATTAAATGGGAAGTGAAATTATCACTCATTCTTAAATATACCTTACTATCTCATGTAGTGATACAATTAATTTTTTATCACCATATTTCAGGAATGGATATTATGATGGTTTTAATGATTATATATAAAATTTATGAAATATTCATAATTATGTAATGTTTATATTATATCTACTTTAATACCTTTTAATATATTGGAAAATGACCACATCGCTCATGACTAAGTATGCACCACCATCCCAATGAGGTGATGTGATTTGATTTTTATTTCTATTATACATGGATTTAATAAGGATATATATAATGAATAGATATGATAGTTATGTTTTAATTATTATTCTATAAATTTTTATTTTAGTTTACCTTTATTTCACTCCATCCATCAAAAATTGAAAACCTAGTTCATGTGTACATATGACCAATAGTCTCCACGAATGGTGATTTTTATTTTTATTTCTCTAAATTTTATGGATATAATTAAATCAATATATAATGAATGCATATAATATTTTTGTAATTATTAATATGTGGCATATTATTATACTACAATCAATGTACATGGACCAAAACTAATAATATAAAATATCCATGATGAACAAAATAGTTTCCACCCTAAAACAGAGATTTCAAAAATGAATTATTGTTAAATGAGTATCAAAATGTTATTAAGTTATCTTATATTATATTATATTAATGTTAGTGATTATGGAATTGAATTATAATAAATTTTATTTTATTATAGAGGAGGTTATAATGATTTTGAATAATTTGGATCATGAGGTAAGAGTATATCATCTCAAATTATTTTCATTGGTACATATGTTATGTTAGTCCCATTTATTATTTTATGAAGTGTGTTTAATAAAAACTGATATATTATATCATGATTATCTTCATGTTTATGATATTTAAATTTTCATTTTATGTTAGTAATGCATGGGTAATATGATTCTACTGTTACTAATGTGGTAAGGATTCAATGTTTCAATATAACAATTTATAGGGATTAGTTATGATTTTGTTTCCGGTGATGAAATTTAATGATCTACCACTGAAGAATCTCATGAATTTTCTTATAAAATGGTTTTTCAGATAATAACTTTTTTCCATTAATATTATTATCTTTTAAGTACAAAATATATCAATTGAATGTGTTTATGAATAACTAGCTTCATTTTTCTCCTTGTTTAAAATTACTTTCTCTTGCATGTTCATGATTTCTAAAAAGGACTTCAACGTTTTTTTTACCATTATCATAGGATTGTTTAAAGTCATTTTTTAACCATGATTTTTTTTAAAAAATGGATTAATTTCAATATTTATGTCATTTTTTCAATGATTCACTTTTTCAATTTTTTACAACCATGTGAATGGATTATTTTTCTTTTAACTTATAAGGAATGAGAAGAATTTTCCACCATCCTGAATGCGTAGAGATTTGAAGATTAATTTACATGTTGAGAGTTCTATTTAAATATAATTGTATATTTTAATATTTGGGATATTTTTATATTTTAAATAAATAATCTAAAAATTAATTGGCATTTTCAAAAAGAAAAATTTTAGTGATTATTTTCGAGGAATTTTCATATATGACAAAATCATTCCATGTCAACTATATTTTACTAGTCATATG
Source organism: Viscum album (assembly GCA_963277665.1). NCBI lineage: Eukaryota > Viridiplantae > Streptophyta > Magnoliopsida > Santalales > Viscaceae > Viscum > Viscum album. Next base: position 1,264,833,239 of record OY728157.1, on the reverse strand, counting down.
ATGAAATGATACCATACATGTTATTAAAATACATGTTTTATGATTATTATGATGATATGTTTATGAAACACAATTATTTTCATGTTTTATGATATTTTGAAATGATGATATGACTATAAAACCGGTTTTTTTCATGGTTCATGATCTGGATATATGATGAATATAATAATGATCTTGAAGGAATAATATCTAAGGTTTCAATTATGTGATGGATAGGAACCTAATTATATGACCCTCCAATGAATTTATTAATGATTTATATATCATGAGATCAACATGACTGTAATTGGTTGTGAACCTAGTTCAGTAAGGGACATTGACCATTGCAACAATCATGGGTGTGAACCTAGACTACTTCGACTTTTTAGAGGGAGAACACAATACACAATTATAGTCATGGAAGTGATCCTCGAATACTATATATTTTATTTTATTTTCTTATGTTTAATCCAAAAAACATATATATTATGGTATTTATATGATCTCATGGATCATTATGTTTGATTCTTTTTTGATTCATGACATATGAGATGCCTAATTTTGATCCAGGAATGAAGATTATTATCTATGATATGCATAGTGTGGTTTGAATTTTTTTTTATTATTCTAATTCCCTTATTCTAATCTTAAATATCTATCTACCTCGTTTACCTTAATTGGCCATATTATCCAAACCTTTATTATGTTCACTTTTCTCTTGGATATGATGAAACATTAAGTATAATGTGTCTAAAAATTGTGATCATTATCAATATTTATATGGGAGTTGATAGAGATATTATATGAACCTATTTTTATGTGTCAATGTTTCCAATGAAACAAATCATTTACAGTTATGTAACGGTTCTTAACATTATTAATGGAATACTAATCTAAAATGACATGATATTTATTTACAGCCTTTTTGGGTTTCAATAATATATTTCAAAAATTAATTTTATTAATTTAGAATAAATTATATTAAGGAGTAAACCCATTTTATTGTAATATAAAACATTATATTTCTTATTTAATTTTTTTTTAGTTATTTAGATTTCATAAAAATTACCGTATTTTACTTTTTACCAAAAAAATAATATATCTTTGAAGATTATAGAAAATTGACCATTAGATAATTTTTATATGATAGATTAATAAATAAAAACCATTTTTCCTGATATATTTCCTTAAATATGAGATAATTATTTTTTTAATAGAATTCTTAATTATTTTTGAATATCTAGGTTTATAACATGATAATGATTCTAACACATTGAAAACTGTATATGATGATATAATATAATTCTATTATTAATATATGAATAAATATTGTTATTCAAAAACATTTAATGAAAATAAATATATTTAATTTTTTAATCTTTTCTTATTTATTTATTTTAACTAAAATGAGATATTTACACTTCTCAAAAGTGTATAATTTTTTATTTATATAACATTATAAATTTCCAAATTTATCCTCTATTCTTGTGCATTTTATATTTGAAATAATGGTGATAAACTACAAAAATACGGGGTTAGTTTAACTAGTATTTTATTTAAAAAATAGTTTACACATTTATAGAACTCAAGGATGATATACATAAACATTTATCACACTAGAATAATCCAAAAGGTTATGATATATGATGGTGATTCATTAATGGGGTTGTATAACTAATATTGGTTTTTTCGTGATATTTACTAACTCAGACAACTTCCATTGTCGATTCCACTAAACCCTCATGTGTTGAATCTCTACATGGAAATTGTGAATGGTGAACACAAATGATTGGACATACCTCCTACGGTCCAATAAGTGGAAAAAATATGGCATTATCCTACTAGTTTATTCCATCATTCATATCTTCAGAATCAATCATCTTTCATTCTTACACTTAACATATAATAACTACGACATTCACCTTATAGTTTCTAAATTAATAATGGTCATAATTCCCAACATTCATAAGGTCCAACCATAATTGTGACTAATGTCCATAATGACCAATGTTTATAATGACTAATGGTCATAATTACCAACGATCATATTCACCTATAGTCATAATGCCCATCTATAATAATGAGATACAATCATAATCAGTCACATCACAATTTTATTGTAATTATAAAATCATAATGGTCACATTTTTATTTACACCCTATATAAACTCCACTATTATCAAACACTATTGTTATACACTTTATTTAAAAGGGATCTTTTCACTTCCCTTTAGAATTTTTTTTCATATTTCTAACACTTATTTTTCCTTTCAATGTTTTTATGGAAGGGGTGATCTCCATGAGAGAATTTATGCTAGTAGAGCTTACCATTTTTTGGACAATCTTATTATGTTATTATAAATATATATTATCCCTCAATATTATAGTGAATCTTATTTTTTGAAATGAAATATTATTTCTATGTTATTATATTGTAAAAGGTACTCAAATTTTAAAAATGAAACATGGGTTCTTTTAATTATATTAGAAATTTTTTTTCCCTATTTCATTTTCCCACAAAAAAATAATTCACTGAAAAAAGTTTCTATGAATGGGGATATTTTTAATTCATTTATTTTTTAGGAACCTTATTTGAATATTCAAAATTTTGGTTTCTCCTAAAGAAATTCATGAGCGTGGATGACTAGTTCCTCAACACATATTTCATTTCATCAATAATTTGGATAATTTTTATTTATATGATAGGACATGTTTAAATTTCACACAAATTATATAAATTAGGATCTTTGGTTATAATATATACATTCTTAATTTGGAAACAAAGAAGACTTCATGTAAATTGGAAATATTTTATTAGAGTGCTAAAGAATAGTAAATTTCTCCAATATGATATATAACATAAAATGAAATGAATGACCGTGGATTTAGTTTCCCCTTGATTAACAATATCATTAAAACCTTCCATAGTTTTATTTTGTGGAATATATAATCCCTAACATGAAAACTTTATTACTTTGATTTCTTATCTTAACTTTTTTCAAATCCATGAAATTTTGTGATTTATTCAGATATGATATTTATTATTTATAGTATTGTTCCCAATGTCTAGTCACAATAGTTTTCCATCTCCAAATTCACCTCAACATGATATATATATACATCATATTCTATAGAGTTCTCTATAAGGATCCATTTGAATAATTTATTGGAGACTATTTTTAATGATAATTTAATAATTAGAAGATGTTAGTCACTAATCCATTGAAAATAAATTGAGGTAACAATAAATATGTGTTATAATGTTTCAACAATCCTCATATATTTTTTATTATTTGATAATGACACGTTAATATTCTATCTACTTCATTATTATTGGAATTTTTAAGGCTACCTCATAACATAATAAAAAATCACCGATCCTAGTTAGATTAAATTTACAATGTCACAACATATTGTCTCACATATTCTTAAACCTATATAAAACTAAGGATTTTAATGATTATATAGTTTTTAATATTAAAAAAATTTGAATACATTGTTAATCTTTCAGTGATTACCTCTACTGAATTTTCCAACATATTTGTTAAGAAGGTCAGTAAAAAGAGAATAGTGAATTTGTCCCACTTTCATATAGGTGTGAGTAGTGGTTGTAACACTCCTTTTGAGATTTTATCACTATCCCTTCACTTTTTTCTTTCTAAAAATCATGAAATATTATAATATATGTTTCTCATAATGTTATACCACCATTAAAGATCTACCATATTTCAACACATTTTGGTTTTTTCAAGACTTATAGTGAAGGTGGAGTGGTGAAATTAATCCATATACTATTTCTTTATCTATAGAATAAACGATATATGTATATATGATACATTCTACATAACTACCTCTTTATAATGAATAAATTAATGAAACATTCTATTTTTCATTTGTTATTTATTTTTTATGATAATACGTTCTATTTTTATTTTCATGGTTTTCTCCAGTAATTATGGGTGGGAAATAATATTATATCAAATTTATGATGTCCGCTCCCTTATGTATTCCATGTCTATATTTTATAATTCCATTATCAATGTGTCTCCATTAATCCACATCAGTTCAAGAACTCCAAGTTATTTTCTACTTAATGCATCATTGACATTGTTTTCTCTTCAAGGTTGATAATAAAAAAACAGCCTATAGGAAGCTCCAACCATCTCCTTTGTCTCATGTTTATTTCTATTGTTGTGAATATATACATCCAACATTTGTGAGTGTTTATTATATCACACTTCTAAAATTAAGATAATGTCCCCAAGTATTTAATAGAAAAATAATAATAGATAACACCAAATAATGGGTAGGATTATTATTCTAATGAGTATTTAACTATCGAGATTCATTAGCAATCATCTATTAATTATTAGAGAGTACAGTCCATGTTAATTCTATTATACAATAATAAAAATAAATCTCCATTCAACATAGAAGGGTAATTCTAATATAAGTGCACTAACCAACCTCTTCTTCCATTTTTTGAAATGTTATTCACGCTCATTTGTCAAGATAAACATAACACCCTTATGATTTAACTTGGATATTGGATTATAAAGAAATTAAAATTTATTAAAATAATTATATGTTTTCATACTAGACCTAGTAAACTTTAAATAAATATCATTTTTGGGGGATGATTTAACTAAACTATGGTCATTTTCTTGAATAGATCAATAGAGACTCGTTCATTGGTGACATTGTGTGACAATAATTCTACCTTTTTATAATAATATCTCACATTTATTGATGTTTTCAAAATGGATATATTTCTGAAAGGGTTAAATCATTATCCTTATATGATTCTAAATCTCCTCTTGAATTTAAGAAAATATCTAAATATCACTAATAAAGACCACCTAAAACTTATCAAGTTTGTAATTAAAAACACTATTCACTACATACATAAATATAGTAGAGGAATTAATAAAGAAAAAATATCATAACATCTAAGACATAAAATCTATTTAATATTCAACATTATATCTTTTGGAGACCCCCTTTATTCACCCTCGACTAGTGATACCTTGATATATGGTCCAACATGTAAAATAATTGATCCCTATAAATATTATTAAATAATTCATCAATCATAATAAGTAACGATTTATTAATCATCGTGATCATATTATGTCCCCTATAATCAATTAATAAATATATTTATCCATCTATATTCTTCTTAATAATGATAACATTTTTTCCTAAAATAGATTCACTATGTCAAATAAAACCCATCTTCAAAATTTCATGTTATTTCTTATCCAATTTCTCTATCTCAAAGATATAAATTCTATAAGGGGTCTTCGATATAGTATTAGGTCTAGGTATGAGTTCAATTGAGAACTATTACATTATTTATAGGAGTGTTCTATGTAATTATTTAGTAGATTCTTTACTATGTTCCTGAATAATGGGTATATTTTATGTCTTTGTAAATATAATTTCTTCATTTTAATCAATAATTATTTCCATAAATAATTATATAAGAGGTGGTAATTAACATCTAATTAGTGGTGAAATATGTCATTTAAAAATAATTATTTGTTTTATGTTCAAGGTAGCTAGAATTTATTTGCTTTTATTATAAATATTGGAATTGTAATTTTTGAGAAAATCCATTCGTAGTATTTTATTAAATTCCATGAATAGATTAATCAATAGTTTTGTGATCAAATTACACTAACCATTGTTATCAGGGGAAACTCTATATACCGTGAATATTTCACTATATCCCATAAAATCATAAAATGATATTTAGAATTTTGGTAGTTTATGTTTTAACTTTATGTTCTTTTATGTTTTGAATGAAAAAAATAAATTTATAGAACTAGAACCAGATAGTGTGGTTTCTATTTTTGAGAATACAATTACAAGATCTACTACCAGATTATTTGAGCCTTAATTTTAGCTATCGGGTTAATAATTACAATAAAAATTCACTAGTACTCTATTAGGGTTGATATAAGTCTACCTATATATACTTATAATTTGGACATTGATTGAAAAAGTGTCAATGCTCTGCAAAATTGATGTATTGGGTTTCAAGCATTGCATGAACCATCTAACATTTTCCAATTTCATTTAGATGTTGAGTCTTTAAATCATTTTAAATTTTTGGAGCTATATAAATAAACTTTACAAACATGTAACTCTTCATTTCCTTATAGTAAATTCACTAAATGATTATTCCCACGCTTATTACAATGGGTGGTTGTATTTTCTTTTATTACCTTTTATGATCATAATATATTCCCAATATTTTCAACATATTTATCCTCTTACCGTTTAGTCCTGGAAACCACTGTGTATCTCCAAAAACTACATCAATTTTACTATCACACCATACTATGTCTTCATAGCTCCCAAAATCTCATATTTCAAGCTCGTTCTTTACAGGAGTTCATAATAAACCTGTTTATCAAAAAATAATTTCATCAAAATCGATGACAAAAAATGAAAAAAATCACCCATGTAATGTAGTTTTAATGTCATAACTTCCCAAAAATTCATTCTCATTTTTCATCCAATCACAAAAATCCAATTCAATTATTCTTTGATTTGTTGAAGTAAAATACTTGTTTAAATATAATTTTTTTAGCACTTACAACCCCAATGGTCAGACATCATCATCTGGAATTAAGTTTCAAATTAATTTCAAGAAATTATATACTTACACATCTATAAAGTATACTACTAAAAAGTCATTCTCATAAATTTTACAATGGCTAAAATAAAATATATTTTATATAGTTTTGATATATTATTCTTAGATAAAAGGATTATATATTCTTGTAACACTAGGTGGTTGTTGATGCATGGGGGATTCAACTACAACTAATTATTTCTTCGATAGTGACATTGGTTGCTCATTGTGACTTTTTTGGTAATTCATAATCCAAAATAACTAATTTAGAATCCTCATGAATTTTTCAACCATGAATTCCCTCATATTTGGGAGGCCATCATCTGATTTTCCATTTCATATGTTAGTTACATGGGCCCTTTTATTTAATTACATGTTTCTAAAAAAAGAAAACATATATTAAAAAATTTATACCATTGGAAATATTTTGAATATATTTCCAAATGGGGGATATATACAAAATTTAGTAATGAAATTATTATATAAACTATACATCCCTCATAATAATTTGAAATGAGGATACAATCAACCAATTCATATACACCATGAGTGTCATACAATGTGTATAATAAGGCCTACTAGTTTTGTATTTAGTTAAGATCAAGTTAATACCAAATCATTCACTTTTAATGAAATTACCCATAGGTTTATCTATACCAGTGTGTGCATCCAATTATTTTCATCTTGATTTAAGAAAACCAAACACTATATATTCTACTAATAATTGTGATGTTTTAAATATTTGTACTTACCCTGGGGATTTTATAAATGTTTTCTAGTATTAATTTCAATAAATAACTGAACTATGATTTGATAAGAACTGTTATGACCCATATTTCTATATGTTAAGTACATTTATCTATATTAACAATATTAAAATTTTATAATTCTCTATAAAGTGATAATTATTGTTCAATATTAGGTTACCTGATTATATATGATTTCATAGGGATATAATTCAAAAGAAATGTTTGATTGTAAAGTTGTTTAAAATGTTATATTAATGAAATGATATAGAAGTGATCATCATATAAAAAATTAGGCATAAAATAGGATAATAGTCAAGTAAAAAAGTGATATAACTTGGAAATATTTCTAAAATATAAAAAATGAGACACTTGAATGCATGTGACTAAGGATCATCACCAAGGTTTCATAAAAAATATTACTATGTTTATTCATTGTGGTATTATGAAACATTACTACAATGTTATACCAAATAATCATAAAAATTTATCCTCTAGAGATTAATTATTCACCAAATTCATTAGAGTGCTATTAGGGAACACCCTTAATATCTATAAATTTTTGAGTGTTTCATAGATAACTTATTATAAGAATTCATTTAATCATTTTAGTCCATGATTATGGAATATGGGTTTCATACATATAGTCCCCAATCAATGATGTAAATTTATATCTTTTTGAATAGTGTTGAATTAAATTAATATTTCATATTAAAAATATAAATGCATGACATAGAAAATCAATGAATTATTTCAGCATCATAATAGGTATGATTAATAGTTTATAGAATGGGTTTAATGAGAGAAAAAGTTTTTATCACATTAATAAGTTATTAATTGGGTAGTAAATGAATGATTATAAACCATTAAATATATCATCACTTGAAAATCGGAACTCTTTTCATAATGGAAATACTTGAATAACAAGGTCTCATCCCCTCCTCATGGAAATTTTTTGGGGTCATTGACAAAATATATGCCCGTACCCCCCAGTGGCTATCATCCCTATTGCTCTCCCCCACACCCTCCCCATCGGAGGAGGAATCCATGAATAGAATGGGGTGATGATGTAATGCCTGGGAAGGGAAAATACATAATGCATCTCACAATCCAATTACTTGTGGTTTTGGTGGCGTTAATTACGTTTCATGTTACGACTGTCCCGTATACGAATATGTAATGTGTTTTTCTTGTGCCTGTGGTTTATGGAATGGAATATCCATCTTGTGTGTCTGTTTATTTTCTTTTCTTTTTTGTTGTTTTAAATTTCCATCCTATGCAAGAAATCAATCCACCAAACACATGACTTGACATGTTTTAACTTCCAAAAAATTGCGGTCAATGGTTGGGTTTTAATTTTAAAATTTGAACTCTGTAATGGGTGTTTTGTGAAGTTGTGTCAGGATGCTGGAGGAATTGTTATGTAGGTTCCCACATACCCTCAAAGTGGATTTTTAATAAAATAAAAAAATGTATTCTGGTGGGGAAGTACTTGAATAAGATGAGAGAGTAAGAGAATCCATTACCTTGTGATATTACTTCTCAAATATTTATAGTAAATCCCTACAAACATAGAAACTCCACTAATAGACTACAAAGAGAGATAATGTGAGGAATATGATGCTCATTGGCATTATATTTAAATTTAATTGAAGAATGGGTGGGTATTTATAGTAAATGTGTGATTGGGGGGGATGGTATTTGTATATAAATTGTAAAACATAATTTATGGACATGTATGTTATAAAACATATAAAACTGTTTGAATTCATATTGTTTTATAAATACAAGGAATGGTTTTGAATATTTAAATGTTTAATAACTAAAATTCATAAAATAATATTATTTTATTGGTGGTTGAGATTATTATTCATATGAATTTGTTTTTAAAATCATAAAACATACTTTTGGTTGTGGAATAGTTATTACAGGTTTAGAACAAAAATTTAATTTCTTTATAAATCAATATATTAATGAGAAAAGTAATTTTTGATTGATAGTTCCTTTATATTTTTAATTAAATCATTATGAATTCATTATTATGTCATAATAATTACCATATATATAGAAACACACACACACATGCCGTATTTTAATTTGTATCAAAATGATAGAATTTATCAGCAAAATATAAAAATATAACTAGCGATTCAATTTGATGTTTTGATTTAAAAAACAACCACCTAACCCAAATAACATCATTAATATGAGATGTTTAATTATTTCAAAATAGAGTAATTATTTATTTATAAATATAAATTGTAAAACAAGATCATATTTCTAAACCTTATAAAGACAACATATGATTGAATAAACTTATTATATTGTTTTTATAAAAATAAATATTGTTTTTTGTGATGTTTTTATGAATAAAATTATTTTCTATTTCTAAATTTTTTAAAAATCTATATTTTTTTTGGAAAATATTACATATATAATTTCCAAAAATATAATTATGGTTTATTTTAATTTAAATATATTTTATCATATTCAGCCTCCAATAATGTTTTAATTGTCATTTATATAAGGGTGGTATAGTAAAACTAATGGATCATGGTAAACAACATTTTATTTCTATAATTTTTTAGACTTTAATACAACTTAATTTATTGTTCTATATCCTCTTATCACTCTAGATAAATCCCCAAGGGTATGATGTGTGATGTCCCCACATTCATGGGAGTGGTCAACTACCATTGATATGGTGGGGATATCCACTGACTTAAACTTATATGACGGCTGATTCCCCTCAGTCCTCACATCTTGATGATCTGTCAAGCCTTGGTTCAGGTAGGACCCCAAAGATGAGATCTCCCTCCCAAACTATGCTAAATGGGATAAATAATTAATGATCCTACTATATTCAGTCATAGATTCTCTATTCTTCATCAGTTATATTTCCTCATTACCCTTAATATTCAATAATTCCATTAATCAGTATATTACTAATAAATTACCAATGATTACAATAAAAAAAGGTGAAAATGTTAAAAAATCATAATTCAAAAAATATCATAATAACTATTGATTATAATCATTCATGTTGTGAATTTAATGACATGGTTAATTCCAAATAGTCAAAATTCCATTTAAAGTCAATAAAAGCTTCTTCATTGTCATAATTTATCATTCCCAAATTCTATTACTAAGGTTCTACACATACCATGACAATGTATATCATATTATTAAAACATATTTTTCTATTAACTATTTTTTTAGATGGAGTGAAATTCAAGAGAGTATTCAGGTGCATGGATTTTACCATTTTGAATAAACCATTGATTAGTCCTTTCTCCTAGAGCTATTATTTCTTGTTATAAATAATAATATTTCGTTATTTGAAGTGAAATTTTATATTAGTAATATTTGTTACATTTATAAAACATAAAAATATAGTCATTATGAAACTTGTGTTATTTTATACATAATTGAAGAACATTTTATGTTGTTACACAATGGGAATACATTCATAAGGTTAGTGCATGATATGGTATGGTTAATGATTGTAATTGTTTGGAAGGTACATGAATTTGTGTGGTTGATATGAGTTACCATATTGTCAAAACATGACCTCATCAGGTTGGTATAAAAACATTTTAGGCCAATTCAGTCCCTATTAATGATGATGAGAGATTATTATAAGGATGAGACATTTCTTATAAAGATGATTGAGGGAATATTATGTTTAAAAAATGAGTGTTTAAGATGAAATTATTAGAGAATAAACCTGCAACTTTTCAGTGACCCAAATGGTGGATTGATTCTATCTATATTAGGTGATTCATATTATAATCATCAATGAAAGTATATCATGATTCTTTGGATAAAATCCATGAATATAGATGAAATTCAAAAGACTCATTTTCATTAAAATTTTATTCAACAACATTTCATTGAAAATAAAAAGAAAACGTGGTGTGTAAAAAAATAATTCATGTGACTTAATGAGATAGGTGAGATTCAATTTTTAAGGAATGATATTTTATGGACTAAAAATTGTTTGTATTTCTAATCATGGAAAATGGTTAAGGTGACATAGATAGTGTTGAAGTAATAAGTTGATAATTTTTTAATACAAGTTATATAATTAAATTTTTTTTGTTTCTTTGCTCTAATTTTATAAAATCCTGGGTATTTTCAACAAACAACATCACAATATAAATCTATAAGATGAAAATTTTCTTATAGAAATTATAGGTATGACCCTTAGGATATATTGGGTCTACAATAGAGTCTTCCTATATCCTTCTTTGTTTCTAAAATGTTAATATGATAGAACCCACCATAGAGGTCTCATGAGAATTAAAAATTTTGATGAGTCTCTTAATCCAATCAACCCACTAATCCGATTTCTATATCATGTTTTGATCAAAAAATATGGGTGGATTCTAATTTGTAAATTATGAACCTTTTTCCACTGCAAATCTAAAATTCCTAGTATTTCTGGACACAATTTATAAATTGGGAGGATTATAGCTTCTAAAAAAGAAGGTTCCACTGGAGTATTTTCATATATAGAATACATCATAGATTCATCTCTTAGATTTAGAAGAGGTATTAATGGATAATTCGTTATTAAAAGAGAATAACACCACCTATAAAGAGAAACATCACAAGGCATTGGACCAAAATAAGGTATCCATATCAATGAATTTAAAATAAAATAATTTAAAGTAGTTACTCATTTTTTGAATAAAGGATTGAATAAAGGATAAAAAACTTTAATTTAGACAAAAATCATATCTGGTTCATTTAAATGACCTCCAACACCGAACTGTAGGGTTGAAAAAAAATATGACCACCTATTGTTACTCGGATCTAGACAGAAATGTTAAAATTATAGGCACTATCTCATACATAATATTTGAATTTCTATGATCATAACAACGATCTTCAGAAGACACGATTCCAAACCTTGACAGTGTCATAGCACATTAGGTAGGGTAATGGATATAATTTCAATTCGTAACGAACAACATGGTCTAACTAGATGAGTCTCACAAGATGTTCTACCACATGGTGAATTTTGAACAATAGAAAGAAACCTGTCCCATTTAAAACCACAATAAGGAAAATTAACATAGTATAAAAAATAAAAAAATGAACATATCATTGACTCATAAAAAAAACCATGTAAAACTAGATATGATTGAAATGTAATAATAGATAATACCAATAAGTCTTCATGTTACCAATTGGAACCGCCATAACATCCTAACACGAAGAAGAATTAAATAAGAGAAGCCAACATAAAATAAAATTTCATTCCCTTTACTAGAGTCCTGGAAGAAAAATATACCACCATCCAAACAAAAAATTTTGATCTTATCTCAAAATATTTGATGATACCACCAATGAATATATACAAGTTCTAATACCGCGAATCCATCACCTCTCGATTTAAAAACAATGTTGTTTACAATGTAATTTCAAAATAGTGAACCATTTAAAAAAATTCAATCAGTTATTATAAAGCATACCATATTAAAAAATCCACGAATATTTGAAGTATAATATATAGTTTATAATGATGGGAAACGCCAACCAGGGTTACAACATAAGATAATAATGTGTGAAAATTACTATGATATGCCATAATTTGATAAAATAATATTATATGAAAAAGCACACCATTTGGGCTCTAACCTAAGAGAATACATGGATGATATAAAAGAAAATCCCCAATTCAAGACTAAGGTATATCCATCCAATATAACCCCTAGTGGAATTAAAAACACATAAGTGACATTAAACCTCTTATGGAATTAGATAAACAATTTCTGACAAGTCTATTACCAATGCACCCATGGTTAAAAAATGATCTAAGTTTGTCAAAATAAATTCTAAAACCAAGATCATATATAATAAAATTTCAACATAAAATCATTCTTCTTCCTAGTTTGAATACCCATTTCAAAACTAAAACCACAATCTACATAATTTAATCAAATATTTTGTGTACTCAAATCCATTTTTAATAATGAATCCCTTAGAAAACATGTATCTCTTATAATAATTATATTCCAATATCATATCATGCATTTTCACTGAACAAACTAACATAATTGGAATGAATATATAAAAATTCATTAAATAGAAGCATTCATAGAGATACCTACCCCGAGAACAGGGGAAACCAAGTTTCCCTTGACAATTGATTTTGGAGAATATAATATCATCCTCTAAAAGATAACAGATGAGGTAAAAATGAAAAGGACTGATATATAAAAATGATCACATTCCCATCAACAAAAACCAAAAACATTACTGTTATGACCACTAGAAATTAATAAGTATAAAAAATACATAATAGGGATAAGTGATTCAAGTTCCACAGAGATAAAATATAGAATAGAGCAATCTGAAAGGATAGAGATCAACCATAATCACCCATTGTATTTGAGAGGAATGTATTTATATCGAATTGAAATTTTTTAGTTGTGAAAAATAATAATAAAAATTGGACTCAAAAAAATTATGTTGTCAATCCATTTCATGGTTTTAATTAAATGAAATTAAAATCTTACAAATATTTAATCTTCTCATGTTTAAATATTCCCCATTAACTCATTATTTAGTTGATGATATTTCAAAACATATAATCATCCATGTTCTAGACCAAAGTCACAACATATGTCCAGTAATATATTCAAATTGTGTAACTAGTTCATGATGTGAATGTGTCTTGAATGTAGTTTCTTATCTAGATTCTATAAAAAAATCCATAATGAAATTTAAATATCAGTTAATGAAAAGAGAACTTTCAAAATCATTTCACACACTTATAACCATACTGCATTTATTAAAAAAATATACATCCCCAAACTATAGTTCAAAAATGGGTAAATATAGACCTCAAATTATATAATGGAATGTTTTAATTAGCCATATCATAGAGTATTTCTATCCCTAGAGTGTTCGGAAGGCCTTCAACTAAAAAAATTGAAGGCCACTTATACCTCAGAATAAATTCCCACTCCCACATCTTTTGTCTTTGTCATCCATGAATCGATAGTACATTGACCATGGAAATTGTATTTCCAAACAATACCTTCCCCCAGTGATCTAAAATCGTAACTGGTTATCATCCACAATGGTTTCATTCTCAAGTTAAACATTCTCCAATTCAATCACAAGGGAAGGATATGATTGATACCACATCATCTGGGAAACATGAAACATTTCATGGATGTATGTAAATTGAAATTGAAAGTCAATCTGATACACCACCATTCCCGAACACTGAACAATGTTAAAGGGGGCAACAAACCTCGAATCCAACATACACATTAAATCCAAATGACTATTTCCCAAAAAATGAGAATGTTTGATAAAAACCCAATCTCAAACATCAATCTCTTGGGTATGATGATGATTTTTTTCAGAAAATTAATTTATTAATATGTTTTGTGATAAATCTATTTTTGAATAAGTTAACATTTTTTATCAGTTCCAAAATAATATTGATCCCAATGAATATACATTATCCCGAATCGTCCTATCACTAGGGATATATATAGGTCCTCCCATAAAATGACGGAAAAGGGAAATCCTATTTACTTATTGATAGATATTTTTATGGGCAACATGAGTAGAGAAAAATTAATTTCCCAATAACTACCAAAATTAAGAACATATAAAAAGAGAATATCCTCAATAACCAGGATAATTACTTCTGTGTATCCAGCCATATGAATATTATATGTCATGATCAATTTAAAATAGGAATCCATAACCTATTCCAATCCTTTCCATAACTAGGATGTGATCCATGTGTCCCAATAAGATACAATAATAGTGTGATACCCATGAATATTAAAAAAATCTCAGACATACAGGGCCCTGAGAAATTCTACTTTCATCATCACGTGGATCTAGAGGAAATACACAAATTTAAGGACTCATTAAATGATCACCCAAATTTAAACATTATATGTAGGATAATATTTTAAAATAATATCCATGTCCATGTAAATATCATCACACTACCATATTGGAATGTGTATGGATTGTAAAAAATGGAATGTTATTTAGTGATCCACCTTAATTCTCCGATATGTAAGTTTCTATGATACAAAATTCATAATTGACCATATCATCCCCTACCACAGATAAAAAATTCTCATGATATGATTCACATTTATAGTCTCATGGATCATGGAAGAAAAAAGAACTATTTCTAATATCAATCATCTTCTACATTTGAAAAAATGGAACAAACATCCTACTACAGAATCAAGGTGTGCTACTAGGTGACCAAGAAAGCCCAACCAAGCTCTCACCACTATTTAGGATTTTACTAAATACTTTTAATTGTTTTTTAGGTAATTTATTGAGTTTAAAACTCTCATTGAACACTGATTCATGCCTGATCAAATCCAAGAACACCATTACACTATCTCATTCCACCTTAAGAATATCCATGTAAAAAACTCTTGAGGGATATCTCTTCCAATAATTTCTTCAAAGAATGTTTCAATAATTTCATTAACAACTCATCAGATAAAACATTATATTTACAAGGAGAATAAGAAATATAAAATTTAATTTTCTAAAGATACTCAACTTGACATATCAGTCACATGTTTAGATCCCACTGCATGAAGATTTACATAATACATTTATGATTAGAATATACTATAAACTGCTTCCCAAAAAGGTAGCGTCTCCATGTTTTGAGTGTATGAATAAAAACTAATAAATCAAAATCAAGGATTTTTATAGTTTCAAATATAGACACGTGTCCCTTCAAAACCAGAACTATATACGGATATTCAGGATGATTCATGTAGCACATCTATCTCTCTTCATCCAGGATGCAGTAAGATGTATACAAAATTTGAAGCCAAACATATGATGGGATAAAATTGAGAGTGAAATTATAGATTTTTTTCTCTATACAATTTATTACAAATAGACAATTTATAATTAAAAATTACAATGGTATAATGAAAAAATTTCACATAATATTATCGAAATGGGAAACAATTACCCTGGATTTTGTCATTGGACTCCCCCTTAACCCTAATAGAAATAATTCAATCATTTTAATAGATGATTTCCTTATTATGTTGAGGAATTTAATTACTATTAAGGATGATTTATTAGGTGACCAACATTCCATGATATACATGAGGGATGTGGTGAGACGTCATATAGTTCCACCCTCTACTATTTCTGATCAATATTAAAGGAATACCTCCAAGTTTTGGAAAATCCATTAACAATAATTTGATATAGATCTGAGCACCAACAACATTTTTAACCCTTAGAAGAATGTTCAATACAAACAGACCATTCAGACTCTGGAAGATATGATCAGATCATGTTCAATGGATTTACAATGATGTTAGGACAAACACCTTCCTATAATGGAGTTGTCATATAATAATAATTTCAATTATAGTATTAAAATGACTCCTTTTGAGGCTATGTATGGGAAGATGTAATTTACATGGAAATAATAGGATGATGTTTGAGAGTAAAAGTTGATGAGACATAATCATATCCAAGAGATGATGGTAGAGGTTCAAACTATTCAATTTCAAATGAAATATATACATTTTTGATAGAAAATATAGACTGAAAATCATTGATGAGACATAGAGATTATGATCATGTTTAAGTGTACATTATGTAACATCCCATGTAAGTAGATAATATATTTTCTTATATATGTCTATTCATGAATTAGATAGTGTTTTAAATTCTTCAAATGAGAATAAATCCATTCTTAAGCATATAGTACTCTAATATTTTAAAAAAGATTGATTTACCGCCTTTTGATGGTGAACCATTTTTAATTATATCTTTTGACAATTTAATAATCTCAATTTTTCAAAGTAAACTTATTCTTTATTATTGGGACATTGAAATATACATTTGATAAATCTTTGGTATTTTTGTAACAATGTTCATTTTTAATGAATAGTGAAAAATACTGAATTTTACTTCAAAACTGCTTTTTTCATGTAATTTAGTTATAAGGGTGGATTATTTTTTTAATTGGTTTTAAAGTTTAAATATAATATATTTTTACCATTTAATACAATTTTTGACATTGGGATTAATTTCAATTTGAAATTGGACATAAAAAATTTTCAAACTTTTGATATAAATTGTTTCTAAAAAC
Source organism: Viscum album (assembly GCA_963277665.1). Classification (NCBI taxonomy): domain Eukaryota; kingdom Viridiplantae; phylum Streptophyta; class Magnoliopsida; order Santalales; family Viscaceae; genus Viscum; species Viscum album. The sequence continues at coordinate 1,264,815,739 of OY728157.1, read as the reverse complement.
GCTCTATTTATTTCGAGCACGTGAAATATTTTTAATAACTATTTAAATTTCTGTGTTTGGAATTTGGTAAAATGGATTCCACATTTGGAATCATAAGGTCCAAATTATGTAATTAAGACTCTTTTGTTTTTGGACATTATGAATAGTAATGAAGGTAATTATCTTTAATTATCGTGATTAATTAGTAATCTGGTACTTAAGGATAATAAAATAATATCACAATAATAAAAAATTACCCCAACACATGTCCTAATGCTACTAGTTGTGTCATGGACGACCATGGGTTTCCTGGTGACAATCTTTGGGACCCCATGGAATCACATTTGTGTGATAGTGATTTTTTATCAATTTATTTTTAAAGAGCGTTAAATATGACAAAGTATGTAACACCTAAGTAAAAAAAAATTAATTTTGTCTAAATAAATTATCTCTTGGCCTTTAAATAGTAATTGGAGTGATAAAACAATTTCCTACATCATAGTATTTTTTTTATAATTTTATGATATTAAATAAATTATATTTTGTATGACCCCATAAAGATGCATCGATTACCTCATTAAAAACGATTTAAATAAAATGAAAAGATAATGTAAAATATATGGCATACACTTGTCAAAAACCTATTGGATGAGTATATTTATAACCCTTATCACCTTATCCTTGAAATATATCAATGTTGGTACATCAAAATTCGAAACTAATTTTAAAATAAAGTAACATTTATTGTCATTTCAAGAGTGCCCCTCCTCCCTCTTATAAAACGCCCCCACCTCTACCTCCTTACCCACACCTCTCAAGCCATTGGCTCGGCCACACTCTGCTCATTTTATATCTCCATATCCCTCTATTAATCCTATAATCCTTAACCTAGGAAGAAAGCTATTCAAGAAACCCTTTTGTATCAAACCAAGAGGAGTTACCTGATTTAAAGGTAATGTCTTCACTTGTGTTCTTTTGTTTTATTTTGCTTCTCTAACCCCCTGGACTCTTTTTATTCCATTTATTTTGTAACAACACCATTATCTTAAACATACTAGGATTTTTTATGAAATATATTCGAGATAAACTTACACACACCATCTTCTAATGGTTAATGAACATACTGTTTACCCATATATATTATGTTTTTGTTTCCCTTATGCTTCTTTATTTCTCATTTATGGCATAACTTAATGGTTTCCATTATGGGTAAACGCGATATCTTCATTTTAGGAAGTACAGACTACCGCCCCTCAACGTGATTTGGTTTGTTAATTCCATATGTGGGACATATAAAGGATGGAGTTAATGATATTATATATGATATTATACTGTAATTATAATATAGCTTAAAATCATTATGAAGTCATTCCATTAAATATGAAATTGAAATGAATGTAGCATTCATGCGTACGTACGACTTACCGTCTCCATGAACGGTGCATTTCATTACTTACCTCTAAATGTTATGTAATATTATAAATGCATGTATATACTGGATATATATGATATATATGATATCTAAATCATTAATATAGTTCTGGATATAATGGATATTTTACCCCATGAACAACATGTAATAATAAGAAGTCCATTTTTACTCAAGTACTATTGATCGACAAAATGACCGTTATTAACTTAAATAATTACATAGTGTTCATAAAAAAGTAATAAGTTATATAAATGGAATAAATACCTTGAAAAAGGTTCTTAATCAAGTATAAATTAACTCAAGTTTGTTATTCAGGAGATTAATGAGTGATCGAGTCAAGTCGGACACGAGGTAAGGGTCTTCGTCTCAATCTCCTTTCGTTGAGGCATGTTTTGTTTTATATAGAACCTTCTTTTATAAGGTGTATAAACCCCTCTGACTTTAATGTTTATTAAAAATGAATCTTTTTTATACAAATCATTTTAAAAAACAACAAAAGGGAATGTTTTTTTCGTACGTATGCAGCAACAATGACTTCTCCGCCGCCGTGACCATTATTTGAGTTTCATCTTCCTATAGAAGCCATAACATTTTTTAACTGAAAAATAAATACCATGATTTACTTTTATTTTATTTTGGTATTGAAAATGTTTTTGATAATTTTTTTATTATATCAATGTGTTATTTATATCTTGTGATTGAAATTTGGAAATGTTATGTTTCCTTTATGCATGTTTTATGTGATACGATTATGTTATGGTTCTTGGGCATTTTTTATGAAGATGGGTGGTACCTTGATAAACGAAGGGTGATTGAGCATAATATAGCTTTCCAATGCATTGGGTAATGTGAAGGAGTTAAACACTTAGGTTTCTCTGAAGAGATTTAGGGAATATACTGTGATGGGTATTCCAAACGTAACCATGAGGGTTACTCCCTACGTAAGAATGCTATGAATGCCTCAAGATACCTTTATGTCTTATGTTTTCTAAGAGTTATTTATAAATATTATGATTTGATGAGGTATGATAATGTGCTTATGTTTTATGAGTAAAGTATGATTTCATCAATTCTTATGTATACATGGACTAATGTTTTCATTCTGTACTTTTATATCCCTAACTGATATTTTTATGCTCATCCCATGTTTTTGAAATGTTTTTCACAGGTCAAGGGAAAAGTACATGATGTGATGATAGTGTCGAGGAAGTGTCAAGAAAGAATCAATGTTTTATTTTAAATATTCCTTCTTTGATGAGAAAAATTAATACTTTCTTTTTTGTAAGCACCTAGTTGAAATGTGGAATGAAATGCATGACTTATGATCTAATTCTCTAAAACTCTAAACCTGAAAAGATCATCAATGTGTAATCTAGTAATAACTCATGATTAAGTAATGTTTAAGGCTGGGGCCTTATAGATGGTATCATAGGTCGGTTTTGATAACATTAGTAGTAAGTATTATATTAAATGATTATCCAAAAATATTTTTTTATTGTAAAATTGAAATGATATAGAATTTGAAGATTACCATGTTGCTTCATCTAAGAAATGTTTGTTCAGAACGGTTTTCCACTGAGGAAACAGGGAAGCAGTGTTAAGAAGGCATACAGAGGGGAATGACCGTCCGGATCATCATCCTGAGATGGTCGGAATTGAAACTGAATAGTTTGTTGCAGTAATGGAATAGTTGAATCAAGCGATAAATGGTGGGGGTATCCATGCATGAGATTAGCCTGATCAACCGCAGAGGAACATGTCAGTGGTGGAACATTTCATGAGGTAACATCCCCCGTCATTTAGAGGATCATCTGACCCTATCCTAGCTAAAGGGTGGATTAAAGAACTATATAATATTTTCAATGTCATGGGGTGTTCATATAATCAAATGTTTAGTCTTAAAATTCAGCGTTTGGAGGGGGAAGTAGATCAGTGGTGGTCGATGGTTAAATATATTAGGGATGCTGATGATATTGATTCCCTCGACTGGGATGAATTCAAAGGTATGTGTCTTGAGAAGTATTTTCCTAAGGCTGTTCGACTTAGGATGGAAAAACAATTCTTGGATCTGAGGAAAGAGGAAGAATCAGTTGCTGCATATAAAGAAAGGTACACTCGATTTGCGAGGTATGCTCCAAATTTTATCCAAGACCATGATAGTAAAATCAATCATTTTTATTCATGAATAAAGCCTAAATATCGAAGGGAATTAGATACTCGCGATTTCAAGAGTTATGAAAAGCTTGTTCGATGTGCTGAGAAGGTGGAAAAAGAGTTTTCTGATGATCAAGTGTTATATAACATCCAACAGAAGAAGAGACCGAGGTAGTAGGAGAAAGGGAAGAAATATTCAAAAAGGTCTGATGGTAAGAAAACTATGTTTTCAGTTTGTGATAAATGTGGTAAAATCCATGCTGGGGAATGTCTTATAAATTATGGAAAGTTCTACTGATGTGGTAATATGGGAGATAAGGCTCGTGATTGCACTGAAAAAGATCAGGGTGATGGTAACACCAAATTTTATTTACAGTCAGTGAAATTTTTCAAATGTAATGAGATGGGTCATTATGAAAATAAGGGTTGTATAAAGAAGTCGAGTGATGGGAAGTAGTCAGACTACAAGAAAAAAGGAGTGGTGATATCCTTTTCCACTACTCTAGAAGATGTTGCGCCATCAAATGAACTGGTATCATGTACATAGTTTGTTTTATCAGATTATGCTAATGTGTTGTTTTATTCGGGGTCTCCACATTCTTTTATCTCTAAAAAGTTTTCTAGTAAAGTGTGAATTCCATATCAAGAAATGACTCTTGAACTTGTTGTAAAAACACCTGGGGGAAATGTTGAGGCAAAAAAAATTTATAAGAGTCTTCTTATCCTTATCCATGGAAATAACCTACTTACAAACCTTTTTGTTTTACCTCTAGTACAGTTTGATGTTATCCTAGGTATGGATTGGCTCTCTGTTTACCATGCTAAGATTGATTGTAGAGATAAAGAAGTTTATTTTCAGAAATACTTTCAGTTTGTGTAAAAGAATTAACCTTTACTATTGATAACATATCAAGAGGCTGAGAAACTTGTAAAAGATGGTAATGAATGTTTCTTTGCACATATTGTTGAATACAAAGGAACCGTTCAGATTTATGATGTTCTAGTGGTAAATGAGTATCATGATGTTTTTCCTGATGAGTTTCCTGGAATAAAACCAGGTCGAGATGTTGAATTTACGGTTGACATAGTTCCTGATGCTAAGCCAATTTCAAAACCCCCTTATCGAATGAATCAAATTTAATTTTAAGAGTTAAAGGTGCAATTGTAAGATTTATTAGAGAATGGTTTCATTCGACCTAGAACATCACCATGGGGAGCTCATGTCTTATTTATTAAAAATAAAGATGGTTCTATGAGACTTTGCATTGATTATAGAGCCTTGAATAACATCACGGTTAAGAACAAATATCCTTTACCTCATATCGATGATTTTTTATCAGCTCCAGGGAGCTCAGTATTTATCAAAGATTGACCTAAGATTGGGGTACCCTCGGTTGAAGGTAAAGGAAGCAGATATTCTGAAGACTGAGCTTCGTACAAGATATGGCCATTATGAATTTGTATTAATTCCTTTTAGGTTAACCAATGCACCTGCTGTATTCATGGACCTTATGAATAAAATTTTCCATGAGTTCTTGGATATGTTTGTGGTTGTTTTCATTGATGCTATTTTGGTATCTTATAAAATTAAATAGGATCATGAACGTCATTTAAGGGTCATTTTGCAAACCTTAAAAGATAAGAAATTGGATAAGTTTGTAGTTGTTTTCATTGATTCTATTTTAGAATTTTCTAAAAGTAATGAGGAGAATGAAAGTCATTTAAGGGTCATTTTTCAAACCTTAAAAGATAAAGAAATGTATGGGAAATTCAGTAAGTGTGTGTTTTTGTTGCAAAAAATTTCTTTCCTTGGACATATTGTTTCTAAATATGGGATAACTGTTGATCCTGCAAAAATAAAGGTTGTTGAAGAATGGACAAGACCCACAAATGTAACTGGGATTCTTAGTTTTCATGGTTTGTTATGCAATTACTGATGGATTGTTAGAAATTTTCCCCGGTTATCTAGTCCAATGACTAAGCTAACTCGTAAGGGTGTTAAGTTAATCTGGAAAAAATAATGTGATGATTGTTTTCAGGAACTGAAAAGAATATTTGCGAATGCTCTAGTTTTGGCACAACCTTCTAGGAATGGGGAGTTTATTATCTATAGTTAAGCTTCATTGAAAGGACCCGGTTGTGTCCAAATGAAGAATGATCAGGTAATTGCTTATGCATCACGTCAGTTGAAAACATATGAGGTAAATTACCCTACACATGATTTAGAATTAGCTGGTGTTGTTTTCATATTAAAAATTTGGAGGCATCATTTGTATGGCGTAAAGTGTGAAATATATACAAATCACAAAAGATTAAAGTATATATTCACTCAAAAATAATTGAACATGAGATAGAGGAGATGGCTAGAATTAATCAAGGATTATTATTGTACAATTCATTACCATCCAGGAAAAGAAAATAAAGTGGCTGATGCTTTGAGTCGAAAAAGTAATGCCCAATTAACCTTGTTACATTTGGAATGTGACCCTTTGGTTAAGGATTTGATAAACATTGGAATATAAGTAGTTAGTGCAAGATTTTCTTCTGTTTTGTTTCAGGTATCAGTGAAATATTATCTATCAGAGAGAATTAAGCAAGCACAGAAGCAAGACAGTGAGTTGCAGTAAAAGGTAGAGCTGGTTCAGAAGGGTAAGTTTCCTAAATACAACATTGATAATGATTGTGTTTTAATATTTGGTAAGAGATTGTGTGTAACATGTGATTCAAAATTGAAGAGAGAGTTGTTATGTCAAGATCAAAGTTCCCTATTTTTAGTTCATCTAGGCAGTACTAAGATGTATAGAGATCTTCGGGAGTACTGCTGGAGGGATGTAATGAAATGAGATATTTCTGATTTTACTGTAAAGTGTTTGACTTGTCAACAGGTTAAAGTAGAGAAACCATTACCAAAGGGGATGCTTCAAACATTACCAGTGCTAGAGTGGAAATGGGAGAATATATCCAAGGACTTCGTTTTAGGATTTCCGAAGACACCTCGAGTAATAATGTAATCTGGGTTATTATTGATCAATTGACTAAATCTGCTCATTTCCTTGCTATACGAGATACCTTTTCCCTAGATCAACTTTATCATTTTTATCTTAAAGTGATAGTCTGATAACATAGTGTTCCCCTCTACATTGTATCTGATCATGATCCCAGGTTTACTTCTAACTTTTGGAAAGTCCTTCAGAAGTGGTTGGGTACTGAATTAAATTTTAGTACAACATTTCATCCTCAATCAGATGGGAAGTCAGAATGAACAATTCAGATATTATACGATATTCTATGTCCCTTTTCGATGGATTATCAGGGATGTTGGGACCAACAACTTTCTTTGGTTGAGTTTTCAAATAATAACAGTTTTCATTCTAGTATACAGATGGCGCCATTTGAGGCATTATATGAGAAGCAGTGTCGAACTCCAGCATTTTGCGATGAAGTCGGTGAAAGGAAGTTTACGGGACCAGAATTTGTAGAAGTGTTGGCAGAAAAAGTTCATCTGATACAGAAACACATGAGAACAGCTCAGAGGAGGCAGAAAAGTTATGCAGACAACAGGAGGAAGGATCTCTCTTTTGAGGTAGGTGATCATGTCTTCCTCAATGTTTCACCATTGAAAAGTGTGATGCGATTTGATAAGAATGGAAAGATGAGTCCAAAGTTCATTAGACCACATGAAATTCTGGAGAGAGTTGGATCAGTTTCATACCAAGTGGATTTACATCCGAGTTTATCTCACATACACAATGTTTTTCATGTTTCAATGTCAAGGAAGTACATGCCAGATCCATCTCATATTTTGAGTCCATAGGTAGTTCAGTTGGAAGAGAACCTATCTTAGGAGGAACAACCTATCCAGATCCATGACCATAGGGAGCATGTGTTACAGAATAAGTTAATTCATCAATCAAAGGTTTTATAGTAAAACCACATGATTGAAGAGGCAACATGGGAATCTGAAAATGCAATGAGGGATAAATACCCCCACTTATTCAATAAGTAAATAAATTGCGGTGATGCAATTTTCAAAAAGGGGAAGGATGTAACATCCCAAGTAAGTAATGAATAATATATTTTCTTATCTATGTATATTTATGAATTAGATTGTGTTTTGATGTCTTAAAATGATAATAAATCCAATCATAAGCATAGAATACTCTAATATTTTAAAAAATATAATTTTATCACCTTTTGATGGTGAACCATTTTAAATATATATTTTCACAATTTTATAAGCTCTATTTGTAAAAATATTCTTATTATTTAGTAGCGGGACATTGAAATTTACTTTGGATAAATTTTTGGCATTTTTCGAACAATGTTCAATTTTTAATGAATAGTGAAAAATACTGCATTTTACTTCAAAACTGATTTTTCATCTAATTTATTTATATGCATGGATTATCTTTTTAATTGGTTTTAATGTGTAAATAGAATATATTTTTACCATTTAATGCAATGGTGGTGATTGGGATTAATTTAACTTTGAAATTGGACATAAACAATTGACAAACTTTTGATAGAAATTGTTTCTAAAAACCCGCTATTTGTTTTGACAACAGAAATTATTTTTAAATTAATTATTGCAATTTTTTTGTTTGGAATTTGGTAAAATGGATTCCATATTTGGAATCATAAGGTCCAAAATATGTAATTATGACTCCTATTTTTGGACATTATGAATAGTAATGACGGTAATTAACTTTATTTATCGTCATTAATTAGTAAATAGGTTGTTAAGGGTAGTAAAATAATATCATAATAATAAAAAATGACCCCAACATGTGACCTAATGTAACTAGTTGTGTCATGTCTGACCATGGGTTTTCTGGTGCCAAACCTTGGGACCCCATGGAATCACTTTTGTGTGATAGTGACTTTTTATCTTTTTATATTTAAAGAAAGTAAAATATAACAAAGTATGTAACACCAAAGTAAAACAATTTTAGTTTTGTCAAAATAAACAATCTATTGGACTATAAATAATAATTGTAAATCTAAAAATATTTCCTACATTGTAATATTTTTATTATAATTTTTATACATTAAACAAATTAAATTTTGTATGACACCATGATGTTGCATCGATTAACTCATTAAAAAACGATTTAAATAAAATGAAAAGATAATATAAAATATAAGATGTACACTTGTAATAAAACATATTGTATGAGTATATTTAAAACCATTATAACCTTATCCTATAAATATATCAATGCGGGTCCTTTAAAATCTGAAACTCATTTTAAAATAAAGTAACCTTTTTTGACTTTCCAAGAGTGCCCATCCTCCCTCTTATAAAAGGCCCCCACCTCTACCCCCTTACCCACACCTCTCAATACATTGGCTCGGCCAAGCTCTGCTCATTTTATATCTCCAAATCCCTCTCTTCATCTTAGAATCCTTACCTTAAGCATAAATCTCTTCAAGAAACACTTTTGTTTGAAACCAAGAGGAGTTACCCGATTTAAAGGTAATGTATTCACTTGTGTTTTTTTGTATTATTTTGCTTCTCCAACCCCATATACTCTTTTTATTCCCTTATTTTTTAACAAAAAAAGTATCCTAAACATAATTGGATGTTTTTATGAAAAGGATTTAAGCTACACTTACACACACCTCCGTATAATGGTTAATGGACATACTGTTTCTGTGGATGGCGAATTTGTGCCTCACGAAATGATGATTGTTCAATCTTCTTTTAACACCATTCATGGTGGTCATTAAGATGTCACTATATTTATATATGATATATATTATGTTTAGGTTTTCCTTATGATTCTGTATTTTCAATTTATGGCATACCTTTATGGTTTCCCATTATTGGTAAACGCGATATCTTCATTTTAGGAAGTGCGGACTACCGCCCCCTCAGAGTGATTTGATTCGTTAATTCCATATGTGGGACGTATAAAAAGTGTAGTTAGTGATATTATATATTATATTATACTGGAATTATAATATACCTTTATACCATTATGAATTCATTCCATTAAATACAAAATATAAATGAAAGTAGCGTTCATGCGTACGTACGGCTTACCGTCTCCATGAACAATGCATTTAATTTTAATACCTCTAAATGTTATGTAATATTATAAATTCATGTATATACTAGATATACATGATATCTACATCATGAATATAGTTTTGGATATAATTGATATTTTACCCCATGAACAAGATGTAATTATAAGAAGTCCATTTTTGACACAAGTACCAATGATCGACAAAACAACAGTTATTAACATAAATAATTACATAGTGTTCATAAAATGGTAATAAGTAATATAAAAAGAATAAAGACCTGAAAAATGTTCTTTAGAAAGTATAAATTAACTCATGTTTATTATTCATGAGATTAATGAGCGATCGAGTCATGTCGGACCTGAGGTAATGGACACCATCTCAATCTCCTTTCATTGAGGTATATTTTGTTTTATACACAACTTTCATTTATACGGTGTATAAACCCCTTTGACTTTTACTTTTATTCAAAATGAATATTTTTTATACAAATAGTTTTAATAAACAAAAAAAGGGAATGTTTTTGGCGTATGTATGAGGCGACAAAGTCTTCTCTACCGCCATGACCATGATTTGATTTTCAGCTTCTTCTACAAGACATAACTTTTTTTAAATGAAAAATAAATACCCTGTTTTACTTTGATTTTATTTTGGTAGTGAAAATGGTTTTGATAAATGTTTTATTATATCAATGTGTTATTGATATCTTTTTATTGAAATTTGGAAATATTATGTTTCCTTTATGCATGTTTTATGAGATACGATTTTGTTATGGTTCTTGGGCATTGTTTATGATGACAAGTGGTTCCGTGATAAATTATGGGTGGGTGAGCCCGATATAGCTCTCCAATGAATTAGGTAACACGAAGGAGTTAAACGCTAAGGTTTATACGAAGAGATTTAGGGAATATACTGTTATGGGTATTCCAAACGTAACCATGAGGGTCACACCCTACGTAAGAATTTTATGAATGCCTGAAGTTACCTTTATGTCTTATGTTTTCTATGAGTTATTCATAAATATTATGATTTATTGAGGTTTGATAAAGTGATTATGTTTTATGATTAATGTATGATTTAATCAATTCTTATGTATACATGGACTAATGTTTTCATTCCGTAATTTTATATCCCTTACTGATCTTTTTATGCTCATCCCATGTATTTGAAATGTTTTTCACATGTCAACAGAATAGTACATGATGTGATGACAGTGTCGAAGATGTTTCAAGAAAAAATCCATGTTTTATTTTAAATATGTCTCTTTTGATGAGAAAAATGAATATTGTCTTTTATGTAACCACCTAGTTGAAATGGGTAATGAAATGCATGATTTATGATCTAATTCTCTAAAACTCTAAACCTAAAAAGATCCTCAATGTGTAATCTTGTAATATCTCAAGATTATGTAATGTTTAAAGCTAGTCCCTTATACATTCATATATTCATATGGAATAAATTAATGAGGTTTTTAAATAATGTAAAATTTAGTCCTAGATGCATCAGATCCTTTGAGATCATTTTGTTTATCAAAGTAGAGCACTATTGATTGGACTCCCAACCAATCTACCTCAAATGCATAATGTGTTCTATCTTGAGGATGTATGATAAAAAATCTCATTTGTACTAAATTCCATGGTTTTAACGTTGTATAATTTTATTTTATACAATGTGTATCCATTGAATATTTTAGATCATAGGGATAGGGTTCTACAAAATATGAAAACTCATATGGTCAAAGTGTAATTTTGGAACCACAAGTGTGAGGAAGAGATGTGGCAATGGGTATAGATGATGAAATATAAAAATCCTAATATATTTAGTGTCTTAAATGAAAAATTTGAGGGAAAAGTTTTTTAAATGGGAAATAATGTAACTATAAAAATTTTCTAAATGATATCCCCTCTGTTTGAATGAATAAATTAAATATTAAGTAATAATGTTATAGAAAAAACATGCACTAACATGGTTTTTATGGAATGTTTTATAAAATTAGATTTATAAGACCATTATGAATCATAACTGTTGATAATATAGCCACTAATCTATGATAATATGACTAGTATATATAAAGGGTAATGATATATTCATATTGACATTGACCGAACAAGCGATGACCCTGACCAGTAGGATGGTAACCTATGAAGCCCATTTATCAGTGCATTAGTGGGGGATAACATCATTATATGTTTCCCTTGACTAATATTGAGCTGATATTCAACCACTAAATCATGAATAAAACCATTTATGGGCTATTTTTATGCTTTTTATATCACTATTCAACCATGTTCACCGAACTACCTCATGGAAACACCTACATCAAACACCTTACCCTTAGGTAATTTGTTGGTGTAATAATGATTTATGTATCTGGACGGTAATAGTATAAATTTTTATATTTTTATTAAAATAATTATTACATTTACCATTTTTATTATTATTACTTTTTAAATGATTAGATTAATAGTTTTATTAAAATTAGTTTTTCATACGATTAAATAAATATTGTATTTTTGGAAAATGTGTAGTTCTAATCAAGTCACTCTTGAGAATGAATTCAAGATTTTTTTTCTGAAAATGAAATTAAAATATATTATTATTATATATTATTTATTCATAATAAATAATAATATAATTTTATGATGTCAGAATTAAATTTTAATATGTTTTAGAAAACTGTTATTGTCTAAAAATTGTTATTTTTTAATTTATGACAATTTTTGTTTAAAATTTTAAATTCTCATATTTGGAGAAATATTTTGATATGATAAATATTATTTCTGAAATCAGCATGTCAAAATAATCCAATGGTGATTTTGTCATAATTTTCTAGAATAGTAATATTTTTGGTTAAAAATTAATTACAGTAAAATTATATTGTATGTATTATGGAATCAGAATGACCTAAAAGCGATGTAATAAGTTCCTTAAATGTTATTCATGAAATAATATGAATATCTTCTTTAAAATAAATTTTTAGGTCATTTTATTAGTTTAAAAAATCCTCAATGAATCTTTATAATATTTAATATATTTTATGGTTTTAAATTAATTTTTCTTACGAACACAACTCACATCAACATCACAAAGGTTAAAATTTGAATGAGGTAAGTTATTAAAGTAGAAAAATAATGATAGAAACTCTTCATTTCCAGAAACCATCAGAAATAACCATGAGATGGTTTGTAACACCTGAGAATTTTATGAGAAATATTTGGTTTTTATGTTATATAAATCAGCAAAGGAATCTTTCGCTGCATGCAATCGCGGCCTTCCTCGATAGCTTGTGTAGTACGCAATACCGAGTTCCACTAAACAATGATATATTATTATAATATTAAAATCTAGCCGTTATGAATAGTATTAACTGAATTTTAGATTTTACAACATTATTATTCATCATAAAAATTTTCTATAACATGGTAAGAGAACAAAATAATTTTTTTTGGTAAAATAAGTATTTATCAAAAAAATGCAGTTTTGCCGCCTTTTGATGGCACACCCACGTTAAATATAGTTTTTGACACATTTATAAATTCAATTTGACAAAATAAAATTCTTCTTTTGAATCAGGATATAAAAATTTACTTTGGATAAATTTTTGATATTTTTATGATAACTTTCATATTTTGATGAATAGTAAAAATATGCTAATTTTTAATTAAATTTTTTTTTTCATTGAGATAATTTATATGGTTAAATTATAATATTTAATGGTTTTAAAGTATAGATATAATATATTTTTACCATTTAATATAATGTATGTCATTAACATTAATTTCACATTGAATTCATAGGTAAAACCATTTCAATCTTTGGAAATGTTTTCACTTCTAAAACCCATTTTCTTAACAACAGGATTTATTTTAAATTAATTACTGCAACTTATATGTTTTTAATTTTTAAAAATGGATTCCATATTCAGAATTAGTGGGTCCAAATTATGTTATTAGGCCAATTTTTATTTTTGGGCATTATGAATAGTAACTATGGTAAATTTTATTTACCATAGTTAAAGGTAAATCGGGTAATTAAGGGTAAATATAAGATTATAAAATTACCCTAACACCTGTCAAAATCCTATTGGATGACTAAAAGTTGACCCATATCACCTAAGGGTCGGATTAGATTTATTTAATTTGGTTTTTTTCCATGAAAATAATTTAATTATTATTAAAACCAAAGAATGTGACAACATGTCACTTTTTTATATATTATAAGTATATTAATTTTAATGTTGTGATAAAAATAATGAAACTTCAAAAATTAATAGTATCCAGAAAGCTAATACAATTATCTACATCATAGGAATTTATTTAGAATTTTTAGGGATTAAATAATCATCATTAATTATGACACAAAAGTGATGTTGAAATTATTTTATTAATTTAATTATCAAATAAATGGTTTTAAAATATTAAAATAATTATTATATGGACTACTTAATGTGCTCCACTAATTTTCAAGATACATATGACATTTTATTAATATATTAAAGCTTTTAGTTCGAACATATCCTCTGTATATATTTTATTTAAATTCATATAATTGAATGGTGTAAAAATTGACACTATTATTATTTTATAAAAATAACATATCATAAAATTGTTTAAAAATAACAAAAATATTTAAAAATCATAAATTAAAACTTATATGGTAGAAAATGTCATAAACTGTAAAATTATGGAAAATTCACAACACATATGTAATTATTAATGATAATTTAAAATATAGAATATTATTACCAAAAAAAAATTAAATTGATAAATAAGGTTAAATTAAGTTGATAAAGTTTAAAATAAATTCCTAACATGTCTAAATTTTATTATTTGATGAGATTACAACCCTATCTCATCTATTCTTCGTATATGAGTCATTTTGGAAGTTTTTAAGTGGGTTTGGGGTTTAATATAAACTAATATTTCTTTTACTTCCAAAGGTGCCCCTCTCCTCCCTTATAAAAGGGGACATCCTCCCTCTCCTCCTCACACCAATTTGAGCCTTCAAGCACGGAAACAACCTGCTCATTTCACTTCCCCACTTCCCTAGAATCATCCTATCGGTTCTGGTCTTCTTCCAAGACCAACCCTAATGCCCTAAGAGGAGGTTAAGAAGAGGCGCGTCAAAAAGAGGTAATATCCATTACCGATCCTTTCCAACATCATTCATCTTCAGCTTCTTATTCTTTAGTTGTTTAATTATGAAGTAATAAAATAAGTATCACCCATATACTAATATGTTATTATATGTATGAAACAACCATATTTCAACATCTATCCATCCTATGGAAAATGAAATCACCGCGCGTGTGTACTGACGGAATACCGTCTCCATGCCGTGGTGTAATCTATTTTCCCCCACCACCTTACTTGGATGGGTATAATGGTGTAAAAAATTACTATATATCATTATTTTAAAGTGATATTGATTCTGAAATAATATAAATACACTCTAATACAATTCCACGATCATGGGAACGATATCATCGCTCGTGTGTACGTACGGAATACCGTCTCCACGATGTGATGTGATTCGTTCTACATGATCTTCATTGAATAATGATTATATAAATGAATTTAATGAATAGATATGATATATAGTACATTAATACAATTCTTGAAATGATTTATCTATATCCTTTAGAAAAGAATAAGAATTTATTCGACAAAACATGTATAAGAACAAAAAGTTATAAACACCCAAATAACAAGTAGCAATGAAATATTACTACTAAGAGGCTAAGAGTATGACCTTATATGATATAATAACAATACTTATGATTATGGAATAAGTCAATAACATTATTTAAATCATTATACAGGAGGTTCATACACTTATGAGGCAAGTCGGACCTAATGTAAGGGAAATATCACAATCTCATTTTTATCCGAGATTTTTTATACTTTGGTATTTACTGGGGTGTATTTTATCATCCACATCCATGTTTCCTCAATATGTAATATTATTTCCATCCACCTATAATTGTTTAAATCCAATTTTACCCTTCGGTGAGTTTTTATTAAAGGATATTAAAGGAATCTTTTGTCGTTTTTCGTACGAGGTACTTTTTGACTTTTCCGACAAAAGTACGAAGAATGTTTTTGTTAACATATACGAAATTAATCTATTTTTAAAACATTATTTCCAAGAATAATTCTTTAAAAAATTTCAAGTCTATTTTTAATCAACTTCATTTAGTTTAGAATTGTACAACATGTTAAGAAAGGAAAATTGTTTTTGAAGCAGAAAGGATATTTTCCTCAAGAATGGCATTCAAGTGTTTTATCAAAATTATTTTCCATCTAAGATAATAAAGGGTTATGTTTCTATCCCTATTATTACATTGATTTTATTATGTTGTGATGGAATTATATTTTTATGAATTCCTTTATCTTATATGAATTGTTTTATGATGTCACGATGTTTAAGATTCCCATTTTTATTACATAGGTTATGCTATGATGTATGGTTTCTGATTTGGTGGCACACATAAGAATGGTTTCATTATGAGATGGGTGGGACCTATATCTCCCTCCAATTAATTGGGTAAATATTTTATATCTCATGAGATAGACATGGCTAGAACGGCAGGTTAAACCGGTTCAGTGAAACAGGGCTGAAATGAGGAGTGAACTTGGTTCCGAAATGGACTTTTTCCACTAAGATAGTCTTGGAAATGAGTCTTGACTAACAAGAAATGATTTTCTATGATTATATGTGTATGAAACAAAGTTTCATGTTTAATGTTATGATTATTGGGATTAAATTTCACTACTATGATTTATCCCATGTTATGAAATTATGATATCTTTTCAGGTTAAGATTTCCAAATGTTATGTTCTTATGTATATGATGTGATTGATATTTCTTTTGTTTACCCTTACTGAGCATTTGAGCTCACCCTTTTGTATGTTTTATTTCCCCAGGTCAGGAAGAAGGTTATTAAGTAGGATATGCCAAAAATGGACTCTAGATATGATGAAATGAATGGGAGGCAAAGTAGATGCTTTATGAACCAGTTGTTTATGTTTCCCAGTTTCTAAAGACTCTATACCTATACAGTCCTTTCATGGTTTCTTTATATGTTGAAATAACTATGCTTCAATTTTGAAGTATTAACAATGTATGTAAAGTATGGGTCATTATAGTTCGTATCAGAAGAAAGGTATAGTCAACCATTGGAAACAACGATGTGAAAGCCTTAGTAAGAATCCTAAGGATAAGTCTAAGCATAGAACACAATCTTAGTGATTTATAAATGGCCATGAAAAACCTATGATAAGACCTTAAGTGTGATATTTTATTCTTGATTATGTGGTTTTCCTATTATAAGTAGTATTTCTCACACTATTCTTCTTGGTTTTAGTCAATGACTGGAACCCGAAAAAACCGTGTTAATGTGGAATGCGACGGGAAAAGAAAAGATTGTCCCCCTAAGAAACCAAATGTTATGGGAGCCGGAATGAAAAATATTGTATCCATGCTCACACAACTTTCTCAAGCTATGAATCATGCAGGACTTCCAAAAGAGAAAAGGAAGTAGGAACATTATGTTGAATCCTTCATGGGGCTGCGTCCACCTTCTTTCAGTGGGTCTACTGATCCATTAGTTACTGAACAATGGATTAGTACTACAGAAAAGATATTTTCAGTTCTTCAATGTTTTGAACATGATAAGGACATCCTAGTAGTGTATCGTTTGGATGGTGATGCTGATCAATGGTGGAATCTTATTAAGAATACGAGGCAAAGGAATGAAATTGAGTCCATGGAATGGGACGAGTTCAAGAACTTATTTTTCAATAAGTACTTCCCTCGTATTCTCCGAACAAAGACGGAGAAAGAGTTTCTTGAACTGAAGCAAAAGGATGATGAATCTGTTGGTACCTATGAAGAAAATTTTACAAGACTTGCAAGGTATGCTTCTGGTATTATTATCTAACCTGTGAGTAAGATCGATCAATTCTTTAGTGTCTTAAAACCAAGTCTGCAAAGGGCGTTATCCATAAGGGACTTCAATTGCTATGAAGAAATCGTTCGATGTGCTCTCAATGTTGAGATGGAGATTGGAGTAACCCATCAGTCATATGGGTTTGATAAGAAGATGAAAATGGGATTAAAAGGAAAATCTAAAGAGCGCACTGAAATGAAGATGAGCTTTCCCTTATACTAAAAGTGTGGTAAGAAACATGGAGGGAGTTGTCTTAAAGGGACAAGTAAATGGTTTAAATGTGAAAAGGAAGGTCATCGGGCATTTGAATGCCGCAATGATGGGGAAAATATGTCTAATGATGCAAACAAAGGAAGGGACACATAGAATGATCCTACCACACTTCAATGTTTCAAGTGGAAGGAGATGGGGCATTATGCCAATCAATGCCCAAATCCAAGTGTTGATGATGATGGTCGACATCAACAAACTCTTAAGGCTAAAGACAAAGGAAAGTCACATGCAAATTCTATCAGTGATGTGTAGTACGATAACGATGTGGTGAAAGGTACACTTACCATCCAATCTAAAGTAGCAAATGTCTTATTTGATTCTAGATCCACCCACTCCTTTATTTCTGAAGAATTTTCAAAGGATATCACTGTATTACCTCAACAATTAGACATTGAGTTAGCTGTGACAACCTCTAATGGCACAACAGTTGCATCAAAAGTTTATAATTCTTCTCTGATTGAAGTTTGTGGGAAAGTGCTTCCTGCAAATATTGTGATCCGTCCTATAGTGTAATTTTATGTGATTCTTGGCATGGATTGGCTTTCTCTTCATGGATCTCATATCAATTGCCAAATAAGGGAAGTCACATTTCATATTCCAGATCAATCTATGATCGTCTATCGATTCAAGGATGAACATAACCTTCTAGTGGAAATTTCTTCCATTTTATGGGTATTGATTCCACTAAATGAAGGTTATTTATCTCAAATGGGTGGTGAGAAACTCACGATTAAGAATATTCCCATTTTACGGGAGTTTGATGATGTCTTTACGGAGGAATTACCGGGTCTTCCACCAAATTGTGAAGTTGAGTTTTCAATAGAACTCGTACCAGGTGCTTTGCCTATTTCAAAGACACCTTATAGAATGGCCCCAATTGAGTTGCAGGAATTGAAGAAGCAACTCCAAGAGAATATTGATAAGGGGTTCATATTCCCTAGTGCGCCACCTTAGGGAGAACCTGTTCTGTTTTTTAAGAAGAAAGATGGATCAATGAGACTCTTCATTGATTATCGAGAACATAACAAGATCACTATAAAGAAAAAATATCCTCTCCCACTCATTGATGAAATATTTGACCAACTACGAGGATCTCAATACATTTCCAATATTAATCTTCGTTCAGAGTATCACCAATTAAGGGTCAAAATGGAGAATATACCAAAGACGGCTTTCCGTACAAGGTATGGACACTATTAATTTATAGTGATGCCATTTGGTCTTACTAATTCCCCTGCTATCTTCATGGATCTGATGAATAGAGTCTTTAAGGACTATCTTGATCAATTTGTGGTAGTCTTTATAGACGATATTATTTTGTATTCAAAGATCAAGGAAGAACATGAGAATCACTTGAGAATTATATTGAAGACCCTGGGAAAGAAGAAGATTTATGCCAAATTTACCAAGTGTGAATTTTGGCTTCAAAGAGTTTCATTTTTGGGTCACATAATCTCAAAAGAGGGGATATCTGTGGATCCAGCAAAAACAGAGGTTATCGAAAGATGGTCGAGACCAACAACAGTGACTGAGATCCGAAGTTTTCTTGGTTTGGCTGGATATTATCGACGTTTTGTGAATGATTCTTCGTGATTATATAATCCACTCACCAAGTTGACTTGGAAAGGAGTTAAGTTTGTTTGGACAGAGGAATGTGAAGAGAATTTCAAGGAGTTGAAAAGAAGGTTATCCAGTGCACCTGTGCTCACACTGCCATGTAGTGGAGAAAGGTTTGTGATCTACAGTGATGCATCCAAGAAGGGTTTGGGGTGTGTTCTTATGCAAAATGAAATTGTGATAACTTATGCCTCACGACAGTTGAAAATACATGAGAAAAATTACCCAACTCATGATTTGGAGTTAGCTGCGGTAATCTTTGCATTAATGATTTAGAGGCATTACCTTTATGGTGAAAGGTGTTATATTTATACTGATCAAAAAAGTTTAAAGTATATTTTCACACAAAAAGAGATGAATATGTGCCAAAGAAGATGGTTGGAGCTGATTAAGGATTACGACTGCTCAATTCATTACCACCCTGTGAAGGAAAATAAGGTGGAAAATGCATTAAGTCGACAAGACCATGCCAGTTTATCCATGATGAGGATCACAAAAGATCCAATATTTAAGGATTTAAAAAGGAGGGATCTTGGAATTATAATGAAAGGGGAAAAATTGTATCTTTCTCAAATGAATGTTCAACCATATATACATGTGAATATTTAAGAGGTACAGAAAGAAGATGTCGAGTTACAAAAGAAGGTGAGAAATGTTCCTGAATTCATCCTTGATTGTGATGGGATAATAATGTTCAGGAATCGGGTTTGTGTTCCTCCCATCCCCGAATTAAAGAAGGAGCTGCTGGATGAGGCTCATAGTTCTTCATTATCTATTCACCCTGGAAGCACGAAGATGTAAAGGGACCTGAAAGAGTACTTCTGGTGTGATGGCATGAAAAGAGATGTTGTTGAATATGTCTCTCGATGCTTGGTTTGTCAGCAATTTAATGCTGAGAGACATAAGTCTAAGGGGATGTTACAACCATTACCCATACCAGAATGGAAATGGGAAAACATCACTATGGACTTTGTCACAGGACTTCTTAAAACATGCAAAGGTAATAATGCTATCTGGGTCATATTTGACCATCTTACAAAGTCTGCACACTTCATCGCTATTAGAGAGGATTTCTCTCTAGATCAGCTTTCCAGGATATATGTGAATGAAGTGGTAAGATTGCATGGAGTACCACTTTCTATTATATCTAATTGGGATCTGAGGTTTACCTCAAAGTTCTGGTGAAGTCTTCAGCATACTCTGGATACAAAGTTGAGTTTCATCACTGCTTATCATCCTTAAACAAACTGTCAGTCTGAGAGAAAAATTCAAACTCTAGAATATATGATGAGAGATTTATCTATGGATTTCAAAGGTGGTTGGGATCAACACCTACCATTGGTGGAATTTTCTTATAATAACAGCTTTCACACTAGTATTCAGATGGATCCTTATGAAGCTCTCTATGGAAAGAGATGCAGGACTCCAACTTGCTGGGATGAAGTTGGGGAAATAAAGCTATTAGGACCTGATATTGTTGATGAGATGGTAGAAAAGGTCTGATCTATTCAACAACACATATGAGCAGCTCAGAGTTGACAGAAACGTTATGCCGACAAACGAAGAAAAGACCTTGAGTTTGAAGTGGGTGATAAAGTGTTCTTACGAATATCTCCCTGGAAGAGGGTCATGATATTTGGAAAGAAGGAGAAGTTGATCCCTAGATATATCGGTCCTTTCGAAATACTGTATCATGTTGGGAAGGTAGCTTACCGATTGGCGCTTCCACCGAATCTCTCTCAAGTTCACGATGTGTTCCATGTATCTCTCCTGAGAAAGTACATACCTGATCCTTCATATGTAATCAGCTCAGAAGTTGTACGGCTGGAGCAAGATCATTCTTTTGAAGAACAACCGATAGAGATTCTGGATCGTAATGAAAAAGTCCTACAAAACAATACAACTCGCTTGGTGAATGTTTTATGGAGGAACCACCAATTAGAATAAGCTACATGGGAGATTGAGGATATGATGAGGGAGAGGTATCCTCATCTGTTTGTTACAAAGTGATGAATTTTGAGGGAGAAATTCATTTTAAGGGGGGTAGAATGTAACACCTGATACTTTTATGAGAAATATTTTGTTTTTAGGTTATATAAATCATCAAAGGAATCTTTCGCTACACGCAATCGCGACCTTCCTCGATAGCGTGTGTAGTACAAAATATCGAGTTCCACTAAACAATGATATATTATTATAATTTTTTGATATTTTTCTGACAACTTTCATATTTTGATGAATAGTAAAAATACGCTAATTTTTAATTAAAAACATATTTTTCATTGAGATAATTTATATGGTTAAATTATAATATTTAATATTTTTAATGTATATATAGAATATATTTTTACCATTTAATATAATGTATGTCATTAGCAATAATTTCACATTGAATTCATAGGTAAAAACATTTCAATCTTTGGCAATGTTTTAACTTCTAAAACTCGTTTTCTTAACAACGAGACTTATTTTAAAATAATTACTGCAACTTATATGTTTTGAATTTTAAAAAATGTATTTGATATTCAGAATTAGTTGGTCCAAATTATGTTAATAGGTTATTTTTTATTTTTTGGAATTATGAATAGTAACTACGGTAAATGTTATTTACCATAATTAAAGGTAAATCTGGCAATTATTGGTAAATATAAGATTATAAAATTACCCTAACACCTGAACAAATCATATTGTATGACTAAATGTAGACCCATATCACCTAAGGGTCGGATTAGATTCATTTAATAGACTTTTTTCCATGAAAATAATTTAATTATTAATAAAACCAAAGAATGTGACAACATGTCACTTTCTTAAATCTTATAGGTATTATAATTTTAATTTGGTGATAAACTTAATAAAACTTCAAACATTAATAGTATCAAGAAATATAATACAATTATCTACATCATAGGAATTTATTTATAATTTTTAGGGATTAAATAATTATCATTTAATATGACACAATAGTGATGTTGAAATTATTTTATTAATTAAAATATCAAATAAATGGTTTTAAAATATTAAAATAATTATTATATGCACTATTTATTGTGATCCACTAATTTTAGAGATAGATATGACATTTTATTAATCTATTAATGCTTTTAGTTTGAACATATCCTCTGTATATATTTTATTTATATTAAAATAAATGAATAGTGTCAAAATTGACACTATTGTTATTTTATAAAAATAACATATTAAAAAATTGTTTAAAAATCACAAAAATATTTAAAAATTATAGAATAAAATTTATATAGTCTACAATGTCATAAAGTGTAAAATTATGTAAAATTCACAACCCATATGTAATTAGTAATAATAATTTAAAATTTAGAATATTATTACCACAAATAAAATTAAATTGATAAATAAGGATAAATCAAGTTGATACTGTTTAAAATAAATTCCTAACATGTCTAAATTTTATTGGTTGATGATATTACAACCCTATCTCATCTAATCTTCGGATATGAGTCATTTTGGAATTTTTAAGTGGGGTTGGGATTTAATATAAACTAATATTTCTTATATTTCCAAAGGTTCCCCTCTCCTCCCTTATAAAAGGGAACCTCCTACCTCTCCTCCTCACACCAATTTGAGCCTTCATTCTCGGACAAAACCTGCCCATTTCACTTCCCCACTTCGCTAGAATCATCCTAGAGGTTCAGGTCTTATTCAAAGACCAACCCTAGTGCCCTAAGAGGAGTTTAAGAATAGGCGCGTCAAAAAGAGGTAATATCCATTACCGATCCTTTCCAAATTATTTCTTCTTCAACTTCTTCTTCTTTAGATGTTTCATTATGAAGTAATAACATCAGTATCACTCATATAGTGATATTTTATAATAAGTATGAAACAACCCTATTTCAACATCTATCCATCCTATGGAGAACGAAATCACCACGCGTGCGTATGTACGGAATACCGTCTCAACGTCGTGGTGTAATCTATTTTCCCCCAACACCTTACTTGGATGGGTATAATGGTGTAAATAATTACTATATATGATTATTGTAAAGTGATATTGATTCTGAAATAATATAAATACACTCAAATACAATTCCACGATCATGGGAACGATATCATCGCTCACGCGTACGTACGAAATACCGTCTCCACGATGTGATGTGATTCATTGTACATGATCTTCATTGAATAATGATTATATAAATTAATTTAATGAATAAATATGATATATATTACATTAATACCATTATGGAAATGATGTATCTATAACCTAAAGAGAAGAATAAGAATTTATTCGACAAAACATGCATAGGAACAAATAGTTATAAACACCCGAATAACAAGTAGCAATGAAATATTACTACTAAGAAGCTAAGAATATGACCTTATATGATATCATGACAATAATTATGATTCTGGAATAAGTCAATAACATTATTTAAATCAATATATAGGAGGTTCAGACACTTATGAGGCAAATCGGACCTAAGGTAAGGGAAATATCAAAATCTCATTTTTATCCGAGATTGCTTATACTTTTGTATTTACTTGGGTGTATTTTATCATCCACATCCATGTTTCCTCAAAATGTAATATTATTTAAATCCACCTTATAATTTTTTAAATCCAATTTTACCCTTCGGTGAGTTTTTATTAAAGTATATGAAAGGAATCTTTTGTCGTTTTTCATACGAGGTACTTTTGACTTTTCCGACAAAAGTACGAAGAATGTTTTTTTAACTTATACGGCATGAATAGATTTTTAAAACATTATTTCCAAGAAGCTTCCTTTAAAATTTTTCAAGTTTATTTTTAATAAACATCTTTTAGTTTAGAATTGTATGACATGTTAAGAAAGGAAAAGTGTTTTCGAAGCAGAAAGGATATTTTTCCTCAAGAATGGAGTTCAAGTGTTTTATCAAAATTATTTTTCCATCTAAGATAATAAAGTGTTCTGTTTCTATCCCAATTATTACATTGAATTGATTATGTTTTGATGGAGTTATATTTTTATGAATTCCTTTAACTTATATGAGTTTTTTTATGATGTCACGATGTTTAAGATTCTTATTTTTATTACATGGGTTATGCTATGATGTAAGGTTGCGGATTTTGTGAACACATTAGAATGGTATGATTATGAGATGTGTGGGACCTATATATACCTCCAATTCATTGGGTAAATATTTTATATCTCATGAGATAGACATGGCTGGAACGGTATGTTAAACCAGTTCAGTGAAACATGACTGAAACGAGGAGTGAACTCGGTTCAGAAATGAACTTTGTCCACTAAGATAGTCTTGGAAATGAGTCTTGACTAACAAAAATGATTATATATGATTATGTGTGTATGACACAATGTTTCATGTTTTATGATATGATTATCGGGATTACATTTCACTACTATGATTTATCCCATGTTATGAAATTATGATTTCTTTTGTCGGTTAAGATTTCCAAAAGTAATGTTCTTATGTATATGATGTGATTGATATTTCTTTTGTTTAACCTTACTGATTATTTGAGCCCACTCTTTTGTTTGTTTTATTTCGCAAGGTCAGGAAGAAGGTTATTAAGTAGGATATGCCAAAAAGGGACTCTAGATATGATGAAATGAATGGGAGGCAAAGTAGATGCTTTATGAACCAGTGGTTTAGGTTTCCCAGTTTCTAAAGACTCTATACCTCTACGGTCCTTTCATGGTTTTGTTATATGTTGTAATAAGTGTGCTTCAATTTTGAAGTATTAAAAATTTATGTAAATTATGGGTCGTTATATGGTTTGTGGTTTTGATTACATTATCATACAGAGCCCAAAATATAAATATGGAAAATAATACAGAATCTTCCTCCCTTTTTCTGTGTAAACCTACCCAAATGAAAAATAATAATCACTAAAAACTATTAGATAATTAGTACAATATACCATTAAATCTCTAGATCCCTCCAAGGGATCCCCCATTCTATCAATATGTTCCTTCTATGATTTTAAAAGCTCCCTTTAATTGTACGAGATCCTCCCATTCTCCTATTTATTCAGTTATGTTCTTGGTATCTTGTCTTTTAATTCCAATTTATTCATCCTGTATTATATTATTACACATCCCATTCAGTTATTTTTTTATTTCCAAGTTATGATATACAAATTTCACTCTCATTAATTCCACCCCAGGATATCTCATACACCCATATTTTTTTACATCCACTAGTGTTATCCTATTTTCGATCCTATTAAATTATCGTTGATGAAAAGCTTCTTATTTACCTTTCCCAAAATTCAAAATGATGTTTTAATAACCTTTTTTATGATTTTAGTATACAAAAATGGTAGCTTCCAATGTCAACCCAATAATTATTGAGGCCAAGTTAAAATTATGAGAATGAAATTTATTTATGAGGGTAGAATATAACCCTCTATGATTTGGGAATATGAAAACTATGTCTGTTAGTGTACAAGACACACAATACCAAGTTTAAAATGAACCAAAACTGATATAATTTAAATCTGACAACTATATATATATTTTTGTTGGAGACATTTATATTATATAAATAGTTGTAATATATATATATATATATTATGCATTTCAAAAATTCATTTTATTGAAATGAATATAAAATCAATTAAAGGTGAAATAATTGTTGTTAATAAAACTATTTTAGGTGTATAGTATATTATTATTTTAATAGATTAAATTTTATACTATTTATAAATTAGTATAATTTAATAAGAATATTATATATACACAATATAATTAATTTATATTCTTTATGTATGGTTACTAGGAAATAATTCCTATAATGTAATTTTTTACTTCCAAAATACATTTTCTTCAAAAATGGTTTTATTACATTTATTCCATCAATATTTAAATTAATATATGGTACCATTTATATTATGTTTAATAGAGTTAATATCATTGGAATTCTTTTTATTCATGATTTTTATTAGAAGAAATTACTTAAGGGGAATTGTTTTATAGAAAATGACTGTCCATAGTGTTTATATGGTTTAATTTTAAATTAAATTATGATAATTTGGTCAATTGAATTTAATAAAATGTATTCTATATTTTTAATTATTACAATTAATATAATTTAAAAGGTTCAACTAAATATTTAGTCATTATGAATAACAACTATAGTAAATATTTTTCACCGCTCATTGGGTATAAAAGATAAAACTGGTTTAAAACTATTGGGTAAAGGTTTAAAATATCTCCAAACATTTAATTTGTGAAATTTTATGAGTGGGTTTAACCAAATATTTTTTTAGAAGTTAAATATATTATTTGAAATGTTTTTTTTGAATTTGGGAACCCAAGATTGACTTTTATAGTGATTTGATTTATTATATATTAATAAAAAATAGTATTTGGGTATTTATATTTAATGGAATTTTTGTATGAATAAATTCTGTTTTTAATTTATAAAAAACTCCAAAATCATTCCTCTGAATAATATTATACTAAAAATATTAGAAAAAATTAAATTTTTTTATTTCAAGGTAATATGATTTATTTTTTATAAACAATGTATTTTTTAAAAATCATTTTTCACGCATGTAATGATATTATATTAAAAGTAATTTCGTTCAATTATAAAAATTTAACTTTATAAAATCGATTAAAAATATTGAATTAGATTTCATAATTTTGGATAGAATTCTTATTTTATATTTGGACACATAATTATGTTATCATGTTAAACTATTATGTTATTATAGTGGTGGTAAAGATGAGTTTAATGTGATTTAACATGGAGACAAGGTTTAAAATGACTCATTTTGTGGGTTTATTTATACCCTATAACACATTATATTATAATATGGCGTGAGTTGATTCCAATAAATATTATTATATATATAATAATTGCTTAATGGTTTATGTGACTCCAACTGTGTCATTTCCCTCACTTATAAAAGGACCCCAACCATACTCTCCTCTACACACATCAGGAGACATTTGTTCATCCAATACCTACCCATATCACTTAAAAATAACACCCTCTAAACGGAAATTATTATTTTTATAATAAAACTTCTTTTGATGGATTAAGGTATAACGAAAATGGGTGTTTTTCGTAAAAGTGGTCTAACATTTAACCAATTATTTTAGTTTTATTTATTCACATACCTCCTTCAAATACTCTTAAACCATGACTAAAAAATAAGAAATAGTGTATTTGATATTCTAAAATGTTATTATATTTTGGAAAAAATATATACCAATCTCTTATTCCATATAATGGGATATGAAACCCACATTTCGGTGTTTGAGAGACAACCACCTTGCAAACCAATGTGACACATTTTTCATCATGACATCTCAAACCTGGTTATAATGATGAATTAATGAAATAATTTAAATTTAAGGAAAAAATAATCATTTTATGATGTTAATATATCACATATTTTATTATCATTCCATCTAGATAAAAATGATAATGTAATTCGAGCATATGTGTGGATTACCAACTCCACAAATCTATGTGCTTTATTTTTCATCAAAACATATTATGACTGGTATATATAAGTTTATTTGAATATAGAACAGTATATTTATGAGGTAAGAATCATCATATGAATGTAAAATAGTACCCACCTTCTTCCCCTCATGTTTTTATAAAATATGGAAAATGATACCCTTTAGTACATAAGGCCTACCCTCTTCATGATTGTATGATAATTTATCTTTCATAACCATCTCATATAGTTGATTATTAAAGTATAATTATTGTACAAAAATAATTATTTTTATGTTATAATTATTTTGGAAACTATGGAACAAGTATATCTTTGACCATGATCAACACACCGAATTCATTTTTATCATAGGACTCAAACATCCTTAAAACACAAAATGTTGACTAAATGGATTATGTAATTAAATATGTCATTAAAATAAATTTAGTAAATGGTTTTGTGAAAATGGATTAAACCAATATAAGGTCCTTATATGTTTATGTATTTAATATAATTTCATTATAAGGGAGTTTAATTATGTTTATAACAAGTTGAGAGGCAATGTCTGTGATTTCTACATTAAATTCCCTTTCATTGAGACTTTAGCTACTTTCACCACATGTCTCCTATGTTTTAGTTCATAATAAAAACGCATTGAAGTATTTTATTTTTATTAAAAATGCATTTAATGTTTAATTGGTTCTGATGTTACCAATTCAAAATGGACAACTTAACATAAAAACCATCTATTAATGTTTTATTGATTTATTTTATAAATATTTTTCTTCCATGTAAAAATTATTAAAATTATTTTTTGGGGGAATATAAATTGAAAAAAATAAATTATAAAGTAAATTTTATGTCACAATAAACTTTATTTCAATTTTTTTTAAAAACAAATCATTTAACATATTTTATACAGATGGTTTTAACAAATATTTCCCCACATCTATATTTTTTGTTAGATATTTTTTTTTATTTTAAATGTCAAAATTTTAATTCTATATAAAACACCATTCACATTTTTTATATTTTTGTTTTAAACATTAAATTTTAAAATAATATGATAAATCCATAGTTGAAAATTTTATGATTTTGTGTTCATAACTATATTTCTGACTTTGGTAATAGGAATACATTATTTTTTGTGTTTCATTAATATTATTCTCCTTGGAAATCATTTATGAGAATGTAAACATGATACAACTTTCCAAAGCATTGGATAATGGAAATTTGTTTTAGATAATTATATTAGAAGCTGACTGTTAGGTTTTTACATTTGAAAAAGCTACAGTAAGAGTGATATGAGAATTATTTTACAAGTTACCTATATAATATTTCTATGATTTATAATGAGTTTTCATTGAAATATTTTCTTTTCATAAGGTTTCATATTTTTTAAAGTAAAGATCATTCCCTATGAGGGTAAAAATATATAATTTTAAGATAATGTTTTTAATGGATTTTCATATTTAATGATAAACCATAAAATTATGATTTTACATTTATTTATTTATAAAGTGTTATATATGAAACATTGGTAATTAACATTTATTTCATGTGTAAGAAATTTATTATTTAAATAAATTTTTATTATCATAAATTCTATGTGCTTTTTATGATCTCATGGTTTTAAAATGGACTAATGGTTTTCATTTATTCTATATATTCTACTATGATTTATGTTATCATTCCAAATTTTTCAATTTTTTTCATAGTGTTTAAGGATGAGTTGGAACAATGATGATGAATTAATATAGGAAAATAAAATATTGGCACAATGGAAAAAATGATAACTTAATGGAGGGGGTATTATTTTGTAATAGTTTTTCTAATATATAAAACTCTATACTGAAATATTTTAGTTGGTATATAAGTGATCCTATTTTTTTATTTGATTTTGAATGTTATGGATGGGTAAAATTGGATCTTTTTTATTAGTATTAAATATATAAATTCAATGACGATGTATTTTTCTCCTGATAATTGAGTGTGGGTTTAGGGAAATTATATTTATAATAATATAACCCATATGTAGAATCACATATAAATCGTACTATAACAACTATGAAATTTAAAATTTTAGGGAGAAGATATAAATTTTAATCATAGTGTAGATAAAATTGTATTTTGGTATAAATAATAAAAATAAAATCCACTTTAGGGAAAAATTTATCTATCCAAAGTGTAACTGTAAAGGATTCATAGATGTATCTAAAACCACCAAGAACACACAAATAATTGTTTTTATCATTTCTTATCATAATTAGTAAATATATAGTAAAAATAATCAAAAGTTGTACCTTAAAAATATTTTTGTAAATGTTATAAATAATAGATCACATGATTATATGAATTTTATAATTTTTCTAGTGTCCTACATTATTCTATTGAGATATATAAATATGGTAACTTTGAAATTAATATGAGAAGAAATTATCCTTAATATTCTCTATGAATATAGAAGTGTCTATAACTATGATATAGTATTTTTTTAATAAATAGTAACCTTGACATTCATCTTTATATTCTTATAAAAATCCTAGCTTTATAAATGAGATACTTTTGAGTTGTGAAATTATCTGTTTTAAAAAATTAACCAAATATTCTACTTCAAAATCAACAAAATTTATGCACATTGGTGAAAATATAGTAACATCTTAATATATAATAATTACATCCCCTATAAAGCATACATAAAAAATCAGGTCCTATATTTGTTGGAATGTTTCTTTTAATATATAAGATATGTTGTATCATCCTATAAATATGAAATTATAATTTTATATATGTAATTTCAATATTTCTATGGATAAAATATTAAAAAATATATATAATATCATTTATTATTAAAATATTTTGATGTATACTGATTTTTTTAATAGCTTTCCTATACATAAGAATAAATATTACTAAAAATTATGTGCCCTTATTATTGTTAGATATGTTTTATCTATTATCAACCTTGAATTGAGATTATTA
Organism: Viscum album; assembly: GCA_963277665.1. Taxonomy (NCBI): domain Eukaryota; kingdom Viridiplantae; phylum Streptophyta; class Magnoliopsida; order Santalales; family Viscaceae; genus Viscum; species Viscum album. Next base: position 1,264,784,885 of record OY728157.1, on the reverse strand, counting down.
TAATTTGTTTGAGAAGTGATTTTGAGTTCATTATAATTGTATAGAGATGAGAATATAATGCTTCTATGTTTATGTTTGATAAATCCAGAATTATATACTGAATACTAGAAAATTACCAAGTATTATACTTTATAATCCTTTTTTAATATATGTATACAACGTTGGGTTCTTCATGCATACATTTGATTAATGATATGTCTTTACCGCATAATACACATAACAATGGAAATAGTGTATGACATTTCAGTAGTGTTAACACAATATTTTCATATATGTATTATATTTTAGAATCCAACAATATATTTGAATATCATCATATGGTATCTATTTTAATATAAATTCACACTTTTTAGAATGTATGAAAATAAAGGATATTATTTTTTATGATTAATTTCCAACTGATTAATTATTATATATCACTGACTTATTCTAGAGGAGCTATTCAAACTAATATTCACGAAATAATGAATAAACATAAATTTTGATGGATCTTGCCCAAAATTAGTGCAGTGTTAAAATTTGAAAATTTGAAATTATTATTTACAATAGTTTATCCTATTTTTTGTGGATTCCTTGATCAATATATCTAGTGCATCCAACAAATAACAAGTTTCTGGAATATATTTATAAAAAATTACTTTTTAATTGTGAGATTATAAAATGATTAAATGAAGAATATATTCTATGTTTGATAATTTTTAGAGAGACCCATGTAATCAATTGTATCAAATAGATAGAATATGATGTGAACCGACCTATGATGAATTCTTATTCATAAAAAGGTTAAGGTAAGATGAAATTATTACTATTGAATCATATTTTTCGTACCATGGAAGATGCGATTCATTTTCATTCATGTATGATCTCATACTTGAAAAGATCATCATGAAGAGCAGTGAAAGTGTGATTTATTTTATATTAATTCCTAAATATTTTTCTAGTATTTGACGTCTTTCTTTAAAGAATATATATCCTTTTGATATTAAAGGATCAATTATTTGTTAATGAAAAGATTAATTATATTGTGAATAAATATTATTTTTTTAATATGAGGTTCCCAATTAAACAATTCCATTAATTCAGTAATGGGATTTGGATGAAACATATACACATATAGAAGTGAATGATACATACATGAACATTTCATGAAAAGTATTAGACATTTTCAATCACTAACAAAATTCATTCATTATTAAATCTATAAATCAACCAGTGTTTGATCATAGTAAAGTGTAGGTTCTCAAACCATGGAAAAACCTATTAAAATTTTCTATAAGATCTGTTTTGTTACTATTCATACATATAGATTTGGTGAATAGTTCTTTGAGAGTATCTAGATACTAACATTTTTATAGGTTAAATACAAATATATTTTTTTAAAAAGGATTTCACCACTAGGTCATCCCTCCATATTAGTGGTTCAATAAATAGATACAGGCTATTTAATTTTCATCAGAGCTATATTCTATTATGATTCGACTAAAATATGAATTATAAAAGAGAATAAATGTTATTTTAATAACATAGGTGTTCCTTTTTTAGAGAAAAAACATTCATGGGTGGAATAATAAAATACACTAATATTTTCCATCATGAAGATTTTAATTGATAAATTATTTCCCTATGGCCTATAATCCAAGTAAAAGGTCAGTTCTATAAAATTTTCATATTTTAGGAAGTTTGAGATTTATGGGATAAAGATCAATTTTATATTATGATTTTTTTTCAGACAATGTGTACACCAAATTTATAGGGCTACATAAAATTGAAGAGATATGTGACAATTTCATGAATATGTATGAGGGGAGAATAAAAATAAATGATTCTAAGGATTAGATTTAGAGAAATTAATATTTAACTATCATAGTGGTAGATAATGAGACTATTAATGACTATTTGTCAATGGTAAATTATATAATTACTCATATAAATGTGTTAGAGACAATATGGATGATTTTAATGTTATTAAAAAATTAATGAGAAAAATTTGAGATATATTTCACACAATGATCCTAGATTAAGAAGAATGACATGATGTATCTCTTGATGAGATAAACAACACCATCATATATTAAGAAATAATAAAAGGATGAATTTTTTAGAATAATTATAATGGGGAGGTTTATGTAAAATCCATGAGTATGTTATAGAGTAAATAATAAAAATATGAATTTTCTGGTGTATTTGATGTCGTTAACGAGTGTGTTGAGTGTCTCAAAATTTCTATGGATATCATCTTAAAATTATATAAATGAGGAAAGGGTAAATACAATGGAATATTCCCCTATATGGTTTTTATTTTGAAGGAAACACAAATATTACATCATGATTTCCAATAAGATATAAAATTGTGAAGTACTATGAATATGTTTATGAAGAAAATACGAAAAAAATACCTAGAAACATATCATATATATTTTATAAAAAAACAGAAGAAGGAAGAATAAAACATCAAAGAAGAAAAAAAGAAGCATGTTTTCAAATGAGAAAGATGTTTGTTCTTCTTCAATTAGTGAGTCTGCGGAAGATAATTTAAAGAAATATAACAACTTTAGGGTCAAACCAAAAATGCGTTTATGATAGATCAAGTAGAAATAAATAATAAAGATAAGAAAAATATATGAATCATATGATCAAAACTAAAATTAATGTGTTTCTAGAGAGAGATTCAATACATAAGAAATAATTAAAATCTGTTAATATGAAAATTAGTAAACTTACAAATGTTTTAATATAGTTTTATATTAGGGGGAATTATTATTTTGATGAAATAGAATTTTCTAATGGAAGGGTGTATGATAAAGAATGTATCACAAATAAATATTAAAATAAGATGGATGAATAAGTAGAGATGCTTAAATAGGATAAATAAAGGTGTCTTATGGATGAATATATCATTGGAAAGGTTAAGAGTGGTTTTCTAAAAATTTTGATTTAATATATGCTTCATCAATAGAATCTAATAATTATTTTGAAAGAATATAATTAAAATATCAATTTGTAGTTCTGGAAAATATTTAATATGTATAAGGTCACATTGAAAGCACTAAATGAAAAATTAGAAAACCAGTGACTAGAAAAAAAATTCGAAAGTGACTCATATAATAAGGAAAAATAATAATATTTATAATAATAAATTTGAATCAAAAACCAAGTATAGGTGTGATGATTAATGGAATGAATATTTATTAGGATAGTATCCAAAAATTACTAGAAGAAGTAATGAAAATTTATATTATTATTAATGTGGTATCTATTAGAAATTTTTTTATATATTTTGGTATAATATATCATTCCAATGGAACCATAGAAGAAAAGTATTTTGTGAGAACTACTCTGTAAGTATAAGTGATAGATTTGTAATGATGTAAACTATATATGAGTGGGAATTATGTGTATCTAACTAAAACTAGAATATAGGCCATGAAGACATCGATTGAATATGTGACTAGAAAGTTAACCATGCAAAATTGTGTATGTCCATTATTATATAACATCACCATTTTATTTTAAAAGACAATAATACATCAAACTAGTGTAAGGGAGGAATGTCATCTATTATGGATGTAACTCTCAAATTATGTAAAAGGATAAATAAATATGTCATTGATAGTGGATGATCATCAGAGATTATTTGGGATTTAAAATTAATTTTTTTTAAAAACATTATGGTGCTGTAGTAAATTTATAAAATAAAAAGTCATTTAGAATTAGAATCATGAGAATTAATAAAATTGAGCATAAGAAGCTGAAGTCAATTTTGTATATAAATGGTTAGAAAATATTTTTTTAGTGAAATTAATTATTTAAATTAACTTAATGAAGTAATATTTGAAAATATTTCTTTTCTTGTAAGAATAATTATTGTTGGTAACGTCATTATATCACGGGAATGAAAATACAAATATTTCTTTCAAATTAATGATCGTAGTAATTAATTTTTCCTTGGTGGAGGTGATTAAAATATCTTTTCTAATAAATACATAATCACATTGGAAAAAATAATATATACAAAACAATACCATGTGGGATCCATCCCAATTAATATGGTATAGAGATCTTTATTTTTCAACTGGTCAAAATGGGATAATGGTTATAATAAAGCATAAAATGGTGGATATAAGTTGAGAATTTATTATGCACATTAAGAATTTATAAAAGAGATATTGAAAGAGATCCTGACATTCACATTACAAATATGAGAATTTATTATCAAAAGGAGTATACATGAAAAAAATTGTAATCTTACATTTTAAATTATGGGTTTAAACCCCATTATAGACCACATTACACATGCCAAAAGAATGGTTTTTCTAAAATAATTGAAAAGATAATTATTTAAATTGGTATAAAAATTCTTGGTAAATTTGAAAGATCAAAGTTTCCTTGGAGATATTTTTTTTGAATGATTATGAAAACATAATGTATATTATTCTTTAGGACAATATTAACTCAATCCTAAAATGTAATGTTGTATAAATGGAATATTATAACTACTTGTTATGGGTTTTTTGTTTCCCCTACCTCATAAAAATAATAAAATCAAATATGTTTAATGCATTGAATGATTTGTGGAAGGTAAATTTCATTGGTACATATTTAACATAAAATAAAATAGATACTCTTAAAAATTACTTAATAAGGATGTTTACTATTATTATTTTAAAATTAATGAAAAACAACACACATATAATGATATATTTATAACTATATTTTTCAAGATAGATGAAGAAAATATTTTTTATAAAATAACAATAGTTAAAAAATTATGAGTTGAATAACAAAAATAAGTATTATAATTATAAATATATGGATAATAAAATATGGGTTTTTGAGAGTGGGTAAAACGGTTTTCAAAGGATGAAGAATCATAACATACATACAATATCATTTGAGAAATATTTTCACTTATGTTGACTAGATGGAAACTGAGATATAAATGAAAAAAAATAGAATAATATAAATGAATATTGAGGATTGATAATACCACCTCAAAAATAACTTATTTTTAACCAAAATTAGTGATATAATATTTTAAAAAAGTGGTGTGTATTGAGTTTACGGAGGATGAGCTAAATTAAATAGAAAAAAATTATATATGGAACCTTGTTCCCAAAACCAATAACAAGGATGTCATTGGAATAAAATTGGTGTTTGTGAAAAATATGAATCATATATTAGTAGTTTTTAGGAATAAGACTAAAATGTATATAAAGGGTACTATCAGGTCAAATGGGAGTATTTTGAAATGAATTTTTCTTCAGTTGAAAGGTATGAGGCTATTAGAATGTTACTTTCTGTGGTAGATTACAAATAGTGTGAAATCTATCATATGGTTATGAAATATTCCTTCATAAATGGGGAGCTTGGAAAAGTGTTTTATATTTTAAAACTAATGGTTTTTTTCATTATGATTATGAAACCAGAGTTTGATAGTTGAAGAAGGTCATATATGAATTTAAAAAGGCCTGATGATCTTAGTATTCGTGGGAGGATAACTATAAAGAGGAGATATAATTTATCAAAGGAAAAGGGGAAAACAATTATGTCAAAAAATTAGATAAAATTACACTTATTATAATTCTATATATTGTTGAAAAAAAAATAAAGGTGAATATGAGAGTGACATTCAATAATTTTCTTATCAAATAATGAAATAATTTAATGTTTTATTATGGGGTGAGATGAACTACCACGTGGGTTTATAATGAATTATAAGAAAAAACTTCTATTTTCCCAAGATATGTATTCAAAGTAATTATTGAATAAAATTGAGGTAGATGTTTATAAACATATATCTATACCGATTCAAGTGAGGATAAAATAGTTTAAAGAAAATAAAGGTGATCGTGCATATCAAAGGGAGGTTAAAATATTGATTGAATACTTTTTAATGGCATTGAACTATGTTAGTTGGAACTATAAGAAGAAAAATCTAGTTTCTTTAAGAACTAAATAGGAATCATACATTGATACTAAATGATATTTCATGTAGATGATATATGTTATTATAAAATTGTATGATTATAATATAGAGGTCAAAAACCCTCTCTAAATCCTATTTGAAATCAAATTATTATAAAAATTTCTAAAAAAATTGTGCAATAACCATGGCTTAAGAACATTAATATTCAATATCTTTTCACCAATGTGCTGGTGAAAAATTTTAAGAGGAATATTAATTTTATTCCAAAACAAGATCAATCTGTAGAGACATTCACAAAGATTACCCCTAATGATAGATTTTATACATTGGTGTTGAATATAGTTATTTATCTCCTAGCCCGTATTAAGATTTTAGAGGACCCAAACTGATCCTTTAATTAACATTTTCAACGATGGAGAATATGTTTCCCCAAAGACATAGACATATCAATTACATATCTTTATGAAAATTTTTTAGGATAATAAATTTCCAATACCTTTTATGATTACTATTCAAGATAATTATGAAAAAAATTACTAAAACGCCCATGCCTTTGTCAGCTATTGGAAATCATCAACAATATAGGAAACCAATTAATCTATAAGACATATTTATGGTCTACCACAAATTATTCTCACCATATAACCATATAATCATATCTTACATATTATATTTCATTGTGAACTTGGGAAATTGTGACATAAAAAATGACGAATAGAGACACTCAATATGTATATGCATAAATAGTAACCCTCAAAGATAGTATACGAGAATATGATTATCATATTGATAAAATGACATAATTAAGAAAACATTTACATAATATAAAATATTAATTTCCAAACAAATATAGATTCATAATCAAATAATCATTGAATTATAATTTGAGTATAAGAAAATATATTGTATGATATCATAGGTAAAACATGGGGATTAACATATGAACATGAACGAAACAACATGAACATAAAGAATGTTGGTGTAACATGATCTTAAGAACATGAAACATAACATTTTCAAATGTACAAGGAGAATAATGTGATCATAAATACAGGAGGCATAACATGATCATGAATACATATGGAAAACATGAGCTATAGTACATGAGGCCATACATCACCATGAATATTTGAGTCTTAACAAGATTGTGAGTACATGAGTAATAACATGGAAGTGTGGTTACAATATAATCTTGATAAATTCATAATCACATAACCAATTTTTATCAGCAAGGTTTCATAAAATCATATTAGAAAGGTTATTCACCGATGAATCATAAAACATTACCAAGTAATTCTACCATGGTGTCATGAAAATTTATTCTACAGAGATAAATTAATTACCCAATAAATGGGATCATAATCTAGGAACACCCTTTGTATTACCATGGATGATCACCATTATATCATGAAATATTAACAATGAATTATATAAATGTATCATGAAAATTCCATCTCTAGTGATAAATTCATTACCATGTGCATTGGAGATCAATTAGGGAACACCCTTTATTTGTATATCTTTTTTTCTTCCACACAAATAAAAGATCATAAGGTATAATAAAATTTAACCAACATATTGGAAATTTTGGTTTCATAAATTGAATTCTCTAATAACCAAGACAATGACACATGTTAAATGTAACCCATTAATTATATTAGATTTTTCTATTCACAACATGAATATGTGACATGTAAATGAAATAATGATTTATCTAGACTGATTGGCATAAAAAGGGATTATGGAATGGATTTAATATGAGAGAAGGGTAGTATCTCGGAATTAAGTATTCATTTTAATAGAAAAATAATGACTATGAAAACATGGAATCATAATCACAGAGAAATAAATTGGGTTATAACATTAAAATATGACATGGAAAATAAAGTAGTTACATCAGCGACATGACAGTTATACAAAGGGGTTATAAAATGGGATTAATTAGAGAAAAGGTAGTGTGTCATCAAAATGGAATCATTTAGAAAGTATATGATTGATTATGGGCACATAGAATCATTATAACAATGAAATCAAATATATTATACGAGAGCATGTTCTTGAATTCAAAATATGAAGCAGGGAATCAAAGAGTGGTTTTTGAAAAATCAAGTCTATAAAAAATAGATCATTAAATAGGTTTAAGGATAGATAAGGGTAGTATATCATCAATAGAGATATATATGGATAGTAAAAAATTGGTTATAAACTCATTGATTCATTATTACATTGGATTAAAAATGGATTATCACAAAAGAATATCTTGAATCAAAATGAGGAGTAGGGGAATACTTAATGTTACAAGTAATATTTTAATGCTTGGTAGTACTCCTTAAAACCTCAAGAACATATTCTGAGGTATTTTTAGAGTTATATAGTAGTGAAATTCTTGATCGATTAATTTTGGGAGTAGATAGATTATGGAATGGGTAGGAGTGATGTCCTTTTAATGGTGAAAAAGATGGGGGTTTTCAGTGCAAACTAATGTTAGGTAAGGGGTAATAATGGAATCACGTGATTATTTGATAAGTTAGGTGTTTTGGGTATGTAAATTTTCATTAGACATGTAGGTTTAAATTTCCAACCAAAAATTGTATTTTATGTGGTTAAAATTTCATGTTTATTTAGTAAATATTAGGCCACATTTGGTTTACTATTTTAACACTTATTAATCATTATTGAACATTAAATTTTATAATTAAATTATCCCAAAAAATATAATATGATCCTTCATTAGAAATATTGAATTCATGAATCTTAATTTGGTTTCCATTTATAATAATTACATTTCTTTAGTTGTTAAAATTATATTTTAAATCAAAACATATAATGTGTAGAAAAACATTTTTGTAGGAAGATTATGTTCTGATTATTAGGTGTTTTCAATATTATTATACATTTATTACAAATTATATGACAATAAATTTAGTTTATATTTTTTTAAGTATAATATTAAATTAATAATTTAAAATAGATCCAGTTTATTTATAAGCAAACAATATTTAAAAATGTACTATTATTTTAAAATAATTATTTTAACATGAAAACTAATGTTTCATTTCAAACTAAATTTTATTAAAGAAGATAAATTTAACTTTTTATATATTTCAAAAATTATTATTAAGAATAATGAAATAGTTTTATTTTATATAATAAATAAATATGGTAAAACTTAATTGTCATATTTTCATGTAAAAATATGTTTTTTGGAAAAATTTATTTGAAGCTTAATATTTATATATTACATAAAATCATCATTGTAATTGATATTGATGAAATAAATAGTTTTATTAGAAAAAAAATTGGTGTTGTTTTGAAATAAATAAAATCAAGTTTTCAATAATTATTATTTAATTAAATGTGAGGACCCATACATAATTTCTTTTATTTTAAAATGAATCTTATGTTCATAAAATATCTATAATATGTGTCATATATTAAGAAAAGTTTTATAAAATTTAATTTCATATTATAAATTAATATTTGATAAATATGAAATATTTATAAATTTCTATGTCTTTATTTTATAATGATTAGTTCGTAATACATTATTGTTTTAGGAAAAAACTATTTTTTCAATATTCTACTAATAAAATATTTTAGAAAGTTCTCAAAATTTTCTACTAATTTAATTTCTAATATTATATGACCTGAAATTATGTTATTTTTTAAATTAAAAATTTTAGAATTTGTAAATTAAACTTTTAAATTAAAATACAAAATATAAGAAAAAGATATTTTTATTAAAATTTACATTTTTTAAAATTATGTTTTATTAATTTTATTTAAAATAAGATTCTAATTGAAATAAAATAAATATATTTTACTATATATAATAATTAAATGAAAATGATCTATTTATTTTAAAGGGATAAAATATATAACATTTGATAAAATAGTAGCTTGATAAAATATGTTACATTATAAACTAAAGTTAAAATAAATATACTAATCTTTAATTTTTCTAATAAATTTATACTAAAATAAATGTTATAATTATATAAATGTATCAAATCATATTTAAATAATATTATTATTAATATTAACAAGTAACAAGTAAATATAAATTCAAAATAATTTAATATTACATTGTATATTTCATTGAGTTATCTCATTCTAAATTTGCTACTAACAATACACAACTTCAGCATACTAGTTAAATACATGTATATAAAATTAATGAATTATAAAATAACATAGTTTTAATGAAAATATTTAAATCAACCATATTTATTATAAAAATATTTAATTCTTTTATATAAATGTCATAGAATCTTGCATTCCACTCTAACATATTTATTAACACTTCTCATTTTCATAGCAATTATTTTAGGTCCCATAAAATTTGCTCTCCTTTAAAGGAGTTCTTTCTTATTATAGGTTTTCATTGGCTATCAGTGATCCTCACGGTTGAATATGATCTGATATATATTATTGTTTTAAATATTTTACTATTTTCAATTTATTTTTGGCTTTTTATTTATTCACATTTAAAGAATGTAATAATCCATGGTGTTAATACATAGATTCATGAGATTTTATTTTTATGTTTTACTATGAATGAGTAATTTTTTTACTTTAATTATATTCTCGTATGAATTAATTATTAATCTATTTAAATTAATATCAACAAATAGAAAAAAGGAGAAATGTACTCTTTATTATAATAATATTCATCCAAATTACTAGGGATAGTAAATTCTCCCCCATAAATAAAATATCCTAATAATTTTATTTATCACTCATTAATAAAATTATGTATGGGAACATAAAATATTTTTATAACTCAAAATATGATTTCAAATGCAGTTTCTACCTTGGTATCTTTATTAAAAGTATGAAAACATATTTTCCTTCATCATGTTAACTAATTTATTCATTTTCACTCAACAAAAAGTTATTTTATGACGTATGTTTCCGAACATAAATCATATCTGAGTCCCTATAAGATTTTCTCTTGGGTGATTCAATACACAATAATGAAATAAAGAAAATTTACCATTTATTCATTTATATTCCTTATTTCAAAAAATTTCATGACACTCTACAATTTTCTTCTTTGGTTTGTTTGTGAATCCAATTACATTCATGTTTCTAATCATAATTATTGATAGATGGGTTCTCATAACCAAAATATTTCCCATTTTATTTCTTATTTCATTATGTTTTTCATTGGGAAAATCACTTAATTTTTTTAGCACCCATCATTAACTAGGTTCATTCAAGTTTCCACCTTTACTATACACAAAACAATTATTAAATGATTGATGAAAAATCATAAGAGAATTATTATAATGGTTCTCATCAGAAACACAACATATAAAAGTCATAAAATTTAAAATAATAAAACTAGATTCTGGTCCAGTAAAAACCACTATTGGTTCAATCAAGGTTCTTTAATGTTGGATTATTTTATATATATTAAACTAGTAACTATAGAAAAAGTATCATGAATTTACTACAATTTTATCAACTAAAAAATCAATAATATCTATGGGTTCAAAATTCAAGAAATATTTTATCCAAAAAGAATATATTAATATATACCTTTACTTATGAATCTCGGTATTTCAATATTATTTATTAATGTCAATTTTCTAACTAGGTTTTCTTACGTAAATATATTTAATTCCCTCATAATTTTTATTAAATAGAATTTGAATTTCCAATGAATCCCCTAAGAGTGTCTATAAAGGTGTGTAGTGTTGGGATTAAAAATTATGAAATAATGTGAAAATGGATTGGAGACATAGAATATCATTTTAGGGTTATTAAAAATTGGTGAATCCATTCCATTTCCCCATCCACTTACCAGTATCTTGCGGTGGATGAAATTTATAGGGGAACAACACAATATTTACATTACAGTAACTCATGGATGTTATCCTATACATAGATGTATCCCTTATACTTATCCATAACATTTTATAGTGACCCTATATTTTCATACATATATAGATTGTAGTTTACAATAATATTTTATATGGTTAACAAATACATTCCCAAGGATCATAGATGTTTAGTTTTTTAGATATTAGACAAGCATTCTTAATATTTTTTGAAATACCATGAACATTTATTATAAAGTTCTCCCGAAATTGTAATCTTATTATACATACCCCACATAATGTCCACTTTATTACTTGGGGAATGAAAACATATGAAAGGGTGAGATTATATGCTTAGTAAAGGCATATAAGTGTCATATAAATGATCACTTATGAATAAAAGGAGTACGAGGTTTTGAGATCACGATCATAACATTTATAAACCATAACCTATGTGAAGGAGATCATAATATTGAGTCATGGAATAAATCATGGGAATTCATAAGACATGAATCATTAATGAAATCTCTTAACATGGTTCATGATATGAAATCATAGACATATAAATGAGAAAAACATATGTGTATATCATTGTTAACATGTATTAATAGAAATTTGATAACACATTTTGTGAAGGATATGATGTTAGGATCTCAAAGAAACTTTTTAAAAATAAAACTGAGTCTATACATAATTTTATTGATATGATTTTCAGGTCCATGTGTGAACTTATGTACATGAAAATAGGTCCAGGCTTAATCATATGGTCATGAATAACAGGGTTAAAATTAATTTTGTGATATACAATTAGGTTTTCACATAATATATTTACATAATGATTTAAAAATATTTACCCAATGCATTGTAGGGATATTTAAATATGGTCACACCCTTCACATAATGAAAATTATATGTATGTGCACCACAAGATCAATAATCATTCATCAAATCATAACCCATGAAATAAAAATGGGTTTAGTAAACAATTCATTTGGACCAAAACCATGGAAAAGAATCATATTTAATTGAATTTTCATCAATATATCATATCATAACATTTGGAAAAGATTTAGTTTTAATAAATTTATCTTGAATTCAATATATCATAACCCATGGGAAAAATATGGGTTTAATAATTATTTATTGAATTTATCTTATCATAACCCATGGAAATGAGATATGTTTCACAAGAAGATTGTTTTTAGACTGTTTTTTAAAAATTTAATACAAGTAAAAAATTACATTAAAATCATTTTGAGTGCGGTAAAAATATTATTTTATTTTCTTTAGGAAACATGGAATTTAGAGAGAAATGGTTTTCACTGAATAGAGACATAATGTTGGTTTCCATACAAAAGTGAGAAAAAAAGCTTACCATTTCATGAACCCCTTCTTCAAGAGGGAGTATGTGTCAATGCTAACTTTCAAGGTGGATAAAGTGTCATAACCCTCCTCAAGATGAATAGAGGAAGATAATGACCCCCCAAGTCAAACCTCTAATACAGACTGGGGTTGCAACCATCACCAAGGGCGTATAATCTCACAAAAATGATGGGATTACACTTTTTATTGGAAATAATATTGAGAGATAAGATGGTCCACTCCCAAAATAGCTCTAATAACTATTGATAAATTAAATCCAAAACCCACCCCACATGTATGTTTAAAAATCAATTGTTACAAAAATCACAACAAAAATCCATAAAAAACCAAATGTAAATCTAAGAAGTGAAAACAATGTTCCCCAATGTCAAAGATAGTAATGCCTAACCCAATCCATATAGTCCTTCTGAAAACCTGAAAGGAGTTTTATATACGTTGGGTGAACATTCATGTATACAGAGTTGGAAAAACAAAGGTATCTCATGAACAATTGAAGAAGAAAACTAATTCCCCTATGATAAAATATTAGAAACCAATAACACTAACAAGTTTTACTAGCCACCCCAATCTCACAAAGTCATTTTTTCCAAATAAAAAAAGTCAAGTAAAGTAATATATTAATCATATCAATGATTTGGGTTCACCACCCCACTTTACACAAATTAGATACACACACCCTAATGACAAATTTCCATGCACTCCTACCTCTTCCACAAGCCACATGTCACAGTCTTCCTGCACACACCCGAGTAGTAAAAAACTCAACACATCCCACCCCACACACCTTATAAATAACCACATCTGATCCCACCGATAGAAAAAAGGGCCATAACCAAAACCCATCCAATCCATAGACACCTCTGCCTCATAAACCAGACAATATTCCAAATACACCAAGGAAGAACAACACATACCATCCAAAAAACACTTGGGAATGTAATACTCAGACACAAACACATTGGACTCCGAAACCACTCCACTTATGCCTTATAAAACATGGGATAACAATTTAAAGAAGAGGGATATGGGAAGATAAAGTAACCAACCATCCATACTCTCGCTGGTATGTTGGGAAACTCACGCTCCCCCATAATGAAGTGGGAATTCGTAACATTGTGATCAGCTATGGTGGGGTGCATATAGATATCAAAAGGGATAAATTCAATTATATTTACAGTATCAATCATTAAATCCCACCATATGGGTTCTTAAAAAAACAACCAACTCAAAACTCCATCACATTTGATGAAACCTGTAAATTGTCAACCGCAAAACCAGCAACAACCCAATTTATACCCCAACCAAATAATTTAACAAATTGGCCTCACTATTAAGTATTTATGTGAAACTACCAAGAAAATAAAGAAATAAGTAAAACATAAAAGTCTTAGAGGGGAAGAAGAACATCGGATAAAAAATTAACTTATGTTATATTTACGCTTCGTTTAACATAATTTATTATCATAAATAACTGATCATGAGATATGATGGGAAGATTACAACAATCTACTCATGGAGAATCTCTAGGATAATTACCTATAATAACCACCACTATCCCCATTCTTCAATGTCATTACACCAAAACCTTCTTCTCAACATAACCAACCTGAACTTATAGCAACACCCACCAACACGGCTTAAAATTACTCTACTAGGAATCCCCATTTCATAACCCTATCCATCAATTCCTTAATAAACAAAAATTTATTCACCAGCCATCATAGGTGTGAAAACAAATAGCACCAATGGCTCTGATTTTCAGTAGGCATATAACACATATAGATCACAATACCATCATATAAAAAAGAATAACATAAACATGCATCACTTTCTCTAGCCCCTATTTATGGATCTTTGACCTAAATCAATTATTATTACTAATTATTGAATCTTATATCTTCATAAGGAAATATCATATACCCATCCAACATGATACAAAATTTTAAGGGTGATGAGGTGATCCATACTTCAATGAATAGTCGTTCAACACCTCCTTATTAAATCAATAAAGGGGGTGCACATATAGCAGAAAACACATGGGAAAACAAAATCCAAGCCCACAACACTAAAACAAGATTCCTAGAGTAGAATGGTTTTGGGGAACGTCTTGTATCACAAGGAAATGTATATGCATTGAGAATGAGTCTTAGATTCCAATAGGCCAGACCCTATATCAATGATAGGAATAGTTTTAAAATACATTAAAGTAAGATCCTGACCAAGACCATGTAGTTTGGCCACATAGAAGTCACTAGGATTTTCAGAAAATTTAATATATGATATATATAACTCAAAATAGATTCAAAACCATTAAAATATGGGCATAAAATTATTTTATTTCAAAAGAATCATCTATGGGAAAACTGGAGAAAAAATAGAATTTTGAAAAAATCATTGAAATGAACCAAAATTAGGTGAGTCACTATTCGGTGTGCTACTGGTGGATAAGTCATCGCCAAAAAACTCACCATTGGTAGAATCACTATTGGGTGACTCACCGTTGGATGAGTATCTATTGAAAGTTACCGCTGGAGACCTACCATTGCAACTCACCCACAATGAGTCACCATCACAAGTCACCATTAGCAAGTCACCAACACAACCTAAAATTCACACCCACCCTTGCAACTCCCATTCAGCAAGTCTCCATTGCGAGTCACTATCACAATATTCCATCACCACCTATCATTGCGAGTCACCGTTTCTGACCTATTGGTGTGAGTCACTATTTCAACTCACTATCATGACATACACATTTTGACTCAATTTTGGAAAAATAGAAAACCCGAGAACTCTTTAAATGATCAACCATGACCTCCTAGAACAAATCAAACACTCTATTTTCCAAATGTAATTTACTAGGGAGGTAAGGGACATTACATGGGACACCTAAAAAACTATTACTTCCCTTGAGAATTCATAAAAAAACCCATAATGAAATGTGGGGAAAAAAACTACTCAATGGGATACCTCTCAATGATCACTATACAAATGAAATACCACTACTGACATCAATGTTCAATGATAAACGATCTCGTGTTGTCTAAAAGAAGGAATTAAATGTAATCATCCACGAACACCTCCTCTAACATATGTTAACCCAGCCAACCAGGATACACACTTTACGAGAATAACAACCTCACTGTCCAAACACACAAATAAGTGAATCTAATCCTCCATGTCAAGATACTCCATAGTTTAAAAGGCCCTATCTTACCCACACAGGTTTAATAATATTGCAATAAATTCATCTCGACTAGGAATTAGGACTTCCCCTTTCCACATGTTAGAACATCGTCACACATTACGAAACATAGAAACAACTTATCTCTAAGAAAATAAGGTTCAATCATTACATTACAAGGAAAAAAATAACATGGAAATATTGATTAAAAACATTGTTATTGGGAAAGAATCTATGCTTCCAACAATCATGTACCCTCTTCCTGGCCAATATGCCTTCATAACATGCAAACCAAAGGAATGGTCCATCCACACAACACCTTCACCCTATTATCTTGGATCTGTACATGATGTTTCACAAACATCGTTTCATCCTTGATATCTAACTCTCCCTAGTTTATGACATGGGGGTAATCATGTAGATACTGACGAAGCTTAGATATGTGAAGTACATAGTGGACCCCCTCCAACTATAGTGGAAATGTCAACTGCTATGCCCCCTTTCAAACTTTCCCCAACACCTTGAGGGTTTGATGATCCTCATAGAAACAATAACCCCTATTCCTAACCTCCAAATACCACATAAAGTGTAATACATTTAGAAAAAAAGGTCTCCAACCTCATAATCCAAGGGCCTCCACCCCCCTCGTGATTAGCGTACGACTTATCCTAGTCCCACACTACCTTCATCCTCTCACAAATGAGTTAAACATTCACTATCTTGCTCTGAACTTCTTTAGGACCAAGAATATCTATCTCCTCAACCATGGTCACACATATACGTGACCTAAATGTTGTTCCACAGAAATATTCAAATCATACATTCCAATGGAAGTGTGATAACTATAATTAAAAGAAAACACAACCAAGGGTATGTTTCTCGCCAAAGATCCACTAAATTTCAAGGTAAATGATCTCAGCATATCCTCCATTAGCGGAATAGTCTGTTCTATGTGACCATAATTCTATGTGTAGAATTTAGTGATGGGTCATAAATGTGTGCTGAAATTATATTGTAATACTCTCTAGACACATGAGGTAATGCATGTATCCTGAACCGAGGAAATTTAACTTGGAAAACCATGTGTCTAGAAGACCTAATCAAAATATCCCCATGCTAAGGAATCCAATGCCCCTTACTTTTTAATTGATTATAAGTGTGCCGATTTCAAAAATTGATCCACTAATACCCAGTGAGAATCACAACCTCCAGGAGAAATGGATGAACCTGTGACA
Source organism: Viscum album (assembly GCA_963277665.1). Taxonomy (NCBI): domain Eukaryota; kingdom Viridiplantae; phylum Streptophyta; class Magnoliopsida; order Santalales; family Viscaceae; genus Viscum; species Viscum album. The sequence continues at coordinate 1,264,767,332 of OY728157.1, read as the reverse complement.
AAATCTTTTGAGATGTCATCCCATTTCTATTCAGGGACATCCATGTGTTTCAAAAAACCACTAAGAACATGGTGGTCTGTCATCAACTAATAGAACTCTAAGCACTTAACCACATTCTCTGCCACTTCATGTTTCACCATGGGACACCAAAACTACATCCTCATTCCCTGATATATATTGGACTCTCCTAGGTGTATCAATAAGGATAAGTTGTGAATCTCACAGAGAACTCCCTCGTGCATCAGTAATGGAACATGCAACCTCCCATAGAACCACACATGATTCTGAAAATCCTCTAACCATCAATCTAGATAATCACTATGGAGAACCTGATGGTGCATCACCAATGCCTATTAGTGTCCCCAAATAGACTCTTACACCTTCTACAATAGAGAAGATTACACCTCTATATGAGACAAATAACCTCTACCACCATCCATTCCTCCATCCAAGTACATGGATTCCAAATCCCGCAGTGCCTTCCATAAGTCTATATATACATAAACAACCTCTTTCTATTAATTCATACTCAGAGAATAAACCACAACATTTATATTCCCGAAGGAGTATGATATCGCAAAATCATTGTCCTAATGAAACTCCATCCAACTCCATCGTCAAATGTTTAGATCTCATTGTGAAAAGATATACCTCTTGATCCTAGGATCTGTGAAGTCCATAAATCGATCCTCAATGAGTTAATGTCACCACCAATATAGTGAAAAAAACTAAAACTGCATGCACTAGTTCATGTGTGTCATTATTACATTTGTGGGGATGTATCTTCCTTGACTTAAAAGAGATCGCTCCCCACTGTTGAATTTACACACATCCCAAACCAATACATGAGGTATCCCAAAACACCCCAAACATGACCCATTATTCTTGAAACATGAGAAATGGAGCACTAAACAACTTCCCCTTTAGATAGGTGAATTATAACGGTCATTGCTTTCTCCACACAAAATACTAGTCCACTCGGGTCAAAGATGTTAGTGAAGCTGCCACAAGATATAAATCTATTACAACTCATCAGTAATAGCCTGCCAAAATGATAAAGAAAATGAACATCTACACCAATATTGGGTGATTCCCAAGAATCTAGTACATCAAACATCGAAGGATCCACCATTACACCATGTTGGGATACAACATACCCAAGGTAATGCACCTATCGCATCTAGAACATTCACATTGGTAACATTATGTATACATTCTAGTGTCAATGGACTGGTAAAAAAACAGAGAGATGCTTGGTATTCTCCTCCATTTACATTGTGTATATCAAGATTTCATCAATGAATACGAAGATGAACTGGTATTGGAACTCACAAACGATAGAGTTTATAAGCCCCCTGAAAATGGATGGTGCATCCGTAACACCAAATTACATGACCATGAACTAAAATTTCCCACAACTACACCTGAGAAAGTCTTTGAGATATAACCCTCTTTTACCCTCATCTAGTGATATCTAGACCATTGAACAATCTAAGAAAACATACCTGATCCTCTCGTCTAGATGAAAAGATTTCCAATCCTCAGAAGAGGGTAACCGTTATTTACTGTCACTGGATTCAATATTTCATTGTCTATGATCAATCTCAGGACACTATATACCTTCTTTGAAAACAAACCAATAACACTCTATGATAGCACACTCATATAGATAAATCCCTTCTTCATCAGTCCATAAATGTTACTCCTCAACTCAAACACCTCATAAGGTTCCATCTGATAAGGATCCATTGAAACTGGATATTCACCGGGCTATATATAAATCCCAAACTCAACATCATGTCGAGCTTATAGAGTCAAAAACTTAGTGGCGAAAACAAAATATAACTCTCCAAATACTCTGATAACCTCAACCATCTAATTATTCAGTGACCGTAATGAAATTTCAGCTAATAAAAAAATTAAAGGATCTACATGCCAACTACCCACCTGGTAACATTTCATTCCAATGAAGGACAGACGTCAGCCATCCCTGTCTGAGAACATTAATATCATACGAAATAAGTCTATAATATATTTCAAAAAATTCAAATGGTTGATGTATAGAATAACATCATAAGGATGTATCTATATAATGAAAATGTCTTGATAGGGCTGATGTGATGTCATCATCAATCTACATCATCAGCATATGTCAAACAATTTTGTATGACCTCCAAATGGAATACTCAACACCATGAGAATGGGATGAATCTATATATGTAATACCATATCATTTACCAGACAAATTTCTAAAAATATTAAGATAATCCCAAATTTATCAAAGTTAAAGCATGAGTATTGAAAAAATTGAATGTACCTCGAATGATCTCGGGACTTTCCAGAACTGCTACCTTTTCTGGGTGCAGCTAACTATGCATGACTGCTCTACCTCTATACTGAATAATTCATCATTGACGATACCATGGTTGAGGTCCCTTATAAACACCATTAGGATAGCCTCTAGCTTTTCCATATCCCCTCGCTGAATCATGTAACATCTTTTAGAATTTCCCTACTAATAACTACAACTGAGGATGGCACTAAATCTTCCCATGTTCACCATACTAAGAATGAACGACTATCAAGAACTGACTCTAAAGATTCCGATGAGCCCCACCTATGTGACAACATTATCATTCATTTATATAAAAGGTAAAAGGATCATAATGTTTAAAATGAAACTACTGAGGTTGATTCCCCACCGGATAAAACCTCAAAGGCCCTGGCACCTCAGACCTTTTGCCGGTGGCCTTCCCTTGTGATGTACTATATTGACTCCTCTCTCATGGTAGACCTCCTCGTGAGTGCATACTATATATCATCTTTAAATTCATCTGGACCTCTATGTACATAATCATAGTAATGGGAGTAACCACATATTAGATAGAAGGATGAAGTGTCTCCTCTAGGTGTCTCCCGTGAGATTCCTCTTCCGGGAAAAGATCAGGGGAAAAGTTAAGAGATCCTTGAACGTAATCCCTATAACCAATACCGACAAAACCCCCTAATAGAGGGAGATTAAATATTGTCTTTTCTCATCCATCATAGAGGAATAAAGGAATTATTCAAGGAAATATTTCTTGAAATCAGATTAGAGAACATCAGCCACCATTCACTCCCACAGGTATAACATTCTCAACTGTCACGCTACTCCCTTCAGTTGACTCACTGCCAAAGGAACCCAACACATTTTTGAATCCAAGATTAGGCTGAAGGTTATATGATTATCCTAAAGCTATATCTCCATCTCTATGCCTAAATTAGTTCCATCATACTTTTTCAAGGTCTACTGCTGTAAAGTACATAACATTCTCTACCACTGGTCATCCTCCCCCATTAGATCAACCCTCCACGGTTCAATCAAATCATCATACCGAGCCTTGAATACCTATTCCACATGTTTATGATGTATAGGATCCATATCTAAGAAATGAAAATAAGGAACTCATATGATTTAGTAGTGTATAATATTATTTAAGATTCATTTTAACACATTAATTGTTTCAATTTCCCCAAAACACCCAATTATAATAGGAACACAAGTCATTATGATTCATGTACCATTACCATGGCATCTAAAATGAAAATAGTTTAGCCTCACAAGGTCCTTAATTAGGCTTAGAGTCATTCATTGGATTATAGGGGGTCCTAAAATCACTTGTTCATGCTGATATTCCCTGGCCTAAGTGACACACTAAGATCACTTGTTTCTATTTTCGTGAAAACCCCTAAAATCATAAATGTGGATGTCTCCAAAATCTATCATATATCTCAACAATCATCTATAATACAATTTGTTCATGACCCCCATTCTTTAAGATGGATTATGTTCCAGGACCCTACTTCATGGTGGAGAATGTTTCACAACCCTCCTTCTTCAAGATAAATAATAGAGGATAATAACCTCGAGTCTGACCTCTAGTAGGCCCTAGGGTGGACACCAGCAAAAAAGGAGTAGAATCTCAAAAAATGGATGGCATTACATTTTTTGTGGAAAAAAATATTAGGAGATAAGATATTCCATCCCTAAATCCACTACAAGTACTATATATAAAATAAATCCAAAAGCCACCCACTTGCATTTTTTAGGTATAAGTATTACAAAAAAATACCTCAAAATTCCAAAAGTTCCAAAATTTCAGTTATGATGTGACAAAAAACTATCTTCAATGTCTGATCTAGTAATGCCCAACATGATCCATGTAGTCCACCAAAAAACATGCAATTTTTTATATACATAGGGTGACCGTGAAATATAACTAGTAGAAAAAACAAAGTCTCTTAGGCACCAGTGGAGGAAGTATGCTAATGACCCTATGATAAAATAGTAGAAACCCATAGCACCTATAAGGTATATTAGCCACCCAAATCTGACCATGTTAATCTCTCTCAATAACACATGTCATGTAAAATGATATTTGTAGGCATATTGATATTTTGGGTACAACGTACCACTTCTCATGGATATTATCTCATACCATAATAGAAATCATCATGGTGATCTGACCTCTTCTACAAGCCCCACATCATAGCTTTCTTACACACATATAGGCCACATAGACCACATCACATCACACCGATAGACATCTGGCATATTACCACATCTCATTCGTCCTGTAGACAGTTGGTCCATAAACACAACATGTCCCACCCATAGACACTTGGGCCTCAAAAACCACACCACATCTTGAAGACACATAGAAATCACAACACATCTCATCCCAAAAAACACATGTGAAGGAAATACTCACCCATAGGCTCCTGGGCCTCACCAACCATAGTAGAACCTAATTAGAGAAACTTGGTCTACCAATTCATAGAAGGGGGAGCAGGGGAGAGAACCTATCCATCCTTCGATTCTCCCACCAAGATGTTGGTAAAGACGCCATACCATATAATAAAGGGGTTGTTTGGAACATATTACTCAACTATGGTGGGGGTTGTGTTGAAATAAAAATGAAAAAAATACAAGTATATATGTAGTATCAAACACTCAAGAACTACCTATGTGTTTTCAAGAAAACAACTAACTCACAACACCATCACCTTTTCTACCACCTCTAAATTCTCATACAAAAAATGAGACACTACACAATTCATACCCCCAACCAGTTAATTTTACCAATTATCATCATTATTAATAATTTATCTAATCAATCACTTTTTGGTAATCTACTATTAACCGAACACAACAAGGCACGTAGAAAAGTATCACATGGGAATAAGAACTCTAATATATAAAATTAACCCAATTCATATCTCAACACTATTTAACACCAATTTGTGTCATAACAAAACTGATCTTGCAACATAGACTGAAGCGTTAAGAGTGATAATCATGGAATAAATCTTGGAGAATTACCATAGTAACCACCTTAGTCGTCATTATTCAATGTCATTACTCCCAATCCTTCCTCTCAATAGAAGAAACCCCTAAATAATAACCACACCCAAAAACAACTCTCATCAAAAACCTATGTGGTAGCCTCACTCCATAACATTTCCCATTTATTTCACAATCAATCAGTATCTCAACCTTAGATTCCATTGTACCACTTAAACCATCCCACAATGAATAACGGTACACAAAATAGTACCACCACACGAAGGAAACAAAATAAAAATTCATGATTAATAAGGCATCCCTTATTTAATTCCTCTTGTTAATTCCGGGGTTATCATAGAACATCTCTGATGCTGGGAAATAAACTTATTTAACTTAATATACAGGGTAAATCAATTTCATAAATATACACATCCACTCAATATAAGACCAAAAATATTAACTCACAAGCCATCACATTTGTGAAAACAATGACCCCCCAATATCCATGATTTTGTGTAGGCATATAGACCATATAAGTCACAATACTGACAAAATAATAGAGCAAAACATAAGCATGCATCACTTTCCCCATCCCCTTTTTTTATTTGATGTGATAAAATTATCATTTCTAATTAATAATTTTTCTATATTCACAAGAAAACATTCATATACCCACCCTGTATAATAGACATTTTTAAGGGAGATGAAGGGATCCCTGCAACAAATAACAGACGATGAGAAAATGATAATTTATCCAAGACAAGTTGTTCACATACAAAAAAACTTCTGGGAAAATGTGATCTAAGCCCGAAATACAAACACATGACTCTTCGAGAAGAAAGGTTATGAGGAACATCCCATATCATGATCAATAGGAAACACAAAGAGAATTATTATTGACATTTGATAGTCGAAATCCTATATTAATTGGAATTATAATATTAAAATACATTTAATCCATATCTTGACCAAAACCAAGGGATGTTTCCATTTAGATTTTTTTGGGATTTTTAGGAAATTATTGATATAATCCATATCACAAGAAAAGGATTTAAAACAATTTAAATGTGGAATTAATATAATTTTATGTCAAAGGAAACATCAATGCGTGATACATGGAAAACTAGATAAAACTTGAATTTTGGAAATCTCCTCAAAATTACACAGCATTAGGTGAGTCAGTGTTCGGTGAGATACAGGTAGAAAAGTCACCATTGGGAAAGTCACATATGGAAAAATCATCATTGGGTGACTTTTTGTTGGACGATTCACCGTCAGGAGTCACTACTGCTACCCTACTATTGGGGCTCAACATCAGCGAGTCACCGTCACGATTCAACATCAGTGATTCACTATCACAACATACCTTTTCTATCTACTATTTGGACTTATCTTCAGCAAGTCATTGTCGTGATTTATTTTTGAAACATACCATTTTAAACAATTATAACATCCTGGGTAAATAATTAATACGAAATATTTCATTTTTATTAATATTTTTAAATTAAATATTAATTTTACTTTAAAGGGGTTGCTATGTTTGATAATGTACCCTATACGCAATAGTGGGTTTCTTTGAAATCTTACGTTGCCCACAAATAATATAATATTATTATTTTAAATAGTCATTAACCCCTAACCATTGTATTGGTAGGAATTAAAAAAGGCAACTACAACATGATTATACATGTTTGTTAAATTTATTTATATTTATCCACTAAATTTTAGTTTCATAAAATGTGAATGAATCTAATTTTAAGCATAATTAACATTAAAAGGTTGATTTACTGCCTTTTAATGGAGAACCCTTGTTAAATATAAGTTTGGTAACTTTAATACATTCAATTTGAACAAATAAAATTCTTATTTTTAATCGAGACACCAAAAATTACTTTGGGAAATTTTTTGATATTTTTCATGTAAAATTCAATTTTTAGGGAGTAGTGAAAATACTGTATTTTAATTGAAAATTGCATTTTAGTCTAATTCATTTATATGGTTAGATTATATTTTTAATTGGTTTTAAATTGGAATTGTAATATAGTTTTTCCATTTAATCAAATTTTGGTCATTGGAATTAATTTCACTTTTAAATTGCACATAAACAGGTGTTAATCTTTTGATAGTTACTGTTTCTTAATAACATTCTATTTGTTTTACCAACAAGAATTAATTTAAAATTAATTAATTAAACGTCTATGTTTAGTATTTATTAAAATAGACATCACTTTTTATTTAGAAATATCAAACATAGCATAGGCTTAATTTTTTGTAGTTTTCTAAAAAACATCAATTTTTGATGAATAATTAAACCACTTAGTAGTAGTTAAAAAACATAGTTTTTCATTAAAATGAATTTTTCCACTTTTGTGTATTGAATTTATAAAATATGACACACATGGTTGTCATTAGTATGTAAAATTTGGTTCAATAAGATGAAAATAATTTTTGGTGAATAATAACTTTTGAATTTAATTTACCACGGTTAAAGGTAAATAGGGAAATTCAAGGTAAAAATAATATTATAATAATTCAGAATTACCTAAAGAGTTGTCTGAACATTAATTTAGGAGTAATGGCCGACCATGAGAATCCTTGGGTCTATTTTCGGACCCCATGGAGCTACTTCTGAAGGATAATGACACTTTATTTTAATTAACAAAAAGTAAAAGCAAAATGATATAAACAAATAACTCTTTGTAAATTAAATTTTACACGGTGTTATATAAGCTATATTTTATACTATAAATTTTAATTGGAAAGATAAAAATATTTCCTATATCATTGTATTTTTTTTAATTTTTAGACAACAAATAAATTAAATCATTTCTCACACAATAATGACGAAGTATTTACTTCATTAATAAATGATTTAAATAAATAATATTATAAATATTAAAATAAAATCCAAACCCTATCACAATTCATATTGGATGAATTTATTGTGACCTTGAGTCATCTTATATTCTACCTCAATTAGTTTTCGACATTTATAAACCGAATATCATTATATAATAAAATAATATTTTCACACTTTCTTAAAGAGCCCCTCCTCTCCCTTATAAAAAGCCCTCACTTCTAACCAAATCCTCAAAACTCTCAAGCCTTTTGGATCATCCAAACTCTGACCAATTAATATCCCTAAATCCCTCTCCTCCTCCTAGAAGTATTACCTTTGGAATAAGGAACTTCAATAAAACCTTTTGGTTCATACCAAAAGGTGTTAACCAAATTAAAGGAAACAATTTCTCTTAACTTATTTTCTTTTATTTTATTTCTCCAATCCCTAAACTCATTTTATTCCCCTTATTTTATAACAAAACCAGTAATCACAATATACTAGGATGTTTTTAAGATAATGATTCGAACTACACTTACACACACCTCCATCTAATGGGTGAAGACCATACTATTTCTGTGGATGGTAAACTAACGCATCACAAGACGATGATTGTCCGATTATCTCCCACCCCTATCATGGTAGCCATTAATATGACACTATATTTATATATGATATATATTATGTTTATGTATTCTTTATGCTTCTGTATTTTTCATTTATAGCATTCCTTTATGGTTTCCATTATGGGTAAACACAAAACAATCATTTGAGGAAGTGGGGACTACCTACCCCTCAAAGTGATATGACTTGTTAATGACATATGTTGGATATAAAAAACATAGATTTAATGATATTATATATGATATTATACTGTAATTATAATACAACTATGTATCATTATGTTTTAATTCCATTAAAATAAGAAAGATATATGAATGTAGCCTTCATGCATACATATGACATACCGTCTACATGAACGGTGCATTTCATTTTTTCCTCAAAATGTTTTTTACTGTTATAAATATAAATATAAATATATATACTAGATATATATGATATATATTATATCTAGATAATGATTATCATTCTAGATATGATGGAATATTGACCACATAGACTACTTGTAAATATTAGGCTTTCATTTTTTACTGAAGTACCAAATATCAACAAAACGAACGTAATTAACATAAATGATTAAATAATTTTTATAAAAATGTATTAAGTGATATAAAATGAATAATGAACTTGAAAAATGTTATTAAGAAAGTATAAATTAACTTTAGTTTATTATTCAGTAGATTAAAGAAATATTGAGTCACGTCGGACATGAGGTAAGGTAATTCATCTAAATATCCTTTCATTGAGGCATTTTCTGTTTTAATACATGACATTCTTTTATATGATGTATAAGCACCATTGATTTTCATTTAATGGGAATATGTTTCTATTAAGCATTTTTATGAACAAAAAATGAAGAATGTTTCTTTTTTATGTAAGCGGTGATAATGACCTTTCCACTGCCCCAAGTATTATTTCATCATTGTCTTCCTTAACAAGCCATAATGATTTTTAAAGGAAAAATAAAAATCATATACTCTTTTTACATTTTTGGTATTGATAATTATTTTGAGAATGGGTTTTTTATTTCAATATCATTAAATTATATATTGTTATTACAATGTGGTAATGTTATATTTTACTATACTTATGTTATGTGTTATGATTATGTTATGGTTCTTAGGAATTGTTTACATATATGGGTAGTTCTGTGATAAACCTAGGGCGGGTGAGCCCGAGATATATCTCTGATGCATTGGGTAACGTGAAGGAGGTAAATTTGAATGTTTCTCCTTATATATTTAGGGAATATAATGTGATGGGTATTCCAATGTAACTCCCTATATAACTGTGTTAACTACAATGTATGTATGTTATGGATGCCACAAGATAACTTTATGATTTATGTTTTATATGTGTTATTCATAAATATTATGACTTCATGAGGTAAGTAAAATAGATTATGTTTTCAATGTATTTATGAACTAATGTTTTATTTCATTGTTTATAACCCTTATTGACGTATTTATTCTCATCCCATGTTTTCAAATGTTTTTCACATGACTTAAAGATGAATAGGGTCAAGGTTGGGATCATGGAAAATTCATGCTATCTAAAACATGGAACTATTCATGACTCTTTTTTCAAGAGTTTTTATTTTAGGAAAAAAATGGAAACTGAGTAGAAGTGTTTACTTTTTAATCTTTCGAGATGTAATAGTTATTGTTCCAATTCTCTAAAACTATTAACCTGAAAATATCCTCAATGTGAATTATTCATTGAATTCAATATTATGTAATGTTTTCTAGTCAGGTGCAAATAGTTGGTATCATAGGTTAGTTTATATAACATTATGAGTTAGGGTATTGTTTAATTAATATCCATAATGTAATTTATGATAATATTGATAACATATGGAATTTACAGATTACCATGTTTCTTTGCCTTAAGTATTTCTGTGTTCAGAATGGTTTTCCACAGTGAAAACTAGGCAGCTATATTGGGACGACATTAGGAGGAATACAACCATCCAAATCATCAACTTGAGATGGTCAGAATTGAAACTGAACAGTTTGTTGAAGTGATTACACAGTTGAATCATGCTATAGATGGTGGTGGTATCAATGTACGAGATCAGCCATATCAACTATAGATGAACATGTCATTAGTAGAGCATTTCGTGATGCAACATCCCCCATAATTTAAAGGATCATCTGACCCTATGATAAAAGAAGGGTGGATTAAAGCACTGGAATTTTTTTGATGTAATGGGGTGTTTAGAACATCAAAAGGTTTTTCTTGTTGTTTACCATTTTCAAGGGGATCCTGATCCGTGGTGGTCGATGGTGAAAAATATTTTGGATAGTGAGTGGATTGATGATCTTGATTGGGATGAATTCAATGTTATGTTTCTTGAGAAATATTTTCCTACGGTGGTTCTTCTTAGTATGGAAAAACAATTCCTAGAATTAAGGCAGGAGGATGACTTAGTGGCTGCTTATGATGAAAAATTCACTCGACAGGTAAGGTATGCTCCCAATTTCATACGAGATCATGATAGTAAAATCAACCTTCATTACTAAGAATTAAATAAAAAGTATCGAAGGGGTTTAACATGTCATGAGTTCAAAAGTTATGAAAATTTTGTTCGTCATGCAGAGAAGGTGGAAATGCAGTTTGTCGATGATCACCTGTTCTTTGAAAAACAACAGAATAAGTGGATGAGGTGGCAGGCGAAAGGTAAGAAATCTTCAAAAACGTCTGGTTGTAAGAAACATAAGTTTACAGTTTGTGAAAATTGTGGTAAAAATAATTCTAGGGAATGTCTTCTGAATTGTGGTATGTGCTACAGATGTGAAAAAATGGGACATAAGGCTCGTAATTGAACAGAAAATGATCTGGGTAATGGTAAGGCAAAATCTGATTTATAGTCATTAAAATGTTATAAGTGTAATGAAATTGGTCATTATTAAAATGAGTGTCCATTAAGTACTCAACTGTGGGAAACAATACAGAATAAAATCATAAAGGGTTGGTGAAATCCATCACAACTACATCAAAAGATGTTGGGACATCAAATTAAGTAGTATCTAGTGCACTATTTGTTTGTTCAGACTATTCCATTATGTTGTTTGATTCAAGGACTACACACTCTTTCATTTCTGAGATGTTTTCTAGCAAGTAGGGAATTCCATCTCAAGATATGAATACAGAACATATGGTAAAAACACATTGAAAAAATGATGTGAAAAAATAAAAACATAAGAACATTCTTGACCTTGTGTGCGGAAAGAATCTACCTGTAAACCTTATTGTTTTTCATCTAGTAATGTTTGATGTTATTTTGGGCATTGATTGGATTTTTTTATTATGCTATGATTGACTACAGAGCTAATGAGGTTTCTTTTTAGAATGATTTTCAGTTTGTATACAAGAATGAACACTTACTTTTGATAAAATATCAGGAAGCTAAGAATCTAGTAAAATAAGGAAATGAATTTTACCATGAACATATTGTTGAAAACAAAGAAACTTTTCATATTAATGATGTTCCAGTGGTAAATGAGTATGTTGATGTTTATTCTGATGTGTTGCCTTGTATTATACCTAATCAAGAAGGTGAATTTACTGATGAAATAGTTCCTGATGCTATTCCAATTTCAGAACACCCTTATTGAATAGGTAAAATTGAACGTTTAGAGTTAATGAAGCAATTCCAGGAGTTATTTTATAAAGGGTTCAATCAACATAGAACATCACAATGGGGTTCTCTTGTCTTGTTTGTTAAAAAGAAATATGGTTCAATGAGACATTGCATTGATTATAGAGAATTGAATAACATCACTATTAAGAACCATTATCCTTTGCCTCATATCGTTTATTTGTTTGATTAGCTCCAAAGAGCTCAGTATTTTTCAAAGATTGAATTGTGATCGGGGTACCATCAGTTGAATGTGAAAGAAGAAGAAATTCCAAAGACCGCGATTTATACTAGAAATGGCCATTATAAATTTGTAGTTATTCCTTTTGGTTTAACTAATTCACTTGCTATATTCATGGATCATATGAGTATAATTTTCAATGATTTATTGGATATGTTTTTGGTTGTGATCAATGATGATATTTTGTTTTATTCTAAAATTATAGAGGAATATGAAATTCATTTAAGGGTAGTCTTGAAAAATTATAAAAAAATAAACTATTTGGGAAATTTAGCATGTGTGAGTTTTTGTTGCAACAAATTTATTTCATTGGTCACATTATTTCAAAAAATTGCATAACTATTGATCCTACTAAAACAACAGTTGTTGATGAATTGCCAAGACCCACAAATATAACCAAGATCCGTAGTTTTCTTGTTTTGGATGGTTATTACCAGAGGTTTGTTGGAAATTTTTCATGGTTATCTAGTCTAATGACTAAGTTAACATGAAAAGGTGTTAAGTACATCTGGTCAAATGAATGTGATGTTTTTTGTCATGAATTGAAAAGAAGATTAGTGAATTCTCCAATTTTGTAACTAACATCCAGAAAATGTGAGTTTGTTATTTACAGTGATGCTTCATTGAAGGGTCATGGTTGTGTCCTAATATAGAATGATCAGGTAATTGCTTATGCTTCACGTGAGTTGAAACCACATGAGCTAAATTACCCTACACATGAATTTGACTTAGTTATTGTTGTCTTTGGTTTACAAATTTGGAGGAATAAATTGTTTGGAAACAAATGTGAAATATATACTAATCACAAAAGTTTAAAATATATACTCACTCAATAATAATTGAACATGAGACAAGGGATGTGGTTTGAACTGATTAAGGATTATGATTGTAGGATCCATTAACATTCGGGAAAACTAAATAAAGTGTTTGATGATTTGAGTCAAAAATGTAATGCTTCATTAACCAAGATACATTTGGAATGAGATCCTTTGGTTTTTTTTGATAAAATTTGGCATGGAAGTTGTTTGTGTAGAAAATTATTTTGTTTTTTATTAGGTGTCAATGAGATCATCTCTGTCAGACAGAATTTAGAAATCACAGAAGGAAGACAGTGAGTTACAGAAAAATGTAGAGTTAGTTCAGAATGGTATGTTTCCTAAATGTTACATTGATAATAATTGAGTGTTGTGATTTGGAAGGAGGTTATGTGTGCTTTTTGATTCCCAGTTGAAGTATGAGTTGTTATATGAAGCTCATAGTTCCATATTTTCAGCTCATCCTGACAGTACAAAGATGTACATAGATATTCTAGAGTATTACTAGTTGGATGGAATGAAAAAAGATATTTCTTATTTTATTGTGAAGTGTTTGACTTGTCATCAGGTTAAAGTAGTGTGGTAGTTACCAAAAGGGATGCTTCAGTATTTACCTGTCCCATAGTGGAAATTTGAAAATATATCCATGGAATTCATTGTGCAATTACCAAAGACATCTCGTGGTAATAAAGCAAGATGGGTTATTGTTGATCGATTGACTAAATCTTCCCATTGACTTCATATTCGAGATAGATTTCCTCTAGATCAACTTTCTCAGTTGTATGTTAAAGAGATAGTTAGATTTCATGGAGTTCCTCTCTCTATTGTATCTAATCGTGATCCCATGTTTACTTCTAAATTTTGGAAATCCCTTTAGAAGTTGTTGGGAACTAAATTAAATTTTAGTAGAGCTTTTCATCCTCAATCAGATGGGCAATCAGAACGATCAATTCAGACCCTGGATGATATTCTACATTCTTGTTCACTGGATTACCAGGGAAGTTGGGACCAACATCTTTCTTTGGTTAAATTTTCATATAATAACACTTTTCATTCCAGTATATAGATGGATCAATTTCATGCATTATATGGAAAGCATTGTTGAACTCCATCTCTTTGGGATGAAGTACGTGAAAGGAATATGAATGGACCATAATTGGTAGAAGAGATGGCAAAAAATGTCTAGTTGATCCAGAAGTACATGACAACATCTCAGAGTTGACAAAAAAGTTATGCAGATAACTAGAGGATGGATCTATCTTTTGAGGTAGGTGATCATTTATTTCTCAATTTTTCTCCATGGAAAAGTGTGATGTGTTTTGGTAAGAAAGGAAAGTTGAGTCAGAGGTTCATTGGACGCTATGAAATCGTAGAGAAAGTTGGATTAGTTGCGTACAGAGTGTGTTTACCTCCATGTTTATCCAAGGTACACAATGTTTTTCATGTTTTAATGTTCAGAAAGTATATTCCAGATCCATCTCATGTTTTCAGCCCAGAGGTAGTTCAGTTGGAAGAGAATATCTCTAATGAGGAACAACCAGTCTAGATTCGCGACCGTATAGAGTACGTGTTGCGGAATAAAGAAATTCATCAGGTTAAGGTATTGTGGAAAAACCATATGGTTGAAGAGGCAACGTGGGAATATAAAAATGTTCTGTGAGATAAATAACCTCATTTATTTGATAAGTAAAATTGCGAGGACGCAATTCCCAAAATGAGGGAAGGATGTATCATCATAGTTAAATAAATAATAATATATATTTCATATTTATATATATTTTTGAATTAAATATTAATATTACTTTAACGGGGTTTCTATGTTCTATAGCATACCCGATACACAACCACGAGTTTCTTTGAAATCTTATGTTGCACACTAATTATATAATATTACAATATTAAATGGTAGTTAACACCATGTCATTGTATTGAAGGTAATAAAAAAACTAACTACAATATTATGATACATGTTTGTTAAATGTATTTAAATTTATTAAATAATAGTTATAGGCTTAAAATGTGAATGAATCTAATTTTAAGAAAAATTTACATTAAATGGTTGATTTACTAGATTTTAATAGAGAAACCTCTTTAAATATAGTTTTGGTCACTTTAATATGTTATATCTGACCCAATTAAATTCTTATTTATAATCAGAAAACCAAATTGTTTTGGGTAATTTTTTGGTATTTTTCTGATAAAACTCAATTTTAAATGAAT
Source organism: Viscum album (assembly GCA_963277665.1). Lineage (NCBI taxonomy): Eukaryota > Viridiplantae > Streptophyta > Magnoliopsida > Santalales > Viscaceae > Viscum > Viscum album. Next base: position 1,264,751,630 of record OY728157.1, on the reverse strand, counting down.
TGTGAAAGTACTATATTTTAATTCAAAAGTATATTTTCATATAAATTATTTGTATGGATAGATTATTATTTTTTTGGTTTTAAAGTGTAATATGAAAATATTTTTACCATTTAATCTAATGTTGGTCATTGAATTAATTTTACTTTTAAATCGGACATAAACAAGTGTCAATCTTTTGATTGTTATTGTTTCTTAAAAACATGTTCTTTATTTTAACCACATGAATTAATTATAAATTAATGAATTATACTTCTATGTTTATTATTTTGTAAAAGAGACATAATTTTTGAATTCAGAATATCAAAAATAGATTTGGCTGAATATTGGTAGTTTTCTAAAAAACATCAATTTATGATGAATAGTGAAACCACTGAGTAGAAGTTAAAACACTGACCTTTTCATTTAAATGAAATTTTACCACTTCTGGGAATTGAATTTTAAAATTCAGAAATAAATGGATGTTATTAGTAAGTAAAATGTGGTTCAATAAGATGAGGATAATTTTTGATGAATAGTATCTTTTGACTTTTATTTATCATAGTTAAAGGTAAATATGGTATTTTAAGGTAAAAAGTATAGTATAATAATTTAAAATTACCTCAACACTTGTCCTAACCTTATTTAATGAGTAAAGGCTGACAATGATAATCATTTGGTCGATTTTGGGACCCCATGAAGCCACTTATGAATGATAATGATGCATTATTTTTATTAACTTAAATTAAAGGCAAAAATGACATAAACAGATATCTCATTGTAAATTAATTTTTACATGGTGTTATATAAGTTATATTTTTTACTATAAATATTCACTAGAATGATAAAAATATTTCTTAAATGTTATTTGTTTTATAATTTTTAGACATCAAATAAATTAAATTATTTATGATATAATAATGATGAAGTATTTTCCTCATTAATAAATGATTTAAATAAATAATATTATAAAAACTATAGTAACATCCAAAACATGTCCAATTCCCATTGGATGAATTTATTTCGAGCATGAGTCAACTTATCTTTTACCTTAATGAGTTTTGGACTTTTATTAACCTAACATCATTCTAAAATAAAATTATATTTTCACACTTTCCTAAAGAGCCCCTCCTCCCCTTATAAAAATCCCTCACTTCTAACCAATTCCTAACACCTATCAAGCCTTTTGGCTCATCCACACTCTACCCAATTAAGCTACCTACATCCTTATACTCCTCTTAAATGCATTACCTTAGGCATAAGGCACTTCAAGAAACCCTTTTTGTTCATACCAATGGGAGTTACCCAAATTAATGGTAATCATTTCTCTTAACTTCTTTTATTTTATTTTACTTCTTCGACCCCTAAAATCTTTTTATTACCTTCTTTTATAACAAGAAAAGTATCCTAAATATAATATACTTGTTTTTATGGGAAGGATTAGAACAACACTTACAAACACATCCATCTAAAGGGAGAAGAACATACTGTTTCTGTGGATCGAAAACTAATGCATCACGTAACAATGATAGTTCGATTATCTCCTACTGCCCATCATGGTGGCCATTAAAATGACACTATAGGTATATATGATATATATTATGTTTTTTTTCTTTATGCTTCATTTTTTTTCTTTTATAGAATAACTTTATGGTTTCCATTACGGGTAAACGTGATAATTTCATTTAAGGAAGTGCGGGCCACCGCCCCCTCAAAGTGATATGACTCATTAATTCCATATGTGGGATGTATAAAGGATGTGGTTAATAATATTATATATGATATTATAATAGAATTATAATATACCTTTGTATTATTATGTTTTAATTCCATTAAAATAAGAAATATAAATGAAATTAGCATTCATGCGTACGTACGACTTATCATCTCCATGAACGTTGCATTTCATTTCTTACCTTCAAATGATATGTACTTTTGTAAATATATATATACTAGATATATATTATATATATGATATATATATGATGAATATCATTCTGGATATAATGTAATATTGATCACATGTACATCTTGTAAGGATAAGGTGTTCATTTTTTACTCAAGTACCGAATATCGACAAAACAAACATTATTAAATTAAATGATTATATAATATTTATAACCTGGTAATAAGTGATATAAAATGAATAATAAACTTGAAAAAGGATCTTTAGTAGGTAGAAATTAAATTTAGTTTTTTATTAAGGAGATACAATAATGATCATGTCACGTCGGACACGAGGTAAGGGACTTTATCTCATTCTCCTTTCATTGAGGTATATTTTGTTCAAATACACAACATTATTTTATACACTGTATAAACAACTTTGAAAATTCTTTCAAAGGGAATATTTTTCTACAATTATTTTTACAAATGAATAAAAATAATGTTTCTTTTTAATATATTTGGTGAAAATGACCATTCCACCACCGTGAGTATTATTTGATATTTGGCATCATTAACAAGACGTAATGTTTTTAAAAGGAAAAATAAATACCATATACTCATTTTAAGTATTTTGGTATTGAAAATTATTTTGAGAATGGATTTATTATTTCAATATCTTGAAATGATATATTATTATTATAATGTGGTAATGTTGTCTTTACTTTATACTTGTGTTATGTGTTATGATTATGTTGTGGTTCTTGGGCATTATTTACATATATGGGTTGTTCGGTGACAATCCTAGGGCGGGTAAGCCTGAGATAGCTCTCCAATGCATTGGGTAATGTGACAGAGGTAAACGTGAATGTTTATCCTACGATATTTAGGGAATAAACTGTGATGGGTATTCCAAAGTAACTCCCTATGTATCTGTTATAGTTACAATGTATGTTTGTTATGGATGCCACCAGTTACATTTATGATTAATGTTCTCTATGTGTTATTCATAAATATTATGATTTCATGAGGTGTGTAAAATATTATATATTTTGAATGTATTTATGTACTACGGTTTTCATTAATTTTTTTAAAACCCTTACTGAGCTTTTTTATTCTCAACCCATGTTTTGAAATGTTTTTCACATGACTTAATGATGAATAGAGTCAAAGATGTGATCAAGGAAAACTCATGCTGTCTAAAACATGGAAGTAGATATTACTCTTTTATTCAAGAGTTTTTTTAAGAAAAAAATGGAAACTTAGTAGAAGTGTCTACATTGTAATCTTTTGAGATGTAATAGTTAGGTATTAATTCTCTAAAACCTTAAACCTGAAAAGATCCTCAATGTAAATTATTCATTTAATTCAATATTATGTATGGTTTTTTGGTCGCGTACTTATACCTACCATTACGAGTCCACAATCCTAACTCACTGATCATGACCTAGTGGTGTGAGTCATAGTTGCAACTCACCATCATGACCTACCAATCATAACTCACCATTAGAAATATGAAAAACTATAATACTATTGAAATGATCCACCTTGACCTCCCATATAATGTCAAACACTGGATTTTCACAAAGTAAGGGACCTGGGAGGTCTGAGCCATTACATACATCAAGTATTAGATTTTTTCCTACCAGTTCATAAATTAATATAATAAATAATGGTTTATTTTAATATATTAAAATAATGTGACCATATATATAATACTATTTATGATTTACATCTGATTTTTTACCACTCATTTATCAATGATTAATTAATAAAATCACAGTTCTATGTGATAACTACTTCATGTTTCATGTATGATTTGGTTTGAAAGTTATGGTACGTGTACATTGATTATGGTTACATACTATAAATAACATGTATCATTATATAAATTTTGTATCCAATAATTATAAACATATTTAGTTTCCTTCATAAATGTCTAGGATTTAAGGATTCTTTAGACCCTTTATGGAGACGTTATGCCATATGTTCACATGAATGATGTTTCCATTTTTTCAAAGATTCAAAAAAGGTTAATAAAAATTCACCCTTAAAAAAGTTTTTTATATTATATATTTCATATATATTCATTATATCTTTCCTAATTACCATCAATGTCAAAATATAATGAAAATCATATCACATCGGTTCATGGAGGCGGTTGTCCACAAGTGCACACATGTGATGTTATCATTTTTCAACTAATTACAATGTAATTAGGTATATATAATATTAAAATTAAGTATAAATATTTTATAAATATAATATATAAACATTTAATCTATCATTACATCATATTTTGAGAGGAGGTTATGGAAAACAAATTCCATCAGTTCATCTGGGGGTAGTCTGTCATACAAATGATCAACATTTTCATTTCCCATTTGATGGATGTGTCAATTGATATAGATTATTTATTTAGGATAATAAAATCTATGTATTTTGATGATATTTTTGTTAATATATCATCATAGTTTAAAAATATTTAAAGGATGTCAAAGATGAAGTAAAATAAAAGTTTTAGGATGAGAACAATACTGATTCTTCTAAAATCCTTTTATATTGACACCAAAATACGTCATAGAAGGATATAATAATAAAAAGGACTATAGTATGGGTGTATAGAATTAATTGATTGATTTTGGAAGATATGGGATAAACCAAAACGATTTGAAAGTGTGAAAGGGAGGGGACTCAGGTTCCCTTTTATAAGAGGGGGAGAGGACCCACTTGGAATTTATTAAGAGGAAAAAGATATAACCACAATTTAAACAAATTAAAATTCCCTTAAATAGATAATTATAAACTAGTGGATGATATAATATCTAAATTTTTCCATTAAATATCAATTAAACATGTTTTTAGGTCATTTTAGGCCTTATATGTTATGTTTAACCCCACGGTTAACCTATTTTATCCTTAACGGTGGTAATTAATTTTTACTATTTTTACTTTTAATTGTGATTTAAAATTAAGTTTTACTTATTATATAATATTAATTATTGTTACTATAAATATATAAATTTTTTTAAATTAAAAATTACAAAATAAGAAAAATTTAATTTATATTAAACCTAAATATTAGACGAAAAGGTGGTTTCCGAAGAAAATGTTTTAATAACTATTAAATGTTTTTTGTCCAAATTATAATATAAATTGAATATAATGTCATAAATTAGATTAATAATAATAAATATTAATTTAATTTAATTTTAATCTATTTTAAATAAAAATTTAACATCTGAAATTTTTTAAATGAAATGGCAGTTTTTAGTAATTAGATGAATGATAAGACATATTATTGAATATATAATATATAAATTTAATTATCATAATTCATGAATTGATATTAAAATAATTATATAAGATAAAAACACATTGAGAGATTAAAAACAGATTTTCATAAAAATCATTTCTTTCACATTCAGATATATTTTTATTATCATTTCTAACAAACTAATGAAAAATTAATTTATTTTATATAGTTTTAAAAAAATATAAATTTCATAATTTTGATATATCTATTAATACCCACAAATTTATGGCTTAGTTATAAGCTTTTATTTTATTATGGTTTGTAAAAACATAGTATTGTATGTGACACAAGCTATTTATGAAATTAAATTTATTTTGATATTTCGTAAAAGAAATGGTTGTTATATTATACCCCTTAAATAAATTTCAAAATTATAATTATATTTTTTTCATCAATGGTTCCAACTTTTTTGAAAGATAAAATCATACCAATGGATAACGAATCCATATTTGAAAAGGGTGATGGAAAAAACAATGGTCATTTTGAATAATTAAAAAAATAGGTTTCCAATTTCGGTAACATTAATGATAAGTGAATACAAAGACATTGAGGATATAACTATTTCCCAGGAAAAAATATAAAGATATATATAGAACCGTCAAGAGAAATGTAATAACAACAAAATCATTTATTTTTTATAGTGGAAATAAACATAGATTCTTCAGAAATAATGGCAATGGGACAATTTTATATCTCATGAACATTTTCATAAATTTGAGATATTTTTACTATTATGATAGTGAAGATTATAAAATATTTTAATTTTATGTATTTCCCTTTTATAAAATAAATCTCATCTTTTTTTTGTGCTTCGATATTTTTCCACCTCTTCTTTTACCACAAGAAATTACTATTCAAGATAGATTTTCCAGACTGGTGAAATAAAAAATATATTTCAATGGATCTCATGATCCATAAAAGGATGGATTTCTATTCCTTCAATATCATGTTTTTTACTAATAAAAATTGTTTAGGAGAAGTTATACAATGAATTATGTTCTAATACTTCAACAATAACACTAATGGTCAACTAAATATTATCCATAACAGTGAAATCAAGGCTCATCCAAAATAGGTATTACAAAAATTGAATTTCCATGATTGTAATGGGTTGATCTCACATCCTACCATGATAAAATCTACCATTATCATGAAATAAATATAATCACTCATAAATTCTTTTAACAATATCTATATATAATATTCATTTTGAAAATAATGTCACAATAAAATTATATATGCATAGAAAAGATAATTTACCCTTTCTTTTGTAAATAATATCCATTTTTATCAATAGAAAATATTCATTAGAGATTCTGTTTCATTATATCTATAATAGAAAATAATTGGTTTTTTTGAATATAAAATCTGATTTCATTACATCAGTATCTACACAAATAGAGATAAATGATTCTCAAAATCACATATAATATCACCTAAGGATGTACAATAAGATTTTCATAGGGGTATTTCCTATAAAAATGAACATGACATTAACAAAATGGAGTATAGGATACGTGTTCTAATATATGATGATTCAATTTATGTAATGACCCCATTTTTTCTTTATATGAATTTGAAATATATTATAAATATTTTTGGTTCCATATAGTAAGTTGGTTTGAGATTACGATCCATGGTGAGATCAAAATTAATATTATAAAAACAAGAAATATATAAATATCCCACACATACAGTTTTTAATAAAATAATGGGTTATCTCTTAAGAAGAGTGTTGAATCTGAAATATGTAATCATGGTTGAATTATTATTATGTGGATAACCCTTAGTGGAACCGAAAGTTGGTTGGAGCTAAATGTTTAGATTAGGTATCCATTAGCCGATACGTTAAGTGGATTAATTAATCAAATTATTTTGTTAAATAATTTTCTACCCATATTAAAATTTGTACTATATAATTTATGATGTAGAAATTTTCAATGGTGATCATTATATCCTTGAGATAATTGAGAAGATATTAAAAGTGTTTTTCTTGGAGAATGGATTCAAAAAATGAACAATTATTAGTTGGAGGACGATCATCAGAAAACAAACATAGGGAGATCCCCAAAATTCTAGAAAAAACTTTTCCTCACCAAATACAAATTAATAATCAAATTAGACCCTATGAATTATGGATATTTGGGATTTATCATAAAATATTTATCATGGATTTTATAATTTTTTGATCTTTGGTATTTCTTATTCACATGAGCCCAACTTTTTGTTGATAAAATTGATCCAGTAAAGTACACATGTGTTACTCATGTAATAACACCTTGAAATCCTTGATTTATTATCATTGGAAAATAATTTGTGGATAATGATATATTCACTTTTTTATGTCCTTCACCCCCCATTGTTATTAACGCACTTCATCATTGGTCAATGGGTTTGCCGTTCAAAAATTCTAGGATGTGCTCGAACATGTTCGAATCAACTAATTCAAGGAATTTTCTTGTATAATGAAAAAATTGGAAAATATAGAATTGATATGTTATAATATAAGGGTTTGTTTTATTTACCAAGGATCATGGATCTAGATCATATATGAGATAATGAAAACGGTGGCGTGCAAGGTTCTTGTGAAGGAATAGTAGTGATTTCTGTCAAGCAGAGGGCCAAAATCAATGATCAGAGGTAGATTCTACCAATATTGGTTTCTCTATGGGCATGATTCAAGATGAGGATGATGGATTTAGAATCCTTTTTATGATTCTATAGTATCTATAAAAAACTATAGTATACACCGTCTTGTTTGGAAGAACACATGATATACACCTCATTTTATATAGTGGATAAGGTTTTCATCCATGTTTTGTATCACACGCCATGTTGCGAAATCAAAACATCTTGTGATGCTCTAATGGTGGAGAAAATATTTTTCAATCAAAACAGCCCACTGACCCCATGATGGAGGTTATTCTATGTACTTTGGGATTACACCGACACAATTCGGTACATAGGCATGGCCTGGTACATGACCAGGTACACATGCATAGATTGATGAACTCGTACATGACAAGGAGCACATAATATGGACCTTTTAGATGATGAAATATTAATGGTATAGTTTATAGACAATTTTTAGTGAAATGGATTATGATTCATGTCAGGAGGAGACAATGTCTAGAAACTGGAGTAGGACCACACGTCATGTGGGTCCCATATATACCAGATACCACTTTTCTTGGGAAAATTCCAGCACTCATATATCCTTCACATGGGCTCAGTTTTGGGACAATTTTTACCCTATAATGATGATCTATCTATGTATAATGAATTTCTATCATTCATAGTGTCTATCAACATATGATGTGGAATATTCCCAGAATGATGCTTATTCCGGAAATTATTCAGGATGTCAATAATCTTGTAGGATCCTAATTAGAAACCCCACAATCATACTAGGGTGTGGGATCCCATACTCCTTTAAATAGTTTGAGTGGCACCAAACTATGGAACTAGGGCATGAGTCCTTTACCCAATGAGTGGCACACCCTATGGCATTAGGTCATGGGTCCTCCAGGTATAGAGTGGAAGCCCCTACACTACCAGAGAGTGGGTCATCAGTTTATACTTACTGAGTGACACCCCTACCATACTAGATAACATTTCCGGATTCCATAGTACGTCTCCATCTAATAGATAATAGAGAAGGACCTCTACTGATACCTACGAAGTGGAACTCCCTTTCATGCTAGGGAATGATTCCTCCATACATTGAGTGGAATTTCTTATCATTCCATGGCGGTAGACCTATATCCTACCTATATGTGGAATCGAACTAACTTACTTGTGTGGAAGCCCTCTTTATATTGTATATTTCACCCCCTCAGTCTATGGAGTGGTGGGGAGGTGTGATTCAAACCCATGAATTCTTTGGTTAAGAAAGTGAGATAATGGGCCTTGATGATAGACCTTTAGAGATCTGGGAAGACTCATCATCCTGGGCTGGTTTGTGAGATGAAGACCTCTTTCCTCTACCATTTATTTTTATTTTGTTAGAATATATATATTTTTACGATTCATTTCCCCCTCCTTCGTTGGGTTGATATGAAAATGACTATCATATCTCTCTATTAAAACCCTCTATATGTTTTTACAATTTCCTACTAGTTATGTATATAATCAAACATATGTGTGGTTTACCCACATGTGTCATTTCTTATGTAGATGATAGAAAGATCAATAATGACTTTAGGGGAGCATTTGGATATTCTATTTTATAGACCATGTATGATGGTCGGGCTTGGATATCTGAAGATATGATATTTGAGATTTAATAAATTTTAGTTTTTATTAAGTTGGAAGCTTATTTATAGTTGTTTTTCATTATACCCTTTACATTTTGGATATGTTCTATCATATTCTGATGTATTCCCTAGAGTTTGTTGCATGCAGGGTTTTCTATTGGTGTTAACAACCTAACATTTTATTCCTCTACATTGCTGCATGGAGATGGTTGGGTGAATTCATAGAGTTACACATGGGAAATTAATTTCATTTATTTTCTACCTTAATGGATCATTTCACTTTCTCATGGACTATGGAAGCACGCTTTGGGTTGTGATGGATCAGACTTCTTTCAGCAGGTGGGCCTCAGAGGGTCATGTTGTTATTGAGTTGTAACAGATAATTTTATTTATAGGGATGATGTTTGGATTTTTTTACCTTAGGTGTTTTTTTTGTAACTTAGGGATATAATTTCACACTATTTATGGTGTGGAACTCATGCCATGAATCACAGTGTCAGTGCGACATATTATGTATCCTTTCACTAGGACATTGGATACAAAATGTTTGACTGGACATACCATGACAATGGTTTCATGGAACAATGGAACTTGGATCATATAAGATTGAATGCATTGATATCCCTAATTGAGTCTTCTCCCAATATATATATATATATATATATTATTGTCCTACTATGGTATGTCTTGATTACTTTCTGGATGAATCCTCAAAGACATCTAATGTGGTTTCCAATTCGAGATCGTTATAGTGATCTGATGAGTGATGATGCCTCATTTTAGGGTCTATCCCATGATTTTTTCCCTCATGTATGTTAGTTATAAGAACCCCCACTCATTGATAAGAATTTATATTTGGAATTTTTGGCCGAGGATGCCATCTGAATTTTCACACTCTATGTGTCGCATCACCAGAGGCCACTGAGGTCCTATGGTCAGAGAAAATCCCCAAGAAATATAGGATTTTCATGATTCAGTGATCCATTTCATTAGGATCATATGGACTCTGATAAATCATATTGATTCCCTCGAATTCAGTCTTTTACACATAGTAGCACAGTACTAATGATGTTTAGTCAAACAAACACATGATTAGTCGATTCCCTCATGGTAAAACATTCAATAGTTGTTTTGTGAGAATTGATACCCCTTGTTCTGGTGCTCTATTTGGATTCAGGGTACACTAGAGTTGCATTACTATAATATAAAGGTGAATGAATATGGAATGAGGTTTAGGAAATGTATGTGATACTGCCTCTATATGGAAGGATTTGGCTACTTCCAGGTGTTTAATATGGAAAAATATCTCTACAGAGACATCTATGAAAATTTTTTACCACTGTGCATTGGCTTATATGATATAGTTATAAAGATATTACTAGTGGTGGAGGGATTACTTTATAATGGATTGCATGAAATTGGATCTTTTAATGGGTGTCATGGGGATGAGTCATTTGTAGTAGCTAGTAGAATCCATTTATTAGTGTCCCAATATGGGAGTCCTCCTCATAGAGAGTCTAAATCATGTGTATATGTGTTACATGTTTTTCAAAAGGGACCAGGTTAGTCCATAGAGGGGCAATTCTATTCATGTGATAATTATGGTCACATGGCTTTTGTTTTCCTGAAATTATATACCATGTAGTCTATGTAGGTAGTGGATGAACTATTAGATAAGAGTTATCATCGTGATTAGTGTTCTCCCAGGCTTGGATAGGGTGGCCCCCATGGAGGAAGAGATGACATAGGAGAAGGTGTGGCTCTAGGAGTGGTAATATCATGTGTGGGATATATTATGTGAAACATAAAAAACCATTCATGGATTCCAAAGGTAGGATTATGAAGCTAGTGGTTGAAGCCGTAGGAAAATTCATGCAATGTAATTTTATGATATGATAGGTCAAAAGATTATATGAGGAATGATAATTATTTATTCTACACATTATCCATCATTTTTAGATATAGGTGGGGGTGAAAACCTCATTTATGTGTCCCCCATGCGAGAGCGATATATACCCACTAAGACTGTATCACATCATCTTTTTGTATAGGCTCTAACAAGGTGAGATTCTATTATTTCACATATCTATTGAACCTGCATTTATAACTTGGTGGATAGAGTTTCAAATGGGAAAACTTGGTTTTCACGATGAAACCTTATTATATTATCATTGGTACAGACTAGTTTTTCGTGGTTTCATCTTAGATTGAATATCAATTCAAACCTGGTAGATTCTTATAAAAAATATGAGATATTATATTTTATGGGTGGGATAGTTCTCATGGATATATGGGCGGTAATTTCATGTAAGGGGATAAAATCCACCACATCAGTTTTATGGTTTTTTTATTTGTAGGAGTGGGGTCTTCATGAATCTGGATTCCTTCTGTAGTAGAGGACTATATGGATAGCTTCCCTGAGTATGCTTTAGGACAACCTATGAGGAAAGGAATGTAATTTTTTATTTAATTGAACCCCAATAGCACATTGATATCTTATTTGGTGTTCTAGGTGGCCTCTACAACGCTCCTTGAAAAGAGGGTGTTGTTAGAGTATTGTATGAATAAGGGTTTAATCAGAACAAGTTTGTCCCCTAAGATTCCCTATTTTTTTCTTAAAAATATTGATGGGAGTATTTTACTTTTTTATTATATTTGACTAAACAAGGCCATGATAAAGAAAATATACCCTTTTAAGGATTTAAGACCTCATAGTTCAATCATGAGGTGTGAGATAGTTTTTGAAGATTGATTTAAGGTATAGCTAACTCTAGTTGTGGGTTCAAGATGGTGATATTATGATGATTCCATTAAAATGTCACTATAGACACTATGTGTTATTAGTTATTCATTTTGGCATGAAATATTTCCCCATGATTTAATGTATTTGATAAATTTGATCTTCCAGCCATAAATAGAATAATTTATGGTTATATTCACTAATAACTAACTCATATAATCTATGTCACTTTAAGAGGATTCAAATCACATGAGGATGGTCTTATACTTTCTCAGGTCAATAGCCATATGGTAAGATCTCAATGTGTTTATTTTGGATCCATGAGGTTCAATTTCTAGTATATGTAATTTTCAGTATTGAATTAGTTTGGACGTGGAGAATATTGATGTGGTTATATCTTGGGATCCAGTAAATAATATGATAGAAGAGAAGAGTTTTTTTGTTTTATTTGGGCATTGTAATAGATTTTTGGATGACTTCTCTAGGATCGCATCCTATTTGAACATTCAGATTCAATATCGGTAGTTATTTACCTAGTTTTTGCAGTGTCAATGAACCATAATGTAGTTCTGGTTGACGTTTACTAGTCATCCTATATTGATACTACTATAGGAGGATGTGTTGTATGTATTGTTTTTAGATTCTTTTAGATCAGGACTTGGCACACTGTTTATGAATAATTGGGTTGTGATATCATATGTGTCATTAAAGTTGTGACCCCATGGGTAGAACTACATGAATCATGACCTAGAGTTAGCATCTATAGTCCCCTCTCTAAGGATATCGAGGAACTATCTTCTTGAAGAGTTTTTTTTTGTTTTATCACATCATCAGATTATTATTTATATCTTCATGAAAAGAGATACAAATCTATGATAGAGGATCTGGTTGGAGAACCTACAGGACTATGATATCAAGATTTTCTATACTCCTGGGATGGTTAATGTGGTAGCAGTTTCCCTTAGCATGAGGTAATGTTACATTTGGTTCAGGAGGTGTATATGAATTTGGATTCAATTCATCTAACCCATGTGGAGGATACAGGTAAAAATTATTTTCTATCTATGGTGTTGATATCAACCATTATTTAAAGTGTGAGGGGGTCTTAGTTGTGTGGAAATAGATTTGAAGTACAACTTGACTAGATAACTATAATAGATTAATCATATGTATTTTCTAATTGAGGGGAAGATGTTATCCTTTATCAGTTGTTGATTTTTTTCTGATCAAACTGTGAGAGTAGGGGATACAGTAGTTTCACGGTTCTACTTTGTCTATACATCTTGATGAATTAATGATGTACAATGACCTTCAAAGAAACATTAGATGGGATATAATGAGGTGGAGTGTCTCTAATTTCATCTCTTGGTGTCCCATATATCAGTAGGTGATGGATGAGCATCAGATAATAGTAATTTAGTGATTGAATTTTGATATCCTAAAGTGGAAATCGGATAAAATATCCATGTAATATATTATATTGATTCCACAGACAATGTGAGTCCATGATTCCTTGTTGGTTATAGTTGAAAAACATTAAAAGTTGGAAAACATACATTCCATTTGGGGGAATAGTATGGTAGAGAGTCAATGGAAATTTTATATGTGAGAGATCATCCGACTCTATGGGGATCCCCCAACAGTTGTATCCAATTGGGATGCACAATTTATATCATGGGTGTGTCAAGGCATAAAAGTGGAATTCCAGACCAATTTATAGACAAGTAGGAAATATCATCCTAGAAATATGGGCACACTAATCCAACTATATAGGTGTTGGAGGATATTATGAAAACATGTTTGTGAGACATTGTCAAGATATGGGAGGATAACTTTCTATTGGTATAATTTAATTCTAATAATTTCTATCACTCTACGATTATTATAGAACATTTTGAGTACATGTAATGGAGAATCACTAGTTCAAATTTATTCTGGAATGATATTGGTGATAATTTCCTTGTTTGGATACGGATGGTGTGGGTAGTGATAGAGAAGGTCCAGGTGATCCTTAAGAGGATGATGATAACCCAAAGTGGATATAAATATTATAAATATCGATGTTTTCGGCCACTAGATTTCATGCTGGGAGACCATTTTTCATACGAATCTCCAATGACATGCATTGTGGTGGTTTATACAAGGAGACAAAAAATCCCTAGGTACATATGGCCCTTCGAGGTCAAACAATGTTTGGGTGAGGTATCTAACATTATAACCATCCCCCGATAGTTTGTGTAGGTTCATGTCATCATTTATGTTCCACCATCAAAGAGATGTGTGAATGATCATATCCATGTCATAGATTGAGGTGGTAGGAACATAAAGGATGTGTCCATTATATTAGAGTACCCTATGATGATTGTGGAAATTTAGGAGGGGATCTTATGGGCTTGGATCATTCACTTTTTTGTGTGTTTTGACAAAATGGGAGCATGAAATAAATAACCTTGTAGAGAGAGATATAGGTGTGGGATTAGTATCCCATCCTTTTTTGTTTATATGGTACTTTTAGGGATGAAAATACATAATGTTGGGAATAATATTTTTAACCTATTTATTACCTCTAAAAAATCAAAACATATTAATAATTGTTTTTTAAGACAGTAGTAGAGATGACATGAGATTTTGAGTTCCAATGAGCACGAAAACGATATTATAAAAATATTAAGGAAACTAATATCACATGCACATAATTTTTCATAATTAATGGATTATATCTGAAGAGGATTATCATATATGAAATATAATATCACTGTTGAATTGGAAATATGAGGTTTTCTATAGGCACGACCTAAAGTCGATTGACATCACATCTTCAGATGATATGGGCTATGAATGGTTTGTTTTGTGGAGTAAATAAATAAATTATTTAGTTATTTAATTTAATACTTGAACCTATGTCAAATTTAAATAATTTTCTCTATATAAAATTTCTAGGGTTATCCACATAACTTTGGGATATTTGATTGGATATTGAGATAATTGATCATTGGTGAATCATATTTAGATGATGAACGCTGATCATATAGAGGAGGGTTAGAAGGGAAAAAAGGAACTGGGATCCCCACATCTCTATAGAACATGTTCTTCTCCAATGATCACTTCATAATAATGTCCGATCTCATAAATTTTGGAGTGAAACCTTTTTATTAAAATAGTGGGCAAGGATATTGTCTTCTATTGATCTATTGTAATTATTCTTTACATTAGACCCAATATTAATTTATTAAATTGATCCTATATAATTCCACCCCTATTTAACATGATATAAACCCTATTAATACCAAAAATCTGATCAGTATACAAAAACGCTTTTCCAATTATAGATTCACATTGTTTATTTATTTCATTCTGCACCACTCTTCAAAATCTTCACTATTTCCCAACAAGTTGGTGGCATGAATTTTTCAGGGTGTGTTGAATCTTGATCAAAACCCTATATTATTGGAAATTTCATAAATGTTTAATTAATTAAATAATAATCGATGGATTATGACATATAACATGTTTTGGGTGATGCCATTTGGACATGTCATCCAATGTAAAAGTTGTTGTTTAGGCTATGTGAGAATAAGAGGATCCCAATTTCTGACCATCGAAGGGACATAATTGATGGATGGAGGGGGATCCTTCAACTATCGGGTGGTATTTAAGAATTAGTCAAGGAAACTATGATTACTTATGATTCACCATAATATTTCTTTGTTTTAGAAGAAACATGTTGTACACACCATGTAGTTTAGAACACACATTATACACCTCCTTTTCAATAATGAATAGGGTTTTCATTCATCATACATTTCACACATCATGTGGTTAGGTCGGCACATCATGTGACCCTTCTCTGGTGGGAAAGACATGTTCCATCTAAAACCATCCCATGACCCCAAGCAAAGGTCAGATATTGTATAATGGGAGTACACAGACACAGGTTGTTACTTGGAAATGACCAAGTTCTTAGAAAAGTATACATGCATCACCCAAGGAACATAGGCACGACCAGGAGAATGGGAGTAGGCCCATAGTGGCAAATAAATGTTGTGTGTGTCCCCTTACATTCCATGTATGGTGACTTCACTTCAATTCTTGTCTAGAGGGGAACATGATAAGCCAGTAGTGTGGGACCACACATCATGTGGGTCTAATACACGTCATGTACCACCTTTGGAGAAACATAAAAATTTCACATATCCTTCCCATGGATTAATATTTCAGACAACGAGTAGCTCATCCAATGTATTATTCCTCATATAATGTTTTGGTGTCCTTCACTATGGATTTTGAGATACTATGTGAAATTATTCTAGAACAATTCCTTTTCTGGAAATTCTTGACAATTATAGTGACTCTATAAGATCATCAAATTGAACTAAGAGTTGGAAAACTCCACAATGAAACCAGGGTGAGTTACCCGATAATACATTCACCAGTTTGAGGGGAAATCACCTATGTCACTAAATAATGGGTATTGTTACCATAGAGTGGTACCCCCTATGGAACTGTTGAGTGAGTCCTCAATGTACAAATTGGAACTAACCTACTATACTATAGAATAATTCATCAATTTATTCTTACTCAGTTGCACACCGTATATTACTGGGACACATGTCATCTATCATTTGAGTGACACGAACATAATTCATAAGGGAGCGAGACCCCTCTCGGTACCTACTGAGTGGATCCACCTATCAAGAAGGGGAATGGGTACTCCATGCTTGGATTAGGATCCCCTGTTATACCGGGGTTCAGGTTCTCTATCATTTCCCCATGTAGAACCACCATATCATATAATAGAATGTGTCCTCTTTCTATTAGATATTTTACCCCCTCGTGCTGTGATTCAGTGGTGAGATTCATTTTATCAACAAAACTTTTTAAGAGAGATGCATGAGATGTTGGGTATTAATGGTGGTCCATTAGAGATGTAGGTTTAATCGTCATCCTAGGATGGGATCTGAGATGGATATACCATTGAACTCTTTTCATGGTTTATTTTATAATCATATATGTGTTGTCTGGATTTATTCCTTGAACTTATTTGGATTGAGTGAACAACTTCTATCATATCTCTCTATTTCCCCCCACAGTGGGTTTTGAGGCTTCTTACCTAGTATGACTATAATAACCCCTACATGGGATTTTCCCACTCAAGAAATGTCTTATAAATATAATGGAAATATCAATGGTGAATTCAGTGGAGAATAGGGATACTCATGTACATAAAAAACGTAATGTTTCTTGGCATAGGTATTTAGAGCTAGGATTTATTATATTTCCTCTGTTCCATTTATTTTTAGGTTGAGACATAATTTTCAGTTGGGAATGAAATTTTCCCCTTCACATTTTGGTTTTATTCAGTGATACACTAATGTATTCCTTTGTGTTTTTGACATTCTTGGTTATCTTGAGGTGTCACGATCCTTACATTATACTTTTATATACTACTGCATGGAGATGGTTGGGTGTGTACATATAGGTTCACTTAGAAAAGGCCTCATATTTATGTTATGCCTTACCAATACTCATTTCCCACGCCAAGTTTATAGAGGTGGGATCCGGGTTGTGGTTTTTTTGCCTATCTCTAGCCATGTGGGCCCTATGGGGTCGAGTAGTTAGACATTATTTATTATGGTTGTATAATCATTGCTATTTTCCTTTTTTAGCGGTTGTTGTGTATTATTATCCTCATTAGACCTTGGATTTATGAATTGATTAACATAATTCCCAAAATTATTTCATCTATATAACTAATGTGTGTGTGATATTTTCTATATATTGATATCTTCATTCCTTTCAGAAACTGGATTCATTAAATTACTTTGAAAATATTTTTCTTGATATCCTGGTTTAATATAATGGAAACATATTCATGTGCCTTTAATGAATTCCTCTGAGTGTTCCTTGCCATATATTTGGAAATTAGGATACCAAAATGTTTTCTTCCCTATAAATGATATTCCTAGGATGTTTATATGAAACACCATCTTTTATTATTATCTCTTAATCCATGAGGGTTTTCAACATTCATTTCCACTTATATTAGACAACAAATGATTTCTTCATATCATTTAAAGTATCGAATATCCAATTCGTTTTCAAAAATTAGTTTTATATCACTAATAAATAAATCAATTTTTATTTCCAGTGTAATGATTAAACAATAATAATAACTTTGAGGTATTGTAAACTTTTCATCTAGGTACCAATAGGTTAATCATAGTTCTAATTATTCATAAGGAATTACATCTCCAATTGGGTATATAACATTAATGAGATGTCTTTATTGGAAAATTTCCACTTAATCTGTTTTCATTCCATATTTTCACTTTATTCTTCTTTCATTGTATTCTTAATAATAATAAAAAATTTATCTTCTACACATTCAAAAAATAAATGGATAGGAAAACATTATACATGTTTTGAGCATTATTGGATAGAAAATATATATTTCCTTGTATTAATTCATTACCCATTAATCAGTAGACCAGATGTCCCTTTTGAGGAGGGTGGATATTGTCACATATATAAACCAATGGAATGTTTATCCCAATATGGTAATTTTTTTCTCATCATCAACAATGTTACCACTTCTAGATAGTGGTAGTTAATTGATAATAGCCCTAAAATATTTCATACTATATTATAATGAATTTTGTTTTTTTCCTTCAGGTAATTCATTTCATTAATCATCACTTATTTTTTGAACAAGATTACTTTGGGTTCTGGTAATTGATTAAAACCAAAAGGAATAGTGTGAGACATAATATTCATAGTGGGAAACCACATAATTATAAAAAATCATTTTTAGGATGCATAAATCATTCCATAATATTTTATATTTATTACAGAACATGTTTAACCAGGTCCATTCATGGTCATTATCTATTAAAATAATTCATGGTTTATTTTATAGTGTTTTAGAATTTATAAAACATATCCCATAAGAGTGTCAAATATGGTGTTCAATAAGGCCCATTTTCATGCTCGTGTAGACAACTGATTCAAATCCAAAATATTCTATTTATAGAGTTAATAACCCAAGGTAAAAATATTCTAGAGCCATCTCCACTTTTAGTCTCCATATATGGTTGTGATTTCTTGAAATCCAACCACCCAATTCATCACAAAAGATTATATATTTTCTTATACATATAATATTCCCTAAAATCATCCCTATAGTTTTCACTACTGTTTTCTCATCCCAATTTGAAAGGTTAACTATACCCATCCTCTAATAAAAACTATATATTCTTATGATTTTCATACACAAATACTTCAACTTTTAGAAGAATATTTAATACATTTCACAAATACACATTCGAGGAACCTAGAGGGTTATTGTATTTTGATACTACATAAACAATTCTCTTATGTGTTGAAATATATTTAACATGTCTCATAAAGAAGTTCCCTCATAGTAAGAAAACGTTTTAGTCATAGCCTACTTTCAACCTCCATCATAATATCTAAAAAACGTACTAAATTGTGTACATGGATCATGAATAAGGGTAGACAAGGGGGATATTACTTATCACATTAGTAGAAAATTAATAAAAGGGTATAAGAATATGAGATTCACATTCTAAAACCATAGCATGCATAACATAGACCAAAATCATAGGATAATAATATTAATGAGTTAATTGAGGGATGGATCAAAACATTTCATCATCAGAAAACTAATCATAAACAATTTTGATAAACAATGAGACTAAAACATAAAAACATTACACTTTAGTAACATTTCAATAATAAGCCCCGTGAAAGAAAAAAATTATATGGATATTAATATAGAAAAATATTAATAATATTAATCATAAATGATATTCATGGGTAATATATATACAACACAGATAAAACAAGTGGTGAATAGGTGATTTTGCGTCTAGATATAAAATAGAGTTGAAAACACCTTACCACTTAACATGATAATATTTTGACAAGTTAAAACATACTATATAAAAAATATTAGTTTATAAAACATATATTAATGATCCATACTCATATATATCCTAAAAAATATGATTTAAATGTTTCATTTTACCACTCATGATAAAATATTATTTACTACTATCATTATTCTAAGTGATAACTAAATTTTTCATGAATATTATAGATTAGTAGTTTTGGTCATTATACTTTTATTATGGTTAAATTATATCAAGAATGATAATAATGATATAAAAATAATATATATTCATTATATTTATATTCATATTCATTCATAAAATTCAGATAAGGAAAAATGATTTACACCGTTTACGGAGATGGTAGGACATTCATATGTATGACCTTGGTTTCCATTTCTCAAGGGTTGCAATGAAATAAAGTTAAATAAAAATTAAATTTTATATTATAAAATTTATATATTAAATAATACATATTCATTATATCTTCCCATTTTACATTCCAAGTAATAATTAAATTAAAAATGCATCACATCGTTTTGGAGTGGGGATTGTACACATGTTTATTGAAGTGAAATTATCATTTTACAATGTGTTGTATGATAATAATTTATATGAGATACTATAATTAAAGAACTAAAATTATTTCATGAATGTCATATATATATATATATATACATTAATTATGGAATTATATCTATTCATTAGAGGCGGTGATGGAAAAAATATTACATCGGGTCGTAAGGTAAACATGATGTACAGATTCATTTCCAATTTGATAGAAGTAGAGATTTATATAGGTTATGATATTAATAATATAAAATATAAGTTTATTTAATATATTGGTGTTTTTATTTCAAGATATTTGAATCATATTTTAATGAGGTGGATGAAGAGAAAAATAAAAAACGCTTGGTTATGACTAATTCCTCCTCTCCACGAAACCTATTTAGAATATCAAAAATAGAATTCCTATGAGGTTTTAATAAGAATAAATATTTTTCTATGGAGTGGGGAGGGAAGTATTTAATTTATTAGTGAAGTTATATTATAATACCAAATGGATTTGTTAGTGTAAAGAGGAGATGATAGGGTGTTCTGTTTTATAAGATAGGGAGAGGAGACTCTTGAATATTTGGAAATGAAAAATATATATGAACATTTTAAATGATCTAAAATAGAATAAAATATATAATTTTATATTATTAGAAGATATAATATCTAAATATCGACATAAAATTGTAATTTTAATTGTTTTTAGGTCATTTGAGTCCATATCATTTTAGCTTAACACCTGATAAACCGTTTTAACATTAATCACGGTAATTTTTTTACTCTTCATTATGAGAATAAATTATGTTGAAGTAATTATATAAAATTAATTATTATTATTCAAAATATGGAATCCATTTTAGAAATTTATAATCACACAATTGGTATAATTTAATTTCAAATTAAACCCACTGATAGGACAAAAAATTTGTTTTCCAATGAAGCCATTTTCATAATTATACATTTCTTTATATAAAAATTCAACTTGAAAATGATTCCAATATCATAAATTGGATTAATAAAATTATATTTGAACAAATTTTTATTTTAAAATATTATTTATAAAAACTATAATTTGTAAATTATTTAAATGAAAATACAATTTCCTTTATAAATCATTATTTGGCTGTATTCATCAAATAAATTATTCATTTTAGATAAATATAAACACGTAACTATATAATAATTTTGTAATTTTGATTCTAGAAATTATTTTAATTTTTTAATTTATAAATTTTTAATTTGGAATATATTATTTTTAATATAATTGTGTAAAACGCAAGAAAACTTGTTTTTAGAAGAAGAAAAACACATTATGGAAGAATAGAATTGGATTTAGTCTTATCTCATTTGTATAAAAATATTTGATGACATATAAAATTATATTTTAAATTTATAATATATATTTAATTTAAATAATTTTGTAATAGTGATTAATTGAATTTGTTAACAAAAAAACACATTGTACACATACAAAGAGGTTTTAAGAGAAAGCATTCTTTTACTTAAAAAAGATTTTCATTTTCATTTATTATCAAATAATGAAAAATTAAATTATTTTATTCATGTTATAAACATATAATTATCCACAAATTTTCATTTATAATCATCCCATGAAATATAAATTCTATTTTATGATAGTATACCATATTACGGTTTGTTAAAATTTAGTATTTCATGTAATAGAATCAATCAAAGAATTAAATTTATTTGTATAAAATATTTCCAGAAATATTGGGTGTTATATTTTTAAAATATTTTTATCTTATTTTTTCCCAAATTATTTAGTGTTAGAAAAACAAAAATAATAAATTATATATACCATTAAAATTAATATTAACCATAACATTCCAGTCCTAAAATTATCCAGAACCACCATTCTAATATCAAAAGTAATCTAAAAGATACTATGA
This sequence comes from Viscum album, assembly GCA_963277665.1. Taxonomy (NCBI): domain Eukaryota; kingdom Viridiplantae; phylum Streptophyta; class Magnoliopsida; order Santalales; family Viscaceae; genus Viscum; species Viscum album. The sequence goes on along the minus strand of OY728157.1, from coordinate 1,264,729,083 downwards.
TATTTAATTTGATTCCCCAAATATGTGTATTTGTCAACTAAATGAAATTATTGATTATTTCAATATAATCTAATCTAATTAGCTTTTATCTTCATATTTTATGAGAATTAGGAAAGAATAACAAATAATGAAACCATATATTTTTCAGTTAATGGATATTTCCCACTATATAGGCAACTGTAAAATTAATTAAAAGACTTAGAAGTCACCCAAAAAATCATTACACAAAATAATATTTTAGATAAATATTATGTATTACTTTTTATTAAGACCATGTGAAATGGAAATGTAAGAAATGGGTAAGCTAAAACACACAATAAGTGTAATCATAAACAATAACCGTCAAAGATAAAAAGTGATCATAGGATGAATGTATGGGTGTGTGAATATAATCATGGATAATAAACATTATATAGAGAATTCATATAAAAAATACATGGATTGATAATCCAATTATCATCTAATAAACATTTTATCATAAGGAAATTGATTTTATGGAATCATAGGTAAATAATGTGGCGTGACATATGAACATGAATAAAATATTTTGAGCATAGCGACAAGAGACCTAACATGATCATAAAAACATGATGCATGACATGATCATAATTACATTAGACACAAAATGATAATATGTACATTAAGTATTGGATTATTATTAGTACATGAGGTATAACATGATTTGATGTTCAAAAGGAAATTTTTTTTCCTGAGTATGTGATTCATATCATGTTTGTGAGCACGCGAGTCATAACATGAAAGTGTTGATATGATATAATCATAGGAAATTCATAATCATATCACTAATGTTCACCACCAAGTAGTAACAAAATATTATGACCTAGGTTATTCAACAAGGTATCATAAAACATTATCAGGTCATACTTCCAAGGAATCATGAACATGTTATCTTTGTAGATTAATTATTTACCCAATGTATTAGCTTGAATTCTGGGTGTACACTAATATTATAAAATAATTTTCCACATGGTAGATTAAAAATTTTCAATTTAAGCCATCAAGATATCATTAATCTACCATCTCTAAATATTAATTAATTTCTAAATGAATTGGACCACTATCAAAGAAAATTTTTTATATGTATATTGTTATGTGTATCAAATCAATTAAATATAATAAGAAAATGTAATTTTAATCCATGAATAGGTAATGTTGGTTTTATTATTTTTGTTACCAAATAATTAAAATAATGTTACTGAAATATAGAAACCATTTGATTATATTAGAGGTAAGTATTTATATCCTCAAGTTGTGACATAAAAAGGTAAGGACTAATTTTGAAATAATGACATGTATTTTAAAGGGGTTATAGAATTGTTTTAATGAGAGAGAAATATAGTTTCACATCAATAGAAAAATATTTGATACTAAATAAATGATTATCAACACATGGAACTATTACCACATTGATATAAAAAACATATATTAAAGTATATTGTTTAATTTTAACGAGATATTAGATAATCAAGTAGTGATTTTTAAAGAATAACAACCATACAAAATAGATTATGAAATGGGTTTAATGTGAGATAATGTTGGTATCTAATTAATAATTAATCATTTTTATATTAAAGTATTTATTATGAACACATATAAGAATAATCATATTCAAATCAAAAGGGATAATCATAAAATAGTTTCTTGAATCAAAAGGTGGAGGAGGAGAACCTATACATTCCGAAGTAGCTTCTTAAATATTGATAGGAGTACATAGAAACTTATACATTTCTTGGTAGCTATTTATAGAGAGATTGGGAAGGGAATATAAATATCAATTAAATTTTTAGTTGATATGGATGAGAGAATTTATTTGAGTGAGATCCTTTTATTGATAAATAAGTAGGCCTTTTTCATAGATAATAAAGGTATGTAAAGGGTAATAATTGAATCACAGGGGATTTCATTTGGTTTGGAGAATAAATTTTTGTGAGTAATTATGGTATGAATCAAACCAATTATATTTATTCTAGTATATCTATATGTATTATTTATTTCGTAAAAATACTGTCACATTTGGTTAGCCCTTTTAACACTTATTCATCTTTTATAAATATTAATCTTGGTAATTAAAATATGGCTAAAAATATAATATTAACATTATCAATAGATTTTTTAGGTGAAAAACATGTATCTTTCCTCCATTTAAACTAATTACATTTCTAAATAGGTGAAATCCAACATTCAAATAAAAAAAATGTGTAGAATAACAATTTTTTGTAGCAAGATAACATTTTACTTTTTTAGTGTTATTAATTATACATAAATTTGATTTGAAATTAAATTTTATTTAATATATATATGATTAAAAATAATTTAATGGTATTAATTTAAAATCGATCTATTCAGTTTAAAAATACTCAATATTTCAATTAGTATTATTCTCTTAAAAATATCCATTTTATCATGGTAACTAATATTTACCATTGCCTCTCATTTTTATGCGAAAATGGGTGATTTCCACTATTAAAAAAATAAAAAATTCTTATTATAAAAAAATGAGATATTTTTTTGGATCGAATTTGTAAAAGGGATAAAAAAATATTTTAATATTAGCTTGTGAAACCCCATTTTTTAAAACATTGTATTTTCAAGAATAAAATTTATCAATAGGGTACAATGATAATTTTATTTTATTTTCATCATATAAATAATTTTCTTATAAATAAATATTATTTTCATTTTAAATCAAACTAGTACCAACTTTTTCCAAAATAATATCTTATAAAAAAAGGTAAAAAAAAACTGTTTTATTTTAAAATACCACTTATGTTGTTAAAATATTAAACATTGGTTTTATATTTTAATAATTAAGTTTCAAAATGAGTAATTTTATTCAAAAAAATTAATATTTGATTAATTAAAAGGATATATAAACTCCTCTATATTTTTTATATTTATATGGTCATTAACATTTATTTATTTTAATACAAACTATAGTTTTAACTATTCAATTAATAATAAAATATTCTTGAAAGATATAAAAATTTACTACTAAGTTAATTTTGTTATTCTCTGTCCAAAAATTATTTTCAAATTTCAAAATATTAATTTTTAGATTTTATAAATTTAACTTCTAAATGAAAAAAATAAAATAAAATTTTATTGAAAAACAACTTTTTAAACACCAAGTTGTCTTAGTTTTATTAAATACAAATTTCTAATATAAATAATATCAATAGTTTTTTTCATATATAATAATTGTTGAAAAGTGGTCAATTAATTTTTTTCACATAAATTATTGAAAACATGATAAATTCGTTCTTATGAAAATATAATTACTTTTATATGATATATTTAATTATTTATATTAGAAAATTTATTTGTACCAATCCATTTACATTTAAATAATTATTGGAATTATATTTATGTATAACATATTATTTTAATAATGTATATTTTAATATATACATGAAAAAATATATATATTTTTCATATTTTAATTTGATATTATTCATTTCATTGGGATTTATTTTATTCCTAATAAACAATTAACAACAAAGAACTTTAGTCTATTTATTAGAAAAAATTTATATACAACAACATTATTCTCAATGATCATATTTCAAATGATGACAACAGAACCCAGGATGGGCAGTTCCAAGAGAAGGCTACTGGCAATAGTCCTCCTATTTTGATGAATGGGAGGATGCCGCATCATGGAGATGAAATTTACAAGAATGAAGATTCCATCTTGAAGTCTGAATTTCAGCTCCAAGATTCCATTTTTAATGATGGTTCTATATAGGAGGAACTGGTTGGTTACAAGGAGCCTGTGAAGCATTTGCAATGTTTTGGATCAGTTGATGATAACAATCACATTGAGCATGAACAGGGTGTTCAAGATAGGTATCAGGAGGTGAGGATCACTGGTAACTGGGGGAATATATCTGATAGTGAAAAGGAGAATGTTGGAGTCAAGGTGAGGAGCTGTTATAGGGACATTGTGCAGGGTGGAAAGAATGTTGTAACAGGGAAGGAAGAAGTTATGACTGCTCCGCTAAGATGAAGACAAAGGAAGGAGTATTCAAAATTTCCACAGCTAAGGCCCACCAGGTCCTTTGCATGAAAAGGAAAAGGTAAGCAATATTCTGAGGTGTACCAACTTTTAGACAAATTAAATTTCAGAAGGAAATATGTTGAGGCACGAAAGCAATATAAAAGATCGGATTGCGATTCAGCCACTACGGATGAAGAAAATGGGCGTGGGTATGGTGATGAATATGGTTTTTTATGATATGTAGATGTTTTTTATGGATTCTGTTTCGTGTTTTCTATACTTTTTCTTTATGTTTAATAAATGGTTGGAGACTTTGTCTCTGACAAAGCTTTATGGTATTTTAAATGATCATATTCCAAATTACTATATTTACAAAAACTATATCTTATTCCTATATATTAACATAGTATAATAATTTATTCTATTCTCATTTCTTATGTCACACTTCTCATTTTAATTATATCTATTATAGATCTCAAACTATATTTTGTGCATTCATTTCTTTATTTACCATTATATGGTTTTTTGGCTACTCGTGATCCCCATGTTTGAAGAAAATCCATGATATATTCAAGTGTTAAATATTTTTTTATTTTCATTTTATTGTCCAATTTTAATTTTTACACTTCTAAATAATGTAATAATCTATGGTGATTAATAATCCATTGCGTAAATACTTAGTTTCATGTGATATTATTGCACTATTTTACTATGAATGAATAATGTGTTGATTGTTTAATTTTTATCATGTACGAATTATTTATCAATATTTTTCTATAGCTTTAAAAAATGGAAAAATAATAAATCTAGTTTTGAATTATAATAATAAGCTTTCTAATATACTTGTGTTTTATTAAGAAGTACCTTAAGGACTGTTTCCTTTTTTAAGATCATATTTTATTTCTGAAATATTGTGATGTGAATTTATGAAGGATGAAAAGTATATTTCAATCATTTAAATCCTTTTTATTATATTTTTATTCTCTATGATATGTGGTAGTAATTTATATTTGTTATATTCTATATTTTAGGGTAGAATATATTTTAATTTGGAATTTTTTTTAATAATTATTGAGAGAATAATTTCTCCTTAAAACCCTTCTGTAACACGTACTGTGGTTTTAATTTTATTCTCTTTAAAATAGATGTGATTTATTATCTCCTAAACAAGACATTTGATTTCATGAGTTGGTTTAAAAAGTGTTTCTTGGTCTAATAAGAAATCCAATAGTAATATTGAAGTAACCTAATAATTTTTGAATAAGTTTTATTTATTTTCAACCTTGAATGACACATTTTATGAGATATTTGAATAGTTTTTTTGATTTGATTATAAGTGGTATACGATATCTTTCAAATGATTCAAATAATTTTTTGAGGAATATAAAATTATATATGGAAGACTAAAAAATATAATTTTTTATACATAATAAGAATTTGTTGAGATGCACATATAGATTTTGCTTCTATGCATATCAATTTTATGAATCATGTGTCTTTTCTATAAAACACGTATGGATTTGTTAGTGGAGGCTAATGTTTCATTAAAAAATTTATCATGTTGATAGATGGTTATGATTTTTTAAAATATTATAAAATATTTGATGATTTTAATATTACATCTATGAACATAGTATAGTATACTATGAAGAAAATCTAGTAATATAATAATTTATGGTGATAATTTATTATTGATTCATTCAGTCAAAAATATAACTGACATAGTAGAGAGATGCATTTTAAATTGATATGATGGGATATTTGAATATATATTTAATGATATTTATCATGTCAAAAATTAATTTTCCTTTTGAAATTAAATATTCTAAATTATTCATCATGTTAGTTGTTATACATTTTTGGTGAGTTATTGACTGAGATATCTATTGACAAATTGAAGGGATGATTTTTTCAATATTTTTGTGTAAAAAACTAATTTAAATTGTTTTCTGATTAAGAAAGATGAAATTAAGATGATAAAATAATATTGAGAGTTTTTATAGATAACTTGATACTATAATGTTTTAAAAAGAGGGAACAATGAAACATTCTTATTCTTGAATAGGTGAATGTCAGATGATTTGATTTCAATTGATATAGGAACTTGATACAATGAACGAAAGAGGTGATGTTCATTATTTTATTCTCTCATGCATGACTATATCTTCTAGAAGAGATGATAGATGGTAACCAACCCTTACTATAACTTCACTAATATTAACCTGTCATTCAAAATCATTTCTTTAAGTAAAACTCTATTTATGATGCCCATGTATCCAATTAATTTTTGATGATCTTATTTATTCTATAATTAGAGTGAAGTTTTTTTTAATGTGTGTTCGTGTATAAAAAACACCAATATTCTAATACTAGGATGCTAACATTACAGTCTCACATATATAAGACTATGAAACACACTGAAAACATACATGCCAATTTTTTTGAATTTGTATTCATTAAAAGTGTTCTAACAATAAAATATCTGACACAATCAATGGATGGTGGCGATAAATAGTAGACTATCCCAGAAAGGGTAAACCTTGTAAAATTTCTTAAATAATATGATTATTAATTATTCTCGCAAAATTGTAATGAAAATAGTCTCGTTGAGTGAATCATGACTCCAACTAATGATATGGTGGATATTAAATATTGTTTTTTAAAAAGTGGATGGTAGATCTAATTCATCATCACTCAAGGGTTTCTTAATATGATCTGGGATATTAGGATTTAACATACAATATATTTCCTAACATTGATATATAATAATAACATTAAATTTATTAAAAACATATAATAATAATATATTCATATATTAGATAATTTAATTTCTAAAATATCTATTTCTTTAGAATAAAAAACAAAATGGATATATAAGATCCAATACATACACATTGAAATTTGTATAAATATAAGATAATTTTCAAATAATCATCTCATAGATATGAGTAACATCATTATCATAATATATAGTACATAAAAATCATTATTAAAATAAAATATAGTCAATAATAAATTATAATAAATCTATTTAATAAATAAATAAATGACCTAAAACTGAAATTAATTAAAACACATAGTAAAAAAAAGAAAGGGATTTGTGGGAATAAAAACATATGATGTCCATGATATGTTGGTATAGTAAAACTGTCTATGAATCTCTTAGTTTCTGATGAAAACAACCCCAACATTTTAATTTCATATGTTTTATATACTTCCATAATAATAATTTACAATATGAAATTTTGTGTTAATATTATCATTTTACAACATTTTATGATATAAAAAGGGAGCAAATTTTTGGAAATAAAAATGTATATTTCACACACAATAAGAACAAAAATTGAGTGAAATTTGACACAAAATGAACAAGAATTCAATATTAAATGGTATTCATATTTAATGTAATAATGATAATCAAATATAAAACATATATGAATAATACATGTGAGAAGAAAAAACAATTGTTTTTTTCTAGTGGATCTGGTTTTGATGGATAAGATGGTTTCATGTATAAAGTCTCAAAATTTTATTTGTCCTTCAAAATGGTATACAGTCTTGGATAATTTTTTAGGTTACAAAGATGAATCACCATATTTATCACTTAAAATTCTAAAAATATGAGATTTATCTATTTAATTATCATAAATTTTAAAAAAAATTATATTTATTTGAGAACCTTCTTGAATTTTATCTATTTGATACACGACATATCCAGAATAGATTTATGATGGTTGATATGAGGCAGGAGTTGATATGGAGGTATGACCATGTGCCCCAATATTTATGGTTAAAAATTCGTCAAGTTGTTTTAGCGGTGTTTTCGATATATATGAACCCCTTATCCAGTGAATGTGGGAATCATCCATTTTTCAATGTTGATTAGATTTATAATTACCAAAATCTTTTTCTAATTTAGATCAATATATATAAATATTATTTGATGAAACTATATACTAATTTTTGCACTAGTAATATCATATATATCTTTTCAAAAATTATCCAACCTTCATGTAATTTCATATTTGTTATACTATGTTAGTAATTTGTACATTTTTCTGATAAAATATCCATATGATATCTATATAATTTTCATTCATTCTCTACAAACAAAATCAACAAAGAAACAATCAATTCTATTTCAATTAAAATTTTAATATCTCTATCATCTTATCAAAATGTTTATTTATTTATTGAATCATTGAAAAAATTATAAAAATTGGATTTGGTATATTTATTGTACCTATAAACTCTTCCATCTATCATGAATATGATTCAATATATTCCTTATGTTCTTTGAGTTTATGTAAATAAATTTTTACAGTTATGTCATTCATAAGAATTCGATGTGATGTAGAAATTGTTGACTCTTTATAAACCATAATGTTTTCATTTTATTTTCCCCCAACTAAGATGGTTCAAATTTTTGTTGATTTGATTCAGGTTCAAATAGTATAGTTATTCAATGTTCTCACCAATCATTCTTCTTTTCTTAAAAAGATATTGAAGGCTTACATTTTAATTTTATTCATTTTATTTTATCGTCAATCATATATCATTAATATATTTATCAGAAAAAACATGTTTTCCATTTACATAATATTGTAACTATAGAAAGTATAAAATACTCACTAGAATGTACATATAGTTTTCTGAATTCAATTATTTACTTCATACTTAATTATATTCAATAATCTACTGTTCCGTAAAATCTTCAATCACATTCAATTTTATAGTATCACACTCCAATGTCGAAAATTTTCAATTTTCTCATGTTATATCAGTTGAAGGACCAAGAGTATCCACTTAATCATTAATATAAATTATATCCCCTAAAATATAATCTGGAATATTGATCTCATTAGAAATTTTATCCATTTTAAAATTAGTATAAGATTTAATCATTTACAATATCATATTTTTAAAATAATCATCTGAAAATATATTAATATACTGATACTAATCCATTACCTTTATTTGATAATTAAAAAATTTCTTTAGCTCATTAAAATCTATCTAAAAAACAAACTGATATTTTATCTCTTAAAAATTATATTTTAATAGTGAATTTCCATTCCACTATTTATGCTCATATATATCTTCCTTTAAAACAAAATATAAATTACTATTTTCATACTATACATATATGAAAGTCAAAAAATATACTAGTGGTTAAAAATATGATATCTTCATTCACATTATAATTATCTTCTTATGTACTTGTTTTTGTTGAGATGTCCTTATCCACAACCAATAATTTCAATTTTTTTATAATAAATTTCTCATCAAAAACCATAATTTCTATCCCTGTTGTCCTTCAGATATTTACTACCTTCCAGATAACTTATATTATCAATCACTAATTCAAAAACTTAATTATATTCTTCATCTATTCTAATATATACTACAAAAATGTTAATTTTTTTTTCTATTTCATTAAAATCCTTTTCCACTATTTAAACATTAAAAAAAATATTTTATATGACATAGTCACTTTATTTTGTAACTTTCACAACATTAACTCTAAAAGAAACTATTTCACTAACATGACATTACATACCAACATATTTATCTACATTAGTTTCTAAAGGCATATATTTATGAATAATTACTATTTAAATATTCAATGTATTCTATTCATGTTGATATCTTATTTCATAAAGATTATCACTTTATTCTTCCTCTAACACATCCTCGCTAAATGAGATCAAATTTGTGTCAAAGGATTTAGACATTGTAACTTTAAATTTATTTAGATTTATCCCCCCAAGTATTAGTAGATAATTCATTATTTCCTTAATCATATTCCATATCAGTTTTTTAAAAACAATGTAATTTTTCAGAATAAATTCAAAAAATATATTATTTTCCTTAAAATTTTAGGTGATATCAATCTATGATTATAATTTTTCTAGGATTACATCCCATTGAAATATATTTCCTTCTTCAAAAACTATAAAATTTTTATTCTTCCTAATGTGAATACACATCTTAAAAGGGAAATTTCTAAATTTTTGTAGCACTTTGGGATATAATATTTTGAATAAATTTAGAAAGAAATTTATTTTATTATTTAAATTATTTTTGTAAAATTATCTAAATGAATAAAGTTATACAAATAGTGACAATATTTACTATTATTAATAGTCTATCATTTACAAAACATGAATTTACCTTTATAAGGAAATTGACAAATTAATTCAATGTTGGTAGATGTTAAATAAATTAATATTTATTAACATATAATTTAATCCAGTATTCATTTCTTCAAAATATTATCTAAGCATTCAAATAATATTCTCTGACATCAATTTCAGTCATTAATTCTATTTTCATTATAAAAAAATATTTTCAATCATCTAAAAACTATTCTTTTCTATGAAATCATATTTTTAAAATTTAATCATGATTTTTCAACATCTTTTCAAGAAATAAATCTTCATTATAAGAAATCATCCTTAAAAAATATTTCTAACTAATGAACATACAACATCACCATTGTTTCTTTTTTCCCATGATTAAATGTACTTTTGAGGATGGTCATTAATGGTATGAAATTGAATGTAAAAGTATGAAATTTTTATGGAATTCAGATATTGATCCAAATGATCATATATCTAAACAAAATTAAATTAATAATACTTTTAAACATAATATGGAAATTCCCTTATAAATAAGGGTGAAACCACAATGATATAAAATTTTCTAAAAATTATGAAATCTAATATTAATGTTACACAACTTGTTGTTAATATTATATATCACTATATTTATATAACATCTCCTAAAATTGATACTAATTATCAAGGTATTTTTATTGAATATAAATAACTCATAAAATTCATAGTGGTGTTTAGTTTCAATATATTTAATTGATATTTTAACTTTTTGTGAATTATCTCTTAAGAAATGATGTCTATTATAAATTAACATAGTATTAGAATGATTTATAGGGTTTTTAAAGTGTTATTAGAACCTGTACTCATCAAATATGATTTTATTTTAATAAAATATGGATTCAAAAAACATAAAAATTTTATTCATCAACTATAATTTAGCACAAAGAACTATTAGCAAAAATATTCCCAAAATAGTAAGTAGATAAGGTTGCATAATGTCTTTTTAGTAGGCCTAAAACCAATTAACATACAATGAAATTTATGTTTCCTCGGGTGATATATCTATTTATATAATAGCCACCAAAGTCAATAAAATAATATAAAATTTATTTTGGGAAACTGTTTTTAGAAAAAATAAATAAATAATGAAAAACACTACTTTTAAAATAGCTAAAATTTATTTTGGAAACATTTAGATGAGGTTCCTTTGTATTGTCATGAATTATTGGATAAAAACATACAAAAAATATAATTTATAGTATTCTAGATACATGATATAATATGGTTATAATAATTCATATATATATATATCTGTGTGTGTGTGTGTGTGTCTATATATTATCATCAAAAACTGTTCTAGCTTCATCCATGTATAGTTGAATATTTAATTTCATAGTGATTCTATATGATTTACTATTTTAAAATTCCAAATTTCTTATTATGTAATTAATTTAATACTTTGATTTACTAAATTCTATAAAATATTTCTAAAATATTTGAAAACTAAAAAAGATTCATCTCACCCCTCATACTCATTACAAACTACTATTTCTATAGTTTGGGATATTCATTGATTTTTTTGGGTTAGTGAATAAATAATCACATCAAAAATACATTTGAATTAAAAAATAAAAGAAGATGACGTTTTTTTTGTGAATTAGGATGTTTCAGTCTTATAAAAAATATTTTGGAAATATAAAACTACTATTCCTATCTTACCAGGATTGAGGTGACAATTTAATACAATAAAATGTTTTGATATGTTTTAAAAAGTGTTTATTGATAACCATGTGGATGTTTAACAAATTCTTTATCCATAATAAAATAATTCAAAATAATTTTTTTATCTAAAAAAATGATTAAATTTCATGTCTCATACATATATTTAGAATCTTATAATGGGTTATAGTCTATTAATATGTGAAAGTTTATTTATATAATAAATCCATTCATCTTGATTATATCATTAACTACTAATAGATAATTGTTCATTGTGTTCACACATTGATTGTCGTTCTAATTTCTAAAAATTATCTTAGTTCCTATAATATTGAAACATAGGTTTGTATTAATAAATTCCAAAATATTATTCTATTAATGCTGGTTTACCTCTTCTTTTATAGATATTTCCCAATTTTTATCACTCTAGTATTTGTAAAAAAATTTATATTCATTCTTATATATTAAAAAACAGAACACAAATAAAATTAAAGTACTTATACTAGTCATAACATCATTATATAATGCATAAATAATCATTTTTAAAGTATTCCAATTAAATATTATAATATGTATTTGAATAAAATATCATGTTACTTTATTTCTATTTCATCAGACCTATATTTCACATAAAATGTTTCCTCACCATCATCCCTTTTAGGGTTTATTGGATTATCTTGCCTCAGGCTATTATGTGAATATCATGGCCATCAACGTATGATTACTTTTATATAAATGGATCTCATTCCTTTAACTTTACATGAATTTGTTATTCAATTGTCCATAAATATTTTATTAAAAACACTATAAGATTTAGATGTAATAAAATAACCATGAGATTTTCCTTTATCACACATTAGATTTAATTTACCAATATCACACTAGGTTTTTAAGATATAATCATTACTTAAGAAATCCATACACTATCCCTATTTTGGATTTCTATTATTTCATACTCCATGGGGTGTTTTATTTAAAATAATTCCTATTAGAATGAATTTATGACATTTCTATCTTTATTAATTACCCCAAGAAAAAAATTAGATGGTAAATTATATTCATGTAAGTTTGTTCAAGAAATTTTTTATAAATTCATATCTTAGAATTCAAAATGTCCTTTAGATTATGGTTTTCATGGGATATAAAAATTATGTATAATAACATGATTTGAACAAAATATTTTTTTTAAGAAGATAATGCCATTGTCAAATACCAAGGAACAATTTATTAAAAGAATGAATGATACTAAAAGAGTATGAAGTAAGGAATCTTATTAAAATTTTTATCATAAAGAGGGAGAATACCAACAGGAAGGTCATCCCTCTAAGTTATACTCTGGTTGTCTCCCTTGTTATCTATACCATCAGCAACCATGTTTGCTTCATGAAAGGAATGAGCGACAACATAGTTGGTATCCAAAAGTGAAGAAGGGAAACTCATCCAATAGATAGTAAGCGATTAGGAAGGATTCACCACACCATTACAAATATTGTGGACAATAGTGGCTAAATCACATTAAATCCAAATATTGCTCCATCCCTTTTTATAAGAATATTTAATGGCATGTATCACGCCCATCATTTCTACTTCCCGAGATGAGGTAGTTCCACAGCTGCTGATAAGGCATCTGTGACACAATTTGATCCGTCATAGGAGCAGGGCTTTCTAGAACACCTCAAAAGTGCACCTTAGTGTATTGTAGAGTCCTTAAATATGAATTCTATGGAGGACATCAAAATCATCATTGGTTTTGTCCCAATAAGCTTTCAAAATTGACGCAGCATCCCTAATGGCAAATGATAATCCGCATCCAACCAGCATTAAGACTAAATGAACAATTTTGGTAGATAATAACATTTCTATCATACCAGATCACATGGAGGATCTCGAAAACATAATTTAAGAAGAGGTTCTTAATTTTTTGAGAGGTTTCATTATCCACGTAATATTTTAATTTGGTGCTGATAGAGTTAAGGAATAACCATATGCAGTCAAAAATGTCAGTAACGTAGTTCCCAAGGGTTGTGGTTGTAGCACAAGACAAAAAGAAATGGTTTGTATCATCACTATGTAGGTGAAAAAAATGACAATTAGTGAAATATTGGATCCCAAAATACTGAAGTTAAACCTTATTGGGGACTCATTTGTGAGCAATATTCCATACAAGAGTATGTCTTGAGGGTTTAATCCATGGTTAATAAACAATTTTAAAAGTTTTAAATGTTATGAATTTTTAGCCTCATTAATTTTCTAAAAAATAAATCTACACATTACTTCCCTTTTTTATTCATTATATATCAATTATTATAAACATCGATAAATAATATAAAAAATAAAATTCTTCACATACAACTTTTGCAAAGAATATGAATTACATTGTCCAAGCCATCCTTTCCTAATAAAGGATTCATTTCTTTTAGTATTCAAACAAATTATATTTTATAAAAAATATTCATGTCCTAAAGTATATATATTTCTAGTTATTGGTGATTTTTACATAAGAAATCTATTTTTATATATAAATCCTACATTATAAGAGAAATCAACTGAAAAAAATCATCTGGGAGTTGAGTGTTACTTATCATGTTATGACTTATCCATTAACCATCTATACCATTTAAGATGATAAATGCATCTATATTTCCATTATTACCAAATAATATAATTTTCCATTTATCGTTTCCGCCAAATGTTTCAGAGACACTATTAAGCATTATTAAAGAAATTGAATTTTAGAAATAACAACTAATATGTCCTAAGTAATCATTATCCAAATAATCTTCAGAATTTATATTTTTACAGATTATTCTCTACAAAAATCTTTGTCATGTAGTTGGTTTGTTACATATATACTCATAGATCAAACTATATTATTAATTAAGGACATAGGTATATAGAAAATATTCATTTAGGTAGAAATTATAGATCGTAATGTATATAAACGTTTGGAAAAATTTCCTTGTATAACACAAAAATATTGATGACATGTGAAGATAAAATAACTAACATAAGTACAATAAATTTCAAAATGAAAGAAATACCATTATAGTAAATTTTTATATTTGAACAAGGAATGAAGTAATTTCTATAAATCTTTATATTTTAGACATTTATTCGTATTCCTTATTTTTTTATAAACTACATTTGACCATCAATTTTTTTCTTGATTCCCCCCGTAATTATGATTTATATCATATATCCCTAATTTATAAACTTCAGAATATAATTCTATATTAATAATATTAGGCATAACATAGGTGGATTTTGATTTATGAAATTTAATCCTCAGTTCTACTAGTTAATTAAATTAAACATTCTATAAAATAATATTATTAAAATATTGCAAAATGGATTTAATTTTTTTTATTAAATAATAATATTTGCAATAACATTTAGAGAAATATATTTAAGAATAGAAAAAAAATAATCCTTTGAGTTTGGTATAGGAGAGTAAAAATAAAATACCTATTCAGTATGATCTATAAAAAATGAACATATTGGATTGATTACTCAAATCTAGATCCAAGATGAAATTCATTAATAAAATTATTTTTATAAATATAATAATTTGTCATAGAATTCATTCCCCTATTTTAATAATATGATCATCTTTAAAAATTACATTCAATTTAATTTTTTCCATGAGTTGATGTATGTGAGGGATGATGTGCCTTTGATTCATGCATTTATAACCTATATCTTCTTATATAACACTATCATTTCATTTAAATTTACTAAATGATTTAATAAAACCATCACATTTCAGGTAAAATTTATTGAATCTTCTTGATATTTATGAATATTTGTGACATCCATATTATTTATATGATTATACTATATTAGATAAATGACAACATATTTCTTTCAAATTCAACTTATACTTTGTGTAGAAACTCTAAGGGAATTATTATAATTTCTAATTAAATATTCATCATATGTATTAGAATGAATTTCATCTTTATACTTCTTGAGATTGAGACTCTGATTTTTCATTTTCACATCAATAACTTATGTATATTTTTATATTAATTTAGATATTACACTAAATATAATTTGTAGGACCCTATAAATTTTTATTCCCTATCTGATTCTGGAATTTTAAGACCCAAGAAAACAACAATGTTTATAATTTCAGTGATTCTTTCATTCCTTTTTCTAATGATTTCCCTTTCAAACTATCTAATTGTGTGAAAAATGTATTTTTTATTGTTTTCTGTAAATTAGCACACTTTATCAATACCATTATATGGAAAAAACATTGTTTCCAACGTCTTATATGTGGTATATCATTGAGAAACATTGTTAAACACATCAGGTACTAACCCTATAATTATATATTTCATGGAGATGTAATTTATATCATACCCCACATATTAGTCTACACTCTGATTCCAATATATACTAGTATATAACATGTTAGAATTCACAACATTCATATAAAAAATTAGTTTTAAATTCTTGTGATAGATAATCATTATTCCCTTTTTGGAACAATAATTATCACTATTAAGATATAAAATTCTTATAATTGAAAAAAAAACATCTAATACCAATAATTATTATACCAAAATAAAATCATTAATATTCAATTTAATGGGGGCTAAAACTAAAAAATATATTCATTGGTTTCATGATCCTTCCATTTAGTTAATTGTTATAGCTGGATAGGGGCAGTAGTTAATTGTGTTCTTGAATTTCATATTGGAAAATTTTCCTTCCCACATCATTTAATTTTGTATATCTACCTTCTTTTTTGAAAATATTTATAAAAAAAATACAAAAGAAACACGATAAAACATGTTATTATAGTGGTTTTGGGTTTTCAAAAAATACCCCTTACTCACCAACACCGAAGACCAGTATGGTGATTTTATTTGTATTTAAAATCACATAATACATGACTACAACACGATATTAAAAATTTCAACCTGGATCCCCTTCTCATTTATAAATAAGCTAATTATTTTAACTTACTCCTATCACACAAATTATTATAATTATGGCTATTTAAAATAATAATTAAGACATATAATTTAATCACATTTGATGTTCATAATTTTATAAATATAAAATGAAAAAAATAAAATCATCTTAAAATAAACATATATGTATCTAAATTATTTAAATAAAGGATCCATAATAATATCATAAATCATAATGAAAAAATAGTATCATTATAATATTCTCCCTTATCTTATTTCTTTTTAATCAAAAAGTTAAAACATAAATAGTAATACATTCAAAAAAACGAAAAAACATTTATTAGTAGTATAGAAAACATTGATACTATTTTTTTTTATTTTTCATGAGTCCAATACTATTATATAGAGATATATAAATATAATATCATCAAATTTAATTTATGTAAAAATTGCTCCTCGATGACCTCATTGATGATATGAATCTTCTAGGCCATTAACGAATCAAAATTTTAGAAATAATAACTCATAAATTATTGGAAACAATGGACATAATATCTTATTTTTTCTAAATGAACAACATTAATGTTTTTAAATATTCTCATTTAGAATAGAAAATAAAAAATATCAACATAAATTTATAAAAATAAAATTCATATGAGAAAATTAAAAAATTTCCTTACAAATACGAATAACATATTCTATGAAGCATGTGTAAGAATAATAATTTACTTTTATCTGTGAGAGTATGTTTTGATGACAATATAATATGTAATATCATCTTATCAGTCTATATGATTAAAATTAAATTCATAAGTGTATAATTTCTATGTATAACACCTTTTAGTGATACATAAGTTCTTATACATGAATATGTAATAATGGCATACTGATATGCAAGAATAAATTTTACTCATTTAATATACAATAACATTAGAAAAATTAATATGTAATAATGATGTTCAACTCATACCATATATGATATGTTAATATCTACATATTTAATAATTTTTTTTTAGAATAATTTTATATTAATGGAAAAATCCAAATTCTACTTTATATTTAAGATCGAATACTTTGAAACATCTCTGAATATGAGATGAAAATTTAATTTCCATTTTATAAGAAAGGGTAACATATCATTACAAGATATCATGTTCTTAAAACACTACCTATATAGAAATATAAAAACATTTAAAATTTGGGGAAACATTGTAATAAAAAAAATTTAAATTAGTTGAGTGGAATGATTACTTTGTTGAACAAAGAAAGAGGGACCAATATTAAAAAATGGGAGAATAGGGAACCCTTTATAGATTTAAAGGAAAATTCATTAAGAAAATAAATACCTTAAGGGAATAGTGGTCATGCTTGTTCAGTAGGTAAAAAATAACAATATATTCAATATAAATGGTCTCATTACCCCTTTATTGATAGTGAAATAGTAAATTCTTTCACAAATTATGTTTCTCCACCACTTCCAAAAGGTTTCATCATGATCGACCTATAGAACAAAGAAGAGATCCCCTTCCATTAGTATGAAAACATGGGGGAGGGACATATGACATGTATCCACACACTAATCTCTATTTAAAAGCATCCCACCTAATAATGATTTTGAGAGACTCCCTAACTATTAACCTAATGAAAATAAAAAACATGAATGAAAACTGTAACACCCCAGGTAAATAAAGAATAATAATTTCATATTTATTAATATTTGCGAATTAAATATTAATTTTAATTTAATGGGGTAGCTATGTTCGATAGCTTACCCGATACGCAACGAAGAGTTTCTTTGAAATCTTACGTTGCACACTAGTAATAAAATAATATTATTTTAAATGGTAGTTAACACGTAGAAGTTGTATTGGTAGTAATGAATATAAATAACTTAAATATGATTATATATGTTGTTTTTAAAAATTTTCTACATTTATCCAATAAAAGATAAAGGATTAAAATATGAAAAGAATTCAATTTTAGGCATATATACTCTAACATTCACAAAAGGTTGACTTATCGCCTTTTGATGGATAACCGTCTATAAATATAGTTTCGGTCACTCTTATAAATTATATTGGACTAAATAAAATTCTTCATTAGAACTGGGACATCAAAATTTACTTTGTGTAAATTTTTGGTATTTTTCCGATAATGTTCATTTTTTAATGAATAGTGAAAAATGTTGTATTTTAATTCAAAAACTCTTTTTAATCTAATTTATTTCTTTGATTAGATTATCTCTTTAATTGGTATTAAAGTGAAATTATAATATATTTTTACCATTTAATCCAATTGTGGTTGTTGGAATTAATTTCACATTGAAATCGGACGTAAACTAGTGTCAATCTTTTGATACTTTTTGTTTCATAAGAACACGCTATTTGTTTTGACAGCGGGAATTAATTATTAAATTAATTAATGCAACTTTTATGTTTTGAATTTTGTAAAATAGACATCATTTTTTAATTCGGAATATCAAATATAGCTTAGAGTGATGTTTTGGTATTTTTCTGAAAAACTTCAAATTTTGATGAATAGTGAAACCACTAAGTGGTACTTAAAAACCGATTTTTCGTTTAAATGAATCTTTACCACGTCTGTGTTTTGAATTTCAAAAATCCAACATACATGGTTTTCATGAAGAAGTAAAATGTGGTTCAATGGGATTACAATAATTTCTTGGTGAATAGTTACTTTTAAGTTTTTAATCGCGATTAGAGGTAATTAGTGTAATTTAAGGTAAAAATAATGTTTTAATAATACGAAATGACCTAGATACATGTCCTAACATTATTGGATGTGTCATGGAGGACCAAGAAAACTCATGGGTCGATTTTGGGGACCCCATGGAGCCACTTGTGTAATATAATGACATTAATGACTTTTATTTAAAGTTAAAATTAATGTGTTACAAACATGAAATGTTTTACTAAAACAGTTATTAAATGGGGTTATACAAGTCATCTTTTATGACTATAAATATTCATTAGAAATATAAATTTATTTCCTACATCATGATATTTTTTTTTTATAATTTTTAGACATTATATAAATTAAATTATTTATGACACCATGATGATGCAGCGATTACCTCATTATTTAACGAATAAAATAAAATAAAAAGATAATATAAAATCTATTACCTAAACTTGTCAAAGACCTATTGGATGAGTATATTTCGAACTCGTATCACCTTATCCTCGAATTATATCAATGTGGGACCTTTAAAATCCTAAAATAATTTTATAATAATGTAAACTCTTATAACTTTCCAAAAGTGCCCCTCCTCTCTTTTTATAATAGTCCTCGACCTCTACCACCTTACCCACACTTCCAAAGCCTTTGTATTGGCCAAACCCTATCCATTTTTTCTCTCGACATACCTCTCTTACTTCTAGATGCCTCAATTTGGGCATAAGTCTTCCCAAGGAAGCCTTTGAGCTCAAATCTAAGAGAGTTACCTGATTTTAAGGTAATTTATTCACTTGTGTTCTTTTGTTTTATTTTGCTTCTCCAACACCATAAACTCTTTTTATTAATTTCTTTTGTAACAACTCCAGTATCTTCAATATAATATTATGTTTGTATAGGAATAATTTGAGCTACACTTACACACAACTACATCTAATGGTTAAAGAACATACTATTTCCGTGGATGGCGAATTTCTGCCTCACAAAACGATGATTGTTCAATATTCTTCCAACACCTTCAATGGTGGCCATCAGGATGTCACTATATTTATATATGATATATAATATATTTATTGCTTCCTTAAGATTCTTTATTTTTCATTTATGGCACACCTTTATGGCTTCCATTATGGGTATATGCGATATCTTCATTTTAGGAAGTGCGGACTACCGCCCCTCAAAGTGATTTGATTCGTTAATGCCATATGTGGGACATATAAAGGATGGATTTAAAGTTATTATATATGATGTTATACTGGAATCATAATATACCTTTATATCATTACTATTTCATTCCATTAAAGTGTGTGATAGAAATGAATGTAGCGTTCATGCGTACGTACGACTTACCGTCTCCATGAACGGTGCATTTATTTCTTATCCCCAAATGTAATGTATTATTATAAGTACATATATATAATGGATATATATGATGTATTTTACATCTAAATGATTAATATAATTCTGGAATTATAATATACATATCTCTCATTTATTTTTAATTCCATTAATATGACATAGAAATGAAAGTAGCGTTCATGCGTACGTATGACTTACCGTCTCCATGAACGGTGCATTTCATTTCTTAACTCTAAATGATTATGTAATATTATAAATACATGTATATGCTGGATATATATGATATATATCATATCCAAATCATGAATATCATTCTGGATATAATGAACCTTTGACCACACGAACTAAATTTAATTGTAAGAAGTCCACTTTCGACTTAAGGACCAATTATCGAAAAAACAAACATTATTAACATAAAAGATTACATAATGTTTATAACATGGAAATAAGTGATATAAAAAGAATAATGAATTTGAAAAAGGTTCTTAATCAAGTAGAAAATAACTCATGTTTATTATTCAGGATGTTAAAGAACGATCGATTCAAGTCGGACCCGAGGTAAGGGACTTAGTCTAAATCTCCTTTCATTGAGGCATATTTCGTTTTATACACAACATTATTTTATACGGTGTATAAACCCCTTTGACTTTTACTTTTATTCAAAAGGAATCTTTTTCTATGAAGCATTTTTCAAAACAACAAAAAGGAATGTTTCTTTTAACGTACGCGGTGACAACGACCTTTTCCGCCGCAGCGAGTATTAATTGGCCTTTGGAATCCTCAACAAGCCGTAATGTTTTTAAAATGAAATAAATACCATATAATCTTTTATGTATTTTGGTATTGAAAATGGTTTTTTATAATGGATTTGTTATGTCAATATATTTGAGTGATATATTGTGATCAAAGTTTGGAAATGTTTTCTTTCCATTATATTAGTTTTATGTCTTCTGATTTTATAATGTTACTTGGACATTTTATGGGTGGTTACGTGATATACCATATGACGGGTGGTGCCGTGAATACCAGGATGGGTGGTTACGTTATATCCTCCAATGCATTGGGTATGGAAGTCGGATGTATGGGAATTCCATTAAGTGATATGTGTGGAAGTCGACCGTATGGTTATTCCATTTAAGTATGTTTATTTCCTTAGTTACGTTTATATGTTATATGATATTTATATAGGTTTTATGGTAATATTTTGGTTACAAAAGGGTAACTAATTATCTTTTATTCATTAAAGAGTCTTCACTACTTCATAAAGGTGAAAATTATTACTTTGATAAGGTATCCATGGTTTACTTGTTGTTTTGAAAAACTAATAGTTTCCATTCATTATGTATCCATTACTGAGCTCGTTATCCTCCCCCCAAGTTTTACTGAAATGTTTGTCACCTGACTTATTGTGGAATAGGGTCAAGGATTGGATCAAGGGAATGTCATGCTATCTAAAACATGGAACTAGACATGTTTCCTTTTAAGAGTTTTTATTTTATGGAATCTTAGTAGAAGTTTCTACTTTGTAATCTTTTGATATGTAATAGTTATTTCCTAATTCTCTAAAACTCTAAACCGTGAAAAGATCCACAATGTGAATTATTTATTTAATTCAGTATTAAGTAAGTTTTAAGGCTTGTGCTTTATAGTTGGTATCAGAGGTCGGTTTAGACAACTTTAGGAGTTAGAAAAGTGTTAAATTATAAATTAAATTATGGTATGACTGAAATGATATAGCATTTAAAGATGACCATGTTGCTTCGCCTAAGTTATTTCTATGTTTAGAATGGTTTTCCGTAGAGGAAACAAAGCGGCAATGTGGGGATGAAATCAAGAGGAAGCCAACCTTCCAAATCAGAAACCTAAGATGGTCAGAATTGGAACTTAACAGTTTGTTTCAGTGATGGCACAATTGACTCAGGCTATAAATGGTGGTGGTATCCATGCATGAGATCAGCCCGATCACCACAGAGGAACATGTCAGTGGTGGAACATTTCATGATACAACATCCCCCATCATTCGTAGGATCATCTGACACCGTGAAATCTGAAGGGTGGATTAAAGCACTGGAGAATATTTTTGATGTCATGGGGTGTTCAGAACATCAAAAGGTTAGTCTTGTTGTCTACCGTTTTAAAGGAGATGTTGATCAATGGTGGTCGATGGTGAAAAATATCAGGGACAGTGATGAAATTGATGATCTTCACTAGGATGAATTCAAAGGTATGTTTCTTGAGAAATATATTCCTAGGGTGGTTCATCTTAGGATGGAAAGACAGTTCCTAGAATTGAGGAAGGAGGATGACTCAGTGGCTACATATGAATAAAAGTTCACTCGACTGGCAAGGTATGCTCCAAACTATATACGAGATCTTTATAGTAAAATCAACTATTTTTACTCAGGGTTAAAGCCAAGGTATCGAAGGGATTTAGATTCTTGTGAGTTAAAAAGTTATGAAAATCTTGTTCGATGTGAAGAGAAGGTGGAAATGGAGTTTTCAGATGATTAGGTGTTCTTTGACAAACAACAGAATAAGAGGTCCAGCTGGCAGGCAAAGGGGAAGAATTCATCAAATAAGCAAGGAGGTAAGAAAACTAAATATCCATCCTATGAGAAGTGTGGTAAAATGCATCCTGGAGAATGTTTATTTAAGTCTAGAAAGTGCTTTTGGTGTGGTAAGTCTTGTCATATTTCTCGTAACTGTAAGGAAGATGATCAATCAGTCAATGAAATGTCAGCGTTAAGATGTTTAAAGTGTAATGAAATTTGTTATTATGAAAATGAGTGTCTAACGAGGAACTCAAATGGGGGAATGCAGCCAAACTACAATCAAAAAGGGGTGGTGAAATCCTTTACAACTATTTCAGCAGATGTTGGGCCATCGAATGAAGTAGTATCAGGTATACTATTTGTTTGTTCAGATTATGCCAATGTGTTGTTTGATTCAGGGTCTACACATTCTTTCATTTCTAAGAAGTTTTCTAGTGAATTGGTAATTTCATCTCAAGATATGAATCTTGAACTTATGGTGAAAACACCTGGAGGAAACGTTGAGGCAAATAGAAATTATAAGAACCATCCTATCCTTGTGTGTAGAAAGAATCTACCAGCACACCTTATTGTTTTGCCTCTAGTAGAGTTTGATGTTATTTTGGGCATGGATTGGCTTTCTGTTTATCATGCTACGATTGATTGTAGAGCTAAAATGGTTTCTTTTCAGAAAGAGTTTCAGTTTGTGTACAAGAATGAACCCTTTATTTTGATAACATATCATCAAGTTTAGAAACTAGTAAAAGATGGAAGTGAATGTTACCTTGCACATATTGTTGAAAATAAAAGAATTGTTTAGATTAATGATGTGCTAGTGGTAAATGTGTATCTTGATGTTTTTCTGATGAGTTTCCTGGTATTATTCATGATAGGGAAGTTGAATTTACTGTTGACTTAGTTCCTGATTCTACGCCAATTTCAAAACCCCCTTATCGAATGGCTCAAGTTGAAATTTTAGAGTTAAAGAAGCAACTGCATGAGTTATT
Source organism: Viscum album (assembly GCA_963277665.1). Classification (NCBI taxonomy): domain Eukaryota; kingdom Viridiplantae; phylum Streptophyta; class Magnoliopsida; order Santalales; family Viscaceae; genus Viscum; species Viscum album. Next base: position 1,264,704,714 of record OY728157.1, on the reverse strand, counting down.
AGATAAAGGATTCATTCGACCTAGCACATCACCATGGGGTGCTCCTGTTTTGTTTGTTAAAAATAAAGATGGATCAATGAGACTTTGCATTGATTATAGAGCCTTGAATAATATCACTATTAAGAACAAGTATCCTTTTCCTCATATCGATGATTTGTTTGATCAGCTCCAGGGAGCTCAGTATTTTTCGAAGATTGACATGAGGTCGGGGTACCATCAGTTGAATGTAAAAGAATCAGAAGTTCCGAAGACTGTGTTCCATACTAGATATGGCCATTATTAATTTGTAGTTATGCCTTTTGGGTTAACCAATGCACCTGCTATATTCATGGACCATATGAATAGAATTTTCCATGAGTTCTTGGATAAGTTTGTGGTTGTTTTCATCGATGATATTTTGGTGTTTTCTAAAAGTAAAGAGGAGCATGAAAGTCATTTAAGGGTTATCTTGCAAACCTTAAAGGAAATGTAACTGTATGGAAAGTTTCGCAAGTGTGAGTTTTGGTTATAACAAATTTCTTTCATGTGTCCCATTGTTTTGAAATTTGGCATAACTGTTGATCCTGCTAAAACAAATGTTGTTAAAAAATGGCCAACACCAAAAAATGTATTCGAGATCCGTATTTTCCTCGGTTTGGCAGGTTACTACCGAAGATTTGTTGAAAATTTATCATGGTTATCTAGTCCAATGACTAAACTAACTCGGAAGGGTGTATAAATTTATCTGTACAAAATAATGTGATGATTGTCTTCAGGATATGAAAATAAAATTGGTGAATGCTCTAGTTTTGGCACTACCTTCCAGGAATGGGGAGTTTGTTATCTACAGTGATGCTTCATTGAAAGGGCATGGTTGTGTCCTAATGTAGAATGATCAGGTAATTTATATGCTTCACAAAATTTGAAAAGTCATGAGTTAAATTACCCTACACATGATTTGGAATTAGCTGCTGTAGTTTTTGCCTTAAAAATTTGGAGGGATCATTTGTATAGAGTAAAGTGTGAAATATATACATATCACAAAAGTCTAAAGTATATATTAATTCAGAAATAATTGAACATTAGACAGAGGATATGGATAGAATTAATCAAGGATTCTAATTGTACCATTCATTATCATCCAGGAAATGAAAATAATGTGGCTGATGCTTTGAGTCGAAAAAGTAATGCTTCATTAACAATGTTGTGTTAGGAACATGATCCTTTGGTTAAGGATTTGATGAACATTGGCATGGAAGTTGTTTGTGCATGATGTCCTTCTATTTTGTTTCAGGTATCAGTGAAATCTTCTCTATGAGATAGAATTAAGCAAGCACAGAAGCAAGACAGCGAGTTGCATAAAAAGGTTGAGCTTGTTCATAATGGTAAGTTGCCTGAATTAAACATTGATAATGATTGTGTTTTGAGATTTGGGAAGAGATTGTGTGTTCCAAGTGATTCACAATTGATGAATGATTTGTTATGTGAGGCTCATAGTTCCCCATTTTCAGTTCATCTTGGAAGTACTATGATGTACAGAGATCTGCGGGAGTATTAATGGTGGGATGGAATGAAAAGAGATATTGCTGATTTTACTGTGAAGTATTTGACTTTTCAGCAGGTTAAAGCGGAGCGGCAGTTTCCGAAATGGATGATTTAGCCATTACGAGTGCCAGAGTGGAAATGGGAAAATATATCCATGGACTTTGTTGTGGGATTACCTAGGACATCTTGAGGTAATAATGAAATCTGGGTTATTGTTGATCGATTGACTATATCTGCCCATTTCCTTCCTATTCGAGATACATTCTCTCTAGATCAACTTTCTCGATTATATCTTAAAGAGATAGTCAGGTTTCACGGAGTTCCCCTCTCCATTGTATCTGATCATGATCCCAGGTTTACTTCTATCTTCTGGGAAGGCCTCCAAAAGTTGTTGGGTACTGAATTAAATTTTTGTACAGATTTTCATCTACAATCAGATGGGAAGTCAGAACAAACTATTTAGACATTGGAGGATGTGATACATGCTTTTTCGATGGATTATCAGGGATGTTGGGACCAACATCATTCTTTGGTTAAGTTTTCTTATAATAACAGTTTTCATTCCATTATACAGATGACACCATTTGAGGCATTATATGGGAAGCAGTGTCGAACTCCATCTTTTTGGGATGAAGTGGATGAAAGGAAACTGATGGGACCAGAATGGGTAGAAGAGATGGCAGAAAAAGTTCAGTTGATTCAGAAACACATGAGAACAGCTCAGAGCAGACATAAAAGTTATGCGGATAACCAGAGGAAGGATCTATCTTTTGAGGTAGGTGATCATGTTTTTCTCAAGATTTATCAATGGAAAAGTGTGATGCGATTTGGTAACAAAGGAATGATGATTCCCAGGTTCATTGAACCATATGAAATTCTGGAGAAAGTTGGATCAGTTTCATATCGAGTGGCTTTACCTCCGATTTTATCTCAGGTACACAATGTTTTTCATGTTTCGATGTAGAGAAAGTATATGCCAGATCCATCTCATGTTTTGAGCCTAGAGGTTGTTCAGTTGGAAGAGAATCTCTTTTATGAAGAACAACCAGTCCAGATTCTTGACCGAAAAGAGAATGTGTTGCGAAATAAGGTAATTCACCAGGTAAAGGTTTTGTGGAAAAACCATATGGTTGAAGAGGTAACATGGGAATCTGAAAATGCTACGAGGGATAAATACCCCCACTTATTTTGATAAGTGAATAAATTTGAGAGGACACAATTCCCAAAAGGGGGGAAAGATGTAACATCCTAGGTAAATAAAGAATAAAAAAATTTCATATTTATTAATATTTGCGAATTAAATATTAATTTTACTTTAAATGGGTAGCTATGTTCGATAGCTTACCTGATACGCAACGAAGAGTTTCTTTGAAATCTTACGATGCACACTAGTAATAAAATAATACTATTTTAAATGGTAGTTAACACATAACCGTTTTATTGGTGGGAATGAATAGAAATAACTAAAATATGATTATGTATGTTTTTTTTGAATGTTTCTATATTTATCCAATAAAAGATAAAGGCTTAAAATATGAAAAGAATTCAATTTTAGGCATATCTACTCCAACATTCATAGAAGGTCGACATATTGCCTTTTGATGGAGAACAGTCTATAAATATAGTTTTGGTTACTCTTATACATTCTATTGGACCAAATAAAATTTTTCTTTAGAATCGGGACATCAAAATTTACTTTGTGTAATTTTTGGTATTTTTCTGATAAAGTTCATTTTTTAATGAATAGTGCAAAATGTTGTATTTTAATTCAAAACCGCTTTTTAATATAATTTATTTATATGATTAGATTATGTTTTGATTTGTTTTTAAAGTGAAATTAGAATATATTTTTACCATTTAATCCAATTTTGGTTGTTGGAATTAATTTCACTTTGAAATCAGACTTAAACTAGTGTCAATCTTTTGATACTTTTTGTTTCATAAAAACACGCTATTGGTTTTGACAGCGAGAATTAATTACTAAATTAATTAATGAAACTTTTATGTTTTGAATTTTGTAAAATATACATCATTTTTGAATTCGTAATATCAAATATAGCTTAGAGTTATGTTTTGGTATTATTCTGAAAAACATCAATTTTTGATGAATAGTGAAACCACTAAGTGGTACTTAAAACTGATTTTTCGTTTAAATGAAACATTACCACATCTGTGTTTTGAATTTAAATAATCTGACATACATGGTTGTCATTAAGAAGTAAAATTTGGTTCAATGGGATTAAAATAATTTCTTGGTGAATAATAACTTTTCAGTTTTTAATCGCGATTAGAGGTAATTAGTGTAATTTAAGGTAAAAATAATGTTTTAATAATATGAAATGACCTAGACACATGTCCTACCCTTATTGGATGTGTCATTCCTGACCAAGAAATCCCATGGGATGATTTTGGGGACACCATGGAGCACCTTGGGTAAGATAATGACATTAATGACTTTTATTTAATGTTAAAATTAAAATGTCACAAACATGAGATGTTTTACTAAAACAATTTTTAAATGGGTTTATACAAGTCATATTTTTGACTATAAATATTCAATATAAATATAAAATGATTTCATACATCATGATATTTTTTTATAATTTTTAGGCATTATTTAAATTAAATTATTTATGACACCATGATGATGTAGCGATTACCACATTATTTAACGATTTGAATAATTTAAAAGGATAATGTAAAATCTATGAACTTAACTTGTAAAATACCTATTGGATGAGTATATGTATAACCCTTATCACCTTATCCTCTAATTATATCAATGTGGGACCTTTAAAATCCGAAAATCATTTTATAATAAAGTAAACTCTTATAACATTCCAAGAGTGCCCTCCTCTCCTCTTATAAAAGGCCCCCACCTCTACCACCATACCCACACTTCCAAAGACTTTGACTCGGCCAAACCCTGTCCATTTTGTCTCTACACATCCCTCTATTACTCCTAGAAGCCTCAAATTGGGCATAATTCTTCCCAAGGAATCCTTTGAGCTCAAACCTAAGAGAGTTTCCCGATTTTAAGGTAATGTCTTCACTTGTGTTCTTTTGTTTTATTTTTCTTCTCCAACTGCCTAAACACTTTTTATTCATTTCTTTTGTAACAACTACAGTATCTTAAATATAATAGGATGTTGTAATAATAAGCATTCTAGCTACACTTACACACACCTAAATATAATGGTTAAAGAACATATTATTTCTGTGGATGGCGAATTTCTGCCTCACGAAATGATGATTGTTCAATATTCTTCCAACACCTTCAAAGGTGGCCATTATGATGAAACTATATTCATATATGATATATTATTTGTTTATTTATTCCTTATGCTTCTGTATTTTTCATTTATGGCACACCATTATGGCTTCCATTATGGGTATACACGATATCTTCATTTTAGGAAGTGCGGACTACCACCCCCTCAAAGTGATTTGATGCGTTAATACCATATGTGGGACGTATAAAGGATGTATTTAAAGTTACTATATATTATGCTATACTGGATTTATAATATACCTTTATATCATTATTATTTCATTTCATTAAAATGTGTGATAGAAATGAAAGTAGCGTTCATGCGTATGTACGGCTTACCATCTCCATTGAAGGTGCATTTCATTTCTTATCCCCAAATTTAATGTATTATTATAATTACATATATATAATGGATATATATGATGTCTGTTACATATAAATGATTAATAAAATTTCGGAATTAAAATATACATATCTCTCATTTAGTTTTAATTCCATTAATATGACATAGAAATGAAAGTAGCGTTCATGCGTACGTATGGCTTACCATCTCCATGAATGGTGCATTTCATTTCTTACCTCTAAATGATTATGTAATATTTTATGTACATGTATATGATAGATATATATGATATACATGATATCTAAATCATTAATATCATTCTGGATATAATGAACCTTTGACCACACAAACAACATGTAATTGTAAGAAGTCCACTTTCGACATAAGGACCAAATATCGACAAAACAACCATTATTAACTTAAATGATTACATACTGTTTGTAACAAGGAAATAAGTGATATTAAAGGAATAATTAACTTGAAAAAGGTTCTTAATAAAGTATAAATTAAGTCAAGTATATTATTCAGGACGTTAAAGAACGATCGAGTCATGTCGGACCCGAGGTAAGGGACTTCGTCTCAATCTCCTTTCATTGAGGAATATTTCGTTTTATACACAACTTTTTTTTATACAGTGTATAAACCCCTTTGACATTTACTTTTATAAAAAGGGAATCTTTTTCTATGAAGTGTATTACAAAATGACCAAAAGGAATATTTCTTTTAACGTACGCGGTGACAATGACCTTTTCCACCGCCATGAGTATTATTTGGTCTTTGGATTCCTCAACAAGCCGTAATGTTTTTAAAGTGAAATAAATACCATTTAATCTTTTATGTATTTTTGTATTGAAAATGGGTTTTTATAATGGATTTGTTATCTCAATATATTTCAGTGATATATTGTGATCAAAGTGTGGAAATGTTTTCATTCCATTATATTTTTTTTATGTCTTATGATTTTATAATGGTACATGGTCATTTAACGGGTGGTTACATGATAAACCATATGAAGGGTTGTGCCATGAATACCAGCATGGTTGGTTACGTTATAACCTCTAATGCATTGGGTAGGGAAGTTGGTCGTATGGTTATTCCATTAAGTGATATGTGTGGAAGTCGACCGTATGGTTATTCCATTTAAGTGTGTTTATGTCCCAAGTTACCTTTATATGTTATGTGATCTTTATATTGGTTTTATGGTAATCTTTTGGATACAAAAGGGTTAGTATTGATCTTTTAATCATTGAAGAGTTTTCACTACTTCATATATTTGAAAAGTATTACTTTGATAAAGTATACATGGTTTACATGATGTTTTGAAAAACTAACAGTTTTCATTCATTGTGTATCCCTTACTGAGCTCTTTATGCTCACCACAGGTTTTTTTGAAATGTTTTTCACAGGACTTAATGTTGAATAGGGTCAAGGATGGGTTCAAGGTAAAGTCGTGCTATCTAAAACATGGAACTAGACATGTTTCCTTTTAAGTGTTTTTATTTTATTGAATATTAGTTTAAGTTTCTACTTTGTAATCTTTTGAGATGTAATAGTTATTTCCTAATTCTCTAAAACTCTAAACCGTGAAAAGATCCTCAAAGTGAATTATTTATTTAATTCCATATTAAGTAAGGTTTATGGCTGGGGCTTTATAGTTAGTATCAGAGGTCGGTTTAGACAACTTTAGGAGTTAGCAAAGTGTTAAATTATAAAATAATTTATGGTATGACTGAAATGATATAGAATTTAAAGATTACCATGTTTCTTCGCCTAAGATATTTCTGTGTTTATAAAGGTTTTCTATAGAGGAAACAAAGCAGCTATGTTGGGACGACATCAAGACGAATCCAACCTTCCAAATCAGTAACCTTAGATGGTCGAAATTGGAACTGAACAATTTGTTGCAGTGATGGAACAATTGACTCAGGGTATAAATGGTGGTGGTATCCATGCACGAGATCTGCCACATCAACCACAAAGGAACAAGTCAGTGGTGGAACATTTCATGCGGCAACATCCCCCTTCATTCAGAGGGTCATCGGACCCCATGCAAGTTGAAGGGTGGATTAAAGCACGGGAGAAGATTTTTGATGTCATGGGGTGTTCAGAAAAATCAAAAGGTTAGTGTTGTTGTTTACCGTTTTGAAGGAGAAGCTGATCAATGGTGGTCGATGGTGATAAATATCAGGGATAGTGAAGTGATTGATGATCTTCAATGGGACGAATTCAAAGGTAGGTTTCTTGAGAAATATTTTCCTAAGTTGGTTCGTCTTAGGAAGGAAAAATAGTTCCTAGAATTGATGCAGGAGGATGACTCAGTGGGTGCTTATGAAGCAAAGTTCACTTGACTGGAAAGGTATGCTCCAAACTATATATGAGATCCTGATAGTAAAATCAACGGTTTTTACTCATGGATAAAGCCAAGGTATCTAAGTGCTTTAGATTCTCAGGAGGTCAAAAGTTATGAAAAGCTTGTTCGATGTGAGGAGAAGGTGGAAATGGAGTTTGCCGATGATCAGGTGTTCTTTGACAAACAAAAGAATAAGAGGTCCAGTTGGCAGGCAAAGGGAAGGAATTCATCAAATAAGCAAGGAGGTAAGAAAACCAAATATCCATCCTATGAGAAGTTTGGTAAAATGAATCCTGGAGAATGTTTATCCAAGTCTTGAAAGTGCTTTCGGTGTGGTAAGTCTGGTCATATTGGTCGTAACTGTAAGGAAGATGATCAAGCAGGCAATGAAAAGTCAGCGGTAAGATGTTTTAAGTGTAATGAAATGGGTAATTATGAAAATGAGTGTCTAACGAAGAACACAGCTGGGGGAAAGTAGCCAGACTACAAGTACAAAGTGTCGGTGAAATTATTTGCAACTACTTCAGTAGATGTTAGGACATCGAATGAAGTAGTATCAGGTACACTGTTTGTTTGTTCAGATTATGCCAATGTGTTATTTTATTCGGGGTCTAAACATTCTTTCATTTCTGAGAAGTTTTCTAGTAAATTGGAAATTTCATCTCAAGATATGAATCCTGAACATATGGTAAAAACACCCGTAGGAAACATTGAGACAAAAAGAAATTATAAGAACCATCTTATCCTTGTGTGTGGAAAGAATCTACCAGAAAACCTTATTGTTTTTCCTCTAGTAGAGTTTGATGTTATTTTGGGCATGGATTGGATTTCTGGTTATCAAGATAAGATCGAATGCAGAGCTAAAATGGTTTAATTTTAAAAAGATTTTCAGTTTGTGTACATGAATGAACCCTTGATTTTGATAACATATCAGGAAGTTGAGAAACTAGTAAAAGATGGAAGTGAATGTTACCTTGCACAATTTGTTGAAAATAAAGGAACAGTTCAGATTAATGATGTGCTAGTGGTAAATGGGTATCTTGATGTTTTTCCTGATGAGTTTCCTGGTATTATTCATGAAATGGAAGTTTAATTTACTGTTGACTTAGTTCCTGATTCTAATCCAATTTCACAACCCCCTTATCGAATGGTCAAGTTGAACTTTTAGAGTTAAATATGCAATTGCATGAGTTATTAGATAAAGGTTTCATTCGACCTAGAAAATCACCATGGGGTGCTCCTGTCTTATTTGTTAAAAAGAATGATGGCTCAATGAGACTTTTCATTGATTATAGATCCATGAATAATATCACTGTTAAGAACAAGTATCCTTTGTCTCATATTGATGATTTGATTGATCAGCTCCAGGGAGCTCAGTATTTTTTGAAGATTGACTTGAGGTCAGGGTACCATCAGTTGAATGTAAACGAAGTAGACGTTCTGAAGACTATTTTCCATACTATATATGGCCATTATGAATTTTTAGTTATGCATTTTTGGTTATCCAATTCACCTACTGTATTCATGGAACTTATGAATAGAATTTTCCATGAGTTCTTGGATAAGTTTGTGGTTGTTTTCATCGATGATATTTTGGTGTTTTCTAAACGTAATGAGGATCATGAAAGTCATTTAAGGGTTATCATGCAAAACTTAAAAGAAATGAAACTGTATGGAATGTTTAGAAAGTGTGAGTTTTCGTTACAACAAATTTATTTCCTGGGTCACATTGTTTCGAAAAATGGCATAACTATTGATCCTGCTAAAACAAAAGTTGTTGAAGAATGTCCAAGACCCACAAATGTAATCGAGATCCATAGTTTCTTTGGTTTGGCAGGTTACTACTGATGGTTTGTTGAAAATTTTTCACGGTTAACTAGTCCAATGACTAAGCTAACTCGGAAGGGTGTTATGTTTATCTGGACAAAAGAATGTGATGATTTTTTTTTCAGGAGTTGAAATGAAGATTTGTGAATTATCTAGTTTTGGAACTACCTTCCAGGAATGGGGAGTTTGTTATCTAATGTGATGCTTCATTGAAAGGACTTGATTGTGTCCTAATGAAGAATGATCATGTAATTGCTTATGCTTCACGACAGTTGAAAACTCATGAGCTAAATTACCCTACACATGATTTGGAATTATATGCGGTAGTTTTTTCCATAAAAATTTGGAGGTATCCTTTGTATGGAGTAAAGTGTGAAATATATACCGATCACAAAAGTTTAAAATATATATTCACTCAGAAATAATTGAACATGAGACAGAGGAGATGGCTAGAATTAATCAAGGATTATGATTGTACAGTTCATTACCATCCAGGAAAAGAAAATAAAGTGGATGATGCTTTGAGTTGAAAAAGTAATGATTCACTAATAATGTTGTGTATGGAACGTGATCCTTTGGTTATGTATTTGATGAACATTGGCATGGACGTTTTTTGTGTAGGATGTCCTTCTATTTTGTTTTAGGTATCAGTGAAATATTATCTATCAGATAGAATTAAGCAAGCACAGAAGAAGGACAGCGAGTTGCAGAAAAAGGTAGAGCATGTTCAGAATGGTATGTTTCCTGAATTAAACATTGATAATGATTGTGTTTTGAGATTTGGGAAGAGATTGTGTGTCCCTAGTGATTCACAGTTGATGAATGATTTGTTATGTGTGGCTCATAGTTCCCCGTTTTCAGTTCATCCTGGCAGTACTAAGATGTACAGAGATATGTGGGAGTATTACTGATGGGATGGAATGAAAAGAGATATTGCTGATTTTACTGTGAAGTGTTTGACTTGTCAGCAGGTTAAAGCAGAGTGGCAGTTACCGAAAGGGATGCTTCAGCCATTACCAGTGCCAGAGTGGAAATGGGAAAATATATCCATGGACTTTGTTGTGGGATTGCTGAGGACATCATGAGGTAATAATGGAATCTAGGTTATTGTTGATCGATTAACTAAATCTTCTCATTTCCTTCCTATTTGAGATACATTCTCTCGAGATCAACTATCTAGATATTATCTTAAAGAGATGGTCAGGTTTCATGGAGTTCCCCACTCCATTGTATCAGATCGTGATCCCAGGTTTACTTCTAACATTTGGAAAGGCCTCCAGAAGTCATTGGGTACTGAATTAAATTTTAGTACAACATTTCATCCACAATCAGATGGGCAGTCAGATCGAACAATTCAAACATTGGAGGATATGCTACGTGCTTGTTTGATGGATTATCAGGGAAGTTGGGACCAACATCTTTCTTTGGTTGAGGCATTATATGGGAAGCAGTGTCGAACTCTAGATTTTTGGGATGAAGAGGGTGAAAGGAAGCTGATGGGACCAGAATTGGTATTAGAGATGGCAGAAAAAGTTCAGTTGATTCAGAAACACATGAGAACAGCTCAGAGTAGACAGAAATGTTATGCGGATAAATGGAGGAAGGATCTATCTTTCGAGGTACGTGAACATGTTTTTCTCAAGGATTCTCCATGGAAAAGTGTGATGTGATTTGGTAAGAATGGAAAGCTGAGTCCATGGTTCATTGGACCATATGAAATTCTGGAGAAAGTTGGATCAGTTGCTTATCGAGTGGCTTTACCTCCGAGTTTATCTCAGGTACACAATGTTTTTCATGTTTCGATGTTGAGAAATTATATTCCTGATCCATCTCATTTTTCGAGCCTAGAGGTAGTTCAGTTGGAATAGAATCTCCCTTATGAAGAAAAACCAGTCCAGATTCTTGAACGAAGAGAGAAAGTGTTGTGAAATAAGGTAATTCACCAGGTAAAGGTTTTGTGGAAAAACCATATGGTTGAAGAGGCAACATGGTAATTTGAAAATGCTATGAGGGATAAATACCTCCACTTATTTTGATAAGTTAATAAAATTACGAGGGTGCAATTCCCAAAAGGGGGGAAAGTTGTAACATCCCAGGTAAATAAAGAATAAAACATTTTCATATTTATTAATATTTGAGAATTAAATATTAATTTTACTTTAAAGGGGTAGCTATGTTCGATAGCATACCCGATATGCAAAGAAGAGTTTCTTTGAAATCTTACATTGCACACTAGTAGTAAAATAATATTATTTTAAATGGTAGTTAACACGTAGCCGTTGTATTGGCAGGAATGAATATAAATAACTAAAATATGATTATATATGTTTTTTTAAATGTTTCTACATTTATCCAATAAAAGATAAAGGCTTAAAATATTAAAAGAATTTAATTTTAGGCATATAAACTCTAACATTCACAAAAGGCCGACTTATCGCCTTTTTCTGGAGAACAGTCTATAAATATAGTTTTGGTCACTCTTATACATTCTATTGGACCAAATAAAATTCTTCATTAAAATAGGAACATCAAAATTTACTTTGTGTAAATTTTTGGTATTTTTCTGATAAAGTCCATTTTTTAATGAATAGTGAAAAATGTTGTATTTTAATTCAAACCACTTTTTAATCTAATTTATTTATATGATTATATTACCTTTTGAATTGGTTTTAAAGTGAAATTAGAATATATTTTTACCATTTAATCCAATTGTGGTCGTAGGAATTAATTTCACTTTGAAATCGTACTTAAACTAGTGTCAATCTTTTGATACTTTTTGTTTCATAAAAACACGCTATTTGTTTTGACAACGGGAATTAATTACTAAATTAATTAATGAAATATTTATGTTTTGAATTTTGTAAAATAGACATCATTTTTGAATTCGGAATATCAAATATATCTTTGAGTGTAGTTTTGGTGTTTTTCTGAAAAACTTCATTTTTTGAGGAATAGTGAAACCACTAAGTGGTACTTAAAAAATGATTTTTGGCTTAAATGAAACATTACCACTTCTATGTTTTTAATTTCAAAAATCTGACATACATGGTTGTCATTAAGAAGTAAAATTTGGTTCAATGGGATTAAAATAATTTCTTGGTGAATAGTAACTTTTAAATTTTTAATCGCGATTAGAGGTAATTAGTGTAATTTAAGGTAAAAATAATGTTTTAATAATATGAAATGTCCTATAAACATGTCATACCCTTATTGGATGTGTCATGGATGACTAATACATCCCATGGGTCGATTTTGGGGACTCCATGGAGCCACTTGTGTATGATAATGACATTAATGACTTTTATTTAACGTTAAAATTAAAATGTCACAAACATGAGATGTTTTACTAAAACAATTATTAAATGGGGTAATTCAAGTCATATTTTTGAATATAATTATTCACTATAAATCTAAAAAGATTTCATACATCATGATATTTTTATTATAATTTTTAGACATTAAATAAATTAAATTATTTTTGACACCATGATGATGCAGCTATTACCTTATTAATTAACGATTTAAATAAATTAAAATGATAATGTAAAATATACAACCTACACATGTAAAAGACCTATTTTATGACTATATTTCAAACCCTTAACACCTTATCCTCGAATTATATCAATTTGGGACCTTTAAAATCAGAAAATCATTTTATAATAAAGTAAACTCTTATAACTTTCCAAGAGTTCCCCTCCTCTCCTCTTATAAATGGCCCCCACCTCTACCACCTTACCCACACTTCCAAAGCCTTTTTCCCGGCCAAACCCTGTCCATTTTCTCTCTCCACATCCCTATCTTACTCCTAGAAGCCTCAATGTGTGCAGAAGTCTTCCCAAGGAAGCCTTTGAGCTCAAATTTAAGAGAGTTACCCGATTTTAAGGTAATGTCTTCACATGTGTTCTTTTGTTTTATTTTGCTTCTTCAACCCCCTAAACTCTTTTTATTCATTTATTTTGTAACAAATAAAGTATATTCAATATACTAGGATGTATTTATAAGATTATTTCGAGCTACACTTACACACACCTACATCTAATGGTTAATGAACATACTGTTTCCGTGGATGGCGAATTTCTGCCTCACGAAACGATGATTATTCAATATTCTTCCAACACCTTGAAAGGTGTCCATTAAGATGTCACTATATTTATATATGATATATAATATATTTATTTATTCATTAATCTTATGTATTTTTCATTTATGGAACACCATTATGGCTTCCATTATTGGTATACACGATATCTTCATTTTAGGAAGTGCGGACTACCGCCCCCTCAAAGTGATTTGTTTCGTTAATGCCATATGTGGGACATATAAAGGATGTATTTATAGTTATTATATATGATGTTATACTGGAATTATAATATACCTTTATATCATTATTATTTCATTCCATTGACGTGTGTGATAAAATTAATGTAGAGTTCATGCGTATGTACGACTTTCCATCTCCATGAACAGTGAATTTCATTTCTTATACCCAAATGTAATGTACTATTATAAGTACATATATGTAATGGATATATATGATGTATGTTACATCTTAATGATTAATATAATTCTATAATTAAAATATACATATCTCTCATTTATTTTTAATTCCATTAATATGACATAGAAATGAAAGTAGCGTTCATGCGTACGTACGGCTTACCGTCTCCATGAACGGTGCATTTTATTTATTACCTCTAAATGATTATGTAATATTATAAATACATGTATATTCTGGATATATATCATATAAATGATATATATGATATACAAATCATGAATATCATTATGGATATAATGAACCTTTGACCACACGAACAACAAGTAATTGTAAGAAGTCCACATTCGACTTAAGGACCAAATATCGACAAAACAAAAATTATTAACATAAATGATTAAATAATGTTTATATCATGACAATAAGTGATATAAAAGGAATAATTAACTCGTAAATGGTTCTTAATCAAGTAGAAATTAACTCAAGTTTATTATTCAGGATGTTAAAGAACGATCGAGTCAAGTCGGACCCGAGGTAAGGGACTTCGTCTCAATCTCCTTTCATTGAGGCATATTTAGATTTATACACAAATTTCTTTTATACGATGTATAAAACCCATTGAATTTTACTTTTATACAAAAGGAATTATTTTCTACGAAGCGTTTTACAAAACTACAAAAAGGAATGTTTCTTTTAACGTATGCGGTGACAACGACCTTTTCTGCCGCCGCGAGTATTATTTGGACTTTGGCTTCCTCAACAAGCCATAATGTTTTTAAAAGGACATAAATAACATATACTCTTTTATGTATTTTTTTATTGAAAATGGTTTTTAAAATGGATTTGTTATGTCAATATATTTGAGTGATATATTGTGATCAAAGTGTGGAAATGTTTTCTTTCCATTATATTTGTTTTATGTCTTATGATTTTATAATGGTACATGGACATTTGACGGGTGGTTACGTCATAAACCAAATGATGGGTGGTGCCGTGAATACCAGGATGGGTGGTTACGTTATAACCTCCTATGCATTGGGTATGGAAGTCAGCCGTATGGCTATTCCATTATGTGATTGTGTGGAATTCGACCGTTTGGTTATTTAATTTAAGAATGTTTATGTCCCAAGTTACCTTTATATGTTATGTGATATTTATATGGGTTTTATGGTAATCTGTTGGTTACAAAAGGGTAAGTAATGATCTTTTATTCATTGAAGAGTTTTCACAACATCATAAAGGTGAAAAGTATTACTTTGATAATGTATACAAGGTTAAATTGTTGTTTTGAAAAACTAACAGTTTTCATTCATTGTGTATCCCTTAATGAACTCTTCATGCTCACCCCAAGTTTTTTTGAAATGTTTTTCACAAGACATAATGTTCAATAGGGTCAAGGATGGGATCATGGGAAATTCATGCTATCTAAAACATGGAACTAGACATGTTTCCTTTTAAGAGTTTTTATTTTATGGAATCTTAGTAGAAGTTTCTACTTTGTAATATTTTGAGATGTAATAGTTATGTCCTAATCCTCTAAAACTCTAAACCAGGAAAAGATCCTCAATGTGTATTATTAATTTAATTCAATATTAAGTAAGGTTTATGGATGGGGCTTTATAAAAACAGTGTGAAAAAAAATTATAGGTAATCCATCCATCACTCAGGTAGAGGACATATGGCTAGATGGCGGGTGTCAGGACACCCATTCCTCTTTCAAGGCCACCTAGATAGAAATACCTATAAGAAGATGTATTACAACCAAATGAGACACAACCCAATATATAACAAACAAATAAATCATCTCAAAATCAATCAACATGTCTTATTATAATAGGAAAATCTCAACTGCACCATGCCTGTAAACACCAAAACAAAAATCAACCAATAATCCGAGGACACCCCAACATCCATATACCATAATCCCTCATCTAAATGAACGCCAAAAGTTATCCAACGTGATTATTTCTTCATAAATCACATGAATTATTGATGACTTCCAAAATACAATATGATAATACTAATATTTAACATCACCATCTATCAAGAGTCATGCACACTTATAGCACGTGGATATCGATACCCTTGGAAGATGATAGAAATACACCACCCAAAATAATACCACATTTTGAACATGAACCAATGTTTTCTTATAGACCCATAGAACTTCACATTTATTTATTTTTTGGTTTAAAAACCCCAATAATATATGAGGATTTATGCATCGATTCTTCTTCATGTTTTAGTGTGTTTTTTTATTGAAATAAGTTAAAACATAATGAGGATTCCCTACCATTGTTAGAGTTTGATCGACCCTTTATGAAGAACTACTATCCATAAAAAATGAGATTGGTTTTTTATGATTAGTATGATAGGGAACACATCTGTACTGATTTTTCGATCCATGGCTTCGTGTTTTCGATGACATGTTATTACCATTATTCCCACATTCCAATGGTGGGTGGACTTCACTATTGTGATATTGGATCCTTTTTCAAAAAGCAGTGATGATATGACATATATTACACCCATGGATTCCTCCATGGATATGAGGACATATTTAATATCTCCCTTATAGATCTAAGAAATTTTTTGGAATCTCATTTTCAGTTCAATATTTTAATGTAAAATAGTAAATTCAGCTACTTTTTACCATGATATGGAATCTATTTATAGAAAAAGTTGATGATGACGTTGGGTATGTTGGAATCTTGAAAATTATTTCTTAATAATAATTCTTTAGAAATATTATTCTCATTACTTAAGGCATTATAAGTACATAACCATATGAAACCATTGATCACTACAAGATATCTACATTTAGTTCATAAGTAATCTGATATTCATCTCCCCAGTAATCATATTCTCCCCACATTGGGAATATCATAGTCCTCATGAGAAAAATTTAAAAATAATCACACTAAGAAACATTTGAATTAAACCCAAGGCTTCAATCAATCCCAGTTAGGTAATATAATTCATTACACATTAGGTAGAAACTCTCAATCATTACCATTTTGGGGAACAAGTTATCATATGATTGTCATATATGCTTCTTAGTATCGCCACATATGGTTCTATAAGACATCCACCGTATTCTGGAAAAAAAATTCATGATGAGGGGTCACAAAAATAATATTTAGTGATGCTTCTTATTATAATTTATATCCAATAAAAATGGTCCCACAAACACTCATTAGGTATTAGTTGACCACTAGTTTATGTTAATTTAGTAATATTTCCAAGATATACAACTCAACTAATGAGAAATGAAAAATTATGAATCCTATGGTGATAATAATATTCAGTGGGGTATTAGGTTTTTTTGGTGAGAAGTTCAATATAGTCCAAAAATTTGATCATGACTCTGAGTTTCCTCTCACCAAGGGGGATATTTTTTTCAAACTAATGGAATTTTTAGATTGAACTACAAGGAGGAATACTATATAACATATTTGGACATAGTTATCCAAACCCACTTATTTTCATTTCACAATTTTTGGTCTTTTAGAGGGACCAGAACATACAGTTTAATGTATTGCAGTAAGGATGATTATATCATGAATAGTGTGACAACATGGGGTTTTTTTTGGGGATTATCCATTGGAGAAACCCATAATACGGAGTACTCATGTCATGATCATCACACGAAGCTTCCTATGATCATCACAAGGGGAATGTATATAGTTCAATGCCTTGTACTTTATATGTTTCCATAATGTTAAACTGTTGAGTCAATAAGGTTTTGATTTGAATTTTCCATTCCTTCATTTTTGGTGAGATTGTTGAGTCAATAATGTTTATTTATGACATTACCATTTCTTCATGTTTTGAAAATCAGAAACACCTTATCTTAAGGCAATTTTCATTTATCCTATGTTTTACTTTCATATGAAAAATTTTCCGTCCCTAAGGAAATTTATCCTTACAATATTTTCCATTGTTAATTTTGTCTAAGTATAAAAATTGGTTTCGTATCCAAAATATTGGAATCATATATATACTTACATAAAAGCATTCTGTTTTTAGGATGCGAATTTTGACTCCGAACTCTCTGAATTCAGACTCTGAACTCTTATGAGTTCAGACTCTGAGTTCCCAAAATTCTGACTCTGAAATCTTCTGAGTTCTAACTCCGAGTTCCCTAAATTCAGTCTCCGAACTCCTCTGAGTTCTAACTTTGAGTTCCCTAAATTTAGACTCTGAACTCTTCTGGGTTCTGACTCCGAGTACTTTGAATTCAAACTTCGATCATTTCTGAGTTCTGACTCCGAGTTCTCTGAATTCAGACTCCAAAATTTTCTGAGTTATGAATCTGAATTTTGTTTACGAATTCATATGAATTCCTACTCCAATTTCTGGTTACGAATTCTTATTAATTAACACTCCGAATTCTGGTTATGAATTCCGATAAATTCACACTCTGAATTTAGGTTACGAATTATCATGAATTCATACTCCATATTCTAGTTATGAATTATATAGAATTATAACTCTAAATCCTTCTAATAAACTGAATCCGAATATCTATATATTACAGACTCCGAATTGTTTTTTGGTATACTCCTAACATTTATTTTTTAAAATCTGAAAAAAAAATTCTAAACTAACGATATTTTTCATACTCATGTTTTGGTTAAAAAATGATGTCGTGCATTCATTTACTAACTAACCGTTGTTTTAGTGACACATGTAAAGGTCCATCTGAAATTCATGGAAAAATATGACCGTTGGAGGAGGGATTCGACCTTTGAGAATGTGCCTATAAATAGGAGATAATTTGAAAGAGCTCAAAAATAGATTATCAATCTATAGATTACATGCTGTTGAAGTGATTTATGGAGAGACATACTTTATTGATTTAAGCGTACTGAATGGATTTTTCAGAATTTCTTAATGCGACTCCGAATGTTGTTGATTGTATTGGTGGGCTTATAGGGATAGAAAGACAGAGGTTCCTACAACCTTAAATTTTGAGGGCTTCCTAAATGAGGAAGACAGAGGTACAGACTACATTCAAGTTGAGGGTGTGCGGGGATAGCATGACAGACACTGATCTTCAAATCGAGGGCTTACCTGAGTGTAGGTAAGACATACATTCTTGAATGTATAAATCAAGGAAACATTATCCAAGGTTGTTGGATACCCTCTTCTCTAGGATAAAATTTTTACTACTTCATACTTGTACTGTTTGACGTTTTCCGCTGCATTATTATTGTTGAGAAAAGTATAACTATCTTATACATCCTTATACTTATACACTCTGTTTTACTGAGACTCTATATGCTTTAAG
The DNA here is from genome assembly GCA_963277665.1 of Viscum album. Taxonomy (NCBI): domain Eukaryota; kingdom Viridiplantae; phylum Streptophyta; class Magnoliopsida; order Santalales; family Viscaceae; genus Viscum; species Viscum album. Next base: position 1,264,685,608 of record OY728157.1, on the reverse strand, counting down.
GTAGAATATTTATCTTTATAAACTTTTCTTATGTTTCATTTCCAGAACGATACTTTTGGAACCTGAATTCTCGAAATCATATTTCTGGAATCAAGAAAGTTGTAAAACTTATATGTTTTGTGAATTTACATTGTTTAACCCTATTAAACAATAGAAAGGTTTCTAACCAACTTTAAATGTTCCAAAAGAATTTTTAAAGTATACAATTCACCCCCCCCCCTCTTTTATAATGAGCATCTATATTATCATTTCAATCCTACAGTTGGTTTCATAATAGAATATCATACTCCATACCAACCTAAAAATTGGAATAAGAGGATTGGGTCAATCTGAATTAATCTCACATGTAGATTCATAAGAGAATTATTCTTCTTGCTATTTTTGAAATCAGATTTTCAGACTCACAAGTCCAGAATCATACTATTTTTAACGATACTCTTGTTCTATATTTTTCTTGATTAGGGTATTCTTATCCTTGTTATCAATTTTTTTTATAACAAGTTTGTGTGGAAATATTTTCTCTATTATGGTAGGAAACAATGATGGATCCATAGACAACCTAAATCCTACTAGACCACCTATTTTTGATTGGAATGATTATGAATATTGGAGATGTCGTATGAAGACATTCATTATCAATACTGGAGTAGATAATTTTATTATGCTTAATAGAGGATATAAAATTCTTGACAAGGAAGTTAGTACCTTCCCCAACCATGAAAATAATGAATATGGACTGAATTATAATGTACATAATACAATTCTTTATTCTATGACTAGAATCATATATAGAACAATTTCATATTGTGAAGTAGAAAATTGAATTTCGAAAAATCATTAAGTTACACACATTGGAACTTCTAAAATTATTGAAACTAGAAGATCCATCCTCAGAGATAAATATCATTGTTTTTCCATTCCTTATGGAGAACCCATATGTAAGGTGCAACAAAGATAAATTACTATTTTTAATAATTTACATTCTATGGGTGAGAATGGATTCGATGATGAAGATCTTGTGGATAAGATCCTAGATATCATGCCGAATGAGTGAAAATACAAGAGAACAACTATAGATGATAATAGAAAAGTAACACAGATTTCTCATGAGGAACGTTTTGGAACTCTTCTTCAACATAAGACAAGAATGAAGAGAGATGCTGATAATATTAAGAAGAAAAATTTGAATGGCAGTGTTTCTTTTACAAAAACATTAAATCATATGAAATCCATGACTCCTGAGAGAGTTACAAGATCTAAATCTAAAAATATTGTTATTTGATCTGAATCTAGTGGATTTGAATATTCAAAAAATGAGTTAGATAATCTTGCTCGAAGGATGAACAATATTGCTGGATAGAAGAACATTCAATCTAGATATATGAAGAAATAAAGGAAAGATATTAAATATTCCAAAGTCACATGTTATGAATGCAAGAGAGTTGAACATATAAGGCATGATTTTCCTATGATTAAGAGAAAATAAATAAAGGAAAATCATTATGAAAGAAATATAATGATGTACTACAAAGATAAAGAAAATAATTCCATGAATGATAATGACACATGGAGTACCAGTGGTGGAGACTCTTCAGATGAATCCTCATATTATGAATCTTCTTAATAGACGAATCATGGTTTAGTAGCCAGACTACCTATTGAAAATAATTTCTTAATGGAAAAGGTACACAATGTTGAATCCATGACCAATGTATCCTTGAATGCTAATTATAGTTTTAGTAAATATTATAACTCTTTTTATGAAGAATGTTCTTCTGATGAAGATGATACTTTACCAACCTATGAATATGTTTGTAGGTTTGTTATGCTTCTTGAGAATGAAAATTATAAAGTAAAAAAAAGATTAATAAGGACAATTATAGGATTTATATACTTACTATGGAAATATAATATCATTCTAAATATCGTGATAAAAAAAACATTGATTTTGAATGTATTTCAAAAAACCTTTAGAAAGTAAATTCTTGAGATGGATAAACTTTCTAAGGATATTGAAAAAGTAATTTATATGAAAAATATATTCAAGTCTAAATCTAGAGATAAAGCTAATGTTTTGGAAGATAAGAACTTGTTATTAAACAAAATTTAGAAATATTTTCCTTAATGATGTGTGTGTCAAACTTTACCTTAGGAAAGGAGAATTTTGATAAGATATATTCTCAAATCCAACCTCTGAGGAATAATTAAATATATTTTTATACTAGTTCTAAACCAATTTTTAGTAACAATTATTTTGTTCTTCAATCTCGTCCTTTATGTACTACGTTTTAGTGTGGTGGGAATTGGGCAACAAGTTGTTCTTTAAAAACACTCAGTCATTAGGATTTCATAAATCCTATTTTTCTTAGAAAATATTGGTACCTAAAATTTTTCTTTCTAAAATTTCTTGATCCATGAATGTCTGGGTTATGAAAGGCTATCATTCTTATTTTCAAGAAAATAAAGAATGTACCAATAGTAATAAATAATACCTAAATAGTGGATGTTCCCAGCATATGACTGGTAACAAAAAATTCATTGAAAATATTATAAAGACTAAAGTAGGAAAAGTAACTTTCAGAGATAATGCTAAGAGGGAAATTATTTCTATAGGTAACATCATTCTTCGTGGAAAAAAATTAATTTCAAATGTTTTATTTGTTAAAGCTCTTAAGCACATCCTCATTAGCATAAGTAAATTATGTGATGAATGCTACCTAGTGAATTTTAGGAATTAAAAGTTCATAGTACACAATTCCAAAGAAGAATTTATTCTTTCTTCTAATAGGCAAGGGAATGTTGACACACTAAACATATAAGACCTTAAGAGCTAAGACCCACCTTTCATAGTGCAATGGAAGATCATTATTGGTTGTGGCATAGAAGGTTAGGACACTATAACATTAGGAACCTATGAAAACTCTCAAAGAATTGACTAGTTAAGGATCTACCGGAGCATAGATTTGATTATTCAAATGTTTGTGATCTTGTCAATATGGATAGAAACATAAATCAAGTTTTAAATCAGTCGGTGAAGTCTCAACGACTAATTCACTACAATTAGTGCATATGGATATTTTTGGTTCAACACAAACTAAAATCATTAGAGGAAAATATTATATATATTTCTTAGATGATGATTACACTAGATTTACGTGGGTCTGTTTTCTGGAAAAGAAATCTGAATATTTTTTTTATTTCAAAACCTATAAGGCCCACGTTAAAAATAAGAAAAATCATTCACTGATAACTATTCGTAGTGATCATGGAGGAGAATTTCAAAATTCTGATTTTGAAACTTTTTGTAGTAGAAAAGGAATTACTCATAACTTCTCAACACCCAAAACACCTCAATAAAATTGTGTTGTTGAGAGAAGAAATATAATTTTTCAAAAGATAACAAGAACCATGTTTAGTGAATATTTTATAGACAATCATTTTTGGTCTGAAGCTATATGTACTGCTTGTTACACTATATATAGAGTTTTAATTAGACCTTTTCTAAATAAAAACCCTTATGATATATGGAATTCTAGAAAACCCATACTTTCCAACTTCAGGGTTTTTGGTTACAAGGTATTAATTATGAATACAAAAGATAATATACATGAATTCACACCAAAATATGATGATGTATTTTTTTAGGCTGCTCCACAACTTCTAAAGATTATAGAGTTTACATTAAAAAAACTTGTTCTGTTGATGAAATAGTGCTTGTCAAAATTGATGAAACTTATCCTTTAGTTTTTAAACAACCTCAACCTATATATTTGGATTTGTTTTCAAAAACAATTTTATCATAATTTTTTAGAAGATCCTTTCGATAAAGAAAATGTTTATTAAGATAATTCTGAAACATTTACCCCAGAATATTTCCTACCCAATGTTGATGAACAGGTTTTAAAAAACCCAAGACACCAGTTTCATATGAATCATACCAGTGATAGTATCATTATTGATGTAAATCAACCTTTAAGGACTACAAGTTCCTAAAGAAATGAAGTAGTACATCTAGAATTACATTACCAATTAGAACCAAAAATCCCTGATGAAGCGTTATGTGATGATGATTGGATAAAAGATATGCAAGATGAGGTAAATGAATTCAAAAGGAATAAAGTCTGGACCTTGGTTGAAATACCTAAGGAATATTATATTATTGGTGTAAAATGGGTCTTCAAAAATAAGTGTGATGAAAATGGAATCACAGTATGAAATAATGCTAGATTAGTTTCTAAAGAATACAATCAACAAGAAGGAGTAGACTATGATGAAACGTATTCTCTAGTAGCTAGACTTGAATATATTGGTACTTTACTTTCCTTTGCAACATTATTCAATTTCAAACATTTTCAAATTGATGTTAAATGTTCTATACCTAATGGTTATGTTCAAGAGGCTGTTTTTGTTGAAAAAACTCCTGGTTGTGAAGACCTAAAACATTCAGATCATTTTTATAAACAATACAAATGTTAATATGGACTTAAGCAATCCCCACAAGCATGGTATCATAGACTTACAGGTTTTTTTCTTCTATATAATAACATTAAGGGAAATGAAGATCTGAAACTTTTTAAAAATAAAGAAAAGAAAAATGATGTGATTGTTCAAATTAATGTTGATGACACTATATTTGGGTCAACTCAGCAATATTTAACTGATTCATTTGCAGATCTAATGAAATCTGAGTTTGAAATGTGTATGATTGGTGAATTAACATTTTTTATTAGTTTTCATATTTCTCATAAACCAAAAATAATCTATATATCTCAACATATGAATATTATAAAATTCTTAAAAAGTATCGATATGACAACATTAAGAGTATTAGAACTCCCATTGGTACCTCAAACACAATGATCTTGATGAAGATGAGAAACTAGAAGATCAAACATATTTTAGATGTATGTTAAGATGTTTACTTTACTTAACAGATAGTTATATGGACATAATTGTTTTCGTATTCTTATGTGTAATATATCAATCAAATCTTATGAAATCACATTTAAAGGAAGTGAAAATAATTTTTTGCTACATAAAGGGAACCATGGATCTTGGAATATTTTATAGTTATGCAAATGATTTTGTTTTAAAAGGTTTTTCATATACTGAAATTGGTGGATGTAGAATGGATATAAAGAGTGCATTAGGAACTTTTCATTTTGTAAGAGATTCATTTGTTTCTTGGTCATGGAAAAATGTAACACTTAGTAGAACATTATACTGTTGAGGATGAATATGTAGCAGCTGGAAGTTGTTGTGCTCATGTATTGTGGATGCAACACTCACTCATAGACTATGTTTTGAGTTTTACCAAAACACATGTTTTTTGTGATAATACTAGTGTCATTTCCCTATGTAAGAACCCTGCACATAACTATTATGAAAAACACATAGATATTTGGCATCACTTTCTTAGGGATAAAACACAAAAAAGAGATATCATTCTTCAATTTAGCAAAACAAAAGATCAAATTGTTGATGTTTTCACAAAATATTTACCCTCTGATAGATTTGAATACATTTAAAAAAAGTTAGGAATGATAACTGTAAGGTAATATTCCTTGTTAACATCCTATTGAAACTAATCTCCTTACAGTAATAAACACCTTTTCATAGGGGGGTACATTTTCTTGTTAGATATATCAAAACATTTCATAATGAATATTTTCGTAGTCATAATTTTCATAATCATTCGTAATAAAAAAATAGTTATATTTTTCACATCTTTTGGAATGTCAATTTTTATATTCATATTTTTCGGATCTTTCAGAAAGAAAATTTTCGTAGTCAGATTTTTCAAATCATTCACAATGGAAATTTTCGTAGTAATATTTTCTAAATCATTCATTATGAAAATTTTCATAATGTAGTTTTTGCTAAATTTTCGTAATGAGAATTTTCATATATAAAAGTTTAGTAATGAATATTTTTGTACTCAAAATATTCATAATGAAAATTTTATATAATTTTGATAGTTATTTTTTTTAAAATTTCATAATAATTATTTTTTCGGAATCTAAAATTTTACAAAAAAATTTATCCTCAATACGAATATTATTCCTAGCAATCCAAAAGGTATATTTTCTTTCTTGAGTTTTCATAATAATCCTTTACATTCTGGTAATTTATTTTGTTTTAATATTTTTTGGATTCTATTTTTCTTAAATCCAAATGTTTTTCTTAAAAAACTCAAAAGATCTGATTTTACCAAGTCTACCTTGTGGCAATCATATCAACTATTAGATCTGATCAGAATGATTTTTAGCCATTGGAATGAGTTTGGATGATGAACGGTCACATAAATCACCTATATAAAGGCCCCCAATGATAGTCCAACATCAAAACTCATGCTATCCCATGCTGAAGTTCTTCCATTCTACATAAGCCTATTCCGTACTTCTCAAAACTTTCTCAAATTCGAATGTATGCAGAAAAATCCTCCTAGAAATGTATTCAAATTTCAAGACAATCTTGTAGTGTAATGTGTAAAGAGAATGGTTGGTACATCCGAACTTCTTTTCCATGTATGATTCAATCATCTCGAAAAATATCAAGCTCAATGGATGGGAGAGTTTTTGCGTATCGAAGCCAGGAGCTCAAGATTTAGTATATCCAGACATGCTAGTTTAATTCTATGATTCAGTCTGTTTTTTCAAGGAAGAATGCAGATTATAGATTTCAATCAAAAGCTATGGAAAGACTTATGCTCTTTCATATATTATGGCAGGTAATTTGGTTAGTATTATATATGACGGGGAAGCTGAGTTCTATTCTAATAAGTTTCCATATGTCAAAGGATTTTTTGTTAAGGAGAAGGCTATGGAATATCTTGGACTCTCTGATGTAAATACTCCGATGATCGCCCACTTGTCTAAAAATTATCGGATTCTCAAATTATGGGTTCAAGGATTCATTATTCTGAGAAACGGGAACAAAGACACATTGAAAAATAGTGACATATATATCTTGGATTTCATGGTGAACCAAAGGAAGATCAATCGGGTTAAGAATATTCTCATTACGATTGAGAATAATAAGAATGCAAACATGAAGGCTTGTATACTCATGTATCTAGCCATTCTCTCCATGTTAATTTTTTGGTGTTTAGAATCTTTTAAAATTCCTTCTAGCTCGAAGGTAAGGAATTGAAAAGTCATTATAGTTAGTGATGATACCCCAAATAGGATGAACATTGGTTTCTCTATAGTCTCCAGATAATTTTATGACCTACCAGAGGATGAAGCTGAAGATGTTACTAAAAAACAAGAAGTGGCTGAACCATCCAAAAGGGAGGAGGGTAGAGGTAGTTGAAGGGAGTAGAAGAGGAAGAAAAAACGATTTTGGTTAAGGAAACTGATTCTGCACCACCAAATACCAAGAAGAAAAAGGGTTATCCAGATGAGTTTTTAGCAAAGTGGAGGGAAGATAAGAAATATAAGAAAGCAGGGGAGCTAGGTTTTTGTTTGGATCCTACTGAAGCTAAATTTTTAAAAGAGAATATTATTGATGAGTTTGAGAAGAAATCTAAATAAAATAATCAATATAAGAAGATGGCTGAAGTAGATATTTTCCAATATCTATTGAATGCTTCTGAGAATGCAACAGAAAATACCACCGTAACAAAATACTTCTTGGTAGAACCTTTACCTAAAACTATAGGGAAGAAATTTGTGACTCTAGAAAAATTCAAAGAAAAAGAAATAGAAAAATTAATAGAAGAGGAAAATGAAGAAGGAGGTAGTGGCGATACCGAATATTTGATTAAGAAAGTGTAAGATTATCATGAGAAAGAAAGCCCATCCGAGAAGCTCTCAATCTGAACTTCTCAGGCCAAATCATCAAAACAATATACTCCTAAAAAGGATGAAGATAAGGATGAAGAATATGTGAATAAGTTTTCTGAAGAAGCAGGTTCAAATCACGATTCATTAATCCAGAGGATGCTAAGGCAGATGCTGAGAAGGAAGAGATAGAGAAAGATAAAATTTTTCAACTCTCTGACAATGAACAAGAATCTCCAGATGAAGAATCCACTCCAAGAATTGATAATAGAAAACAGGTGGTTATCAATACACATGGTAATTTTGTTGTGAAGAAGAAGGAAACTATTGAATATTCAAATAGGAAACTTGTTGAGCTGGAAAAAAACCTCACCAAGCAATGTATGAGATTCCGAATCATTATCCCTAGAACATGATCTCGTAGGTCTATATTTGAAGAATCAAGTTACGACCATTACGATTTTTCTAATCATTGACTCAAGATGACAGATGCTTCAACACACCTTGAACCATAAATCGGATTAAGTGTCCATGGTGATGTATATGTTGGTCAAGATTGAGTCTGATTTCATGAATTTTCTCATCAACTACGAGGCCCATAAAAGATCATGTATGAAGATGAACAGTTTGTGAAGGAAAACCATAGATGACATGGGAAATCTTGATGAGTTCTACGATACTGTAAAGGAGGATTTTGAAACCAAAGATGGGAAGATCATAGAACTCATAAGAAGTTTTGAAGAAAATATGACTTTGGAATAGAATTCCCGGATTCAAGAAGTGAAAGATTTGAATGGGAAATTGTATTCAGTTTCTCAAAGCTGGAAGAGAGAAAGATATCATCAGATTGAGATAAAAGAAAAGCTTGATAATAAATAATAAGTCTTAAAGGCTCAGTCCGAGGCTCTTAAGACTCATGAATACAGAATCAAGGCTCTAGAGAAGATGTTAGAAGATCAAGATTAGCTTCTAAAGCGAGAAGAGGAAGATCACAAGGAGCTCAAAAAGCTGAAAACCATTGTCAATAATTTTATTCCCATGGAAAAGAAAGGATAAATTTTTTTAAATCAGATATATTGTTGTATTTTATTTGTTGCATAAATTCATTACAATCTTAATGAAATTTTGGTTCCTCATTTTTTTGAAAGTTCTATCCTAATATTCCAGGTACCATATTTACTTCTACATTCCTTGTATTTATTTTTAAAATAACAAAGGGGGAGAAAGGAAAAAAATACAAAGTAACGAAGAAATGTCCTTAAGTAAGTGGGAGTTCATCTAAGGGGTGGTTTTCATTATAATGATTTCTACATCAAGATAATGAAAAATATCATTCCAGAAATCTATAATATGATCTTTAGTGTTCCAAATCCTAAGGGGGGGTTAGTCTTAATCATCCTTTCTCATGAATTAAGGGAGATAAGTTTTATTTTCAAATCCTATAAAAATATTTTCTAAGCCCTTATATTGTTTTTCGTAAATATTTTTATGCTTTCCAAAAAGGGGGAGATTGTTGAGTCAATACGTTTTTCGTATGACTTTTCTATTCATTCATGTTTGTGGAGATTGTCGAGTCAATAAAGTTTCCATATGAATTTAACATTTCTTAATGTTTTGAAAATCACAAACACCTTATCATAAGGAAATTTTCATTTACCCTGTGTTTTAATTTCATAATTACAAATTTACTTCCCCAAGGAAATTTATCCTTACCATCTTTTTAATTGATCATTTTGTCAAAGTATAAAATTATATTTCATATAAAAAACCTCGGAATCATATATATACTTATATATAAAGCATTCTGTTTCTAGGATCAGAATTATGACTCCGAACTATCAGAATTCAAACTCTAAACTCTTCAAATTTCAGACTCCGACTTCTCAGAATTCAGACTCTGAACTCTTCTGAGTTCTGACTCTGTGTTCTCGGAATTTAGACTCCAAAATCTTTTGTGTTATGACATCGATTTCTCTAAATTCAGACACTGAACACTTCTGAGTTCTGACTCAGAGTTCACTGAATTCCGACTTCGAACATTTCTGAGTTCTAACTCCGAGTTCTATGAATTCAGACTCCAAACATTTGTGAGTTTTGAATCTGAATTCTGGTTACGAATTATTATGAATTCCTACTCTGAATTCTAGTTAAGAATTATTATTGATTAATACTCTGAATTTTGGTCATGAATTCTTATGAATTCACACTCTGAATTATGGTTACGAATTCTCATGAATTCATACTCCGAATTCTGGTTATGAATTTTATAGTATACTAACTCAAAATTATTATGATAAAGTGAATCCAAATATCTATATATTAATGAATTCGAATAGTTTTTGGGTAGACTCCAAACATTTATATTTTCTTAAACTGTAAAAAATTAATTTCCTTAAGTTACCATATTAATTCTTACTCATATAATGGATATAAAATTATTTCAGGCAGTCAGTTAATAAATAACCATTGTTTGAGTCACACTTGCACAGTTCCCTCCGAAATTCAAGGAAAAATATGATCATTGGAGGAGGGGGTCAACCGTTGATAATGTACCTATGAATATGATATCATTTTAAATAGCTCAACACAATTTGATCAATCTAGAGATTACATGTTGTTGAAGTGATTTCTATAGAGAGAGACTGTATTTCTTTGTGCGTACTGAACATCTTGTTTAGAATTACTTCGTGCGACTCTAAATGTTACTGAGTACATTCGAGGGCTTCCGGGGATAGGAAGACATAGGTTCCGACTACCTTAAAGTTAGAGGACTTCCTTGCTGAGGAAGACAGAGGTGTCGACTACCTTGATGATGAGAGCTTGTGAGGATAGCAAGACAGACACTGATATTCGTATCGAGGGCTTACCCTGTTGCGGGGAAGACATACTTTCTTGAATGTATCAATAAAGGAACCTTTATCCAAGGATCTTGGATATAATTCTCTTTGGGTTAAAATATTTAATACTTGTTACTTGTACTATTTCATGTTTTCCATTGATTTTTTATTTTTAAAGAAAGTATATCTATCTTATACCCATTTATACATGTACACTCTTTTTTAGTGAGATTTTATATTCTTTATGGTCAAATCATTATCATTGTAAACTTTTCTCAATTTTCATTTCCAGAACCATGCTTCTAGAACTTGAATTCTTGGAATCATATTCCCATAATCAAGCAAGTTGTAGAGCTTAGAGGTTTTGAGAATTTGATTTGTTTGACCCTGTTAAACATTAGAAAGGTTTTTAACGAACATTAAAAGTTCCCAAATAATTTTTAATGTAAACAATTCACCCCCCTCTCTTGTATATTGAGCGTCTACATTATCATTTTGATCCTACAGTTGGTATCATAATAGAATATCATACTCCATACCAACCTAACATAAACATCATGTAACCTATACTTTGGTGATATGTAATTTATTGTTTCATGTATTAGATTTTATTGGGGACTAAACACCAAATTACACATGTGGTAATACAGAGAAACTGTGATGTGTGTAGGGATAATGTTGGTGGGATTCCTGGGTGGGCTTATAAAGTAATGACTACATAATTGGGCCTCTTGAGAGTGAGGTTCAAATGTTCTACTAAGGAGTATAATGATATGCATGTGTCTTACATGAATTTATTTCCTTGGCTTATCTAGGGAGTATCAATAGTATGAGTAGGGATTACATGACTTTTCTGCTCATTATTGGGGGGAAAATACCATGATCTCTATATGATATGTATTATGAAAGGAATTTCATGTTTATCACATAAGAAAAATTGAGTTTTTCAGTTATGGAAACCAGTTTTTGTGACATAGGATATCAAACCATTTGACATCATCATTCAAGGATGTTATGCCCCATAGATTATCAACATGAATATTTGGCATTGTATGTGGGGATTATGCATTAGGATTTTCATTATTTCTTCATAATGTTGAGATATGGAAGTATATATAAATCTTGATGTAATAGAGAATATTTATGAGGCTCAAATCTAATGTAGATGACCATAGGGTATACTAGGGAGTTACATGGATACTTATGGGGTTTATGCACTAGGGATTTTAATTGTATCACATTTATATTATGTAATAAGGACTTCATGACCCATTGATTATTTGAGGAGTATGATTGGATCGTAAAAAATATAAGAATAACATTATGGAGGCAACATATATTTCATGTCCATCTAGAATGTTAAAAGGTGATGAAAGACTTGGATTAGGATTTTAAGCGGTGATTCCTATGAATCCCAATGATGGGAATCATAGCCAATGTAGTTTGGTTAAATTTAATTGGACACACCATACATTTTATGGTTTTTTGATACTGTCCATTATGGTTAATTTTATGGGTATGTATCCATGTCTATAATAAGGGTATCTTAAGTTCATGTGTGTAGAACCAATTTACATTTCATTTTTGATTCATACAGTGGGGAGTAATGGGGGGATTTCAAACTCATCACATGAGGAATATTATTCTAATAACAATATTCATCATATAATAATCAAAAAAAATATAATAATATTTATTATCCTACAATGAGTAATTATAGGTGAAATATTCATTGTAGTGGATGGTGTGAGACTTATGCCAAAGTAACACCTTCTACTAGAAATTTCTATATGGTTCATGTTACAATATTATTGGAATACCTTCAAGAGTATTTTGAAATAAGATATTCCAAGAAACAAAAAGTATTATCTCAACTCATGTTGTGGACAAGGGGCCATGAACAATGTGTTGAATTATGGTATTTCAGGGAGTCGTTGGGGTTATATATTGGGATTGTGTATAGGGTAACCTAAAATGTTCCTAACCTAGTTCAAAAATATTACTGTTCAAGTATTCATCTATTTATTAATTTTAATGATATAATTTACTAAATCAGCCCAAAGGGTTTAAAAAAAGAGTATTTTTATGATGTTCACCACTCTAATAATGTTTCCCCAAAAAACTGGTATACAAATGGATATGAATAACACAATTTCAGGAAAAATTTGAGTTTCATGAAAATTTATGGTTTGTGATTCAATGGAACATATTTGATGCAAGTTCTTAATTGATAAATATTTCTCAAATCATCTAAAAAATAACCCATAAATTTAAGGGATCATGTGATAGGAGTCTTCAATGTTTAGTTCAAGGTGGGAATTTGTTGCATTAATTAATGACACTATATGAATTTCCTTGTTGGAAAGTGTGTTGTCCCAAAATGGTAGATCTACTAAAAAATGGGGAAATTTGGGAGAATTTGAAGGCTCCCATAACATTAAAAGATGCACTGCATATAGGATTACCATCATTGTGAGATTTTTAGTTTTTTGTCACTCTAACATATATTTTTGAAACTTTTGAGCTTCATGAAATTTTATAGGTTGTTTTAGAATTCCCTATGATACCCTTTTCATGGGAGTCGAATATTTTATATCCCCAAAGAATGATCATTAATTTTCATTAGGATATATAAATATTTAAATTTAATTCTTTGAAATGAAATATTCCATTGACATAGTTTTTTTACTATTTAAACATTTATGGATACATTTTAAAATTTCAAAAAACTATCATACATATTGAGTTATTGGAACTTTAGAATGGAATAATGACCACAAAAAATTCTTATCGAGCATAATAGTAATCTAGATAAACTCCTCCAGAATTGTTCAGGATGGATTTCTCTAATATTAGATGTTTTAATGAGATATTTATAAAGATATTTTATTTGGGGGTGTTCTTCCATGCATCCCCACCTATGATGGAGGTTTAGATAGAAACTTTGTAGATGTGAGTTTCATATGAGAGATACAACTAAGTATTAGGGAAGGTTGTATGTTCCCTATGATTGAGTCATCTAAAGAAACTAGTTGGTCACCAATTCCAGTATCCCATTAGAAAGAGCATATACATGCATGATCCCAGTATTGGTCATCAATGATAGGAGATCCACTTCGAGGATCGAACAATTTTTGAGATGGGATTCATAATTCTTTTAGAACGTTGGGAAACGTGGTTGGATACTATATTTAAATAGATTTATCTCATGGAATTTTGGGTTACACCATGGATGGACCTCCATGTTAGAGAAAACTAAGAGATCTGGGGCCTCCCTTTATTTGTTTGGGAGACCTACTATGCTGTGGTTTTGGAAGAAGCGTTTGTGATGTAGTAGGTGGAGTTATAGGTGGACTATATCGCAATACACTTCTATTGAAAAAAATTATTGGTGGTCCTCTTTATTATCAATTATTTGGTGTATTATTCGATTGATAAATGAAAACTATGTAAGGATTCAGTGTAGTAGATCCCAACATGGTTTAAGTAATGATCAATGTATTTCTACTATAGCAGCAATAAATTTCAAAATTAGTGTGATCCATGATTTTATTTCTATATAATTATCGTATGTTCTTGTAAATTTAGTGGAGACCCTAAATCGAACTATCCTGAAAAAACATTGATAAATTAAATTCCTTTCCGAATAAATATATATATTTTAAATTAACATTCTTAAAGAAAACACATGCATTAATTTTTTTATTTTGGACCATTATATGAATTTTATAATTTAAAATTATTATAATAATAATAATAATTTAGAATATAGATAATGTATAGAGACTATTAATAGAATTATTAAGGGTTATAATAAATTTCATTTGATACATAGAGAAGAAGCGGTGGTGTAGAAGAGTAGAAATATACCATATGAAGAACATTTATTATAGCCTATATTAGGTATTGCATCACTAGAACCTACCCGATAATAATACAAATTCAAGATTCAATATCTAATGCATGAGAAAAAAAATTTATGGTTTATGTTCAAGCTCATTGAGATCACATGTCAAACAATGTTCACTAAAACTCTATTGAAAATATCACAATCGCACACCTTAACCTTATGAAATCAACTACTGAAATAAATGAATATGTATATAGACCATAAAAATATAATTTTTTATAATTTAATTTTATTAAAATAATTATTATATTTATCAATTTTTTGATTCATTTAAATGATTAAATAATGTGTTTGGTTAAAATTAGATTCTTCTACAATGTAGCACAAAATGTACTTCTAGGAAACATGTAGTTTATATCGATACATTCCTTTTGATGATTAAAATAAGTTTTAAAATAAAATTTATTTTTAATAATATATTAATAATAAATAAAATTTATTAAATATAAATGATAATATAATTTTATGAAGTAAAAAATAATTTTAAGGGTCAGAAAACCATTACTATGAAAAATAAAAATATTTTAATAAATTCTGAAGTATTATTTAAAATTTTATATTCTCATATTAAAAGAATAACATAGATAAAATAATTATTTTTTTAGAAATTATTATGAAGAAAATATCCAATGATGAATTTTTCAATATTTTTTAAGGTAGTAGAATATTAGTGTCAAAAATAAATATGGTGTGTGTTATGACAAAATACAATCTCCAAAGTGGTTTAATGAATGAGATAAATAGTATCAAAAGAAAAAAAATTAACCTTTAAAACAATATGTTTTTATGTTATTTTAATAATTTTATAGTTCCTTAATGAATCCTTCAAATCCTATAGTATATTTTATTGTTTTAAAATTAATTATTTATAATCATGACCTACTTACAAATCACAAAGGATAATATTTTAATGGGGTTGGTTCATATACTTATAAAATAATGAAGAAAAATACCGGTTTGGAGAAAAAAAATATACTCCCTTAGTAGGATTTGGATTTTTATTACATTGTCAAATATAGTCCAAAAACTATGTTTTGAAATTAATACAAAATCAGCTTATCTTTTTCTAAATATAAACACTAATAATCTAGTTACCCTATACAAAAATCCATTTAATCATGCAATTAAAAAGAATTTACCGATTTATATACCTATAATGGTTCCTAAAATATCATAATAAGATCCTCCCTAGCTGTTAGAAGTTTCTTGTCAAGGTAAGGGATCCTATCCTTTTTCTATTTATTCATGCACATTTATTAAATTATACTTTTTGTTTTAGAATTTTTCATGTTGGGATATGTTTCAAAACAACCAAATTATATTCTATATTTTTTCTATGTGATTATATTCCCCATCAACTCTAATTTATCCCTTTAATGAATATTTATGTACCCCATTATGTTTCCATAATCGTCCTGTGATTTTTCATGGAAAATATTTTTATAGTGAATACCCATTCAAATTTTAACTTAATTGTTTTCAAGTAGTTTTAACTATGCATTATATATAAGGGACATCAAAATATTCAACCCCCACTTCTTAATAGCGGAGTTATAATTGATGAAATACATCCTTATGTTGTATCAACTATTATGCATATTTATGAATATATGTGATATGAATGAGATTAGTGTGCCTAAAATTATATAGCCTTTTAATGCATTAAAACATGATTTTTATCTCATGAAATTCCATGTATGGTGAATGAGATGTTATCATATGAATAATATGATATTATGTATTGGTGTTCATCCTTGGATTAAATTTATGATGTTATGTTTTAGATTTTTCCAACATTCATATATTGCCTTTATGTTATCATTTTACATCATATATCCTTATACTTGATAATGATTATCACCACAATAATAATAACTTGGTATGCCTATTGGACTCAATTTAAATATTAACATCATGATATTATTTATTATTCCCATACAACGACAAATATCTCACCCCTTTCTTATGTAAATCCATGAGTTATCCTATGTAGTTTTTAAAGAACACAGGAGTATTAAGGGAATAATTAAAATACATTTATATTGAATGTTTTAATGATATGTACCTACATTACCAATTAAACTATGAATCATGATCTTCTATAATTTTAAAATTTCTATATTAATGTAAATTTCATGAATTAATTTGTATTAATGAAATGTGTTGTCATTGTTAGTAGCAGCATAAGTCTAGTTATATTTGTTATTAGTATTAATAATATCCCGTGAAATCATTAGGGATAGTAGTAAATATATGAAAACATCCAAATTTTTGGAAGTATTGATTAAGTGGTTTCTATGAAAACAATTCATGTTTGGATACTACACGTTAACGTGTTTGTAACATAATTCATTATAGAGAGAATAAACCTAAAAAGGGTGAATTGAGTTACAATCATCCATCACATAGAGTACAAAAATTGGCCTTCAATCACACATGTTTTGAATCTCTTAGGGGATAACCTTTTCTGAATTTAAAATCACCATCTAAAATATTATTAAGGTAAAAAAATGCACATAATATTTTATATTTAAAAATAGACAACAGGAAATAAAAGATTGAAACATATAAATTCATAAGTTAATGAATAAATTAATTTTTTGAGACACCGCTTAAATGATTAAGGTTTCATATATATGTGTTTAATAGTTAAAAATTAATGATCCCAAATTTTCATTTTTTTTCAATGGGTCTTAATAAATTAATTTGACTCATCAACCAATGTGATGGGAAATGTGATGAATGACCAAATGGGAAGACAAACCTAAGGGGTGTAAGAATAAAAAACATAATGGAAATATTTTCTCAATAAAATCATGTTTTGATCTAATGAATAATCATAAGGAACAACCAAATTCCTCTAATGAAGAGATGTTGAAATTTGGAACTATAGAGAATATGGACACTCAATTTTAGGGGATATTCTGATCCATTAATATTGAAGAAGTGGATCAACTCCATCGAAAATATCTTCCATATACTTCAATTCATTGATAAAGGTAAGGTCTTGATTTAATTTATCACATGGATGTATAAGATTATCAATGGAGAACATTGGTAAAAAAATATAAAGCCCAATATGGAGATCAAAGTGATTGAGTAGAAGAAAATCCAGAAATAGTTTTTCCACCAACAATTTCCTTACACTCATTGACTAAAAATGGAGTGGGAATTCCTAATTGTTATGATAAAGGTTGAATAACTCATCAGGGTGTGAAAAACAAATTCATTATACTTTAACAATATTCCATTTATAATTTCATTACTACTTAATATAAAGATGACCAATTACTTATTTGGTAAAATACATATCTATAAAAATACAGATCCATATGGGAATTTCAACACCAAAAGGAGACTATCTGATATTCCCAAAAAGTGATAATAGAGATCCATGAATCCCAAGGGCCGCTTTAGACTAGAGACAAGATGTTAAGAATGGGTTTCAATTCTAGCAGTGTGATGGAAATATATTATGGGGATAAGAAAGTAGATCAAACCCCTTATAAAAGTGTGGGAAAAAGAAACATGGAACCTTCATGGAGTGGAGAAAGAAATGCTTTAGGTGATGGAAGGATGAAAAACTAGAAAAAAGATTACCAATCAGAGAAAACCGCCAATGTAATGGATGAAAGGGTTGATCCACTCAACCCACATCCATCCTTTTATTTTTTTTTACTATAAGGAATAGGGAAACTATGAAAATAAATTTACTAAGCCAAGGGTGGTCAACAATAAGTGACGAATACAACCACCCAGGCCTATATAAAACGGGGGAGAATATGAAATCAAAACTATTAAGGTTGATCGTAAATATAAAATTTTGACAAGAATGTTAGTAATTTATTCAAAAATAGTGAACATACTTTTTCAATATCTAGTAACCATAATAGAATGGAAATTATTAATCCTTATGAGAAAAAAGTAGATACATGATAATCTAGGTAAAGGGTTCTTATGCCAACGTATATTATCATGTGGGAGACTATTTGAATTTTTCATGAAGAAGGATAGTTCAACATGCCTTTAAGATGATCATCACAAGATCAATATGTTCATAGTAAATAAAATGTATACTCTTCCAATGATTGATGACTTTTTTTGATCAACTATTTAGAGTTTAATATTTATCTATGGTGTATTTTTGTTTATGATATTTTAAATCAATAGAGAAGAGGTAGTATATCCCCAAGACTATTTATATTACAAGGTACGTGAAGTATAATTTCATAGGGATACTATTTTGACCAACTACTTCACCATCAATCTACATGGATTTTATGAATAAAGTCATTAGGAATGACCATATGAAAATTTTGGTAGTATTTATATATTATATTCATATGTACTTCAAAATAATGTAGGAATATAAGTATAATTTGATTTCTGAATTGAAAAAATTATGAAATGAAATGTTATTATTGATTTATAGTAAATGAATGTTCTGGAGGTAGATATATAAATTCTTGTGGAATGTTGTCACCAACAAAGGGATATATGCAGATACATAAAAAATATAATCAAATTATCTCCCAAACCATTATTTGTGATGGAAATAAATTGATTTTTTGTATTATATAGGTACTATAATTGATTTTAGAGAAACTATTCCTGATTTTCAAGCCCACTAACTAATATTACTCAGAAAAGATTCCAATTTTTTGTCAATGATGAATGTGAAGATAAAATTTAAAGATATATAGTAGAGGATAAATTCTACACCAGTACTCACATTACCTATATGTGTGGAAGTAATTTCTATCTATAATAAGACATAAAAATGGAATTTGGTAGTGTACTCATGGATGATAAAAAATTGGTAGCTTATGCCTCACAAAAATTAAATATCCATGTGAAATATTAACCAATAAAGGATCTAGATTTGGATGTTAGGATCATCAAAATAATAATTTTGAAACATTATATATATGTGGATAAGTGTGATATATATATATAGACCATAAATTCGATAGGTATATATTCACAAAATATGGGGCTTAATATCCACCACTAAAGGTAGTTAGAGATGATCAAGAATTATGATTGTTTAATCTGTCACCATCATGGGATATTGATTAAATTGTTTGATGATTTGAGTTGAAAGGATCCTACAACCCTATTGGTAATGAGGATTATAAGGGATGTAATATTATTCAAAAATATAAGGATGGAAATGGGAATAATAAAAGGATCTCCATCTTCCCTTTTTCTATGAAATACTCAACCATTTATTCTTGAGGGGATCAAGGAGGCCCAAAAATATGTTGGGGCTCTATATAAATATTTAATGGAAATTATAAGATTAAAATTTTCTAATGATGGTGTTATATGTTTTGGAAGTTTTTATGTGTCTCAGAAAAACAACAAATGAAGAAGAAACTTATAGATGATAAGAATAGATCACCCATCTCTATTTATCCTTGAATCAATAAGACGTATATAATTTTTTTTTCAAAATATACGATGGGATAACATGATGTGTGAGATTTAAGAGTTTTTATAATGATAATTTTTATGAAAACATCCTATGTCTGAATGATATATGTATATGGGTATGATGAAACCATTTCAAATTATAGTATATAAATGGGAAAACATGTCCATGTATTTATTCATAGAAATCCTTAGGATAAATAAGGGAAATTAATCCTTTTGTGTAGTAGTTTACCAGCATAGAAATTCATAATATTTAATTGCTATTAAGGATGATTAATCTCTTAAACTAATCAACATGATATAAAAAAGGATAATTTTAATAATATGTGGAGTTTCTCTATCAATTATATCTGATAGAGATTCGTGTTTTACATAGAGGTTCTGAAGAATCCATCAACAAATGATGGATAATTATATAATCTTCAACACCTCTAATCACCCTTAGTGGGATTTTAATTTTGAAATTACTATCCAGACATTGAAGAACAAGATAATATCATATTAAATGGATATCCAAGGATGTTGTGATTAACACCTTCTCCAAGTGGAGTTCTCATATTACAATAGTTTCTATTATTTTATTAAAATGAAATATTATGAGGCCCTATTTTTGAATAGTAGTTAGTATCTAATATATTATGATGAAGACGGAGGTAAAATTCATATGGTACAAAATGTTATCCATGATATGATAGAAAATTATCAAACCATTCACCATCATATAGAATTCTACGAAATTTGATAAAAATTCTATGTACAAAATTATTGATGGGACCAATAGTTAGAGGTTTGATATAATGTGTTCCTTTTTATATCACTCTAGAAGAAGGTAATGAGGTTTGGTTTGAAGGGAATGAATATACCAAGATACAACAACCCCATTGATATCCTTGATCATATTGGAGTGGCGAACTATTAACTAGATGTCATACCAAAGTTATATTTAGTACATAATTTCTTATATGTATCTATCTTGATGAATTACAAACCTGGCCAGTCACAAGTAATTAATATTGGGGTGGTACAATTTTAGATTTATTTTTCATATGAATATCATCTAATAAAGACATTATTTTATAAAAACAACGTTTCAAAAAAAAATTGATAACTCACATTCTCAAAGTGTAATAGAGCAACCAAAATTTTTAGGAAGTAACATGGGAATAGAAATAAATGATGACAAAACATTACCCTCACCTGTTTAATTGTATAAAATGAAAACTACAGGGGTTAACATTTTGAAGGGGGAAAATGTAATGAATTGTACTTTTATAAATGATATATCCTTTTTTAAATGAATAAATATATTGATAATTAATGTATATTTTTAAAATATGTGAACTAATTTTGTTATTTTATAGAATTATATGTCCAAAAAAATTTAAAATTATATTCATAAATATACCCATTGATAATAAAGCCATAGTATGATGACCATTAAGTGTAGTATATAAATGGTTTAGATTAATTATAATTGATGAAGATGATATAATAGATTGTATGAACAGCTAGGATTTTAGCTTATGAAGCCCATTTATCATAGCTTTTGAGGGAGATAGAATCACTAGTATTTTAACGAAAACCAAACTGATATTTAATAACTAAATAATGAGCTTAACCATTTATAGGAGAATATAAATTTCTTATAGATCACAAACCAAACCTTGTTCGTAGAACAACCCTTAGAAATATCACCATTTGAGACCATTACCTTTTGGAATTTGTTATTGTAATAATGGTTTATGTATCTATTCCCTAAGAGTATGAATGTTTATATATTATTTTTTTATAAAAAATTATTATATTTATCCCTATTTATTGTTACTTATTAAATGATTAAAAAACTATTTTTTCATATTTTGATTTTGATTTTTGTAAACACACATTTTATTTTTTTGAAATATATAGTTTAAATAAAAATTATACTTTTTATTAATTTATTTTTTTTAGATAAACATTATATTAATAAAATATTATTATTAAATAACATTTCTAAATTATATTTGATAATTTTATTATTTGAATTCAAAAATAAATTTTAAGTGTTGGGATACTTTTATTGTAAAAAACTAGTATTTTTTTATATATGTGATTTTTTATTCATTAGAACTAATTCTAATATATAGATTATTAATCTGATAAAATAAATATTTTTCTTGAAATCCGTACAAAAACTACCCAAAGGTAAATTTTTTATAATTTCTAATGATTGTCCAATTTTAAGGTCAAAATGAAATTTGGTATATATATAAGGTTTATTTAAATATCATAAAAGCCCAAAATTGATGTAATATGTTATATAAAGTGTATCAATGAACATGATTTTTTCAATTTAATATTAGTTTTTATGTTATTTGTATAATTTTATAAGCCCGAAATGAATCAACCATAATTTATATTATATTTTAAGGTTTTAAAATCAATTCATTATAAACATGACTCATATCATCTTTAGTAAGGGAATTAATTTAATGTGGTTGGATTTATCACTCTATAATAATTAAAACCACTCTTATTTGGTAAAAAACAAATACAATAACCATTATAAGATTTTGTGATTTTGATAACTTTATCATCAGGGTTCCAAAACCTATGTTTGGTAGTTAATAATTAATTATCCAATCATTATCTATATAAACTGAAACACCCGAGACTTTTATGTTATATAAATCATCAAAGGAATCTTTTTCTACACAACACTTGCTTGGCTTGCTTTACACGCAACCGCGACCTTCCTCGATAGCTTGCGTCGTACGCAATACCGAGTTTCACTAAACAACGATATGCTATTAAAATATTATTAAAACTAGCCATTATTAATAGTAATAACCACTTTTTGAAATTTTATAAATTTTATCTTTCAAAATGGACTTCATTTTCAGACTCAGAATATCGAAATTAGCCTAGGGTGAAATTTTGGTATTTTTCTGAAAACTTTCAATTTTTGATGAATAGTGAAACCACTAAGTGGTAGGTTAAAAACTGAATTTTGCATAAAACTTAATTTTACAGCTTCTATGAATGGAATTTTGAAAATCCGAGAGACACGGTTAATATCAAGGACCAAAATGTGGTTCAATGAGATGAAAATAATTTTTTGGTGAATAGTAAGTTTTTACTTTTTTTACCACGGTTAAAAGTAAATAGGGTAATTAAGGGTAAAAATGATATTATTATTACCCTAACACATGTCCTAATTCTATTGGACAAGTGTAATTCGACCAAAAACAAACTTAGGAATAAAATATGACCATTTAGGTCCACTTGGATTAGATTAGGACATTTATTATTAATTTATTTAAAGAATGGTTAAAATAGTTAAAATCAAAGTTTAGAAAGTAAATAATTTTTAATATGGGGTTATACATAAGATAAATTCTACTATAAATATTAATTAGAAAGCTAAAAATATTTCCTACATAATGGTATTTTATTTATAATTTTTAGACATTAAATAATTTAATTTATTTATGACAAAATGATGATGCAGTAATTATCTTATTAATGAAATATTGACATAATTGATGTTATAAACACCAAAATAAATGTAATTTGAGACTTTTTATGAATTACACTAATTTTATAGGTTACTATGATATATTAGTGTTGATTTAATCAACTTGGTGCGAACATATAATTCTGTTATGACTTTCACAAAAATCATATATCAAATAGTGTCAAAATTGACACAAATTTTTTTTTTAAATCAAATATTATATTTTTAATTGTATTTTTATTCCTAAAAATCTAAGGTTCGGCCAAATGACTTAGATAAGGATATATATATTAATAATAAAAAATTTGGGGTTCGTTTGGCATGTTATAGTAAGTGTATTAACCATATAGTTTAAGAAAACAAAAAGACACGGTAAAAGGTAAATTATTTATCTTAGAGTTAAATCTAATTGATAAGGTTAAAATAATAACCTAAACTTGTCAAAATCCTATTGGTTGATAGGATTTCGACCCATCCCCCCTTTAGCTTCGAAATAAGACCCTTTGGAACCATTATAAACCTATTTTGACTTTAATATAAAATAATATTTTGAGATATTCCCAAGGTGCCCCTCTCCTCCCTTATAAAAGGGCACCTCCTCCCCCTCCTCCTCACACCAATTTGAGCACTCAAGCTAGTCCAAACCCTGAAATTTTCTCCTCTCCACTTCCCTATAATAATTCTAGAGGTCCTGGTCTTCTTAAAAGACCAATCTTAGTTCCCTAAGTGGAGGATTCAAAGAAGCGTTCCAAAGAAGAGGTAATATCCATTACCGATCTTTTCAATTTCATTCTTCTTCAATTTATTCTTCATTAGTCGTTTCATGATAAAGTAATAACATCAGTATTACTTACATACTGATATGTTATTATAAATATGAAACAACCCTAATTCACCTTCTATCCATCCTACGGAAAAATGAAATCACCGCGCGTGCGTACGTACGGAATACCGTCTCCACGCCGTGGTGTAATCTATTTTCCACCATCACCTCACAAGGATGGGTATAATGGTGTAATGAGTAACTATTTATGATTATTATAAATTAATATTGATATTGAAATAATATATATATACTCCAATACAATTCCACGATCATAGGAACGATATCATCACTCGTGCGTACGTACGGAATACCGTCTCCACGATGTGATGCGACTCGTTCTACATTATCATCATTACATAGTAATTACATAAATGAATTTAATGAATAAATATGATATATGTTACACTAATACCATTCTGGATATAAGGTATCTATAACCTTAAAAGAATAATAAAAATTTATTCGGCAAAACACGCATAAGAACAAAAGGCAATAAAGACCCGAGTAACAAGTAACAATGAAATATTACTAACACGAAGCTAAGAATATGACCATATATGATATCATATCAATATGTATGATTCTAGAATAAGTCAATAACATTATTTAAACCATTATACAGGAGGTTCGGACACGTACAAAGAAAATCAGACCTAAGGTAAGGGAAATATCACAATCTCATTTTTATCCGAGATTGTTTATACTTTAGTATTTACTGGGGTGTATTTTATCATCCAAATCCATGTTTCCTAAATATGTAATGTTATTTCCATCCACCTACAATTTTTTAAATCCAAATTTACCCTTCGGTGAGTTTTTAGTAAAGTATATGAAAGGAATCTTTTGTCGTTTTTCGTACGAGGTACTTTTTTGACTTTTCTGACAAAAGTACGAGAAGAATGTTTTTTTTAAACTTATATGGCATGAATGGATTTTTTTAAAACATTATTTCCAAGAAGTTTCATTTACAAGTTTCCAAGTTTATTTTTAATCAACTTCTTTTAGTTTAACATTTTATGACATGTTAAGAAAGGAAAAGTGTTTTTGAAGAAGAAAGGATTCATTATAAGATGGGTGTGACCTATATCTCCCTCCAATGCATTGGGTAAAGATTTATATCTCATGAGATAGACATGGCTGGAACGGAAGGTTATTTCAGTTCAGTGATACAGGACTAAAATGAAGAGTGAACTCGGTTCAGAAAGGGACTTTGTCCGCTAAGATAGTCTTGGCAATGAGTCATGACTAACAAGAAATGATTTTCCATGATTATGTGTGCATGCCACAAAGTTTCAAGTTTCATGTTTTGATTATGGGGATCTCATTTTCAATTCTATGATTTGTTCCATGTTAAGATATTATGATCTCTTTTGCAGGTTATGATTTTCAAAAAGATATGAAATGATTTTTATTTCCTTTATTTTCCCTTGCTGAGCATTTGAGCTCACCCTTTTATGTTTTCTTTTCCCCAGGTCAGGAAGATGGATATTAAGTAGAATATGCTAAAAGGGACCCTAGATATGATGAAATAAATGGGAGACACTGTAGAAGATTTATGAACCAGTTGTTTATGTTTCCCAGTTTCTAAAGACACTATACCTATACGGTCCTTTGTGGTTTTGTCATATGTTGTAATAAGTGTACTTCAATTTTGAAGTATTAACAATGTATGTAAAGTATGGGTCGTTATAGTTGGTATCAGAGGAAAGGTATAGTCAACCTTTGGAAACTAGGATGTGAAAGCCTTAGTAAGAACCCTAAGGATAAGTCTAAGCATAGAACACAATCTTAGTGTTTTAGAAATGGCCATGAATAACCTAGGATAATACCTTAAGCGTGAAAATTTTATTCTTTAATTATGTGGTTTTCCTATTATAATTAGTGTTGCTCACACTATTCTTTTTGGTTTTAGTCAATGGCTGGAACCCGAAGGAATCATGTTAATGCGGAATGCGATGGGCAATGCAATGATTGTCCCCCTGAGAAACCAAACGATATGGGAGCTGGAATGCAAAATCTTGTAGCCATGCTCACACAACTTTCTCAAGCTATGAATCATGCAGGACTTCCAAACGAGCAAAGGAAGGAGCAACATTCTGTAGAATCCTTCATGAGGCAGCGTCCACCTTCTTTCAGTGGGTCTACTGATCCATTAGTTTCTGAACAATGGATTAGTAGTACTGAAAAGATATTTTCATTTCTTCAATGTTCTGAGCATGATAAAGTCATCCTAGCAGTGTATCGTTTGGAAGGAGATGCTGATCAATGGTGGAATCTTATTAAGAATACGAGGAAAAGGGATGAAATTGAGTATATGGAATGGGACGAGTTCAAGAACTTATTTTTCAATAAGTACTTCCCTCGTATTCTCCGAACAAAGTTGGAGAAAGAGTTCCTTGGACTGAAGCAAAGGGATGATGGATCTGTTGGTACCTATGAAGCAAATTTTACAAGACTTGCAAGGTACGCTTCTGGTATTATTATCCAACCTGAGAGTAAGATCGATTGATTCTTTAGTGGCTTAAAACCAAGTCTTCGAAGGGCGTTAGTCATAAGGGACTTAAATAGCTACGAGGAAATCATTCGATGTGCTCTCAAAGTCGAGATGGAGATTGGAGTAACCCATCAGTCACATGGGTTTGATAAGAAGAGGAAGATGGAATTCAAAGGAAAATCTAAAGATCACACTGAAAAGAAGATGAGCTTTCCCTTATGCTCAAAGTGTGGAAAGAAACATGGAGGGAGTTGTCTTAAAGGGGCAAGTAAATGTTTTAAATGTGGAAAGGAAGGTCATCGGGCATTTGAATGCCGCGATAATGGGAAGAAGATGTCTAATGATGCAAACAAAGGAAGGGATACACAGAATGAACCTACTACACTTCAATGTTTCAAGTTCAAGGAGATGGGGCATTATGCCAATCAATGCCCAAATCCAAGGGTTGATGATGATGGTCGACGTCAACAAAATCTTAAGGCTAAAGACAAAGGAAAGTCACATGCAATTTCTATTAGCGATGTGGAGTACGATAACGATGTGGTGAAAGGTACACTTACCATCCACTCGAAAGTAGAAAATGTTTTATTTTATTCTGGATCCACCCACTCTTTTATTTCTGAAGAATTTTCTAAGGGTATCACTATATTACCTCAACAATTAGATGTTGAGTTAGCTGTGACAACACCTAATGGCACATCAATCGCATCAAAAGTTTATAATTCTTCTCCGATCAAAGTTTGTGGGAAAGTGCTTCCTGCAAATCTTGTGATCCTTCCTATAGTGGAATTTGATGTGATTATTGGCATGGATTGGCTTTCTTTATACGGAGCTCATATAAATTTCCAAAGAAGGGAAGTCACATTTCATATTCCAGATCAATCTACGATCGTCTATCGATGCAAGGATGAATATAACCTTCCAGTGGAAATTTCATCCATCTTATGGGTCTTGATTTCACTAAATGAAGGTTATTTATCTCAAATGGTTGGTGAGAAACTCACAATTAAGAATATGCCCATAGTACGGGAGTTTGATGATGTGTTTCCGGAGGAATTACCGGGTCTTCCACCAAATCGTGAAGTTGAGTTTTCAATAGAACTCGTACCGGGTGCTTTGCCTATTTCAAAGACACCTTATAGAATGGCCCAAATTGAGTTGCAGGAATTGAAGAAGCAACTCCAAGAGAATCTTGATAAGGGATTCATACGCCCTAGTGCGTCACCTTGGGGAGCACCTGTTCTATTTGTTAAGAAGAAAGATGGATCAATGAGACTCTGCATTGATTATCAATAACATAACACGATCACTATCAAGAACAAATATCCTCTCCCACGCATTGATGACTTATTTGACCAGCTACGCAGAGCTCAATACTTTTCCAAGATTGATCTTCGTTCAGGGTATCATCAATTAAGGGTCAAAAGGGAGGATATACCAAAGACGGCTTTCCGTACAAGGTATGGACACTATGAATTTATAGTGATGCCATTTGGTCTTACTAATGCCCCTGCTATCATCATGGATCTAATTAATAGAGTCTTTAGAGACTATCTTGATCAATTTGTGGTAGTCTTTATAGACGATATTCTTGTCTATTCAAAGAGCAAGGAAGAGAATGAAGATCACTTGAGAATTATATTTAAGACCCTGAGAAAGGAGAAGCTCTATTCCAAATATACCAAGTGTGAATTTTGGCTTCAAAAAGTTTCATTTTTGGGTCACATAATCTCAAAAGAGGGGATATCTGTGGATCCAGCAAAAACAGAGGTTATCGAAAGATGGTCGAGACCAACAACAGTAACTGAGATTTGAAGTTTTCTTGGTTTGGCTGGATATTATTGACGTTTTGTAAAAGATTTTTCACGATTATCTAATCCACTCACCAAGTTGACTCGGAAAGGAGTTAAGTTTGTTTGGACAGAGGAATGTGAAGAGAATTTCAAGGAGTTGAAAAGAAGGTTATCCAGTGCACCTGTGCTCACACTGCCTTGTAGTGGAGAAAGGTTTGTGATCTACAGTGATGCATCCAAGAAGGTATTGGGGTGTGTTCTTATGCAAAATGATATGGTGATAGCCTATGCCTCACGAAAGTTGAAAATCCATGAGCAAAATTACCCAACACATTATTTGGAGTTGGCTGCGGTAATCTTTGCATTAAAGATTTGGAGGCATTACCTTTATGGTGAAAGGTGTGATATTTATACTGATCATAAAAGTTTAAAGTATATTTTCACACAAAAGGAGCTGAATATGCGCCAAAGAAGATGGTTGGAGCTGATTAAGGATTATGACTGCTCAATCCATTACCACCCTGGGAAAGCAAACAAGGTGGCAGATGCATTAAGTCGACAAGACCATGCTAGTTTATCCATGATGAGGATCACAAAAGATCCAATATTTATGGATTTACAAAGGATGGATCTTGGAATTATAATGGAAGGGGAAAAATCTTATCTTTCTCAAATGAATGTTCAACCATCTATACATGTGAAGATTAAAGAGGCACAGAAAGAAGATGTCGAGTTACAAAAGAAGGTGAGAAATGTTCCTGAATTCAACCTTGATTGTGATGGGATAATAAAGTTCAGGAATCGGGTTTGTGTTCCTTCCATCCCCGAATTAAAGAAGGAGCTGCTGGATGAGGCCCATAGTTCTTCATTCTCTATTCATCCTGGAAGCACGAAGATGTATAGGGACCTGAAAGAGTACTTCTGGTGGGATGGTATGAACAGAGATGTTGCTGAATATGTCTCTCGATGCTTGGTTTGTCAACAAGTTAAAGCTGAGAGACAGAAGTCTAAGAGGATGTTACAACCATTACCCATACCCGAATGGAAATGGGAAAACATCACTATGGACTTTGTCACAGGACTTCCTAAAACATCCAAAGGAAATAATGCTATCTGGGTCATAGTTGATCGTCTTACAAAGTCTGCACACTTCATTCCTATTAGAGAGGATTTCTCTCTAGATCAGCTTGCCAGGATATATGTAAAGGAAGTGGTAAGATTGCATGGAGTACCACTTTCTATTATATCTGATCGGGATCCGAGATTTACCTCAAAGTTCTGGCGAAGTCTTCAGCATACTCTGGATACAGAGTTGAGTTTCAGCACTGCTTATCATCCTCAGACAGACGGTCAGTCTGAGAGAACAATTCAAACCCTAGAAGATATGTTGAGATCTTTCTCTATGGATTTCAAAGGAGGTTGGGATCAACACCTACCTTCGGTGGAATTTTCTTATAATAATAGCTTTCACTCCAGTATTCAGATGGCTCCTTATGAAGCTCTCTATGGAAAGAAATGCAGGACTCCAACTTACTGGGATGAAGTTGGGGAAAGAAAGCTATTAGGACCTGATCTCGTTGATGAAATGGAAGAAAAGGTAAGATCTATTCAACAACACATAAGAGCAGCTCAGAGTCGACAGAAAAGTTATGCCGACAACCGAAGAAAAGACCTAGAGTTTGAAGTGGGTGATAAAGTGTTCTTACGAATATCTCCCTGGAAGAGGGTTATGAGATTTGGAAAGAAGGGGAAGTTGAGCCCTAGATATATCGGTCCTTTCGAAATACTGGATCGTGTTGGAAAGGTAGCTTACCGATTGGCGCTTCCACCGAATCTCTCTCAAGTTCACGATGTGTTCCATGTATCTCTCCTGAGAAAGTACATACCTGATCCTTCACAAGTACTCAGCTCAGAAGTTGTACCGCTGGAGCAAGATCTTTCTTATGAAGAACAGCCGATAGAGATTCTGGATCGTAGAGAAAAAGTCCTACGAAACAAGACCACTCGATTGTTGAGAGTTTTATGGAGGAACCACCAACTTGAAGAAGCTACATGGGAGCTTGAGGATATGATGAGGGAGAAGTATCCTCATCTGTTTGTTACAAAGTGACGAATTTCGAGGGCGAAATTCTTTTTAAGGGGGGTAGAATGTAACACTCGAGACTTTTATGTTATATAAATCATCAAAGGAATCTTTTTCTACACAACACTTGCTTGGCTTGCTTTACACGCAACCACAACCTTCCTCGATAGCTTGCGTCGTACGCAATACCGAGTTTCACTAAACAATGATATGCTATTAAAATATTATTAAAACTAGCCGTTATGAATAGTAATAAACACTTTTTGAAATTTTATAATTTTTATCTTTCAAAATGGACTTCATTTTCGGACTCAGAATATCGAAATTAGCCTAGGGTGAAATTTTGGTATTTTTCTGAAAACTTTCAATTTTTGATGAATAGTGAAACCACTAAGTGGTAGGTTAAAAGCTGAATTTTGCATAAAACATAATTTTACCGCTTCTGTGAATGGAATTTCGAAAATCCGAGAGACACGGTTAATATCAAGGACTAAAATTTGGTTCAATGAGATAAAAATAATTTTTTGGTGAATAATAACTTTTTACTTTTTTTACCACGGTTAAAATTAAATAGGGTAATTAAGGATAAAAATGATATTATTATTACCCTAACACATGTCCTAATTCTATTGGACAAGTGTAATTCGACCAAAAACTAACTTAGGAATACAATATGACCATTTAGGTCCACTTGGATTAGATTAGGACATTTATTATTAATTTATTTAAAGAAGGGTTAAAATAGTTAAAATCAAAGTTTAGTAAGTAAATCATTTTTAATATGGGGTTATACATAAGATAAATTCGACTATAAATATTCATTAGAAAGCTAAAAAGATTTACTACATAATAGTATTTTATTTATAATTTTTAGACATTAAATAATTTAATTTATTTATGACAAAATGATGATGCAGTAATTATCTTATTAATGAAATATTGACATAATTGATGTTATAAACACCCAAATAAATGTAATTTGAGACTTTTTATGAATTAAACTAATTTTCTAGGTTACTATGATATATTATTGTTGATTTAATAAACTTGGTGCGAACATATAATTCTGTTATGACTTTCACAAAAATCATATATCAAATAGTGTCAAAATTGACACAAAATAGTTTTTAAATCAAATATTATATTATTAATTGTTATTTTATTCCTAAAAATCTAAGGTTCGGACAAAAGACTTAGATAAGGATATATATATTAATAATAAACAATTTGGGGTTCTTTTGGCATGTTATAGTAAGTGTATTAACCATATAGTGTAAGAAAACAAAAAGACACGGTAAAAGTTAAATTATTTAACTTAGAGTTAAATCTAATTGATAAGGTTAAAATAATAACCTAAACTTGTCTAAATCCTATTGGTTGATAGGATTGCGACCCATCCCCACTTTAGCTTCGAAATAAGACCCTTTGGAACCATTATAAACCTATTTTGACTTTAATATAAAATAATATTTTGAGATATTCCCAAGGTGCCCCTCTCCTCCCTTATAAAAGGGCACCTCCTCCCCCTCCTCCTCACACCAATTTGAGCACTCAAGCTCGTCCAAACCCTGAAATTTTCTCCTCTCCACTTCCCTATAATAATTCTAGAGGTCCTGGTCTTCTTAAAAGACCAATCTTAGTTCCCTAAGTGGAGGATTCAAAGAAGCGTTCCAAAGAAGAGGTAATATCCATTACCGATCTTTTCAATTTCATTCTTCTTCAATTTATTCTTCATTAGTCGTTTAATGATAATGTAATAACATCAGTATTACTTACATACTGATATGTTATTATAAATATGAAACAACCCTAATTCACCTTCTATCCATCCTACGGAAAAATGAAATCACCGCGCGTGCGTACGTACGGAATACCGTCTCCACGCCGTGGTGTAATCTATTTTCCACCATCACCTCACAAGGATGGGTATAATGGTGTAATGAGTAACTATTTATGATTATTATAAATTAATATTGATATTGAAATAATATATATATACTCCAATACAATTCCACGATCATAGGAACGATATCATCACTCGTGCGTACGTACGGAATACCGTCTCCACGATGTGATGCGACTCGTTCTACATTATCATCATTACATAGTAATTACATAAATGAATTTAATGAATAAATATGATATATGTTACACTAATACCATTCTGGATATAAGGTATCTATAACCTTAAAAGAATAATAAAAATTTATTCGGCAAAACACGCATAAGAACAAAAGGCAATAAAGACCCGAGTAACAAGTAACAATGAAATATTACTAACACGAAGCTAAGAATATGACCATATATGATATCATATCAATATGTATGATTCTAGAATAAGTCAATAACATTATTTAAACCATTATACAGGAGGTTCGGACACGTACAAAGAAAATCAGACCTAAGGTAAGGGAAATATCACAATCTCATTTTTATCCGAGATTGTTTATACTTTAGTATTTACTGGGGTGTATTTTATCATCCAAATCCATGTTTCCTAAATATGTAATGTTATTTCCATCCACCTACAATTTTTTAAATCCAAATTTACCCTTCGGTGAGTTTTTAGTAAAGTATATGAAAGGAATCTTTTGTCGTTTTTCGTACGAGGTACTTTTTTGACTTTTCTGACAAAAGTACGAGAAGAATGTTTTTTTTAAACTTATATGGCATGAATGGATTTTTTTAAAACATTATTTCCAAGAAGTTTCATTTACAAGTTTCCAAGTTTATTTTTAATCAACTTCTTTTAGTTTAACATTTTATGACATGTTAAGAAAGGAAAAGTGTTTTTGAAGAAGAAAGGATTCATTATAAGATGGGTGTGACCTATATCTCCCTCCAATGCATTGGGTAAAGATTTATATCTCATGAGATAGACATGGCTGGAACGGAAGGTTATTTCAGTTCAGTGATACAGGACTAAAATGAAGAGTGAACTCGGTTCAGAAAGGGACTTTGTCCGCTAAGATAGTCTTGGCAATGAGTCATGACTAACAAGAAATGATTTTCCATGATTATGTGTGCATGCCACAAAGTTTCAAGTTTCATGTTTTGATTATGGGGATCTCATTTTCAATTCTATGATTTGTTCCATGTTAAGATATTATGATCTCTTTTGCAGGTTATGATTTTCAAAAAGATATGAAATGATTTTTATTTCCTTTATTTTCCCTTGCTGAGCATTTGAGCTCACCCTTTTATGTTTTCTTTTCCCCAGGTCAGGAAGATGGATATTAAGTAGAATATGCTAAAAGGGACCCTAGATATGATGAAATAAATGGGAGACACTGTAGAAGATTTATGAACCAGTTGTTTATGTTTCCCAGTTTCTAAAGACACTATACCTATACGGTCCTTTGTGGTTTTGTCATATGTTGTAATAAGTGTACTTCAATTTTGAAGTATTAACAATGTATGTAAAGTATGGGTCGTTATAGTTGGTATCAGAGGAAAGGTATAGTCAACCTTTGGAAACTAGGATGTGAAAGCCTTAGTAAGAACCCTAAGGATAAGTCTAAGCATAGAACACAATCTTAGTGTTTTAGAAATGGCCATGAATAACCTAGGATAATACCTTAAGCGTGAAAATTTTATTCTTGAATTATGTGGTTTTCCTATTATAATTAGTGTTGCTCACACTATTCTTTTTGGTTTTAGTCAATGGCTGGAACCCGAAGGAATCATGTTAATGCGGAATGCGATGGGCAATGCAATGATTGTCCCCCTGAGAAACCAAACGATATGGGAGCTGGAATGCAAAATCTTGTAGCCATGCTCACACAACTTTCTCAAGCTATGAATCATGCAGGACTTCCAAACGAGCAAAGGAAGGAGCAACATTCTGTAGAATCCTTCATGAGGCAGCGTCCACCTTCTTTCAGTGGGTCTACTGATCCATTAGTTTCTGAACAATGGATTAGTAGTACTGAAAAGATATTTTCATTTCTTCAATGTTCTGAGCATGATAAAGTCATCCTAGCAGTGTATCGTTTGGAAGGAGATGCTGATCAATGGTGGAATCTTATTAAGAATACGAGGAAAAGGGATGAAATTGAGTCTATGGAATGGGACGAGTTCAAGAACTTATTTTTCAATAAGTACTTCCCTCGTATTCTCCGAACAAAGATGGAGAAAGAGTTCCTTGGACTGAAGCAAAGGGATGATGGATCTGTTGGTACCTATGAAGCAAATTTTACAAGACTTGCAAGGTACGCTTCTGGTATTATTATCCAACCTGAGAGTAAGATCGATTGATTCTTTAGTGGCTTAAAACCAAGTCTTCGAAGGGCGTTAGTCATAAGGGACTTAAATAGCTACGAGGAAATCATTCGATGTGCTCTCAAAGTCGAGATGGAGATTGGAGTAACCCATCAGTCACATGGGTTTGATAAGAAGAGGAAGATGGAATTCAAAGGAAAATCTAAAGATCACACTGAAAAGAAGATGAGCTTTCCCTTATGCTCAAAGTGTGGAAAGAAACATGGAGGGAGTTGTCTTAAAGGGGCAAGTAAATGTTTTAAATGTGGAAAGGAAGGTCATCGGGCATTTGAATGCCGCGATAATGGGAAGAAGATGTCTAATGATGCAAACAAAGGAAGGGATACACAGAATGAACCTACTACACTTCAATGTTTCAAGTTCAAGGAGATGGGGCATTATGCCAATCAATGCCCAAATCCAAGGGTTGATGATGATGGTCGACGTCAACAAAATCTTAAGGCTAAAGACAAAGGAAAGTCACATGCAATTTCTATTAGCGATGTGGAGTACGATAACGATGTGGTGAAAGATACACTTACCATCCACTCGAAAGTAGAAAATGTTTTATTTTATTCTGGATCCACCCACTCTTTTATTTCTGAAGAATTTTCTAAGGGTATCACTGTATTACCTCAACAATTAGATGTTGAGTTAGCTGTGACAACACCTAATGGCACATCAATCGCATCAAAAGTTTATAATTCTTCTCCGATCAAAGTTTGTGGGAAAGTGCTTCCTGCAAATCTTGTGATCCTTCCTATAGTGGAATTTGATGTGATTATTGGCATGGATTGGCTTTCTTTATACGGAGCTCATATAAATTTCCAAAGAAGGGAAGTCACATTTCATATTCCAGATCAATCTACGATCGTCTATCGATGCAAGGATGAATATAACCTTCCAGTGGAAATTTCATCCATCTTATGGGTCTTGATTTCACTAAATGAAGGTTATTTATCTCAAATGGTTGGTGAGAAACTCACAATTAAGAATATGCCCATAGTACGGGAGTTTGATGATGTGTTTCCGGAGGAATTACCGGGTCTTCCACCAAATCGTGAAGTTGAGTTTTCAATAGAACTCGTACCGGGTGCTTTGCCTATTTCAAAGACACCTTATAGAATGGCCCAAATTGAGTTGCAGGAATTGAAGAAGCAACTCCAAGAGAATCTTGATAAGGGATTCATATGCCCTAGTGCGTCACCTTGGGGAGCACCTGTTCTATTTGTTAAGAAGAAAGATGGATCAATGAGACTCTGCATTGATTATCAATAACATAACACGATCACTATCAAGAACAAATATCCTCTCCCACGCATTGATGACTTATTTGACCAGCTACGCAGAGCTCAATACTTTTCCAAGATTGATCTTCGTTCAGGGTATCATCAATTAAGGGTCAAAAGGGAGGATATACCAAAGACGGCTTTCCGTACAAGGTATGGACACTATGAATTTATAGTGATGCCATTTGGTCTTACTAATGCCCCTGCTATCATCATGGATCTAATTAATAGAGTCTTTAGAGACTATCTTGATCAATTTGTGGTAGTCTTTATAGACGATATTCTTGTCTATTCAAAGAGCAAGGAAGAGAATGAAGATCACTTGAGAATTATATTTAAGACCCTGAGAAAGGAGAAGCTCTATTCCAAATATACCAAGTGTGAATTTTGGCTTCAAAAAGTTTCATTTTTGGGTCACATAATCTCAAAAGAGGGGATATCTGTGGATCCAGCAAAAACAGAGGTTATCGAAAGATGGTCGAGACCAACAACAGTAACTGAGATTTGAAGTTTTCTTGGTTTGGCTGGATATTATTGACGTTTTGTAAAAGATTTTTCACGATTATCTAATCCACTCACCAAGTTGACTCGGAAAGGAGTTAAGTTTGTTTGGACAGAGGAATGTGAAGAGAATTTCAAGGAGTTGAAAAGAAGGTTATCCAGTGCACCTGTGCTCACACTGCCTTGTAGTGGAGAAAGGTTTGTGATCTACAGTGATGCATCCAAGAAGGTATTGGGGTGTGTTCTTATGCAAAATGATATGGTGATAGCCTATGCCTCACGAAAGTTGAAAATCCATGAGCAAAATTACCCAACACATTATTTGGAGTTGGCTGCGGTAATCTTTGCATTAAAGATTTGGAGGCATTACCTTTATGGTGAAAGGTGTGATATTTATACTGATCATAAAAGTTTAAAGTATATTTTCACACAAAAGGAGCTGAATATGCGCCAAAGAAGATGGTTGGAGCTGATTAAGGATTATGACTGCTCAATCCATTACCACCCTGGGAAAGCAAACAAGGTGGCAGATGCATTAAGTCGACAAGACCATGCTAGTTTATCCATGATGAGGATCTCAAAAGATCCAATATTTATGGATTTACAAAGGATGGATCTTGGAATTATAATGGAAGGGGAAAAATCTTATCTTTCTCAAATGAATGTTCAACCATCTATACATGTGAAGATTAAAGAGGCACAGAAAGAAGATGTCGAGTTACAAAAGAAGGTGAGAAATGTTCCTGAATTCAACCTTGATTGTGATGGGATAATAAAGTTCAGGAATCGGGTTTGTGTTCCTTCCATCCCCGAATTAAAGAAGGAGCTGCTGGATGAGGCCCATAGTTCTTCATTCTCTATTCATCCTGGAAGCACGAAGATGTATAGGGACCTGAAAGAGTACTTCTGGTGGGATGGTATGAACAGAGATGTTGCTGAATATGTCTCTCGATGCTTGGTTTGTCAACAAGTTAAAGCTGAGAGACAGAAGTCTAAGAGGATGTTACAACCATTACCCATACCCGAATGGAAATGGGAAAACATCACTATGGACTTTGTCACAGGACTTCCTAAAACATCCAAAGGAAATAATGCTATCTGGGTCATAGTTGATCGTCTTACAAAGTCTGCACACTTCATTCCTATTAGAGAGGATTTCTCTCTAGATCAGCTTGCCAGGATATATGTAAAGGAAGTGGTAAGATTGCATGGAGTACCACTTTCTATTATATCTGATCGGGATCCGAGATTTACCTCAAAGTTCTGGCGAAGTCTTCAGCATACTCTGGATACAGAGTTGAGTTTCAGCACTGCTTATCATCCTCAGACAGACGGTCAGTCTGAGAGAACAATTCAAACCCTAGAAGATATGTTGAGAGCTTTCTCTATGGATTTCAAAGGAGGTTGGGATCAACACCTACCTTCGGTGGAATTTTCTTATAATAATAGCTTTCACTCCAGTATTCAGATGGCTCCTTATGAAGCTCTCTATGGAAAGAAATGCAGGACTCCAACTTACTGGGATGAAGTTGGGGAAAGAAAGCTATTAGGACCTGATCTCGTTGATGAAATGGAAGAAAAGGTAAGATCTATTCAACAACACATAAGAGCAGCTCAGAGTCGACAGAAAAGTTATGCCGACAACCGAAGAAAAGACCTAGAGTTTGAAGTGGGTGATAAAGTGTTCTTACGAATATCTCCCTGGAAGAGGGTTATGAGATTTGGAAAGAAGGGGAAGTTGAGCCCTAGATATATCGGTCCTTTCGAAATACTGGATCGTGTTGGAAAGGTAGCTTACCGATTGGCGCTTCCACCGAATCTCTCTCAAGTTCACGATGTGTTCCATGTATCTCTCCTGAGAAAGTACATACCTGATCCTTCACAAGTACTCAGCTCAGAAGTTGTACCGCTGGAGCAAGATCTTTCTTATGAAGAACAGCCGATAGAGATTCTGGATCGTAGAGAAAAAGTCCTACGAAACAAGACCACTCGATTGTTGAGAGTTTTATGGAGGAACCACCAACTTGAAGAAGCTACATGGGAGCTTGAGGATATGATGAGGGAGAAGTATCCTCATCTGTTTGTTACAAAGTGACGAATTTCGAGGGCGAAATTCTTTTTAAGGGGGGTAGAATGTAACACTCGAGACTTTTATGTTATATAAATCATCAAAGGAATCTTTTTCTACACAACACTTGCTTGGCTTGCTTTACACGCAACCGCAACCTTCCTCGATAGCTTGCGTCGTACGCAATACCGAGTTTCACTAAACAATGATATGCTATTAAAATATTATTAAAACTAGCCGTTATGAATAGTAATAAACACTTTTTGAAATTTTATAATTTTTATCTTTCAAAATGGACTTCATTTTCGGACTCAGAATATCGAAATTAGCCTAGGGTGAAATTTTGGTATTTTTCTGAAAACTTTCAATTTTTGATGAATAGTGAAACCACTAAGTGGTAGGTTAAAAGCTGAATTTTGCATAAAACATAATTTTACCGCTTCTGTGAATGAAATTTCGAAAATCCGAGAGACACGGTTAATATCAAGGACTAAAATTTGGTTCAATGAGATAAAAATAATTTTTTGGTGAATAATAACTTTTTACTTTTTTTACCACGGTTAAAATTAAATAGGGTAATTAAGGATAAAAATGATATTATTATTACCCTAACACATGTTCTAATTCTATTGGACAAGTGTAATTCGACCAAAAACTAACTTAGGAATACAATATGACCATTTAGGTCCACTTGGATTAGATTAGGACATTTATTATTAATTTATTTAAAGAAGGGTTAAAATAGTTAAAATCAAAGTTTAG
Source organism: Viscum album (assembly GCA_963277665.1). Taxonomy (NCBI): domain Eukaryota; kingdom Viridiplantae; phylum Streptophyta; class Magnoliopsida; order Santalales; family Viscaceae; genus Viscum; species Viscum album. The sequence continues at coordinate 1,264,646,069 of OY728157.1, read as the reverse complement.
TAAGTAAATCATTTTTAATATGGGGTTATACATAAGATAAATTCGACTATAAATATTCATTAGAAAGCTAAAAAGATTTACTACATAATAGTATTTTATTTATAATTTTTAGACATTAAATAATTTAATTTATTTATGACAAAATGATGATGCAGTAATTATCTTATTAATGAAATATTGACATAATTGATGTTATAAACACCCAAATAAATGTAATTTGAGACTTTTTATGAATTAAACTAATTTTCTAGGTTACTATGATATATTATTGTTGATTTAATAAACTTGGTGCGAACATATAATTCTGTTATGACTTTCACAAAAATCATATATCAAATAGTGTCAAAATTGACACAAAATAGTTTTTAAATCAAATATTATATTATTAATTGTTATTTTATTCCTAAAAATCTAAGGTTCGGCCAAAAGACTTAGATAAGGATATATATATTAATAATAAACAATTTGGGGTTCTTTTGGCATGTTATAGTAAGTGTATTAACCATATAGTGTAAGAAAACAAAAAGACACGGTAAAAGTTAAATTATTTAACTTAGAGTTAAATCTAATTGATAAGGTTAAAATAATAACCTAAACTTGTCTAAATCCTATTGGTTGATAGGATTGCGACCCATCCCCACTTTAGCTTCGAAATAAGACCTTTTGGAACCATTATAAACCGATTTTGACTTTAATATAAGATAATATTTTGAGATATTCCTAAGGTGCCCCTCTCCTCCCTTATAAAAGGGCACCTCCTCCCCCTCCTCCTCACACCAATTTGAGCACTCAAGATCGGCCAACCCCTGCCATTTTCTCCTCTCCACTTCCCTAGAATAATCTTAGAGGTCCTGGTCTTCTTAAAAGACCAATCTTAGTTCCCTAAGTGGAGGATTCAAAGAAGCGTTCCAAAGAAGAGGTAATATCCATTACCGATCTTTTCAATATCTTTCTTCTTCAACTTATTCTTCTTTAGTTGTTTCATGATAAAGTAATAACATCAGTATTACATACATACTGATATGTTATTATAAATATGAAACAACCCTAATTCACCTTCTTCCATCCTACGTAAAAATGAAATCACCGCGCGTGCGTACGTACGGAATACCGTCTCCATGCCGTGGTGTAATCTATTTTCCACCATCACCATACAAGGATGGGTATAATGGTGTAATGAGTAACTATTTATGATTATTATAAAGTAATATTGATACTGAAATAATATATATATACTCCAATACAATTCCACGATCATAGGAACGATATCATCACTCGTGCGTACGTACGGAATACCGTCTCCACGATGTGATACGACTCGTTCTACATTATCATCATTACATAGTAATTATATAAATGAATTGAATGAATAAATATGATATATGTTACACTAATACCATTCTGGATATAAGGTATCTATAACCTTAAAAGAAGAATAAGAATTTATTCGGCAAAACACGCATAAGAACAAAAGGCAATAAAGACCCGAGTAACAAGTAACAATGAAATATTACTAACAAGAAGCTAAGAATATGACCATATATGATATCATATCAATATGTATGATTATGGAATAAGTCAATAACATTATTTAAACCATTATACAGGAGCTTCGGACACGTACAAAGAAAATCGGACCTAAGGTAAGGGAAATATCACAATCTCATTTTTATCCGAGATTGTTTATACTTTGGTATTTACTGGGGTGTATTTTATCATCCAAATCCATGTTTCCTAAATATGTAATGTTATTTCCATCCACCTACAATTTTTTAAATCCAAATTTACCCTTCGGTGAGTTTTTAGAAAAGGATATGAAAGGAATCTTTTGTCGTTTTTCGTACGAGGTACTTTTTTGACTTTTCTGACAAAAGTACGAGAAGAATGTTTTTTTTAAACTTATATGGGATGAATGGATTTTTTTAAAACATTATTTCCAAGAAGTTTCATTTACAAGTTTCCATGTTTATTTTTAATCAACTTCTTTTAGTTTAAAATTTTATGACATGTTAAGAAAGGAAAAGTGTTTTTGAAGAAGAAAGGATTCATTATAAGATGGGTGGGACCTATATCTCCCTCCAATGCATTGGGTAAAGATTTATATCTAATGAGATAGACATGTCTGGAACGGAAGGTTATTTCGGTTCAGTGATACAGGACTGAAACGAGGAGTGAACTCAGTTCAGAAAGGGAATTTTTCCGCTAAGATAGTCTTGGCAATGAGTCATGACTAACAAGAAATGATTTTCCATGATTATGTGTGCATGCCACAAAGTTTCAAGTTTCATGTTATGATTATGGGGATCTCATTTTCACTTCTATGATTTGTTCCATGTTAAGATATTATGATCTCTTTTGCAGGTTATGATTTTCAAAAAGATAGGATATGATTTTTATTTCCTTTATTTTCCCTTGCTGAGCATTCGAGCTCACCCTTTTATGTTTTCTTTTCCCCAGGTCAGGAAGATGGATATTAAGTAGAATATGCTAAAAGGGACCCTAGATATGATGAAATAAATGGGAGACACTGTAGAAGATTTATGAACCTGTTGTTTATGTTTCCCAGTTTCTAAAGACACTATACCTATACGGTCCTTTGTGGTTTTGTCATATGTTGTAATAAGTGTACTTCAATTTTGAAGTATTAACAATGTATGTAAAGTATGGGTCGTTATATAAACCACCCCAAACACTGATTAATATTTACTAAAAATAATTGGATCATTATATTTCTCTTATTATCCATATCTAGGGTCCTCTTGAGGTTCTCCATTCTCTTATGATGCTTATTCATATCTTTTAGAAGCCCCATATCAAGGTAATGGATCTACACCTTCTCCTATTTCATCAAGAACCGTCAATAAATTATGAATTTTGTAGAATTTTTTGTGTTTTTATTTTTTTTCACATGACCATATTACATTTTTAGGAAGAAAATGTTATGTGAAGCATCTTTCACTCTCACATAACCCATCAATGAATGTTTATGTACCCCTGTTTTTCTTATGATGTCATCGTGTAATTTTCCTTATAAAAAATTTTTATAGCGAATACCCATTCCCATTTCCACTCAATGCTATTCACATAGTTTTAACTATCATTCATTTATTTGGTATATCTATGTTTGTAATATGAACCCCATAACATTGGTTTTTAAACAGTTGAATAAAATAATTATATTTTATGATCATATTTTCACATTTATTCCTGTAAATGATATAAATGTGATTTGTGGTCCCAAAATTATATAGCCCTCCAATGTGTTGGGTAATATTCTTGTCTCGTGAGATATTATATATGGTTCATGGGAGGTTATAATAAGCTCACATTTTTTTATTTCAAGGTCGTTAGCATTGAATTATGTTTACAATGTCTTGTCTTATATAATTTTAGCATTTATATGTTTCTATTATGCCTTCATGTAATATCATGCCTCATTTGTCTATATTATGATTATAATCGCTCTTATAATACCATTATATAAATCTGTACCTACATGTACTATGTTACCTCATGTTATAAATTTATTATTCCCTTACTGGAATTTTCTTTTCTTCGTTTTCCTATGTATCTCATTAGGTTATCTAATATCATTTTAAAAGGATGATGGAAATTTAAGAGAATTTTATAGAAGTTCTAAATCATGTTATTTTATTTTATTTGAATGTTATTACTGTAAGTACGTAAATTCCCAAATAAATATGTTTACAAAAACTTCTTGGATTATATAATTTATACATTTATATAATTAATCATGAATTAATGTGTATTAAAAAGTAGGTTTTCATAAGTCCTTTGTAGATAGAGATATCAATGTAAGTGACCACATGTTCAAAAAAATATACAAAGTGTGTAAACATGCACTTAGTGGAGAGAGGGTCAATCTGGATATCACTGTGCCTATGATTAATCCATGTGATTCCATCTTAAGTATGGTATTTCTATCCTTAGTCTATACCTCAAAAAATACAATAATCAAAGTTCTGAAATAAGTTGAGAAGATATGTCATGGATATCCTTTATGAAAATATTTAGTTATGATGCTCTGGAACTACTCTTTAGAAGATGTATACATTTTTCCAAATGTGATAATTCTTTGATTTTTGTGATTCAGATATCTCTTATTATTAGATTACTATAATTTTGGTTGGGTACAAGGATGTGTTTCTAGAATATTTCTATGATGATTTTTTAACGAGAGATAAAATTCTATATTGATATATATCATTTGACTAGATAGATATTATAAAAATCATATTTAATGGCCCCAGATAAGTACATTGAATAAGTGTGATACTAAAAGTACTTTTATAAAATATTTTATGCGGCCCAATGTATTCCTCTAGGAAGATGCCAATTTTTAATGAATATATATTATTTGAGTTTGATTTCATTAATAATAACGGTATTCTAAAAAAGGTAGAGCTCAAGAGAAAATCATGATATCGAGGATAATTGGATACTTATAATAAATAGAGGGGGAAATTTCTCTTATTTTTTAGTCATTTGGATAGGATATCTCTAACATAGGGTTCTTGAGGGGGACATCCTGAATATAGAGTTCAAGTGTCGTTATAGGAAATAAAAGTTCATAAATATTTCAATTTTGAGTGACTAAATCTTCTATTATGTACATGGGACACATGAATAATATTTTCTAGCCATTCATGGAAATGATTTTGGAAGTCTTCATCAAATAAGTTATCTTCATCTATGATAGTGGATGATCAAACTAAGTATTTAATAATATTAATCAGATTAAATTGAAATCACCAACTATATTTTATAAACATGAAGTGTAAAATCCTAGGTAAATAAAGAATAAGATATATTTAATATTTATTAACATTTGTGAATTAAATATTAATATTACGTTAAAGGGGTAGCTATGTTCGATAGCGTACCAGATACAGAACAACGTGTTTTTTGAAATCATACGTTACACTATAATAATAAAATATTATTATTTTAAATGGTAGTTATCTCCTAGACTTTTTATTGGCGGTAATGAACAAAACTAAATAAAATAATATTATACATTTTTTTAAATGTATTTACATTTATCCAATAAAAGTTAGAGGCTTAAAATGTGAATCAATCTAATTTAAGCATAATATACATTAAAAGGTTGATTAACTACCTTTTAATGGAGAACCATCTTTAAATATAGTTTTAATAACTCTAATAAATTGTATTTTATAATCGGGTAACCAAAATTTACTTTGGATAAATTTTTTTCAAATTTTCTAAATTTTTTTTATTTTTAATAAATAGTGTAAATACTGTATTTGAATTAAAAAGTGTCTTTTAATATATTTTATTTATATGGTTAGATTATATTTTAATTTCGTTTTAAAGTGTAATTATAATAAATATTTACCATTTAATCCAATTATTATTATTGGAATTAATTTCACTTTTAAATTTTATATAAACAAGTGTCAATCTTTTGATAGTCATTGTTTATTAAAAACACGGTATTTGTTTTAAGAACAGGAAATAATTTTATATTAAATAATGAAACATATATGTTTAGAATTTTGTAAAATAGACAACATTTTTTAATTCGGAATATCAAATATATAATATGTTGAATTCTGGTAGTTTTCTGGAAAACTTCAATTTTTGATGAATAGCGAAACGACTTAGTAGTAGTTAAAAAACTGACTTTTTCTTTTAAATGAAATTTTACCACTTATGTGAATTGAATTTCGAAAATCCAACATAGATGGTTGTTATTAGTAATTAAATGTTGTTCAATAAGATGAAAATAATTTTTGGTGAATAGTAACTTTTGGCTTGTATTTACAGCGGTTAATGTTAAATAGGGTAATTCAAGGTAAACATAATATTGTAATATTTTAAAATTACCTTAACACTTATCTTAAAATTATTGGATTAGTAATGGATTACCATAGAAATACTTGGGTCTATTTTTGGACCCCATGGAGCCACTTATAAATGATAATGCCACATTATTTTAATTAACTTAATGTAAAAGAAAAAATGACAAAAACAAATATCTCTTTGTAAATTAATTTTTACATGGTTCTATATAAGTTATCATTTTGAAATTAAATTTTCATTGAAAAGATAAATATATTTCCTATATCATGGTATTTTTTTATAATTTTTATATTGTGAATAAATTAAATTATTTATTACACAATAATGATGCAGTATTTACCTGATTAATATATGATTTAAATAAATAAGATTATACATATTTAAATAACATAAAAAACCAGTCCAATCCTTATTTAATGAATTTATTTCTACCATTAGTCATCATATATTCTACCTTAATGGGTTTTGAACCTTTAGAAACCGAATATCATTATATAATAAAATAATATTTTCACACTTTCCTAAAGAACCCCTCCTCCCCTTATAAAATGGCCACATTTCTAACCGATTCCTCACACCTATCAAGACTTTTGGCTTGTCCAACATCTACCCAATTAATCTCTCTACATACCTCTCCTCCTCTTATATTCCTTACCTTATGTTGAAGGAACTTCAAGAAACCCTTTTGGTTCATACGAAAAGGAGTTACTAAATTTAAAGGTAACATTTTCTCTTAACTTCATTTCTTTTATTTTACTTTTACAACCCCTAAAGTCTTTTAATTATATTATTTTATAACAAAACTAGTATCCTCAATATATTAGGATGTTTTAATGTGGAATATTTGAACTACACCTACACACACCGCTATCTAATGGGTGAAGAGCATTCTGTTTCTGTGGATGGAAAACTAACACCTCACGCGACAATGATTGTTCTATTATCTCTTACTGCCTATCATGGTGGACATTAAGATGACATTATATTTATATATTATATATATTATGATTATTTTTTCTTTATTATTCTTTATTTTTCATTTATATTATAACTTTATGGTGTCCATTATGGCTAAACGCGATAATTTCATTTGAGGAAGTGTGGACTACTGCCCCCTCAACGTGATATGACTCATTAATTCCATATGACAGATGTATAAATGATAGAGTTAATGATATTATATATGATATTATACTTCTATAAGGATATAGCTATGTATCATTATGTTTTAATTCCATTAAAATAAGAAATAGAAATGAAAGTAGCGTTCATGCGTACGTACGACATACCGTCTCCATGAACAATGAATTTCATTTCTTATCTCCAAATGATATTTAATGCTATATATATATATATTGCATATATATGATATATATGATATCAAAAAAATGAATAACATTCTGGATATAATGGACTATTGACCACATGGAAAACTTGTAAATATAAGGTGTTCATTTTTTACACAATTACCAAATATCGACAAAACGAACGTTATTAACATAAATGATTACATAATATATATATCATGGTAATAAGTTATACAAAAGAAATAATAAACCTGAAAAGTTTCTTAATCAAGTAGAAATTAACTTTAGTTTATTATTCAAGAGATTAAAGAACGATCGAGTCAAGTCGGACACGAGGTAAGAGACTTTGTCTCACTCTCATTTCATTGAGGAATATTTTGTTCTAATACATGACATTCTTTTATACGTTGTATAAACAACTTGACTTTTCCCTCAAAGAGAATATTTTTCTATGAAGCGTTTTACTAAAAGGAAAAAAAATAATGTTTCTTTTTAACGTATGTGGTGACACTGACCTTTCTGTCGCCGCGAGTATTACTTGACCTTTGGCTTCCTTAAACAGCTGTAATGTTTTTAAAAGGAAAAATAAATACCATGTAATCTTTTTACCTATTCTGGTACTAAAAATCATTTTGAGAATGTATTTATTATTTCAATATCTTGAAATGATATATTTTTATTAAAATGTGGGAATGTTATCCTTTCTTTATACTTATGTTTTGTGTATTGATCATGTTAGGGTTCTAGGGCATTGTTTACGTATACGGGTGGTTCCGTGATAAACCTAGGGTGGGTGAGCCCGAGATAGCTCTCCAACTCATTGGGTAACGTGATTGAGGTAAACGTGAAATTTTTTTCCTTAGAGATTTAGGGAGTATATTGCGATGGGTATTTCAAAGTAACTCACTATGTAGGTGTTATAGATACATTGTAAGTATGTTATGGATGCCACATTTTACCTTTATGATTTATGTTTTCAATGTGTTATTCCCAAAGCTTATTATTTGATTTCTTAAGTAAAAGATTTTATGTCTTGTATGTATTTATGAACTAATATTTTATTTCTTTGTTTTATAACTCTTACTAAGATTTTTATGCTCATCCCATGATTTGAAATATTTTTCACAGGACTTAAATATTAATAGGGTTAAGGACGGGATCAATGAAAGGTCATGTTGTATAAAAAATCGAACTAGAGATGTCCCATTTTTCAAGAGTTTTTATTTTATAAGAAAAATGGAAACTGAGTAGAATTATATACATTGTAATCTTTTGATATATAATAGTTATGTCTTAATTATCTAAAACTATAAACATAAAATGATCCTCAACGCGAATTTATTATTTAATTCAACATTATGTAATGTATTATGTCAGGGTCCTTATTGTTGGTATCAAAGTTCAGTTTAGATAACTTTATGAGTTTTGTTATTGTTAAATTAATATCCATAATGTAATTTATGTTAATATGGAAATCATATAGAATTTTCAGATTATCATGTTTATTTTCCTCGTATATTTCTGTGTTCATAATGGTTTTCAGCAGAAGAAACAGGGCAGCTATATTGAGATGACATCAAGAGGAATACAACCTTTCAAATCAGCAACCTGAGATGGTCAAAATCAGAACTGAACAGTTTGTTGTAGTGATGGAACATTTGACTCAGGATATAAATGATGTTGGTATCCATGCACGAGATTAATAAGATCATCCACATAGGAATATGTCAGTAGTAGAAAATTTCATGAGGCAACATCCCCTATCATTCAGAGGATCATATGACCCTGTGCTAGAAGAAGGGTGGATTAAAGAACTGGAAATACTTTTATGTCATTGGGTGTTCAGAACATCAAAAGGTTAGTCTTGTTGTTTACCGTTTTTAAGGTAAAGTTGATCAGTGGTGGCCAATGGTGAAAATTATTAGGGATAGTGAGGAGATTTATGCTCTATATTGGATGAATTACAAGGTATGTTTCTTGAGAATTTTTTTCCTTAGGTGGTTCATCTTAGGATGGAAAAACAATTCTTGGAATTACGGCAGAAGGATGACTCAGTGGCTGCTTATGATGAAAAATTAACTTCTCTTGAAAGGTATGCTCCAAATTTCATAGGAAATCCTGGTAGTAAAATCCACTGTTTTTACTCATGATTAATGAAAAACTTTCTAAGTTATTTATATTTTCGTGAGTTCAATTTTTTTGAAAACTTGTTCGTCGTGCAGAGAAGGTGGAAATTAAGTTTCTTGATGATTAGATTTTCTTTAGCAAAAACAGAATATGAGGTCGAGGTGAAAGGAAAAAGGAAATAACTCTCCAAGAAAGTCTGATGGAAATAGACTTAAGTTTATAGTTTTTCAAAATTGTTGTAAAAATCATGTTGGGGAATGCCTTTTGAATTCTGGAAAGTGCTACTGTTGTGGTAAAATGGGACATAAGGCACGAAATTGCACAAAAATGATCAGGGTAATGGTGTGACAAAATCTGATTTACAGTCAGTAAAATGTGTTAAGTGCAATGAAATAGGTTATTATAGAGATGATTGTCCAATAAATAACTAATCTGAGGGAACGAAGCCAAACTACAGGCATAAAGGGGTGGTGAAATACTTCGCAACTACTTCAGTAGATGTTGGGCCATCAAATGAAGTAGTATCAGGTACACTATTTGTTTGATCAGAGTATGCCAATGTGTTTTTTGATCAGGGTCTACACACTCTTTCATTCATGAGAAGTTTTCTAGTAAATTGGGAATTCCAAATGAAGATACGAATATAGAACATATGGTTAAAACATCTAGAGGAAATTTTTATACAAAAAGAAAACATAAGAACATTCATGTCCTTGTGTGTGGAAAAAATCTACCTACAAACCTTATTGTTTTTCCTCTAGTAGAGTTTGATATTATTTTGGAAATGGATTGGCTTTCTGTTTATCATGTGAAGATTGACTACAGATCTAAAGATGTTTCTTTTAAGAATGATTTTCATTTTGTATACAATAATAAAACATTAATTTTGATAACATATCAAGAAGCTCAGAAACTATTAAAAGATAGAAATAAATTTTACATTGAACATATTGGGGAAGACAAAGTAACGGTTCAAATTAATGATGTGTCCATGGTAAATTAGAATCATGGTGTTTTTCCTGATTAGTTTCCTAGTATTATTCTTGATTAGGAAGTTGAATTTACTATTGAATTAGTTCCTCATGCTAATCCAATTACAAAACCCCCTTATAAAATGGCTCAAATTTAACTTTTAGTGTTAAAAAAGCAATTGCAAGAGTTATTAGATAAAGGGTTTATTCAACCTAGCACATAACCATGGGGTGCTCTTGTATTTTTTGTAAAAAATAATGATGGTTCAATGAGACTTTTCATTGATTATCGAGAATTTAATAACATCACTGTTAAGAACATGTATCATTTGCCTCATATCGATGATTTTTTGATCATCTCCAGGGAGCATAGTATTTTTCAAAGATTGACATGAGGTAAGGGTACAATCAGTTGAAATTTAAAGAAACACGCATTCTAAAGACTGTGTTTCTTACTAGATATAGACATTATGAATTTTTAGTTTTACCATTTGGTTTAACCAATGCACCTTCTGTATTCATGGATATTATGAATATAATTTTCGGTGAGTTCTTGGATAATTTTTTTTGTGTTCACTGATGATATTTTGGTTTATTACAAAAGAAATGAGGAACATTAAAGTCATTTAAGGGTTGTATTTTAAACCTTAAATGAAAATAAACTATTTGGGGAATTTACTAAGAGTGAGTTTTTGTGGCAAAAAATTTCTTTCCTTGGTTATAGTGTTTCAAAAAATGGAATAATTATTGATCCTGCTAAAACAAAAGTTGTTGAAGAATGTCCAAGACCCACATATATAACCTAGATCCACAATTTTTTGGATTAGAAAGTTATTATAAGAGTTTTGTTGAATAGTTTGCATGGTTAACTTGTCCAATGACTGTGTTAACTGAGAAAGGCGTTATGTTCATCTGGGAAAAATAATGTGACAATTGTTTTAAAAAATTGAAAAGATGATTTGTGAATTCTCTTGTTTTGGCACTACCTTCCAGAAATAATGAGAATTTTATTTACAGTGATGCTTCATTTTAGGGACTTGGTTGTGTCCTAATACAGAATGATTAGGTAATTGCGTATGCTTCACTTCAGTTTTAACCACAAGAGATAAATTACCCTACACATGATTTGGAATTAGTTGCTATTTTTTTTTCTTCATATATTTTGATTCATCGTTTGTATGGAGTAAAATGTTAAATATATACTTATCATAAATGTTTAAATTATATATTCACTCAAAAATAATTGAACCTGAGACAATGTAGATGGTTGTAATTAATAAAATATTATGATTTCACGATCCATTACCATACAAGAAAATCATATAAAGTAGCTGATGCTTTGAGTCGAAAAAGTAATTATTCATTAACCATGATGTGTTTGGAATGAGGTACATTGGTTTTTGATTTGATAAACATTGGAATTGAAGTTGTTGGTGTAGAAAATTCTTCTGTTTTGTATCAGGTGTCAGTGAGATCATCTATATCAGACAGAATTAAGCAAGCATAGAAGGAAGACAGTGAGATAAAGAAAAAAGTAGAGCATGTTCAGAAGGGTATGTTTCCTGAATTTAAAATAGATAATGATTGTGTTTTGAGATTTGTAATGCAATTATGTGAGCCTTTTTATTCACTATTGAAGAATGAGTTGTTATGTGATGCTCATAGTTCCATGTTTTAAGTCCATCCTCGCAGTACTAAGATGTACAGAGATCTTTGGGAGTATTACTGGTGGGATGGAGTGAAAAAAGATATTGCTAATTTTACTATGATGTGTTTGACTTGTCAGCAGGTTAAAGAAGAGTGACAGTTACCGAAATGGATGCTTCGGTATTTACCGGTGCCAGAGTGGAAATGAAAAAATATATCCAATTACTTAATTGTGGGATTACCAAAGACATCTCGAGGTAATAATATAATTTGTGTTATTGTTGATCGATTGACCAAATCTTTTCATTTCCTTCCTATTCGAGATACATTGTCTCTAGAACAAATTTATCAGTTGTATGTTAAATACATAGTTAGATTTCAGGGAGTTCCTCTCTCCATTATATCTGATCATGATCCCAGGTTTATTTCAAACTTTTGGAAAGTTCTTCAGAAGTCATTGGGTAGTGAATTAAATATCAGTACATCTTTTCATCCTTAATAAGATGGGAAATCAGAATGAAAAATTTAGACCCTGTATGATATGCTATCTGTTTTTTCACTGGATTACCAGGGATGTTGGGACAAATATCATTCTTTGGTTGAATTTTCATATAATAACAGTTTCTATTCTAGTATACAGATGGATCTATTTGAGGCATTATATGGAAAGAGTTGTCGAACTACCTCTTTTTGGGATGAATTAGGTGAAAGGAAGCTAATGGGAACAGAATTGGTAGAAGATATGGCAGAGAAAGTTCAGCTGATTCAGAAGCACATGAGAATAGCTCATAGTTTACAGAGAATTTATACAGATATCTGGAGGAAGGATCTCTCTTTTGAGGTAGGTGATCATGTCTTTCTCAATGTTTCCCCATTGAAAAGTGTGATACATTTTGGAAATAATTGAAAGTTGAGTCTGAGGATTAATGGACCCTATGAAATCCTAGAGAAATTTGGATCAGTTGCATACATAGTGGCTTTACCTCCAACTTTATCCCAAGTACACAATGTTTTTCATGTCTAAATATTGAGAAAGTATATGCCAGATCCATCTCATGTTTTGAGCCCAGAGGTAGTTTAGATGGAAGAGAATCCCTCTTAGGAGGAACAACCAGTCGAGATTCTTGACCGAAGAGAGAAACTGTAACGGAATATGGTAATTCACTAGGTAAAGGTTTTGTGGAAAAACTATATGGTTTATGAGGCAATGTGAGAATCAGAAAATTCTATGATAGATAAATACCCCGATTTGTTTGATAAGTAAAATTGCAAGGATGCAATTCCCAAAAGGGGGGAAAGATGTAACATCTTAGGTAAATAAAGAATAATACATTTTTCAAATTTATTAATATTTTTGAATTAAATAATAATTTTAATATAAAGTGGTTGGTATGTTCGATAGCGTCCCCAATACGCAACAACATGTTTCTTTGAAATATTACGTTGCACGCTAATAAAATAATATTATTATTTAAAATGGTAGTGAAATCCTAGTCGTTGTATTGGCAGGAATGAATAAAACTAACTACAATATGATTATACATGTTTGATAAATTTATTAACATTTATCCGAAAAATAAATTATAGGCATAAAATGTGAATGAATCTAATTTTAAGCATAACTTACATTAAAAGGTCGATTTACCGCCTTTTAATAGAGAACCATCTTTAAATATAGTTTTTTCTCACTTTAATACATTCTATTCTACGAAATAAAATTATTCCTTAGAAATGGGACACCATAATATATTTTGGGTAAATTTTTTGTATTTTACTGATAAAATTCAATTTTTAATGAATAGTGAAAATCCTGTATTTAAATTCAAAATTTCCTTTTAATCAAATTTATTTATATAGTTAGATTATATTTTTAATTGGTTTTAATGTTTAATTACAATATATTTTTACCATTTAATTCATTTTTGGTTGTAACACCCCAAGCTTCCATGGTACGCTTCTCTTTGTATAATACAGTAGCGTGTGTTGTGCGCAACTTCGAGTTCTAACACACACCACAACCAATCAAACTAGCAGTTATCAATAGTAATACCCAATTTTTGAAATTTTATAAATTTTATATTTCAAATGGACTTTTTCTTGGATTAGGAATATCGAAATTAGCTTAGGGTGAATTTTTTGTAGTTTTCTGAAAACATTCAATTTTTTAAGAATAATGAAAAAACACTGAGTTATAGTTTAAAACCGAATGTTTATTTAAATAATTATTTATTTTATTTAAATTTAATTAAGTTACAAATAGATACATAATAACTATGTAAGTTCAATGTATTTCAATGGAGTTAGTTTAGAATAATTTTAGATATATAAAAATTTTATTGAACTTTTCACTGTCTTTTACCCACCTCCTAAAAGAAATTGAAAATCCACATAAAACATAATTTTACATCTTTTGTGAGTTCAATTTCAAAAATTTGAGATACACGTTTAATATCAAGGAGTAAAATTTGAATCAATTATATAAAAATAATTTTTGGTGAATAGTAATTATTTACTTTTATTTACCACTGTTAAAAGTAAATAGGGTAATTAAGGGTAAAATGATATTAATACTACCCTAAGACATGTCCTAATTCTATTGGACAAGTGTATCTCAACCAAAAAAACCTTTTTAATAAAATATTATCATTTAGGTCCACTTGTATTAGATTAGGACATTTATTATTATTTAATTCAAAGAAGAGTTAAAAGAGTTAAAATCAATGATTAATAATTGAAGCATTTTCAATATAGGGATATAAATAAGATAAATACAATTATAAATATTAATTACAAATATAAAACTATTTCCTAAATAATGGAATTTTATTTATAATTTTTTGACATTAAAAAATTTAATTTTTTTATGACACAATAGTGATGCAGTAATTACCTAATTAATGAAATGTTGAAATAATTGACAATATAAATACCCAAATAAATGTAATTTGAGAGTTTTTATTAATTACAATAATTTTATAGGTTACTATAACATGTTATTATTTATTTAATTATGTGTTTTTATGTAGTCATTCTTTTATGATTTTCAGGAAAATCAAATACAAAATAGTGTCAAAATTGACATAAAAGAGTATTTAAAACAAATATTATATTATTAGTTGATATTCAATTTCTAAAAAATATAAGGTTCGGCCAAGAGACTTATATAATTATATTTGTATCATTAATGAACAAATTGGGGTTCTATTGGATGTATATGTTATGTTTATTAACCATATAATATAAAAATACAAAGAGACATGGTAAATGTGAAACTATTTAACTAAGAGTTAAATATAAATGATAAGGTTAATATATTGACCCAAACCTATCTAAAATATATTGGTGGAAATTATTTAGACCCATACTCACCTTAACCTTTAAATAATCCACTTTGGAGCCATTATGAAATGAATATGAATTTATTATAAAATAATATTTCTAACTTTTCCAAAGGTGCCCATCACCCCCTTAAAAAAGGGCACTCCACCTTATCTCAAATTCGTACCTTCAGAGCCATTGGGCTCGGCTGACCTATATACAAATACCATCTCAAATATACTCCCTTCATCCTAGAGTCCTTCCTTTAGTCAGAAATCCAACCTAAGGGGCCCTTTTGATCAAATCAAAAGGAAGAAACCAAAGAAGAGGTAATGTTTTCACCACCCTCTTTCAAGTTCCTTTCTTATTCAACATCTTATTTATTTTTTATTTTCATTCTAAAATAATAAATCCAATATATTATATATACTTTGATGTTATTATAATTATGGTACAACCAAATTCAGTATTCTATCAATCCTTTGAATGACATGTCACCATACGTGCGTACGTACGGCTTACCGTCTCCACGTCGTGGTGTAATTGTTATTTAATAAATTATTATTTGGATGGGAATAATAATGATGTGTAATTCATGTAAATAATAAATATAACATGATAATGATTCTGTATATAGGATATACCATCCAATCATATATTATTTTAATATCAAAATAATGATATGGTCACTCGTGCGTATGTACGGACTACCGTCTCCACAAACGTAATGAGATTCATTCCCCATCGTATCCATTCAAGTATAATTCTCATTTAATGATTAAAAACAATGTTTAAGGACTTGATATAATTCTGGATATGAATAAGATACAATCTATCCATAAAAAACACGGCTTATGAAACAAAAAATATAAAAGAAAACGGGTATGTTAACACCTAAAACAATGATAGTACTAAGATATTATTAACAATCAAATGCTAAATGATCATATATGATATCATATTAATTTAAATGATTATTTTATTATTTAATAACAATTATTTCACCATTAAACATGAGGTTAAAATACCCTTGACCAAGGAAAAGTACAAGGTAAGGATTTATTTCACAATCTCTTCATTATCCGATGTTGTTTATACGTAATTATCTACTAGGACCTCTTTATCATCCACATCCATGTTTATTAAAAATGTATTTCAAAACATTCTTACTATTTTACAGAATATGGTTTAAATTTATTTATACCCTTGTTTGGAATTTTTATAAGATGTTTATAAAGTAATCTTTCTGTCATTTTCCAAACAAGGTCCTTTTTAACCTTTTGGATAAAATTAAGGAATGAATGTATTTTTTTAACTTATACAGTGGGTGTGGCTATTTTCCACCATTATAAAATCGTTTAAGCTTCCCTTACAAGATTATAGGAATATTTTCAATATAAATTTTTTCTTTTTATAATTATGTGACTTTTAAATGATTTCAAAAAAAGAGATATTTCTCTCAAATAGTTCTGATTTCATCTATGTCAACATCATTTGATGGATTTTAAGCATATTTGATGTGTATTTATTATGATACAAAACTTCCATATTGTATTGAAGGGTTTTTGATATGTTTGACTGTGGATGTGTTAATTTTATACCATTCATTGTTTATGGAGAAAGTATTGACATTTCGTATTTTAGTTTTAAAACTAATGTTTATGTTATGCTTAAACCTGTTCACATGAGGAATGCATTGGACTTAATAAGTGATGGGTGGAGCCCGCTATAGCTCCTCGATGCATCAGTAGGTCTCATGAGACAAACTAGTGTCTTTGCACAAGGCCCTGACAAAATCTTATTTGTAGTCTTGGCACAAGGCCATGACTATGTGGTTATGATAGTCTGGCATTATGCATTCCATCATTATGAAATTGGTTATTGATATTTCATGTGATTATTTGACTATAAGAATATCCATGTGAATAAGTAAACTGCACTAGTTCATCTTATTTCTGCCATATTATGCAGAAGTTCATGTTTAAAAGGCTTTTGTTTTAGTTATACATTGCCTTAAATGTTTATGATTATTTATGAATTTTCCCGGTATATTATTTCTCTACTAGGAATCTGAGCTCACCCTTTCTATGTTTTTTCCCAGGATGTGAAGAATTATTTTATGAATGACCTGCAGGTATTGTATGAGGGGATATGAGTGTGGACTATGGAGACAATGTTGTTGTAGTTTTCATTTTATAATGTAAATGTAAACATTATGAATGTATCTAGTGATTCTAAGGAAAATAAACTAATCGTTCTTTCGAGACTCGATCATTTATGACCATGAAAATGTTATGTAATAATGCACTGGCTCTGGATAACTGGGGTGGGGGAATTACATTGGTCATTGGATTTAATTTCAATTTCAAATTGGACATAAACAGGTGTCAATTTTTTGATAGTTATTGTTTCTTAAAGACACACTATTTGTTTTAACAACGGTAATTAATTTTAAATTAATTAATGAAACTTCAATGTATAAAATTTGGTAAAATAGATATCATTTTTTAATTTGTAATATCAGATATAGCTTATGCATAATTTTGGTAGTTTTCGGAAAAAATATCAAATTTTGATGAATAGTGAAACCACCTAGTAGTAGCAAAAAAAACCATCTTTTTCATTTAAATGAAAATTTACCACTTCTGTGAATTGAATTTTAAAAATCCGACATACATGATTGTTATTATTTAGTAAAATTTGGTTCAATGAGGTGACAATATTATTTGGTGAATAGTATCTTTTGACTTTTAATTACCGCGGTTAAAGGTAAATTGGGTAATTAAAGGTAAAAACAATGTTATAACAATTCAAAATTACCTTAACACATGTCCTAACTTTATTGAATGAGTAATGGCAGACCATAGAAATCCTTGGGTTTATTTTGGGACCCCATGGAGCCACTTATGAATTACAATGACACGTTATTTTAATTTACTGAAACTAAAGGAAAAAATGACATAAACAATATCTCTATTAAATTAATCTTTACATGGTGATTTATAAGTTATATTTTAAACTATAAATATTTATTGGAAATATAAAAATGTTTCCTACATCATGGTATTTTTTAATAATTTTTAGACATCGTATAAAATAAATTATTTCTGACACAATAATGATACTTTATTTACCTCATTAATAAATGATTAAAATATATAACATTATAAATATAAAAATTACATTAATAACCTGTCCAATTTTTATTGGATGAATATATTTCGACTGTTATTCATCTTATATTCTTACTTAATTTGTTTTGGACCTTTATAAACTGAATATCATTATATAATAAAATAATATTTTCAAACTTTCATAAAGAGCCCTTCCCCCCCTTATAAAAAGCCCTCATATCTAACCAATTAATTAGACCTCTCAAGACTTTTGTATCATCCAAAATATTCCCAATTAAGCTCCCTAAATCCCTCTCCTCCTCCTAGTAGCCTTACCTTAGGCAAAAGGAACTTCAAGAAACCCTTTTTGTTCATACCAATGGGAGTAACCCAAATTAAAGGTAACCGTTTTTCTTAACTACTTTTATTTTATTTTCTTCTCCAACCATAAACACTTTTTATTAACTTATTTTATAACAAAAAAGTATCCAATATATAATAGTATGTTTTTGTGAGAATTATTCTAACTACACTTACACACACCCCTATCTAATGGGTGAATAACATATTACATCTGTGGATGGCAATCAAATTCCTCACGAGACGATGATTGTTCGATTATCTCTTACCTCCTATCATGGTGGCCATTAAGATGACACTATATTTATATATTATATATATTATGTTTTTTTATTTATTATTCTATTTTTTTATTTTATAGAATACATTTATGGTTTTAATTATCGGTAAATGTGATAATTCCATTTGACAAAGTGCTGACTACTGCCTCCTCAAAGTAATATGACTCGTTAATTCCATATGTGGGACATATAAAGGATAGAGGTAATAATATTATATATGATATTATACTGGAATTATAATATACCTATGTATCATTATTTTTTAATTCAATTAACATAAGAAATAGAAATGAAAGTTTCATTCATGCGTACGTATCACTTACCGTTTCCTTGAACGATGTATTTCGTATCTTACCTTGAAATGATATCTACTACTATAAATATATATATATACATTATATATATGATATATATGATATATAAATGATTAATATAATTCTGGATATAATGGACTATTGACCACATGGACAACTTGTAAATATAAGGGGTTCATTTTTGACTCAATACCAAATATCGACAAAACGAACGTTATTAACTTAATTGATTACAAAATGTTTATAGCATGTTAATAAGTGATATAAAAGTAATAATAAACTTGAAAAGGATTCTTAAACAAGTATAAATAATCATTAGTTTATTAATAATGAGATTAAAGAATTATCGAGTCATGTCGGACACGAGGTTAGGGACTTCGTCTCAATCTCCTTTCATTAAGGCTTATTTTGTTCTAATACATGGCTTTCTTTTACAAGTTGTATTAACACCATTAAATTGTACTTCATAGGGAATATTTTTCTATGAATATTTTTACTAAATGAAAAAAAAAATGTTTCATTTTAACATAAGCGGTGACAACGACCTTTCCGCCACCGTGAGTATTATTTGATCTTTGGCTTCCTTAACAAGCCGTAATGTTTTTAAAAGGAAAAATAGAAACCATATACTCTTTTTAAATATTTTGGAATTTAAAATGATTTTGATAATGTATTTTTATTTAAATATCTTGGAATGATATATTTTCATTACAATGTGGGAATTTTATTGTTCCTTTATACTTGTGTTATGTGTTATTATAATGTTATGGTTCTTGGGAATTGTTTACGTATACGGGTGGTTCCATGATAAACCTATGGAGGGGAGCCTGAGATATCTCTCTAATGAATTGGGTAACATGATGGACGTAAAAGTAAATGTTTATCCTAAGATATTTATGGAATATAATGTGAGGGGTATTCCAAAGTAACTCCCTATGTAGCTATGATAACTACAATGTATGTATGTTATGGATTCCACAAGTGACCTTTATGGTTTCTGTTTTCTATGTGTTATTCATAAATATTATTATTTCATGGGTTATGTTAAATATTTTATGTTTTGTATGTATTTATGAACTAATGTTTCCTTTATTTGGTTTATAACCCTTACTGAGATTTTTATGCCCATCCCATGTTTTGAAATGTTTTTCACAGGACTGAAATATGAATAGGGTCAGGGATGAGATAATGGAAAAGTCATGTTATCTATAACATGGAACTCGACATGACTCTTGTATTCAAGATTTTTTATTTTGTGAAGACATGGAAACTGAGTATAAGTGTCTACTTTGTAATCTTTTGATATGTAATAGTTATGTCCTAATTTTATAAAACACTAATCCTAAAAGGAGCCTCAATGTGAATTATTCATTTAATTAAATATTATGTAATGTTTTAAGGACAGGTCCTTATAATAAGTGAATAATATTGATTCAATGAGCCTATTTTTTCGGAATTTCATCTAAAAGGGTGGAGTAATTCTTGACCTCTCAAATATTTATTGTGTAATAGATTTGGGTGCTCAAAAAAATTTCTTTGTGGTATTTAGTTTTATTGGGTTAGTAGGATATTAAAAGAGGTTTGTGGAGAACTCCTCATGTATTGTGAGTTCAATGTATTCCCTTTTCTAAAATCGGTAATAAATAATATTGAATGACTACTTTTGAAGATAATTCGATTTGTTACAGTGGAGTATTTTTTTATTTTAATGTTTTCTAAAGGAAGTTGTATATTACTTTTTTTCTTGCCGTAAAAAAATTTAGTAGTTATGTATTGCTTTAGATGTAGGTGGGGATTACATGTATGTCTTAGCATCTGAGACCTCAAAATAAAAAAATACACAACAAATAAAATTGAAATAAAATTATTAGCCTTATCCTTGAATATTTGTAGTGAATAATTCTTAGTGATTGAATACAAGTCTATACAAATCACATGATTCTCAATTATATTTTCTCTTAATGATATATAAACCTGAAAAATTTGAAATTGATTGTGTTCTTATAGAACTGTTATTTTTCAGATAGTTTGAACTCTAGGAATTGATGACATATTGGTTTTTTATTACTGTGAATTTTTTGACTAATTATTATAGCATAAATCTAAGGAGAAAGTGATAGTGACACTAGATTATTAAAAAAAGAGGCATTGGAAATATTAGGTTGACGTTGTCGGCCCAAAAAGTACATTATTGAGTGAGGTAGGAACAACATAAAGACAAAAATTATGAGATCTATAATTAGTAGATATTATTTGGTGATGAACTTTACTAATTCACTAAATGTTAGGATCATATAATACTCTTATATGGGGAGTTTGTTCTTTTAATTTACAACATGAAATGGGTTTTATGGTCTGTCAAACCTCCTCTTTGGTGGTTATCTTGGTCTGACCATGATGTATCATGACATAAATCATTATATATTTAGGTTATGAAAGAGGAGTTGTGTTTAAGTGTTCATTTTTTGATTCCCCACATATTAAATGTAGAAGGATGATCCTCGAGTTCTATCTAGTTTATGTAAACAAATAAAGGATTCACATTGGTATTGGGATGAGATATTAATAAAATTATTGTGAATTTCTTCTATGTTTTGTAAAAGGATATGACATTAATTGTGTGATTAGTGAAAAAATTGAAATTTTTTTCCACATCATTAACATTCAATGGTATAGGTTTAGGATGACAATGGGATGTCATTATATAGATGAGATTATGTTGTTCATTAGTTTACCTTCATTGAGAATTTTTGAGATAGATGATAAATTCACATCATGGATGGATGGTGGAATATAATAAGACTCTGATGCTCTATTAAATATAATTACAATATGAAATCTATAGAAATATATCTAGATAAGGATGAATATATTGGTTGTTGAGAAATTATTCATTATTGTGTGTGGATGATTCTGGAAGGAACTGGGTTTAACAAACACATTTTGTGAAATTAAATTAAAATAAAACAATCAATCCACTAATTTATTGAAAACTTTTGAAGCTTTGTTCAAAAGTCCTTGTAGGATTCCCCTATCATGGTTTTATATTAGAGATTCATCAATTTTGGGGCCATTTTTTGGGCGATTTATGTTAGAGATGGTCTAGGTGATCTAGTAGAATACCAGGTCATCTAGTAGGATTCATGAACCCTATATAGTTTGAATATTGATACATTTTGAGATCATATTAGTAAATTATGTTTTATTAATTTTATTCAAATAAATAGATTGTAGTGATTTAGTTGGGGATGTATGGTCTCCACAAGGATCATATGGACCTTTGTATTTGTCATTTGGGTAGGTTTGGTTGCTTACTATTTAGTGTTACCCCCAAATTTTGACTAAGTGCGGAAAATATTCCACATGTCACAATTGAATAAAACATTTCATCACCCTTCACACATATCTCAATTATGGGAGATAGATTTTGAAGGGAAAACTATAATGGAGTATATTTTATTGATAAAGGGTCAAAAGGAGATGACCATTGGTGGTAGGTAATTCTATTAGTGCATGTATTACAATATCATGACAATGTTCACTAGAGGTCATGTGAGTATGAGAACTTGATACTAGATTTGAACCCTCACCTATTTGGGTGAAGTTCTCTTATAGGGAGGAAAATACTTGATAGTGGGGTGTATGTGGCATGAATTATATTTCATTTAACCCATTATGTTATTTTTATTGACAATTTATAATGTGGTTTCATTGTAAAATTGTTGTTATGGTTTCTAAGAATCTTAATTAATTTTTTTAAAATTTAAAAAATGTCATATTTCGAATACCATGTTAATGTATGAAATAATTCATTTAAATCTCCAAAATAATGGCTTATATAATAAATAATTCACCATAGTTTTACTTGGGATAGTCGGTCTGACCTATGTAGGGAAATATTTTCATCCATGTTATGAGCCTTGAATTAGGGTCCTTTCTAGATTAATAAAATACCTAAAAAGAATAAACTATCCATTATATGTTTCCCAATAATATATCTAATTGAGATATTGTCTAATAACTTTGATAGAAAATACAAAAGAGGATAATTGGAGATTATTCTCTCTGAGGAGCTTCTAAAATCACATGGTTCAAGGCTTGACTGTTAAATATTTAATTAATCACCACCTTGGTTGTAATTTTTTATTTTATTTCACCCCATCCACCCTAAAATTAATTTTCTATGTTATTATTATTATTATAGGGTTTTCATAGTTATTTAAATAATTATTACAATTTTGGAAAAAATAAATCACTGTTACTTTTTAGTGTTCTTCATTTGATTATTTATTGTGACAAAACAGGTTCGAAAGGTCAGTTTTGGAGTTCCAACAATATTTTTGACCAATTATATTGAAAAATATTGAAGACATAGTAGTGTATTATTTGGAAGGGGTAAATAAAATAACATGTATAGGGTGATTCCATTTGCTAATTATTTTTTAATGACCACAATGGTTGGTAATAAAATTACAAATGTGATGTAATTAAATCCATTATTATATATTTTGGATATAGAAAAAACATGAACTTATTTTGTTTTATTATATCCATTAAAATTTAAAATTATTTTATGTACAATCACCATTGATAAGATATCTATTCAACAGTTATCGTATGATTAATATAAATATAGGGTTTTGAAAAATATAATTGACATAGAAAAATGAAGTGATGGACTCAACCAATATGATCACACCCTAAGAATCTAATTTATTAAATGTTATAATAGAGATATCATTTCTTGGATTTACCCTTGTCCATGTCCGACATGAAATCCAACAAGTTATATAGGAGTGAAAACATTTACAATAGATGTCCAAGCTTATTGATATCATGTCCCAAATAATGTAGGTCGAACCACACCATGAAAATATCACTGTGACACAACTTACTCTTAGGAAATTTTCTCGGATATTGAAAATATATTTATAAATAACCTAATAATATGAATCAATATATTATATAAATTAATTAATATATTTTCATCTTGTTATTGTATCATTATAAACAATATGGACTTTAATACAAAAAAATAGTATTTTCGATTTGTATTCAATTTCAATTATGGCGTCTATTTTGATGAATTAATGTATTTTTTAAATAAATAAAAATATAATAAAATATTGTTATAAACTAATTTATATAAAATATAAATTATCAAATAATTTAATCAAGTCAAAGGTAAATTTTTAAGGGTTTAAAAACTATTTCTATCAAATAACTCAACATTTATAAATAAATGGCGATTCATTTTTTAAATGTAAAAATAAAAATATTTAATTTTTTTGGATAAAAATAATATTTTTTTTGAAATCTAAATTTAAAATGTATCAAATGGTGAATTAGTCATAAGTTAATCAAAGAGTTGAATTTTCAGGTAGGAAACATAATGATGTATAAATATAAATTGTGTACTATGATATTATAATGAAATAGTTTTAATGTAATAAATTTTATAAAGGGTATACATAGAAAAATATATGTTTTACCTTAAAAGTAATGTGATTTTATGT
This sequence comes from Viscum album, assembly GCA_963277665.1. Taxonomy (NCBI): domain Eukaryota; kingdom Viridiplantae; phylum Streptophyta; class Magnoliopsida; order Santalales; family Viscaceae; genus Viscum; species Viscum album. Next base: position 1,264,621,268 of record OY728157.1, on the reverse strand, counting down.
TTATTTGATTAATTTTATAAAGCCTTTATGAATCCTACAAAACCTATAATATATTTTTTGTTTTTAGAATCATTCCTTTAAGATTATGACTCATTTATACATCAGCATGATTATTATTATAATATGTTTCTAAATTGGAAAAATAAAATAAAAACCACCCCAATTTTTAAAAAACCATTGGATAAAAACATGGAATGGTATGGTGGTTTTATTTTATTATATAGAATCCAAAACACATGATTGAGAAATAATAAATATCTCCCCACTATTTTCCTATATAAAGCCAAACAATATCCGATTTTTCATAATTAAAAATATTTTTTGAAAAACCTTAATCTGTCTTCCACTCTCTAGAGTCCTCCAAAGGTTCCCAAATCTGACAATATTCTCTAACCAAGTAGTTGGAATCACACTTTCTAGGAAAAGGATCTTCTCTTGATCCACATTATTCAAGTTTTTTCATTATATTATATATTTTATCTCCAATACCTAAAAATGGGATATGTTATTACACATAACCCATACTATAACTTTTATTAATAAATAATAATAGAGCCCATTAACTCTCATTAATCCCTTCTAGTAATAGTTATACTCCCCCATTATGCCGCCAGAATTTCCCCGTGATTTTTGATGCCAATAAATTGTATACTAAATATTCATACCCCTTTCATATCAAGGGTTTTAAACTTCATGCACTTTTACATATTTTATCGGGGACATAAATTCTTTCATTACACCCTATTTGACCACATAATTATTTTTTATGGTAAAATATTCCATGTTTTATAGTCTATGTGGCATAATTATGAAAGAGGATAATATTAATGTGGCAACTGCACCGACAATTATTTATCACTTCAATGCATTGGGTAATGTTTTATTCTCATGAGATGACACATTTGGGATTAGGTATTGAACCTAATATATTAAATTAATTTTTTCCATCATTATTTCTTTGAATTTTGACTCAACATATTTTTATTATGAATTTTTTTACATTATGAACAACTTTCTAATGCTGTCATTATTTTATCATGCTCTATCATGGCTAATTATTCATGTTTTTGATCCTCACTCCTCCTATGTCCCAATTATTTTACTATTATATAAAATTTATTACCATGTTCATTTTACTCTATTTTTATTCCCTTGATGGCCATTATACCTCACCTCTTTCATTTTTGTGTCCCTAGGTTATCTCATGCATTTTTAAGCATTATTAAATAATATGAACATGTTTGGGTGGATTTCAATAATGATGTTTCATTCTCTATATTAATTTTTATGTAATATACCTAAATTTCAATGTCACTAGACATCTTTATCTGGTGCATTGTATTATGTGTAATCTAGTGTAAAAAACAATGAATTAATTTGTAATAATGATCAAGGTCTTTATGGTTGGTATCAAAAGAAGTTTTTTAGTTATTTTTGATAATAGGATTAGAAAAATATAGGCAAATAATAAATGATAAAACTAAAAAATAAAACATCCATAAATAAATGTAAGTATATATTTCATGGTTTATGATGAAAATAAATCCCTTTCCAGACACTTAAAGTGGTTATAGTTCTTGAACAAAATTATATAGGGGTAAAACCAGAAGAAAACATGTTAACCCTTACTTGACCAGGAAATAATGCATGATAATGAGACATGATGGACACCTAGTTTCACAATACTAGTAGATATGCATAGCTAAACTCATGATCTCATTATGAACAGTTATTAACGGAACAAAAATTCCCATAAGAGTATATGTTATAAAATTTATCATGGATAACGTAGATCTATTCCTAGAAATCTATATGAGTTGAAAATTCAAGTAATTCATAATTTATCCATTTATTGTTATTAGATTCTGATTTATGCGTTTAATAGTTTAAGAATACTCATCCCTAATTTTTCTTTTATTATATAAAATGATTGAAATAATATCAATCGGGTAAACAACCAATGTGTTGGGAAATGTGATTACTACCCCCGAGAAATTACCCACCTGATGGGAGGGAGAATCATAATGTTTATAACGATACTCTCTCAGATAATTCATTTTCTAGATTGAATCATAGATAAGGAAAAGTGACTGAATTCCCTCTAAAATTAGCTTGTTTCAATTATGACCATTATGTGAAAAGGCATCTTACATCCAATGAATCATCACATACCTTAATCACGGAACAATGGATAATCTCTATTTAGAATACCTTTTCTATCCATCAATGTTCCAAATAATAGAAGGTTATATTGTTTTTTAATTTAATACAAGGATAATCTAATCAATTGTGGACATTGATAATGAGAATGAAGCCCAAGGAAAAGATCAATGTGATGGGTTGGAATTAATTTTAGAAAATGTTTTTTGATACACATATCCTCCGAATTATCCAACATAAAAAATAAAGGGATTTAATTGAATTGAAGGAAAAATATGACAACACAATCAAGGAATATGGGAAAAACATCACAACACATACACAATTTTCCTTTATCAATTTCATTTCCCTCAAATGCATGGTTAAAAACTTATCTACTAGGATAAAACCTAGTTGATGAAATGACCACTAATATAATACTTTGATAGCAATGATTATATTGTCTGATGTTACCTCATAGTTGAAAAAGAGGTCATAAAATCTCAAGGTTATCTCATGGTTATGTGAAAAAAGTATAATATAATTCTGGTCGTCTAATTGAGAAATTGAATCGAGCTAAAAATTTCAACATCTTACTTGTCAAAGGTTTGTAAAGAAGAACCGTTGATATTTCCAGTGGGTGGTGAAGAAGTGTTTTATTTAATGGAATGAAGGACAGCAATATAGTAATGACTAATGGGAGAAATCCACAAATGCATTGGAGGAAAGGAATTCTTTATTCAACACTCAGTGCATTGTTCCTTAATTCAACTATAATAAATTTGTGCACGTTTCAATCTTATTTACTAAGCCAAGGGTTTTTAGAGACACCTGAAAACCTCCATGGTAAAAATGTAACGCCCCGACCCCAGCTACCCAGAGTCGATGCATTACTTCGTAAAATTGGAATGATCACAAAATATCAAGTCTCGAAAGACAGATTAGTTTAGTGGCCTTGGAAACACTAGATACATTCATAAACATTACATTACATCATAAAAATGAAAACTACAATAACATGGTCTCCCTAGTCCACACTCATATCCTCACTGACTATTCTTGCAAGTCAGTCATAATACATTTCTTCACATCCTGGGAAAAATAAAACATTAAAATGGGTGAGCTCAAATGCTCCGTAAGGATAACAATATAGCAGAAACTTTTATAAGAAAACATAAGCATTTAAGGCAATGCATAACTAAAACAAAAGCCTTATTGAGCTTGAACTTCAGCATAATATGGAAAAAGTAAAATAAAATAATGCCATTACTTAATCACATGGATATTATACTAGACGAATAATCACATTAAATATCAATAACCACTTTCATAATGATGGAATGTATAATGCCAGACATTCTGAAACATTTTGTCAAGGCCTCGGCCAAGACGTCTAAAATGATAAAGGCCTCGGCCAAAACCATAAATCAAATTGGGAAAGGGCCTCGGCCAATTCCACGTCTAGTTGTCTCATGAGACCTACCGATGCATCGAGGAGCTATAGCGGGCTCCACCCATCACATATTAAGTCCAATACATTCCTCATATGAATAGGTTTAAACATAACATAAATATTCGTATTAAAACTAGCATACGAAATGTCAACAATTTCTCCATAAACTATATATGGTATAAAAATAACACATCCACAGTAAAATATTTCTCAAAATGTTCAATGGAAGTTTTGTATCATAAATCAATTTCAATTAAACTTAAAACCCATTAAAGGACGTTGACATGGATGAAATCAAAGCTATTTGAGAGAAATATCTCTCCTTTTTGAAATAATTTAAAAGTCCCATAATTATAAAATAATACATTTACATTGAAAATATTCTTATAAGCTTTTTAGGGAATCTTTGACGAAGTTATAATGGCAGAAAATAGCCGCACACGCCATATAAGTTAAAAAAACATTCTTACCTTAAATTTGTCAAAAAGGTCAAAAAGTACATTGTTTGGAAAATGACGGTAAGATTCCTTTCAAAAACGTATAAGGGGATAAATGACTTTAACCCATTTTCCATTTAATAGTAAAAATGTTTTGAAAGACATTTTTAAGAAACATGGATGTGGATGATAACGAGGTCCCAATTGATAATTATGTATAAACAACCTTGGATAATGAAGAGGTTGTGAAGTAAACCCTTACCTTGTACTTTTCCTTGGTTGGGGTAGGTTAACCTCCTGTATAATGGTGAAATAATTTTTATTAAATTATACAAGAATCATATACATTCATATGATATCATATATGATCTTTTAACATTGCTTCGTTAACAATATCTTAGATTTATTGTTGTTTCGGGTGTTATCTTACTCATTTTCTTTTATATTTTTTGTTACGTAAGTCGTGTTTTTCATGGATAGGTTGTATCTTATTCATATCCAGAATTATATCATTTCCTTAAACATTATTTTTAAATCACCAAATGATAATTATACTTGAATGGATACGACAGAGAATGAACCTCATCGCGTTCGTGGAGACGGTAGTCCGTACGTACGCACGAGCGACAATATCATTATTTTGATATTAAAATAATATATAATTGGGAATTATATCTTATATACAGAATAATTATAATGTTATATTTATTATTTACATGAATTAAATATCATTATTATACACATCTAAATAATAATATATTGAATAACAATTACACCACGACTTGGAGACGGTAAGCCGTACGTACGCACGTATGGTGACATGTCATTCAAATGATGGGTAGAATACTGAATATGGTTGTTCCATATTTATAATAACATCATAGTATATAGAAGATACTGGAGTTATAATTTTATAATTGAAATAATAAACAAAGATGGAGTGGAAGAAGAAAGAAACTTGAAATAGGGTGATTAAAATGTTACCTCTTCTTCGGGTTCTTCTTTTGATTTGATCAAAAGGACTCCCTAGGATGGCTTTCTGACTAAAGTAAAGATTCTAGGATTAAGGTAGAGAAGTTGGGAGAGTATTTGGGCAGAGGTTGGCCGAACCAAAAGCCTTGAAAGTGTGAATAAGGTGGTAGAGGTGGGGGCATTTTATAAGAGGAGAGGAGGGGCTCTTTTGGAAAGATTGAAGTGTTACATTATTATACAATGCTTTTCGGATTCTAAAGGTCTCACACTTATATAATTCATGGATAAGGTGATAATGGTTCTAAATATACACATACAATAGTCTTTGGACAAGTGTAAGCCTTGGATTTTACATTATCTTTTCATTTTATTAAAATCGTTAAATAATGAGGTCATCACTGCATCATAATGATGTCATAAATAATTTAATTTATTTAATGTCTAAAAATTATAAAAAAATTACTACGATGTAGGAAATCTTTGTATCTTTCTAATGAATATTTATAGTCAAAATTTGGACTTGTGTAACCCCACTTAAAAACTGTTTTAGTAAAACAACTCATGTTTGTGTCAATTTAATTTTAACATTAAATAAATATATATTAATGTCATTTTCCAACCAAAGTGGCTCCATGGGGTCCCCAAGTTGACCCATGGGTTGTATTGGTCGGCCATGACTCATCCAATAGGATTTGGACAAGTGTCAAGCTCATCTCATATTATTAAAACATTATTTTTACCTTAAACTACACTAATTACCTCTAATCGCGATTAAGAACTTAAAAGTTACTATTCACCAAAAAATTATTTTAATCTCATTGAACCACATTTTACTTCTTAATGACAACCATGTATGTCGGATTTTTAAAAATCAAATCACAGAAGTGGTAATATTTCATTTTAACGAAAAATCAGTTTTTAACAACCACTTTGTGGTTTCACTATTCATCAAAAATTGATGTTTTTCAGAATAAGGCCAAAATTTCACCCTAAGCTATAATTGATATTCCGAATTCAAAAATGATGTCTATTTTAAAAAATTCCAAACATATAAGTTTCATTAATTAATTTTATAATTAATTTCCGCTGTTACAACAAATAGCGTGTTTTTAAAAAACAATTTATATCAAAAGATTGGCAATTGTTTATGTCCAATTTCAATGTTAAATTAATTCTAATGACCACCATTGGATAAAATGGTAAAAATATATTCTAATTATACTTTAAAACCACTAAATTTTATAATTTATCACTATAAATTATTTTGATTAAAAAAAGTTGTTTTTAAGTATTTTTCACTATTCATAAAAATTTAGAAGTTCTCAGAAAAATACCAAAAATTCAACATAGGCTAATTTCGATATTCCGAATCCAAAAATGAAGTCCATTTTGATAAATACACTTTATAAAATTTCAAAAATTAGGTATTACTATTCACAACGGCTAGTTTAATTAGTTGTGGTGTGTGTTAGAGCTCGAGGTTGCGTACAACACACGCTATTGCATTATTCGAAGGGAAACGTACCGTGGAAGCTTGGGGTGTTACATTCTCCCCTCCTTCAAATAATTGTGTCCTCGCAATTTCTATGGTATTACTGCATAAAAAGACTCGGGTGGTTCTTCATCATAAGTTCCTCAGGTTCCCACGTTGCCTCTTCCATTTTATGATTTCTCCACAAAACCTTTACCAGATGAGTCGTCCGGTTTCTCAGCACCTTCTCCCTCACATCAAGAATCCTGATGGGCTCTTCGCAATAAGATAGATTGGGTTCCAGTTCTAATTCCTCGTAGGTAAGTACATGTGTTGGGTTGGGAATGTATTTTCTCAATAGCGATATGTGGAAAACATCATGAACATTGGAGAGATTTGGCGGCATCGCCAAACGATAAGCTACAGCCCCAATACGATCTAGAATTTCGAAAGGTCCGATGTACCTGGGACTCAACTTACCCGTCTTACCAAAACGTTTAACTCCCTTCCATGGAGATACCTTTAGGGAAACATGATCTCCCACCTGAAATTCCGAAACCTTTCTTCTGTTATCGGCATAGCTCTTCTGCCTACTTTGAGGTGATTTGATATGGTTTTGGATTACCTTCACCTTTTCCATTGTTTCTTCCACCAGTTCTGGTCCCACAAGTTTTCTTTCACCAACGTCATCCCAACAGGTTGGTGTACGCCATCTCTTTCCGTATAACGCTTCATAAGGTTCCATATGAATGCTTGAATGGAAGCTATTGTTATAAGAAAATTCTACCCGTGGTAAATATTGATCCCACATACCCTGAAAGTCAAGAGAGCATGATCTCAACATGTCTTCTAAGGTTTGAATAGTCCGTTCTGATTGGCAATCTGTTTGAGGGTGATAGGCAGTACTCAAACGAAGTTCAGTATCCAAGGCCTTTTGAAGACTTTTCCAAAATCTTGAAGTAAAACGAGGATCACGATCAGAAACAATCGATATGGGTACTCCATGAAGTCTTAAACCTTTATTAATATATAGTCTTGCTAGACGTTCAAGTGGTAGATCCTCCTGTATAGCCAGAAAATGTGCTAACTTAGTAAGATGATCAACAATGACCCATATTGCATCATTCCTTCTTGGAGTCTTTGGTAGTCCCATGACAAAGTCCATCGTAATATTATCCCATTTCCACTCAGGTATGGGAAGAGGTTGCAATACTCCACCAGGATGTTGTCTTCCAGCTTTCACTTGTTGACAAACCATACACCTCGACACAAAATCAGCAATCTCCCTCTTCATATTGTCCCACCAAAAATGTTCCTTCAAATATTTATACATTTTGGTGCTCCCAGGGTGTATAGAGAAATTGGAACTATGAGCATCATCCAGCAATTCCCTTTTTAGATCAGGTATATCGGGAACACAATGTCTCTTCTCGAATTTCAAAATTTCATCCTTATACACAAAGTCCCTCAATCTTCCATCATTCACATCTTTAATCTTCTTCTGAAATTCTTCATCATTGGTCTGAGAACTCTTAATCCTTTATAGTAATGATGGTTTGGAAACCATTTGAAAAAGCATTGATGTTTCACCTTCCCTAGTTATTCCCATGTCCATCTTCACTAGATCCATGAAAATTGGATCCCTTTCAATTCTCATCACATTCAAAACTCCATGGTATTTTCTACTCAAAGCATCTTCCACCTTGTTTTCCTTCCCCGGGTGGTAATGTATCGTGAAATCATAATCCTTGAGTAGTTAAAGCCATCGCCTTTGCCTCATGTTGAGTTCTTTTTGTGAGAAAATATACTTCAAACTCTTGTGATCAGTATAAATCTCACATTTTTCACCATAGAGGTAATGTCTCCATATCTTTAAAGTAAAGATCACAGCTGCTAACTCAAGGTCATGAGTAGGATAGTTTTGCTCATGAATTTTTAACTGTCGTGATGCATAGGCAATAACCTTATCATTCTGCATAAAGACACAACCAAGTCCTTTCTTCGATGCATCACTATAAATAACAAACCCATCATTCCCAGATGGTAGAGTCAATACAGGGGCTTTGACTAATATTCTCTTCAGTTCTTCAAAACATTCTTCACACTCTTTTGTCCATAAAAATTTAATCCCTTTACGTGTGAGCTTTTTCAATGGGTTAGCGAATCTGGCAAAATTCTGGACGAAATGTCGATAATAACCTGCTAAACCAATAAAACTGCGTACCTCAGTTATACTTGTCGGTGCTGGCCATTCTTGGATTGCCTTTGTTTTAGAAGGATCAACAGAAATTCCATCCTTAGAGACAATATGGCCAAGAAAAGAAATCTCCTGAAGCCAGAATTCACACTTGCTAAATTTCCCATATAATTCATGTCTTCTAAGAGTTTTCAGGATAATGTGTAAGTGATTTTCATGATCTTCGTGGATTTTGGAGTATACCAAGATATCATAAATAAATACCACTACAAAGTCATCAAGATATTCCTTGAAAACTCTATTCATTAGATCCATGAAAACAGAGGGTTCATTAGTCAATCCAAAAGGCATTACTGTAAACTCGTAATGCCCGTACCTTGTTTGAAATGCTGTCTTTGGATCGTCTTCCTTCTTCACACACAACTGATGGTATCCAGACCGAAGGTCAATCTTTGAAAAGTATTGAGCTCCATGAAGTTGGTAAAACAAATCATCAATGCGAGGTAGGGGATAATTGTTCTTTATTGTTATAGCATTGATCTCCCTATAGTCGATGCACAACCTCATAGATCCATCTTTCTTCTTAACAAAAAGAACAGGGGCTCCCCAAGGAGAAACTCTAGCGCGAATAAATCCCTTATTACTCAATTCCTCTAGTTGTTTCTTTAGTTCAACTAATTCCACAGTGGCCATTCTATAAGGGGTCTTCGATATGGGCCTTGATCCAGGAATTAAATCAATGGAAAACTCAACTTCTTGTTCTGGAGGATGTCCAGGTAAATCTTCCGGAAACATATCAACATATTCTCTCACAATAGGTACATCCTCTATTTGAATATTCCTTTCCTCACCCTCAGTAATTTCCTTCTCTTCCTCACCAATAATTGAATTTAGTTGAGCTACTGGGGGTGGATCTAGATAAGAATTATGTGGTGACGATTCTGCTCTAAAGATAAGGTGTTCCTTATCATCATCATCAAGAATCGTAACCTCTTTCCACTTACAATAAATTTTTGCATCATGGTCCGAAAGCCAATCCATACCGAGGATTATATCAAATTAAATCATGGGTATGACGATGAGATCAGCAGGTAAAGAACATTTAGGTGCTCTAATGGGAACCAATCGACAAAACTTTGTTGCAACAATACTTCCCTTAGGGGTTTTGACCGAAAACTCCCATGCTAAATCAAATTGGAAATATCTAATTTTCTTAGCAAACTGGGAAGATATGAAACAATGCGATGATCCAGAATCAAATAATGCATTTTCTAAACTTGAGGAAACCATTAAATGACCTGCCACCACATCTTTCAGAGCTTCCACCTCAGCAGTAGTGATAGCATAAGCCTGGCCTTGATCCCTTGGCCTCTTCTGAGGTAAGTTACCCTGACACTTAGGACATTCATTTTCATAATTTCCCTTCTCTCTAAAATTATATCATTCCACGTTGACAGTCGCTTTCTTTCCCTTGCATTCATGAGCTTGGTGGCCTTTTTCAACACACATGTAACATACTCCTTTTCCTTTTAGATAGGCACCAGGGTGCTTCCTACCACAATTATCACAGAGTGGAAATTCATTTCTACCCTTCTTCCCTGTTTCCTTATTTCCTTTCCCAGAGTTTTCAGTAGATCTTTTCTTATCTTGCTTTGATTTAAAGTCATAAGACTTAGAGAATTCTTTTTCCGTCTTGATAGCGCACGAGACGATACCTTTGTATGAAGAGAAGGTTTGTGATACTAATGCTCGATGGAGAAATGGTTTTAACCCATCAAAGAAATGATCAGTCTTACTTTTTGGGTTTCGTATGTAATCTGCAGCATACCTCGCTGACCATGTAAAGTTAGCCTCATACTTTGCGACATTCTCATCCTCCTTCTACCTCAAACTCAGAAATTGCCTTTCCATATCTGCTCGATGGTCTCAAGGAATGTATTTTTCGAAGAACAGCTCTTTGAACTCCTGTCATTCCATGTTTTTTAATTCATCATCTTCCTTTGTGTTTTGAATTAGTGACCACCATTGATCGGAATCTCCAGTGAGGCGGTAAACTGCCATGACAACTTTTTCCCTTTCACTACTCCCCAAGGCTTGGAATATTTTCTCTAAGGAATTTATCCATTTCTCAGCTACTATAGGATTTGTACTCCCATTGAAGGTTGGTGGTTTTTGCCTCATGAAACGGTGTAGCATTGATCCTCCACGTTGCGGATAAGGGTGCTCTATACGAGTAAGGTTGTTATTCATAACCTGCGTGAGCTGTCCCAGTACGGTGAGAAGCTGATCAGCACCAGTTGTATCACTAGCTCCACCATACTTATCTTGAGCAGGAGGGAAATCCCTACACGGAGTGCGTGCATTGATACGGTTTCCATTCCTTCCACTAGGCGCCATTTCTAAATAATGGCATAAACTGGATTAGTTTATGAATCAAAATACATAATTCCATACTTGTAAAACACTTAACATAAATTGAACTAATTATGGATATAATCCATAATTATATAAAAGTTTTCTTTGAGGAAGTATATACTCGTAACCCTTCATAGTGGTTTGTAAAGAAAATGGGAATTATCCTAAGCATATCCCCCGGGAGTGTCGTAACCAATAGTGCAGCAAGGCCCGTTGTCGTGCACCAGTTCCCGTTCGAGTCTAGCTCAAAGCGGTGTTTTCGGGTTTTACCCCTAGGTACATCTGTGCCAGAGCCGCCTCTACCTGCTCGTATCCAGACAGGGATGTATTTCTTGGAAAAATCACAAAATCTCTACAATTCCAAAATTTTCAGGATGTTCTTCTATACTAATCCTCAAAGTTCATCTTAGGTCTACGTGCTCTAATCAGAGTTTGTCTAAATCTAGATTCCAAGGTTAGTACTAAACTGCCTCTGATACCAACTGTAACGCCCCGACCCCAGCTACCCAGAGTCGGTGCATTACTTCATAACATTGGCATGATCACAAAAATCAAGTCTCGAATGAACGATTAGTTTAGTAGCCTTGGGAACACTAGATACATTCATAAACATTACATTACATCATAAAAATGAAAACTACAATAACATGGTCTCCCTAGTCCACACTCATATCCTCACTGACTATTCTTGCAAGTCAGTCATTATACACTTCTTCACATCCTGGGAAAAATAAAACATTGAAAGGGGTGAACTCAAATGCTCTGTAAGGATAACAATATAGCGGAAACTTTCATAAGAAAACATAAGCATTTAAGGCAATGTATAACTAAAAAAAGCCTTATTGAACTTGAACTTTATCATAATATGGAAAAAGTAAAATAAAATAATGCCATTACTTACTCACATGGATATTCTACTAGACGAATAATCACATGAAATATCAATAACCACTTTCATAATGAGGGAATGTATAATGCCAGACATTCTGAATCATTTTGTCAAGGCCTCGGCCAAGACGTCTAAAATGATTAAGGCCTCGTCCAAAACCATAAATCAAATTGGGAAAGGGCCTTAGCCAATTCCACGTCTAGTTGTCTCATGAGACCTACCGATGCATCGAGGAGCTCTAGCAGGCTCCACCCGTCACATACTAAGTCCAATACATTCCTCATATGAATAGGTTTAAACATAACATAAATATTCGTATTAAAACTAGCATACAAAATGTCAACAATTTCTCCATAAACTATGTATGGTATAAAAACAACACATCCAAAGTAAAATATTTCACAAAATGTTCAATGGAAGTTTTGTATCATAAATCAATTTCAATTAAACTTAAAACCCATCAAAGGATGTTGACATGGAAGAAATCAAAGATATTTGAGAGAAATATCTCTCCTTATTGAAATCATTTAAAAGTCCCATAATTATAAAATAATACATTTACTTTGAAAATATTCTTATAAGCTTGTTAGGGAAGCTTCGACAAAGTTATAATGGCGGAAAATAGCCGCACCCACCGTATAAGTTAAAAAAACATTCTTACCTTAAATTTGTCAAAAAGGTCAAAAAGTACATTGTTTGGAAAACGAAGGTAAGAGTCCTTTAAAAAACGTATAAGGATATAAATGACTTAACACATTTTCCATTTAATAGTAAAAATGTTTTGAAAGAAATTTTTAAGAAATATGGATGTGGATGATAACGAGGTCCCAGTAGATAATTATGTATAAACAACCTTGGATAATGAAGAGGTTGTGAAGTAAACCCTTACCTTGTACTTTTCCTTGGTTGGGGATGGTTAACCTCCTATATAATGGCGAAATATTTGTTATTAAATTATACAAGAATCATATACATTCATATGATATCATATATGATCTTTTAAGATTGCTTCGTTAACAATATCTTAGATTTATCGTTGTTTCAGGTGTTAACTTACTCGTTTTCTTTTATATGATTTGTTACGTAAGTCGTGTTTTTCATGGATAGGTTGTATCTTATTCATATCTAGAATGATATCATGTCCTTAAACAATATTTTTAAATCATCAAATGATAATTATACTTGAATGGATACGACGGAGAATGAACCTCATCGCGTTCGTGGAGACGGTAGTCCGTACGTACGCACGAGCGACAATATCATTATTTTGATATTAAAATAATATATAATTGGATAGTATATCTTATATACATAATCATTATCATGTTATATTTATTATTTACATGAATTAAATATCATTATTATACCCATCTAAATAATAATATATTGAATAACAATTACACCACGACGTCGAGACGGTAAGCCGTACGTACGCACGTATGGTGACATGTCATTCAACTGATGGGTAGAATACTGAATATGGTTGTTCCATATTTATAATAACATCACAGTATATAGAAGATACTGGAGTTATAATTTTAGAATTGAAATAATAAACAAAGAGGGAGTGGAAGAAGAAAAAAACTTGACAGAGGGTGATGAAAATGTTACCTCTTCTTCGGGTTCTTCTTTTGATTTGAACAAAAGGACTCCTTAGGATGGCTTTCTGACTAAAGTAAAGCTTCTAGGATGAAGGGAGAGAAGTTTGGAGAGTATTTGGGCAGAGTTTGGCCGAACCAAAAGGCTTGAAAGTGTGAATAAGGTGCTAGAGGTGGGGGCCTTTTATAAGAGGAGAGGAGGGGCTCTTTTGGAAAGATTGAAGTGTTACATTATTATACAATGATTTTCGGATTATAAAGGTCCCAAACTTATATAATTCATGTCTATGGTGATAAGGGTTCTAAATATACCCATCCAATAGTCTTTGGACAAGTGTAGGCCTTGGATTTTACATTATCTTTTCCTTTTATTAAAATCGTTAAATTATGAGGTCATCACTGCATCATAATGATGTCATAAATAATTTATTTTATTTAATGTCTAAAAATAATAATAAAAATAATATGATGTAGGAAATATTTTTATCTTTCTAATTAATATTTATAGTCAAAATTTGGACTTGTGTAACCCCACTTAAAAACTGTTTTAGTAAAACAACTCATGTTTGTGTCAATTTAATTTTAACATTAAATAAATATATATTAATATCATTTTCCAACCAAAGTGGATCCATGGGGTCCCAAAGTTGACCCATGGGTTGTATTGGTCGGCCATGACTCATCCAATAGGAGTAGGACAAGTTTCAAGCTCATCTCATATTACTAAAATATTATTTTTACCTTAAACTACACTAATTACCTCTAATCGCGATTAAGAACTTAAAAGTCACTATTCACCAAAAAATTATTTTAATCTCATTGAACCACATTTTACTTCTTAATGAAAACCATGTATGTTGGATTTTTGAAAATCAAATCACAGAAGTGGTAATATTTCATTTTAACGAAAAATCAGTTTTTAACAACCACTTAGTGGTTTCACTATTCATCAAAAATTGAAGTTTTTCAGAATAAAGCCAAAATTTCACCCTAAGCTATAATTGATATTCCGAATTCAAAAATGATGTCTATTTTACAAAATTCCAAACATATAATTTGCATTAATTAATTTTATAATTAATTCCCATTGTTACAACAAATAGCGTGTTTTTAAAAAACAATTTATATCAAAAGATTGGCAATTGTTTATGTCCAATTTCAATGTTAAATTAATTCTAATGACCACGATTGGATAAAATGGTAAAAATATATTCTATTTATACTTTAAAACCACTAAATAGTATAATTTATCACTATAAATTATTTTGATTAAAAAAATTTGTTTTTAAGTATTTTTCACTATTCATAAAAATTTAGAAGTTCTCAGAAAAATACCAAAAATTCAACATAGGCTAATTTCGATATTCCGAATCCAAAAATGAAGTCCATTTTGATAAATAAACTTTATAAAATTTCAAAAAGTAGGTATTACTATTCACAATGGCTAGTTTAATTAGTTGTGGTGTGTGTTAGAGCTCGAGGTTGCGTACAACACACGCTATTGCATTATTCGAAGGGAAACGTACCGTGGAAGATTGGGGTGTCACAAAAAAGGATGAGTTTTTTTTCCACAACTGCTACGGTGGATCCTGAAATTGAAGTGGAAACACATAAAAATGTTATTTATTCATGAATCGTGAACATATTTTTTGATTCTCGTTCCAAAAATTCCTTCATATCCCCAATATTTAGTATAACTATTCAATCACCACCAAAGACACATAAGTAGATCTAACGGTGAAAATTGAAAATAATGAAATAATAGAATATTATGTATATTACCCCTCCATTGGAAAAATTTTTGGGATTAACATTATAGTGAACCTTTTGATACGCACTTTCGTGAATTTTGACGACATTATGCATGTGGATTGGCCTACCTTGTATAAATAAATAAGAATTTTCATGGGATGAAAATCACTCCTTTTATGTACAATCATCCCCCGATTCTATACAAGTGAAAGGAGCAGGATAAATCATCTCCAGCAGAAACATCTATGAAATGAATATTATATCCTTATAAGAAATCATATAAAGATAAAATGATGGTTTCAATGGAATGGAGCATCCTTTAAGACACTTCCATTAGGAGGGAATACTATGAATTGTTTCCCAAATAATTTCATGGTCTTCCACCTAGAAATGTGGTTTGAATTTTCAATCGAGTTTGTAACTGGGATGTGTACATTATCTAGGACTTCATATATAATTTATGTTGTGGAACATTAGTTTCATATGAAAAGAGATACATGTTAATCTGTATAAAGGGTTCATTTACCCTAGTACTTCACCAAGGGGTGAACTAGTCATCATTATCATGAAGTATTGGTCAATGCACATTTGTATTGATTATCATGTGCTAAAAATGATCATGATAAAGAAAACTTATCCACTTCCATATATTAGTGACTTGTATGATCATTTATGTGGATAAAAATACTTCCCTAGGGTGGTTCTATAGTCAAATTATTTCAAATTTAATGTAAAGTAAGAGGATATCCACAATATTTCATTTTGAACATGGTATAGGTACTATGAGTTCTAATTAATTCAATTTAGACTCACAAATGACCTTGAAATTTTCTTATATTTGATGAATATAGTCTTTATATATTAGCATAAAAAATTTGTCTTACCCTTTATACAAGATATTCTAATATTCCCCAGAACCAATGAGGAGCGTGAAGAGAATATGAGAAATGTTCCAAATATTTTTAGAAAGTATAATCATTATGAAAAGTATATAAAATGAAATTTTTGATTAATGGAAGTCAAATTCATGGATCATATCGATAAATGAACTTTGATATATATATATATATATATATGAAGCATTCAGAGTTAGACACAATTGAAGGATGTTTGAGGCCAAAATCCATGAAATATATCTATATATTCCTTATATTACCTAGGTAATATCATCTATTAGTTAGAAATTCATAAGGAATGTCAAAACCTCTAACGAATCTAGCTTAAAAGGTAGTCTTGTTTCCATTAAATGATGAATGTGATGGGAGATTTAAGGATTTAAAAAAGTGGATTATCAATACACATGTTTTCAAACTACCCATATGTGGAGAACATTTGTGGTATTTTGTGATGATTTCAAGAAGGGTGTATGTTTTCTGCTAATTAATTATGACAATGTGATTACCTATGATTCATGGGAATTTAATTTTCATGAAACGAACTACGAAACACATGATATAGTAGTTGTTTCATTGATATTCACATTCAAAATATAGTAGCATTATCACTTTTGGGAGAAGTGTGAAATATATATGTATCATCAAATAGTCAAGTTTATATTAACATAGAAAGAGATGAATATGAATCAACTAATATTTTTAGATATGATCAAGGACTATAAATTCTAATTCCACTACTATACAAAGAAAGAAAATAATTTGGTAGAGGCTCTAAGTGGAATAGATCAAGAATTTTTTTCAGTGATGAGAATTGAGAGGGATCCGATCAACTTAGAACTGAAAAGGATTTAAAGATAAATAATAATGGTAGGAAAATAATCAAAATTTTCATAAATTATTCTCAACCATACCGTATAGAGAGGATACATTATTCTTAAAGAGATGATGTGGGAATTTTGAAGATAGTTAAAACAATAAGAAAAGGTAAATATTTATAGTTTAGTGTTAATAAACAATGACTATTGAGATTTTGGATATGATAATCTGTTCCCAAAAATCTTGTAATAAATGAGGGTCTCTTGGACGATTAACATAGCTTGACATTCCACATCCATCCGTGAAGCACAAATATTAATTGAGATATCTAAAAAAACTATTGGTGGAAAAATATGAAGAAGGAGATCTTAAAATATACATAAAGATGTCCTATATTCTTACACGTGAATGATGAAAGGAAAAAATCCAAGGTGAGGATGCAACCATTTCACATACCTATATGAAAATGGTAAAAAATCACAATAGAATTTTTCATTATTCGTCAAATGAAGTTAGAGGAAATAATGTTATATGGGTTGTGGTGGATAATCGTAAAAATACTTCTCAATTCACTGGAATTCGGGAAAAATTTCACTTGACAAACTTGCATGGATATACATTAGAGGAGTGGTGAGGCTACATGGAACAACACTATTGATTTTATCTAATTAACAACATATATTTAACAAAATTTTATCAAATGGACTCAAGTATTATTTAAATGAAAAGTTTCACTTATATGCTACTTATCACCCTCTAAATGATGGAATATCTATGTTTACCATAGAGACATTTGAAGGAATGTTGAGAGAATTTTAAATTGACATCAATAGAAGATGGGATCAATATCTTCCCTTGGTCTTGATCTCATACAATAAAAGTTTCGAATCATGCATCCAAATGGTTCTATATGAAGTAATTGATGGGAAGTGATTTATAACACCTATATGATGGGATCCAGTTTAGGAAAAAAAATATTCAGTTTCTAAAATAGTCATGGAAATGTTGGAAATGTTTAAGAACATTCATATGCACATCAAGGACACATAAAGTTGAAAAAAGTTCATTGTTGACAATCAATGACATGTCGAAGAGTTTGATGTTGGAGACATCGAATTCCATAGAGAATCTCCATGAAACAAAGTCATTATATTTTTTTATGAATAAAAAACATAGTACAAGATACATTGGTCCATTTGATATCTCTGATCACATAAACATTGTGGCCCATCAACTTGCACTCCCACCTAACCTATCTCATGTAAATGATGTATTCATTGTATCCATCTTGAGGAAGTACATACTAGACCCCTTACATGTACTCAACACATATGTGGTGCTATTGGATAATGATCTCTTATATGAGGATCATCTCATAAAGATCTTTGATTATAGAGGATATGCTCTAAAAAATATTATTATGCACCTGGAAAAAGTGTTGCGGAGTAAACATATGATAGATGAATTGATGTGGGAATAAAAGGAAGTGATGAAACGAAATTGTCCTCTTATATTTTAGTGTTGTAAATGAAAATTTTCAAAGAGAAATTTATGAATGTATGTATACTATAAAATGACTAATGATTATAAATAAAATTCCCCTTATGATTTATTTAAATATATTTTTATATACGTTGGATAATGAAAATACATTAATTTATTTGTTTTTATTTTATCCTATCAAATTTAAAAGATTTTTATGTAGCATTATAGTAGATAATATCGACTATTAATAATGATCACATTATTAGTAAAAATATAGAGTTTTAGAAAATCCAATTGTCATAGAGAAAGGAAGCATTGACCTCAAATAGTAGGATTGTACACTACGAAGCCCATTTATCAAAGCATAAAAAGGAGATAAGATCAATAGCCATTTCTATTGAGTAATCCAATGATGAGATCTTAACAATTATGTATGAGTGAAACTATTTATTGGATATGTTCGAGCACATTGAGATAATGACCCAACAAATGTTTTTCGAACTACCACTTGAAAATATCACCACACCGCACCTTAAACATAGATATTTTGATGTTGTAATAATGATATTTTGATCCAAAACATAATAATATAAATATATATATTTTACAGAAAAAAAAATCAACCTATTATCGTTACATCATAAAAGATTTTTTATATTAAAAAAATTATATTTTTAATTAGTATTAAACATCAATTAAGACTATTATTTTTATGTATTGATGGATTTTTGAACAAAATGATATTTTAATAAAATATTGTTATGAAATCATTTTTTATCAAATATAAATTATAATATAATTTTCATGAAGTCAAATGTTATTTTTATAAGGGTTCAAAACTATTACTATCAAAATAAAAATATTTCACAACAAATATTGATTCCTATTTAAAATTAGAAAATAGATATATTTATAAATTTATTTTTACAAATTTAATATTATTTTTGTAATCATAATTTCAAAATTATCCAATGGTTTTTTTATCATAATATTATTAGACTATCGAATTTTCATGTTAGAAATAAAAAAAATATATAAATATAAAATGTGTATTATGACATAATTATTAACCAAAGGTGATGTAATAAATACTATTAATGATATACATGACCAAATAAAATTTTCCCATTTATAAAATTAAATTTTATGCCTATTTAATTAATTTTTTAATTCTTCTATGAATCCTCCAAAAAATATAATATTTTTTAATATTTGAAAACAATTTATTTAAGAGTATGACTCATTTCCACATCAGTAAGAGAATTATTTTAGTAATATAAGATATTTTTCATATGAAATATTGAAATACACCCTTCATTGGTAGAAAATATTATAAAAATCCCCAGGAAGGAATGTGGTTTTATTTTATTTTATTATATAGAGTCTCAAACCTATGTTTTAGAAATAATAAAGACCTCCCCTTTATTATCCTATATAATCCTACCAAATATTCAATTTAAATTTACTAAAAATACATAGACCATGTCCATACTCATCCCTACCCTCTCTAGAGTCTCCCAAAGATTCCCCCAATATCTTAATAAAATCATCTACTATTTTGTGAATCACACTCTTAGGGTAAGGGATTCTCTCTTTCTTCTTTTTATTTAGGTTTCATCATTATATTATGTCCTTTTTTGGAAATTTATATTGATCAGATATTTTCTTCCATATACCCATACATTTAATTTAATTTCAAAATTATAAGACCATGTTTACTATCATCAATCCCTTCTGTGAACAGTTAAATGCCTCTTTTATGTAGCCAAAATTTCACGGTGATTTTTTCATGCAAAATATTTTTGTAGATAATTCCAATAAATTTTCCTATTAAGGGGTTTTACAATATATCACTTAAATTTATTTAATTTAAGAATTAAATTTTTTTATTTCACACTATTTTATTCTGGAATTAATTGTGATGATAGTTGATTCCATGTTTTATAATCTATATAGAACACTTAAACCTGAGATTGAAATGAAAGTGACAAGTAAAATTTGAATTATATATTTCCCCAATGCATTGTGTAATGTTTTAGTCATGTGAGATTTAATTTAAGTGATGAGGTATTTAAAATAATATATCATGATACTCTTAATATCATCATTTCATATTAGTTATCCTTGACCTATGTTTATGATGTTGTGTTTTCAGTTGTTTTTACATTTCCCATTTTCTTTTATGTGATCATTCCATATCATGGCTTATTTTTTTATCATTCTCACTACTTCTATTCCCTTGATATGCCAATTTTCTATGCATTTGTTACTTTATTCATGTTATTCATTGTTTATTCTCTTACTATGATTTATATATTACCCCTTCCTTATGTTTGTCACTGGGATATCACATGTTATATTATGTATGAAGGAATATTATGAATATGGTAAAAAAAATTCAATAATGATGATGTATTCTTTAATTAAAATTTTTATGTGAGGAATCTAATTACCAAATACACTAGACTTTTTGATCATATAGGTTGTTTTATGTGTACTCTTTTCTAATAAAAAATGAATAAATTTGTTAAAATGAAAAGGGTTGTTATTGATTTCCTTTTTTTGTTAAGGATAATTTGTAGTAATGATCATGTTTAAAAAATGTTTGATTTTTAGGGATATCGAATGAAAATCAAGGAAATGAATGGAATATGAAAAAGTTAGGTGTTTTTGGATGTTATAGTGATTTGAGAAAGTATATTGTTTTCTGGAAAAAGATTCTAAAAACCATGGATGAGGCTTAGAGGAAGGGAAATCAGTTAAGGGATTTTAAGATGTTTTGTGAAACGGAATTTTCCTTGATGTTTCCGGAAGACAGGGAGTTTTGTGAAGGATGAAGAGTTTTATTAAAAGGTGGTGGTGATAATTAATGATTCAATAAGGTGTGGAAATGTCTAAAAATTGGTTTATAACACCTCATATGAGTAGAGGATCCCATAACATAGATCTAGAGAATTTTAATTTTCTAATGTATTTAATGATGCACCAAATTAGGTGTACAAAATATTTAATCACGTGATCAAAATATGAATTACCTGAACGAGCTATGAGATCTCAAAAATTGTGAGAGATGTGAGATTTCATATAGTGATTGGTTGTAAACTATATGTGATAGTGAGTTAATATATTTTCTTCCCAGAGTTCACTTTAGTGTATTTTTTAAATTGAAAAAGGACTTTTTTTGCTACTTGTACATATCATAGTGTGAGTGTACCTTGAAAAATTGATGTGTCTTTTGAATTGATTCATTTCCATTCAAACACCACTAAGAGTATGTGTGAGAATAGAATTTATTTAACAATAATACAATATCCAAAAGGGTGGATGGTTTATTTGGTCTAACCTTGATTCCTTCCACCTCTTTGGGTATTTATCCTAGTGTGGATTATATTAAATATTTTGTATTTTCATATCCATCAGAAATAAGAAATTATACAACAATGAATAATGTTGAGATGATCTCTATGAATCATTCCACTCCACAACACTTGGGAGTGTGAAGCTCTATGGGTGATTTCAAAATGAAAAAAACATCTTGCCATGCTAGTGTATGGTTGACTATCTAGATAACTTTGGATACCAGTACCCACTATTTCAAAAATATATCCCTCTTGTGGTAATTAAAATCTCTATTTTCACTCATAGTGATTTATTGGTCTATTTTAGTGGCTTTATAAACTATTAAAAGGGTGGCATAGTGAATTTCAGTCTGATAGGTTTGATGATTTGGTAAAGGTATTACGATTTTGGAAATTAGTTTTATTGGGTTTTAATGGTGATATATTACATTTTATTGGGATTCTCATGTCATGTATGTGTAGCATGATAGCTCAACATGATGATATAGTAACAATGGAAAGAATAGAGATAACTGATGTCAGTATTGGGAACTAGGATTTCAAGGATAGAAATAATTATCCCACACTATGTAAAAATTGAGAATATAACCCATATCAAATAAATAAGGGGATATAATATCAAGGAAGAGAGAAAAATATATGAAATATAACAATTTAGGGTATACCATTTCTATTTTGCAACATATCCCTAACATTGTGAATGTACTTTCCAAGAAACGCATCATGATACACAGGGTTTTATCTCATTAACTTATTCTAATTTGGATTAAATAATTGAAGATAGATTCAATGGTACATTCTCAAAATACCTATTATTTTCAAACAAATTTCCCCTAATAGATGTTGATATGAAACATTAATGTAGTGGAAGTACATACCAAACTACTACTCAAGGTTTACAAGATAGTCATATGATGTATATGTCTTGTACTGTTTTTCTTCATCTTTTTTTTTGAATATTATGAATGGAATGTCATAAATAAATAAAGAAAGAGACTAATATGGGAATTTTTATAATTATAACATTATGTTCAGGTCCTCCACTTCATCAAAGTATATTTATAATTTATATCATGTAGTTTAAAAATAAAAAATTCCATTAAAGGGTGATTAAGTATGAGTAAGGATTTTGGAGTTGGTATATGATCATTACTCATTTAGAGGAATAAATATATCTAGATGCAGGTACCTTATATTAATTTTGAAATTATTGTCCCCCCATTTTTATGGTATGGGTCATCCATTTTGGTGAACCCCCATTGTCGTAGTGATTTTATTTTTGTTTTACATTATCTTTTACTTGTGCAGGATTGAGTTCCGTTATTTGGTGGGGAATAATTTTTTTTGGAGCCATTTTTTATAGTTCATGGTTATCCCCATGGGTTTTAAAACCAATCTCTTCTTGTATGGGTGTGAATTTCAATGAGTAGAGCCATTTTCATAGCTTATGTATTGTTTTTCAATCCATATATAGCTCCCTAAAGACCGTATTAGGTCTTGGTTGTGTCTGGGGGAGGAAAACATGTTTAACAAATCATGATTCTCATTATGGGAAACCATTAATGATATATTAGGCCTAGAAAGTTGTAAAATCATTATTGTTGCATTGTTTGTCCGACCAAGTTTTTAAGACATGCATGTTAACTCCTTCTAGGGATTTTGGTGTGCGTGGTTGTTTCATGGTTTGGAAATCCGTGTACCAAAACAATAAGACTTTCCCAAGAGTTTAAAAATTGGGTTTTCCCATTTTAACATTCACTTTATGAAGGTATTTTCTCCACTCTTCTCCAATCAAGAATTTGATGCCCATCATTGAGTGAAGGTGGAGACAAAACCTACCAAAACATGTATTCATGGATTATTTTAGAGTTTTTATGTCAATTTGAGGTGAGTTTCTCCACATTTAATAATCATTATTATTTCACTCTCTATACTAAGTTGATTTCTATTTTCACCATGAGAACTAATTATCATGGGGCTCAATTTTTTTGATTTGATTTATTGAATTGGATTTTAGTGTTTAGGGGTTGTAGACACCATTAGTAGTGTTGTGGGTGTTGTAACCAACAAAAGAGACATGTTTTAGGATTACATTAATTGGATCCTACTTCTTTTTGGTTGGTGTTCCTTGGAAATTGTTTCATATTGGAATCATAAGAATGATTTCTATTTCTAAATTCCATTTTTTCAAAATAATAATTATATATTGTATCCTTATGATGATTTCAAAGCATTTTGTTTTTTTTTGAAGTTTGGTATAACTTGTTTCATAGGTTAATTCCATGTTTAATTATATAAAAAGGAATTTTATATTATAATAAGATTATTTTGAAATTTCTTATAGATTTTTTAAATGGATTTAAAGAGGTGATAAGAGTTCTTACATAATTTTGGGTTTCATTAATCCAAAAAATGGGTTTTAGAAAATTTTGTTTTTAATCGATGTGTATACCTAATAATTATTTGTGATAGGGGTGTTTAATTTATTTAAAATATAGATAAAAAATTCTCATGTAGTTTACCCACCTTGTAAAATTTTATTATAGATTGTTTAATTTGTTTTATAGAGAAGGATAAAATCATTTTTTTTTGTTTTCAAAGTGAAAGACCCTCATTCAAGGGTATCATTGAGTCATTTAAATGATATTGATGATTTTTTTGGAAATATAAAATATGTTTCATGTAGTGTTTCAGGAAACCTGTGATGGAAATAATGACTTAGTCCATGTATTTGATTTATAATTAATATATCCCTTATATAAGGGTTAATTTTAATTTTTTTAAATGTTTGGGTGACTTCTATAATTTTCAAAATTAATTTTTCAATGTGGGTTATGAAATTTATAAATGTAAATGATATTATAAGCTATTCTTGGGTGTTAAAGGCCCAATTAAATATTTTTTAAATGGTAATCGGGGACAAAACCTCAGGATTTCCCCATAAATGTATAAACCATAAGTGTAGTTATGATCACCATGTGATGCTTATTTTATCCCATTGGGTTTTAATTTTTTTGGATTTTTTACCCATTGTATATGGGCCATTCCATCTTCGTGTGATGGAGGAGAGGGTTTTTTGATTACTCTTTATAGGTTAAACTCACCTCATTTGATATAGCCCTCACTTTATTTGACTCATCATGGTAGAACATGGGTATTAGTGTAGGTGGTTGTGTTGGTTGAATCGATGACCAATGCTATTGATTATGGGAGTTTCCAATGGAAATGAGATATTACCTTGCACAAAAATTCCATATTTGACCATATGTGGTCATGGGAGGTGGGGAACTGAGAGCATCTTTATGTGGACTATGATATCTCTGATACGATTGTGAGATACCATGGAGTACCTTTTGATCCTTCACATATTTATAGTCATGATTTTTCTATGGTTTATCTAATACAATTATCAGTCATGAATGATCCTATTTATATCTCGTCGGTTAGTACCATGACTCTAGGATTCATTGGATCATTTTAGGTAATCTCTCTGATGCTTTAGTTGTATCCTAAATTTCGTATATGATTGTTTGGAAAAATATATAATTTTTTAAAATTTTATTATTCCCCATTATATATGTGTGGTGCTATATATATATATATCCTATGTGGTTGTTTATTTGTTTCTTTGGGAAATTAGTTTTTAAAGAATTTTAAAAATCAAATTTTGATATTAAAGGATGTTTTGTGTGTGTGTGATTTAAAGTGTATTTCAAAATGGGTATTGGTTTAAAGAATTCAACAGCTGGGGGAATGTTTAGGGATACTTTTATCATTTAGAAAAAACAAGCATTACTTTTTTGAGAAATTATAAACGTGTACGTGTTGTTTTGAAATTTAATGAGCTGATAGATTTTTGTTCAAGACACATGGATTCAATATAAGAAGGAATGTAATTTTTTTGAAATGGATTGTGGAATTGGATTTATTTCAATGAAATGTATGTTTATTTA
Organism: Viscum album; assembly: GCA_963277665.1. Taxonomy (NCBI): domain Eukaryota; kingdom Viridiplantae; phylum Streptophyta; class Magnoliopsida; order Santalales; family Viscaceae; genus Viscum; species Viscum album. The sequence continues at coordinate 1,264,595,436 of OY728157.1, read as the reverse complement.
ACTAATAATTTCGTTATTTATTTTCAAATTAGAATGAATAAATTATATTATTAATCAACAATCATAGTCATGGTGTGTTGTAGTAACTTACTAGTATTTTTATCTTAGGCCTATATTTTTTAGGTTCGACGTTGTCATTTATATCCTTTTTGTTCATCATTGTGATGTTGTTTGAGTTGTGTGGTTTTAAGATATGGGATTATTCATGGAGGTGGATTCGACCTCATATCTGGTTGTTTGGTTTGTTGTAGTTTTATTTCTGTTATATTGTACCTTATTTGTCTTTCATACATGTTATCATTTGTTTATGGAGGCTTTTGATATATAAATATATGATAATGGGTTGGATTATGGTGTTTTTTATGAGTTATTATTATTTTTAATTATATTTGTTTTAGTATTTATGTATTTTGAGATAATATTATTTTGTTGTAAAAACACCTTTCTAAAAGATTTTTTATGATGTTAAAGTCGTTGTTGCTATCCCATAGGGACCGAGAACTCCCTTTGGGCCTTATGGTGAATCAGTTTTGTTGTTAGTTAGATTGATGTCTAGGTTGGTTTATTGTAAAATGGTATTAGGGGAGGTTGGTTTCCTTTTTTCAGAGCCTAAGATTCATCAGTTTTCATTTTTTTATGTCCTATAAAAAAGTGGTTAAGGTGGTTGGAGCTTGATAGGTAAGGATAGAAGTAGTCCAGGTTGCACTTTCTTATCAAAGTCTTATAATTACAAAGAAATTTTGTGTCTTTAATCACTAATTCCAATTTAATATTTCATTTTATCTAATTTATTTTTTATTGATATTTTTATCCCCTTAGAGCATGTGAATGATATTGGAGGTCACTTGTGGTTTTTCGGTTGAAGGAGAAGGAATTTGTGTCGTGGGATGGAACAAATGGTTTGATATACCATTCAGTATCCATGCATTCAAGTCTTCCTCTCTAGTAGAGTTTGTTTTATGAATGGATCCTAGTTTCATAAATGATGTTATCAATGTGTGCATGAATATATTTATTACATATTAATGTATTTAGGATTCCTCTAATTTCTAGATTTCCCCAAAGGTTATATTCACTTATGGGAGGTGGATTGAGGAGTTTTTTCATTTACCCTTTTTGTGATGTGGTTTCTATGATCCTTGATTGATTCGTGGAAAGTTCATGTTTAAGCACAGTTTCAAAATGATAATTTTCGATGAATTAGGGTTGTTTATGAAATTCTAGTTTTCCATAATTGTATTTAAGGAATGTTTTTTAGTGATTTTTTCAATTATGGATTGTGATTTTATAAGGAATTTATAGATTCTTTGATGAGCATCCCTAGGTTCTTGTTTTTGTAAATAAAAAAGAATTTTAAAAGTAAATTCTTATGGCTTTCCTTATTTTGATATATATGGGTTCTATCTATGTTGTTTGGTTTAAAATAAAGATTGATTTTTTTTCAAAATACAATTATAGAGAATGATTTTCAAAATCATTTAACAAAATGATGTTTTCAAAAGTATATTTCATTTGGTGTGATTCTGTGTTCTTCAATTGAGGGCTTGCTATAATAGAATGGATTCCTCATTTAATAAGGAATCATTTGGTTTGTGTTTTTTGGAATGGATTGGTGTTGTCCAGGTCTAGTCTTATCCCCCCTGCCCAAAATTATTCAAATAATTTCATCGATTTTGGTGCACACCCGGACTACGAGTGGTGTAGTGGAAATGAGACAATTAATGTGGTAGTAGTTGAGTGCTATATTTCTGTGAAGACCCACCATCTTATCAATGGAATATAACTAATTATGTCACAAAACACATAAAAAACATAATGAAAAAAATCATATAAATTAATAATTATAAATTATTCAAAAAAAAAAATCTTATGTATGCCAAATATTAAATTGGGATGATAAATAAAAAATAAATAAATTAGAATGTAAAATTTTGGATTTGTTCGATCCAATAGAATGACCAGAGTCATGAATAAATCTATATAATTAAATCACAATGTTATAAATAAAATTTGATTTTATAAATAAAAACATATAACCATGAAATATTGTGTATGAGAAAAATGTATGAAAGAAATAAATGGTACTAATAGAAATCACGAAATCTATATGACCATTATAAATTTGAATTTTTGAATTGTAATTTGATAGTTAGTAATATTGACATGATCATTAGAATATTAACCTCCACAATAAATTAATAAAATTTAATTTAGTTATCTTATAAAAAATGAAACATTTATATCAAGGTATAAGTAAAAAAATGTTAAAAAATGTTAAACTTACTGTTGGTATTTTTATTAAACAGAAGTTTTTATTTAGAAATAATTAATAAATATTATGATATTAAATAAATTTTATATTCATTAAATATATTGATAAATTAATATTTTGTTTTTTATTATTATATGATAAATTAATGCCACCTTATTTAATTTTTCAATGTTTCAAAAAATCACTTATAATATTAAATCTATATTTTTCAGTTAAATGGAAATTTTATATACAAATTAAAATTTTATTATTTATAAAATTATATTCATAAAATGGAAACTATTTATGAAACCTAATCATTTAATAATGGGTAGGGTTAATTTCTAGAATTTCTTATAAAATAGTTGGGTTTTCGGTGAATAGTGAAATACATCAATTTATGGTATTTAACATTATATTCTAAATACATGAATTTTTGAGTCAAAGAAGATGTAAGAACCCATTGGTTGGGACAATATTATAATATTTACTATATTTATTCATTGTAATGGAAACATTAATTTCTTGAGCAAAAATAATAAACTAATGAATATAATAAAAAAACACCCCTCTCCCCTATCAATTCCACCACTCAAAAACCCTTGTTCTCACACACTATAAGACTTGGGACATGAAAATATAATACCCAATAGACTTCCTAATAATTTTATCATTTTCTAATAGATTCTTGTACCAACAAAATAGCATGGAAAAATTCCTTAAGAGTTCATTGAAGAAGGTGATATTAAAGAGGTACGTTTTTCAAAACATATCTTTTGACTTCATTCCTTATTGTAGAATATCCTAAAACAATTAACCCATCATAGAATAATAAATTAAAATTTTTGAATATACATAAATTTTGTATTTATAATGTATTATATTATATCCACCCATTTCCTCATCTCTTTTTATTAAAAAAAATGAAATCATTGTGAAAATTATTTAAATATAGTATCTCTATGGATAATGAGTTTTCAATTTCCATTACCACAGTCACGGTTGGTCATAAAACCATTATTTTTGTTAAATTTTTTTTGATATATATATATTTATATATATTATAAAAATTATCATGTTCTGGATCATATATATAAATAAAACATTCAATAGAATGATAAAGTTCATGATGGTCTGAAAAACGGGCAAAAAGAAACTAAACAATTAGAATTAGCACTTTTTCAAATAAATATTCCTCATACAAGAAAAAAAATATATGGGACCATTTAAAATTATTTATTTTAATTAATATAATAAAATTTTACTTCTCTATAATTATTCCCATTTTATAATGACATTCATAATTATACACAAGCAAATCGACCATGAATCGATGTAAACGAAGACTCACAAAAAAATTGAACATTATAATGCATTAAAATGGTAATAAATGAACATAATAAAATTATAATAAATAAAATAAATATATAATAGGTTCTAAATTATTTAAATAATTTCATTTTATAATATAGTTTATTAATTGAAAGTGGAGAATGCATTCGTATATAATGTATTGGATCTTTCTAAACCAATATATCTCTCTTATGTTACATTCACTCAATATCTATCCCAATTTATCACTAAATTATTATTATATAAATATTATATATTTTTTATATATGTATATAAAATATATACCATGTTAACATAATATTTATTTTATGGGGGATATATATGTAATAAAGGGTTTATTCTTACATCCTTTCAAAAATCCGATTATAGGGAACTTCTCTATTTTGTTTGCCTACTTTTAATGTACCAATCAATAAATTTTTTTTAAACATATATGATTTATATAAAAGTCATTTTTATTTGGAAGAACATTTTATTTAACTTCTAGTTTTATGTAAATTATTATTTTTTTATCATATATAAATGCATTTTACCTCTTCTTGTAAAACCCCACTTACACGGCACATTTCCAAGGATACATAACAACTCTTTTTACATGGTGGAAATAATTTATATTGATATATTAATGTTTTTTCTCTAGAAAATTATATATATGATTCTAATTCGTTATATCATTGATACCAATATGATACTCCCTTTTCTTATTCCCTAGGACATGATTATGATTCCCATTTCATTTCATGTGTAGATCTTAGTTTTCTTCATTATGGATTTTTTATTATTATGGAACACATATTCATGATCATGTTTTTATGGTTGAACCCATATAGTTATCAAATGTATTAGGTAATGTATAGTGTCATTAGATGTCATGTATGAGATTAACAATTAAACCTAATCCATTATTGGACTTGGTCCGCCATGTGATGTGGTCATGGTAGTTAGCGTCGACTCATGTTTATGTCATGTTATATGTCACAACCACATTACAATATTTCTTTGATAATTTGATTCCATGAAAAATATTTTATTATTATATATGTTTATTCATGATTAATGTCTTTATGTTATAATGTTATTCCTTATAACTCATGTTCTATGTTTTATTAACATTTATATTCATATACTGAGCCTATTTAGATCATCTGTTTTTTTTTCTCAATGTATTTCCAGGTTATCCAAAGTAGTTATATGATCTCTAAGAGAGTTTTGATCATATTATAGAGGTTAATAAAAGTAGTTTTTATTCAATTTTAATTGTTTTTTAATTTTATATCTACTCTTATAAAGATACTAGACATTTTAATACTTTGTTTTGAATTCCATGTGAAATTATACATAAAATTATGTAATAACATATGTAAAAGGATATAGTCAATACTGTTTGTATCATATTATAGTGTTGTTATTTTTGGTGGTTGGGACTAGAAAAATTTTCAATGAAACCTAGGGATAATTTGATCACCATGGATAAAATATTTTGAAACAGAAGGAATCATATGTTAGGAAAAAAGTTTCATATATAAGTTTATATTTATATGTACACTGTTTCATGTTTATAATCTCATTATTTATGTATTGATTCGCAATAATTTTTTCTTTTTAGTTTTCATGTTAATGGTGGGAAATATGAAAATTCATTCCGTGAAAAAATGTGACAAGAAATGTGATGATTTTCTAAATGAGATGCCGAATTTCATGGGAATGGAAGAGAAAAATTAAATTACAATATTTCCTAAACTGGATCATGTTAGGAATAATAGATTCAACCATGGGGAACCCACCCATTCATCAAAAAAAAGAATTTTGATGTTGAATCCTTCATTAGAGATGGTTCTAAAATATTTAGAAAATATTATAATCCCCTTATCATAGAATAATGTATTTACTCTATTGATAGTATATTATCTACTCATTTATTATTAGAAGAAAATAAAGTCATAATATAATTTTATTATTTTGATATGAAAGATGATAAGTATTAAAAAATGATCCAAAATAAATATTCTGTAGAGAAAAACTATTTCATGTATTAATAAGGATTTAGTTAAATATTTAACAATAAATATTATCCCCAAAACCATAATCTTAAAATAGATATATAGTTTTTTTGACTGAAGAAAAATGAAGATGAATCTATCAACACTAATGAGGAAAATATTATTAGTATTACACTGTACACCGATGTCTTTTTCATGAAATCTAAAAGTATTTTTGATCACATATTTAGTGAATTATATATTATTGTATAAAAATACTGCAAGACTCTATCCTTTCAAAACTATTAAGAGATTTTTTTATTTTCTCAAAAGGTTTAGATTGAGATAGGTGACTCTCTGTGTTCTAGTGGAATTGGAGATATAAAGATGAAAATAAGATATAATATGGGATGTTCAATAGAGAAATACCATTTAGGGAAGACAAACCAACATCCCACATGTCAAAAGTGTGGGAATAACCATCCAAAGAACTAATTAAAGGTAACCAGAAGATGCTTTAAATATGGAAGAGATGTGCATTAAAAAGATTATTGTCGAATATATTTGAAAAATCACACAAATTCATATGAATTAGGTAATTTTCAAATAAACACTCATCATATAGCGTAGTGTTTCTAATATAAGGAACCTGATAATTATTTGATCCATTACCATGCATAAAAAGGTTTGGAGAGAAAATCAACAAAAAAATCTCATAGGCACCATGAAAGGTAATATTATATCACAAATGTTGAGGTGGATCCTAATAAAGTTAAGTTGACTGGTATACTACATATTCATTAAATAATAAAAAACATTATATTTGATTCTGGTTCTATTCATAATTTTTTATTTTCATTTTTAGTAGAAGTATTCGAACAAGAACTTAAAATAAAAAGGTTTAGTTATTTATGAGTAAAATTAATGGTGTAATTATTTTATCTAATGAATATGAATCATCCTGAGTTAATTTTTTTGGATTTAAATTCTAATAAAATCAATTAAAACATTAATAGGTGGAGTTTGATTCTACATTTGGCCTGTATTTTCTATCTTTATACAAATCCAATATAAATTTTTTTGGAAATGGGTATCACTCTTCATATCTCGAGGCATAAAACTATTATGTGAATGATTAAGATGGAGACTAAATATCCCTTAGAATCATAATCTCTATTGGGGATATAATTTCTTTATAAGAAACAATACATTTCTCTATTTATTGTGAAAAATGAGATGTTTTTATAGAAGAAATGTCCATTTTGAGGGATTACGCTGATGTGATCCATATTGAATTGATCAGTCTTCCCCCTAAATAATATGATACCAATGAATCTGGAAAAGGGGTTTATATGATCGAGCGCTTAACTTTAGGTGGTGACACTCTTCATTTCCAAGATGAAATTTGGATCAATGTTCATCGTCATTGATTATCATGATCATTGGAAATTAGAGAAAAATATTCATTGTTGACACAAGGATTTTAAAATCATGCATCTTAGCCATGAATATCCATTGTCATTTAGTAGTGGTGTGTACACAGTTTGTGCATGTTTTGGATAACCATGTTGCCAAACTGGGTGACCTTTAAATGTGTTTAAAAATCAGTGTTTTACCATTTTATCACTATATATTCATAATGAGTTTTCAACATTCTTCCCCTACTCAGGCATCGACCGACCCTCATGGTTCCATAGAGGACTCCCAAACTCATCCAATATGGTTTTTGGAATTGTTTATTAATTTCAATGTAAATTCAAGGTGACTTTCTCTAATTTTCTCCCTCCTTCTTTTTACCTCTATCTTATTTCCAATATTGGATTTTACTAATGAATCCTAGTTATAACATTTCTAGAGATTAGGGGTTCAAGATGATTTATTGATGGGGATTTTGATATTTATATATTTTGAAACCATTTCTAGTCAAGTGGTTGGGTTCACCACACAAGGTGACCTATTTTGAGATGTTTGGTCTATATTCCCTATTTATTTTAAAATTATATATTTTTTGAATTATGATAATGATTTCACTTTCCGAACACAATTTCTAGGAAATAAAAATTTTTTATTGTAGGCTTGTGAGGATTTAAGACCATTTTGTTGAGTCTTAATTTTGGAATAATTGAATTTATATAAAAATTTCACTTTTTATTATTAAAAAGGAAATGTTTTATCACTCTTTCTTTCTTGTGGAATTCCTTAAAAAATTAAATTCTTTTCCTTAGGAAAAATTTATTTTATCCTCTTTTTTTCATTGTTTGAAAATAATTTTCTTATAGAGAATTTGGTTTTCAATATATTTTTATAGCTCAAAATGATATTATAAAGTGTGTTTTAATGTATTTAAAATGTAAATTTGAATGGTTTATGTAGTTTAACACACCACCCGTTGTGAAATGACATAAAATCTTTTTTAAGTTGTTTTATATGAAATGGTTGGCCCTTTCGTTCGTGTTTTTGTTTTCAAAGAGGGATACCATCATTGAAGTGTAATATTGAATCATTTAAATGAAAGGGGGGTGTCCTTGGTCCTCTAAAATTGTTTCAAGTTTTATTTAATGAAATGTGTTGTGCAAATAATTGTTTGACCATATTTTATATTTTCAAAGAAGTGTTCCATTTTTTAATGGTTACGTTAATTCTTTCTAAATTTTTTAGCGATTTCTATTGTTTTGGAAATATAGTATAGAAATGTTTATTTAAAATAAGGAAATTATATTTGAATTTAGGAAATGTTTTGGTGTTAATGGAACAATTGGAACACTATTTTAAAAATAGATACTCCTGATGACCGCCTATGATTTCCCCTTGATATTTTACAACCTTGAGTGGGTTTTTTATCACTATGTGATTCTTTTTTTCAAACCCTTTTGTTTGAATGTAATAGTTGTGGCATGTGTGAAAATTGTATATGGGGGAATTCCATCACTGGGTGATTGTGGTTGGGTAGTTTGATTATGCATTGTGGGATAGACTCGTCTAATTTTCACTAGGCCTTACCAATTTTTAATTTTAATGGTAGATCGTAGGAAATGGGTTTGGGGTATAAGTATGTCTAATATCTTGCATAGGTTTGTAATTTGGATAGTTTTCCTAGTATAGAGTAACACCATTGCATGAAAGTTCCCTCATGAGGCATTGTGTTCTCATGGTTGGTCTGGGACCAAGAGTACCCCACTAAGGGCTATAATAGCCCTAGTGTGACCATAAGAGCCTAGGGAGGACTGTGTGAGACTCCACCTTCTCTCAGTAGTGTTTATTCTACACATTATCATTAGGTTATTTTTGTTAATAGTAGATCCCATTTAGAGCACATTGGTTTGTACCATGACACTAGCATCCATTGAATAATTTTTTGTGACCTCCCATATGATTTGGTTGTATTCCATATTTCTTGGATTGTTATTTTTCACCATTGATGCTTATATGACATTTTCTTATGCCTCGAGATATATGTGTGATTATTTATTTTGATTATTTATCTATGTGGATGTTTAGTTTTCACCATAAAAAATGAGTTTTTAAATATATTTCAGAAAATCTATTTTGATGTTAAAGGCACTTTTATGTGAGTTATATAAAGTGGATTAAAAAATGGGGTTTGGCTTAAAGATGGATTCATCTAGTGGAATGTTTAACGAAATTATTTTAATTTATATGATATATATGTGATTGTTTTTTTGAAATTTATTATGGAATTTTTTTTTATTTCCATGCGTTGTATATTTTTTAATTTTTTTACATTCTATAATTTTTTCAACTAACATGCGTTAATATCATTTTAAATTGTATTTCATTGCATTGGTTGGTGGTCGTGACCTACTAATGTTTTTTAACTCACACATATATATATTTAATGATTTAGGTTATCTTTTGTATACTTCATTTTCTTTTAGTCTAATGTGGGGTGATTTAGATAGTGGTGGGAAACCATAGGGTGCATGGAGTTGGCATTATGATTAACTTGATTTGGTTTATCATAGTTTTATATTCGTTTTTTTTGTTCATTATTTTTTAATACATGTATATTACCTTTTATGTATAATTGATGTTGATATATAAATAAATACAAATGTGTTGGATCAGGGTGGTTGGTTGTGACATGTTATTATGTTTATATATTAATCTTGGTTCTGATATTTATTTATATTGTTGATGTATCATTCTTTGGAAATTAATTATTCCAAGATGAGTTCTTGTGGTTCTCAAGTACTTATCACCTGCTTTTTGGGATTAGGAACATCCTTCAAGCCTTGGGTCGAAAAAGGTTGAGTGCCTAGTTAGATGGGAAACTAAGCTAGTTCTTAATATATTTTATCCTTAATGTTTTGAAATCCCCAAGAAAGGTATATGTTTAAAGTAGGAGGACCTCTATATTATTGGTGAAATATGGGTAATTCACATTATATTGGGTCGCATTTTCTATTTATATATAACAAATACTACATCGATTGACATGAATTTTCCAAAAACAATTGGGGGTCCTCTATAATGGTAAATACTACCTCGATCATTATATTCTTTTACTGATTTTGTGTGAGTCACCCAATATAGTAAATGTGTGGTAGAAAGTATTTTATGAATGTTTGGGAGTTTAGGTGTTACATGGATAGGACATATCAGGCATTATAGTCACCATAATGATATAAATTTTCAATTGGATATAAACCTGTTAATTAATTACGAATTTAGTTTCCTCAATTTCTAAATCATATTTTGTTTTTTCCATTCAAACCTCAATTTGTGAATTGGAACATAGGGAACAAGGGTTGTGTTTGTTGGTGACTGATACTATCATAGAATGTACCTTGTGTCATTGTAAAGAGATGTTTTTTTTTACTTTTTCATATATTTTTCAATATTTGATACTTATTCCCTATAAAATTTATTTCCTATGATATATAAATTTCATGTATTGTTTTATTCCATTAATGTCTCGTGTATTCCCTATAAAATTTATTTGATACTTATTCCCTATAAAATTTATTTGAGACTTATTCCCTATAAAATTTATTTCCTATGATATTTAAATTTCTTGTATTTTTTTTGAATTAAATAAATAATTCACATTGAGGATGTTTTTATTTTTAGAGTTTTAGAGAATTAGGCCATAACAATTACATACCCACTTGAATATTACATGTCGACATTGCTACCAAGTATCAGTTATTTTTTTTTTAAAATAATAACTCTTAAAAAGAAACATTTCTACATTCATGTTTTAGATAGCATGACTTTTTCTTGATCTCATCCTTAACCATATTCATCTTTATGTCCTGTGAAAAACATTTCAAAAATTTGGGTGAGAATAAAAATTTCTGTAAGGGTTATAGAATAATTAAAAGAAACATTAGTCCATCAATAAATACAAATCAATGAAACCATAATTTTCAATCATAACATACCTCTGGAAATCATAAGATTTATGAATAACATGCTGAAATCATAAACCATAAAGGTAACTTATGGCATTCATAACATAATTAAATTTTAGCTATAAAATCTATATAGGTAATCACATTTGAAATACAATCACAGTATATTCCCTAAATATCATATGAGAAATGTTAACGTTTACCTCGGTCACGTTACCAAATGCATTGGAGAGCTATCTTGGGATAACCCGTCCTAGGTTTATCACAGAACCACCCGTATACGTAAACAATGCCCAATAACCCAAATCATAACACATAAAACAACTATATAGGGAAGATATATTTTCCACATTCCAATAACATTATATCAAATTTGGATATTGAAATAAACAATGATTTATCAAACCATTTTCAAAACCATTTAAAACATTTAATAATGATATTTTTGAATCAAAGTGTCCGATAACAATTTGAAGATTTTAAATAAATTATCATCTGAAAACATTAATTTACATATAAATAAATCCCAAAAACTAATTTATTAAAACATGGACATTAATGACAATTATTTAGAAGAATAAATGTTAAAAAATTTAATACGATATTTTAGTTAAAGATTTTTTAGTAAAATGAGAGATGCTTGAATACAAATAATTGAGGAATAAACATTAATCAGAAAATTATAATATCACAAGAATAAAGGGATTCAGGATATAATATTCAAAAGGATAGTATATACACCATATAAGAGTGAATTGTAGCATAACAATAATGAAGTCTCAATTGAATGTAAATTGAGACAAAATCCCTTATAAAATTGAATCCTTGGATTAAGGATAAATCAATTAAATAATAATGTGTGAAAAAAAACTCATTATGATTGGATATTCAGTTTAAATCATTCATAGAACTTTCACACATATTATTTTTAAGACAAAACCAAGTACTTGGATGTTTAACTCAATGAATAGAAATTGAGTTCAAAGTACTCTTATCAGGTGCATATTGATGACTTGATAATTTATCAATGGAGTGATTATGTGTATCAAATGTATATAAAAAAAATTGGGATTAGAAATTATAACATAAATAAATAAATAGTTATTCCATACAAAATCCTAGCATCAAGTAATTATGAATTAGATGATTAACCGAAGGAATGGAAATTGGGTTAAAAGGTTCCCTTACCGTTTTGGTAACTTACAAAACCTAAAACCCATGATAGAAGGATCATAAAATGATGATGTAAATACCCATTAATTGAGGTATATTAAAAAATTAATACAATAATAGGCAGTACATACACCACACAAAAGGAAATAGTGGCAAATATATCAAGAATCTCACGGGAATAAAAATTGAGTTGAAAATCCCTTACCACGTTGTAATCAATAGAGTCGTATGAACAAAAGTTAATAACCACCAAATTAATCACATAATACCATGAATATGAATAAAATCATGATAATATTTATAAAATTTAATTACAAAACACACCACATGCAATAAATAAGTGGTGAACAATAAAAATCTCGCGGAATTGAAAGTGAGATAACAAATCCCATACATCATGTACAACTTGACTCATTTGTTCATTGTTCTTTCTGAATAATAAAATAAATTTAATTTTACATTATTAATAACATTTTTAAATTTTATTATTTTTTATATATCACTTATTACCATTTTATATAAATTATGTAATCATTTATGTTAATAACGTTCGTTTTGTCAATATTTGTTTCTTGAGTCAAAAATGGGCTTCTTATAATTACAAGTTGTTCTGATAGTCAAAATATCATTATATCTAGATTTATATTCCTGATTTATATTATATATATATATATATATTTGGTATATAGATTTATTTATAATTGTACATAAAATTTGGAGGTACGAAATGAAATGGACAGGTCATGGAGACGTTATGCCGTACGTACGCATCAATGTTAATTTCATTTCTATTTATAATTTTAATGGAATTAAAACATATTTAAAACTTGGTATATTATAATTAAGTATAATATAATATATAATATCTTTAATTCCATCCTTTATATGTCCCATATATGGAATTAACGAGTCATATCACATTGACGGGTGGTAGTCCGCACTTCCTGAAATGAAATTATCACGTTTACACATAATGCAAACCATAGAGGTATCATATAAAATAAAAACAAATAAGCTTAAAAAAACATAAACATAATATATAATATATATAAATACAGTTCCATCCTAATGGCCACCATTAGAGGCAGTAATAGATAATTTTACTATAATTGTTTCGTGTGATGTTAGTTTTCTATCCACAGAAAGAGTATGTTCTATACCCATTAAATGAAGGTGAGGGTAAGTGTAGTTCGAAAAATTATCATAAAAATATAATAGTATATTTATGATAATGTTATTTTATAAAATAAAGAAATTAAAAGAGTTTATGGGTTGGATACGTAAAATAAAATTACAGAATTTAAGAGAAATTGTTACCTTTAATTCAGGTAACTCCCTTTTGTTTGAATCCAAAAGACCTCTCAATGTGCCTTGTGCCTAAAGTAAGGCTTCTAGGAGTAATAGGGGGATCGTGAGATATTATTTGGTAAGGGGTAGGATGATCCAAGAGGCTTTAGAGGTGTGTGTAAAGGGTTATAAGCGAGGGAATTTTATAAGGAAAAGGAGGGGCTCTTTAGGAAAGTGTTAAAATATTATTTTATTTTATAATGATATTCAGTTTCTACAATTACAAAACTAATTAAATTCAAAGATAAGTTGACTAATGGTCGAAATAAAATAATCCAATAACAATTGGATAGGTTTTGGATGTTATTTTAATATTTATAATATTAATTTTTTAAATCATTTATTAATGAGGTAAATACTGCCTCATTTTTGTGTCATCATTAATTTTATTTATTTGATGTCTAAAAATTATATATAAAATTCCTTGATGTAGGAATACTTTCTTATCTTTCCAATTAATATTTATAGTCTAAAATATAACTTATATAACAACATGTAAAAATTAATTTACTAAAAGTTATTTGTTTGTGTCATTTTGGTCTTCACATTAAATTAATTAATCTAATGTGTCATTATCACTCCCATCTGGCTCCATGGGATCCCAAAATCGCCCCAAATATTCCCATGGTCATAAATAACTCATCCAATAATGTTATGACATGTTTTATGTTAATTTTGTATTATTATAATATTCTTTTTACCTTGAATTATTTTATTTACCTTTAACCGTGTAAAATAAAAGTGAAAAGCTACTATTCACCAAAAATTATTTTCATCTTATTGAACAACATTTTACTTACTAATAATAACCATGTATGTCATATTTTCTAAATCCAATTCATAGACTTAGTAAAATTGTATTTAATTTCAAAAGTGAGTTTTTTCACTACTACTTAGTGGATTCACTCTTCATCAAAAATTGAAGTTAATCAGAAAACTATCAAAAATTCTGCCTAAGATATATTTGATATTATGAATTCAAAAATGATGTCTATTTTACCATATTAAAAACATATATGTTTCATTAAATAATTTAAAATTTATTTCCATATCAAAAAATGGCGTGTTTTTAAGAAACAATAACTATCAAAAGATTTATACTTGTCTATGTCCATTTTCAATGTGAAATTAATTTAATGAAAAACATTGTAATAAATGGTCAAAAAATATTATTAAACTTTAAAACCAACTAATAATATAATCTAACCATATAAATAAATAATATTAAAAGGTAATTTTGAATTAAAATACAATGTTTTTCACTATTCATAAAAAAAATAAACTTTATTTGAAAAAAACAAAAAATTTACCCAAAGTAAATTTTGATATCCCGATTCTAAAATAGATTTATTTTTGTGAAATGGAACATATAAAAGTGACCAAAAATAGATATAAATAGGGTTCACCATTAAAAGGTGGTAAGTCAACATTTTTATGTAAATTATGTTTAAAATTAGATTCATTCACATTTTAAGCCTCTATCAGTTATTGGATAAATGTAAAAAAATTTAACAAATATATAAAATCATTTTTTAGTTAGTTAAATTCATTCCTGCCATTATAATGGTAGGTATTAACTAACATATAAAATAATATTATTATATTATTAGTGTGCAACGTAATATTTCAAAGATACCCATTTTTGTGTATCGGGTACTCCATAGAACATCGTGTCCCCTTTAAAGTAGAATTTAGTTCACAAATATTAATAAATTTTTAAAAATAATTCATGTTCTTTATATACTTGGGATGTATCATCTTTTCCCCATTTTGGGAATTGCGTTCTCACAATTTTAAAACTGCGCTTCGGTACATCATTGAAAGTCCAACATAAGAAAAAGTGTAAATAAAACTCTTACTTTAAAATAAATAAAGAGAAGTAAAATGGTCACCCAAGATAACACATACTAGGTATCCATGTAAGATAACATGGATATGTAAGAGAAAAAAATCCATCATGTTTTGACGGAGAGTGATAGAAAACATGATTAAGTGAGTGTTAACCACTAGAAAATCACAAACATATGATGTGTTAAACAGTCTTTGATTTCCATTTAAAAATATAAACGAGCAATGTTTTTGTTTTACGTTCCATTCCATAATTTTTAGGAATTAATTTACTACATATAATAAGAACATAAGGAAATATACTTACCTACAAGTAGAGTTTCATCCTTTTATATGTTTCTACCAAAAACAAATATTTTCTCCTGACAGTGTGCATTCAAAAAGACATAGTCACATCAAAAGAAAAAGAATCATCTTATTGAGGATCATATAATACAAAAAACAAAAACTATATATTTCCCTTGTCCTTAGACATCAACTAAAACAAAAATGGTTAGTGTGAGATCAGATAATACCCAAAAAGGAGAGTCTTTTACAAAAAGGAAAACTACTCTTAATCTCCAAAAATTGTCAAACAAAACCCAATGTTCAACAAAGACCATTAAATAAACAATTGTCCATAAAATTCATCAAATGTAATCAAAACTAAGATTGAAACCCAAATCGCATAAGGATTTAAGGACATAGTCTTCCAAGATAAATCTTAACATTTATCTCAAAATAACATTAGTTACTCATAAAGTCTCATATTTGAAAAGTAATTAACCTAATAACATATTATCCAAGATAGGTTAATCATTTTTATAAATAAACCAAATCGTCATATATACAAAATAAAAACATAGATTCTTCCAAACAAAAATTTCAACCATTATTCCACAATTGAAATCCCAATGTATTCTTTCTTCCTTAGGAATATAGTGTTTCCTCAAAAGAGAGAACGTCTTTCAAAATAACATTTATCACATAATCACCAAATCATTTTTCTATACTATGTATATCAATTTGATAAATCATAAGATCTCATAATAAACTTATTCTTGTTCTATAAAATAATTTTACTAAAATAATAAGTCATACTAACCATGGAGTTAATGTAGGCTAGTGGTAGGTGATGTGCACTTATCACCCTTTGGTTGTGGGTTTGATTCATACGACCTTTCCAGATGCGACGGGTTGTCACCTATCCTATGGGTTGTCCTTTTTATAAAACTAAAAAATAACCCTAACATGTTTTAACCTCAATGGTTTCTTTATATCTCTCATTTACATCCCAATTATATATGAGCTCAACATTTTAATTCATAAAGTATTATATATATTGTCATTTTTTAAAATTCACCACCATATGATAAAATAAAATGATCCCCAAAAATTAAGAACATCAAACCTTGATCATGGAATCCATTTGTTTTCATCATTATCTTGTTCACTTAAGTTGAAGGTCCATGAATTGAAAAAAATGATTTATAGATCCTTTAAAACCATTTTCTTCCTCCAATCAAATACAAATTGTACAACATGGTTCATATGGGTTTTCACAGAAAAACAGTTTTGTAAAATAATCATGTATGGCATATAATTTCAAAAATTCTAATAAAACGTGATTTCTATAAAATAGTCGGACATAATTTGAGATGATACATTCAATTAATGGTACTTTTAAAATACCATAGGTAGGTGATGAGATACTATATTGTAAAATATAATATAAATATGTTGTCCAAGGCTCTCCTTCTTCATCACCTTCTTTAAAATCATAACATACTTCAAAATCATGTGATAAGGTAAAATATTTAAAATTTACTTGATAAAATTTACCATTCCTGAAATTATGAGAATGTGGTGAAAATAGAATTTTTCTAATTACAACCCATGATCCACAAAGATAACGAGGTATAGTGGAGGTGTTTCATATCTCAAACAACTGTTTTCAAGTGATTTGTAGTTTAGAAAATGTTTCACAATCATCCGAACATGACATTGTAATAATTATTGCAAGAAAGTCATCAGGAAAAGATGGGAATGTCATTTGAGATCCACCTCCTTTCATTTGTATCTGACATTCCATGATCAAAAAAGTTATAAAAAAGAATTTAACCAAAATAATAGACATAGGGACTAACCATGTGTCTACCAAAGACTCAAAATCCCTAAAGATGTCTAAACTGACATGTGATACCAACTATGAGGATCCGGCCTTAAACATTACATAATCCTGAATTAAATTAATAATTCACATTGAGTTATTTGAAGGTTTATACTTTTAGTGAATTAGGCCATATCTATTACATAACAACTTGAATATTATATGTAGACACTACTACCCAGTATCCGTTTTTGTCATAAAATAAAAACTATGGAAAAGAAACATGTCTAGTTCCATGTTTTAGATAGCATGCCTTTTCCTTGATCTTATCCTTAATACTATTCATCTTTATGTCCTAAAAAAACATTAAAAAACATGGGATGAGCATAAAATCTAAGTAAGGGTTATAAAATAATTATAAGAAACTTTAGTCCATCAATAAATACAAATCAATGAAACCATAATTTTTAATCATAACATACATCATCAAATCATAATATATATTAATAACATGTAGAATTCATAAACCATAAAGGTAACTTATGATATTAATAAAAAACATACATTTTAAATATCACAGCTACATAGGGAGTCACATTTTAAATACTTATCGCAGTATATTCCCTAAATATATTAGAATAAACATTAATGTTTACCTCTATCACGTTACCAAATTAATTGGAGAGCTATCTCGGGCTCACCCACCCTAGGTTTCTCACGGAACCACCCTTATACATAAACAATGTTGAATAAGCATAATAATAGCACCAAAAAATCATATAAAAAGATGAAATTTCCAAATTACAATCAAATTATATAAAATCATGATATTGAAATAAATAATGTTTTATCAACCCATTTTCAAAACCATTTAAAAGATTTAATAAATATATTTTTGAAAAAAAGTTTCTCATACAACTTCAATGAGTTTACATAAATTATAATTTGAAAAAATTAATTTCCATATAAATAAATCCTTAAAACCATTTTATTAAAAAATGGACATTAATAATAAATATTTAGAAGAGTAAATCATTAAAACATTTAAAACAATATTTTAGTTAAAGTGGTTTTAATAAAATGAGATATTTTTTAATAAAAATAATTGAGGAATATCATTTAATCATTACATTATAATATCACGAGAATATAGGGATTCATGATATAATATTCCAAATGATAGTATATACACCATATAAGAGTGAATTGGTGCATAACAACAATGAAGTCTCACTAGAATGTAAATTGAGGTGAAATCCCTTATAAACCCGCATCCTAGAATTATGTATAAATCAATTACATAAAAACATGTGACAAAACATAAATATACTTAATATGATTTGATATTAAGTGTAAATAAATCACAAAAAATTCACAGATATTCTTTTTTAGACAAAACCATTGACTTGGATGTTTAACTCAATGAATAAAAATTTAGTTAAAATTTCTATAATCAAGTTCATATAGATGACTTGAGAATTTATAAATGGTGTGATTATGTGTATAAAACGTATATCCAAACAAGTGTTAGTGGAAATTACAACATAAATAAATAAATAGTGATTCTATAAATAATAAAAGCATGACATAATCATGAATTAGATGATTAACCCAAGGAATGGAAATTGGGTTAAAAAGTTCCCTTACCAATTTGGTAACTTACAAAACATGCAACCCATGAAAGAAGGATACTAAAATGAATATTTCAATACCCATAAATTTTTGTATATTACACAATGAATAAAATCATTGGCAGTACATACACCACAAAAACGAAATAGTGGAAAACACAACATGAATCTCATGGGAATAAAAATTGACATGAAAATCCTTTACCACTATGTAATCAATCAAGTCGTATGATCAAATGTTAATAACCACCAAATGAATCACGGAATACGATGAATATAAAGAAAATTTTGATAATATATTTCAAATGTCTGTACAAAATACACCACATTCAATCAATAAGTGGAAAACAATGAAAATATCACGGAATTCAATGTGAGATAAGAAATCCCTTACCTTGTGTCCAACTTGACTCATTTGTTCCTTGTTCATCCTGAATAATAGATTAAAGATAATTTATACATTATTAAGTACCTTTTTAAAGTTTATTATTCCTTTTATATCACTTATTACCATGTTATTAACATTATGTAATCATTTATGTTAATAATGTTCGTTTTGTGGATATTTGATACTTGAGTCAAAAATGGACTTCTTATAATTACAATTTGTTCACATAGTCAAAAGTTCATCTTATAAAGAATTATATTAATGATTTATATATCATATATATAATATATATACATTATATATATGTATTTATAATAGTACATAACATTTGGAGATAAGAAATGAAATTCATAGTTCATAGAGACGGTAAGCCGTGTGTACGCATGAACGCTACTTTAACTTCTATTTCTTATTTTAATGAAATTAAAACATAATTATACATAGGTATATAAAAATTAAATTATATTATCATAAATAATGTTATTAAACCATTTTTTTTATACATCACACATAAGGTATTAATGAGTCATATTACTTTGAGGGGGCGGTATTCTACACTTCCTCAAATTAAATTACCGCGTTTACTCATAATGGAAAACATTAAGGTATGATATAAATGAAAAATAAAAAAGCGTAAAGATAACATAAACATAATATATATCATATATAAATATATTTCCATATTAACGGCCACCATGATAGGTAGTAAAAGATAATTGAACAATCATCGTTTTGTGAGGCGTTAGTTTTCCATCCACAAGAAACAGTATGTTCTTTACCCATGATATGGATGTGTGTGCAAGTTCAGTTTTAATACTTCTCATAAAAACATCCTAGTATATTTAGGATAATTTTTTTTATTATAAAATAATTTAATGATAATAGTTTAGGGGTTCATGATGTGAAATAAAAGGAAAGAATTTAAGAGAAACTGTTACCTTTAATTTGGGTAACTCCCTTTGGATTGAACCAAAAGGGCCACTTAAAGTTCTTTGTTCTAGAGGTATGTATTCTAAGATGAAGAGGTTGATCATGATAGATTATTTAGGCATGGGTTGGATGATTAAAGGTGATTTAGATGTGTGAGTAAAGGGTTATATGTGAAGGTGTTTTATAAGGGGGGAGGGTCTCTTTAGGAAAGTGTGAAAATATTATTTTCTTTTAACATGATATTCGATTTCTAAAGGTAAAAAACTAATTAATGTCTAATATAAGATGACCAATGGTCGAAGTGAAATCATACCATACAAATTGGACAGTTTTTGGGGTTATCTTAATATTTATAATATTATTTATTTAAATCATTTATCAAAATAGTAAATACTACATCATTTTTGTGTCATAAATAATTTTATTAATATGATGTTTAAAAATTATAAAATATATCATGATGTAAGAAATATTGTTATCTTTCCAATGGATATTTATTTTCTAAAATATAACTTATATATCCCTATGTAAAAATTAATATACTAAAATATATTTGTTTGTGTCATTTTGGACTTTATTTAAAATTAATTAATCTAAAGTGTCATTATCACTCCCAAGTGGCTTCATGGGGTCCCAAAATCAACAAAAAGATTAACATGGTCGTAAGAAACTCGAAAAATAAGTTTAGGACAAGTGTTAAGGTAATTGTTTATTATTATAATATTCTTTTTACATTGAATTATCCTATTTACCTTTAACCGTGTTAAATAAAAGTAAAAAGTTACTAGTCATCAAAAATTATTTTCATCTTATTGAACAAAAAATTTACTTACTAATAACAACCACATATGTTGGATTTTCAAAATTCAATTCACAGATGTAGTATAATTTTATTTAAATGAAAAAAATAGTTTTTTACAACTACTTGGTTGTTTCACTATTTATCAAAAATTTATGCTTTTCAGAAAACTACCTAAAATTCATCCTAAGCTATATTTGATATTTAAAATTGTAAAATGAGGTCTATTTTATGAAATTCAAAACATATAAGTTTCATTAATTAATTTAAAATTAATTCTTGTTATCAAAATAAATGGCATATTTATTAGAAACAATAACTATCAAAAGATTGATAATTGTTTATATCCAATTTCAACGAGAAATTAATTCTATTGACTAACTTTGGATTAAATGGTAAAAAATAATAATTATACTTTAAAACTAATTGAATAGATAATCTATCAATATCAATAAATTAGATTAAAAGGCGCTTTTTAATTCAAATACAATATTTTTTACTATTCATAAAAAATGATTTTTTTTAGAAAAATACCAAAAAATTACCCAACGTAGAAGTTGATGTCCTGATTCTAAAGAATAATTATATTTTGTCAAATGGAACATATAAAAGTGTCAAAAAATAGATTTTATGAGGGTTCAGTATTAAAAGGTGGTAAATCAACCTCTTAAATTAAATTATGTTTAAAATTATATCCATTCACATTTTAGGCCTATAACATTTATTGGATAATGTAAAAACACTTAGAAAACATATATAATCATTTTTAAGTTTGTTCTGTTCATTCCCACCATTTCAACGGCTAGGTGTCAACTACTATTTTAAAATAATAATATTATATTATTTGTGTGCAATGCAAGATTTCAAAGGAACCTATTGGTGCGTACCTGGTACGCCATCGAACATAGCACCCCCTTTAATATAGAATTTAGTTCACAAATATTAATAAATTTTGAAAAAATTTCATTCTATTTATTTACTTGGGATGTTACAAGAATTGGGGTTGGGGTTACAGTAGGTACATTGGGAATGTTTTGGCTATATATGAGGCATCTCAAGGTGTGTTAAAGGTATCTAGGTATAATAATGTATTGTTAAGTATAGTGAGGGGTTTCTAGGATAGGAATGGTTTGTGTTTTAAGGAAAGTGTTTATAAACAATTAATGAATAAATTTTAGTGTATTAGTAAAGACCATTTGGTGATCACCACTTCCAGTTATATATTATCCCAAAATACATGTATTATAACTCATTATATATTTATTGTTTTCAGAAATCAATTTTTGTGTTAACAGAAATGATATATATTGTTTTTATGAATTTTTTATATTACAAATTATATAAAAAATATCAATAATTGTTTTTATATTCTGCATCCATTTAAAATTGGGATACTGATTAAAATATCAAATATTTCAACTATAATGACAATATTAAATTATTTTTTTATTAAATATTTATTTGATATTATAAAATATAATAATGGTCATCATATACAAGCACTAGTTATTTTAAAAGTGTTTGAATTTTACTTTAATAAAAACACTCAGATGTTGAAATGAAGAGTGGAGGAGATACAATTATGATAATAGGTGGAGATGTAAGGTGATAATGTTAGTGGGATTGATAGTGAATATGGTAATATTTGGGATAGGGGTGTGGAAATTTAAATGTAAAAGGGGGATTTCTTATGGAAGTCACCAATAGCCACATTTGGTGAATATTAGTAGTGGTTTCTTGTATTACCCCGCACCATCTTCACATAATTTATCAAGTATGTGCATATAAAAAGAAAACCATTTGTGTTATCTCATGGTCAATGTAAATTAAATGGACAGTCTATTTTAAACGAATAGTTAAAAACATATTTTCAACACTAGTGATATTATATGGGATGTTAATTTTAATCTACCAATTGATTCTCAAAACTAGATTTATGTCGTATGAATGATAAATTTTATTATTTTATCTTAGCCAAAAAATATACTTTATAATTTATTTTTTTAATTTGTTGATAAAACCAAATCAAATAAAATCATATTAATTTATAACAATGTTCTAAAAATATTTATGTTATTATTAAATTAAAAATAATTGAAAAACCTTGAACAAAAAAATAATTAGTTGAAAAAATATTATAAGGTGAAGAAATATATTAAGAAAAAGAAAACAACAACTATAAAAAAGAGAATAAAACGGTGGATGAAAGTATTAGATAAAGATAAAAATATATAACCTCCAATAATAAGAATAATTATGGATTATATATCATCTTAAATGTCTTAATAATTTTATATAAAATATTTTTATTACCTGATAATGTATATAAAAAATATTAAATAGTGAAAAGCAGATTAAGATATAATTTTGTGGATCTAGATATTTTTTTACATATATGTTATTCATAGAATTAAACATCATTATTGGCATTAATTCAATGTAAATGTTTTTTCATAATCCACTTAAGTGTATTTATATGTTTGGGATTTAGTTAATTTGAGTGAGAAGCGAAATATTTTTAGGTATTTTTTTACACATTTATCTATGATTTTAAAAAATTACTTCTAAAATTGAATAAAAAAGAACCCATTTTCAGGGATTCTGTAAAGTGCATATAAAGGGTCACTATTTTTTAAGCATTTTTATTCTGAATTTCTTTTATTGTTGGCAGGAAATATTTCTTTAATAGCATCATATATGGTGTTTTCAGGAGATGATTTAGTATAATCTAAATTTTTAAATGTGTTTTAATGGAAACAAGTGAAAAACTAATTCGATTGAGTTTTCCATTTTCTAATTTTTCTTCACACCTTACTGGTGAGTTGATTTATAATATGGGATTCCTTCTTATTATATTATAATATCCATAAATTTTAGTTCTTCTCTAGGTTTTTGTACACAATTTGAGGTTCTTATAGTTTTGAAGACGAACCTTGATCTTCACCATCTATCTAGCAATTAAATTATTTAGTTTGTGGAGATCCATATTCCTAGTGTTTTCAAATATAATGTTGTTGATGATAAATAATATTTTCTTCTTATAATGATTTGTATATCATGGAATAAAACTTATAAATTTTATTAGCTACCAAATAAATATGGATCTTATTTCCTTGGGTCGAATCATTTAATCATTTATATTATTATTTGTTAAAAATTAAAAATATTTTCCTGGTATAATAATAAAAATTATTTTCAATTCATATTTTTATATATTACTAAAATCAATCACTAATAATGGAAACTTATTTACAATATAAAAAGTTCTATTAATCTGTTTTGGGTATATGTTATCTAGATTTACTATATTTTAGATTTGATTATTATTGGATGTTTAAATAAGTGTTTCATTAAACAATTCTACAACACCATTCAATTTTTATGCATGTTTTATAGTGTAATGTGTCACTATTCACTAATATATATAGATTATATCGAACAACATAATATATAACTCTATAAATTAGAAACAAAAAACATATTTAACTATATAGAAATTATTTTTAAACATCATATTATTGTTACATAAAATAAATAACCACTCTATTAATTGGATCTTGGTTTTATTATTGATGTTTTATTTATTAACAACATGTATTTTATAGTTCATTACATATATAGTTATATATTGGAGTTTTATAAATTATATGTGGGAGGAAAAGTACTCTAACCTAATAGAAGGTCAATAAATTTTAATGAATAAGTTTTCAGGAGATTTTTTATCAATGGAAAAAAAATACTTTGTTAGTATTTGTGAGAAAATTAAATGATATTATTGAAGAAATAAATTTATGGAATAAAAATCAACCTATGTTAATTAACATGAAAATAATGAAAATATGAAGTAATAATAAATTATATAATATTGAAAATTAAACTATATATTTGGGAGAGAACAAATGTTATCAATTCCTAATTATATGTTATAAAGACAAAATAAAAAAACTAACACAAAAACAACACCATAATAACCCTCTTTTCTATCTCTCTAGAAAAATCAACATGTGATAAAATGTCACACTATATTGAATAAAAAATCCCAATATAGATAATAGTTGTGACATGTCACGCATATGTAGTCCTTTTTTATATTTATATTAACCAACTTCCCATGATTATGTCAATAACTAAAACTCTAACACATCCACACAAACCTTGCATCGATGGACTCCTTTTTGACTATCAGATACCGATGGCCCAAATCCTATAATATATATGTGAATTCATTTTTATGATCATATTTAGAGTGTCCTTATCACATAATGTTAGAAGTAATATTTTTATATAGACACAATTTATCATTTTCAAAACTCTTACAAAAATATTGTGTCAATTAAAATAATATTATCTCTATTCATACACATGCATGCATTTGTCCTTTTTTAAACAATTATCATTAATTAAAAAAATGGAATGGGTTAATAATTAAATGTTATCAATATTAATCCTATTAAAAAGGTAATATCATCCAAAAATATTATTCTTGATTGGAAAGTGTTGATATTACAAAGAGCACCGTCCTTTTTAGAAAATATGCTACCACCCTTTTGAAAATATTGTTTAAAAAGTAATAACTACACAAGAAAATGAAATAATAAATAGGAAGTATACATTACACTAGAATTAAAATTGTTTTATCAAACATTATCTAAACAGATAACATATGACTTTTATATAATTGTGGTAAAAAATGGAGCACTTGTAAGTATTAACTACCCCTAGACCAATTTTATGTGGGTAAAAAATATCAGTATCATAATATAAATAAAAAAAGTACATGGACATCATAAAAATCCTTAAATATAAGATCAAATTCTATATTATTACTTTTTAATGAAAAAATATCTGTGTAAGACACGAAACACCTCTCTTATCTGGATTTGACTTCTATTTTTTTATTAAACCGAACGATGGCCTTCGACCCCTGTTTGAAAACCATATATGACCAAAATCTAATGAAACATTCATCATACATTCATTCACCAAATAAAAAATCCTTTCTATCAATCTAATAATTTCTGACTATTACGTTACATTACGCATGCATAATTAATATTATGGAAAACTACCTCATTATATTATCAATGGAACTCCACATTCCGTTATTGACAATAGTAAAATATGATAAAAACATGTTATGAATTCCAATAACATGTCAAAAATCCTTCACATTTGGTGTATAAATATTATTTTTATTGATTAAAATATCAAAACAATAATGAACTCATAAAAATTATTATTTAACATCTTCAATATACCAATGTCACATATTTTTATAAAGAAAATAAAATTCCATTTGGTTTAATATTTTATGAAGCTACTGAATCAATCACCCACTCATTTTAAGAATCCATTATGTTATAAATAACATTAAATAATAGTAAGAAACCATCAAATCATAAATTAATAATGCCAATATCCTATAAATATGTTCATTTTACATTAGTATATTTTATAATAATATTTTTCAATAATTACAAAACTTATTCACATAAATAATCTTGAAATAATATAAGGACCTACTATTTTCTATTTCTTATAATCACTTTATAGAGTTATTACACCCATATAAGTCTGTTCTATTATATAAATATTATTATACAAATATCTAACATCAAAATTAAAAATGCCTATCTAGTCCTCTATTATTGTATCAAAATTCTAATATTGGATATATCCATAATAATAGTGAAATCTAGGGCTATATGTCACATTGTTATCATGAATGATTCCTAAGATTCTAAAAAAATGACTAATATGACAAAAACCATGTACCTAATATTCAAACATGATACCCATTCTATCTAAATAGTTCATAAATCCTTAAAATTTATCCATGTGATTTGTAAGTGGAGTCTATTCTTCATATCTCTAATATTTAAACTTCTTGATCATGAACATCTTCTTATTCCCTCTATTATGAGTATAATTCTTTTAATATTTATCCAATGTTTCCACACATGTTTTTCCCGTTCAAAATATTTCTAAAAATTATGATTAATTCACTACCTAAAATACTTATATATCTATCGATATTTTGGATTCAATTCCTAATCTCTTTAATAGATAGATTCTCAAAAAAATACCTATTTATGAATTTTTATAACATATTATAAGTCCCCCAACCTCTCCTTGAACATATTATAATTTAAACCATTCATGGAGATCATTATACCTTCATTGACATCCACGAAAGTATTAACAAGGATATATGTAACCAATGAGAGTGGGAGGGGTTAAATCAGTTTATATTTTCTTCCATATGAAAAAACCATCACAACTTCATAAATAGACAAGTATTTTTATGAAGAAAAAAACACAATCCATAGGAAAACAAGATTTTAAAAGGATCACTACTCAACAATAGTACCTATCCCTTTGCATGCTATTGAAATAATATAATAACACACAATCTACTTTAAAAAAATTCATTATACAAGGTTATAAAAAGAAGGGAATAACCTCAAACAATAATTATTCCAACATATAAGAAAAATTCATGTGATTTGAACATAGATATAAGATGTAATAATGTTATTCATAAAAACTATTTAAAAACTGAACCATTATGAATTATTGTATTTTCACTCATATTCTTTTAATTATTTACATGAACTATTTTTCGGAGTAAATACCCTTAAATTTCATTTCATGTACAAGTAAAAAAAATTCCTACTTGGGATTCTATATAAAACAGATGCATGATCACCAATTCAACTGATTATATATCTATTCTCCCATAAATAAAAAAAACTCTAATTCCTTGTAATAGTATATACAAATTTCATATAATATATCCTTCCATGTACTTTGAAATAATAGCAATATAGTAACAGTTGATATTAAATATCTTCCAGATTTTATTCTATTTGATTTATCTATCCACTAATCCTATTTCATTTAGTAATAACTTCTCTAACAAATAAATTCCTTCGTGGGAAGCCTTCTACACTCAAATTTTGGCCTTACAATTTCCATCTCATTTATTTTTCTAGTACTATTATTGCAGCACTTCAATAATTACACATTAATAGTAAACATAATTATGTTGTACCTGATCCCTATTTATAGATGTGTGAGTATGAGAAAATTATGTAAGCCACATTAACATTTCTAATCTATAAAATCATACAATTTTAAACTCTTACTAAAAAAATTCAAAAGAACCTTTATAAAAACTATACAATATTATAAAATCTTCTCAAAAACTCATCACCAATTACATTTCTCAATCATCCTAATCCAAAATTTTTTGAAATTCATAATATTTTCATAAATATTAAAAATAACAACAATCATTTTTTTTATTTAATGTACATTGAACAATAAACAGTGTATCATCACATTTAATATTTTTAATAGTGTTTTATAAAGACCTTTGAACTGATAACCTTTTTATCAGTCACTTGTATAGTAAAACAATGTCTCAAAACATACTTATGAAGAGATTCTATTTAACATTTAGGAAAAAATAATTGAACTTTTCCTAATTACTCCTCCATAAAGATTCACTATCCAATTACATTCATCAGAACACTTCATATATATGAATTATATGTAATTATTTGTATGATGAACCCCAATATAAAACATCCATCATATGTTTTCACCCCAATGATTTTTCATGAAAAGAAGGAGACTTATATGTAATCATTGGTTCATCATATATAATATATAATATTTGAATTTATCTTATAATATTTAATGTGTTCATTCAATGGAATTTTCCTTATCATACGTCATCTGATGACATTCCACATCCATTTCACTTTAAAATTTTGCAAGAAACATATTATCAATAGTATTATAGAAACATCCATTTAATGATTCTTCCAATTTAATAGACAATGAAATTTAAAATGAGAAAATTTATAACATTATGATATAAAATTTTATATATCACAAATCTCCATTCAAAGGATTCCATCTGTTAAACTTCCTCAGATATTTATAGTCTAAAATTCGTACATACAAATAAGTTATTCATTATTTCTACTTATATTGGGATAGTTATATCCTTCATTTCTCATAATTTTGAAACAATTAGTATGAAATAGCATCACCTGATTTAGAGCACATGGAAAACTCTATTCGATGAACTTTATAAGTAATATTATGTAAATATTTAGCAGAAAAACTATATAAAAACGTCTTATTATGGAATAATTTATTGGATGGAATTCATATAATAAAATCAGAATTTAATTTTTGATCAATTCAAATTTTTTTGGAATTATTAAAAAAGTTATTTTGATTTTATTTTTAAAAATGAGAAAAAAATCATTAAAACATAGATAAAAACAACAAATTCCTTCAAAACACCTTCAAACATCATAGTGAAAACATTATCCACATTTTGATTTTATTATCCACAAGAAACAGTATGTTCTTTACCCATGATATGGATGTGTGTGCAAGTTCAGTTTTAATACTTCTCATAAAAACATCCTAGTATATTTAGGATACTTTTTTTTATTATAAAATAATGTAATGATAATAGTTTAGGGGTTCAAGATGTGAAATAAAAGGAAAGAATTTAAGAGAAACTGTTACCTTTAATTTGGGTAACTCCCTTTGGATTGAACCAAAAGGGCCACTTAAAGTTCTTTGTTCTAGAGGTATGTATTCTAAGATGAAGAGGTTGATCATGATAGATTATTTAGGCATGGGTTGGATGATTAAAGGGGATTTATATGTGTGAGTAAAGGGTTATATGTGAAGGCGTTTTATAAGGGGGGAGGGTCTCTTTAGGAAAGTGTGAAAATATTATTTTCTTTTAACATGATATTCGATTTCTAAAGGTAAAAAACTAATTAATGTCTAATATAAGATGACCAATGGTCGAAGTGAAATCATACCATACAAATTGGACAGTTTTTGGGGTTATTTTAATATTTATAATATTATTTATTTAAATCATTTATCAAAATAGTAAATACTACATCATTTTTGTGTCATAAATAATTTTATTAATATGATGTCTAAAATTTATAAAATATATCATGATGTAAGAAATATTGTTATCTTTCCAATGGATATTTATTTTCTAAAATATAACTTATATATCCCTATGTAAAAATTAATATACTAAAATATATTTGTTTGTGTCATTTTGGACTTTATTTTAAATTAATTAATCTAAAGTGTCATTATCACTCCCAAGTGGCTTCATGGGGTCCCAAAATCAACAAAAAGATTAACATGGTCGTAAGAAACTCAAAAAATAAGTTTAGGACAAGTGTTAAGGTAATTGTTTATTATTATAATATTCTTTTTACATTGAATTATCCTATTTACCTTTAACCGTGTTAAATAAAAGTAAAAAGTTACTAGTCATCAAAAATTATTTTCATCTTATTGAACAAAAAATTTACTTACTAATAACAACCACATATGTTGGATTTTCAAAATTCAATTCACAGATGTAGTATAATTTTATTTAAATGAAAAAAATAGTTTTTTACAACTACTTGGTTGTTTCACTATTTATCAAAAATTTATGTTTTTCAGAAAACTACCTAAAATTCATCCTAAGCTATATTTGATATTTAAAATTGTAAAATGAGGTCTATTTTATGAAATTCAAAACATATAAGTTTCATTAATTAATTTAAAATTAATTCTTGTTATCAAAATAAATGGCATATTTTTTAGAAACAATAACTATCAAAAGATTGATAATTGTTTATATACAATTTCAACGAGAAATTAATTCTATTGACTAAATTTGGATTAAATGGTAAAAAATAATAATTATACTTTAAAACTAATTGAATAGATAATCTATCCATATCAATAAATTAGATTAAAAGGCGCTTTTTAATTAAAATACAATATTTTTTACTATTCATAAAAAATGATTTTTTTAGAAAAATACCAAAAAATTACCCAACGTAGAAGTTGATGTCCTGATTCTAAAGAATAATTATATTTTGTCAAATGGAACATATAAAAGTGTCCAAAAATAGATTTTATGAGGGTTCAGTATTAAAAGGTGGTAAATCAACCTCTTAAATTAAATTATGTTTAAAATTATATCCATTCACATTTTAGGCCTATAACATTTATTGGATAATGTAAAAACACTTAGAAAACATATATAATCATTTTTAAGTTTGTTCTGTTCATTCCCACCATTTCAACGGCTAGGTGTCAACTACTATTTTAAAATAATAATATTATATTATTTGTGTGCAATGCAAGATTTCAAAGGAACCTATTGGTGCGTACCTGGTACGCCATCGAACATAGCACCCCCTTTAATATAGAATTTAGTTCACAAATATTAATAAATTTTGAAAAAATTTCATTCTATTTATTTACTTGGGATGTTACAAGAATTGGGGTTGGGGTTACAGTAGGTACATTGGGAATGTTTTGGCTATATATGAGGCATCTCAAGGTGTGTTAAAGGTATCTAGGTATAATAATGTATTGTTAAGTATAGTGAGGGGTTTCTAGGATAGGAATGGTTTGTGTTTTAAGGAAAGGGTTTATAAACAATTAATGAATAAACTTTAGTGTATTAGTAAAGACCATTTGGTGATCACCACTTCCAGTTATATATAATCCCAAAATACATGTATTATAACTCATTATATATTTATTGTTTTCAGAAATCAATTTTTGTGTTAATAGAAATGATATATATTGTTTTTATGAATTTTTTATATTACAAATTATATAAAAATTATCAATAATTTTTTTTATATTCTGCATCCATTTAAAATTGGGATACTGATTAAAATATCAAATATTTCAACTATAATGGCAATATTAAATTATTTTTTTTATTAAATATTTATTTGATATTATAAAATATAATAATGGTCATCATATGCAAGCACTAGTTATTTTAAAAGTGTTTGAATTTTACTTTAATAAAAACACTCAGATGTTGAAATGAAGAGTGGAGGAGATACAATTATGATAATAGGAGGAGATGTAAGGTGATAATGTTAGTGGGATTGATAGTGAATATGGTAATATTTGGGATAGGGGTGTGGAAATTTAAATGTAAAAGGGGGATTTCTTATGGAAGTCACCAATAGCCACATTTGGTGAATATTAGTAGTGGTTTCTTGTATTACCCCGCACCATCTTCACATAATTTATCAAGTATGTGCATATAAAAAGAAAACCATTTGTGTTATCTCATGGTCAATGTAAATTAAATGGACAGTCTATTTTAAACGAATAGTTAAAAACATATTTTCAACACTAGGGATATTATATGGGATGTTAATTTTAATCTACCAATTGATTCTCATAACTAGATTTATGTCGTATGAATGATAAATTTTATTATTTTATCTTAGCCAAAAAATATACTTTATAATTTATTTTTTTAATTTGTTGATAAAACCAAATCAAATAAAATCATATTAATTTATAACAATGTTCTAAAAATATTTATGTTATTATTAAATTAAAAATAATTGAAAAACCTTGAACAAAAAAATAATTAGTTGAAAAAATATTATAAGGTGAAGAAATATATTAAGAAAAAGAAAACAACAACTATAAAAAAGAGAATAAAACGGTGGATGAAAGTATTAGATAAAGATAAAAATATATGACCTCCAATAATAAGAATAATTATGGATTATATATCATCTTAAATGTCTTAATAATTTTATATAAAATATTTTTATTACCTGATAATGTATATAAAAAATATTAAATAGTGAAAAGCAGATTAAGATATAATTTTGTGGATCTAGATATTTTTTTACATATATGTTATTCATAGAATTAAACATCATTATTGGCATTAATTCAATGTAAATGTTTTTTCATAATCCACTTAAGTGTATTTATATGTTTGGGATTTAGTTAATTTGAGTGAGAAGCGAAATATTTTTAGGGATTTTTTTACACATTTATCTATGATTTTAAAAAATTACTTCTAAAATTGAATAAAAAAGAACCCATTTTCAGGGATTCTGTAAAGTGCATATAAAGGGTCACTATTTTTTAACCATTTTTATTCTGAATTTCTTTTATTGTTGGCAGGAAATATTTCTTTAATAGCATCATATATGGTGTTTTCAGGAGATGATTTAGTATAATCTAAATTTTTAAATATGTTTTAATGGAAACAAGTGAAAAACTAATTCGATTGAGTTTTCCATTTTCTAATTTTTCTTCACACCTTACTGGTGAGTTGATTTATAATATGGGATTCCTTCTTATTATATTATAATATGCATAAATTTTAGTTCTTCTCTAGGTTTTTGTACACAATTTGAGGTTCTTATAGTTTTGAAGATGAACCTTGATCTTCACCATCTATCTAGCAATTAAATTATTTAGTTTGTGGAGATCCATATTCCTAGTGTTTTCAAATATAATGTTGTTGATGATAAATAATATTTTCTTCTTATAATGATTGGTATATCATGGAATAAAACTTATAAATTTTATTAGCTACCAAATAAATATGGATCTTATTTCCTTGGGTCGAATCATTTAATCATTTATATTATTATTTGTTAAAAATGAAAAATATTTTCCTGGTATAATAATAAAAATTATTTTCAATTCATATTTTTATATATTACTAAAATCAATCACTAATAATGGAAACTTATTTACAATATAAAAAGTTCTATTAATCTGTTTTGGGTATATGTTATCTAGATTTACTATATTTTAGATTTGATTATTATTGGATGTTTAAATAAGTGTTTCATTAAACAATTCTACAACACCATTCAATTTTTATGCATGTTTTATAGTGTAATGTGTCACTATTCACTAATATATATAGATTATATCGAACAACATAATATATAACTCTATAAATTAGAAACAAAAAACATATTTAACTATATAGAAATTATTTTTAAACATCATATTATTGTTACTTAAAATAAATAACCACTCTATTAATTGGATCTTGGTTTTATTATTGATGTTTTATTTATTAACAACATGTATTTTATAGTTCATTACATATATAGTTATATATTGGAGTTTTATAAATTATATGTGGGAGGAAAAGTACTCTAACCTAATAGAAGGTCAATAAATTTTAATGAATAAGTTTTCAGGAGATTTTTTATCAATGGAAAAAAAATACTTTGTTAGTATTTGTGAGAAAATTAAATGATATTATTGAAGAAATAAATTTATGGAATAAAAATCAACCTATGTTAATTAACATGAAAATAATGAAAATATGAAGTAATAATAAATTATATAATATTGAAAATTAAACTATATATTTGGGAGAGAACAAATGTTATCAATTCCTGATTATATGTTATAAAGACAAAATAAAAAAACTAACACAAAAACAACACCATAATAACCCTCTTTTCTATCTCTCTAGAAAAATCAACATGTGATAAAATGTCACACTATATTGAATAAAAAATCCCAATATAGATAATAGTTGTGACATGTCACGCATATGTAGTCCTTTTTTATATTTATATTAACCAACTTCCCATGATTATGTCAATAACTAAAACTCTAACACATCCACACAAACCTTGCATCGATGGACTCCTTTTTGACTATCAGATACCGATGGCCCAAATCCTATAATATATATGTGAATTCATTTTTATGATCATATTTAGAGTGTCCTTATCACATAATGTTAGAAGTAATATTTTTATATAGACACAATTTATCATTTTCAAAACTCTTACAAAAATATTGTGACAATTAAAATAGTATTATCTCTATTCATACACATGCATGCATTTGTCCTTTTTTAAACAATTATCATTAATTAAAAAAATGGAATGGGTTAATAATTAAATGTTATCAATATTAATCCTATTAAAAAGGTAATATCATCCAAAAATATTATTCTTGATTGGAAAGTGTTGATATTACAAAGAGCACCGTCCTTTTTAGAAAATATGCTACCACCCTTTTGAAAATATTGTTTAAAAAGTAATAACTACACAAGAAAATGAAATAATAAATAGGAAGTATACATTACACTAGAATTAAAATTGTTTTATCAAACATTATCTAAACAGATAACATATGACTTTTATATAATTGTGGTAAAAAATGGAGCACTTGTAAGTATTAACTACCCCTAGACCAATTTTATGTGGGTAAAAAATATCAGTATCATAATATAAATAAAAAAAGTACATGGACATCATAAAAATCCTTAAATATAAGAAAAAATTCTATATTATTACTTTTTAATGAAAAAATATCTGTGTAAGACACGAAACACCTCTCTTATCTGGCTTTGACTTCTATTTTTTTATTAAACCGAACGATGGCCTTCGACCCCTGTTTGAAAACCATATATGACCAAAATCTAATGAAACATTCATCATACATTCATTCACCAAATAAAAAATCATTTCTATCAATCTAATAATTTCTGACTATTACGTTACATTACGCATGCATAATTAATATTATGGAAAACTACCTCATTATATTATCAATGGAACTCCACATTCCGTTATTGACAATAGTAAAATATGATAAAAACATGTTATGAATTCCAATAACATGTCAAAAATCCTTCAAATTTGGTGTATAAATATTATTTTTATTGATTAAAATATCAAAACAATAATGAACTCATAAAAATTATTATTTAACATCTTCAATATACCAATGTCACATATTTTTATAAAGAAAATAAAATTCCATTTGTTTTAATATTTTATGAAGCTACTGAATCAATCACCCACTCATTTTAAGAATCCATTATGTTATAAATAACATTAAATAATAGTAAGAAACCATCAAATCATAAATTAATAATGCCAATATCCTATAAATATGTTCATTTTACATTAGTATATTTTATAATAATATTTTTCAATAATTACAAAACTTATTCACATAAATAATCTTGAAATAATATAAGGACCTACTATTTTCTATTTCTTATAATCACCTTATAGAGTTATTACACCCATATAAGTCTGTTCTATTATATAAATATTATTATACAAATATCTAACATCAAAATTAAAAATGCCTATCTAGTCCTCTATTATTGTATCAAAATTCTAATATTGGATATATCCATAATAATAGTGAAATCTAGGGCTATATGTCACATTTTTATCATGAATGATTCCTAAGATTCTAAAAAAATGACTAATATGACAAAAACCATGTACCTAATATTCAAACATGATACCCATTCTATCTAAATAGTTCATAAATCCTTAAAATTTATCCATGTGATTTGTAAGTGGAGTCTATTCCTCATATCTCTAATATTTAAACTTCTTGATCATGAACATCTTATTATTCCCTCTATTATGAGTATAATTCTTTTAATATTTATCCAATGTTTCCACACATGTTTTTCCCGTTCAAAATATTTCTAAAAATTATGATTAATTCACTACCTAAAATACTTATATATCTATCGATATTTTGGATTCAATTCCTAATCTCTTTAATAGATAGATTCTCAAAAAAATACCAATTTATGAATTTTTATAACATATTATAAGTCCCCTAACCTCTCCTTGAACATATTATAATTTAAACCATTCATGGAGATCATTATACCTTCATTGACATCCATGAAAGTATTAACAAGGATATATGTAACCAATGAGAGTGGGAGGGGTTAAATCAGTTTATATTTTCTTCCATATGAAAAAACCATCACAACTTCATAAATAGACAAGTATTTTTATGAAGAAAAAAACACAATCCACAGGAAAACAAGTTTTTAAAAGGATCACTACTCAACAATAGTACCTATCCTTTTGCATGCTATTGAAATAATATAATAACACACAATCTACTTTTAAAAAATTCATTATACAAGGTTATAAAAATAAGGGAATAACCTCAAACAATAATTATTCCAACATATAAGAAAAATTCATGTGATTTGAACATAGATATAAGATGTAATAATGTTATTCATAAAAACTATTTAAAAACTGAACCATTATGAATTATTGTATTTTCACTCATATTCTTTTAATTATTTACATGAACTATTTTTTGGAGTAAATACCCTTAAATTTCATTTCATGTACAAGTAAAAAAAATTCCTACATGGGATTCTATATAAAACAGATGCATGATCACCAATTAAACTGATTATATATCTATTCTCCCATAAATAAAAAAAACTCTAATTCCTTGTAATAGTATATACAAATTTCATATAATATATCCTTCCATGTACTT
The DNA here is from genome assembly GCA_963277665.1 of Viscum album. Taxonomy (NCBI): domain Eukaryota; kingdom Viridiplantae; phylum Streptophyta; class Magnoliopsida; order Santalales; family Viscaceae; genus Viscum; species Viscum album. The sequence goes on along the minus strand of OY728157.1, from coordinate 1,264,558,118 downwards.
TGAAATAATAGCAATATAGTAACAGTTGATATTAAATATCTTCCAGATTTTATTCTATTTGATTTATCTATCCACTAATCCTATTTCATTTAGTAATAACTTCTCTAACAAATAAATTCCTTCGTGGGAAGCCTTCTACACTCAAATTTTGGCCTTACAATTTCCATCTCATTTATTTTTCTAGTACTATTACTGCAGCACTTCAATAATTACACATTAATAGTAAACATAATTATGTTGTACCTGATCCCTATTTATAGATGTGTGAGTATGAGAAAATTATGTAAGCCACATTAACATTTCTAATCTATAAAATCATACAATTTTAAACTCTTACTAAAAAAATTCAAAAGAACCTTTATAAAAACTATACAATATTATAAAATCTTCTCAAAAACTCATCACCAATTACATTTCTCAATCATCCTAATCCAAAATTTTTTGAAATTCATAATATTTTCATAAATATTAAAAATAACAACAATCATTTTTTTATTTAATGTACATTGAACAATAAACAGTGTATCATCACATTTAATATTTTTAATAGTGTTTTATAAAGACCTTTGAACTGATAACCTTTTTATCAGTCACTTGTATAGTAAAACAATGTCTCAAAACATTCTTATGAAGAGATTCTATTTAACATTTAGGAAAAAATAATTGAACTTTTCCTAATTACTCCTCCATAAAGATTCACTATCCAATTACATTCATCAGAACACTTCATACATATGAATTATATGTAATTATTTGTATGATGAACCCCAATATAAAACATCCATCATATGTTTTCACCCCAATGATTTTTCATGAAAAGAAGGAGACTTATATGTAATCATTGGTTCATCATATATAATATATAATATTTGAATTTATCTTATAATATTTAATGTGTTCATTCAATGGAATTTTCCTTATCATACGTCATCTGATGACATTCCACATCCATTTCACTTTAAAATTTTGCAAGAAATATATTATCAATAGTATTATAGAAACATCCATTTAATGATTCTTCCAATTTAATAGACAATGAAATTTAAAATGAGAAAATTTATAACATTATGATATAAAATTTTATATATCACAAATCTCCATTCAAAGGATTCCATCTGTTAAACTTCCTCAGATATTTATAGTCTAAAATTCGTACATACAAATAAGTTATTCATTATTTCTACTTATATTGGGATAGTTATATCCTTCATTTCTCATAATTTTGAAACAATTAGTATGAAATAGCATCACCTGATTTAGAGCACATGGAAAACTCTATTCGATGAACTTTATAAGTAATATTATGTAAATATTTAGCAGAAAAACTATATAAAAACGTCTTATTATGGAATAATTTATTGGATGGAATTCATATAATAAAATCAGAATTTAATTTTTGATCAATTCAATTTTTTTTGGAATTATTAAAAAAATTATTTTGATTTTATTTTTAAAAATGAGAAAAAAATCATTAAAACATAGATAAAAACAACAAATTCCTTCAAAACACCTTCAAACATCATAGTGAAAACATTATCCACATTTTGATTTTATTATCAAACAAGAAAAATAATTATATTAACCATTACAAATCAAATAATTGAATACTTAAAATATATTTAAAATCCTATGTGATTGAATGAAATGTAGGTTATAAGAATCCTAGAATAAAATAACTATTGTATCCATAAGTAGTTAATTAAGTAATTTTTTCATACATCTCATTAGAAGATTCTTCTTCCACCTCGATCATTCATCGCATATCCAATCATGAATGTATAAGAAATATTTTTCAGGTATTCCGGTAATAAAATTTGTAAAATTGTAATCAAGTTCTAAAATAATTACTGACCAAATTTTATGAACACCCACTAAATACAATATTTCAATAAAAATATAGCACACATACTAATGAATAGATTTATTTTACAATATTTATCATTTCATTGAAAATAATATCAAATGGAGTGTTAGAGATGGGTTTTTTCACACTATAGCTCTGAAATATATTATTTTGTATACACTTGAGAAAAATCATTTGGGGAAATGATTCCCTCTATAATAGTTTTATTAAAATAACAGTATCTTGTTTCATTTATGAAAAATAATCAACATCAATTCATTGTTTTCCACAGTCACATTGTTTATGAGACATTTGATATCAATGTTCTTGGACAAAAAAATTAAGTATATTTTTTGTGATATTTATATCACTCTTTTTATCGCATCTCATTTGGTGGAAGAATTTCACTTACCAATCAAATATTATAACTATTTATTTATACACATAAGGTGTGTTCTATCCTGGGTGGAAGAAACAATATCAATTTCAATTATAAACAATGTCACCTAATTCGAATTTATTTTAGGCCAGTTGACACATATTTCTACAAAAAAATAGAACACCATATATGAATTATCTATCATATAAACATCTTTACAAATATACATATATATATATATATAACCACAACAATTTTTCTTGTGCAATCAATTAAAAAACCAAAGACTCTTTCTCTATTAATATATATGTGAATTTTATTTCTTAACATGAAATGTGTTTCCTTTAGTGTAATTTTATTTCTAGAACAGAGGGTAAATACATAAACTATATCTATCCTTGATGATATTATATTTAAAAAACATCCAATCTACTTTCAAAACATTTTTTGGATCTATATCATTTCCTTATCCACCATTAGAAAAATATATTCCCAATAAAATTGGTATTGAAGACGCTTTTAAGTTTTCTATGAAAAAATTCATCATGAGTTCCTTATCATTAATTTCATAAGATAAGAAAATTTATTTCTTCTTTTGAATGATTTTTAATCCAAGAAAATATTTTATTTCACCTAGTATATACATCAACATCTTTTCACATATTTCATATCCTCACCAGTTTCACATTAACTACATAATAATATTATTTATTCAACATAGAAAATCATAATTATAGAAACCTCTTAAATTTATTTAACGTTGTGGTTATAATAAACTCTTCCGTAGTCAAAGATCAACTCTATTAAAAAGTACACCATTTGGAATACCGAGATCTCAGAGTTTTCTTCACTATGTACAAATCAATCTTCAACTATCCCACACATATTTCATCATTCTTGAGAATTAAGACACATATTTTTTTCAATATACAATTCTTTATTGAGCTCTCTTTTAAGGAAAAATGACTTGAAATCCATATAAAAAATTTATATCATTGTTTTGTAGTTATATCAGGAATCATTATGATAGTTTCAAATCATTCTAGTATATTAAATGTCTCATCAAAGTTAATCACTCAAATTTGGGAGTATGCATTGAAAACATGTCTATCCATTTTTCTTATTAATTCACCCATCTCATTCAACATATATGAAAACACCCACTTTGTACTAGTCAAATTTTTATTATTTTTGGGTTCTAATTCCCAAATATCATTCTTATCAATTCGATATAGTTCTTCATTCATAATATTTATCCACTCTTAATGTTAAAAGTTTCATTAATATCATTTTTATCTACATGTTAGTACATTGATATATATAAAACTGATTTTGATGTTCTATTGGTTTTAAAATTTTATCATTAATCTGCTTTGATGTTTTGAAATTCCTCTTTCTTCCTCACATTAGGATGAGACATATATAATTTTTAATCCACTATTTAGCTAGATTATTATGAATATTCATCACAGCAAGCTTTAGAATTTTTACCATTATCACTAATTTTACAATGTTGTTCAGCTACTAAAATCACATCATAATTTTTTTCATATGTATAACTATAAGTGAAGCATTATAATTATCATGTTAAAAAAAATCCATGTATATAGAATACCATATAATTCATGTAGGTTTATTATAACGCATGTATCCACTATCATTAGGAGGGTAGCCATGAAATATTCCATCAACTCCTCCCACATGAAGCATTGAAACATTATCATCCTTAATATTTATAATGAAAGGACTTCTGAACATCCTTAGGTTATCCAAAATTATTATTTTTTATAATACATGTCGAAAACAGTAATATTCGAGTTTAATCCTTGTAATCATAAATTCTTTATATAAACTTCTGCTTTAATATATATCCTATATAAATATAAAGAAGCATCACACTCCATTAATTTTATTCATTCAATCTCTACAGAACTAACATTTCCCATTTCAATGAAAATATTTCTCAATGATGTGTATGGTTCACTAATTTCATGATGAATTCCATGTTTTTAAAGATAATATATAATATTTAAAAATGGAAATTAACCATCATTATCTATTTGTATCTTATTCATATGATATTAACTCTATTTCTACAAACTTATTGTGAAACGTTTAGTCATTTTTAGATCCAGATATTTATGTTTAAAAAATTTAATACCTGTAGTGAGAGTAATGAAATCAACAAAATAAATAAAATTACATAATACTATTTATTTATTTTTTACACATGGGATGTAATATATTAAAAAATATAATCTCTACGGGTGAGTTGAATGTGTGTCAAATTTCTTAGGTATAGAGTTTTAATCTTACCTTTTTAAAAAATTGAACATTACCAATATATTTATATTGAAATTCTATAAAAACCATGAATAGTTTCATTATTCATTAGATTTATTAAATTGAAGTCCAACATATTCCCCATAATTTAATGCCACAATTAATTTAATTCCATCATTCTTATCAGACATGAGCTTATTGAATTTCCAATATGAAATTAAATATGAAATGTTTGATTACATCTCATTTCTACTTTACGATATTCTATAATATTATTTAAATGATAATATTTTAATCAAAGAACTTTTTTATATTTTTCAAGGAGTCTTAAACGCTTAAAATATTGTATTTTATGAAAAAATAGGTACCTTTTGGGATTTTAACTTATCCTCCCCATTGATAGAGGACCCAATTCCATGGATTTGAAGTGACTCAAAATTTAAAAAATTAATTATACGTTATTTAAAGTATTTAAAATTAAAAAAAATGTTTAATATGTTTTTATATGTTAACATTACCCGTTATTTGTATCAATGTAAATTCCCTTTTTGTAGACATAAGATATGTTTCAAGAACTAAGGACTCTCATTTTTTTTTCTTTCTTCACTTTCAGATTTTGTGATTTGTTAGTATCATTTTCTCTTTTGGTAAAATAAAAATAAATTATTTTAATATATATAATTGTTGATAACGTAAATTATAAAAAAAATTTAAAATGGTAGATTCTATTTTTATCCTTCAAACTGACTTTCTCAGGTTTACTCTTTTTAGTGGGTTGAATCTGCATCCAAAATTTTCTCAAGTCTCTTTTGAATTCACTATTACAATGGAGATTAATAAAGAAAATATTTTATATTCCCAAATACTCAACAATACTAGAAATTACCACATAAATCTTATTTACCTATGTAATATACCTACTACATGTCATTTTTTTATTATGTTCACCAACATTATTACCTTCAAATTTTATATTAGATTGTGAACCGAATTTTTCTTCAACGACTAAAATTTTATTCTTACCCTCAATAACATCTCCAATTTTGTTATAATTTCATTAATACCATGAAACATAAAAAAATTAGTTTCATAGATCTATTTATATTGGTTATAAACCCAATATTATTTTCTTATCACTTCTCCTACAGATTTTCATCCTTGTCATTATTCATTGAGAATTTTTTTTAATTGTCCTCCCATGGTTAACATTTTTAAGAAATTCAAAAAAACTTTTTTATTTGAGTTTTTGAAAATTATAATTCATTTATAATATTTAAAATTTATTTTGAACACCTTATATCTCATTCACCTTTAATTTATACTTTTTATCATGCTTTATGTTGGCATTTTTCTTCTTATAAGTAACTTTTTCGGAATATTAATCTTTTAAAAAGCATGGATTAATCTTCAAAAAAATATTCTTGATTTTTTTAAACACATTCTTCATTCATATAATTTTCATACTTCTCATTTATTATAATATTTTCAATAGATTCATTGATTTCTAACATTAATATAAAATAAATTGGAGTTTATTCTTATTCAAAACAATAAATTTCACCACTAGTTAATGATTCAACACCAATTTTATAAGTATGAGGTTGTTTACATATTTCTCTTTTAAAGTTATCAAAATATTCTTCACTGTGATCATCTTCATCAAACATTTATAGAAAATATCTTATTTTTTATTTATAGGACATATTATCTTTTCCCTTAAAAAAATATTTAGATATTTTTTCCTTCTAATAACGGCATGTAATATATATGATTTTTTAATGTATTACATTAGAATATCATATGGATTATTTTAATAAAAAGGAACTATGAATGAATCATATTATTAGGAATGGGGAGCCCAAAATTAATATTTTAAAAATATTTAAAAATTTAAAATGACATGCTTACAGTTTTCCTAAAAAGTGAGATAACTCTTAAACAGAGTCTCATATTAGAAATTTCAGGCCACAATTGTGCCTAAAACATGGGTCTAACCAGAGGCACAACATAAAATTTGATCTCATAAGATGCTCAAGTTTGGCTTGGTCGTGGGATATTTTTATATGAATTTCTTAAATTAAATTACTATTTTATTAATTTTCATTAATTGTAATTTCATATAAATATATGGTTATGATGCGATATGAGGGATATCCATTTAACAATCAAGATATAGTGGAACATTGGAAGGGACTATTCTTAGAAAATGATATTAGATCTGATTAATATTATGTATCATGGTCCAATCAAAGTTCTTGGATTTCACCGACTATAACACCCCAAGCTTCCACGGTACGCTTTTCTTTGAATAATACAGTAGCGTATGTTGTATGAAACTTCGAGTTATAACAAACACCACAACAAATCAAACTAGCTGTTATGAATAGTAATACACAATTTTTGAAATTTTATAAATTTTATCATTCAATATGGACTTCATTTTTGGATTCGCTATATCGAAAATGTCTTAGGGTAAATTTTTGGTATTTTTCTGAAGACATTAAATTTATTATGAATAGTGAAAAACGCATAGTTATAGTTTAAAACCAAATTTTTATGTAAATAATTATTTATTTTATTTAAATTTAATAAGGAAAAAATAGATACATAATTCCAATATATGTTCAATGTAATTCATTGGAGTATGTTTTGAGTAATTTTAAATATATAAAAATTTTATTGAACTTTTCACCGTCTTTTACCCACCTCCTAGGAGAATTTGGAAATTCACATAAAACATAATTTTACCACTTTTGTTAGTGGAATGTAAAAAATTTGAGAGACATGGTTAATATCAAGGATTAAAATGTGGTTCAATATGATAAAAATATTTTTTGGTGAATAGTAACTTTTTACTTTTATTTACCACGGGAAAAAGTAAATAAGGTAATTAAGGGTAAAAATGATATTGATATTACCCTAACATATGTCCTAATTCTATTAGACTAGTGTATCTCGACCAAAAACAACCTTAAGAATAAAATATTATCATTTAGGTCCTCTTGGATTAGATTAGGACATTTATTATTATTTAATTCAAAGAAGAGTTACAAGATATAAAATCAAAGTTTAATATCTAAAACATTTTTTATATAGGGTTATACATAAGATAAATTAGATAATAAATAGTAATTAGAAAGATAAAATGATTTCCTACATAATGATATTTTATTTAAAATTTTTAGACATTAAAAAGTTTAATTTTTTTATGAAACAATGGTGATGTAGTAATTACCTAATTAATGAAATATTAAAATAATTGATAATATAAATACCCATATAAATGTAATTTGAGACTTTTTTTGAATTAAAATAATTTTATATGTTAATATTACATGTTAGTATTTATTTAATTATGTTTTTTGGATGTTATATTGCAGTTATTATTTTCACAAAAATCAAATACCCAATAGTGTCAAAATTGAAATAAAACAGTTTTTAAAACAAATATTATATTATTAATCGATATTATATTCCTAAAAATCTATGGTTCGGCAAAAAGACTTATATAATTATAGTTGAATCGTTATTGAACATATTTGGGTTCTCTTTTATTTATATGGAATGTTTATTAACCATATAATATAAAAATAGAAAGAGACATGGTAAATGACAAACTATTTAACTAAGAGTTAAATATAAATGATAAGGTTAATATAGTGACCCAAACCTATCTAAAATCTATTTTTTGAAAGAATTTATACCTATCCCTACCTTTCCCATTAAATAATCCTTTTATGAGCCTTTATAAACCGAATATGAATTTATTATAAAATATTATTTCTAACTTTTCCCAAGGTGCCACTCACACCTCTTATAAAAGTGAAATCTCCCTTCCCTCTATTTAGCACCATCAAATCATTTTGGCTCGGCAAAACCCTGCCCAAATATTCTACCAACATCCCTAAATTTGACATAGAAGCCTTAGTTTAATCATAAAGCCATCCTAAGGAGCACTTTTGATCAAATCAAAAGGAAGAACCCAAAAAAGATGTGATGTTTTCACCACCCTCATTTAAGTTCCTTTCTTCTTCATCATCTTCTTTCTTTGTTATTTCCATTCTAAAATAATAAATCCATTATCTTATATATATTTTGATGTTATTATAAATATGGTACAACCATATTCAGTATTCTATCCATCCTTTGAATGACATGTCACCATACGTGCGTATGTATTACTTACCGTCTCCACGTCGTGGTGTAATTGTTATTCAAAACATTATTATTTGGATGGGTATGATAGTGATGTGAAATTCATGTAAATACTAAATATAACATGATAATGATTCATTATATATTATATAAAATAAAATTATATATTATTTTAATATCAAAAAAATGATATTGTCGCTCGTGGACACGTACGGACTACCGTCTCCAAGAACGTGATGAGATTCATTCCCCATCGTATCCATTCAAGACTAATTCTCATTTAATGATTAAAATTAATGTTTAAGAAATTTATATTATTCTGGATATGAATAAGATTCAACCTATCCATAAAAAATATGGATTATGTAACAAAACATATAAAAGAAAACGAGTAAGTTAACACCCGAAACAACGGTAATACTAAGATATTATTAACAAAGAAATGTTAAAAGATCATATATGATATATTATTAATTTAAATGATTCTTTTATAATTTAATAAAAATTATTTATCCATTATACAGGATTTTTACCTACCCTCGACGAAGGAAAAGTACAATGTAAGGGTTTATTTCACAATATCTTCATTATCCGAGGTTTTTTATACATAATTAATTACTTGGACCTATTTATCATCCACATCCATTTTTCTTAAAAATTTAATTCAAATCATTCTTACTATTTTATATACTATTGGTTAAAGTCATTTATAAACTTTTTTACTTTTTATAATACGTTTATAATGGAATATTTCTGTCGTTTTCCAAACAGGTTTATTTTTAACCTTTTCGACAGATTTAAGGTAAGAATGTCTTTTTTAACTTATAAGGCAAGTGTGGCTCTTTTCCACCATTAAAAAGTCATCAAAGCTTCCCTTAAAAGATAATAAGAATATTTTCAATGTAAATTTTTTCCTTTAGAATTATGTGACTTTAAAATGATTTTAAAAAAATAGATATTTCTCTCAAATAGTTTTGATTTCATCTACGTCAACATCCTTTGATGGATTTTAAGATTATTTGAAGTTTATTTATTATGATACAAAACATCCATATTGTATTTAAGGTTTTGTGATATGTTTGACTATGGATGTGTCAATTTTATACCATTTATTTTTTTGGAGAAAGTATTGAAATTTCGTATATTAGTTTTAATATGAATTTTTATGTTATGTTTAAAATTGTTCATATAAGGAATGCAATGGAATTAATAAGTGACGGGTGGAGCCATCTATAGCTCGTCGATGCATCGATAGGTATCATGAGACAATCTAGTGTCTTGCCACACGGTGTTGAAAAAATATTATTTTTAGTCTTGGCACAATGCCTTAACTCTGTGGTTATGATAGTTTTGCATTATGCATTCCATCATTATGAATGTGGTTATTGATATTGTATGTGATTATTACATGAGTAGAATATCCATGTGAATAAGTAAATGGCGTTATTTTATTTTATTTCTTCCATATTATGATGAAGTTCAAGTTGAAAAGGCTATTGTTTTAGTTATGCATTGCCTTAAATGATTATTCTTATTTGTGAATGTTTCTACTATATTTTTATCTTTACTAGGCATGTGTGCTCACCCCATTCAATGTTTTATTTTTTCCAGGATGTGAAGAAGTATTTTATGAATGACCTGCAGGGATAGTATAAGGAGATCTGAGTGTGGAGACAAGATGTTGTTGTAGTTTTAACTTTATGCTGTAAATGTAAACTTTATGAAAGTATCCAGTGATTCCAAGGCTACTAAACTAATCAGTCTTTCTGGAAATGATCTTTTGTGATCATGAAAATGTTATGTAATAATGCACCGACTCTAGGTAACGAGGTTCGGGGCGTTAGAGTTGGTATCATAGGATGTTTAATAGAAACCTTGCAAGCTAGATTTAGATAAACTCTAATTAGAGCACATGGCCTCAAGATTGTCTTTGAGGATTAGTATAGAAGAACTTCTTAAAATATTGGTATTGTAGAGATTTTATGTGTTTTATGAGCAATACATCCTTGTCTGGATAGGAGCAGGTAGAGGCGGCTCTGGTACAGATGTACCTTGCGGTAAAACCCAAAGACACCGCTTTGAGCTAGACTTGAACGAGAATGGGTGTAAGACAACGGGCCTTGATGCACACTTGGTTACGACACTCCCGGGGGATATTATTAGGATAATTCTAATATTTGTTACAATCCATTATGAAGGGTTTATGAGTATATACTTCCTCAAAGAAAACATTTTTCATGATTATGGATTATATCCATAAACAGTTCAATTTATGTTAAGTGTATTACAAGTATGGAATTTTGTATTTTGATTCATAAAATGATATAGTTTATGCCATTTTTTAGAAATGGTTCCTAGTGGATGAAATGGAAACCATATCAATGAACGCACTTCATGTAGGGATTTCCCTCCTGCACAAGATAATTATAGTGGAGCTAGTGATGCATCTGGTGCTGATCAGCTAATCACCGTACTGGGGAAACTCACTCAGGTTGTGAATAATAACCTTACCCGTATGGAGCACACTGATCCACAGCGTGGAGGATTAATGATAGATCTTTTCATGAGGGAAAACCCACCAAAGTCAAATGGGAGTACAAATCCCTCAGTATATGAGCAATGGATAAATTTTCTAGAGAAAATATTTCAGTCTTTGGGAAGTAGTGAAAGGGAAAAAGTTATTATGGTCGTTTATCGCATCACTGGAGATACTGATAAATGGTGGTCATTTATACAAAACACAAAGGAATATTATGAAGTATCAAATATGGAATGGAGGGAATTCAAAGAGCTTTTCTTAAAAAAAATATTTTCTTCATTACCATTGAGCAGATATAGAAACGAAATTTCTGAGTCTAAGGAAAAATGAGGATGAGAATGTCACAAAGTATGAGGCTAACATTACAAGAATAGAAAGGTATGGTGCAGATTATATATGTAACCAATGAAGTAAGATTGATCATTTATTTGATCTGTTAAAACCGTTTCTCCGTCGAGCATTAGTCTCACAAACCTTCTCGTTGTAGGAAGATATTATCTTATGTGCAATCAAGATCGAAAAGGAATTCTCTATGTCTTAGGACTTTAATGGAAAGTAAGATAAGAAGAGCTCAGATGATCACTCTGGGAATGGAAATAAGGGGAAGAAGGGAAAAGTTGAATATCCATCCTCTAGTAAATGTGGGAAGAAACACCCTGGTACTTGCATAAAAGGAATTGGATTGTATTACAAGTTTGGTGAAAAAGGCCACCAAGCTCGTGATTGCAAGGAGAAGAATGAAGATATAGATGTCCAATGCTACAATTGTAGGGAGATGGGACATTATGAAAATGAATGTCCTAAGCGTTAGGGGAACTTACCTCAAAAAAGGCCAAATTATCAAGGCCAAGCATATTCTATCAGTACTGCTGAGTTAGAAGCTCTGAAAGACGTGGTGGCAGGTAATTTAATGGTTTCCTCATGTTTAGCAAATGAATTATTTGATTTTAGATCATCACATTGTTTCATATCTTCCCAGTTCTCTAAGAAAATTAGATATTTATAATTTGATTTAACAAGGGAGTAGTCTGTTAAAACTCTTAAGGGAAGTATCATTGAAATAATGTTTTGTGAATAAGTTCCCATTAAAGAACATAAATGTTCTTTATCTGCAGATCTCATCGTCTTACCTATGATTGAATTTGATATAATCCTCGGTATGGATTGGCTTTCAGACCATGATGAAAAATTTTATTGTATGAAGAAAGAGGTTACTATTTTTTATGATGATGATAAAGAACACCCTATATTTATAGATGAATCATCACTACCTAATTCTATCCTAGATCCACCCCCAGTAGCTCAACTAAATTCAATTTTTTGGGAGGAATAGAATGAAATAACTACGGGTAAGGAAAGGAATGTTCAAATAGAGGATTTGCCTATTGTGAAAGAATATGTAGATGTGTTTCTAGAAGATTTACATGGACATCCTCCTGAATGAGAAATTGAGTTTTCCATTGATTTAATTTAGGGTTCAAGGCCCATATCGAAGACCCCTTATAGAATGTCCACTATGTAATTAGTGGAACTAAAGATAAAACTAGAGGAATTGAGTAATAAGGGATATATTCTCTCTATTGTTTCTCCATGGGGAGCCCCTGTCCTTTTCGTTAAAAATAATTTTGGATCTATGAGGTTATGTATCGACTAGAGGGAGATCAATGCTATAAAAATAATGAACAAGTATAACCTACCTCACAATGATGATTTATTTGACCAACTACATTGAGCTCAATAGTTTTCTAAGATTAACCTTTGATCTGGATACCATCAGTTGTATGTGAAGAAGTAAGACATTCCGATGACATCATTACGAGCCACGTACGGGCATTACGATTTTACAGTAATGCCTTTTGGGCTGACTAATGCAACCTCTGTATTCATGGATCTAATGAATAGAGTTTTCAAGGAATATCTCAATTATTTTTTGGTGGTATTTATTGATGATATGTTGGAATACTCCCAAAGCTATGATGATCAAGAAAATCACTTGCGTGTTATCTTGAAGACTCTGAGAAGACATGAATTATATGGTATGTTTAGAAAGTGTGAATTATGGCTTCAAGAGTTTTTTTTTCTTGGGAATATTGCCTTAAAAATGGAATCTATATTGATCCTGACCCATGAAATCCAAGAATGGCCTCCACCGATGGGTATAACTGAGGCACACAATATTATTGGTTTAGCAGCTTATTATTGACATTTCGTCCAGAATTTGGCCTGGTTGGCTAACCCATTAACAATGCTCATATGTAAAGGGGTTAAATATTTTTGTAAAATAGAGTGTGAAGAAATTTTTAAAGAATTGAAGAGAAAAATAGTCAATTCCCCTATATTGACATTACCATTGGGGAATTATGGGTTTGTTATTTATAGTGATGCATCGATGAAGGGACTCGGTTGTGTCCTCATGCAGAATAATAGTGTTATTGCCTTTACATCACGACAGCTGAATATTCATGATCAGAACTATCCTAATCATGATCTTGAGTTGTCAACTGTAATATTTTCTTTGAATATTTGGAGACACTATCTCTATGGTGAGAAATTTGAGATTTATAATGATCATAAGAGTCTGAAGTACATTTTATCACAGAATGAACTCAACATGAGGAAAAGGCGATGGCTTGAACTACCCAAGGATTATGATTTCATGATACACTACCACCTAGGGAAGGAAAATAAGGTGGAATATTCTTTGAGCGGAAAAGATCAGGGAGTTTTGAAAAATACGAGAGTTGAAAGGGATCCAATTTTCGTGGATCTAGTGAAGATGGACATGGGAATAACCATGGAAGGAGAAACATCAATTCTTTTTCAAATGGTTTCCAAACCATCTTTACTAGAAAGGATTAAGAGTTCTTAGAAAAATGATGAATAATTTCAAAAGAAGATTAAAGCAGTGAATAATGGGAGATTGAGTGAATTTGTGTATGAAGATGGAATTTTTAAATTCAGGAAGAGACTTTGTGTTCCCGATAGACCTGATCTAAAAAGAGAATTGTTGGATGATTCTCACAGTTCCAATTTCTCTATACACACTAGGAGAACCAAAATGTATAGAGATTTAAGGAACATTTTTGGTGGGACAACATGAAGCGGGAGATTTCTGATTTTGTGTCAAGATGTATGGTGTGTCAACAAGTGAATGCTGGAAGGCAACATCCTGGAGGAGTCATGAAACTAATTCCCATACCTAAGTAGAAATGGGATAATATCACGATGGACTTTTACATTGGACTGCCAAAAAATCATAGAAGGAATGATGCAATATGTTTCATTGTTGATCGTCTTACCAAGTCATCACATTTTCATGATATAAGATAAGATCTACCACTTGAACGTCTAGCAAGACTATATATAAATGAAGTTGTGAGACTTCATGCAGTACCCCTATCGATTTTTTATGATTGTGATCCATGTTTTATATCAAGATTCTGGAAAGTTCATCAGAAGGGCTTGGATACCAAACTTCGTTTGAGCACTGCCTACCACCCCCAAACTGTTGGACAATTAGAATGAACTATTCAAACAATAGAATACATGTTGAGATAATTCTTACTTGACTTTCAAGGTATATGGGATCAATATTTACCTTTGGTGGAATTTTCATATAACAATAGCTTCCATTCAAGTATTCGAATGGAACCATATGAAGCATTATATGGAAAGAGATGTTGCACACCAACCTGTTGGGATGATGTTGGTGAATGAAAACTTGTAAGCCCAGAACTAGTGGAGAAAACAATGGAAAATGTAAAGGTAATCCAAAACCACATCAAAGCTTATCAAAGTAGGCAGAAGAGCTATACCGATAACCGAAGGAAGCCTTTTGGAATTTAAGGTAGGAGAGCATGTTTTCTTGAAGGTATCTCCATGGAAGGGAGTTATATGTTTTGTAAGAAGTGTAAATTGAGTCCCAAGTACATCGAACCTTTTGAAATTCTAGAACAAATTGGGGTTGTAACTTACCGTTTGGAAATTCTGCCAAGTCTCTCCAAAGTTCATGATGTGTTACATGTGTCACTATTGAGAAAATACATTCCTAACCCAACGCATGTACTCACTTATAAGGAATTATAACTGGAACCCGATCTATCTTATTTCGAAGAGCCCATCAGGATTCTTGATACAAGAGAACAAGTGCTGAGAAACTGGACGACATGTCTGGTAAAATTTCTAAGGAGAAACCATAAAATGGAAAGGCAACGTGGGAACCCAAGGAAATGATGATGAAGAACCACCCAAGTCATTTCATGTGGTATTATTCTAGAAATTTTGAGGACGAAATTATTTTAAGGAGGGGAGAATGTAACACCCGAAGCTTCCACGATACGATTCTCTTTGAATAATACAGTAGCATGTGTTGTATGCAACTTCGAGTTCTAACACACACCACAACAAATCAAACTAGCTGTTATAAATTGTAATTAAAACTTTTCTAAAATTTATAAATTTTATCATTCAAAATGGACTTCATTTTTGGATTCAAAATATCGAAATTAGCTTAGGGTGAATTTTTGGTATTTTTCTGAAAACATTCAATTTTTGATGAATAGTGAAAAAACACTGAGTTATAGTTTAAAACCGAATTTTTATTTAAATAATTATATATTATATTTATATTTATTAATGTCAAAATAGATACATAATACCTATATTTGTTCAATTTAATTCATTGGAGTTAGTTTAGAAAAATTTTAGATATATAGAAATTTTATTGATCTTTTCACCGTCTTTTACCCACCTCCTAAGAGAATTTGGTAATTCACATAAAACATAATTTTTCCGCTTCAGTGAGTGGAATTTCGAAAATCCGAGAGACATGGTTAATATCAAGGAGTAATTTTTGGTTTAATAAGATAAAAATAATTTTTGGTGAATAATAACTTTTCACATTTATTTACCACAGTTAAAATTAAATATGGTAATTAAAGGTAAAAATGATATTAATATTACTGTAAAACATTTCCTAATTCTATTGGACAAATGTATCTCGACCAAAAACAACCTTAGGAATAAAATATTATCATTTAGGTCTACTTATTATTAGATTACGACATTTATTATTATTTAATTCAAAGAAGATTTAAGAGAGTTAAGATCAATGTTTAATAACAAAGACATTTTTAATATAGGGGTTATACATAAGATAAATTCTATTATAAATATTCATTAGAAAGATAAGAAGTTTTTATACATAATTTTATTTTATTTATATTTTTTAGACATTAAAAAATGTAAATTATTTATGACACAATGGTGATGTAGTAATTACCTAATTAATGAAATATTAAACTAACTGATAATATAAATACTGAAATAAATGTAATTTCAGACCTTTTATGAATTAAAATAATTTTATGGGTTAATATGAAATGTTATTATTGATTATAATTATGTTTTTTCTAATTAATAATTTTGTTAGGATTTTCACAAAAATCAAATATCCAATAGTGTCAAAATTGACAAAAAAGAGTTCTTAAAACAAATATTATATGATTAATTGATATTCTATTACTAAAACTATAAGGATCAGACAAGATACTTATATAATTATAGTTGTATCATTAATTAACAACTTGGGGGGTCGCATGGATGTATATGGTAGGTTTATTAACCAAATAATATAAAAATACACAGAGACATGGTAAATGTCATTCTATTTAACTAAGAGTTAAATATAAATGATAACGTTAATATAGTGAACCAAACCTGTATAAAATATATTATCTGAAATAATTTTGACTCATCCTCACCTTAACCTTTAAATAATAGACTTTGGAGCCATTATAAACCTAATTTTAATTTATTATAAAATAATATTTCTAACTTTTCCAAAGGTGCCCCTCACCCCACTTATAAAAGGGAACTCCTCATTCCCTATAATTCACACCTTCAAAGCCTTTTAGATTAGCCATCCCCAGCCCAAATATTCTCTCAATGTCCCTCACTTTTACCTAGAGGCCTTAGTTTTTTCATAAATCCATCCTATAGAGCCCTTTTGATCAAATCAAAAGGAAGAACTCGAAGAAGAGGTCATTTTTTCACCACCCTCTTTCAAGTTCCTTTCTTATTCAACATATTCTTTCTTTGTTATTTCCATTCTAAAATAATAAATCTAGTATCCTCTATATACTGTGATGTTATTCAAAATATGGTATAACCATATTCAATATTCTATCCATCCTTTTAATGACATGTCACCATACGGGCGTACATACGACTTTCCGTCTCCACGTCGTGGTGTAATTGTTATTCAAAAAATTATTATTTTGATGGGTATGATATTGATGTTTAATTAATGTAAATAATAAATATAACATGATAATTATTCTTTATATATGATATACCATCCAATTATATATTATTTTAATATCAAAATAATGATATTGTCGCTCATGCATACGTACGGACTACCATCTCCACTAACGCGATGAGATTCATTCCCCAGCGTATCCATTCAAGACTAATTATCATTTAATGATTAAAAGTAATGTTTAAGAATATTATATCATTCTGGATATTAACAAGATACAACATATCCATAACAGACACGGATTATGTAACAAAACATATAAAAGAAAATGAGTAAGTTAACACCCGAAACAACGATAACACTAAGATATTATTAACAAAAAATGTTAAAATATCATATATGATATCATATTAATTTAAATAATTCTTAAATAATTTTAAAAAAATTATTTCGCCATTATACAGGAGGTTAGCCTACCCTTGACCAAGGAAATGTACAAGGTAAGGGTTTGTTTCACAATCTCTTCATTATCTGAGGTTGTTTGTACGTAATTATCTATTGGGACCTCTTTATCATCCACGTCCATGTTTATTAAAAATTTATTTCAAATCATTATTAATATTTTACAGAATATGGCTTATGGTCATTTATACCATTTTTTACTTTTTATAAAAAAAATTAAATTAATCATTCTATTGTTTTCCAAAGAAGGTACATTTTAACCTTTTTGACAGAATTAAGGAAAGAATGTCTTTTTTATTTTATACGGCAGGGGCAGATATTTTGCACTATTATAAAATTTTCGAAGCGTCCCTTACAAGCTTATAAGAATATTTTCAAAGTAAATTTTTTCTTTTATTATTATTTGACTTTTAAATGATTTCAAAAAAACAGATATTTCTCTCAAATAGTTTTTATTTCATCTATTTCAAAATCCTTTGATGGAATTTAAGATTATTAGATGTGTATTTATTATGGTACAAGTATTACATATTTTAATGAAGGTTTTGTGATATGTTTGACTTTGGATGTGTTAATTTTATACCATTCATTATTTATGGAGAAAGTATTGACATTTCATATGTTATTTTTAATGCGATTATTTATGTTATGTTTAAAACTGTTCATATGAGGAATGCATTGGACTTAATAAGTGAAGGGAGGATCCCTCTATAGCTCCTCGGTGCATCGGTATGTCTCATGAGACAAACTGGGGTCTTGGCATAAGGCCTTGACAAATTTTTATTTGTAGTCTTGTTAGAATACCTTGACTATGTGGTTATGATAGTATGGAATTATGCATTCCATCATTATAAAAGTTGTTATTGATATTGCATGTGATTATCCGACGAGTAGAATATCCATGTTAATTTGTAAATTGTGTTATTTCATTTTATTTATACAATATTATGCTGAAGTTCATGTTTAAAAGGCTTTTGTTTTAGTTATACATTGCCTTAAATGTTTATTCTTATTTATGAATGATTTTACTATATTGTTATCCTTAATGGGCATCCGAGATCACCCATTTCTATGTTTTACTTTTCCTAGGATGTGAACAAGTATTTCATGACTTGCCTGAAGGGATAGTATAAGGGGATATGAGTGTGGATACAAGATGTTGTTGTAGTCTTCACTTTATGATGTAAGTGTAATCTTTATGAATGAATCTAGTGATTCCAAAGCTACTAAACTAATCAACCTTTCAAGACTTGATCTTTTTTGATCATTCCAATGTTATGAAATAATGCACTGACTCTGGGTAACTGGGTTTGGGGCATTACACCTACTATAGAAAAAGATGAACATTATTCATAAGTGATTTATCAAAACTCTAGGTAAGATTTATGATTCATGTGATTTAGTCATGATACATATCTTAGTCGAACGTGGATCAATTCCATAGACATGATCTACAGTTTTAATCCATGGTTTCTTTTATTTATGTTTAATTTTAATATTTCATTACATTATACCTCATTGTTCATAAAATTAGTCGATATTGGAACATGGTAAAAAATCATCAAAATCTGAGGTTCAGTCTTCATGTTTATGGTTTATGTATTTCTTCCTCTATTATTTTAATTGTCAATATTGATATTTTCATTGGCTAATGGTTCGAAAAATTAATTTTATTCAATCATTTCACATATATTATTTGAAAAAATAAATCAATAATATGGGTCTGCTTCTTGATCAATGGTGTGATAGATGAAGTGACAACGGATGATGATAGGAGGTGGACCAAAATGGACTGAAAGATACCTTCATTTAGGTTTGATGTTTGACAGTGATTGAATGGTTAAACATTAGTGTTTTCTAGGGAGATTCAATGTTTTAATCCATATATCTAGTAATGATAATATTTGACGACCATAGATCCATGATTTCCACATGATATTTATTGTAGCGGTGGAATGGGGGAGGACTTGCAGAAGAACCCATGGATCCTTGAAAATATTAGCTTACACAGTTTCTAATCTAGAGATACATGCTCTATGGGACCCTCTATGCAGTGATTGGGTTTTAAGGTGACATTACAGATGAAAAGCCTTTTCATCCCATCTACATGTTGTGCGACTCCTCTCTAGATGTTCAACATGTAACTTGGGGTGCATAGACTGTTACACAGCAAGTTATATATGGTGGTACATAAGTAGGCCAAGAGTTCATAGAGATGTATAGATGGAACATGTAGGGTTTTGGAAGACATATTTATACTTTGTACACTCAGTTACAGGTCGTGAATATAATATTTTATAATCCACGTGTGGTATCACCACATGGGAATACCATGGGTTGGATAGAAACATTGTGTACACCCCACCCAGTGCACACCACAGACCCCATTTGAGGGTCTTAGGGACCATTAATTCTCTAGTATTAGACTATTATCTGGTGAGTGTTTTCCCTTTGTCCATTCTCAATGGGTTATGTTGAATCATTATTTCTACATCTGTAGATTGTGATCTCAGCTATAGGATGAGTCTCATATAGAGTTTATGGTGTCCAATATGTGAGACTGTAGTGTGAACCTCTATAATTTAACCTCTAACCCATGGTGAGGTTTTTGGAATTTACAGGACCTCCATGTGTTAGGAAATGATTATCCATCTAGAGTGATATTTCAATATGGTTTCTGATATAATTTTTATGTGACCCACTACATAGTGATTTAGTCCATATTGCGTTTCTTGTGTCCCCCAGTGGTCCTCGTCATGATCCCTTATATGAATATTGAGTCTTTTATAGACCGGTAAATTACCATGGGTGAGGCCCAATGATCATGAGCTCTTGGTCGAGTGGTTCTAATGGTATCATGACTCATGAAATGAGTTCTACTAAAATAAGTATTTCCAAGATGCTTCGAGTAGAATCATTTGGTTGGTAGTTTGGTTGTGACCGCTTGGTGGTGCGTTGTCCTTCCTGAGAATAAATAGATTTTTTATACCTTTATCCTTATATCATTTTTACGAGATAAATAAACTAGATAAATCAAGTTAAATATTTTCAAGGTTTCACACTGGTTATTGTTATTCTCACCCCTACTCAGGCTCTACCCACACATGTCAACTTTTAGGAGGACAAAATCTCATTTGATGTTGTCTTGGGATGGTAGGGGGATAGCCGAGCCTAGATAGAGATAGAAATTTTGAGGTTTTTTCTGGGTGTTAGAATTTTATATTATTCACCACCTTCTATGTATTTTAGAAACTATGAAATTTTTAATTATGTATGAATTCATCTATTCATCACTTTCAGTACATTAGTTTCATACTCAGAATGTGGGAGTATATATGCATGAAATCATTGGTTTTAGTTTTTTTTGATTTCATCATTGTATGGGTTTGGTGATTATTGAATAATAATATGTACATTTAGCTCATGCATATCTGGTGACTTATAAGCCTACATGGCTCTTATCACTAGCCCCTACTAAATTAGAGGTCAGATTGGGGTAGTTGAAATTTAGGCCCCATTGGTCTAGGTTGTTATAGAGTTGTATCAGAGGAGTCAGTTATAAATTTGGAAAAGTGTCAGTGGGATTGGTTTGGTTTTATAAAATCAATGTTATGTATTTATAGTTTGTGCTTCAGGCCTAGGGCTCTATTGTTGGTGTTGCAACTGGAGTTTCTATACCCTAGGAATCCAATCACCTGCATCCCATCGCAGTAAAATAAAGACTTTGGTTATATAGAAAATGATGGTATATATATCATATAGAATTGATTTTTGGTTTCCATGTCCTTATTCATTAGTTTCCATTAATATACTCCCTGACTATAGTACATATTGATTTTAAAGATGCCTCCTCAAATATAGCCAAACAAGATTCCACTACGTGGTCACAACAATAATCTATTGAGTGATGAGGCTTCAGTATGGGGGGATATACGAGAGATAGTACCTATGGTTGGTTTAATAGAAATATCACCCCCATTGAGTATTAGTAATATTGTGGGGTTCTAGATGTGTATGCACACTAGATGAATGTATTTCATGTGTTCTAGAGAAAGGGACCACCCAGGTTTCGAGGAGACCTAGACCTCAAAGTGGTGATGGAATAACAATAGGGTTTCACTCATGAATTTATCCAAGTGAGGAATCCTATATATAATAATATGGTCATAAAATATAGCCTTATTTAGGGATCTTATGGGTGATGGGGGAGACTGGTGACTCAGTCACATTATGAGACAACTATCACATGGTTAAACTTTTAGCGTATCATTAGGGAGAAATATTATCCAGTCACATTATAATTAGTGAAAATATAAGTGATTCTATATTTATATTAGGTGTGTATGATTATGGTTATATATTTGATAAGTATAATGATCTTTAATGATACAAAATGGATATGGAGCGTGATTCATTCATTTGGTCACAAAACATCTAGAAGGGATTCTTCTGAGATATTAAGGATTCAGTGATATCTCATTGAATTCCCACTTATTCTAGATTGTTGAAGCTGGAATTATTATGGGAGAGAATAATGGATTTATATTCACTGGTTGTGAGTGATTGTGGTGGGATCCTATGAGATAAGGCCTCTGCGGGAGGTAGTCGATGATTTCCATAGTGATCCAGGCCTTCCAAAAGATTTTGGAGATGATCCCAAGAGAGAGTATTAGTGATTTCGGGCTCCCAAGATGGCTTGCAACAGCTGGGGGAGATGCAGTGTTTCTCATATGATGGTTTGATTAATCATTCATGGGATTGTCTAAGCTACCATATAGATAATCTAGAGATAGTTAGGGAACCACCGAGAAAGAAATAAATGTATGATCAAAGATGATTGAATGTTTATGGATATGTAAATGAGGTTGGTTGAGTAGTAAATGGAATATGTAACTTTAACTTCTTACCCCCACCATCACCCCCCAAGTTTTCCACCCCTGACATAGGAAGCAGGTGGTTAGTATTGAGGCCAACTATTAGATATAAAGGCCTAAGAATTAGAGGATCCATGGATGGTACCAGATTTGGTCATTGTCTATTATACCATATCTATAGTACTAATAGTTATAGGTTTCAGTCATTATATTCTTTCAATTTCTATGGTTTGGGAATTATAGATTATATTTGAGCCATTGGATCAAGCCTTACACCTAGAGACATTGATAAAAGGTGAATCAACGATAGAACACATCAACTGATTGTTTGACATGAAACATAGGTATGTGTTATTTTTATTGGATCTCACTGTACTAGTGATAATTCTGTATGACATCATCCAAAGTAAGAAAAAGCTATCCAAAGATCATGAACCAATTCACTAAATGAGGTATAATATGCAGTGTTTTTTCAGTGTTTGGATTATGTATTCTTTTTTTAGTAAAATTGAAAACCTAACAGAGTAATAAGAGATCAGGAATATGATAGATAAGATTATTACTCAACATTGGAAAGTGTGACTCTTTTAGTAGTGTATTAAATGGTTTACCCCTTCCCTATGGGGGTCGAAGAGTATGGGGAATTCTATCATGAACATATTTCATAAATTCTTACCCACCAAGATCTAGGATTCATTATTGTGTTACACCTATGAATAGACCTGATATCTAACCTGTTATATTGGATGGATCCTATAGAGCTTCATTAGAGGGTGGTTCATTTGGAGGACTTACATGATAAGGGATTTTTGAGACCCAGTGCTTTCCCAAGAGCAACCCCATTATTTATCTCCAAGAAGGAAGATGGAAGCATGAGGTTATGTATAGATTCCCAATGTTTGAACTATGTTATCATGAATATAATACACTAAAAAGAAACAAATAATTCTTTGATCTGTTTAGAGGGGAACAAAGATTCTTGAAGATTTACCTCAAATTTTCCTATCAAAAACTACGAGTATAGAATGAGGATTTATCGATGTCAAAATTCAGATGTAACTATTATTACTATGAGTACATGGTGATGTCTTTCCGTATAATAAATTCCCCATTAGTGTTCATGTGAATCATGAATTGGATATTTCAAACTTTCATTGAACTATTTATCGTGGTCTATATCAATGATATCTTGTTGTATTTGACATCAAAGTATGACCGCCCGAGACAGTTGAGAATGACAAATGACAAAAAAAAGTAGAATAAGATTTATGGGAATCTCTTGATGTTTCAATTTTAGAATTTATAGGTCCACATTCATAAAAAAATCATAGTCTGTCTAGGAGTGGTAGTAGACCTGGTTAAGGTTGAGGCAATTCTAGCTTGGGAGACACACAAGAATGTTATTGAGGTGCAGAGTCTTATCAGGTTGAAAGTGTATATTTTTTGGATTGTACTTGATTACTCTAAATTGGAAACAACCCATGACATTGTTGACCAAAATGGACATCCTTTCATGTGGATGGAAAGGTGAAATTAGTGTTTTATGAGTTGATGTAGAGATTTAAGAGTTCCATAATGTGGATATTTCTAGAGGTGGTTGGTAAGAATGTAGTGTTATATGATGACGGAAGGACCAAACATGGTTTTTCCTAATGTAGAATAGGGAAGTTATTTTTTACAGGTCCATAATGTTGAGACTAGATGAGGAGAACTTCATTATACATGATCTTTACCTAGAATATGTAGTATTTACACAAATAAGTTGATATACTACCCTGTGGGAGAGAAATATATCATATACTCAGACTACAATATTTTGTGTATATCTTATATTATAATGATATTAACTCGTGACATAGAATATGAATATAGTTCCTCCCAAAATATGATATCGGATTGTCAATATGCTTAGAAAGGATAATGTGGTGGAAGATTATCAAATACGGGTATCTTGTTCTCAGATTTTCGATGTGGCACTAAGCAGTTAGGTTCATTATAGTTATCCTTAGTGGACATGTATGATTCTTTATTTCTTCAATAGATAGTTTTTACCCCCCTGCCCATTAACATTGTTTTTGGGATTCTATGTATAGAGATAATGACTAAGTTTCATTACATACATAGATATTCACTGGATGTTCTAATAATAAATTTAATGATAGTGGAGGATATGTTTTCATTTTAAAAAGATTGATAATGATACCAGTGATGTCATCTGAGAAGGCGATAAATAATATTCATACATAAAATGTGTCAATACATCAAGGTGTGGAAAAGATTAATGATGACA
Source organism: Viscum album (assembly GCA_963277665.1). NCBI lineage: Eukaryota > Viridiplantae > Streptophyta > Magnoliopsida > Santalales > Viscaceae > Viscum > Viscum album. The sequence continues at coordinate 1,264,533,031 of OY728157.1, read as the reverse complement.
TTTGAAGTCAATTTAGGTGTACATGAATGAGGTGTTGTGTTGCAGAGTTTGTATATCAAGGCCATACGTATGGGAATGTGAATAATGTAAACTAGGTTATAAGAAGATTATATAATCCCCTTGAGGTTATCTAATAAATTTGGAGTGGGATATCCATGGAAATAATGGTGTTTTTTACCATGTACATCTAAGGGACACAATGAAATCTAGGTTATTTTAGAAAATCTCTCCAATTTGGCCCACATCATTTCCATTAGAGATAAGAGTATGATAATGAAATTAAGGCTCTTGTATGAGATGAAAGAATAGTCATTCCATAGAGTTCCTTTGATGATAATTTTAGACCATGGTTCTCTCAGAATGTCACCTTTTGGTGAGTAATATATAAGGCCTTTGGGACTCTGTTGTGTTTGAGGATGAAATTTCACACTCAAACTGATTTCTAGATTAAGAGAACCATTATTTTTTTGAGGAAATTCTGATTTATTTAATTTAGTATTTTTTTCTATAGTTGGGAGGATCACCTAACCTTGGTGAAGTTTATGAAATACAAAAACTACCATTCCACCATAACCATGGAACCATTTGAGTCCATGTATTGGAGACACAATAGGTCCAACCATTTTCTAGATTGAATTGGGCGAGTCAACATTTATGGGCCTAGAAATGGTGTTGGAAATCATAGAGAAGTTAAATATATTCTAGGATATGATACGAACTACAAATAGGTACCACATGTACTATGAAGACTAATGACAGAGACCTATAAAGTTTAAAGTGGAGGACTACATGTTTATGAGGGTCTCACCTAAATTTAAATTATAAAGATATGGACGGGGTGAAATTATATCACTGAGATTCATTGACCCTTTATATATACAAAATATAGTAGGTGAGGTGGTATACTAAATAATTATATCATAGTAGTTAGTTCGGGTATCGGATGTATTCTAGGTGTTGTTTTTGAGGTGGTATGTTCATGACTCATCTCATGTTATCAACTAGGGTGAGTTGGTCATCGAGGAGGGCGATACCGTTACTGAGTACCCAATTGATATCAATAATTTATAGGATATGATCATTCATTGGAGATTGATTACCCTAGTTTATTTCCAGTGGTAGTTTGAGAATCTTTTGGAGAGCACCTGGGAGAGGGAGACCCAGATGCGAGCTCAGTACCCTCACATTTTGCAGTAGTTTATTTCATTTTTCGAAGAAAACCCCTAATATGTGGATAATGTAATGACAATGATTTTTTATGTATTACTTTATAATATTAAAATCATTATTCTTGGATCCAAGAGCTGAGATGATGAGAGATTATCTGGCGCAATTAGCCTTGAATTGATATGTAAAACATTTTAAAAAAATTTATATCACCCCTATTTTGATTTAATAAAAATTTAGAATTACTCTAAAATTGTGGATCAGATAAAAAAATATATGGCCACCATTTAGTACATAGAACTAGTTTTACCTTAGGAATAAAATAAAATTGGAGCACATCCAATGCTTATATCAGGATCCATTAAAGGTGAATTTTTAAATAAATTAATTAAATGAAATTAATTTATGTAATTTATTTTTCATGACCTATGATAGCTTATAAATGAACTATTATGATGACATATAAGGGTTTTTATCCTAGCAATTAAGATCCATAGGACCATTTGTGGAGATAATTCTTGGGGATCTACATTATATTATATTGACATCGAGTATTGTTTCACTAACAATATTCATGGATCTATCTAACAATGGTGATGTCTGACTATTATTCAAAATATATTGATATAAACATCCAGTATGATGTTTGATTTATGTTTTTCAAGCCCAGGTTTTAAAATTTATTAACACAAATCAAATACATGAATAGTAATTGATTTATATATTGATATTTTATTTTATTTATTGGGCATTTCATTTTCTCATTGGTTTAACCCCTTTCACTCATCTAATTTTTTGATAAAGGATCGACTCTGAAAAAACAATGAGTTTCATTCTATATGTTTATATTTTAAAGATATATCCCATATTTATTCAAATTTTCATCCTTTAAATTTATTTATCACCAATTCCCTAACAAATACTATGTATTTTATCAATGTATGCCAATTCATTGGTGAAAAAGAACAGTACTGCAACATTGATTTTCGATCATAGGTGTGATCAATGGTGAAATAATTTATTTTGATATAATGAGGGAAAAAATTGATAAATTGTTAAGTTATTCATGGATTTATGTATAGTGATGATCCCGTGGTTAAACAATAGAATTTTTCTATATGATTCAAAACATTAATCATGGTATCTAGAGATAAGAAGGATATCTGACATCAAAAGAATGATTTCGAAAATGATTTGTGGTAGTGTGGTATAGGATTATGAAGAGAAGAACCCAAGGCATCTATAAAATCATAGGTTACATAATGTGTAATATTAAGATACATATAGTGAGGGAACCATTGTGTGGAACTAGGGTTTCTACTGTCTTGATAAAGATCACACACTATGTGGCCCTTACCACACATCATGTAACTCTTCCCTAGTGGCTTGGTGTGTAACATGGGGTGAATATGTAGTAAAAATCACGACACATGAGGTGGTACCCATATAGGAATAGAGTACATGAACATAGATAGACAACACTATCATTTTTCCAATAGACCTATACACATGGTGTTAAAAATTGATGCACCGTGTATATGATGTTTTACATGTCATGTGAGGAATCAAAACATGGGTATACCAAGGGCTGGTTTGAGACATTTTATACCCATATTAAATGATTTGTACCCCCTTTTAGGGGTTTTGATCCCATTAATTAAATATTATTGGACTAGTATCAGTATATTGTGTTCCCTTGGTCTATTTTTTCAAGGGTACAATGTAGTATGATGTTCACAAATCTGGATTTTGATCCATGTTGAAGATAATTCTTAGATAGAGTTTGTGGTGTCCCTACACAAGATAATAGTTTGATCCGGTATCATTTATTCTTATAATATTAGTGGGGTTTATGGAATGGACATGACCTTCTGGGGTAGTTCATTTTTCCTCCATATGTTGGACCATTTTTGTTTGTTTCATGGAATCATTTGTATATGATTCCCAATATATCTGGTTGATCTATATTAGGTTTTTCATTTCCCCTATGGTCTTACATGGGATAATTTATCTGAGTGACATGGTATTTAGAGACTGGTGAGTTTGGGGGGCGGGGGATTACCAAGAAATTTAGGATATGTGGCTCTGAAGATAACATGACTTGCAAAACATGGATTCCAAGAATGAGAATTTCATATAAGCATTAAGCAGAATCCTATGGTAGATAGTATTATTGTGTCCACCTAGAGGCATGGTGTCCTTCTTTATCATTTATATTATTTCATTGTTTACCCCATAATATCAATATCTATTTTATAAGTTTAATATAGTAGATTATTCAAGTTTATTTGTTTTGGTGTCATTCTGATTATTTTTATACTCTCCCATACTTGATCTCTTCCCTCACATATCGTGTCTTATACAGACAATGTCCCATTTGATGGTGTCCAAGGTGTTCATGATATGGTGGAGTATATATTGAGCTAGATAGACCTAGGTGTTTTCCATGTGGATTCCTTTGATAATAGTACTAACCTTCTGATTAATTTGGACTCTATAGTTTTTGGTTTGGAAAGTAATTTTTCCATTTATCAAATTAAAAAATTTATTGCCTTACTCTGATTGTGGAATGATATATTTACACATGAATTGGTTTTAATTTATTGATATTTTAGCATTTTATGTTATTAGTGATGTTTGGATGTGTACAAGTACAATCAAATAATTTCATAGATGTCTGTGATATTCCTACTCATTACTAGTCACTAGAAGACCACCTATTGGAGGTTGGGTTGGGGTAATCTGGTTTGTGCCCTATCAGAATGATTTACTTGATTTTTTTTCATATTCATTTCTTTCATTATTACTTTTCAACATGGAATATCTGTATAAAAATTTCCAACATCTTCACAATCCGAGAAATTCAATTATAAATACCCTTTGCACATTATTGCAACCCTTTTCACAATTTTGGAACAATAGTGATCTAAATTATTCAATATGTTTAATAATACCATCTTCACTGTAATATTTACCATATTATTCTTCATGATGTTTATTATACATTATTTTAATGGTAGCATTGATTGAAAACTCTTGACCAAATTCTCTTCTTTTTTCATAACCATTTCTACCCTCATTTCACACGTGATTAGAGTTCTATATAAATCATCCAGATATAGTGTCTTTTTTTTATTTACCTTCCAATGAAGAAACATTTCTATAAATTTTTATCAAGAATAAATTTTAATGTACTTTGAATAATATTTGATTCATATTACTTCTTAAAAAGACATATTATGGTGCTAACAATGTCATTCACCCCTGTAAAAATGTCAACAACTGATTCATAATCACACATCTCAAGATATTCATTATTAAATATTCATATCTTTAACTTTTATTTCATGACATTTATATTTACATAATAGATGTTTCCCAAACATTTTCCATATTCTATTATCCATTCTAAATCCAATGAGAATGTAAAAATCACTTTCAATGAGTGAGAAAAGTGTATCATTTTTGGATTATCTATTAATATTCATTTTCATATTATCAATAGCTATTAGAATAACTCCCCCACCACTTGCTGGGAATCTATATGTATTAGCTTCTAGAAATTCATGAATAAGGTACATTTTATATGTATGTATTATATCTTTTAAAATATGATAGTTATTTCCATAAAAAATTTAAATCCCATTACTCTTTATATAATTTTGAACATCCATAGAAACATAACATTTATACAAAATTTAGAAAATATTTAGTGAAAGGAAGCATCCCTACGATACCACTTTAAAGGACTAATCTTGATTTTTTTTGATTAATTATTGGGGGATATTTTTTCATTAAAGTTTCTTATAGATTAAATAACCTTATTCTCATATTAATGATTAATGACTGTGATGAAAACATTAACACTAGCACAATAAATATAAAGTTAAGAATGTTTAATAATCATGATGTGTTTGTAGTCTTTGGAATGATTGGGAAATAATCCTATACTAAATTTACACTACAAAACAATTCTTTTTAATGTGGCTACAAAAAATTCGGAATAACCTTTCACATAAATTTCAGTATGACCATAAAATATTTCTTATACTTTCCTCAAAGATATAATATTTAATAAATATTATTCTAACAACTATTAGAAACTTCAACAATAAAAATAGGTATATTTTCACTGTACTACTTTAACTTTTTTAAACATCTTATTCCTACAATTACATCAGCAATTTACTTTCAAACATTAAGAAATATGTTCCTCCTTATAATTTTTATTGAAACGCCCATCTAATAACCTGATCATTTAATTTCCCTATCTTATTTTACATCTAAAAAACACTTTTTGGTGCCTTCTAAAAAACACCACATTATATTTTCATCACGTATCTCTATTGGATTCTAACTCTACAACACCCAATCTCTTGCATTGATGAAAAATTGGAATCATCACACAATAATTTGACCTTATTTTTATGTACATGGGTTGGAAAAAATGGAAAAATCCAATTTAACATTTCTTATAATTGAAAACTAAAAAAATAACACTTAAAAAAACACTATAAAATTATCAACACATCTAGTGTATTCAAGAATCTTCTTTTGAACTCATAAATAGTGACTTTCCTCAAACTTCATTAACGTAAACATTAGGTTACACAATAAAACTTTCTAAACACATTGAATGAAATATGCTATTCCTTTATGGTTTATGACAATTTATCAATATGCTCAGGATCATCACATTTTATATCACTATGAATGTTTCAAGAATATCATCACACTAGTAACCTTTATTTTTATATTTTTTTTAGAACATCTAGAAAAACATAAATATGAAAAGGATAATTATGATCATCTATAAAAATATATTGGAATTTATTTGAAGTATTCCTCCATATAATTCCACTATATGATGAATTGAATCATAACACTTCATCCATTTCCTCAACTATTAGCCTATTTTCTATGAAATTATTATGAAAATCCATATAACATTTTTTACCAATTTTTTTTAAAACATGGATACATTAATTTATAGTTTTTTTATCTGTTAAACTCTATAAAATTAGAATTTTTCCTATAATATTCATCAAGTTCATAAAATGGTTTTCATTTGATTGAATATTATCTAATTGAAAAGAATAAGATAAAATTATATGATAATTTTCCATTAAACATCAATGCCAACAACAACCTTTTAATTAGTATAATTGAAAAAATGTCTATATATGGATTATTCTACATTCTTAGAATTCAAATATCGTAATATGATACATTATTAAATTCAGAAATATTTATTTTACAAATCATAAATCTCTATATGAAATATTATGTTTTTATAACTTTCTTATAAATTTATGGCATGATCATTGAACATTCAAATACATTTATCCCCATATAAATATATAATTTATCAAGATAACATTCATTATTTATGATGTGGGAATATTTCAGTTCAAAAAAGCACCAACTAATTTTTACTTCACCCAAAAATATGACTGATAATTTTTTTATGTGATATAATATAAACATTCGACATAAATACATTATCCTAGTACCTCAATCTAAAATCATCCATCCAATGGACATCATCTTGAAAAATAAATCATGTCTTATATATTCATTCTCCATTTATTGGAATTCATAATTATTTTAATATGATTTTAAATTAAAATTAAATGAAAAAATTATTTTTAATAAGTTTCTTAATCACTTTTATATACATTGAAACACCTTGTGGAATCTTGGTCCTAAAAAACAACAATTCCCCGAAACTATTGGAAGCATGAACCTTCTATTATAATGAATGTTTTTTGGGAGATTCATTACCCTAGAAAAAATTTGGGTAATTTATTTTTTTGAAAATATGATAAATCAATTTGTGGGATAAAATTACAAAATAAAATGTTTCAAATAACATTCCTTAGATGATGAAAATCAAATATATCTCTCCATTTAAACATATCTTTGTTGAATTATTTTTATTTACATTTTGATAAAGCTCCTTCTTCTGTTGAAGAAACTACCCATAACTCTAAAATTACATATCAAGCCTTATAATAATGGAATATTTTTTCTCCACATGTTACATACCTTTTAAAATATATCACACATATTTGATTTCTTATACATACCCATATTTAAATATACTATATCCCAGCATTATAGAGATAAAAAATTTAGGTTTCTTTAGCATTAAAATTTTAAAATAAATATAAATATATCATTATTATTTAAATTTAATCCAATATCATCACACACATGTAATCCTATATGAATTTTTAATGAAAACAAGTCGTTGACATAAAATAATTTCATGGGACAAACACCAACAGAAATAACATAACGTTATTGGTTGGAACAATTTTTATTTTTATAAATAATAATTTCTTTTGAGTATGTTTCTAATATTCATAGAATGATTGATCATTCCCTACATGTTAGATGATTAAGGTCTAGAATTAATATAAATATGTTATAGATGTTGGTAAAATTTGTACACAATGATGTAAAATTGTGAGTCTTCTATTTTTAGAATGTGTATAGAGTTCATGGAGTTTTTAAGAATATTAGTAAAATGATAAAAGTTAGATGATGGTTATGGAAGTTATGTGTAACTAAATATGTTTATTTAAATGAATCTACATTAAAGTAAATTATGATAGAGGATTCCTACTATTATATAATAACCATTAAGAAATGAATTTTACTATCGGTAATATAGTATAATGAGAATATTCTCAATTACACCAACATAGTTATGGATAGTGATATTAATTGATATATGTGTTTTTTAAAAACACAACCTAAAATAAATGAATCAATGTGGGGATATCATAAAATCTATGGGAGGACACATTTCTGTTGTTATATGATGAAAATAAGTTGTGATATGATCATTGAAAATGGAAGTGGATGAACATGAATTACAGTTATGGTTTATGGGATCTATATATTTTTTACATAATAAATTTAGTGTGTTGATAATGAAAACCAAATAGGAATGATGTTGTGTAATGGAGACATAAGAAATGCTAAATAAATAATTTTTTAAATTCCATAATTTTGAGCTTCAGATGAGAATTATCATGAGAATAAGCATTAAAAGAATTTTAGGATATCTCAATTCCAGAAATGATATTTGAGAAGTGGTAATATAATATAAAAACATGTTAATGAAAGAATAAATCTTGGTTATGAAGAATAAATATTTTATTGTTGGAGAAAAAACATACATTATATCATAATATAGAATCCATGTGGGGATAGGGTGTGTGTTCTATAAAAAATGAATGGAAGATGTCGCCCTGAGTTGTGTGATATATCATTAAAATTTATCAGAAAATTGGAATTTATAAATAATATAATAAAGGTATTGAAAATGGAATAAAATGAATAATTCATTAAATTCATTACTATCTTTGTTTATGATAATGCATGTCACTATGATAGCCTATTTAAGATTATTAATAATAAAAGAATTCATGGTTGAACCATGACTACTTGAGATGTTAGGTGTATATAGTATATATAACAACGGTTCATTTGAGACATGGTTTGATTATATGTAATGAATAATATATTGAGATTAGTGGGAGGAAAAATATAGTCATTAAATGAGAAAATGTAGATGTACGAAATCAGGCATAAAAGGTTTCTCTCCATAAAATCTTTTTATTATTAAATATAAAAAATATATATAGGGAGTATATTATGGGATGGAAAAAAGGAAATATCATGATAATTTTTGGAACCTATAGGGTATCATGGTAGAAAATTTTAATTTGAAATGAAAATCATGGAGAAATAACTAGAATAACCTAGAATCTGGTTGTGAAACCTAGAAGAATTCTTGGATATGAGGAACAATCACCCATGATGGTATGATAATAATTAAGGGATAGAGATAGTCGGTTCAGCTATGTTATTGTATTAATCTTTTATAATTGATATTAACATGTGATTATCTTATTTAATGTCGGTATTGATTGAGAGAATCATGAAAAATGTCAAAAAATAATATAATAAATAATGACATATACATATTTAAATATTATGTATGAATTTATATTCATAGTGAGTGAAGAAGAATTGATGAGAATCCTAGTATGGGGTAATCATAATAATATTAAAATCTAAATAAATTTTGAAATATAGGCATAAGATGTCTATCGAGATGATAATGTCATAGATCTATTACGCTCCTCTTTGGTTTGTTTAGTGTGTCAAAACATGTTATAAGGTTCAATAATATTAGTCAAAAATTAAATTAAAAAATAAGTTACCGAACCTCATATATCATGTTAAATTTATTATTAAATTTTTTATTCTATTCTAAATCACTTATTTTATCTCAAATTAAGTAAATTATTACATGATTACCGTCACTTAGAAATTTTAGTTTAATCGATTCGATATTATAGTAAAATCTACCTCCAATATACAATAAACATGTAATTGAGTTTCTATAATTATAATTATTTCAATACAATAATCATGATCAAAAGAGGTTAGGAGGACCAGATAAACATGTTTGGGTGATCATATAATGAAATCAAGGAAAATAAAAAATGTAAGAAATAATGAAATCCCATAATGTCTAAGTAATTAAAATGAATCTATATTGATTAATCATAAAGAATAGCCTTTTTAAATGGGGAATATTTTAATAAGGGGAAAAATATAATATTCAATTCTTACCTAATTTTGGTATAGTGTTCTACTACTAGAGTAATTAGAATGAAAAATAGATGAAATTTTCAAATATCTGAAAAAACATGATTGACTGATTGGAGAATTAGTATAGCATCCACCTCTTTTTATACATTCAAATTATATAACATTATAGGAAAAATGAAAACATTATTCAAATATATCCCAATTAGATAATAAGTATACTAACTTTTTTAAACATACCAATATGAATAATGATACATAGGTGAGCTACATCCTCTACTACTAGGTTGTTCTTGACTATCACCATTTGTAGAAACTCAAAACATTAAACATACCATTATAAAATAGAGAAATAAACCTAAAATGTAGTGATCTAAGAAACTAATTAAGAGTAAAAAGGGGGGATATGTAAGAATAATCATGATCATAAGGTTATAAGAGCATCATCAAAAATATATAATATCATACCCTACAAATCAAATATCCCATACATCAAACATGTCATAATTCTTTGTAGTTCATAAGTCATGAATCATAAGATAGTAAATATATAAAAAATGAAATCATAACATATGGATATAATATGTAATTGTGGAAAAATCATTAGAAAATAATATTATTTGAATAATAGTCAAGGAATCTCTTCGATGTCCATATTTGTAGTATATGTTCACTCCCCATACAATCTGGGTAGTAATGGTTCACTCCCATAATAATCTTAATAGCATGAGTTTTTTCAGTATTACATCTTGGTTTTCCTAGTTCATTCCCATGATCATATTTGTGGTTATGTTTAACTACCAGGACCATCATTTTATATGTTAGGAGATATAATCCTTTACCCAATGAATTGGAGGGATATATTGGGCCCACCGGTTCCATAGTTATTTCATACAAACTTCTGCCCCAAAATCATTAAAAATAATATCATGGCCCATTAAATGAAATGGGTAAAATAAAAATTTAATCATAGAATAGATAATGGATAATGTTATTGGTTTTATAATAATTTCATCAAAATATTGATCCGTTAAAAGTAGCGAGTATCAAAGGAAAATAAACCACAAAACCGATACATGTTTTATAAATATCATGCTATTAAAACATAATCCATTCAGAGATAGAATATTAATGGAAAAATTGATTATTTTCCCTAGATAGGAATTAATTACACCAAATTATGTCATATTATATGGTAAATAAAATTTTAAGATATTTTTCAATCATTTCTTGAGGAAAATATCATTTCAGCATAGAAAACAACTTTTTAAAACAGAAAATATTTTTAAAATCCATTTTATTTGAAAATAGATTTGAAATTTTATATGGAAACCATTTAAAATAATAAATCATTTTTAAAATAATTTAAAATTAAAATTATATTAATGTATTATTTGAAAACATTTTAGTAATCATGCTTATTGAAATAAAATAGATTTTCCTTAGAAGAGTGAAATAAGGTCACATTTTTAATAATTATTTTTCAAATTATATTCTTTACCAAATATTGGAAAATGTTATTATTACATGGTTATATCTTTAATAAAAAAAGGACAATAAATATCATGAGAGTTCATCAGAGATGAATCATAATATTTCATTAGAGAAATCATATAAATACAATATTTAAAAGCGATGAGATTGTTTCAATAAACTCTTATCACATGGTAACTTGTGAGCATACAATACATTTAATAAAATGAAATTATATAAAGAATAAAATATAACTAATTTTTGGAGAATTACTATATAACATTTAAAATGGTATTATATATGCCTCAAATAATAATTTTGTTATATAACAGTACATGTGTCTCAATGAAAGAAAATTGAGACTAAACTAGTTTACAGATTTTGTAACTTTTGAAAATTAATCCCCATGAAGGAAATATAATTTTATGAATATCTAATTTCAAAAAATTTAATAATATAAGAAATGTAGTACATTAATGGATACTAAACATCCACACAAAATAAGTGACTGGTGAATAAGGTAAGTATATCACAAAAATAAAAGTGAGATGAAATTCCCTTACATTGTGTCTTTACTCTCTCTGTACTCATACAATATTCCAATATAATAAAACTAATTTTATTATACAAATTTTTCAGAATAATATTATTATATATAATAATATATGTGGTTATATCATGTCCTTATATTATCATATTGTAAAAAATTATAGGTTAATGTTTCACTTCGAGTATTACTCGCTTTTTTCTTCGTATGTGTCCTTATTTGTTATATCTTTGGTCATTTTCAAGTGTAATGATTTCAACAATTTAAACCAAGATATAAATATACTTTATACTAATTATATTTTTATTATCATAATATATAGGGTATTTAAGTTCAAAATGGGATACACAATTCATAGAGAGGGTAGGAAATATGTACGTATGAAAGAAATTTCTATTTTTTTAGTTATTTGAATGAATGAATGAAAATCACTATTAAGTATATATTAATGTATATATATATTTATTATAGAAGAATTAGTAGATAATATATATAATATATTTTCAATAAACATATCCTTATTACATTCCATCTATTGTGTGAACAAATAACAACGCTTTGAGGGGAAATATTCCACAGTACCTCAAAAAATTATCGTATTTACACCCAATGGAATGTATAATGGTTTGTTTCATAAAATTATTATTAATACAAAATTATATTAAAAATATAATATATAACATATATTAACATATTTTATATCCTAATTCCCACCATGATAGGTGATAAAATAAAATTAACAATCATCACTTCGCGGGGCGGTAGTTCACCGTAAACGTAAATATTATGTTCATTATCCATTAGATGTATGTGTGTGTAAGTGTATATAGAACCATTATAATTACAATATAATAGTATATTGAGGATAATTGTTCCTTAATTAAATCATGGATTATGATATGTTGACAGGAAGTATAATTGAATTAAATATCTCAAGGAAGAATGTTACCTCTTTTTCGGGTAACTCCTTTTGGTTTGCACAAAAGGGATTCCCTGAATTATTTTCATCCAAATGGGATGCTTATAAGGTTATAGGATGCATGTTTATGAGATATGTTTTTCTATATTTTTTGGTAAAATTATTCTTGATAGGTGTGATGAAGATGGAGTATAGAAGGACTTTTTATAGTGGAGCGAGAGTGACACTCTTGTAAATTTTGGGAAAAATAATTCCTTCCACATTTTTCCCATATCAAGTGGATCCAAAAATGTAAAAAATTAAAGAAAAGTGATTGTAGGGTCTAAATATGGAATTAAAACAACTATTTTACATTTTTAGGTCATTTAGTCACTTAAGACTAATTTTGAGTCCATTATTATGCTTAATATTACCTTAATCGTTGTAATTAATTTTAATTTATAGCACTATTTTTTGGTAAAAATATAACTTGAAATTTTCGTAAAATATAAATTATTCATAATAAAAATCTGAAATCCATTTTTCCAAATTACAATAACTCATGTGGAAGAAATAAAATTAAATTTAATCCCACAGAAAAGTCGACAATGTTGGGTTTTAATGTAAAAATGTTCAAATGTTTGTTATGTTTTTATATTCCATTTCAATGTGAAAATTATTCCAATGACAAAATTTGAATTCATTCACAAAAATATAATATTAGTAAAATTTAAAACCAATTGAAAATATAATTTAACCCTGTAAATAAATTATATGAGAAGGCTGTTTTGATTTGAAATCCGAAATTTTAACTATTCATTAAAAAATGATGTTTTTCAGAATAAAAAACAAAATTATCCCAAATATAATCTATACATTATAAATTAAAAAATAAATTTTATTTTTTCAAATTATATTTCTAAAGTAAACTATAATTAATTTTATTATTTTTAACCGAACGACATGTAAAGCAGTTTATTTTTGGAAATGTTTTTAAAAAAAATAACGACTTTACCAAAAATGAGATACTTCATTATAAATATGATTTATTTATATAAAACCATTAAAAATGTATTAAATATTTTTATTACTATTAATGTTACAAATTTTAATTTCTATGTTATAATTACCTCACTGAAATTATTATAATAATTAAAATGTGGTTTAACAACTAAGTACTATGAGTGGAATTGGATACATTGTGATCCTAGTAGTGATTCAGTACTGGTCTATAAAAATATTTGATGAATAATATTTTATATATTTACTTAGACTATGGGTTAATGAATCATTTGATGATCTAGGATCATTTTGAAGTGGGCTTGGGTATTTTGTACTAAGAATTGGAATTATTGAGGCTCTAATGTGGGGCTCATTCCAACTAGTGTAGTTTCATAAATTATTCATCATAAAATAGAAAAAATCATGTTTGAAATTTGATTCATCAATTTTGTGAACATGTGGATTCCCCCCAGGATTGGTCATTCACATAACCTTAATCAAACACCATTCCTTTTGACATTTTGTAATGGGATTCACGTGGTTGGATAATTGTTAGTTTATAATAATGTCTATTCCAAGGATTTGAAGAATCCCATTAGTAATATCATTTATATATTCAATTTCAATGGTGAAACTCTAGGTAGAACAAACAAGTTTATCATCTAAGTGTTATTATAGAGATCGATCAAACATGTGGTGTGACAATGTCATAGATCATGTAACTGTTTATTTGATATGAAACCAATACCCCACCTTTTTCCCCAACATATATATTGAAATAATAGCTTTTAATTAATCTTAGATTTTATTATCTTAAGATGAGTGTTATCCAACATTAATAAGGATTCTTCAGAGGTGGTTATGGTTTCGCTCATGTGTGAGATAAATATGTTTAAAAATTGTAATCCAGGAGGTGCTGGATTCACAATATCTACATTTTAGTAGTATTTCATACATTGTTGTCAATATTTAACTAAAAAAACCCTGGCATAATTTTCACAGGAACAATGATATATCTTAGTCTAATCAAGATTATATAGGTTGAATTTTGGAACATAAGTTCTTCTAGATTATAGTCTTTCAATTCTTGATAAGTGAAGGAATATATGTGTCTATATCTAAGGAGGATGTTTTTTAAGTATTTAATATTCAAGAATCTCACACTCACAAAGAATTCATTAGGAGCATTCTATATGTTTCACGTTATTTAGCATTATTCCTCAATTTTTTTGAGCATGAAAACCTCAAAAATAGATTGAAAATTATTCATAGGTCCTTGATATTATACAAAATTTATTTTTATTCAAAATTCTTCATGTTTCAACCATTTTCAGTATTCAAACAGAGTCATTATAATATTAGGTTTTTTGATGTCTTGGGTGAATTTTCATGGTTTTATGGTGGGTAATTTTATGGATGTAATGTATGTGATAGCTTGGTAGCTCATATGAAAGTTCATAAGTTTGTCATAATCAGTCTACTGGTGTAGAGTCTTCTTGGAGCTGTGAGATGGAATGTTAATAGGAAGTTCACAATATTTAGGGAGATTACATCTCATTGAAGCAATCTATTTTAGACAACCATGTAAGTACCATGATGTGATGGTCCCACATATTGTATTTTATTATACCTAGGTCACATTTTGATACATAATTTCACTGGGTGGCATGGAAGTAGAATTAAAATTAATGATAGTAGTGTACCTCATTGCATTAGAACATTAAATTTTTTCTCTTGTCATTTCATATCATCTCCCAATATCATAGGATTAACATTTAAAAATTTCTATTACCTATTTGGATCCAAAAATAAAAATATGTTTTTTCTAAAAGAATTATTATATTTAAATTATAAAAGATAATACAATTAAAATATAAAATGGAACCCCCTTTCACAATTTAAATACATGGATAATATTAAATTAATTTTAAATTTTAAATCAACTTATTTTCATTTGATTTTTCAAATCATAATTATTTAATATATTATAATTCAAGAACATGTTACAAAATTCAATAATTTCAATTTTTTATTTTGAAACTCATTGATTAAATTAAATTAATATTTTTATATATCATCATCTATAATGAAACTAAATATAAACAAGATTTTATCTAGAACAATTAAAAATAAAAATTTATCAGATAACAATACTTTCAATAATGAAATATCAAAGATCCAAAATTATTTCTTAGATTCATTGTTGAATTCTAAAATTTAATAATATGGTAATAATCAAAACTAAATAAAATTTTCAATAAATTATAAAATTCAGAAAGTAATAAAAAGTTAACTAATTACCATATTGTAAAAAAGTGGTGGGGTTAAAATATTGAAAACCTATTAAAATATTCTTAATTATTCGACCTCACATGACCCAAAACCTAAAATTTTCACCCCCATGAAATAAAAAAAATAAAATTTTCTAATAATTTATTATATTTTCTAGACTCAGATATATAAGCCATAAAATGTCAAAATCATGAGTCCCTAAATTTTTTCCAATTATCAAGTTTATTAGTTGAATTTAATTCACTATATCAATTTTATTCAATCAATGTCTCAATCAGGGAGTGGAAAATTATATTTATACAGAAATTAGGTTTTAATAAAAAAACACTTCCATTTACCACCTTCACATATGTTCCAAAACCAATGTTCAAATTTCAAATTTATAGATACAAGTCTAAAGGATTTTATACAAGTAAATGGTTTCTTTTATAATATGGGTTAAATATTATGATAAACTAAATGAATTCAGTTTTTAAAAATAGTAACATTAATGAATTTTTTTAATGTTTCCAATCTGTATTTATGAAAAGAATATTTAAAAGGATCTTATTGGGTATGTAAAATTTTTATACTCCGGATCCTGGTGCTTAATATTATTGAGATACAATACATGATAAATAATTTTAATTATAATTTTAGTTTGAAGGAAATATAAAATTTTCATTTAAGTTGTAACCCTAAGGTGTTCTATTTTACATTATTCAATATTACGTGTGAAAAATTTAAATAATTAGTGACCTTATGTTTTAATTATGATTCCATGAATATTTTTTTTTTCTATCACTCCTTTTTCTATTTTAAGGACAAAATTCCAACTATGGAATTGGAAAAATAACACAAAATTATTTCTTTGTCACAATTTTATAACCTAATGATTCTTCAAAATATAGATTAATTTTTAAAATTGGACGTATGTCAATTAAGTACAATGTTTATTTATTTATTTACATACGTATCAAAAATATGAAAATAAAAACACATGTAGAAACTATGTATAGATTACTCCAATCATGTTGAAATTTTTTATTTTCTTAAGAAATGACTTAATATAAAATGGAGAAATAATATTTACATCATAAAATAATTTATCCCCCTCCCCACACATATATGAAAAACAATTCAATTTAATTACACTATTAATTTTTTTAAGAAAATCATAACTAAATATGAGTATCCAAAAAAATTATTGAATAATGTGGTAACCTAGGTTCTCTACATTATGATGGTAGTATGGGGGATTTATAAATCCTATATGGGATTGTTTCCCAAATATTAACAAAAATAATTATATTTTTTCCATTTAATCTGAAATTGTCCTTTAAATATTTCATTTTGATCTCCACCACACCAAGTGAGAGTGTATTTTTAATAATATATAGACCATTGCACTAAGAATATTTTTACATTTCATTTTCTTCTTATAATAAGTTTAAAACATCAATTTAAATCTTATTTCCAATATTATTTTTGAAAAAAATTTGTTATAGATTTATTTTTTCTTGTCCATATATTTTATTTAATTTTCATTTTCCACTTTATATATTTTTTCTAACTATATCATTTATAACATCCTCTATTTTCCATCTTTCTCAAACAACAAGTTAATAATTTTTGGAGCCTAGTATAAATTAATTTTTAGGTGAAAAGAAAATTTATTATTTTATTTATATAATTAATACTACAATTAAGATGATTGAAAATTCAATTTGAATTTAGGTGGGATTTATAGTGTTAAGTTTTAAATAATGTTATCCAAAATTGAAGCCTGAAGAGTTAAGGTATTGGTGTTAATAGAATATTTGAGTAAATTACTTAAATATTTCTCAACAATCACTTCATGATGTTCGGTACATTAAACAATTTCATGAAAAACTCACTTTTAATGATAGATTTAATAGTGACATTATTATATTACAAATCTTATCTTAATCTAATTATATCATAAAATATTATAATTTCTTTGTCATAACAACATGTCAATTCACAATGGTTCATTGTAATGGAAATTTTTCCTTATGGCAGTATTTGATTGAATGTTTTCTCAAATTCACAATTTTTTGCCTAAAATCCATCGAAATTGATTATTCATTAACATTAAAAACTATTTTTCACATTTTTATAAAAAATATATATATAATTTTGGGGGATAGTGCCTTACATATTCCTTCCTCTATGTGTCGATGTAGAAATAAAAAGGGGAAAACAATGTACACTCAATACAAAATCTTTTCAAAAAAACTATTGGGGTAGCATTGGCTAGATTGGAAATTTGTACTTGTACATTCATGTATTTGAGTTATCAAATATATATAGATTAATACATAGAATAAATAATTATATTAATGATTCTCAAAAATGAAATATTTAATAGGGAAAAATAATTACTTAATTAATAACATGGAATTTTTGTTTTTGAAATACAATAA
This sequence comes from Viscum album, assembly GCA_963277665.1. NCBI lineage: Eukaryota > Viridiplantae > Streptophyta > Magnoliopsida > Santalales > Viscaceae > Viscum > Viscum album. The sequence continues at coordinate 1,264,514,595 of OY728157.1, read as the reverse complement.
AGGGATACTGAATTCTACGTTATTTAATATTTCCCAAATCACTTTTTTTTAATATGTATTAAGAGGTTCTATTTGGAGGAACTTCTATTGATGGGAATGGAATACGGGCCTAAGGCAATTCATCTATCTTGGAAATCTTTTTATTCTTATTCATCAGGGTAGTTTCTATAATTAGTTTTTTTTATATCTTACATGGTTAAATTCTTTTGGGTTAATATACTTTTAACCTTGATCCAATTATCTTGATGGTGATTCTTCAACACTCCATCGCTCATTTTGACTCTTTATTTGAATAGAACTGACATTCGCATTTGGTTTATGAAGGTATTCAGTAGGAAGCTTACATAATACATGGTTTTTAAATTCATTAATAGTTGTATGTATATTGATGTTAGATTTTACATATTCTTTCATCAGGTCATCTATTGAGAGTTATTGATCTAAATTGTTTGATATATTATAGAACACAAAGAGTTATTCCTCTAAAAGGTTGTTGGTTAGATAGATAGTCCAAATCATTGAGAAAAGGGTATTCAATTAATTTTTTTTATTTATATATCCATATTGAATGTTAGAACACTCTCTTGTTTATTCATTGTAGAGTCGATAATGTAGTTATTATCTCCATTACATGGATTTAATATTTTATTAAACATGAGTAAAGCTATCTGTGTAGTGTTATATGGATTGATAGAGTTGGAAAACCAATGGGGATGCGAGAGGTGGGGTCTCTTGTACTATTTTTCCTTCCAAAATTTTCCAAAATTCATGTTATTTATTTCATTTTTATTAATAAAGGATAGTTATAAATTCTCATCTGAAAACTCACCAGGTTTTTGTTCTTATAAAAAAATTAAAAGAATCCTATGGGACATTCTCAATTATGTCTATTTTAGTAGGTAATTTTTTAAATCGGTGCTCAACCATTAGAAGGATCCTAAATATATTTTTTCAATTAATATCAGTACTTAGTTACATAATACCAAGATATAGATGTTTTATTGTGTAGTTATGGGGATGAGTTTCATAATTTCTTGAATATATCCCAAAAAATTTCAATGTGTCTCCCCATGTGTTTTTTTATTTCTTATTTTTGCTTCAACAGCTATAAAAACTTCACATATTTAAATATTTCTGTAGTTGGTCTCTATATAATTATTCATGTTTAGTTATATTTCTAGGATTATGGTTATAGAGAAACTCTTTGGCAGGACCTTTATGAGATACGGGAAACCCATTCAAGCTGATCTAAGACTCGATAACCCCTCTTGGTCTTAATCTATTGAGGAATTTTATAAATTCATGTAGATTCCTATTATTGTATACTCATGTAAAACATAAAACTTATTTTCATGAACTATTATTTAGTTTTATGGTCTGTATCCTACTAATAATTCATTTTAAAATTCCAATTTTAATTTTTGAAATTCAGTTCAAAAAATTATTTTAATTTTTTATTCAATTAATATCAATTATCTTCCTAGTTTTATTCTAGGGGAATATGTAGAAGGGTTTGGAGAGTAAATTAATTGTATAAGGATAACATCTATTTCCACTTACATTGTGAAAATAAATGTTTTATATCTCTCTTGAAAAGTTATCTCAACCTATGTATTAAAACCAATTAGGTTCAATGAATTAGATATAGGAATTTGTTGCATTCATTTAAAATAAATTAACCCTGAAATAGTACCCTCTCTGAAAAATGATCAATGTTATATGATCTTCATGTCACGAGTTCTTAAAAAATATTGAACAACACTATATATTTTTATATTAAACATGTTTTATCTCTAGTGAAGACAGTGTGATGGATATATTCTACTTTTATTTAGTGGGTTTTGTGTGTGAAAATATTATTTTTTGAGATTGGACTATAATGGTCTTAATTAAAATTTAAAATAACGTGTAAAACCTAAAATATCTCATTCTATTTCCTATTAAATTATTATTATTTTTTAGTATTTTATTTTCTCCCTAATGAAGTGAAATATTACTTTATTACCCACACCTTCAAATTTTTATTTAATTAGATGCATTGAATAACCACTAAAACGTTTGATATCCCATATAATATTAATAAGTAATCTCAAATTAACCTTAAATAAATACTCTAACCATGATAAAAAATAATGGGAAACACCTAACTGACCAATGTGTGTGATTCAATAGATAATGGAAGAAAAATTAAAAAATGTAATAAATCAGGAATCCCGCTAATTTTTTAATAGTTTGATTAAATTTTACGATATTAATAGAATAGAATAACATATTACAGAGGGAATTTATTAATTGATTTATAAAGTGATTTTACTTATATTATCCAATAATGTAATAGTTTGGCATTATTGGTGTTATTGTTGTTAAAAAATGTATGAAATAATTAAATAGTATAAGAAACATGATTGATTGATTTTGGAAGCAGTTTCCTGGAGAAAAAAATGCTAGAGAATAGTTATAAATTTGTTAAATAATGCTTAGGGATTCTTATTTCACTTAATAATTGACCACATGAGCATTATATTTTTCTTCAACTCTATTAGGGGACAATATGTATGTTCATTGATTTTTGGGATAATAATATATCATTCTTCTATGAATAGGTGCCACATGTCATGGATAGAGATCATGATGAATTCAATTAATGTTATATTGAATAATTCACATAGCACCAAAATTCCATCAATGGTCGTGCTTATATCATTGATATTATTCTGAGAGGATATGATTTAGTGCATTAGTAAAATTATGGAAATCATTCTATATTATAGATACTTATAGGAAGAGGATGATTCATGTTTTGATGGGTCCTGTGAGTGGACATGGAAACATAGTGGTTCTACTTCTGATTCTTTCTTGGCCACTGCATCACTCGGAACAATCAATTTTTTTATTACTTGGGTGTGTTTTATAAGTACCATTATCGGAACCTTGATCATGCTTAAGTGGAATATGGTATTTAGTACTAGAGAAGTAATAATATTGGGCTTTAATGAAGGGCTTAGTCTAATGATTGTGGTTTATAAAATTTATTTTGATAAAAAATAAATTCATGAGATTAACATTTTATTTGTCTGTTCAGTAAACATGTGGTATGTACCTAACACATAGCATATCCTCAAAATATTCTCCGATAGAGATAATATTATAAAATCTATGTGGGATTCAACTATATGGATTATGTTTGGATTATAATTGATTTTAAACTACATATAAGGTGAATCCCATTAATATGCTTATCCATGGAATCAATTTTAGTTCCGTATATCTCTCGTGGACAATCAATTTTAGTTGTAATGTTTTGTTATTGATTCTTATCGAACAATTTATGTTTCATCATTTATGAACATGAATCTGATGCTTGGGGGGGAGACCATGGCCCCACCTTCTTCCTTTGTATAAGAAATTAACCATGAACGAGCACATTTATTATCAAATTTTATAATCTTACTTGAATTTCAACTAAATATAAAAATATTATTTAATAATCAATTAGGTTCATTTCATTCTTGAGATGAAATTTTTTATGAACTATAATTCATGTGGAGTTCTATTATACCATTGTCTATTTTTGATATAGATTTTATGTCGTTAAATCATCTTCATTTGATAATAGAACTCTCACTTAAAATCATTATGGAATAGATGTGAAGTTTTAATGAATCAAGAATCATTACATCTTTTTTTATCACATCAACCTTGTCACTAGCTCAGAAACAAATCCTCGTGTATGAATATTTAGTGACATTTTTTTATTCTACCTTCCATGTGATTCAGACATCTTCCAACTTCAAATTTGGTTTATAGATCAATGATGTTTAGTTGTCCTTGTTTATTTCAAACATTTTCACGGGGGATACATTCCTATAATGAGTGTGCATGAAATATTTTTATTTTATACTAAAGAACTAAATTTACTTGGAAGAAATTCATTACATTAGAGTGACATTATAAACTTAGTATGGAATTTTTAAAGGGTATTCATGGAAGAAGTGGAGTTCCCTACAGACGTAAGTAGTCCAGTTTGGAAAACCACAGAAGTAGGGTGATGGAATAATCAAAACTATTTTTTATTTTATGATTTTCACATATTCAGGCATGTATACATTGGATTGAATTTTTGTAAAATTTCATATTTTTTTAGTTTTGTTATTCCTAGAAAAGACTAAAACATTTTTATATCATTGTGTCAACTCACCCCTCATGGTTAGTGGTTTCTATATTTAATGATACCTTTTCTATTTTAAAACAATAAATGTAAAAATCACTAAACCATATTTTTTTACTTCCTGACTATTAAAAAAAGGCAAAAATGGAAAAAATAAACATTTAATATTTAATACTAATTCACCCTTTAATTCCATGATTAATTTCAAATTAATTTAAAAATAAAATGCATCCAATTTAAAAGAGATTTTCCAATTCACTATTAATTTTAAATATATCAATTTAATAAAAAATTATATAATACTAGAGTAACATATAACTATTTTAAAAATAAAATTGTTAAAAACAATTTTTTATCCTTCAAATACATTAATGTAAGGAAATTCAAATATGAGTTTCTATAGATAAATTATAAATATGATGTATCACATTACAAACCCTTAATTTATGAAATTTAATAAATATCAAATTACTGCATGATTCAAATTTTAAATTCCAAAATTGAACAATCAACAAAAATAAATAATTAAAACAAACATTGAATAATGTTTAGAATTCAAAAAAGTAACCAAAATTTAATTAATTACTCTATTTTAATTAATATTTCTTTGTTAAACCCATTGAAAATTATTCCTTTCTTATTAATTGTGGTCATATTAGGATTTATTATTTGATATAATAATAAACCCATAGTAGAGAAACATGAAAAATTTCTAATGAAGATATTGACCCTTCTATAATGGTATGTGTGTAAAAGGAGTTGATATACTAAGGTAATTTATTGAATTAGGAAGAGCTAATATCTATATTCACAAGAGGTATAGAATAAGAATTTAATTTAAGGGGGAACCATATGAAAGGGTGGAATAAATTTTATGAATTATCATTGATGTTATACATATGATAGTTTTTGGATCAACTTTTCAAATACATAAATACACCAAAGTGGTTCTATAATAGACTTATAGGTCATGATACTTTTGAGGTATATCTAAAAAATGTATTCAAAGTGAGAGATAAAATTTCTAGTGTGAGAGTATGTTAACTCATCACGAATCATGGTCGGGTATCCCAACATTCTTCACATGATATCAATAGACAAACTAGTGGCCAAAGACCTAAAACTCTCCTCCCAATATGCCTGAGGAATTTGACTAGTATAGAGGGTATATAAATATATTTTGGGAGTGAATAAACCATTTTGTTTTAGAGTATTAAATTTCTGAGAAAATAAATAACTTTATAAATCATAATATGTACAAAAAAATCACAGAAATAAATCATCAATATAGTAATGAAACATCATGATAAAAGTGGAAGCGTATAAATATGAGGGTGTGTCAGGGAGCTATAAAAAACATTGACACACATATATAATTGGGACAAAATAATCTAAGACAAAAAATTTTATCCAATATCCTCATGAGCCATGTATTAATCAGGTTCTCCTAATATCCCATGCTATTATTAGTCATGCATCCAAGAATTTATGTTTTCCTTTGTCCCTACCTATATCCATGAATTCAACTCATGTACCACTAGCTTTCTAAACGTGGTGTGAGATATATTCAGTAGGCCACCACTAACAGTTTCTAGATGTATCCATATAGTGCATGTAATATTAATACTATGAAAATATATAAAAGAATAAACACTAATGTTAACCAGAAATGGTTAGCTCTGGTTCTTGAAGGACACTAGGCTGACACTACATCCATCATCACATTCCATGAAACAATTTAATTGATGTCATTATGAACGTATATATATATTTACTAAATTTATCACAACCATTATATCAATATATATGTATATATTTTGAGCTAGCCTAGATATGAACATAACTTAAGAATCCATGTATAGTCACCCAAGTTATAAAAATATGTGATGGATTCCATGAATATATATTATATGACTATATTTTTACACCTTGGTATAATATTATTAGGGATTTCATGCCCAAGTATCCTATCAACTAGTACAGTATTTCCCACTACCATATAAGTAGGTATTCCATCCCTAAGTATCATATAAGTAGGGATGTCATGCATTAGTAATATATGAATAGGGATACCACACTGAATTATCACATCATCATGGAGGTCATTCTCAAGTGTCAAATGTAATAACAAGTCAATTAGCCTTTAGTATGATCCAATGAATGGTTTATAAGTCATTAGTGTTTAACTTAAATAAGGTCATAGCAATTGTTTTTTAAAACATGTGATGCAGTCATACCACTATCATTACATTTAATTTATTATATTCATTTAATTTAGATTCCAATCCAAAACCACCTAGAAGGTGACTTGGTTCCATATGAAATCATAATATCATGTGTAAATTCCATAATCACACATCATAGAGTGGAATAAGTCATTGGGACATATTTAAACAATAACAAGGAAACACAATGTCATTTCTATCAAGGCTAATAAATTAATTAATAGAAAACATTATTTTAATAGAAAATTAAAAAAATATGTCATGTGGGAAGATGAAGCATAATATATATTATAAAAACATGAGGGATAATTAATATATGACCTAAGTTATGGAGGTAGAGGAGTATTCATCTCGTATCAACTTCTAATTCATCATACAATGGAAGAAATTGACAAACTAGTCAAACAACACAAAAATATTGCCTATTATCTAGGACAAAAATATATCCAAAAAAAAGTGAGATAAATTGTCAAATGATGGTAACATATGGAAAACTAATGATGAGTAATCCAAAATAATATAAAACAAGGAAATTAGAGTTCAAATGAGTTAGATCCAAAGGAATCAACATGGATAGATAATAAAAACTCTCTATGAACCGCTACTATAAAATTTGATGATTGATTTAATAATAATGATTACACCCCATTTAAGAAGATGGAAAATAAATATTAAGGTTTTGAATAGACACACTACTTTAATTCCCTAGGTTTCTTATTCATATAGAAACAACAAGTTCACATCGTCTATAAGAATAAAGTTTTCCATTGATTTTAAATCCTTCAAAAAATAATGTGGTATGGCTAGAGATATTTACATCATGAATTGTATTCATGTAATGTATTGATTTAAAATTAAAAATGGAATTAATTCCATGAATTGGTTCTTACTCAAGGGTCATACTCCATGAATCATTACTTTTAAAAAAACAAACTAATTGTCTTAAAGGTGATGTTACATGGTATAAATAAAAGGAAAAAATTAATGAGAATTTATCAAAATTTAAAAAATAGATGTCTCATATAGAGAATCTAGGCTGTAACAGTATCTCCCCATAAAAAATAATCCTTAGGTTAATAATACAAGAGGTGTAAATCTTTATTCAAGAACAAATCCATTCACCAATAAAGTTCATTGGACTCTTAATACCATGTTTCATCCTATACATACTTGTGCTTCCCTAAAACCCATACTCAGGGGATACATCCTCTATAGAGGGAATTTTTTCTACGAAAAATGATAGGAGTATAACACTACTCTATGGAGGCATAAACTTCTATTGAAATGTCCCCATCATTATAAGTATGAGACAGATCAACATAATATCAACAATTTTATGATATATGGAAGACATTGTGCAAGGATCACTACCTAAAAAAAAGATTTATCTATTTGGATATCATCCAAACTATCTTTTATATATGAAAAATTACACCATAATGATGAAATAACTTTTACAATATTTTAATCCATTTATTACCCAGTCAATTAGAAACACGTAATAAAACACAATCCTCATCCTCTAACACTTGAGGTCATTAATGGTGACCGAAAAAGGATTTCCATCCATATTGAACAATAACCATATGATTATTGATAATATATACATACTCTTAAGTATCCTAAATGATATGAGACCCCTATAGCACTACCTCTCATTCACATAACCAGTAATGGGGTTAATGGCTCGACCAACCATATTGAGCATAAGAAATTTCCATCTATTTAGTACATTGACATATGTTACAGTAGGAAACCTCAAATTGAGTTATATGATTCTATAAGGAATATCATAAATCATAAAAAAAAATCCTATAGCATGTCCTCTTAAACATATTTTTACATTTTGAATGTTCATCACTCTCGAGGTGGAAGAATGTTCACTAAAAAACTTGTGTTCCATGATCCTTCTTTTACCCATGTCACAAGATCAATGTAAAACAATAATTACTATTTGGACATATGGTATGAGGGTTCCCCAATAGGTATATAATATCAGAGACATATATTATCCCAAGATCATCTAATAATATTGATATATGATAGAAATATAAAGGGTTTCCATCATCAGCATGTTCAAAAATACCCAAACAACATGGCTACCTCGGGGTGGCCTCAAAAAATAAATAAAAAATACACAGTGAGAATAACACATTTTCATTAAATGGATTATTACTGCTATAATATGTTAGAATACCAATGGTTCTACACTTTAAATATCTAATATGTGGAACCCTTGTGATAATACCCATAAACAGCTATTTCATCCCACCCCGAAAATAATGATGACCCATATCTTGGTACATATTATAAATACTTGGGTGTACCGCCAAATGTGAAGCATGAAATTCTTGCATAATTTCCTCTCACATGTCATTAGAGAAACATATATTACAATTGAGAAAAAGTATCAAATATCCATTGATAGTCTTACCCAATGGGGGTCCTTAAATTGAACACCCCTATAGGACTGAGCCATTTGGATCAGAGTATTGCACCCTCTTCACTCTATCCACAAGTGAAGAGGTTTTCACAATAACCTTTAAAAAATTCCAATAAAAACTCTCCTAAAATATATATTGTTTCAATAAAGAATATATGTCAATGTCCATTCATCAATGATTTCCTCGATAGTTTGCATTTGAGTCTTTCATCGAACATGATCTACAACTTTGATTGCAATTCTAGGTATACAGACCAGCTCAAATTTAATGTACTAAATTTATTTTATGAAAATTATATATCTAAGATTCATGTTCAAATTTTTAATGAAATATTTTTGTTTTTTGTGATCATTAAACACAAAATATTTTTTCTAAAAAAATTAATGCCACATAAAATTGATGGCATGAATGGAAATGGTTAGCTTGATATCATGTTTCTGGTAATTTCATTCGTTAGGCCTCAATTGACGCGACCCATAAAAAACAACTTGATTCACTTGAATTATGATTTTTCCCAGAAAAATACATAGTGCATAAAAAATATTTAAAAATCCTCTAATTGGATCTAGAAATATACATATTGATACTAACATCCATTTTCCTTTCATATTATGATTGGTTACCTCACATGCTTCGGACAAGAATAAATTCAAACCATTTTTAAATGAGTAGTTAATAAGCGATATATGACTTGATGAGTTTTATATTAAGTATCTATCATGTCCATAAAGCCCTAAGAAACTCTTTATGTCAAAGAAATTCTGGGGATGGTTATTAGATACTAAAATTCTCAACTTTTCTATGTAAACTGATAGTCTTGTATAAGGCCCCAACCGTAAACATTACTTAATCATGAGATATTTCAAGAATACACCTTGAGGATCTTTTCCAGTTTAGAGTTTTAGATAATTAGATCATAAAACATGAATTACATTCCACATTTAAACAAATTAGTTATATAAAAGATGGTATTCATTTTTCCCATCAATGGAAACATATTTAAAATAAAACATGGATTATTTCTTGACACTTCCTTGACAGTATCATCACATCATGTACCTTTCCCTTGACCTGTGAAAATCATTTCAAAAACATTGGATGAGAATAGAAAGCTCAGCATGGGTTATAAAAATATGGAAAGGAAACATGAGTTCATATACACATAAGAATGAAATCATAATTTACCCATAACAGATAATCACTTTAACATACCTCATCGAATCATGAATAAATCATAGAAATCATAAGTCATAAAGGTAACATGAGGCATTAATAACATTCTTACGTATGGAGTAACCCTGTTGGTTACGTTTGGAATACCCACACAGTGTATTCCCTAAATCTCTTCGAAAAAACCTTAATGTTTAACTCCTCCGAGTTACCCAATACATTGGAGAGCTATATTGGGCTCACTCGCCCTTAGTTTATCATGGAACCACCCGTCTTCATAACAATGCCCAAGAACCATAACATAATCGTATCACATAAAACATACATAAAGGAAACATGACATTTCCACATTTCAATAACAAGATATCAATACACCTCATTGATATAATAAAAACATTATGAAAACCATTTTTAATACCAAAATAAAGGAAAAGTAAAACATGGTATTTATATTTCATTTAAAAAAAGGTATGGATAGTAGAGGAATCCGAAACTCATATAATGGTCATGGCAGCAGAGAAATAGTTTTTTCCGCATACGTACGACAAAAAAACATTCCCTTTTTTCGTTTAGTAAATGCTTCGTATAAAAATATTCCTATTGAATAATCATAAAAGTCAAAGAGGTTTATATACCGTATAAAATAAAGTTGTGTATAAAATAAAATATGCCTCAATGAAAGGAGATTGAGACGATGTCCCATACAAAGATCATTTTCTTAAATAAAATAGATCTATTATGTGTATTCATTATAAGTACACATAAAGAAAGTACAAATACATGATAGGACATAATAATATCATGACATGATTTGAAAGTAGGAGATTAACCCAAAGAATGGAAATTGGGTTAAGAAGTTCCCTTATAAAAAACATTTTTAAATAAAATAGATCGATTATGTGTATTCACTATATGTACACATAAAAAATTTACAAATAAAAGATAGGACATAATAATATCATGACATAATTTGAAAGCAGGAGATTGTCCCAAAGAATGGAAATTGGGTTAAGAAGTTCCCTTACCTCGGGTCCGACTTGACTCGATCATTCTTTAATCTCCTGAATAATAAACTTGAGTTAATTTCTACTTGCTTAACAACCTTTTTCATTTCCTTATTCCTTTTATATCACTTATTACCATGTCTTGAACACTATGTAATTATTTAAGTTAATTACGGTCGTTTTAAAGATCATTGGTACTTGAGTCAAAAATAAACTCTTTATAATTACATTTTGTTCATGTATCCATTATTTCCAGAGTTATAATCATGATTTAGATATCATATATATCATATATATCCAGTATATACATGCATTTATAATATTACATAACGTTTATGGTAAGAAATGAAATGCATCGTTAATGGAGACGGTAAGCCGTACGTACGCATGAACGCTACTTTCATTTATATATTGTATTTTATGGAATGGAATCATAATGTTATAAAGGTATATTATAATTCCGGTATAATATCATATATAATTTAATTGATTAAATCTTTTATACGTCCCACATATGGCATTAACGAATCAAATCACTTTGAGGGGGCGGTAGTCCGCATTTCCTAAAATGAAGATATCACGTTTACAAATAATGGTAACCATAAAGGTATTCCATAAATGAAAAATATAGAGGCTTAAGTAAAACATAAACATATTATATATCATATATAAATATATTTTCATCTTAATGGCCACCTTTGAAGGTGTTAAAATAATAATGAACAATCATCGTTTCGTGAGGCAGAAATTCACCATCCACGGAAACAGTATGTTCATTAACCATTAGATGTAGGTGTGTGTAATTGAAGCTCAAATAATTTTTATAACAACATACTAGTATATGTATGATAATGGTGTTGTTACAAAATAAATGAATAAAATGATTTTAGGGGGTCGTAGAAGAAAAATAAAACATAAGAACACAAGAGAAGACACTACCTTTAAAACGGGTAACTCTTTTTGATTTGAGCTCAAAGGCTTACTTGGGAAGACTTCTTCCCAAAGTGAAGAATCTAAGAGATGTAGAGGGATGTGGAGAGACAAAATGGGTAGGGTTTGGCCGAGCCAAAGGCTTTGGAAGTGTGGGTAAGGTGGTAGAGGTGGGGGCCTTTTATAAGAGGAGAGGAGGGGCACTCTTGGAAAGTTATGAAAGGTTAATTTATCATAAAATAATTTTCTGATTTAAAACGTCCAAATATTATATATTTCTAGGATAAGGTGATAGGAGTTCGAAATATGCTCATCCAATAGGTTTTTCACATGTGTAGGTCTTAGATTTTACATTATCTTTTCATTTTATTTAAATCGTTAAATAACGAGGTAATCGCTGCATCATCATGATGTCAAAAATAATTTATTTTATTTAATGTCTAAAAATTATAAAACAAATATCATGATGTAGGAAATATTTTTATCTTTCTAATTAATATTTATAGTAAAAAATATGACTTTTATAGCCCCATTTAATATTTGTTTTAGTAAAACCACTCATGTTGGTGACATTTTCATTTTAACATTAAATAAAAAGATATTAATGTCATTTCCCTACCAATGTGGCTCCATGGGGTCCCCAAGTTGACCCATGGATTATATTGGTCGGACATGACACCTAAAATAAGGGTAGGACTTGTGTCTAGTTCATTTCATATTATTAAAATATTATTCTTACCTTAAATTACACTAATTACCTCTAATGACGATTATAAACTTAAAAGTTAATATTCACCAAAAAATAATTTTAATCCCATTGAACCACATTTTACTTCTTAATGAAAAAAAATTATGTTGTATTTTTTAAATTTAAAACCCAGAGGTGGTAAAATTTCTTTTAAACTAAAAATCAGTTTTTTATGTACCACTTAGTGGTGTCACTATTCATCAAAAATTGATGTTTTTCAGAAAACTACCAAAAATTCACCCTAAGATATATTTCATATTCTAAATTAAAAAATGATGTCTATTTTACTAAATTCAAAACATATAAGTTGAATTAATTGATTTAATAATTAATTCCTGTAGTCAAAACAAATAGCGTGTTTCTATGAAACAAAAAGTATCAAATGATTGACACTAGTTTAAGTCCGATTTTAAAGAAAAATTAATTTCATGGAAACTATTGGATTAAATGGTAAAAATACATTCAAATTTAACTTTAAAACCAATTTAAAAGATAATATAATCTTATAAATAAATTATACTAAAAAGAGGTTTTGAATTAAAATACAACAATTTTCACTATTCATTAAAAAATGAACTTTATCAGATAAATACCAAAAATTTTCCCAAAGTAAATTTCAATGACCCAATCATATAGAATATGTATATTTTGAAAAATAGAGCTTATAAAATTTTCAATAGTTTGATTTAAAAATGGTTTTCCATCAAAAGGCAGCAAAACAATCTTTTAAAAATATTAGTGTATTCCATGCTTAAGATTGGATTTATTATCATTTTAAGCCTCTAAAACACTATCTAATTCATTAATAGACATAGATAAAAATATCTATTATTCATTACATACATGGGATGTTACATCCTTCCCCCCTTTAGAAAATTTCATCCCTGCAATTTATTTACTTATCAAATAAGTGGGGATATTTAGCCCTCATTGCATTTTTAGATTCTCATGTTGCCTCTTCAATCATGTGGTTTTTCCACAAATCCTTTACCTGATGAATTACCTTATTTCTAAATACTTTCTCTCTTCGGTCAACAATCTAGACTGGTTGTACCTCAAAAGATAGGTTCTCTTCCAGATGAACTACCTCTGGACTCAAAACATGAGATGGATCTGGAATGTACTTCCTTAACATTGAAACATGAAAAACATTGGGTACCTGAGATAAACTCAGAGGTAAAGCCACTCGGTAAGAAACTAATCCAACTCTCTCCAGAATTTCATATGGTCCAATTAACCTTGGACTCAGCTTTCCTTTCTTAACAAATCGCATCACACTTTTCCATGGTGAGACTTTGAAAAAAACATGATTAACTACCTCAAAAGAGATATCCTTCCTCCTGTTGTCTGCATAACTCTTCTGCCTACTCTGAGCTGTTCTCATGCGTTTCTGTATCAGCTGAACTTTTTCTGCCAACTCTTCTACAAATTCTGGTCCCATTGTCTTCCTTTCATCGACTTCATCCTAGAATTCTGGAGTTCGACACTGCTTCCCATATAACACCTCAAATGGTTCCATCAATATACTTGAATGAAAACATTTATTATACGAAAATTCAACCAAAGAAAGATGTTGGTCCCAACATCCTTGATAATCCATTGAACAAGCACATATCATATCCTCCAATGTCTGAATTGTTCATTCTGACTACCCATCTAATTGAGGATGAAAAGCTGTACTAAAATTTAATTCAGTACCCAACGACTTCTGAAGGCCTTTCCAAAAGTTATAAGTAAACTTGAGATCATGATCAGATACAATGGAGAGAGGAACTCCATGTATTCTTACTATCTATTTAAGATACAAATGTGAAAGGTGATCTAGGGAATAAGTATATCATATAGTAAGGAAATGCGCAGATTTAGTGAAGCGATCAATAATAACCCAGATTGCATTATTACCTCGAGGAGTTTTCGGAAATCCCACAACGAAGTCCATGGATATATTCTCCCATTTCCATTCTGGTATTGGTAAAGGCTGAAGCATCCCTTTCGGTAACTGCCGCTCTGCTTTAACCTGTTGAAAAGTCAAACACTTCACTGTGAAATTAGCAATATCTCTTTTCATTCCATCCCACCAGTAATACTCCTGAATATCTCTATACATCTTAGTACTGCCAGGATGAACTGAAAACGGAGATCTAAGAGCTTCAAATAACAACTCTCCCTTCAACTTTGAATCACAAGGCACACACAATCTCTTCTCAAATCTCTAAACACAATCATTATCAATGTTGAATTCATGCAACTTAACCTTCTGAACCAGCTCTACCTTTTTCTGCAACTCACTGTCTTGCATCTATGCTTTCTTGATTTTGACTGATAGAGAAGATTTCACTGATACCCAAAACAAAACAGAAGAACATCCTGCACTGACAACTTTTATGCCAAAGTACATCAAATCCCTAACCAAAGGATCACGTTCCAAACGCAACATTGTTAATGAAGAATTACTTTTTCAACTCAATGCATCATCCATGTTATTTTCTTTTCCCGGATGGTAATAAATCGTACAATCATAATCCTTGATTAATTCTAGCCATCTCCTCTATCTCATGTTCAATTATTTATGATTGAATATATACTATAAACATTTTTTATCAGTATATATTTCACACTTCACTACATACAAATGATGCCTCCAAATTTTTAATGCGAAAACAACAGCAGGTAATTCAAAATCATGTGTGGGGTAATTTACCTCATGAGTTTTCAGCTGACGTGATGCATAAGCAATTACCTGATCATTCTGCATTAGGACACAACCATGTTCTTTCAATGAAGCATCACTGTAGATAAAAAACACACCATTCATGGAAGGTAGTGCCAAAACTAGAGCATTCACCAATATTCTTTTCAATTCCTGAAAACAATCATCACATTCTTTTGTGCAGATAAACATAATACCTTTCCGAGTTAGCTTAGTCATTGGACTAGATAACCGTGAAAAATTTCTAAAAACCCTTCAGTAATAGCCTGCCAAACCAAGGAATCTACGAATCTCAGTTACATTTGTGGGTCTTGGCCATTCTTCAACAACCTTTTCTTTACAGGATCAACAGTTATCCCGTCTTTAAAATCAATGTGACCAAGGAATGAAATTTGTTGTAACCAAAACTCACACATTCTGAATTTCCCATACAATTTATTTTCATTTAAGGTTAGAAAAATAACCCTTAAATTTCTTTCATGATCCTCATTACTTTTAGAAAACAAAAAAATATCATCAATGAAGACCACCACAAACATTTCCAAGAACTCATGGAAAATTCTATTCATTAAGTCCATTAATGCAACAGGTGCATTGGTTAGCCCAAAAGGCATTAATAAAAATTCATATTGGTCATATCTTGTACGAAACGCTGTCTTCGGAACATCTGCTTCCTTTACCTTCAGCTGATGGTACCCCGATCTCAGGTCAATCTTTTAAAAAAACTGAGCTCCCTAGAGCTGATCAAACAAATCATTGACCACCACTGATATGCCTCACCCTCCAAACGGTAAATAGCAAGACTAACCTTTTGATTGTCTTAACACCCCATGACATTGAAAATTTCTCCAGATCTTTAATCCACCCTTCAGCTAGCACAGGGTCAGATGATCCTCTGAATGATGGGGGATGTTGCCTCATGAAATGTTCCACCACTGACATGTTCCTATGCGGTTGATCTGGCCGATCTTGTGCATGGATACCACCACTATTTATCGCTTGAGTCAACTGTGCCATTACTGCAAAAAATTGTCTAGTTTTAATTCCGACCATATCAGGATGCTGATTCGGAAGGTTATTTCCTTCTGTATTCCTTCCTAGCACTGCTTCCCTGTTTCCTCTGTGGAAAACCATTCTGAACAAACATTTCTTAGATGAAGTGACATGGTAATCTTCAAATGCTATATCATTTCAATTTGACCATAAAAAAATATTTTTGGATAATCATTTAATAAAATTCTAACTCCTAAAGTTTTCTAAACCAACCTCTGATACAAACTATAAGGCCCCAGCCTTAAACATTACTTAATCTTGAGATATTTCAAGAATACATCTTAATGATCATTTAAGGTTTAGCGTTTTAGATAATTAGATCATAAAACTTTCATTACATTCCACATTTAAACAAAGTGGTTACATAAAATATAGTATTCATTTTCCCCATAAATGGAAACATATTTAAAATAAAACATGGATTCTTTATTGACCCTTCCTTGACACTATCATCACATCATGTACCTTTCCCTTGACCTGTGAAAATCATTTCAAAAACATGGGATGAGCATAAAAAGCTCAGTAAGGGTTATAAAAATATGGAAAGGAAAGATGAGTTCATATATATAAATAAATGAAATCATACTTTACACATAAAACATATGCTCTTTAACATACCCCATCAAATCATGAATAAATCATAGAAATCATAAGACATAAAGGTAACTTGAGGCATTGATAACATTCTTACGTAGGGAGTAACCCTCTTGGTTACATTTGGAATACCCATCACAGTATATTCCCTAAACCTCTTTGGAGAAACCTTAACGTTTAACTCCATCATGTTACCCAATGCATTGGAGATCTATATCGGGCTCACCCGCCCTTAGTTTATCATAGAACCACCCGTCTTCATAACAAACCCCATGAACCATAACATAATCGTATCAAATAAAACATGCATAATGCAAACAAAACATTTCCACATTTCAATCACAAGATAGCAGTACATCACATTGATATAATAAAAACATTATGAAAACCATTTTCAATACAAAAGTAATAGAAAAGTAAAATATGGTATTTATTTTTCATTTAAAAAAATTGTATGGCTTATAAAGGAGTCTGAAACTCATATAATGGTCACGGCGGCGTAGAAGTCGTTGTCGCCGCATACATACGACAAAAAAACATTCCCTTTTGTTGTTTAGTAAATTCTTCGTATAAAAATATTCCTTTTAAATAATCATAAAATTCAAAGGGGTTTATACACCGTATAAAGGAAAGATGTGTATAAAACAAAATATGCCTCAATAAAAGGAGATTGAGATGAAGTCCCTTACAAAGATAATTTTTTAAATAAAATAGATCTATTATGTGAATTCACTATAAGTACACATAACGAATGTACAAATACATGATAGGACATAATAATATCATGACATAATTTGAAAGTAGGAGATTAACCCAATGAATGGAAATTGGGTTAAGAAGTTACCTTACAAAAATAATTTTTAAAATAAAGTAGATCTGTTATGTGTATTCACTATAATTACACATAAAAAAAGTAAAAATACATGATAGGACATAATAATATCATGACATAATTTGAATGTAGGAGATTGACCCAATGAACGGAAATTGGGTTAAGAGGTTCCCTTACTTCGGGTCTGACTTGACTAGATCGTTCTTTAATATCCTGAGTAATAAACTTGAGTTAATTTATACTTGCTTAAGAACCTTTTTCATGTTCATTAGTCCTTTTATATCACTTATTACAATGTCATCAACACTATGTAATTATTTAAGTTAATAACGGTCATTTTAACGATCATTGGTACTTGAGTCAAAAATAAACTCTTTATAATTAAAAGTTGTTCATGTATCCATTATATACCGAGTTATACTCATGATTTAGATATAATATATATTATATATATCCAGTATATACATGCATTTATAATATTACATAACGTTTAGAGGTAAGAAATGAAATGAACCGTTCATGGAGACAGTAAGCTGTACATACACATGAACGCTACTTTCATTTCTATTTCATATTATATGGTATGGAATAATAATGATATAAAGGTATATTATAATTCCAGTATAATAACATATATAATTTCATGAATTAATTCCTTTATGCATCCCACATATGGCATTAATGAATCAAATCACTTTGAGGGGGAGGTAGTCCGCACTTCCTAAAATGAAGATATCGCATTTACCCATAATGGTAACCATAAAGGTATGACATAAATTAAAAATACCTAAGCTTAAGTAAAATATAAACATATTATATATCATATATAAATATAGTGTCATCTTAATGGCCACCTTTGATGGTGTTAAAAAAATATTGAACAATCATCGTTTCGGGAGGCAGAAATTCGCCATCCACGGAAACAGTATGTTCTTTAACCATTAGATGTAGGTGTGTGTAATTTTAACTCGAATACATCTTATAAAAACATCCTAGTATATGGAAGAAACTTGTGTTGTTACAAAATAAATGAATAAAAAATGTTTACGGGGTTAGAGAAGCAAAATAAAACATAAGATCACAAGAGAATACACTACCTTTAAAACGGGTAACTCTTTTTGATTTGAGCTCAAAGACTTCCTTGGGAAGACTTATGCCCAAATTGAAGCTACTAAGAGTTATAGAGGGATGTGTAGAGACAAAATGGGAATGGTTTGGCCAAGCCAAAGGCTTCAGAACTGTGGGTATGGTGGTAGATTTGGGGGCCTTTTATCAAAGGAGAGGAGGGGTACTCTTGGAAAGTTATACAAGGTTACTTTATCATAAAATGATTTTCGGATTTAAAAGGTCCCAAAATTATATATTTCGAGTATAAGGTGATAGGAGGTCGAAATATACTCATCCAATAGGTTTTTGACATTTTTAGGTTTTAGATTTTACATTATCGTTTCATTTTATTTAAATCGTTAAAGAATGAGGTAATCGTTGCATCATCATGATGTCATAAATAATTTAATTTATTTAATGTCTAAAAATTATAAAAAAACTATCATGATGTATGAAATCCTTTTATCTTTCTAATGAATAATTATAGTAAAAAATATGACTTGTATAACCCCATTTAAAAATTGTTTTAGTAAGACAACTCATGTTTGTGACATTTTTATTTTAACATTAAATAAAAAGATATTAATGTCAGTTTCCTACCATAGTGGCTCCATGGGGTCCCCATGTTGACCCATGGATTGTATTAGTAGGCCATGAAATATCCAATAAGGGTAGGACATGTGTCAAATTCATTTCATATTATTAAAACCTTATTTTTACCTTAAATTACACTAATTACCTCTAATCGCGATTAAAAACATAAAAGTTACTATTCACCAAAAAAATTTAAACCAATTGAACCAAATTTTACTTATTAATAACAACTATGTATGTCGGATTTTTGAAATTCAAAACACAGTGGTGGTAAAATTTAATTTAATGGAAAAAATCAGTTTTTTAAGTACCACTTAGTGCTTTCACAATTTATCAAAAATTGAAGTTTTTCAGAAAAATACAAAAAATTCAGCCTAAGATATATTTGATATTCCGAATTCACAAATTATGTCCATTTTACCAAATTAAAAACATATAAGTTTCATTAATTAATTTAATAATTAATTCCCGCTGTCAAAACAAATAGAGTGTTTTTATGAAACAAAAAGTATCAAAAGATTGACACTAGTTTAAGTCCGATTTCAAAGTGAAATTAATTCCACGACAACTATTGGATTAAATGGTAAAAATACATTCTAATTTCACTTTAATACCAATTCAAAAGATAATATAATCATAAAAATAAATTAGACTAAAAAGAGGTTTTGAATTAAAATACAACATTTTTCACTATTCATTAAAAAATGAACTTTATCATAAAAATACCAAAAATTTACCCAAACTAAATTTCAATGTCCCAATCACAAAGAATAAGTTTATTTTGAAAAAAATAGCTTATAAAATTGTCAAAAGATTGATTTAAAAATGGTTTTCCATCAAAAGGTAGTAAATCAATCTTTTAAAAATATTAGTGTATTCCATGCTTAAGATTTAATTTATTCTCATTTTAAGCCTCTAAAACACTATCTAATTTATTAATAGACATAGATAAAAATATATATTATTCATTACTTACATGGGATGTTACATAATTCCCCCCATTAGAAAATTGCGTCCCCGCAATTTATTTACTTATCGAATAAGTGGGGGTATTTAGCCCACATGGAATTTTCAGATTCCCATGTTGCCTCATCAATCATGTGGTTTTTCCACAAAACCATTACCTGATGAATTACCTTATTTCGCAACACTTTCTCTCTTCGGTCAAGAATCTAGATGGGTTGTTCCTCATAAGGTAGGATCTCTTCCATCTGAACTACCTCTGGACTCAAAACATGAGATTGATCTGGCATGTACTTCCTTACCATTGAAACATGAAAAACATTCTGTACCTGAGATAAACTGGGAGGTAAAGCCACTCGGTAAGAAACTGATCAAACTCTCTCCAGAATTTCATATGGTCCAATAAACCTTGGACTCGGCTTTCCTTTCTTACCAAATTGCATCACACTTTTCCATGGTGAAACTTTGAGAAAAACATGATCACCTACCTCAAAAGAGAGATCCTTCCTCCTGTTGTCCGCATAACTCTTCTACCCACTTTAAGCTGTTCTCATGTGTTTCTGTATCAGCTGAACTTTTTCTGCCAAATCTTCTACCAAATATGTTCCCATTAGCTTCTTTTAAACCACTACATCCCAAAAATCCATAGTTCTACACCGCTTCCAATATAACACCTCAAATGGTGCCACCCATATACTGGAATGAAAATTGTTATTATATAAAAATTCAACCAAAGAAAGATGTTGGTCCCAACTTCCATCATAATCTATCGAACAAGAATGTAGCATTTCCTACAATATCTGAATTGTTCATTCTAACTGCCCATTTGATTTAGGATGAAAAGCTGTACTAAAATTTAATTCAGTACCCATCGACTTATGAAGGACTTTTCAAATGTTAGAAGTAAACCTGGGATCACGATCAGATACAATGGAGAGAGAAACTCCATGTAACCTGACTATCTCTTTAAGATACGAATGGGAAAGTTGATCTAGGGAAAAATTATCTCGTATAGAAAAGAAATTAGCAGATTTAGTCAAGCGATCAATAATAACCCAGATTGCCTTATTACCTCGAGGTGTCTTCGGCAATCCCACAACGAAGTCCATAGATATATGCTCCCATTTCCATTCTGGTATTGGTAAAGGCTGAAGCACCCCTTTCGGTAACTGCCGATCTTCTTTAACCTGTTGAAAAGTCAAACACTTCACTGTAAAATCATCAATATCCCTTTTCATTCCATCCCATCAGTAATACTCCCGAAGATCTCTATACATCTTAGTACTTCCAGGATGAACTGAAAACGGAGAACTATGAGCTTCACATAACAACTCACCTTTCAACTATGAATAACATGGCACACACAATATCTTCCCAAATCTCAAAACACAATCATTATCAATGTTGAATTCAGGAAAATTACCCTTCTAAACCATCTCTACATTTTTCTACAACTCATTGTCTTGCTTCTATGCTTGCTCGATTCTGTCCGATAGAGAAGATTTCACTGATACCTGAAACAAAACAGAAGAACATCCTGCACCAAAAACATTTATGCCAATGTTTATCAAATCTTTAACCAAAGGATCACATTCCAAACGCAACATTGTTAATGAAGAATTACTTTTTCCACTCAAAGCATCAGCCACTTTATTTTCTTTTCCCAGATGGTAATGAATCATACAATCATAATCCATGATTAATTCTAGCCATCTCCTTTGTCTCATGTTCAATTATTTCTGAGTTAATATATAATTTAATCTTTTGTGATCGGTATATGTTTCACACTTCACTCAATACAAATGATGCCTCCAAATTTTTAAACCTAAAAAAAAAGTAGTTAATTTCAAATCATGTGTAGGCTAATTTACCTCATGAGTTTTCAGCTGACGTGAAGCATAAGCAATTACCTGATCATTCTGAATTAGGACACAACCAAGTCCTTTCAATGAAGCATCACTGTATATAACAAACACATCTTCCTGGAAGGTAGTGCCAAAACTGGAGCATTCACCAATCTTCTTTTCAATTCCTCAAAACAATCATCACATTCTTTTGTCCAGATAAACTTAACACCCTTATGAGTTAGCTTAGTCATTGGACTAGATAACCATGAAAAATTTCTAACAAACCTTTGGTAATAGCCTTCCAAACAAAGGAATCTATGAATCTCAGTTACATTTTTGGGACTTGGCCATTCTTCAACTACCTTTTTTTTACAGGATCAACAGTTATCCCATCTTTAGAAACAATGTGACCAAGGAATGAAATTTGTTGTAACCAAAACTCACACTTGCTGAATTTCCCATACAATTTCTTTTCTTTTAAGGTTTCCAAAATAACCCTTAAATTTCTTTCATGATCCTCTTTACATTTATAAAACACCAAAATATCATCAATGAAAACAACCAAAAACATATCCAAGAACTCATGGAACATTCTACTCATTAAGTCTATGAATAAAGCAGGTGCATTGGTTAGCCCAAAAGAAATTACTACAAATTCATAATGGCCATATCATATACGAAACGCGGTCTTCGGAACATCTGCTTCCATTACCTTCAGCTGATGATACCACGATCTCAGGTCATTCATTGAAAAAAACATAGCTACCTGGAGCTGATCAAACAAATCATCGACCACCACTGATATGCCTCACCTTCCAAACGGTAAATATCAAGACTAACCTTTTCATTGTTTAAACACCCCATGACATCGAAAATCTTCTCCAGTGTATTAATCCACCCTTCAGCTAGCACAGGGTTAGATGATCCTCTGAATGGTGGGGGATATAATGGCCCGGACCTCTCCGGTCCATTACTTTGTAAAATGTTGGTGTTGGAGGTGTTCTGGGAGGTCAAGGGGACTTATCCCCAACACTTTGCCAATTCTTCCAGTTCTGTGAATAGTGTTTCTAGTTTTATGAATAGTAACAGATCAGTCTCACCGATCAGTCTGACAGATCGGTCTCACAGATCTGTGTGACAGATCGGTTTCACAGATCGGTCTCATAGATCGGTTTCACAGATCGGTCTGGCAGATCGGTTTCACAGATCGGTGTGAGAGATCGGTTTCACAGATCGGTCTGACAGATCGGTTTCACAGATCGGTGTGACAGATCAGTTTCACAGATCGGTGTGACAGATCGGTTTCACAGATCGGTGTGACAGATCGATTTCACAGATCGGTCTGACAGATCAGCTTCACAGATCGGTGTGACAGATCGGTTTCATATATCGGTCTGACAGATCTGTTTCACAGATCGGTCTGACAGATCGGTTTCACAGATCGGTGTGACAGATCGGTTTCACAGATCGGTCTGACATATCGGTTTCACAGATCGCTGTGATAGATCTGTTTCACAGATCGGTCTCACAGATCGGTTTCACAGATTGGTGTGAGAGATCGGTTTCACAGATCGGTGTGACAGATCGATTTCACAGATCGGTGTGACAGGTCGGTTTCACAGATCAGTTTCACAGATCGGTTTCATGTACATTAACAGTGGGTGAACAGTGTTTCCATACTCCTACAGTTTTGCCTCTTTTAACGTTTCCTTTGACGTAAAATACATTTAAAGACTTATTTTAAGGGCTCTTAAGGCAGTTTAAAATGCCATAAATCCTTTATTAATTATTCCTAAGGCTTGGAATGTTTTACTTGGTCAAACCGCGTGGGTTTATGCGATCCGTTTTTAATGGAGAATTAACCGGATCTTAAACTGTCTCCCCATTAAATCTTCAAAAAGGGACAAGATATCATTCTCCCTTGTTCTTTCCCTTTGTTCTCAACTAAGAGGCACTAGAACCATTCAATTCATTCCGTAGGAGTTACACAATCAATCTTTACTCCTAGGATTGGTTCCGCATTGTTTTGATGCAACCAAGCTATGTCGATCAATCTTCGATATAAGGTATGTTGTATCGTCGTTCTTTTGGGGTTCATCTTCTCCTATCCTTCTTTCCATAATTATACCATGTAATTTCCAAGATTCTAATGGGTTTTCTTGGGGTTGGTTTGTAACATCCCAAGTAAGTAATGAATAATAGATATTTTTATCTATGTCTATTAATGATTAAGATAGTGTTTTAGAGGCTTAAAATGAAAATAAATACAATCTTATGCATGGAATACACTAATATTCTTAAAAGATTGTTTTACTTCCTTATGATGGAAAACCCTTTTTGAATCTATCTTTTGACAATTTTATAAACTATGTTTGTCAATATAAACTTATCCTTTATGATTGGGACATCAAAATTTACTTTGTGTGAATTTTTGGTATTTTTCTAACAATGTTCATTTTTTAATGAATAGTGAACAATACTGCATTTTACATCAAAACTGCGTTTTAATATAATTTATTTATATGATTAGATTATGTTTTGAATTGGTTTTGAATTGAAATTAGAATATATTTTTACTATTTAATCCAATGGTGTTCATTGGAATCAATTTCACTTTGAAATTGGACTTAAACTGGTGTCAATCTTTTGATACTTATTGTTTCATAAAAACACGCTATTTGCTCTGACAGCGGGAATTAATTATTAAATTAATTAATGTGACTTTTATGTATTGAATTTTGTAAAATAGACTTCATTTTTGAATTCGGAATATCAAATATAGCTTAGGGTGAATTTTTGGTAATTTTCCGAAAAACTTCAATTTTTGATGAATAGTGAAACCACTAAGTGGTACTTATAAAAATTGATTTTCCATTTAAATGAAATTTTGCCATCATTGTGTATTGAATTTCAAAAATCCAACATACATGGTTGTCATTAAGAAGTAAAATGTGGTTCAATGGGATTAAAATAATTTTTTGGTGAATAGTAACTTATTAAGTTTTTAATCGCGATTAGTGGTAATTAGTGTAGTTTAAGTAAAAATAATGCTTTAATAATATGAAATGACCTAGACAAATGTCCCAACCTTATTGGTTGTGTCATGGAAGACCAAGACAATCCATGAGTCAACTTGGGGACCCCATGGAGACACTTTGGTTGGGAAATGACATAAATAACTTTTTATTAAATGTAAAAGTAAAAATCACACAAACATAATATGTTTTACTAAAACAATTTTTACATGGTGTTATAAAGATAATATTTTTGATTATAAATATTAATTGGAAATCTAAGAAGATTTCCTACATCATAGTATTTTTTTTAAAATTTTTAGACTTTAAATAAATTAAATTATTTATGACATCATGATGATGCAGCGATGACCTCATTATTTAACGATTTAAATAAAATGGAAAGATAATGAAAAATATAAAACCAAAACATGTCCAAAACCAATTGGATGAGTGTATTTCGAACCCTTATCACCTTATCCACGAATTATATCAATGTGGGTCCTTTTAAAACCGAAACACTTTTTCAAATAAAGTAATATTTCTTTACTTTCCAAAAGTGCCCCTCCTCTCCTCTTATAAAAGGCCCCCACCTCTACCTCATTTCACACACTCCTCAAGCCTTTGGCTCGGCCAAAACCTGCCCATTTACTCTCTCCACATCCCTCTCCTCATCCTAGAGGATTACCTTTGGGCAGAATCCTTTCAATGGAAGCCTTTAGGCTCAAATCAAAAGGAGTTACACTTTTAAAGGTAATTCATTCTCTCATGTTCATTTGTTTTATTTTGCTTCTCCAACCCCCTAAAATCTTTTTATTTACTTCTTTTGTAACAACAACAGTATCTTAAATATACTAGGATGTTTTTATAATATTTATTTGAGCTACACTCTCACACAACTACATCAAATTGTTAAAGAACATACGGTTTCTGTGGATGGAGAAATTCTGCCTCCCGAAACGATGATTGTTCAATACTCATTTAACACCTTCAAAGGTGGCCATTATGATGTCAATATTATTATATATGATATATAATATGTTTATGTTTTCCTTAAGCTTCTTTTTTTTCATTTTGGGCATACCTTTATGGTTTCCATTTTGGGTAAACAAGATATCTTCATTTTAGGAAGTGCGGACTACCGCCCCCTGAAAGTGATTTGATTCGTTAATACCATATGTTGGATGTGTAAAGGATAATGTAAATGATATTATATATGTTATTATACTGGAATTATAATATACTCTTATATCATTATGATTCCATTCCATGAAATACGAAATAGAAATGGAAGTAGCGTTCATGCGTACATACGGCTTACCGTCTCCATGAACGGTGCATTTCATTTCTTACCTATAAATGTGATGTAATATTATAAATACATGTATATGATGAATATATATGATATATATGTTATCCAAATCATTAATATCATTCTGGATATAACGAACCTTTGACCAAATTAACAACATGTAAGTGTAAGAAGTCTATTTTTGACTTAAGAACCAAATACCGAAAAAATGAACATTATTAACATAAATGATTACATGATGTTCATAAAATGGTATAAAAGTAATAATGAACATGAAAAATATTCTTAAGCAAGTAGAGATTAACTCAAGTTTATTATTCAGGAGATTAAATAACGGTCGGGTCAAGTCGGATACGAGGTATGGGGCTTCGTCTCAATCTCCTTTCATTGAGGCATATTTTATTTTATACACAACTTTCTTTTATACGGTGTATAAACCCCTTTGACTTTTACGTTTATTCAAAAGGAATCTTTTTTATATGAAGCGTTTACTAAACGACAAAAGGGAATGTTTTTGTCATACGTATGTGGCGACAACGACTTCTCCGCCGTCGTGATCGTTATTTGAGTTTCGGCTTCCTCTACAAGCCATACCTTTTTTTAAAACGAAAAATAAATACCATGTTTTAATTTGGTATTGAAAATGGTTTTCATAATGTTTTTATTATATCAATGTGTTGTATTGATATCTCGTGATTGAAATGTGGAAATGTTATGTTTCCTTTATGCATGTTTTATGTGATATGATTATGTTATGGTTCTTGGGCATTATTATGAAGACGGGTGGTTTCGTGATAAACTAAGGGCAGGTGAGCCCGATATAGCTCTCTAATGCATTGGGTAACATGAAGGAGTGAAACGTTATGGTTTCTCCGAAGAGATTTAGGGAATATACTGTGATGGGTATTCCAAATGTAACCAAGAGGGTTACTCCCAACGTAAGAATGTTATAAATGCCTCAAGTTACCTTTATGTCTTATGATTTCTATGATTTATTCATGATTTGATGAGGTCTGTTAAAGTGCTTATGTTTTATGGGTAAAGTATGATCTCATCCTTATGTACATATGTACCCATGTTTCCTTTCCATATTTTTATAACTCATACTGAGCTTTTTATGCTCATCCCAAGTTTTTTTGAAATGTTTTCACAGGTCAAGGGAAAGGTACATGATATGATGATAGTGTCAAGGAAGTGTCAAGAATGAACCAATGTTTTATTTTAAATATGTTTCCTTTGATGGGAATGAAGAATACTATCTTTATGTAACCACTTTGTTTATATATGGAATGTAATTCATGTTTTATGATCTAATTCTCTAAAACTCTAAACCTGAAAAGATCCTCAATGTGTAATCTTGTAATAACTCAATATTTAAGTAAGGTTTAAGGCTGGGGCCTTATAGTTGGTATCAAAGGTCGGTTTAGATAACTTTAGGAGTTAGAATTCTATTAAATGATTATCCAAAAATATTTTTTTCGAAATGATATAGCATTTAAAGATTACCATGTTGCTTCATCTAAGACATGTTTGTTCAGAATGGTTTTCCGCAGAGGAAATAGGGAAGCAGTGCTAGGAAGCCATACAGAAGGAAATAACCTTCCGAATCAGCATCCCGAGATAGTCGGAATTGGAACTGAACAGTTTGTTGCAGTAATGGTGTAGTTGACTCAAGCGATAAATGGTGGTGGTATCCATGCACGAGATCATCCAGATCAACCGCAGAGGAACATGTCAGTGGTGGAACATTTCATGAGGCAACATCCACCATCATTCAGAGGATCATCTGACCCTGTGCTAGCTGAAGGGTGGATTAAAGCCCTAGAGAAGATTTTTGATGTCATGTGGTGTTCAGACAATCAAAAGGTTAGTCTTGCTTTTTACTGTTTGGAGGGTGAAGCAGATCAGTGGTGGTCTATGGTTAGAAATATCAGGGACACCGATGAGATTGATGCTCTTGACTGGGATGAATTCAAAGGTATGTTTCTTGAGAAGTATTTTCCTAAGGCAATTCGACTTAGGATGGAAAAGCAATTCTTGGAATTGAGGCAAGAGGAAGACTCAGTGGCTGCCTATGAATAAAGGTTCACTCGATTGGCAAGGTATGCTCCAAATTTTATCTGAGACCTTGATAGTAAAATCAATCGTTTTTACTCAGGATTAAAGCCAAAATATCGAAGGGCATTAGCTTCTCGTGAGTTTAAAAGTTATGAAAAGCTTGTTAGATGTGCTGAGAAGGTGGAAATGGAGTTTGCTGATGACCAAGTGTTCTATAACAACCAGCAGAAGAAGAGACCGAGGTGGCAGGAGAAAGGTAAGAATTCTTCAAAAAAGTCTGATGGTAAGAGAACTAATTTTCCAGTTTGTGATAAATGTGGCAAAAGGCATGTTGGGGATTGTCTTCTGAATTCTGGAAAGTGCTACCGATGTGGGATTATGGAACATAAGGCTCGTGATTGCACTGAAAAGTATCAAGGTGATGGTAAGAACAAATTTGATTTACAGTTATTGAAGTGTTATAAGTGAAATGAGATGGGTCACTATGCAAACGAGTGTCCGACAAAGAGCTTGAGTGATGGGAAGCAGTTAGTCTACAAGCAGAAAGGGGTGGTGAAATACTTTGCAACTACTTCAGCAGATGTCGGGCCATCAAATGAAGTTGTATTAGGTACATTGTTTGTTTTTTCAGATTATGCCAGTGTGTTGTTTGATTCGGGGTCTACACATTCTTTCATCTCTGAAACCTTTTCTAGTAAAATGGGAAAACCATCTCAAGAAATGACTCCTGAACTTTTGGTAAAAACACCTGGGGGAAATGTTGAGGCAAAAAGAATTTATAAGAATCTTCCTATCCTTATCTGTGGAAAGAACCTGCTTGAAAACCTTATTGTTCTACCTCTAGTAGAGTTTGATGTTATCCTGGGTATGGATTGGCTCTCTATTTACCATGCTATGATTGACTGTAGAGCTAAAGAAGTTTCTTTTCAGAAAGACTTTCTGTTTGTTTACAGGAATGAACCCTTACTTTTGATAAAATATCAAGAGGCCGAGAAACTTGTAAAAGATGGAAATGAATGTTACCTTGCACACGTCGTTGAAAATAAAGGAACAGTTCAGATTAATGATGTGCCAGTGGTAAATGAGTATCCTGATGTTTTTCCTGATGAGTTGCCAGGAATAATACCAGATCGGGATGTTGAGTTTACTGTTGACTTAGTTTCTGATGCTAAGCCAATTTCAAAACCCCCTTATCGAATGGCACAAACTTAACTTTTAGAGTTGAAGGAGAAATTGCAAGATTTATTAGAGAAAGGTTTCATTAGACCTAGCACATCACCATGGGGTGCTCCTGTTTTATTTGTTAAAACGAAATATGGTTCTATGAGACTTTGCATTGATTATAGAGCCTTGAATAACATCACTATTAAGAACAAATATCCTTTTCCTCATATCGATGATTTGTTTGATCAGCTCCAGGGAGATTAGTTTTTTTCAAAGATTGACCTGAGATCGGGGTACCATCAGCTGAATGTATAGGAGGTAGATATTCCGAAGACCACATTCCGAATGATATATGGCCATTATGAATTTGTAGTAATTCTTTTTGGGCTAACAAATTCACCTACTGTATTCATGGACTTAATGAATAGAATTTTCCATGAGTTCTTGGATAAGTTTGTGGTGGTTTTCATTGATGATATTTTGGTGTTTTCTAAAAGTAAAGAGGAGCATGAAAGACATTTAAGGGTTATATTTCAAACCTTAAAAGAAAAGAAACTATATGGGAAATTCAGCAAGTGTGAGTTTTGGTTGCAACAAATTTCTTTCCTTGGTCACATTGTTTCTAAAGATGGAATAACTGTTGATCCTGCAAAAACAAAAGTAGTGGAAGAATGGCCAAGACCCACAAATGTAACCGAGATTTGTAGCTTCCTTGGTTTGGCGGGCTATTACAGAAGGTTTGTTAGAAATTTTTCATGATTATCTAGTCCAATGACTAAGCTAACTCGGAAGGGTGTTAAGTTTATCTGGACAAAAGAATGTGATGATTGTTTTCTGGAATTGAAACGAAGATTGGTGAATGATCCAGTTTTTGCACTACCTTCCAGGAATGGCGAGTTTGTTATATACAGTGATGATTCATTGAAAGGACTTGGTTGCGTCCTAATGCAGAATGATCAGGTAATTGCTTATGCTTCACGACAGTTGAAAACTCATGAGGTAAATTACCCTACACATGATTTGGAATTAGCTGCTATTGTCTTTGCTTTAAAAATTTGGAGGCATCATTTGTATGGAGTAAAGTGTGAAATATATACCGATCACAAAAGTTTAAAGTATATATTCACTCAGAAAGAGTTAAACATGAGACAGAGGAGATGGCTAAAATTATCAAGGATTATGATTGCACAATTCATTACCATCCGGGAAAACCAAATAAAGTGGCTGATGCTTTGAGTCGAAAAAGTAATGCTTCATTAACAATGTTGCGTTTGGAACGTGATCCTTTGGTTAAGGATTTGATGAACTTTGGCATAGAAGTTGCTGGTGCAGGAAGTCCTTCTGTTTTGTTTCAGGTATCAGTGAGATCATCTCTATCAGATAGAATCAACAAGCACAGAAACAAGATAGTGAGTTGCAGAAAAAGATAGAGCTGGTTCAGAAAGGTAAGTTGCCTGAATTCAACATTGATAATGATTGCGTTTTGAGATTTGGGAAGAGATTGTGTGTGCCTTGTGATTCACAGTTGAAGAGAGAGTTGTTATGTGAAGCTCATAGTTCTCCGTTTTCAGTTCATCCGGGCAGTACTAAGATGTATAGAGATCTGCGGGAGTATTACTGGTGGGATGGAATGAAATGAGATATTGCTGATTTTACTGTGAAGTGTTTGACTTGTCAGCAAGTTAAAGCAGAGCGGCAGTTACCGAAAGAGATGATTCAGCCTTTACCAGTGCCAGAGTGAAAATGAGAGAATATATCCATTGACTTTGTTGTTGGATTACCAAAGAAATCTCAAGGTAATAATGGAATCTGGGTTATTGTTGATCGCTTGACCAAATCTGCTCATTTCATTGCTATACGAGATAATTTCTCTCTTGATCAACTTTCCCGTTTGTATCTTAAAAAGATAGTCAGGTTACATGGAGTTCCTCTCTCCATTGTATCGGATCGTGATCCCAGGTTTACTTCTAACTTTTGGAAAGGCCTTCAGAAGTCGTTGGGTACTGAATTAAATTTTTGTACAGCTTTTCATCCTCAATTAGATGGGAAGTCATAACGAACAATTCAGACATTGGAGGATATGCTACGAGCTTGTTCTATGGATTATCAGGGAAGTTGGGACCAACATATTTCTTTGGTTGAGTTTTCATATAATAACAGTTTTCATTCCAGTATACAGATGGAACCATTTCAGGCATTATATGGGAAGCGGTGTCGAACTCCAGCTTTCTGGGATGAAGTGGGTGAAAGGAAGTTGATGGGACCAGAATTGGTAGAAGAGATGGCGGAAAAAGTTCAGCTGATTCAGAAACACATGAGAACAGCTCAGAGCAGGTAGAAGAGTTATGTGGATAACCGGAGGAAGGATCTATCTTTCGAGGTAGGTGATCATGTTTTTCTCAAGGTTTCTCCTTGGAAAAGTGTGATGAGATTTGGTAAGAAAGGAAAGATTAGTCCAAGGTTCATTGGACCATACGAAATTCCGGAGAGAGTTGGATCAGTTTCATACCGAGTGGCTTTACATCCGATTTTATCTCAAGTACACAATTTTTTTCACGTTTCGATGTTGAGAAAGTATATGCCAGATCCATATCATGTTTTGAGTCCAGAGGTAGTTCAGCTGGATGAGAACCTATCTTATGAGGAACAACCGGTCCAGATTCTTGACCACAGGGAGCAAGTGTTACGGAATAAGGTGATTAAGCAGGTAAAGGTTTTGTGGAAAAACCACATGATTGAAGAGGCAACATGGGAATCCGAAAATGCAATGAGGGATAAGTACCCCCATTTATTCGATAAGTAAATAAATTGCGGGGACGCAATTTTCTAAAGGGGGGAAGGATATAACATCCCAAGTAAGTAATGAATAATAGATATTTTTATCTATGTCTATTAATGATTGAGATATTGTTTTAGAGGTTTAAAATGAAAATAAATACAATCTTATGCATGGAATACACAAATATTCTTACAAGATTGTTTTACTTCCTTATGATGGAAAACCCTTTTTGAATCTATATTTTGACAATTTTATAAACTATGTTTGTCAAAATAAACTTATCCTTTATGATTGGGACATCAAAATTTACTTTGTCTGAATTTTTGGTATTTTTCTAACAATGTTCATTTTTTAATGAATAGTGAAAAATACTGCATTTTACATCAAAACTGCTTTTTAATCTAATTTATTTATATGATTATATTATGTTTTAATTGGTTTTGAAGTGAAATTAGAATATATTTTTACCATTTAATCCAATGGTGGTCATTGGAATCAATTTCACTTTGAAATTGGACTTAAACTGGTGTCAATCTTTTGATACTTATTGTTTCATAAAAACACGCTATTTGCTCTAACAGCGGGAATTAATTATTAAATTAATTAATGTGACTTATATTTATTGAATTTTGTAAAATATACTTCAGTTTTGAATTCGGAATATCAAATATAGCTTAGGGTGAATTTTTGGTAATTTTCTGAAAAACATCAATTTTTGATGAATAGTGAAACAACTAAGTGGTACTTATAAAAATTGATTTTCCGTTTAAATGAAATTTTGCCATCATTGTGTTTTGAATTTCAAAAATCCGACATACATGGTTGTCATTAAGAAGTAAAATGTGGTTCAATGGGATTAAAATAATTTTTTGGTGAATAGTAACTTATTAAGTTTTTAATCGCGATTAGTGGTAATTAGTGTAGTTTAAGGTAAAAATAATGCTTTAATAATATGAAATGACCTAGACACATGTCCCAACCTTATTGGTTGTGTCATGGCCGACCAAGACAAGCCATGGGTCAACTTGGGGACCCCATGGAGACACTTTGTTTGGGAAATGACATAAATAACTTTTTATTAAATGTAAAAGTAAAAATGACACAAACATAATATGTTTTACGAAAACAATTTTTACATGGTGTTATAAAGATCAGATTTTTGATTATAAATAGTCATTGGAAAGAACAAAGGATTTCCTACATCATAGAATTTTTTCTATAATTTTTAGACTTTAAATAAATTAAATTATTTATGACATCATGATGATACAGTGATGACCTCATTATTTAACGATTTAAATAAAATGGAATGATAATTAAAAAAATATAAACCCTAAACATGTCCAAAACCAATTGGATGAGTGGATTTAGAACCCTTATCACCTTATCCACGAATTATATAAATGTGGGACCTTTTAGAACCGAAACACGTTTTCAAATAATGTAATATTTCTTTACTTTCCAAAAGTGCCCCTCCTCTCTTCTTATAAAAGGCCCCCACCTCTACCTCATTTCACACACTCCTCAAGCCTTTGGCTCGGCCAAACCCTGCCCATTTACTCTCTCCACATCCCTCTCCTCATCCTAGAGGATTACCTTTGGGCATAATCCTTTCAATGGGAGCCTTTAGGCTCAAATCAAAAAGAGTTACACTTTTAAAGGTAATTCATTCTCTCATGTTCATTTGTTTTATTTTGCTTCTCCAACCCCTAAAATCTTTTTATTTACTTATATTGTAACAACACCAGTATATTCAATATACTAGGATGTTGTTATAATATTTATTTGAGCTACACTCTCACAAAACTACATAAAATGGTTAAAGAACATACGGTTTCTGTGGATGGTGAAATTCTGCCTCCCGAAATGATGATTGTTCAATACTAATTTAACACCTTCAAAGGTGGAAATTATGATGTCACTATTATTATATATGATATATAATATGTTTATTTTTTCCTTAATCTTCTGTTTTTTTTTCATTTTGGGCATACCTTTATGGTTTCCATTATGGGTAAACTAGATATCTTCATTTTAGGAAGTGCGGACTACCGCCCCCTGAAAGTGATTTGATTCGTTAATACCATATGTGGGATGTGTAAAGGATAAAGTTAATGATATTATATATGTTATTATACTGGAATTATAATATACTCTTATATCATTATGATTCCATTCTAGAAATTACGAAATAGAAATGGAAGTAGCGTTCATGCGTACGTACGGCTTACCGTCTCCATGAACGGTGCATTTCATTTCTTACCTCTAAATGTGATGTAATATTATAAATACATGTATTTGATGAATATATATGATATATATGTTATCCAAATAATTAATATCATTCTGGATATAATGAAACTTTGACCAAATTAACAACATGTATGTGTAAGAAGTCTATTTTTGACTTAAGAACCAAATACCGACAAAATGAACTTTATTAACTTAAATGATAACATGATGTTCATAACATGGTATAAAAGGAATAATGAACTTGAAAAATATTCTTAAGCAAGTAGAGATTAACTCAAGTTTATTATTCAGGAGATTAAATAACGGTCGGGTCAAGTCAGATATGAGGTATGGGACTTCGTCTCAATCTCCTTTCATTGAGACATATTTTATTTTATACAAAACTTTCTTTTATACGGTGTATAAAACCCTTTGACTTTTACGTTTATTCAAAAGGAATCTTTTTTATATGAAGAGTTTACTAAACAAAAAAATGGAATGTTTTTGCCGTACGTATGCGGCGACAACGACTTCTCCGCCGTCGTGATCGTTATTTGAGTTTCGGCTTCCTCTACAAGCCATACCTTTTTGTAAATGAAAAATAAATACCATGTTTTACTTTGGTATTGAAAATGGTTTTCATAATGTTTTTATTATATCAATGTGTTGTATTGATATCTCGTGATTGAAATGTGGAAATGTTATGTTTCCTTTATGCATGTTTTATGTGATATGATTATGTTATGGTTCTTGGGAATTATTATGAAGACGGGTGGTTCCGTGATAAACTAAGGGCGGGTGTGCCCGATATAGCTCTCCAATGAATTGGGTAACGCGAAGGAGTTAAACGTTAAGGTTTCTCCAAAGAGATTTAGGGAATATACTGTGATGGGTATTCCAAATGTAACCAAGAGGGTTACTCCCTACGTAAGAATGTTATGAATGCCTCAAGTTACCTTTATGTCTTATGATTTCTATGATTTATTCATGATTTGATGAGGTATGTTAAAGTGTTTATGTTTTATGGGTAAAGTATGATCTCATCCTTATGTACATATGTACCCATGTTTCCTTTCCATATTTTTATAACCCATACTGAGCTTTTTATGCTCATCCCAAGTTTTTTCTAAATGTTTTCACAGGTCAAGGGAAAGGTACATGATATGATGATAGTGTCAAGGAAGTGTCATGAATGAATCCATGTTTTATTTTAAATATGTTTCCTTTGATGGAAAAGAAGAATACTATCTTTATGTAACCACTTTGTTTATATGTGGAATGTAATGAAAGTTTTATGATCTAATTCTCTAAAATTCTAAACCTGAAAAGATCCTCAATGTGTAATCTTGTAATAACTCAAGATTTAAGTAAGGTTTAAGGCTGGGGCCCTATATGGTTGGTACTATCGTACCGCAGCATCCTCCGGTGGATGCAGTTGTCGCGATGGGAGGATCATGACCTGTTCTGTGGATAAAGAACGTGAGGAACTGTTTGAGGTAGGGGATTCATGGCTTCTCAAATTGTATATGTGCAATCATAGAATTAGCATGATTTATCCCTTTGGATCACAATGAAATTGACCTAATTAAATACTTGAACCGGATTAAAAGAATTGGTTGATCACATGTTGTTGCTTTATTCCGTGATAATGGTTTGCCTCATGTTTTCCTAGATATAGTGATATCTATGTTTTTCTTTGATTTGTTATTCGTTCATGATAGAAATTGATAATAAACGTAAAGCCAGAATTAATTGTTAATTAATTGGCTAAAGATAAAGAGGCATGTAAATTAATCTGGTTATTGCAGTTGTTGTAGTTGTTCTAATTTGAGGATAATCAAATTAGGGAAGTAAGCATATTTATTTATTTGTGATACCTTACTGATTAGGTATCCATGATTGGAACCTACGAATAACAAATCTATTAATTCAATATGGATTAGAGAACAGATTATGTGGGAATTTCTAAAAGGGTTCTGAGTTACCCTCTTGTTTTTTAAAGGGGTGAAGAGCCCATGATGTGATGTTTGTTTTCCTACTTCTTGTGCTGTGATGTGAGCCTGGATGGCTGTTGTGATATGTGGAGGCATGGAGGCCTTGTGGTTATGGCAGAAGATGACGACTAGAGTGGCGAGATGCACCAGTTTATGCATGTGGGTATCGGGGAGGACACCGGGGGTGATGGAATGGGATGGATGTGGTTGCTGGTTGCTTGCGGGTTTCTTGAATGTTAATCTGTTTTTCTTTTCCCCACTACTCAAGGAAGCTGGTCTTTCTTACCCTCTTTCCGAAGGAGGCGAAGACACGCGGGGTATGCCACGTGCTTTCCGTGTTTAGCCTCTCGATGGAGGATGGGTCTATGCTCTTTCTATAGGGAGCAAAGACTCGACGGGTAGTATATCTACTCACCGTGTTGAGCCTCCTTTGTGTTTAGAAGCATAGGATGCTTTTCTAGAATGCCTGGGAATGTGGGAAAGTAACACTATAATGAATGTTTGATTAAATGGTGAAAATCCACGGGATAGAGATACTGGAATTTAAAGGGGATGTGAATCTTAAAAAGGAGCAGTTGTTTTTGAATGAGATGCCAATTTAGTTTAATGTGGTAAATTATTCATGGTTAATTAATTAATTAACATACAATGGAACTGATAAAATGAGAATGGAGTAATCTAATAATGCTCTTCAAATGTTTGTGTGCTTATAGGATACCTAGTCTTTGAAGTAGCAGCCTGGAGTCTGAGAGACGTCAGCCGGAGTTGTATCTAAGACAAGGTAATGCCCATAGTATGGATGTGAGTTACATATATATTCTGTACTTTTTGTGTTTCTATACACTACTCCACCCTGTCGGTAAGGGCAACTGACACGCCAGGGATTCTGAGCTCGGGGGGGGGGGGTGTTTTCCCCAACATTGTAACGCCCCGACCCCAGCTACCCAGAGTCGGTGCATTACTACGTAACATTGGCATGATCACAAAAGATCATGTCTCGAAATACCGATTAGTTTAGTAGCCTTGGAAACACTAGATACATTCATAAATGTTAGATTACATCATAAAGTGAAAAACTAATAACAAAGTCTTCATAGTCCTCACTCATATCCTCTTCTAACTATCCCTGCAGGTCATTCCTAAAATACTTCTTCACATCCTGGAAAAATATTAAAACATTGAAAGGGGTGAGCTCAGATTCTCAGTAAGGATAACAATATTTCGGAAGCTTTCATAAATAAACATAAAAATTTAAGGCAATGTATAACTAAAACAAAAGCCTTTTAAACTTGAACATCAACATAATATGGCAAAAGTAAAATGAGATAATGCCATTCACTTCTTCACATGGATATTCTACTGGTCGAATAATCACATGCAATATCAATAACCACATTCATAATGAGGGAATGTATAATGCCATACATTCTAAAACATTTTGTCAAGGCCTCGGCCAAGACGTCTAAAATGATTAAGGCCTCAGCCAAAACCATAAATCAAATTGGGAAAGGGCCTCGGCCAATTCCACATCTAGTTGTCTCATGAGACCTACTGATGCATCGAGGAGCTATAGCAGGCTCCACCCGTCACTTATTAAGTCCAATACATTCCTCATATGAATAGGTTTAAACATATCATAAACCATAACATAAGCGTATCACATAAAACATGCATAAAGGAAACATAACATTTCCACATTTCAATCACAAGATATCAATACAACACATTGATATAATAAAAATGCTTTCAAAACCATTTTCAGTACTAATATAAAATAAAGTTAAAACTTTGTATTTATTTTTCATTAAAAAAATGATGGCTTGTAGAGGAAGCCGAAACTCAAATAATGGCCACGGCAGCGGAGAATTCGTTGTCGCCGCATAAGTACGGATAGAAAAACATTCCCTTTTGTCATTTAGCAAAACGCTTCGTATAAAAAAGATTCCTTTTGAATAAACATAAAAGTCAAAGGGGTTTATACACCGTATAAAAGAAAGTTGTGTATAAAACCAAATATGCCTCAATGAAAGGGGATTGAGACGAAGTCCTTAAAAAGATCATTTTTTTAAATAAAGTACATCTATAATGTGTATTCACTATAATTACACATAAATAATGTAAAAAAATACAAGAGAGGACATAATAATATCATTACATAATTTGAAAGTAGGAGATTAACCCAAAGAATAGAAATTGGGTTAAGATGTTCCCTTACCTCGTGTCTGACTTGACTCAACCGTTCTTTAACCTCCTGAATAATAAACTAGAGTTAATATATACCTTATTAAGAACCATTTTCAATTTAATTATCCTTTTTATATCACTTATTACAATGTTATGAACATTATGTAATTATTTAAGTTAATAACGGTCGTTTTGTCGATTTTTGGTACTTGAGTCAACAATAAACTTCTTATAATTACATGTTGTTTATGTGGTAGAATATCCATTATCTCAAGAATTATATTCATGATTTAGATGTCATATATATCATATATATCCAGTACATACATTCATTCATAATATTACGTAACATTTGGAGGTAATAAATGAAATGCACCGTTCATGGAGACGGTAAGCCGTACGTACGCATGAACGCTACTTTCATTTCTATTTCGTATTTAATGGAATGAAATCATAATTATATAAATGTACAATATAATTCCAGTATAATGTATCATATAATACCATTTACTCCGTCCTTTATACATCCCACATATGGTATTAACGATTCAAATCACTTTGAGGGGGCAGTAGTCCGCACTTCCAAAAATGAAATTATCGCGTTTACCCATAATGGAAATCATAAAGTATTCCATAAATGAGAAATAAATATGCATAAGTAAAACATAAACATATTATATATCATATATAAATATAGTGACATCTTAATGGCCACCTTTGAAGGTGTTATATGAGTGTTGAACAATCATCGTTTCGTGAGGCAGAAATTCGCCATACACAGAAACCGTATGTTCTTTAACCATTAGATGTAGGTGTGTCTAAGTTTAGCTAGAATCATTCTTATAAAAACATCCTAGTATATTTCTGATACTGGTTTTGTTACAAAAGAAATGAATAAAAAGAGTTTAAGGGGTTGGAGAAGCTAAATAAAACAAAACAACATGAGAGAAGACATTACCTCAAAATCGGGTAACTCTTTTTGATTTGAGCCAAGGCTTCCTTGGGAAGAGTTATTCCCAAAGTGAGGCTTCTAGGAGTAAGAGGGGGAAGTTGGGAGAGTATTTGGTCAGAGGTTGGACGAGCCAAATGGCTTTAAGGTGTGAATAAGGTGGGAGTGGTGGGGGCCTTTTATGAGTGGAGAGGAGGGGCACTTTTGGAAAGTAATGAAATTTTATTCTATTATACAATGCTTTTCGGATTCTAAAGGTCCCACACTTGTATAATTTGAGGATAAGGTGATTAGGGTTTGAAATCTCCTCATACAATAGGCTTTGGACAAGTTTATGCCTTGTATTTAACATTATCTTCTCATTTTATTTAAATCGTTAAATAATGAGGTCATCACTGCATCATAATGATGTAATAAATAATTTAATCAATTAAATGTATAAAAATTATACAAAAAATACTATGATGTAGGAAATCGTTTTATCTTTCTAATTAATATTTATAGTCAAAATTTGGACTTGTGTAACCCCACTTAATAACTGTTTTAGTAAAACAACTCATGTGTGTGTCAATTTAATTTTAACATTAAATAAATATATATTAATGTCATTTTCCAAAAAAAGTGGCTCCATGGGGTCCCCAATTTGACCCATGGGTTTTCTTTGTCGGCCATGACTCATCCAATAGGAGTAGTACAAGTTTCAAGCTCATATCATATTATTAAAACATTATTTTTACCTTAAACTACACTAATTACCTCTAATCGTGATTAAGAACTTAAAAGAAACTATTCACCAAAAAATTATTTTAATCTCATTGAACCACATTTTACTTCTTAATGAAAACCATGTATGTCGGATTTTTGAAAATCAAATCACAGAAGTGGTAATATTTCATTTTAACGAAAAATCAGTTTTTAACAACCACTTAGTGGTTTCACTATTCATCAAGAATTGAAGTTTTTCAGAATAAGGCCAAAATATCACCCTAAGCTATAATTGATATTATGAATTCAAAAATGATGTCTATTTTACAAAATTCCAAACATATAATTTGCATTAATTAATTATATAATTAATTCCCGCTGTTACAACAAATAGCGCGTTTTTAAGAAACAATTTATATCAAAAGATTGGCAATTGTTTATGTCCAATTTCAATGTTAAATTAATTCTAATGACCACCATTGGATAAAATGGTAAAAATATATTCTAATTATACTTTAAAACCACTAAATAGTATAATTTATCACTATAAATTATTTTGATTAAAAAAGTTGTTTTTAAGTATTTTTCACTATTCATAAAAAATTAGAAGTTCTCAGAAAAATACCAACAATTCAACATAGGATAATTTCGATATTACGAATCCAAAAATGAAGTCCATTTTGATAAATAAAATTTATAAAATTTCAAAAAGTAGGTATTACTATTCAAAACGGCTAGTTTAATTAGTTGTGGTGTGTGTTAGAGCTCGAGGTTGCGTACAACACACGCTACTGCATTATTCGAAGGGAAACGTACCGTGGAAGCTTGGGGTGTTACATTCTCCCCTCCTTCAATAAATTGCGTCCTCTCAATTTGAAATTTTTTTCTTTGAAAATAAAAGGTTGAAAAGAGAAAATACCTTTGTGAAAAACCCACATCGGAAATAAGATTAATAAAATTTAGCCTTAATAAAAGGGAAATTGAAATAAGAAAGTCAGCACCAAATTATGATCTCGATAAGGAGAACATTGGTGGAAATTAGAGACATATAATTAGAGGAAAAACGTAAATATTTTTAGGGAGTGATTGAGGTCATCAATCACAATCAACTGTCAAATTGAGGGCCTCAAAGCCTTCAATCTATGTTGATTTAAAATATCTTCAGTTCAACAAGACATAAGGTATTAGGATAACACATTTTTTTGTTTTTATATCCCTCTACTAAAGTTTAAGAATTAATTTATTCATTGAATAAGAGATAGGTATATATATATTTATGCTTGACAATTAGAGTTTCAACCTTCAACTCATCTTTCACTCAAAAAGATAATAGAACTCAAAAATATTATACTTATCCTAATTGTATAAGGTTCAAATTTTAACACATACCATTTAGATTAGTAAAATTATTTTGTTATAACCAGGGACTTCCTGTAGGCTAGTGGTAGGAAATAAAGGCCTGTCGCACTATGGTTGTGGGTTCGATTCCTGTAGCTTTGTCCGACGCGACGGGTTATGCCCCACCCTGCAGGTTGTCCTTTTCCTAAAACTATAGTATTATAGTATTCCAAAAATAATCTTCAAAAATGTTTTAACCTTAAACAATACTATCCAAAGATCAACTTAATCCACTCCAACCTTTATAGTTATCCAAAATACCTCCATCCAGACTTTTTATAAAAGGTCTCTATATTCCAAAATCAATTTATCAGATTCCCCAAACAATGTAAAGTTTCTCTTATTGTCACATACTAAAAACATGATTACCTTCATCATATTAAAACCTTACTGAAATCAAAAAGTACTTCAGTACAATCCTTATATATATATCACTTTATTAAAATAACCAGAATATAATCCATGAGTCCAAAAGCACCAATACATTAGTTATTCTGCTTCAACTGTAGTAACAGCATAAGATTGTCCTTGATCCCTTGGCCTTTTCTGAGGTATGTTTCCCTGACGCTTAGGACATTCATTTGCATAATGACCCATTTCTCTACAATTGTAGCATTCAACTTTGATAGCCTCTTTTTTTCCCTTGCAATCACGAGCCTAGTGACCCTATTCTCCACATTTATAACAAACTCCCATTCCTTTTAGGCAAGTACCAGGGTGATTCTTCCAACAATTATCACATAATGGAAAATCCTTCTTTCCCTTTTTCCCTTTATCTGTCTCTTGTTCCACCGTTCTCTTCTTCTCTTGCTTTACTTTGTTGTCATAAGACTTAGAGAATTCCTTTTCTGTCTTGATAGGACACGAGACAATATCTTCATATGATGAGAAGGATTGTGATACTAAAGCTCAACGGAGAAATGGTTTTAACCCATCAAAGAAATGATCAATCATACTCCTTGGGTTACGTATATAATCGGCAGCATGCCTCGCTAACCTGGTAAAGTTAGCCTCATACTTTGCGACATTCTCATCCTCCTTTTGCCTCAGACTCAGAAATTGCCTTTCCATATCCGCTCGATGGTCTCGAGGAAGCTATTTTTCTAAGAACAGCTTTTTGAACTCCTTCCATTCCATGTTTTTTAATTCATCATCTTCCTTTGTGTTTTGAATTAGTGACCACCATTGATCAGTATCTCCAGTGAGGCGGTAAACTGCCATGACAACTTTCTCCCTTTCACTACTACCCAAGGCATGGAATATTTTCTCTAAGGAATTTATCCATTGCTCAGCTACTATAGGATTTGTACTCCCATTAAAGGTTGGTGGTTGTTGCCTCATGAAACGGTCTAGCATTGATCCTCCACGTTGCGGATTAGGGTGCTCCATACGAGTAAGGTTATTATTCATAACCTGCGTGAGTTGTCCCAGTACGGTGAGAAGCTGATCATCACCAGTTGTATCACTAGCTCCACCATAATTATCTTGAGCAGGAGGGAAATCCCTACACGGAGTGCGTGCATTGATATGGATTCCATTCCTTCCACTAGGCGCCATTTCTAAATAATGGCATAAACTAGATTAGTTTATGAATCAAAATACATAATTCCATACTTGTAAAACACTTAACATAAATTGAAATAATTATGGATATAATCCATAATTATAAAAATGTTTTCTTTGAGGAAGTATATACTCGTAACCCTTCATAGTGGTTTGTAAAGACAATGGGAATTATCCTAAGCATATCCCCCGGGAGTGTTGTAACCAAGAGTGCAGAAAGGCCCGTTGTCGTGCACTAGTTCCCGTTCGAGTCTAGCTCAAAGCGGTGTTTTCAGGTTTTACCACTAGGTACATCTGTGCCAGAGCCGCCTCTACCTGCTCGTA
The DNA here is from genome assembly GCA_963277665.1 of Viscum album. Taxonomy (NCBI): domain Eukaryota; kingdom Viridiplantae; phylum Streptophyta; class Magnoliopsida; order Santalales; family Viscaceae; genus Viscum; species Viscum album. Next base: position 1,264,470,530 of record OY728157.1, on the reverse strand, counting down.
TCCAGACAGGGATGTATTACTCGGAAAACTCACAAAATCTCTACAATACCCAAATTTTAGGAAGTTCTTCTATACTAATCCTCAAAGTTCATCTCAGGTCTACGTGCTCTAATCAGATTTTGTCTAAATCTAGCTTCCAAGGTTAGTACTAAACTGCCTCTGATACCAACTGTAACACCCCGACCCCAGCTATCCAGAGTCGGTGCATTACTTCGTAACATTGGCATGATCACAAAAGATCAAGTCTCAAAAGACCGATTAGTTTAGTAGCCTTGGAAACACTAGATACATTCATAAATGTTACATTACATCATAAAGTGAAAAACTAATAAAAAATTCTTCATAGTCCACACTCATAACCTCTTCTGAATATCCCTGCAGGTCATTCATAAAATAATTCTTCACATCCTGGAAAAATATTAAAACATTGAAAGGGGTGAGCTCAGATGCTCGGTAAGGATAACAATATTGCGGAAGCTTTCATAAATCAACATAAAAATTTAAGGAAATGTATAACTAAAACAAAAGCCTTTTAAACTTGAACATCAACATAATATGGAAAAATTAAAATGAGATAATGTTATTCACTTCTTCACATGGATATTCTACTGGTTGAATAATCACATGTAATATCAATAACCACTTTCATAATGAGGGAATGTATAATGCCAGAAATTCTGAAACATTTTGTCAAGGCCTCGGCCAAGATGTGTAAAATGATTAAGGCCTCGGCCAAAACCATAAATCAAATTGGGAAAGGGCCTCGGCCGATTCCACATCTAGTTGTCTCATGAGACCTATCGATGCATCGAGGAGCTATAGCGGGCTCCACCCATCACTTATTAAGTCCAATACATTCCTCATATGAATAGGTTTAAACATATCATAAACCATAACATAAGCGTATCACATAAAACATGCATAAAGGAAACATAACATTTCCACATTTCAATCACAAGATATCAATACAACACATTGATATAATAAAAATGTTTTCAAAACCATTTTCAATACCAAAATAAAATAAAGTTAAAACTTTGTATTTATTTTTCATTAAAAAAACGATGGCTTGTAGAGGAAACCGAAACTCAAATAATGGTCAGGGCAGCGGAGAATTCATTGTCGCTGCATAAGTATGGAAATAAAAACATTCCCTTTTTTCGTTTAGCAAAACACTTCGTATAAAAAAGATTCCTTTTGAATAAAAGTAAAAGTCAAAGGGGTTTATACACCGTATAAAAGAAAGTTGTGTATAAATCCAAATATGCCTCAATGAAAGGGGATTGAGAAGAAGTCCTTAAAAAGATCATTTTTTTAAATAAAGTACATCTATAATGTGTATTCACTATAAGTACACATAAATAATGTAAAAAAATACAAGATAGGACATAATAATATCATGACATAATTTGAAAGTAGGAGATTAACCCAAAGAATAGAAATTGGGTTAAGAAGTTCCCTTACCTCCTGTCTGACATGACTCAACCGTTCTTTAACCTCCTGAATAATAAACTAGAGTTAATATCTACCTTATTAAGAACCATTTTTAATTTCATTATCCTTTTTATATCACTTATTACAATGTTATGAACATTATGTAATTATTTAAGTTAAAACGGTCGTTTTGTCGATTTTTGGTACTTGAGTCAACAATAAACTTCTTATAATTACAAGTTTTTTATGTGGTAGAATATCCATTATCTCAAGAATTATATTCATGATTTAGATGTCATATATATCATATATATCCAGTACATACATTCATTCATAATATTACGTAACATTTGGAGGTAAAAATGAAATGCATCGTTCATGGAGACGGTGAGTCGTACGTACGCATGAACGCTACTTTCATTTCTATTTCGTATTTAATAGAATGAAATAATAATTATATAAATGTACAATATAATTCCAGTATAATATATCATATAATACCATTTACTATATCCTTTATACATCCCACATATGGTATTAACGATTCAAATCACTTTGAGGGGGCGGTAGTCCGCACTTCCTAAAATGAAATTATCGCGTTTACCCATAATGGAAATCATAAAGTATGCCATAAATGAGAAATACAGAAGCATAAGTAAAACATAAACATATTATATATCATATATAAATATAGTGACATCTTAATGTCCACCTTTGAAGGTGTTATATGAGTGTTGAACAATCATCGTTTCGTGAGGCAGAAATTCTCCATCCACAGAAACCGTATGTTCTTTAACCATTAGATGTAGGTGTGTTTAAGTGTAGCTAGAATCCTTATTATAACAACATCCTAGTATATTTAGGATACTGGTTTTGTTACAAAAGAAATGAATAAAAAGAGTTTAAGTGGTTGGAGAAGCTAAATAAAACAAAACAACATTAGAGAAGACATTACCTCAAAATCGGGTAACTCTTTTTGATTTGAGCCAAAGGCTTCCTTGGGAAGAGTTCTGCCCAAAGTGAGGCTTCTAGGATTAAGAGGGGGAAGTTGGGAGAGTATTTGGGCAGAGTTTGTCAGACCCAAATGGCTTGAAGGTGTGAATAAGGTGGGAGTGGTGGGGGCCTTTTATGAGTGGAGAGGAGGGTCACTTTTGGAAAGTAATGAAATTTTATTCTATTATACAATTCGTTTCGGATTCTAAAGGTCACACACTTGTATAATTTGAGGCTATGTTGATAAGGCTTCTAAATCTTCTCATCCAATAGGCTTTGGAAAAGTGTAGGCCTTGGATTTTACATTATCTTCTCATTTTATTTAAATCGTTAAATAATGAGGTCATCACTGCATCATAATGATGTCAAAAATAATTTAATTTATTTAATGCTTGAAAATTATAAAAAAAATACTATGATGTAGTAAATCTTTTTATCTTTCTAATGAATATTTATAGTCAAAATTTGGACTTTTTTAACCCCACTTAAAAACTGTTTTAGTAAAACAACTCATGTGTGTGTCAATTTAATTTTAACATTAAATAAATATATATTAATGTCATTTTCCAACCAAAGTGGCTCCATGTGGTCCCCAAGTTTACCCATGGGTTTTCTTGGTCGTCCATGACTCCTCCAATAGGAGTAGTACAAGTGTCAAGCTCATCTCATATTATTAAAACATTATTTTTACCTTAAACTACACTAATTACCTCTAATCGTGATTAAGAACATAAAAGTTACTATTCACCAACAAATTATATTAATCTCATTGAACCAAATTTTACTTTTTAATGAAAACCATGTATGTCGGATTTTTGAAAATCAAATCACAGAAGTGGTAATATTTCATTTTAACGAAAAATCAGTTTTTAACAACCACTTAGTGGTTTCACTATTCATCAAAAATTGAAGTTTTTCAGAATAAGGCCAAAATTTCACCCTCTGCTATAATTGATATTCCGAATTCAAAAATGATGTCTATTTTACAAAATTCCAAACATATATTTTGCATTAATTAATTTTATAATTAATTCCTGCTGTTACAACAAATAGCGTGTTTTTAAGAAACAATTTATATCAAAAGATTGGCAATTGTTTATGTCCAATTTCAATGTTAAATTAATTCTAATGACCACCATTGGATAAAATGGTAAAAATATATTATAATTATACTTTAAAACCACTAACTAGTATAATTTATCATTATAAATTATTTTTATTAAAAAAGTTGTTTTTAAGTATTTTTCACTATTCATAAAAAATTAGAAGTTCTTAGAAAAATACCAAAAATTCAACATAGGTTAATTTCGTTATTCCGAATCCATAAATTAAGTCCATTTTGATAAATAAAATTTTTAAAATTTCAAAAAGTAGGTATTACTATTCACAACGGCTAGTTTAATTAGTTGTGGTGTGTGTTACAGCTCGAGGTTGCGTACATCACACGTTATTGCATTATTCGAAGGGAAACGTACCGTGGAAGCTTGGGGTGTTACAAACATTCTGATGGGAGGTCGAATGGCTGACTACCCCCTTTGGCCCCACTCTCTTGTCTTTGTAGATACTTGTTCCATGAGGCACACTGGTTAGTTACCCCATATATGTGTGTAGAGGGCTGTAATGGCTTATGGTTATTCACATGCATATATTCTGGATATAGTATCCTATGGACTACTATAGGTGTAACATGTATAGTCTATGATGGCTTGAGGATCCTTACTCGGAGTATGGGCTGTAATGGCTTGAGGTATTATACCCGACATATGATACATGTTATGCGAGCTGCGGTGGCTCCCGGAAATTACCTGGTTACTTTTGGTTGTGAGGACGGTGTGGTGCTTCGCCCAGGTGTCTGCGGGTAAGCCTTTGGAGAGAGATGCACAGGACGTATGTTTTTGGGGCAAAGTGCCAAACCATTGTGGAAGTAGTAGCGGGGTACCCTTGATATTCTTTAATATATGCTATATTCTTGTATGCGTTACTTGGTGAGAGTAGCCATGGTGAGATTGGGAACATAGTATACCTGTTTAGGTGACGAGTTAGTTTCACTTGTTGTTCACTGGGCTTTAGCATGCTTTCTTTACTTTTTCATGAGAGGCGTGGGGAGTATCCTACTGAGTATACTGTTATACTCACCCTATGTATATATAAACTATTTTTCAGGTCACTTGGAGCAGGTTGGAGATCAAGCTGGTTACTACTAGCTTGCGGTTGGAGGAGGAGCTGTTCGGGCATGTCGTCGCTATCGTTTTACTTTCTTTTTGGTACTTTTAGTTTCCCCTTTTAGTTGTAGTACTTTTGCATGACATTCCATATATGTACTTGGTTTACTATTATATCTCAGTTCTAAGTTGGAGTTGATTGGAGTCTATTCTATCTCTCTCTTCTGCATGTGTTCTCTTAGAGGGTAATGCCTCCCATTTGTATGTTATTATACCCTCGGTGCTAGTCACCAACCCGGGGCCTACTAGAGGCGGAAGTCGGGGGTCATTATCTCCCTTTTCACATTGCCGGCCTAGGAGGGGTACACTTTGTGGGGAGGGGGTCTTGACAGAATGGTATCAGAGGTCTGGTTGAGGGATAGGATGGAGTTTGGAGTTAGGCACAGGTGAGGATTCATGGGATGGTAGGGTAACAGTGTCAATCATGTATAGCAAGTGGGGTAAACACTGGAGACCGGCAGAGACATAGGCGTTCAGGGCCCCCTATGATCTGTTTCACGGAACTTTAAGTTTACGATGGCTACTAAAAAAAGTGATACTAGTTGCAGTGTAGAGACCTAGGAAAGGATCATGCATCATTATTCTTTGCGCCTATGTTTGAATGGGTAGACCTTGGGAAAGGTAACCTAAAATTAATAAAACAAAATAATTAATTAATTAATTTGAGTCTTCCATATTCCAAGCTTAGGAGCTCTAACAGATGTTATTTTATAGGTATGGCTCCAGGTGGACGTCCTCGTTGAGTTTTCACAGAAGGTGACCAGCAGGCTATTCCAGAAGATCGTCGTCGGGTAGAGGTTGACGAATATGACACTTGGAGGAAGACACTCCGAGAGTTTCAGCGCCAGAGTCTACAGAAGTACGAGGGCTCCGTTTCAGATGCAATCACAGAATACTGGTTGGAGGAAGACGAGATAGGCTTCAGTTCGATTCGTGCTCGGAAGGAACAATGGGTGTCCTTGGTTGTGAAGATGCTGCGTGGAGCAGCGAGGCAGTGGTGGTTCTTGTTCCTCGGTGATCGTGAGGAGTCAGCGATCTCGTGGGAGGAGTTTCGAGACAGGTTTAGAGTCGAGTTCTTTCATCGACTGCGAAGGTGTCCAGTCGCCAGGAGCTTCTCACCCTTCGGCAGGGGAGGTCCAGTGCTCGAGAGTTTGGAATCCATTTCAGGAACCTTATACGATATGCTTCAGACCTGTTACCAGATGATGTGGCCAGGGCATGGCATTTCGAGGAGGCTTTGCATCCAGATATCCAGCGCCAGGTCACCCCATTTATGCTGAAGACATATCTTGAGGTGCTGGCGAGGGCAGAGGTTGTTGAGAGGACTTTGGCTAGGACAGGATCGTCACGAGAGGGGAATCGTCACGATTCCTCATGAAGCAGAGCTATGGTCCGGGGTTCCCAGTTTTAAGGACAGAAGAGTTTCCATTCACCTGGGAGTAGGTCCCAGCCCTTCCCATCTCGTTTCTACGGTGGAAGCAACTCTCAGGCCTATGCCAAGGGATCAGGCGCTTGTTTTTCTTGTGGTGGTCGTGGTCATCATCATCGGGAGTGCCCGACTTTTCAAAGTAGTCATCGTGCACCAGGCACTCCACTCTAGGTTCCTCCGTTGAGGCAGTTCCAGCCGAGGCAGCAGCAGCAGGTTGCACCAGCATTAGATCACCAAAGGGTAGATGGAACAGGTAGAGGACAGCCCCATGACGCTCCCCATCCTCAGAGAGTAGAGTGCGGCCGTGGTGGTGGTTGTCATCAGGGTCAGAGAGGCCATGGAGGAGGTCGTGGTCAGCTTCATGCTCTAGCGTTGCCAGCTCCAGGCGAGCCAGATGTCGTCCGAGGTACCGTTTTCTTGTTTTCTACCTTGGTGTATGCCTTGTTTGATTCAGGAGCGACACACTCCTTTATATCCTGTACCCTTGTCCACGCTTTGGGACTTGAGGTAGAGAGGCTTCCAGTGCCCTTGGCATTGACTACGCCAGTTGGAGGTCGATCTATATTGTTTGAAGTATGTAGAGACTGTGAGCTAGTGTTGGGGCATCACCGCCCTTGGGGAGATTTCCTATGTTTACGAATACAACCATATGATGTCATACTCGGCATGGATTGGTTGTATTCGGTGCAGGAAATTGTGGATTGCTACAGGAAGAAGGTCATTTTTTTTATGAATATGGAGATGAAGTGGTGTTTGTTGGTGAGAGGGATCCTCGAATGAGTCATATACGAATTTAATCCTTATCATCCATGATGGTTAAGATGATGTTATGTTCATCAGAGGATCAACAGTTGGCGTTTCCAAGGGTCGTAGAGGAGTACCCTCACGTCTTTCCAGGAGAGGTTGTATCCTTACCCCCTCGACGAGAGATCGAGTTTGAGATCGAGCTACAGCCAGGAGTGTCTCCTATCTCTATGTCTCCGTATAGAATGGCCCCTTATGAGTTATGAGAGCTACGTATTCAGCTTGATGGTCTATTGCAGTGTGGTTTTGTTCGGCCAAGCGTGTCACCGTGGGGTGCACCGGTTTTGTTTGTGAAAAAGGATGACGGCATTTTGCGGTTGTGTGTCTACTATTGTCGATTAAACAAAGTGACAATAAAGAACAGATATCCTCATCCACGGATTGATGACCTATTCGATCAACTGAAGGGTGCAAGTTGGTTCTCAAAGATCGACTTGCGGTCAGGATATCATCAGATGCGTGTAAAGGATGAGGATATCCCGAAGACTGCTTTCTGTTGTTGTCATGGGCATTATGAGTTTGTTGTAATTCCATTCGACATGACGAATGCTCCATCTATTTTCATGGGGTTGATGAATGCTGTGTTCCGTGAATTCCTAGACAAGTTTGTTGTGGTTTTCATCGATGACATCCTTGTGTACTCCACATCTGAAGAAGAGCATGCATAGCATCTACGAGCCGTTTTGAGAGTTCTTCGCCAACATCAATTGTTTGGGAAGTTGTCCAAGTGTGAGTTCTGGGATCGAGAAGTTCGTTTCTTAGGGCATGTTGTGTCCCAACTAGGAGTAGCTGTGGATCCATTGAAGATAGAAGAAGTAATGTCTTGGGAAGCCCCCAAGACCGTGTCAGAGGTGCGAAGTTTCCTTGGTCTCATAGGCTATTATAGGAGGTTTGTAGCCAATTTCTCTCGAGTTGCGACTCCTCTGACAACTTTGACCAAGAAGGATCAAGCGTTCATATGGACTGATCAGTGTTAGGCAGCTTTCGAGTATCTAAAGGAGAAGTTGGTAAGTACTCTAGTCCTTTGTATTCCAGCGGAGGGAGTCCAGTTTGATGTTTTCTGTGATGCTTCACATCTGGGGCTAGGCTATGTTCTTATGAAACAAAGGTCAGTTGTTTCTTATGGGTCCTGAAAATTGCGTCCCCATGAACACAACTATGCCACCCATTATCTTGAGTTGGCAGCCGTGGTGTTTGCGCTGAAGTTGTGGACACATTACCTCATTGGCGAGCGCTTTGTGGTTTTCACCAATCATAAGAGTTCGAGGTATTTTTTCCCTCAGCGGGACGTGAACTTGAGGCAGCGTCGGTGGATGGAGTTATTGCAGGAATACGACTTTGAAATATCGTATACACCCAGGAAGGGAAATGTTGTTACTGATGCGCTGAGCCGAAAGTCACGTAGTGATGCTGTGCATGAATCCGGTGATTCTTGGAAAGTAATGGAGGAACTGTCAGCATTACATCTTGATATGGAAGAGGTTGGAGGTAGAGGTTGTCTTTTCCAGATGATGGTGCAGTCATCTCTGATGCAGAAGGTGGAAGAGTCTCAGTTGGGTGATCCAGAGGTGGATGTTTGGAGAGACAGAGTTGTTTGTGGAGAGGCCCCTGATGGTTGGTCGGAGGATGAACAACACTGAGTGTTGTATCATGGCAGGATTTTTTTTCCCTTGGATATGCGTGAGACGATTCTCCGAGAGTTCCATAGCTCTCCCTTAGTAGTACATCCTGGTGTGACAAGGATGTATCAATCCTTGAGGAGTCAGTTTTGGGGGCCTGGGCTGAAGCGTGCAGTGGTAGAGTTCATGTCTCGATGTTTAGTCTGTCAGAGGGTGAAGGCCGAACACCGTGTTCTTGGTGGTCTTCTCCAGCCATTAAAGATTCCTCATTGGAATTGGGACGACATCTCAATGGACTTTGTTACAAGTTTACCTCGAGCTCCGAGAGGACATGATGCTATATGGGTGGTAGTGGATCGTTTAACTAAATTGTCCCACTTCATAGCAATCAAGGAGTCAAGCTCAGTGGAGGTTTTGTCGAGGCAGTATCTGGAGGAGGTGGTGAGGCTTCACGGAGTTCCTAAGACGATCATTTCTGATTGAGATCCTCGTTTTACCTCTAGGGTGTGGAGAGGTCTCCAGCATTCTTTTGGTTCTCAATTATGCCTTAGCACTGCTTTTCATCCTCAAACGGATGGTCAGACAGAGCGAACAATCCAGACTCTTGAAGACATGTTGCGCTCTTGTGTTCTTGATTTTGGAGGTTCATGGAAAAAGCACTTACCCTTGGTAGAGTTCACTTACAATAATAGTTTTCACTCCACCATTGGTATGGCGCCATTTGAAGCCCTGTATGGTCGGCCTTGCCGTTCTCCATTGTGCTGGACTGGGGTCGGAGAGTCAGCAATTCTCAGATCGGAACTAGTGCAGAATACAACAGAGATGGTACAGGTGATTCGTGAGAGGATGAAGACAGCACAGGATCGTCAGAATTCATATGCTGATCAAAGAAGGAGACCGTTAGAGTTTAATGCTGGGGATCATGTGTTTCTAAAGGTGACTCCCCGTCGCGGGCAGCGAAGGTTTGGTCGTGGGAGTAAGCTTTCTCCCCGGTTTGTTGGGCCTTTTGAGGTGTTAGCTCGTGTTGGAGCTGTGGTGTATCGAGTAGCACATCCCCCTTAGATGAGTCGGATACATGATGTTTTTCCATGTATCACAGCTCCGTCATTATCTTCATGATGAATCTCATGTTATCGATTGGGGAGAGATCGATATTGACGATGATGCAACCTTCGAGGAGCGACCTGTGGAGATCCAAGACCACAAGTAGAAGGTGTTGCATGGGCATTCTATCCCCTTAGTTCGTGTCTTGTGGCGACACGGTGGCATGGAGGAGAGTACCTGGGAGCTTGAATCACTGATACATGCTCAGTACCCAGAGTTGTTCAATGTTTAACTCCTTTCATGTAATGATGTTTCCTCTCTGGTTAGACATTTCATGTTTTATTTATGTACTTCTCATGTTATGTTATGAATGAATTGTTTGGGTATGGATTGTTTTCTCCCATACTCCCGAATGTCATAGTTTTGTTCCAGATTTCGAACAACTCATGGTGGTTTTCCCCTGAGAGGTATCTTATGGGGTGGTTGTTCGGACCCCTCTTTTCTTCTGGGTTGGTTTTTAATTCTTGAGGACGAGAGTGTTTTGAGAGGTATCTAATGTAATGTCCCGGACCTCTCTGGTCCATTACTTTGTGAAATGTTGGTGTTGGAGGTGTTCTGGGAGGTCAAGGGGACTTATCCCCAACACTTTGCCAATTTTTCCAGTTCTGTGAACAGTGTTTCCAGTTTTATGAACAGTAATAGATCAGGCTCACCGATCAGTCTGACAGATCAGTCTCACAGATCAATTTCACAGATCGGTGTGATAGATCGGTTTCACAGATCGGTCTGACAGATCGGTTTCACAGATCGGTCTGACGGATCGGTTTCACACATCGTTCTGACAGATCGGTTTCACAGATTGGTGTGAGAGATCGGTTTCACAGATCGGTCTGACATATCAGTTTCACAGATCGGTGTGACAGATCAGTTTCACAGATCGGTGTGACTGATCGGTTTCGAAGATCGGTGTGACAGATCGGTTTCACATATCGGTGTGACATATCGGTTTCACAGATCGGTCTGACAGATCAGTTTCACAGATCGGTCTAACAGATCGGTTTCACAGATCGGTGTGACAGATCGGTTTCACAGATCGGTCTGACAGATCGGTTTCACTGATCGGTGTGACAGATCGGTTTCACAGATCGGTCTGACAGATCGGTTTCACAGATCGGTGTGACATATCAGTTTCAGAGATCGGTGTGACAGATCGGTTTCACAGATCGGTGTGACAGGTCGGTTTCACAGATCAGTTTCAGAGATCGGTTTCATGTATAGTAACAGTGGGTGAACAGTGTTTCCAGACTCTTACAGTTTTTCCCCTTTTGATGTTTTCTTTGACATAAAATTCATTTAATGCCTTATTTTAAGGGCTCTTAAGGCCGTTTAAAATTCCATAAATCCTTTATTAATTATTCCTAAGGCTTGGAATGTTTTACTTGGTCAAACCGTGTGGGTTAATGCGATCTGTTTTTAATGGAGAATTAACCGGATCTTAAACTGTCGCCCCATTAAATCTTCAAAAAGGGACGAGATATCATTCCCCCTTTTCTTTCCCTTTGTTCTCAACTAAGAGCCACTAGAACCTTTCAATTCTTTCCATAGGAGATACACAGTCAATCTTTACTCCTAGGATAAGTTCCGATTTGTTTTGATGCAACCAAGTTGTGTCAATCAATCTTCGATATAAGGTATGTTGTATCGTCATTCTTTTGGTGTTCATCTTCTCCTATCCTCCTTTCCATAATTATACCATGTAATTTCCAAGATTCTAATGGGTTTTCTTGGGGTTGGATGGTACTGTCGTACCGCAGCATCCTCCGGTGGATGCAGTTGTCGCGATGGGAGGATCGTGACATGTTGTGTGGATAAAAAACATGAGGAACTGTTTGAGGTAGGGGATTCATGGATTCTCTAATTGTATATGTGCAATCATAGAATTAGCATGATTTATCCCGTTGGATCACAATGAAATTGACCGAATTAAATACTTGAACCGGATTAAAAGAATTAGTTGATCTCATGTTGTTGCTTTATACCGTGAAAACGGTTTGCCTCATGTTTTCCTAGATATAGTGATATATATGTTTTTCTTTGATTTGTTATTCGTTCATGATAGAAATTGATAATGAACGTAAAGCTAGAATTAATTGTTAATTAATTGGCTAAAGATAAAGAGGCATGTAAATTAATCTGGTTATTGTAGTTTTTGTAGTTATTCTAATTTGAGGATAATCAAATTAGGGAAGTAAGCATGGTTATTTATTTGTGATATCTTACTGATTAGGTATCCATGACTGGAACCTATGAATAAAAAATCTGTTAATTAAATATGGATTAGAGAACAGATTATGTGGGAATTTCTAAAAGGGTTCTGAGTTACCCTCTTGTTTGTTAAAGGGGTCAAGAGCCCATGATGTGATGTTTGTTTTCCTGCTGCTTGTGCTGTTATGTGAGCCTGGATGGCTGTTGTGATATGTGGAGGCATGGAGCCCTTCTGGTTATGGTTGAAGATGACGCCTAGAGTGGCGAGATGCATCAGTTTATGCATGTGGGTGTCGGGGAGGACACCAGGGGTGATGGAATGGGATGGATGTGGTTGCTGGTTGCTTGCAGTTTTCTTGAATGTTAATCTGTTTTGCTTTTCCCCACTGCTCAAGGTAGCTGGTCTTGCTTACCCTCTTTCCGAAGGAGGAAAAGACACGCAGGGTATGCCAAGTGCTTTCCTTGTTTAGCCTCTCGATGGAGGATGGGTCTATGCTCTTTCTATAGGCAGCAAAGACTCGACGGGTAGTATATATACACACCGTGTTGAGCCTCCTTTGTGTTTAGAAGCATAGGATGCTTTTCTAGAATGCCTGGGAATGTGGGAAAGTAACTCTATAATGAATGTTTGATAAAATGGTGAAAATCCACGGGGATGGAGATACTAGAATTTAAAGGTGATGTGAATCTTAAAAAGGAGAAGTTGTTTTTGAATGAGATGCCAATTTAGTTAAATGTGGTAAATTTTTCTTGGTTAATTAATTAATTAACATAAAATGGAACTGATAAAATGAGAAAGGAGTAATCTAATAAAGCTCTTCAGTTGTTTGTCTGCTTATAGGATACCTAGTCTTTGAAGTAGCAACCTGGAGTCTGAGAAACGTTAGCTGCAGTTGTATCTAAGACTAGGTAATGCCCATAGTGTGGATGTGAGTTACATATATATTCTGTACTTTTTGTGTTTCTATACGCTACTCCACCCATTTGGTAAGTACAACTGACACCCCGGGGATTCTGAGCCCTGGGGGGTGTTTTCCCCAACATTTTGAGGGGAGGTCGAATGGCTGACTACCCCCTTTGGCCCCGCTCTCTTCTCTTGGTAGATACTTGTGCCATGAGGCACACCGATTAGTTACCCCATATATGTGTGTAGAGGGCTGTAATGGATTGTGGTTATTCACATGCATATATTCTGGATATAGTATCCTATGGACTACTATAGGTGTAACGTGTATAGGCTATGATGGCTTGAGGATCCTTACTCAGAGTATGGGCTGTAATGGCTTGAGGTATTATACCCGACATATGATACATGTTATGCGAGTTGTGGTTACTCTCAGAAATTACCTAGTTACTTTTGGTTGTGAGGACGGTGTGGTGCTTCGCCCAGGTGTCTGCGGGCAAGCCTTTGTGGTGCACGAGGTGTAGATTGTGGAGCTTAGCCCAGGAGTCTGCGGGCAAGCCATTGGAGAGAGATGCACAGGACGTATGTCGTTGGGGCAAAGCGGAAAACCAGTGGGGAAGTAGTAGCGGGGTACCCTTGATATTCTTTACTGTATGCTATATTCTTGTATCCGTTACTTGGTGAGAGTAGCCATGGTGAGGTTGGGAACATAGTATACATGTTTAGGTGATGAGTTAGTTTCACTTGTTGTTCACTGGGCTTTAGCATGCTTTCTTTACTTTTGCATGAGAGGCTTGGGGAGGATCCTACTGAGTATACTGTTATACTCACCCTATGTATATATAAACTGTTTTTAGGTCACTTGGAGCTGGTTGGAGATCAAGCTGGTTACTACTAGATTGCGGTTGGAGGAGAAGCTGTTCGGGCTTGTGGTCGCTATCATTTTACTTTCTTTTTGGTACTTTTAGTTTCCCCTTTCAGTTGTAGTACTTTTTCATGACATTCCATATATGTACTTGGTTTCCTTTTATATCTCAGTTCTAAGTTGGAGTTGATTGGAGTATATTCTATCTCACTCTTCTGCATGTGTTCTCTTAGAGGGTAATGCCTCCAATTTGTATGTTATTATACCCTCGGTGCTAGTCTCCAACCCGGGGCCTACTGGAGGCGGGACTCGGGGGGTCATTATCTCCCTTTTCACATTGCCGGCCCAGGAGGGGTACACTTTGTGGGGAGGGGGTCATGACAGGGGATGTTGCCTCATGAAATGTTCCCCCACTGACATGTTACTCTGTGGTTGATCTGGATAATCTCATGCATTGATACCACCACCATTTATCGCTTGAGTCAACTGCGCCGTTACTGCAACAAATTTTTCAGTTCCAATTCCGACCATATAAGGATGCCGATTCGGAAGGTTATTTCCTTTTATATGCCTTCCTAGCACTGCATCCCTGTTTCCTCTATGGAAAATCATTTTGAACAAACATGTCTTAGATGAAGCGACATGGTAATATTCAAATGTTATATCATTTAAATTTGAGCATAAAAAAAATTGGATAATCATTTAATAAAATTAAAACTCTTAATGTTATCTAAACCGACCTCTAATACCAACTATAAGGCCCCTGACATAAACATTACATAATCTTGAGATATTTCAAGAGTACTTCTTGATGATCTTTTCAGGTTTAGAGTTTTAGAGAATTAGATCATAAAACATTCATTACCTTCCACATTTAAAAAAAGTGGATACATAAAATATAGTATTCATTTTTCCCATCATTGGAAACATATTTAAAATAAAACATGAATTCTTTCTTGACACTTCCTTGACACTATCATCACATCATGTACCTTTCCCATGAGCTGTGAAAATAATTTCAAAAACGTGGAATGAGCATAAAAATCTCAGTAAGGGTTATAAAAATATGGAAAGGAAACATGAGTTCATATATAAATAAGAATTAAATCATACTTTACCCATAAAACATAAGCCCTTTATCATACCTCATCAAATCATGAATAAATCATGGAAATCATAAGCCATATAGGTAACTTGAGGCATTCATAACATTCTTACATAGAGAGTTACCCTCTAGGTTACTTTTGGAATACCCATCACAGTATATTCCCTAAATCGCTTTGGAGAAACCTTAACATTTAACACCTTCACGTTACCCAATGCATTGGAGAGCTATATCGGGCTCACTCTCCCTTAGTTTATCACGGAACCACCCGTCTTCATAACAATGCCCAAGAACCATAACATAATCGTATCACATAAAAAATGCATAAAGGAAACATAACATTTCCACATTTCAATCACAAGATATCGGTACAACACATTTATATAATAAAAACATTACGAAAACCATTTTCAGTACCAAAATAATAGAAAAGTAAAACATGGTATTTATTTTTCATTTTAAAAAAAGTTATGGCTTGTAGAGGAAGCCGAAACTCATATAATGGTCACGTCGGTAGAGAAGTCGTTGTCACTGCATACATATGAAAAAAAAATTCCCTTTTGTCATTTAGTAAACGCTTCATATAAAAATATTCCTTTTGAATAATCGTAAAAGACAAAGGGGTTTATACACCGTATAAAGGAAATCTGTGTATAAAACACAATATTCCTCAATAAAAGGAGATTGAGATGAAGTCCCTTACAAAGATAATTTTTTAAAATAAAATATATCTATTATGTGTATTCACTATAAGTACACATAATTAATGTATAAATACTTGATAGGACATAATAATATTATGTTATAATTTGAAAGTAGGAGATTAACCCAAAGAATGGAAATCGGGTTAAGAAGTTCCCTTACAAAAATAATTTATTAAATAAAATAGATCTATTATGTGTATTCACTATAAGTACACATAAAAAATGTACAAATACAATATAGGACATAATAATATCATGACATAATTTGAAAGCAGGAGATTTACCCAAAGAACGGAAATTGGGTTAAGAAGTTCCCTTACCTCGGGTCCGACTTGACTCGATAATTCTTTAATCTCATGAATAATAAACTTGAGTTAATTTATACTTGCTTAAGAACCTTTTTCATGTTCATTATTCCTTTTATATCACTTATTACCATGTCGTGAACACTATGTAATTATTTAAGTTAATTACAGTCATTTTAACGATCATTGGTACTTTAGTCAATAATAAACTCTTTATAATTACATGTTGTTCATGTATCCATTATATCCAGAGTTATACTCATGATTTAGATATCAAATATATCATATATATCCAGTATATACATGCATTTATAATATTACATAATGTTTAGAGGTAAGAAATGAAAAGCACCTTTCATGGAGACGGTAAGTCGTACGTACGCATGAACGCTACTTTCATTTCTATTTCATATTTTATGGAATGGAATCATAATGATATAAAGGTATATTATAATTCATGTATAATATCATATATAATTTCATTAATTAAATCCTTTATACATCCCACATATGGCATTAATGAATCAAATCACTTTGAGGGGGTGGTATTCCGCACTTCGTAAAATGAAAATATCATGTTTACCCATAATGGTAACCATAACGGTATGACATAAATGAAAAATACAGAAGATTAAGTAAAACATAAACATATTATATATCATATATAAATATAGTGTCATCTTAATGGCCACCTTTGAAGGTGTTAAAAGAATATTGAACAATCATCGTTTTGTGAGGCAGAAATTTTCCATCCTCGGAAACAGTATGTTCTTTAACAATTAAATGTAGGTGTGTGTAAGTGTAGCTCGTATCCTTCTTTTAAAAACATACTATTATATTGAAGATACTGGTTTTTTTACAAAAGAAATGAATAAAAAGAGTTTAGGGGGTTTGAGAAGAAAAATAAAACATAAGAACACAAGAGAAGACACTACCTTTAAAACGGGTAAATCTTTTTGATTTGAGCTAAAGGATTCCTTGGGAAGACTTCTGCCCAAGGTGAAGCCTCTTAGAGTTATAGAGGGATGTGGAGAGACAAACTGGGCAGGTTTTCACCGAGCCAAAGGCTTTGGATGTGTGGATAAGGTGGTATAGGTGGGGGGCCTTTTATAAGAGGAGAGGAGGGGCACCTTTGGATAGTTATAAAAGGTAACTTTATCATAAAATGATTTTCGGATTTAAAAGGTCCCAAAATTATATATTTCTAGTATAAGGTGATAGGAGTTCAAAATATACTCATTCAATAGTTTTTTGACATGTGTAGATCTTATATTTTACATTATCTTTTCATTTTATTTAAATCGTTAAATAATAAGGCAATCACTGCATCATCATGATGTCAAAAATAATTTAATTTATTTAATGTTTAAAAATTAAATAAAAAATATCATGATTTAGTAAATATTTTCATATTTCTAATGAATAATTATAGTAAAAAATATGACTTGTATAACCCCATTTAAAATTTGTTTTAGTAAAACAACTCATGTTTGTGACATTTTTATTTTAACATTAAATAAAAAGATATTAATGTCATTTTCCTACCCAAGTGGCTCCATGGGGACCGCAAGTTGACCCATGGATTTTCTTGGTCGTCCATGAAACATCCAATAGTTGTAGGACATGTTTCAATTTCATTTCATATTATTAAAACATTATTCTTACCTTAAATTACACTAATTGCCTCTAATCGCGATTAAAAACTTAAAAAGTTACTATTCCCCAAAAAATTATTTTAATCCCATTGAACCACATTTTACTTCTAAATGACAAACATGTATGTCAGATTTTTGAAATTCAAAACACAGAGGTGGTAAAATTTCATTTAAATGAAAAATCAGTCTTTTAAGTACCACTTAGTGGTTTCACTATTCATCAAAAATTGATGTTTTTCAGAAAAATACCCAAAAATCACCCTAAGCTATATTTGATATTCAGAATTCAAAAATGTTTTCTATTTTACAAAATTCAAAACATATAAGTTACATTAATTGATTTAATAATTAATTCTCGTTGTCAAAACAAATAGTGTGTTTTTATATAACAAAAAGTAACAAAATTATTTATTGAACAAAAATTAGAAACTATAAACATTGAATTAATATCGTATGATGAGAACCCATGAATACTTATTTTATATAGAAATTAAAATGACTACATAAATTCTTCTATAAGTACCAGAACATACTCGTGTATTCGCTTGGTGATATAACCCAATTCGTAGAATATACGTACATAGAACTATATGGTTCAATGCTTATTTTTAAGAGTATAATATTATATTTCAATGTTAATAATGAACATGAATTTTCAATATATTGAAATCACAAATAGTTATACATATTATTGGAATACAATATGAAACATGAACATTGAAACACAAAATATAAATATGAGACTTAGTTTTCATAACAACAGAATATTAAAGTAGGTGCAGTAAAAAAAATTCAACAGTAAAACAAATTTTAATAAATCTAATAAAACCTACACATTTTTATTAGTCTTCTACGTGCTTCTATGACATATAGATGTTTATATACATCTTTCAAAATGTCATTCATATTTGCTGAAACAAATATGTAATACATCACAAGGATAAAGGGTAATCAAACTACTGTATGAGTATAAATATCATAAAAGACATTGTATTACCTAACATAATGAATCATTCATACAATTACTTTAAATTTCCATGAAAAATGCTCAAATAACTGGATGTGTGAAATTTAAACGAGGTCAAGAACTTCTCCAAATAGAAAGAACAGTGCACCATGAGCATTTTTGTTTGTAAAGCACACTGCACAAGGTCCAGAATTTTTGTTAGTAAAGGAAACTCCAATAGGAAAAGGTGAAGAAAAATTAGAAACTATAAACATTGATATAATAAAAAACCGTTTAAGAAAAGTTCTGTAAACTATTGAAGTGTAAATGATAACTAAAAATGGGAACCACATAGGTACCCATAATTTTGTGGCTAAATAGTGAAACTCATTATAAATTATGACCAAAAAAATTAAGCTATTTAGTAATACAATATAATTTAAATAAGGAAACGTAAACAGTACCACGTAATTTGATTATCGAAAACCCCCATCCTTGAATGTTTCTTGCTTCAGATTGTTTGTGTTCAAATCTAGAAGGTCATAAGGATTAAATATACAATGTGAATATAACCGAAGCGAACTACTCATGATTTATCAATGTTAAAAAGACATATATTTCTAAAATTTGAAGAGTCAGCATACAATTCACCCAAAAAAATTCCAACTATCTCCAAAGATAGTTGTTTTTGGTACCTCAATGCAAAATCCCTTAGGAAAAAAATGGGAAATGACATGGTCTCCAAATGATTTAGTATTCATATAACATGTTTTAACCTCAGAGAATACCAAGGAATGTATCCTCAAAACTAATAATATACCATTAAAATATTTTAATTCAAACCAAACAACATTTAAAGTCATAAATATGGAATCATATACAAAAAATCCTTAAAAACTGATATGATAACTTATCCAGATTACATAACATCAAGTAACAAAAAAGGAAATGACCAGATCATAATTTTTCAACGTAATACACTGAACAAAAAATTACTTGAAGAGGCAGTAGGGTAAATTAGTCGAATGTATTTCGTAGACATCCATATGAAGAAGGAAATACACACTGCAATGTAAAAACCCAATTAATAAGCAAAGACAAACAGCATGAATTGTAATATAATTAAATAATGATAGCTGGAGATGAAACAAAAGTAATATATTGATTAACAATTATCATTTTCTAATAATGAAGAAAACCAATGAAATATAGTAAACAACATGGTATATCACACAAAAATGATATTTAAAAAGACAAATTAAACATATCTAAACAAATTATAGACTACATAATATAGTAATCATCAAAATTTTGAGATATGAAAAGTAAAAAACTGAGAAGGAACATTTACTGAAAGAAGCTTCACAAACATGTCCTTAATATAGTAAAGAGACATCACATGAATTATTTAAGGAGTTAAATTTGTAATGGAAATTTGAAATAATGAGATATAGTTACATATAAAAACTAACTTGGGTCAGGGAGAGAAATTTTTAGTCTACTTTAGCTGTTTTTTCGTTTCTCATATCCATAATATGGAGATGATGTTCATTTGGAAAAGATGATGTTGGCTTGGTGTCTGTAAACAGGGAGCCTTGCACAGCAGCTTAAGCATCAAAGTCAGTCAACAATTTTTTCTACATGATGGTTCAATTATAACGAATCGGATGTAGTCAATACATATGTGTCATATCATTGAAACATGAATATAAACTTTGACAGATGGAAAATCATGATAAATATAGTGTTATTAAAATAAAAGGTAATGGGAATCCAAAATGAAGAAAGATACATTATTGTATAGAACATGTACAACATAAGAGTACGAGAGTATGAATTTGGAAAATATATACCTAGTTTGAAGAGATAGTGGTAGTACCTGTATCAATGGTAGCAGAATTGTTCAAGCTGAGTCCTGAAAAAGCAGCGCGTTGATGTTCCTAATAAATATGGTTAAAATAGTTCAAGTATGTGGTATATGTTTTTTTACTAAAATGAAATGTAAAGAAGAAAAATTAAATAACTACTTTTTATGCACTTGAAAATGTTGTTGTATTGTGATCTTTAGCATGCTGCCACGAAATTCTTATGGAAGACAGAGACTGCATACCTGGCTATCTAATGAACATTGATTATAGTTACTGAGATAATCTTAATTATCACTGATAAATAGCACTATGAATGTGTTCTATTTTGAACTACATTTTTGATTTTGAATGTTTTACTCTATAACGTCAAGTGACAACATAACTTTCTTTGATTTGAAAACATTTACCTTTGGGGGAAAACCAAACCCATAATAGTCTTATGTTATAATTAAATGGTAATGTGAGTTAAAAACATAAATTACATTACCAAAACACAATGGTGAAGAAGATTACTTTTATCATATCATCTCCCAACTGTGAAGATGGTTATCTGATAAACTCCATGACTTTCTTCTCAAAGAGAACAACAGATAGTGAGTCTATGTCATCTTTAACAAGCAATTGTACTCTAAACCTATTATATTTATATTTGTGTAGTGTCATTACATATTAAGTCATATATGAATCATATTAATGAATAAATAGTTACTAATAATGGAATAAATTAAATGAATACCTTGGATTAGTGAAGGATGGTGTTTTCTTACAATTATGGCCCCAAAATTTTCTATCATCAACTTGTATTTTTTTCGTGCAGGAGTTACATGATTCAAAATACTAGTGATGAGTGATTTGATGTTTTACTATTGATGAATCAATCAGACACCTTTTCGACTATGAAATAATTAGTAATATTAGTACAGTTATCAAAGCAGGTATTATATGTAGTGCATTATAGTTGACATTGTGAAATAATGGAAACCAGATACTATACTTACCTGTAGAAACTTTTTAACATCTGAAATGCATTTTTTTTATTCCAATAAGTAATCGCTGTAATGCAACAATTTGAACATGTTGACGGAGTAATTTCATACTGGGAATGACTTATGAATCATGTTCTAATTAATGAAGTAAAACCAGCATTCAAGATCAGAAATAATGTTAATTTTAGTAATATATATTGTATTTGTATGTAGAAAAAGTTTTCAAATAATTGCAGTTGATAGTTTAACTACTTCAAAACTAATGGAATACTATAATGTCAATGTTGAGTAGTATTTTAGAAGCATTAATTGATGTGGTGATAAAAATAGATGCTGAGACCTGTAGACTAGAATGAGCCGAAATTCATGTTTTCAAATAGAAAAAAATACACTAATTCTAGTCTAAAATGTTGTAGAGCATTAAAAGAATTTTTAAATAATACAGGTTCCAATAACGCATAACAATACAATTTTCAGTATTGAATAGGTTATTATGGAACATAACAAGAGTTGTAAATTTAAAATTGGTGGAACTATACCGATTAATGTTACATATAAGAAATAGAGCACTTCAAAACATATATGATATTCAACCATATTGATTTGTAATATATACAGTCAAATTATTCAAAATTTTGGATTTGATTAGGTGAATGTATTAGAAATATATTTTCCAATAAGGAATAATAGTTTATGCTCAATTTTAGTTTCAAAATGGCAGTAAATAAACTGGATCAGAAAATTTGTTCGAACATTACATTTTCCAAATATTAATAACTCATATCACATACTAGATCAGAGCTATTATGCTTGATCTTTATATATATGATCATTTCAGTTATCAAGAAGTTATTTAATAGTACAATTATGGTAATACTTAATTTTTGATCATATATATCATTAGTTTTCATTTTATGAAGGAAAACATTACAGTAAGTTGTAACAAAAAAATTTTAATGCATAGATAGATCTCTTACAGGTCAACCACTTAGCCATGACCAACTTTAAGATCACTAATATAGATGATTCATTATTGTTCTCCATGTACTCTGACATGATATTCGCAAACTCCCCCCTAAAGCTACAGTTTATTTTCAAGACTCTTAAAGAAATCATAGTAGATGTTTTGGTAATTAAAAGAATATATGTAAAATGTAGTCGGAATAGAAGGATGCTAAACTATAATACTCTAAAATGACTCGAAGCTTTTGTTTGGAAGTACCAAAAGACTGTGTGGGGTATGATTATAATAGATGTCCAATAATTTCTATAACATGTATGAATGATGTGGAAGGAGTGGTTTTTAAAGAAGGGAGAAAGACTATAAACTATAGTATAAAGACTACAGAAATTATTGAAACTGAAAGGACTTGGAAATAATTTTTCCTGTAGTAAGTAAATAATTTGAACATGCAGTAACTAATATTTATGGAATCATAGACTTTAATAAAAATTCGGTGCTATTTAATTTACTAATTTTATGATGTTATAGAACGATTTTGTTAATGATTTCATCAAAAGTAATGAAGTCAAAATAGAAGAGTGGTAACTGAGCTTCCGTCGGTTGAAAAAATGTTGTTTTTGTCAAAAACAATCCGCAATCATGTCTTCTTCCCATGTAACTTCCTTAATTAGGAGCAATGTAGAAGTTTTGTATAATGTAGTAAAGGCCTTCGCTTAAGAGTGGTTTGTACTTGACGATTTCATGAAGGATGTTAACTGTACAATGTATTTTTGTCTCCTATATGAAATAATAAATTTTCATACTAAATATTTAAAAACCAGCTGTCACATTTCAGAGATATGAAAAATTATACTACAAAATAAGTACATATTACCGGTGTTATGGAAATAGTACATAAACTGTAATTTTTGAACTAGATAAACTCACTTGGGAATCAAAGATAATCATATTGATAGCAGCAACATAGTAGTACGGTGAGGAGGTTTCCCACATGTTTAATACACGCACTTCTATTTTCAATGATTCTCTAGCATCAATTGTAATCTCATTCTGAGGAGAATTTCTATGTGACATGCTTACAGTTCTACATGATTAAAAATATTATATAGATATAAAAGAGTAAGAATCCATTCTAATGTATTGTACATATATATAAGCAACTAATAAAAGAATCGAATCATATATATTTTAAATTACAGGATACCTAATATAGGTTATAAAAAATTTCTTTATAGACAACATTTTGAGTATAGTTAAGGGTAGGTTTTTCTCTATCATCAACTGCAATTTTTAAACGACCTGGTGACGTCACTCTAGATATAGAAATATAATGTTGTCCATGGAAGAACACATGCTTGTGAAGATATAAATAAACAAAATATATATATTGGCCTTGACTATTATTAATATTTGTTTCTTAACAAACAGTCAATGGAAATTGTATTCTATGTAATTTGAATGGCCATCTAATGTCATTGTGTGTCATATTTATTCTTGGGATGAATGAAAGATAACCAGAATGAAAACTAGTCAAAATTTCTACTCCAATGACATGATTACCCAAATGGGTAACAATCAGATGAGTACCATTTCATAGCCCCACTGATTGGTAAAACTTTTGAAGCAACAAAATGGGTACTCCGATTTTCAAAGTAATTTTCTGTTCAAGAAGCCTAGAGATAGTGAAACCATTTTGAACATTAGTTGTATATATGTTCTCTGGCTGATCTGTATCAAAACTGGCACTGCAAACAGAATCAGTGCTGAAATAATCTTTTCATTGAGAAGTAGTAAGAGTTAACATGTAGTCCCTGACTTCCTGAACAACGTCATGTGTTGGTACTAATATAGCACGAACTTTCAAATATGACATTTCTTCAATGTTTTCAATGAAATTTGGTTATTCAAATTCAATAGATGTTGTCATTTGGGGATTTATTTTTTGCAAGAATATAGGTGGATGGTATTTCAATGCATGCATCACCATCACTAAGATCTCCAATGAAACCCTTACCAATGTCCAAAATCTACATTGCAAAATCTCGAACATCATTTGGACAGTCAACAATATATGGTGATTTCAACTTCATGTTCTGATTCAATGATAAAACATGACAATGCTTCCATAGATATGTTGATCTTATACTTGCAAAAGCAATGACACTCTTGTCTCCATCAGGGATCACAAGTAGTATTTGTCTGAAATCTCCACCTAAGACCACTGTTAGAACGCCAAAATATAAATTAGAAAAGTTGGAATTATGTAATGACATAATATCTCTTAACGTATGATAAATAGATTCAAAACAATGCTTATGAAGCATTAGCGCCTCATCTCATATAATGAATTTCGTTTCCTACAGTAGTTGTGCATCATCACTCCACTGTTGAATGTTACAGACAGACTGGTCATTTATAGAAATTGGTATTCTAAATTTTGAAGGAGTTTTCCTCCCACCAGTTAAGAGTAATGATGATTTTCCACTAGAAGAAACTGCTAGAACAATTTTTACATCGGACCTTAGTAGACATGTTAAAACACTTCAGATGATAGCCTTACCTATACCTCTAAATCCATAAAAAAGAATCCACCCTCAGGAGAAGATAACGCAAACACAATTGTATGGATTACATTTTTCTTTTCATCAGTAAGAATATTTGTGTAATGATGTGTACTAAAGATACACTTTTTTCCTATCGTTATTAAGATCATTTAAAATAAATCGATTTGGTTGAAGACATATTGAATAATATGAAACGGGCATCAGAGGATAACAATACAATGATTTTACACTAATGTGAATAATTTTTTCTATTTCAGCCAAAGAAAACATTTTTTTCTGATGATCTGTTAGTGTCAAGTCTAAAATATGGTGTATATATATTTGAATGAAATATAACAATTTCAATATATAAAAGTAGATAAAGTAAGATGTATATACCTTGTAATTGAAGTCACTATTGTTGGGCATATAAAATTTCATCAGTTAGAATATTCCAGGTTTCAAACCAAACAATGTCAGGTCGAGAAATTGAATTTGAGGATAACAATATTGTGAATACTCTTTTCAATGAATATCATATTCCCCAAGAAGATAAATCTTGTAGTGATTGTATGAATTCATTGTCTTCAGATAGAAATCCCATGGCTGAACATGATTCTCTGAATGTAAGATGAGTAATGTTGTTCACTGTTCAGATAGATTCATATGTTGTTTCTCCTATGACCGTTGTTAATAGAATACCCAAGTAATGTAGTTCTCCAGAAGAGGGTTCCACATAGTATAATCTACCAATACTGAAACCCTACTTGCGAGGGTACTATTTCTTTTCAAGATAGTGGTAGAGAAATCATGTTGGAAATTCTGCATGTGTAGGATTTCATTCCTCTAGATACATCAGATTTTCATTAATCCATGATATGAAAATAGTATCAGAAATGTTTCTCTTAATCAATATGTCTTTAACATTCTCACAGTCATTATATGTGACATTTTTTTCTATTGGTAAATGAAACTGCATTCTATCAACTGGTGGATATATATAGTGGATATCATAAGATAAAATCCTCCAAGAAGCATCACATGGTGAGATGTACTAGCAGTCATAATACATTTTAATCTCGTCGACACCCTTTTTGTAAAGAACTTTATCTTTGTTGTCAAAGAGTAATGCGGTAAGGCGATCATTCCCCTTTCTAACATATTTAAAAATATATTTGATAGAGGATTACTGATTTCAAACTTTTATATTAATATGAGCTTTATATTTTAACAGGAATATTGGATTGTATGGGATAAAAAACTGATTTTCTAGTGGTAACCATTTTTGAGAAAAGTAAAACCTATATTTCTTCTCTAATATATGACATAACTGTCATCATCTGTTATAGTTTGGGGAAAAAAATTTTAGATAATACATTGAGAATTTTTCACTCCGCATACAAGGTGAGCGATGGTTGGCATCACCACAAGGTCCATGGATCATAAAATTGCTGACCACTGCATGTAGTTTAGGGAAGGCACCTTTCATTGTAATTTTTACAGAAACAATTATGTTAATGTCTGATATAGTGACCACCTAACATTCTTGACTATGAAATAAAAGAATATGAAAATGCGGCAATCCTCTTTTTTGAAACTCTAATTTACAAACAACTACAATAGAAATTGAACAGAAGAATAATAAATTTTCAAAAACATTTAACAAATTCTTTTTGAAAGAGTTATTAAAAAACACAAAGATCTTAGCGATGTAGTTACATACCTGGTCGAAAATTTCAGAAGAAGGAGACTTCTCATAAATCCTTCATGAGTTGTTGGACCTTTATATTGAAAATTCGTGAGAATATTTGAGGACAGTCTGATGGGAACAAGTTGTTTACTTTAACATATCAAGAAGCTTCATGCCACATTGGATTGCATATACATGTTAAAAAAAGAATTAGATACCCTAACCAATTATGGATTGACATTGCATCTGGGTTATTCTGAATCATATATCTTGGGCCTCCTGTAAATGGCGAAGGTAAAATGATACGCTTCCCACATAAGGAACTATCCGGATAACCTCTAAGGAAAGCATCTTGTAGCCCATTTTATAGTTCTTCCCTTAAGCGCTTTTGGTTGTAGTGAAAAAAAGATAATCTCTGAGACTTATTCAATGTGTATGAATCTACAATAAACTATTGAAGAAGCCTCCTAGAAATAATAACTATGGAAAATTCATTTTAATGATATTGAAGGTGAAAGGATAAATATTCTCACATGGCAACATTCCTGACTATTGCATTATCATTCAATGGTGTAGCACGATGGGATATGTTGTCATCATATACGTCCTCTCCACCGGTGAAAACCAATGGATATTGAAGAGGAAGGTATAGTGGGTAAATCTCATCAATGCATTTGAATTGACCATATTTTCATTGAATGATGATATCTCCCTCATGATTTAGATCTTCGATGTCGCAAACAATGTGCATTGCAATCTCAGAAGTTGTTGGAAAGTTTTATGTTTGTGCATCCCTTCCTCGTCTTCTAAGAAGTTGCAAATTTAAATCTGTATTGCCCTACGTCTCAAAAACATCCCTTGTAGTTCTGAATTGATGTGAAAAAGTGTTATGTTCATGAATCATATTATGTAGCTTTTGAACAATAATGACATCAATAATAGAGTCTTTGTTTCTATCATCAAAACTACATAAGAAGGTGTGTAGAATTAGTGAGAATGGAAAGGGACAATATTTATTTATTCCCACCTACTGCATTACATATGTTATTGATCGTACTCTATTATGAGCTTCATTTACAGGGTCGTATACATAGAGTTGAGAAAACCTGCGTGGTTGTCCAGAGGAAGGACATAAACTACCATTGCAATGGTAGTTTTTTCAATTTAATCTAAAAATATTTGAAGACCCACCATAGTTCAATGATTTGCCTACTTTTCCTCCCAATGATGTGAATGAAAACGTAGAGTTGTAAATGTGCATGTGATCTTGGAATGATTTAGAATTTGGACATGTTTTACTGAATAGAAAAGTTCTAAGGTATTCAAGACATGAAGGCAATGTTTTTTAAGTAATTTTTCCCATTCAGCAACATATTGAGTAACGAGTGACATGTATCTGGAAATGTTTTTTATTCCTCTATTCATACCAGAAGGTAGAACCACAGTTCTCACATATGTTAGAAGGTTTTCCGCAGTAGGAATGTTCTGAAGTGAAAAAGATTAGAATAGATGCTGTGAAATAATAAATATAGTGTATGTTTAAATTTATATTACACACACAATATGTGTAGTAATAAATGTGTTTAGTAAATGTAAATAACCTATTTGTTCAGTAGTTTGAAGTTTATGTGACATAACTATAGCATTAATCCTCAAGTTATTTGTTGTTGATGAATATTTAGTAATATAATTAAGAGAGTTAAAAGTTGTAATGTTCATAATATAATGTCCAAGTTGACATACCTCCGATGTTGAATGAAGGATATATCTAAAAGGTTGTTGAAGGAGTAGTATCCATGTCTGTACCTCTTATTGAATGTTTTTAATCAACTTCTTCTATGGAACCAACATGGTTGGTAATATCTCCTTTGGAAAACATGATTGGTGAAGATGTTAGACGATATTAAAAAGTGATTTTATATGGAAGGATTTATATATAATAAATGTGATATGATAGTTGGAATGAAAAACATACCTATAGATGAAAAAAGTATGCACTTTTCGGTTGTATTATAATTTGCATTGTTTGATAAATTAGTAGTATACGTAAGAGTCAATATTTTACTACATAAAATTCTTTATGAAGTGAGTTGTTCTGGGATTACTATGATGATGATGCATCAGTTGACACTGTAATAGTAAAATCATTTTAATATGTACCTTATAAGAGTGATATAACGACTGTATGTTGTGAAATTGTAATGTATAGTACTCACAATAAAGGTAACAAAAGTTTAAATGCGAAAATGTTTACAGAAATATAGCCCATTTCGCATCATGGTGTTTGGTTGTTTTTTTGTTCTTTGATCTGCCGTATATTGTTGATAGCTCTGAATACTCTTGAGGGACTGTGGAACATGGATATGCACAATTGTAGGAATACATAGTTAGTATTTTTTCAGATAGTAATCAAAATAATTATCTAGGAGACAATAATCAGAACTAACTGTTGATGGATATAGATGATAATGTAATGCGACGATGTAATTCAGTGTTAGAAGCTGGTGTGACCAGTTATGGTGTAAAACTATTTTCTATTGGAAATATTAACGTAAAACTGTCATTAATGTTAGTGTATATACTGTGAGACATTATTATATTATTTTATAGAGTTCGAATATAACGTTTAGAAATATTGATCATAGTAGAAAAATTAATGGTTAACGAAGACATACCCCTTTTTGTTTGTCTCCTCCCTAATGGCGTCACAGGTTCAGGTCCAGTAATAATATCAGCGGACATTATACCTATGGATTTTTTATTATATTAAGCAAGTAAGCTGATAATTCTTAAATAATGAAACTGTTTTATGAGTGGAAAATTTTTAGAATACAACCTGATTGACATTGATGCTATATTAATCTTCTTTGAATTCGTGCGTCTCTATATCTTGAAGAGGAGTGCATATTTGGTCTATGTGTCGATTTATTTGGTTGTTAAGAAACTGAATAGAACCCCATAACCATTCTATATAATTTTTGATCGAATTATATATAAGGTATAATATGAAAAAAAAAAATTCGGGGAATGTACATTAACTTTGATCTAGGGTTGTATGACTAATTTGTACAGGTTATAGTTATCAAATGTGAGCAATATAATGTTAACCATTGTTGGGAAAAAATCCCTCAAGGTAATATTGCAGCATTTTTGGGTTGATTGTGTTTGTGGAAAAAGCAGGTTTCTATGGATAATTGTCGAGTTCAAGAAAAGTTTTTGACAATCAATGTTGACAATGAACCATGAAAATGGAATAGATGATTTGGAGGCGGTACAAAAGTGTAGTACCATGGAATAGACGATCTGGAGGATGGTGAGCATCGCGAAAAGTGGATATCATTGAAGATCTTATTTAACTATGGGAAATTACTGAATTTCACTAATATAGGATTCATGGTTTGGATTTCGCGAAAATAAGAAAAATGGTGATGGTGATGCTTCACGTTTACGGCGTGGTTCATGAATGTAAGTGTTGAATGGAAATGCGAGGGTGCTTTGTAGAGGTGGTGCGAGGTAATTAACCGAATGCTCCGCGATAACAACGAGATCCATGATATAAGAATATCTGAGGTGCTTTGCGATTTTGAGAAAATTCTGACAGAAATTTTGGAGCTTCTCGATTAGAGATGATGTGGTTCTGACTTCGTGTAGAAGGTTCGATGGTTGGTGGAATTTCCTATAAATAGAGGTCGACCCCCTCAAGAGAAGCAGAGAGTTTTAAATTAAAAAAAATTTCTCTTAGTTCGTGAAGGTTGTTCGTGAATGTAGTGTTCTTTGTAAAAGATAGGTGCTTCGCGGTGACTAATCTAGCTCCGCGGAAGGAAGTGCGCTTAGCCAGGCTGCGTGCTATAAGGATTGTTCTTCGTGAAGAGGCAAGAGCTCCTCGATGGCCTAAGCATTTCGAAGGCTTGAGCATTGCGAGAGTTCATCGTGAGATAAATTTGTGAAAAGGAATGAGATTCGTAAAGGCTAGTTTGAGCTTCATGAAATTGGGAGCCTCGTGAAGTAGGGTTCTTTGCGAAGGTATTTTCCAAAGGAACATCTTAGTGTTTAGGGGAAAAGGGGTGTTCATCGGTGGATGAACTTTGAACTTTAATAGAGTATCTATAAATAGTCAAGGATACATTCTTTCATGAGAATGAATAGACCTACAGGTCTATAAACTGTGAGTGGATCTTCTAAAGCAGTTGGCTCACTTCAGTTGAGAGAGCAGTGTGTTCTGAAATTGTGAGTGGTTGTAAACTAGGAGGGATAGTGAGTCCGCTTCAAACTTGTAAATATCAGTGCGCTTATAGTGGAATTGGTACATTGGAACACTGCCAGTGTATTCTCCATGGACGTAGCCTAGTGAGGGTGAACCAAGTAATAATCGTTGTGTCATGTGCATGCTTTAAGTTTTATATATACTCTGCATTGGGAAGGATAGAGAATAGATTTTTATCTAATAGAAAAACCAGATCAAAAGGGGCAGTTGTTTTAATCTGTCTTACTCTGATTCACACCCCCCCCACTATAGGGGTATCTAGCCTAGTGGACCTAACTACCATGATAGTATCTATTCGTCGAAGAAATACAGGCGATCATATATAACTTCTGTAGTTGGTGGGTGTACTGTGAGAATAGAGTGGATAATGGAAATGATGCACTCATGAAATAAATAGATTGTGCATGTACAGACAGTGCTATATATGGTTGTACAATTATATTCACATTCTATTATCATAAGACATTAGTTCTCTTTTAAAAAAAGTCCCTGACTACTATAATAGGATAAAGTACTATGACTGTTTAGTAAACTTATGTAAAACATCAAATTCTATGCTGAAGAAACTCATAACCATGCCATGTCGTGTTGTATTTTAATTGCAGTTAAGGTCTAATATAAACAAAAATAAATCTTTGAATTATAATAGATAGTTGTAGGGTTGTATAACCAAAAGGTACCAGTTACAGATATATACTGGGAGGAATATAATGTAAACCATTATAGTTACAATTCGTTAAAGAAAAAATGGCCGATAATAATTAACATGTCTACAAAGTTGTTGTACTGTGCGAATAGCATAGATCATGTAAATGCTACAGTCAAGTAGTACATAGATTGTGCTTGTAGTAAGTGTTATGGTTGGCTATAAAATTTCAGTCACGTACTATGAATATAATACCATATATTCCACAAAAAAAAACTAGACTTCAGTGTATTGAAATAGGATTAAGTACTATGATTGTTTAGTAATCTTATGTAAACCTTCAGACAATATATTGTAGTATTGAATGGATAGATATCCTAATGGACTTAGATAACATACCATGCGTAAGGGACTGTATTTGTTGAACCAAGGAAAACCTCAGTGAATTGTCCATTCATATTATTATAGATTCTAGTGGATAATGTCGGATAAAGAAGCAGAGTACTTTGTCGGGCATTCCATTACTTTTGAAGGAAAATTATTTTCAGCTGGAAAATGGACGAATGTACCCATATCATTAATGCACTGGAATCCTCATTTTCATACTAATAAATTTAATGTCTTAGTTGTAGTGATGCGAAGGAAAGTAAAAATGTAAATTACAATAAATAAATAATTACACAGAATTTGAAATAGTCATTAAAGTAATAAAAAAATAATAAGTAATTACTGAATCACGAATTATGTATTCCCATAATATATAAAATTTAAAACAATGTTTCCAGAGCCTACCAAATTACAAGTAGGGATCAGGCCTAAATATTAGAACCTGGTCATATATTGTTTCATAAAACAAAATAGGGCTTCATAAATGATGAATATTGAACATTGGTTAGGCAAGAGTATTTAGAAACTATTTCGAGAAAATAGGGTTTCCAAAATAAATAAATCTGTATGAGAAATAAAATGTTTCCATTTGTATACTGAAATACGATCATTGAAACAAGACTACAAAAATTAACCAATTATTCATACTCTGCTGAATTAACAAAAACGTTGTAGATTCAATGAACTTCGATGATAGAATAATTGAAGAAAGTAATCATTTGATTAGAAAAAAGTGATGGAAGTGAAAAAATAATGATCATAAAAGTACAAATCAAATGGATCCTTGGGCCACCATGTTTGGAGAATAATATAAATAGATATATAGAGCAGAATGTCTGTGTTCAAATGTATAGTATTACTGCATCACTGAATTGTGTTTAACTATAATTAAATGAAAGAGGTCGGTAGTCTTAATATGTCAATGACATCATGAAAACATACCTGATATGGAGGTTTAAATTATTACTATTTGAATTAGGTATAGTACATGGAGGAAATGAAGCATTGTGAAGATGATAAATTGATCAGTAGTGGAGATGGATATACAAAAATAAACATGAAAACCTAGAAATTTCACAGGGTAACCAACACTGGAATACAGAATATGTCGGGGAGTAGAGCACAGAAGGAGGAATTTAGATTTTCTTTGAAAACAAAAAAAATCATATGTTTATACCTATGATTAGTCACAACATACTGTCTGTGGTGGTTATCGAAGGTGGAGAAGAGGACTCAATTGTGGCATAGTTGTGGGAGGATTATCTGGTTGTGGAAAAGTTAGAGTCGTTGGAGATCTAGAAAGAGGATCTGAAGCCTGATGAACCAAAGTTGAAGTCATTGATTGAGGGGACAGTCGAGATCTGAAGGAGCTACTGACTACCTGTGATAGGGTTCAGGAAGATTCGGAGATGAGGAGGATCGACTTCGAAGGGAGACAGTAATGCTCAAACCGTAGACGCCGAGGAGATGATACACGGGTGGGTAAGGGAAGAGGCTTGGGGATTTTTTAGGGTGATTTGAGGGAGGTAAACCACGGGTGAGAGGTGGATTCCTCATGTGTTGACATGTCTGCTGAAAAAAGATTACTTTAGAACATATATATATAAATAAAATCCTAATTAAATAACATAGAAACCATAAATCATTTTAAAAAATAAATATGCTTTCAAGGGTTCTTTGAAATAGTGAAAATTCATGTTTTTGTTTGAAAATAGATAATCCCCTAACAAATTATAATTTAAAAGATAAAAAATAAAAAATTAAAATAAATGAAATCTGTTCAATAGAATTATAATTCACATATGATTTTCAAAAATATAAATCCTAAAAATATAATTGGAAAACCGTAAAAATTATGTAAAATGGTTGATTTTTTTGATGAAAATAAATATATGAAAATAAATGGTTCCCTTATAAAAATAAGATCATGAAATAAATAAATGTTCAAAATAAATATTTATCCATTACCTTTTATATTATAATAAATAATGTCATATCTGTATATACACATCTCAATTAAAATAAAATTTATTTAAATAAAAATAAACACTTATCATCATAAAAGTGAAATATATTTTAATTAAATATAATCCATTACCAACATAGAATTTAAAATCAAATTTTCACATATATAGTATTTTGAAATTAAACTCACATGGAAGAACAATTCTAACACAATTAAAATTCAAACAAAATAGAATTTTTGAAATATAATTATTTGAAATAATATTTTATTTTTAAATCTAAAATACCAATCAAAATTAATATTTTAAAATAAAAAATTTATTCAAACTTAATAATTCTGCCTTAATTGTTAATTCCAGAGGACTAATTGTGACTTATTATTCTTCCTATTACATTCACACTTTCAGAGGTATGAAACACAAAAAATAAAAGAAAAGGGATAAGGACCTCTATCTTGATCCAAGATTCTCATAATGAGGGTAACAGATGCACGCAAAAAAATAAATGATGATCAATAACGAAATCTAAAACAATTAAAGAATAAAAAACCAAAATATATCAGATATAGATAGAAACTGGGAATTTCTCCTTCACGGTACCTCAATCCTCATCCATACACATACAAATATATAAAAAAACCATTGACCAAATAATGGTCATCAATATCTAATGCTAAACACCATAGAAATTGACGAAAAGAAACAATGTGATATTCGGTAACAAGATAAATATAATCTAGAACAAGATCCAGTTGTAAAAAAATTACTAATGAATACCTACATGCAATTCCGGGCAGATCTCCAAATTAGTATGTTATTTTCCCCCAAAATCTGGTTTGAATCCTCGAAACATCGCATATTTGGACTTAAGACAATGCATAATGTTCATTCTTAGAATGATTCGAACCCTTGGTTGGACTCCATCTTAGCTCTCACCTTCCTCCTATGCGGCCACTAGTCTCATCCTCTTACCCCGCCTTGCTTCTCAATGATAAACGAACCAGCCTCGACCTCTAAACCTGATGGCTAACATGATCCTGGCCTCACTCAACTCGTTCCACTCCTCATTTTAGAAAGCCAAAGTCTCCCAAGACCATACTCAAAGAAACTATCACCACACCTCTCAATATCAAAAATTTCTGAAACCTGATTATCCCCAAATTTGAAAACCATTTATCATTTAATTTTATAACTAATATTAATTTTTTTATTATTGTTTTCTTCTCATTATATATATATATTCAATTTTTTTTAAATTACTATATATATATATATATTGACATTAATAATAATAATACATTTCATATGTAAAAATAATAATTATAATAATTATACTAAAATATCTAAATAATTAAATTGTAACTTGTATAATTTTCATATTAAATTTATTTGAGAAAGAAATCATGATTTTATATAAATTTTTATAAAAATAATATTTATAATTCATAACATTATAAAAAATAATAGTTATATTAAAATATAATTATCAATATCACCTTTACTTGGATTTACATTTTGTCATTATTTTTTTAATAATTCTATTTTTATTTAAATATAATTATTTCAAATATATATATATATATACATTTAAATTATCTAATAGTTTATTAAGATATAAAAAAATCATTTTGTGAAATGTAGCATATTATATTTTTCGAATCAAATCATATTTTGTTTACAACAAATATTTATAATGGGTTTTATAAAATGTTATCTTAAATAGTTTTAATTTATAAACAAATTATTAAATAAATACTTAAATACTATTTAATTCTATTGGGTTGTGAATTATACTCCTTAAATGAATTTCACCCTCATAATTCATGCGTCAGACTTAAGAAAATTATGAATTTCCAACTTTATAATTAAACAATGTCTAAGGGGACGTAACTGACTATAGATATTTCTAATGCATAGATTTGTTTTTAGTCAAGAGTCAAATTTTAATATCCAAAATAATATATACTTTTCCATAAAACAAATTATAGTGCCTCGATCCCACTCTTCCTGTCTTAGTGCTTAAAAATATTTTGTAATATTTTTATTAAAAGAAATAGAATAATTACAATCATACTAATTAAAAGAGGACCTTTTACCGTTCTAGTTTCTAGAGGACTAGACAAAACCATACATTTATCATAGTTGAAAAAATAACAAATATCCACTATGATATCATGTTTGAATACTACATAAGTGGTAAATATAGTAATTAAACTTATAAGATTGTTCATAAAAATTCTATTAATACAATGAGTGATCATTCAATTTCCTAGTAAGAGGGTTTTGAAATCATTGAAATAATTTTTAAAATACCTTTACTTGAAAATAACTATTAGAAATTATCTTGAAAATTATTTTGATATTACCATAAAATCTTCTTCCAAAGTACAATTGTATAAATTAATTAAAATTATGTACGATTTATAATAATATACCTCATTGGAAATTACATAAATAAAAAAAATTACTTTAAAAGTAATCCAATGATTTTTTAAAAAATTGTATGCATGATTTTAAAACTAAAACACTATAGAATGTGGCTGCATCAAACAATTAATGTTATCTTGGTCCAACCCACCTATTGAGGTTTTCTGTTCACTCCCCAATTCCTTTCCATATTTACAACGTTCGAGTGCCAGAATTTTATTAAAATTTTTTTTTGCTTTATTTACATATATATACATTTGTCACTAGAATTTTTATTTAAAAACATAAACTAGAATATAAATAATTTTATTTATAAATTTATATATAGTAATCCTCATCGATGTTCATTTTCTATATTTTGAACTATTGAATCCTTCAAATATTAAGCATTTTTTAATATATTGAATTCTAAGAAATGTATATTTAACTTTAATGAAATATTATTTCATTTATAAAACTCATAAGACCAAACAATTATATATATATATATATATTTCATACACACATATATATATATACATATATAAAAATATAAATAATAAACCAGATGTATATCCATGTGTGAAGTGGCCTGAAAAATCATCGATATGTTGTTATAATTATATTTTGCATATGAAATCCATATGACATGATGAATTTATGAAATTTTTTATTTATAATTTTATATATAATATTTTATTGATCATATTTTGTTAAAGATTGTAACATACCACGTAAGAAAATGTTTCTATATAGGTTTAAATAAAACATTGATGCAATAAGTTGATAAGGAATCATTTTTTAGTTACATAAAAATAACTCATTAATAAAGAAATAAATTTCTAAAATTATGTTGTAATCGTCAAATTTCATGATTTTATAGATATTTTCTATTTCTGATTATGACTTCCATGTATTCATAAGATATGATGAAAACACAAAAAAACATACTAAATATTTTAAAAAAATGAGAGTATCCTTTCTTCTAAATGCATAAATAATGTAATATTAGATAACTTTGAATCCATAAATCATTTTAGAAACTAAAACTAGATTTCAATGCTTCATTTAAAAATATAGAAAATTCATGTTTGTGATTGTATATATTGAATCCCCTTGCTAATTAAAATTTCAATGATATAAAATTAAACCTGAAAAAAAATCTTTACAATAGAATTACAATTCAAATATTATTTTTAGAAATATAAATCATAAAAAATTAATTGAACAACCTTGATAAATTAAGTGAAATGGTAGAAATTTTTTTTGTAATTAAATATATGAAAATAAATGTTTCCCTAAACAATTAATATCTTAAAATAAATAAATGGTTGAAATAAATATTTATCCCATACCTTATATATTATGAAAACTAAATTCATATATTTATGTGGACATCATAAATAAAATAAAATTAATTTCTCAAAATTAAACCATTTGCATTAGAAAAGTAAAACATAATTTAAATAAATGAAATCCCTTACGAAATTATAAATTAAGATAAAATTTTCAAATGTGTAGTATTTTTCAAATAAAATCCCATGGTAGAAGAATATTAACAGAATTAAAATTCTAAGAAAATATAATTTTCAAAATTGAAATATTTGAAATAAAATTTTCATTATAAAACTAAAATACCTTACAAAAATAATATTTTATAATAAAAAATTTATTGAATCTAAATATTTCTCTATTACTTGTTATTTTTAGATGAATACTTTTGACTTATTATTCTTCCTATAAATATCACACATTCATAGGTAGGAAAGAACCTAAATAAAGTGGATAATACCCTCTATCTTGCTGCGCTATTCTCAGCATGATGCAATTCTCTTGACAAAGCATCATTTTTTTAGACACAATTAAATAATATTTGAAGTAATGTTTTTTATTAATTCATGATTTATGATATAATTTTTTGATTCTATTATGTATGTTGAGGATTATGATTCAGATGTCTGATTCAATTACTGACTGAAAATTAACTTTTTTATTATCAAAACACTTTTGAGAAAAAAAGTGAGAAACCACAAAATCCAACATTACAACCAAAAAACACCGTTAAAGAGTAAAACCCAAATCAAGACTATAGGATCTACCCCTCCCAGTGACTACATTGTGATGACATCCTTCACCATCGTATACTCTCTCGGCTAGTTGTCTGGTGTAGAATTGCACGGGCATAGAACTGATGGCAAAGCCATACCCTCTCAAACTTCCAAATTCGAATGGCATGCAGGTGAAACCTTCTTACTCTGAACCTCATCTGAAGAAGATCCAAATAGTGCGTTTGTTACAAACATACCAAAATTACATAGTGACAATGATCTTCAACAAAAACTGAGGCACTTCCAAATAAGATCAACCAAAACCCACAGCAGATTGCAAACAAACACCAACACAAACGCCTCACATGCTCCTCCACCGAAGTCGAAGCCAAAACCCAACAGCAGATAACCGAAGAAAAAAGCACACAAAACCAAAGAGTTCACGCCAACATATGGTTAAATCAGAACCTCAAAAACCCAAAAAGCATCACAGGCTCCACCGAAAATTTTCAAAACAACTCTACCTTCACCAAACATTACAAGAAACTGAAAAATACACATAAAAAAGATGCAGCGACAATCCGAAATCTCCTCCACCAAGAAGCATTCACTCTAGCAATCACACCTCGGGTTCGCACCACAAAAACCCCAAATTCATAACACGAATAGCCGAAAACAATGAAGAAACACCGAAATCCACCAAACGAGCAGCAGCCACCGCAACCCAAAATCCAAAAACGAAGGCGGTAAGAAAATCTCAAGAAAGCATCACCAAACCGATGGCCACCTAGGTACTAAAACCAGATCCAAGTCCCATATCCACCGTCCAACATGCCCTCGAGGACCACAACAGACCACCCAACACACACCACTGGGACGAGCTACAAACCTCAGTCATGGGAGCTGGGTTTTGACCGCTCGACCATTATCGCGCCGCTAGGAGAAGCCCTATCCAGAGACGATGGAGTGAGGCGAGAGCAAGCAGCGATGAGAAATGCCAATCCAGAATAACCCAAGAGGTCACGCGATGCTGTCGCGAATGATAATCACCACCACATTCATGCCAAGCACAAGCCGAAGTGGAGAGATGTCGACCCAAGGCGGATGGAAGGAGGAGGTGATAGACAAATAAACAATGATCCACTAATAATAGATGCACATAGACAAATAAACAATGAGGAATTGATAAAATATCAACTAATAATAGATGCACATAGACAAATAATCAATGATCCATAATGAAATCATAATCCATTAATGAATGAAAAACCAAAAAAGATCAGATATGGATTGAAACAGATAATTACTTCTTCACAATGCATCAATCCTCATCCATACGCATTAAAATCCAGAAAAATAATTGACCAAACAATGGGTATCAATATTAGATCTTTAGAACCAAAAAAATTGATGAATCGAAATAGAGTGACATCAATTAATAGAATAATTCGAATATAGAAAATTTTCCGTTGTAAAAAAATTTAATAAAGAATACCTACATGAAATTCATGAAAGATCTCCAAATCCATGGGTCATTTTCCCCAAAAATCTTGTTTGGATCCTCTACATCTCACATATCTGGACATGGATATATATTCTATATGCTTTCCCAGAATAATTCAATCCATTTTCTAAACTCTATACCATCGCTTTCCTTACTCCTATACTACAACCTGTCATGTACTTTAACCCAACCCCACTTCTCATAGATAAATGGACCATCCCCAACAACTAAAACTGAAGACATAGAAAATATCAGCGTCACTAGACATGTTCCACTTCTCATTGCTGAAATTCGATGTCTCCCATTACATAACTCGAAGAAACCAACACGAAACCTCTTGATTTCACGAATATCTGAAACTCAATGATGAATGGGTTCCATAAGAAATACATGAAGGAATCCTAAATAACAAAATAGGCCAACATGAAAATGATGTCAGAACCATTCATCTCATTGATGAAGAGGTTCCAAAGAAAACAATGGTTTGCAATCTCAATGGGGCACTCTTTACACTGGAATACACTCTTTAAACATATATACAAAGGAGTTTCATGGGTAATCACCACACCAATGTACCAAATTTCATGTTTTATACTTTTAATAATTTCGACAGATCTGAAAATATATAAATAACCAGTGTTGAATAAAGAAGAAACCAAAGTAGAGAAAACTATAATAGGACCTCATACTATAAATGGTCCAACACTATACTCCTCCAAAAAAGTATACATCACATAGATATGGCCAGATCCAGGACATTGAGTATTACATGTATTCCCTAAGATGGCATGTCCTACTAGATATGTACATCTGAAGCCTAGGTTCCCCAGCCATGACAATTTCCTCATCATGAAATGGTGTTATTACTCCATATATATTCCTAGAGTGGTGCTACTAATCATTCTTCTAATGGCAGAGCTTATATAGATACTAACCCACTACGAACAAATAAGAAGGTCCAACAAAATTCTAATGATTTCACAACCTTCCACATCATCACCACTCAATGTAAAATTTGGAAAATTGGGGCTTATTATTACATTTATTTCTATACCAGTGACAAAACATGTTAATATCGGTGAGTTTTAAATGACGAATGTTACTGCCGCATGTAGTCTCAAATTGATTTTTCATAATTCTAGTCGAACCATTTCCCTCCCTCGATTCTAAGCCAATGAGGCCCATTCAATGAGATTCCATTAGTTTTTCTCGGTGACTTTGGTATGGTTTAATATTTTTGGAACTGTGGTAAACAAACATACATTCACCTAAGATCTAATGGAATATATGATCCAATATTGAAAACATTACACAATCGCGAACTCTTCTATGGAAAGGGTCATTGTAAAGTAATGAATCTCTATGAACCAATTAGAATAGTCCATCACAGATATAGTACCCTTCTATAAACGTATATACTCTCTAGACAAGTCCTCTTATTGAAAAATGGGAATGAAACTGTCATAGAATAATATATATAAGACAATCTATTCCATCCCCTATAGATAATATAAATAGTTGATAATATCCTGACACCTCTTGGAAAAATATCAAATTATATATAAAGAAATATTATTTATCCTCTCAATAGGTTCGTATAAGTTCTTGAAGATAGTTATTATGGTCTCTAACTGGAAATATACAACCTGAGGGCCACCATATCTTGATAATATGGGCATGTTTTATTGCTAAAACTCATACATAAACTCATCCATAATAGGGACATGTCACAGAACTCCAAGAATATACTACAACAACATCATGAATCCTACATTGAACTGCTAATAAACTATCCAATTCGGGTATTACATGGGGTGAAATAGGTGAAAAAATAGTTGGGATAGGTTCTACTATATCTAGAGCATGGTCATCAACACCATCCTCTTTCTTATCCCAAGGACATAGTGGTGGAAAAACACATTAATTTACAAACACAATCCATAGAAAAAGATTTCATAATGACATAAACCACATGTATAATTAACAATAGGCACAAATACTTTTTATATAATAGTTACACTGTAATTACTAATCCTAAATGTTATTTTGGGAAATGATCAAACAATAAGATTATAAAAGACGCTCCCTACTTCTTACAACTGAGGTATGTTCAGGGTAAAGTTATCTATTATAAGTTCGGTTTCACGGTATACATAGTGTCAATTGAATGTTATATAGGAAAAACCATTTATGTTTCAATTGAAATCTTTATTTTATTATGAAATTTTCATTTCAGAAGATAAATTCATTTAAACTCAAACTAATTTATATAGAAAATATTTCTAAAATTATTTTATTATATAGATACCAATTTCTAATTTATAAAGTCTCATACACTATTAATTTGAATTTTCCATCCATTTAATCGTAACCACAAACACATTGCAAACCGTGGAACCAATGTTCAATTTCATAAAATTCCATCATTGACTACGTAAGGTGTATGCATCATGCTATGAAGGTTGAAACAGTATGGTATATGGAGAGACATTAAGTAACCAGTTATGTTTTTCAATCCCTTAAAAGAAATGTTACCCTAGTTTTATATAGATTACAGTCATGGAACTTATAAAATCTATATATAATACATCATATTAGATAAACATATATGACCTTGATTAATTCATGAAATATGAGTTTCATTATTCCTATGATTATGCATGAATAAAAAATTTCATACAACACCACGACAAGGATAATATAGAATGCACAATTATAAAAATATGAAACATCACAAGTCATGTGAATCAACTAACTATAATATAAAATCATTTATAATTAGCAGAATAAAAATATAGGAAATCTCATCCTTGTTAATTTATTATTTTTCTTTATATGGGTTAAATACTTAAATACAGAATATCATTACCAAATTTGAATATTCTTAT
Organism: Viscum album; assembly: GCA_963277665.1. Lineage (NCBI taxonomy): Eukaryota > Viridiplantae > Streptophyta > Magnoliopsida > Santalales > Viscaceae > Viscum > Viscum album. The sequence continues at coordinate 1,264,428,078 of OY728157.1, read as the reverse complement.
AAATTTTCTACTATCCCAAAATATTTAAAAAAAATTATTTGATACCTCTTTGGTCCATCTAGATCCAAATTAGTAGAATAAATTTGTGCAATCATTGTCTGCAAAATGTAAAGTGAGCCACCCCTTATGCCAAAGTCTATTCACAAGTAGTGACGGTCTATTTATATATAGTGTGGAGTCAGTACCATACTATGTTTGAGTAGCACATCCATGAGATAATGAATAAATAATGGAATCATTAGATGTTAAAAAGGGTATGGAATTAGATCATCTTGACAATAATGATACATAGTGCCAAATTTTTCTACATATACATCATAATGGGTATGTTATTGTGATATAAAAATGTTGGGATACATATATACTGGCACAAAAAATAAAAAAATAATCAAAATGTAAACCAATAGTATCATGATACAAAGATCAGTCCCTCACTCCAAATCACCCATGTTATAATAAATCAATATTCTAATGATGGATGCATGGTCTTTTCCCTACTGGAATCTATGATGTCTGTTTAGGTACCACTAGTGTCCCGAATAGTGTATTATATATACTAAGTAGGACACCCAAATTGTTTCTAAAACTACCCTGTCAGTTTATATTATATGATTAGTATGCCCATATAGCATGGAATAAGTAGAGATATGGATTGTAACGGGTTGGGTTTGCCTCTTGAAGGATACCTAGCATATACTACATGCTTCAATGCATGTCAAGAATCCTCAGATTATATTCCATCAGGAACACACACACTCACACACACACACACACATAAATATTCACTATAGAAATAACGATGTTCATAGCCATAAATATGTGTATACATAGTGAACTTTTGGACCCAATGCATAACTCAAGCATCCATGTATCATCACTACAGTCATATAATGTTCTAAGGGATCCCAATCCAATTTATGATATTAGTAAGGATTCCATGATCATGTATTATATCATTAGGGCATGAATGATTTACATTTCTTTGGGGACACCCTGACGAAGTATCATATCAGTACATATCCCATGACTGAGTATCATATCTGTAGAGATTCCATACTTGACTAACACATGTCATGAGGTAGTCCATTCTCGAGTATCATATTAGTAGGGACTCCCGGATTTAGTATCATAGGTAATAAGAATTAAAATAATTATTTTGGATGATCTAATAAATATTACCCAATAAATTATTGATCCACTCAAATGAGGGTGTAACAAATTTTAATGTAATACACATAATTTAGTCTTACCACTTGTATTTCTAGTTATTTCATTATAGTAATTTCATCTAGTTGAAAATAAGAAACCCAAATAAAATTGAAATTCATAACATCAAGTGAAAATTATATAAGCACGCCACATGGGGTGGCATTAGTCGGTGTGACATATTCAAATAATAAAAATGAGGAACAAGGTCATCTCAATGAAGGATAACAAATTATTTAAGGGAAATGAATAATGTTATTATAACACATAGAAAATATGGTGTCAAACATCAATAAACATAATATAATAATTTAATAAATTATCTATAATTACTAGACTAACTAAATTGTGGCCATAAGGAAATATTTATGAAGTATTGGTTTTTTATTCAGTCAAAAATGAAAGAAATTAGAAATCAAAATAAACTAAGAAAAAGAGGTAATATTATATGTCAATGAAATTTCATTTAAAAGGTTTAATCTAAATGGAAAAATGGAAAAATATCAAAACACTAGTTGGGGAAAATAAAAAAATTAAAAAAGATGAATGATTCTTAGATCGGATGAGGTAGATATGTAAGAAAATATGTTGAAAATAGAAGAGGAACTCTCAATGTGTCGTTGCCGTGTGGAAGATATGTGGTTTCTAATAAAAAATGGGCAAAATATTTTGTAAAAGGGCTAACAAAAATCCTTAGGGTTCTTTTTCTAATGGAAATAACCAGATCACATTCTATATAGGGTTCCTGACATTTTTTAATTCACATTATATAAAAATCAGGAGGTTTTTTCATATAAATCCATTTTTGGAATAAAATTCACATTGTCAACGGAATTGAAATTCTGAAGGTAAATCATTTGTGGAATTAGTTCAGTTTCCAGACTCTAGCCCCTAGCTAACCTGTTCCAAAAAAACAACCCAACTAGCGTAAAGTAATGATAATTGAGTATATGTCAAAATGAAAAGTCTAATAAGGGTATAATGAAATTTAATTGATCCATACTTCAAAGGGGAAATCCACCATATTACAACATTTTGGGGGTCAAAAGATCCAATTCCACGAATAATTAGTTCTATATCTAGTGTGTTTATTATGATAAATATTTTATATATCAATATGTCATTTTTGGCCAATTATTTTGAAAAATTTAAACAATACTAAATGAAAGAGGTATTTTCATTTTTGATTCCCATAATATTCAATTATTGAATTATTGATTTCTATTCTAGTTTAGATCAATTTTAATAAATAAATACATTGAGTTTTCACATCGTAATATTAATATAAACGAGTGCGTCTTAGTTATTATATAATAAAACAAAAATGTAACATCCAAGAAATTCTAAACCTATATTTATTATAAAAATATATTATTACATGGATTTATTTTCAATTTAAAAATTTTGATGATATTTTACTTTAGGATAAAAATAAAATCATTTGTTTTATTTAAAATTACAATTTTAAAATTTATTCTAAAAATAAATAATAATATAATTTATTTAAAGAATAGTTTAAAATAAATATTTTTTTAAAAAAAGAATTAATTTTTATTAAAATGTTCATTTAATAGAATATTATCTTTAATAATATATGAATATAGTAAAAAAAAATTGATTTTAAAAATATGATATATATATATATATATATATATATATATATATATTGTAACACCCCGAGCATCTACGGTACACTTCTCTTTGAATAATGCAATAGCATGTGTTGTACGCAACATCGAGTTCTAATACACCACAAACAATCAAACTAGCCATTATAAATAGTAATACCCACTTATTGAAATTTATAAAATTTATTTTTTAAAATGGAGTACATTTTTTGATTCGGAATATCGAAATTAGCCTAGGGTGAATTTTTGGTATTTTTCTGAAAAACTTCATTTTTTTGATGAATAGTGTAACCACTAAGTGATAGTTAAAAAACTGAATTTTTCATAAAACATAATTTTACCACTTATGTGAGTGGAATTTAAAAAATCCGAGAGACATGGTTAATATCGATGACGAAAATGTGGTTCATTGAGATGGAAATAATTTTTGGTGAATAGTAACGTTTTACTTTTATTTACCAGAGTTAAAAGTAAATAGGGTAATTAAGGGTAAAAATGATATTAATATTACCCTAACACATGTCCTAATTCTATTGGATAATCATAATTCGACCAAAAACAACATTAGGAATAAAATATTATCATTTAGGTCCACTTGGATTAGATTAGGACATTTATTATTATTTAATTCAAAGAAGAGTTAAAAGAGTTAAAGTAAATGTTTATTTACTAAATCAATTTTAATATAGGGGTTGACATAAGATAAATTCTATTGTAAATATTCATTAGAAATCTAAAAAGATTTCCTACATAATGATATTTTATTTATAATTTTTAGACATTATATAAATTTAAATTTATTTATGACCCAATGATGATGCAGTAATTACCATAATAGTGAAAATTTAAAATAATTGACAATATAAATACACAAATAAATATAATTTGAGACTTTTTATGAATTAAACTAATTTTCTAGGTTAATATGACATGTTAGGAATTATTTAATTAACTTTTTTCAAAGAAATAATTTTGTTATGATTTTCACAAAAATCAATTTTCCAAATAGTGTCAAAATTGACATAAAATAGTTTTTAAAACAAATATTATATTATTAATTGATATTAAATTCCTAAAAATATAAAGTTTGTCCATGAGACATATAACATGATAGTTGTATCATTAATTCACCACTTGGGGGTCTCTTGGAGGTATATATTAAGTTTATTAACTATATAATACAAAAATACAAAGTGATATGATAAGTGTCAAACTAATTAACTAAGAGTTACAACTAAAAGATAACGTTAATATAATGACCCAAACCGGTATAAATTATTTTCTTTTAGTGGTTTTAGACCCATCCCCACCTTAAACTATAAATAATACACTTTTAAGCAATTAGAAACCGAATATGAATTTATTATAAAATAATATTTCTAGCTTTTCCAAAGGTGCCCCTCACCCCTGTTATAAAAAGGCACTCCCCCTTCTCACTACTTCACACCATCAAAGCCATTGGGCTCGGCCAAAATCTATCCAAATACACTCTAAACTTCCCTCACTACAACCTAGAGGCCTTATTTTTATCAGGAATCCAACCAAAAGAGTCATTTTGATCAAATCAAAAGGAAGAACTCGAAGAAGAGGTAATGTTTTCACTACCCTTTTTCAAATTCATTTCTTCTTTAACTTCTACTTTCTTTGTTATTACCATTATTAAGTAATGAATCCGGTATATCCTATATATTGTGATGTTATTATAAATATGGTACAACCATATTCAGTATTCTATCCAAACTTTGAATAACATGTCATCATACGTGTGTACGTACGGCTTACCGTCTCCACGTCAGGGTGTAATTGTTATTTATTAAATTATTATTTGGATGGGTATAATAATGATGTGTAATTCACGTAAATAATAAATATATCATGATAATGATTCTATATATATTATATATCATCCAATAATATATTATTTTAATATCAAAAGAATGATATTGTCGCTCGTGCGTACGTACGGACTACCGTCTCCACGAACGTGGTGAGATTCATTCTCCATCATATCCATTCAAGTCTAATTATCATTTGATGATTAATAATAGTATCTAAGGACTTGATATCACTCTGGATATGATTAAGATGCAACCTATCCATGACAAACATGGCTTACGTAACAAAACATATAAAAGAAAACAAGTTAGTTAACACCCGAAACAACGATAATACTAAGATATTATTAACAAATCAATGTTAAAAGATCATATATGATATCATATTAATGTATATGATTTTTTATAATTTAATTACAATTATTTCACTATTATAAAGGAGGATAACCTTCCATCAACCAAGTAAAAGTACTAGGTAATGGTTTATTTCACAATCTCTTCACTATCCGAGGTTGTTTATACGTAAAAATATACTGGGATCTCTTTATCATCTACATCCATTTTTCTTAAAAATGTATTTCAAAACAATTTTACTATTTACATGAATATGTTTTAAATTCATTTATACCCTTGTTTGACTTTTTATAAGAGGTTTATACAGGAATCTTTCTGTCATTTTCAAAACAAGGTGCTTTTTAACCTTTTCTACAGAATTAAGGTAAGAATGTTTTTTTATCTTATATGGCGGGTGTGGCTATTTTCCGCCGTTATAAAATCGTCGATGCTTCTCTTACAATCTTATAAGAATATTTTCAAAGAAAATGTTTTATTTTATAAATATATTACTCTTAAATGATTTCAAAATATAAAGATATATTTCTCTAAAAAGCGTTTTGATTTCATCTATGTCAACATCCTTTGATGGATTTTAAGCTTATTTGATGTTTATTTATTATGATACAAAACTTATATATTGTATTGAAGGTTTTGTGATATGTTTGACTGTGGATGTGTTATTTTTATACCATTCATTTTTTATGGATGATGTATTTACATTTCGTATGCTAGTTTTAATATGAATGTTTATGTTATGTTTAAACTTTTTCATATGGGAATGCATTGGACTTAATATGAGATGGGTGGATCCCACTATAGCTCCTCAATGCATTGGTAGGTCTCATGAGAAAAACTAGTGTCTTGGCACAAGGCCTTGGAAAAATCTTATTTGTAGTCTTGGCACGATGCCTTGGCTATGTGGTTATGATAGAATGGCATTATGCATTCCGTAATTATGAAAGTGGTTATTGATATTTCATGTGATTATTCAATTAGTAGAATATCCATGTGAATATGTAAATGGAATTATTTAATTTTATTTATTCCATACTATATTGAAGTTCATGTTTAAAAGGAATTTGTTTTAGTTATACATTGCCTTAAATATTTATTCTTATTTATGAAAGTTTGTGCAATATTGTTATCCTTACTGGGCATTTGAGCTCACCCCTTTTCTATGTTTTATTTTTCCCAGGATGTGAAGAACTAAATTATGAATGACCTGTAGGGATAGTATGAGGGGATGAGAGTGTAGACCCTGGAGACTATGTTGTTGTAGTTTTCATTTTTATGATGTAATGTAAAACTTTTTGAATATATCTAGTATTTATAAGGCTACTAAACTAATCGGTCATTCGAGATTTGATCTTTCTTGTGATCATGCCAATGTTATGTAATAATGCACCGACTCTGGCTAACTTGGTTTGGGGTGTTACAGTTGGCATCAGAGGAAGTTTAGTAAAAACCTTGGATGCTAGATTTAGATAAACTCTGATTAGGGCACATAGATTTAAGATGGACTTTGAGGATTACTATAGAAGAGCTTCCTAGAATTTTGGTATTGTGGAGATTTTGTGAGTTTTCTGAGCAATACATACCTATCTGGATGCGAACAGGTAGAGGCAGCTCTGGCACATATGTACCTAGGGGTAAAACCCGAAAACACCGCATTGAGCTAGAGTCGAATGGGAATAGGTGCACGACCATGGGCCTTGCTGCACACTTGGTTAGGACACTCCCGGGGGATATGCTTAGGATAACACTCATTTTCTTTACAAATCATTATGAAGGGTAATGAGTATATACTTCCTCAAAGAAAACATTTTTATGATTATGGATTATATTCACAAATAGTTCAATTTATGTTAAGTGTTTTATAATAATGGAATTATGTATTTTGATTCATAAACTGATCTAGTTCATGCCATTGTTTAGAAATGGAGCCGAGTGGAAGAAATGGAAACTGTATCAATGCATGCACTCCATGTAGGGATTTCCCTCCTGCTCAAGATAATTATAGTGGATATGGTGATGCAACTGGTGCCAATAAGCTAATCACCATACTTGGACAACTCACTCAGGTTAGGAATAATAACTTTACCCGTATGGAGCACGCTGATCCGAAGAATGGAGGATCAATGTTAGATCACTTTAAGAGGTAACAAACTCCAATGTTCAATAGGAGCACAAATCCCTTAGTATCTAAGAAATGGATAAATTCCCAAGAGAAAATATTTCAGGCTTTTGGGAGTAGTGAAAGGGAAAAAGTTATCATGGCAGTTTACCGCCTCATTGGAGATGTTGATCAATGGTGGTAATTGATTCAAAACATGAAGGAAGATGATGAAGTATCAAATATGGAATGGATGGAGTTCAATGATCTATTTTTAGAAAAATACTTTCCTCGTGACCATCGAGCAGATATGGAAAGACAATTTCTGAGTCTGAGACAAAAGGAGGATGATAATGTCGCAAAGTATGAAGCTAACTTTACAATGTTAGCAAGGTATGCTATAGATTATATACATAACCCAAGAAATAAGATTGATCATTTCATTGATGGGTTAAAACCATTTCTCCATTGAGAATTAGTCTCATAATCCTTCTCATCATATGAAGACATTGTCTCATGTGCTATCAAGACAGAGAGAGAATTCTCTAAGTCATACAACTTTAAAGCAAAGAAAGTGAAGAAGAGATCTACTGATCAATATGGGAATTGAAATAAAGGGAAGAAGGGAAATGTTGAATATCCATCCTGTAGTAAATGTGGGATGAAACTCCCTTGTAATTGCTTAAATATAATGGGAGTCTGTTATAAGTGTGGTGAAAAAGGCCACCAAGCTCGTTATTTCAAGGGGAAGAAGGAAGCTACTGATGTCCAATGCTACAATTGTAGGGATATGGGACATTATGCAAATGAATGTACTAAGAGTCAGGGGAACTTGCCTTATAAAAATCCAAGGGATCATGTCCAAGCTTATGCTATCACTACAATTGAGGTAGAAGCTCCGAAAGACGTGGTGGCAGGTAATTTAATGGTTTCCTCAAGTTTAGAAAATGCATTATTTGATTCTGGATCATTGCATTGTTTCATATCATCCAAGTTTTCTAAGAAAATTAGATATTTCCAATTTTATTTAAGAAATGAGTTGTCAGTTAAATTTCCTAAGGGAAGTATCATTGCGACAATGTTTTGTGAATCAGTCACCATTAGAGCACATAAATGTTCTTTATCCACTAATCTCATTGTCATACCTATGATTGAGTTTGATATAATCCTCGGTATAGATTGTATTTCAGACCATTATTCGAAGATTTATTGTAAGAAGAAGGAGGTTGCGATTTTTGATGATGATGAAAAGGAACACCTTATCTTTAGAGCAAAATCGTCGCCACCTAATTCTTATCTAGATCCACCGCCAGTAGCTCAAATAAATTCAATTATTTGGGAGGAATAGAATGAACTTACAGTGTGTGATGAAAGGTATGTTCAAATATATGATGTACATATTGTGAATTAATATGTAGATGTATTTCTGGAAGATTTAACTGGACATCCTCCAGAACGAGAAGTTGAGTTTTCCATTAATTTAATTCCGGGATCAATGCCTATATCTAAGACCCCTTATATAATGGGCACTGTATAATTAGTTGAACTAATGAAACAACTAGAGGAATTGAGTAATAAGGGATTTATTCGCCCTAGTGTTTCTCCATGGGGATCCCCTGTTCTTTTTGTTAAAAATAAAGATAGATCTATGAGGTTATGTATCGACTACAGGGAGATCAATGCTATAATAATAAATAACAAGTATCCCCTACCTCGCATTGATGATTTATTTGACCAACTGCATGGAGATCAATACTTTTCAAAGATTGACCTTTGATCTGGATACCATCAGTTGTGTGTGAAGAAGGAAGTCATTCCGAAGACATCATTTCGAACAAGGTACGGGCATTACGAGTTTACAATAATGCCTTTTGGAATGACTAATGCACCCTTTGTATTCATGGATCTGATGAATAGAGTTCTCAAGGAATATCTCGATGAATTTGGGTGGTATTTATTGATGATATTTTGGTATACTCAAAAAGCTATGAAGATCATGAAAATCACTTGCGCATTATCCTGAAGACTCTGAGAAGACATGAATTATATGGGAAGTTTAGCAATTGTGAATTATGGCTTTAAGAAATTTCTTTTCTTGGCCATATTGTCTCTAATGATGGAATCTATGTTGATCCTTCTAAGACTAAGGAAATCCAAGAATGGCCAGCACCTACGAGATTAAATTAGGTATGCAATTTTATTGGTTTGGTAGGTTATTATCGATGTTTCGTCCAGATTTTTGCCCAATTGGCTAACCAATTAACAAAGCTCAAACGTAAAGGGGTTAATTTTTTTTTGGGCAAAAGAGTGTGAAAATGTTTCGAAAAACTGAAGAGAAGATTAGTCAATGCTCCTATATTGACTCTACCATCGGGGAATGATGGGTTCGTTATTTATAGTGATGCATCGAAAAAGGACTTGGTTGTGTCCTTATGCAGAATGATAGGGTTATTTCCTATTCATCACGACAGTTGAAAATTCATGAACAAAACTATACTACTCATGATCTCGAGTTAGCAGTTGTGATCTTTTCTTTGATGATTTAGAGGCATATCCTCTATGGTGAGAAATGTGAGATTTATACGGATCACAAGAGTTTGAAGTATATTTTCTCACAAAAAGAACTCAACATGAGGCAAACGAGATGGCTTGAATTACTCAAGTATTATGATTTCACGATATACTACCACCCAGGGAAGGCAAACAAGGTGGAAGATGCTTTGAGAAGAAAATATCATAGATTTTTGAACTATATGAGAATTGAAAGGGATACAATTTTCATGGATCTAGTGAAGATGGACATGGGAATAACCAGGGAAGGTGAAACATCAATGATTTTTCAAATGGTTGCCAAACTATCATTACTAGAAAGGATTAAGTGTTTTAAGACCGATGATGATGAATTTCACAAGAATATTAAATCTATGAATGATGGGAGATTGGGAGAATTTCTGTATGATGATGGAATTTTGAAATTCGGGAAGAGGCTTTGTGTTCCCGATATGCCTAATCTAAAAATGGAATTTTTGGATGATGCTCATAGTTCCAATTTTTCTATACACCCTGGGAGCACCCAAATGTATAGAGATTTGAAGAAAAATTTTTGGTGGGACAACATGAAGAGGGAGATTTCTGATTTTGTGTCAAGATGTATGGTTTTTCAACAAGTGAAAGATGGAAGGCAACAGCATAGAGGAGTCATGCAACCTCTTACCACACCGGAGTGGAAATGGGACATTATTATGGTGGACATTTCCATGGGGCTACCAAAGACACCTATAAGGAACGATGCACTATGGGTCATTGTTGATCGTCTTACCAAGTCAGCACATTTTCATGCTATAAGGGAAGATTTACCACTTAAACAACTATCAAGAATATATATTAATGAAGTTGTGAGACTTCAGGGAGTACCCCGATCGATTGTCTTTGATCGTGATCCCCGTTTTACTTCAAGATTCTGGAAAAGTCTTCAGAATGCCTTGGATACTGAACTTCATTTGAGCACTTCCTACCACCCTCAAATAGATGGACAATCAAAGCAAACTATTCAAACCATATAAGACATGTTGATATCCTGCTCACATGACCTTTAGGATATGTGGGATCAATATTTACCTCTAGTAGAATTTTCCTATAACAATAGCTTCCATTCGAGTATTGAGATTGCACCATATGAAGCGTTATACGGAAAGACATGTCGCACACCAACCTGTTGGGATGACGTTGGTGAAAGAAAACTTGTAGGCCCAGAACTGGTGGAGGAAACTACTGAAAAGGTAAAGGTAATCCAAAACCATATCAGAGCAGCTCAAAGTAGGCAGAAGAGCTATGCCGATAATCGAAGGAAGCATTTGGAATTTCAAGTTAGTGATCTTGTTTTCCTGAAGGTATCTCCGTGGAAAGGAGTCATACATTTTGGGATGAATGGTAAATTGAGTCCCAGGTACATCGGACCTTTGGAAATTCTAGAACGAATTGGGGTTGTAGCTTACTGTTTGGAAATGCCGCCAAATCTCTCCAATGTTCATGATGTGTTCCACGTATCTCTGTTGAGGAAATACATGCCTGACCCAACGCATGTACTCACCTATGTGTAATTAGAACTGGAACCTGATTTGTCTTATTGCGAAAATCCCATAAAGATTCTTGATACAAGAGAACATGTACTGAGAAACTGGACGACTCGTCTGGTAAAAGCCTTGTGGAGAAACCATAAGATGGAAGAGGAAACGTGGGAACCCGAGGAACTGATGATGAAGAACCACCCGAGTCTTTTCGTGTGGTAGTATTCTAGAAATTTCGAAGACGAAATTATTTGAAGGAGGGGAGAATGTAACACCCCATGATTCTACAGTACACTTCTCTGTAAATAATGCAATAGCGTGTGTTTTACGCAACATCGAGTTATAACACACTATAACAAATAAAATTAGATGTTATGAACAGCAATACCCACTTTTTGAAATTTATAAATTTTATTTTTCAAAATGGGCTTCATTTTTGGATTTGAAATATCAAAATTAGCCTAGGGTGAATTTTTGGTATTTTTCTAAAAAACTTCATTTTTTTATAAATAGTGAAACCACTAAGTGGCAGTTAAAAAACTGAATTTTTCCTAAAACCTAATTTTACCGATTCTGTGAGTGGAATTTCAAAAATCTGAGCGACACAGTTAATATCAAAGAATAAAATTTGGTTCATTGAGATGAAAATAATTTTTGGTGAATAGTTCCTTTTTACTTTTATTTACCACGACTAAAAGTAAATAGGGTAATTAAGGGTAAAAATTATATTAATATTACCCTAACACATGTCCTAATTCTATTGGATAAGCTTAATTAGACTAAAAAAAACCTTAGGAATAAAATAATATCATTTATGTCCACTTGTATTAGATTAGGAAATTTATTATTATTTAATTCAAAGAACAGTTAAAAGAGTTAAAATCAAAGATTATTTACTAAATCATTTTTCATATAAGGATATACATAAGATAAATTCGATTGTAAATATTAATTAGAAAGATATAAATCTTTATTACATAATGATAATTTATTTATAATTTTAAGACATTAAATAATTTAATTTATTTATGATCCAATGATGATGCAGTAGTTACCATAATAGTAAAAAATTTAAATAATTCATATTATAAATACCCTAATAAATATAATTTGCAACTGTTTATGAATTAAATTGATTTTCTAGGTTAATATGATATTTTAGGAATGTTTTAATTACATTGTTTCGATATAATCATTCTGTTATGATGTTCACAAAAATCAATTTTCTAAATAGTGTCAAAATTGACATAAAAATGTTTTTAAAACAAATATTATATTATTAATTGATATTAAATTCCAAAAAATCTAAGGTTCGGCCAAGAGACTTATATCATGATATTTATATCATTAATGGACCACTTGGGGGGTCTCTTGGAGGTATATATTATGTTTATTAACTATATAATATAAAAATACAAAGTGGCATGGTAAATGTCAAACTTATTAACTAAGAGTTAAACTAAAAAATAAGGTTAATATAATGACCCAAACCTGTATAAATTCTATTGGTTGAGTGGTTTTCGACCCATACCCACCTTAAACTTTAAATAATCCACTTTGGATCCATTAGAAACCGAATATTAATTTATTATGAAAAAATATTTCTAGCTTTTCCAAAGGTGCCCCTCACCCCTCTTATAAAAGGGAACTCACCCTTCTCATTAATTAACACCTTCAAAGACATTTGCCTCAGACGAACTCTACCCAATTACTCTCTATACTTTTCTAATTACAACCTAGAGGACATTGTTTGATCAGAAATCCAACCTATGGAGCCCTTTTGATCAAATCAAAAGGAAGAACCCGAAGAAGAGGTAATGTTTTCACCACCCTTTTTCAAATTCATTTCTTCTTCACCTTCTTCTTTCTTTGTTATTCCCATTCTAAAATAATTAATCCAATATATCCTATATACTATGATGTTATTATAAATATGGTACAACCTTATTCAGTATTCTATCCATCCTTTGAATTACATGTCATCATACATGCGTACGTACGGCTTACCGTCTCCACGTCGTGGTGTAATTGTTATTCAATAAGTTATTATTTGAATGGGGATTATAATGATGTTTAATTCATGTAAATAATAAATGTAACATTATAATGATTCTTTATATATGATATACCATCCAATTATATATTATTTTAATATCAGAATAATGATATTATCGCTCGTGCGTACATATGAACTACCGTCTCCATGAACGCGATGAGATTCATTCTCCATCATATCCATTCAAGTCTAATTCACATTTGATTATTAATAATAGAATATAAGGACATGATATCATTATGGATATGATTATGATACAACCTATCCATGACAAACACGGATTACATAACAAAACATATAAAAGAAAATGAGTAAGTTAACACCCAAAACAACGATAATACTAAGATATTATTAACAAATCAATGTTAAAAGATCTTATATGAAATAATATTAATGTATATGATTATTGTATAATTTAATAACATTTATTTCACCATTATACAGGAGGTAAACCTAAGCTAAACCAAGGAAAAGTTCAAGGTAAGGGTTTATTTCGCAATCTTTTCATTATCTGAGGTTGTTTATATGTAACAATCTACTGGGATCTCTTTATCATCCACATACATGATTCTTAAAAATGTATTTCAAACCATTTTTACTATTTACAAGAATATGGTTTAAAGTCATTTATTCCCTTGTTTGACTGATTTTTCACAAATAGGGTTTCATGTTTTTAAGATCAAGTGTGAGGTAGGTGCTAAGTCTCCATGTTGTAGGTACCAGAATCCCATCATATTTGCTAAAATTTATGTTCTCTCACTATCTTCTATGACTTTCATTGTTATATGGTTGATTTTTTCATTTCTTATTTTTCTACCATGAATGATACGAGTGTCTCTACTGGTTAATTTTAAATTTATGTTTGAAAACATTTTTGTTCGATGTCACTATTGAAAACATTTTAAATTGAATATGTCAACATTTTGTTATCTAAATGAATATTCTTTGGTGATTTCTTGTGTGACACCCTAAGGTTTAAAAAAATAAATGACTATAAATAAACATTGTTTTATGTATTTATTTCTAATTATCATTTGAACATAATTTTGTTGTCTCTATGGTTTCAATTTTGAAAAACTGTCATCTATAATTGTGTTTAGTATTTGATTTTAGTCTGATGGAACCAACTTTTTTTAGCCAATAGTAACATAACCTTATGAATATTGATATAAATTGTAATATGACCCTTATGAATATTAAATTTTATTATTATTTTATTTCCTTATGAATTTTAGATAATGATAACTTGGTTAATTTATCAATGTGATATAAAAGTAGTTATAGAATAAAAATTGTTATTTTTTGAATTGAGCATGATTTTATTTAATAATAAAAATAATATTATTTTAGTTATTATTTCAAAAAATTGGAGTTCATTTTTTAATTTCACACATCCATAAATGGTTGGGGTGAATATTTGGTATTTTCCGGAAATTCATGAATTTTTTATGAATATTGAAATATGGTAAGGTATTGTATAATAATATTAACAGTAAAACACATTATTTATGACATCATAAGTGAAGTAAGACCAATTGGATTGAACTAACAAGCCATTATTAATATTTTTGGACTCATTAATTGAGATTATTCATATTCTTGAACAAAAATATTATAATAATGATTTATATAATGTAAAATACCACTTATCCTCTACTATAAATACCACCCTCATTCCCCACTTTCACCGACACCTATAAAGCCTTGATCATTTTCTATTTTTTTTCAAATTCACTCCCCAATCTCCTTCCCCACGTTCAATACATTCTGGTCACACATAAATTCCAATACGAAACGCCTTAAGGAGGATCTCAAGGGGAAGAGATCAAGTGGTATGAAATCCTCTTCCTTTTCAGGTGTTTCCATTCCATTCCTTTTATTTTATAGTATCTTCCCCTCCTGCTATCAAAGAGGCATGAAATATTAATAAATATTGTATTTTAAGGTGGTTCTCATGTTAATTTATAATTCATCATCATTCTTCTTCTCCTCTCTTAGATATTCAAGGAATAAAAACATTGTCTGTGATGTGCCGAATTACTAACATCATGGACAATGTGATTTCATTTTTCTTTAATTACTTCAATTCAGATCATGAAATAATTTTTATGGTTGAAACATGTTATAATATATGTATTATGTATCATCCATGGTTCTCTAATTATTTTGTACACATTGATTTTATTTATAAACCAAAATGTGGTCGTTACTATCAAAGAACAACTAAAATGATCTAAATGAACAACATTAATGTTTTATATTATGAATCATACTAATTTAAGAATTAGAAAAAATAAATGGAATAATTTATGGTTTTGTAAATAGGAAACTATAATTACATTCCAATTATGGAGTTTCACTCCTAATCGATAAGAATGTCCATCATGAACTGACCATGGAAACCATGTAAAAATGCAAATGACAGAATGTAAATAACAAAATATTACAAATAAATGTGTCAAATGATCCTCTAAAATGATCATATAATGTGTTATAAACATTTATTTTTTAAGATAGTAATAACACTATTTTAACCATTATAAATGTGGTTTAAACACATTTTATGTAAGAAGATCCGGAGGTAAGGGTATTCTTTCCCCAATTTCCATTCTTTGGGTGACCCTTATTCTTTATTCATTATTTGGTAATAATATTATTGGTTTGATAAAAAAAATTATATTATTTTTCACTATGTGTATTGACAGTGTATAGTCATATCCATTCCATTCTATCACTTCCCACTCTAATTATATTTTAAGGGACTTTCTTTTTAAAGTCCTTTTAAAACAATCTTAAATAAATATCAAAATGATTGTTTTTATATTTATATGGAATGAGTGGTTTCATTGGATTTTCAAGATACATTATTACCATGATTTGTTCCATGGAAATTATTTATGCTAGTTTGCGCACATTATAGCTCATTATATGTTGGGTTGATCCCATTAGAGCTCAAGATATGTTGTGTGGAGTCCATTACAGCTCATGACATGACAGTTGAGCCCCATTATAGATCTCCAATGAATTTGGTAATTCATCGATGGATTTGACCAAGTGGTTATTCTATGTGTATGGGTGAATGTAAGATTTATATGGTAAATATGTCCCTGGTAAAATACATGAAGTTTCAATGCATATGAGTTTTTATAATTATGGCTTTTATTGGTTTTTTATGTTATCACATGACAAACACTTTATTTCATTATGTCCCTCACTAAGTTTTATACTCACCCTATGTTTTTTAAAAGTATTTCACTATAACACTTGAAGCTTCAAGGTACACTTCTCATTGAATAATACAATATCTTACGATGCATGCAACTTTGAGTTCTAGCACACCACAACCAATCAAACTAGCCATTATGAATAGTAATACAAACTTTCTGAAATTTTATAGATTTATTTTTCAAAATGGACATTATTTTTGGATTCAGAATATAAAAATTAGCTTAGGGTGAATTATTTTTATTTTTCTGAAAACTATCAATTTTTGATGAATAGTGAAAAACTCTATATTATTATTTAAAACTGAATTTTTATTTAAATTCATATTAGATAAAACTAGATACATAATACCTATATATGTACAATGTAATTCATTGGAGTCATTTTATAATATAATATTAGATATATAAAACTTTATTGAACTTTTTACCATCTTTTACCCACCTTTTAGGCATATTTGCAAATTTGCATAAACATAATTTTACTGCTTCTGTGAATTGAATATAAAAAATACAAGATACACAGTTGATATCTGTATGTAAAATTTGGTTCAATAAGATAAAAATAATTTTCTATGAATAGTATCTTTTGACTTTTATTTTCACTGTAAAAATTGAATAGGGTAATTAAAGTTAAAAAATGATATTATAATAACCTAACACAAGTCCTAATTCTTTTGGAAAAGTTTTTTTCCCCAAAATCAACCTTTCAAATAAAATATGATCCTTTTCATCCACTTGGATTATATTAGGACATTTATTATTATTTTATTTAAAGAAGTGTTAAAAGTGTTAAATTCAATGTTGAATAACTAAATCATTTTTAATATATGGTTATACATAAGAAAAATTTGACTATAAATATTCATTAGAAATTTAAAAAGTTTTAATATGTAATGGTATTTTACTTTTAATTTTTAGGCATTAAATAATATAATTTATTTATGATACAATGATGATGCAGCAATTATATTATTAACAAAAGATTAAAATAATTTATATTATAAATATCCAAATAAAATTAAATTGATACATCTGAATAATTCCACTAATTTTTTAGGTTAATATGAAATTTTATGGTTGATAATTATTTTTTTCGAATTCATAAAATTTTTATGACTTTCAGAAAAACAATATACCAAACTGTGTCAAAATTGACATAAATGAGTTTTTATAACCAATACTATATTATTAATAGATATAATATTGATAAATATCTATGGTTTGGCAAAAATACATATAAAAGGTTATGTATATCAATAATAAATATCTTTGAGTTCTCTTGTATTTTTATAGTATGTTTGTTAACCGTTTATTATAATAATACAAGAATACATGGTAAAAGATAAACTATTTTACTAAGAGTTAACTCTAAAAGATAAGGTTAATATGGTGACATAAACCTATATAATACCTATTGGTATAAAGTTTTTTGACCCATACCCACCTTATTTTAGAAATAACTCATTTTTGATCCATTATAAACTGAATATGATTGTATCGTAAAATAATATTTCCAGATTTTCATAAAGGGATCCTCACCTCTCTTATAAAAGGGTAATTCCCATTATCTCAAAATCACACCTTCAATGCTATTTGTATAGGCCAAAACCTACTTCAATATCCTCCCAAAAAAATAAATTTGACTTAAATGTCTTAATTGGATCAAAAATGCAATCTAAGGATCCATTTTGATCAACTCAATTGGAAGCACCCGAAGAGGAGGTAATAATTTACCACCTCTTTCAATGTTCTTATCATCTTCCACTTCCAATTTAATTATTGTTTCCATACCAAAATAATAAATCCAGTAATATATACATAATATGATTTTATTATAAATATGGTACAACTATAATCATTATTCCATTTATACAATGAATGAGAAGTCATCATACATGTGTACGTACGGCTTACTGTCTCCACGTCGTGGTGTAGTTTGTCATTCAAACACTTCATTATTTGGATGGGAATAATAATGTGTATAAATTATTTAAACAATAAATATAAAATGTTAATTATTATGTATATATGAAGAAACATCCAATTACATATGATTTAACCATCAATAAAATGATATTTTCGCTTGTGCGTACGTACGGATTACCATCTCCACCAATGCGATGAAATTCATTCCCAATCATTACCATTCAAGAATTATGTTTATTATATGATTAAAAATGATGTTTAAGAACATAAAATTATTCTAGATGTGAATCAAATACATCCAATTCATAACAAACATGGATTACATAACCAATCATATAAAGGAAAATGAATCAGTTAACACCTGATACAACGATACTACTAAAATATTATTAACATGTAAATAATAAATGATCATATATGATATCATATTTATGTATGTGGTTATTTTATAATTTAATAAGAATTATTCATATATTATACAATAGGATAACATACCCTATATAAATGGAAATTACATGGTAAGGGTTAATTTTACAATCTGTTTATTATTCGAGGTTGTTTTCATGTAAGTATTTACTAGGACTTCTTTATCATCTATATCCATGTTTCTTAAAAATGTATTTTAAAAAATTATTATTTACTAGACTATGGATTAGTGTTTTTTATACAGTTGTTTAA
Organism: Viscum album; assembly: GCA_963277665.1. NCBI lineage: Eukaryota > Viridiplantae > Streptophyta > Magnoliopsida > Santalales > Viscaceae > Viscum > Viscum album. The sequence continues at coordinate 1,264,409,006 of OY728157.1, read as the reverse complement.
ATTTGTATAAAAATTTTATAAAGGAATATTTCAATCATGTTCCAAACAAGTTCCTTAATGTCTTTTTTGACAAAATTAAGGAATGAATGTTTTTTAACTTATACGGTGAGTGTGGATATTTTCCATTGTTTTAACACCATATAAGCTTCCCTTAAAATTGTAAAAAATGATTTTCATAATAAATGTTTTATTTTATAATTATGCAACTTTTTAATGATTTAAAAATAGAAACATATTTTCCTCTCAAATAGTTTTGATTTCATCTATTTCCACATCCATTGATGGATTTTATAGTTTTTTGAGGTTGATTTATTTTGATTCAATGTTATATATTGTATTTAAGGGTTTGTGAAATTTTTGGATGTAGAAATGTTATGATTATATCATTCATGGTTTGTGGTTAATGTATTAACATTTCTTATGCTAGTCGTAATATGAATTTTTCTATTATGTTTCAACCTTTTCCTAAAAGAAATGCATTAGACTTCGTAATTGATTGGTGGAGCCTACTATAGCTCCTCGATGCATCGGTAGGTCTCATGAGACAAACTGGTGTCTGGTAACAAATCCTAAGAAATGTCTCATTTGTAGTCTTAGCATGATGCCCTGACTATGTGGTTATGATGTCCGACATTATCCATTCCATCATTATGAAATTGGCTGTTGATATTACATGTGATTATTCTACTAGTAGAATATATATGTGAATATGTAAATTAAATTATTTGATTTATAATTACCATATTATGATGAATTTTATGTTTAAAATTCATTTTTTTAGTCTCACACATTTCTATAAATGTTTATGCTTATTTATGAATGTTTCCTCCATATTGGTATCCTTACTAAGCACTTGAGCTCACCCCTTTCTATGTTTTCTTTTTCTATGGATGTGAAGAACTATATTATGACTCACATAAAATGATAGTCTAGGGGAGATTAATGTGCTAAAATGAGACACAATTTTTTAGTTTTACATTTTATAATACAATGTAAAACATATTTTTGTATCTAGTACATCAAAGGCTACTAAATTGATCGGTATCTCGGCATTTGATTCCTTGTGATCATGCTAATGTTATGTAATAATGCACTGAGTTATGGAAACTAGGGACATGGAGTTACAGTTTGTTTCAGAATAAGTTTAGTACAACCCTTGGATTCCAGATTTAGAAAAACATTGATTAAGAACATTAACCTATGATAGAATTTGAGGATTAGTATAGAAGAACATCCTATAAATTTTGTAATGTAGTGATTCTGTGAAATTTCCAAGAAATAAATCGTTGTCTAGATACGATTAGTTAAGTGTGGATCTAGTACAGATCTACCAAGGAGTGAAAACTCTAATAAGGAGTTTTGGCCTTGACCGACAGTGTCCATGTACACGGCAATGATATTCACTGCACACTAGGTTACAGAACTCTCAGGGGATTTGCTTTAGATAAATAACATTTTCATGACAAACCATTATGAATGATTTATGACTATATACCTCCTAAACAAAAATATTTTTATGATTATGGATTATATCCATAAACTGTTCAATTTATGTTAAGTGTTTTACAAGTTTGGAATTATGTATTTCAATTCACAAACTAATATAGTGTATGCCATTATTTAGAAATAGAGAATAGTGGGAGGAATGGAAACTATATCAATGCCCATAATCAATCTAGGAATTTTACTCATACTCAATATAATTATAGTGGAGATGGTGATGAAACTAGTGCTGATCAGCTTATCATCATACTGGGACAACTCACTCAGGTTATGAATAATAACCATACCAATATGGAGCACCCTGATCTATAACACATAGGATCAATGTTAGACCACTTCATGAGGAAAAAACCACCAAATTTCAATGGGACTACAAATCCATGTGTTGTTTATCAATGGATGAGTTATTTAGAGAAAATATTACTTCTTTTGAGTAGTATTAAAAGAGAAAAAAATTTGGTAGTTTTTCACATCACGGGTGATGCAGATCAATGGTGGTCATTAATTCAAAACACAATGGAAGATAAAGAAGTATCAAATACGAAAAAGAGAGAGTTTAATGAACTTTTATTAGAAAAATACATTCTCATGACTATCAAGAAGATATGGAAATACAATATTTGAGTCATAGGAAAAAGTAGGATGATAAAGTTGCAAATTATCAGGCTAGCATTACAAGGTCAGCATGGCATGCCGTAGATTCTATATATAACCCAAGGAGTATGATTGATTGATTATTTGATGGGTTAAAACCATTTATCTATCAAGAATTTGTAACACAATCCTTCTCAATATACAAAGATATTGTCTCATGTGCTATCAAGATAGAAAATCAATTCTCTAAGTCAAAATACTTTAAAGAAACGAAAAATAAGAAGAGATATATTAAACACTTTATAAATATAAATAAGGAGAAGAAGGGAAATGTTGAATTTTTATCTGGTGGTAAATGTAAGAAGAAACACCCCAATACTTTCCTTAAGGGGATGAGTGTTTGTTATTAGTGTAGTGAAAAAGGCCACCAAACTCTTGATTACATGGGAATGAAAGAGGTTGTCAATCTTGACTGCTACAATTGTAGATAAATGTGGAATTATAGATTTGCATGGCCAAATAGCCAATGAAACTTACCTCAGAAAAGGCCAAGCGAGAAAGGCCAAGCTTATCCAATAACTAATGCTGAGGTTGAAGCCCGGAACAGCGTGGTGGTTGGTAATTTAATGTTTTCCTCTAACTTAAAGAATGATATATTTGATTTTGGATCATCACATTATTTCATATCTCCTCGGTTTTCTAAATTTTTTTGATATTTCCAATTTGATTTAACAATGATGTTGTCAGTAAAAACTCTTAAGGGATATATCATTTCCACAATCTTTTGTAAATCAGTCCCTATTAGGGAATATAAATGTTCTGTATCTACCGATATCATCATCATACCCATTATTTAATTTGATATAATCCTCGGTATGAATTGGTATTCAGACCGTGATGTGAAAAAATTTTGTAAGAAGAAGGAGGCTTCAATTTTGGATGTTGATAAGAAGTACCTTATATTTAGAGAAGAAAAGTCACCACCTGATTCTTATCTAGATCCAACACTAGTTGATTCAAAAAATGTAATTTCTTGGGGGAAAAGATAATGAAATAACTAAGGGTGACGAAAATAATTTATAAATATATGAAGTACCTATTCTGAAAGAATATGTTGATGTGTTTCCAAAGGATTTAACATGACATCCTCTAGAATGAGAAATTGTGTCTTCCATTAATTGAATTCCTTGTTCAAGACCCATATCAAAGACCCCTTATACAATGGCCACTGTGGAATAGTGTTAACTAATGAAAAACTTGATGAATTGAGTAATAAAGGATTTATTCTCCCTAGTGTTTCTCCATGGAGAACCCCTATTATTTTTTATAAGAAGAATGATGGATCTATGAGGATGTGTATTAACTAAAAGAAGATAAATTATATAACAAAAAAGCACATGTATCCCCTACCATGAATTTATGATTCATTCGACCAACTTCATGGAGCTCAATATTTTTTTAAGATTAGCCTTGATTTTGGATATCATCAGTTGTGTCTGAAGAAGGAAGACATTACAAAAACATCATTTTGAACCAGGTATGGGAAAAATGAGTTTACAGAAATTCCTTTTGGACTGACTAATGAACCCTCTATTTTCATGGATCGAATAAATATGGTTTTCAAGCAATATCTAAATTATTTTTTAGTGGGATGATATATTAGTACACTCAAAAATCTATAAAGATCACGAAAATCAGTTGTGAACTATTTTGAAAACCCTCAGAAGAAATGAATTATATGGGATGTTTAGAAATTGTGAATTCTGGGTTAAAGAAATATCTTTTATTGGGATTATTGCCTCTAAGGATGGAATCTCTATTGATCTTACGAAGACCAAGGAAATCTATGAATGTCCAGCACTAATGAGTATAACTGAGGCACACAGTTTTATTGGTTTAACATGTTATTAACGTCGTTTTGTGTAGAATTTTGATTGATTGGAAAACCCATTTACCAATCTCATGCGTAAAGGGTTTAAATTTGTTTGGAGAAAAGAATGTGAATAATGTTTGAAGAAATAAAGAGAATATTAGTCAATTATCCTATATTAAATATACCATTGGGAAAGGATGGGTTTGTTATTTGTAGTGACGAATCAAAGAAAATAATTAGTTGTGACCTTATAATGAATGACTGTGATACTTCTTATGCACCACAAAAACAAATAATTCCTAAAAAAAATTATCCCACTCATGATCTTGAGTTATCTGCTATAATCTTTTCTTTGAAGATATGGAGACACTATCTCTATGGTGAAAAATGTGAGATATATACTGATCACAAGAGTATGAAGTATATTTTCTCACAGAATGAACTCAACATGAGAAAATACGATTGGTTGAACTACCCATGAATTATGATTTCACAATACACTGTCACTCGTGGAAGCAAACATAAGGTGGAAGATGATTTCAGAAGAAAGGATCATGGTGTTTTGAAAATGATGAGAGTTGAAAGGGATCCTACATTAATTAATCTAGAAAATATGGATATGAGAATAATCATGGAAGGTAAAACATCAATACTTTTTCAAATGTATGCCATGAAATATTTACTAGAAATGTTAATAACTTATCAGACTAGATATGAAGAGTTTAAAATGAATATTAAAGATGATAATGATGGGAGATTGATTGACTTCATATATGAAGATAGAATTTCGAAATTTGGGAAGATACTTTGTGTTCATGATATACCACATCTGAAAAGGGAATTTTTGGATGATTCTCATAGCTCTAATTTATTTATACACCCAGGTAGCACTAAGATGTATAGAGATTTGAAGGGAAATTTCTCTTCGAACAACATGAGGGGGGGAATTTATGATTATGTGCCTGAGTGTATGGTTTTTCAACATGTTAAGGTTTGTAGACTACATCCTTGAAGATACATGAAACCTCTTCACATACCTAAGTGGAAATGGGATTATATTATGATGGACATTTCCATGGGGATACCAATGACTACTAGAAGGAATGATACAATATGGGTCATTGTGGATCATCTTACCAATCAGCACATTTTCTGGCTATAAGGGAATATTTACCACTTGAACGTCATGAATAACTATATAATAATGAAATTGTAATATTTCATGGGGTAACCCTATCGATTGTTTCTGATCATGATCCCTATTTTACATCAAGATTCTGGAAAATTCTTTAGATGGACATGGATACCAAACTTCATGGGATCACTACCTACCACCCTCAAACTGATGGACAATCAGAAGGGAATATTCAATCCATTTATGACATGTTGAGATCTTGCGCACATGAAATTCAAGGTAAGTGTGTTATATATTTACCTCTCATTGAAATTTCCTATAACAATAGCTTGCATTCAAGTATACAGATGCAACCATATGAAGCATTATATAGAAATAGATGTCTCACACCAAATTGTTTCAGTGATGTGTATGAAATAAAACTCGTAGGCCCAAAACATATTGAGGAAACAATGTAAAAGGTGATGATTATCCAATCCCACATCAAATCTGTTCAATTTAGGCAAAAGAGAAATAATGATAACTGAAGGAAGGATATGGAATTTCTATTAAGAGACCTTGTTTTCTTGAAGCTATCTTTATGAAAGGGTGTACTATGATTCAGAATGAAAGAATAATTAAGTCCTATATATATCAGAGATTTCAAAATTATAGAACAAAATCGAGTTTTAGCTTATCATTTGGCTATGCCACCATGTCTCTCCAAAGATCATGATGTTTTCCACATATAACTATTAAGAAAATAAATGCATGAACCAACACATGTACTCACCAATGAAGAAATAGAACTAGAAACCGATCTGTCTTATTGTGAAGAGCCTATCAAAATTCTTGATAACAGAGAACAAGTGTTGAGAAACTGGACGACTCGTCTGGTTAAAGTTTTATGTTCAAACCGTAAGATGGAAGAAGAAACATGGGAACCCAAAGAAACCTATGATGAAGAACCACCCGAATCTTTTTATGTAGTATTATTCTATAAATTTTGAGGGAATGTCAATTGATGGAGGGAAGAATGTAACACCCCAAGCTTCCATGGTACACTTCTCTTTCAAAAATACAGTAGCTTGCGCTATACATAATTTCGAGTTCTAACACACAACGACCAATTAAACTAGCCATTATGAATAGTAATAACCAATTTTTGAAAATTTTTAAATTTTATTTTTCAAAATGAAATTCATTTTTAGATTCATAATATTAATATTAGCTTAGGTTTAATTTTTGGAATTTTTCTAAAAACATTTAATTTTTGATGAATAGTGAAAACACTGCATTATTGTTTAAAACCTACATTTTATTTAAATAATTTGTTATATTATTTATAATTATATTATTTAAATATTTATATATAATACAGGAATATTTTCAATGTAATTCATTGAAGTCATTTTATAATAATATTTGATATATAATATTTTATTGAACTTTTTGTCGTCTTCTACCATCCTTCTAGGTGCATTTTCAAATGTACATAAAACATTATTTTACAGCATCTGTGAATTGAATTTAAAAAATTCAAGAGACATGGTTGAAATCAGCATGAAAAATTTGGTTCAATAAGATGAAAATAATTTTCTGTGAATAGTAATTTTTGACTTTTATTTAACACTGTTAAATGTTAATAGGGTAATTAAAGGAAAAAAAGATATAATAATTACCCTAAAACATGTCTTAATTCTATTTTATAAGTTTATTTCGGCCAAAATCAACCTTAGGAATAAAATATGATCCTCTTTATCTACTTTAATTATATTAGTACATTTATTATTATTTTATTCAAAAAATAGTTAAAACTGGTAAATTCAATGTTTAATAACCAATCCATTTTTATATTCTGTTAGGGATTATATAAATTAGACTATAAATAATAATAAGAAATATAATAATTTTTACTACATAATTTTATTTATTTATAATATTTATACATCAAATAAATGAATTTATTTATGATACAATGTTGATGCAGTAATTATCTTATTAATGAAACATTAAAAAATTGATATTATAAATATCCAAATAAATGTAAACTGAGACTTATGATGGATTCCACTTATTTTATATGTGAATTTGGCATGTAAGGGTTGATTAAATAAATTTTATTGGAAGTGATATTGTTTTTATGACTTTCACAAAAAATACCAAATAGTTTCAAAATTGACATAAATGAGTTTTTAGAACAAATGAGATAATATTAATTAATATAATATTACCAAAAATCAAAGGTTCAGCCAAATGATTTATATAAGGTTATATATATCAATAATGAAAAACTTGGGGTTCTTCTGCCTTTTAATTTTATGTTTATTAAGCAATTATTATAATAATAAAAGAAGACATGGTAAATGATAAACAATTAAACTATGAGTTAAATCCAAAAGATAAGGTTAATATGATGTCTTAAACCTGTAAAAAACCTATTGGTTGAGAGGTGTTCGACCCATTCCCACCATAATCTCTAAATAAATCTTTTTGGAGCCATTATAAACCAAATATTACTGTATTATAAAATAATATTTCATGATTTTCCTAAAGTTCCCCTCACCTCCCTTATAAAAGGATACTTCCCCTTCGATCAAAATAACACCACCAAATCCATTTTTGTTGGCCTAATACTTCTCAAATATACTTCCAACTACATTCACTTCGTCTTAGAGGCCTTAAATTGATTATAAAGTCAACTTATGGAGCCCTTTGATCAACTCAAAAATAAACACCCAAAAAAGAGTCAACAATTTCACCACACCATTCAATGTTCTTTTCTTCTTACACCTCATATTTATTTGTTTTTTCAATACCAAAATAATAAATCCAATACCTTATAAATACTGTGATGTTATTATAAATATGGTACAACCATATTCATTATTCTATCCATTATATGAATGTAAAGTCACTATACGTGCATATGTATGACTTAATGTGTCCAGATCATGGTGTAGTTCGTTATTCAAACACTTCAATTTTTTGATTGGTATAATAATGAGTATAATTGAGGTAAATAATAAATATAATATGTTAAATATTATTTCTCAATGATATACCATCTAATTATGAACTATATCACCATTAATAAAATGATATTGTCGATCGTGTGTACGTACGGGTTACCGTCTCCACGAACATGATAAAATACATTCCCCATAACAACCATTCAATAATAAATTTCATGTTATGGTTTAAAATTATGTTTAGGAACATAATATTAGTCTTTATAATAATAAAAACCATTCCATCAATAAAAAACATGTCTTACGTTACCAAGCATATAAAGGAAAATGAATCTGTTAACACGAGAAACGATGATACTACTAAAATATTATTAACATAGAAATATCAGAAGATCATATATGATATCATATTTATGTATGTGGTTCATGTATAATTTAATAAAAATAATTTAACTACTATATATTAGGTTAATGTACCCTCGATCATGGAAAATTAGATGTTAAGGGTAAATTTTAAAATCTCCTTATTATCCAAGGTTGTTTTTATGTAAGTATCTAATGAGACTTATTTATCACCCACATCCTGTTTCATAAAAATGTATTTTAAAAAAATATTAATATTTTCTAGACTATGGTTTAAAGTCATTTATACTCTATTTTGAATTTTTATAAATTTTTATAAAGGAATATTTATGTAATTTTCCAGACAAGGTCCTTTATGGCCTTTTCGACAAAATTAAGGAAAGAATGTTTTTTTAACATATACAGCGAGTGCGGATATTTTCCGCTGTTATAAAACATTTGAAGCTTAAATTACAATATTATAAGAATATTTTGAAAATAAACATTTACATTTATAATTATGTGACTTTTAAATGATTTCAAAATAGAAAGATATATTTCTCTCAAATAGTTTTGATTTCATCTATCTCAACATCCTTCGATAGATTTTACAATTATTTGAAGTAGGTTTATTATGGTAAAATCATCCATGTATTATTGAAGGTTTTGAGATATGTTTGAATTTGGATGTGTTATTTTTATACCATTCATGTTTTATAGTTAATGTTTTAACATTTTTTATGCTAGTTTTAATATCAATGTTTCTGTTATGTTTCAACTATTTCATACAAGGAATGCATTGAAATTACTAAGTGATGGGTGGATCACGCTATAGCTCGTCGATGCATCAGTATGTATCATGAGAAAAACTAGTGTCTTGGCACAAGGCATTGAAAAATTCTTATTTTTAGTCTTTTCACGAGGCCTTGACTATGTGGTTATGATTTCTGGCATTTTACATTCCATCATTATAAAATTGGATATTGATATTAATGGTTATTATTTTACTAGTTGAATACCCATGAAAATAAGTAAATGGCATTATTTGATTTATCTCTTCCAAAATATGTAGATGTTTAGGTTTAAAAGGATTTTGTTTTAGACTTATTCATTTCCTTAAATTCTTATTCCTATTTATGAATGTTTCAAATATATTGTTATCCTTAGTGAGCAGCTGATATCACCCCTTTCTTTGTTTTATTTTTCTCAAGTTGAAAAAAATATAATGAATGACTTGCAGGGATATTCTCACGGGGTGAATGTGTTAAATGGATACCCCATGTTATTGTTTTTCATTTCATAATGAAATGTAAAACTTATTTTTGTATCTAGTACTTCCAAGGCTACTAAACAGATAGGTATTTTGGGATTTGGTCCCTTTTTATCATGCCAATGATATGTAATAATGCACCGAATTTGGGTAACTAGGTTTGGGGCATTACATTGACAGGAAATTAAAACGGGTAAGAGAAAGAAGGGATTCAAGATGTTTCATATGGAGTGTTAGAAATCATGTTTTAAAATTAAATTTTTTACATTTTGAAAAAAAAAGATACTATTTTTGTAGTATCCTATTGAATGAATTTTGTATGTCATGTATGTAAGATATAGTAATTCTTTTTAATATAAACCAAAAAAGATCCTCAATGTGTAAAAATGTACATTGTTCTCTAAAATTCATGATTATGTAACTTTTAAAGTAAAATTCCTTATATTTTGTATCATAGGATGGTTTAGATAACATTAAGGGTTAGTATGATATTAAAATAATTATATAAATGTTTTTTAGTCTATGGTAATTTTGAATGTTATTGAATTTATGGAATACTGTGTTGATTCATCTAGGTTACGTTTTACAGAATGGTTTTTATGAGAAGAAATACGGAAGATGATGTAGGGAGGAACCAAGAGGCAAATGTCTGTCTGAATCTGCAGCACGAAATGCTGGGAATCAGAACTGAGGAGTTTGTGACAGCAATGGATCAGTTTACTGAAGAAATAAATGATGGTGGTATTCATGCGAGAGAGGAACATGATCTACCATGATGAAATTTGTCTTTGGTGGAACATTATTTGAGGAAACATCCTCCATCAATCGGTGGAACCGTAGATCCAGTGATAGATGAAGGATGTATCAATGTTGTTGAAAGGATATTTGATGTCATGGGTTGTTTAGAACATTAAAAGTTAATAATATCCATTTATCGTTTTGAAGGTTAAGCTGACCAATGGCCTCCTCTTGTTTTGAATATAAGAGAATGATTTGTTCTTGAAAGTCTTGAATGGGAAAATTTTAACTGTCTTTTTTCAAGAAAAATATTTTCCCAAAACGGTTTGACTCATAGTAGAGAAATAATTCTTCGAACTGAATAAGAAAGATGATGATTTTGTGGCAGGATATGAATACAATTTTACATGACTAGACAGGTAAGAACCAGATTTTACTCTTGATTCTGAACGTAAAATTAATATATTTTACCCTGGTTTGAAACCATTTTTTGAGAAGTGATTTGGCTTCACAAGAGTCTAAAAGCAATGAGAAGCTTGTTCGTTGTGCTGAAAAATTGGATATGGAGTTTCTTGAAAGATATGTTCTTCGTAATGAAAAAAAATAAAAAGTGGTGAGGTTGGAAGGAAATGGGGAAGAACTTGTCAAATAATTTTGGAGGTAAGAAAATAAATTTCTTGAAGGACCCAGGAACACCCTAAGAGGGGAGGGGTGAATCTAGGTGTTAACTTTCTCTTTTTAAAGTTGTGGATATTGTTCCCACGTTGGTGGAAACCTGTTAAACCAATCAAGCAAATGAATGTAGGAAGTTGACACAACACTTTTACTTGGTTCACCATAAAGGTTTATGTCCAAGGAGCATACACTGATAGGTTGTCTGTCATACTTAACACTACTAAACTTCACTAGATGGGGATTACAATGTTTAGGTACATTCACTCTGTCCTAGGAACATTGCCTTTACAAATGTTCATAGATAGCTCACTGCATCCCTCGGGTCACTCCAGTTGACTCCACCTAGCTCACTGCCTTTGCTAATGTCTTAGTCAGTTTATAGATGTGAGGGTCTCTTCAGTAGAATTTCATTGATGTCATTGTCTCTACTTATCACGAGACTATGATTTCATCGATGTCTTGAATTGATGCTTTTGAATAGACTTACCCATTAATCTGGATAATCATAAACACAAAAATAAGTTATACTGAAGATTTCGTACAACTCTTACCCTCTGCCATAAATATCTCACTTTTGTGCAAAATACTTGATTTTCACGTGGAAAATATTTCCCGCAACATCCTCCCTTATGCACATCTTTTCACGCAACACGTTTTTCTATGCATATTGGCCTTTTTCGCTCTGCCTAGAGTTTTTCGCGCAAGCTAAAAAGTTTCACGCAATGTTTGTGTTTTCGCGCAGCGTAACCTTTTTAGTGAAACTACCTTTATGTGAACCTTTTAAGGGCATCAAACCTCAGATCTTCTCTAAGACTTCAAACATATAGAATAAGAGGGGTAATATCTTATTTATAGTAGTCTCATACCCCCGCGTGCAAAACAATCTTTGACGCAAAAAAACTCACATTTGGCATGTAATATTTCGCGCTTTTATCGTTTTTCACGCACATCTCCAGGTTTTTCGTGAAACCCATGCCTTTTCCATTTTTTGATGTTCTGATTTCAAAAAACTATTTTCGCAAAAAAAACATTCTACATTATTTTGCGTATCCCACTATTTTTCACACAAAACTCAAATATTTCATGCACGCCACTTTTTTTCATGAATGCCTTTGTTTTTTGCATACGCCGCCCTTATTTCACGGACCACTTCCTTTTTGGGCGCACCTCCTCATGCCAACAACCCATGCCTTCATTTTCCGATTTTTGGGCCCAAAAATTTGGCAAACACTGGGAAACAATGACACCTTCAATATGGTTGTCTGCATGAACTATATGATCACATTACTGGCACACATTCTGAACTTATACTAAGGATTGACAATAAACACAAACCACAATCCAATTCATGCAAAGAATAGCCATGGATCCAACATTTCCATTATTGTGAAAAGTGTGGTAAATGGAATCCTGGGAGTGTCTCCTAAATTTTGGGAAATTCTAACGCTGTGGAATGTTGGGACACATGTATTGTGTGTGTAAAGAAAATGAACCAGTAATTAATAAGAAGGATATGAGGAGATTTTTTTTAATTTCATGAATTGAGACATTTTGCAAATGTTTTTCTAAAGCTAGTTAATCAAGTAATGAATCAGAAAGATTGGATGTAGAAGGGTCTGGTAAAATCATTTTCAACCACTTAAGAATATTTTCAGGCATCAAATGAGGCCGTATCTTGTACATTGCTTGTTTTTATTGGTTTTGCATATGTGTTTTATGATTTAAGGTCTACACATTCATTCATTTCTGTGAAATTTTTGGTTAAATTGGGAATTCAACCTCATGAAATGAAACTAGATATCATGGTATAAACACCTGGAAGAAATATTGTGACAAAATGAAATTATAAGCATATGCCTATCCTCATATGGGAAAAAACTTTTCCCAAAAACCTTTTTTGACTCTATTAATGTTTCATGTTATTCATGGGATGGACTATCTTTTTTTATCATGCTATGATAAATTGTAGAGAAAAATGTAGGCTTTCAGAATGAATTTTGGTTTGTGTACATCAATGAACACATACCATTAGTAACATATCAGGAGGCTGTGAAACTGATAATGGATTAAAATGAATTTTATATTTGTCATATTTTTGGAGATATGGAAACTATCTAGATAAATCATGTAAATGCTGTAAATGAATCCTTGGATTTTTTTAAGATGATTTTCCTTGTGTTATACAAAATTGAAAGATTGAGTTTACTATTGACTTAGTTCCTGATGCTAAGACAATGTCTATACCTCCTTATCAAATGGCCCCAATAAAACATTTTTCAATTAGAAATGCAGTTGCAATAATTAGTAGATAAATGCATCATCCAACCCATAGAATCACATTAGGGTTCTCTAATCTTTTTTGTTAAGAAAAAATATTGTTCAATGAGACTTTGCGTTGATTATAGATCCTTGAATAACATTCATGTTTAAAAAATCATTTTCCTCATATCGATGGTTTGTTTGATCATCTCCATAGAGTTCAGTATTTTTTGAAGGTTGAACTTAGGTCAGGGTACTATCAGTTGAAATAAAAGGATAAAGTCATCCCGAATACTGCATTCCATATTGGATATAGGCATTATGAATTTGTAGTGATGAATTTTGGGTTATGTAATTCACATAATATATTAATAGATATTATGAAAAGAGTATTTCATGACTTCTTGGATACGTTTTTGGTTTCATTTATTGATGAAATTATGTTATATAATAGATGTAAACAGGAGTATGAAAAAAAATTAAGGGTTGTTTTTCAAACCTTAATAGAAAGAAATATGTATGGAAAATATAGCAACTATGATTTTGGTTGCAATAGATTTATTTTCTTGGGAACATTATAAATAAAGTTTGAATAATAGCTGCTCCTTCCAAAACAAAAGTGGTTGTTAAATTGACAAGACCTAAAATGTTACAAATAAGCGTAGATTTCCTAGATTAGTAGGTTATTACTGACGATTTGTTAAAAATATTGTATGATTATTTATACCTCTAACTATGTTAACATGAAAGGGTTTAAATTTTTCTGGACAGATGAATGTGATGTTTTTTTTCCAAAATTTATGAGAGATTGGTGAATGCTCTATTTTTGGACATGCCTTCCCAAAATGGTGAGTTTTCATGTATAGTGATGCTTCATTGAAGGGAAATGGTTGTGTTCTAATGAAGAATGATCAGGTAATTGTTTATGCTTCAATACTACTAAAATAGAAAGAGTTAAATTATCCAACCCATCATTTGGAATTGGCAGGTGTGGTTTTTCGTTTCAAACTTTAAAGGCACCATTTTTACATAGCCAAATGTCAAATATATACTGACCATACAAGTCTAATGTATATATTCACTCATAATTAATTAAACATGATGGTGATAAGATGGATAAAACTCATAAAATATTATTATTTCATGATCAATTACCATCTTGGAAAGAAAACAATGTGGCATATTTCCTGAGTCGAAATGATCATGAATCATTAACCATGTTACATTTGGAACATTATCCATTGATTATTGATTCGATTAATTATGGCTTAGAATTCATTTGTGTAGGGAATACATCGGTTTAGTTTCAGGTTTTAGTGTCTTCCTCGTTATCAGACATAATTAAGCAAGGACAAAAAGAAGACTATGAGCTACTGAAAAAGGTAGAATTTGTTAAAATGGGTATGTTTCTATAATTTAACATTGATAAATATTGTGTTTTATGATTTGGAAAAAGGTTGTGTGTGCCTTCTTATTCCCAATTGAAGAAAGAATTTTTGTGTGAAGATCATAGTTCTCCATTATCAGTTCATCCTAGAAGTAATAAGATTTACAGAGACCTTCATGAGTATTATAGGTGGGATGGAATGAAATGGGATATTTCAGAGTTTACTATGAAATGTTTGACATTTCAATAGGTTAATGCAGAGTGGCATTTAACGAAGGGGGATCTTCAGCCTTTTCCTATGCTAGATTTGAAACGGGAGAATAATCCCTGGACTTCTTGGGGGGGACTACCTAATATTTATCGAGGAAACAATGATATTTGGTTTATTTTTGATCGATTTAAAAAATCTAAAAATTTTCATTCTATTCGATATAAAATTTCATTGGATCAACTCTCTTGGCTATACATAAAAGATATTGTTAAGTTACATGGAGTTATTATTTCTGTTGTATCTGATTGAGATCCTAAGATCACTTTTACCTTTTGGAAGGGGCTTCAGAATCTGTTGGGAACAATATTATATTTTAGTACAAATTTTCATCCTCAATCGGATGGGAAGTCAAAACAAATGATTCCGAACTTGGAAGATATGCATCGATCTTGTTCAATAGACTACTAATAATTTTGGATAAACATCCATATTTAGTTGAGTTTTCATATAAAAATAATATTCAATCTAGTATACATATATCATCATTTGAGGCATTGTATGGGAAGCAGGGTGGAATTCCAACTTTATGGGATGAATGTGCGGAATTAAAGTTAATGGGACCAAAATTAGTAGAGGAAGTGACTATGAAATTGAATATGATCAAACAACACATGAGTGTAGATCAAAGAATATAGAAAAAATATACAGATAATTGAAGGAAATGATTCTCTTTCAAGGTACGTGATGATGTTTTCCTCATAATCTCTCCTTGGAAAAGTGTCATGCGTTTTGGTAAGAGAAGAAATTTATGTATGCATTTCATCGGTCCTTTCAAAATCCTAGCGAAAGGTGGAACAGTTTCATACTGAGTAGATTTTCATTCAATTCTATATCAGGTACATAATGTTTTTCATGTTTCAATGTTGAGAATGTATGTTACAGATTCTTCACATTTCTTGAGTCCAGAAGTAGATCAGTAGAAAAAGAACCATTCTTATGAAGGGAAACCAGTTTAAATTCATGATCAAATGGAACTTATATTGTGAAATATGGTAATCCATTGGGTAAATGTTTTTTGGAGAATCCACATTATTGAAGAAGAATCATGGGAATCTAAGATTACAATGAGGGAAAGGTACCCTCAGTTGTTTAATAAGTAAATAAAATTACGAGGATAAAATTTGTAGAAGGTAGGGATAAAGTAGCACCCGAGGGTTTAAAAAAATAAATGAAATTCATGAGACTTTGGTTTATGTACATATTTATAACTGGACTTTAATCATAATTTTACTACTTTTATGTTTTGAATATCGAAAAATAATCACCAATAGTTGTTCTTAATATGTTATTACGAGTCTGATGGAACTAAGTTGTTTTGTTTAATAGTAAAATACTATTATGAATAGTAAAATGACCATATTGAATAGATAATTTTATTATTATTTTATTTTATTATGTCATTATGATAATGAAATTTAGGTTAATTTATCAATTTGATATAAAAGTAGTTATAGATTTTAATTTTTTTAAATGTGAATAATGTATGAATTTATTTAAAACTAAATTAAAAATATTTAAAAAAATATTTTCAAAAACTAGTGTTCTTTTTTGGATTATATATGTTAAAAAAATGTTAGGGTGAATTTTTGGGATTTTTCTAAAATTCATAAATTTTTGTAGAACAGTGAAATACGGTAAAATACCGTATATTCAAATTATCATTTAAATACATTATTTATCACATAATAAGTGGTGTAATACCACTTGGTTTGAAATCACATGAAATTATTACTATTTGGGGTCACATTAATTGAGATTATTCTTAGTCTTGAGTAAAAATATTATAATAATGATTTAAATAATTTAAAGTACCTCCTCTCCTCAACTACAAATTCTACCATCATTCCCTTATTCCTCCAACACCTCTCATGCCTTGAGAATTGTAAAATTTCTACCACCTTCCCTCCAAAATATCCTTACCCACGATTAAGATTTCGTGGTGTCACCCAAATTCCAAAATAAAAGTACTTACAAAGGATCTCATGGAGAAGTGATCAAGAGGTAAGAAATCATCTTCCTTTTCATGTGTTTTCCTTTCCTTTCATTTATTTTACTCTATCATCGCAACATATTATCAAATAGGCATGGAAAGATTCATAAATTTTTTATATTTTGGATGTTCTCATGTTCATGGAAAATTCATGATCATTCTTCTTCTCCATTCTCACATATTCAAGGAAAGAAACATTGTCGGTGATGTGTCGAATTTCAGACATCGTGGATGATGTGAGTTAAATTTGATTTAATTGTTTACATTATGGTCATGAAAACATTTTTATGGTTTAAATAGGTTATAATATATGTATAATGTCTCATACATCATTCTATAACACTTTTTTACACATGATTGTAATTTATAAAACAAAATGAGGTTGTTATTGTCAAAGAACAACTAAAATGATCTAAGCGAACATCATTAATGTTTTATCTTATGAATCATATAAATTTAATATTTGAAAATCCTAAATTGTATTATTTATGGTTTTGGAAATATGTAACTACCATTCCATTTCAATTATTTTGTTTTGATCCCAATTGACAAGAATATCATTAATGAACCGATCATGGAAACCATGTATAGAACGCACCCGACACAATGTAAATAAAAACATATTACTAATAAATGTGTTGAATAATGTTGTAAAATGATCATATAAGGTGTTATAAAAATTAATATGTTTCATTAAGATATTAATAACAATCTTTTAACCATTATACAAGTTGTTTAAAGACATCTGTAGTAAGATGATACCAAGGTAAGGGAAATCTTAACACAATTTCTATTCGTTGGGTTAACCTTCTTATTTATTCATTATGTAGTATTAATATTATTGGTGTGATGAATTTTTTTTTATATTATATTAAAATATGTGTACTTATAGTTTATAAACATATCCATTCCATTCTATTAATTCCCAATTAAATTATATTTTGTGGTAATTTATTTTTAAAATCCATTAAAACTCTCTTTAATAAATTTCAAAAGATTTGTTTTTTATATGTATATAGAATGAGTAGTTTCTTATGATTTTCAAGAAACATTGTTACCATTATTTTTTCCTTTTAGATTATTTGAGTTTTTATGAACCCGTTATAGCTAATGATATGTGGGTTTGAGCCCATTATAGCTCAAGATTTGTGGGGTTGAGCCCATTATAGCTCAAGATATGACAGGTGATCCCCATTATATCTCTTCAATGCATTGGTACTCTGAAGATGGAAGTTTACGAAACAGATATTCCATGTGTTAGGGTAAATTTAATATTGATATGGTAAATACATTACAATGAAACAACATAATTTTATTATGCATATGGGTTTGTATGATCATGGGTTTTATTGGTTATTTATATAATCACATGGAAATAAAATTATTAATCTCTTAGTGAGTTTTAGGCTCATCGAAAGTATTTAACATTTTTTTCATAGGATATATGGATGGGTAAGAGGAATAAAAGAGTCATGATGTTTGATAAAAGTGTTGTTAAATAAATCACATTTTATGTTTAAATGTTTTAAAATTTGAAATAATAGATTTTGTTTTATTAGTATCCTCTTGTATTAATGTGGTATGTCATGTAAGTAAGATATAATAATTATTTAAAACTCTAATTATGAAAAGATCCTAATTGTCTAATAATGTTGGGTCCTGTATAAAATTCATTATTAAGTAATGTTTTTATGGGCGAGTACTTATAGGTTGTGTATATAAGTTATATTTCCCTATTGGGTATATGCAATCTCAGCATGCTATTCATTACTAAGCCATAATTTATATCACCATTTTAAACATAATTTGGTTGTATGGTGTGAGGTGAGGGTGTGTGAAAATGGGATCGGTTAACCAATTTGATGTCCAGTTGAAGTCTTTAGTAGAAGAAGTTATTCTACTTACATCTTTGTTTCAGGTATGTGGAACTATACTTATGTGTTAATTTTTCTTGTTGATTTTAATAAAAGCTATATTTAAATAGTTAGGATTTCATTTTTAAAATTTTTTAGAATTTTTTAAGAGAAAATAATTATGTTTATAAATATTTAGTTTTTTATTACGTAAGATGTTTCTGTTTTTGCTAGTATAATTTATATTGTCTAGTTATGCTTTTATTAAATCTGTGTTTGAATTTATCTACATGCTAGTTCTGGTGAAAATTTTTGAATAAATATTTTTGTCTCTTAATTTGTTGTTTAAATATATGTGTTCAAGTTTTTTTATAATATTAATATTATATTTTTAAGGGAAAATACTTTTTTTGTCTTCTAATTATATAGAATGTATATTCCTTTAAATTAGGTTTATAAATAGGGTCTTCATATTATTTAAAAATGTTATGCATGTATAAATTAATTCCATGTTCTTCACGAAATATGTATATATATTTTTTGTATGAATAAACCATTTATGCATGTGTAGTAGTGTTTTATAAATTTATATCATGATGAATTTCACATAAACCCATTATTAAATGTTTGATATTTCTTATACTTTGATATATATATATATATATATTAATGTTTATATATGAATATATATATATATGTCTGTTCACGTGTGAAGATGCATGTTTCTTTTGAAAATGATACGATGATAATTTTATTGCAATACATAATTGACACATGATTGTGATTTTTTGAAAACTATATATGCTTTATTTGAAGAGAATTACAATTCAATTTTTCTAAGTGAAGGACTTGAACATAATGACATTAATTCATGAATAGAATCCATAAAATGAGACATTAGTATTAATTTTTTTATTTTTAAAATATTAAAACGCTTCCCATTGTTTAAAAATCAATTTCTTGCATTAACAAATAAAAGAATGAGTATATGGGTATTTAGGAAATGGCCATGCGACATGTCTTTTGGTGACATCAAAACCCAGTAGAAAATTTCATGAAATATTCATATATATATATACACACACAAACACACACACACACACAAGTATTATCATCAAACCAAGGGTTAAAAATTTCTCTGCAGGAATATTTATATTTTGTGACATTTAATGTTCCAGGTTGCCTAATTATAACTATAAATATTTATCAATTATCAATAACTCCATGTAAATTTTCTAATCCATCATTCCACTTATATATTGTTGGCTCCAAAATTCGGGACAGAGAAAAATCTGAGACAAAGGCACCATTGAGTGACTTGTGAATCCATTTTGCAGAGTCCCCCAGAACAGCAGTCACCACAAATCAATGAGGCAGGATGCTCCACGACTGCATTTGACATTCGCAAGCCCGTCGTGAATCAAGGAGGAAGGATGATCCACGAACTCATTTGAAGTTCAAGATCCCCACATAAAGCAAGAAGGTCGGAATCACCACGACCGCATTTTGACATTTGTGATCTCTCCACGAAGCCAGGAGGCAGGATGCTCCATGACCGCATTTGATGTTCATGAGCCCGTCGTGATGCCAGGAGGCGTGATTCTTCACAACTACATTTGATGTTCACGAGCCCAATGCAAAGCAACCATGTCCCTCTTCACGCCACGTAAACTCTTCTTTGTGGTGCATGTTTCCTATAAATATTTGGCTCCCCTTGAGCCCAATGGACAAACAATACGACCTTCCAACATCACATCCACCGAATCGCAAATCATATTTCGGCTCTGGGAACCATGAGCTTTGCGATGTACTTTTCCACTACAGAGTACCTCCCCATTGTCTTGTTTTGATCCCCTCTTTCTAGAGGGATGCCTTTCACGAAGGCTAAGGGCTTTCGCAAAGTAAGGGGATCCCCAAGAGGGCTCGGGTCATCGAAGAGAATTTATGTTTCGCGAAACACCCTTAATGTACACATGATCCACATGCTAAGGCAGGGTCATTGTACTTCTCAATGAACATTGCTTCATGTCACCTTTCTTCACAAGGAACCTTTTCTACACAAGGCAGTGCTCCGTGAAGCATCGTACATTTGAAAACATTTTCTTACCCTAGCAGCAAGTTACTTTGTGCCCTTTTTCTCCACACTTATAACACACTCCCATTCCTTTCAGGAAAGTTTCACGGTGTTTCTTCCCACAGTTATCACATATCGTAAAATCCTTCTTTACCTTATTCCTTTTATCTATCCGTCTCTCTACCATCCTTTCCTTCTCTGGCTTCCCTTCAAATCCATATGAATCTAAGAATTCTTTACTTATCTTATCAACACATGATACTATTTCCTCATATGATGATAATACGTGGGAGACTATTTCCCTTCTAAATTCTGGATTAAGACCATGAAAGATATGATCCTCCTTACTCTTTGGATCACACATATTGTTGGATTTCTCATTCCTTCTATTGGCCGGCATTTCTAAACAATGTCATAAACTAGATCAGTTTAAGAATCAAAATACATAATCCCACACTTGTAAAACACTTAACATAAATTGAACTATTTATGGATATAATCCATAATCATAAAAAAAATATTTGAGGAAGTATATAACCATAATCCCTTTATAATGATTTTTAATGAAAATGAGATTTATCCTAAGCATATCCCTCGGGAGTGTCGTAACCAAGAGTGCTGCAAGGCCCATTGTCGAGCACCAGTTCCCGTTCGAGTCTAGCTCAAAGCGGTGTTTTCGGGTTTTACCCCTAGGTACATCTGTGCCAGAGCAGCCTCTACCTGCTCGTATCCATACAGGGTTGTATTGCTCAGAAAAGTCACAAAATATCTACAATACCAAAATTCTCGGAAGTTCTTCTATACTAATCCTCAAAGTCTATCTTAGGGATATGTGCTCTAATCAGAGTTTATCTAAATCTATTTTCTAAGGTTATTTCTAAACTTCCTCTGATACCAACTGTAATTCCCCGACCCCAATTACCCAGAGCCGGTACATTATTTTAATACATTGGCATGATTACAAGGAATCATGTCCCAAAGGACCAATTAGTTTAGCAGTCTTGGAAAATAGATTACATACAAGAATGTTACATTACACTTCATAACATACAAAACAACATAAATAATCCTTTATGAATTCCATTATTCCCTTGTCATAACCCTTCTTATCAATCACAATATACTTCTTGGAATCCTGGGAAAAATAAAACATAGAAAGGGGTGAGGTCAAATGCTCCGTAAGGGTACACAATACATCGGAAACATTCATATATAAGAATAAAAATTTAAGGCAATGTATAACTAAAACAAAAGCAATTTAAACATGAACTTCAACATAGTATGGAAAAAATAAAATTAAATAATTCCATTTACTTATTCACATGGATATTCTACTAATCGAATAATCACATGCAATATCAATAACCACTTTCATAATGATGGAATGCATAATGCCAGACTATCATAACCACATAGCCAAGGCCTCGTGCCAAGACTACAAATAATATTTTTTCAAGGCCTTGTGCCAGGACACTAGTTTGTCTCATTAGACCAACCGATGCATCGAAGAGCTATAGCGGGCTCCACCCGTCACCTACTATGTCCAATGCATTCCCATATGAAAAGGTTTAAACATAACATAAACATTAGTATTAAAACTAGCATAAGAAATGTCAATACTTTCACCATAAACTATGAATGGTATAAAAATAGCACATCAACAGTAAAACATATCACAAAACCTTCAATACAATATAGAAGTTTTGTATCATAATAAATCAACTTCAAATAAGATTAAAATCCATCAAAGGATGTTGACATCGATGAAATCAAAACTCTTTTTATAGAAATATCTCTTTCTATTTTGAAATAATTTAAGAGTCATACATTTATAAAATAAAACATTTTATTTGAAAATATTCTTATAATCTTGTAAGGGAAACTTCGACGATTTTATAACGACGGTAAATAGCCGCACTCACCGTATAAGTTAAAAAAAACATTCTTTCCTTAATCATGTCGAAAAGGTTAAAAAGCACCTTGTTTGAAAAAATGACAGAATGATTCCTTTATAAACCTCTTATAAAAATTCAAACAAGGGTTTAAATGACTTTAACACATATTCTTGTAAATGGTGAAAATTTTTTGAAATAAATTTTTAAGATACAAGGATGTAGATGATAAAGAAATCCCAGTAGATTATTACGTATAAACATCCTCGGATAATGGAGAGATTGTGAAATAAACCCTTACCTTGTACTTTTACATAGATGGGGGTAGGTTAAACTCCTTTATAATGGTGAAATAATTGTTATTATATTATAAAAGAATCATATACATCAATATGATATCATATATTATCTTTTAACATTTCTTTGTTAATAATATCTTAGTATTATCGTTGTTTCAGGTGTTAACCTACTCGTTTTATTTTATATGTTTTGTTACCTAAGTCGTGGTTGTCATGGATAGGTTGTATCATAATCATGCCCCGAATGATATCATGTCCTTAGATACTATTTTTAAATCATCAAATGATAATTATACTTGAATGGATACGATAGAGAATGAATCTCATTGCGTTCGTGGAGACGGTAGTCCGTACATACGCACGAGCGACAATATCATTATTTTGATATTAAAATAATATATAATTGGATATTATATCATATATACATAATAATTATCATGTTATATTTATTATTTACATGAATTACACATCATTATTATACCCATCCAAATAATAATTTATTGAATAACAATTACACCACGACGTGGAGACGGTAAGTCGTACGTACGCACGTATGTTATTCAAAAGATGGATAGAATACTGAATATGGTTGTACCATATTTATAATAACATCACAGAATATATATGATACTGGAGTTATTATTTTATAATGGTAATAAGAATGGAAGAAGAAGTGGAAGAAGAAAGGAACATGGAAAAGTGTGGTGAAATCATTACCTCTTTTTCAGGTTCTTTCTTTTGATTTGATCAAAAGGGCTCCTTAGGTTGGCTTTCTGATCAAAATAAGGCCTGTAGGTTGTAGTGAGGGAAGTTGGTAGAGTATTTGGGCAGAGTTTGGCCGAACCTAAATGCTTTTAAGGTGTGAATAAATGAGAAGGAGGAGTGCACTTTTATAAGAGGGGTGAGGGGCACCTTTGGAAAAGCTAGAAATATTAATTTATAATAAATTAATATTCGGTTTCTAATGGCTCCAAAGTTTATTATTTAATGGTTACTGTGGGGATGGGTAAAAAACCACTCAACCAATAGAATTTAGACAGGTTTTGGCCATTATATTAACCTTATCTTTATGTATTAACTCTTAGTTAATTAGTTTCACTTTTACAATGTCTCTTTGCATTTTTATATTATATGGGTGAAGAAATACCATATACATCTAAGAGACCCCCAAGTGGTTCATTAGTGATACACCTATCATGATATAAGTCTCTTTCTCGAATCTTAGATTTTTAGGAATTTAATATCAATTAATAATATAATATTTTTTTTTAAAAACTCTTTTATGTCAATTTTTGAAATATTCAATAGTTGATTTTTGTGAAACTCATAACAGAATTATTATTTCAAAAAAAGTTAATTAAATCAATCTTAATATGTCATATTAACCTAGAAAATTATTGTAATTCAATAAAATTCTCAAATTATATTTATTTGGGTATTTATAATAT
Organism: Viscum album; assembly: GCA_963277665.1. Lineage (NCBI taxonomy): Eukaryota > Viridiplantae > Streptophyta > Magnoliopsida > Santalales > Viscaceae > Viscum > Viscum album. Next base: position 1,264,384,452 of record OY728157.1, on the reverse strand, counting down.
CAATTATTTTAATGTTTCACCATTATGAAATTACTGCATCCTCATTATGTCATAAATAAATTATATTATATAATGTATAAAAATTATAAATAAAATATAATTATGTAGAAAATCTTTCTATATTTCTAATGAATATTTATAGTCGAAAATCCAACATATATAACCCTATGTAAAAATTGTGTTTCTAAAGGATATATGGTTGTGTCATTTTTGTATTCATTTTAACTTAATTAAAATAAAGTGTCTCTATCACCTACAAGTGGCTCCATGGGGTCCCCAAATCGACCCAAAGATGCCCATGTTCGGCCATGTATCAAAAAATAATTTTAGGATACGTTTTAGGGTAATTTTGAATTATTATAATATTATTTTCTTAACCATTATTTACAGGATTTACCCTTTAACCATGGTGAATAAAATATTTACTGACGTAATTATTCAAATTGTCTAAAAATAAAAGTTACCTATTTAAACAATGACAAACATTGAATTAAATTGTAAAAATATATTCTAAATATACTTTAAAACCACTCAAATTCATAATTTATCAATATCAATTATTTTGATTAAAAAAGTTGTTTTTAATTAAAATTTAGTAATTTTCACTATTCATCAAAATAAGAAAGTTATCCGAAAAGTATCAAAATTTCACCCTTGGCTAATTTCAATATTCTGAATCCAAAAATGATGTCCATTTTGAAGAATAAAATATATATAATTTCAAAAAGTAGATATTACTATTCATAACGGCTAGTTTGATTGGTTATGGTGTGTTAGAACTCGGTGTTGCGTACAACACACACTATCACATTATTTAAAGAGAAGAATACCGTAGAAGCTTGGGGTGTTACACCCTCCCACTCAGGCATAGCCTTCAGCTAAACAGCGTCCTCCGAATTAGCAAGCGCCTACGCATAATGCGCCACAACCGCCTAGGTGGGATAATCTGGGCCCACCTCCTCAACAGGCCCCTTAAGATCCTTATCAGGGCCAGGCACAAAGGGCCCCCTTTGCAGACATAAGAAATAAGACCTAATAGTTCAACGAGGCTTAGGTCGCTGGTTACATCCGCATCGCCTTAGAGCAGGGAATTGTACGACTACCTGATTGCAGAAGACTGGAAGTGGTGAGTCTCACTGATCTCCCTAACTACTGCCCCTGCCATCAGATTTTGGGGAACACCCTCAAGAAGTGTTATGTGATCAAAGACTAGATTCAAGACCAGGTCGATAACAACATAGTCAGGCTGGGTCCGGCCTTGGCACAAGTGGCATGTGTCTTTGTAACGCCAGATAGCGGTAGCAACAACGAAGTCGAGTGGTAGAAGGTTTCTAACCACGGGTCCTAGAAGTATGACGACTGTATGACTTGCAAGATGGTTTCTCATGCCCATGGAAATATTCAGGCATGACTAAATCAGATGGAGACTTCAGATGCTGTGGCCACCACTTCTACATCATTATCTCAGTTGGCCTCTTCCTAGAAGATCAAGCAGCAATGACACTAAAAAATTAAATGTGCCCCGCCAATGCCATTGTCGTCTCGAACTCTCTGAAACATCATGCCCCCTGAGATGGGGATGCCTCTTAGAATCTGCCTCGTAGTGGACGACTCATAAAGTGACAGTCAGGGGTACGTTTTGGGTAATACTGTGGAGTTGGTAAATCGTTATATGACTCCCGACGAGAGGGAGCACCAGTCGAACATCCCCAACATACCTAGATGACACCTACATCAGCGAAGCCGAGACAATATGTGTCATTGGGGTGCACCATTTGGCTCCTCCAGGAAGGCCGTGCATGACACTAAGACCTGACAACAGGCCCAGTGCAAATCCCAGCATGTATAGCCCCCTCATTCGGTGTCGTCAGAACCACCTCCACCACCGTTTGTGCTACTAGATGAGGTCGAGATACTTCATCCAGTTCGCGACCAGTTTCGCCCAGATATAGGATGATATCAGTCATCTTGTCATCATTTGATAGCTACTCTACAGGCCTTGACTAGTGAGCAGTGGGATATTCCCATCACAATCCAGTGGTCGGTCCAACCGGTAGGGCCTGCCAGGCCTCCAATCGCAGAGCGGCCTCTTGTAGGGGAATCTCACTCCAGTAGCGGATGTATGATGTCCTCGAGCACCTTTTCCGCATCATAGTGAGGCTTTATATCATTGAATCCCTTCACCTATCGTTGGATATGCCCGAGTCCCTTGCTGAGGCTTTAAGAAGCCCCCTATAGTTTGAGAAGAAGGTACCAGCTACATAAGCCATTCATACTGAAATAGTCGAGAATGCCGAATGCCAGGCCATCATTTTGTTCTCTGGAAAAGATGAAGGCTCTCCCATACATGGACACATCTTCCTGATGTACATCAACATCCAATTTAACGGTGTGGAGGTTCGTCGATGTCTCATTGACACCTTCTCCTGGATCAACCTTATCCCGACGCAGACACTACGGACGTTGGGGTTACCCGATGATAACCTAACATCCTCCAATTTAAGATTCCCAGAATAAAACAAGACAGACCAAACCCCATTCGGCAAGATCCTCTTGAATACCCAGTTTGTTTTACTAGTTTCCAATACCGAGTTTATGGTTGTCTCCTAGGACACCGTGTATAATGCATTGGTGGGAAGACCATGGCTCCACCTTCACGTGACGGTCCCCTCGTCATATCTCCAGTGCATCAAGTACTCCCTAAATGGTCAATTAGGCGTACTCCAAGGTGAAGCATCTCCATTCGCCTCTTGTGATACCCGTTAACAGGACGATAACTATTACAAGAGCCAGGATAAGCAGATTTTGGCTAGTGAGGTTGAGCCCACCATGGTCAAAACATACCCATGGGCGGGTCTGGATGACGCCAACCTCTTCCTGATCCATCGATTGGGGGAAACAACCCCTTACATGGGAAAATGCATCGTTGTCTCTGGTACAAGAGTAATGCATATTCCCAATTCCAAGTGATGGTGGAAAATCACCTCATACTCCTACACAAACCAGGATCATGTGATCCCGAAGCCTCCCACCCTCGTATGCTATCGAGATGTCCGCCCCATAGCAACCGAAGTACATCATAAGTGCCTATTTCACCAGCCTGGGTTTAACCGGCTCAAGAAAACGCGCCACTATTTCTTTGATATCATAAATTGTGGCCCCTTGGGCCATAGACTAGATAGGATTGGATCAACTGCCTTCATCGCTATGGTCTCACCGGCGCGTGAATCCCCTGATATGTTGTCCACTACTGTCCAGGCTGGTACCAGCCTCTTGTAGGGTTCTTCCGACCCAAAGGAAGCATCACCTTCTAGGAATCCCTCCTCTGAAAATTAAGAAGAGTATCTGATGGATTCTCCCCTTTCCTTTGAAGAGTGAGTTTCTACCACGGTCGATGAACTGGTACAGGTGAACCTCGGTAGCAAGGTAGATCTGAGACACACACTAATCAGTGATGCCATGTCCCTCGAAGAATAGTAACGTATGTAGATTTATAGAAATAGAACTGTGACGTGTTTTCATGGAGTTACGACAAGATTCTAGGACAACATCCTCTGGTAGCCATCCACCGCCTCGGTCATTCGAAAAACCATCACGTGTTCTAGTAGCCTCCCAAGAAGATGAAACCATCTCATGGTGCCATGTTCATGGCCGAAGTTGACAAGCTCATCTGAGCCAACATCTTCAAATAGGTATAGTACCCCAACTGAATAGCCAACCTTGTTCCAGTCAGGAAGAAGAACGGGCATATCAGAGTCTATAGTGAATTCTGAGATCTCAACTTTCACTGTCTGAAGGATGGTTTTCTCTTTCCTGTGACAGGATTGTTGATCAATTCTACAACTGGATTCCAAGCCCTCTCTTTCATGGATGGTTATTCTGGATATAATCAGATTTGCATGGCCCCCAAGGATGATGATTCCACCACTTTCAGGGATCCCCTAGGTACTTTCTGTTACCAGGTTATACCCTTCGGCTTGAAGAATGCAGGTGCCACCTATTAGCAGGCCATGCAACGCATATTCAAGCCAATCCTCAGGGAATTATTGGTATGCTATGAAGATGATATGGTGGTCAAATATCGAATTCCTCGGGACCATCTCATGGATCTTGATAATGTGTTCGGATTCCTCAGTTCCCGCCAGTTGAAGATGAACCCATAGAAGTGTGCCTTCGGGGTCACCGCTGGGAAGTTGCTTGAATTTATTGATAGTTTCTAGGGCATCGATATCTACCTATAGAAGATCAAGGCCATCATCTAGATTCCTCCCCTGAGTAATATTCGGGAACTTCGAGTTTTCCGAGGAAACTTAGCCTACATACACTGATTCATTGTGAATATGGCCGACAAGTGTAAAAAATTCTCTCGGTTCATAAAGATAGCCTCTAACTATGAGTGGGAAGAGGAGTGATAGACCGCATTTGATGAAATCAAGCTGTATCTGCTAAATTCTCCAGTCTTGATGCCCCCACCTCCGAGAAGTCATTAATCCTCTTTGTCACTACCCTAGAATTGTCCCTCGGTGCCCTTTTCTCCCAGAAGAACAATGAGGGGATGGAAAACAATATCAATTACCTCAGACACATGCTCCTCGATATGGAGACCAGATTTCCCCCATCGAAAAGAGATGACATATACTGGTATTCCTAGTACAGAAATTGTGACACTACTTATAGCAACATGAGGTACATCTGGTGTCTCGGGTAAACCCACTAAAGTATATTCTGAACCGCCCAATGTTGACCGACTGTCTCACATGTTTGGAGGTAATACTCCAATAGTTCAACCACAGGTTTTTCCCTCAGAATGCTATCCTGTGACAGGAATTGGAAGACTTTCTTGCATCCCATATGACCTCTGCGGAGCAGTTCCAGGACATGGATTTTCCAGATGAGGGGATCCTCTCGGTAGATCATTCCATCCCATGTTGGATGATTCACTTTGATGGTGCCTCCCAGAGCCCCACTAGAAAGAGGCTCAATTATCCCAGACTTAACAGAGTATGCCTAGGTATTGTCTTTCTTACCCCAGCACAAGACATTCTGCCGCACTCATTTATGTTGTCAGAAGGCTTCACCTACAACAAGGCAGAGTATTAGGTTCTTATCACTAGCCTTGAGCTGGCCCTCGAGATTGATGCACACCATTATCATGTGAAAGGGGATTCTGAAATAGCCATAAAGCAAGTCAATGGTGGATTTATTGTCAGAAAGCCAGATCTCGTACCATTGTTGGAGCGCTCCCTCCAGATAATGGCCCAGTTTCCATCTCGGCCGGAGGTTACTCATGTCCCTTGAACTCAGAATGGTCAAGCTGATGACCTAGCTAGCCTAGCTGCATCACTAGAAGCACCCAAATAATATGATCTGATTATACACGTGGCACATAAGAGAGTCATTTCCCCCATCACCACAGAGGAGGATGATGACTTGCGATTAAGTCATCTTATTGCTGGATCCTCCAAGTTAGGATCCCTAAGTTCTTTAGATGCAGTGGTTGAAGCATCTCTTGATTGGAGATCCCCCTTTGTCGAGTATATCAAAATGGTTGCCTCCCGGCTGAAAATGTCGAGCGCGAGTGAATCTGATGCCACGTACTGCAGTTTACCATCCAGAGTTGTCTCATTTTCAAGAAGATCCTCTACATGCGTGGGTTTTATGGTGTTCTCCTTCGTTTCATCCAAGGTTTCGGGATTTTTATGTTCATGCATGTGGTTCACACCATTTCATGTGATGCCCACCAAGCTGGGCCAAATCTATCCCATCAGATCCTGAGATTGGGGTAATTTGGACCTCCATGATCCACGACTGCATCAAGTTTTTCAAGAGATGTCACATGTTCCAAATTCATGCTAACATCATGCATCGGTTTCCAAAACCTCTCCAATCCACCAAGTACACTTGGCCGTTCAATGTATGGGGACACTATGTCGTGGGACTTTACCAACCGGCGACATCTCGCCAATGCAGGTTCATCCTGGCCTCCATAGATTTCTTTTCTATGTGGGCTGAAGTAGTTCTGCTCAAGGAGGTCAAGGCCTGTTCTATCGTTGACTTCGTGAGATCAAAAATCATCTACCGATTTGGAGTCCCTCATGCCGTCCTCATCGACAAAGGCACCATATTCCGAGCGTTCGAAATGAATAAATTGTACGCCATGTACAACATCCGTTCAAACCATACCTCTCACTCTCACGCCTAGGAGATTGGGAAGATCGAGGCATTCAAAAAAACCCTCTCTAACATTTTTTGGAAAATGCTTGGTCAGAACAAAATGAGTTGGCCGAACATGCTCCCCAACGCCCTCTTGGCCTATTGAACGACGACTCGTAATTCCACCCATGTGATCACATATTCCCTGGTGTACGGAGCTGAGGTCGTCTTGCCCATCGAGATCCACCCACCTTTGTTACGCACAATGGTCTATGACCAACAGACACAAGATATGGTAGAAGAAATTTGTCTGGCTGAATTTGATGCACTTGAGGAGAAATGGCTATGTGCCCTGCATAATCTAGAAAGGAATCAGAAGAAGATAGATAGGACCTTCAACAAAAAGGTTCACCTCCGCTCTTTTCTGCAAGGAGACTTGGTATTCGCCTTTCGGGCTCCAATGATCCCTGGTAGGAAACCACCCATGTTGGAGAACACATTAGAAGGACATTACATAGTCCACAGGGATTACCCTAATAGAGCATACTCCCAATTGACCATGTATGGTGAGCGTATAACTCATCCCACTAATTCCAAGATATTCAAGCAATACTTTCCCTTACCCATAAGGTCTGGCATGACCCTAAACTATTTGGCCTTGCATGACAATAAAATGTTAGGTCTGTCATGACCATAATCTATTTTGTCCAACATGACCTTAAACTATTTGGTTTTTCATGACCCAAACATGACACCAGTCTAGCATGACCTTAAACTATTCATTCCTACATGACTTTAAACTATGCATCATCCCGCAAGACATTAAACTGTTCCCATAGAACTCTGTAGGGCTTGATTCACATCCTCATTGGATATGTAGAAATTCTAAGACGTCTAGTCTTGACCCATCACTGAACTCTTCTCTTTGACTATCCCCCCTTGGTATAGTTCTCTTGGAGGATCTTTGCATGATATGGTGTGGGCTTTCTTATCCGCACTCATGCCATGAATATAGCGGTCACACCATGTTTTCTCTCCCCATTTTTTTATTCTCCAACATCCTCACCACACGACATTAAAATGCATGGCCTTCAAGAACTATGTATACCTTGATTCCTATACTTGTGGGATACATAAGAACGCACACACATTTTGTCTGTTGGCCCATCCCGAATGTCAGAATCTACCCCTTGGGTTAAGACATATGTTAGGGGTGAAACCTTTTTCCCCAATTCACTCCAGCCTAACTTTTATCCAATTGCATGTCCCGCTCCCTAGAGACGTTCGCCTCCTTCAGAGATGGGTACTACTATACTTCACCCTCTCCTTTGATTGGGACACCATCATCTTCCCCATCTAGAAGGGCCCCCAAACAGTATGGATGCTAGGCCCAAGTGCTCTATTAACACCTCGAGGAAACTCCCTCAAATATGTTGAGAAACAAGCCAATACATGTCCCGTGTTGCGAATATGGTCAGCGGTCGATGCTCATTTGTTGCTCCCATTTCAGGCCCCTTGGGGTTTTCGGGCCCCCGGGCCAGGTTCTCTCTAATGGGATTGTACGGTGTGGTATGGGATTCTTTCATCATTCATGTTGAGTTACTCGCCATGTCGTAAAAATCCCAGAATGAGAAACCTTATCCCCACCTCATCCCCCCTGCAAGACGTTAAACTGCAAATCGGTCAGACCTTCCTGGTTGAGGCCCAGCCTTAGGCCCCTTGGCCTTTTGGGGCTGCCGGACCATGTTCCTATTTATGGTTGTATGGTGAGGTATGGGATTATGTCCTCATTCATGTTGGGTAATTCGTCGCACCATACACCTCCCTTGTGAGGGACTTATTACTCCCCTCTTCGTCTTCACAGTAAGACATTAAACTGCAAACTGGTCAGGCCTTCCTGACCAAGGGCCAGCCTCATGCCCCTTGGCCTTTTCGGGCCCCAGCCCAAGTTCCTCTATAGGGTTGTACGGGGTGGTAAGGGATTATATCAGTGTTCATGACGGTTTTGTAACAACCATTCCATGTACCTCTTTCCTATGAGGGTTCTATATCCCCCTATTCTATACTTATATTATCAAATTGGTTTCTCTCATGATGAGCCCCTCAATCCTCATCAGCGATTCACCATTGTGGCTAAGGGTACTCTGGATTAATTCCTAGAATATCGGACTATAATCAGACATGCTTCCACAATGTTTTAATGCCTTTTCCCCTTCATTAGGGATTCCATCACCTTTCACACCCAAAGGGACCCCCAAGTGGCATGAATGCTAGGCTTAAGGGATCTCCAACCATTACGGGCCAATGTCCTCGAGAGACGCGGACAACAAGCCGATAAAAATCCCACATTTCGAATTTGGTCAGTGATCGATTATTATGTTTTGTTCCCATATCTAGGATAACACGATATGGATACTGTGTTTTGAACATGGTTAACAATTATCCTCCATCGCCATGCCAACCCCACTAAGCCCGAAAATTCGGTTACATGATTCACATCTTTCTCCACCTCATCATGTCCAAGTGGAAAATCGAAACTATTGGTACTATTCCTTAGTGCGCATTCGCATGTTACGAGGACAAAATCCATGACAAAGGAATCATTCGGGGCTCTGCACCAATTCCCCTTTGTCGTGCGCTCTAGGTATTGCAACAAACTTCTTACGCCCTTGTTTCCCACAGCGAGTTTTACTCACATGGGCTTAGGGATTGGGTTTAGTTATGCACATACATGGATGGTTTTTTCTCCACTATGGTCTGATCTCTAAGATTATAAACTATGATATCTTCCAGAACTACGTACATCTTGATTCCCATCCTCATCGGATATGTAGGACCGCCTGAGCATCTCCTCTTCTAGTCCAGCCCCAGGGATCTAAAAATACTTCCCTCTATTTTGGCCCCTCAACCCGAACTCTCTAAGGAACATATGGTGTAGCGAGAACCTCATGGGTCCTCAATTACATCGGGCTTTGAAAGGACCACACCATGCGCCCCCCACATCTTCTCCCATCCATGTTCCGAGCACTATGACTATAAACATAGATATCTTCCAGAACTACGTACGGCATGATTCCATCCTCATGGGATAAATAGGACCGCCCGATCATCTCATCTTCAGGTCCAGCCCCATGAATCTAAAAATCCTTCCCTCTATTTTGGCCCCTCAGCTCAATCTCTTTGAGGAACATATGGTGTAGTGAGAACCTTAGGGGTCCTCAATTACATCGAGTTTTGAAAGGAACGCACCATGTTCCACCCACATCTTCTCCCATCCATTGTCCGAGCTCTATGACCATAAACTAATATCTCTTCCAAAACTACATATGACTTTATTCCTAGCCTCATGGGATACATAGGTACACCGCGACATATCGTTTTTGGGTCCAGATCAATTGGGAGCAAGTCCCTCCTGCCCCATACCCTCTTACCTCTATTTGGGACCCTTGGCCGAGGATCCTTTCTCAGAATAGTGTATGGTGGGGTATGTGATTATGTCCTCATTCACATCTTTAATGTTTTATTACACTTTACACATTACCCACTTAGCATCATCCCTACTGTGTTTGTACCGCACGATGTTAAAATGCACACCAGGTCCCATCACATGACCCCTAAACTGTGACATTATCGTCCTGGACACACGATGAAAAATGACACTGCATCACAATGTCCTCACTCATGGGGAAACCATGTTTGGTATCGGTCATGTGTCGTACCATTTTTCAACACCTGCATACGTCTTGATTCCTATGGCACTGCTAGGGCTTATTATCCTAGGCTTGTCACTTCACAAAAAAAACCATTCACCTTAAAGGGAAAAGAAGATTTATCAAATACCGCCTCTTTTGGTGCGAGGGCCACACACTCACACCCCTTTAATCCCCGGAATCAGTAAGTTACCATGACACTATCTAGAACAACGTGAAGCTTGATCCCCATCCTCATGGGGTACTTAGGAACGTATGTGCACCTTGCATCAGACATAGCTTAACTATCGTTTCTGGTCCCTTGATCTAGAACCTCCCCAAAGAATAAATGGTGGTCATAACCCCAGGTTCCCATTCATGTCGGGTTTTATAAAAAACCCAACATGTTTCTCCTGCATTTCCTACCATCTATGGTCCGAGTTCTATGACCCAAAACTAAGAACTCCCTATGGGAAATCTGGTCACGTTTGGTTATTATGTCATCCTACGCATGGTCATTTACATCATGCCCCCTTAACGGTCCACACTAGGACCTTAAGTTGGAAGTGTGCAGACCCAGAACCCTTGTCCAGAGAGGGCTCTCAACTCCCTCTTTCTGATACGTCTCATAGTCTTATTCAGATGCATTTAGGCAAAGAGCCCGAAATTTGGAATTTTCACAGGGACATTCCCCTCATTATATGTCCATGATTCGTGAGCCCATTATTTGGATCCTCATCCTCTTCGACATCTGAAGTGACCCCCTTCATGGTCTGGCCTCATTCCTTCTTGTCTCACCTACTGTTTCATGCCAATGTCTCTAAGGACCACAGACGACACTTGCGATAGGTCTCGTTTTTCTAACATGGTCAGCGGTCGAACCTTGTATGTGTGTCTCCATTCTAGGCTAACATGATATTGATGCTGCGTTTCTAACATGGTCAACAGATATCCCCTATCATCACATCACCATCATTATGGTCCAGATCTCATGTATCATGATTCACATGTTTCCACTCTCTTATGTTCAAATGGAATTCCAATATACTCAGCATTACTCTTCAGCAAATCTAAGTGTATTATATAGGTGGGGAAACATCAGTGGGATGTCAGTCATATAATGACTCATCATCCCTAATGTGTGCCTCCCTATGATAGGAAATTTCCATCACTCCTTATTTCCCACATTGAGCAAGACTCACGCAGGCTTAGTAGATCTGGTAAGAAGTGCACTGGTGAAGCCATTGCCACACATACCTTTCACGTCCCGCATGATGTTTAACTGTGTTTCAGAAATACGTACAAATTTATTACCATCCTCATGGGATACATAGATACACCAAGGGATTTCACCTAGGGTCCATCCCTATGAATCACGGATTCCATCCTTTCTCACCGTCGGCCCCGTGGCATGACCCTTTATAGGGAACCATGTAACTTCAATTTTTCCTTGAACAAGTTCGGGATGCCCCATGATGTAATTGGGAAGTAATGACTCCCTCACCAGATATGTCTTGTCTAAATGAAATAATGATCCATGATCAGACCGATATGCCCATATAATGTACTTCCACCATGATGGCGTAATTTCAAGAGTATTGGATTCTATTCGAACAAACCATCACTCCACCGTACACACTTTGAGTGCCCCTTATTCGGAACATTGTCCACTTTCATGTCTAAGGGAACCCCATAACAGTATGTATTCTAAGCCTATGGCCCACCGATTGTCCAAATCCAACATTTCAGAAGAATAATGGATGAAATTTTGAGTCAGGCCTTGTGTTTCTAACATGGATAGCGGTCAGCCCTCATTTTCTATACCTATTCTAGGCTAACACAACAAGGGTACTGTGTTTAGAATGCGGTCATCAGTTATCCTTTATTGTCTCTCCACCCCCCCCCACATACACAATGTTTCGAATTTTGGGTATCGTAATTCAAACCTCCCATTCTAATCTGTTTGGATTGATTTCAGTTCCCCTAGCATTACCTCGTTCGTGCACAAGTGCACACTAGGTAAACATTAATTTGGTTGTTCTGAGAACTTCATTCTATAGTCAGGTCTCTCCCATTTCCTCCTAGGAGTTTAGACCAGTTTTTAAACCCCAGATTCTCGATTCATGGTTTGCACTTATACAGTTGGGTTAGGCGATATGGTGGTCATCCCTTGTTTCTCACATCGGGCATGACCCACATGAGCTTAGGGAATGGTCACTGGACACTCTATGAACATCATTAGGATGCAATAAACCAATGTAAACAATAGAACTCATGCTTTCTATGACATAAAATAATTTAATCAGTAATGTATGTTTGAGGGTTTGTAATCATTACAGTACCCGAGGGTCGATCCCCCCCATCGTCGGGTTGACCTCGTCAAAAGTGCATAACAGCTCCGTCACCCTTTGGCTGGTGGTGTCCAGGAGTTACCTCCACCTGTTCAGCTCTCACTCCTCCTCAGTAGTCAGAGGGTGAAATTCATTGGCCAAAATTTGGGCCCGCTCCATGTCGGCCTGGATAGCGGTCATCTCCTCAGAGGATCTCCTATGGATCTCTTTGGCTTCTGCCAGCTTGGCCTTTAATCGCAATACTACCTCAGATTTCATGTCGGGGGAGGTTGAGTGACCGACCGCCCGATTCTACAGCTGCAGGACCTCGTTTTCAGCCTCTTGAAGCCTCTTTATGTTTACCACCATTCTTTGCTCCCATCCCACACTGAAGCCATGGTCATAATCTTGAATCTTTTCCGCCATAAGATCTCAGACGAGCATGTTAGGATGCTGGAAATCCACCTCCCAGCACATAGTTTGTGTAGTCATGAGCGCAATCTGTCCGTCGAATCCAACCATAGTGCTTGGGGGTGTCATTCCTGAAGCCTGTGATCAGCTTCCACGATCAGAGATAGACTATTTTTCTATCCTCCTCATCTGAAGGCATCTCGTCCCAGTCGGCGTGGTTGGCAGGCTCGTATATAGGGAATGCCCCTAGGAACTCCTCAGCTCGGTCCACGTCTGGCATTGGATCAGGCGTGGTGGGTCCTGCACTATCTAGTTGATCCTCATCATAGATTCCACATCAATAACCACAGGCACATCACCACTGGTGCCCCCGCCAATGATCTGGAGTGCTACAGTTCGGTCGGGTTGGATGTCCACCTCCATGACCATTGGCATGCCACAAGGAAGGGTGCTACCAGAAGTCCCGACCAATATCACTGCAGTGGCCCAGGCCAATTGAAAGACTGTTCATGCCAAAAAATGGATGTGAAAATCATTTAACATGGTCAGGGGAAGGAAATTGTAATTCAGTTGAGGAGACTTATAGAGATCAAATCTCTTGTATCGCTCTTAGGCTGATATCAGTGGGACCAGTAGACGTGGCCCCCCATATGTGGTTGGTAGGTCTGGAGACTCCGGGGGAGCCGCCTCAAGTGTCCTGGATCTTCTAGAAACAGATCATGATGTTTCCACAGGTGTGGAACCCAAAGTTCCCACGTCGGCACCCACTGAAGGGAGAGAACAAGGTCTATGTACAAAGACCTCTTGCATAGTGTAGATGGTGATAAGGAACCCAGAGTAACCTAATAACAGACCCTGAGGAATGAACTTTTGATTTTACCTCGAGGGCCTCCAAAAAATATTCATGATTTGTGGACTGATCGCCAACTTCAACTTCCTTCAATAGAATCCCTCTACCAACCTCCTCTCCCCAGGAGGACACGTCCGATTATTCCGGTAGAGGAAAGCGTTCCCTTAGGTCAAAACATGACAGCTGTGGAGGTACCATCTGATCCAACAGAACCCTGACTCGATCTGTCATTGGGTGCGGGGAACACCAAAATGGATAAATTAATCCAGGTCATCCAGGTATTACTCTACCTCTACCTAGGATACTATAAAACTATCTCTAAGAGGGCCAATCCACGGTAAGTACATCCCAATGTTGTTAAGGTGCTTCCATAACATAGATGGGATGAGGAATTGTTGGTTGACTTCCCTGATGTCCCATGCCTCTGGGAATGTAGCAGTCTCTAGCATGTCAATATGGCGCAGCCGTCTCCCCTGGGCCTGAGTAGAAATCTTGAGGAACCCTCTCGGTGGCCGCCACTCTGGATGACTCAGTTATCCTAGGACCACCGGGTCTGCTACCGCCACCGGATCCGCTACTACCGCTTCCCCCTCAGCTGGTTCGGGCATCACCGCTACATCTAACCTACCACTACGAGATTCCCTTTCCGCCTTCTGGCATTGACCCAGAGTTTGGGGATGTTCACTGCCACTAACTAGGATGGTTGGCGGCTTCATCATCTCCCCTGGGTAGGCCACCTCCAATCTCTAGGAATATTCCTTCCCCACACCAAGGATGGCGGTTGGTAGAGGTAGTACATTCTGAATCTTCCCATCCTCCCTTGTGAACATGAGCCACATGTTCCTCATCACACACAGGAGATAATTGTGATGCACCGCTAGGAAGACCTGCGGGGTCAGTCGCTGCAGGCACTGAAATTGCCTTGCAATCCGGTGTGTCAGTGTATGGCTCACAGAGGTGCTCACAGTCTACAATGGCCACCATGACTCCACCTCGAAAGGCCAAGAGGTAGTCCTAGTGCTCTTCCATTCCCTGACCATCATTCGCTAAGGCCCTCGTTGGCATTGAGAATGGAAGAATGTTGAACTCTTTTAACATAAACACTCGAATCAACACTTGGGGTATGATCAGTGTGGCGGTAAAACTCCATGCGGAATTGAGAATCGAGGGGCAGAAGTTCGACCCTAGAGGAGAGATGGGGTTCCGATACTCATAGAACCCCCTGATGTGCACCGTTATCCACCCATAAAAAAGGTGGAATAGCCCGCATACCATCTGTGGCCTCTTCCCCTCGCTGATGTGCCACAACATCTTATAGAACTTGGTGAGCATTAGGATCCCTAGGTTAACCCGCCCTCTTGTCGCCAATGTGGACACCATGATGAATGTGATTGGTCTCACTCCTATGTTGGTACCCATCACTGGAAGGATCCAACTACAGATGAGATCTGCGATGAATGTTGCTAGCCTAACTATTGGTTGTTGCTCAGTACTGACACTACACCCCCACATATTCCACTGGCTATCCTCCAATAGCTGGCAGTACGAGTGTTCCTTACTCCGGGCCCCCTTCGAGAATGCCCGAGGCCTCACCGGAAACTTCATGTTTTCTAGGATGTATAGGAATCACTTGAACCACCACCTATAGTGGACATCCCTTACTGCCTCCTTGTCCTCCCTGGGCACGAGCTCCATCAGCACCAACGCCAGCCATGCCATCTGTTCCGAATCCTCCCAAGTACCCATATCATGGATGAATTTTCCGTACATCGCCCCTAATATCAGTACACCTGAGATCTAATACATGTTCCAAATGCTGATGTCAACCTCCCCGTGATACAGGTGGAAGGTATTGGTCCCAGGTGACCACCGGATCAACAGATCCAGCATGGGTTGCTTCGGCTGGTAGATGTGAAACTGGGAAGCCCATGCTTCCTCATACAATCCCACTATTCTCAGCTCCACTCCAAACACCTCACACGAGGGGCCTACCCATTAGGCCGATACCCAATCATCCATGATGTTGCTACCCTGGCGCATGTCCCATTCCTCAGACGACCTCTTATTCGGATTCCCCAGCTCCGCCTTGAGGATAGTTCTGTACAAAGGAAGGGACATCTCCGGCTGTAATGCCTTCTCATCGAATTTGTTGAGATGGTTGTATAAGTAGTCTGCTATGATGGGCGTGAAGTCCTACCAGACATGACTAATGTCGCCCTGATCCAAATGTGCTAACACAGTGTTCTCCGGAACCAGTAAGCTGGCTCGCCTCAACTTTCTTCAGGGATGAAGACATAATCCCTCATCCTAAAGCCATAAAAGGGAAACCTTCTACACAATGGGTAGTTCTTCTGGCTCTCTGATTGCATCTCCACCAATGAACTATGGTCCGAGTGGCTACGGACTAACTTTCCTAGGCCCATACTGTTCACCATCTCATCTCTTTGGGTGGAATCTGCACGGACCCCCTGGGAAGATTCTCGGTTGTCCATTTAGCTCTGTAACATGGACGATATTTGGGTAGGTTCTTGAAGCATGTTCGTAGAGAGCGTTCATGAAGACTCTACATGAAGACTGTTCACAAAGCACTCCCTAGGCGTTCAGGAACCAGATCATGGATTGCAAATGCGAAGTGCAAACGCGGAGTCGAGGACTCACTGTGCACCGCAAAGACTGTTCACAGAGAGTGCACGTAGAGTACACAGAGCTTCAAGAATCGAGATTTCAAAAAAGAAAATACAAACTCACTGAGAAGGGAAATGACAAAAGAGAGCACAAATCCCCTATATATATGTGATGACCATCAGAGCTTCATGGCACGTCCATAGCGCATCGAGCTTCGTAGTGTGTTCAGCCCGCAACTCCCCTATCCACCTCACGAGCCCTCTTCGTGAGACAGAATCGCGAACGGTCATGGATTTCGGTGATTACCCTCAGATTTCAACCGTTGATCTCTCTGTGGCTGCAAGTCTAAGGGGGGGAATTTTTTGGCGCCAAAATTCGGGACAGAGAAGAAGCTGAGATGAAGGAACCATTGACTGCCTCACGAAGCTATTTCGCCGAGTCCCCCAGTATCGCTGCCTCCCTGGAGAAAGGAGGCGGGATGATCCGTGACCGCATTTGATGTTGACTAGACTGCCGAGAAGCAAGGAGGCATGACGCTCCATGACCACATTGGTCATTCACGAGCCCGCTGCGATGCAAGGAGGCGAGACACTCCGCGACCTCATTTTGACGTTCGCGAGCCCGCCATGAAGCCAGAAGGTGGGACAATCCACGAAAACATTTGACGTTTGCGAGCCCGTATCGAAGCAACGAAGTCCAATTTTGTGCCGCATAAACTCGGCTTCACGGTTCTTCTGGCCTATAAATACCAGGCACCCCCGGAGCCCAAAGGACAGACAATCCGAACTTCCGACTTCTGTGCTCCCGAATTGCAAATCATCTTTCTGCTCTTCGAACCATGAGCTGTGCAAGGTAATTATCCTCCGTTAAGTTCCTCCTCTTTGTCTCGTTTTAATCCCTTCTTTCAAGAGGGATTCCTTTCACAAATCCTAAGGTATTTCTCAATGGAAGGGGATCCCCAAGGAGACCTTGGTCATTGCAGAATGATTATGCTTCATGAACCATTCTTCATGTACCCATGATCAACATGCCATGGCTGGGCCACTGTACTTCGCAAAGAACATTTCTTCACGACATCTTGCTTTGCAATGAAACTTTGCTTTGCATGGAATTGCTCTGCGAATGCTTCTCCACTTTGTGAATCACCTCCCATATGAACCTCTTTCCTATGATCAGGCTAAGGCACCCTACTTCGTGATGCACACTCCTTTGCAAGTGACCCCACCACACAAAACAATAGAGATTCACAAGGCCCTTGCCTATGGACACGTCTGCTTAGAAATTCCTTTTCCTGTGCGACCCTCCAGGATTGCACGATGTGATTTCAATTTCCATTGGATGATACTACCCATTGCGTTACTTCGACTCATGCTTCTTCGCATGGGCATGCTAATAGATATTTCTTCTTCGCATAGCCATGCTAACATGGAACCCCTGATGGTTTTCTCCAGGAAACCCCTTCAACACAGCTTTGCTTGTTCCCTCTCTGCACTAAGGAGCAGAGGGTACCAGTAATGTAATTCCTAGGGGTGCGGAGTAAATCGACTTTGTCCGAGCTGCCGGACGTTAAACTGCCAAGCACCATCATCCTCAGCACATGATGTTAAACTGTGACCTCACCCCATTCCACGCACGCAGGGCCCCCACCTTGGAAATTATCCATGCCCACTCGTCTCCACGGGGATGGGATCAACCCTCACATGGGATAATTTCCACTTTATCTGAGTTGTGCTTTTCCACGTGGGAAAAGGGTAGACACCTTGGTGTAATCCCCTAGATTTTCTTGTAGGAGGCAGCATCCCTACTTTTCCTTTAATAATCGGGCCTCCATCCTAGAGTAAGTCCTAAATCATTCACTCTGGGGGCCGCTAACCATGTGTACGCCCCACTTCATTTCCCACGGATGCACCTTTCACGATTTGATCGTCAAGTCTCTCTTATCTCTTATTTCTCACACTAAGAATGAGTCACACGAGATTAGAGAAAGCACCGACCATGACAACACACCCTTCCAACCTACAAGGACATTGATCCATGCCATGGAATGGTACGTAAGAAGCCAGTCTAAGGTTCAAGACCACCACCCATGGGACCCCAGGTCCTCTTTCACATTGGTTCACCGACCCCACACCCTCCGAACTATAGGGACTTTGATCCTTGCCAAGGAAAAGTATGTAGGAAGCCTCCATGAGGTTCATGCCCAACAGCAGGTCGTTCCGACCTCCTTCACGTCGGTTCTCCAACACCTAAGGCAGCCTAGAGCGTAAACCCCACACCCATTCCAATCAACAGGGACATTGATCCTTTCCACGACAAGGTATGTAGGAATCCCTCATGAGCTTCAATCCCGACAACTGATTCTTCCGACGTCCATCACGTCAGCTCACCGACACCTCCGAGAGCTTAGACTGTAAGCCCCACACACACCACCCAAACTAGGTAGACTTTGATACCTGATAAGGCATGGTATGTAGGAAGCCTCCCTAAGGGTCAAGCGTACCATTCACTTGGACTCTAGGTCCACCTTCATGTCGGTTCACCGACTTCTGCCTCATCTTGGGAAGCCTAGAGTGTAATCTCTATGCAACCACTAACTATGTGGTCATTGATCCTTGCTAAGGTAGGGTACATAGGAAGTATCAATGAGGTTTAATCCCACCACCTCGGTCATTCCAACCATGTTCACGTCAGTTCAACAATATCTTGGGCAGCCTAGAGTGTAAGCCCCACACAACATTTGAAACTATGTGGACTTTGATTCTTGCCAAGAAATGGTACATAGGAGGCCTCCACGAGGTTCAAGCCCAACAACCTTTAGACCCCTGGACTACCTTCATGTAGGATCTCCCCCATCCCGCATGATGTTAAACAGTATCCACCATCCGAACTATGAGGACTTTGATCCATGCTAAGGCAGTGTACGTAGGAAGCCTCCATGAGTTTCATGCCCACTACCCATGAGACCCCATGTCCTCTATCATGTTGGTTCACCGACACCAACCTCCATAACTACGGGGACATTGATTCCCTGCCACGGGGATATGTAGGAAGAACCTCCAAGGCTCGAGGCCAAAACCATCTTCATCCTCACGTCGACTCCATCCCACTCACCATCCCTTTCATGGAACCTACCATTAGCCATCTTGATTCTTACCCGGGCCGCCACATACCAGTGGAATCACGCCACTCATTACCTGTTCCATTTAACAACATTCAGGAAGCCACCCACAAGTTGGCCCTAATATATGTTCTCCCTCTTGGGGTTCCTCCATCTGATCCACTCTAGTCAGTGTTTTGATCAATTTGATCCACCTCTGTCAGACGTTAAACATGCGGCATACCCCTTGTTAAACATGGGAAGCTGAGGAAAACCTCTTATACATGTCCATGGCGTATGATTCCCCTCATTAGATGTGGGATGCCTTAGGCTTCCACGCCCTCGAGAAGCCCTATAATAAGGGATAGAAGATAGACACCCCAATCCCTAGCGTCCAGACATGAAAATGATGCCCTGCGTGACTACTCCTCTAACCGAAGGTTGCTTCCCTTGCCAGACCCCTTGGAATATACTGACAGAAGCATCGTAATTAAGTGGTGTCCATTAAGATATGGCACCAGGAATGGTTTCATGATCAATGTCTTATGACTATGAGGGAGACCCGGACTATGTGACGAGTTCCGAGGAGGAATCCCTGGATGGAAGAACCGACATCACATCATCCTGTTTCGATCAAGGAGCATACATCCTTGAATAATGAGTCGATGATGCCTGCCTTTGTAAAGCGGGAATGTGGGATGAGAAAAAAATCCTCGTCTCTCATCCCTGAATGAGACAGACGTGCGCGCATAGGTGAATGCATCAGAAACATATATATATGTTTTTTTGTTTTAAATGTGATTTCATATTAACTATGAAAATGTATATTTGAATTTATTGAGGTTTTAACATGAATTTATTCCCCAATTATGAAATCTATGTCAATGTATTTATATATTTATATAATTATGAAATGTTCATTTCTAATATATATATATGTATATATATGTTACATGTTTTTAAAGATTAAATGTTCATGTTTACATATTATATTACCATGTTCTAAAGAAATTTTCATAACATGTTGTCCTAATATCTTTAACTAAAGTATGTTTCATCTTCATACAGTTATAGTCATGTGTATAGAAAAACACCGACTCATCATTCATTCAAAACATAGAAATGGTTTGGAAAAAAATCTGAGATTATCAAGCACATGTATTTCTTCATGAATTGAAATATTTTATTTATAATTTTATGTGAAAGACATATTTATTATAAAATATTATTATCAGAATAAAAAACTATATATAACTTTTTTCTGAAATGTGAATTATTCATTTTATTTATTTCATAAAAGAATGATAATCGATTTAAGTATTAGAAATAATTTTATGAAAATATATGCATTTAGAACTAAACATTTCAATTTTCTATAAGACACTTTGGTTCTTTTAATAAATAATTATCATATATGTATATGATTTAAATAAATCAATGTAGTATGGGACACATTGCTTTGTTTAATGAATGTCTTTCACCATAGCCAAAGACTAAAATAAATCAATGTGGAATGGGACACTTTGATTTAATGGCCTACTTTTATAAGACATATGTGGAATTCATATGACTTATTATGTGATGGGTGAGGCCTTTTTTAGCCTCTTGATGCATCGGTAGGTCTCATGAGACAAACTTAGTATTGGAACGAGGCCTTGTCAAAATTGTTATGTGTGGTTTTGGCATGATTCCTTG
This sequence comes from Viscum album, assembly GCA_963277665.1. Lineage (NCBI taxonomy): Eukaryota > Viridiplantae > Streptophyta > Magnoliopsida > Santalales > Viscaceae > Viscum > Viscum album. Next base: position 1,264,363,602 of record OY728157.1, on the reverse strand, counting down.
AAAAAATGATTATGTATGGTATTGGAATGAGGCCATGACTAAATGTTTATGATTTCGTACATTTTTCATTCCCTCATTATTGAACTAGTATATGAAATTCCATTTGATTATTCAACTATTAGAATAACCATGGTTATGAATAATTGTCTTATGATTATATATTAATCATTCATAAATTTTCAATTTCACTAGGAATAATTTTTTGCACATAGGTATATAATTTAATTAGATGGGTTAATTGTTCATTTCAAATCAATAAAAATGGTTAAAAACTTCTATATCATTTCATGGTTTGAATTTATGTGATAAATGATGATTGATATCATTTTTGGTGTAATTATAAAAAATTAATGTTTCGAGTGTAAATCTGTATCGACACACCAGACATGTCCTTTAATGATTATGTTCGGTTTTTATCTGTCTTATTGGTGGAATTTTGTGATTTTATTTTCAACTGAAGACATATTTTAAAATGTATTTTATTTGTAACTCTTTAATAAGTTTAGTTGTTTTGAGCAGATGTTCATCATAAATGTTGCTTCATAATTTCTTAAGGAATTGGTGATTACATGTTTAGAAAAAAAAATTCATGATTTAAATAATTTATTTTAAGGAAATTCTAAAAAATATTATTTCTTAATGCATTTATTTCAAAACCCTTTATAGAGAAATTTAATGCTCACCCAATATTTTGAAATTATTTTTCATAGGTCAATTTGAATTCCAATGTTGGATGCCATAATTTTTGCATGCCTGGAATAATGGTTTGGATTTTGTTGTTTAATTTTTTCGCAACATTTATAAAATTGTAAGAATGTATCAAACTATCTAGAAACTAGACCATTAAATGATCCCTATTATGTAATGTTTAAGTCTAGGACCTTACAGTTTGTATCAATGTACCGATCTAGGAAACACTGGAGATTAGATTCTATCATCTAACGGTAGTTCCTAGAAGTCTAGAAGTCCTACTTTTCTAAATTCTAATAATGGAAATTCTAAATTTTTCTTAGATTGATGAAATGAATTTTAAGGACAAATTATTTTTGAGTGGGGAATAATGTAACAACCCATAAATCATAGATCTATTTTTATTATAAAAATACATCATTAAATGGATTTATTTAAAATTTAAATATTTATAATATGTTTCTATTTATAATAAAAATTAAATTCATGATTTTGTTTTGAAACACTATAATAATAGATTTAATTCTCAATCCTTGTTTTAAAATTCTTTATCATAGGTCACTTTGAAGTCCAATGTTGGTTTCCATCGTTTATACACACACAGAAGCAATGTAAGGATTTTTTCATTTAATTTTTCCGATCTATGATAAAATATTATGCTTGTATCAAACTGTCTAGATCCTAGACCATTGAAAGGTACTCTATTATGCGTTGTTTATTACTAGGAACACACAAAAAATAGATAGAAGATATTATTATAGAAATTATATATCATGGGTGAGTACTCGTGTATATTAACTAATACGAGGCCTTACCATAAAAAATATAAAATATAAAATAATATTTGGGTAAATATTTATGATATATATATGATAGTGATATTAATTCAATGGAGGCAGAAATCATGAAATTTAGAACTATATTTATGAATATCAAAATGTAATCCACTCATTATGTGGATTTATTTTTTATTAATGTTATATGTTGTTACATTTATGAAGATTATTGTAAAATTAATAGGATATAAGGATATATTATAATGGATAGTTAGAAAAAAAATCCAACATACATTCTAAGTTAGGGATTATAGTATAAATATTAATAAATAATCAAGTCACTAATTGATATACATGGGACTAACATATAATAATAACTGCGATAAAAGTTACAATGTCCACACTTTTAGAATATATAAAGTGAAAAAATGAAATGTAACTTTAATTCATGAAGGATTTAAATTTGAATGATGATATATAGTTTTATGATGAGATACTAACTTTTTTTAAATGATGTTCTATATAAGATTCATAAAATATAAATAATCTATACCTATTGCAATCATTAAATCTAGAATTATTGGAAATGTGGTATCTAACTATTTTGATCATTTTGATGATTTTGATAACAAAGATAATTAACAAATAATATCTTTTTTAATTGATAAATGTGTAAGAAATTAATAAATTTAGAAGAATAGTTCTGATTAAAATGATATATATCAAGAAGGTATCGTGAAAAAATGTAATTAAAACTAAGACATAAAAATTGGAAAAATATGTTATATAATATTAATTATATATAACCATATTTTTTATATAGATGTTATAGAAAATTAGCTTAATGTTGTATATAATTTTCTCTTAAAACATGTTTAATCAGTATTAAAATTTATTGTCACGGTGATGGAAGAATTTAGTAAGGAAATTATAATAGTTAGATAATATAAAGTATACCTGAGTGAAAAAATTAGTTATAAAACTCCATGATTAATTTGAACAAATTAAAAAAAAGTAATTTCTATTAAAATAAATAGTTGACAGATCTTGACATGAAATTTTTTTAGTAAAAAATAAACTATAAATTATTCAATGATCATATAAAATTAATGTCTTGATAAAACATGAAATATATATAGTGAAATAATTTATAAAAAAAATTGAATCCCATTAAATTGGATCTTTACGTAAAGATTAGATAATATGCTTGTGATATCAATACTTTTATTATGGAATAAGAGAGAAAAAAATTCTGTTCTTTAAAATTTGAAATGTATGTGTAAGAGAGAATGTATATTTTATGTCTTAAATAAAATTTCAACAACCACAATACAACTTTTAGTATCTTATTTACATTTATTTATTATTGGTATAATGAAATTAAAAGCCTAATAATTCCTTGGGGAGATGAGAAAAATATAAATGATTATACTTTAGAGGTAAAAAGACAAAATGCACAAATTAAAATTGAGATTAATGTTTAAAATAATTTTCATACAATTGGAGAATCTAATGAATATAACAAAGAAAATTAATATTTTTATTGAAATATATATTGTTTATATATATATATTTCTTTGATGGTAATTAATATTTAGAAATTGGAAAATTTTAGTGTTTCACATTAACAAACTCCGTATTAATAATTTGGAATATAAAATAATGTTTTCAGAACACATATATCTTTAAATATAAAGATTATTAAGTATTTCATGTATCAGAGGAGTGAAAAGTTATATTTAGAAACCAAAATAATCTCAAAATAATTAACTATAATGGATGTAATTATATCTTATGTATTGTGTAATTAGTAGTAGTTGTTTATTGAAAGGTTGTATTGTAATTTAATTCATTTTTGTAAAATTTTGGAATTTATTTAAAATTCACATTTCACTAATATGTGCTTCTTTGTTCAAAGAAGAGGGTAAAGTGTAATTCATAAAGGCAAAAAAGTTGTTTATCAACTATATAAATTCAAATATACAATTTAAATTAAGAAATGGGATGGCATTGTTAATATAGGAAAAATCATGATCATAGTAATGGAAATACACCATTTAGGATTCTAAAATTAGTCATAGAGATAAGTGTTCAAGAACTAGGTGAACTGATATATTTTTTAAAGAACATGTTCCAACCATATCTTCTTACCAATAAATATAATGTACACCCCTCTCCAAAATAACTTTTTTATTTGAATAAATGTGAACATTGTTATAAATTATCTTCAAAGGAGAGTGTTGTGAATTAGATTTATGAATTGAAACTACTTGATGACATTAATATTTTTTATATTTTCATATTTCTTATAGTGTTCATTAACTAGTATGATTTGAATTGGGTAATAAAAAATAATAACTATGTTCTTGGTATTTTTAATTTATTTCTATAGGAGTGGAGATATTTGTATATTTGGGGGACATTTTTTAAAAGTTTATGAAATTGGTAAGGGGGGGGGGGGGGGAATCGAAGACATGAAATGAAAAAATTGGTTAGAGGTTTTTAGAAAACAAAATGGAAACAATATTTGTCCCAAAATGACTTTTGATGATTCATTTTTTTAAAATCTGTAATGAAATTAAATTTTTATAAAAATAATTATAAGAGATGTCTCAAACATATGAATGATGTCAATATGTATTACATATATAAACAAAAAATATATTTTAATGAAAAATCACATAATAGTCTAATACATAATGATTCATGCGGGAATATAATAGAATTGGTATTTATTATGTTAAAAATATGATTAAAATATAATCATTCATTGTATACTTGATAAAGACACTTATAATTCATCTATAGAAGTGGAATAATTAGTTATATTTGTATGCTTCGAAATTCTTTGATATACTAGTGTGATTGTCCAACTATTGGTTTATGAATGAATTTGATGTAATTAATAAGATTCCTATAAATGATGTTGGATGAGTATGTTTGGATGAATATATTGATGAAATGATGTATAATGAGTTCTACAGACATATTTCCTATAGCATCAATGACTTATCACTATATGTGTTATAATGGTGTAATACAATATTATACTACAAGAACCATGTCATAGACGGTGATATAGGTTTAATATTTTTAAAATAAAATAAATGACCAAATATGCATGTATTAATATAAGGATGTCTGAGACTTGGTAGTAGAACATATAAATAATTATGTACAATGAATATACAACACCATACCATCATAGGTAACAATGTCATCCTAACATAGGTTTAATTTTTGGGGTCAAAACCATCATAATGTCAAACATACTATATAATATATTTCTTATTCAATGGGATGATAGAATATAATAGATATTATAAGGATTCATGAAACCAAAATTTGATAACATTTTTTTATCTTATAGGTCAATTCTAAATGTTCAATTTCAAAAAAATAATGGTAAAATGTGTTACGGAATACAATACACAACACAATGAGATGTGGCTAGTGACTATATAATATGTGAGATATTTAAATTATGAATACAATCCTTGTGGAGAGGAATATAATTATCATAGATAGAGATATAGTTCATCATAAAAAACATTATGGATCAAAGGTGAATGGATGATGCATTGAAAAAGAGAAGTCTTTCTCTTTGGGTGATATAATATATCATATTTTGAGATAGGAATTATGGACGAACCGAAAAATATAATTTCAAGAGTGTTGAATGAAAACGAGGATAATTCATTGTACACCTATATATATCTATTAGAAAATTTTCCTATTTCAAATGTTTGAATTACAATAGAATTTAGACTATAATTCGGCCTTAAGGGAGTTTAATGGTTATACAGTAAACACCAATAATTAGTTATGAAATAAATTATCCATAGTGTATAAGGATGAAGATTAATAGGTAGATGGAAAGGAAAATTTGACCATGTTATTCATAAAAGAGATGAATTAACCCATACATACTTTAGTTATCTCCAAAAAATTTAATTTATTTATACAATTTATATAATGATCTATTAAGTAAAAGGTTCCTGAAATGGAATAAATTTTCTATCATGACCACTGTTGAATTAAATGAGCCACATGATGAAATAAGTCATTTAGAAAAAATGTTCTTGAAGATACGGTTTGAATGAATTTTATGATAGTCATAAACCATGAAAAAACATTATGTATAATGAATTATTATCACGATGATATGGTGATGATAATGTGGGTAATAATGTTGGTCAATATATAAAATTTCATAAAACAATGATTAATAATGAACATGGGTGAATATCTTGTTATAATATCTATTATGTAAGACCACTATGTATAAGGATAAGAAAAAAACATGATATAGTGAAAAATATATTCATTGATGACAATATATGTTATCCCAATCATAACCACCCAATAATTAATTTTCTTAAAATAATATTTCATCACATAAATTATAAACACCCTATTTTTAATAATTTCCCAGGATTTGGAAACTGATAACATTATGAACATATACTTGTATATAGTTAATATTTTTTCCATTAAAAGATATTGATAGAGGATACACCTCCTTCTTTATTGAAAAATATACATAATTGGTGAATTGATATATTTTTTATTCCCATTATACATAAACATTAAAAAATATTTCAAAAAGAAGGGATGATCATATAAATCTCATTTCTAAGTATAAAGGAAATAAAACTCCTTAGACCCTTGAAATACATGAAAACCCATTAAAAATTTATCAATTAAAAAACCTACATTGAGATCATATAAAACCATATTCACCCATAAAATAATATTATATTTTCAATTTATTACATAAAATTGTCATGTAAAGATGTATAATGATAATAGAGAGACAATGAAGGGTATATGGGACATCATATTCTTGGTCATACAAAAATAACCCTTATAAAAAAAATTACTTGTTAGGTTACTTATTATATTTTATGGGGAATAAATAATTACCCATTGGATTAGGGGATATATTTTTGGGATACCCATAATTATCTATACTGACAAATATAACATGAATAAAACATATAGAATTTTTCACCTTCACAACATCATGAAAAAAACTCAAAAAAATAATATATAAATCAATAAACACGTGAATTTTTAGATAACCTGAAAATGTATTTAAATGAACTATTTTATTGATTCCTTGTTAAGAGAAAACTCGTAATGAACCTACAATTCTTATTGGCTTGAGAGTACATCGAGTCATTACTAGGCCTTCAACAACCTCTCCATGACGCAAAAGGATGTAAATAAATGCCAAAGGGTTTCAAATACAAGTTGGGGATGATTTACCCTTTAAGAAATAAACCAATAAACCAACCAACCAACATTCACTATATGATTCATGAAAAATAGAAAGACAGCTACACAACTGCATTTATGTCAAACCAAATCCATGTTCACAATAATAGAAGACCAAACAAAATAGCAAAGTACAAAACAGATAAACAACTAACGACTCTCAAAAAACTCCAAGAATCCATGCTCCACAAAGCTCCATAATCACCGAACAACCCCAATCATCATGAGGTAGTACTAAAAACATTGGAAACGTTACCTTTTCCCCTATCATGGAAAATAGAATCTACAAAACCACCAACGTGCCAAAGTAGGGGTGGGTATAAAACTTAGTAGGTTTTCCCCAATGACTTCCCTACTAAGGCCACTATGATAGAAAATGTAGCGACAATTATATAAATCAGTTTATATAAAACTATTTCTCAAAAACAGTTTACAACTAAATATAATCAAATTTCCAAACCATTTATACCAAAATATTACAAGTGCAATTGAAACCAATTTTTCTATAAAGTCATATTTCCAGAAAAAATACTAAACAATCTTTAGAACCATTTCACTATATCCCCTTTTTGGCATACCCAACCATTTCACAAACCCATGCATCCAACTATGCATGCTCTGTTATGATAGTTCCATACTCATTAGCAGTTTCTCATCGATCTACCATGTCATCACAAGGTAATTGTTTCCCATGTTCCATTACTCCTTTGGAACCAAACACAAGGTCATATTTCAACCATGCCTCATACATATAGTTACCATGTGCTATTAAACATTTGGCACCGTGAACAAGGTCATATTTCAACCATGCCTCGTATATAAAAAATGATCACACACCACATATTCCCAAAACTCATGCCAAAACAACCATTTCAATAAAACACATTTTTATTGAAAACCATTTTCGTCAGAACCGTTTAAATATCTAACCATTTCCATTCCAAACCAGTTCATTAAAACTCCATTTTTATTGAAAACCAATTCCTTCATTTTCATTTCAATACCAAACCGTTTCAATAAAACAACCCTTTTATTGAAAACCTATTTTTAATCAAAACATTTACAATTCTAGAAAATCAAAAATATAAAATCATTATTTTAAATTATAGAAGCCAAATCACTTTTCACAACAAATCACCATGATTTCAGAATTTCATTAAAACCATAAATCATCATTAATGATGATTTATTCAAAGATTTTCACAATTAATTCCATTAAAATAAACCTATTTCAATCTATGAAAATCAATTCTAATAAGAGGAGTCGATATTGAAACCTCCTACCTCAAAGGTTTTGATGAAAACCACAACGAGTGAAGAACGTTCAAGAAAACCGGGTTGATTCTCAAAAAACCCACATTAGGTCTATTCTCGTAGAAAGACCAAGAACAAATATCATTATATTTGGCATCCACACACCTAGATCTACCCATAACAGGTGTATATCTAAGAAACTGAGGGAAGAGGAGAAGTAGATATATGTAGATATAAGAAACCAATAAAGAACAACTAAGAATGTCTATATACCTCAAGAATCCGTTTTCGATTCACCATGAGAAGCCTTCATATCACCTCTGAAATGATGGGACAACCTCATATGACCATAAGAGAAGCAAAATCCTGAGTAAGGGACGATTAAGAAGAAAAATGAGACACTTAGAGGAAAAAAATGCATGAGATGCACCTTTATAGAATCTCATTTAAGTGGTCACATGGTTTTCCCGCACTGTTAGACAAACCGTGCGCTAACTATGCTTTAGCCACTACCTCAGAAGACCCTCAACGCACATCTTGGATTCATTGTTAGACAAATCATACACCTCTTGTGCGGCTGCTACTACCTCCAAGACCAACTATGCATTGCTTTTCGGCATGGTTTAGAAAAACTGTGCGCCGACTTCCCCTTTGCTTCAAAACATCATCCAAAGTTCTCCCGACTCTCCCAATCATCACCCTTAAACATTATAACCATTAAAAGCATTATTTAAGTGTTACATACCAAAAACTAGGGGACTAAATTTTCCCCACAATTGGTATTTCCATCCTCGGATAGTAGAAAACCTTCACCCAAATAAAAGAGTTCTGTCCACTGCTCTTTCATTTCATTTTCACGTTCCGTAGTCTCTTCTTGAATCTGACCATGCTGCCATAAATCCCACACTAGACTGATGATTTTTCCATGAAATAATTTCTCTTACCTATCATTAATCTGTGACGAGATATGTATCAACAATGAATCCAGATCTTGGTCAACATGATATTATCTGACCGCATGGTCAGGATCAGACTGATACCTTTTCAACTAAGATACATGGAACACATTATGCACCAAGATAAACCATGGTGGTAATTCCAACCGATATATCACCTCTCCAACCCATTCCAGTAACATAAAATGGACAATTTATCTAGGATATAACTTTGTATGCTTCCTGAAACGACAATGTCCATGCCTTGGAGAGATTCTCAAGGAGACACGATCACCAACAATGAACGAAAACGGTCTTCGACGGTGAAATACATAAAATTTTTGATGGCTTTGATCTGTGAAAATCCTTTTTCTAACCAAATGGATCTTATCTGTTGTTTCTTGAACAAATCTTGGCCCGACTAGTGATGTTTTAACCGTTTCCACCCAGCATAGTAGAGAACAACAAGGACACCCATACAATGCTTCAAACGGAGCCACGTGTATCAAGGCTTGATAGATGATATTGTATGAGAACTCCACTTAGGGTATATGATCTTCCCATGATCCACCAAAATTCATTACACAAGCCCACAACATTTCTTCCAATTTTTGTATCATGTGATCAGATTTCACATCCATTTGAGTAAGATATGATGTGTTTATAGACAATTGAGTTCCAAGTGCTTGTTGTAATGATTTATATAAATGAGATGTGAACCTCAGATCTCTATCTATGACTACAGATGCTGGTACACCATGCTTATTTACCACCTCTCTGATATAGATTTTTGAAAGATCCTCCACCAAATTAATTTCACGATAAAGGATAAAATGGGCCGACTTGGTTAGACTATCCACTATCACCCAAATGGCATCATGTTTTTGGACCATTCATGGAAGAACTGTAAAAAAATACATTGCTATCTTATCCCATTTACACACTGGGATAAGCAATTATTGAAACATACTCGCTAGTATTTGATGCTCTACTTTAACTAGATGACAATTTATGCACCGCAAGACGAACTCAGCCACCTTCCTTTTCATGCCGCTCCACCAAAACTGGACCTTCAATGCCTTATACACCGTCTGTGTACCTGGATGTAAAACCCCTATTGAATGGTGGTAAGCATGAAATAGTTGTTCCTGCAAAACTATAGGTACAACTATCCGATCTCTGAAACACATAATTGAACCCCCATCATGTTTCCAGACATCAATGGTTTCCCCACCATTGAGTTTTGAACTTAAAACCAGACATTCTACATCAGCTGTTTGTGATTCTTTGATCATTTTTACTAAATGAGGAACAAGCTTAGTTGAAAAAAACTACAACATCAATTAGGTCTTCACATTCCACATGAATTTCGTCTAATACTAACATCAACTTCCATTCATCTGAAGCTTCTTTGGCTAATTGAGAATATGAATTTCTTCTTAATGCATCCACCACTAAATTTCCATTCTCCGGTGTGTACATCAAGATAATGTGATACATTTGGAGATAATACATCCATCTACTTTGCCTCAAATTCATATCCTACTCTGAGAAAATGTGTTTCAAGATTTTATGATACATAAACACAGTAAATTTCTCACCAAAGTGATAATGTCTCCATTTTTCAATTCATGGACAACTGCAGCTAATTCCAAATCCGGTGTTGGGTAAATATTTTTATGCACCCTAAACTGCCTTGAACCATAAGAAACCATATGGTCTCCTTTCATGAGAACAAATCCCAACCCTGATCCCAAAGCATCAGAATATAACACATACCCCTGTCCTGATTCTGGTAAAAGTATGATTGGTGCTGATGTAAGAAAAAACTTTTAGTTCCTAGAAAGACTTCTAACAGTCTTCGGTCCACAGGAATGGAGAATTATTATTTGACAAAGTTATCATTGGTGAATCTAGTAATGAGAAATCATGGACAATGTGTTGGTAGTAACTAGCTAGACCATGAAAACATCGTATCTCGAATACATCCATTGGTGGTTTCCAAAAGATAACAGCTTCTATCATTTCAGGATCAACCGAAATGCCTTTATCAGAAATGACATGGCCAAGGAAACATACTTCCTGTATCCAAAAATCCCACTTTGACAATTTGGCATACAAGCGATGATATCTCAAGATTTGTAACAGGGTTTCCAAGAGCACCTCATTATCAAACCTTATCTTTGAGTAGACCAAAATGTCATCCACAAACACCAAAACTAAATAATCCAGATATTGTTGAAATATCCGGTTCCTCAGTGCCATGAATACTATTGGTGAATTCATTAGACCGAAATGCATGACTACATATTCGTAATGGCTATATCTACATCAGAAAGCTGTCTTTGAAATATCCTCCTTCCAAGCTCGTAATTACTGATAGCATGATCGTAATTCAATCTAGGAGAACCAATGAGCTCAACTTAATTGGTCAAATATATCATTGATGCATTGAGTTGGATATCTATTATTTATCATATCTTGGTTACATTTATGATAATCCACACATATCGAAAGAGTTCCATCTTCCTTCTTCACGAACAGAACCAGTGATGCCCACAATGATGTACTTGGCCAAATAATGACATTGCTTTCTGGCTCCTCTATGTGCATGTTCAATTCTATAAACTCTGTTGGAGCCATCCTTTATGATGGAAGGGAAATATGTATGGTCCTTGGAAGGTGATCAATCTTAAACTCCACTTCCATAGAGGTGGTAACCTTGAGAAGTTCTTGGGAAAGACATCAGGAAATATATCTACAATGGATGGAAAACTATGTCCCACAATATCTTTTATTGATGACAGTGTCCGAGATTCCAATTGGTAAGAGATCTTTCCGACCAATGTTACCGACACGCTCTTTGCACCATTCTTTACAATATTTTCTCCTCTAAAGAGATTCTCGATGTCGTCCTCCGTCATTAAAATCAGTGTTCTCATATAATAGTTGATTTGAGCCTTGAACGTGGTCAGCCAATCCATACCCATGATTACATCATATACATCAATATCCAACATCAAAAAGTCCAATTGTAACTCAAATCCATCAATAGTTATAGCACATGCTCTACACACAAAGGCTTCACATCCTCTTTCACCATGAAGAGTTTTTAGTTTCAAGATACAATACGTCACTTCATGTTTTAAAAATAGAAAATAAAAAACACAAGAACCTACGAAAGAATGTGATGCACTAGTATCGAATAGCACTTGCAATTGGGTAGAATTCAAAATAATCATACCTCTCACCATAGATGGTCCAGCATGATCATCGACCCTCATATGCTCATCTCCATTCAATTGCTTCATTGATGCATTGTTCTCCTTGTTACCTTGTTGAGATTTACCTAGTTGACGAGTCATGGTATTTCAAGAATCACCATGGCTAGCTCTGTTATGCTAACGATACTGACTCTGTTGTCCTCATCCTGTCGAAGCATACGATGCTTGTGACACATGGGAAGTGTCACATGCACCTGACCTTAGAGAATTCCAGAAATAACATTGTAGATGCCCGATTTGTTGGCAATTGTGACACAATCAAGGTTGTGCCAGATAGTCCCTGTATATGTTGTCCTGTGAACCACAATGAAAATAACCTGCTTTTCTCTGGGGTCATGGAGGAAGGTTCACTGTTCACACTGTATGGTTCTAATTTCCACTTGCATCATGGAAATAGGTGCCCCTTCTTCCCTGGTTCCCAACAGTTGAGTTTCCTCCATTTCTTGTAGTTATCATCATTCCTCCTCCTATGGATCCTGAGATATAATGTTCATCCATAGTCACTCTGTTCACCATATCCGTATAGTTTGTAAAAAATTTGCCGCAATATTCGATCGAATCTCATGCCTTAGCACCGATTCGAAGATGTGTGCATTTAGGAACACACTTGTCACAACCTCTGGTGATAAAACAGACTAAATTCATGAACTTAGTCACATACTCTGTGATAGAGAGGCTCTCTTGTTTCATGCTGAAGAAGTCTGAAATTTTCTAGATTTTGAACGTGTGGGGATAGAAATGTTTGTTGAACAATTCTTCAAAATCCTCCCATGAAATGCCTTCATCCAATTTAGCATGCACTACTAAATCCCACAACTGACGTGCAAGATCCTTGAACATATCTATCGCCAGCTTGACCTGGAGCTCTGATGCTGTGCCGATGAAATCGAAGATATGATTCCTTATACTTAGCCATACCTCCGCCTTCGCGGGTTCAGCATCACCTAGAAAGCTTGGTGGATTCTACTTCATGAACTAGATGGTATGATCTACATGCCTTGTTTTATTACTCCAGTTCCACATAACGACAAACATGAAAAGCCTAGACAATACTCTGAACCAGCTCTTGGTTCACATGTGGTTCAGGTGTAACCACGTTCTCTACATATAAAAACCCATAATTTACATACATTGTTATTACTTCAGAATTGAAGCACACTTATTACAACATATAACAAACCCAATAAATGACCGTATAGGTATATTGTCTTTAGAAACTGGGAAACATAAACAACTGGTTCATAAGGCATCTAATTTGCCTCCCATTTATTTCCTCAAATCTAGAGTCCCTTTTTGGCATATTATACTTAATAACCTTATTCCTGACTTGGGGAAATAAAACATACAAAAGGGTGATCTCAAATGCTCATTAAGGGTAAACAAAAGAAATATCAATCACATCATATACATAAGAACATAACTTTTGGAAATCTTAACCTGCAAAAGAGATCATAATTTCATAACATGGGATAAATCATAGTAGTGAAATGTAATCCCAATAATCATAACTTAAAACAGGAAACTTTGTGGCATACACACATAATCATGGAGAATAATTTCTTATTAGTCAAGACTCATTTCCAAGACTATCTTAGTGGACAAAGTCCATTTCTGAACTGAGTTCACTCCTCGTTTCAGTTTTGTTTCACTGAATCGGTATAACCTACCGTTCCAGCCATGTCTATCTCATGAGATATAAAATCTTTACCCAATCCATTGGAGGGAGATATAGGTCCCACCCATCTCATAATGATACCATTCTTATCTGTGCCACAAAATCATAAACCATACATCATAGCATAACCCATGTAATAAAAATGGGAATCTTTAAACATCATGACATCATAAAACAATTCATATAAGATAAGAGGATTCATAAAAATATTTCCATAACAACATAATCAAATCCATGTAATAATAGGGATAGAAATAGAACCCTTTATTATCTTAGATGGAAAATAATTTTGATAAAACACTTGAACTCCATTCTCTAGGAAAATATCCTTTCTACTTCAAAAACACTTTTCCTTTCTTAACATGTCATACAATTCTAAACAAAGAGAAGTTGATTAAAATTAAACATGAAAACATGTAAAAGAAGCTTCTTGGAAATAATGTTTTAAAAATCCATTCATGCCGTATAAGTTAAAAAAAACATTCTTCTCGTACTTTTTTCTGAAAATTCAAAAAGTACATCGTATGAAAAACGAAAAAATATTCCTTTCATATATTTTACTAAAAACTCACCGAAGGGTAAAATTTGATTTAAACAATTGTAGGTGGATGGAAATAATATTACATGGATTTGGATGATAAAATATACCCCAGTAAATACCAAAGTATAAACAATCTCGGATAAAAATGAGATTGTGATATTTCCCTTACCTTAGGTCTGAAATGCTTTGTACGTGTCTGAACCTTCTGTATAATGATTTAAATAATGTTATTGACTTATTCCGGAATCATACTTATTTTTATGATATCATATATGGTCATATTCTTAGATTCTTAGTAGTAATATTTCATTGCTACTTGTTATTCAGGTGTTTATAACTTTTTGTTCTTATGTGTGTTTTGTCGAATAAATTCTTATTTTTCTCTTTAGGTTATAGAAACCTCATTTAAAGAATGGTATTAGTGTAATATATATCATATTCATTCATTAAATTCATTTATATATTCATTATGAAACGAAGATCATGTAGAACGTGTCGCATCACATCGTGGAGACGGTATTCCGTACGTACGCACAAGTGATGATATCGTTCCTATGATCGTGGAATTGTATTGGAGTGTATGTATACTAATTCAGAATCAGTCTCACATTATAATAGACATATATAGTAATTATATACACCATAATACCCATCCAAGTAAGGTGGTGGTGGAAAATAGATTACACCACGGCGTGGAGACGGTATTCGGTACGTACGCATGCGCAGTGATTTCATTTTCCATAGGATGGATAGATGGTGAAATTGGGTTGTTTAATACTTATAATAACATATCAGTATATGAGCGATACTGATGTTATTAATTTATAATGAAACAACTCAAGAAGAATAATTGGAAGAAGAAATAAATATGAAGGAATTGGTAACAGACATTTCCTCTTCTTTGAAGTGCTTCTTTGAGACCTCCTTTTAGGGCACTAAAATAGGTCTTTGAAGAAGACAAGAACCTCTAGGATGTCTCTAGGGAAGTGTAGAGGAGAAATTGGTTGGGGTTGGCCGAGCTTGAAGTTTGAAATTGGTGTGATAAAGAGGGGGAGGAGGTGCCCTTTTATAAGGGAGGAGAGGGGCTTCTTTTGAAAAACTAAACAAATTATTTTATTATAAAGTCATGTTCGGTTTTAAATAGCTCCAAAATGATTTATTTCCAAGATAAGGTGGGGATGATTCGAAATACTCTCATCCAATAGAATTTATACAAGTTTAGGTTCCTATTTTAACCTTATCATTTAGATTTAACATTAAGTTAAATAATTTTACTTTTACCGTGTCTTCTTGTGTTCTTATACTATAAGGTTAATAAACGTACTATAAGCAGACAAACGAACCCCAAGTTGTTTATTATAAATATATATAACCTTATCTAAGTCATTTGGCCGAACCTTATATTTTTAGGAATAAAATAAAAATTACTAATATAATATATTTTTTAAAAAACTATTTTATATCAATTTTGACACTATTTAGTAATTAATTTTGTGAAAGTAATAACATAATGATTAGTTCAAAAAAAGTTAATTAAATCAATACTAACATGTCATATTAATCTATAAAATTATTGAAATTCATAAAAAGATTCAAATTACATTTATTTCGGTGTTTATAACATCAATTATGTTAATATTTCATTAATTAGATAATTACTGCATCATCTTTGTGTCAAACATAAATTAAATTATTTAATGTCTAAAAATTAAAAATAAAATACCATTATTTAGGAAATCTTTTTAGCTTTCTAATGAATTTTATAATCGAATTTTATCTTATGTATAACCCCATATTAAAAATTATTTACTTTTTAAACTTTGATTTTAACTATTTTAACCCTTCTTTAAATAAATTAATAATAAATGTCTTAGTCTAATCCAAGTGGGCCTAAATGGACATATTTTATTCCTATGGTTGTTTTTGGTCTAATTACACTTTTCCAATATAATTAGGACATGTTTTAGGGTAATAATAATATCATTTTTACCCTTAATTACCCTATTTACATTTAACCGTGGTAAAAAAAAGTAAAAAGTTACTATTCACCAAAAAATTATTTTCATCTCATTGAACCTCATTTTACTTACTAACATCAACCGTGTCTCTCAGAGTTTATAAATTTCACTCACAAAAGCGGTAAAATTATGTTTTATGAAAAATTCAGTTTTTTAACTACCACTTAGTGGTTTCACTATTCATCAAATATTGAAAGTTTTCAGAAAAATACCAAAATATCACCCTAGGCTAATTTCAATATTCCGAATCCAAAAATGATGTCCATTTTTAAAAATAATATTTATAAAATTTCAAAAAGTGGTTATTACTATTTATAACAGCTAGTTTTAATAATATTTTAATAGCATAACATTGTTTAGTGAAACTCGGTATTGCGTACGATGCAAGCTATCAAGGAAGGATGTGATTTCTTGTAAAGCAAGCCAAGAAAGTGTTGTGTGTAGAAAAAGATTCCTTTGTTGATTTATATAACATAAAATTCTCGGGTGTTACATTCTACCCCCCTTAAAATGAATTTCGCCCTCAAAATTCGTCACTTTGTAAAAAACAGACAAGGATACCTCTCCATCATCATATCCTAAAGCTCCCATGTAGCTTCTTCTAATTGGTGGTTCCTCCATAAAACATTCACCAATCGAGTAGTCTTGTTTCGTAGGACTTTTTCGCTATGATCCGGAATCTCTATCGGTTGTTCTTCATAAGAAAGATCTTGCTCCAGCGGTACAACTTCTAAGCTGACTACATGTGAAGGATCAGGTATGTACTTTATCAGGAGAGATACATGGAACACATTGTGAACTTTAGAGAGATTCGGTGGAAGCGCCAATTGGTAAGCTACCTTCCCAACACGATCCAGTATTTCGAAAGGACCGATATATCTAGGGCTCAACTGCCCCTTCTTTCAAAATCTCATAACCCTCTTCCAGGGAGATATTCGTAAGAACACTTTATCACCCACTTCAAACTCTAGGTCTTTTCTTCGGTTGTCGGCATAACTTTTATGTCGACTCTGAGCTACTCTTATGTGTTGTTGAATAGATCTGACCTTTTCTGCCATTTCATCAACGAGATTAGGTCCTAATAGATTTCTTTCCCCAACTTCATCCCAGCAAGTTGGAGTCCTGCATTTCTTTCCATAGAGAGCATTATAAGGAGACATCTGAATATTGGAGTGAAAGATATTTATATAAGAAAATTCCACCAAAGGTATGTTGTGGATGATAAGCAGTGATGAAACTCAACTCTGTATCTAGAGTATGCTAAAGACTTCTCCAGAACTTCGAGGTAAATCTCGAATCCCGATCAGATATAATACAAAGTGGTATTCCATGCAATCTTACTACTTCCTTTACATATATCTTGGAAAGCTGATCCAGAGAGAAATCCTCTCTAATAGCAATGAAGTGTGAAGACTTTATAAGACGATCCACTAAGACCTAGATAGAATTATTGCCTTTGGATGTTTTAGGAAGTCCTATGACAAAGCCCATAGTGATGTTTTCCAATTTCCAATTGGGTATGGGTAATGGTTGTAACATCCCCTTATACTTCTATCTCTCAGCTTTAACTTGTTGACAAACCAAGCATCGAGAGACATATTCAGCAACATCCCTTTTCATTCCATCCCACCAGAAGTACTCATTCTAGTCCCTATACATCTTCGTGCTTCTAGGATGAATAGAGAATGAAGAACTATGAGCCTCATCCAGCAGCTCCTTTAATTCGGGGATGGGAGGAACACAAACCTGATTCCTGAACTTTATTATCCCATCACAATCAAGGTTGAATTCAGGAACACTTATCACCTGCTTTTGTAACTCGACATCTTCTTTCTGTGCCTCTTTAATCTTCACATGTATATATGGTTGAACATTCATTTGAGAAAGACACGATTTTTCCCCTTTCATTATAATTCCAAGATCCATCCTTTGTAAATCCATAAATATTGGATCATTTTTGATCCTCATCACGGATAAACTAGCATGGTCTTGTCGACTTAATGCATCTTCCACCTTGATTGATTTCCCAGGGTGGTAATGGATTGAGCAGTCGTAATCCTTAATTATCTCCATCCATCTTCTTTGGCGAATAATCATCTCCTTTTGTATGAAAATATAATTTAAACTTTTATGATCAGTATAAATATCACACCTTTCACCATAAAGGTAATGCCTCTAATTCTTTAATGAAATGATTACCGCAGCTAAATCCAAATCATGAGTTGGGTAATTTTCTCAGGTATTTTTAATTGTCGTGAGGCATAAGCTATCACCATATCATTTTGCATAAGAACACACCCCAATCCCTTCTTGGATGCATCACTATAAATCACAAACCTTTCTCCACTACAAGGCAGTGTGAGCACAGGTGCACTGGATAACCTTCTTTTCAATTCCTTGAAATTATCTTCACATTCCTCCGTCTAAACAAACATAACTCCTTTTCGAGTCAACTTGGTGAGTGGATTAGATAATTGTGAAAAATCTTTCACAAAACGTCAATAATATCCAGCCAAACCAAGAAAACATCGGATCTCGGTTACTATTGTTGTTCTTGACCATCTTTTGATCACCTCTGTTTTTGCTGGATCCACAGATATCCCCTCTTTTGAGATTATGTGACCCAAAAATGAATATTTTTGAAGCCAAAATTCACACTTGGTAAATTTGCCATAAAGCTTCTCCTTTCTCAGGGTCTTCAATATAATTCTCAAGTGATATTCATGTTCTTCCTTTCTCATTGAAT
Organism: Viscum album; assembly: GCA_963277665.1. NCBI lineage: Eukaryota > Viridiplantae > Streptophyta > Magnoliopsida > Santalales > Viscaceae > Viscum > Viscum album. Next base: position 1,264,344,403 of record OY728157.1, on the reverse strand, counting down.
AGACAAGAATATCGTCTATAAAAACTACCACAAACTGATCAAGATAGTCTCTAAAGACTCTATTCATTAGATCCATGAAGATAGCAGGGGCATTAGTAAGACCAAATGGTATCACTATAAATTCATAGTGTCCATACCTTGTACGGAAAGCCGTCTTTGGTATATCCTCCCTTTTGACCCTTAATTAATGATACCCTGAATGAAGATCATTCTTGGAAAAGTATTGAGCTCCGTGTAGTTGGTCAAATAGGTCATCAATGCGCGGGAGAGGATATTTTTCTTGATAGTGATCTTGTTAAGTTCTCGATAATCAATGCAGAGTCTCGTTGATCCATATTTCTTCTTAACAAATAGAACAGGTCCTCCCCAAGGTGACACACTAGGGTGTATGAACCCCTTATCAATATTTTCTTGGAGTTGCTTCTTCAATTCCTGGAACCCAATTGGGGCCATTCTATAAGGTGTCTTTGAAATAGTCAAAGTACCCGGTATGAGTTCTATTGAAAACTCAACTTCACAATTTGGTGGAAGACCCAGTAATTCATCCTGAAAGACATCATCAAACTCTCGTACAATGGGAATATTCTTAATCATGAGTTTCTCACCAACCATTTGAGATAAATAACCTTCATTTAGTAGAATCAATACCCATAAAATGGAAGAAATTTCCACTGGAAGGTTATGTTCATCCTTGCATCGATAGACGATCATAGATCGATCTGGAATATGAAATGTGACTTCCCTTATTTGGAAATTGATATGAGCTCCATGTAGAGAAAGTAAATCCATGCCAAGAATCACATCAAATTCCACTATAGGAAGGATCACATGATTTGCAGGAAGCACTTTCCCAAAAACTTCAATCAGAGGAGAATTATAAAATTTTGATGCGACTGTTGTGCCATTAGGTGTTGTCACAGCTACCTCAACATCTAATTGTTGAGGTAATACGGTGATACCCTTAGAAAATTCGTCAGAAATAAAGGAGTGGGTGGATCCAGAATCAAATAAAACATTTTCTACATTAGATTGGATGGTATGTGTACCTTTCACCACATCGTTATCGTACTCCACATTTCTGATAGAAATTGCATGTGACTTTCCATTGTCTTTTTCCTTAAGAGTTTGTTGACGTCGACCATCATCATCAACCCTTGGATTAGGGCATTTATTGGCATAATGTCCCATATCATTGCACGTGAATCATTTTAGTGTATTAGGTTAATTCTGTGTATCCCTTCATTTGATTGCATCATTAGACATCTTCTTCCCATCATCGCGACATTCAAATGACCGATGACCTTCCTTTCGATATTTGAAACATTTACTTGTCCCTTTAAGACAACTCCCTCCATGTTTCTTTCCACACTTTGAGCTTAAGGGAAAGCTTATCTTCTTTTCAGTGTGCTCTTTATATTTTCCTTTGAATTCCATTTTCCTCTTCTTATCAAATCCATTTGACTAATGGGTTACTCCAATCTCCATCTCAACTTTGAGAGCACATCGAATGATTTCCTCATAGCTATTGAAGTCCCTTATGGTTAAGGCCCTTCGAAGACTTTGTTTTAATCCACTAAAGAATCGATCGATCTTATGCTTAGGTTGGATAATAATACCAGAAGCGTAGCTTGCAAGTCTTGTAAAATTTTCTTCATAGGTACCAACAGATTCATCATCCTTTTGCTTCAGTTCAAGAAACTCTTTCTCCATCTTTGTTTGGAGAATACGAGGGAAGTAATTATTGAAAAATAATTTCTTGAACTCGTCCCATTCCATGGAATCAATTTCATCCCATTGCCTCATATTCTTAATAAGATTCCACCATTGATCAGCATCACCTTCCAAACAATACACTACTAAGATGAATTTATCATGCTCAGAACATTGAAGAACTGAAAATATCTATTCAGTAGTACTAATCCATTGTTTAGAAACTAATGGATCAGTAGAACCGGTGAATGAAGGTGGACGCTGTCTCATGAAGGATTCAACAGAATGATTCTCCTTCCTTTTCTCGTTTGGAAGTCCTGTATAATTAATATCTTGAGAAAGTTGTGGGGGCATGACTACGAGATTTTGCATTCCAGCTCCCATAACGATTGGTTGCTCAGGGGGACAATCATTTCATTGCCCGTCACATTCCTCATTAACACGGTTCCTTCGAGTTCCAGCCATTGACTAAAGCCAAGAAGAATAGTGTGATCAACACTAATTATAATAGGATAACCACAAAATCAAGAATAAAATTTCACACATAAGGACTTATTCTAGGTTATTCATGGACATTTCTAAAAAACTAAGATTATGTTCTATGCTTAGACTAATCCTTAGGGTTCTAAGTAAGGCTTTCACATCCAAGTTTCCAAAGGTTGACTATACCTTTTCTCTGATACCAACTATAACGACCCATAATTTACATACATTGTTATTAATTCAGAATTGAAGCACACTTATTACAACATATAACAAAACAAAGAAAGGACCGTATAGGTATAATGTCTTAGAAACTGGGAAACACAAACAACTGGTTCATAAAGCATCTATTTTGGCCTCCCATTTATTTCATCATATCTAGAGTCCCTTTTTGGCATATTCTACTTAATAACCTTCTTCCTGACCTGGGGAAATAAAACATACAAAAGGGTGAGGTCAAATTCTCAGTAAGGGTAAACAAAAGAAATATCAATCACATCATATACATAAGAACATAACTTTTGGAAATCTTAACCTGCAAAAGAGATCATAATATCATAACATGGGATAAATCATAGTAGTTAAATGTAATCCCAATAATCATAACTTAAAACATGAAACTTTGTGTCATACACACATAATCATAGAGAATCATTTCTTATTAGTCAATACTAATTTCCAATACTATCTTAGTGGACAAAGTCCATTTCTAAACCGAGTTCACTCCTCGTTTCAGTCCTGTTTCACTGAAATGGTATAACCTACCGTTCCAGCCATGTCTATCTCATGAGATATAAAATCTTTACCGAATGCATTGGAGGGAGATATAGGTCCCACCCATCTCCTAATGATACCATTCTTATGTGTGCCACAAAATCATAAACCATACATCATGGAATAACCCAAGTAATAAAAATGGGAATCTTTAAACATCGTGACATCATAAAACAATTCATATAATATAAAACAATTCATAAAAATATTTCCATAACAACATAATCAAATCCATGTAATTATAGGGATAGAAACATGACCAATTATTATCTTAGATGGAAAATAATTTTGATAAAACACTTGAACTCCATTCTTGAGGAAAATAAACCTTCTACTTCAAAACCACTTTTCATTTCTTAACATGTCATACAATTCTACTCTAAGAGAATTTGATTAAAAATAAACCTGAAAACATGTAAAGGAAGCTTCTTGGAAATAATTTTTTAAAAATCCATTCATGCCGTATAAGTTGAAAAAAACATTCTTCTCGTACTTTTGTCAGAAAAGTCAAAAAGTACCTCATATGAAAAACGACAAAAGATTCCTTTCATATCTTTTACTAAAAACTCACCGAAGGGAAAAATTGGATTTAAACAATTTTAGGTGGATGGAAATAATATTACATGGATGTGGATGATAAAATACACCCCAGTAAATACCGAAGTATAAACAATCTCGGATAAAAATGAGATTGTGATATTTCCCTTACATTAGGTCCGATATGCTTTGTACGTGTCTGAACCTCCTGTATAATGATTTAAATAATGTTGTTGACTTATTCCAGAATCATAATTATTTTTATGATATCATATATGGTCATATTCTTAGCTTCTTAGTAGTAATATTTCATTGCTACTTTTTATTCGAGTGTTTATAACTTTTTGTTCTTATGAATGTTTTGTCGAATAAATTCTTATTCTTCTCTTTAGGTTATGGATACCTCATTTCTAGAATTTTATTAGTGTAATAAATATCATATTCATTCATTGAATTCACATATATAATCATTTTGAAATGAAGATCATGTAGAATGAGTCGCATCACATCGTGGAGACGGTATTCCGTACGTACACACGAGTGATGATATCGTTCCTATGATCGTGGAATTGTATTGGAGTGTATGTATACTTTTCAGAATCAGTACAACATTATAATAGTCATATATAGTCATTATTTACACCATTATACACATCCAAGAGAGTTGGTGGTCGAAAATATATTACACCATGGCGTGGAGACGGTATTCTGTACGTATGCACGCGCGGTGATTTCTTTTTCCGTAGGATGGATAGATGGTGAAATTGGGTTGTTTCATACTTATAATAACATATCATTATATGAGTGATACTGATGGTATTACTTTATAATGAAACAACTAATGAAGAAGAAGTGGAAGAAGAAATAAAGATGAAAGAATCGGTAAGGGACATTACCTCTTCTTTGAAGTGCTTCTTTGAGACCTCCTTTTAGGGCACTAAAATAGTTCTTTGAAGAATAACAGAACCTGTAGGATGTCTCTATGGAAGTGGAGAGGATAAATTGTCAGGGGTTGGCCGAGCTTGATGGCTGAAAGTGGTGTGAGGAAGAGGGGGAGGAGGTGCCCTTTTATAAGGGAGGAGAGGGGCTCCTTTGGAAAAACTAAAAATATTATTGTATTATAAAGTCATGTTCGGTTTTAAATAGCTCCAAATTGATTTATTTCGAATCTAAGATGGGGATGGGTCGCAATACTCTAATAAAATAGAATTTATGCAAGTTTAGTCTCATATTTTAACCATATCATTTAGATTTAACATTAAGTTAAATAATTTTACTTTGACCGTGTCTTCTTGTGTTCTTATACTATAAGATTAATAAACTTACTATAAGAAGCCAAAAGAAACCCAAGTTGTTTATTATTAATATATATAACCTTATCTAAGTCATTTGGATGAACCTTATATTTTTATGAATAAAATAACAATTACTAATATAATATTTGTTTTAAAAACTATTTTATGTCAATTTTGACACTATTTAGTAATTAATTTTTGTGAAAGTCATAATAGAATGATTAGTTCAAAAAAATTAATTAAATCAATATAACATGTCATATTAATCTAGAAAATTATTGTAATTAATAAAAAGTCTCAAATTACATTTATTTTGGTGTTTATAACATCAATTATGTCAATATTTCATTAATAAGATAATTACTGCATCATATTTGTGTCATAAATAAATTAAATTATTTAATGTCTAAAAATTAAAAATAAAATACCATTATGTAGGAAATATTTTTATATTTCTAATGAATACTTATAGTCGAATTTATCTTATTTATAACCCCATATTAAAAATTATTTACTTATTAAACTTTGATTTTAACTATTTTAACCCTTCTTTAAATAAATTAATAATAAATGTCCTAATCTAATCCAAGTTGGCCTAAATGGTCATATTTTCTTCCTAAGGTTGTTTTTGGTCTAATTACACTTGTCCAATAGAATGAGGACATGTTTTAGGGTAATAATAATATCATTGTTACCCTTAATTACCCTATTTACTCTTAACCGTGGTAAAAAAAAGTAAAAAGTTACTCTTCACCAAAAAAGTATTTTATCACATTGGACCACATTTTTCTTACTAACATCAACCGTGTATCTCGGATTTTCAAAATTCCACTCACAGAAGTGGTAAAATTATGTTTTATGAAAAATCTAGTTTTTTAACTACCACTTAGTGGTTTCACTATTCATCAAAAATTGGAAGTTTTCAGAAAATTACAAAAATTTCACCATAGGATAATTTCGATATTCCGAATCCAAAAATGAAGTCCATTTTGAAAAATAAAATATATAAAATTTAATAACGTGGTTATTAATATTCATAACGGCTAGTTTTAATAATATTTTTATAGCATTTCATTGTTTAGTGAAACTCGGTATTGCGTACGACGCAAGCTATCAAGGAAGGTTGTGATTTCTTGTAAAGCAAGCCAAGCAAGTGTTGTGTGTAGAAAACGATTACTTTGATGATTTATATAACATAAAAGTCTCGGGTGTTACATTCTACCCCCCTTAAAATGAATTTCTCCCTCGAAATTCGTCACATTGTAACAAACAGATGAGGATACCTCTCCCTCATCATATCCTCAAGCTCCCATGTAGCTTCTTTTAATTGGTGGTTCCTCCATAAAACCTTCACCAATCGAGTGGTCTAGTTTCGTAGGACTTTTTCTCTATGATCTAGAATCACTATCGGTTGTTCTTCATAAGAAAGATCTTGCTCCAGCGGTACAACTTCTGAGCTGAGTACATGTGAAGGATCAGATATGTACTTTCTCAGAAGAGATACAGGGAACACATCGTGAACTTGAGAGAGATTCGGTGGAAGTGCCAATCGGTAAGCTACCTTCCCAACACGATCCAGTATTTCAAATGGACCGATATATCTAGGGCTCAACATCCCCTTTTTTCCAAATCTCATAACCCACTTCCAGTGAGATATTCGTAAGAACACTTTATCACCCACTTCAAACACTAGGTATTTTCTTCAGTTGTCGGCATAGTTTTTCTGTCGACTCTGAGCTACTCTTATGTGTTGTGGAATAGATCTGACCTTTTTTTCCATTTCATCAACGAGATCAGGTCCTAATAGCTTTCTTCCCCCAACTTCATCCCAGCAAGTTGGAGTCCTGCATTTATTTCCATAGAGAGATTCAAAAGGAGACATCTGAATACTGGAGTGAAAGCTATTATTATAAGAAAATTCCACCAAAGGTAGGTGTTGATCCCAACCACCTTTGAAATCCATGGAGCAAGATCTCAACATATCTTCTAGAGTTTGAATTGTTCTCTCAGACTGACCATCTGTCTGAGGATGATAAGCAGTGCTGAAACTCAACTCTGTATCCAGAGTATGCTGAAGACTTCGCCAGAACATCGAGGTAAATCTCGGATCCCGATCAGATATAATAGAAAGTGGTACTCCATGCAATCATACCACTTCCTTTACATATATCATGAAAAGCTGATCCAGAGAGAAATACTCTCTAACAGCAATGAACTGTGATGGCATTGTAAGACGATCAACTATGACCTAGATAGCATTATTGCCTTTGGATGTTTTAGGAAGTCCTGTGACAAAGTCCATAGTGATGTTTTCCCATTTTCATTTGGGTATGGGTAATGGTTGTAACATCCCCTTAGACTTCTGTCTCTCAGCTTTAACTTGTTGACAAACCAAGCATCGGGGGACATATTCAGCAACATCTCTTTTCATGCCATCCCACCAGAAGTACTCTTTCAGGTCCCTATACATTTTCGTGCTTCCAGGATGAATAGAGAATGAAGAACTATGAGCCTCATCCAACAGCTCCTTCTTTAATTCGGGGATGGGAGGAATACAAACCTGATTCCTGAACTTTATTATCCCATCACAATCAAGGTTGAATTCAGGAACATTTCTCACCTTCTTTTGTAACTCGACATCTTCTTTCTGTGCCTCTTTAATATTCACATGTATAGATGGTTGAACATTCATTTGAGAAAGATACTATTTTCCCCTTTCATTATAATTCCACGATCCATCCTTTGTAAATCCATAAATATTGGATCTTTTGTGATCCTCATCATGGATAAACTAGCATGGTCTTGTCGACTTAATGCATCTGCCACCTTGTTTTCATTCCCAGGGTGGTAATGGATTGATCAGTCGTAATCCTTAATCAACTCCAACCATCTTCTTTGGTGCATATTCAGCTCCTTTTGTGTGAAAATATACTTTATACTTTTATGATTAGTATAAATATCACAACTTTCACCATAAAGGTAATGCCTCCAAATCTTTAATGCAAAGATTACCGCAGCTAACTCCAAATCATGAGTTGGGTAATTTTTCTCATGTATTTTCAGTTGTCGTGAGGCATAAGATATCACCATATCATTTTGCATAAGAACACACCCCAATCACTTCTTGGATGCATCACTGTAAATCACAAACCTTTCTCCACTACAAGGCAGTGTGAGCAAAGGTGCACTAGGTAACATTCTTTTCAATTCCTTGAAATTCTCTTCACATTCCTCCGTCCAAACAAACTTAACTCCTTTCCGAGTCAACTTGGTGAGTGGATTAGATAATCGTGAAAAATATTTCACAAAACGTCGATAATATCCAGCCAAACCAAGAAAACTTCAGATCTTGGTTACTGTTGTTGGTCTCGACCGTCTTTCGATTGTAACACCCGAGACTTTTATGTTATATAAATCATCAAAGGAATCTTTTTCTACACAACACTTGCTTGGCTTGCTTTACACGCAACCGCGACCTTCCTCGATAGCTTGCGTCGTACGCAATACCGAGTTTCACTAAACAACGATATGCTATTAAAATATTATTAAAACTAGCCGTTATGAATAGTAATAACCACTTTTTGAAATTTTACAAATTTTATCATTCAAAATGGACTTCATTTTCGGACTCATAATATCGAAATTAGCCTAGGGTGAAATTTTGGAATTTTTCTGAAAACTTTCAATTTTTGATGAATCGTGAAACCACTAAGTGGTAGGTTAAAAACTGAATTTTGCATGAAACTTAATTTTACCGCTTCTATGAATGGAATTTCGAAAATCTGAGAGACACGGTTAATATCAAGGACTAAAATGTGGTTCAATGAGATGAAAATAATTTTTTGGTGAATAGTAACTTTTTACTTTTTTTACCACGGTTAAAAGTAAATAGGGTAATTAATGGTAAAAATGATATTATTATTACCCTAACACATGTCCTAATTCTATTGGACAAGTGTAATTCGACCAAAAACAAACTTAGGAATAAAATATGACCATTTAGGTCCACTAGGATTAGATTAGGACATTTATTATTAATTTATTTAAAGAAGGGTTAAAATAGTTAAAATCAAAGTTTAGTAAGTAAATCATTTTTAATATGGGGTTATACATAAGATAAATTCGACTATAAATATTCATTAGAAAGATAAAAAGATTTCCTACATATTGGTATTTTATTTATAATTTTTAGACATTAAATAATTTAATTTATTTATGACAAAATGATGATGGAGTAATTATCTTATTAATGAAATATTGACATAATTGATGTTATAAACACCAAAATAAATGTAATTTGAGACTTTTTATGAATTCCACTAATTTTCTAGGTTACTATGATATATTATTGTTGATTTAATCAACTTGGTGCGAACATATAATTCTGTTATTACTTTCACAAAAAATCATATATCAAATAGTGTCAAAATTGACACAAAATAGTTTTTAAATCAAATATTATATTATTAATTGTAATTTTATTCTTGAAAATCTAAGGTTCGGCCAAATGACTTAGATAAGGATATATATATTAATAATAAACAATTTGGGGTTCGTTTGGCATAGTAAGTGTATTAACCATATACTGTAAGAAAACAAAAAGACACGGTAAAAGTTAAATTATTTAACTTAGAGTTAAATATAATTGATAAGGTTAAAATAATAACCTAAACTTGTCTAAATCCTATTGGTTGATAGGATTTCGACCCATCCCCACTTTAGCTTCGAAATAAGACCCTTTGGAACCTTTATAAACCTATTTTGACTTTAATAAAAAATATTATTTTGATATATTCCTAAGGTGCCCCTCTCCTCCCTTATAAAAGGGAACCTCCTCCCCCTCCTCCTCACACCAATTTGAGCACTCAAGCTCGGCCAACCCCTGACATTTTCTCCTCTCCACTTCCCTAGAATAATCCTAGAGGTCCTGGTCTTCTTAAAAGACCAATCTTAGTTCCCTAAGTGGAGGATTCAAAGAAGCGTTCCAAAGAAGAGGTAATATCCATTACCGATCTTTTCAATTTCATTCTTCTTCAACTTCTTCTTCTTTAGTTTTTTCATGATAAAATAATAACATCAGTATTACTTACATACTGATATGTTATTATAAATATGAAACAACCCTAATTCACCTTCTATCCATCCTATGGAAAAATTAAATCACCGCGCGTGCGTACGTACGGAATACCGTCTCCACGCCGTGGTGTAATCTATTTTCCACCATCACCTTACAAGGATGGGTATAATGGTGTAATGAGTAACTATTTATGATTATTATAAAGTAATATTGATACTGAAATAATATATATATACTCCAATACAATTCCATGATCATAGGAACGATATCATCACTCATGCGTACGTACGGAATACCGTCTACACGATGTGATGCAACTCGTTCTACATGATCATCATTACATAGTAATTATATAAATGAATTGAATGAATAAATATGATATATGTTACACTAATAACATTCTAGATATAAGGTATCTATAACCTTAAATGAAGAATAAGAATTTATTCGGCAAAACACACATAAGAACAAAAGGCAATAAAGACCCGAGTAACAAGTAACAATGAAATATTACTAACAAGAAGCTAAGAATATGACCATATATGATATCATATCAATATGTATGATTCTGGAATAAGTCAATAACATTATTTAAACCATTATACAGGAGCTTCGGACACATACAAAGAAAATTGGACCTAAGGTAAGGGAAATATCACAATCTCATTTTTATCCGAGATTGTTTATACTTTGGTATTTACTGGGGTGTATTTTATCATCCAAATCCATGTTTCCTAAATATGTAATGTTATTTCCATCCACCTAAAATTTTTTAAATCCAAATTTACCCTTCAGTGAGTTTTTAGTAAAGGATATTAAAGGAATCTTTTGTCATTTTTCGTACGATGTACTTTTTTGACTTTTCTGACAAAAGTACGAGTAGAATGTTTTTTTTAAACTTATATGGCATGAATGGATTTTTTTAAAACATTATTTCCAAGAAGTTTCATTTACAAGTTTCCAAGTTTATTTTTAATCAACTTCTTTTAGTTTAAAATTTTATGACATGTTAAGAAAGGAAAAGTGTTTTTGAAGAAGAAAGGATATTTTCCTCAAGAATAGAGTTCAAGTGTTTTATCGAAATTATTTTCCATCTAAGAAAATAAAGGGTTTTGTTTCTATCCATATTTTTACATTGATTTTACTATATTGTGATGGAATTATGTTTATTAATTCCTTTATCTTATATGAATGGTTTTATGATGTCATGTTGTTTAAGAATTCCATTTTTATTACATGGGTTACGCTATGATGTATGGTTTATGATTATGTGGCACACATAAGAAAGGATTCATTATAAGATGGGTGGGACCTATATCTCCCTCCAATGAATTGGGTAAAGATTTATATCTCATGAGATAGACATGGCTGGAACGGAAGGTTATTTCGGTTCAGTGATACAGGACTGAAACGAGGAGTGAACTCAGTTCAGAAAGGGACTTTGTCCGGTAAGATAGTCTTGGAAATGAGTCATGACTAACAAGAAATAATTTTCCATGATTATGTGTGCATGCCACAAAGTTTCATGTTTCATGTTATGATTATGGGGATCTCATTTTCACTTCTATGATTTGTTCCATGTTAAGATATTATGATCTCTTTTGCAGGTTATGATTTTCAAAAAGATATGATATGATTTTTATTTCCTTTATTTTCCCTTGCTGAGCATTTGAGCTCACCCTTTTATGTTTTCTTTTCCCCAGGTCAGGAAGATGGATATTAAGTAGAATATGCTAAAAGGGACCCTAGATATGATGAAATAAATGGGAGACACTGTAGAAGATTTATGAACCAGTTGTTTATGTTTCCCAGTTTCTAAAGACACTATACCTATACGGTCCTTTGTGGTTTTGTCATATGTTGTAATAAGTGTACTTCAATTTTGAAGTATTAACAATGTATGTAAAGTATGGGTCGTTATAGTTGGTATTAGAGCAAAGGTATAGTCAACCTTTGGAAACTAGGATGTGAAAGCCTTAGTAAGAACCCTAAGGATAAGTCTAAGCATAGAACACAATCTTAGTGTTTTAGAAATGGCCATGAATAACCTAGGATAAGACCTTAAGCGTGAAAATTTTATTCTTGAATTATGTGGTTTTCCTATTATAATTAGTGTTGCTCACACTATTCTTTTTGGTTTTAGTCAATGGATGGAACCCGAAGGAACCGTGTTAATGCGGAATGCGATGGGCAATGCAATGATTGTCCCCCTGAGCAACCAAACGATATTGGAGCTGGAATGCAAAATCTTGTAGACATGATCACACAACTTTCTCAAGCTATGAATCATGCATCACTTCCAAACGAGCAAAGGAAGGAGCAACATTCTGTTGAATCCTTCACGAGGCAGCGTCCACCTTCATTCAGTGGGTCTACTGATCCATTAGTTGCTGAACAATGGATTAGTACTACTGAAAATATATTTTCAGTTCTTCAATGTTCTGAGCATGATAAAGTCATCCTAGCAGTGTATCGTTTGGAAGGAGATGCTGATCAATGGTGGAATCTTATTAAGAATATGAGGCAAAGGGATGAAATTGAGTCTATGGAATGGGACGAGTTCAAGAACTTATTTTTCAATAAGTACTTCCCTCGTATTCTCCGAACAAAGATGGAGAAAGAGTTCCTTGAACTGAAGCAAAGGGATGATGAATCTGTTGGTACCTATGAAGCAAATTTTACAAGACTTGCAAGGTACGCTTCTGGTATTATTATCCAACCTGAGAGTAAGATCGATCGATTCTTTAGTGGCTTAAAACCAAGTCTTCGAAGGGCGTTAGCCATAAGGGACTTCAATAGCTACGAGGAAATCATTCGATGTGCTCTCAAAGTCGAGATGGAGATTGGAGTAAGCCATCAGTCACATGGGTTTGATAAGAAGAGGAAGATGGAATTCAAAGGAAAATCTAAAGATCACACTGAAAAGAAGATGAGATTTCCCTTATGCTCAAAGTGTGGAAAGAATCAGGGAGGGAGTTGTCTTAAAGGGACAAGTAAATGTTTTAAATGTGGAAAAGAAGGTCATCGGGCATTTGAATGCCGTGATAATGGTAAGAAGATGTCTAATGATGCAAACAAAGGAAGGGATACACAGAATGAACCTACTACACTTCAATGTTTCAAGTGCAAGGAGATGGGGCATTATGCCAATCAATGCCCAAATCCATGGGTTGATGATGATGGTCGACGTCAAAAAACTCTTAAGGCTAAAGACAAAGGAAAGTCACATGAAATTTCTATCAGCGATGTGGAGTACGATAATGATGTGGTGAAAGGTACACTTACCATCCACTCTAATGTAGCAAATGTTTTATTTGATTCTGGATCCACCCACTCTTTTATTTCTGAAGAATTTTCTAAGGGTATCACCGTATTACCTCAACAATTAGATGTTGAGTTAGCTATGACAACACCTCATGGAACATCAATCGCATCAAATGTTTATAATTCTTCTCTGATCGAAGTTTGTGGGAAAGTGCTTCCTGAAAATCTTGTGATCCTTCCTATAGTGGAATTTGATGTGATTCTTGGCATGGATTGGCTTTCTTTATACGGAGCTCATATCAATTGCCAAAGAAGGGAAGTCACATTTCATATTCCAGATCAATCTACGATCGTCTATCGATGCAAGGATGAATATAACATTCCCGTGGAAATTTCTTCCATCTTATGGGTCTTGATTCCACTAAATGAAGGTTATTTATCTCAAATGGTTGGTGAGAAACTCACAATTAAGAATATGCACATAGTACGGGAGTTTGATGATGTCTTTCCGGAGGAATTACCGGGTCTTCCACCAAATCGTGAAGTTGAGTTTTCAATAGAACTCGTACCGGGTGCTTTGCCTATTTCGAAGACACCTTATAGAATGGCCCCAATTGAGTTGCAGGAATTGAAGAAGCAACTCCAAGAGAATCTTGATAAGGGATTCATATTCCCTAGTGCGTCACCTTGGGGATCACCTGTTCTATTTGTTAAGAAGAAAGATGGATCAATGAGACTCTGTATTGATTATCGAGAACTTAACAAGATCACTATCAAGAACAAATATCCTCTCCCACGCATTGATGACTTATTTGACCAGCTATGCGGAGCTCAATACTTTTCCAAGATTGATCTTCGTTCAGGGTATCATCAATTAAGGGTCAAAAGGGAGGATATACCAAAGACGGCTTTCCGTACAAGGTATGGACACTATGAATTTATAGTGATGCCATTTGGTCTTACTAATGCCCCTGCTATCTTCATGGATCTAATGAATAGAGTCTTTAGAGACTATCTTGATCAATTTTTGGTAGTCTTTATAGACGATATTATTATCTATTCAAAGAGCAAGGAAGAGCATGATGATCACTTGAGAATTATATTGAAGACCCTGAGAAAGGAGAAGCTCTATGCCAAATTTACCAAGTGTGAATTTTGGCTTCAAAAAGTTGCATTTTTGGGTCACATAATCTCAAAAGAGGGGATATCTGTGGATCCAGAAAAAACAGAGGTTATCGAAAGATGGTCGAGACCAACAACAGTAACTGAGATTCGAAGTTTTCTTGGTTTGGCTGGATATTATCGATGTTTTGTAAAAGATTTTTCACGATTATCTAATCCACTCACCAAGTTGACTCGGAAAGGAGTTAAGTTTGTTTGGACAGAGGAATGTGAAGAGAATTTCAAGGAGTTGAAAAGAAGGTTATCCAGTGCACCTGTGCTCACACTGCCTTGTAGTGGAGAAAGGTTTGTGATCTACAGTGATGCATCCAAGAAGGGATTGGGGTGTGTTCTTATGCAAAATGATATGGTGATAGCTTATGCCTCACGACAGTTGAAAATCCATGAGCAAAATTACCCAACACATGATTTGGAGTTGGCTGCGGTAATCTTTGCATTAATGATTTGGAGGCATTACCTTTATGGTGAAAGGTGTGATATTTATACTGATCATAAAAGTTTAAAGTATATTTTCACACAAAAGGAGCTGAATATGCGCCAAAGAAGATGGTTGGAGCTGATTAAGGATTATGACTGCTCAATCCATTACCACCCTGGGAAAGCAAACAAGGTGGCAGATGCATTAAGTCGACAAGACCATGCTAGTTTATCCATGATGAGGATCACAAAAGATCCAATATTTATGGATTTACAATGGATGGGTCTTGGAATTATAATGGAAGGGGAAAAATCATATCTTTCTCAAATGAATGTTCAACTATCTATACATGTGAAGATTAAAGAGGCACAGAAAGAAGATGTCGAGTTACAAATGATGGTGAGAAATGTTCCTGAATTCAACCTTGATTGTGATGTGATAATAAAGTTCAGGAATCGGGTTTGTGTTCCTTCCATCCCCGAATTAAAGAAGGAGATGCTGGATGAGGCTCATAGTTCTTCATTCTCTATTCATCCTGGAAGCACGAAGATGTATAGGGACCGAAAAGAGTACTTCTGGTGGGATGGTGTCACGACCCGCCCTCGGGGTCCGTGCCGTGACTACCCCAAGCCCGCCTTCCATAGGCCAGGGGCTGGCGACTAGCACCAAGGCGTATATCCCAGTAAAAAGGGAAGTCATTGCCTTTGAAAAGTAACCAACTCCATAGAGTAAGCAAGCGGAAAGTAAACACTAAACAAGCAGAGTACAACTGAAAGTGCGGAAAAGTAAATGGGCAAGAATACAAACCCAAACTGAAAGTAAAGTACAACTCGAAAAGGGAAAAACAGCAACTGTAAAGTAAAAGCCGCTACTCCGAGCTGTCCACCGGAAATCCCACCTGAAGGGTGGGTACAGATAGCTCCTCTGCTCCACGGGTCCCGCCGTCCGCTCCGAGCACGTCCCGCCCAGTGGTCCACCTCTGGGTACCGTCCCGCTCTGCAAGCCTCAGCTAAGGTCAACACTGTCCGTCGTCTGCAACCAACACAACGAAGTGCAGGCAAAGCCCGTGCAGGGGTGAGTATAAGCTACTCAGTAGGGACCCCGAGACCCCTGAAGGTCTCTCAAATCCACAAAGGATAAACCACGAAGAAAAGTACAATCACGAAGTAACAACCGACACTGCTTAGGTATATGCCCATACATATACCTAAGTCATCAATTCAAATACGCTCCAACCTCCGAGCCCAAGTACAACTCAGTCCACGCAGGAAAGTATACGTATTCCACATAGGAAAGCAAAATATAATCCACACAGGATTGCACAACACAATCCACACAGGAAAACAACAGGATTCAGCTCACACAGGTATACTTCTTCAAGGACGATAAAGATGATCACTGATCCATCTAAGTCGTCAGACCCACGAAGGATCGATAGGTAACTAACCCCCGCAGAAGACCCACACAGGATCGGGCTCACACAGAACCTGTAGGCGCTGGCTCACACAGAACCGCTGAGCGCAAGGACCCACACAGGATCGGGCTCACACAGAACCTGTAGCATTGATCCACGTAGGATCGCTGAGTGCTGTAGTCGTCGTCGTCGAATCCACACAGGATCTCTGTACTGTCGTCGTCAAATACACACAGGATCTCTGTACTGTCGTCGTCAAATCCACACAGGATCTCTGTAATGTCGTCGTCGCAGTCACAGTAGCAGAAGAACAGTCGCAACCAGCACTAGGGTTCCCGCACACAGCAAACTCGTACGGAGGGTCCGCTCCACGAGCCGAGAGGCTGATACATCAACTGTCACGAAGACCGAAGTTGATGTATCCAAAAGTTCCGTATCGCCAACAGGAACTCAACGCAACAGACGGCGCGTCGATCGGACGCCCGGTCTGAGAGTTATTGGCATTTTCGTCTCCGGGGCACGGTTGGTTTTTAAGGCAAAACCAACCCGACCGTACTCCACCTGCGTCCAAACATCGGGCGGAGTATGCCAAAAGATCCGTCTCACTAAGAGGAACACTACGCGACTGACGGCACGTCAATCGGACGTCCGTAGCTCAAGATATGAGCATTTCCGCTCCGAAGACCCGGTTGGTTTCGTGAACGAACCAACCCGGCCGAACTCAAAGTAAACCGAAACCTTGAGTGCGATATAGCGAAACGACCGTCTCGATCCAAGGATCGCGTTGCCGCAGACGGTTCGTCATTCGGAGGTCCGAGGCTCAAGTTATGAGCCAAAAACCGAAACTGGTCCGTAACGGGGGGGTCCGGGTCCGGGCCGACCCGGCCCGACCCCCCCCCCCCCCCCGGGGCGGCGCGGCGGCCGGCGGCGGCGGTCGGCGGCGGCGGACGGCGGCGGACGGCGGCGGCGGACGGCGGCGGCGGGCGGCGGCGGCGGGCGGCGCGGCGGCGGCGGCGGCGGCACGCGGTGGCGGCGGCGGCGGGCCGCGTGGCGGCGGCGGCGGGCCGCGTGGCGGCAGCGGGCCGCGGGTTGGCCGCACGCGGGGGGACAAACTCCCCCGCTTTTCCCTCTCGCGGCGCGGCAATAGCCGCGCCGTTTTTTTAAAAAAAATTGCCCCCCGCTCGTGGGGGGCTTGCTGAAGCGAAACCGGGGGGGCCGGCTGCCCCCCCCCCCCCCCCTCCTTAAAAAACCGCCCCCCCCCCCTCTTTAAGAGGGGGGGTTTAAATAACCGGCTGGGGAATTTAATTCCCCGGTTTAAAGACATCCGGCCGGCCCGCTGGCCGGCCGGTTTTTACCAACGGGACCGGAAATTCCGGTCCCGCCCTCGACTTCCGACGCCGGCGGCCCGGCCGCCGGTTTCCTCTTCCGCCGCGGCCCGGAACCGGCCGCGGTCTTCTCATCCCGCCGCGGCCCGGAACCGGCCGCGGTGTTCGTCGTCCGGCGCGGTGCGACGGCACCGCGCCCCTTTCGCCGTGCCATGAATCCTTCCAACGCGGCGCGACGGCGTCGAGTTCTTGAAGACTCTCCTCGGCGAAGCGCGACGGCGTTGCGCAAAATAAATGAACGTTCATCCGCGTGGTGCGACGGCACCACGCTACTTGTTTCCACCAGCATAAACAAAACGAGAACTAAGGAGGGGGGGTTCGGCCGTGTTCATGCGGTCCGACCCCCCTCACGTTAAATAATAACATAACTAAATAAAATCCAAAAGCCTCACGTTTAGTCATGCTAAAATCCATGATTCAAGAATGGAATAAAATAATCAATAAATAACATCCCCTACCTCTGGTTTGAGATTCAAAGAATCTTCTACGTTCCGCGGAAGACGGCGTCGCGGAAGTCGGGCGTCGCGGTCGTCGTTCGTCAAATCCGTTGACGAAGAGTTACGTCCGATGCGACACGTTGTTGGCGGATCTTCGTTTGCCGACGAAGAAGGCCCGAGGAGGATGCGGCGTTCCCTCTTGTTGACACCGAGGACGAAGAAGAGAGGCGTCGTTCTTCGTCGGAGTTTGAGCGTTCTTCGTCAAGATGAACGTTCTTCGTCAAGATGAAGAAGATGGAGGAGGAGCTCTCAAATGAAATCCACACAAGTTGGCTAACAAAATAAAATAAGGTCTCTCCTTATTTTATTTACCAAGCCTAGGAATTCAAAACTTCAAAATTCAAACATAACACTTAATTAATTAACATGTCATGTGTAATTAATTTGATGTTAAGTTTACAAACAATTAAGAGGGAGAGAGGGGAGTTTAAGGGGGAAGTTGAGAGGTTTAGGTTCGTGTGGGTCCCACCACACTTAATCCTCTCAAAGTAGGTTAAGTGGGTGTGGGTCCCACCCCCAACTCCTTTTGAGAGGAGTTAACCTACAAAAGTGAAATAAAAAGAATCCACATTTTTTTTATTCAACTTTTTATAATTCTCCCAAAAACTAACTTTCGTCTCGCAACAAACGCAACTCCCGAAAGGGTCTCTTTAAGCGAATATCGGCGCTGCGAGTTCATCGGTGCCCTCGGATTTCAATTCCGAGCACCGGATCAAAAGTTAGGAATTCCCGCTCGTTCGTTCACTGAACGTACCCGAGCCAAACTTCGGAAATTAATTCCGGGCACTCCGGGCCTCGGAATCAGGTGCCGTCTGAAACCGCGCTCTTGTAAAATTCTAAAGAAAATTAAGAAAAAATTTTCCTTGAATATTACGGGTCTTTACATTACTCCCACCTCAGGGCTTTACGTCCCCGTAAAGCTACATCAAAAACTAGGGAAACCAAAAGAGAGTACTGAGCACGCATCTGAGCCTCCCGCTCCCATGTGCTCTCCTGGAGATTCCCGTGCCGCCATCTGTTGCGCACAAGAGGAATCGATCGCCCATGTAGGACCCGCTCCTGGATGACATGGACCTCCTCTGACGTGGCCCGGACCATCTCCGGTCCCACCAGAGCTGCAAGATTTCTCTTTTGCCGAAAAGAGAAATCTGGTCTCATCCCCTAGATGAACCACATTCTTTGCCTAAAACAGTCAATCCTAACATGGATGATACTAATCCATACTAAGGATGACGTCGTAAGGCCTCGACGCTACTACTAAGAGATTCAACCGTTACTCTCGCCTCCAAGGGTTGTGTCACACTGTCGGCATCAGTGTGTGGTAACTGGGCCTCCTCCAGTAGATGTCTCACAAGTGAGGGTCAAGTCAACAGCCAAAACTGGAACCTCTTAGTAACATTACGATAGAGGACAGGAACGAAAACATCACAAGGTATGCGTCTTTTATTATTGCAGCTCGTAATACAAGACGCTACACAAAAGCAACAAGGAACCAGAAGTACAAAGGATGTAACCACTAGTTCTGCTCCTGTCCATCGGCTCCCAGAGCTCCATGATCGAAGGCCTCGGCTGCCTGAAGCTGAGCTCTCCCCTGCGGTCGGGGTGGAACTCCTGGTGGTGGTGGTGGTAGAGCCTCAAAGCGTCATCCACCACCTGCTGCTCGGCCTGCTCCTCTGCCTCGTCCGCCTCCTTCCTGCAGACCGCCACGGTCGAACCTCTGCCTCTGCCTAGGTGGTTCCTCAACCGTCTGCTGCTCCTCCGCATGGCGGGTCGGGCAGTCACGAGCCATGTGGCCTTGCCCGCCGCATGCATAGCACTGTCTTCCACTCGAAAGACTGGCTCCACGTTGTGTGCCCTGCACTGCTGAGCCAGTGCCCTGAGGTCTGGTCTGTCTGGACCCCTGAGTCATTCGTCGACTGCCAGCTGCAGATGACTCTGCCACGTGCCGCCCTGCGGTGGGTCGCTGTGCTGGTGTAGACTCAGCAAGGAAGCTCTCGATCAGAAGAACCCGCTCCAGTACTCCTGTCTGAGTCGGTATGCTGAGGGAGATCAGCGATGCCCTGATCTCGTGTCTCAAACCCTGCTCGAAGGTCCGGGCCCGGAAGAATGGGTCCCGTACCATGTCGGTCGAGTAGCGCGATAGATCGGTAAATCTCGCCGAGTATTGGGCGACCGTCATGCTGCCCTGCCGCAGCTGTAGAAGTTCCTGGATACGCACCGCACGAAGGGTGGCTGGGACGAACTCCGAGCGGAAGATGCTCTCAAAGTCCGTCCAAAGAAGAGATGCCTCATCGTGTACCTGGAGCATCAAGCTCCACCATCGTCCTGCTGCTGCGTGTAGTAGGCTCGCAGCGAGGATCACCATGAGGTCTGCTGGTGTCCTCACTAGCCTAAACACTCGAACCACTGCCTCCAGCCAGTCCTCTGCTGCCTGGGGATCCGTCTCCCCGCGAAACTTGGGTGGTCGCTGGCGCTGAAACTCATGCAGTGCGCTGAGGCGACGTGCATCGTCAGCGGCTGCTGCTGGAAGCATCGGGGGATCGGCGGGTAAAGCTACTGCCGGTGCCACTGCTGACAAAGGGCCCTGCACCGAAGCCTCGTCGCTCGGTGGGCTGTCGTCTCACTCGACTCTCGGAACCCTAGCTGGCTGCCGTCGTGGGGCCATCCTGAATAGGAAACAGGTGCGCCACGGTTAGAACAGTATACCAGGTGAGCTGATATAAGTAATCACAAAGAAAACTTTGAAACACACACGCAATCAATGTTTTCGTGCATTAAGTCGGAAATCAGAAGTCAGGGTCCTGGTGTACGGATACGTCGGCCGCCGCACCAACACTGGACTCCCTGGACTGATAACCACACTCAATACGCTAAACATTATTGCTTCACATAGAAAAGATCCGAGTTCGCGGTAGAACCGAACTCCTCTGATACCAATTTGTCACGACCCGCCCTCGGGGTCCGTGCCGTGACTACCCCAAGCCCGCCTTCCATAGGCCAGGGGCTGGCGACTAGCACCAAGGCGTATATCCCAGTAAAAAGGGAAGGCATTGCCTTTGAAAAGTAACCAACTCCACAGAGTAAGCAAGCGGAAAGTAAACACTAAACAAGCAGAGTACAACTGAAAGTGCGGAAAAGTAAATGGGCCAGAATACAAACCCAAACTGAATGTAAAGTACAACTCGAAAAGGGAAAAACAGCAACTGTAAAGTAAAAGCCGCTACTCCGAGCTGTCCACCGGAAATCCCACCTGAAGGGTGGGTACAGATAGCTCCTCTGCTCCACGGGTCCCGCCGTCCGCTCCGAGCACGTCCCGCCCAGTGGTCCACCTCCGGGTACCGTCCCGCTCTGCAAGCCTCAGCTAAGGTCAACACTGTCCGTCGTCTGCAACCAACACAACGAAGTGCGGGCAAAGCCCGTGCAGGGGTGAGTATAAGCTACTCAGTAGGGACCCCGAGACCCCTGAAGGTCTCTCAAATCCACAAAGGATAAACCACGAAGAAAAGTACAATCACGAAGTAACAACCGACACTGCTTAGGTATATGCCCATACATATACCTAAGTCATCAATTCAAATACGCTCCAACCTCCGAGCCCAAGTACAACTCAGTCCACGCAGGAAAGTATACGTATTCCACATAGGAAAGCAAAATATAATCCACACAGGATTGCACAACACAATCCACACAGGAAAACAACAGGATTCAGCTCACACAGGTATACTTCTTCAAGGACGATAAAGATGATCACTGATCCATCTAAGTCGTCAGACCCACGAAGGATCGATAGGTAACTAACCCCCGCAGAAGACCCACACAGGATCGGGCTCACACAGAACCTGTAGGCGCTGGCTCACACAGAACTGCTTAGCGCAAGGACCCACACAGGATCGGGCTCACACAGAACCTGTAGCATTGATCCACGTAGGATCGCTGAGTGCTGTAGTCGTCGTCGTCGAATCCACACAGGATCTCTGTACTGTCGTCGTCCAATCCACACAGGATCTCTGTACTGTCGTCGTCAAATCCACACAGGATCTCTGTACTGTCGTCGTCAAATCCACACAGGATCTCTGTACTGTCGTCGTCGCAGTCACAGTAGCAGAAGAACAGTCGCAACCAGCACTAGGGTTCCCGCACACAGCAAACTCGTACGGAGGGTCCGCTCCACGAGCCGAGAGGCTGATACATCAACTGTCACGAAGACCGAAGTTGATGTATCCAAAAGTTCCGTATCGCCAACAGGAACTCAACGCAACAGACGGCGCGTCGATCGGACGCCCGGTCTGAGAGTTATTGGCATTTTCGTCTCCGGGGCCCGGTTGGTTTTTAAGGCAAAACCAACCCGACCGTACTCCACCTGCGTCCAAACCTCGGGCGGAGTATGCCAAAAGATCCATCTCACTAAGAGGAACACTACGCGACTGACGGCACGTCAATCGGACGTCCGTAGCTCAAGATATGAGCGTTTCCGCTCCGAAGACCCGGTTGGTTTCGTGAACGAACCAACCCGGCCGAACTCAAAGTAAACCGAAACCTTGAGTGCGATATACCGAAACGACCGTCTCGATCCAAGGATCGCGTTGCCGCAGACGGTTCGTCATTCGGAGGTCCGAGGCTCAAGTTATGAGCCAAAAACCAAAACTTGTCCGTAACGGGGGGGTCCGGGTCCGGGCCGACCCGGCCCGACCACCCCCCGGGGCGGCGCGGCGGCCGGCGGCGGCGGTCGGCGGCGGCGGACGGCGGCGGACGGCGGCGGCGGGCGGCGGCGGCGGGCGGCGCGGCGGCGGCGGCGGCGGCCCGCGGTGGCGGCGGCGGCGGGCCGCGTGGCGGCGGCGGGCCGCGTGGCGGCGGCGGCGGGCCGCAGGTTGGCCGCACGCGGGGGGACAAACTCCCCCGCTTTTCCCTCTGGCGGCGCGGCAATAGCCGCGCCGTTTTTTTAAAAAAAATTGCCCCCCGCTCGTGGGGGGCTTGCTGAAGCGAAACCGGGGGGGCCGGCTGCCCCCCCCCCCCTCCTTTAAAAACCGCCCCCCCCCCTCTTTAAGAGGGGGGGTTTAAATAACCGGCCGGGGAATTTAATTCCCCGGTTTAAAGACATCCGGCCGGCCCGCTGGCCGGCCGGTTTTTACCAACGGGACCGGAAATTCCGGTCCCGCCCTCGACTTCCGACGTCGGCGGCCCGGCCGCCGGTTTCCTCTTCCGCCGCGGCCCGGAACCGGCCGCGGTCTTCTCATCCCGCCGCGGCCCGGAACCGGCCGCGGTGTTCGTCGTCCGGCGCGGTGCGACGGCACCGCGCCCCTTTCGCCGTGCCATGAATCCTTCCAACGCGGCGCGACGGCGTCGCGTTCTTGAAGACTCTCCTCGGCGAAGCGCGACGGCGTTGCGCAAAATAAATGAACGTTCATCCGCGTGGTGCGACGGCACCACGCTACTTGTTTCCACCAGCATAAACAAAACGAGAACTAAGGAGGGGGGGTTCGGCCGTGTTCATGCGGTCCGACCCCCCTCACGTTAAATAATAACATAACTAAAGAAAATCCAAAAGCCTCACGTTTAGTCATGCTAAAATCCATGATTCAAGAATGGAATAAAATAATCAATAAATAACATCCCCTACCTCTGGTTTGAGATTCAAAGAATCTTCTACGTTCCGCGGAAGACGGCGTCGCGGAAGTCGGGCATCGCGGTCGTCGTTCGTCAAATCCGTTGACGAAGAGTTACGTCCGATGCGACACGTTGTTGGCGGATCTTCGTTTGCCGACGAAGAAGGCCCGAGGAGGATGTGGCGTTCCCTCTTGTTGACACCGAGGACGAAGAAGAGAGGCGTCGTTCTTCGTCGGAGTTTGAGCGTTCTTCGTCAAGATGAACGTTCATCGTCAAGATGAAGAAGATGGAGGAGGAGCTCTCAAATGAAATCCACACAAGTTGGCTAACAAAATAAAATAAGGTCTCTCCTTATTTTATTTACCAAGCCTAGGAATTCAAAACTTCAAAATTCAAACATAACACTTAATTAATTAACATGTCATGTGTAATTAATTTGATGTTAAGTTTACAAACAATTAAGAGGGAGAGAGGGGAGTTTAAGGGGGAAGTTGAGAGGTTTAGGTTCGTGTGGGTCCCACCACACTTAATCCTCTCAAAGTAGGTTAAGTGGGTGTGGGTCCCACCCCCAACTCCTTTTGAGAGGAGTTAACCTACAAAAGTGAAATAAAAAGAATCCACATTTTTTTATTCAACTTTTTATAATTCTCCCAAAAACTAACTTTCGTCTCGCAACAAACGCAACTCCCGAAAGGGTCTCTTTAAGCGAATATCGGCGCTGCGAGTTCATCGGTGCCCTCGGATTTCAATTCCGAGCACCGGATCAAAAGTTAGGAATTCCCGCTCGTTCGTTCACTGAACGTACCCGAGCCAAACTTCGGAAATTAATTCCGGGCACTCCGGGCCTCGGAATCAGGTGCCGTCTGAAACTGCGCTCTTGTAAAATTCTAAAGAAAATTAAGAAAAAATTTTCCTTGAATTTTACGGGTCTTTACAGATGGCATGAAAAGAGATGTTGCTGAATATGTCTCTCGATGCTTGGTTTGTCAACAAGTTAAAGTTGAGAGACAGAAGTCTAAGGGGATGTTACAACCATTACCCATACCAGAATGGAAATGGGAAAACATCACTATGGACAATGTCACAGGACTTCCTAAAACATCCAAAGGCAATAATGCTATCTGGGTCATAGTTGATCGTCTTACAATGTCTGCACACTTCATTCCTATTAGAGAGGATTTCTCCCTAGATCAGCTTGCCAGGATATATGTAAAGGAAGTGGTAAGATTGCATGGAGTACCACTTTCTATTATATCTGATCGGGATCCGAGATTTACCTCAAAGTTCTGGCGAAGTCTTTAGCATACTCTGGATACAGAGTTGAGTTTCAGCACTGCTTATCATCCTCAGACAGACGGTCAGTCTGAGAGAACAATTCAAACCATAGATGATATGTTGAGAGCTTGCTCTATGGATTTCAAAGGAGGTTGGGATCAACACCTACCTTTGGTGGAATTTTCTTATAATAATAACTTTCAGTCCAGTATTCAGATGGCTCCTTATGAAGCTCTCTATGGAAAGAAATGCAGGACTCCAACTTACTGGGATGAAGTTGTGGAAAGAAAGCTATTAGGACCGGATCTCATTGATGAAATGGTAGAAAAGGTCATATCTATTCAACAACACATAAGAGAAGCTCAGAGTCGACAGAAAAGTTATGCCGACAACCGAAGAAAAGACATAGAGTTTGAAGTGGGTGATATAGTGTTCTTACGAATATCTCCCTGGAAGAGGGTTATGAGATTTGGAAAGAAGGGGAAGTTGAGCCCTAGATATATCGGTCCTTTTGAAATACTGGATCGTGTTGGAAATGTAGCTTACCGATTGGCGCTTCCACCGAATCTCTCTCAAGTTCACGATGTGTTCCTTGTATCTCTCCTGAGAAAGTACATACCTGATCCTTCACATGTACTCAGCTCAGAAGTTGTACCGCTGGAGCAAGATCTTTCTTATGAAGAACAACCGATAGAGATTCTGGATCGTAGCGAAAAAGTCCTATGAAACAAGACCACTCGATTGGTGAAAGTTTTATGGAGGAACAACCAACTTGAAGAAGCTACATGGGAGCTTGAGGATATGATGAGGGAGAAGTATCCTCATCTGTTTGTTACAAAGTGACAAATTTCGAGGGCGAAATTCTTTTTAAGGGGGCTAGAATGTAACACCCGGGACTTTTATGTTATATAAATCATCAAAGGAATATTTTTCTACACAACACTTTCTTGGCTTGCTTTACACGCAACAACGACCTTCCTCGATAGCTTGCGTCCTACGCAATACCGAGTTTCACTAAACAACGATATGCTATTAAAATATTATTAAAACTAGCCGTTATGAATAGTAATAACCACTTTTTGAAATTTTATAAATTTTATCATTCAAAATGGACTTCATTTTCGGACTCAGAATATTGAAATTAGCCTAGGGTGAAATTTTGGTATTTTTCTGAAAACTTTCAATTTTTGATGAATAGTGAAACCACTAAGTGGTAGGTTAAAAACTGAATTTTGCATAAAACTAAATTTTACCGCTTCTGTGAATGGAATTTCGAAAATCAGAGAGACACGGTTAATTTCAAGGACTAAAATGTGGTTCAATGAGATGAAAATAATTTTTTGGTGAATAGTAACTTTTTACTTTTTTTACCACGGTTAAAAGTAAATAGGGTAATTAAGGGTAAAAATGATATTATTATTACCCTAACACATGTCATAATTCTATTAGACAAGTGTAATTCGACCAAAAACAAACTTAGGAATAAAATATGACCATTTAGGTCCACATGGATTAGATTAGGACATTTATTATTAATTTATTTAAAGAAGGGTTAAAATAGTTAAAATCAAAGTTTAGTAAGTAAATCATTTTTAATATGGGGTTATACATAAGATAAATTCGACTATAAATATTAATTAGAAAGCTAAAAAGATTTACTACATATTGGTATTTTATTTATAATTTTTAGACATTAAATAATTTAATTTATTTATGACAAAATGATGATGCAGTAATTATCTTATTAATGAAATATTGACATAATTGATGTTATAAACACCAAAATAAATGTAATTTGAGACTTTTTATGAATTCCACTAATTTTCTAGGTTACTATGATATATTAGTGTTGATTTAATCAACTTGTTGCGAACATATAATTCTGTTATGACTTTCACAAAAATCATATATCAAATAGTGTCAAAATTGACACAAAATAGTTTTTAAATCAAATATTATATTATTAATTGTTATTTTATTCCTAAAAATCTAAGGTTCGGCCAAATGACTTAGATAAGGATATATATATTAATAATAAGCACTTTGGGGTTTGTTTGGTATAGTAAGTGTATTAACCATATAGTGTAAGAAAACAAAAAGACACGGTAAAAGTTAAATTATTTAACTTAGAGTTAAATCTAATTGATAAGGTTAAAATAATAACCTAAACTTGTCTAAATCCTATTGGTTGATTGGATTTCGACCCATCCCCACTTTAGCTTCGAAACAAGACCCTTTGGAACCATTATAAACCGATTTTGACTTTAATATAATATAATATTTTGAGATATTCCTAAGGTGCCCCTCTCCTCCCTTATAAAAGGGCACCTCCTCCCCCTCCTCCTCACACCAATTTGAGCACTCAAGCTCGGCCAACCCCTGCCATTTTCACCTCTCCACTTCCCTAGAATAATCCTAGAGGTCTTGGTCTTCTTAAAAGACCAATCTTAGTTCCCTAAGTGGAAGATTCAAAGAAGCGTTCCAAAGAAGAGGTAATATCCATTACCGATCTTTTCAATTTCTTTATTCTTCAACTTCTTCTTATTTAGTTTTTTCATGATAAAGTAATAACATCAGTATTAATTACATACTGATATGTTATTATAAATATGAAACAACCCTAATTCACCTTCTATCCATCCTACGGAAAAATGAAATCACCGCGCGTGCGTACGTACGGAATACCGTCTCCACGATGTGATGCGACTCGTTCTACATGATCATCATTACATAGTAATTATATAAATGAATTGAATGAATAAATATGATATATGTTACACTAATACCATTCTGGATATAAGGTATATATAACCTTAAAAGAAGAATAAGAATTTATTCGGCAAAACACGCATAAGAACAATAGGCAATAAAGACCCGAGTAACAAGTAACAATGAAATATTACTAACAAGAAGCTAAGAATATGACCATATATGATATCATATAAATATGTATGATTCTGGAATAAGTCAATAACATTATTTAAACCATTATACAGGAGCTTCGGACACGTACCAAGAAAATCGGACCTAAGGTAAGGGAAATATCACAATCTCATTTTTATCCGAGATTGTTTATACTTTGGTATTTACTGGGGTGTATTTTATCATCCAAATCCATGTTTCCTAAATATTTAATGTTATTTCCATCCACCTACAATTTTTTAAATCCAAATTTACCCTTCGGTGTGTTTTTAGTAAAGGATATGAAAGGAATCTTTTGTCGTTTTTCGTACGAGGTACTTTTTTGACTTTTCTGAAAAAAGTACGAGAAGAATGTTTTTTTTAAACTTATATGGCATGAATGGATTTTTTTAAAACATTATTTCCAAGAAGTTTCATTTACAAGTTTCCAAGTTTATTTTTAATCAACTTATTTTAGTTTAAAATTTTATGACATGTTAAGAAACGAAAAGTGTTTTTGAAGAAGAAAGGATATTTTCCTCAAGAATAGAGTTCAAGTGTTTTATCGAAATTATTTTCCATCTAAGAAAATAAAGGGTTATGTTTCTATCCATATTTTTACATTGATTTTACTATGTTGTGATGGAATTATGTTTATGAATTCCTTTATCTTATATGAATGGTTTTATGATGTCATGTTGTTTAAGAATTCCATTTTTATTACATGGGTTACGCTATGATGTATGGTTTATGATTATGTGGCACACATAAGAAAGGATTCATTATAAGATGGGTGAGACCTATATCTCCCTCCAATGCATTGGGTAAAGATTTATATCTCATGATATAGACATGGTTGGAACAGAAGGTTATTTCGGTTCAGTGATACAGGACTGAAATGAGGAGTGAACTCGGTTCAGAAAGGGACTTTGTCCGCTGAGATAGTCTTGGCAATGAGTCATGACTAACAAGAAATGATTTTCCATGATTATGTGTGGATGCCACAAAGTTTCAAGTTTCATGTTATGATTATGGGGATCTCATTTTCACTTCTATGATTTTTTCCATGTTAAGATATTATGATCTCTTTTGCAGGTTATGATTTTCAAAAAGATATGATATGATTTTTATTTCATTTATTTTCCCTTGCTGAGCATTTGAGCTCACCCTTTTATGTTTTCTTTTCCCCAGGTCAGGAAGATGGATATTAAGTAGAATATGCTAAAAGGGACCCTAGATGTGATGAAATAAATGGGAGACACTGTAGAAGATTTATGAACCAGTTGTTTATGTTTCCCAGTTTCTAAAAACACTATACCTATATGGTCCTTTGTGGTTTTGTCATATGTTGTAATAAGTGTACTTCAATTTTGATGTATTAACAATGTATGTAAAGTATGGGCCGTTATATCGATAACCTCTTTTTTTTCTAGATCCATAGATATCCCCTCTTTTGAGATTATGTGACCCAAAAATGATACTTTTTGAAGCCAAAATTCACACTTGGTAAATTTGTAATAAAGCTTCTCCTTTCTCAGGGTCTTCAATATAATTCTCAAGTGATCTTCATATTCTTCCTTGCACTTTGAATAGACAAGAATATCGTCTAAAAAGACTACCACAAACTGATCAAGATAGTCTCTAAAGACTTTATTCATTAGATCCATGAAAATAGCAGGGGCATTAGTAAGACCAAATGGCATCACTATAAATTCATAGTGTCCATACCTTGTACGGAATTATGTCTTTGGTATATCCTCCCTTTTTACCCTTAATTGATGATACCCTAAACGAAGATCAATCTTGGAAAAGTATTAAGCTCCGCATAGTTGGTCAAATAGGTCATCAATGCACGGGAGAGGATATTTGTTCTTGATAGTGATTTTGTTAAGTTCTCGATAATCAATGCAGAGTCTCATTGATCCATCTTTCTTCTTAACAAACAGAACAGGTGCTCCACAAGGTGACGCACTAGGGCATATGAACCCCTTATCAAGATTCTCTTGGAGTTGCTTCTTCAATTCTTGCAACTCAATTGGGGCCATTCTATAAGGGGTCTTGGAAATAGGCAAAGCACCCAGTACGAGTTCTATTGAAAACTCAACTTCACGATTCGGTGGAAGACCCGGTAATTCTTCCGGATAGACATCATCAAACTCCCGTACAATGGGAATATTTTTAATCGTGAGTTTCTCACCTACCATTTGAGATAAATAACCTTCATTTAGTGGAATCAATACCCATAAAATGGAATAAATTTTCCCTAGAAGGTTATGTTCATCCTTGCATCGATAGATGATCATAAATTGATCTGGAATATGAAATGTGACTTCCCTTATTTGGCAATTGATATGAGCTCCATGTAGAGAAAGCCAATCCATGCCAAGAATCACATCAAATTCCAATATAGGAAGGATCACAAGATTTTCCGGAAGCACTTTCCCAAAAACTTCAATCGGAGAAGAATTATAAACTTTTGATGCGATTGTTGTGCCATTAGGTGTTGTCACAGCTAACTCAAAATCTAATTTTTGAGTTAATACGGTGATACCCTTAGAAAATTCTTCAGAAATAAAGGAGTGGGTGGATCTAGAATCAAATAAACCATTTTCTATTTTAGAGTGGATGGTATGTGTACCTTTCACCACATCGTTATCGTACTCCACATCGCTGATAGAAATTGCATGTGAGTTTCCTTTGTCTTTAGCCTAAAGAGTTTGTTGACGTCGACCATCATCATCAACCCTTGGATTAGGGAATTTATTGGCATAATGTCCCATCTCCTTGCACTTGAAACATTGAAGTGTAGTAGGTTCATTCTGTGTATCCCTTCCTTTGTTTGCGTCATTAGACATCTTCTTCCCATCATCGTGACATTCAAATACCCGATGACCTTTCTTTCCACATGTGAAACATTTACTTGTCCCTTTAAGACAACTCCCTCCATGTTTCTTTCCACACTTTGAGAATAAGGGAAAGCACATCTTCTTTTTAGTGTGCTCTTTAGATTTTCCTTTGAATTCTATTTTCCTCTTCTTATCAAATCCATATGACTGATGGGTTACTCCAATCTCCATCTCAACTTTGAGAGCACATCGAACGATTTCCTCGTAGCTATTGAAGTCCCTTATGGATAAGGACATTCAAAGACTTGGTTTTAAGCCACTAAAGAATTGATCAATCTTACTCTCAGGTTGGATAATAATACCAGAAGCGTACCTTGCAAGTGTCGTAAAATTTTCTTCATATGTACCAACAGATTCATCATCCTTTTGTTTCAGTTCAAGAAACACGTTCTCCATCTTTTTTCGGAGAATACGAGGGAAGTACTTATTGAAAAATATGTTCTTGAACTCATTCCATTCTATGGACTCAATTTCAACCATTTTCCTCGTATTATTAATATGATTCCACCATTGATCAGCATCACCTTCCAAATGATACACTACTAAGATGACTTTATCATGCTCATAACATTGATGAACTGAAAATATCTTTTCAGTAGTACTAATCCATTGTTCAGGAACTAATGAATCAGTAGACCCGCTGAATGAAGGTGGGCGCTGTCTCATGAAGGATTCAACAGAATGTTGCTCCTTCCTTTGCTCGTTTGGAAGCCCTGTATGATTAATAGCTTTAGAAAGTTGTGTGATCATGGCTACAAGATTTTTCATTCTAGCTCCCATAACGTTTGGTTGATCACGGGGACAATCATTGCATTTACCGTCGAATTCCGCATTAACATGGTTCCTTCGGGTTCGAGCCATTGACTAAAACCAAGAAGAATAGTGTGAGCAACTCTAATTATAATAGGGAAACCACATAATCAGGAATAAAATTTCACACTTAAGTTATTATTCTAGGTTATTCATGGCCATTTCTAAAACACTAAGATTGTGTTCTATGCTTAGACTTATCCTTAGGGTTCTTACTAAGGCTTTCACATCCTAGTTTCCAAAGGATGACTATACCTTTCCTCTGATACCAACTGTAACGACCCATACTTTACATAAATTGTTATTAATTCATAATCGGAGAACACATATTACAACATATAACAAAACCAAGAAAGGACAGTATAGGTATAGTGTCTTTAGAAACTGGGAAACATAAACAACTGGTTCATAAAGCATCTACTTTTCCTCCCATTTATTTCATCATATCTAGAGTCTCTTTTTGGCATATTCTACTTAATAACCATCTTCCTGACCTGGGGAAATAAAACATACAAAAGGGTGAGCTCAAATTCTCAGTAAGGGTAAACAAAAGAAATATCAATAACATATTATACATAAGCACACAACTTTTGGAAATCTTAACCTGAAAAAGAGATCATAATTTCATAACATGGGATAAATCATAGTAGTGAAATGTAATCCCAATAATCATAACATAAAACATGAAACTTTGTGGTATACACACATAATCATAGAGAATCATTTCTTATTAGTCAACACGCATTTCCAAGACTATCTTAGTGGACAAAGTCCATTTCTGACCCGAGTTCACTCCTCGTTTCAGTCCTGTTTCACTGAACCGGTATAACCTACCGTTCCAGCCATTTCTATCTCATGAGATATAAAATTTTTACCCAATGCATTGGAGGGAGATATATGTCCCACCCATCTCATAATGATACCATTCTTATGTGTTCCACAAAATCATAAACCATACATCATAGCATAACCCATGTAATAAAAATGGGAATCTTTAAACATTGTGACATCATATAAAAATTCATATATGATAAAAGAATTCATAAAAATATTTCCATCACAACATAATCAAATCTGTGTAATAATAGGGATATAAACAGAACTCTTTATTATCTTAGATGGAATATAATTTTGATAAAACACATGAACTCCATTATTGAGGAAAATATCCTTTCTACTTCAAAAACACTTTTCCTATCTTAATATGTCATAAAATTCTAAAATAAGAGATGTTGATTAAAAATATACGTGAAAACTTGTAAAGGAATCTTCTTGGAAATAATGTTTTAAAAATCTATTCATGCCGTATAAGTTAAAAAAACATTCTTCTCGTAATTTTCTCGAAAAAGTAAAAAAGTACCTCGTATGAAAAACGACAAAAGATTCCTTTAATATCTTTTACTAAAAACTCACCAAAGGGTAAAATTGGATTTAAACAATTGTAGGTGTATGGAAATAATATTACATGGATATGGATGATAAAATACACCCTAGTAAATACCAAAGTATAATCAATCTCAGATAAAAATGAGACTGTGATATTTCCATTACCTTATGTCTGATATGCTTTGTACGTGTCCGAACCTCCTATATAGTGATTTAAATAATGTTATTGACTTATTACATAATCATACATATTTTTATGATATCATATATGGTCATATTCTTAGCTTCTTAGTAGTAATATTTCATTGCTACTCGTTATTCGGATGTTTATAACTTTTTGTTTTTATGCGTGTTTTGTCGAATAAATTCTTATTCTTCTCTTTAGGTTTTAGATACCTGATTTCTAGAATGGTATTAGTTTAATATATATCATATTAATTCATCAAATTCATTTATATAATCATTATGAAATGATGATCATGTAGAACGAGTCGCATCACATCGTGGAGATGGTATTCCGTACGTACGCACGAGTGATGATGTCGTTCCTATGATCGTAGAATTGTATTGGAGTGTATTTATACTATTTCAGAATCAGTATCACATTATAGTAGTCATATATAGTCATTATTTATACCATTATACACATCCAAGTAAGGTGGTGGTGGAAAATAGATTACACCAGGGCATGGAGACGGTATTTCGTACGTACGCACACACGATGATTTCTTTTTCCGTAGGATGGATAGATGGTGAAATAGGGTTGTTTCATACTTATAATAACATATCAGTATATGAGTGATACTGATGTTATTACTTTATAATGAAACAACTAAATAAGAAGAAATGGAAGAAGAAATAAAGATGAAAGAATCGGTAACAGACATTACCTCTTCTTTGAAGTGCTTCTTTGAGACCTCCTTTTAGGGCACTAAAATATGTCTTTGAAGAAACCAGGACCTCTAGGATGTCTCTAGGGAAGTGGAGAGGAGAAATTGGAAGGGGTTTTCTAAGCATGAAGGCTGAATGTGGTGTGAGGAAGAGGGGTAGGAGGTGCCCATTCATAAGGGAGGAGAGGGGCTCCTTTGGAAAAACTAAAAATATTATTTTATTATAAAGTCATGATCGGTTTAAAATAGCTCCAAATTGATTTATTTCGAAGATAAGGTGGGGAGGGGTCGAAATACTCTCATAAAATAGAATTTAGACAAGTTTAGGTTCCTATTTTAACCTTATCATTTATATTTAACTTTAAGTTAACTAATTTTACTTTTACCGTTTCTTCTTGTGTTCTTATACTATAAGGTTAATAAACATACTATAAGCAGCCAAAAGAACCCCAAGTTGTTTATTATCAATATATATAACCTTATCTAAGTCATTTGGCAGATCCTTAGATTTTTAAATATAAAATAACAATTACTAATATAATATTTGTTGTAAAAACTATTTATGTCAATTTTGACACTATTTAGTAATTAATTTTTGTGAAAGTCATAACGGAATGATTAGTTCGAAAAAGTTAATTAAATAAATAATAACATGTCATATTAATCTATAAAATTAGTGGAATTCATTAAAAGTCTCCAATTACATTTATTTTGGTGTTTATTACATCAATTATGTCAATATTTAATTAATAAGATAATTACTGCATCATCTTTGTGTCATAAATAAATTAAATTATTTAATGTCTAAAAATTAAAAATAAAATACCAATATGTAGGAAATACTTTTATTTTTCTCATGAATATTTATAGTAGAATTTATATTTTGTATAAACCCATATTAAAAATTATTTACTTATTAAACTTTGATTTTAACTATTTTAACCCTTCTTTAAATAAATTAATAATAAATGTCCTAATCTAATCCAAGTGGGGATAAATGGTCATATTTTATTCCTAAGGTTGTTTTTGGTCGAATTAAACTTTTCCAATATAATTAGTACATGTGTTAGGGTAATAATAATATCATTTTTAACCTTAATTACCCTATTTACTTTTAACCATGGTAAAAAAAATAAACAGTTACTATTCACCAAAAAATTATTTTCATCCCATTGTACCACATTTTACTTACTGACATCAACCGTGTCTCTCGTATGTTCGAAATTACACTCACAAAAGCGGTAAAATTATGTTTTATGGAAAATTTAGTTTTTTAACTACCACTTAGTGGTTTCAGTATTCATCAAAAATTGAAAGTTTTCAGAAAAATACCAAAATTTCACCCTAGGATAATTTCGATATTCCGAATCCGAAAATGAAGTCCATTTTGGAAAATAAAATTTATAAAATTTCAAAAAGTGGTTATTACTATTCATAACGGCTAGTATTACGAATATTTTAATAGCATATCATTGTTTAGTGAAACTCGGTATTGCGTACGACGCAAGCTATCAAGGAAGGTTTCGATTTCTTGTAAAGCAAGCCGAGCAAGTGTTGTGTGTAGAAAAAGATTCCTTTGATGATTTATATAACATAAAAGTCTCGGATGTTACAGTATAGCTTCTTTGGGTAGGTTTCTATGATGCATACCTGGTTCCATCTTCTAAACCAACAAAAAACATCATCAATCTCACTCTCAAGAAACTAATTGATTACAATATCAAATTATATCACATAAACTATCACAAAATTGTTTTCCAAAACTTCCTTTTTCCATATTCAACCACTTCTGAAAACATTCAAATTGCTTTTTTAAAATCATCCCATTTTCAAAATACACAAAATATCCGGTTTTCAAAATCTTCCACTTAATAACAATTTCTTCCTTTTTTTTCAAAAAATTGCACCTTGCAAAAAATCATAAGTCATTCCTCACAATGAGATATGAAATCCTAGTGGGATGTAATTCCACTACAATGCATGTCATGCTCGTCTCATTGGCTAAACACATGACAATGAGATTTCAAACATTCTAGAAGTGTATCCAAAAGACTTATGTACCAATCACCCTGGTAACTTGAAGTTCACCATAAATGGGTTACCGACTTCCTTTTATGCTATAAATTTCATGTTATGACAATCCTACTCCTGTCTATGATTTTAACACAAAGAATAGACAAGAAGGAATTTCAACTCCAAGACTAGGAACATTGAGGGCTACTTGTTAGGCAGGGGCCGAACAAGCTGATACCATTTGTAAAGACCCCCCAATTCTCATTAGCTTGAGAGTACAATGAGTCATTATATAGCCTTAAGTGACATCCCCATGACAGAAAAGGCTGACAATAAATTCTGAAGGGTTTCAAATAAAAGTGGGGGTGATTTACCCTTTATGAAATAAACCAATCAACCAACTAACCAGCATTCACTATATGATGCATGAACAAAACAAAGACAGCTAAACAACTTAATTTTGTCAAACCTCATAAAAGTTCACAACAACAGAAGAGCAAAACAAATATTAATGTACACCGCGAATAAACAACTCAATACTCTTAAAAGAAACAAAGAATCCATGCTCCACAAGATCCAAGCTCCACAATCACCGAACAACCCCAGTCATCACGATGTGGTACTAAAAACATGGAAAGATTACCTTTTCCCCTTTCCCGGAAAATAGCACTAGAAAAAGCATCAATGTGCCAAAGCCGTGGTGAGTATAAAACTCAGTAGGTTTTCCCCAATGACTTCCCAACTCAGGACACTAGGATACAAAATTTATACCCAATCATATAAAACATTTTATATAAAAGAATTTCTAAATAATAGTTTATAACTTAAAATAAATAAGTTTCCAAACCATTTACAACAAAATCCTAAAGGTGCAATTGAAACCAATTTTTCCAACAAGTCATCATTCCAAAAAAAATACTAAACAAGATTTAGAACCATTTCATAATATACCCTTTTTGGTATACCAAACAATTTCACAAACCCATGCAACAAACCATGCATTATATGTTATGACATTTCTATACTCATGAGGGGTTTCTCGTCGATCTACCAAGTCATTAAAAGGTAATTCTTTCCCATGTTCCATTACTCATTTGGCACTGAGCACAAAGTCATATTTCAATCAATCCTCATACATGCAACATAATCACACACCACATATTCCAAAAACTAATGCCAAAACAACCCTTTAAATAAAAATCATATTATTGAAAACCATTTCTGTCAAAACTATTTAATTGCCAAACCATTTCCATTCCAAACCACTTCAAAAAAACTCCATTTTTAGTGAAAAACTATTCCATCATAGAAATTTCAATACCAAATCATTTCAATAAAACACCCCTTTTATTTATAAAATTTTTTTCATCAATACATTTACAATTCCACCAAATTAGAAATTTAAAATAATCATTTTAAATTTCAGAAGCCAAATCACTTTGAACAAAAAATCACCAAGATTTCACAATTTAATTAAACCCATTAATCATCACTATATAATATTTATTCCATTATTTTCAGAATCAATCCCATTCAAATAAACCAATTTGAATCTATAAAAATCCATTCTATCAAGAAGAGTCGAGAGTTAAGCCTCCTACCACAATGGTTTTGATGAAAACCACAACGAGAAAAGAAGGTTCATGAAAAACGGGTCGATTCTCCAAAAACCCACCTTAGATATCTTCTCCAAGAATGAATAAGACCAAATCTCAT
Source organism: Viscum album (assembly GCA_963277665.1). Lineage (NCBI taxonomy): Eukaryota > Viridiplantae > Streptophyta > Magnoliopsida > Santalales > Viscaceae > Viscum > Viscum album. Next base: position 1,264,306,866 of record OY728157.1, on the reverse strand, counting down.
CAGATTTTGCATCCATACACCTATATCTACCCATAAAAGGAGTATATCTAAGAAACATGGGGAAGTGGAGAAGTAGATCTAAGTAGATATAAGAAACCAAAAGAGAACAATAAGAATGTCGACATACCTCAAGAATCCGTCTTCGATTCGCCAAGAGATGCCTTCGGATCACCTCTGGAACAATAGGAGAACTTTCTCTAACCTCAAGAGAGAAAAAATCCTATGTTAGTGCCACTTAAAAGTTAAAATGATCCAGTTAAAGGAAAAAAATCATGAGATCCACCTTTATAGGATCTCATTTAAGTGGCCGCATGGTTTTCCCGCAAGGTTAGACAAACTGTCCACTAACCGTATGTTAGCCATTGCCTCCATAGACCATCCAGGGATAGATTAGAACCATTGTTAAACAAATCTTGCACTGCCCATGCAAAAGATACTTCCTCCAAGACCAACTACGCATTGTTTTGCCGTACGGTTTAGACAAATCGTGCGTCGTCCATACGACTTCTGCCTTGCCTCAAAAAATCAGTCAAAGTTCTCCTGACTCGCACATTCATCCCACATAACCATTATAAACATTAAAATAATTAATTTAGGGATACATACTAGAAACCGGTGGTACAAAATTCTCCCAACCACTGGTATTGCTATCCTCGGAAAGTAGAAAACCTTCACCAAACTGAAAGTGTTCTGGCCACCAGTCGTTCATTTCCATTTTACGTTCCCAAGTATCATACTGAATTTGTCCATGGTACCATAAAACATGCACTAGACCAATGCTTTTTCAACTCAAGACTTTCTCATGCATAACCATAATCCGTACCGGGATATGTATCAACGAAGCATCCATATCTAGGTTAATGTGATCTCATCTGATCACATGGTCAGGATCAGGCTGTACTTTTTCAACTAAGATACACGGAAAAAATTATGCATAAAACTGAACCGTGGTGGTAATGGAAACTGATATGACACCTCTCCAACCAATTCTAGTGTCTCGAAAGGGTTAATTTATCTAGGAGATAACTTTTCCGGCTTCCCGAAACCACGGTGTCCAAGCCTTGGAGAGATTCTCAAGAAGACATGATCACCCACAACAAACAACAACGGTCTTTAAAGGTGATCTACATAAGATTTCTGACGACTCTGAGCTATCTCCATCCTCTTTCTAATCAACTAGATATTCCTTATTGTTCCCTGAACAAGGAATGGCTCGACTTGTGAAGTATCACCCCTTTCCACCCAACATTGTAGAGAACGACAAGGACGCCCATACAATGCTTCAAATGGAGCCATGCGTATCGAGGATTGATAGCTGATATTGTATGAGAACTCTAGTAAGGGTATATGATCTTCCCATGAGCCCCCAATATCCCTTACACAATCCAGATACATTCCTTCCAATGTTTTTATCATTCGCTCGGATTTCCCATATTTTTAATATGATACGCCATGCTCATTGTCAACTGAGTTCCAATGACTTGTTGTAATGATTTCTAGAAATGAGATGTGATCCTCAGATCTCTATCTGAGACTATACACTCTTGTACACACAGACTCTTTACCACCACATGGATATAGATTTTTGAATGATTCTCCACTATATGAGTTTCACGAGTAGGGATGAAATGGGCCGACTTGGTTAGATGATCCACTATCACCCAAATGGCATCGTGTTTCCGTACCATTCATGGAAGACCTGTAACAAAATCCATTACTATCTGATTCCATTTCCACATTGGCGTGAACAAAGATTGTAACATACCAGCTGGCCTCTGATGCTCTTATTTAACCTACTGACAATTTAAGCACCATGACAAGAACTCTTCCACATCCCTTTTCATGTCGCTTCACCAAAACGGCACATTCAGCGCCTTATAAATATTCTATGTACCTTGATTTATAACCCCTACTGTATGGTGGTATGTATGAAGGATTTTTTCCTGAAAAACCAAAGGTACAACCATCCAATATCTGAAACACAAAACTGAACCCCCATCAAGTTTCCATCCATCAATGGTCACCCCACCATTGAGTTTAGAACTAACAACCAAACATTCTACATCCTATGTTTCTGCTTATTTGATCATTTTTACTAAATCAGGACAAGAGTAACTGAAAAGAAAATTTCAACATCACCTCAGTATTCACATTCCACATGCATGTTGGCTAATTCGGACATAAACTACAATTCATTTGATGCTTCCTTTGCCAAATGAGCATATTAATTTTTACTTAAAGCATATGCCATCAAATTTTCTTTCCTCGATGAGTACATCAAGTCAATGTCAATCATTTGGAGATATTCCATCCATCTACTTTTCCTCAGATTCAAATATCACTATGATTAAATGTGTTTCATGATTTTGTGATCCATAAACACAATAACTTTCTCACCAATGAGATAATGTCTTCATGTTTTCAAAGAATGGACGACTGAAGCTAATTCAAAATCATGTTTTGGGTAATTCTTCTCATGCACCCTCATCTGCCTTGAACCATAAGCAACCACATGATCTCCTTGCATGAACAATAACCATGATCATTTCCCCATAAATCATTCTTCTTTTATATAGAGGTATTCAAATTAGTCATTGACCCTGTATCTATGGATATAAGTGTCCGACTATAGCTAGATGTTTCACGTATAGTTGTATATTTTTAGCTAAAGGCATATCCTTCATGTGGTATTCTTAGAGTCATGAGAAGACCTATAGTGACTGTTGCCTATCATAAATGGATGTTACCTCATTTTAGATGATTTTGACTACATTACAAATGTACGTTCTTGAGAACAATAATAGTCAATTTTATTTGGAAATATAGTACCCATTATTCTAAGTTGGTGAAATATATTCGACATCTCCCCTAAGGATATTCCCCTTAAGAACTCACGCATAATTTTTTCTTCATAACCTATTGAAATTATACATAAGAAATGAGAGATCATAGATTCTTATTAAGGTAATACAATAGATATATATTAGAATAAAATGAGAAAAATGGTATGAGAACATGATAACATTAGAATATCATACCCTACAAATAAAATATTAGCATCAAGAGTCACAACAAAAATATTTGTAGTTCCGAATTTATGAATCATAGGGGAATAAGTGTCATAATTCGTGAAAGAATAACATAATCATATTACAATGAATTTTATAATATATATATATAATGGTGTCCATAATAGTCAATTCTAACTACCAATTCCATCATAGTCGAATGGGTTCACTCTCCAAACTATCACAATTGTCAAGGTTCACCAGTAAGACCATATATGACGACAAAGTTTCTTACTAATCCAATTTCACTATCAATTCCATCCCTAAATTACTCAACAAGGTTCAGTTCCATTCAATCCTTATATTACAGAACTAATTTCACTCATTATTCCAGCCCTATATTACTGAACATTGTTCACTCATTGTTCCTATCATGTATTACCTATCCAAGTTCACTCCTCATTTCAGCCGAACCATTCTAAACAGAGTTCACTCCTCATCCAAGATATATATATCTCATGCGATATAAATATTTACTCAATTCATTGGGAGAAGATACATGTCCCACCCATCACATAAAGAAACTATACTTATGTTTTATACAATATAATGAAACATTCGTCATATCCATTCCCATAAAAATATTTGTATTTCATAAACTTCATATCATAACCTATGATACAAAATGGGATTCATAAATAAATCATCATATCATAACTGATGGAAAAGAAATAGGCTTCATAATCATTTCATTAGAGAATAGCCTACTAATGGAAGCAACATTCATAATCATTTTATCTTGGAATAACCCATGGAAGATAAATGGGATTCTTAAAAAACATGTCATATTAAACATAAAAAATTAAAATAAAAAATAATAATGGTGTACTAGGATCATATTCTTAGTATAATATATATTATATCATAGGATGTAATCATATATATTGAATGATTTTGAAATTTAACATGGATAATTTTAATATAGAAATTATCCTTTATTTGAAAATCATTTGTTTAAATATAAAACTATTTAATGAAATTTCATTGAATGTTACATTTAGAAACATATAAAGAAATATTTGAAAATTATTTAATATTCTTTAAAACATAACAACTTTTTGAAATCATTTTTTCTTAAAATATATTTTGAAAATGTATATAAGAATCTTAAAAATCATTGAAATAAATCTCCATAAAAATAAACTTTTAAAAAATATAATACAAGATATGAAACTAATTTATAATTTTTTTTATAAATATTTTATTAAAATATATTTCAGTAAATGTAGATTCAAAATAATATAATAAAATTTTCAAATTCATTTAAATTTATTTCTTTGAAATAAAATTTCAAAACATATAATATAAGATTGGAAAATCATGTAAAAAACTATTTAATCATAAAATATTTTTGTAAAAAATTTCTTCTCAGAACCTTGTTAAAAACAAAATGAGTGAAATTAGTTTTGTAATATAACATTATTTAATACATTTTTAGAAAACATCACTTTGAAAGAACACAAATTTTAGACAGAAGTGAGAGATAATGTCTGATTTTATTAAAAAAATAACCTTAATTATATAAAGGTAAATTTAATTTAAAATTGGTACTATTAAGTTTATATAACATTAATAATAGTAGTAGAAGAATATTCATTATAGTACTTGAGATATAGATCATAATATTTAATCAATGGATGTGCAATCATAAATAATCCTATTAAATGATAAGATTGTACCAATATACTCTAATAGATTTGGTAACTTTGGACCCATATCTACATGAATGAATGACATTTAATGAATCTTATAACATGATGAAAATATGAATATTCATGATATAACATGATAAAAGGACTTATATGCACATTGTAAAAGAATATATGTGCATAAGATTACTAGTGTCCAAAATATAAATTTTTTTTGTAAATTTTGAACTCTATGCCACATGAATGTTATATAATTTAATTGATATATAATGAAACATTAATTTAATTATACTAACAATAGAAAAATATATTTTGTAGTATATACACTAAAAATATGAGTGGTGGATATAAAATAAGCCTCAAAGAAATAAAAGTGATAATTGATATCCGTTTACCACTTGAGTAAGTTTAGAATCATGATATCCATGAAATAATAACAGCAATTGAAAAATTTAATATAATTAAATAAATAAAATTCATTAAATTTTTTATAGGATTTTATATCCACCACACAATACGAACATGTTTTTATCATGGAATATATATCTATGAAATAAAAATGATATGAGAAAACCCTTTCCTTGGGTCTTTAATTTCATCGTAAACATTCATACCTCTTGTATAATAAATTTAATTTTATTAAACAACACCAATATAAATTATTTTTTTATATAATACCATATAAATAATTATTCATTTTTTCAATAACCCTTTTATTAAAACATTAATGTTAATCATAGTTTTCATGTAGTAACCTTTTTTTCATATATGTTTTAACATTCCATTTTTGATCCTCTTATATATATATATATATCCTAAATTTAATTATTTATTGAATGAAAAAATTATATAAATATCACACATGTTCACTATATTTATATTTATAATAATATATAAAAGATAAAATTTAGAAATGAAATACTCTTTTCATGGAGAAAATAGGTTGTATATATACATGAATAATGTATCCATTTTCATATCATATTATTAAAAAATGATAAGTAAATTACATATATATATATATATTATATTTATATTAAAATTATTAATTTATATGTATCTTATATTTTTATTAAACCTATACTTAATTCATTCCATGTAAAGCATTAATTAATCACATCGTATTGAGGAGACGGTTGTCATCACATCCACAAACGATGTTATCATATTTCGAAAAGAGGAATGCATGAAGGTATGACTTATATAATAATTATAAAATCAGTAAGACATAATAAATTTCATATATATCTTATAATAAGAGTATTTAAATCATTATTACCATCCTTGACGGGTGGTAATGGAAGATAGAATGACACCGGTTAACAAGATATTAATTCACCATACACAAGAACAATTATTTTTTTGTCAATTTTGATGTTACTGTTTGAAATTTTAGGTCGTATACATAAAATAGTAGTATATAATTGTAGAAAACCCGAAGCTTGACATACATGGACATTACATTACTTTAGAGGAATACCTAATACATAACAAAAACAGTCAAATAAGGACCGTAATAGTTCATTGTCTTTGGAAACTCAGAACATAATCTTCTAGTCGTGGTGAATGATCTTCAACATCTCCCATAAAGATCTTCCCCCATTTTTTTCTTACTTAAAACCTGTCTTTATATCATGGGGAAAGAAAACATAAAAAAAGGGTGAGCTCAATTGCTCAGTAAGGGTAAACATAGATGACATTGAACAATCCATAATCATTTGAATGCAAAACCATGAACATGAAATATAAACATCAAAATCTTATGTAAAGACATAAATCTTAGAAGTACGTATGGAACATAAATCTTGATAAAATAGCATGGGAATAAAACATGTAATTGTGGAAACCATTCAACACTTGTTATGATTTCCATAGTAGCCAATGCATTACTGCCAAGACCATCTTAGTGGAAAAAGTCCCATTCTGAATCGAGTTCACTCCTCATTCTAGTCCTGTATCACTGAACCGGATTAACATACCGTTCCAGCCATGTCTATCTCATGAGATATAAATATTTACCTAATAAATTGGAGGGATAAATAGGTCCCACACATCACATAATTAAATCATTCATACTTGTGACACAAAATAAACATAAAACATTCATCATAACCCAAAGAATAAAATGGGTTTCATAAACATCATCCCCTCATCTCAAAATACATATAAAACAATTGGATATTTCATCATAAGAAAAGTTAAACCATGTAAATCATAGAGACAATATACATGAAACATACACATATGAAATAATGTCATCCTATATGGAAAAATGGTTTTGATAAAACACTTGAAATGAATTCTTGGGGAAAATATCCTTTCTTCTTGAAAATCATTTTCTTTTCAAAAAATTCCATGCAATTTTAAAACAAAGATATTTTTTTTAAAATAGTCATGAAATCTTTTTGAGGAAGCTTCATAAAAATAAGGCTATATAAAACCATAAAAATCCTTTCATGCTGTACACGTTAAAAAAACACTCTTCTCGTACTTTTGTTGGAAAATTCAAAAAAGTACCTTGTATGGTAAATAAAAGAATGATTCCTTCTATAACATGGGGTAAAAGTAAAAATGGGTAAAAAGGAAATTAAAATTACATGAATACACTTTTATAAAACATGGAAATGGATGATAGAAATAACCCCAGTAAATACTTACGAATAAGCAATCTCAGATAAAAATGTGATTTGTAAAATTATCCCTTACCTTAGGTCTGATATGCTTCTACGTATCAGAACCTCATGTATAATGATTTAAATAATGTCATCGACTTATTAAAGAATCATATTAATTGTTATGATATCATATATGTTTCACTTATGACTTTATATTACCTGTTCTATTGTAAATTCCATGTTAAAGCAGCGTTTTGGGTAAAATCATTTCATTTATCGTATGTGTTTCGACTTGTCATTCCTGATATTATTACTTATATCCTGATTTACATAATTCCAGAATTTAAAACATGATTTATATAAAATATATATTCATCATATACATATATATATATATATATTATATCTATAAAAGGAAGGAAATACACCGTTCATGGAGACGGTATGCCGTACGTACGCATGAACGCTGTTTTCGTTTCCTTATTGAATTGAATGAAACTAAATAGATGACATACATATATATATATACATAAATATAGTAGGATTATTATTTCATATATTTCATTATTATTTATTATATAAACTTTATGATCATTCAAATATGGTTTACATGGAGAATGAATCTCATCGCGTCGTGGAGACGGTAGTCTGTACGTACGCACGAGCGATGATATCATTCCCATAATTATTGAATAGAATTGGAGTGGATGATATAATATATCAGAATCATTATTATGTTATAATAACCATATATATTTATTCTTTACACCATTATATGCATCCATGTATGGTGTTGGTGGAAAAACAGATTTCACCACGGCGTGGAGACAGTATTTCTAACGCACACACGCGTGGGGATTTCATTTTCCGTAGGATGGATAGATGGTGAAAAATGGTTGTTTCATACTTATAATAACATATCAGTATATTAGTTATACTGATTATATCACTTCATAATGAAACAACTAAAGAAGAAGAAGTGGAAGAAGAAATAAAGTTAAAAGAATCGGTAACGGACATTTCCACTTCTTTGAAGCGCTTCTCTGAGACCTCCTATTAGGGAACTAAAATTTTTCGTTGAAGAAAAAAAGAACCTCTAGAAAGTTTCTATGGAAGTGGAGAAGAGATTTTGTCAGGGGTTGGACGAGTTTGAAGGCTCCATGTGGTGTGAGGAAGAGAGGGAGGAGGTTCCTTTTATAAGGGAGGAGATGGGCATCTTTGGAAAAATTAAAAATATTATTTTATTATAAAGTCATATTCGGGTTTTGATAGATCCAAATTGATTTAATTCAAAGATAATGTGGGTATGAGTCTAAATACTCTAATCCAATAGAATTTAGATAAGATTAGGTATCTATTTTAACCTTATCATTTAGATTTAACCTTAAGTTAAATAAATTTACTTTTACCGTGTCTTCTTGTTTTCTTACACTATAAGGTTAATAAACATACTATAACAAGCTAAAAGAACCCCAAGTTATTTATTATTAATATATATAACCTTATGTAAGTCATTTGGATTAAACCATTGATTTTTAGGCATAAAATAACAATTAATAAAATAATTTTTTTTAAAACTATTTTATGTCAAATTTGACACTATTTGGTAATTGATTTTTGTGAAAATCATAAGAGAATTATTTGTTCTAAAATGTTAATTAAATAAAAATTAACATGTAATATTAACCTATAAAATTAGTTAAATTCATAAAAATCCTCAAATTACATTTATTTGGGTATTTATAACATCAATTATGCCAATATTTCATTAATAAGATAATTACTGCATCATCATTTTGTCATTAATAAATTAAATTATTTAATATCTAAAAATTATAAATAAAATACCATTATGTAGGAAATATTTTTTTCTTTTTAATTAATATTCATAGTCGAATTTATATTATGTATAAACCTATATTATGAATTATTTAGTTATTAAACTTTCATTTTAAATATTTTAACCATTCTTTAAATAAATTAATAATAAATGTCCTAATCTACTCCATGTGGGACTAAATGGTCATATGTTATTCCTAAAGTAGTTTTTGGTCGAATTACACTTATCCTATAGAATTTGGACATGTTTTATGGTTATAATAATATCATTTTTACCCTTAATTTCCCTATTTACTTTTAACCGTGGTAAATAAAAGTAAAAAGTTACTATTCACCAAAAATTATTTTGATATCATTGAACCAAATTTTAGTGCTTGATATTTACCATGTCTCTCATATTTTTGAAATTAAATTTATAGATGTGGTAAAATTTAATTTAAATTAAAAAAAGTCAATTTTTTAACTACCACTAAGTGGTTTCACTATTCATCGAAAATTGATGTTTTTCAAAAAAATACCAAATATTCATCCGAACAATTATTTGATATTCCGAATGAAAAATTGATGTATATTTTTCCAAATTAATAAAATATAATTGGAATTAATTAATTTTAAATTTAATTCCCGTTATCAAAACAAATAGCGTGTTTTTAAGAAACAAAAACAATCAAAAGATTGATACTTGTATATATCCAATTTCAATGTTAAATTAATTACAATGAACAACATTGGATTAAATTGTAAAAACATATTCTAATTACACTTTAAAACCAATTAAAAAGATAATCTAACCATATAAATTACTGCGATGAAAAAATTTGTTTTGAATTAAAATTTAGCGTGTTTTTACTATTCATTAAAATATGAAAGTTATCAGAATAATATGAAAATTTTATCCAAAGTAAATTTTTATATCCTGATTCCAAAGAAGAATTTTATTTTGTCATATTGAACTTATATACATGTCAAAAACATGATTTAAGGTGGGTGCGTCCACAAAAGGCGGGAAAACTGCAATTTTTGAAAAATACATATTTTACACGAAAAAAATTATTTTGTTCTGATACCATATTATATAAAATGTGTAAGATGAAAAATAATGTTATAAAATTAAAAATGTAGTTAATAATATTCATAATGGTTAGTCCATAATAATATTATAACAATATATCGCTGTTTAGTGAAACCTGGTATTGCGTACAACACACGCTATCGAGCAAGTTTGCGATTGCATGTAATGCAAGCCATGTCAGGGTTGAATGTTTTGCAAGACTCCTCCGTTTTTTCATATAACAGAATCCAACCATATTTCATTTATAAATTTAATATATATATATACACTCAATGTTTCGTAGAATAACTTTTATCAAAATTCTGTGTAACATGATCCAAGAATAGTGTTGTGTATACTGCAAGCTCATATGATGATGTGTATAGCGTAAGGAAATATTGTTGTAGCTTACAACACATGAACTTAATGAAATTAAAAGAATATTTTTCATAAAATCTCTGGGTGTTACATTCTACCCCCCTTAAAATGAATTTCTCCCTTAAAATTCATCGGGGTTATAAATCGTTTACTATTTATGGAAACCCACATCGTAAAAAGGAATACTAAAACATAATTTTAAAAACTAAAGTATGAAATTTAATGATTACCCAAATAAACTCATCACTGGGTTTCTATATAAGAGAACATAGGTGAAAATATGGATATGGAAGAAAAATCTGACCATCATGTTCTGATGGATAGTGGTAGAGAACATGGCTATAAAAAAGCTATCAACCACAAAGCCATAGATTTTTCATGATCTAAGGTACCATCTGATTCCTTAGATATAAGGGCACTAGGACAACATTTTTGGTTTTCCAGATCATTTCCTTAAAGGTGATGAAGTTGGAATTAGAAGAAATACTTTCATTATTTGGGTACAGTCTCAACGTTGGTCGTTCTTTGGACAATTTCTACTTCATATCTTAAAGAAACAAATTTGAATTTGTCATTCGTGATGTGTTAGTAGATCATGTGATAGAATGATGGGGCATTCCATCTGTCTCAAACAAATGGTTATAAAAATTATCAAAAATACATAAGTCAATCTATAGTGAGATTAATCATATATGGTTCCTAAAATGGACTTATAATTAATATATCTTATTTCTTAATATAATAAAACTAGTTTCGACTAAATAGGGACTTCCTGTAGGCTAGTGGTAGGCGATAAATGCCAGTCGCACTTCGGTTGTGGGTTCGATTCCCACAGCCTTGTCAATGAGATGGGCTGTCGCCCAACATGTAGGTTGTACTTTTTCTAAAACAACATTACTATAACATCCCATCAATAATATCAAAAAATATTCTATCCTTAAACAATACTAAATTATGTACAACATAATCCATTCCATTCATTAGTCTTATCTATAATATTGTAGTCCTCTCTCATATTATAGTGAAAATTATTACCAGAGATTTCATATAACAAGAATGTTAATACCATCGTTGATCCCCATATATCATATGATATGTCTTGTTGGTCACATTCCAAACATTATAAGGCCTTAATCATGTTTTCTATTGAAAAATGAATACCCATTGAATCTTAGTGAAAACATGAGTGTTGTCAAAAGTTAACTCCTTCCACATACCAAAACCCCAAAATTCTATATACTCAATACATGATATAACTATTTCCTTATATCAGTCATGAGATCATGAATACTGTCAAACATTTCATTTTCTCCTTATCCCTTCATTATGCACATATCATATTCTTTCCAAAAATATCTCAATCACTTTCCATGGTTACCGGTACCATAGAGTTATTGAAAACCACAATAGACCAATACATAAATATTCCAATATTCCATGATACTATATACAACATTATTTTTGAATCCCATTACATAAACACTTAATCATTCCACCACACCATTTTCATATTCAACATCGCCAACAGTGATCGCATGTTACTTCCCATTGTCCTTTGCCTTAAGTGGTTGCTCATGTCGATCATCACTAACCCTTGTGTTAGGGCATTTATTAGCATAATGCCCCATTTCCTTGCAATTGAATCATTGAAGTGTTGGTGGTGTGTTCTCTGTAGTATTTTCTTTATTCACATTGTTAGCAACCCTTTTTTGATTACATTGACACTCAGCTGCTTGATGACCTTCTTTTCCACACATAAAAAATTTTCTAGTCCCTTTAAGACAATTTCCACCATGATTCATTCAACAATTTGAGCATAAAGAAATATTCATCTTCTTTTCACCATTATTCTGAGATTTCTCCTTGAACTCTATCATTCGTTTCTTGTCAAAACCATGCGATGGATAAGTAACACCAACTTCCATTTCTACCTTGAGAGCACAACGCACAATTTCATCATAGCTACTGAAGACTCTTATAGATAATGACCTTTTAAGATTAGTTTTTAAGCCACTGAAGAATCGATCAACTTTACTTTGAGGTTGGATGATAAAGTCAGATGCATACCTTGAAAGCCTTGTAAAATTTATTTCATATACAACAACAAATTCATCATCCTTTTGCTTTAGTTCAAGAAACTCCTTCTCCATCTTTGTTCGAAGAATATGAGGGAAGTAATTGTTGAAAAATAAGTTCTTCAACTCGTCCCATTCCATGGACTCAATTTCATCTCTTGGCCTCGTATTCTTGATAAGATTCCACCATTTATTATCTTCACCTTCCAAACGATATACTTCTAAGATGACTTTATCATGTTCATAACATTGAAGAACTGAAAATATCTTTTCAGTGGTACTGATCCATTGTTCAGCAACAAGTGGATCAGAAGACCCACTGAAAGAAGGTGGACGTTGCCTCATGAAGGACTCAATAGAATATTGTTCCCTTCTCTGCTCATTTGGAAGTCGAGAATGATTCATAGCTTGTGTAAGTATAACAATAAGAATTTTCACTCCATCTCCCATAACATTTGTTTGTTCAGGAGTAGAATCATTGCATTGTTCATTGCATTGATCAAAACATTTCCATCGGGTTCCAGCCATCATCTAAAACCCAAAAAGAATAGCGTGAGAGGCAAAAATCATAATAAAGGGGGAGTAACTTCAATATCTAACATCTTAGGTTTAATCTAATATTGTTACCATAATTATAGGACTATAACCTATACTTATACTTAACATTAGGGACATCCCTAGACATACTTTAGAAATATCTCTAGGGATCTCTCTAATGTTTTCGTATCCTAGTTTCTAAAGGTTGACTAAACCTTTCCTCTGATACCAAATGTGACAACCGGGTCCCGGTGACAGCACATACACCCCGCCATAACATGGTCGTTGGGTCCTGGCCTACCAAGTACCACCAGTTGCCCCACAGACACGTGGGACCCACCCCAGGGTCCACCCATATGATTGAATAGGTTATCTGACTATTGACTTTCCCCACATGCCAACACATGTCCTTTCCAGTGTGCTTTGTCCTCACTCACACACACCCTGGGAAACTTCCCAGATGGTCACCCATCCTGATCACTACTGCAGGACAAGCACGCATAACTGTGGAGTTCTAATCAGACGGGCTCTCGAAAAGGAAGGTGCACCATTTTGACATGAGTCATATCATTTATTCATTTAACCCTTTATCATTTGAGGATGTTACAATCACCCCCCTTTTAGAGCACACCACCCTCGTTGTGGGCCCTACATCTCACCCCAGGCAGTGCACCGCACTTATGGCTGGGTACCACCTCTGATACCAACTATAGAGAATCTAAGCTTGACATACATAGAAATTACATTACTTTAGCGGAATACTTAATACATAACAAAAATAGACACACAAGGACCGTAATAGTTCAGTTTCTTTGGTAACTCAGAACATAATCATCTAATTGTGGTGAATGATCTTCAACATCTCCCATAATGAACTTCCCCCGTTTTTTTCTTACCTAAAACCGTTCTTTGTATCCTGGGGAAAATATAACATAAAAAAAGGGTGAGCACAAATGCTCAGTAATGGTAAACATAGATAACATTGAACAATCCATAATCATTTGAATGCAAAAACATGAACATGAAATTTAAACATCAAAATCATGAGCAAAGACATAAATCTTGGAAGTACGTAAGAAACATTAATCTTGATAAAATAGAATGGGAATAAAACATGTAATTGTGGTAACCATTCAGCAGTTGTTATGATTTCCATAGTCGCCAGGGCATTTCTGATAAGACCATCTTAGTGAACAAAGTCTATTTTTGAATCGAGTTCACTCCTCGTTCCGGTCCTGTATCACAGAACCGGATTAACATACCATTCTAGCCATGTCTATCTCAAGGGATATAAATATTTCCACATTGCATTGGAGGGAGATATAGGTCCCACCCATCTCATAATTAAATCATTCTTACTTGTGCCACAAAATAAACATAAAACATTCATCATAACCCAAAAAATAAAATGGGTTTCATAAACATCATCCCATCACCTCATAATCCATATAAAACAAATGGACATTTCATCATAAGAAAATTGAAACCATGTAAATCATTAATAAATTATACTTGAAACATAAACATATGAAATAATGTCATCTTATATGGAAAATTGGTTATGATAAAACACTTGAAATGAATTCTTGAGGGAAATATCATTTCTTTAGGAAAATAATTTTTTTTCAAATAATTCAATGAAATTTTAGAACAAAGATATTTTTTTGAAAATAGTCATGAAATCATTTGCAGGATGCTTTATGAAAATAAGTCTTTATAAAACTGTAAAAAATCCTTTCATGTCGTATACGTTAAAAAAAATTCTTCTCCTACTTTTGTCGGAAAAGTCAAAAAGTACCTTGTAGGGTAAATAAAAGAAAAGACTCCTTCCATACCATGGGGTAAAAGTAAAAATGGGTAAAAAGGTATTTCAACATACATGAATACACTTTTATAAAACATGGACAGGGATGATAGAAATAACCCTAGTAAATACATACGAAAAAACAATCTCGGATTAAAATGAAATTTGTAAAATTATCCCTTACCTTAGGTCTGATATGCTTCGTAAGTATCCGAAACTCCTATATAATGATTTAAATAATGTCATTGACTTATTATAGAATCATATTAATTATTATGATATCATATAAGCTTCACTTATTACTTTATATTACCCGTTCTTTTGTAAATTCAATGTTAAAGCAGTGTTTTCGGTAAAATCATTTCATTTATCGTATGTGTTTCGACTTGTAGTTCTTGATATTATTACTTATATTCTGATTTAAATAATTCCAGAATGTAAAATATTATTTATATATAATATATATTCATCATATATATATATATTATATCGATAAAAGAAATGAAATACACCGTTCATGGAGACAGTCGGCTGTACGTACGAATGAACGCTGTTTTCGTTTCCTTATTGAATTGAACGAAACTAAATAGATGACATACATATATATATATACATAAATCCAGTATCATTATTATTTCATATATTTAATTATTATTCATTATATAAACTTTATGATCATTCATGTATGGTTAACATAGAGAATGAATCTCATCGCGTCGTGGAGACGGTAGTCCGTACGTACGCACGAGCGATGATATCGTTCCCATAATTATTGAATAGAATTAGAGAGGATGGTATAATATATCAGAATCAGTATGATGTTATAATAACCATATATAGTTATTCTTTACACCATTATACCCATCCATGTAAGGTGTTGGTGGAAAAACAGATTTCACCACGACGAGAGACGGTATTCCATACGTACGAACGCGTGGTGATTTCATTTTTCGTAGGATGGATAGATGGTGAAATAGGGCTGTTTCATAATTATAATAACATATCAGTATATTAGTTATACTGATGTTATTACTTCATAATGATACAAATTAATAAGAAGAAGTGGAAGAAGAAATAAGGTTGAATGAATCGGTAACAGACATTACCTCTTCTTTGAAGCGCCTCTTTGAGACCTCCTCTTAGGGCACTAAAAATGGTCTTTGAAGAAGACCAGAACCTCTATGATGTTTCTATGGAAGTGTAGAATAGAATTTGGCAGGGTTTTCTGATCTTGAAGGCTCAATTTGGTGTGAGGAAGAGAGGGAGGAGGTTCCCTTTTATAAGGGAGGAGAGGGGCAGCTTTGGAAAAACTAAAAATATTATTTTATTATAAAGTCATATTTGGTTTTTAATAGCTCAAAATTGATTTATTTAGAAGCTAATGTTTGGATGGGTCGAAATCCTCTCATCCAATAGAATTTGTACAAGTTTAGGTTGCTATTTTAACCTGATCATTTAGATTTAACATTAAGTTAAATAATTTTACTTTTATCGTGTCTTCTTGTTTTCTTACACTATAAGGTTAATAGAATTACTATAACAAGCCAAAATAAGCCCAAGTTGTTGATTATTAATATATATGACCTTATCTATGTCATTTTTCCGAACCATAGATTTTTAGGAATAAAATAACAATTAATAATATAATATTTTTTTTAAAAAACTATTTTATGTCAATTTTGACACTATTTAGTAATTGATTTTTGTGAAAATCATAACAGAATGATTACTTCTAAAAAGTTAATTAAATAAAAACTAACATGTTATATTAACCTAGAAAATTAGTGAAAATCATAAAAAGTCCCAAATTACATTATTTGGTTTTTTATAACATCAATTATGTCAATATTCCATTAATAAGATAATTACCGCATCATCATTGTGTCATAAATAAATTAAATTATTTAATGTCTAAAAATTATAAATAAAATAAAATTATTTAGGAAATCTTTTTATCATTCTAATTAATATTTATATTCGAATTTATCTTATGTACAACCCAATATTAAAAATGATTTAGTTATTAAACATTGATTCTAACTATTTTAACCCTTCTTTAAATAAATCAATAATAAATGTCCTAATCTAATACATGTGGTCATAAATGGTCATATTTTATTCCTAAGGTTATTTTTGGTTGAATTACACTTATTCAATAGAATTAGGACAGGTTTTATGGTAATAATAATATCATTTTTACCCTTAATTACCCTATTTACTTGTAACTGTGGTAATAAATGTAAAAAGTTACTATTCACCAAAAAATATTTTCATCTCATTGAACAACATTTTAGTCCTTGATATTAACGGTGTCTCTAAGATTTTTGAAATTCAATTCAGAAAAGTGAAATAATTTAATTTAAATTAAGAAAATTCAGTTTTTTAACTACAACTAAGTGGTTTCACTGTTCATCGAAAATTGAATTTTTTCAGAAAAATACCAAAAATTCAGCCTAAGCATTATTTGATATTATGAATTCAAAATTGATGTATATTTTTCCAAATTCATAACATATTAGTGGAATTAAGTAATTTTAAATTTAATTCCCTTTATCAAAACAAATAGCATGTTTTTATGAAACAAAAACAATCAAAAGATTGATACTTGTTTAAATACAATTTCAATGTGAAATTAATTAAATAAACAATATTATATTAAATGGTAAAAATATATTCTAATTACACTATTAAACAAATTAAAAAGATAATCTAACCATATAAATTATTGCGATTAATAAATTTGTTTTTAAATGAAATTTAGCATGTTTTTACTATTCATTAAAATATGAAAGTTATCCGAATAATATGACAATTTTATCCAAATTAAATTTTTATATCCTGATTTCATATAAGAATTTTATTTTGTCAAATTGAACTTATCGACATGTCAAAAACAAGATTTAAGGTGGGTGCATCATCAAAAGGCGGGAAAACTGCAATTTTTTAAAAATACTTATTTTACACGAAATATTTATTTTGTTCTCATACCATATTCTATAAAATGTGTAACATGAACAATAATGTTATAAAATTCTAAATGTAGTTATTACTATTCATAATGTCTAGTCCATAATAATATTATAACAATATATCATTGTTTAGTGAAACCTGGTATTGCGTACAACACACGCTATCGAGGAAGGTCGTGACTGCGTGTAATGCAAGCCAAGTCAGGGTTGCATGTTGTGCAAGACTCCTCCTTGTTTCGTATAACAGAATACAACCATATTTCATTTATACATTGAATATATATATATACACTCAATGTTTTTTAGAATAACTACTATCAAAATTCTGTGTAACATGATCCAAGAATAGTGTTGTGTATACTGCAAGCTCATACGATGTTTTTATATAGCGCAAGGAAATCTTGTTGTAGCTTAAAACACAAGACATCAATGAAATTAAAAGAATATATTTAATAAAATCTCGGGGTGTTACAATAATTATATTTATGATTCAATTTTTATTATATAGTCTTTATATAAAATTAATTTAATGGTGGATATTGAGATAAAACAAAAGTGGTTGTTGAAGAATCTTACCTCTTCTTCAGGTAACGCTTTTTTTTTTGAACTAAAGGATCACCCTAGATTGATTTTTGACCAATGTGGGGATTATAAGTGCATATTGTTGAATTTTTGAGATTATTCGGGTATTTTTTATATGAGAAAAATGGATTGAGAGGTGTGAATATGTGAGGGGGTGTGTTCCCTTTTATAGTGGAGGAGTGAAATTCTTGTAAATACAAAAAGTTAATCACTACTAACAGTAATCTCATACATGAAGAGCCTCCAATAATGGACCCTTATTGTTACAATTGGGAACATGGTTGAAATATTTCAATATATTGGGTTTTTTAAGTTATTATATGTCATTTTTTCCCAATATTAAAGTATAACCACTAAGTAATATCAATTTTTAACATAATCATTGTAATTAATTTTAAATTCATTCAATAATATTTTTTGTTAAAAAATGAAGGTTTACTTACTTAAATCAAAATAATATTATGATTCCTACAATTTAATACATTTTACAAATTCAAATTATTGAAGTAAAAGAATTAAAATTAAAATTAATCCCAGGGTTGAGATGAAATAATGTGTTTTTAAATTAATGATGTTCAAAAGCATGAAATATTTTTAAATAATCATTCAATGAGAAATTGGATTCAATGAGCTAAAGTTTTATAGTTCTCAATTTAATTGATCTCTTTATAATTTAAAACAAATCTAGATTATTATTTAACTACAAAAATACATTTTATAAAAATTCAGTTTCAATTAAAATTATGTAATTTTTATATATATAAAATATACAGTCAATTAATTCCATTCCAAAAAATGGTTTGTTTTATATATTGAGATAAAATGTGCTAGTAAATAGAAATTAAATTTATGGAAAGGAATTTACTTATTTTAAACTAGTTCCTACTCTCATTTATAATTAATCCATTTCAAAGAACTCATTTTATAAACATGTATTAGAAAATGTTTTTATAATTTTGATAATCTCTTTCATACCCTCTATCCCAACAACAGGATTATAATAACAATATAATTTTAATAATAAGATAAATAATATAAATAGTATATTTTAGTTTTTAAAACCTGGACATGGAAGTAATAAAATCAATCTATGGAACTCGACATTGTTTTTATCCAAATATAAACATGATGCTGCATGTAATAAATGATATTATCAGTGTTGCATGAAGTGAAATCACAACATGGTGTTTCATAAAATGTATGAATAATATTGTGTGGAATATAAAGAAATCATCACTTTGTGTTGCGTGTATTTTAATCTATAGAATAAATGTAATTTATCCAGATAAATTAACTCAGAAAAACTTAGGAGGTTACATTATACTGCCTTAAAATGAATATCACCATCCAAATTCATCATTTTTTATTATGGTTTAATAATTGAATGTTTCGATCATAGGAAATCACATTGAGAATATAATACGAAAACATCATTTAATATGGGAATTTTGTAGGCATAACGGTTACCCATAGTAACTCATAACTAGTTTTTTAACTTATAAGAATATAGGGGGAAAGTTAAAACATTGACATGGAAGATAAAACTAACACTCAAAAATTGATGGAGAGTGATAAATAACATTTATCTAAAGATGTTAGTGATCTAGTGAAAGTTAATGATCTCAGAATCATAAATCATTGATGATCTAAGCGGTCATCTGATTCATCAGAAATGAATGTACTGGGATAATATTTTTTTTCAAGATATTTTTTTCCTAGAGTTGAATAATTTTTAACATGATGATTTAAATACTTGATCCATTCAATTCCTTATAAAAAATCTCACACTTTCTTTGTTCCTTGATCAATTCCCAATTTATCTCTTTCTATAGGTAATGAATGTGAACTTTTAAAACCGAAATAACTAATAGATATATGAGATCCATAAATAGAATGATAAGTCATTTCATATATAATTAGTTAACATCACATAAAAATTATAAGTATAGGCTATCAAGTATACATAAATCCTCGCATGGATAGATAGTACATTAATATATAAAACCTGAACTAAATATTCTATTAATTCATTCCATAAATAGTTATCCTTTTAACCATTTATAAATATGAAAATACAAAACAATAGAGAGAGGGTCACTAAATATCCAAAAATATACATAACATTAATCCTCCATATATCATTTAGTAGCTCTTGTTTGTCACATACCAAACATGTGAAAACCTTGTTCATGTAATCTCTTGAATCATGGTAATAGCATGGATAAAAAACATTCATTATTAAAAACAAGAATGATTCACCTTAACAAATATTATAGAATACGTTCCTTAAATAAAAACATACTATAAACTTCATCAACGATTGAATAAACCAATCTTTCAACAAATACATTAACAATTATGTGGTCATAAATACTATTCAATTTACATTATCCAAATCATAATCTCTTTATTCATAATATGTATAATTTTCTCATCTTTAGGATCATGTTAATGATTACATTTCTATTATTAAACACTTCAGTAAAATTAATTTTTTGGCTCATCCATATAATTTATCATTTTCTTTAAAATACATAATTATAAACTTCTACGAAAAATGCATATATAAAGAATGATTCATATAAAAAATACTTAAATTGTAAAAAATTAATTATCATACCATTATAAAATAGTATTAAGCTATTAAAAACTATTAATTATCTTATTTCTTTATAGTAATTTCCTAAAATTTGAAATATCAATCATGTTTACTCATTTTAATCATTTTTATGTTTATTACTAATAAAAAAGAACATAAATTTCATATTTTGCTCATGGTCTCTTCATAATAATTAGAAATACCATTACTCATTATACATTTCATATTTTGTTCATGATATTTTCCCTAATACGTTGATTTTAATAATCCCCATATTTTATATATATAATGAATTCTATAGTAAATGGTAAATTATGGAGGCCATTATTATAATCCATTATATTAACAGAACATTTCATTTTCCATTTACTGTTACATACTTTGGGTTATTATACTCAAAAAATATTAATGATACCCTAAGACATCCACTTGTAGTATATATATATGGTTGTATTTCAGGATCCCACATGCTCTATCATTTATCAAATTTCTATAATGTTTTCTTATAATTTATGAAATTTAATTATACTTAACATTATATAAATCAATAGATTCATTCGTAGAAATATCCCTAGGGTCTAACTAGAGATTTATCATCCAAGGTTACAAAGGTAGACAAGGAGATTCCATTGATACCGACTATAGTGACTTAGGATTAACAAACACAGATATTATATCAATTTAAGTGAATATTCAGTTCATTAAAAAAAGTAAAAGAATGAAGAATATAATATTTTAGAGTATTTCCAAACATGGAAACCAGTATTCTAATTTGGTGAAATATGATCAACATATAACTTAATTAACTACCATATTAGAAATTATATCTTAAAAATATCTTTATTACTAGGGGAATGGAAACCTATGAAATGGGTGAGCATAAATTCTCATTAAATATAAAATAGAAGACATATAAGAATAACATAAGCATAAAGGATTGAATACATGATCATAATATTTTAATATAATACCCAACATATCAAAGATCATAATAAGAAATCATGGAATAAGGATTGAATGTTCACAAGGCGTGGATGATAAGGGAACCGAGAGGGGTAATTAATGATGGAATCACATAAAAATATTAAATGGAGTTGATGATGGGAAATAAACATATAAAACTATTCCATATTAATCATGTCATAATGCCAATTCCATGTTAGTGAATGTGTTCACTCCCTAAACCATCTTAGTAGCCATGGTTCACATTTAAGGCTATCTCAGAGGAAAAATTTCTTTTCTGAGATGTGTTCACTCCCCATTCCAACATGGTATAACCAAATCCGGTTCACTTCCCATTCAATCCATGTATTACTAAACTGAGTTAACTCCTTGGTATAAAACCATATTTCGGAATTGTGTTCACTCCTCATTCTAACCACGTATCACTGAACTGAGTTCCGACCTTGTTCCAGCCCTATCACACAGAATTGATTTCACTCCGTACTCCATACTGGTCTATCTCATGAGATATAAATCATAAACCAATACATTATAGGAAGATATAGGTCACACCAATCACATAATTAAATATTTCATACATGTACAACAATATAATAAAAAATTTATCATATCATGTTCAAAAAAAATTATATGGGTTTCAAAAACCTCATTTCATTACTCAAGAAAGGAAATGGGTATCAAAAAAATTTGATCATATCATAAAATGGGAAAAAATACATGTTTTAAAATCATATTTTCACAATATATATCATGAAAGGGAGTTAGTATCATGAGTGTATTATCCATTTATAACCTAGGGAGGAGACACAGGTTTCATAAATTACTTTTCATTAAAAACATATTCCATTAAAATAAAGACTAATAGTTGGGTACTTGGATTATTTGAATATTAAAGCATAAACTATATCAATGGATGCCACTATATATGGAAAACTACTTTGAAATATATCTCAGTTCATTTTAAATTTAATTTTCCAATGTTTGAAAAACAAAATTATTACATAAAACATTATCAAAATCATGTCCATAATTTTTTTGAAACATATAAAGTATTGTTTTAGAATAACCAAAAAATATTTTAAACATAATTTTTTAATATTTTTTAGTATATTTTAAAACATATACAGAATTCTATAAAATCATTGAAAACCTTTTCTTTGAAAATTACCCTTGAAACATAAATTGAATCTTTGAAAATGGATTAAAAAAATTTTAAATGTATTTATTTAAAAAACTATTCATTGAAAATAGAATTAAAAACATATAATAAATATTTAAAATCATTTATATTCACTTCATTGAATATAACCTTAGAGAACATATAAAGGAAGCTTTTAATGTCATTAAAAATAGTATTTAAACCTAAAATATTTTTGAAAACTATTTTATTTTAAAACCAAATTTAAAAACAATTAATTTAAATAATATTAAGGAAATAATTACTAAAAAAATAATCTAATTTTTTTTGTGTAAATGTCAAATAAATGAAGTTCATGAAGAAAAATAAATCCTAACATAATAATTATTCATTTTTCTATTGTAAAAAGTTTTGAAAATCCCCTCGATAGAAAATAGAAATGTATATTCTGTTTTTGAATTTCTTAAAAAAATAGTGAAATATGGGTAATATTGTTCTTTATGTGTCATAGTTTAATAGTTTCACATTTATGATATCATTATTATAAAAACATTGATTTTAAAGAACATAGATTTCTGACTGAAGAGAGAAAAAAACAATGAATTTTTATAATAATTTTATTCTTAATCATCATAATTACCAATGTGTGGGAAAATATTACCATTAATTGGATATAGAATTAATATCTTGAGGATAAGAAAACAAAAGATAATTCTTTAGTTTGGAATATAATATTTGTTTAATTGAAGTACAATCCTAAACAATCCTACTAAACGATGAGATTGTACCAATAAACTCCTATCATTAGGGTAACATTGAATGAAAATCTCCATTAAATAATTACATTAATTTAATCAAATAATATAAGAAATACAAGTATATTCGTGATATAAAATTTTATATGGAATTATATAAGGCTTGAAAAATAGTATTGCTGAATAACGTAACATGTGTCTCAAAGAAGAAAAATTGTGACAAAATTACCCTACCAATTTGGTAACTTTTGAAACATAAATTACATTAAAGTTAAATAATAAAATGTATATTTAAATTAAATTAAATATATGAATAAAAATCATAAAATACATTCGTGGAAGGTATAAATGTACCATCCCAGGTAAATATAGAATAAGACATTTTCATATTTATTAATAATTGCGAATTAAATATTAATTTTACTTTAAAGGGGTAGCTATGTTCAATAGCGTACCCGATACGCAACGAAGAGTTTCTTTGAAATCTTACGTTGCACACTAGTAATAAAATAATATTATTTTAAATGGTAGTTAACACGTAGCCGGTGTATTGGTGGGAATGAATAGAAATAACTAAAATATGATTTTATATGTCTTTTTTAAATGTTTCTACATTTATCCAACAAACGATAAAGGCTTAAAACACGAAAAGAATTCAATTTTAGGAATATATACTCTAACATTTACCAAAGGTCAACTTATCAACTTTTAATGGAGAACCGTCTATAAATATAGTTTTGGTCACTCTTATTCATTCTATTAGACCATATAAAATTTTTCTTTAGAACCAGGACATCAAAATTTACTTTGTGTAAATTTTTGGTATTTTTCTGATAAAGTTCATTTTTTAATGAATAGTGAAAAATGTTGTATTTTAAATCAAAACCTCTTTTTAATATATTTTATTTATATGATTATATTATCATTTAAATTGGTTTTAAAGTGAAATTAAAATATATTTTTACCATTTAATCCAATAGTGGTCGTTGGAATTAATTTCACTTTGAAATTGGACTTAAACTAGTGTCAATCTTTTGATACTTATTGTTTCATAAAACCACGCTATTTGCTCTAACAGCGGGAATTAATTATTGAATTGATTAATGCAACTTATATGTTTTTAATTTTTTCAAATAGACATCATTTTTGAATTCGGAATATCAAATATAGCTTAGGGTGAATTTTTGGTATTTTTTTGAAAAACATCAATTTTTTTATGAATAGTGAAACCACTAAGTGGTATTTAAAAACTGATTTTTCATTTAAATGAATCTTTACCACATCTGTGTTTTGAATTTCAAAAATCCGACATACATGGTTTTCATTAAGAAGTAAAATGTGGTTCAATGGGATTAAAATAATTTATTGGTGAATAGTAACTTTTATGTTTTTAATCCTGATTAGAGTTAATTAGTGTAATTTAAGGTAAAAATAATGTTTTAATAATATGAAATGACCTAAAAACATGTCCTACCCATATGGGATGTGTCAAGGACGACAAATACAACCCATGGGTCGATTTTGGGGACCCCATGGAGCCATTTGGGTAAGATAATGACATTAATGACTTTTATTTAATGTTAAATTTAAAATGTCACAAACATGAGTTGTTTTACTACAAAAACTTTAAATGGGGTTATACAAGTCATATTTTTGACTATAAATATTCATTAGAAATATAAAACGATTTCCTATATCATGATATAATTTTTATAGTTTTTTAGAAATTAAATAAATTAAATTATTTATGACACCATGATGATGCAACGATTACCTCATTATTTTAGGATTTAAATAAAATAAAAGTATAATGTAAACTCTAAGACCTACACCTGTCAAAGACCTATTTTATGAGTATAGTTCATACCCTTATCACCTTATCCTCTAATTATATCAATTTGGGACCTTTAAAATCCTATAATCATTTTATAATAAAGTAAACTCTTATAACATTCCATGAGTGCCCTCCTCTCCTCTTAAAAAAGGCCCCCACCTCTACCACATTACCCACACTTCCAAAGCCTTTTCCTTGTCCAATACCTCTCCATTTTGTCTCTCCACATCCCTATATACTCCTATAATCCTCACTTTGGGTAGAAGTCTTCCCAAGGAAGCCTTTGAGATCAATTCTAAGAGAGTTACTCGATTTTAATGTAATGTCTCCACTTGTGTTCTTTTGTTTTATTTTGCTTCTCCAACCCCCTAAACTCTTTTTATTCATTTTTTTGTAACAACTCCAGTATATTCAGTATACTAGGATGTTTTTATAAGAATAATTCGAGCTACACTTACACACACCTACATCTAATGGTTAAGGAACATACTGTTTCTGTGGATGGTGAATTTCTGCCTCACGAAATGATGATTGCTCAATATTCTACCAACACCTTCAATGTTGTCCATTAATATGTCACTATATTTAAATATGATATATTATATGTTTATTTCTACCTTAAAATTCTGTATTTTACATTTATGGAACACCTTTTTGGCTTCCATTATGGGTATACACGATATCTTTATTTTAGGAAGTGTGGACTACCGCCTCTTCAAAGTGATTTGATTCGTTAATGCCATATGTGAGACATATAAAGGATGGATATAAAGTTATTATATATGATGTTATACTAGAATTATAATATACCTTAATATATTTATTATATCTTTCCATTAAAGTATGATTTATTAATGAAAGCAGCGTTCATGCGTATGTACAACTTTCCGTCTCCATGAACAGTGCATTCCATTTCTTATCCTCAAATGTAATGACCTATTATACGTACATATATATAATGGATATATATGATGTATGTTAAATCTAAATTAATAATATAATTCTGTAATTAAAATATACATATCTCTCATTTAGTTTTAATTCCATTAATATGACATAGAAATGAAAGTAGCGTTCATGCGTACGTACGGCTTACCGTCTCCATGAACAGTGCATTTCATTTCTTACATCTAAATGATTAAGTAATATTATAAATACATGTATATGCTGGATATATATGATATATATTATATCCAAATAATTAATATCATTATGGATATAATGAACCTTTGACCACACGAACAACATTTAATTATAAGAAGTCCACTTTTGACTTAGGAACCAAATATCGACAAAACAAACATTATTAACTTAAATGATTACATAATGTTTATAACATAGAAATAAGTGATATAAAAGGAATAATAATATTGAAAAATGTTCTTAAGAAACTATAAATTAACTTCAATTTATTATTCAGGAGATTAAAGAGAAACCGAGTCACGTCGGACACGAGGTAAGGGACTTCGTCTCAATCTCCTTTAATTAAGGCATATTTTGTTCTAATTCGAGACTTTATTTTATAAGTTGTATAAAACACCATTAACATTTAATTTTATTCAAAGGGAATCTTTTTATACAAAGCGTTTTACAAAACAACAAAAAGGAATGTTTCGTTTAACGTACGTGGTGACAACGACTTTTTCCACCGCCGCAAGTATTATTTGGTCATTGGCTTCCTGAACAAGAAGTAATGTTTTTAAAATGAAATAAATACCATATACTATTTTATGTATTATTGTATTGAAAATGGTTATTATAATGGATTTGTTATGTAAAATATATTTATGTGATATATTGTGATCAAAGTGTGGAAATTTTTTCTTTCCATTATATTTTTTTATGTCTTATGATTTTATAATGGAACATGGACATTTGACAGGTTGTAACGTGATAAACCATATGACGGGTGGTGCTATGAATACTAGGATGGGTGGTTACGTTATAACCTCCAATTAATTGGGTATGGAAGTCGGCCGTATGGCTATTCCATTAAGTGATATGTGTGGAAGTCGACCTTTTGGTTATTCCACTTAAGTATGTTTATGTCCCAAGTTACCTTTATATGTTATATGATATTTATATGGGTTTTATGGTAAAATTTTGGTTACAAAATGGTAATTAATTATCTTTCATTCATTGAAGAGTATTTACTACTTCATAAAGGTGAAAAGTATTACTTTGATAAAGTATACATGGTTTACTTATTGTTTTGAAAAACTAAAAGTTTTCATTCATTGTGTATCCCTTACTGAGATTTTTATGCTCACCCCAAGTTTTTTTGAAATGTCTTTACAGGACTAAATGTGGAATATGATTAAGGATGGGATCAAGGGAAAGTCATTCTATCTAAAACATGGAATTAGACATGTTTCTTTTTAAGAGTTTTTAATTTATGGAAACTTAGTAGAAGTGTCTACATTATAGTCTTTTGAGATGTAATAGTTATTTTTTAATTATCTAAAACACTAAACTTGAAAATATTCTCAATGAGAATTATTCATTTAATTCAATATTAAGTAATGTTTAAGTTTGGGGCCTTATAGTTGGTATCAAAGTTCGGTTTAGACAACTTTAAGAGTTAGAAAATTGTTAAATTATAAATTAATTTATGGTATGATTGAAATGATATAGCATTTACAGATTACCGTGTTGCTTCACCTAAGGTATATCAGTGTTAAGAATGGTTTTTCATAGAGAAAACAGAGAATCTTTTTTGGGAAGTAATACTGAGGGAAATGACCTTCCAAATCAGCATACTAAGTTGGTCAGAATCACAATTGAGCAGTTTGCTACAGTGATGGATCAGTTAAATCAGGTGATAAATGGTGGTAGTGTTATTGATGATATTTTGGTGTTTTCTAAAAGAAAAGAGGAGAATGAATGCCATTTATTTTATATCTTTCAAACCTTAAAAGAAAATAAACTGTATGGAAAATTTAGCAAGTGTGAGTTTTGGTTACAACAAATTTTTTTCCTTGGTCACATTGTTTCAAAAAAAGGCATAACTGTTGATCCTGATAAAACAAAAGTTTTTTATGAATGGAAAAGACCCACAAATGTAACCTAGATCCGTAGTTTTCTTGGTTTTGCAGGTTACTACCGAAGGTTTGTTGAAAATTTTTCACAATTATCTAGTCCAATGACTATGGTAACTCAGAAGGGTGTTAAGTTTATCTGGACAAAAGAATGTGATGATTGTTTTCAGGAGTTGAAAAGAAGATTGGTGAATGCTCCAGTTTTGGCACTTCCTTATAGGAATGGTGAGTTTGTTATATAGAGTGATGCTTCATTGAAAGGACTTGTTTGTGTCCTTATGCAGAATGATCAGGTAATACTTTATGCTTCATGCCAGTTGAAAATTCAGGAGGTAAATTACCCTGCACATGATTTGGATTTAGCTGCTGTTGTTTTCGCTTTAAAATTTTGGAGGCATCATTTGTATGGAGTAAAGTGTGAGATATATACCGATCACAAAAGTTTAAAGTATATATTCACTCAGAAAGAGTTGAACATGAGACAAAGGAGATGGATGGAATTAATCAAGGACTATGATTGTACAATACATTACCATCCAGGAAAAGAAAATAAAGTGGCTGATGCTTTGAGTCGAAAAAGTAATGCATCATTAACAATGTTTCATTTAGAACGTGATCCTTTGTTTAAGGATTTGATGAAATTTTTTATGGAAGTGGTTTGTGTAGGATGTCCTTCTGTTTTGTTTTAGGTATCAGTGAAATATTCTCTATCAGACAGAATTAAGCAAGCACAGAAGCAAGACTGTGAGTTGCAGAAAAAGGTAGAGCTGGTTTAGAATGGTAAGTTGCCTGAATTCAACATTGATAATGATTATGTTTTGAGACTTGGGAAGAGATTGTGTGTGACTAGTGATTCATAGTTGAAGAATGAGTTGTTATGTGAGGCTTATAGTTCCCCGTTTTCAGTTTGTCCTGGAAGTACTAAGATGTATAGAGATATGAGGGAGTATTACTGGTGGGATGGAATAAAAAGTGATATTGCTGATTTTACTGTGAAGTTTTTGACTTGTCAGCAGGTTAAAGCAGAGTGGAAGTTACCGAAAGGGATGCTTCATCCATTACCAGTGCCAGAGTGGAAATGGGAAAATATATCCATGGACTTTGTTGTGGGATTACCGAGAACATTTCGAGGTAATAATACAATCTGGGTTATTGTTGATTGATTGACTAAATCCGCACATTTCCTTCCTATTCGAGATACATTCTCTCTAGAATAAAATTTCTCGATTATATCTTAAAGAGATAGTCAGGTTGCATGGAGTTCCCCACTCCATTGTATCTGCTCATGATCCAAGGTTTACTTCTAACTTTTGGAAAGGACTTCAGAAGTTTTTGGGTACTGAATTAATTTTTTGTACATATTTTCATCCTCAATCAGATGGGCAGTCAGAATGAACAATTCATAAATTGGGGGATATGCTACGTGCTTGTTCTATAAATTATCAGGGATGTTGGGACCAACATCTTTCTTTGGTTGAATTTTCATATAATAAAAGTTTTCATTCCAGTATATAGATGGCTCCGTTTGAAGAATTATATGGTAAACGGTGTCGAACTCTAGCTTTTTGGGAAGAAGTATGTGAAAGGTAGCTGATGGGACCAGAATAGGTAGAAGATATGGCAAAAAAAGTTCAGTTGATTCAGAAACACATGAGAACATCTCAGAGTAGGCAGAAAAGTAATGCGGATAAACGGAGGAAGGATCTATCTTTTGAGGTAGGTGATCATGTTTTTATCATTGTTTCTCCATGGAAAAGTGTGATGCTATTTGGTAAAAAGGAAAGCTGAGTCCAAGGATTATTGGACCATATAAAATTATGGATAGATTTAGATTAGTTGCAAATAGAGTGGCATTACCTCCAAGTTTATCTCAGGTACACTATGTTTTTTATATTTCGATGTTGAGAAAGTATATGCCATATCCATCTCATGTTTTGAGCCCAGA
Source organism: Viscum album (assembly GCA_963277665.1). Lineage (NCBI taxonomy): Eukaryota > Viridiplantae > Streptophyta > Magnoliopsida > Santalales > Viscaceae > Viscum > Viscum album. The sequence goes on along the minus strand of OY728157.1, from coordinate 1,264,276,027 downwards.
GGTAGTTCAGTTGGAAGAAAATCTCTCTTATGAAGAACAACCAGTCTAGATTCTTGACCGAAGTGAGCAAGTGTTGCAAAATAAGGTAATTCAACAGGTAAAGGTTTTGTGGAAAAATCATATCGTTTAAGAGGCAACATGAGAATCTGAAAATGCTATGAGGGATAAATACCCCCACTTATTTTGATAAGTGAATAAAATTGTGAGGACGCAATTCCCAAAAGGGTAGAAGGATATAACATCCCAGGTAAATAAAGAATAAAACATTTTCATATTTATGAATATTTGAGAATTAAATATTAATTTTACTTTAAAGGGGTATCTATGTTCGATAGCATACCCGATACGCAACGAAGAGTTTCATTAAAATCGTACGTTGCACGCTCGTAATAAAATAATATTATTTTAAATTGTAGTTAACACGTAGCCGTTGTATTGGAAGGAATGAATAGATATAACTAAAATATGATTATAAATGTTTTTTTAAATGTTTCTACATTTATCCAATAAAAGTTAAAGGCTTAAAATACGAAAAGAATTCAATATTAGGCATATATAATCTAATATTCACAAAAGGTTGACTTATCGCCTTTTAATGGTGAACCGTCTATAAATATAGTTTTGGTCACTCTTATACATTCTTTTGGACCAAATAAAATTTTTCTTTAGAATCGGGATATCAAAATTTACTTCTTGTAAATTTTTGGTATATTTCCGATAAAGTTCATTTTTAATGAATAGTGAAAAATGTTGTATTTTAATTCAAAACCTCTTATTAATATAATTTATTTATATGATTAAAATATTATTTGAATTGTTTTTAAAGGGAAATTAGATTATATTTTTACCATTTATTCCAATAGTGGTAATTGGAATTAATTTAACTTTGAAATTGAAATTAAACTAGTGTCAATCTTTTGATACTTATTGTTTCATAAAAACACGTTATTTGATCTGACAGTTGGAATTAATTATTGAATTAATTAATGCAGATTATATGTTTTGAATTTTTTAAAATAGACATCATTTTAGAATTCTTAATATCAAATATATCTTAGGGTGAATTTTTGTTATTTTTATGAAAAACTTCAATTTTTGAGGAATAGTGAAACCACTAAGTGGTACATAAAAACTGATTTTACATTTAAATGAAACTTTACCACTTCTGTGTTTTGAATTTCAAAAATCTGAAAGACATGGTTGTCATTAAGAAGTAAAATGTGGTTAAATGGGATTAAAATAATTTTTTTGGTGAATAGTAACTTTTAAGTTTTTAATCGCGATTAGAGGTAATTAGTGTAATTTATGGTAAAAATAATGTTTTAATAATATGAAATGACCTAGACACATGTCCTAACCTTATTTGATGTGTCATGGCCGACCACAAAAACCCATGGGTCATCTTTGGGGACCCCATGGAGCCACTTGGGTAAGATAATGACATTAATGACTTTTATTTACAGTTAAAATTAAAATGTCACAAACATGAGTTGTTTTACTAAAACAATTTTTAAATGGGGTTATAAAAGTCATATTTTTGTCTATAAATATTAATTAGAATGATAAAATGATTTCCTACATCATGATATATTTTTTTTCTAATTTTTAGACATTAAATAAATTAAATTATTTATGACACCATGATGACGGAGCAATTACCTCATTATTTAACGTTTTAAATAAAATAAAAAGAAAATGTAATATCTAAGACCTACACTTGTCAAAGACATATTGGATGAGTATATTTCGAACCCTTATCACCTTATCCTCGAATTATATCAATGTGGGGCCTTTAAAATCCGAAAATCATTTTATAATAAAGTAAACTCTTATAACTTTCCAAGAGTTCCCATACTCACCTCTTATAAAAGGTCCCCACCTCTACCACCTTACCCACACATCCAAAGACTTTGGTTCGCCCAAACCCTGTCCATTTTGTCTCTACACATCCCTCTATTACTCCTAGAAGACTCACACTGGGCAGAAGTCTTCCCAAGGAAGCCTTTGAGCTCAATTCTAAGAGAGTTACCCGATTTTAAGGTAATGTCTTCACTTGTGTTCTTTTGATTTATTTTTCTTCTCCAACCCCATAAACTATTTTTATTCATTTCTTTTGTAACAAATCCAGTATCTTCAATATACTAGGATGTTTTTATATGAATAATTCGAGCTACACTTACACTCACCTACATCTAATGGTTAAAGAACATATTGTTTCCGCGGATGGCGAATTTCTGTCTCACGAAATGATGATTGTTCAATATTCTTCCAACACCTTCAAAGGTGGCCATTAATATGTCACTATATTTATATATGATATATAATATGTTTATTTATTCCTTAATATTCTTAATTTTTCATTTATGGCACACCTTTATGGCTTCCATTATGGGTATACGCGATATCTTCATTTTAGGAAGTGCGGACTACCGACCCCTCAAAGTGATTTTATTCGTTAATGCCATATGTGGGACGTATAAAGGATGGATTTAAAGTTAATATATATGATGTTATACTGTAATTATAATATACCTTTATATAATTATTATTTCCTTCCATTAAAGTATGAGATAAAAATGAAAGTAGCGTTCATACCTACCCACGGCTTATCGTCTCCATGAATGGTGCATTTCATTTCTTATCCCCAAATGTAAGGTAATATTATAAGTACATATATATAATGGATATATATGATATATATTACATATAAATGATTAATAAAATTCTGGAATTAATATATACATATATCTCATTTAAATTTAATTCCATTAATATGACATAGAAATGATAGTAGCGTTCATGCGTACGTACGACTTACCGTCTCCATGAACGATGCATTTCATTTCTTACCTCTAAATGATTATGTAATATTATAAATACATTTATATGCTGGATATATATGATATATATGATATCCAAATCATGAATATCATTCTAGATATAATGAACCTTTGACCACACGAACAACATGTAATTGTAAGATGTCCACTTTTGACTTAAGAACCAAATATCGACAAAACAAACATTATTAACTTAACTGATTACATAATGTATATAACATGGAAATAAGTGATATAAAAGGAATAATCATCTTGAAAAATGCTCTTAATAAAGTAAAAATTAACTTTAGTTTAGTATTCAGGAGATTAAAGAGCAATCGAGTCACATCGGACACGAGGTAAGGGACTTCGTCTCAATCTCCTTTCATTGAGGCATATTTTGTTCTAATTAGAGACTTTATTTTATACTTTGAATAAAAAAAAATTTAATTTTCATTTCATTCAAAGGGAATATTTTTCTACGAAGCGTTTTACAAAATGACAAAAAAAAGTTTTTTTTAACGTAGGCGGTGACAACGACCTTTTCTGCCGCCGTGAGTATTATTTGGTCTTTGTCTCCCTCAACAAGCCGTAATGTTTTTAAAATGAAATAAATACCATATACAATTTTATGTATTTTGGTATTTAAAATGGTTTTTATAAAGGATTTGTTATGTCAAATATATTTATGTGATATATTGTGATCAAAGTGTGGAAATTTTTTCTTTCCATTATATTTGTTTTATGTCTTATGATTTTATAATAGTACTTGGACATTTAACGGGTGGTTACGTGATAAACCATATGACGGGTGGTGCCGTGAATACCAGGATGGGTGGTTACGTTATAACCTCCAATGCATTGGGTATGGAAGTTGGTCGTATGGCTTTACCATTAAGTGATATGTGTGGAAGTCGACCTTATGGTTATTCCACTTAAGTATGTTTATGTCCCAAGTTACCTTTATATGTTATGTGATCTTTATATAGATTTTATGGTAAAATTTTGGTTACAAAAGGTTAAGTAATGATATTTTTTTTCAGTGAAGAGTTTTTACTACTTCATAAAGGTGAAAGGTATTACTTTGATAATGTATACATGGTTTACTTATTGTTTTGAAAAACTAACAGTTTTCATTCATTGTGTATCCTTTAGTGAGCTTTTTATACTCACCCCAAGTTTTTTAGAAATGTTTTTCACAGGACTAAATGTCGAATAGGGTTACGGATGGGATCGAGGGAAATTAAAGCTATCTGAATCATGAAACTAGACATGTTTCTTTTTAAGAGTTTTTATTTTATGGAAACATAGTAGAAGTGTCTACTTTTTAATCTTTTGAGATGTAATAGTTATGTCCTAATTCTATAAAACTCTAAACATGAAAAGATCCTCAACGTAAATTATTCAATTAATTCAATATTAAGTAATTTTTAAGGCCGTGGCCTTATAATATACCCTAGAGAAAAGAAATGAGTGGTTAATATAACAGATGTCTCACATAAATAGAAGTAATACTAGAAATTACATGACTAATTAAGTAAATTTTGTATCATGAGTTTAGTGAAATTATAAAATGAATTGAAACATTTAATATATTTTATTAAATTAAATTCATAATATTAAATTTAATATGTCAGTATATACACCACACAATAGGAATTATTAATTAAAATAATACATATCTCACCGAAATAAAAGTGCGACGTAAAAACCCAAATCTTAAGATTGAATTTCTTCATTCACATTAAACACTATTGTGTAATAAATATTGTTTTTTTAATAAATGAAATATATATATTATTATATTTTTTACATGTATAATTTTATTGTTACATTATATTATCCTATTATTAACAAATTCGTGTTAGAGTAAAATTTTGTGTAATAATCGCTTTGTTTTTCATATATGTTATGATGTTTTATTCTTGATCAACTAACATGGATCATTATTATTTATTTTGAGTATATAAATCATGATATAAATTTAATATATATTAAGTATATAAGTATATATAATATATTATAAAATATTTAAATATAAAATGAAATAGGGTATATGTACGCATGACTGTTGTTTCCATTTTCTGATCATTTTTTTAAAGAATGAAAAGTAAATTATATACATATTGAACATCGAATATAATTATTATTAAATATTTTGAAAATATTATTATTATATATAAACTGAATACATTCCATTTAAATCTTGAATTAATCACATTTCATTTAGGATGTGGTAGTTCACACATCCACAAATGATGTTATCCTATTTCCAAAAATTGAAACATATGTAGTTATGTATTGTATAATAGTTATTGAATAATAATTAAAATTTTAATAACATATATATAATAAAAAAATTTATTTTTCATCATTATTACAATCCATGAGAGGTTGTAATGGAAGAATGAATGACATCGATTCTTGATGTCGTAGTCCACCAAACACAAGAATGAGAATTTTGTATCCCATTTTATGGATATTTGTGAAGGTGTTGGTAATAATATTAAAAAAATATAATATAACTATATATTTTATTCTGATATTATTTTATAATCCTGATATAATAATAATTTAATTGGATTAGAAATAAATAAAACAAAATATCTCGTTGAAGAATGTTGACACGTCTTTGTGAAAATACATTTAGTTTTCACAAAAGAAACAACATGGTTTATTTTTTACCAAATTGAGTGTGAGGGTTGTGAGGATGAATGTTTGGTGCTTATTTGGGAAGGATTTGGATGATAAAATATGATTTTTTGGAGTGAAGAAATGAGGGGTGTGAGTTTTCTTTTATAGTGGAGGGGGAGTGGCCTTCTTGAAAATACAAAATGGTAAACACTATTGAGAGGCCTCCCTTACTTCATGAGACTCCAATAAATGTTAATTTTTTTTAAAATTTGTAAAATGATATCTATATTGAAATAAAGTGGTGTTTGTACAAGTATCTAAGACTTTTCCCCTTACGATTAATGAATCACCACTAATTAATCTCATTTTTCCTCAATCACTATAATTAAGTTTAGATACATTAACTTATATTTTTGGTAGAAAACTCAGTTATACAATGTATAAATAACATATTATGATAATTAGAGATATCTAATTAGATGTCGGATAAGAGTAATAAAATATGGAAAGTACTGTTTAACTTATAATATATTCATGTTTTGTTGACAAAGTGGTTTATTCTATAATGGATGGAGAATAAAAAATTTATTAAATTTATGGAATATATTTAATAATCTGTGTTCTTTGTAAGAAATAAGGAAACATGTATTTTTTAATATGGTGTATGGTAATTTAGGTTATTACCATATTTCTTTAGAATACATGATGATGGTACTCACATGTTTGGTATGTGACACTCAAGAGTTACATTATGATGTATTGGGGAACAATGATAGTCTAACATTGAGAAATATTTGTGATATTATATGAATTTTTTTTGATTTTATTATATCATAATGATTACAAGGTTATTCATTTTTAAATTTTTTTATTGTTTAAATCTGAAGGAGGTTTTTGCAATTAATGTATCTTATCTCTCTATGAGGATTCATTCATAATGGATAACCTGTGATAACTATTTTATTTGTTTCGACTAAAGATAAAAGGAATGAATTATCATTATTTATGAATATTATGATACATTTGTGGTTCAAAATATAAAAAAATTACTTAATTTATTTGGGTAAGTGATAATGTTGAAATTGATTAATGTATAACTAAATGGTGAGATTGCACTTTTAAAATCGTATGAAATATAGAAATTATATCTTCTCATGTAAACATTTGAAATAATTGTTTTTTCATATTATCAACATTTGTATGATATCAATGACTTTTTCACACCTATTTTGTTTGTGGATATATGGATCTTATCCTACTATAATAATAAACATTCTTATGATTAATGTTCTTTATCAATCTGTATCAGTATTTGGGAGCTAATTTTATATTCTATGTCCATGTTTTCACTTAAAACCTATGTTATCCCATTTAAAACCATATATGTTATAATTTTAGATGACTTATAGAGATTCATTTTTTTTTCTCTAATGTTTTTTATTTAACCTCATTTGACGTTGGTTTCTATGTTGGAATTTTTAAATGTTAAACATTTGATGACCAAGATGAACTTCAATGAAGAAAATTATTTTAAGGGTTTTAGAAAGTAACATAGTTATATTTAAAAAACCTATATATATATATATTCAAATTATTTTAATTTTTGTTATATTTTATTTCTCTCAACACTATGTTTAGCTTGAGTTTCATACAATATTAAATAAAAATGTAAAGTGAAATGTTATTAAAATATTTGTATGATTGGTGTGACCTAGTTTTTAGAATGAATATTATGAATAATATTTATTAAATTATGAAAATATGGTTTACATATGTATATCAAATGAATTTTATGGTGACTAATTAAATATAAATGAATATAAATCCCTTTTGATTATAAAAGTAATCATTTTTTAGAAAAAATATTTATATGTTCAAAAGTGTGTTTTTTATCAACAAATCAACCATATAAAGATACATTAATTATTTTAATAATACATATATATATATATATATATTATTCAACTAAAGGTTTAACATTAATATTATATGTTTTCTAGATAATAAATAAGAAGAAGTCCAATTTATTGCTTAAAAAGATAGATTATCTGAAAATCATTTTTTTTCATATTTTGGTTCACTTATAATAAATGTTATAATTATTAATTTTATGGAATTTTATTTATAAACTAATTAATTTTTTAAATAATATTTTTATAACTATTTTTGTTTGAAATTTTTTCTTTCTTTTTGAAAAGTATAATTTTCGAATGAATAGTGACGATACCTAATTTTAATTGAAAACTGCCTTTTCGTTTAAATAGTTTATAATGTTAAATTATTTTTTGAGTCGATTTAAATATATAATAATTTAAATTTTCTATAAATTAATCAAATTTAGATCACTTTAATCAATTTTATATTGAATTTTGATATAAAAACATTTTGAACCTCCGAACTTTTTCTCTTTAAAACCCTGCTTTACCGTCTTGTTTATGGGATTAAATAAAAATAAAAAATTTCACTACAATAAATAAAAATTGAAAAAATAATTCAATATTTTTAATAATGATAATTTATAATTTCGGGTATGTTCAAATTTATTTTTCAACAATACTAATTGTGAATACAGAAAAAATTATTTATCGTTGTTATGGAAAAATGCATTTACCAGAGGATAAACTAAAAGACATGGGTAAATATGAGCAATAAACATATCTAAAACTATTAAATTTCCAAATTTGGAAAATGAAACCTATAATTTTAAATAATGGCTTAATTTTTAGCCTTGTGACATATGAAAAATGTGGGGAAATTTGTTCTTTTTGAAAATACCAATTGTGTCATCTCCCCTACTTATAAATGTACACCACATATTCTCTATTGATCACACATAAAAACCTATTGGGTTAGGAAAATACCTAAGAAAATATATTCCTAAAATCCATTATCTGATCATATAATAATTGTTTTGTATATAAAAAAATAAATTTAAATATTTATGGCAATCATAATGAGGATACTCGAAGAATATGTAAAGTTCTTCACAGATCTTGTTTAATTAATTTCTTTATACACCTCCTTAAATTCTATTTTACCTAAAAATATATAATAAAATCATTATATTCTGTATACTAGGAAGTTTTTGTAATAATTTCAAGACCTAAAACCCTATCCACATCAATCAAATGGGTTACAAAATCATCATTGATGTGTATGGTGGTCATCCACCTCGCGAACCGATGTCATTATTTTTTTTCCATTATCAACTACAACGGTTAGAAATAATGTTTTTTTATTATATATATGAAATATTTTATATTATTGTTTTTATGTAATTATTATATATCTCATATATTTATTATTTCCATTTATTTAATAGGATATTTTTTCTCATTTGTATGATAGATTGCGGCCCCTCGGAGTGATTTGATTTGTTCACGATTTAATCGTAGGTGTTAAGAGTAAAGTAAATGATTATATTTGATATACATGAAAGAATTATTACATTGATTACATATTTATAATTATAAAAACATAATATATATCATTTCTATTTTTACCTTTCAACTCATATAATGATGATAACATTGCTCTTGTATTTGTGGATTACCACCTTCACGAAGTCTTGTGAGTCTATTTTATGATTATATAATTTTATGTAACAAATATTATTATAGGTACATAAACCAAAGGTACCATTATTAAAAATTCTACGAATATTTTTGGTTTATGATTTCATGAATTTTTTATATAGTATTCTTTCCCATGGGTTTTACCATGATTAAAGTATTACGAAACCAAATTCTATTTTATGTTGATTATTCCATGATGAAATGTGGAAATGATAATGAATATTGTCTTTTTCCAAACGATAATATTTTATGATATTTTTATAAAACCACTTTCATTTCATGGTTTTGGATATGATGATTTTTACTATCACCTTGTAGAACACAGATGTATGATTTACATTATGGTATAGTGGTTACTTTTTAACGAAGGATGCTTGTTAGGTTATAATCAAATAGATGTGGGACATATATATCCCTCTAATAAATTGGGTAACGATTTATATCTCTTGAAATAGAAAGGCATGGAAAAGGCAATGAACCCATATCAATAAGACATTGCTCGAATTGGGAGTGACTCTAGTTCAGTATGACATATATAGAATATGGAGTTAAACCAATTTAGTATGAACGGGATTGAAAGTCAAGTGAACCTGATTCAGTAAGGCAAGTATTGAATTGAGAGTTACCCCATTTCGATAAGAGGATTTTTCCACATTGATCGACTTGTTATTGAAGCTTTAGTACTATGTTTTTTAGAGGATGAATCCATTCTACTATGAGATATTTTATTCTACTACGGATGTTTGTGTGCCTCTACCAGGAGGCATATCATCCAATAAATATCTCTTCGATGTTTAGAAATTATCCTTAACTACTAATGAACTTATCTTATATACTTATGTTCCTGTCAAAAATCTATGTCTTATGAAACTTTATAATCTCATGGATGGTATTAAATAACTTTATTTTGATTTTTGTCACATGTGATAACCGACATTATTCCTTGAATTAAATTTCTGGTCATTAATATGCGTCGTTTGATTTTCAATCTTGTTATGCAGGTTATGTTTTTGAAGAGTGGGAAATGAAGATATATTTATGGGATAAATTTTATATGTTTCACCAAATTAGTAATATCTAGTTCCATATATCAAATGTCACTAAAATATTATGGAACATAAGTATCTGTTTTTGTAATTTATTGAATATTAGTACAAGAATATGTAATATGAATGTATGTAAATCCTGGGATTCTATATAATCTCATATGTTATGTAGGGTTATAGGATTTTAGAGAAAATTAAAAACATAAATCCGAAGGAATGAAAAGCTATAATATTTTTTATCCATTGAAGAGACCCAAAAAAACAACTAAGCATCTATTTTTGAGGGGATTAGAATAGAACATGAATTTTTTAGAGGTTCTATATATTATAGTTTCATGTGCCGATAGTTTTTTGTGTAATATCCATGTAATAGTTAATTGAAATGAAAAAATACAAAAAAATGATAGTCACATAGTTTACCAACTAAAATTTGACTATGCTATCATCAATGTTAAAACTTTTATATGGAAAATTAACTCCATTGCACAATTTCTCAAACATTATACAAAACTATGTAACCCCAATTTTTTTAATAAATTCAAAATTTCACTCAAATGAACCCCAAACTCATGGGAATAATCAACCATATAAGGAAAAACATGAACACCTAATTCTTGTGGTCAATATTCCCCATATCATACCAGTTTCAACACCCATATATTCACCAAAAAGAATGATCAAAGAAAAAAAATAATTAACTACACAATGATAGAAGGTAACAAAAAAAACACAACTTCATGACTTTGAAACTATGAACTGATGATGTGAGTATCGCCTTCTTAGGTGAAATCATTCAAAGTGATTTGATTTTAACTAACCACTAGGGAATTTTGAATCATAAATGAATATTTCTCATAAAATGATAATTTGATAGGGGAACTCCTTTGATCTGATTTAAATTCATGATCTCCAATATCCATATTTCAAAACACACAATATCTTCTTTACCACTATTTTAGATAAAAAAACACATTCAACGCCTATATTACTGCCAATGCCATAAAATTTAAAAGAAAAATCACAAAACTGGCAAGAAAATACATCGAAGGAAATGTAAAAATATGAGGTAAACCCCAAAATATCACAATTATGTACACATATAAATTTCAATATTATTAAAAATTGTAAAAACCAAATAACAACACATAATTAATGATCACAACCAAAAGGATCAATTCAACCAACCACACACTATGGAATAAAAACACCCAATGATAGAATATCCTTTAAGAGACTGTCCAAATGTTGACTAGAATATATCACTCAGATAACAAACTCAACCAAATATGAGAAACATCAAAACCATTTCTTTTCCTCATGATGGAACTACATGGTTCTATCGTGGGTAATTAAAAAATCAATGCGTATATTTGGGGAATACACAATGAGCACCTACCCCCTATTGACCACAAATGAAAATATCAACCAGGTATTTTTATCGATCTAAATAGAAACAAAAATATTATTCCAATTTCCACAACCCATAATATAAAAAATCCCATTATATATATTAATCAAAACTCAAACCATGTTAGAAACTATATTGACAATAATAAAATACAAAACAATGAGGCATGAACATCTTAAGTGATTAGATAATGATCCATGAAAACATTTGTTCACTACAAAGAAAAGTTATGGCTTATATATGATGCATGGAATAAAGTCAAAAAATAAGAGCCTATAAACGTTTTCACTACCTAAATGAAAAAACAATTTCTGATATTCTTGTGGATGAAATTCACCAAACTAATTCTTTGATCAAGGATATATCTAAGAATTCTTCTTATGATGTCCTTTTAGCTTAAAAATCCATAATGGTTATCAATATTGCTACACTATCAATAGGTATACAATGTTATAAAATGTGATTAATTAACGTTCCTAGATTTTAAAAATTTTAAGCATACAATAGGTTTTCCCTTCCGGTTAACCAAATATATATCACTGACAGTAGATCGAGTCATTGCTTCGATTGTCATTGGATTCAATTCGGATAAAACCATAGATAAATTGAATATATACCTAACTTCCCAAAAGTATTTTAGGACTCAATAATACTATAGAAAACTATGATATTGAATAATTCATGTAGTAAATAACCATGCCTTCTTCAATAAATTATTATCTATCTAAGGGGAGAATAAAAACAATACAATAACTTTTTTAATGTAGTTTATTTCAAACATTTCACTCGAATGAATGATCAATATTATCGCCATGTAAATTCTCACATCATAAAAGTATAACTGATTCATGAAAAAGTACATAAAATATCACAAGGAAAAAATCACAAAAATTTGGGAAAGGATGTTAAGAAAGCACAAATACACTTCTAATAATTTGATCAAATGAGCGAGACACATCACCCAAAATGTTCTTAGAATTCCAAGCGACTCAATGATCCCTAAAAATTAATATAGACACTCCCTCACATCTTGAGGTCCTTGATAACTATTAAACATTATCTATACACAATTTAGGAACTCCCATTATGGATCCATGTTTTTAAATGATCATGGCCCGACCACCCCATCAATAATTTTGGTCGTGTCAAAAACTAGGAAGCCAAAATACAATTCACTTATCATGATAGCCAAATGATTCCAAAAGAAATTTTGAAATCCCATACTTATGTCACATAATAAAACATCATAAAATACAAAAAGTTAAATCCAACCACTATGAATTCCAATACATTGGATGTAAAACCTCATGATAGACAAAAAAATATTGGATACACATTTTTACATTCATATTATAGTTGATCCTAAAAAAGAATTATTTCCATTTCAAAATAGAAGAAGGGATCATGAAAAAAACCATTGTAAAACACTTATATTTTTAATTAAATATTTCTATTAATATATAATTATTTTTTTGAAAACTTACATTACACACAAAATCAAGTCTAAAAATACCTCATAACATTTTTAAAATTTCAAGTTTCTATTATTGCATAGCCATTAGAAAAGAGGCTATGAATAAAAATATGTAAATTATTGAAATTATATATTCTAAAAAATTATGAAATTATAATATTTGTTTTGAAATTATTATAATTGAAAGAAATTATTTGAAAATAAAATTAATGTATTAAAAAATTATTTTAAGCACGTAATTATTTTTTTTATAAAAAATAAATTACTTAATATAAGAAAATTAATTAAATAATTTATGTATATAAATTTAATGATCAAATGATTTAAACATTTAACATATATTTTTTCTAGGTATATAATATGTATAAATATAATTTTTTTTTGAAAAGATTAGTTTTGTAAAAATTTGCTTCTATCATATTTTATAATCTTAATATAAAATTATTTTAGTCAAAATGTTGGTATTGAATTGGATAATATATTTATAAATATTCATAATTAGGAGGTTAAATTTTTTTATGGTTCCCTTTTAATTTATTTAAATATGAATAATTATTGTGGTAAAATTTATGACCTCTATAAAGGGAAATTCATATTTACCATTGAGAAAAATAATTGATACAACCAAATGTACTCTTATAAATTATTATTAGATATATGATATTTTAAACTCATTATTATAGGTTATAAATTTATTATTTTCATGGATTCATTTCAATGTAAGATTTTTCATATTATTTAGATTTAAGAAAGCTAAAAAATATTAGTATCATAGTTTTAAACATCATATATGTGTTAACAATGGAAAAACTATAGTTATGAATGTTTATTAATAGTAATTATTCTAATAGTTAAATTATATTCCCGATGTTTATTTATTTAAAATTTGGAGGTATTATAAAATTTATAAAAAATATTACACAACTCCAATCCAATATTTACTCATTTATGTGTAATACAAAATAAATTATTTTGAAAATTTTAAAAGGGAGATAATTTTAAAATTATAGAGTTTGACTAAAATTTTATAAGTAAAAATATCTTATTACTATTATTTAAAAAATTATATTTTAATTAAACACATCTATTAATATCTTTTATGGGAAAGTAAATAAATAGTGTCAAAATTTAAATTATTGATATTTTATCAAAATAATATTTATAAAATTATTTAAAAATAAAACAAAATCATGTAATAATTAATGTTTGATATTATATATTCTATAATTTCATATATTTTCTATTTATAATCTATATTTAATATTTTATGTATAAATTATATGACATAATATTATAAAATATTTTATCATTGTTAAAATTAACATTTGTTAACTAATTGTTAAACCAAATGATAAGGTTAATCAATGATAAAAATTAGAAATTAAGTTGGTATAGGAATTAAAACCACATAATACCTTATCTTTGAATCCCTATTCCTATTAATGCATTGATATTTAGAATAAATTTATTATATTTTATAAATTTGAGAAATTCCAAAAGTGCTGCTTACATAAATTATAATAGGAAACAACCTACTACAATCTTTTACTCCATAATGAGAGTTTTAGATTGAAAAAAACAAAAACAAATCTTATAAACATCTCAAGAAACATTCTATATGTTCAATTATTCAAAAAATCCAAACTCTAGAGCCCATTTGAGTTGTTTTAAATGACTCACTTCATAGAAGAGTTACACACCTTAACTGAACACTTTATATAATACTATTCTTTACCTCCTACAAATTTATGGTAATTATTATAAAATAAAAAATTATATATCATAAATAATATAATAAATTATAATAATTATTAAAACACCATTTTACACCTTTCCATCCAAATGAGAAAGGAATATTTCACTTCTATATATGTACACCTTACCCTCACCATATAGAGATATAATTCATTTTCCATCATAATATTTTATGAGTCGGTATTATGATGGGTTTAATATAAATATAGGATATTTATTACACAATATTTATATATAATTATAATTTCACATGTACCTACATACTATCCAATACTTCAGGAAAAGATAACGAATTTCAGGTGTACCTGTGTACTACCACCTCAATGAAGCGATGTGATCCGTTTTCAATTAAATTTTAATTGGATGTTTATAGGGAATTTTTTTTAAATATATATGATATATAAGATATAATTTATAATTATTAATGGTTTATTTTATTTTTACATTTTTTCTATCACTCAAAAAATGATTATATCATTAATGTGTATTTTCGACCTACTGTCACCATGAACAATGATATTAATTTTTCTATATAAATATTTCATGGATGAATTTAAGTATGTGTAAATGGTATTTATATGATATTTATATACTTATTATTTTTATTTAGATGATTTAACTATGATAAATGTACAACAATCGCAAATTTTCATTAAAATAGTCCTGATAAATGAAAAAGTTAACAACATGAAATGATGATGTTATTAAAGAATTGTAAAAAAGGAGTGTTTTAGTATTTTATATGCTTAATATTTTGTATAATAATATAAAAAATAACCATCAAATATAATTATTGTAAATTTTATTTTATTATACAAGAGGTTAGAGTGCTTTTATAGCAAGGCGACCTCAAGGAAATTGGTTTTAGGTGTTAATCTAATTATTTATCCATATTGATTTTGATTCAGTTATAGTGATGAAATATTATAATATAATAGGATATATACTCATGAATATTCTTATAGAATAGTTATTTATTTTAAATATTTTGTATCTTTTCATTTTTCTCATCCCTTGTACTCATGAAACTGAAAATATGTTTTTAGGATAAATTTCTTCATTTCTCCCACTAATAAAAAACCATTTTCTTCCATATCATTATTTTCTAAAGATGTTCTCGAAAAAAAATTCAATACTCTCATATGAAATTTCAAATTCAATTTTATTCACAGTTATTTTTTTCACAATTTATTTATCAAAATATTTTATTAATTTTCCAATCTATGTACATCATGACTTTTCGAACACAAATATTTAAGTAATGTTTTTTAATATATGGAACATGAATGGATTTTTCCGACCATCCAGAATTATTTTTTTATTAAATCATTCATTATAAGTATACATAGTTTTTTAAATGTTTATCTTAATATTTTCCTAGTTTTATAAATTAATTATTTTCAAAATGAATATTTCATTTTCCTTAATAATGTTTAATGATAATTTAATGGTATTTATTTTAATCAATGAAAATCCTTAATATAAATTATAATTTATTAGTGATATATTACAAGGATGAAAACCTTATTAAAAAATTGGATAATTTATGTTTATAATTAAATGATGATTTTTAAACCCTTTAATTTTCCATGGGATACGCTGTAAATAAATTTTTATATAGCCCACTTATTTCAATGGGTTATAATATGGAAAATGGTTTATATGATCATTTATATCTCACATTACTATCTTTAATTAGTATAATAACCAACCCTATTATTATTTTTTCCTTTCCTTCTTTATGATATAATATTTTATGTATTATTTTTGTAATAGGGGTGTGAGTTATAATGAAATATGTGTGATAAGATATAGATATATTATGAACCAGGTTTTTATAAGTAAAATTTTCCAAAGTTACTAGTCATAAAGGATTCAGGTGTGGATCATTATTCGATGTATATAATATGCATATATCTATATAATAAATATATGCATGAAAATCATGGATAAATATAGTTAGTATCATAGTTATGTTTAGTTAGACTATGAAAACTAGGATGAGAATACTTTTGTATGAACAATAGGAATACATATATATAAAGGAAAAAGTCCAAATTTATTTTTTAATGATCATGAATATATATTTTTTAACTTCTGTTGTAATATATGAATGTTTCAATATTGAGACATATTACAAATGAATTTTCAAGATTACTTGGTTTCTCCCAATGATTCTTATTACGCACACTACATTTTTTTCATCTCTTGATGGATCCAAAAGGAATATTGTATTTATTGAGCATGAAATAAAACGATATAATAGACCCCCTAAGAAATATAAATTTATGGGAGATTGAATGTAAAATGTTGTTTCTATTTCTGAATAATATTATCATTATATTAGACACATAGAGCTTTCAAAAACGCAAAAGAGAAATAAACATTCTATTGACTGGCTGAAAATAAATTAATTTATTTTCAAAGATAAAATTTTAGAAAAAAATAAAACACCACAAAAATAAATATAAACTTATCCAAAAAACACAAGAGATCACAAAATAAGTAATGGAAAATTTGAGATTATTAGAATCTTTATCCCAAAATAAACCCTAATGAAGAGAAGTTACATTTTTTATGGGTATCCTTGATATGATATTTACTATGAAACTGAATAAAATTCCATGTATAAATTTCATACTCCTAGGGGATATTCATTTAATTGAATCTTTGAGTTAGTATATGGTCTTGTTTTATGATTCATTCCATCTATAACACATTAGAATCCAATTCAATCAATATATCATTCAACCTTCTTGACATCTTCTTGAGAAGACTTAATCATGATGGAATCCTCAATAATGTCATCCCCATAATGAATAATAATCTAAATTTTTTTTTCATTATTTCCTCCATCCCTACCACCCTCTTCTCTATAAACACTATAGGGCTGACATCCCTATTAGAAATCTACACAACCAAGGACCTTCCCTGCACCTAGGCATGGGTAGTGAGTTCTCATTTGGTTGCCTAGTCCACTATATTTTTCTAACATGTAGTCTCTATGGTTTTTTGAAAGTGAGAATAATACAAAAACCTTTATGATTATTTTTCGAATGAAAAATGAAACACCCAATGACAATATTTACCTTATGAACCTTCTTCATCCTTGGGACGTGAAGTCTTATACCAATCCCTCCATCAACATTTCCCATAGAGAAGTCATTGGAGATCTTATAACTTCACTCTCCATAAATGAATATTTATCATTTATAATTTTCCTCCACTTCGGGAATAATGGGCTGGATACAACATGAAACACCTTGACCCTGAATTGTGACTTAAAAAGCCATACCATTAATTTTTTTTCTTAGATTTACAGTCATGGAAATGTCTCTATAAACCGATTTTTTTGTTCAATACACCCAATATTCTAATAAATCTAAAGTGACATGTATTGTTCCATAATGGACCATTAATTCATCTAAACCTTTCCCACTAACTTTCTTTATCCTCACATCAATTAATGATTCATCACCGAATCACCAAAACTATTCATTCCCAAAACTAGAGGCAACATCCATGTTATCTTAGTATTTAAATAGATCAACTAGTCCTTGAAAATTAAACTAGTAATACTGAGACGATATTTACATTCTATAGTTTTTGAATCATAATAAATTTTTTCTTGATTTTTATAATTAGGAAGGAAAATTTGATCAGTGGTGGCCAATTTTGATGTACAATTGATAATAAGAAAAAATTGAATATATATATTTTTATGAAATTAAAATATTTTTCGTTAGAAAAGAGCATCACTAAAATTATTCATATGAAAATTGAGAATGATATCTTGAGTAAAACTAGAAGGATAAAGGAAATATTGGTAGATTCTAAAAAACGTCAAAAGAATTGAAATACTGATTCTATTATAATTTTCTATCTATGATGTAAGGTTGACCAATTGTTTAGTGTCTTGAAACCTATTCATCGAATGGAGTAAGCCTCACATTACTTCATTAGTAAGGATAAAATAATTTTATTTGTTATTACACTTGAGAATAAGAATGGAATTACCAATTAATTCATTGGCATTGACAAGAAAATAAATTTAAAAATAATTTAAATACCATACAAAGATAATGAATAAGATTCCTTTATGATCAATATGTGGAATGAAACATAGGGGAATATGTTTAATGGTAAGGAGTAAATGTTTCAATTATGTATGTAACAGTCATATAGAAATCTATTACAGAAGTTTTGGGAAGAAATAGTCTAACATAGTTAAAAAAATAAATATCTATAGAATCCTCTACTAAAACTCTAGTATATTAAATTAAAAGAGTATGGGTTCAAACTAACCAGTTCCCAAATATAATGATTAATGATTTTAAATGATGGGGGAATATTTTTCCCTGATAAAATTAAAAATATCATTGGATTAATATTTCTAATATGGGGTATCATAATGAAACATTAAATGATATACATACCATCCACTCAAGAACATATAATATCTTATTTTATTCTTGATGGAACCAATATTTTATTTATACTGACAAGATTATCCCAGTTCCACCTCTAAAATTGGGTGTTTTTATAGTATAAAAGACACCCAATGATATGATGAAAACATCTAAATTATATGATTCTTGTATAGTTGAATATTTTTGGAATGGGTTTCTTATAAATCATTTCATTATTTCTATTTTTTAATTTACTGTTATTTTTTGCGTGGATTGGATTTAATTACAAAAATATCACATTAATTTCCAGTAAAGGGAGTTACATTAGTTATTATTAACAATTATATGATTTCTCATCAATGTGTTGTTAAAAATGAACATATTATATAAATTAAATCCACCACATGGGTCTTGATGCCTATTCATAAAGGGATTCATGTCTATGATGTTGTGGGAGAAAAACAACATTGATGATATGACTATTGTTTGTGGGTTTATTGATGTACATCCAAAAGAGATTCATACTCTTCTATAAAATCATAAAGTTCAATTTTCAATATACCATGACAAGGAATACATATATTTCTATCACCCCATTGAGAATATACCCCACATATTTTTAATGAATAAAATAGGGCACTCTATGAGAATTTTTTGAAGGTATTCATTCATCCAAGTGAGACACCATGGGGTGAACTGACTATTTTATTTATTGATCAATATAGATTAAAGCGACTTTATATTGATTATTGAGAACATCAAAAGAAGACTATAAAGAAGAAGTATCCACATCCCAATTTATGTGAGGATTTTGGTCATCTTCAGGAAGTTAAATGCTTTTACATTATTGATCTTCATTATAGAAATCATCAATTAATGGTGAAGATGGAGGATTTAAATAAAAAGTTATTCCATATAAGGTATAGACTCTATGAATTTATTTCAATTCCTATCTGTCTTACTAATTCCCGTACTAAATTCTAGAATTTAATTAATAGAGAATTTATAGATTAATTTGAATTTTTTTGTCATATTTATGAAATATATTAATATTTATTCAAATGGAATGGAAGAGTATGAGGATAATTTGATACTTTTGTTGAATACCCTAAGGAAAAATAATCATTTTACAAATATTTATGGAGTATGGACTTTTTAATCATAAAGTTTTATTTTTTGGTCATATATTCTCATGTGTAGGTATATTAATGGATCCGTTAAAATGTAAATTATTCAACAATGGTTCTAAAAAAACATTATGACATAGATGCCCAATTTTATTTGTTTTTACTGATATTATTAGTTCTTTATATAGAATTACTCCCAAATATCAAATTCACTCACAATGTTAACTTGGAATGGAGACAAATTTCCTTGGATGGACAAATGTGAGGAATGTTTTGTGGAACTGAATAGAAGTTAATTCATCAAACCTATGATTACACAACATTAAAGTGAAAAATTATTTCTAATCTATAGTGATGAATCAAAAAATATAATCTAATGTGTCATCATGAATAATTCTATGGATATAACTTATGGATCATGAAAATTAATGGTACATGAACAAAATTACTAAACTTGTGATTTGGTACTATATATGGTAATTTACCCATTAAATAATTAGGGAATTATCACTATGGGTAAAGGTTATATATATATATATTACAAGAAAGATTAAAGTATAATTTCACACATAAATATATGAACACTTTCCAAAGAATATGGTTTGAGATGATTAATGATTGTGACTTCTCAATGCATTACCACTATAAAAAACACAAGGTGTTAGATGATCCGTGTTGAGAGTTTCATGCTTGATTATATATGATATGGATCAAGAAAGATCCAATATTTATGACCGGAAAATTATAATTTTTAGAATATTATAAGAAATAGAAAAATACTATTTTTATCAAATTAGTGTTCAAATATCTATTCTTGTGAAAATTAAAGAGGTGTATTAAGAAAATGTAGTGTCAAAAAATTAAGGTATGAATTATTTATATGTTCAACCTTGATATTGATGGAATATTAATATTAATTAAATGTTTATGAGTCATATTATTACCTTATTCCATAAAATTTATATGAGAACAATCCCATCATTCAACATTATATTTTTATTCCTGAAGAATGAATATGATTAGATATTTTGAAGGGTATTTATTGTTGGATGTAGTGAAGTGAGATATTGAATATTTTGTTCATCAGTTCTTGGTATGATAGAAAGTTTAGGACATGAGATAATTTCTATGGGGGTGGTACAATCATTATCCTTACTAGAATGGAAATAGGAAGATGTCACAATGTATTTTTTCCTCAGACATCGCAAAATATCAAAAGGGAATAATTAAATTGAGGTTGTAGTACATCACCATATAAGGTCACCACAATTCATTTACAATTGAGAACATTTATATTATTACCCATGTATTTGTCTATATGTTATGGAAGTGATATGATTTCATGGTTTAACACTATCAATTTTATGTGTTCTGGGTAAAAGGTTTACCATGATGTTTTAGAGATGGCTTCAACAGGATTGGATACAATATTAAGTTTTACTATTTTTTATTATCCAAAAAAATATGTTTATTTTGAGACAAGCCTTCAAAAAATAGAATAAAGTTTGTGATCCTTCTCTATGTATTTGAAATGTAGTTTTGATGAACTAATTCCTTTGGTGTTATTTTATTGCAACAATAGGATTCACTCTAGAATTCAGATATATACTTGTAAATCCATATATTATATGATGTATAACACTCCAATGTGATTTAATGATGTTGGATAAAGAAATATATTTTTACCTGAGTTAGATGAGAAAATTTCATTGATGGGGAGAGCTATTCGACAACACATATGAAAAGATGAATGATGAAAAAAATCGTTCTGATGAAAATCATTAGAAATATCCTGAGTTTGAATATGGTAAACATGTATTCCTATAAAAATCTCCATAAAAGTAGTGATAAGATTTATAGAAGAATAAAATATACACCTTAGGTATATTATGCATTTTTAATTTTTGGATCGTATAGTGAAGTAATCTTATCGATTGGAGCTTGCTGCAAATTTATCTAAAAATTAGGATGTGTTCCATGTATCTCTCCTAATGAAATACATACATAATAATTAACATGTATTGAGATATTTATATGATATATTTACCTTTAAATAGTTTTATTTATTCAAGATCTCATGTTACCCAAAATAACAAGTTTAAGAAAAACACCATAACATTTTAATAATATTATGTGTTCACTATCATCAAAAAATTATTTTCGTGGGTATGAATAGTAATATCTAAATGATGATAAATATAAAGAATATATATTCTGAAAATTAATTCATTTGTTATAGTGTGATTATATATGGAGACAAAAAATATTTGAAAATAAAAGTAATGTTTTTTTATGAAAAAGTATTTTTTTCATATGATGTATTCATATATAAATAAATTAAATTAATAAATATTAATAAATAATATTTATAAAACAAAAACATATATATATATTTATTATTTTTAAAACATAAAATAAATATAAATATAGTAAAATTTTAAGAAAAAATCTAGTTTTATTCTCAAAAATGTATTTTTACTAAAAATAGTGTTTTTTATATTTTGTGTGGTTACATTAAAATTAATTTCTGAGATTTATTGGAAGTAAAGTATATAATTTTAATTACATTTTTAGTATCAAGGGGCTAATTACTTTCAAATAATATCATTTATTTCGTGTTCAACATTAATAGTAACGGAGGTAAAATTTATCACCATGATTAAGGGTTAATCCGGTTAATATAGAATACAAATAAGAGTTAAGACCAAATAATTTATTCCTAATTATAATTTAATGAATTTATTTTCACATTAATAAACTTATACTAATAATTTTTTATTTTAAGGGAAACATTTCCTTGAAAATTATTAATATATTAGATTAGTTAAATAACTTTAAAAAATTCCTCTCTCTTTGATTTAAATTTAATTTATATGTTCACATAGGGGAAAAACTTGTTATGAAAAAAATATTAATATATATTTTGTGCAGTAATAAATTAAATTTTCAATGGTATTTTATGTCATATTTTTTTGTATAAAATAATTACATTATATTCTTACACAATGCCGAAATTGTATTTATTCAATTAATGGGAATAATAAATAAAAACATAGAAAATATTTTAAGGGATATAATTTGATTAAGTTATAATATATGGTATTAATCATAAAATAATAACTTCAGTTTCCTAAATATTTTGAAATGTTATTATAATTATTAAAACAAAATTACAAACCCTATTTCACCCCAATGAGAAATAAATGTATCACTCGTATGTATGTACATCTTACCATCACCACATAATGATACAATTCATTTTGAATCATTATATTTTATGGGTTTAAAGGCCCAGATATTTCCATGTAATTTTTTTTAATTATATGGGAATTTTACGAGACCACAAAAACTGAAGGCATGTGATTTTGAGGCTCAGTGAGCCTGGAATAAATTTCTGCCCTTTTTTTAGGTATGTTCAGTAAATGTGAAAGCGGTTTTTTGTAACTTTTGAATCGGTACTCGAAATTGAAATCTAAGGATACTGTTGAACACGCAATGCTAATATTCTCTTAAGAGAGGCTTCACCTCAACCACAATTGAGTTGTATGGTGGAAGTTGGTTTTTTGGTTTTTCGTGGGAAATTTGAAAAAAAAAATTATTTAAAAATATCCCTCCATCCTTTTTTAATTCTGGTGGTGGGAACCACCCAAGGGTTGTCAGGCATTTAATCTTGTACATTAAATGTCAGGTTACACAAAATGTGTAACCACCCTTCATAGGATTTATGACACTCATTAATTCCACATCATAATGAACCTATTTAATTAAATGAAGAAGATTTAGGTCCCTTGGATCCTTCATTTTTATAATGCCAATGGAACCCATTTAATTATTCCAATGCTTTACAATTAATTGTTCCAATTAATTGTGCCAGAAAATTAAATTTATAAACATATATTTTTTTGTTGGCTCCCAATTTTCATGTGGAATGTGGTGGAAAAGGGTGAGATTTGGGGTAGAACATTGGAGGAACTCATCCTCCAATGAAGAACGCACAGCAAAATTGATGAATGAGGATGACACTTGAGCCCCGATCGGAGGAACCTTGCGGAAGAAACGAACGCCGATCTGAACATCCCCAATGACTTGTTCTTCTTCACTCGACCACCTCCAAGGAATGACAAGGTTGGGTTTGATGTTTTGAATATCCCCCTTACCCATTCTTGAAGTTCTTTGTGATTCAAGAATTATGAGCATATTACTACCGCTCTAAGGTGGAGGGTGCGGGCCAAATGAACATGGCCCAACCTCTCCACAAACATTGAGGTTTTTGATGTGTTATTCATGATAGATGAGGACAAAAACTGGTTCCTGCGATTGGAACTAGTGTGATTAAGAAGCAGTGGTCGGCACCATGGCCATGTGCGATGATGGCGGCTGCGCAACCGTGCCGCCGGAGAAAGGCCGCGGTCCGTCGGCTATGACGGAGCATGGGCGGTGGCCAAAACTCCACCCAGATATGAAAAGGGGGTATCTTCATGCGTCCATGACACCCATCATGCAAGAGCCATGGATTTGTGTCGTGGTGGTGATGGGAGGGAAACCATCCGAGTAGGCCGCAGTTGGAGGTGCGGCGCGTGACCGCACTATGTGGCGGGGAAGGCCGTCCGGCCTACTGCGGCACCACTATCCTCACACTGTGGGCCACCACGATGGGCCTGCATCGTGGGCCATGCACCGTGGGCCCAACGTGCTGCCTCATTGCGAGCCCATCGCACGTTGGACCCAGTGGGCTAGGCCAGACCCAGCGGTCTGGATCCAACCCAGGGCCAGACCCGGGTTGGGTTGGACTAGGCGAGGACCAACTTCAACCCATTTCGTTCATTCGGATATATCCTAAGCATCAGGTATCTGTTTGAAGAAAATTATATAGTGTCTTAAACCTTCGATCAAGATGGTATCTTTAGTGTACCCCACTTGAGTTTTAGATAATGTTGGGGGTATGGCCGGGTTGGATCGAACAAAAAATCCAACCGGGCCATCAGGAATAAAAGGCCAAGAACATACAGTCTGGGTGTCTGATTGATGCACCGTCTATTGCATTGAGATCCATATTACATGGAATTACTTTTGGATACATCTTTGTAGGACTTCTTGTATGTTGGATTATTAACCTGTGGCTTGAGGAGCGGACCCTCTTGGAATCAAGTGAGCTTTGTGTGGAAACCTTGTATCTTGCTGTAATATGAGAAAGGGATCCTATGTGGGTCTGTGCTTTGAGATCCTTTATGGGTCTATGATTGAGGTTCCCACATGGATCCACTTAAGTAATTAATATGGGACAACTCTAGGATATTTCGTGGGTCTATTGTACTAGCATCTTATGTGGGTCTCATGATGTACTAGGATCCTATGCGGGTCTGATGATGTACTAGGATCCTATGTGGGTCTAATGATGTACTAGGATCCTATGTGAGTCTGATGATTTAGGATCCTATGTGGGTCTACATATTAACAGAGTAAGATGATTCACTAGTTACATCTAATCATCTTTACTACCGTTCCTAAGTTATACCTGCTGTGAGCTGAGTCTTTACCTTTGTGGAAATCTTTTGGGTGGCATACTTTTGTGGTACTTACCTTCATGGTGATAAATTTATGGTAATCTTCTCTGTGTTGTAGCTATGTGGTACACACCTTCACGGTTATACCTTTGTGGTAATCTTCTTGTGTGGCGTACCATTGTGGTACTTACCTTTGTGGTGTTAACATCGTGGTATTTCTTCCTTTGTGGAACAGTTGAGCTTTGGGATTTTGAGTTGGACCTTGTGTTACTTCATGAATGAGATGGGTATACATGATAACATAGGTATATGTATGGGGATATACCTAAGTCGGTTTTTAATTTTCTTACATGCTTTGTGGTTTATCCTTTTTGTGTTTGGGGCAGACGACAGACAACGCTGACTAAGGATGAGATTACTAAGACAGTAGGTAGCTCGGAGGTGGACATTATATGAGGCGTACTATAGAGATGATTGTTCAAGAGATGTTACTAACCCTTCATGAAGGGTCCTTGGTGGTTGTTCACAAGATCTATTTCAGTTTACTTATACCTTTCAGTTTTGTTGTACATTTTAGTTGGGCTTGTATTCTGGCCCCTTTTTCTTACTGTACAAACTCTTTTAACGTTACAATTTACTTGTGTTCATATCTTGTTGTGTGCTTGGTTTAATGTGTTTACAATATATAAAGGTCATGTATTCTTAGTTCTAGGGGATACGCCTTTCGCTGCTAGTCACTAGCCCCCCACCTATGGAAGGTGGGCTTGGGGTAGTCAGGGAACGGGCCCCGGGGGACAGGTCATGACAAATTGCTATCAGCAGAGTCATTTCAAACGTATAACATTGGACTCCGATCTTTTTATTAGAAATATTATTAAGTTTTTTGAGTGTGTTTATCAGTATTGGGAATCTAGTGGTGGTGCGGTGACCGACATATCCATACACTAGGACCCTGACTTCTGATTTCTGACGCAGTGCATGAAAACACTGATTGCGTGTTTGTTATGAATATTTTTCATTGTGTTATATTTGAGTCAGCTCACCAGGAATAACATATTGACCCTGGCACACCCGTTTCATTTTAGGATGCCTCCATGAAGACAACCATATAGGGTTTCGGGTATAGTACGTGATGATAGCCCACCGAGCGACGAGGCCTTGGGTAAGGGCCCTCTTCCTGTAGAGGCACAAGCAGAGGCACCAACGATACAATTACCCATTGGGCCACTGATGCAACCAGCCCCAGCAACAAAGGGTGAATGTTTCTTGAGTGCGTTTCATGACTTCCAGCAGCAAAGGACACTAGGGTTATAGGGTAATGAAGACTCACAGACAGCTGAGTATTGGTTGGAGGCTGTGGTGAGAGTCTTTCCACTGGTAGGGACAAAAACTGATCTCTTGGTGATCCTTGCTTCCAGTCTTCTACAGGAAGTAGCAAGAAGATGGTGGAGCTTGATGATCCAGGTTCACGAAGAGGTGACACTCTAATGGGAAGTCATTTAGAGAATTTTTTTGGAAGAGTTTGACCCAGAGACATTTCATGCAGTGCATATATAAGAGCTTCTTCATCTGCAGTAGGGCGTCAGGACTGTGGTTCAGTGCTCAGTGAGGTTTACTGGACTCTCACACAACTCAACTGAAATAGTGAAAGACCCATTATTTAGGGCCCAAACCATCGAGCAGGGGCTCAGTCTAGAGATCCGAGATTTGATGATTTCTCTTAGTATCCCAACATAGGCGGGGGAGTTAGAGTGAGCCCTCATAGTGGAGATTTTCCTTGCTAAATAGTCACCAGAAGGGAGACCCACCACCGAGTGTCTCGTAGTGAAGTCTTCTACAGCTGATAGCAGATAGATTTCACATAGGTCCAGGAGGAATAGAACTATAGGTGTACGACCATAGGATTCATGGTCAGTTTTATGGGGCACCAAAGACCGAGCCAGTCATATGAGATTCAGTCAGTGTTACACACATGGCAGGCAGTGTCACATGGCTCATGACTACCCAAAACTCCATACAGATGATCAAAACTTGGTCAAAGATCCACCCAAGCAGAGACTTAGGTTCTACCGAGGAGGTCTATAGGGAGTAGGAAGACATGGAAACAGAGCTGGATGTGCTGCTGGCTGTGGGCGACGATTCGAGATGTTACCTCCACCACCACCAGGTGGTCCATCCAGACCATAGGGAGCACGATGATAGGGGTGAGCTCAGCTTCAGGAAGCTAAGTCTTATGACCACAGACCTCTATAGATGATATAAGGTATGATCTATTTCTTCTCCACATTTGTTGTGTTACTTATTGACACAAGCTCCAGTCATTATTTTATTTCCACATACCTCTTTAGAAGCTCGGAGATTCTGACGGTACCATTTTCTCGATCGTTACTTCTAAAGGCACCCACATGAGTGGATTTGACAATTACACTCTGGTTCTGGATGTGTTATCTTTCTCTAGGAGGTGAGAGCTCCGGCTGGGATCTCTTAGTAGCGGCATCAATTCCTTATGATACCATATTGGGTATGGACTGGTTATCAACAACCCATGCTCAGATTGAATGTATTAGGGGTGAAGTGTGGTGTGTCCTCACTGATGAGACTAGTATTAACTTCACTAGCGAGAAGAGAGCATTTTAAGCCCAATATGGACTTACCCTATTGAGAGTGTAGCTGATCACTCATCAATTGGCTAGGCATACCCCTGTAGGAGTTGAGGTGGAGATTCGGAGCTATCCTGTAGTGGTGGACCAATACACAGATGTCTTCTCTGATGATGTTTTGGGTGTACCTCCTGACAGAGAGGTGGACTTTTACATTGAATTGTACCCTGGGATGGAACCGATATCTACACCATCGTATCAGATGGCTCCCACAGAGCTTTGTGAGTTGTGGGTACAGCTGGAGGACTTGCAAGAGAAGGGGTTTATCCAGCATAGTGTTTCTCCTTGGCCAACCTTGATTTTGATCTCCAAGAAGGTCGATGAAAGATTCATACTTTCTTTTGACTATCGATGCCTAAACCAGGTGACAGTGAAGAACAAATACTCACTTCCAAGGATCGATGACATATTTGATCAAATAAAGGGAGAATGGTGGTTCTCAATGATAGACATCACATCTGGCTATCACCAGCTTAGAGTACGAGATGAGAACATTCAAAAGATGACTTTCAGATGTCTGTATGGCAAATAAGAGTTAAGGGTTATGCCATTGGGGGTGACTAGCGCTCCAGCACTATTCATGGGACCCATGAATAGGATATTCCAGCCATACATTAATTTCTTTGTAGTAGTCTTTATCGACGACATTCTGATCTACTCAGCTACCTAGTAGGAGCATGCTTATCATTTTCAGATAGTTTTAGACCCAATCCAAGAGAAGCAGCTTTATGGTAATCTCTTGAAGTCACAGTTCTAGATCCAAGAGGCTCACATTCTGGGACATGTCATCTCAGAGGTTGGAGTTATAGTGGTTCCAGCAATAATTAAGTCAGTACTTTCTTGGAAGCCACCCAGGAGTTTGACGGAAGTTCGAAGTTTCCTATAAATGGCTGGTTACTACCTGATGTTTGTGGCATATTTCTCCAGAGTTGCTACAGCTTTGTCAGCATTGAAAAAGAAGTGGAAATCCTTTGTGTGGTTGGAGAGATGTTAGTATAGTTTTTAGGAGAAGAGGTAGAGGCTGACTAGTGTCCTTATCTTGAGGCTTTAGGAGGAGGGCGTAGGGTACATAGTCTACTACGACACATCAGGGACCGGAATCACATGTGTCCTGATGCAAGAGCGATAAGTGATCACATACAGTTCTCGATAGCTACGACAGCATGAGCAGAACTGTGATACCCATGACTTGGAGTTAGCAGCAGTGGTGTTCTCATTGAAGATGTGGCGACATTACTTGATTTGTGTGTGTTTTACGGTTTAATATTATCAAAAGAGTCATAGGTATATCTTCTCTCAGAATAACCCAAACTTGAGGCAGCGGTGTTGGCTTGAGTTCATCTAGAACTATGACATCAACATGTATATACTCCTGGGAAGGGAAATGTTGTAGAAGATTCACTCAGTAGGAGATCTGGTATACAACTGCTAGGTGAGGTGACAGATCAACTAGCCACTTTGCGATATACTATGTGGATCAAGATAGATAATATTTCCTTTAGTCTCTTATAGTCACTCCCCCACTTCTTTAGTGAGTCGTGGAGGCGCAGTGTGGGGACACTAACTGCAAGGCTCGACGTGCCCAGATATCGACAGGATAGGCACCTAATTGATTTTTTGAAGGTGGGGAGCACATCATACATTTCAGAGAATATACTATGGTGCCAGTGTCCTTACAAGAGAAATTGTTGAGGGAGTTTCACACATCCCCTCTAGCGGTACATCAAAACGAGTCAAAGATGTTCCAGGGCCTTCGATGACAACACTAGTGACCAGGAATAAAGAAAGCAGTTGTAGTGTTTGTCTCTTGATGCCTCACCTGTCAGCAAGTGAAGACAGAGAATCAGGTACTATTAGGATTAGTTAAACTATTAGAGGTCCCAGAGTAGAATTGGGATGGAATATCCATGGACTTTGTGATAGTAATTCGAGGTACATCTAGGGGTCATGATTCTGTCTGGTTGATTGTCAACTGAATCACCATGTCGGCCCACTTCCTACCGATCAGAGGGTAGGGTTAAGTAGAGAACTTGTGATTACTCTACGTACAAAAGATTGTGTGGTTACATGGATTACCCTTGACTATTATCTATGATCGTGATGCACGTTTCACTTCCCGGCTATGGAAGGTGTTACATGAAGATCTTAGGACATAGAATTGTTTGAGCACCGC
This sequence comes from Viscum album, assembly GCA_963277665.1. Taxonomy (NCBI): domain Eukaryota; kingdom Viridiplantae; phylum Streptophyta; class Magnoliopsida; order Santalales; family Viscaceae; genus Viscum; species Viscum album. Next base: position 1,264,245,443 of record OY728157.1, on the reverse strand, counting down.
CTTCCATCCTTAGACGGATGGGAAGACATAGTGGACCAATCAGTTCCTCAAGGACTAGCTACGTGCTTGAGTCCTCGACTTTGGTCATAGCTGGGAGGATCAATTGACTTTGGTAGGGTTTTCATACATCAAAAACTATCCCTCCACCATTGTGATGGAACCTTTTGAGGCATTGTATGGCTGACCATAAAGATCACCTTTGTGTTGGACTGGCCTAGAGGAGTCAGCACTCAGGGGACCAGATATGGTACAGGCTACAATGGAGAAGTTGCAGATCATCCAATAGTGGATGAAGACTACATGGAGCAAGAAAAAGTCTTATGAAAACTGAATACATTGACCTATGGATATCGAGTATGGTGACTAGGTCTTTCTGCAGGACTCACCTCGATGAGGTATGCATAGATTAGGCCAGGGAAGAAAGTTATCTCCGAGTTCATTGGACCATTTTAGGTCTGTAGTATAGTTGGCAAGGTGGCATACCTCCTATAACTTCCCCAATAGTTTCACCAGGTTCATGACGTCTTCCACATATCCCAACAGAGGAGATATGTGCACGACCCTTCTAACATCATTGACCACAGCGAGATGGACAACGCTTATAGGGCGACGTTTATAGAGGTTCTAGTGGATATCCTGAAGGAATATGTTATATAGTAATTAAAAATTAAATATATTATAAATATATGAAATATAATATATGAAAATTATTACCCCCATTATTACCAAATATAAAAGTTGGTAATGGAAAAATAAATGGCATTAGTTTTTGTGGCGGTAGTCTATTGTACACACAATTGGTTATTTGATAAACTTTTTGATTGACGTGTGTAAATTTTTATATCGTACCCCTTCAATTAAAACGCATTAGTATATTAATCATGTTGAGGATATTATAGAATCATTATATAATAATAACTGATGTTGGTGGAGAAGGTAACAAAATGAAAAATCATTTATAAAAAAATTACCTCCTCTTCATGAATCCTCATTAGGTTTACACTAATGACTTCTTGTAATAAATCTATTTCCAATATAAGGATTATAGTATCAATATAGTAATCTTGGTAGTTTATTTGGCTATTTACTAGCTGATACACATATTTTTATAAGTGTGAATAAGGGGTAATTGGTAGCCTTTTATATGTTGGTAATGGGAAACCATTGGTATTTATAAAAAATATATAATGTTTACCCATGAATTTTAAAAAACAACTTGGCCTAAATAATAATAATGACAAGATCCTAAAGGTGTAATTGTCAAAATATAGCCACAAAATTCGTTTTTGACATTGTTTGACTAATTCATAAATAAAGATTTCTATGTTTGACCCCAAAGTATACTCAATTTTTTATTAATTGATGTAATTAATTTAAAATGGTTTCAGTAATAATTTGGGTCAAAATTTAATATTAACAAATTATTAATAATAAATTATTAATATTAAAAATATTGAAACCATTTTCTGATACACAAATCAAGTAAGTGCATGAAATTAATTTAAAATTAACCACGTAGACGAGATGATAAAGTTGGTTATTAAAGATTAAAATGTTTAATGGTTTAGTATGTATTCAAAACTAAATTCTATATAAAATTATCAAAATGATGTAACATTTTTTAATAGATTATTAAATATTATATTGAGTCTTTAAAATCAATTAAAAATATTATTTTTCATTTCAACTAATTTAGATGAAAATAAAATTTTTAATTAAAATATATTATGTTTCATTTTTTATTAAATAAAATTAAACTACTCAAAAAAATACAAAAAACCCTAAGATATTTTCTAATATCCAAATAATAAATTATGCTTAATTTTTCATTTTAAATTTATTAAATTAACAATATTTATTTTTAATTCAAGTATTCCAATAAAAGGTGGGAATATTGCCCTAAAAAATAAGGCTTTTGTGGAAAATTAAAAATTTTATTATTGTATACATATCTAATATATTTGATGAATGTAAAAAAAATATATTGAATATATAATATATAAATATAAAAAAATCCTTAATTAATTTAATTATTTATGATAAAACACCTTCTGTGCATTATAAATGTTTTTAATAAAAAAGTTTACTTCATATTCAATTGGTTTTTATATTAACTTCTAAATAATTTATAACCATTGAGCAAACAGATATATATTAGTAAGTTAGATGAATCTATAATTAACCTACAAATGAAAATCAAGGATTTAGTTTTCATTTTAAAGGATAATACTAATATTGTTTTGTAAAAAATGGTATTCTAAGTAAAACATGTTATCGAAGAATCTTGTTGTTAGATGTAATGAAAGATAACTTAGTGTTGTGTGTTGTTCATTCTATATTGTAGATTGAATTTATTTAAAATAGTAAATATAATTTTAACTATTGGGTTATTTTATTCATTTATACACATGGTGTTTCTCTTCATACATGTTATTGAATAAATTTTTTTCTTTCATAACATCACGGTGTTATATTCCCCTCATCATAAAAAATTGAGTCCTTGCAATTTAAACTTATTCGTACTGTTGTAGGGTTATATATTAATAAATTTACAATCTTAAAACCCAAAGCTAAAATTTTTTAATAAAATATCCAATTATTATGTTAGAAAATTAATTAGGAAATTCAAATATATTATCACATAATTATGTTTCTATATAGAATAACTGTGGTGAAAATTGTGTATATTGAAATTAATGAAAACAATAAATATTAACATAAATATATTAAGGTAATTTATAAAAAAACAAGTGAAATATCAATTAAATATTGAGGGTTTGAAATCTATATATCATTGATGATAAAAAATACCATTAGGTCAACTGATGTGAAGCTATTTGGATAAATTTTCTGTTTCAAGAACATTCTATTAAAGAAGATAAATTATATAACAATTTAGGAATATATGGAAATATTCATTCTTAATATCTTTCTATTTAATATAAAAATCCCATAATTTGGTTTCCTTAGATCAATTTCCATTTCACCCATTATTCTGAGAAAAGAATATACATGAGTGATGTTTTTTCATTATTTTGGAAGAAGTAAAATTCCCTTTTAACTAATCAAAAGATCCCTAAAATAGTCACATATCTATATATATGTCTCTATCAATTTTAAAAATCTAATATTTTTTCACATGTTATCTAATATAAAACATTTAATCAACAAAATAAATTACAATGTTCGACATAAACAATTCCATAAATGGTTGACCTTTTTACCTTCCCAAAATATTAATATCCATAACATTAGAAAAAATAGTTCCAAATTTCCAAAATTAATGTATCAATAAAAATATCCATGGTAGTGACTACTCTTAAATTTAATTTATCCAAAAAAATTATTAAATTTTTCCGACATAATTATCTCATCATTGATGCACACATTAAGGTTTATCTTTTCCTCAATCAGGTTTTTAATGATTTTTAACATTCCATTAAATAATTTATCTAGGTTATTAATATCATTCACCCTGTTATCTAAAATACATAATGATTATTAATACAGTACATTCTTATATATATATATATATATTCATAATTCACATAACCAATAAATCGGTAAAAAATACTCAATGAATCCATTTCTTGAATGAAACATAAGAATATTAATCATTCCACTATGGTTGTATCAATAACATTCCATTATACTTGATTAGTTAACATAATATGATGTATATTACTTAGATTATTTGAGAATTTACATTAATAGTTCTATATATCCTTATAGTTGAATCAATTTACATCGGAAAATTATTTCGTTCCCTTGTAATCATGAGAAAGGTGAAGATTTTCTCCACAAATTTATAATATTCTAAATCACTTTATTTATGTAATAAGGTTTTTCTGTCCACAATCACAACATGTGGGAAAAACTTCTTTAACTGTATCAATTTGTCCTTATTTTTCTTACATATAATCTTGTTCTTTTTCTACCCTATGAATCTAAAATGGTTAGATAACACATTCTTTATCCTGTTAGCACATAACACTTTGATCTCCAATGATGAGAATTCTTGGAAGACCAATTGCCTTAGAAATAAATTAATAACACTATTTATGAAAAGATCATTATTACACCTTGAATTATGTGCATTTATGTGGTCCCTATTACTTATTATAGGATACATTTATAATTGTGTACACACTCTAGACTATATCATACCATTATGATCAAAAATGTAAAATCCCTATTATTTGGGAAACACATAACATTGATTAAAATATTCTTTCATATATAATATCAAAATCAGATATATTTTTATTTTTGATGTTATTCTATAGTTATCTTCAATTTATATGATATGTATATGTTCCCTAATATACATTTCTCAAAATATAATTTCCACTGTTTTTACTAATGTTCCTCTAATACCAATTATAATGACCAATACCCTAGTATCCTATAGCTGATGCCCAATACCATTACATAGGCATAAGATAAATGTAAATCAAATCCCAAATGTTCAAATAGTTTAGTTTTTTTGTTAAACATATCTATACTTGTGTCTTGTATAATTATTCAATATAGAAGTTACAACATAATTTTTTACAATTGATTTATTCAATTTGGAATATCTCTCTAAATTGTTCATAGTAAACATTATGTATTATTGGGAGAATGAAGCAAAATAATGGAATACTCAAATTATCAGTAATGGTAAAAAACATTTGAAGATATGGAGGGTCAATAATGAATAATTAATATGGAAAGGTAAATAACATAACTCACATTAAATTTAATCAATAATTTGAGAATGAAATAAATCCATGTATTTTTTTATAGTAAAATTATAATGGATAATAATAACAGAATTATGAATAAAATAATTGATTAAAAATTGGACATCATGTTTCCAAGAAACATTATAATGTGGCTATCTGGATATATTCTAAAGATAGTTTTAAACCATAAGGTATAAACCCATCTGATTGGGACAACAAATTCACCTCACTAGACTGTCGATGCATGAAGGTGAAATTATAAACTAGGTCCCGACCATGTTTGTCAGTCAAAATATTTTCCTTATATATAGAATAATATTTATAATACATTACTCTATAATAAAATATGTATTTTTGAGTAAATAATATTTATTTACCAATATATCCCTAGTTAATTGGTTAATGTTCAAATAATAAACAATATGTAAAATATTATATAGTTCATAAAATTAAAATATACATTAAAAAATAATATGTATATTCAATAGAAATGAAATTTCCACTAAAAATGATAACAATAAAGTTATTAGTTCAAGATATCATTAACAATCACAAATGAATGTGAGATTTCGAAATAACTTATATCACATGGTAATTTTCAAATCAAATCCAATTTGATGAAATTATCCCAATTGAAACTTAAAATACCATGAATAATTATGTATTTTATTATATAACAGATCAAACATGCATTATTTTTCCCACATAATTTTTAATAGCTTCAGAATAAGAAATAAGCCTCAATGGAATGTAAATTGAGACAAAATATATTACCTTATGCTTCCTTTGGAAAAAAACACCCTTAAACCTCCTATATAATTCTGTAAGTCATGTTATAAACTTATAATAGCACAATATTAATGATTATAATTCCATATATGATCATTTTATAAATTTTATCACTATTTTATTTATAAACGTCTATTCTATTCAATGTTTTGGGATTTAACTGCCCCTTTTTACATGATTGTTTTAACTTTTAAATTTTTTTTCTCCTTACATAGATCATTAATTAATCATATAAATATTTTCAAAAATTAGGTTAATATAATTTATATTCACTATATATTTATTTACTGTTATCCATAAATTTTTTGATTTGAAATAAAATGTATATTTCATGGAGAAGGTAGGTCGTATGAAAGCATAAATAGTACAACGATTTTCTATTTATATTGAATGAAATAAAATTAAATGATATATTAGTATATTGTCATTAAATTACCATATTATTTTCATATATATCAAAAATTCATATTAAACACATCCTTCATTAATTCCATATAAAATGTGAACAAATCACATAGCTTCGCAAGGCGATAGACCTCTATACACACGATGAATGTTATCGTAGTCCAAAAAATTGAAAGCATTATTGTAAGTGTAATATAATAATAAAAAAAGAATAAATACATCATAAAAATAATACCTAAATATTATGTCCATCATTATTCCATACCTTGAATGTTTATCATGGAAAAACAAGTATCTACGGTTCGCGAGGCGGTTGTCTCCCATATAGAGGAACAATGATTTTATAAACTATTTAGTGGAATTTGTGATTTTCCAATGTTTAAAAATGTCATTAAAATCAAATTATATGATATATACTACTGTAATAATATAATATTTATATAATAAATATTTAAGGAGGTGGAAAAAGAAACAAAATAAAAATGATTTTATAAAAATATTAACTCTTCGTCTAGTATCCTCCTTTTGTTTTGCCTAATTAATTCTTATGTTAGATTTATGTTCTAGATAATTCATATAATATTATGGGAGGGATAGATTTTAGTGTTTTTATAGTTCATATATTACAAAATGTGATTTTATAGAGGTGATGGAGGATGAGAGTTAGTGGCCATTTATAAATACGTGATAGGATAAACATGGAGTTTTTTAAAAGTAGTTTTGTGTACCATTTTTTACCAAAAAATACTATTTAATAACAACCCAAAAAATTCAAAAGATGTGAAATGTTATTACTATTTCAATAAAATTTAATTTTTAATGTTTTTTTGTCTTTCTAACACCTTATATTCGAGGTTTTTTGTAACAACCCAAAGATCCATTAATGAAAATTACTCTGGATCTATATAAATGTCTTCTTATAGTTATGTAAAATGTGTGAACTTATTTTGTTCTATGTTTTAAGATTTTAAAATTCCATTTATAGTTGTGATTGTGGATAATATAGTTTTTGAATAGTGATCACCTAATTAGTATATTTATCGGGCTTTAAAAAAAATTCAATTTACATATATAAATGAAGAGATGGCCTCATCCAGTTGACTTGCCCCATACGAAGTCCATTTATTATATCATGGAAAGGAGGTGGAATCATTTGGTTTATCTTTTGACTATGTCCATGTAAAGCTTGAATATGTTAAGCTCAGGCGGAACCAACTACGACAGAAGTGGATGTTGATTGAGATTACCACCCGAGGAATGTTATAAAATGCTCCCCAATAGTCGGTCACCATCTCACACCTTAACATAATGTCTTATGTGGCTGTTTTATGAGGTTATGTAACAAGACCCTAGTACTACGCTTATTTACATTATTCTTTTATATAGAATATACATTGATTTTATTATTTTTACTTTGTAAAGTGTTTTTAGATCACAAATAGTATTTTTAGTTAATATTCAACTAAGTAATATTTTTTGGTGATTTAATGGATTTTTGAATTAAATAATTTTTTAATATAATAATCTTATTAATAATATAATTTTTATTAAATATAAATGATCATGTAATTTTTATGAATACAATTGCAATTTTTATTAATGCGTGAAAGCTATTTTTTTAAAAACCCATTAATTTTCAATAAATGTCAGTTTTTACTTTAAAAGTAAACATTCACATATTTATATAATTATTTACATAAAATTAGTATTATTTTTTTGGAATTAGTACACCGAAATTATCCAATGGTGAATGTTTCATAATTTTCTCAGACAGTTGAATTTTTGGTTAAAAATTAAATACCGTTTAAATATATAATATGTTATCTGACATCATAATGACCCAATAGTGATGTAATGAAATAATATAAAACTAATGTTCAGCCAATATATTTTTTCCATTAAAATAAAGTTATTTTGGGTTTTATTTATTTATTTCAAAAGGCTTTAGTGGACCCTTCAAGCCATATAAAACATTATGTATTTTAAAATTGTTTTCCTTGAGATTGTGACGGTCCTTCAATTAAAAAACCCTATTATTTGAAAAATTAGGGCCATTGGCCTTATAAAATATTTTATTCCACTATTCTTTGGAAAAAACAATGAGAAAATATCATGGACATGTTTTTAGTTTTCATTAGTTTAATGTGTGGTGTCCCAAACCTAAATAAGAAACAAATCCAAACATTTCTTATATAAACACAACCATGATCCCACATCCTCTTCAGCCAATGAATTTAGAGTTTTTCCAACCTCTGAACTCCTCTTAATAAAATCCTCTAATGTCACCCCATGCCCCCAATAAGTCTCTCTCATGCCCGTCCCAAGACTTTGGGATCACATATCCAAGTGATGGATTCTCACTTTCCTTATTTATGTCCATGTTTCCTTATACTATTATTCCATTTTTATTTTCATATATACCTGTTGGGGTATAATTTATCACCAACCCCACACTGCCCTATCCATGGTTGAATAAAGATAGATCCATTTTCTCCATAATCAATTCCTCCCATGTACACCTGTTACCATGCCGAAATTCTGTAAGAAATTTCTCTCCCTTCATTTACATTAAAGAAATTATTTTCTATTATGTATCTATATTATATTATATTTCTTTGGAAACATATCTATTGGACCCTATTACTATAAATTTCATTTCCATATGATCAGACTCCAATTTATCTATTTTTTAACATTTTTAATATTTTTTATGTCACGTTGTTATGATGCCGAAATTGGACCGCATTTTTTCATGTCAAGATCATAGTGTAGTGAATACCATAACCCTGTATCTATCAAGGGTATTAAACATTATGAACATATACATATTTAATGGTGCATTCATGTATTTACACTACATTCCATATTCGTGGAATAACTTATGATTTTTCATGATTTCATGTTAAATGATCCATGTGGCACACTTATTCATGAAATTAAATGTTTTAGAACGGTGCACCCTAATAGCGCTCCAATGAATTAGGGAAAGTATAGTATCATGATATGTAATGTGAAATGAGTTTTGACTCTTTCCTATTCAATTTCAATGAGGTTTCACTAGTTCTTCAAGTGCAATGTGGGTTTACACATGCTTTAGGTGCAATGATCCTTGGCCCATGCTAATATCATGTGAAATGTTGTTGCCACATCTTTATGTTATGATTATCATGATTTATCATGAATGTATGATCATTTTTCTATTGTGCCCCATTGATATTCTTTTTGTCTAACAATTATTGTATTCCTTGATTTATTCCATGTATATTCCCTTTCTGAGCTTTATTTCTCACCCATTTCTTATGCATGTTCTCAAGTTATCCTTTGCAATTCTAAGTATTAGGAAATGTAGTGGTCGTGTAAGGGATGTTTTCAATAAAATGTTGTGTTCTAAGATTTATGTTTTTATGTAATGTTCCCAATCCCAAAATACATTAGACCTCATGATTTTATATGTTGTATCAGGTGAAGGTTTTATGTAATAAATCATGTTTAAGTGTGTAATAAAGAGAAATTTTGTTATATTTATCCACTAAGAAAACTCATTTTTCACTTAATTCCTATAATTAATTCTTTTTTAATTCACTCCTAATTATTTTCAAAAATTACATTTAACTTTTCATAAATTATAAATTATTCTGATTGAAAATATTAAATCAGTTTTTTCAAATTGAAAACATATTACTGGTGAAAATTAGTTTAACAATTATCTTGTAGACTCGATGAGAATATATTTATTTAAACAAAAAATGGCCAAATGGTTAGTAAATTTTTAATATAAATGATTCCAATTACCCTTATAGTATTGATAAAATTTTAATGGATCTTTTTCATAATAAAAATAAATTAAAAATATAATTTTACATGATAAATTATTTTTGAAATGATAGTCTTCGATTAAAATTAAATATTATTTTATATTTATTAAAAATTTAAATGTCTCAGAAAAATATAAAAACTAACCATATTATATTTATGAAATTACTCATTCAAAAATATAATTTAATATTATAATATATATTTTTTGAAATTTTCAAAATATTTATTTAAAACATGTTCAACCGTAAAATGATGCAGTATTTCAATTCAGAAATGTATATATTTTTATGTGTAAAAACATATTTGTTCTTATCTTATTCCTATAAAATATATTTTATGAATATAAATAATATATTTAATATATAATATTTGAATTTTTTTAATTTCATTCGATATTTCATTTAATTAAATAAAATAAAACAACATTTTTCTATGATATTTTTTTTCAAAAATCATTTCATTTTAAAATAATTTGTTTTTATATTCACTACTAATTAATTGTTATCTACTGATTTAATCCATTTAATTTAATTAATTGTTAAATCCTATTTTCATCCCCCAAATTAAATTATAGGTTGTAATTTTTATTATAAATAAATATAATAATATTATTCCAAAAAACATAGTCTTATACATAATAAAAGCTATTGAAGAAAGTCACTATTGGGTGTTACACGAGATAACTCAGTGTTCTATGCATTGAATTAAATATTATAGATTATATTTATTTGAAATATTAATTTTATGGTATTTCATAGGATGATATAACCCCTTTTACACTTTTTGTTTCATATCATACATTCTATTGAATTAATTGATACTATTTAAAATTTGTGAGTTTTACACTTTCTATTCTTGAGAGAAAAATACAATATATAATAGATTTGTACCCTCAAATTTATAATGATCCAGTATTTCCAATGAATGGTTCCTGTAAAGGCCCGTAAATTTCAAGGGAATATTTTCTTCTGAATTTTCTTTGGGATTTTACGGGTATGAAGTTTTTGACAGCACTTGATTCAGAGGCCCGGTGTGCCCGGAATCATTATCCGACGCTTAGCTTGCGTACGTTCAATGAACGAATGAACGGGTTTTTCTAACTTTTAAACTGGTGCTCGGAATCGAAATCCGAGGACACCGATGGAATCACATTGCCAGTAATTACTAAGGAACACCTTTTCCAGAGTTGCATTTTCTCGGGTGAGGTTTTTAAATAAATCAGTTAACTAAAGAATGAAATAAAATATTGTGCTACAAACTTTATTTTTATTCTAAATAGTTTAAACCTACGTATGGAAGTTGATGTGGAACCAACTAAATCATAACATCTCTTGATAAGATATTAGTGAGGTGGGCCCCCTCACAAGCCCCACCTATTCAACTTCCTCAAACCTCCCATTAAGATGGAAAACCCCCATTAATTTTTTGTAACACACCCGCACCCCCTAATTAAATTCCAAGTCAACTCTCACATTTAATAGGATTATTAAATTCCTCATTAATTGGTCAACGCACGTTAATTAAATCGTGATTTAATTTTGAATTTCAAAAGGGATGGAATGAGTAATAAAATAAGGAAAATCCTTATTTTATTATTGTTGATGTGTTGTGCGTGATGATTTGGGGAGAAAATACTCTAGTCTTGAGGAACATTCTTCCTTGTTGAATAACATGAATAATGACAAAGATCTCCAGCCACCAACGAATGAAGAAAAAGAACGCAAGTTCCTTGGAGATCGACGACACGATGCCGAGTACACGACGCCAAAGATCCTCTTCTCCGTGACGCCATGTACCGCAGCGCGCACGATCTTCTTCCGCAAATCCATCTTCTGCGACGTCTATTCCCATGATGATCCTCATTCGAAAAATTCTTAGAGGTAAGTGGTTTGGTTTAATTTAATTTATGTGGATTATATGCTCGACATGTGTTTTAATTGTTGGAAGTTGTTTGAACCACTAACGTGGTGGGTGCGGACCAACGAAAAAGTCTGAACCCACTGATACTCTATTCTTGATGCGCGGAATGTTGGGCGATGATGAAACAGGAACTTTGAGTGAATGGCTGCTGTTGCAGTAATCTACGGGTCCCAAGACGACCCCAGGCACAGACAGGAGAATGAACGGACCACCGAAGCAGCTCCGGTGGCCCACGGAATTCACCGGCGGCGCGGGTCGCCGGCGCTGCGGCGTCCCAGCGCGTCGCCAGGAGAAACCGACATGTCTGAGGTCTCGGCAGTAGGCGACTGGGATCTCATGGCCGTGCGGTATCCGGTGGAGGACGCGACACCCGCCATGTCTGCGAAGCGCAAAGGGAGGGGTGACCACGTCCCCCCATGCTCGGCCGCTGGCCGAGCCAGCATGCCACCCGACCGGGCCGGGCCGGGTTGCATGGACCGGACCGGGCCGCATCCTGTCGGGCTAGGCCGTGCCCTAATGGGATGGAACCGGACCCAGGTCGGGTTGACTAGGTTCGGTCCGACACGGGGGGGTTCGGCCGGGTCAGACCGGGCCCAGACCCCCCCACTTTCGGACCACTTTTGGTCATTTTCCCATAACATGTGCTACGAACCTCTGATCGACGCACTGTCAGTTGCGTAGAGATCCTCAGAAAGAGACGGCATATTTGGTATACTAAACTCAAAGTTTTTTAGATCTTTGGATATGGACAATTTAGTTCAAACACAAAACCAACCGGGCCCTCGGAGCGGAAAGGCTCACAACATTAGTACCAGAAGTCTGATTTATGTGTCGTCGACTTTTTTGGATTCCTATTAGTGAGACGGACCTTTTGGCTTACTAAACTTGAGGTTTGGACATAGTTGGAGTACAGTCGGGTTGGTTTTGACTTAAACACCAACTGTGCCCCTGGAACAAAAAAGCCAATAACTCTCAGACAGGGTGTCTGATTGACGCACTGTGTGTCGCATCGAGTTCCTTTTTTCGAGATAGAACATTGGTATACATCAACTCCAGACTATGTATCATTTTATATATCGATAACCCTTGGCTCGTGGAGTGGACCCTCCCAGAATCGAGCATGCTGTGTGCGGGAACCCTAGAGCTACCTGCGACTGGGACGATGATGTCGACTGCACTGAAATCCTCCATGGGTTCTGCAGCGATGAAGACTTCACTGAAATCCTCCTTGGGTTCGGCAGCAATGATGACTGCACTGAAATCCTCTGTGGGTTTGGCAGCGATGACGATTGCATGGAAATCTTCTGTGGGTTCGGCAGCGAAGATGGCCGTACTGAAATCCTTCGTGGGTTCGATGGTGATGACTACTGTTCTTGTATCCTTTGTGGGTCTGGAAGTGTTTAAATCTGTTCTAATGTCTTACGTGGGTCTGGCAGAGTAGCTGGTCTGTATCCTATGTGGGACCATCAACTTATCTGGTCTAGTATCCTATGTGGTTCCCCACTTAGATGAATTAGTGGCTTCATCTGATAATCTCTATCACCTTAAGAAGAAGTATACATGTGTGAGTTGAGTCTTGAATTTCAATCATTATCTTCAACATGATTGAATTTCTTTCCTATGTGGATTGGGTTGTGCTTCCCAGTGTGGATTGGGTTGTACTGTCCTGTGTGGACGTGATCGAACTTGGGCCCGGATGTTGGAGCCAAACTGGAATTGATGACTAAGGTATATGTATGGGAAAATACCTAAGTAGTGTTGGATGTTACTTCGTGATTGTATCTTTCTTTGTGGATTATCCTTTGTGGATTCTAAGAGACCTTCAGGGGTTCAGGGTTCCTACTGACTAGCGTATACTCACCCCTGCACAGGCTATGACCGCACTATGTTGTGTTGGATGCAGACGACGGACATTGCTCATCGTGGTTGAGGCTTGTGGAGTAAGTCGGTACCTAGAGGAGGACCACTAGGCGTGACGTAATGGAGCAGATGGCTTGACCTGAGGAGCTGAGGAGGCTATCTGTACCCACCCTTCAGGTAGGACTTCCAGTTGATGGGTCGATGTTGCTGCTTTACTTTCAGTTGTTGTACTTTTTCTTGTTGTACTTTACTTTCAGTTTGGGTTTGTATTCTGGCCCACATACATTTCTGCACTACTATTGTACCCAGTTTTACTTAGTGTCTACTTATTCTTGCTTACTTTGTGGTGTTTTATTACTTTATAAAGGAAATTCCTTCCCCTTTTCATTAGTATTTACACCTTGGTGCTAGTCGCCAGCCCCTGGCATATGGGAGACGGGCTTGGGGAAATCACGGCATGGGTCCCGAGGACACGTCGTGACAAATTGGTATCAGAGAAGTTCGGTTCTACCATAGAACATAGGACTCTGAGATTTCTTCTATGTGAAGCAATTGTGTTAAGGGTATTAAGTGTGGTTATCAGTCCAAGGAGTCCAGTGTTGGTGCGGCGGCTAACGTATCCGTACACCAGGACCATGTCTTCTGATTTTCTGACTCAATGCACGAAAACATTTATTGCATGTGTGTTTCAAAAGTTTTCTTTGTGATTACTTTGTTTCAGCTCACCAGGTATAATTTTTTGACCGTGGCACACCTGTTTCTTTTCTGGATGGCCCCACAATGGCATCCAGCTAGGGTTCAGAGATTTGTGCGAGACGACAGCCCATCGAGCGACAAGGCATCGGTACATGTCCCTTTTTCAGTGGAGGCACCGGCGGTACCTCTTCCCGCCGAGCCACCGATGCCACTAGCCCCAGCCACTGAGAGTGTATGTTGTCATAGTGCACTGCACGAGTTTCAGTGCCAGAGACTGCCCAGGTTTTATGGGGAGATGGACCCTCAGGCAGCCGAGGATTGGATAGAGGCAGATGTACGAGTTTTAAGGTTAGTCGGGACACCAGCAGACCTCATGGTGATCCTTACAGCGAGCCTCATGTACGCGACAGTAGGCAGACGGTGGAGCTTGATGCTCTAGGTGTATGATGAGGCATCTATCCTCTGGATGGACTTTGAGAACCTCTTCTACTCAGAGTTCGTCCCAGCCACCCTATGTGCAATGTGCATCCAGGAGGTATTACAACTGCGACAGGGCAGCATGACGGTCGCCCAGTACTTGAAAAGATTTACTGATCTCTCGCGCTATTCGACAGACATGGTACAAGACCCATTCTTCCGGGCCCGGACCTTCGAGCAGGGACTAAGGCATTAGATCAGGGCATCGATGATCACCCTCTGCATTCCAACACAGGTAGGTGTACTGGAGCCGGACCTTGTCATAGAGAGATTTCTTGATGAGCCTACACCAGCAGCGAGAACTACCGCAGGGCGGCACGTAGCAGAGTCATCTGCAGCTGGTAGTCGACGGACCTCACAAGGGTCCAGGTGGACCAGACCATCATGAAGATGACCTTAGGACACTGGCTCAGAGGTGTGGGGCACACGGCGCAGAGCCAGCCTTCCGAGGAGCAGACAGTGCTACGCATGCGGCGGGCCGAGCCACCTAGATCGTGACTGCTCAACCCGCAGTGCAGAGAAGCAGCAGACAGTTGAGGGGCCCCCCAGGCAGAGGCAGAGGGTTGACCGTGGTAGTCCGCAGAGAGCAGGCAGAAGAGGCAAGGGATCTGGCCGAGCAGCAGGTGGTGGGCGACGCTTTGAGGCCTTACCACCAATAGTAGGTCCACCCTGACCACAGGGAGCTGGAAGGAAGAGGCAATCTCAGCTTCAGGCAGTGGAGGCCAACGAAAATGGTGCACCGGAGATGATTCGAGGTAAATCTGTTTCTACTCCACCTTTGATGCAGTTCTTATAGACATAATTGCGAGTCATTCTTTCATCGCTGATTCCCTTGTTTGGGTCTCGGAGATTCTGACGGAGCTGTTGGCTCGATCCTTATGGCTAGAGACTCCTATGGGAGCAGACTCGATGATTACAAACCGGTGCCGATAGTTTGAGCTTACTCTAGGAGGAAAAATCTTCACCTGGGATCTTCTTGTAGAGGCGTTAAGGCCTTACGATGTCATCTTGGGCATGCATTGGTTATCTACAGTCCATGTTCAGATTGACTGTATTAGGCGCATGGTGCGGTCTCTTCGCACCGATGGGAGCAGGATCACCTTCCCCGGCGAGAAGGGAGCCTTTGCAGCACAGAATGGACACATACAGAGGAGAGGACAACCCAACACTCATCAATTGGCTAGGCTCATCCTTCGAGTAGTTGACGTGTAGAGTCCTAGTTTTCCTGTAGTGGTGGATCAGTATGCCGACGTTTTTCCTGACGATGTTGTAGGACTACCTCATCGCAGAGAGGTAGAATTTTATATTGACCTATACCCCGAGACAACGTCGATATCAAATCCAGCATATCAGATGGATCCCACTGAGCTTTGAGAGCAATGGGTACAACTGTAAGACTTGCAGGGCAAGGGATTCATCTGACCTAGTGTTTCACCCTGGGCTTTCCCGATATTGTTCGCCAAGAAGGTGGACAGGAGCTTGCGATTGTGTGTTGACTATCGTCGTCGGAACCAGGAGACTATGAGGAAAAGGTATCTGCTACCGAGTATTGACAACCTCTTCGATCAGCTCAACGGAGCACGGTGGTTCTCGAAGATAGACCTCAGGTTAGGATATCATCAGCTCAGAGTTCGAGATGAGGATGTGCAGAAGACGGCCTTCATATGTCAGTATGGACACTATGAGTTATTGGCTATGACTGTCGGCATAACCAATGCTCCAGTAGTGTTCATTGGTCTCATGAACAGGATCTTTTATCCATACCTCGATCAATTTGTCGTGGTCTTTATCGATGACATTTTGATTTACTCAACCACTGAGGTGGAGCACACCTACCACATTTTTGTTTTACTAGACACACTATGAGAGCACCATCTTTACGGTAAGATCTCGAAGGGTCAGTTCTGGATACGCGACGTCCACTTCTTGGGACAGTTCATCACTAAGGCGGGAGTTGCTGTGGATCCTGTGAAGATCGAGGTAGTGCTAGCTTGGGAGCCACCCAGGAGCGTGATGGATGTGCGGAGTTTCTTAGGGATATCTGGGTACTACCAGAGGTTTGTGGTAGACTTCTCCAGAGTTTCGGCACCTCTCTCAGATTTGACGAAGAAGGGGAAACCAATCGTGTGGTCAGAAAGATGTTAGTAGATCTTCTAGGAGCTCAGATAGAGATTGACCAGCGCACCTATCTTGAGGCTACCAGAGGAGGGAGTGGGGTACGTAGTCTACTTCGATGCTCAGGGACCGGACTTGGATGTGTCTTGATGCAGTAGCGGGTAGTGATCGCCAATGGATCATGAATGTTGAGGCAACATGAGCAGAACTACGCTACCCATGACCTGGAGTTAGTAGCAGTGGTCTTCGCTCTAAAGATGTGGCGACACTATCTGATGGGAGAGTTCTTTACAGTCTAATCTGACCACCAGATTCTTAGGTACATATTCTTGCAGAAGGACATGAACATGAGACAACGGTGATGGCTCAAGTTCCTCCAGGACTATGCCTTTGAGATAGTCTATACTCCTGGAAAGGGGAACATAGTAGCCGATTGTCTCAACAGGAGGACGGGCATTCAACTACTTGGGGAGGCGATGGAGCAGCTAACCGCTTTGAAGATAACGTTCATGGATAGAGATGGAGTATCATTTCTTCAGTCACTCACAGTCCGTCCTCCTCTACTGCAACGAGTCAGAGAGGCACAGCGTGGGGACATTGACTGTGAGATACGGCGTGCATAGATATCCTCAGGACATTCACCTTATGGATTCTCTATGGGAGGAGAGCACATTGTCCTTTTTAGAGGACGTACCATGGTACTAGCTGCTTTGCAGGAGGTAGTGTTGAGGGATTTTCACACTTACACTTTAGCGGTACATCTAGTAGTGGTGGAGAAGTACCAGGATCTCAGATGACAGAACTGGTGGCCGGGTATGTATAAGGCTGTGGTTGAGTTCTTTTCTCGATGCCTCACCTATTAGCAGGTGAAGGTGGACCACCAAGTACCAAAAGGCTTGGTACAACCCTTGGAGGCCCAGGAGTGGAAGTGGGATGAGATATCTATAGACTTTGTGACTGGACTTCCACATACTTCCATAGGTCATGACTCCATTTGGGTGACTGTTGACCGACTCACCAAGTCATCTCACTTCTTACCCATCAGAGAGCAGGGATCATTAGATAGCTTGGGACGCCTCTACGTTCAGGAGATTGTATGGATTCATGGTGGGCAATCATCTATCCTCTCCGATTGAGATTCGTTCTTTACATCCCTTCTTTGGAAGGGGTTGTAGGAGGCATTCGGGACGCAACTACATCTGAGCACCGACTTTCACCCTTAGACGGATGGTTAGATGGAGAGGACCATTCAGACTCTCGAGTACATGCTCTGTGCATGTGTCCTCGAATTTGGTCGCAGCATGGGGGACCACATACCCTTGGTTGAGTTCCCGTACAACAACAGCTACCAATCCACCATCAAGATGGAACCATACAAGGTATTGTATGGCCGACCTTGCAGATCATCCTTGTGCTGGAAAGACCCAGGGGAGTCAGCACTTGTGGGACCGGAGATGGTTCAGGACAAGACAGTGAAGGTTCAGGTCATCCAGGAGCCACTAGAGATTAAGGATGGCAACCATGTCTTCTTGCGGGTCTCACCTCGACGTGGATTACAGAGATTTGGACGAGGCAGCATGTTATCTCCGCACTTCATCGGACCATTCCTGGTGCTCAACAGGATAGGCAAGGTGGCTTACCGCATTGCTCTACCACCTCAGTTGCACCAGGTGCATGACCTCTTCCACATATATCAGCTGAAGAGATACGTGCATGACCAGACACATATCATCAACCATGGGGAGTTGGACATTGACAATGAGGCGACTTTTGTAGAGGTAACGGTGGAGATAGAGGATCGACAGGAGCAGGTCCTATGTGGGCGGTCGATTCCTTTAGTGCGCATCAGATGGAAGCACGGGATCCTCTAGGAAAGCACATGGGAGAAGGAGGCTCATATGCATGCTCAGTACCCTCATTTGTTCCCCTAGTTTGTGATGTATCTTTATGGGGACCTAAAGCTTTGAGGTGGGATTAATGTAAAGACCTGTAAATTTAAAGGGAAATTCCTTTTCTTAATATTCTTTGGGATTTTTGGAGTATGCAGTTTCTGACGGCACCTGATTCCGAGACCCGGTGTGCCCGGAATCATTATCCGATATTTAGCTTGGGTACGTTTAGTGAATGAACGAGCGGGTATCTCTAACATTAAAACCGGTGCTCGGAATCAAAATCTGAGGACACTGATGGAATCTCAGCACCAGTAATTTCTTAGTAACACCTTTTCCGATGTTGCGTTTTCTCGGGTGAGGTTTTTAAATAAATGGGTTAACTAAAAAATGGGAAAAAATATTGTGCTACAAATTTTTATTTTTATTCTAATTAGTTTAAATCAACGTATGGAAGTTGAGGTGGGACCCACTAAATCATAACCCCTCTAGATAAGATATAAGTGAGGTGGGCCCCACATGAGCCCCACCTATTCAACTTCCTCAAACCTCCCATTATGTTGGAAAACCCACATTAATTTTGTGTAACACACTCGCACCACCTTTATTAAATGCCAAGTCAACTTTCGAATTTAATAGGATTTTTAAACGCCTCATTAATTGGTCAACGCACATTAATTAAATCGTGATTCAATTTTGAATTTTGAAAGGGATGGAATGAGTAATAAAATAAGGAAAAGCCTTATTTTATTATTGTTGTTGTGTTGTGTGAGATGATTTGGGGAAAAATTACTATAGTCTTGAAAAACATTCCTCCTCATTGAAGAACGCAACGAACAACAAAGAAAGCAGGCCTCCGATGAAAGATAATGAAGAACACAAGTTGCTCGGAGATTGGCGACACTACGCCATGTACCACGATGTCGACGATCTTATTCTTCGTGACGCCGTGTACCGCGACACCCACGATCCTCTTCCGCGACGCCCTCTTCCGCGACGTTTATTCCTACGACAATCCTCGTTCGACAACTTCTTCGAGCTAGGGGGTTTAGTTTAATTTAATTTCTATGGATTATATCCTCGACATGTGTTTTAATTGTTGGAAGTCGTTTGAACCACTAACATGGTGGGTGCGGACCAACGAACAAGTCTGAACCCACTGATACTCTATTCTGGATGCATGGAACATTGGGTGACAATGAAATGAGACCGTTGAGCAATTGGAGGCTGTCGTAGTAATCTATGGGTCCAGAGACGAACCCATGCATATAGGGAGAAAGAACGGACCATAAGAGTGGCTCCGGTTGCCCTCAGATTTCACAGGCGGCGTGGCTACGCCGGCGGTCTAAAGAGGCAGCTGTCATCGGCCGGCCGCTCGGAGATGGCGGCATCCCGGCGCGCCGCCAGGAGAAACCGCCACAGCTTAAGCCACGGCGGCAGGCGACCGGGATCCCACGGCCGCGTGGGATTCAGTGGAGGACGCGGCACCCACCGCATCTGCGTAGCACAAAGGGAGGGGGGGCCGTGTCCCCCCATACTCGGCCGCTGTCCGAGCCAGCGTGCCACACGGCCAAGCCGGGCCGGGTTGCCCAGACCAGATCGGGCCACGCTCTAATGGGCCAGACCCGGTCCTGGGTTGGTTCAACCTGGTTCGGGCCGACCCATGGGGGTTGGGCCAGGTCAGACCGGGCCCAGACCCCCCACTTTCAGACCACTTTCGGTATTTTTCCCATAACATGGGCTACGGACCTCCAATCAATGCACCATCAGTTGCGTAGAAATCCTTGGAATGAGAAGGTAGTTTCGGTATACTACACTCAATGTTTCGAAGAACTTTTTCTATGGTCGGGTGGGTTCGAACACGAAACCAACTGGGCCATCAGAGCAGAAACGCTCATAACTGGAGTTCCAAACATCTGATTGAAGTGTCGTTGAATTTATTGGATTCCTCTTAGTGAGAAGCACCTTTTGGCTTACTCCGCTCGAGGTTTAGAATCAGTTAGATTACTGTCGGGTTGTTTTTGACATAAAAACCATTCGGGCCCCTGGAACCAAAAATGCAATAACTCTCAGGCTAGGCGTCCGATTGACACGTCGTCTGTCACGTTGAGTTCCTTTTGTCGAGATGGAACTTTGGGATACATCAACTCAAGACTACATGTTATTTGATGTATCGACCCCCCTTGGATCATGGAGAGAACCCTCCCGGAATCGAGCATACTCTGTGTGGGAACCCTAGAGCTCGCTGTGACTGCGACGACGATGAGGACTAAACTAAAATCCTCCATGGGGTTGACAAGGAAGAAAACTACAATGAAATCCTCCGTGGGTTCGGCAGCGATGATGAATGCACTGAAATCCTCCGTGGGAGCGGCAACGATGACGACTACACTGAAATCCTCCGTGGGTTCGGCAGTGAAGACGACCGTATAGAAATCCTTAGTGGGTTCGACAGCGATAACTACTGTTCTTGTATTCTACGTGGGTTTGGTAGTGTTTGACTCTATTCTTTTATCCTACGTGGGTCTAGAAGGGTAGATGGTCTGTATCCTATGTGGGTCTGATAGCTTGGTTGGTCTAGTATCCTACGCGGGTCCCAGCATAGATGAATCAGTGGCTACATCTGATCATCTCTATCACCTTATGAAGAAGTATACCTGTGTGAGCTGAGTCTTGAATTTCAATCATTATCTTTGATATGATTGAATTGCTTTCCTATGTGGATTGGTTTATGCATTCCAGTGTGGATTGGGTTGTACTATCCTGTTTGGACGTGATCGAAATTGGGCTCGGATATTGGAGCCAAACTGGAATTGATGACATAGGTATATGTATGGGAATATACCTAACTAGTGTTGGATGTTATTTCGTGGTTGTATATTTCCATTGTGGATTATCCTTTGTGGATTCTGGGAGACCTTTAGGGGTCTTGGGGTCCCTATAGAGTATCATATACTCACCCCTGCACGGGCTATGCCCGCACTACGTTGTGTTGGATGTAGACGATGGACAACCCTGATCGTGGTTGAGGCTTGTGGAGCAAGTTGGTACATGGAGGTGGACCACTGGGCGGGACGTACATGGAGCGGATGGCTGGACCCAAGGAGCCTAGGAGGATATCTGTACCCACCCATCAGGTGGGACTTCTAGTGGACAGATCGATGTTGTTGCTTTACTTTCAGTTACTTTACATTCTTTCCATTTTACATTACATTCATTTTGGGTTTGTATTCGGGCCCACTTACTTTTTGTCACTACTATTGTACCCAGTTTTACTTAGTGTATACTTCTTCTTGCTTACTCTGTGGTGTTTTTTTACCTTATAAAGGTAATGCCTTCCGCTTTTCGTCGTGACTTATGCCTTGGTGCTAGTCGCCAGCCCCTGGTCTATGGGAGGCGGGCTTGGCTTAGTCACGACACAGGTCCTGAGGACGGGTCGTGACAGTTCCTCTTAGACCATACAGATTATCATCTATGTATATTTTAAGTAGCGTCCCTTGTAAAATTACATCTTCAACATCTCAATATTCATTGTCATTAACTTACGATATTCATATACTTCTAGTATTTAGTACATAATCATCTTAGAATCTTAACATATTAACACATAAAACAATCATATGTTAATTATTGAAATCTTAAAAAATTAATTAGAATATTCTATCCATATTTAGCACGCCACTTTTCGAATTAATTATTCAATAACTCTTTATTGCAATTTTGAATTTAACTCATCATTTAAAAATTAAATATTTGAGTAAATATGTATATAAAAAGACATAATATCTTAAAATATATTTTAAAAATATAATTGATTGAAATTAATAATTCACTATATAAAATTAATATTAAATTAAACGTTGATAATATTACCACTACATACAGTACATTACAAAATGAAAGTAAAAAATTACTACATATGGAATAATATTAAAATAAGTTATTTTGCAGAGGTTGATATTAAACCCATTTTATAGGATGATAGGGGGTATACATTCCCATGAAAACATTCTATTATGAATGAATTCTTCAATAATAAAATATTTTGGATTATTTTAATAAAAAATTTGAAGGATGAACCAAATTATATATTAACATGGTATAAAACATAATTCTTGGGATAAATGGTCAAGTTTTTCCCTAAATGAAAATTTATTATTATAAACACTAATTCAATATATTGAAAAAATACCTAATTAAACGATGTATATGAAAGGGAACTACCTCTAAACATTTCAAAATATATTGATATTTTTTCAATCTTATATAAAAGCCATTTTTTTATTTTAGGAACCAAATTGTTATTATGTTTTGGTTGTATGATGGAGTACTGGTATAATCATCAACAAAATGAATCTTATGGGAAGGTTAATATTTTTATAAGATTAATGGTGTTGGGTTTTGTTTCTCCAAAACCCTCATTTTTATATATTTATGTAATTATAATAATAAATATTCATTATATTTTTCAATCTCTAGAGATTAATGTTTGGAAATATTCTTTGATTCACTTTAATATTCCTTTTAATTAGAATTTGGTTTACCCAAAATTTAAAAATATTTTTAATCTAATGGGTTAACATTAAATATTTTCTTTATCAATATAAAATAAATTTTTTGAATGTTTTATTTTTGATTTATTTATATGAAATGTCAAGTGAGTTTTATTTATAGAATAGTTCATTGGAATAATATAGGAATATTGGTGTGTTTGGGATATATCCCCTAATTGAATTAGGTATTGATTTTTTAGAGACAAGATGTTGTAAATAAATTAGCATGTTACCCCATTATGGGTTTTTGATGTTGGAATTATCTTTTTAAATTATTCCATCATGAGTTAATATAAGTGATATAAATGTAATGTCCCATGAAACCTTCATCATTTTTAACATTTTCCATTATGGTTTCTTAGAAGTTATAATTAAAATATTTAGAATTAAAGATAGAATATGATAGGTTATTTATTAAAGTAATGGTTTGGAACTTTTATGTTCTAAACATATTTTTCAAATTAACTATTTTTCATGAGTTTCCATGTTTTTCAATGATACCTTCATGAATAATCTATTTTTATGCTTTCTTGTGAGATTAATTCTGGAAATGATGTTGATTTTATGTTGGATGGTCTATTTAATATTAGGACTAATCTCATTTCAAATAGAATGTACATTTCAAGGGTTTTCAAGTTTGTTTGTTGCATACTAGGTTTTATATTTGTTTTATGTCATTTACTATCTTTTTTCACATCAAATATTCTTAATTTATTTATATATTGATTAAATATTATTTGATTGATGATCAATTAAATGTTTCAAATAGTGGGATTTTAGACTTGAATGAATTAGGGGAATGAATTTATTGTTTTGGTTTAGTAAACTAATGTCGATAGAGTGATAAGATTATGGGTTTTATTATTTAAGATAATTTAAAATTTAATTAAAACTATAAACCTAAGTGGCCTTGGGTATGAAAGTGATGAAAATGTTTTCTAAAAAAATTTAATTATGGTACTGCTATATTCTAGATATTCATGTTGGTATCATTATAATTTTATATGACTTCAAATATTAGTCTTATATTAACATGGTTATGTACAAAAGCCACAGACACACACACACTCACACACACATATATAAATTTTATGGGTTGTATAAAAACAATGATTTTCATTTGGATTGAGGAATATAATTTATATATCAATCAATATTATTTATTTTTTTGATAATTTTATTGCCCCTAGTACTATCATTTAATGTAACTTTTCTTTTGATGATTTTTGGGGGTATGTGCAGAAGATACATTCATACAATCTATTGTATTTCTTTATATATTTTAATTTATGAGTAAATGAGATTTCCAATGGAGTATCAACTTTTACTATAAATTTTATAGAGTATCCACCTATATGATAAATTATATAGTTAAAATATGACTGTAGAATGATTAATTTTCTCACAAATATCTAAAACTCTCTAAGACCCATATTTATGAAATTTATCCTTTTTTTCATATTGAGTTACTAGAATAATGTGGAGAAAACATGGAGCCCATCTGAACAATGGATGATTCTCTAAAACCGATGGATACCTATATAGTTCGGATTCTTATATGTTCCACATTTGTGATCTTAATCAAACTCATAAAACAAGTAAAAAATGTTTCCAATTCGCTTCAGGATATGGTACACCATTGTAGTGTTCATTCATTTTCTTTTCATGGTAATTTTTCTTCTATCGAGCATAATAGATAATTGAAATAGAGTTTCAAATTTTTTTCATATATATTTTGATAATTATTATTAAACATGATTATAAACAATTAGTGTCATTAGAGGGAATATATAATTTGGTTTTATTAAATCATTCATAGAAATAATGAACAAATCAGAAAATAGGGCATAATTTTTCTACTTTTTTTAAAATATAAAAAAATGGTTTACCCTTACATAGTGGGGATACATAATTGAAATGATTCATTAGACTTAATGTAACACCCCGAGCTTCTATGATACGCTTCTCATTAAATAATGCAATAGCTTGCGTTGTACGCAACTTCGAGTTCTAACACACCGCAACAAATCAAAGTAGCCTTTATGAATAGTAATAACCACTTTTTAAATATATAGAAATTTTATATTTCAAAATGGAATTTATTTTTGTATTCCTAATATCGAAATTAGCCTATGTTGAATTTTGGCATTGTTCTGAAAAACTTCAATTTTTGATGAATAGTGAAACCACTAAGTGGTAGTTAAATAACTGATTTTTCGTTTAAATGAAATATTACCACTTCTGTGATTTGATTTTCAAAAATCCGACATACATGGTTTTCATTAAGAAGTAAAATGTGGTTCAATGAGATTAAAATAATTTTTTGGTGAATAGTAACTTTTATGTTTTAAATCGCGATTAGAGGTAATTAGTGTAGTTTAAGGTAAAAATAATGTTTTAATAATATGAGATGAGATAGACACTTGTCCTACTCCTATTGGATGAGTCATGACCGAATAAAAAAACCCATGGGTCAACATGGGGACCCCATGGAGCCACTTTGGTTGGAAAATGACATTAATATGTATTTATTTAATGTTAAAATTAAATTGACACAAACATGAGTTTTTTTACTAAACCAATTTTTAAACGGTGTTACACATGTCCAAATTTTGACTATAAATATTAATTAGAAATATAAAAAGATTTCCTACATCATAGTATTTTTTTTATAATTTTTAGATATTATATAAATTAATTTAATTACGACATCATGATGATGCAACGATGACTTCATTATTTAAAGATTTAAATAAAATGGAGAGATAATGTAATATCTAAGACCTACACTTGTCCAAAAACTATTGGATGGGAATATTTCAAAGCCTTATCATCTTATCTTAGAAATATATCAATGTGGGACCTTAGAAATTCTATACACTTTTTAAAATAAAATAATAGTTTCATGATTTCCAAAAGTGCCCCTCCTCTTATCTTATTAAAGGCCCCCACCTCTACCACCTCATTCACACTTTCAAGCCATTTGGATCGGCCAAACTCTTCCAAAATACCCTCCGAACTCCCCTCCCTTACTCCTAAAAGCCTCACTTTGGGCATAATTCTTCCCATGGAAGCCTTTGGCTCGAATCAAAAAGAGTTACCAGATTTTTAGGTAATGTCTTCTAATGTTGTTTTGTTTTATTTAGATTCTCCAATGCCTTAAAATCTTTTTATTAATATCATTTGTAACAACACCAGTATCCTCAATATACTAGTATGTTGTTATAAGAAGTATTCGAGCTACACTTACACACACCTACATCTAATGGTTAAAGAACATACTGTTTCTGTAGATGGCGAATTTCTGCCTTACGAAACGATGATTGTTCAACACTCATATAACACCTTCATATGTGGCCAATAAGATGTCACTATATTTATATATAATATATAATATGTTTATGTTTTACTTATACTTCTGTATTTCTCATTTATGGCATACATTATGATTTCCATTATGGGTAAACGCGATAATTTCATTTTAGGAAGTGCGGACTACCGCCCCCTCAAAGTGATTTGAATCGTTAATACCATGTGTGGGATGTATAAAGGATGGAGTAAATGGTATTATACACTATATTATACTGGAATTATATTATACATTTATATCATTATGATTTCATTCCATTAAATACGAAATAGAAATGAAAGTAGCATTCATGCGTACATACGGCTTACCGTTTCCATGAACGGTGCATTTCATTTCTTACCTATAAATGTTACGTAATATTATGAGTGAATGTATATACTGGATATATATGATATATATGATATCTACATCATGAATATAATTCTGGATATAATGGATATTTCACCACATGAACAACTTGTAATTATAAGAAGTTTATTGTTGACTCAAGTACCAAAGATCGACAAAACGACCGTTATTAACTTAAATAATTACATAATGTTCATAACATTGTAATAAGTGATATAAAAAAGAAAATGAAATTAAAAATGGTTCTTAATAAGGTATATATTAACTCTAGTTTATTATTCAGGAGGTTAAAGAATGGTTGAGTCAAGTCGGACACGAGGTAAGGGAATTTCTTTACCCAACTTCCATTCTTTGGGTTAATCTCCTACTTTCAAATTATGTCATGATATTATTATGTCCTATTTTGTATTTTTACTTTCATTATGTGTACCTATAGTTAATACACATAATATATCTATTTTATTTTAAAAATTATCCTTTTAAGGACTTCGTCTCAATCTCCTTTCATTGAGGCATATTTGGTTTTATACACAACTTTCTTTTATACGGTGTATAATCCCCTTTGACTTTTATGTTATTCAAAAAGAATCTCTTTTATACGAAGCGTTTTACTAAACGACAAAAAGGGAATGTTTTACTTTCCGTATATATGTGGCGACAATGACTTATCCGCCGTCGTGACCATTATTTGAGTTTCGGCTTCCTCTACAAGCCATCACGTTTTTTAATGAAAAATAAATACAAAGTTTTAACTTTCTTTTTATTCTGGTATTGAAAATGGTTTTGAAAGAATTTTTATTATATCAATGTGTTGTATTGATATCTTGTGATTGAAATGTGGAAATTTTATGTTTCCTTTATCCATGTTTTATGTGATACGATTCTGTTATGGTTTATGATATATTTAAACCTATTCATATGAGGAATGCATTGGACTTAATAAGTGACGGGTGTAGCCCGCTATAGCTCCTTGATGCATCGGTAGGTCTCATGATACAACTAGACGTGGAATTGGCCGAGGCCCTTTCCCAATTTGATTTATGGTTTTGGCCGAGGCCTTAATCATTTTAGACGTCTTGGCCGAGGCCTTGACAAAATGTTTCAGAATGTCTGGCATTATGCATTCCATCATTATGAAAGTGGTTATTGATATTGCATGTGATTATTCGACCCGTAGAATATCCATGTGAATAAGTAAATGTCATTATCTCATTTTACTTTTGCCATATTATGTTGAAGTTCATGTTTAAAAGGATTTTGTTTTATTTATACATTGCCTTAATTGTTAATGTTTATTTATGAATGCTTTCACAATATTGTTATCCTTACTGAGCATCTGAGCTCACCCCTTTCAATGTTTTAATATTTTCCAGGATGCGAAGAAGTATTTTATGAATGACCTGCAGGGATAGTCAGAAGAGGATATAAGTGTGGACTATGGAGACTTTGTTATTGTAGTTTTTCACTTTATGATGTAATGTAATGTTTACGAATGTATCTAGTGGTTCCAATGCTACGAAACTAATCGGTCTTTCAAGACTTGATCTTTTGTGATCATGCCAATGTTACGAGGTAATGTACCGACTCCGGGTAGCTGGGGTCGGGGCGTTACAGTTGGTATCAGAGGCAGTTTAGTACTAACCTTGGAAGCTAGATTTAGATAAACTCTGATTAGAGCACATATCCCAAAGATAGACTTTGAGGATTAGTATAGAATAACATCCTAGAATTTTGGTATTATAGGGATTTTGTGAGTTTTCCCAGCAATACATACCTGTCTGGATATGAGCAGGTAGATGTGGCTCTGGCACAGATGTACCTAGGGGTAAAACCCGAAAACACCGCTTTGAGCCAGACTCGAACGGGAACTGGTGCACGACAATGGGCCTTGCTGCACTCTTGGTTACGAAACTCCCGGGGATATTCTTAGGATAATTCTCATTTTCTTTACAAACCACTATGAATGGTTATGAGTATATACATCCTCAAAGAAAACCATTTTATGATTATGGATTATATCCATAAATAGTTCAATTTATGTTATGTATTTTATAAGTATGGAATTATGTATTTTGATTCATAAACTAATCTACTTTATGCCATTGTATAGAAATGTCGCCTAGTGGAAGGAATGGAAACCGTATCAATGCACGCACTCCGTGTAGGGATTTCCCTCCTGCTCAAGATAATTATTGTGGACCTGGAGATACAACTGGTGTTGATCAACTTATTACCATACTTGGAAAACTCACTCAGGGTATGAATAATAACCTTACTCGTATGGAGCACCCTGATCCGCAACGTGGATGATCAATGTTAGACTGCTTCCTGAGGCAACACCCACCAACATTTAATGGGGGTACAAATCCATTATTAGCTGAGAAATGGATAAACTCCTTAGATAAAATATTCTATTCCTTGGGGAGTAGCGAAAGGGAGAAGGTTATCACGGCAGTTTACCGCCTCACTGGAGATGTCGATCAATGGTGGTCATTGATTCAAAATTAAAAGGAAGATGAAGAAGTATCAAGTATTCAATGGAGAGAGTTAAAAGATCTTTTCTTAGAAAAATACTTTCCACCTGACCATCGAGTAGACATGGAAAGGCAATTTCTGAGTCTAAGGCAGAAGGAGGATGAGAATGTCGCAAAGTATGAGGCTAACTTTAAAAGTTTAGCGAGGCATGCTGTAGATTATATACGTAACCCAAGAAGTAAGATTGATCTTTTATTTGATGGGTTAAAACAATTTCTCCGTCGAGCTTTAGTATCACAATCCTTCTCATCGTATGAAGATATTATCTCGTGTGCTATCAAGACAGAAAAGGAATTCTCTAAATCTTATGACAATAAAGTAAAGCAAGATAAGAAGAGAACGGTGGAACAAGAGACCGATAAATAGAAAAAGGGAAAGAAGGATTTTCCATTATGTGATCATTGTGGGAAGAATCACCCTGGTACATGCCTAAAAGAAATGAGAGTTTGTTATAAATGTGGGGAAAAAGGTCACCAGGCGCGTGATTGCAAAGGAAAGAAAGAGGCTATCAATGTTGAATGCTACCATTGTAGGGAAATGGGGCATTATGCAAATGAATGTCCTAAGTGTCAGGAAAACTTACCTAATAAAATCCAAGGGATCAAGGACAATCTTATGCTGTTACTACAGTTGAAGCAGAATAACTAATGTATTGGTGCTTTTGGACTCATGGATTATATTCTGGTCATTAGAATAATGTGATATATATATAAGGATTTTACTGCAGTACTTGTTGATTTCAGTAAGGTTTTAATATGATTAAGGTAATTATATTTTTAGTATGTGACAATAAGAGAAACTTTACATTGTTTGGGGAATCTGATAAATTGATTTTGGAATTAAGAGACCTTTTAGAGAATGTTTGGACAGAGGTATTTTGGATAACTATAAAGGATGGAGTGGATAAAGTTGATCTTTGGATAGTATTGTTTAAGGTTAAAAAATTTATGAAGATTATTTTTGGAATATTATAATACTATAGTTTTAGGAAAAGGACAACCTGCACGGTGGGGCATAACCCGTCGCGTCGGACAAAGATGCAGGAATCGAACGCAATACCATAGTGTGACATGCCTTTATTTCCTACCACTAGCCTACAGGAAGTCCCTAGTTATTACAAAATAATATTACTAATCTAAATGGTATGTGTTAACATTTGGAACCTTATACAATTAGGATATGTATAATATTTTTGAGTTCTATTATCTTTTTGAGTGAAAGATGAGTTGAAGGTTGAAACTCTAATTGTCAAGAATAAATATATATATATCTATCTCTTATTCAATGAATAAATTAATTCTTAAACTTTAGTAAAGGGATATTAAAAAAAATGTGTAATTCTAATACCTTATGTCTTGTTGAACTGATGATATTTTAAATCAACATATATTGAAGGCTTTGAGGCCCTCAATTGGACAGTTGATTGTGATTGATTAACTCAATCACTCCCTAAAAATATTTACGTTTTTCCTCCTATTATATGTCTATAATTTCCACCAATGTTCTCCTAATCGAGATCATAACTGGGTGGTGACTTTTTCATTTCCCTTTCCCTCTTATTAAGGCTAAATTTTATTAACCTTATTTCTGATGTGGGTTTTCCACAAAGGTATTTTCTCTTTTCATCCATTTATTTTCCCAGAAAAATTTCAAATTGAGAGGAAGAAATTTATTGAAGGAGGGGAGAATGTAACACCCCGAGCTTCCATGTTACTCTTCTCATTCAATAATGCAATAGCTTGCATTGTACGCAGCTTCGAGTTCTAACACAACGCAACTAATCAAAGTAGCCGTTATGAATAGTAATAACCACTTTTTAAATTTATAAAAATTTTATATTTCAAAATGGACTTCATTTTTGTATTCCTAATATTGAAATTAGCCTATGTTGAATTTTGGCATTGTTCTGAAAAACTTCAATTTTTGATGAATAGTGAAACCACTAAGTGGTAGTTAAATAACTGATTTTTCGTTTAAATGAAATATTACCACTTCTATGATTTGATTTCCAAAAATCCAACATAAATGGTTGTCATTAAGAATTAAAATTTGGTTCAATGAGATTAAAATAATTTTTTGGTGAATAGTAACTTTTAAGTTATTAATCGCGATTAGAGGTAATTAGTGTAGTTTAAGGTAAAAATAATGTTTTAATAATATGAGATGAGTTTGAAACTTGTCCTAATCCTATTGTATGAGTCATGGCCGACCAAGAAAACCCATGGGTCAACTTGGGGACCCCATAGAGCCACTTTGGTTGGAAAATGACATTAATATATATTTATTTAATGTTAAAATTAAATTGACACAAACATGAGTTGTTTTACTAAAACAGTTTTTAAGTGGGGTTACAGAAGTCCAAATTTTGACTATAAATATTCATTAGAAAGCTAAAAATATTTCCTACATCATATTATTTTTTTTATAATTTTTAGAGATTAAATAAATTAATTTTATTACGAAATCATGATGATGCAACGATGACCTCATTATTTAACGATTTAAATAAAATGGAGAGATAATGTAATATCTAAGACCTACAATTGTACAAAAACTATTGGATGAGAATATTTCAAAGAATTATCATCTATTATTAGAAATAAATCAATTTGGGACCTTATAAATTAGAAACACTTTTGAAAATAAAATAATAGTTTCATGATTTCCAAAAGTGCCCCTCCTCTCCTCTTATAAAAGGCCCCAAACTCTACCACCTCATTCACACATTAAAGGCATTTGGCTCGGCCAACCTCTGCCCAAAAACCCTCCCAACTCCCCTCCCTTACTCCTAGAAGCCTCAATTTGGTCAGAATGCTTCCCAAGGAATCCTTTGGCTCAAATCAAAAAGAGTTACCTGATTTTTAGGTAATGTCTTCTCTAATGTTGTTTTGATTTATTTAGCTTCTCCAACCCCTTAAACTCTTTTTATTCATTTCTATTGTAACAACACCAGTATCATAAATATACTAGGATGTTTTTATAATAAGGATTCGAGCTACACTTACACACACTTACATCTAATGGTTAAAGAACATACTGTTTCAGTGGATGTCGAATTTCTGCCTTACGAAACGATGATTGTTCAACCCTCATATAACACCTTCAAAGGTGGCCATTAAGATTTCACTATATTTATATATGATATATAATATGTTTATGTTTTACTTATGCTTCTGTATTTCTCATTTATGGCATAATTTATGATTTCCATTATGGGTAAACGTGATAATTTCATTTTAGGAAGTGCGGACTACCGCCCCCTCAAAGTGATTTGAATCGTTAATGCCATATGTGGGATTTATAATGGATGGATTAAATGGTATTATACACTATATTATACTGAATTTATTTTATACATTTATATCATTATGATTTCATTCCATTAAATACGAAATAGAAATGAAAGTAGCGTTCATGCGTACATATGGCTTACCATCTCCATGAACGGTGCATTTCATTTCTTACCTCTAAATGTTACGTAATATTATGAATGAATGTATATAATAGATATATATGATATATATGATATTTAGATCATGGATATAATTCTGGATATAATGGATATTTCACCACATGAACAACTTGTAATTATAAGAAGTTTATTGTTGACTCAAGTACCAAAGATTGACAAAACGACCGTTATTAACTTAAATAATTACATAATGTTCATAACATTGTAATAAGTGATATAAAAAGGATAATGAAATTATAAATGGTTCTTAATAAGGTATATATTAACTCTAGTTTATTATTCAGGAGGTTAAAGAATGGTTGATTCAAGTCGGACACGAGGTAAGGGAATTTCTTAACCCAACTTCCATTATTTGGGTTAATCTCCTACTTTCAAATTATGTCAGGATATTATTATGTCCTATTTTGTATTTTTACTTTCTTTATGTGTACCTATAGTGAATACACATAATAGATCTATTTTATTTTAAAAATGATCTTTTTAAGGATTTCACCTCAATATCCTTTCATTGAGGCATATTTGGTTTTATACACAACTTTATTTTATACGGTGTATAAACCCCTTTGACTTTTATGTTATTCAAAAGGAATCTCTTTTATACGAAGCGTTTTACTAAACGACAAAAAGGTAATGTTTTTCTTTCCGTACATATGCGGCGACAATGAATTCTCTGCCGCCGTGACCATTATTCGAGTTTCGGCTTCCTCTACAAGCCATCACGTTTTTTTAATGAAAAATAAATACAACGTTTTAACTTTCTTTTATTCTGGTATTGAAAATGGTTTTGAAAGCATTTTTATTATATCAATGTGTTGTATTGATATCTAGTGATTGAAATGTGGAAATATTATGTTTCCTTTATCCATTTTTTATGTGATATGATTATGTTATGGTTTATGATATGTTTAAACCTATTCATATGAGGAATGCATTGGACTTAATAAGTGACGGGTGGAGCCCGCTATAGCTTCTCGATGCATAGGTAGGTCTCATGAGACAACTATACATGGAATTGGCCGAGGCCCTTTCCCAATTTGATTTATGGTTTTGGCCAAGGCCTTAATCATTTTAGACGTCTTGGCCGAGGCCTTGACAAAATGTTTCAGAATGTCTAGCATTATGCATTCCATCATTATGAAAGTGGTTATTGATATTTCATGTGATTATTCGACCAGTAGAATATCCATGTGCATAAGTAAATGGCATTATCTCATTTTACTTTTTCCATATTATGTTGAAGTTCATGTTTAAAAGGGTTTTGTTTTATTTATACATTGCCTTAATTGTTAATGTTTATTTATGAATGCTTCTGCAATATTGTTATCCTTACTGAGCATCTGAGCTCACCCCTTTCAATGTTTTAATATTTTCCAGGATGCGAATAAGTATTTTATGAATGACCTGCAGGGATAGTCAGAAGAGGATATGAGTGTGGACTATGGAGACTTTGTTATTGTAGTTTTTCACTTTATGATGTAATGTAATGTTTACAAATGTATCTAGTGTTTCCAAGGCTACTAAACTAATCGTTCTTTCGAGACTTGATCTTTTGTGATCATGCCAATGTTACGAAGTAATGCACCGACTCCGGGTAGCTGGGGTCGGGGCGTTACACTTAAATTGGTGAGATACACATGGTAAACCTATGAATTATCCTTATGTAGTGATATCTAGGTATGTATTACCACAAATTACCCTAAATAACAAAATAATGACTTTATAAAGGGTTATTTGTTTATAAAACGGTTACATAAAAGTAATTATTCACTTCACCATATGGAAATTAAGGAAACACAGAAGTTAATAATTTAATAACCCTAAACAGATAATAAAAGTTTTTTAGAATGGTAAATTGAGACTAACACTTATGTAAAGCATTCACGTAAAGGTTTTATTCTCTATATCATTAGATTGAATGAAATGTTATATAGTAATATTCATAGTACCATGACACATCATATTGAATTTACGATACATAAATTTATGGAGTGATATATATTTTTATAGGGCCTTTATACTTAAATTAACTTTATTTATAGTGTTTTCATAAGTGTGGAGTGTTCTAAACTATATACAGAAATGGGTCCCAATATAAGGGTAATCTAAAAATGTTCAAAAATTATTGCTTTTAAATTCATAATAGATCTTAATGGCTGTTTCTTTTTTTCAAATATTTATAAATGGAATTTTGTGAATATTGAATTTATAATGGGTTCATAAATTAGATAAATAGATATAAATATTTTATAATTTATTAAATATAGATTATAAAATTTTATTTTTCTCTAATATTAAATGTTGGTATTTGAAATACATTTTTACCAGATTATATAGAATAACTTATGATTTAAAAATAAAATATTTCACTGAAAATAATAATTGATTATTTATTGTGGTTTATAATATAAAAAACAACTATTATAAACAAATAATACTGAAATGACTAATTTTTTGTAATTTAATATTTTAAGTTGTTTAAAAAAACTAGGCCTTACATAGATGTTATTTTAGTCAACTAATTTTATTTTTTGGTATATATGATTATAGATTTCATAAAAAATTATTGTATTATGTTTATATTGTGTCGATTGATAACTTAAATCAAATTTGATTATTATTTATTTATAACTTATGTAATATAATATTTTTTTGAAATTTTATATAATGATTAATATGAATGATATTTTATTTTTTTGAATATAAAAAGATTTTATTGAAAAATATTGAATTTCTATATTTTTTTATGCGAATTTATAAGATGTTTATAATTAGATTTTTTATAGTTGATCATAAATTATTATCTCATGTTTATATATATGGGTTGTTTTTTTATTTAATGGTATTTTAATGTTTTATTAATTGTTATAAATTATATATATTATGAATTTTGTATTATTTAAATTATGATATTAAGATTCATCTATGATATATCCTTGAATTACATGATAATATGAACTCTATAAAAAAATTAGTTTTTCATCTATGATTACCAAGGACTGTAATTGATTTTATTAGATGGAAAAAATTATTTCATATTAATTTTTCATATTTTTTGTTTTAGTTATGGTGAATTGGATTTTCACTTGTCTAATTTACACCAATATAGATGAACTTTGGGTCTAACTACCTACCTAACTATAGGGTTCTTCCATTCCTATGTTGGTGAATGTGGTCGGCTATCTATCACCATAGGCTTACAATTGTGGAGATGTTCAATATCATATAAATCTAAGCCATTACATGAAGTGTTATTTTACCTTATACACATGATCAATATAGATATGTATAAATATTCATGTAATCTAATTATAGGGTAGTAATATAATATTTTGGGTTATAAAAAGCGTTACAAATAAATAGGGTTTGATCAAATTGGTTTGGTGGATGGAATATGATTCCAAATAAAAGTACTAGAAGAATATTTATAAAAAATAGAATAAAATGATATGTGTTGGTGATATTAAATTTCCTTTAAATAATATGTTTGATATTTCATCTAAAGATACACCTTCCAATACCACAACCCACTAACTGGGTAGTATCTTCCTACCAAATCTTGGTTCCCAAGAATTATCTTTTGTATGGTAAGAAAGTAAAAAAGTTATCAAAGATTGTCTTGGTACTAGTTCCTTACGTAAACTAGTTTCCCATGTATTGTACTTGGTTTGATTTTTTTATGCTTCTGGGAATCATTTAGTGTGGAATCCCTAACATTTAGATACTAGTGGAATAGAGTAGATTTAATTTATATGATGGATTTTGGAAAGGGTTGTTCACCAAGAAGTCCTATAATAATATATAATATGATTAAGATAATGTCATACCCAAATAGTTAAGTGGTGAGTTGAACAATAAAGTGGACTGAATTTAGAGTGAAATATAAATTGTGTACATCTAATTGTTGTAATGAATTTTAACAATGGGGACACAATTTTAGTGGGATTTAATTTAATAAAATTCATCATTAAATGATTAGTAATACAAGTTACTCACATTATTTGAGATTAATGTTTATATTATATTACAATAATCATCATAGATCTATACATTTTGACAAATCCTTGATATATAGAATGTTAATTTATATACATCTTAAAATTTTTATCTTAAGAAATATTCTTTTGGATGTCTTGTCAGTTATGAAATGTTCTTATGAATTATTAAATGTTTAAAAAATGTTCCTTCCATACATATCAAGGGTTAAAGTTGTTCAACCAGTGAATCTAGTTTTTTATAAATGTATAGATGTAATTATTTAAGGATTTGAAAGAATTAGATTCCAAATGTTCAAATGAATCCTATTATCCTACAATTTACTTAATATTATTGGGATTCATAATTATTTATTGAAATTTACTATCATATAATCAATTCAATTGGTAATATCAAATAAAATTCAATAATATTGAATATGATGATGACTTTATGAAAGTAAATATTTCCATATAATAGTATTTCTTATAGAGGTCAATTATATTATTCTAATAGATTAATGATACCCACATCATGTTTTAAATGTATTGTAAATATAAGAAATATTAGAAGATAAAAAATCGAAGATTAATTTTTTTTCAAGTTGTTAGGAGAATGATTTATTAAATTGTTAGATCAAGATTAAACAAACTTTTCAGAATATTTGTATTTTATATCATTTATTTCAATAGAGGGTAACAGAAAAAAATGATGTTTAATAAAATGATATGAGTTATTTTTAATACACATAGTTATGATTTGATCAATTTTTTGAAATTCATTATGGTGGGACTAAAACTGGTTTTTTATGGAGGTAAATTATCATATTTTTATATATAAAAATGTTATTACAATAATATTGAACTCAAATAATGTCTACCATATAATCTAAAATGTATTGGAAATATAAATATGAACTTGGAATATGATATTTACGTTCTAATGTATGTCATTGATGTTATATAATGGTAAAAGATCAAAATAGAAAATGAAAATACGGATGAAAAGTTCAATAATATTTATTCGATAAGCTCATCCAAGTCATTGAAATAATGGATTTTTATGAAAGGATGATTAATAATTAGTTAATTTTTGGATTATTCACTATATATGTGAATGCATTTTTGAAACATTATGGAATATACATGACTTATATAAATGTCATAAAAATTAATTTTGAAAGGCATATGATGCCAAAAAAAATATTAATAAATTTTTATTTCCAGATAAAATTGTTCCATACAAATAGAATACAATATATGATAATGAAAAAATAGTTTTTTATATGCTCGTATTAAAGATATAATAAGTGTTACATTCTAACAAAAAAGGGTATGTGTATCTTATCATTTTATTATGAAGCTAATATAATGTATAAGCGGATAGTCGGAGTATGTTTGGACATAAATAAGTAGAATTAATACAAATAACTAATTTTATTAATAAAATTTTAAATTCAAATTTATTTAATATCCTAAGAGAGTTACCAGCTATTAGTAAATAATACTGTTAGTCCTTACATTATTTTAATCGAATTTTTTTATGGGATAGGTTTGAAATGATGATGATGGTGAACTAATAAGGAGTTCTATGTTGAAAATATATGTTAACATTAGAACATTTACTATTGGGAATTTTAGATGATTGTATATTTTTCAAGAGGATGAATATCATAGAATATGATTTATATGTCTTAATACTATTAAAAAATTCTTACATCATAGATTTTTTCAATATATATTTTAGTTGGGGATTTTATATTAAATGGTAACATATAAATATGAAATATATTATATATAATGTAATGTGCTAATACAACCTAGAATGTGTATGAAATATATAGATTATCAAGAAATTTATCATGTGTGATACAATATATTGGTTCATAAGATGATTTTTTAAAATAAAAATAAAGAAATAAAGAATATTAAAATGTTTCATAATCATGGAAACCTACATATTATCATTATATTACGTTATATACAATATTAAATATGTAGATATATATTTCATGATGTACAATGCAAACTTATATTTCAATGTATTTCTATATTTTTATCCCTAACTGATGTTTTTATAGAGTATTCATTATTATGACTAATTTTCAATGTAATAGTAAGTAAGATATTTGTATACAGATGCAATATATTATTATTAGGCACATAATATAGAAAAAATCCTTTTTTTAAATGTCCTTTCTTTTATTCCACATGGATTGTGTTTAAAAAGTAGTAACTTTACTAGGCATGCATGCATCTTATTTGTGTCCACAATAAATGATTTTAGAGAGATACCAAAAATGAAAATCATTATACATTGATTCCATACTTATGAATGTATATATATTGCATTAGTCAGTACAAGGTTGGTAGGATATTTTTCTAATTATATTATCAATTGGAGTTTATCAAAGATTTTTTTTCCTTTATTATTACGTGTTTGACATCTGGGACCTCGATCGAGATAGAAAATTGGAGTGTGTCGCCACAACTAAATATTATATATTTATATAGATATGGTAAATGTTATGTTCTTCTCTATATTTATGAATGAAATGTGATGTATTCATTGGTTATATCATTATATACTCTATGAATTGATAATAGATGAGGATTTTATATGGAATTGACATGTTCTCTGTCCAATGGTCACATGATGAATTTTAAAATAGAAAATACAATATTTAAATGTCCCATATTATTATGATAGTGGGAAAACGTAATGAGATACATGTGTATGATATAGATCACACAATGTCATCTAATATCATGATTAGACTTTACAATTTTCTAGGGGTTATCTTTTCCTACTTATATGAATCCAAATATTCATATTTTGTTCATTTATATAATGTCCCATGGAGTCTAGAAGTTGTTTTTAATGGAAATGTATTGAGTTAAACTCCTAAAACTAAACTAAGAGTTTTTTACGATTATCTAAAGATTGATTGGATGGGTATTTACTAGTTATTTTATATGTTTTGATACATTTTTAATTTACTAATATCCATCCAAACATGTTTTTGAAGATAACTGAAAAAACGTTTGGGTAAATATTTCAAAAGTTATTTTATAGGAAAATATGTGAAGTGAAAAAGAAAAAAGTGTATTAGAATTTAGAGAGTGTGTGTGTTTTATGTAGGAATTCCATAAAACCTTATACATTCTTTCAGAATAAAAATATTTTTTAGGTTCACGTGAAATTTTTATTTTCATGATAAAAGGGGAATATAATTTATAATACGTATGATAATATTTATAGTTTGGAAAATTTTATCATCCACATGACTATATTTTAATGATGAATGTTACTTTTTTTAATTTTTGTGAGTAAATGTATATAATGAATTTATTTCATCCAGAGTATTCATTGAGTCATTTTATGGAATAAATAGATGAAGAATATGACGGAAAATAATTTAGGAATACAATTTATATAACCATACAAAGCTTTTAGGGTGGTTCGCTTCATTGATGCTTGATAAAACAATATAATACATGTAGATATCTTTTTCTTTTTTTATTTACTTATTATGGAACTTAAATTCCATGGAGAGAATATGGATACCATACATGCTTTTAAAGATTATATGCAACCTATGGATATCTATGAAGGTGGTATACTTATATTTTACACATTAGTGATTTTTTAAACATATGATACAGTGAAAAAAGACTATAGATGTTCTTCGGTGTACGTTATTCCATTATAAAGATTCATCATTTATGTTTTATGAACATGTTTCATAAATTTTGGATGGGAGTTTCTGGGAATTGATTTTTTTTAAACTCTAAAATAATCTGATATTTTTTATTAGAATCATTTAATAACCATAATTAATTGTTTGAGTATAATATATGAGTCATAGAAACTTTAATGGGTTAATAATTTTAATGGTTTTCATAAATTCAATTGCATTGTTACTCTTTTAATATTATATCGTATTGAATTTTAAATAGATTTATGACATTTCAAAATATGTTTAAATAATATTTAGGATGTGCATGTGATTGAGAAACAAATAAATAATAGGTTTGTTAAGATGTTTGTAATTTTTACTTTAGTGATAATGATTATTTGATTTTCGGATCCTAATTTTGTTGATATAGATAACCATGAGGATTGATAAGATAATTGATTTTTGGGGATTAAAAGAATGTTATAAGAATTATATCATATTTTTAAGGTCACATGCCACTAGGGTGTATATCTTAATTATTCGATCACATGTGTTTATGAATATTTATTGATTTTTTGTTAAAAAAATATTCACGACTATTATATTTTATATGTTGTTTTTGGGATTTGGAAAATTTTGAGGATTTTCATACTAATATTGGTTAAATAATTTTTGGATATAGGTTAAGATTATTTTTGGAGAGAAAATATTATCTAGGATTCATAATTTTTAGGTTTAGAACATGGTAAATGCTAATTTATAGTCTATTGATTCTATTAGGATGAGATGAAAATAAATTAGTAGATAAAAAAGAACCCAAGGATTAATTTTTTATTATTGTTTGGAAGGTTAATGTTTTACATTTTCAATAGATAATTCTCTTAGGTAATTTTATATAACAAAAATTATCATTTAATGGGAAACCAAGACAGTTTAATAATATCATTGATTACGTAATAATGTTTTCCTTCATTATTAGATAATTAAATTATTTTAATATACCCCAATGTTTATGATAAACCATCATGTTTGATGAAATACGATCTCACACAACATTATTCTCCCTATTACATGATATACTGAAAATTATTAATAAAAAATATTATACATGTGATTTTGATACATTATTCGACAATCAATTCCCTTGAAAATAGTTATATGATACATTGAACCACTTCTTCATACATTAAAATTTCAAAAGATCATGAATTTATACTCATTAAATTTTAATATCCTTATCCTCTCATATCTCTCTATAATGATTTAAATAATTAGTAATTTAATTTTTTTTACAGTATCACTTGTTTAAATTCACTCTATTATTTCAAAAAAATCAACAAAATTAAGGGATCATGTGACAAGAAATAGGTAATTCAGTTAAAATTTTTTTTCTTTATGAAAAAATCACTGTTATTTTAAAAAAAAATTATATTTAAAATTTTTAATCTAATTATATTATATTATAAAATAATCCCAATGTTTATTCATATTTTTTGATGTTATAAATAAAAAAATCCACTTTTTCAAAATTATATCATTATTTTAGTTAGATTATATCTAATTTCATGAGATGTGCTAGGAAAAAATAAGTGAAGGATTTGAAAAAAAAATTATATGTTTCACTTCATGTACCCTTGTTGTTCATAAATGACGAAATAATGAAAAATATTGTGTTTTTTATGTATGAATTATTTCACAACACATTCATACATTAATGATGTTGGTGGATAAAATTTTATCAATTAGTGTTCTTATTGTTTGAATTATGTGTTATATATTACTATAGCTTGATTAAGTAAAAATTATATACTTGAAGTGTCGATAAATAAGTTTCAAGATCATAGGAGTAGTTTTTTTTTTAATTTTTTAGGAGTTAAAATTACATAGAAATTATTTATTTAGGGGGAGGGTTTTGAGGCCATAATGATGAAGTTTTATTTGTTTTCAAGTGATTGATGTAAATATATTAAATAAGTTGTGGATACTCTATAATGTTGTAGTATAATCAAAACATATTGAATACAAAAAATGTGATTATTGGGGAATAGTTATAATGATGATAGAGACATTCCATTTGCACTGGGAGGGTTCATATTGTCTATATCATTTACCACAGTGGTGATTCATGGATAATTATTATGGATTCACGGAATGGTAATGGATGTAATTCTTGAGAAACAATACTTTTTATCATTGAGGTTTTTTGATGCATTATTCATTTAATATACTTATGTCTATGGTGTTGAAACATTATTTAATTCTACATTTAAATGAGTATGTTCATAAAATATTTCATTATTTCATGAGAATATTAATTAATTCTATGAAAATTTTACTATGAAAGGAATAATTTTTTTGAGAACCTAAAATAAATATTCCATCATAATATGAAAATATATGTATATCTGTATCATGAAAAAATTGAATAAGAGATTAGTTATGGTGGATTGGAACTTAGAAAATTATATGTATATTCACATTATTCATTTTAATAATGATATTATGAGAAGTATTCTAATAATTTAGTGAACCTGCTAGCCAGCCAAGGTGACACACATTCACTATTATGGTGGGTGGGTAATACCTTATTCATCTATGAAATGGCATGGGTCTGACACTTCTTGGGTAAATAATGATCTCATAAATGATAACATCGTAGAAGAGTAGTAGGTTCCATCTAGTGGGGTATTATAGTAGGTGTGGTAGTCGGCACAAGCCAGTGCTAGTGGGGATTTAGGAATAGACTCCAGTACTCACATATGGCCAAACCATGTGTCATGAACTGACCAATCATGGAAATCATGGATGGAATAATGATTATTGGGACAACCCCAAGCTAAACTCCAAAAGTATATGTGATTGAAATAAGTTCTATGATTTCATAAATTAAATAGGATTCATTTTTCCAAAGGTACTTGTACGCATGAACCCAACCATATCCATGAAAATGGTTGATTAATATAATATGACAAAAACATCTAGATTACAACAACTCATACAATTTACATTATAGAATATAATAAAAAATTATAATGGACAAAAAAGTGTATAAAAGAAAAATACATACACAAAAAAAAGAACCACCTTAAAATAACTGAAATATAAGAAAAATGAGAG
Organism: Viscum album; assembly: GCA_963277665.1. Lineage (NCBI taxonomy): Eukaryota > Viridiplantae > Streptophyta > Magnoliopsida > Santalales > Viscaceae > Viscum > Viscum album. The sequence continues at coordinate 1,264,201,703 of OY728157.1, read as the reverse complement.
AGCATGACTTGTAATCTCCATTTATGGCTACTAATGTGAATGGTGAACTACCATCCATTTCTATACAAAATGAAACATGTGGAAAAATCTCATTCATTTTTGAGTATATACATACCCAAAATGATGAACAGAACCCAACAAAGAGAAATTATAAAAAACATTATAAATCTTATCTATACTAAAGAAGAGGGAACAAATACCCAATATATATATATATGTGTTCAAAGTATTCCTAGATTACAAAGATAGGAGATCTCAATCTCCATATCCCAACCCATGATGAGGCATCTTCTTGCATATACAAAGGTCCATCATTGATTCCATACATCTCATATGTTAGTATCTGTAAGTCTTGTGGAGGTCCCACATCACGACCTTGTGATTCAATGTCATGAATAATCAATATATAGTGGAGGACTCATGACCTAATATGATAGGGGTTCCTCTTAGTGGATTTAGTAAATAAACCTTGACGCAACATGGTGGGTATAATTCAGATACTTGAGAACTGGTGTACCAGTAATCTAGTGCATAAGATAGGGTCCACTCTATAGGAAGATGTTTCTAACCCTAGTGTATCAATAAGGTACCACTAAATGGTTAGAGGATACGTGCCCTATCACGTGTGGGTTTAGCAGAAAATTGAAATAGAGGAATATATGGGAAATATTTCCTGTAGTGTTAGGGGGATTCAATCCTCAACATATTTATAAAGATCTCTCCCAATCCGAACTATCAGTCATGGGTCGTTTGAAGAAGCGTTGTTCTTAAAACACCACTTGTCATTTCTGAAAAGCCACTAATAATGACACAGTCACATTATACATGTAAAAATTCTAAATAAAGTATACTATAATGTAAAAAATCAATGTAAAAAATATTGGGATAGTTACGGTGTAAAATCTCATGAAAATTAAACTACTTACACCTAGGAATACACGATGCAAACCCTGGGTCACACTACATGTGACCGTATATATAAACCTACACATTTCCAATTCTACACTAGAATTTATAGAAAATTTACACCGAAATAGAATTTTAGAGTAATAACAATGATTCTTCAAAACCTAGGGCCTTCCAATTTTCTCTTGGTCATGCCCTTGTACATATGTTTTTTCTCATGTATGTCTAGTTATGCTCAAGTAATAATTGTTTTTCATATGTGCTGTGACAAGTGTGATTATTTGAACATTCTTGTTTAACCCTAGGAATTCTTATATACTTCATTTTACCAATTCACACGACTACCACAGTCCTTGAAATTCCTATGTATTTGATCATGTGATCATTATCTATGCCTGAAACCCTAACCACTGATGTTGGGGACTACGCGGTGTGTGTTCTAATAATACAAACCATGTATCCTGGTTTTCCATAGAAACCCATAAGAGATATACATTAATTTCCCACACCACATTTCCTTTTATTTTCACTGTTATATATAATTTTTATTTCATATCTAGGGCTCTTCGTGCCTAATCCAACACCAATGGCTAGATTCTAGCCACCCAAACCTCTTATGACCCATCCTGTTGTTCCACACTGTATTTAAATCCAAAAGCATGAAGAATATTGTATCTGATCCATGCATCCATCACCCATCACCATTAAATCCACCAATATTCATAAAAAATTCCCAATCGATTTTTCATTCAATAATGAAACTTGAATTTTGTCTTATGATCGCACTTAAAAACGGCCCAAAAATTGTAAACAATGACAATTGTGATAATGATGATGAAAATTACAAACATTAGAGAGGAATGCATGAGAAAAAGGAGAATAAATCATTATTGAAACCTTATCAGACAAATATAACATAAATGGAGATAATAAAAGGAAATATAAATTGAAACAAGGATTAAATAGATCAAATAAATAAAATGAATTTACTTAGAGGTCATAAAATGGTAAATAAATCCCAGATCAAACATTGGATAAATAAATACATTGATGATTAATCATTAGGAGTATAATTCCATAAATAATGGTCCTTAACATGATTATAGATCGATTGTCAGTGAAGAGTGTGATCGCTCATAATGATGATCCATTATGTTCACTAAATTCCACTCAATCCATTTTATATTCATTCCCTACGCTCGATCCTCCAATGAAAACAACAACCCCCCCCCACAAATACACATAAGGGTACACATAGAGTTTTTTTTAAATTGAGATATTTATAGCGGATCTCTATGATAGGTGATTTAATTAAAATAAAATAAAATATTTATTTATTTAAAAAAACAATTTCCAATCATCACCTATTCAAATCATTTGATAATGACCAACCATTGGTTACAAATAGGGTAAAACCATTATTTAGGAATCAATTGTGGTTTCAATTTTTCCATTTGAGGTCCATAAAAATGTGAGAATCAATAAACACTAAAAAAATACGCACTCGTGCTATAAAAAATATTAATATTTAACTATATTAATTCATGGGCCCTGAGAGACACAAACACAATGAAGACCCCATTGATAAATCAAGATATATGTATTGAAATATTTATTGGACAAGAAAATGAAAACCATAGTCAAGATTATATCCCCTCATTCATGTATTTTTACCTATAAACGAACAAGATCCACAAAAAGGTGATGTAATAAGTGTTTATTTGACTATAATGATCCCAGGAGATCCCTTACATACCCCATACCACCCAAACACACAATCCAATGGAATGGACCATCCTTAAACGATCCTTTCATAATGATCCTTGATCACCACTAGGTACTCCATGGAGTTGGAACCATTATTGATGTCCACCTCATACAAGTCATTAAAATGCATAAGGTTATGCACATATCTTATCATCTATGATGTGTGGATGCTTTTGTGGACTCGAATCAACTATGCAGGTAGGGCTATATGGTATGGAACCTCACAAAACATATATAGGATCTCAAATGGACCAATAAACATCAAGGGTATCTGGGATCCCCACGCAGACCTCTTTTGTCAATATCTTGGAGATACTCATAGGAAACCATCTTATCCTTGATCTACCTCCACGGTCCTATGCTATTGATATGTATAATATTTTTATCTACTCTGGTTTGTCTTCTTATGATCAATCATTATTGAAACCTTCTTTTTCATCACATATACCAGCTTTGGCACTAAAATAAAGTATCTATAATAACATACCATCATAAGGATGACCTGAATGGTCTCCCTTAATGGGATTCGAAAGGTTTCATACTGATAGAAGATTGATAGTTGTTATTATAAGAAAACTATATCAATGGAAATTGATACTCCCAAATGTGGAAATAGTATAACATGTTGAATATGAAAATATCCTCAAACTCATGGATATTACACTTAGTCATTCCATCTATATAGGGGTAGAATGTTGTCCTCAACTTCGACTAATTGAATATGGACTCCTACAATCCACTTCACAACCCTGATGTGAACCATGAATCATTGTCAGAATCATAGAGGGTACTTACAAAACTCAGTTTCCATGAATAATTTTAAAACATATTTATATAATTTTTGATAAATCTTAATTAGAAAACAAATTATTTTAATTAGTTGTTGAAAAAATGGGAACATAATAATAATAACACAAAATGGATTTATTGGAATAAAATAATGCATATTTATGAAGATTATGTTTAGTTATGAAACATTAACTGATATTTTTTACGTTATATGATGTCTAATATTATTTTATTATGTTTGAGGTATAATTTTGGCCAGTCTCATATAGTCTATCAACTAATGCCATCTCATCACTTGGCTGGATCACAAGGAGGGAAATTAGCTAGGGCATACCTGGGAGAGACTTCATGAGTCCACAACTGCACGATGCATTATTAAATGAAGGAGTTACTCTGTGGGAGTCAAGCATGTAGGGAGAAGAGTTGGGCCCATGCCCCTCTCAGGGAACATAGTTTATGAGGCACATAAATATAATTGAATGTGGTTCTAGGATCCAACACCGATGTAAGATATTGTGCTGAGAACCAGAGTCCTTGAATTATATAAAAATTGGCTCCCCAACATCTATTTTAATGTTGGATAAAAAAATCCAAGTTAATATTCATATTGAAAAATGCCTCATCATTTGTAACTAGTTAAACCATGCTTCCCAACTCCACCACTATTCATTTCCATCAACTCACCAACCTCTGCTATAAATTTCAAGATCTACAATTGTCATGACCAGAGAGTTCGAGCTTCAATAGTATTGCACTACCACAAATCAAGAATACACATTACCACATCAGGAGCCTCATCCATCCCTAATTAATAGTATTTGGGGCTCTCTCAGTCCATTATGAAGGTCGAAGGGGTTGTGGAAGAGGAACTCAACATTTTTGTTCTACATTCCTCCTAATACTAATTCCACATCCACTGTGATACTACATATTAAACTATCATCCAATAAAAAGACGATTCCATGAAATTAAATTAACATGAGGATTATTATGTGGACATATTCCTTGCTACATAATTCCACATGGAATGTATCTATGATGAGATATGTGGGAAAACATCATTAAAAATAAAGTGTCCAAATCATTATCAAAAGAGATTTAGATTCATTTAATGTGTAACTGAAGGAATTAAGGAGGTTTCCTCCTTTACAAATTGAGTTTGGATCACCACAACAAGGGTGATAGACCTCCCACATAGAAGGCCAATTTAGAATATTCATGCTGTAATTTTTTTTATTTCGCTTTTTATTTGAATTTTTAATATAATTTGATTTTAAATTATGTTAATATAAATTCATCAACTCTCCAACATATTGTTTTCTTATACAACCCTTGTTCATTATTTTTATTCCCATTATATTTTAATTATTACTCTTGTTATATATTCTATTTCTATTTTATTTTACCATTTATTTTATTTTATTTTTTTTCCCTATATCTAAATCTTTTTCTCTACCTTGTTAGGAAATTCGTTTTATTTTATTATCATTATCTTCATTTTTTCATCATTTTAATATTTATATAGAGTTTAATTACACAAAATATGAGGGGATAACCCGAGGCTTATACCATGGGATATATGTGTTGTTTCCATTAATTCATCATGTAAATTCTTATGTTTTATTTACATTTTCTAGGAGGGATGTTCAAACATATGGAAGATTTACACCATGGTATTAAAATCATACTCAATTCTGTAATTTTATTAATTTTTCCATCTAATATACTAGATACATGCTCTTGATATGATGGATATGATACATTGAATGGATTAAATAGAATTTGATGGAGCTAGGTCATGGAATATGTCACACACTCAACTATGGTGTGCCAATAACCATAATTATATGAGGTGTAGGAATTTATATTTATTAATTAAATCAATATTAACACAAATAAATTGAAAATATTAGTTTTAGAGTAAGATTTCATGATGAAAATGGTAAAATAAATTTATACATCGACATAGAGATTTATGGGACTCATTATTGAAAAGAAAAGACCATGTTTTTTCATTTTATTAATATCCTCTTTCACATTGCATGTCATCTCAGTTTACAAATTCACTCTACTCACCTTTGAATTTTAATAGTAAATAATCAGAATAAAAGAATTTATAAATAATTTCTTAAATAATAAGGCCATCAATTGGAAATAGTTTAGGTTAATTTAATGAAGTTATTAAATGATCAAAGAAGCCCCTCAATTTTGAAAAAAAAACTAATCAGCCACAATGATGCACTAGGAAAAAATGTACAGAATTTCATCTGACACACACTCTGATAGGTGTTCACCAAATCTATAAATTTTTATCAGTATCTAATCTTTCATTTGATCATCATTTTTAATCAAACATAATAAATATTTTTTACTTCTTATAAAACCATAAAACATTATTTTTCATTGATGTATCAAAATAGAAAATATATATTTGAATGGAATGGATTATAAAAATTATAGGAGAAACATAATCGTTATGATAAATAATAGGTGTATTAAAATTTAAAATGCATAGGACAAATAGAAAGATAAATTTATAAATAATTAGAAAATTTTCGTGCATTGATAGAGAAACCATAACATGATCTATTTGTGGGAGATCAATAGTATCGAGATGTATTCTAGGATGAGGTAGATGAACAACCTGATAATCACATTTTTTTAAAAAAAATAAGTCCCAACAACATTTGTAGAATAGATCCCCATGTAATTGAATTTGAAGAAATTATAGATACACCTAAATACCTACCTCTATCTAATGAGATTCAATTTCAAGAGGTACATACCATTGAGAAAGTGGTTAAACAAGAAATAATATATAGACATTATCTTAAATTGAATGAATTTTTTTCTTGTGTTATTTTAAATAATTTAATTATCAATCCTAACTTATTTTTATGTTTATATTTTAATTATCCTGGATTTTCCATTTATGAATATGATGAAATTAATCAATCATCTACCAGGAAATCATAGATATCCCTGATTTGGATAAACATGCTTGAGTGTAATTTCACGATGAAGTCAATATGGATAATTCTGAAGAATATAAGTCATCGGATTCAGACTATTATTTGGGGGATTTTTAATTTTAATTTAATTTTTTTCTATTGAAATTTTTAGCTTGCATTTCATTTGACCATTCAATTAATGCATCACAAATTAAGAAATCACTATACAAGTAATATAAGGTTTAAAATGTAGAAACCAAAAATGAGGATGATCAATAGTTCATACAACCCATACCTTGAAATATATACCTAATTGTGAAGGAAATTGACATAGTATACTCTAACAACAGATCATTCCTCTCCAACAATGGATATGTGGATACTGTGAAAATCCATATTTGGGGGTTTATATCTATGTAGATCCATTGACCAACAGACTATGGAGGAATTCTAGAAATTCCCTTAATGATAATAAAAAGAAAGAGACCAATTCTCGAATCAAACAATGAATTAACTTTCTTCATATACTCAAGTATTTAAAATTAATTCTTAGGATTTTTATAGAGAGTGATACTATTTCAATATTATTTTTGAGAATAAAAGGAATGATATATATTTTTAGTTGAGTAATTACCTTTTTAGAACCATGATTTCATAAGGAAGACCCTAAAAGTGGGTCAGGATGATAAAAAGATTCATTTGAAATGAGAGTAAAATTATGATTATTTTTTAAACCCTAAACAAATTTTTTTGTAAAAATATGTTTTGAGATTTATACTAGAAAATGCATGACCACGATTGAGTTTGTGATTTAGTTGATTGATTTATGAGACATGAGTTTCTTAGGAGTCCTATAATTCCATGTCTAAGCGATTGATTTTAATGATATTAAATGAGAAAAATGTATAATTTTATAATTAGTATGAATCATGGATATTAAAATTAAGACTCATGATATAATAGAAATAAATAAAACATGTATAAGACATTTCCCAATCAATTTTCATTATTTGAATTGAGGAAATTTATGTCAATTAGTTTTATTTAAATTTCATGAAAATAGTTATTGAAAAATTTCATATATCTGATTTATAAGGGGATATATAAACCATGTACTTCTTACGTATTCTTAATCATATTTTTCGAGTGATCGTGGGACATAAAAACTACAAGAACTTCCAATAAATCTTTTCAATGCTACTGAATGTTCCAAAACTCACTTATAATGATTGAGGCATCTATTTAAAATTCATTAACCATGAGGATCACCGTTAAATTAATCTATCATACCACAAAGAGATCATGAATGAACTTGTTAGGGATGATCCATATATGAAGATATTTTTTTATCAATCAGTAACCTCATCTTTGTATTTGAATGATATTTTAATGTTGAATTCTGTGGTTGGGAATATCATTGTTTATGGAAAGAAATACTCTTCATTAAAATAGTTGGTGTGTGTCTAGGGGGGATCTAATTATTGGAATTAAGAGAGTATTTTAAATCATTCATTACACATTATTATTTACCCACATGTAAATAAATGAAAAATATAAGAATGGTTTTTAACTTATAAGTATAAAAAAAACACCATTACAATACCGATAATTTTTATCACATGTGGTTGGGTGATGGATGTGAAGTTTTTTCTACGTATAACATTCAAAAAGGTAAAAAATTTAATTTTTTACATAGAAATATATATATATATATATATATATATATATATAATTTGGGAAAAATTCATAATCTAGACATCATTCATTATGTTTTCATTGAACATGAAATTTACATTGAATATTAATAATATTGGAGTTATCACAATTTAATAGGGGTAACATTATAGAGATTTCACTTTTTTATTATGATTTATGCTTTATATATTATCCTCCTCAATGATCCATAATTTTCAAAATTGAATACCCATCCAAAAAATCCATTGATTCATATATACCTTGATTGAAAATTCCTCATATTTATAAGCCTTTTCTGTTTTTAAGGTGTAGAATGTAATTCCTTTACAAAACATTATATCAGGTGCATGTTATCTTGATTTGAGAATAATTATATCTGAATTGTATCATTAATGATGGGTAAAAATATTCAGAAGATAGATTATTCATGATTTGGTATTTTTAATAATAATTAATTAAGGATCGTGAATAGATAAATAAAGAAGATATGTCTTTTTCAGATGAGGAAAAGTAAAATACAAAAGTTAATTATTTCTTTGGAAATTAAGAAATTAAATTGATATTTTGTGTGTAATTTTTAAAGATTCATTTAACATTGATAGAAATTTTATTTTATTATTTTGAAATTTGAATAATTTTCAACATTGGTGCCTGCTAAATTCCAGGTTGTGGTTTTGTGTCATTCCAAACCCATAGTTTATGTATGATGATATTTGACAAACTGAATATATATGAATGATTTCCATAAAAATTATATTGATTAATGATGGTATTTAATCATAATAACTATTATATAATTTTTTTATTCAAAAATGGGAATTAAAAAATAAATAATTATAATGAATTTATAAGAATAAAATATTTTTTAATTTTGAAGTAGAAAATTATTTATGATTCATTTATCGATATTTACTAAGTGTTTTGAAATTTTATAAGTGCTTATTATTTTTTGTGTAATAATGTTATAGGCTCGGCTAGCCCATCTACCAATCCTTTCCAACAAATTTACCAACCCATAAGTGGGAAAAAAGTCAGCATGACCTAGGGAGGGATCATTCAAGTTTGTGGATAAACGGGGCATCAATCCGTGTAGGAGCTGCCAATATGGATCAAGCCTATAGAGAGAAGTTTTGGTCCATGGCCCCGCACTGGCTGTGCAATGTGCATGAATGATTTATTTGAGTTCATATGGTTGAGGGATCCCACCTCGGTGAAGGAATATTATCCAAGATACATAATCATTTTTTATATAGAAGATATCTCTCTACCATTTTTAATTTGGACAGAAAAAAACCACAGTTACTATTTACGTTTTAAAATCTCTTATTTCCTTATAAATCACTTCCAAATTCCACCTTCACCTATGACTCACCAAACCCCATGGAAAATCCTAGAAACCACCATTACCATGCTGGGAGATATCGAGCTAGAGAACATCTTCCACTACCTCCAATCATGAACACCATTGATCACCTTTAAAATCTCGACCAACCCCATGGTAAATATTTTGAGCTCCCTCTAGCCACTATTATGGTCAGGGGAGGGGTGGATTTAGTAAGAGGAGCACTCCATTTCTATGCAACCATGATCTTGCTACTACCTCTACATCTACTGTCCAATGCTTTTTCAATTACATTCCCATGAAAAGAAAAACCAAGGAATTGAACAAATAAGATCCCACTTAAATTGATATTTCTCTTACTACAAAATTCAGGACCCCCATTATCTACAGAGAGATATTTAGAAAAATATTCATTCAAAACATCTGTTCCAAATCAATTTATAAGAAAATAGAATCATTTGTCCAAGGATTTCAATGATTTAAAGAGATTTCCCCTACATAAATAGAGGGGGTCTTTCCATTTCTAGTTGATCGACCATACTTAGAAGTGATCACTAATGATGACACGTGATTAAATTATTTCTCTTCTTCATCTATTTTTTAATTGTTTTAAATGTTATATTAGTTAAATTGAATTAATATATATTCAGGAAGTGTCCAAAAAATTGATTTCTTCCATCACCCATCTTCATTCTTATTATTCCTTTATTATTTTAATTATTCTTCTAATTCTAAATTATAAGTGTTATTCTAATTTAAATTTATATTTCTATTGTTTTAATTTAGTTTAATTTTTTCCCTCACTCATTATTATTGTCTCCCATCACTCTCAATTTTTTTTATTTTATTTTCCTTATATTATTTTCTTTTTATACATCTTTCTTGTCTAAATAACCTCTTCCCCTAAAAAAGATGTGTTAACATGAGTATTATCTTTCAGGATGTAAGATCTGTTTACATTCATTCTTCATGAAAATTCAAATTTTTTATTTATGTTTGTGGTGATAAATATTGATGTGTGAAACAGTGTCAGTTTCCCACAAATATGATAATCTCATAATCATTTCTATACTTTTATTATATTTTCCCACCCATATACTTGATAATTGAAAGTGTTAATCAATTTAGTTGATTAAATTTGTTATAATGGATCTTAGACATAAATGATGTCACAATATCGATTGAGGTGTTACATCAACCATAATTACAGAAGGTGATAAAATTTAAATTATAAAAGGCATTCAATAATTCTGACGAATAAATGAAACAATACTTGGTAAGCTATGAGTTTTAATTTTTAAACTATCAAAATAAATTGAAAAAAACAAGGATAATGATGGAATCCATAAAAAACCAAAAATTCAATGTTCTATCTTAATAATAACAGTTTTTTAGCATTTCTTGTATCATTGGTTTAAATTTTCAATCTAATCATATTTTCATTATCATAACTAATAATCCAAAAAAAAAATTATTATTTTTTAATAAATAATATTAAAAAATATATATTAGGTGAATTAGATTAAGAGAGTAAATGAACTATGAAGCTCCTCATGTGAGATGACCCTAGCCAACCACTGTGATGCAATATGATGTTTTTTTTGAAATTTGATATTTCCATTTCCTATTACTAGAATGCGTATGTACTAGATGAAATCAGATGATCTCCCATATGTAAAAATACCATAAAATCTATACCAAAATATACCAACTAATGTAAATTAATTATTCCTTCTTTGTGGGTTAGTAAACAATCACCCAAATAACATCATGGTCATTCACTATCCACAGATGAAACTTCCAATGGTCAAAAGATATTTTGTCACATTTTCACTACAGTATCTCAAGTGGGTATTCAAAAAATTCTACAACATTATTCTTATCCTTAAATTAAAAAACATGAGACACCAATGGATGAACATCGAAACACTTCACCTCATTTAATCCCCCCAAACTAGAACTAAAAGTTCCAATACATATTTTTCACACTAGGATGCACAACCATGGAGGGATCAAAACTCCCTTATCCCCAACATTCAAAAAAATAATAGAACCTTTATCCATCCAAGGAATGGTTTTACCTGAAACCCACCATAATAAAATCAATATTTTTCATCTCTTAAGGATATTAGTTCACAATGAACCAAAATGTTAACGTATCCAAATTGGGACTCTATCAAAGGCCAAGGGAGAGGTGGATTCTCCCACATAGACTGATGAAAATATTTACCCCTCACATCCACATAGGAAAATTATAAATAATACAACATCAAGGATTACTCAACTTTCATGTAGGAACACGAATTCATATTACGGTAATATTCCACCACCACACCTTTCAATATGTATAGATTATATTGAAGTCATATTTTTTAGGAACACAAATCAAAAACATTATCTCATGATTGGATCTACTAGAGTGAAGATATACCCAGGGACTAGTAGTCTGATTATTAAAAAAATGTGCTCTCTTAGAAGAGAGTACCTCTATATCTTCAGAGAGAAGATCACAAATTCCAAATAATATTCCCCAGTCACATAGTTCTACTCACGGGTCTCAACATACTCAAAACATTTGTGATCACTTCATACCTCTTTACAAATATACAAATGATCCTTCATAAATATGAATGAAATTAAAATAACTTATTCAACACCCTCCTCTAGTAGTATGTAAACATGATATTTATTCATCCTTAACCTCAACTCATCAGATGTTTTTTGGTACATGTTCATCTAGAAAAGAAGATTACCTTTCCAAATTAGGGTGGTAAATGTGTATTAGATCCTAGAAAAGATTCCTTCAAACTAATGTAGCAACCCACTAAACTTATAAAATTCATCTCATTTGACACATCCTCAGGTGGTTCCCAAGAAATCAACACTTCAATATTTATTATGTCCATAGATAAAATATACTAAATATAAAAATATATATAAATTAAACTGCACAAATTTTTAAAATTATCTTATAGATCTTTCCATAATGATGGTGTATCCAATGTATGTTTAGGACCACCCAAAAATGCTCTGCATGATTCTTCTCTGATGCCGATTAATAAGTATGTAATCAATGAAGATTACCACAAATCAGTCAATATATGGTTGGAAAATGCAATTTATAAATTATTAAAGACTAAGAGGAGAACATACTCAATGAATGATATTTCCAATAAATCATATAGTCCATATGGATATCAATATACCATCATTAAAATATCTTATTAACAAGAAATCAACTGGTTATAGTTTAACCTATGATTAATCATCGAGAACCAACCTGCACCTATCAACTGGTAAAATAGGTCATAAGGGATTGAATATCGGTACAAGCACATTATCGTTGCACATTTGTGGAAATACTAATCAACTCAATGAAAACACTTACCAACCACATATTTGACAAAAAACACTAGTTCCTTTTTGGGGGAGACACTATGATAGATTACATTGTTCCCTCGAAGTCACTCTAACTACACCTCCTTGACCCTATTATCATATGAGACATATTATATTCCATAGAATATATCTTAATGGTTTCAGTATAAATGGCAATGTAAATGTACATCTACCAAATTAGAGTTAGTCCTATGATATCCTCAATGAAGATATTCAAGTAATACGCCACTAAAAATGTATCTAGATTACTAAATAGGCATTTTTAGAAATGAGTAATGTTGAAAATAGATGTATGATGGTATGCATATTTTTTACTGCAAGACCCAATCACTCATCTAGGAAATAAATCCCTCCCACATACTGAAATATATTTCCATAATATGATAAAATCTTAATTCACACTGATGAATGTTAATCCAGTCGCATACCATGGTGAATCGGTACCTACCCATTCATATGTTTTCATTTTGATGACCAAAACGTCCCATGAGAAATAATCTCCATAGGGTGCCATCAAATACTCTATACAGACATGCCATATTGATGAATCTATCTCAATAAGAACATTTATCCATAGTTTTTGGTCTAAATTATCTAGTATAAGATGCATATCGCAAACCTGAGATAATGTAATGAAGTGATGGATTTTACTTTTATCAACTAGTACTTGGTAGAGAGTAGAAATGATAAATATCTTACCTTGACTCATCTTGTGCATAGGGTTGTCATAGAACGCTACATCATGAAGCTGACCATGACCCCTACCGCCCACTCATTTCTCTCAAATGGGCCACCTATTTGTGGCTGTAGAAGTAGATAATAGTGTCACATTCCACCATGTAATCCCATTATATGGAGATCTACCTTATACGCTTCTAGAACTACCATCACATGCACTACCCTAGCCATGCCTGGGATATGCCAAATCATGGAACTGCCTCTACCGTGGCAGTCTATCAGCTACCTATGTTTATTTTTCATCCCTTCAGGCTAGTAAATCATGTTCCATGTGACCTAAACATTACATTCATTACACTATCACTATCATAGATGAGAAGACCCTCAGTGTGGCACCAATTCTAATTGAAAGAGTCATACGATGGGGTGGTCTCTGATACCAATACATTGATAGTTGGTAAGTGCTAGTTTCTATAAACAACTCACCATCATGATAAACATCACCAAATCTACCTTCTAAGTGTCCCACCTCCATGAAAAAATATATTAAGATATCACATTCTAGATCTTCAAAATATGTGGGTGTTTATAGGGGGACTATTCTAGTATGAATGTATATTCAGAGACCTTACATGATCTTCTATTCCCTAAATAAACCGTCCAACACTACATCAAGGGAGTAACACATGAGGCCAGTAAAGCTCATAGTATAATACAAAAAAATAATTGCACCCTATTGTAACTCAAGAATCAGTTAATCCATATGTAGTCCTAGAATAAAGAGTAGTATTACTCCAAAAATAGCTACAAGAAGTCATTACATGATAGTGTTGTGTCATAATGGGATTCACTAAATAGATTCATCTACGGTACATATTCCCCACAGAAAAGTGTAGTTTCCCACACAACCATATACTCAGTTGGGTTTCACAAAAGTCTTAAAACTCGCATGACCAACATAATAAATCCACCTATAAATAGGGATTTTGATCCATATAGAACCTCAATGGTCTCTAATATTAGAAGTGACTGAGTTTTGTATGGATGTTAACATCATTATCTTACCCATCTAGAACCTGATTCTTCTTGATAGGATGGGGTGATTCTCGCTTCCCACATTGGAGAAACAACTCCTGATATGACAACCTAACCAAGGACTCATCAATCAAAGGTTTATCTTTCTGATCCCATATTAATAACCTTGGTTGTTGTCTTAAATGAGGCAACATGAATGTTATTAATAGATATCATATTTTTATGATTATATATATATATAAACATGAATTAGGAAAGGAATTAAATGAACTAAATAATATATGATTAGGGTACCAAGGTTGACTAAACGTTTCTTATCAGTTTACTAAGTATATAATGAAGTATTATGTGTCCTTGTGTATGGATTCATTTCCCACTACACTAGAACTGTGTTCTTTAGAATGAAATACACACTCTAGAAAATCTCATACACATTTACTAAGTCAAAAAAACCAATATCAAAATTGGAACACCTCTAAGACCCTCCCATGAATTGAAAATCCTTGACACAAATATGTTACGACACAACCCAAAGAGAATTTATTAGATGGTTGATGGATGATAGTGAAAACCAAATTATTTTTTTCAAAGGGATAATGGCTATAAATAAGCAATTAGTAGTCATATATAAAATAGAAAACCTCTAAATAATTTAGCAGTACACACATATCAAATCATATCAATGAAAAAGTGTAGAGTAATATAATAAAGACATGAAGATATTGAGTTATGCCACAAGTAAAATAAAATCAAGGTAATAAAATACAGTATGAAATTTTAAGCCAATGTATGAAGGGTAAAATGAATGATGAACAATAAATGAATTCCCTACATACCAATAACATGAATGATTGAAAACATAATGAAATTTGATTATGGTCTCAAATTATAAAATAATTACATATAATGTTCCCCCAAGTATCACTATTTTCCATCAATGTCACCAATAAATAGTATGACATTAGAAGAAGACATGAAAGTTGTGTTCAATTCATCAAAATAGGTTATTAAATACGTACATGTTAGAATATTTTGAAATAGAAAAGGATAAAATAGTTAGATACAATAGAAACCACATCAACCAAAATAAATATTTAATCACTTAAAAATAAATATATATAATCTCATAAGGAACCCATATGACTTATAAAGG
Source organism: Viscum album (assembly GCA_963277665.1). Taxonomy (NCBI): domain Eukaryota; kingdom Viridiplantae; phylum Streptophyta; class Magnoliopsida; order Santalales; family Viscaceae; genus Viscum; species Viscum album. The sequence goes on along the minus strand of OY728157.1, from coordinate 1,264,185,988 downwards.
GGATCCTTATCTCTAAATACCATACCAATATGATAAGTCTAACTAAAATTCTCAACTTGTTTGGTGTCTATGCAGGTAAGTTGGTTAGAGTATTCAAACTGCAGCACTTTGTACCATTTTCATTGGCAAAAAACCCTAGCAGATTGCCTACTCTGTAGTAAGATAGGGGTTCTTCTCTGTAGATAGTGGAACCACACCATGATGTTATAGGGGTACCACTTGGTATATTGGGGAATATAGGAACTGTACCCATGTTTTTTAGGTGTACCACTCAAAATGTAGTTGAATCACACCCTAGTACATAAGAGGATACAATATAGTGGGTATAAAACTGATTACATATTTTGTCGGGGAGAGGGGGGAAAAATTTCTAGATAGATTGGAATATAGGTGACCCGAACCCTAGTGTATCCATTATTTTTCCAACCGAGGGGCATCTCTGATTATCCTAACTAATCAACACTATTAGTCAATCATTTCGTGATGAAGCATCACTCTTGAAACAAATCATGACATACCTCAAAGTACATTACAATGAAAACAACCACATTATATGTGAAAAACATATTAGGATAGGATTATTATTGGACAGAATCAATGTCCTAATAAATGAGATTTATAAGGTGGAATCATTAAAGAAAAGTACATGATGTGTACATGGGGTCACATAGAGTGTGACCATGGATGGATATCTACCCACACCCATTCTACGGTAATCATTGACTACACACAAATCCTCATATTTTGGGTAAAATGATGTGAATGATTTCATACATGACAAGTTAACTTCATCTTCTCAAAAATCCCTAGTTGTCACATCCATGGGACTACAAGGCATGTGCTGCAGGACTAAATGATGTATAATCAGGTTTTCTATAGAAAAGAATGAATATATACACACTTGACACCAACCCCAACCACCTCCATTTCCACCGTGATTCATATAGGAGTCCCGTATCTGGGGTTATACACACCCAATCCATCGTTGGTGGGTAGATTTTGGCCCCTAGATTCCGCATATCATATTACATCTATATCGACCATTATTTTTAATAAAAATATAGTATTAATTTATATATGAAAATTCAATACATAATATTTTAGTCCACTCCATAATAATTTTGGTCTCATACCTTTTTGAAACATGGAAATACTAAAAACTATTTCATAAAGATTCTTTATTTTCTTTTATTTACATCTTTATAAGGAGAACCCTTATTTGAAATAACATGCATAATACCTTTCATTATAATATATGGTGAAGAATCATAGGAAAAGGGTGAAAATAGCTATTTAGTAATGCTAAACATGAGATACATCAAACAATGATCATATATAAGAAAATATAACAATAATAGTATTAGATCATGAATATAACATAAAATGTCGAACCCAAATCCATTATAAATCACAAAAATATGTCATGGACAAAAAAATATTATTTTATAAGACATGGATCATTATAGTAAAAAATAATCAAAAATAAGTAATTAATAATATGAACTTTTCATAAATGTTAGGCACCAACATAAGTGTAAAAATATTTCATAATGTCATATTTTACCACTAAAAAAATCAATCCATAGAGGATAAGATTAAATTTTCTACATCCAAAATTAGATCAAACTCATTTACAAACATCCCAATGTAGATCTAACACATTTAATGTCATCCAAAAGTAATATTATCAGATAAATAAAATTAACCAATGCATTGTAGGGAGATATATGATCCACTAATAACATAATAAAAATCATACATATGTTTTCCATAATATCATGAACAACTCTTCATATTTGAACACATGAAAAAGTGGGTTTTTTAATCATATTGTAATGATAAACACAAATAACATAGATAAAGAATCTAGATAGTATTGTATGATCATATTTTCAAAAAATCATATATAACATAAATTTATGTGATATTGGCTTGAAAATTAGTTTGAAATATTACAAGGAACAATTCTTGAGGAAAATAACCCCTCTTTTATGTAATCACATATTAAAAAAAAATTAATTGTAAAAGAAATAGATCTATTTGGAAATAACCTTGGGAACATATAAATTAATATTAAATGAAAATATTTTTCAACAATTATTTAAAATTAATTTTTTCTATATAAGTTAAAATAAAACATTCTTTTTCCACGTTTTTAGAAAAATGATATACACCCTCATTCCAAAAAAAATATTCCTTTTGAACCATTTTATAAAATATAAATAATGGGTAAAAAAGAATTTTAATTTAAAATAATGGTTATAAAAACCATAATTTATAAATTTTATGAAAATAAGTATATGGAATAAAATTACCCCCACTAGATACTTGAAATTAAATAATCCCAAATTCTGATGAGATTTAAATAAAACCCTTACAATTTTTGTATTGTTTGAAACATATTAGAATTAAAATAAGGAAAAAATATGGTTACAAATGTCCCATTATATTTCATAATATTTCTCATTATATACACCCATTAGTAGTATATACACCACATGAAAGAAAAAGTGGTGAATATGACATGTGATCAAATAAAATAAAAATTATAAAAAATACCATTAGTCAAGTTTTTTTTCTTCCAAAGAAAACTAAAATACTGAATAATGAAATTTAATTTATTATAATTCTACCCTAGAGTAATGAATGTAATTATAATATCATATATGGGCCCTTTACAACAATCTAACCCAACATTTTATCAATAATTCCCCACTAAAATTGATATTTCTGTGCATTAATAGTTTCGTTTATCAGCAGTGTTTTTGTTCAGTATTTCCAGTACCTATACAAATATCCCGAATACATCATATAAATTTTTTAAATCATGAATCCAATATTCCATATATTATTTTTATACATTTTTAAATTATTTTATATTGTTATAGATAGAAAAATGAATTACAATGTACATCATGACTACATGTTGTACGTATACATGAACACATTTTTCATTTTTCAATAGATGCAACGAAATAATGGTAAATAATAATTCAAATTTTAAGGGTTTTATATTATTATATATATAATATATATTAAATAAACTTATCATTATTAATATATAATTAATGAATAGATTAAAAACAAATCCCATTACATTATGAATGTTTTGGTCCACATGTAGTCATAAAAGACTTTATCATTTTCCTGCAATTTTTAAGGTAAGAAGGAAAATATCGTATTAAAATTTCATTTTTTTAATTATGACAAAACCATCATTTAAAAAGAGACTACCCATAATTTTTAATATATATAAAAGATACTGGTCAAAAATGAATTGTATTTTTAGATGGTGATTCTATGTCACACCAACACATTAACATTACTTTTACTACTCATTTGATCTGAAATAGGGATTATAAAAGCGTTTTAATAATAATTATAACATTTAAACATATTTAAAAAACTAAAGATATTATTTAATGATATATAAGATATATTTTGGGTAGGTAATCATGAATATAAAATAAATAATTCGTTTAAGGTGATTACCACTACTTAGAAAAAATTCTTTAGATGTCAACCAAATGGATCTAGTGTTGGTCTTTTTGGAAGAAAAATACCTCTACAATGTGTATAAGTAAGCTTTTTAAATAAATAGATATATTTATATTGAGCTACTAGGATAAATATGAATAAAATTAGTGGGGGAGGATGTTCCCATTTATAATTGAGATGATGGAAACATTTGGAAATTCTCAAAATATGAAATTATAATAAATTAACACTCACTCAATATTCCTCCAAATGTGAATGTATTGAATGATAATGTTGTATATGGTTTTAATCACATAATCTAGTAGAATTTAGACATGTTTTGGGGTCATTTTGACCCTCATCATTTTTATTATTCCTTAGTTGACCAAATTCAATTTTAACTATCGTAACACATTTTTCAATATCAAAGGGATATAATTTGTACTTATAAGGTTATAATTGAATCATAAATTTATAATTTATGATATTTTAAACCACATCAAATCAACCATATATTTTTTAAAAAAGTTATAATTTTAAAACTACTTAATAAAATATTATTTTTATAAATATCATTTTTTTAATTTTGATAGAATTCATTAAATTTATTATAAAATTCAGCATGGAAATACATGAATTAAATTATAAATATTTAAAAAATCCCAAAATTTGAATATATTTCATGGAAATTAATGGGTGTAATTAAATAATTCATGTTATAACACTCTTAATATTTTTTCAAATCATTTATAATTTTTTTTAATAAATAGAGAAATTCTGCCTCAGTGTTCCATAAGAAAAAATGTCATTATATAATTAATTATTAGAAATATATATCACTAATTTTTATTTAAAAATTTTAAAATACACAATTATATTCACTAATAAAATACTTTTACCATATGTGGACACATTAGTTTTATTAAAAATAATGAGAGTGAAATTGTGTAACATTCTTTTATTCTAGTAAAATATACGATATATTCATGTACAAGTGTTTATTAGAGAAATTAATTTAAAAACTAATGATTTATGTGTTGAATATTATTCATCCTATATGAATTATTACTTAAAATTATAGACATACCATATAGTTTTAAACAATATTTACAATACGAACCCTTTATTGAGATGAAAATTTTAACCATGGTTACTTTTCATATTAACAAAAAATAAATGGGCCTACATATAAAATTGATCATCTTGAAAATAAATATGTTATTATTTTACCTTTTTAAATACCATTAATTGTTTAAATAAATTTCCAAACTATATTTGAAAATCGATAAAAAATTATCTTTTGAAAAGAAAACATTTCTAGGTACAAAACATGGATTTATTATTATCCTATTTTTAAAAAATTATTAATTTTTTAATAATATTTTATAATTAAAAAAATATATTTATTTTATTAAATTGATTTATTTTTTATTAATAAAATTTAGTAAGAAATATAAATTTCATGCAAATATAGTAAGAAAAAAATATGTAAAAATATTTTTTAAATCATAATCATATTATAATAATGAATTTAATTTATAAATTCTTATACCATATAATTTTAATAATAATAATATAACTATTAATAGCAAGAAATCCAATATCTACATGATAATATGCAAGAATTTTTCAAATAATGTTACATGGTTTGACTAAACATAATGTTTCATATAACACAAGCAATCAATGAAAAAAAATTATTTAGAAATATATATTTCATAGATATCATAGGGAGTTTAATTATACACCCATAAAAATAAATTTATCCCTAAATGAATTTCAATTTAATACAAAATGATGATTATTATTCTACCCCATCACATCTATAAATTCCTACATATATTCTCAAAATTAGTGATTTTTCCACAAAAAATTGAGTAGGTGAGTTGTACTATATTGTAGATGTTTCTATCAATTATATATATTTTCTCAAAATTGTTATTCAAAATAATTCTATTTTTATATATGTATGTATTTTGAAATATATACATATGATGGGACATGAATTTATTTCCTCAGATGAGATACATGGAAAAAAATCTTGAAAATGAGAGAGATTTGGTCAATGATCCAATTATTAATAATCATTTCAGGTACCATCAAGAAATTAAAAATGAGTAATATAACTATGTAAAATATTTCATTTATTTACAAATCCCATCACCCTCTTCCAGGGATATATTAATAGAGATAAATTTCACCAACATGATACTATAAATAATTTTGAGGATTTTTTGCACATTTGTTTTACACTAACACACTATTATGTGATTTTCAGTGGCTCTAACATTCTCTATCGTGTTTTCAAAAAGATCATGTCCCAATATGTTTCCCAACCAAAATTTACTATATCTTGTTAAATTTATACTATTATTACCTTGGAGGTATTTACTAAGAGTCATCTAAATACTGGTGTAAAATCTATTATTGTAGTAAAATTTGACTAATGTATGTTGATGATACAAAACACATTGGAAACCCATTGAGGTACCTTTAAAATTTCATTTTAATGTATAATGATCTTATCATATTGACCAACTATAAAGGATGGATATATAGTGCCAAACATAACTCTGTATCCTCTTCCCACTGATGAATTCTCCAAAACATCTAGGTAAACCATATATCATGATCTGATAAAATTGATAGTCAAACACCATGAAATATTAATGCTTCATATATTAATAAATGAGTACTATGATCAAGGGAGATATCCTCTGAATTCGAAATAAAGTGTTCTAAATTCATGATGATATAAACTAAAACTAAAATATAATTATTTTATTTATAAATTTTGGGCAGTATGTTGATAGAATCCATATTGATGTTTCACCATTTCTATTCAGGGATCTTTAATGAATATTAAATCCTATTATACTTATATCCCTCTACCTAAATATGATGACAGACCATGCATTGAGAATCATACTCTGCAATATCTCCCTTTATACCATCCCACCAAAAATAATAATTCAAATCATTATACATCATGATATATCCAATTAGAATAAATAATTATGAACTATGATCCTCATCCCTAATTTCATTCTTTAAATATAGCACCTAAGGGATTAATGGATGGGATTAGAACCTTATTATTCAAATTCAATCTTATCAGTACATGAGAGAATTTATCATGATCATTTTCTTCTCTACGTCTTCCTTCATCACCTCTTTGGAAAACAAAATTTAACAGATGATTGAAAAATTATTTGAGAAAAATAAAATTTATGCACTTACATAAAGATTTCAAGATTTATAGGTTTCATATCCAATAATATTTGAATTTTATTACCTTCTTTGTAGGTAATCTCACATGATCCTTTCAACTAATAGTATCTTCTACAATGTTCACTTTCAAATGGGGGTAATGTGGTGAGAACGAATTTTATTTTATTAATTCAAACCATCTTCTATATTATATTTTTAAAAACTAATTGGTTAATATATACTTAAATATTTTATTACTAGAATATATATCACACTTTTTCCCCTCAAGTTAATGCTTTATTATATTTAATGAAAACATTACCACATCTAATTGAAAATAATGAGTTGGGTAATTTTTCCCTAGGATCTTAAATTCTCACTATGCATACTCTATAACCATACCTAGATATAAGAGGACACATCCCAACCCTTATTTGCTTCATCACTAATGATTAAAACCCCTTATCTACTATAGATCAGTGTAATCATAGGTTCCAGGACTATACTTCTCTTATGTTCCATAAAACATTCCATGTATTCATCCGTATAATGTATTTATGATCCCATATGAGTTATCATTATGTGTGGATTTGATATCCATGAAAAAATACACAATGTGATGATAATATCAAAATAAATAAACAAATATATATATCTATGTTTCAGTGGTTAGTTATGTCAAATGTTCAATAACTTATATATTATAAGTTTCTACTAATTTATCCTCACTTGAAAATATATGACCCAAAAAATTAATATTACCTAAAAAATAATTCACAATTACTAAATTTCTCATATAGATTCTCTTTGATCAGGATGCTTAGCACTATCCCTAAATTATCATCACGATCATCATTATTATTTAAATATATAATATTTTCATCTTAAAATAATGAATCAAACTACTAAAGGTATAGATTAAATAATTTATCCTTTAAATACCTGATGATAATGGGGTAATTAATATGACAATATGGACTCACTATAAATTCATTGAGCCCATACCTTGGGAATAATATCATTTTTAGAGTATACTCATTATAAACTCTTTATTGTTGATTTCATAAATGAATATCAATTTTAGAAAATAATTTGGTTCCATTTAGTGGATAAAATTGGTCATCAATATGGGATAGATGATAATTTTTTCTGGTTTTTTTATCTTGTTTAGTTTTAGATAATCAATGTAGAGTCACATAGATAAAAGTTTCTTCATAAAAAATTTAACTGGTACATCCCAAGTTGATGCACAAAGATATATATTTATATACTATATAAATATTCTACTAGAGTTCCATCTTATATCCCTAAAACTCATGTGGGAAAATATTAAAAGGTTTATTAGAAATAGGCTAATCACTATATATGAGTTATATTGAAAACTCAATATCACTATTCAGTGGAAGACATAAAAAATATTTTAGAAAAATATCAAAAAACACCAAAGCATTAGGTCTATAATAAATATAAATTTTTCTTCCAACCATATAATATTTATAACATTAAATAATAGGAATTAATATCCAAAATTTATAATTTATTTCAATTCAAAATTCATATTATATCATAATGATAAACAATCAAAGGTTTATTCAATATATGTAATATGTGTTCCCTCTCTAAAAAATTGATCTGAGCTCTATATAAAGGGGTGACACTGCATTTCTAGAGTAACAAAATGTTCATCTGAAGGGAGAATCAATATATTTATTGGAATATATTTCCCATAAACCTCAGCCATATGTATACTATATATATGATATGTGACCATCACACCATTATGCGTTTTGAATGTCAACTCAATATATAATCATTGAGATGAAAATTCAATACCCTTTTAAAATTCCATAGATATAAAATAGAGTGTAGAGATAAAATAAAAAAAGATATTAGATGTTCTGTAATAGATGAAAAGTGTACATTTCAACATTTCATTCACACAACACTTATAATAAATCCCGATTTTAAGAGACTCCCATCATATTTTGACTTATGAGGCCATTGAAATTTATTATCAAAGAGCTTCATAATCATGAACTAATTGGAATAATTACCATAATCAATTAATTTGTATAACTGGATTTTGGATGGTAAATTACATGGAAGATTATTTTCCTCTATGAAATTTTCTGGCCAATTATTCACTATTCAAAAATCATGGGATTTATGACCAGCCTTTATATATAGAAAGCACCACTAGGTTCCATTTGTAAAATAACCATAAAATTTACTCCCATGATTTTTGTAATGTGTATTTATATAATTTCGTTACACAATATTATTTATTGAATAATTCATGATACTTGATCTTCTTTTCTTATCAAAACCATAATAATTATGGGAATAATCAATTTCCTGTTATAACTTTAGTTCAAAATTAATATTTTTTTAGATACTAAAATATTATATAGATAATACCATTAAAATAAGTTTTTAATCCACCAATGACATGATATAGATATATTTTAGGGAAAATGATTAATCTATAAGATTTCCTTTCAAGGAATTAAAAATTTTCTTCATAAGTTCAAATTGATTCATCATGACTTTTACTTTTGTTCAAGGTATTCCATCACTATATTTTTACGTATGATGTGGGTATTTTAAAAAATAATAATGATCATATGAATATCATCTCATTCCATTGATTTAATTATATTATCATGTCTTGTTTTCAGAATAAGTTTCCACCACTGATTTGATTCACCTTTAAAATGGGGAACGAATAATTTATCATTTTCTGGTTTGAGCACATGAGAACAAAAAAATATTTCATTAATGGGGTTTATCTTCCATTTTACCTTTATTGTATTAGAATATAAAATAAAATTTGTTGGTAATTACCTCATGGAGGACCCATTAGAATGATTTTACCATCTATTTCCCATTTGGAAGCTCACATTGATTAATAACATGATATTGTTCTGTGAAAATAATATTAATTTTTTGTTCAATAGATATTATATCTTTGAGTATATAAGAATTAAAATAAATGTATTTCGTATAAAATTTATCATTAACATTATTACTTCTATCTTCAACCATTGACTAAATCAAAAATTAACAATGTGAGCAACAATAATCAAAATGAAAAAAACATAACTTTGAAAAAATATTTACCATAATTAAAAAAATAAATATTCATTTAAACGTTTGAAATAGTATATTTAACTGAGGTCTTCCATGATCATTACCATAACAAGAAGATATTATCCAATAATAGAATTTATATTTATGATTCTCCATAAATTTTTTTCAACGTTATTTCGAAATGATAATTGAACCCTGCCGCAATTCCAACTACACCTACTATAAATTGCCTACATAGTTATTATAACATTATAGACGAACATTAATTATAAAACATTCCAATACCTGATTGTACCACTTAAGATGATTATATTTGGAAACATGTAAACATACACAACTTTTTGGTGAAATAAATACATTGTCTCTAAATTATTTCATTATATCTTAGAACCTTCTTATACATATCATACTTAGTAGCTGTCTAGTTTATGTGGAAATAATCATAAGAAAAGGTTGAAAACATAAATACATTAAGGGAATTTGTGGGAGGGTCCATTATATTATCATATAAAATAATTATATAATAAATTGAGTTTGATATCATATTTTTAACATACAATGTTCATACCCAATCCATCAAAGATCATAAACATTATTCCATGAATAAAACAATATCATATAAAATGAAAAAATTATTAAGATTTAGAAGCCATCATAAATCATTAATTTATCCTATTATTATTTCATAAATGTGAGGCACCAATATAAGCATAAAAACCATTTCATAATTTCATGGTTAACTACAAAGGACATCAATCCATAGTGGATCATACATGACCACCTGCTTCCCAAAATAATTCATGCCCGTCAACATGAATCCCATAATAGATTAAGAATATTAACTTGTGTCCCCTAGTTATTTCATGAGAGATAAAAAATTACCCTCATCATTGGTGGTACATTTAGGTCCCACTCATTAAATAATTAAATTCATACATATATTTTCTATATTATTATAAAACATTCACGGTATAAAAACCCTTGATAATTAATAGTTTTCATAAATATCTAGAAATCATAAAAATAATTAATAGATAGGGGGATTAAGGAAAATATCTATTGATTAAATTTCTACTTAATATTTTTTAGATTAATGTATGTTATCTTATATAGAAAAATATTTTTGAATATCAAATGGAACAATTTGTGGGGAACAAAACATTTCTATATTTAAATCAATTGTTAAGAAAATTTATAAAGGAAAACATTTTATCTAAATGTATAATTATTAAAATGAAAATAAATATTAATATAAATCAATATTCATTATTGTAGGAAAAATTTTTCAAACAATATCATTTAAAATAAAATAATCATTTTACAGTTTTGTAAAAAAATTAAAAAGTTTGTCGTTAGAAAAATGATAATAAGATTCATTTTGATCCATTTTATAAAATAGATAAAATTGATAAAAATCAACTGATGAAATTATAGAATAAAACTGAAAACTATTTAATATTTTTTTAAATGTGTATATTGTAGATAAATATTCCCTAGTGGAGATTTAAAAAAAAAATTAAAAATCAAAGGGATAGAAAAAACCCTTACGATTTGGATATCATTTTAATCATAATAATAAAAAATAAACAGCCATATATGTGTAGTTATATCAAAATATATTTTATATGAGTAATCATAAAATATATTCATGGGAATTATATACACTAAAATCCAAATAAATAGGTGTTCAATATGTAATTTGTACCATAAAAATAAAAGTGACAAGAATATTCATTAACTTCTGTTTTCCTCTCTTAAAAATCCCTATAAAATCTTTCATAATAAATTATAATTTATTATAATTATATATATGAATAATTTTAATAATTATAATATAATATATTATTTCCCTTATATTAACAAATCTAAATTGAAATTGTTATTTCTAGGTGTGATGTGTTTCATTTTTCATCAATATTTCACTCTATAGTTCCATTCCTTGTACATTTATTTTCGTTCGATCACTACAAAATATTAATCATGAAACAAATATTATATATATATATTCATTTTATTCGAATTAATATTCATCCATGAAATTAGAGATAGAAAAATAATATACATTATTCATAGAGATGGTATACCACACGTGTGAATGAATGATATTTTTATTTTTCGATGGATAGAATTAAATAAAGGTAAAAAATAATTAAAATTAAAAAAATTATTATATTATTATATATAATATATATTAGATAAATATATAGTTATTTCAACCCAATAAAAAGTGAATTAAAAAATGATTCCCTTCACTTTGAGGAGGTGGCAGCTCACACACTCAGACACATGATTTTCTTATGATCCAATAGTTTGGAAGGAATAACGGTAGATGTTATATTAAAATTACTAAAGATTAATTGTTTTTAATTATAATATAAAATCATTAAAAAAATCATAATAACCATCCATAAAATATAGTGATGAAAAATAATGAGTTTCACTACACATAGATAATAAGAAGTATGTACGGGCAAGCGATACTTTCACATCTCATTTGATGGGAAAGAGGGTGTATAATGGTAATTTCATAAAAATAATATGTTTTTTTATTGTATACTATATTGAAGTTTTTATTTCATGATACAAATTACTGATTTTGATATGGAAAGGAATAATATAAAGGAAATAGTCTGGTTAATGAAATTACATATTCATTCAAATGATTCAAGTAGATTACATCGAATATACTTAAGGATTTGTTTTTGGGAAGACCAAAACCTCAATAATGTGTGTTAAGAGTTTTAGAAGATAAATTATCAACTAATGTTTCATATTGAAGGGACAATCTTATAAAGGGAAGTGATGGAGGTGGTTCACATTTATAATTAATGTGAGGGCAAATTTTCAAGTCTTAGTAAATATTATATAATAACATATTAAAATATCAGGAAAAAATTCATCCAAATTCATATATCTTCATTGATTAATTATTATAGGTTATTAATCACGTCAAATAATACTATTTATAATTCTGTGGGTTTCATTTTACACGTTATCATTTTGATTATCCCTTTTTTCACAAAATTTATTTCTTACTACGATAAGAACCTTTTCAATATTAAAGATATATAATTATGAAAAATAAACTGAAAATTGGCTCGTAATGGCCCAATATTTATATTTTCATCCATATAAAATACCTCTTGACCAATTTAAATATATTTAATATTTAATAAAAAATTAATAATATATTATTTTTATAATAAAATATTTATTTTATATTATGATTAACCTCAATTAATTTTACATTAAATTCATCAAGATAGAGGGGGAATTAAAATATAACAGTTTCAATCATTCTTAATTATCCATTCAGATATTATAATATTATTATCTGAAATTGATTCATTCATATTATATCGCTTTTATTATATTAAAATCATTTATTATATATTTTTATTAAATGGAGAAATATAACAATAGTTTATCATAATCCATGATGATCATTTTATAATTAATAAAAATAATATAAAAATTATATAAGAGATTTAATATTTTTATGATATAAATAGACATCTATATTCAATAATAACATAATATTATCTATATATGGACACATATGGTAAATTAAAAACATGTAGAGTGACATTTTTTACATTTTCTTGATTTAAAAAAAATATACGTATTTTTAATGGAAAATTGTACATTAAAAATATCAATTTCAAATATATGTTTCCAAAGGAATAATTTTCATCACACAATAATAGTTATAAAAAAAATTCATATTAACACTTATTTTTAATCCATAATAGCATGGTTTACCATTTTTAGTGTTTATAAATTTTACCACGGATACAATTAATATAATCTATAAATAAATTTTTTCTTAATTAGAAAATTTGAATCCCTTGATTATAAATATATAATTAATTTTACCTAAATTCAGCACTTATAATTGGAAGAAATTAATTTAATGTTATGTGTGGAAAATGTGATAGAAGAATCTTTTTATATAGAATATATTTTTGAGAAAAAAATGTATTTATTTGTATTCTATGAAAAGTAAAATACTTTTTGATTTCATTAACCATTTTATAATATAATTATTATATAAACATAGTTAAAATAATTCTACAATTGTAACAATATTTATTTTTTAATAAAAATAATTATGTTAATAAAATAATTTTTATAGAAAAACATCACTTTTATTTTATGTTTTTTGTTAATTCAATTCATTTGATAATTAATGAATTGATTTTATAAGTGAGAATAATTTATATTATTTCTAATTTAGTTAATAATATTCATAAACTACAATTTAATGAACAAGTGAAAATAGAAACATAATATTCTAATAATGTTAAGTTGTGCATCTAAACTATTAATTTTGTATAACAATGGCTATTGAAGAAATAAAATTGTGTAAAGTAAAATATTTCATAACAATATTTGGGTGTTACAAAATCACACCATGACACTATCATGACCAAATGGTGAATTATCTGACCTCTTATCCATGTTGCCATCTCCCACAATACAAGCCCCCTGATTTATCTTCAATGCATCAATCCATTCATCTTTTACACATTAAAAATGTATCTGTGGATTCGACCGCACATGAACCCTCTAAGACAATGCAGATTTTTTTCACTATCGCCTATAGGGAAAATCCTAAAAATGGCGGGGTCAAATGCATAAGAACATTTTGAATCCATCTTCTTCGAATAATTACCATCCATCAATAACATATATGGTGATTAAAAATGGTGTTAAAAAGTGAAAAAGTATTTAAAATGTAAAATTATTCTAAATAATTATTGATGGGATCATGAAATGATCAATAAATAATAGTTAAAAAACAATATAATTAAATATACACTAGAAAAATCAAATTTCCTAGAAATCAATAAGTAATGTGCCCAGACTTAATTTGGGATCAATCATTAGTGATGAGTGTTTTCTATTGTAGTGATGATTTGTTGTTCTCACCACCTCTTAATTGATCCACCTAGATCCATCTATCTTGTATTCTCCAATGTTGATCTTCCAATGAATATCTCGTAAAACTCCACATAATTCTTCCATGTGTTATGTAGCTAACAGTATAGATTTGATAAAAATATATATTTATAGTGGATTCAGGGGATAGGACATTCATTAAAAACACTATAAGTAAATCATTAGTTTTATCAAAGGAACCCTCCAAAAGTCACCTCCCTCAGAACCTCCAATTCTAACCAACCATAGGTTTTTACTAAGTCAATCCCAACATTCCAAATTCAACTGTGATCTCAAATTTACCATTTCAGTTCCCAATAAATTGATAAAATAATAATCACCCAAATGATATTTTTGAGTGGAATAAAATATATTAATATTTTCAAAATATTAATTTGAGGCCCCTTATCACCCAAACACCATGAAGAGACTATTTACAAATAATGATATATATATAAAAATATTGTAATGAAAAATCTATAGCAACCATAGTTATTACACCATGGGAAAATGAACAATTTATTCTTGGGGGAAACCGATCTGAAAATCAATGTGGTATTCTATCCCATGGTAATTATTCCAACAACCATAAATAAATACATATATATGTTCAATCTTTTGATGGAATCAATCTTAGCTAAGTGATTGATTCCAAATCTTCAAATTTTAACTCACTCTTCAACATTATATACAAGCCTATAAATGCCAGTGTTTCAATTCCATTATCTACACTGACGTCCGAACATATCTGATGGTTAATACTGTCTTGATATCATGAAAAATTATTATTCCATGATTTTAAGTCCAAAAAATCTAAATTCTAATAATAGTGTTACTGTCGAATGAAAACACAATTATAGTTGGCTTGTCAAGATTTTTATATACAAGAAAGTGTAATTATAGTTTAAATATTTAATCATATAATCTTTATGTGATAGATGATATGTGTTGTCACATAAGAAGAGATAAAAGGTCTTCTAATAAATTCAATGGCTGAAAACCATGTATAAGAATTAAAATTACCCATAGTCATCTGAAATTTTCAATGTCCTAAAAAAATATTTATATGGATTTTCTGTTTTTTATAATTGAGGACATCGTATTTTGAGACATCACCAATTAATACCCATCAACTATGAATAATAAGAGTGGTTTTATTTAATATTTTGGGAAGTTAACATTTTTACTAAAAATAGAGTAATGCAAGACACCATATTTTCATGTATCTTAACACATTTAGGAAAAAAATTCCAGGCACTATTGTTGTTATTTCCAATTAATTTATGACCACATTATGATTTATCAATTCCTCAAGATAGTGTTTTTATAACACATAAAACATTGTTACATAAAGTGGATCTCTTCCACAAATAAAACAATATGTGAAGATGAAAATTTCCACGAGCCCCATATGTTCATCAATAAAACTATAAAATTCACTTGATATTTATTGAATACAATTTTTTGATCAATATTACCATACATAAATTAAATTATAAACATTATTGTGTAAGAATTTTCCTGGGAATTTTGTAACATCATAAATGAAGAAGAAGACAGGTAATATGTTGAATCCAAATTTTTTTATCATTCATACATTACATTTAGATGTAGTAAAATAAATATAGCCTAACTATTTTAAATATAACTAGGTTGAATTGAAAATTGCGTTATTGACTATATTTAGTAGATGAAAAATAACATCACTAAAGCTAGATAATTAGTTTATTATAATCATTCGTGTGATTCTAGAAGATGTTAGGTTTTGTTAATTCAAGGTGATTAAGGCCAACAATGGTTCAAAAAAATATTTTAAATCATGGAATTGAAATATAAATGTCCAAAATGAACAATAAATTTATTGTTAGAACTTGTTGAAGTCCAATTAAAATTTGTTTTATGAAGATATATTGAATAATTTTTGGTTCTTGTATGACCAACACAAATAATTATTTACATGGAACAAATATTAAATGTCTAAAATAGTGTCATTTTTTTGAAAACATATTATTAATATATATAAATGTCATTATAAAATATATAAATCTACCATAGGTATATCACAACAAATATTATGTTCCCACCCCAAGAATGATCCACGTAAAAATATTTTTGTGACTTTCAATACTTTTATTTTTTATGTGAGAAAAGTTTGAATTCAAATAATGATGGATTATGTTTTTAACATTCCTCAATAATTGAGTTGGAAATAACGATAATAAAAAAATGTACAAATTATTCATACTTATCATATTTATTTATATAACATCCGCTTCAAAATGTGGTATTAGAGCCCAAGATTCCCTCTTTTGGATTCTTCATATTTTAGGATAATGTTTTTTGATGTTTTAAATATAATTCATGAATATATAATGAAGTGATGTAATCAATAATTATATTATATTTAAAATATAAAATAACTTTCTTTCAAAACATAAATTAGTAAGGGAAAAAATAAAACATGAAGATATAGAATATGATATAATTTTCAAGAGATGAAAATGAATAATTTTCCCTCTATGAAATGGTGAACTTATACAAGAAATCGATTGATGTGAATAATGTTTTCAGAATAATTAAGTATATGGAAATGATTTTTTTCCTTATTAAGATAAAAAGATTCATGTGATCATGAGGTATATGTTATTTTTGGTGTAAATTTTACGAAAGATGATCCAATAATAAGTGGATTTAATAACATGTTAGTTTATTTTTCAGATGATGTATTATGAAATATAATTTATTGTTTTCCTAATGTTATTTTTTCAATTATATATGTGATTTTTGAAAACATAAAAAAATTACATTTATGGAGTTTTTTAAGTAAATAGAGAATATCTAGATGAAGAATTTTAACACATGTATACATTTATCCCTACATGTTGAATTTACAAAATATAAATACGATAATATTAATATATTATTCTATAAACATAGAGAATATTTTTTTTTTCAATATGATCTAGGAGAATGATGAGGCTAACAAATAATTTTAGAAAAAAATCTTTATCATTTGATGAAAATATAAAAAATAGCACTAATATCATGAAATCATAATTGTATATTATATCTATGATATGTAATATGCTTGAATTTGATTGCAAGAGATAGAAGTTATGCATGATATACAGGTTCCTTAGATAATAAAGGGTTGTAAAGAATCTGTTTCATTGGTTTAATAATAGAATAGTTCACTCATTATGATATATATTTATTCAAAAAAAATAATAGGCAATTCTGAAAATGATCTTGTTATCAATTTACAATCAATGTTGAATTTTGTTGATAACCGATAATGTTATTTGTAGGATTTAAGTGAAATATAATTCCAACATATAATAATAATATCATTTATCACCTAATCAACTCTTTAATATAGATTATAAGAAATATGTACCTTCCATGTCATAATGTAATTATTTTTTATACATGTCTTTCTAAAAAAATACCGCATTAAGGGACTATTTTTATGAAATATTATGAGGAAAACTAATGAATAGACTTTCATCATGACTAATATAGGAAGAAGTGGTGGGGAATTATATTCCCCTTGAAATACATATTATTTTTTAATTATTATTAAAAAAATTTGATGTTTTATGTTAGAAATTCAATAAAACAAACAAAAGAAAAAATAAGTTCATGATATTTAGTTAAATGATGGTGCTGTAATAGAATCAAGAATAGATAACTATATAATTGTAATCATAAATTATATTATAAAACACAAAAAAATCATATTCCAGTAGGGGGTAATAATGTGATGATTACAAATTCACATAACTATAATAATAATCATATGTAAAATCAATTTTATAAGGTTAATAATTCGTATGATGTTAGTAGAAGTGGTGGTAAAAAAAGTGACACATGTACATCTCAACATGTATCAAAGAGGAATGATAATATAAGACCAATATTTACTGAAGAAGAAATTTTAGGCAGAAATATGAATACATTTGGAAACTAATTTACACCCTATATGTTTAGAAAGATGTCACATTGGATAAAAAGTTGAATGGAAGTCATATTCAATAATAAGGCATGAAGTGTTTGAAGAAATTCACATATAAAAGGTAATATGTGTTGAAAATGTTGATTAATCCACGTGAGAAATACTAGAAGGTTACAGATAACCAAAAATGAATGATAGTTTTTATGATAATTGATTTGGAGAAGGAAATAATGATGGATGAAACAAAATTTGTAAACCATTAAAAATGTAAAAAAACCAGACATGAAGAAGCTGAATTTGAGGAGTGGTATCCAAAAATGGAAACTCTTTTGATTGAGATGTACACATGGAAGGTGAAACTTGGACCTACACACTCTAACAAATTTTTCCATAAAAATTCTAGCACAATGATTAATTTTAAAATGAATGGATTTCCTACAAATCATGGATACATTAATCTAGTAGGATTCAATGTTATATTGAGAATTTATTTGATTTATTTACACAAATCCCAAATTAACTACTATCAAATGTAATTTTTTTGTTATATTATAAACCAACATATGATCACTAATCCATGTGATTAAAAATACGTATTTATATTGGAAATTAAATCTATCATATGGGTTGCAAATCCTTTTAAAAATTGTATTTTATATCGAATGGTTGTGGAGAAACTCCAAATTGATGATATGACTATTGTGTGGAGTTTTATGAATGTATTTCAAAAAGCATTTCCTTATATTCAATGAAATAATGACGTTGATTTTTCAATTGAACTCATATCATGTGTTATAAATATTTCCGATACTCCATATTATATCAATGCAATTTGGTTGCATGTATTCAAAAAGCTACTCAAACAGAATGTTGACTATGTATTAATTCATTATTATGTAGAACCTTGGGATGTATATATTCTTTTCATTTATAAAATATGGATAATTTTGCCTTTATATTGAATATTGAGAATATATAAAGATCACTATCAGGAAAAACATTTTTATACAACATATTTTGATTTTTTTGATATACTACACATTAAAATAAGTTTCTAATGATTTAATTCATTTTAGATATCGTCAAATAAAGGTTAATATTTGGTATATACCAAATTTTATTTTACAATGTATTGACCTTAAAAATTTATATTAATTTCCATGTAATATTCACGTATTTTATGAATATATCCTTTTGAGATTACATTGGTCAATTTTTCCTAATATTTATAGAATATATTATTATCCATTAATATAGAATGGTATACCATTAAGATAATATATTATCTTTTTTTAATACCATAGGGAAGGATATGATTGTATTATGAAAATTTGAAGATGTATAAATGTTGGATTTTGAGACATTAATTCTAAGCTCACATAGTCACTTGTGTCTGTATATCAGTGGATCTATCAAAGTTGGAATGTTTTTCATATTATCAGAGATAAATTACTAGGCCTAGGATTTCATATTTTATTGGATTGGATGAATATTATCAGTTCATTATAGATAATTATTCATGGATTTGAGATCCACTCACCTTTTTAATTGGAAGGGAGATGTGTTCCTTTGGATAGATGAATGTGAGGAATGATATAGGAAACATAAAAAAAGGACAGTATGTACTCCTATTCATTCACAAAAATAAATTTGGATATGGGTTTCTAATCAATAGTTATGAATCTATGAGGGTAATGTGATCTACCATCATGATGAAAAATATTGATATAGATTATTCTTCATGAAAACATAAGGTCCATGAAACAAAAGAACAAACTCATTATTTTTTGATTGCTTTTGTATTTTTTGAATTAATTTTACTATGAATATATATTTATCAATAAATGTGTAACACATATAATGATCACAAAAGTTTCTAGTGTATTTTCATGTCGATAGAGTCTAAAAAATTCGAATGCGGGTGTTTAGAGATTATTGAAGTCATTTAATTCAAAATACATTACCAACCTATGAAATAAAACAAGGTGGTAAATTCTCCATGATTAAAGTACTATGATAGATTATAATTGATACAAATAAAAAAAGATCCATTTTATTGGACATGAAAATTATGAATCATAAAATTCTAAAGGATGTGAAAAATTCTCATTTTTATAAAATGAGTGTTCCACCATCAATCATAGGGACGATTAAATAGGTATAGAAGGAAGATAATGAAATTCAAAAGTGGGTGAAAATTATTTTAGTTTCCAACCTTGATTGTGATTGAATATTATAGTTCAAGAACCATTTATGTGTCATATTAGTAACGTATTTTAAAAAAGATCATTTTTCATAAGCTTACAGTTTATCAATCTTCATTCATCCTAGATGTATTTAGTTGTATAGAGTTTTGATAGGTTATTTAAGTTGTAGGGAATGATGAGGTATATTTAATTGTATTTTTATCAATTCTTTTTATATCGGTATGTTACACTAGAGAGATAAATGTATTAGGGGATGTTCCATCCACTACCCACAAATAGAGTGAAAATGGGAAAAACTAACTATGGATGTTTTCATCAGAGTCCCAAAATATCAAAATTGAATAATACTATTTGATTTATAGTCAATAACATTACGATGACATCACACTCATTGAAATTAGAGAATATTTTTTTATTGATCAACACACATGATTATACAATATGAATGTTGTAAAATTTCATTGATTACAACAATAAATTGTATCTTATTAGGTTCTAAGGTTTATTTCGATGTTTTTCAGAATTCTTCAACAGACTCTAGATATAGTGTTAACATTCATCACTATTTTTTCTCCCCATCCTGATGGTATGCCTAATAGAACCATTAATGCTCTATAATATATGATGAGATAATTCCTTATGGATTTCAAATGCGGTCAGGATCAACACCATATTTTATTGGAATTTTCATGGAATAATATATTTCAAACCATCTTTCATATAGATCATTATGAATCCCTCTATGGTAGTAATTAAAGAACATTAGTGTAATGGAATAATTTGAGATACAGAATCCAAATAGATCTGATTTATGTAAGGAAATGGTAGAGAATATTAGTTCCATTCAACATCACAAAACTGATGATTGGAGATGATAAAAATGATATCTTAAAAATCATTAAAAATATATAGATATTAATGTTGGTGAAATTGTATTTCTAAATATATATCCATGGAAGAGGATGATGAAATTTAAAAATAAGGGGATTTTAATCCATATATACATTTACCCTTTTGAAATAATTTATCATATCTCGATGTTATCCTATTTATTGATGATTCTATCGAATCTCTCTCTAATTCATGATGTGTTGCACGTATCCCTCCTAAGAAAGTACATACTAGTTTCTAACATACACTGAACTCTGCAGTCATACAACTAGAATAAGTTATTTTTTATAAATAAAAATATTAGAATATCTGAATCCTTGTTATAAAATAAGAAATAACAAGTCCACACACCTAGCCAACGTTTTCTCAGAGACACCCCCAACATGATCTAAATATGTGAGAACTTAAAGAAATAATAAGGCAGAATTATCGTCATCAATTTTTATCTTATTAAAAATTATGGTGGGGAAATACATTTAATGTAGGGTATGAGTTGAAACCCTAAATGTTTTATGCAATTTTTCTCTTTATGTAATTTGATTTATTTGATAGATTCTGCAACACACAAACTATTGTTTATACGAACCATATAACATTATGAAAATATTTTTTCTCCCTTATGATCTAGACAATGGATTGTTGAGTATGAATTGTAATTAATAAATTATAAAAAATATATTCCCTACATGTTTATAAAATGTATTTTTAATTTTTGAAATTATTAGAAATAAAAATAAAAACTATTTAAAAATAAAACTGATGTTCTATTGAAATTTTTACATGTGTCAGGGATTTTTATATTAATAAATTAATTTTATTTGTACATGTGAAGGAAATCTATTAAATTTATATATTATTTCACTTAAAATGGATAAACATTAAATAAATATATTTATAGTCCCAGGATAATAATTAATATTATTTAATGTATAAAAATGTGTTTTTTTCTAAAAAAATGTTTTTATTATATTTTTCATGATTAGATTAATAGTAATTTCTTAATACTTATATATTTAATTAGATGACATGAATTACATATATATTATTAGTGTATTAAAATTTAGTCATTAAATCCTTACTTTTTTGTCAATTTGAATAGTAATCATAGTAAAATTTATCACTTCAGTAAAAGGGTAAATCTTATTAACCTAGATTAAAAATATGTGATGAGGTGAAATAATTTTTTTATAATAATAATTTTACAAATAAAATATTGATTTTATCATGTTAATCATAAAATTTATTATTCCAATGGATACTTTGAGATGAAAATGATTTATATGTTATTTAAATCAATGAAAGTCAAAAAAATGACTTAATATTATATTTAAATACAATATATTATTTCAAATTTGGATTAAAACTAGTTGTAAAAAAATACATTTAATTATTTTTTTGTATTATATTCATTATGGTAATTTATTTCTAATTTTTAGGTATTATATAATTACATTAAATGTTTACACAATTTCAAAAGAGTATATATCCAAATAATTAAAACATAAAATAAATGATTATGAAAATATTATAAATTCTATTATTTGATAAATTTATAATTTTACCAAAATTTTACATGTAAATATGACATATTAATTTTCAAATGATTTATTTTATTTGAATGTTTTTCGTTTTTTTATTTTTGTCATGTTAAATGTATACTTTTAATTTTCTATGTATTGATTTTTTGAAAATAAAATTTTATTCATTAAAATCCTAAAAATATTAAAATATGGTTATGATATGGTCTATAATTTCATAACTTTTTAATTTATGGGCCAATTTTTACATCTGAGGAAAATATTTAACCTTTAATATTTTAAAATTTTATTCATGGATAAATTTAAAATTGGTTAACTATGGGTTAATCAAAATGATATGGTTTACAATTACCGCAAAACATGACTAAATTATATTTTTCATGGTATTACATCCATATCCTAATTTATCTTCTAATACCTGTACATTTTTACGTTTTTTTATTGAGAATGGATTTATTCTAATTTTATATTTTGAGAAAAACCAAAAGTTCCCCTCACCACAATTATTATAGGGTTCCAGATACCTCTAGATCAAAGAGATTCTTATAATGTTATCATCTAAGAATACATTTAATCATTATAGAGGTTATTTTCTTCCCAAAACTTGACCTTAGATCCCCTTATGCAATATCAAAAGAAGTCATTTCAAATAAGAAGTAATCATCTTTACCAATCACATTAATTTTTACTCTTCCTTAACCCATCTAAATCAATGGTATTAATCATAAAATAATATATTTATAATTCAAAATATTCAAATATATAATTTTAATTGTGAAAATAATTTATAAACCCTCTTTTAATAGAAACCATAATTTTTCTTACTTGACCATTACATCATTTTTAATATAAACAACATAATGGTGTTACAAATATATTATAAAATAGTTTAATGTCTATTGGAAATTAGGTCTATAAAATTTACATATTAAAAAATAAATTTTTTTTAATTACCTCTTGTCATGGTTGGTTTATCCCCACACATTCTCATTAGTAAATGTAATCACCTGAAGATATATTTCCAAGGACTACGTAAGGAAAAAATCCCAATAACATGATAGATAAGGACATAAATCAACATAACATGGTTGATCATAATAATAATCATCATAACATATGCTTATCATAATCATGATTATAATTATATGAATCATTTTAAAAATGAATAAAATGATAATTTCATAAAAATGAAACATCATGTCATTGTTTTCAAATACCACACATAGTTGTGATCAAATATAACAAAATGTTCATGAAAAACATATGTTAATGACCATAAAATCGTCATTTTAAACATATAATAATCCTGTGTTTGAATATTTCAAATTATATTATGTGATACATAACATTACCCATTTTATTGGATAACTATAAAATTATTGTTTCACCTCTCTTATCCTAACATTTACTTAATAATGTTTCAATCATAAATCATTTATCAATCATAGACACAAAATTACACAAGTAATGGAATGTGTATCATTTAAAAAATAATAAATTCGTCAAATTTAAATAACATAATTTATTCATAATCACTTATATTAAATAAATGTGAAATTATACAAAGAGAAGTAAAATTGTGTTTTTAGAATAAATAGTTCATTTAAAAAATAACTGTTTTTCCTTCGTAAAATTAAAATATGGAAATATAAATACTTTGTAATAAAAGTGAAAATAATTTTATTAATTACTAAAAAATAACCTATTATTAATGTATACGGTTATCAATTTAACTTATAGAAACAATAATGAGTTATAGAGTAGTAATCATCTATTGTCGGGGTGTTTTTTCTGTTCGTTTCAATGATCTGTTCAATTGTATACAAGTAAGGATGTTCACATAAAATGAGATTAATTCACCATAATTAAAAATATATATTTTTAATGAACATATTAAAGATTAAATGGACATATATATAATTTTTTATATGTTACGAGGCTAATTCATTGTGTCTAATATAAATGAAAATGATTTAATTTATTTTAGTGGTTTTTATAACCATCATAAACCTGTATGATTCTATTTCCTATCATATTTAAATATTGGATTTAGAATAAATATATAATATACGAAATGTATAATAGTATCACATTTGACCATTATACTGGTTTTACGAACATAAATGATATAAGTAATGGAAAATAGAAATGCATCATCCATGATGGTGGTAAATCTACTCATTGCAAATGTTGTTTTAATTTTTAGAATAAAATAAATAGAGAAGATATTTGATAATAGATTATTCCATCAAAAAAATATATTTATATTATTTAAAATAAACTAGATTAATAAATAATATTTAGGATATGAAGGTGACTATAGGATATTAAAATAATATAAATTGAAAAGAATTTAAAAGAAATCCAAATTTGGGTTTACCTCTTGATCTTCTTCTCCAAGAGAACATCTATTGGGAAATTCGGTTTAGTCATTTATTGAGACCAAATTCCCCAAGATTTGGGTGAGATACATGGGAAACATACTGTATAGAGTTTTACATTATTAATGGCTTGGAATTTTTGATGAGAATATGTGGTAAGGGGTGGTAGTTATAGTGGAGGAGAGGGGATATTTTTCATTATTTTGTTCATTATTTTATTATGTTGGATTAAGACTATCCATATTTTTTATTGATTTATCTAATTTTATTAAATAATGAAGAATTATTCTAGATTATGGTATTAAATCATTCATAAATCATAAAAATTGAATAATTCATGTATAATTTCCATATATTAAATTAATATATTTCACTTTTCACGAAGAATTCATCTATTCTAGAAAAAAACAAAAAATTCACCACAAAAAATTTCTAATATGGTGAATTATTAATTTTTCATCATTTTTTGAAAATAATTTTCAAAATTATATGAAATTTTAGTGTTTAATTAAAATCATCATTTATTCAAAAAAAATAATTTTTCTTGATTCTATACCCGATTTTACGAAACATTTGAAATTTAATTAAGGTCTCATAGAATTATATTATAATTTTATAGGAAAAAAATTATTTATGAATATATATTCTGAAAATATAATTTACTTTTAATCATTATATGAAAAAAATTTAAATTATTTACAACTTACATAAATTTTAACACGTAATTTTTCATTTTAAAAAAAATTATTTATTTATACCATGATATAAATATATGATATTTTTATATATAAATTTCATAAATTTTATGTATTCTTTAATAAGTGAGGTTACTATTCAATTAGAGAGATTAATATTCATAATGGTCTTATTAATATTCCTTGGGTCACAATTCTATTCAATATGTATAGGTTCTTTAATTTATATAAATATTACCAATTTCATTATTAATTTAATAGAATTATGTATTAACTGTGATATTTATTCTATGTATATGTTTTATGGAATATAACAAAATTATAATAATGGAATATTAAATTTATAATGTTTTGGTAAATACATTATTACCCCCTTTTGAAATATCGACCTCGAAATTTAATTTTATAAGCTAAGGTGAGAACATGTGAGGGAACATGTCATTATTTGGTTCCTCTAATTACCCTATTTCTTCTTCTTAGTTATGGTTGATCTACAATACTTTGACAAGGTTAGTGGTATTATTTCATAGATCATTATCCCTATGGTCCACAATCTTCAGCGACTACTCCTTGTAAGAGAGATCATTTTCCAACTCAACCACTTATGAATTCAGTACATGTGATGTATATGGTATGTACTTCCTCAATCATGAGGCATAGAATATATCATGAACATATGATATGGTTTGTGGGAGTGAAAATTGATAGAACACAGATCAAACCAGATCAGAAATCTCAAAGGGGTTGTTTTACATGGGACTTATCTTTCATTTTTTACAAATCTCATGACCCACTTCAGTGGATATATAAAGAATAATACCATGTCTTCAAAATTAAATTCTACTTCCTGTGATTGATTGTCAACATAGCTCTTCTATCGACTTCATGATACCTACATGTGTACTAAATTGTTATCACATTTTCTACCATTTCATCAATCATTACATTTCATTGAAGTGTATGCCTACTAAATTTATCCCATCATGTTGTTGTTCGACAAATTTTCCCACAATGCTCTTCATATGGAGCCATTCAGATACTCAATTGGAAATGTATTTTTTAATAGAACTCAACTAGAGGAATATTTTGGATCCATCATCCATTAATATAAATAAAACATGATCTCGAAATTTCTTCTAGTGTCTCAGTAGTCCAATTGTACTGGAAATAAATTTGTGGATGATATGATATACATAAGTTGACATCAGGGTTTAGATGATGTTGTAGACTTTCCTATAAAATAGAGGTAAATCTTAGATATTGGTCAAATACAATCAATAATTTCCCTCCATACAACCTCATCACTTGTCTAATGTATATCCAACGATTTTTATCCATGGATATGTCCTCTCAAATTTTGATAAAGTGACATTTCTAAATATGATGATCTAAAACAACAGATATTTTAATATTTCTTCAACATGTCTTCAGAAGACTATTAAAAAAGTCTATGATGATTTTTCCCATTTATATATTTGTATTGGTAATAGTTTCATTATACCCTTATAATTTTTTTTCCTTCATCATTTACATTATAACATACCAGGATCATTTATGTATAATACATATTCACATTCTTCTTATTTTCCTACCAATAGTTCTCTTAGAGATCTTGATACATATTTGTGCTCCATGAGTAAATAAGTAAGGTTAAGATATGTGCATAATTCATAACCTATTTATTTACATAAATATTGGACGGTAAACATATCTGTGACCTAAATTAGATGAATCTTTCCTCATATATTTTAAACATTGACGATTTATATTTTCTAAAAACTCCTTCATTCTTCTGAATTTACACATCATTTCTTTGAGCATAAGTTACTTTTTCCATTAGGTATGTTTGACCAATAATTTTAGAGAGGTATGATGATGTTCCTTCATTAATGATTACCTTTTCCATTCTTTTCGTATATAAGAATATTATATCCGTCTCAATTCTCATAATTGATAATGTTATAGGATCTTTTATACTTAAATAATCATTCCCAGTAACTTCCTTTCATGGATGGTACAATATTTAGTAGTCATAATCATTAATGAGCTCAAAAAATAATTGATGTCACATATAAATCTTATAATATGTGAATATATATTTTAGGATATTATCATTAGTATATATTTCACACTTCTCCCTATAGAGATAACTCCATATGTGATCTTTAATGTAACGATCACTGCTACGAATTACATATCATTATTGGGATAGTTTAATCAATAATTTTCAACTACCTTGATGAATAGTTTATAAAATTATCATTTTTCATCAATATACATTCTACGATTTTATTTAAATAAATTTTTATACTATAAATAGTTCCCAACTTGTTGGTAGTATGAGTATTGGTGCCATAATAATCCTTATTTTCAAAACGTTAAAGCCAAATTCAAAATAACTATTCATGAAAAAGTTAATCTATTTAGAGTCATCTAGGTTATTGGGTTCTATATTCATGATAAATTCAAAACAAATTTTTAGTAATACAAAATGAGTCCATTATAATTATTAATCTCTTTTATAGATTTTGGCTTGGGACACTCATCGATTTCCCTTATCTTAGATGGTTCCATAGATTGTCTATTTCTAGTGATAAAACTACCTATTAATAATACATCTTCATTCTATAACACACATTTTGTGTAATTATTTTATGGATTCTCCCATTTCAAGGACTTTATCATGATATTCATATTTTCATCATGTTCCTTCATTGTCTTTGACAATATCATAATATCATCAATAAATACTACCAAATGTTTTTCAAGGAAAATTTTGAAGACTCTATTCATTATGACCATGAATATTACTAGATAATTAGTGAGTCTGAAATAAATAAAAAGGATTTCATAGTTTCCACATATCCTTGGAAAGGAATTATATGAAATATCTAATTTCATAGCCTTTAATTCGTGATTCCTAAATGGTGGTCCACCATAGATAAATAAATGGCTCAACATATATGATCATAAAATTAATCTATTTGTGGATTTGGATATTTTTTATTTGTTCTGATTTTGTTGATATCATGATAATCAATGTCTATGTCCATTTATTTATCCTTCTTCTTGAAGAAGAGGATTATCTTACCCTTGGGTAAAGCACTTGGTTGCGTGAATCCTATATACATGTTCTCTTGTAATTTTTCCTTTAGTTCTTCTATCTCAATTATGTGCATTCTATAAGGTTTATATGATATTGTTAGAGATCTTGGAATAAGTAAAATTGAGAACACAACCTCCATGTTATGAGGAAGACTATGAAATTCATTGGGTTACAGATCAGTGTATTTCCTCACAATGGGAATATCTTCAAGAATGATTCTCTACTTTGTATGAATAATTTTATATATATAAATTTTCTTGTAAGGAAACTATATCTAATATTGAGTTGATAATTCTATATAATGTCAATCATCCTCCTTACACATGTAAAAATTTTGAGGATTAAATTGGATGTGAAGACTGATCTCACATTCCCAGTAGTTGATTTTGGATTTATATAATTATAGACAATAAATTCCAAATATAGCATCAAACTCCATCCAATGTATATAAGACATGATTTGGAAGGAGTTTCAGTCCACAAGAATTAAACGAGGAGGACATATATATTTTTTATTTAATAAATATCAAATTTTTTATTCGCATAGATAACTCATCCTCCATATTTTGAGGTGGTGTTTGAATAGATCTACTAAAATTTAGTGATATAAATGAATTCGTAGAACTAGAATCAAATATTACATTATCTATTATTTAATGAATAATAAGTGTAACTATCACCACATCATTTTAAGACTCCACATTACTAGTTGTGATGGGATATTATTTTCACATATCCTTTATCTTTGGTTGCTGCTGATGTTGATTAACCTCAAAGAGTCATGGGTTATTGCACTGGCAAGGATAATTCCTTTTCTACCAATACTTTAAGCCCTGAACCCTAGCACATTCTCCCATTTCACCCATTATATTGTTCATCTTATTTAATCCTCTCAAACATTCATGAGTGTACTTATCTCCCACACATGAATCATTCTACCATCACTTTGATATAATTCCATTGATGTTTCCTCACATATTTTTGACATGTGATCGGTTGAGTATTCATTACACATTTCTGATTACATTCTCCTTCATGATACTAAATATTTCATTTCTTATCATCATTGAAATTTGACAATTCCCAGAATTCCATATCTAATTTATTATCACATTGAACAACTTCTTTGTAACTCTAGAATTCTATAATTTATATTTCATTTTCAATATTTTATTTTAAACTATTAATGAATCCATCTATTTTTCTATCATTATTGATAACTATAACCATGGAATAACAAGAATGTATTGTTAAAATATATTTTATGAGGTTATATATTCACATTTTTTTATTCATCTCTATGAATTCAATATCCATATTTTTATAAATAAAATGAGGGAAACACTTATTTTGAAATATATTCTTAATGTCTTCCCTCTCTATCAGTTCATTTTATTCCGTTGTCATGGTATTTTTAATTAACTCTCATTATTTATCAGACTCTCAATATAAATTATAGAATAATAGAGTCACCATCTCATTTTTAGAAAATTGGATAATTGAAAAGAAAATATATAATGAGATAAACTACTATTAAAGAACAATTTCATTAGAAGATCCAATTAAATTTTTGTGGACGTCATTGTATAAATGATTTTTCATCTAGTTCATCCCTATTAATTAAAGGAAGATGTTCCACATTATTCACATTATTATTAATATCCTGATGCAATTGGTTATGTATCACTATTTAATTTCGATCTCCATCTCTAAAGACATTGAGGATTTGTTTAGAAAATGTCTGTATTATCCCTCACATTTTTTGATAACCTAGTTTCTCATGGTTCTAAATATATTCTAAAATATAATAGTCTTGAACAAAACACAAGACCAAAACTTTGAAAAAAATTATTTATTTCATTTTGAAATAATCTCTAAATTCATATCTTGTGTGATCCATGTGTTTAGAATTTTTCTAAAAAAGGATTCCTAGTTTGTTATATATAATTAGTATCATATTATGGGGTTTTACCAAGGTTCTGAAATCTTAATTCCCAAATTAATAAAAACATTCTTTGATACCAACTATAGGAAACCATCATTTTCTTAAATGTAATTTACATCATTTTAAA
Organism: Viscum album; assembly: GCA_963277665.1. Lineage (NCBI taxonomy): Eukaryota > Viridiplantae > Streptophyta > Magnoliopsida > Santalales > Viscaceae > Viscum > Viscum album. The sequence goes on along the minus strand of OY728157.1, from coordinate 1,264,154,425 downwards.
GATTAATGAAATTATAGTGTTACAAATATCAGATCGAAGGGCTTACTGTCTTGATAAAATTATGTTCATAACATTTTAATAATAAAACATAAAAATAATTTAATTCATTTTTCTTTATATTTACTGTGTCATTCATATTCTCCTTATTAAAATTTATCACATGAGGATATACATCATTGAAAGTCATGAACTAAAATCTCATAAGCGGCTAGATAAGGAAATGAATCAATAACAAATGCGTGAAGATGGCCATAATATTCATAAAATCATCATAGGAGTAACATTATAATAATGATATGAAGAATATGATAAAGGCATAGAACATGGAAATTTATAAAAATGTAACATCATTTCATGGTGGTCAAATAGCACACATAGTTGAGAAAAATGATATCATTTCATTCATCCATAACATATGTTCACAACTATAATATAATTATTTTGAAAAAATTTAGGATCATGTTCATTAAAATTTCACATTATGTTAGGAGAAAAAACAAGGTCTAAATGCATTGGAGTGGTATGTAATTCTGGGGGTGCCCGTCACATCATTTGATTTACATAATCATGATTTCCACAATGAAAACATATTAGTCATAAAAACAAATAACACATAGAAATGATTCAATTTCATTTAATAAAAAATAAACTCATGAATAAAATACAGGGATCCAAAAGATAAAATGGATGACATTCTTGGTTTAATAATCATAAATTTTGAGTGAATAATGAATAGTCTCAAGAAGAGTAAAAAATGTGTGTTTTTAGAAGGAATTGTTCTTTCGGAAAAAAATTATGTTTTTCATAAAATTGGATTAGGAACATATACATTAAAAAAAGAAGATAAATTAATTCATGTTTTAGTAATATGAGAATAATATCCATACTATTGTTTTTCATGAATGTGGAATAATCTAAAGAAAAAGAAATAGGATCAAGAATCCCCTAATCATGTGTATGAATGATTTTTTCATATTAATATCATGGATGATTAAGTTAGATTCATCAAATAAAAAAATCTATAACCCCATATTATTTTATACTTTCATTCTATTCAGCTATGGACACAATTTTTATATATAGATTTCAATTCGGTTGTTCTGGATGTGTTCCTTTTTTTGGTTTTCATGATCTATACTATTGTATCAATGAAAGTAATTTCATGTAAAATGGGAATTAATTTATAAAAGTGACAATATATTTCATAAGAAAAAAAAAATGTTCCAATGGTTTTGGATATACTGTGGCTATTTTGTATGTGTCCAATTCATTAGATATAATGTTATTGAAAATGATTTAATTCCTTTTTTCTGTTATTACAACCATAAAAAACATAGACCCTTAACTTATACCATTTTATTTAATATCCTGTTTATATATTTGTTACAAAATCATTATATAACCTATAACATGTATAATAAAATATTATTTATCATAATAAGGGTTTTTACTAGAATTTAATAAAGTAATGGAAAATAAAAATGGATCATCTACGATGGCGGAAAATCGACACATCACAAATGGGGTTTTAAGTTAGATAGTAAAGGGATAATGGTAGAGATTGGATGATTGATTATTAAATTAAAAATATATATAATTTTAGAAAAACAAATTATGATTGATTTATCATCATGATTTGGAATAGGAATATGTGGATTGGATAATAAAAAAAATTAAATTGAAAATAAATTAAAATAAAACGAAGGAGGATTTTACCTATTGTACTTATGCTCCTTGAGAGCCTCCTTAATGAAAAATTGGTTTTCTATTTTGATGAGACGTAAAGGATTCATGAATTTGTTAAGAGACCTTGGATTATTATTGGAATAAATTTGGACATGATTCATGTATTTTAATGTGTTGGGAGAGGAGGTGTGGAGGTGTGGTATTAGATCGGAGAGATGTGGGGTATTTTTTATTATTGTATTCATTATATTATTATATTGGCTCAATACAATAAATATTTTTGAAAAATATCACTATATATATTAAAGAATAAAGTATAATAAAATATTATGGGATTATATAATACAAATATCATCCATAACTCAATAATTTAGGTATTTGGTAAATGCATTAAATTATTGTATTTCACTATTCACAAAAATTCAACTATTTTATAAAATTCTCAAAAATTCACCCTATACATTTTTTGATTTATATAATTAATGATAGGTGTTTATTTTATGACTTTTTTTATAATTATAAGAAATATAATTTTTTATTGAAATCATCATTTGTTAGTAAAAAATTAAATGTAACCTTATCACCAATATTATAAGACTTTGGAAAATTAATTATGGCCGAAAAAATATTTTATAACTATATGACACAATAATTTTAAATTTCGAATATATTTTATGAAAGTAGTTTTTATTTAAAATCATTATATTAATTGTTAAATTTTAAGTATATATTTACGGATTACAAAAATACTAACACTTAATTTTTCATTTATAAAACAATTTGTTACTTATACCATTATATAAATATACGATTTATTAATTTATATAATCCTAAATTTACATTATAATTTCATTGGTGGATTTTCTAAAACATTGGCTTTATTATTATTTTTAATGAATTTGTTAATATTTTAAGTTTCATCTTACTATTAAACTGGTATAGGTTCTCTAATTTTTATAATTATGACATATTTAATTCTTCGTTTATGAGAATTATATCTTTATTGGGATCTATATGGTACATTAATGTTTTATATCATATAAAATAATTACCATAAGGGAAAAAATACGTCAAAAATGTTTGTGTCATTACACTTTTCTATCATATGTGGAATGAATGCATCGCTCGAGTATGTGAACGACTTTCCATCTCCACACAGTGATACAATACATTTCTCATCACTGTACATTATGGTTGTTTATAATTTTGGGTATAATGTTTATGCATTATATTTATTACTTAATTATATTTATTTAATCATAAAATCAAATATACCTTCTTACCATAGGATTCTTTATAAAAAGACAGTCATTCAGGTGTACGTGTGGACTACCACCTCCACGAAGTGATGTGATCCATTTTTAATTTATATATTATTTCACTTAAAAATGGATAAACATTAAATATATATATATTTATAGTCACAAGATAATAATTAATATTTTTTAATGAATAAAAATGTGTTTCTTCTAAAAGGATGTTTTTATTATGTTTTTCATGATTACATTAATATTAATTTCTTAATTCTTATGTATTTAATTAGATGAAATGAATTACATATATATAATTAGTGTATTAAAATTTAGTCATTAAAACCATACTTTTTTGTCAATATGAATAGTAAACATTGTAAAATTTATCACTTTAGTAAAAGGGTAAATATTATTAACGTAGATTAAAAATATTTGATGAGGCCATGTAAATTTTTTTATAACAATAATTGAGTGAAAAAAATATTAATATTATCATGTTAATCATAAAATTTATTAGTTAAATGGATACTTTGACATGAAAATTATTTATATGTTAGTTAAATCAATAAAAGTCAAAAAAATGGCTGAATATTATATTTAAATACAATATATGATTTCAAATTGGGAATAAAACTAATTGTGTACAAATATATATAATTATTTTTTGTATAATGAAATTATATTCATTATGGTAATTTATTTCTAATTTTTAGTTATTATATAATTACATTAAATGTTCACCCAATTTCAAAAGTGTATATATCCAAATAATTAAAACATAAAAAATGATTATGAAAATATTTTAAATGCTATTATTTGATAAATTTATAATGTTACCAAAATTTTACATGTAAATATGAAATATTATTTTTGAAAGGATATATTTTATATGAAAGTTTTTCTTTTTTTTATTTATGTCATGTTAAATGTATAGTATTTATTTTCTATGTATTGATTTTTTGAAAATAAAATTATATTCTTTAAAATCCAAAAAATATTAACATATGGTTATGATATGGTCTATAATTTCATAAATTTTTAATTTATGGGCCAATTTTTACATCTAAGTAAACATTTTAAACTTTATTATTTTTAAATTTTATTCATGGATAAAATTAAAATTGGTTAACTATGGGTTAATCAAAATGATATGGTTTACAATTACCCCAAAACATGAATAAATTATATTTTACATGGTATTACAACCATATCCTAATTTATCTTCTAATACCTATTCATTTTTAAGTTGTTTTATTGAGAATGGATTTATTCTAATTTTATATTTTGAGAAAAACCCAAAGTTCCCCTCACCTCAATTATAATAGGGTTCCATATCCCTCTAGATCAAAGAGAATCTTATAATTTTATCATCTAAGAATACATTTAATCATTATAGAGGTTATCTTCTTCCCAAATGTCTGACCTTATATCCCCTTATACAATATAAAAAGTAGTCATTTCAAATAAGAAGTAATCATCTTTACCAATCACATTCATTTCTAATCTTCCTTTACCCATCTAATTCAATGGTATTAATCATAAACTAATATATTTATAATTCTAAATATTCAAATATATATTAATAATTTCGAAAAATCATTTATAAACCCTCTTTTAATAGAAAACATAATTTTTCTTACTTGACCACTACATCATTTTGAATATAAACAACATAATGGTGTTACAAATATATTATTAAATAGTTTAGTGTCTATTGGAAATTAGGTCCATAAAATCTTCATATTAAAAAATAAAAATTATTTAATTACCTCTTGTCTTACTTGTTTTATCCCCACACATTCTCATTAGTAAATGTAATCACCTGAAGATATACTTCCAGAGACTACGTAAGAAAAAAATCCCAGCAACAGGATAGATAAGGACATAAATCAACATAACATGGTTGATCGTAATCATAATAATCATAACATATGCTTATCATAATCATGATAATAATTATATGAATCATTTTAAAAATTAATAAAATGATAATTTCATAAAAATGAAACATCATGTCGTTGTTTTCAAATACCACACATAGTTGTGGTCACATATAACAAAATTTTCATGAAAAACATATGATAATGACCATAAAATCATCATTGTAAACATATAAGAATCCTGTGTTTGAATATTTCAAATTATATTTTGTGATACATAACATTACCCATTTTATTGGATAACTATAAAATTATTGTTTCACCTCTCTTATCATATCATTTACCTGATAATGTTTCAAACATAAATCATTTATCAATCTTACACACAAATTTACCCAAGGAATAGAATGTGTTTCATTTAAAAAATAATAAATTCATCAAAATTAAAGGACACAATTTTTTCAGAATCATCTATATAAAATAAATGTGAAATTATACAAATAGAAGAAAAATTGTGTTTTTAGAAAAAATAGTTCATTTGAAAAATAATTGTTTTTCCTTCGTAAAATTAAATTATGGAAATATAAATACTTTGGAATAAAAGAGAAACAAATTTCACTAATTACTAAAAAAATGACCTATTATTAATATATATGGTTATAAATTTCACTTATAGAAACAATAATGAGTTATTGAGTAGATATCATCTATTGTGGGGGTGTTTTTTCTCTTCATTTTCTTGATCTGTTAAATTCTATACAAGTAAGGATGTTCACATAAAATGAGATTAATTCACCATAATTAAAAATTAATATATTTAATGAACATATAGAAGATTAAATGTACATATATATAATTTTTTATATGTTATAAGGCTAATTCATTAGGTCTAATATAAATGAAAATGATTTAATTTATTATAGTGGTTTTTATAACCATCATAAACTTATATGATTCTATTTCCTATCATATTTAAATATTGTATTTAGAATGAATATATAATATACAAAAAGTATAATAGTATCACATTTGACCATTATACTGGTTTCACGAACATAAATGATATAAGTAATGGAAAATAGAAATGCATCATCCATGATGGTGGTAAATCTACACATTGCAAATGTTGTTTTAATTTTTATAATAAAAGGAATAGAGAAGATATTTGATAATAGATTATTCCATTAAAAAAATATATTTATATTATTTAAAATAAACTAGATTATTAAATAATATTTAGGGTATGAAGGTGAGTATAGGATATTAAAATAATAGAAATTTAAAATAATTGAAAAGAAATCCAATGTTGGTTTTACCTCTTGATCTTCTTCTCCATGAGAACATCCATTGGGAAACCCGATTTGGTCATTTATTGAGACCAAATTCCCCAAGATTTGGGTGAGATACATGGGAAACATATTGGATAGATTTTTACATTATTAATGGCTTGGAATTTGTGATGATAATATGTGGTAAGGGGTGGTAGTTATAGTGGAGGATAGGGGTATTTTTCATTATTTCATTCATTATTTTAATATGTTGGATTAAGTCTATCATTATTTTTAATTGATTTGTCTAATTTTATTAAATAATAAATAATTATTCTAGATTATGGTATTAAATCATTCATACATCATAGAAAAAAGAATAATTCGTGAATAATTTAAATATATTAAATTATTATATTTCACTTTTCACGAAAAATTCAACTATTCTAGAAAAAACAAACAATTAACCAAATAAAATTTCTTATTTGGTGAATTAATAATTTTTCTTCATTTTTTGAAAATAATTTTCAAAATTATATGAAATTTTAGTGTTTAATTAAAATCATCATTTATTAAAAAAATAATAATGTTTCATGATTCTATAGCCGATTTTATAAAACATTTGAAAATTAATTAAGGTCTCATAGAATTTTATTATAATTTTATAGAAAAAAAAATTATTTATGAATATATATTATGAAAATATAATTTACTTTTAATCATTATATGAAAAAAAAAATTTAATTATTCACAACTTACATAAATTTTAATACGTAATTTTTCTTTTTAAAAACAATTATTTATGTATACCATGATATAAATATATGATATTTTTAAATATAATTTTCATAAATTTTATGTATTCTTTAATAGGTGAGGTTACTATTCAATTAAAGATATTAATATTCATAATGGTCTTATTAATATTCCATGGGTCATAATTCTATTCTATTTGTATAGGTTCTTTAATTTATATAAATAATACCAATTTCATTATTAATTAATTAGAATGATGTATTAACTGTGATATTTATTCTATGTATACGTTTTATGGAATATAAAAAAAATATAATAATGGAATATTAAATTGATAATGTTTTGGTAATTATATTATTACACCCTTTTGAAATATCAGCCTTGAAATTTAATTTTACATGCTATGGTGAGAACATGTGTGGGAACATGTCATTATTTGGTTCCTCTAATTACCCTATTTCCTCTTCTTAGTTATGGTTGATCTACAATTCTTTCACTAGGTTAGTGGTATTATTTCATAGATCATTATCCCTATGGTCCGTGATCTTCAGCGAATATTCCTTGTAAGAGAGTTCATTTTCCAACTCAACCACTTATGAATTCAGTACATGTGAGGTATATGGTATGTACTTCCACTATCACGAGACATAGAATTTATCATGCACATATGATATGGTTGGTGGGAGTGAAAATCGATAAAACAAAGATCAAACCAGATCAGGAATCTCAAAGGGGTTGTAGTACATGGGACTTATCATTCTTTTTTTTTCCAAATCCCATGATCCACTTCAGTGGATATATAAAGAGGAATACCATGTCTTAAAAATTAAATTTTACTTCCTGTGATTGATTGTCAACCTAGCTCTTCTATCGACTTCATGATACCTTCATGTGTGCTAAATGGCTATCACATTTTCTACTATTTCATCAATCATTACATTTCATTGAAGATTATGTCTACTAAATTTATCCCATCATGTTGTTGTTCTACAAATTTTCCCACAATTCTCTTCATATGGAGCCATTCATATACTCAATTGGAAATGTATTTTTTAATAGAACTCTACTAGAGGTAGATTTTGGATCCATCATCCATTAATGTAAATAAAACATGATCTCGAAATTTCTTCTAGTGTCTCAATAGTCCAATTTTACTAGAAATAAATTTGAGGATGAAATGATATACATAAGTTGACATCAGGGTTTAGATCATGTTGTAGACTTTCCTAGAAAATAGAGGTGAATCTTAGATATTGGTCAAATACAATCAATAATTTCCCTCCATACAACCTCATCACTTGTCTAATGTATATCCAAGGATTTTGATCCATGGATAAGTCCTCTCAAATTTTGATAAAGTGATATGTCTTAATATGATGATCTAAAACAAACTATATTTTAATATTTCTTCAATATGTCTTCAGAAGACTATTAAAAAAGTCTATGATGATTTTTCCCATTTACATATTTGTATTGGTAATAGTTTCATTATACCCTTATAATTTTTTTTCTTTCATTATTCACATTATAACATACTAGGAACATTTATGTATAATACGTATTCACATTCTTCCTATTTTCCTACCTATAGTTCTCTTAGAGATCTTGATACATATTTGTGCTCTATGAGTAAATAGATAAGGTTAAGATATGTTCATAATTCATAACCTATTTATTTACATCAATATTGGATGGTAAACATATTCGTGACCTAAATTATATGAATTGTTCCTCATCTATTTTAAACATTGATGATTTATATTTTCCCAAAACTCTTTCATAATTCTGAATTTAAACATCATTTCTTTGAGCATAAGTTACTTTTTCAATGAGGTATGTTTGACCAATAATTTTACTGAGGGATGATGATGTTCCTTCATTAATGATTACCTACTCCATTATTTTCATATATAAGAATATTCTATCCGTCTCAATTCTCATATTTGATAATGTTATAGGATCTATTATACTTAGATTATCATTCCCAGTAACTTCCTTTCTTGGATGGTGCAACATTTAGTAGTCATAATCAATAATGATCTCAAAAAATAATTGATGTCACATATAAAGCTTATAATATGTGAATATATATTTTAGGATATTATCATTAGTATATATTTTACAATTCTCCCTATAGAGATAACTCCATATGTGATTTTTAATGTAATGATCACTGCTACGAATTACATATCATTATTGGGATAGTTTAATAAAAAAATTAAAATACCTTGATGAATATTTTATAAAATTGTCATTTTTCATCAATATAGATTCTACGATTTTATTTAAATCATTTTTATACTATATATAGTTCCCAACATTTGGTTGTATGGGTATTGGTGCTGTAATAATCCTTATTTTCAAAATGTTAATGCCATATTCAAAAAAAAACTATTCATGAAAAAGTTAATCTATTTAGAGTCATATAGGTTATTGGGTTCTATATATATGATAAATTTAAAACAAATTTTCAGTAATACCAAATGAGGCCATTAGAATTATTAATCTCTTTTATAGATGTTGGCCTGGGACACTCATCGATTTCCCTTGTCTTAGATGGTTCAATAGATAGTCTATTTCTAGTGATAAAACTACCTATTAATACTACATATTTATTCTATAACACACATTTAGTGTAATTATTATATATATTCTCCCTTTTCTAGGACTTTATCATGATATTCATATTTTCATCTTGTTCCTTCATTCTCTTTGACAATACCATAATATCATCAATAAATACTACCAAATGTTTTTCAAGGAAATATTTGAAGACTCTATTCATTATGACAATGAATATTACTAGATAATTAGTGAGTCTGAAATAAATAAAAAGTATTTAATAGTTTCCACATATCATTGAAAAGGAATTATATGAATTATCTAACTTCATAGCATTTAATTCGTGATTCCTAAATGATGTTCCACCATAGATAAGTACATGGATCAAAATATATGATCATAAAATTAATCTATTTGTGGATTTGGATACTTTTTATTTGTTTTGATTCTGTTGATATCATGATAATCAATGTCGAGGTCCATTTATAAATCCTTCTTCTTGAAGAAGAGGATTAGGTAACCCTTGGGTAAAGCACTTGGTTGTATGAATCCTATACACATGTTCTCTTGTACTTTTTTCCTTTAGTTCTTCTATCTAAATTATATACATTCTATAAGTTTTATATGATATAGTTATAGATCTTGGAATAAGTAAAATTGAGAACACATCCTCCGTGTTATGAGGAAGACTATGAAATTCATTGGGTTACAGATCATTGGATTTACTCTCAATGAGAATATCTTCAAGAATGATTCTCTACTTTGTATGAATAATTTTATATATATACATTTTCTGGTAATGAAATAATATGTAATATTGAGTTTATAATTCTATATAATTTCCATCATCCTCCTTACACATTTTAAAATTTTGAGGATTTCCACAGGATGTGAAGACTGATCTCACATTACCAGTAGCTGATGTTGGATTCAAATAATTATAGACAATACATTCCAAATATAGCATCAAAATCCATCGAATGTATATAAGACATGATTTGGTATGAGTTTATGTCCACAAGAATTAAACGAGGAGGACTTATATATTTTTTATTTAATAATTATCAAATTTTTTATTCGCATAGATAACTCATCCTCCATATTTTGAGGTGGTGTTTGAATAGATCTACTAAAATTTAGTGATATAAATGAATGCGTAGAACTAGAATCAAATATTAAATTATCTATTATTTAATGAATAACAAGTGTAACTGTCACCACATAATTTTAAGACTCCACATTAGTAGTTGTGATGGGATAGGATTTTCACTTATCCTTTATCTTTTGTTACTGCTGATGTTGATTAACCTCAAAGAGTCATGGGTTAATGCCTTGGCATGGATAATTCCTTTTCTACCAATACATTATGCCCTGAACCCTAGCACATTCTCCCATTTCACCCATTATATTGTTCATATTATTTAGGCCTCTCAAACATTCATGAGTTTCCTTATCTCCCACACATGAAGCATTCTACCATCACTTTTATATAATTACATTGATGTTTCCTCACATATTTTTGACATGTGATCGGTTGAGTATTCATTCCACATTTCGGATTACATTCTCCTTCATGATACTAAATATTTCATTTCTTATCATCATTGAAATTTGATAATTCACAAAATTCCATATCTAATTTATTATGACATTGAAGAACTTATTTGTACCTCTCAAATTCTATAACTGATATATCATTTTCAATATGTTGTTTTAAACTATTAATGAATCCATCTATTTTTCTATCATTATTGATAACTATAACCATGGAATAACATGAATGTATAGTTAAAATATATTTTATGAGGTTATATATTCACATTTTTTAGTCATCTCTATGAATTCACTATCCAAATATTTATAAATAAAATGAGGGAAACACTTATTTTGAAATATGTTCTTAATGTCTTCCCTCTCTATCAGTTCAATTTATTCCTTTGTCATGGTGTTTTTAATTAACTCTCATTATTTATCAGTTTGTCAATATAAATTATATAATAAGAGTCACCATCTAATTTTTAGAATATCGGATAATTGAAATGAAAATATCTATTGAGATAAACTACTATTATAGAACAATTTGATTAGAAGATCCAATTAAATTTTTGTGGACATCATTGCATAAATTATTTTACATCTAGTTCCTCCCTATTAATTTAAGGAAGATGTTCCACATTATTCACATTATTGTTAATAGCCTGACGTAACTGGTTATGTATCACCATTTAATTTCGATCTCCATGTCTAATGACATTGGGGATTTGTTTAGAAAATTTTTGTATTATCCCTCACATTTTTTGATAACCTAGTTTCTCATGGTTCTAAATATATTCTAAAATATAATAGTCTTGAACAAAACACAAGACCACAACTTTGAAAAAAATTATTTATTTCATTTTAAAATAATCTCTAAATGCATATCTTGTGGGATCCATGTGTTTATAATTTTTCTAAAAAAGGCTTCCTAGTTTCTTATATATAATTAGTCTCATATTATGGGGTTTTACCAAGGTTCTGCAATCCTAATTCTGAAATTAATAAAAACATTCTTTGATACCAACTATTGGGAACCATCATTTTCATAAATGAAATTTACATCATTTTAAAGATTAATGACATTATAGTGTTACAAATATCGGATCGAAGGGCTTAATGTATTGAGAAAATGAGGTTCATAACATTTAAATAATAAAACATAAAAATAATTTAATTGATTTTTGTTTATATTTATTGTTTCATTCACATCTTGCTTAGTATATTTTATCACATGAGGATATACATCATTGAAAGTCATGAACTAAAATCACATAACCGGATAGATATGGAAATGAATCATTAACCAATGCGTGAATATGACCATAATATTCATAAAATCATCATAGGAGTAACATCATAATAATGATAAGAAGAATAAGATAAAGGCATAGAACATGGAAATTCATAAAAATAAACATCATTTCAGGGTGGTCAAAAACCACACATAGTTGAAGAAAATGATATCAATACATTCATGCATAACATATGTTCACAACTATAATATAATTATTGTGAAATAATCTAGGATAATGTACATTAAAAGTTCACATTATGTTAGGATAAATATCATGGTCTAAATGCATTGCAGTGGTATATAATTCTGGGGGCGCCCGTCACATCATTAGATTTACATAATCATGATTTCCACAAAGAAAACATATTAGTCATAAAAATAAATAACACATAGAATCTATTCAGTTTCATATAATAAAAAATAAACTCATGAATAAAATACAGGGATCCAAAAGATAAAATGGATGAAATTCTTGGTTTAATAATCATGAATTTTGAGTGAATAATGAACAGTCTCAAGGAGAGTAAAAAATGTGTGTTTTTAGAGAGAATTGTTCTTTCGTAAAAAAATTTGTTTGTCATAAAATTGGATTAGGAACATATACATTAAAAAAGAATATAAATTAATTCATGTTTTAGTAATATGAGAATAATATCCATACTAATGTTTTTCATGAATGTGGAATAATCCAATGAAAAAGAAATGGGATCAAGAATCCCATAATCATGTGTATGAATGATTTTTTCATATTAATATCATGGATGATCAAGTTAGATTCAACAAATAAAAAATCTAGAACCCCTTATTATTTTATAATTTTATTCTGTTCAGCTAGGGACACAATTTTTATATATAGATTTCAATTCAGTTGTTCTAGGAGTGTTCATTTTCTTGGTTTTCATGATCTATACTATTGTATAAATGAATGTAATTTCATGTAAAATGAGAATAAATTTATAAAAGTCACATTATATTTCATTAAAAAAAATCAAATGTTCAAATGGTTTTGGATATACTTTTGTTATTTTGTATGTGGGCAATTCGTTAGATACAACGTTATTGAAAATGATTTAATTCCTTTTTTCTGTTATTAAAACCATAAAAAACATAGACCCTTAACTTATACCATTTTATTTAATATCATGTTGTTATAATTGTTAAAAATCATTATATAACCTATAACATGTATAAAAAATAATATTTAGCATAATAAGTGTTTTTACTAGAATTTAATGAAGTAATGAAAAATGGAAATTCATCGTTTACGATGGTGGTAAATCGACACATCACATATGGGGTTTTAAGTTGTATATAAATGGGATAATGGTAGAGATTGGTTGATTGATTATTAAATTAAAAATATATATAATTTTATATAAACAAAGTATGATTGATTTATCATCTTGATTTGGTATAGGAAGATGTGGATTGGATAATAAAAAAATTAAATTGAAAAGAAATTAAAATAAAACGAAGGGGGATTTTACCTATTGTACTTATGCTCAATGAGAGCCTCCTTAAATAAAATTGGTTTTCTATTTTGATGAGATGTAAAGGATTCATGAATTTGTTAAGAGACCTTGGATTATTATTGGAAATAATTTGGGCATGATTCATGTATTTTAATGTGTTGGGAGAGAAGGGGTGGCGGTGTGGTATTATATCAGAGAGAAGGGGGGTATTTTTTATTATTATATTCATTATATTATTATATTGGCCCAATACTATCAATAGTTTTGACAAATATCACTATATATATTAAAAAATAAAGTATAGTAAAATATTATAGGATTATATAATACATAAATCATCCATAACTCAATAATTTTGGTATTTGGTAAATGTTGTAAATTATTGTATTTCACTATTCACAAAATTCATCTAATTTATAAAATTCTAAAAAATTAACCCTATCCATTTTTTGATTTATATAATTAATTATAGCTGTTTATTTTATGATTTTTTTATAATTATAAGAAATATAATTTTTTATTGAAATCATCATTTGTTAGTAAAAAATTATTTGTAACCATATCACCAATATTATAAGACTTTGGAAAAATAATTATGGCCGAAAAAATATTTTATAATTATAAGACACAATAATTCTAAATATTGAATATATTTTATGAAAGTACTTTTTATTTAAAATAATTATATTAATTGTTAAATTTTAATTATATATTTACGGATTACAAAAATACTAACACTTAATTTTTCATTTTTAAAACAATTAATTACATATACCATTATATAAATATACTATATATTAATTTATATAATCCTAAATTTACATTATAATTTCATTGGTGGATTTACTAAAACGTTGGCCTTATTATTATTTTTAATGAATTTGTTAATATTTTACATTTCATGTTACTATTAAACTGGTATAGGTTCTTTAATTTTTATAATTATGGCATATTTAATTCTTCGTTTATGAGAATTATGTATTTATTGGGATCTATATGGTACATTAATGTTTTATATCATATAAAATAATTACCATAAGAGAAATAATACATCGAAAATGTTTGTATCATTACACTTTTCTATCATATGTGGAATGAATGCATCGTTCGAGTATGTGTACGAATTTCCATCTCCACAGAGCGATACAATACATTTCTCATCACTGTACTTTATGGTTGGTTATAATTATGGGTATAATTTTTATGAATTATATTTATTACTTAATTAAATTTATTTAATCATAAAATCAAATATACCTTCTTACCATAGGATTCTTTATAAAAAGACAGTAATTCATGTGTACGTGTGGACTACCACCTCCGCGATGTGATATGATCAATTTTAAATTTATATATTACTTGGATTGAAATAATGAATAATTATAAAAATATATATTATATATATGATAAAATAATAATCATAAAAATTTTAATTTCGTTTTACCATTCTTTCATTCAATCTACTGAAAAATGAGAACAACGTTAATGTGTATGTATGGCCTACCATCTCCATGAATAATGCAATTATGTTTTCTATCATTAAATAATATGGATGAATCTAAATATGTATATAATTAAAACATATTATGATAATATAATTATTAATATTTTGGATATGTTGGAACCATGAAAAAGGTATAGGGACCAAAGTTACCAAACATAAATACACATTATAAAAAAATTGTTGACACCTAGTTGGTTAGAGTTATTTCGAATCACGGTGAACTCTTGGTAAGGGGATGTAGGATAGGATGTCATTATTTTTCTGGATTTTTTATGATTATGTTTTGATAATTAAATATTATAATATAAATCATAAGATAATATTAAAATTTTTTACAATATGATTATGTATTTAAATGAAATATTTTATTTTCATTTTCCACCCCTTATGTACTTGAGAGACTAAAAATATTTTTAAGGCAAATTATCTTCTTGAAGAGAATTTTTATTCTACATCCTTTTTTTCTAATAAATTTTAAATATGGGTTTTATTATTATAAAATAATTGAATATAGTAATTTATACTCATGTTTTTCTTTTCTACAAAAATATTTTAATGTACTCTTTTTAGTTGTTATAAATTATTTTCGTCGTTACTTTTTGAAAAAAGTGTAAAAGGAATATAATGTATATTATTATATATGAATTTTTTTTCCAACCAACATCAAAATTTTTAGAGAAATTATTTATATGTTTACTTTATTATTTTAAAATATATTTTCCCCTCTATATGTTTATTATTTTTTAATAAATTATTGTCACAATGGAAAAATTATTCCCTTGAAGAATATCTAAATTATATTTTTATATTATATATGTTTTTCAAGTGAAACAACTATTTATTTAACTTATGATTTACTGAGTATAATATCCACATAAAAACATTTCAACTTCTCTAGATAATTTATGTTTCTGAAGTCACGGTTATTATGAAAGTATTTCATTTTCCTCAGGTAATGATATTCTGGAATATTAATAAAAATAATTCTTTCATGGGTTATGATATAATGAATCATTAATCATATTATGGCATAGATATGTATGATATTTATTACATGATATGTGGTGCCTATATCTCCATCTAATCAATTTATTAAAAACAGAAAACCCATGAGAAAAAAACAAATGGATTTGGGATGTCAACTTAGTTTATTATGGATAAATTTATACATTGATATTCATTGGATTGAACCTTTCCTATTATGATGGTTTGTGAGTGAATCCATTCAATTATGATAGTATATTAAAATAACTCTGTCTACTAGTAAAAATAGTTTATTTACTTATTTGTTTTTCTAAAATTCATTGTATAATGTTAATATTATTTAATCATGGATTTTGATCTTTATTTCATTTATTGTTTATGAATTATAGAATGCAAATTTTTATACCATGACACTATTTTTTGATATTTTATTTGGTAGGTATTTTTTAAAATGTTATGTTCACATTCTCATACCATTTCTTCATGTTATTCTTTTGTGGTCATTCATATCATCTTTGTTTACCCTAAATTAATGTTATAGATAAACATTTTCTTTTATTTTCAATTACATGTTTTAAAGGAAGGTCTAATGTATGATATTTTTGATAAGGTTTCTTGTTATAATGACATAATTGGGTGATTGTAAAGATATATTATAAACTCTTTGTTTACATTTCCATGTTTACAATGATATTAGACCAAAATTATTATGTCATAGACAATTATGTTATGTGTAGAATACTAATCTATAAAAATGATATATATATATATATATGTCTCAAAAAGTGTGGGTCTATATATCTTTCATGGTCCTATTTTGAAAACCATTAAAATTTCAATCTTGAAAATTTAAAAATAACTAAATTCTTGAAATTTCATTTTCCGTTCAAATTATATTATCATTAAAAGATTCAATATTTAAAAAAATTATCATAGGTCTAAACTATTTTCAGTATAATAAAATACTGAATCCTTTAAAATTATTTCCCTAAAGAAAATCACAACTAAAAAATAATTTCATTCACTTGAATCAATTTTGATATTATTCCAAAACATCCAAAAAATATATCATTAAAATAGGAATAAAAATTTTCCAAAAAAATCTATTACCAAACAATAATACATTTCATGGGAATTTTAAAAAAAATTAAAAACCAAAGTAAGATTCACTTAATCACTCGTTAATAAACATCATCAATCAAAATGGTGGTTTAAATCACAAATATGTATATATTGGATCAAATTCCATGATTTAACCGCTATAATTTATTTGGATACATGATTTTTGTGATGGTGTATTTTCCACTCTATGTATTCTATATTTTTTCATAGGGTTTTTATATGGTTTAAAAGACCATGTACCATGAAAATTGAGCTTCATTATTACCTATATGTTCTCCACAATAGTATTAAATTCCCCAAATATCTATTGGGGTATCCCAAATAGTCGAATTAGTAAAAAAGAATTGAAAATGTTTTTGAAAATTATCAAACATAAGATAAGTATTTGAAGAAACTCTAATCAGACACGAAAAAAATATATTTTAAAAAATGAAGAGTTGAAAAAAATTCCTCCTAACCCAAAAATAATTATATCACATTCCAAAATCCAATATGCCATTGTATATATAATTATAGTGTCTCATAATAACAATTTTAAAACAATTAATATGGATGATTAGAAGAATCACGAAATCCATCAATCCAAAATGCCATGAGGAATGATTCTGAGCACCCTATGCAGAGAACTAATTCAAGGGTAAAATAAGTGAACATATTGGAATTATTTTAACCTCATTTCAATCAAATACCAAAAATGGGTTCTAACAAGGAAACCAACATGACTAATCTATGAATTGAAAAAACACATGATAAAAAATAAGATCTTATATAAAATATACATTAAATATTTACATAATAAAAATATATGACATCTAAATAGTTTTCCTAAAATAATTCATCAAATTGAAGCCTATATTTTATACAATGTTTTAAAAATGAAAAAAAATGATACAATGAAAAAGAATTTTTTGGGCAAATAGGTTGATAAACCAAACTATCAAACTATTCCATCAAAATATTGATCAAAATTCAGTATCACCATGTGGCACTGATGTTAGTTCCATGAACCAAAATGTACCATCATCTTCATGGAGAGAAATGGATAAACAAAAAAATTCCATAACATGAAAACCTACTTAAATCATGAAACATATAAATATAATAATGTGAGTATATATGGAATGATCCTAAGGAGTTTTGGATGCCACGTTGAGTATGTTGTATTCCAATAATAAATTAACAGATCCCATATGTTTTAATGTAATGATATGATATATTTTTATTTCATTTACAAAAAAAATTTAAAAATATTTCTTCAAATCATTTCATAAAGAGTAAAATTTATAAAACATGAACAAATATATCTTTCCATGGTATTTTCATCTCAAAATCCATCTATTGCAATTATTATTAAATTTATTTTATAAAATGATGTTCATCCCATTATTTACTTTTATAACATCCCTTTTAAAAAAAACCCAATTATTGGTATAAGGTACATTTTAAAAGATATATTTTTTGATAGTATTAACCAAAAACAACCATTTTATTTCACTTTGAAAACATTAACACACACTCAATCCTAAAAGATGAGTCAATTAAAAAGAAATAAAATAAAAATTATAGAGAGTCATAAATGAAAAAATTATTTACAGAAGGAAAGCCTTACAACAATAAATCTCAACCATAAATAAACTATATATAAATAAAGGATCATTAAAATGAAAAATAAATTCACATGCCAATCAATAAAATAAATTTATTAAATTATATACATAATATGAGGTAACACCATAGTGAATTATGAAATATATACATGAAATTAAATGGTGGAACCAACTATCAAAATCATAATGGTCACATATCTCACCGCCAAAGGAACTCTTTATAGTGAAAAACCATAAATAAAATGTTCAAAACATTATACTATGGCCAACTATATATTACATAACACCCAACTAACATGTTCACAATCCAAAACTATGACACTTAGAAGCCTGATGTTCTTCTTATAATTGATAATAGATGTGATCCACTACTATTCCAATGTCAATTTCAAGATAATCTTGTAGAATATGGAAAAAATATAAATAAGTGTATACTTCCACCGAATAACAAAAAATCCCTTCAAAATGATTACCAAACCAATATAACATAAACATGAATTAAAAATCATGTAAAAATAATAAAAATAATATAAGTGGGAAATAACTAATAATTAAGATCAATATGGGTGTAATTGTCAATCAATAAAATATATCATTCAAATAATATTTTTAATGGTCATATACTTTGAACGAATGGATGAAAATGTTGGAAATAAATTTCATAAGAAACTAATATATAAAAAAGGGTAATCATAAGGGGTTATATGTAACGAACGGGCTTGGGATTCCTTCATACTAGACATCCAACCCGATTCTCTATAGGACCCAAGGGTGTTATCGATCCCCATGGGCTGGTGAAAAATTTCTAGTCATCACAAGAGTAGATTTGGGAATGATTTCACCCGGATCAGATATTCAATAAAGTATAATTAATTAAAAGATCCAAACAATGAACAAATTTCTAAATAGTTTATAACAATAAGGTTGATAAACTTATTTTCGTATACATAAACAAGAACATTAATGCTGATATATAATGGGTATCAGAGGGAAAAAATAAAAAAAAGGAAAAACAAAAAACAACATTATCTACCGTCAAACCAATACCATGCAACCTCCAATTTCTCACTATGAACCATCTCACTCAACATCGACCTCAATGACTGAGATGAAGGGAAGATTCTAACTGATAACCCAAAACATTAAATAGTCTAGTTGTGAGCTAAAAAGTCCAATATGTCATCACAACCAACAGAAATAAGAAAATTCTTTTCTAAAGGATTATCATTATTTATGGTTTGAAAATAATTCGATAACCTAACATTAAATATATAAAATTCATGGAAAATCAAAACAATTCCATATTCCACTTTAAAAAATTAAATTGTTATCCCAAACTAAAAAAACATGTATTGAAAAAAAAAATTATAGACCCAAGACATTCAAAAAATGCAAATATTTATAATATTCGCTAGAACAAAATACACTTGTTTTATCAAATTTTTAATGGTTTATTTAAAGTAATTCAACAGCTAAATTCACCATTAAATTAAAAAACCATTTTCAAAGTCCATTTTAAATAAATCGAATAATAATAATTAAAATATTAAAATTGGATTTCAAAAATATCAATGAAAACTCATTTACAAAGGAAAATACCAAGCTCACGTTGCAAATGAATGTAAAAATATCACCACAAAGATATTAAAAGGTATATAAAAATTTTAACATAATCATTAAATAAAGAGGTTCCATTTTAATAAATGTATTAGGAATGAGACAACCAAGAACTATATCAAACTGCTCTAAATTACAAACTAACAATGAAATATAATATTTCAATAGATCTAATTTAGGTCACTATCATGACAAGAATACAACAATGTATTTTTATAATGAATTCAATTACATTCTAGAATGCACTAAAGTACCCTAACCATCACCACACTAGTCTATATAAGTATGTCATCAATTAAAAACACCCACCAATCCCTTATGCCCTGATCAATTGGTGGGATACTAGAGGTGTGTGAACCAACTAGAATAACGAGCATGATCACACACATAGTACACTAAAACCCATTACCAATAAGGAAGTGAGGTTTAGAATTTTACAATCCATGTATACAAATAAGGAATTATCATAACTACCCTCACCCACAACACCCAAAGATGTAAATCTCTATATCCATGTCTATCATGTACTCAAGGCCTTAAAAACATTCCCATACAAGAGGAAGAAATAAAAATCATATAGTGACAACATTCATACATTTGAGGTAAATAATAAAGTGGAAATTAAGGATAATCTCTCACTATTAATAAAATTAAACTAGGCCTCTAACACTAAAAAATGGCTTGTAATCCCGAGAAATATTCATTTGATAAATGAATTTCCAAAAAACATTTGGAAATTATTGGAAAACAATATAATTTATAATAGTTGGAAGTCACGATTTCACATGGGTCCTCTTTTTTAGAACCCCAAATATGGATGAGGACCATTACTTCCATTACATTATTCATTAAAAAATACTTATAAAATTTTATGATTTTAAGTGGAATCTCTTATTTCATATTTAAATTTTCAAATGTACCCATGAACTTCAGTCTTCCTATTTAATAACAAAGAATCACCAAAAGTACAACATTTTTTCATATAATCATTCAAAATAACTGGCAAAGGAATTTTACATGTGGTAAACTATACTCACGTTCTAAACCACCAATTTAAATTAACCCATGAAACCCATTAATAAATTTTCCTTGGAAAAAACCACAAATAAAAACAAAATCTCCTTTAATATAATGTTTTTACTCTTTGAAAACCAATGGTTGGTAAAAAAAATTCATGGCAGGGAAATTGTTTCTTTGTTTCCCTTGGGAATTTAATAAATGATATCTTATATAAAGATTCAATTTCAAACATGAAAACATGGAATTTACATAAAAAACAAATTATGACATGCTGAAAACGAAAATAAATTGTTTTATATAACCAAGGAGAAGTCATATATATTTACTCTATTATTAAAAATGTAATTTTGAAATAAAAATCATATTATAATTCCCAAATGAAACCATTGAGTGGTAACACATACCTCAAAGAGAGGAGAACCATGACATAATCACTCGAAACATGCCAACATCAACGAAAACTAAACCCATGGGAACACAAATGACATATATAGTACCTAGATACCAAAAAACTAATAATAAATCCATATAGAACCCTAAAATTGATCCATATGATACCTAGGGTTGATGGGGGAAGCCAAAACCAATAAATAATATAGGAAAGAAAGGAGAATGAAAAAATATAGGAAGAAATAACTAAAATTTACTTGGGAAACCAAAATAGAAGAATATAATCTTTAGGGATCAAGAAAATGGAAATCTTGTTCAGATTACAAGGGCAAAACAATGTATCAGAAGAGAAAAGTTTGTTAAAACCCTTATAATTCTTGAGGGAAAACATTAAGGAAAACCTGAAATTTAAACAACTAGTGAAGTCATAGGATTTGGATTCATTGTTTTCCAAACCACATGTGAACCATTTAGTAGCCACTATATATATTATAATCCACCACAAACATTTATCCCTAGCACGACATGGTTAAGAAAGTCACGCTCTAATAGTTCTAGCAGAGATTGTAAAAATTTTCATATCTAATGAGGCACTTATCACATGGTTCACCAAACCATTCTCAAGTCATGTGCCATACCACAAATACACAGTGGACCATGTACATTTTCTCAATGGATATACATATTTGGGAATTACCTAAATGATGAAAATTATAAAAAACCATGTGTAGTTGAAAATTTACTAAAAATAATTATCCATAAGGGATGATCTATGGGTTATCCTAAACATGCACCTTTATAATACATAGAAGTAAATACATTAAATTTTCTTTAATTCTGAGATAGAACACTATGAAATATCAATCAAGGCTTCCACATAATAGAATAACACCAAAAGAACAACATTATGACATGAGGGTGTCACTAACTCCCCACCATAACACTATCTACCCGAGAAAGTCTATTGTAATAATAGTAGGAATGGAGGATGAAAGATCTCTAGTGGACACAATCAAACAAAACACTCAACAGGGCACAAACGCACAGAAAACAAATATTGTAGTAAAAATGAATAACATGTTGAACCATATAAAAAAATTCCTAAAAACCATGTTCCTAAAAATATAAAATGTTCTCTATAATGAATGGGAGAACTAAAATGGTCTTCCAACCAGGTAGAGTTCCTCTAACATGGTGACATTAAATAACCACTACCTAGAATGTATCCTAAAACAACCATGGTAACCATGATTAGAAAAAAAAACTCAACAAAAAGTTCTTCCAAACTCAAAATAAGTAATAATAAACATAGAATTTTCATAATAATGATAATGAAAATAACATTGATTCGTAACATAGATGAATATCCATGGGTCAACCATTGTGTCACCCTTCCATAATGCATCCCAAAAAGACAAATCCAACCACAAGCAAGCCTGCAACACTGAAATCGTGAATCCCACATCATATTTTCCCTGCCATGAACCTAAAGCCCTATCTTATGTGTAATAAAAAACAACAACGATCTACTGAAGTAATGTGCATGATCATAACTCCCAATGAAGGTACACCAAATGAATGGGATCAACAAGTACAGTCATGTATAAATCCTAAATAACCAATAACAGTGGGATAGGGGTGATACCACAATAGAAGAAAATCATTCAAAACCCCAAAATTAAAAATATCCATGAAAACATCCCACAAGAGATCTATACATAAAAACATACCAAAAAGTGGATAATTACCACCGAGTACAACCACAATAGCTTAATAACTAATTGTGAGGGAAGGCACCAGAACAAAACCACCTGCCTTTATGAGATTGACCAAAATTACTTCTAATAAAATGGATCTCAGTGGACAAATAAATATAAAAAAAATAACACAATGTTTAAAAAATTAAGGTCACTAAAGATTCTTCACAATTTTCAAACACTATGTTAGAGACACTAGGACAACGCCAACCCAAAATCATTCAAAATGGTCCTCCACACAATGGAGGTGGGACCAAAACCTACCCGCAACTTAGCTAAAAATAATCATAAATATATCTAAAGATCTTACATACACTGCTTTTGGTGATCCATGAAAATAGATTATCTCTTAAAACTCTTCCTTCCACCCTATTAATCCCATTGACTCTTGGTCACTACCAAAATTATGTGAGTAATGATTGAGTAATTATAAAATAAGGATGGAGGGTAAACAAGTTATATCATACAATACTCCACATAGTATATTGGTTTACTATGGATGAAGAATAATTTTTCAACCATTCTATGAGGAATAAAAAAATATTAACTTTCATTTTATTAATTCATGCATCAAAAAACTAAACAAACGATTTATCCCCAAGTGTGTAATCATGGATTAAGAAACAAACGATCAATTATTGTAAACAAAATTCCTAAAAATTTTTGAAAACCGTCGCTACTCTATGAAAGTTTTTAACCAACTATGTCTATGGTAGAATCATTAAAACTAAACTATCATAGGTTCAAAAAAAAATCATTAGAACACACAGATTTACGATAACAATACAAACCAAACAATTCATTTAAAAGTACTTTTTCATATTAAAAATCAAAAATCATCAAATCTTTTCAAAACATGGGAAGACACCTCTTTATAATGTATTTCATAAAATCATGGGAATTATGTCACCCTCCTCATTCAAAAACCCAGTTATAGAAATTAAATTTTCAAAAATAATTCTATGTAAGAAATTTTTTTTAAAACCATGCTGAGCCTGAATGTAAATAATTATCCAAGAAATTATCACTCAAACAAAATCCTAAAAGTAATGAAAAAAACTCTTATTTCAACCTCGAACCTAAGATAGCAAATTTAAAGAAATATAAAATAAATAGAAGTCTAAAATGTGAAGAATTAAGGAAATGTTGTTATTCAATCTTTTACAACAATAATTTTGGTGAAAATGTGTTAGTAATTCTACACACCCTATAAATATGACTCACAAAACCGCAAGAGAACCACATTGTTTCCTAGGCCATGTGTGACAGTGGTATATGTAATATTTTCTTCCACTTTACACCAATAAATTAACAAGATCACATATATACACAAATGGGATCAAATTACAAAATAAATCAAAATAAAATAAAACCTACATAAAACACACTTTAATCTATGACTCTATAGAAAACTTCCCATAGAAAATTAATGCTTGGGATGAGCCAGAGACTTCTATACTCTTACCAACCATTCCTCTCATTCTCTTGAAACATTAGTATGAATTTACTAAAGTATCCCAAAATATAATGGAAACAAAAAAATTTTATGTTCTAATTAAAGAAATGAAAAATATATGATACAATGTTTTCATTAATCAACCTTCGGTTCCTTCAAGCACAACACCTGACCAATTTTTCTATAGAAGTCAAAGGGTTTTTTGGATCCACACAGTCTAGAAACAATCACCTGAGAAACAATAAAATCCTATTGACGAAGGATTCACAAAAATTAGTGATACAAGATTTGATTACATAATCATTTGAGACAAAATAAACACAAAAAATTATTTATTTGTCACAACCAATAATGATGATCCTGCATATTTTTTTATAAAAAAATAACAACAATAACATAGATATAAATAGTAGAATACGAAATGAAAAACCAAATTCACTCTACTATAAACCAACTCGAGACAATTGTGATCCAACTCCATGGAACCTTTGGTTTCTCACCACTTCCCAAATAATCCCATGCCATCCATGAAAATTAAATAATAGATGAGATTCCAAATTTGAACACAGAACCTGAAAATTTGTAGGCATGAGATATAAGTCTATATAGGTCACAATAACTTTCAGAAACAAATAAACACATTTTATAAGAACATTAATCAAGGACAGTTTAAAAATAATGGTATTATGTCTTATTTAATTATATTCAACACATGAAAATGGAAGCAATTTCATTATATAATTTCAAAATATTTGACCTTTGTTTTTAAACACATATCCACATGTTGGAAAAAAACACCACTAGACTAAGCCTTCCAAAACAAAACAACACCTTTCATATTCCAAAAATCAACAGATACTTTCTTTATATAAATGAAAAATATTACCTTTGAACATTTCACAAATAAAAGAGATATCTTAACCGAAAATCCATTACAAAATAAAATTTAACTTAATCACACTAGTGTGATTTAAAATTATAAAGTATTTATTACAAAAATTATTTTTAAATCATTTCTAAAAAAATAAAGAAAAAACACATGGGAAAATCATATCAATAAGGCACCATATAGATATTAGAAGATATATAAAAATAATATATTTACTAAAAAATTTAGGTTCCATGTCAATGAAATATAGTTAACTGATACAACCAAGTAATAGGTAAAAATCCCTTTAATATAAAGCTAAATATGATATTGAATGTATCACAGGTTGTACCTAAGGTCTCTATCATGCCATGTATCTTACCGTATAAGGGAGTAACCACTATTAAATAGCTACCAACATATATTTAATTAAACTAACCATCATCCCCTATGATCACTAAAGACTTGCAGTGATGACTAACACCCCACATAGCCCTTGTTCTCTACACCACTAGTCAAAATCATGTGGCGGGTAAACTAACTTGAGAAACAAGCTAGATCTTACACTTATTAATAGACATCTCGTGACTAATATAGAATTGTGGAAGAATTTTACACAAGAAAAGTCTACCCAAAATGTATAAACATAACAATCATCACCCGAACACCCATTGATGTGAAGCCACATATACATAAATAGAATAAACTCATGTCATAAAAAGAACAATCCCATATAGGGGGAACAAAATACAATCATATTGTGATTACAATCCCACACGTGTTGTAAATACAAAGGGAAAATCCAGGGGATTCTCTCATGTTTTTAAAACTAAATGAGCTAACTAATCCTTTTACCTCAATGTGTGGATCATTATTTTAATAAACTTTTGATCCATAATTCACTTTTTATAAACTATTTGAGGAATTATGGAATACCTACTCATTTAAATCATTTTAATGTTATTCTCTCAAAGTGGATAATTTCTTTAAAACCCAAATATTGGACAGAGGCCTTCATTTCAATCACCATATTCATAAAACACCACAGAGAAAATTTTATGTGGTTCTATAATGTCTCAAAAATTTGGTGTAATTTTTTATAATTATATGAAATTTTTTTGATACCGCGAAATTTGTCAGAAAATGATTTTGTGTCCTGGAGATCCTGAAATGAATTTATGAATTTCTTTATGGTATGTTTATAAAATGTGCAAGAAGGTATATCTATATTTTGAACTAGTGATCGTACCAACATTCTAATGGCACCATTGACCCTAGAACACTAAGATTCACCTATAATGGACTTAACTTTAACTGAAAAGGTCTGAACAGAAAATTTTATTTTCAGACATTTTGAGAAAAGGAATAAAACGACTTATAAACTTATTTTATATTTTTTCTCATCTGTTGAGAGACTGATGATGACACGACAGTGCAGAAACAATGCGGTGACAGAGTGCATTAATGAGTCTCATTAATGGCCCTTATCACACAGAGTATCGATGCAATAAAAGAATCATAATAGTGATGTTGTTTCATAAATTAAATAGCATAACGATGTGACATCACTACGTAATTGAAACACTGTGACATGTTTCCTTTAAAAATTTTGGTACGTTTGATATGACTGAATTAAACCATGGATACTCTCTTAAAAATCCCCAATATAATTCTTCTCCGATGAAGAACTATGATGATAACTCGTGAGACTTCACCAACTTTGATGAAACCTAATGAACACAAATGAAAGTGATGTCATCGATGCCTTGAACTCATGAGGACGAACGCTTAGACATCAAATGTCAAAGAGTGAGGGTTTTTATTTTTATTTAAATTTTCATACCAATATAACCTTTTCTATAAGTGACGAACAAATATCAACCCACAAACAATTTGTTCCATGATTTGAGAATTTATGAAGGAGGGTGAATTTTCATGGGGATTTATTATTCATTATTTAAAACACAACATGAAATGATAGTAATCCAACCCCAAAACCTCCCCTTGATTTACAAAAATATCATAAAGTGTCAAAACCAACACAAACTAGGCCATAGAGCCTCTTCTCATGCATTCTTGGTGTCCCCATTCTCGAAGTGGTGGCAGACTGTTTCTGGGGCCTGAGTTGGGATGGCAGCGACTCGGGGGTCCCAATAGGGAAGACTAGTCAAAGAATGGAATACCATTGATACTTTGATGTCGCGTGGAATTAATCACTGATGGAGGCCCACAGTGGCTTGGGGACGCTGCGTGGTGGGGGTGTCCCATGTTTGGGCCAGCCAGGTGGTGATCTTCCGCGGTCCCACTACTATGGAATGAGGGGCCCCATGTCTGCAGGGAAGATGGGGCCGGATGCCGCTCAATTATTTCATGCTTACTGGGTGGTGCACCACCAGTCCACCCCCTGGTGAGCTGTGCACCCAGTCCAATAGGTCGGATATGTGACAATGGGCTGATCCCTAGTCAGTGGGCTGGACTGGACTTTGCTGCCAGGTGACCCTGCGTGCTGGACACTTGGACAAACCGGGCCGGGTCCAAAGAGGCTTATTTTTCAAGGCCCATTGGTCAGGTCGAACTAGACCGAACCCAACCCGAACATGAATAGGTTGAATTATTCTACTTAAAGGGTGGAATGTGGGACCCCTGGGATGGGATGGTCAGGTTGGTCTAACCGGATTGGACTAGGCCCCAAACAACTGGCCCCCTATTTACTAAAACACTCATATAATGCAAGCCTCAGGTCCGATTGGCAAGATGTTTACGGAATTGGGACCCTGTGGATGAGGTGGATCTTTTATCTTTATTTGTAGTTACGTTCATGAACATAGAGACTATATGAATGTATTGAGATGTGGTTCTACCAAGAATGCTACATATGGAACCCTATGGTTGGCTGAGAACAGATGATTGCTCGATGACGGCCTAGTGGGAAGCAGCTCTGTGTGACCTGGTAGGCCCACAGTGGGGAATGGCTCTGTGGGACCTGGAATGAAAATTATGGCGAGAGGATCTATGTGAACTGATAAACCCATGACACTCAATAGAAGGAGCACCTTAGTTCAGCGATGGGGAGAAGCATCTCTATTTGACCTTATGGGCCCATGGTTGAGAGAGTCTATGTGTGACCCTGCATACCCATGGTACTAATCACAGATGAGTACCATAGTATTACACGGTTAGTGGTATGTGGTTCTGTGTGATCTGGTTGTACAACTGTACTCAGTAGAGTAATATTTCATTAGTAACTGAGGAGTTAGATGATGTGACTGATGATGCTACTATCACTACCCTAAATTTATACATGGTGTGTGATGTCTTGTACTTAATTATTAACTTTGAGTATTTTTGTTTGGTATTTACTTTTGTTTTGGGTTCCCTACTAGGTATTCTTATACTCACCCATGTACTGGCATTGCCCGTACTCTTTGAGTCTGGTGTAGACTATCGATGTTTTGACAGAGGTGCTCAAGGGGAGAGGACTGATGAACACCATGACAGTAGTCATAGTGGCCAATGACCAGGTGGGGCCCAGTATGATGGAGAATACATGACATTCGACATTGCCTTCTAGTATAATTACTACTCCTTCAATCAGGTGGGGTATTCTATGGATTACCATATAAGTTTCATTTTATATTTTTTGGTTTCAGTTATTTTTAATGAATTTTTATTCTGGCCTACTTTATTTTAGATGTATTTGGTACTAAGTCTTATATTAGTATACTGTTATGCAATTTCAGTATGTTGGGATGTGCAGGGCTTTTTTGTGCGTAAATGTACTTACAGAAATGGCACTGCATTGTTAATCGATACCTTCAGTGCTAGTCACCAACCCCTGGCCATCAGGAGGTGGTATTAGGGTATTCATGGCATAGGCCCTGAGTGATGGGTTGTGACAATGTGGTTTTAATGAAAAGTTGGTCCTACCACAATTACTGAGAGTCTCTATTTTGTTTTAGGGAAATAGTGTTAGAGATGGTTTCAATGGGATCAGTGCTTCAGATGGCCCGAAATGGTTATTCACAAGTGATACCACCACTGGTGCTCAGCATATACAGTCGGTGGTTCCAGAAATGGACATTTGTATGCTTAGTGCCCAACGTGAATTTTAGAGACAGAGACGTCCCAGGATCAGGTGGGAGACAAATCCTTAGGTCACTAAGGACTAGCTGGAGGCTGTGACCTTGATCTTCCACATAGTGAGGACACCGCCTGACTAGATGGTGATCACCTAGACACAGAGACTCAGGTGTGAGATTAGGGCATCGGTAGGGAGATACTTCACCATCTCCCTGCCGAGCCCTGTAGAAGGAGCTGCTTCACCTATAGTAGGGAAACATGACGGTGGATAAGTACTTAGAGAGGTTCATCGAGATATTGTGATACTCTACCAAGATGGTTTGAAATCATTAATTCGAGGTTAAAACCATTGATCAGGGACATATGAAGGACATCAGGGCATGAGTGTTGTCTCTCAACATCCCTACCTCGGTTTGGGTGAAAGAGTGATCCCTTCATATAGAATGCTTCTTGGTGGAGCATGAGATGACATCTATAGACACTATCATACCCCATGTGGCAGAGTCTTTGTTTGGATATATATAGAAGAGACGCAAAGCCATGTAGTCCAGGTCTCTTAGAGGATGACCCCACGACTTAGGGTCAGTAGTGTGGGGATCCCAGTTATGGGGAGTCAGCAGTGATCCAAGCAGTGATTCACATGAAGCAGGTTGGGACACATTCCATGTGAAAACCCTACCTGTCGTATAGATGACTAGAAGACGGTCAAGGGGCCACCAAGGTAGTTGAAGCAGTTCGATTGAAGAGTTCCACAAGGTGGAAGATATGGTAGGGGATCTGGTTGAGCGATAGGCGGTGGGTGACAATTTGAGGGGTTACTGCTACCGCCCCGGGTGGTCCACCCCGACCACAGGGAGGTGAAGAACAATGGAAATTTCTTCTCCATGTAGTAGAGGCTTCTTAACATGATTCTCTTAAGATGATTTGATGTAAAAATTGTGTATTCTCCACCATAGATTAAATTTTTATAGAAATTCATGCTATTTACTCCTTCATTTCCACAACTCTCGATTAGAGATCAGAGATACCAGTGGATCCGTTGGCTTGATCCTTACAGATAGAGACTTATTCGGGAAGGGATTCAAAAAATACACACTACTTTTGGTAGTGTGAGATTACTCTAGGAGGAGAGGGATTCGACTGGGATGTCTTTGTAGTGGCGTCGAGGCCTTACGACATCATCTTTAGTATGGACTGTCTATCCATATTCCGTACATATATTGACGATTTTTTGCATACATTGTGGTGAATCAGCAGATATGGGACCATTATTTCCTTCACCTGTGAGATGGAAACCCTTGAAGCAATAACAGACTCTCATGGAAGAGGCTACAACCAATTACTCACAAGTTGGCTAACCTCACCCTTGGCATAGTAGATTAGTGGAGTTAAATATTCCATGTAGTGGTGGATGCGTACATGTGTGTTCTTCTCAAGGATGATCTGGGACTACCTCCTTGTAAGGAGGTAGAATTTTTCATCAACCATTACTATGATACGACACCGATATGCACACCTGCATATGGGATGGCTCCCATGGAAGTTCATGATCTGAGGGTATAGCTAGAGGAGTTGCAATTGAAGGGGTTTGTAAGGCCCATCATTTCCCCAAGGGCAACCCCAATACATTTTACCAAGAAATAATACCGGATTTTTAGGTCATGCTTATACTTTTGGTGCATGAACCAGGTGACCGTAAAGGGAAAGAATCCACTACAGAGAATTGATGACCTCATCGACCAGCTGAAAGGAGAGAAGTGATTCTCAATGATAGACCTCAGATCAAGAAATGACAATAAATGTGTGCGGGGTAAGGATATACCTTAGATAGAATTTAAAAGATGGTAAAACCACTATGATTTCTTGGTGATGCCTTTTGTTTTGACAAAATCCCCAGTAGTGTTTATGGGACTCATTAATAAAATCATCCAACCATACATTTATCGGTTCGTTGTGGTCATTATTGATGTCATCTTTGTGTACTACACATTGGAGGTGGAGAAATCTACACACATGCGTATGGTCTTCGATACACTCTTAGAGAATTGTCTTTATGGTAATCTCACGAAGTTCCAGTTCTGGATCTGGGAGATCAACTTTCGAAGACACATCGTCTTTGAGGATGGAGTTGTGGTAGATCTAGCAAGGATAGAGGAAGTGTTTTCATGAGATCCACATTTGAGTAAAAATGATGTAAATTTATTTTGGGGGATGACTGGTTATTATCAGAGTTTCATACCCAACGTTTTCATAGTAGCAGACCCCTTATCAGCCATTACATGAAAGAGATAGCCCTCAGGGTAGACAGAAAAATATTAAAAGTGTTTCAATAACCTTGGGAGGAGAATGAAAAGTGCCCCAAATATGAGACTAACATAGGATGGTGTTGGGTATGTAGTTACTATGATGAATCAAGGACCAAACTAGGTTGTTTTCTGATGTATGAGTGAGCGATGATCACCTATGTCTCACAAAAGATGAGGTAGCATGAGAAAAACTATGCGACCGATGGCCTGGAGTTAGAAGTATTGGTATTTTCTAGGAACATGTGGAGGAAATACTTGATGGGTGAACAGTATAATGTATACTCTATCCACAAGAGTATCAGATATATCTTCTCACAGAAGGACATGAACATGACACAATAGATATTTTTGTAGTTCTTCCAGGACTTTGACATTGAGATAGTATATACTCGTGGGAGGGAGAATGTGGTGGAAGACACACACAGTAGTAGGACTATTTTACAACTACTGAATGAGGTGAAGGAGTATCTAGCCATGACAGAAATATCATTAGATTATAGTGATGGAGAAATTTAACTCTAGTCTATGACTATCACTCCCCCACTCGTAAAGTGAGTTAGTGAGGCACAACTTGTGGATGTTGACTGCAAGGCCCGAAATTCTCAGATGTCCTCATGATATGCTCAGGAATGATTTTCGATAGGTGGGGAGAATATCATCCTTTTTAGAGGGTGCAACAAATTATCAATTACATTACGGGTGGAGGTGTGGAGAGACTTCCATAAATCCCATTTATTGGTAAATACTAGAGTGGATAAGATGTACTAGGTCCTCCGATGTCATTACTTCTGAATAGATATTAAAAAAGCAGTGGCTGAGTTCATTTCACGATTCCCCACTTGTCAATATCTCAATGGACTTCATGACGGGGTTACCACATACGTCCAAAGACAATGATTCTATTTGAGTGATTGTTTACCAACTCACCAATACTGCTCTCTTCCAACCCATCCAGAAGTAGGGACGAGTAGAGGGATTAAGAAGCCTCTATTTATAGGAGATAGTGCGGATCCATAGGTTTCATTCAATCATAGTATCATACATTAATGTAGTCTTTAATTAACTAATGTAAAATGGATTAAAATAGGCATTTGGGACTCAATTGCGCTTGAGCACAACTTTTCACCCCTAGGAAGATGGTCATACACAGCAGACCATACAGACCCGGGAAGACATGGTACAAGCTTCTGTCCCAAATTTGGTCATAGTTGGGAGAACCATCTTCCATAGGTAGAGTTTCCATACAACAAAAACTATCACTCTGCCATTTACATGGCACAGTTTGAGGCCCTATACGTGAGGCTATGAAGATCACCCATATGCTGAATAGACCCAGGGAGTCGATACTCAGGGGATCAGAGATGGTACAATCTACAACTGAGATAGTTCAGATCATTTAGAAGCAGATAAGGACTATACATAGTAGGTATAAGTCTTATGCCGATAGAAGATGGACACCCTTGGAGTTTGATGAGGGAGAATGTGTGTTCCATAGGGTCTCACCCCAATGACGATTACATGGATTTTGATTTTGTAATAACTTATCTCCAAGGATCATCAGACCATTTCATATTTGGATTTGAGATGAATGGTGGTGTACTACCTATCTCCTCCCCCATAGATTCACCATGTGCATAATGTTTTCTATATGTTAGAGTTGAGGATATATTTGCACGATCCATCACACGTCATCAACTGGAGTGATCAAGAAATTAAAGATGGGGTAATGTTTGAAAAGTTCATGGTGGAGATAGAGGATCAGTAGAATTTAGTCCTACATGGGTGATTGATTACTCTGGTGTGATTTTGGTGGCAGCATGAGATCTTTTAAGAGAGAACATGGGAGCGGGAGTCTCAGATTCATGATAGGTATCCCTATCGGTGTGTTTATTTTGGTATTGGATTTTAGATGTTTAAATCACTAAGGTGGGGAGAATGTAATGTCTTAGAAATTCTGTGTCATTTTTTCTTATTATATAGAAATATTTTGTGATAGAAAAATTCAACAAAACATGTTTCCGAGGCTCGGAGTGCCCAAAACAAATAACTGAACATTTTTTAACGTACATCTAGTAAATTGGTGAGGGAGTTTTTTTATATTTTATGAACTGGCGCTTAGATCATAAATCATTGAGAACCGTTGAACTCGGAATACAAATATTCTCCTAGAAAAGAATATTATTTGGAAGAAAATATCTGAACATAAAAGTTTATTTTTAAAAATTTTGAGAATAATAATAAAATAAATTAAAAAGTTATTTTATATTAATTCTCATCTGTTGAGAGTGATACGATGACGTTGTAGTGAGGCGACGAGGTGGAGACATGTGCATTAATGTGGCCAATTAATGGCATGTATCATCAAACATAACGATGTTATAAATGAAGCATAACCACGATGTTGTTTCATAAATGAAACAGCTTAATGACACGATGTTGCAACGTAACTAAAATGTTGTGACGTGTTTTCCTTAATTATTTTGGAAAAAGGGAGAAAACAGAAATAAATCTTGGAGACACTCTAACGAATCCCCAATATAATTACTCTCTAATTAATAATGATGAAGAACACCGCTAAGACTTCAACAAATTCGAAAAACCTCTCAGAATAGAGCTAGAAGTGACGACATCGACACCTTGAAATCTCAATGATAAACTCTTCGACATCGAATGTCAAAGAGGTAGCGGATTAATTTATATTTCAATGTTCATCCCTATTATTATTTTTTCTAAAAATGATGTCCTCAGATCAACCCACATACATGTTGATCTACAATTCGTGTGTTTATGTGGGTGGGTGACATTACATAAGGATTTGATATATGGGATTCAAAAAAGGGCATGAAATGATTGAACTCCAATGACTAAACCACCAATTGATTTATACCTCTAATGTAGAGGGCTCGGTCTGACACGAACAATGCCCGAGCAGCTTCCCTCATGCATTCTTGGTGGATGAATTCTCGATGGGGATGCAGTTCGATTCCAAGGAATGAGAAAGGATAAAGAAAACCCGAGGGAAAATTTGGAACATATGGATCGAAGAACATTCCACCAAAGAGACTCTAGTGGCCCACCAAAGGGACTATGGGAGAGCCGGTGATAACGACAGTGACTACGGGTGGAAGAGGTGGTGCGTCTTTCGGCAAGACTGGATGGTGGGGTGACCTAGCATTGGGCACTGCGTGGTGGGGTGGCCCATGTACAGGACACCCTGGCTACTTCATTCCATGGTTTTTCCACTACGGAAAAAGGGGCCCCACTTCCAATGGACCAACTAGAGACAGACATGGCTCGGTTTCCATGTCCCTCCGGGGCGCTGCACCATTAGTCCACCCCTAGTTGGTAGGGCTAAGGCTGGAGGGATGCACCCCCAGCCTAGAAAGCCATGCCCCTCAGCCCAACGAGACACATCCACGGCTTAGAGAGTATGAACCAAGGGTACAATCCAGAAAAGAACCGGTAGTCCAAACTTCTGCCCTTGTGGCTAGGCCAGACTAGGCCGGGCAACCCGGCGGGCTAGACCCTTGGATAAAATTGGCTGGGTCCAGTGAGGCTTTTTGGGCCTGGCCCACTGGCCAAACTAGACTCGACCGACCCAACCTAAACCATGGCAGGTCATGTCTATCTAGTTAAACCATGCTACGTGGGTCCACTAGGCTAGGGTGGTCGGGTCTGTCCAACCGGGTTGAATCGAGGCACGTCGCAAGCTGCCCCATGTTTACTAAAACACCCGTATCATGAAAACCACATGTTCGTTTAGCGAGTTTTTTGTGATTTTTTCACCAAATTTATGAGTCAGATCTTTTGACATTCTTTTCTACAAATTTCATAGACATTTAGATGTGAAAAATTTCATAAGGAGACGTTCTCCCGAGCACACTGCGTACAGATCCCAAAAGAAGGCTAATACCTGATGACTGATCGATGACGGCCCAGTGGGAAGAATCTTTGTATGACCTGGTACGCCCATGGTGGAGAGATGTTCTATGTGATCTGACATACCCATAGTACATTACATAAGAAGTACCTCAGTTCGAACAAGGTGAGAAGCAACTCTATGTGACCCGACATACCCACAGTGGGGAGCGGCACTATGTGACCCAATATATCAATGGTACTCATCAGGGATGAGTTGCATAGTATTCCAAGGTTAGAGGGAAGAAGCTCTATATGACCCGACATACCCAATGTACTAAACAGATGAGGAGTTCTCCAGAAAATGAGGAGTTCGATGATGTGACTGATGATGCTACAATCACTACACAAAATGTATACCTTGTGTGAGCTATCATGTACTTCATGTTTCAAATTCAGGATTGTTTTATGGTATTTCATTTTGATTTGGAGCCCCTTATATGTTTTTTAATACTCAACCCTACACTGGATTCACCTACCCGTGTTTTCTCTAGTGATGATGATCGAATTTTTGAAAGAGGTGCTCAGAGGGACAAGACTGACAGATGTTATGACAATGGAATTGGTGGCCTAGTGCTAGGTGTGGACCGAGTTGGACCGAGTTCCCAAGACATAATACATAATCTTCCATTAGCTACAATAATCTCACGATCTGGTGGGGTTTTATACAGATTGAAATCAATGCTCCTTTTTTTACTTTCCATTTATGATATTTTTTTGGTTTGTATTCTGGACCAACTGATTTTAGTTTTATTTTTCACTCAGTAATGTTTTAGTATA
The DNA here is from genome assembly GCA_963277665.1 of Viscum album. Lineage (NCBI taxonomy): Eukaryota > Viridiplantae > Streptophyta > Magnoliopsida > Santalales > Viscaceae > Viscum > Viscum album. The sequence continues at coordinate 1,264,117,309 of OY728157.1, read as the reverse complement.
CTTGTTCTCCATTTTTAGTGTATTGGGACGTGTTTGGGCATGTGTGTGAATACAAGTACTCAAGAAAATGCCTCTCACTTGTAGGTTGACTACTTCGACACTATTCGCCATCCCATGGCCTTCTGGAAGCGAGGTTGAGGTAGTCACGACACTTACCCCAGGGGATGGGTCATGATAGGTTCAACGAAATCACCCTTTTGTTTTTAAAAATTTGAAACCTACTATTTAGTAAGGGTCTTCCTAATTAAAATCCAAAAAAAATTAAAATTCTTTCCATTAATAATAAAACCATTTAGGAAAATCCGCCCAAAATTTTTATTAGGGATCAACCACAAATTCATTTGAAATCAACATTTGATATTTTCCCAATAGGCCCTTTAAAAAACTATTTTGAGGAAAACACAAAAATCCAAAAACCAAATTCCCATAGAAAAATTAATTTCAATCATAGAAAACAAAAACTGGTTCAAAAAAATTATACATTGTAGAAACCACTTCAATTTTCTCCACAATTATTTTAAAAAATATTTCATATTTAAACCATCCATTAAAATTATGAAATTCAGGAATTTACTTAAAAAACCAATTATTGAAAGCTCTAAATACATTGAAATAGTATATATTCTACAAGGAGTAATCAAATTTAATTATATTTTCAAGATAATGGAATTTAAAATGAAAATAAAATTAGAATTTCAAATTGAATCAATTTATATGAAATAAATACATCAACAAGATGTGAACAAAGCCATAACCCTCAGAAACATGTCACATTTTACTGAGACAACAACCATGGGAATACCAATAGTATATACAATAATAAGAGACAAAAACCCTAAAACAAATTCTATAGAAACTTTAAAATAAACCCACATTATTTCTAGGGGTCGGGGGGAATACAAAATAATGTAGAAGAGGCAATGAAAAAGAATGTGCAAGTAATGGAGGAAAGGAACCAATTTTATTGAAATAAATTTAAGGAAGCCAATAATGGATATTGAGGATAAAAATAGAAAACATATTAGGATTAAAAGGATAGAAGATATAATGGGTGATAAAAGGGGTGAGACCACATAAAATCAGTGAGGGGTATTCTGGGAAAATCTGAATTATGAACACCGAGGCAGGCTAGATGGTTTGGTTGCACAGTTCTCCAAACCATGCACTAATAGTGTGCTAGAGATACCTACTCTACCCTCTACCATCAATTTTTTGGTCCTAGGTAATAGAAAGATGAGAAAACCATGATCCAACCATTCTATCATTCATTATTAAAAACCAATGATTGAACATAACATTTTACCAAATTCTACATAAGTCATGTACCACAGCATTGATTGAAAAAGGAACACCCACGGAATATCTTATGAGATGCATGGTTTTGATATAAATTTTCTCAACCCTTGATGAAAAACAATGGATAGTTCATGTTGAATTTCAATGGATCATTTGTAAGGGAGGGAACATGATTTTCCTCTAACCATGAACCGCCACTATTCATAGAAGGAATCCCCATAAATGTTCAATGTTCCAATCCGAAGATCAAAGGAAATTTATATTCAGCCTCCACTACACCACAGAACACCACAGTAATGACACTGTGACACAAGGGTTGTCACAAAACATCCCAAAAACAATGATAGTATCCATAAAATCAAGGAAATCCCCATATTATAAAATCAATCAATACATTACATTTTTTATAACAAGTACACACCCTTTAAATTATGAAAAACACATTCATTAAATAATTATACACATTTCTAATGAAAAAAATTAAATATTATAAATCTAATTGGCCCAATCACCATGAAAAAACTCATTTTTATATAAAAGTGGATAAATTGAATTTTATCAAACACTTTGAATGAATTATATCTAATTTGGAAAAGTATTTCCATTGAACTAGGAAATTGAAAAACATTTAAAAAGTATAAAACCTTCCCCTGTAATAAAAATCATTTTGACTTACCAAATTAGATATCAGATATATCTTTATTTATGTCTAAAAATAATTTTAATCAATAAATAATCTATAAAATACATTAATGAAACTAAATTGAATATAAATACCTTCCTCATCAAAATAAATCATGTCAAATTAGATGGAAACCACTAAAATAAGTCCCCTATGATAGCAAAAAATCCCAAGAAACTAATAACCCCTATCTAAGAATAACCATGCCGATTAAAATAGATCATCATATATAATAGGGTATTATTAAATTTTAGAATATGAAAAATTATTGAGGATAATGAAGGGGAACCCCATCATTCTAATCTAGTGAAAACCCATTGAGAAAACAATACGAATCCAGCTCAGAAGGGAATGGACTCTCAAAGTATTACCTTGGGATATTCTAAATGTGATACTTATTATTAATTGGAGATTTTTGGTAATGAAGAAAAATAAAAAAAATCAAATGAAAAAATTTATATAAACACTAAGGTCACACATTTTACTCACATAATTTACGAAACAATGTTGTCTCAACTATTTCAAACTAGATCTGGTTAATAGTATCCACTGACTAGTTTCTAAATGTATTCCCTTAACAATTTGTCTCATGAATAGTTACCAGAACTATACAATTCCAACACAGTACTCCCTCAACCCAAGGGACAATTCATTAATTTAAACATAATCATGAAAGTATATTTTTAAATTTTCATTGAATTTAATATGTCAATTTCCTAAAATAGAATGTGAAAGTATCATAGAATATATTATAACTGTCAAATAAATAAAAAATTAAAATAAAGGTCTAGGTAAATTATTATAACTCATTGAATTGTGGATTATGTTAATAAAATCACATAAAACACATGTGTATCTTCATTGAAATCCCATTAAAGATAGAACATGGGATCTATTTTTATATCATTTTAATTTCATGTAAATTTGATAAAATTATCTAATTTTATTTATATATATCACTCCATATATAAAAAATTCTTGACTATCACACATGTCCTTATAATGTAAATTTGGGATTGGAAGACATTTACCTTAAGACTTGAATCCCATTAATGTGCTATAAACACATTTATAACATACACAACCATTAAAATAATTAATTTAAGAACATTATAAATATATATGAACCAATATATGTTTCAATTATAATCATTTATCATATATATATTACTTGTTTCTTTTTTATTATTATAATTTAATGCTAGTGGGTTTTATAGTTCACAAAATCTCTAAAATATCAATGTTTATCCCTATTTGTTGTAACCCATTTAATCATTCATATATTTTCCAAGGTACTGTAATATATTATTTATAATAATGTTCAAATGTACAATTTAGTTCAATGATAATATAAGTCAAAATTCTGAATGATAGAATCAGTGAATAAAATGTTTTATTAATTTCAAAAAAATGAAAGGTGGCTTATTAATTTTATGTATTAATATTAATATTAAATTGAAAAAAACCAATAAAAATAATTACTCACCAATTAATATATAGTATTACAATAAATTTTTATTCTATATTATCCATCATAAATATTTATTGCATTATTCATGTAGGTGGTTAAAACAACCCAAAAAATATCACACTACAATTAATGCATAAGAATAACTATGAATTGATTTATTCATAATGTCAATATTATAAAAGTATAATGAATTAATTGTGATTTTCATAATGAGATACATAATAATTGATAAGTGTTATATATATATATATAATATTTTATAAGAATATATTACTTTCAATTAAGAATTTTATTTTACTCATGTTATGCTCATTTTACATAGTTTAATATAAGTGGTCAATTATTGTTAAAAGTATTAATAAAAGTCCAAATTTATATTTAAAAAATATTAATAAGGATATTAAAATCATTATAAATCATTAAATATATTATTGAAATTATCTTTTTATAGTGTGGGAAGATAAAAAAATTACATCGTTCCATGCAAGTACTAGTCATGACAAACACATGAATGATGCCTTAATTATGCATAAAATGAAATGAAGAACATAATTCATTTATATTTTTTAAATTATAATAATGATATAAATATATTATTTTTATATTAAATAACATTTCTTCCACCCATATTTTGTGGTTATGAAAAATGAAAAAGGTCAGTTCATGTTGGGGATATTCTATATACACAGACGAACAACATATCCAATTTCTTTTTGAGAAAGGATGTTGGTAGATAACGATTGTTCTATAAATATTATAATATATAATTATATTACTTATCATATGTTATAATTCAGTATTAAATAAATACCATTGAGTTACAAGGAGTATATGTGAAAAATATAAATGAAATTGAGTATATTGGGAATTTTTACTTTAATCCATGGAATATTTTATTTAAAAATTGAATTATGGATTTGTGTGTTTTAATATGAGGTGGAGACAAACCATATCACATTATTGTAAGTTATGGTGACGAATTTATCTATTGTTTGGTTCAAATAATGGGTCTCTAGTGTATAGAGAAGTGGGGCGCTGAAGGAATCCTTTTATATGTTAGTGGAGTGACATTTTATTAATAATATGTTCACCATTTGTGGAATGTTTCAAAAAAAATGGTAAATAATAGAGAGAGGATGAGTGTGGTATCCACTATATACACTAATCCTGGGCTTCTTCCAGCTGAGGTGCTGCCTCCACAGGTAGCCACTCCACCAAAATATAATTTCTCTCCCGGATTTACCCCAACCAATCCCAACCTCCATTTCCATTCGCACTGCCTCATTTCTCCATTCCATTCCCTAGGGTTACCACACCCCCCGATTCCGCTCTCCCTCTCCCCTCCCTTCCCTGAATCCCCTCTCGAGTCGTGACTCTACCTATTCTTGATCAGACATCGGCTCTGATTACTTTATCCCTTTCCCCATGCATCCCCGAGTCCCCTCTCTATATGCGACTCCAACTTCGGCTCCTCCAAATTCGTCTCCTTCGACTACGACTCCTCCTTCTGTAGCTCCTCCAATTACCGCTCCTACGACTTTGGATACATCATCTTAGGCTCATTTGAGATCGGCTCCATCGACATCGGCTCCATTAACTTCAGCTCGTCCGACATCGGCTCCATCGACTATGCCTTCTTCTTCACCTACGGTTCCCATTCCCTCGACCACGCAGCGAGTAAGACCATGTAAAAACCAGTGTCAATCGAACAAAGAACTATCAAATATCTTCATGTATCAATGAATTTGATTTTTATGGTGTTTTTATTAGACAAGTAATAACAATTATTTTCCATGGCAGATGAGTCTCTAAATCCAAATTCTAATTTTGGGTGAAAAATCTCAGAATATAACATTGGTTGAAAAGTGTTAGGCTTATAAACGACATAAACTTGACTGAATGTAAGGTATTTTTCAAATCTAGAAGAAGGATTCATTCCATGTCTAATCATTCTTGTAGCTAGGATTGTCTGTGTGCTGCAGATTAAGATTACAAAGAGAGGTACATTGTATGAGTTGAAATGTGTTTACAGAAATGATCTTGGTTGTCTGGAACATGGTATTTATGTTTCGATTTGAAATTTATTTGGGGTTTCAAAATCACCATGGTGGACGAAGGGCCGCGTTCCATAGAATTTTTTTATGATTGTATTCATATGTTGGAAAAGTTTTTAAGAAGGTGAATATATATTATATGCATCCGATTGATTGAACAGCATTCTGAAAAAAATTGCATCCATTGAGAAATTGAAGGATTTTTTAAAATGTGTAAATAAAAAATTCACATTACTGAAGTACAATAGATTTATGTTTTCTGGTCATAATGTATACTATTCAAGTTGGGGGACCATGTATCTTTGGAATTTTGTTTATTCTATGTTCATTCTTCCCTATTAATAATGCACATATATATTATAAGCATCAGTTTGATTGAACTGCATTCTAAAAAAAATTTACATCCATTCAGAAATTGAATGATTTTTTAAAGCCTGTAAATCAAAAATTCACATTACTAGAGTACGATTGATTTCTATTTTTGGCCACAATTTATACTATTTAATTTTGGGGACCATATATCTTTGGAATTTTGATTATTTTTAGTTTATTCATCCCTATTAATTCGTTGTACTGTTTTCTTTTTGGGATGTCATTATGATTGTACTAGATTTCCAAATTATGTTTTTTAATATGCCTACAATAGCATCTTTTTACCATTATTGTACTTATATAATTTCTTTTCAATGTAGGAGTTAGAAACATAGAAGTTTAATGGAAATTTAACTCAATGTGTATCATTTTACTATTGTTGGAGTGCAACAACACATCGGTATATGGTTTACTGCATGCTCTTTAAATCATCTTGTGTGGCATGAACCTGAATGCTTCATTTTTAACTAATCATAGCACAAAATAATTGATTTATGATACCCTAAAAAGAGAATGTCCTAAAATTGTTCTTATTATTATTGTCCATGGTTTTTCTGTTTCATTTCATAGTTCATATATATTGACTTACGTTACTACTACAATGAGAGCTTCATTATTCAAATAGGCTATCATAATGGGTGGACTGTGCCCCCACATGAAGGTTAATTCCATTTTATTTTTATTTTCATTTTAATAATGATGATTCCATTCAATATATGATTATTTAAATGCGGTCACTTATTTTTCCATTATACTTTTTATTTTACTGATTCAGTTATAAATATATTATTTCGTATCATGCATGCATTGACACATGTATTTATTCATGTTTCCATCGTGACTCATGAAGCACTCCAAACCGTTTTCTAGCCCATTATGGTCACTATTTCAGTTTAATTTCTTTCATTAACAATTTTTCATAATGAGTATGCATTTTAAGGTAATTATTCCGATTATAATTTATGTATTTTTTCAATGTTCCATGATTCAAATCTTTCCATTCTAACTACATGTTATCTGTCTCTAACTAAAAGTAATATGCATTATAATTCAGAACAGTTATGTTTGAACTTACCCTTTTTGGTAATGTCATATGGATTTATTTATTTTTCACTATGGCTTCCCAATTTGACTAATTTTTTGGTTTTTCGGATTTAGCATGTTGGTGGGGGATGTAAAGTGCATGTAATGTTTAATCCATTAAAGTTGGAGGAATACGAGAGGCCATGTAAATGGTTAAAGTGTATTACCACTTGAAGGATAGTTCTAATTTATTTTCATTTTCATTTTAATAACGATTATTACATCTAACTTATGATTAATTAAATTCAGTTATTCATTTTTTCATTACTCTTTTCATTTTTATGATTTAGTTATAAATATATTTTTTCTCATTCTACATGAATACATAAATTTTGTTATTCATGTTGCACTTTAAGATAATTATTCCTATTATCATTTCTATATTTTTGTATTTTTCCATATTTCCAATCTTTTCATTATGAATACATGTTATACAACTCTAAATACATGTAATATGCATTCTAATTCAGAGCACTTCTGTTTGAACTTACTTTTTATTGGAATCCCCTACCTCAAATTTATTTATTTTCACTATGGTTTCCCAATATAACTAATTTATTTTTTAGTTTTCTCAATTTTGCATGTCGATTGGGGAATTAGAATGAATGAAAGGTTTCAACCATAAATGTTTGAGGAATTCTATAGTCCATAAAAATGGGTAAAATGTACCATTATTTAAAGGTACGTTCGGTTCTTTTCAGCTAAAGCATTATATTATTGGCCACTAAAAATGAATGACCTCTCTGTTTCATTGTAATTACTATTGACATATGTGATGTAATATTCAATTTCCTTACATGAAAATTGTTAAAAACTATGTCATAAAAAGTCATTAAAGAGTTTCCAATAAGGTAAACTATTCTTCACTCTACAATTATATTTCGATTCGACTCAATACAATGGTACTCATTCAAATTATGCAATAGTTTGGTTGAATTGGAATGATTTTAGACTCTATTTGATCGCTCATCTTCTTCCTCTTTGAATTCAGATCACAAGCAGCTGCACATTTCTGTTGAAGAAATATATCCTGGCGATGTTGTATGCACCCCGTAACACTCATGAGGTGTACGACCTGCTCGCATTGGAAGACATTGTCCCTGCCATGATTGGTGTCATGGATTCCCCAATGACCCTTTACCCTGCCAGGGCCTTTGACATGGCTCACTGCTCTTGGTTCAGCATTCCATGGTAGAACGATGGTTGGGTACCCCCATGACTCATTCACTACTATTATGCTTTGAAATTTTAATATTTACTCAAGTTACTATTGATGTTTCTGAGTCATCCTTTTCTTATTATATCATTCATTTGTGTTTTATATGTATGAATACATTCTATTTCATGTCTCCATTTATTAAGGAAACATATTGGGGGTGATTATCTTCTCAACTACATTTTCCTGGTATGTGATTTTAATATAGGGAAATACTGGTTTTATATGTGTTCAAAAAGCATTACTGTATTCTATCCTCTTTTCATGTAGGGAGTAGGATATTTTGAAGCATATTTCAATTGCACCATTTCTTACACCCTCTATATGTGTTCTACTGCATTATTGTTTTCCTGTATCTTTATTCGTATAATTAAATTTTCAAGATTTTTTATGATATTCTAGACTCTTCCATGTGAAATATAATGATTCTGTAAACATGAACCATGGGTATGGCATGATAGAAATCATATATATGGACATATGAGTTTTACTTAGTCATATCTAAACCTAAAAATTGGAATATATGTTAATATATTGGTTTTGTTTTGTAGGAAATATTTTGATGCTGCTCTTTTAAATAGAGGAAATGACATCCTTTTTAATATAAAAACACACACCAATCTTCAGGTATTCTATAAATACTTTTATTCTGTAAATTCCATCCTTTTTTATAGAGGAAATTCCATCCTTTCGGGCAGTGGGATGAGGGGGGGGGGGGGTTCATTAATGTTTTGTAAATTATTATTTAGTCTCGCTATGGATTTATTTTATGTTCTATGTTTTATTGATATTATTCAATGTTTCTTCTCTTCATTATTAATTTATTTTATTTTTTGTTTTCTCTATTAATTAATTTAATTTTTCTATTGTTTTTTATTATATAAATCTATATTTTATGGATTTCTACTATAATGATGTACTATTTTCTCCTATAGTTCAAGATGAGGTGTAGGTATGTTAATATTGGACTTACATGGAAACTGGGAGTTGGTATATCTTTTCTATTTGCTTTCTCATTATATTTGAATACATAAAGAAGAATTATAAATGTGTTTGATTACTAGTTCTTTTCCCACTATTTTGCTACATGTTTTATTTATTCGACTTCTACTGTGTGGTTTCTTTTTATTTTAGGAGTTAGGTTCACATAAGATATAAGAAAATCTATGAGAGATGCATTAAATAGTAATGTGATGAAGATTGGTGAAGTGTACCACCAAATGAAGGATATTTTTTCATATGCATTTTTACATATTTGTAATTATCAGTCATTTTTTTTATTCTGATTTCTTTATCAAACACCATTGACAATTGTGCATTATTTCTAATTGGTAATTTTTTAAATTATTATCATATATATTGAAACTATTTATTTTTTGCAATTTTGGTTGATGCTGCTTAGGGGGGAGGGGAGGGGAACGACTAGGCAGGAGGGGAGGGGATGAGAGGGGAAGAACTGGGCAGGGGGGACGGGGCTAGGCATGGGGGAGGGGCTGGTGGGGGATGAGGATGTGTAGTGGGGAGGAGGAGTTGGTAGGGGGAGGTTCTTGGAAGGGGTGGGAGGACAAGCTGGGCCGGGGGGGGGAAGAGCTGGGTAGGGGGCGGGGAGGGGAGAGGCTGGCCAGAAGGGGAGGAGATGAATGGGGAAGAAATGAGAAGGGGGGAGGGGGCTGGTGGAGGATGGGGCTGGGCAGGGTGGAGGGGATAGTGGGAGATGGGGATTGATATTGGGGAGGAGGAGTTGGGAGGGGGGAAGAGTTGAAAGGGGTGGGAGGACATGTTGGGCATGGGGGAGGGGAGGTCAAGAGCTATGTAGAGGGGAGGGGAGGGGATGGGCATGAGGGGAGAGGGCTGGTGGGGATGAGGCTTGGCCGGGGGGAGGGGCTGGTTGTGGATGGGGATGGGTAGTGGGGAGGAGTATTTGGGAGGGGTAGGGGGAGCTGGGAGGGGTGGGAGGACATGCTGGGCATGGGGGAGGGAGGTCAAGAGCTACGTTGAGGGGAGGGGAGGGGTGGGCAGGAGGGGAGGGTTGGGCAGGAGGGGAGGGTATGAGAGCGGAATATAGACCGACCAACTCTCTTTTACATACTGGTAATGCATATAGATTAATCTACCATTAATTTCTTGTTCATAATAACTTCCCATTGTATATTTCATATCAGACAGTCAAAATATTATTTATTTTCAATTTTCTACACAACTTTATATTACGTTTTCATTTTTTGTGCTATGATTTATTAATATTTGTTTTTTTATAATGTAGCAAAACATGTTTGGTATTTCACAGTCACCCTCCTATTGTAAGTGGGTCCATTTCAAGAGTCTACTAGATTGCAACTGAAGAGATTTAATGGATGGATGGGTACTTCGGTTTATGTTGGTTTGTCAATGCCTTTATTTTTAATCATTTCTAGTGTTGTGTATTACGTCTTTTTTCTTGGTGTTTTACTCATTCCCTATCTCTTTTTGCATGGTCGTGTAATTTTTCAAGCATAGTAGAGGCAGAAAGTGGTTCTATTTTGTATGTATGATATCAAAAAAAAATTTCTGCATTGGTAACATGTTTCTACAAACATGTTCATGTACCAGATTACTACCAACCAGCAACCACCAATACTTTTCTACTGCACCGCCACAAGAAGCCAATTTTGGATGGTTTTTACTGTCACAATTTATTGAATTTTGTTTCATTACAAAGGGGAAAGCATATACTAACTAATTTCGTGTATGATGGTTTTGGTGTAGTAAGAGAGGGGTACGAAATTTCCTAGTTTTGGGATTTTGTAAACATGAAACATAACTGATTCAAGGGGATGGACAGCTTTGAAATGAGGGAAGAGCAGGGGAGGGTGATGACAAGGGGGAGGGGGATGCTGGGGGAAAAGGTTGGGAAGGGTGTGAGGGGAGGGGAAAACATATACTAAATGAAACATAACTGATTCTAGGGGTTGGACTGCTTGGAAACAAGCGAAGGGGAGGGGAGGGTGATTACAAGGGGGAGGGGACTGCTAGGGGAAAAGGTTGGGTAGGGGGGCCATGGGCTAGGCAGGTTGGATGACAAAAGGTTGAGAGGGGATAGGAAGGGCCAGGTAGGATGGAGGGAATGAATGGGGAGAGGAGGATAAAGGTAGGATGAAGGGCAGTGCTGGGAAATTAGGCGTGACTTTCTGTTCTTATTGCAAGAGTATGAATAACTCATATGTGTTTTTACAAACATGCCTTCTCACAACACTCTTGATGGGGTAAACAAACAAACCATCAAAGAATAAAAATTGTGTGTTTTCTATTAAAATCTATTTTCGTGCAAGAAATGATGGTTCTACAAAAGGAAAAGAGGCTTATAGTTGTTCCAAGGATCCCTGGATATCTGTATACTAGATACCAAAATGATTTTTCGTATCTGTAACATCTAAAAATAGTAGAAACTGTTGAAGATTTAACTTTCAATGCTCAATTTCATAACTTTTGTTCCAGTTATTTACTAATTCTGTTACATATATGTCTTCATTATGAACTTGATGGTGTTCTTGGTGGAGGAAGAGAAGCATTCTGTTGTTCATAGGCACCCTGTTTATTTGTACATTTGATACACATTCTAGTTTTGGGCTCTACAACATCTTATTACAACAGAGACTTCTCATTATGTTAACATTTGTACTCATTTTATAAACTTTTGTTTCAAGATTTCAGCATTTTTATTACATTTATTTCTTCAATTTTTAATTGATATATAAGGCATATCATTATGTTATTCCATTTCTGTAACAACTATTTCTGCATTTCTGTTCCAGTTATTCTGCATTACTGTAACATTTATATCTTCAATATTTCAGCATTTCTATAACATTTATTTCAGCATTTCTATAATATTTATTTCCACCATTTCTGTAACATTTATTTCTTCAACATATAATTGTTACATGTTTTAGTTTTCAGCATTTCTGTAACATTTATTCCAGTTTTGGGCTCTAACAAGTGTGTTGTATTCCTGGATTATATAATTGCAGCTGATCTATTGTTATAGAAGAGATTCTGAGATTTTTTTGGTATTTCACTTTTAGATCTGTAACATTTTATATGATATAGGAAATATTGTTATGTGAGTTCATTGTGTTTCAACTCTAAATGTATTGGAAATCAGGAGCGGTCTAAAAATTGAAGTTATTGGGATCCACAACAACATCGACATAGATATTCTTGTACCCTATTACATCATGTATTACAGTTTCTTATTGCATTAACATTCATCATTTTTAATCCATTTCATATATAAATTATGTTAGATGATATTATTTTTCTCTGGTTTTCATAATTATCAATCAATGAAACTATTTTTTTAAAATATTATAGGATTGATACATGAACAGTGGTCATGGGTTTTGGGATGATGTATCTCCAGAACAATTATCACATTTCTTGTCACTGGAGAAATTTCTATCCTCTACATATTCGTAGAATGTGGTCTGTTGATGCGGCATTCCGGTGACTATTGAGTTGTTTTTCTAGACAATTTTTGAGTTTTTATAATCACTTCTAATTTATTACATTGATAATTCTATCTCAATAAATGACTCCATATTGTTCCTTTTCCATAATATGTACCGCTCAATTTTTGTTTTAAACATTTCCAATAATAATATGATTTATTAAGTTTCAAAATTAGTATTCTATTATTGATGATACTAATTTTTTTATAGTGCCCTGAAAATGCACGGGCGGAGTACTAGTTATATTTACCATGAAAAATCAACATGAGATAATTTTTTTAGAAACCATTGGGGGGTTTATCCATAGTTTTAACAGTTAACATAATTTACTTTTAGCATGTTAATTCACTTTTTAACCTTGATAATTTTTTTATAGATAAAAAGGAAATATAAATCATTTGATAATTTAAAAAATCTAATTACATATTTTGAAGACATTTAATATTATTAAGTCTATTAATGTTATAAAAATAAATCTTTATATGAACAATATATATGAAGCATAAATTTTTTTATTAATGTATAACATTGAATTATAATATGTATAATATAGTGGAAACAATTAAAATATATATTTTAATTGAATTATTTTACTTATTAAATAAATATTGTTTTTCTAAAAAGTTATTATTTTTATTTCATGATGATCTTGTTGTCATAATCTACATGATACTTGTAAAAATGGTATTTTTTACATTTCACATAAAAAACAATCTATTAAAAAATATTCAACATTCATCATAAGTTTATCATGTTATGCTAAATCCAAAAAATAACTTTATTTTCTTCAAATTATATTTCTAATATTTATGAAAATAAAATTATAGTTGTAATATAAATTATAAAGGAAGAAATTTTTATAGGTAAATGATTTTTTGAAATATAAAATATTCTTATTATTATTTCCTATAAATTTATAATTATATAAAATTTATTTTTTATTCATATAAAAAATATATTTATTCATTATCTAACAATTACATACTTTTTTTCTAGAAATAAAATGTCACAGTGCATAAAATCCATTTTAAAATAAAGAAATTTTAAACACAAATTTAGCATATTAATTATTTTTGTGCATCTTAATTTTATCAATTCATGATAATTGAAAATGATCAATATTTTCAACTAAATGGAAAATTCTAAAAAACACATGGGATATACATGAATAATATAATATATGAAAATTTATTTTTTTGAACATCTTAACTTATAATTACATATCCTTTCAAGATCTCCACTTATAAACTTATGTCATGATAATTTGTAGTGGTTGTCATGTGTTGGAATTAATTTATATTGGTTCTCATGGAAATTTCAATGTGGTTAAACATAGGTAACAAATTATTTAACTCAACGAGTATTTTTGTAGTTTTGATTGTCCCTATCCGAGTGTAAACTCTAGTGATTCCACTTCCTTTCAAATAATTGACATATGAACCTCATTATGAATACTTAAACTCATTGATTTCATCACTTATCTGTTGTACTTTTTTTTCATTTTCTGGTAAATTTATATGAAAGATTCTCACTAATAATCTATAATATAATGGTAAAATTTATTAATATTATTTTAAAATATCATATTTATTTTATATATTTGTGTTTCAGGTGAAGAATTATATTCAATAAAGTATTTATTTAATTAACATTTAATATTAAAATTTCAATGCATTATATTAACGATTAATAAATTCTTTGATTTCATTTTTAATTATCAGGTATTAATGAAAATACCAAAGGTAATGGAAAAGATAAACAGTAATCAGTATATTTTATGAACCATATTAATATAGAAAACATATATTTTTTTAGAATATCCTGCTCCCTAATATAGAATTTCCCTCTAGAGATTTGATAAAACATACCTCATGATTGGGTGTCTTCAATCCAACAAAATAATTAGTTTTACTTGAGATATCATCGTCAAAATAACACAAATAGCGATTATAGGTTGGTAAGAAATACGAGATTTGATTTACCTATTATTTTTATTAATATGGATTTTATTGGATGATTCAAAATCTAGTTGTACAATCCAATAAAATACATCTAATGGAAGAATACTAATTTTGCAAAAAGATCATTATGTTAAACATTAACTTGAGAAAATATAATCACAAAAAATTATATTTAATTGATAATATAATAATTGGGTTGGTGATTTACATATCTTTAGAATATTACATCATATACTAGAGTGGATGGAACCTGAATCAGAAATCACATCAGCAAGATGGAGTTGATGAAAATTTTTACTTAATTCCGATAAAAACATCAGGAATATTCAAAGCATAAGAAATTTATTATTACCTTTTTTTAAACTTTCTATATTCATATTATCCTTTTTAATCATGGATTAGGAAATAAATTAGTAAATACCAAAACTCTAGGTATTTCAACAATTAAAATATTCATGATGTATTTGTTGATACATTATCATGATCAATTTTAATTTTATTCATTCATTAGGTAATTATTAGCTGTATTCTCAACCTTATACACTTGAAACATCATCCCAATCCCCTTAATAAATTTACTAAATGAGTCTTCCCACTTAATTGACATGAATGAAGTCTAATACACTATTTCATTAATGGTTATAAAACATTAAAAATTCTTGAAAATCTCTTTACCCTTATCTGGTGCGTTTTGAAATTTTATTATATTCAAAATGATAATAATTCCTCGATATATCTTTATTTGAATAACTACAATTCATATTAATGAAACTCTTACATCATTTATGCTTTCATTTAGAAATCATAATATTTTCGATGGATCCTATTAGAAAATACATCTCTTTTATTTTTGGCCATTTACTAAATTATTGGATATTAAAAGATATGAATTAATTATTTGAAAAGATTGTAAAAAATATAATTAATAACATAAAAAATATATAATTAATTTAATGTATACCCTAACAATAAGATTTTAACATTAATGGATTATATTTATTTTATACATCTAATTAGGACATCTATCCATGGCAAAAAAAATGCTCACATACATCATAATGATTCGTAAAGGAAATTCTCATTAACAAAAGAATATATACTAGTAATGTAAAATAATTTGTGATGTTTTACCCAATTAGTATGCATTTAGTAAAGAAAGTGTTAATTATCAATCGAACATTTATATGTATATTTTAACTTAGTGAATCATTTTCGGACCCTACAACCACATGATTGTATCCATAAAGGGTTTTCATCACTATGTAACTAAACACTCTATAATTTTAAAAAAATTTAGGATCAGATCATATACTCAGAATTATCCCAATTTATTTTAATAAATTTATTTCATCCTAAAACCAATAAATAAAAAATATTTTCCCATAGAATAACCAAACATTGATATGGTACTAACTATGGTTCCATAGTCCCAAACGCTAGGGTTAATTGCTAAAAACAAATTATTTACATTCTATATTTGATACCTAGTTTCATGGACCCAGATGAAAATTCAAATAAGTCACAATTTTTATATATGTTAAACATTAAATCTCGCAGATAATATAAAATTAATATGATGAAAATGTATTCTCGGGTTATACCAAATATAAAGAAGAGGGGGGGGGGGGTGAATGGTGTGTATTATAATTTCTTTATGAAATCATGATCTATCCCTTTAACATTATCTGAATTATTAATTAGTGGTGTATACATAAAAATGTATGCACGATGTATAGTGGTTCGGGGAATTGAAGGCCCCAAGTCCACTCCACCAATGATCTACTTCATAAGCTTTGTGATTTTCACTTTCTGGACCATTTATCAATAGACCAATCTACAAATGAGTACAGGTAGTTGACACCTTTACAACATTAAGGCTAAACAGAGAATTATGGACTATACAAAGAACTAAATACATAGATTAGTATGAGAAGCCAGTTACTCAAAATAAAAAGTGTATTTGTTAGAAAAAACATTCCTGTTTGTTCTGCGCTATTACAACAACATGAAACTGATAGAAGAAAGATAGACATATTCAGAAAGAATGATCTTTAGGTAAGAGTTGTTCTGAATCAATCTGGTTATTGAAGATATTGAAATATAATTCTAAAATTTAACAACAGTTGATTCAGAAAATATATTCGATGAAGAATCCGTGAATATTCATTCGTGTATCTTCTTAATCACAAAACATTTCTTTGTCGCGCTTCGTAACAAAAGATCTGTAAGACTTGATTGTCTCTGTAAAATGTAGTCATGAAAAACTCAAGATTTTGTTCTTCTCATATCTTTTACAATGATCTATATTGTCTCCACTATAATAAAAATTAACACAGATATATATAATAAATAAAATCATTTTCCATTAAAATTTAGATCCACAGATGTCACCTATAGAATCACGATATTCAAAATTTTTAATAACATTGCTGTCGTAAATCCCCTTAAAATTCACCATGAATTTCCCCTCTTAAATAGATACTTTGAATCATAAATAAATGGCTTTGAATCAGTCAAAGGCGTGCTTTTGACTCAAGCATTTAATCGAGATGGAAATCAACCTAATAATCTGCATTAATACCATTGCATTAAAAAATCATCAATTTAAATCTTTGTTGCCAAACATAGGGTTTAACTTCTTATCATACATTCTCTGAACGAAAGGTTCACAACATATGTTTGATCAGGATAGTATGATTTGATGATCCTTTCTTCCAACATAAGGATGATCTCAAACATAAGTTCAATCTCAATCATATATTTGATCATCCATTCATTTCTCTTCAACTCTCAAACATACAATATATGATCCATAACGTTCTTTGCATTAGAACATAACGTTCATGATCCATACTTTTCCAAAATAGAGAAATAAATAATATTAATATCTCGAAATATACTCTAAGTAAAATCATTATAATAAGAAATAATGGTATTTATGAGAATAAAAATCATCATAAAAAGAAAAAGTATTGTTGAAAACAACACTTTATCAACAATATCTCCCTTTTTATGATCACAAAACCCATGAGATAACTAATGAAATTAACATAAAAAATTAATTTCATATAGTTTATAATTTTTAAATGATAAGACAATATTTAATTTTAACAAAATTATTTCATCAAAAAATAAGCATTCTGTTATCTATAGTATCATAAAAGAAAAAATTTAAAATTTCACCCCTATATAAATTAAAACAATAATATCTTTTCTCCTAATGAGTAAAAGTTAAAAAGAAAAAATTTAAATCCAAATTATCTCAATGAGATAACACATACAAATTGATGATCCAAATTAAATTTCCCCCCCAATAAAAGATTTAAAAGCTTAAAATTAAATGTTGTATTTTTCATAATTTTCCCACCTTTTTGTGATATCAAAAAGAATGATGCAATAAGGAATATAAAACATTTTCATGTTCCACTGAACATTTGTAAATGCAATTATAAACTCTTTATCAATATTTGATGTTGGATTACTGGCACATTAATATAGAAAGTACATTAAAACAAAAAAAATAACATATCAAAATAGAATGTAGAAATATTTTATTGAAAATATAGTAAACATACATGAAATAAAATAATAATCAAGGTTGGGTTATGATATGATATATGTTTTATCTACCTTGAATGTAATGACCCATAAAATTCAAGGAAATGTTTTTCTTAATTTTTTTGGAATTTTACATGAATGCAGTTTCTGACGGCACCTGATTCTGAGGCCCGGTGTTCCCAGAATCATTTTCCGAAGATTGGCTCGGGTACGTTCAGTGAACAAACAAGTGGGTTTTTCTAAATTTCGAACCGGTGCTCGGGATCAAATTCTGAGGGCACTGATGGAATCGCAGCACCGGTATTTGCTTAGAAACGGCTTTTCCGGAGTTGCGTTTTCTCAGGTGTGGTTTTTAATTTTTGGGGTTAAGTTAAGAAATAAAATAAAAGTTGTGTGACACTTTATTTTATTTCACATAATGCCACATAAATCCACTTAATCTATGTTAAACGGATAAGGTGGAACCAACGATATCCTACCCACTTGGTAGGATATTTATGAGGTGGGGCCCGCACGAGCCCCACCATTTCTTCCCCTCTATGTAACGCACCCATGAAAACCTATTTTAAATAAAGTCAATTGTGCGTTTATTTGGGTTAAGAAACGCCTCATTTATTGGGCAGTTAAGTTGTTACCATTAATTCATCGAATTAATGGTTCGTTTTTAACTTTGAATTTCAAATCGTTGGCATGGGAATAAAATCAGACCAACACTTTTGCTTAGGGTTTTCTTGTTGAGAGGATTTGGGAAAAGCTCTAAAGCTTGAAGATGTTCATCCTCCTTCACGAAGAACGTGATGAACGCGAAGAACACTGGCCTCCGACGAAGGGAGACGAAGAACGCTGAACCCTCGGAGAACGACGACGCGACGCCGTGTACCGTGACACCGATGAACCTCCTTCACGATGTTTCTTCCGCGATGTTCCTTCCCCGCAACAATCTTCGAGCAACAACTGATTAAGGTAGGGGGTTGCGGTTCTTTTAATTTTTGTGAATTTTATCCTCAACATTGGTTTTAGTGGTGCAATTAAATCTATGTTTTTTTAATCCTTAGAGTTTTTCTACGCGACGTCGTGTACCGCGACGACAGCGACGCCCCTTCCGCGACACGACGATCCTCTTCTTCCGCGACGAACTCACATTTGACGACAACGTTGAGGTAAGGGTTTTTTTTTAATTTTTAATATATGTGATTATATCTGGAGTTTGTCTAAATATTTGTTGTGAGACTTTTAAAACCACTAACGCGGTGGGTGCGGACCAACAAACAAGTCCGAACCCACCTTCCTTTCGTTCTTGGTTAGTCGATTGGCGGGCGACGACAAAGTAAGCCGTGCGGGCGATGTGAGGTCCTCGTAGTGAAGGAAGGGCCCCGGGAGGGCCATTGGTGAAGACGACGCAGAATTCCGTCGACCGGAACTCGTCCGGTGGTCCGCGGAGCAGCCCGCTGGCGTGCCTCGCAGGCACGGCGGCGCTGGCGGCAAGGGGCGGCGACGCACGGCGTGCCTCCAGAAGGAGCCGTCACAGCTGAAGCCGCGGCGGCATGGCACGGTCCCGCGACCACACGGGACCGGAGGGGGACGTGATGCAGCAGCCGGCTGTGTCGGCTGGCAAGGGCGGCCCCATGCGGGGACGCGACTCCTTCACGTGGGGGCACCGCGCCACCCGCTGGGATCGGCTGTAACGGCCATGCCGACCCGCTGGCCACCCGGCCAGCGCCAGCCGGGTCGTTCCTAGGCCGGGTCGGGCCACGCCGCGCCGGCCGGGCCTGGTCGCGTCCAGGCGGGTAAGACCCGGACCCGGTTCAGGCCGACCTAGGGGGAGGTTGGTCCGGGTCGGTCCGGGCCCAGACCCCCCGTTTTCAGACCTTTTCGGTCCTTTCCACATATCATGGGCTACAGACCTCCGATTGACAAACCATTAGCGGAGATGTGATCCTTTGTTTGAGACGGTCATTTTGGTATATTACACTCATGGTTTCGTAGATCTTTGTGTTCGGCCGGGTTGGTTTGTACACGAAACCAACCCAACCCTCAGAGCGGAAACGCTTATAACATGAGCTATGGACATCCGATTGATGTGCCGTCGACTTTGATGGATTCCTCTTAGTGAGATGGATCTTTCAGTTTACTCTGCCTGAGGTTTGGATGTAGGTGGAGTACAGTCGTGCTGGTTTTGACTTAAAAACCAACAGGGCCCTTGGGACAAAAAACCAAATAACTCTCAGACCGGGCGTCCGATTGACGCGCCATCTGCGACGTTGAGTTCTGTTGACGATATGGAACATTTGGATATATTAACTCTGGACTATGTGTCAGTTGATGTATCATCCTCTCGGCTTGTGGAGAGGACCCTCCTGAACGAGGTTGCTGTGTGGGGGAACCCTAGAGCTGGCTGCGACTACGACGACGACGACGATTGTACATAGATCCTCAGTGGACTCGACAATGACGACTACGGCACTCAGATATCCTACGTGGATTAGTGCCACATATCCTATGTGGGTCCGATCCTATGTGGGTTAACGCTCAGCGGTCCTGTGTGGGCCAGCGCCTACAGATCCTGTGTGGGTCCGATCCTGTGTGGGTCTTTGCGGGGGTTAGTTACCTATCGATCTTGTGTGGGTCAGATCCTTTGTGGGTCATTGCGCGGGTTAGATACCTATCGATCTTTTGTGGGTCAGATCCTTTGTGGGCATTGTGGAGGTTAGTACTTATCGATCCTTTGTGGGTCTGACGGCTTAGATTAATCAGTGGATATATCTGATCATCTCTATCGTCATACAAAAAAGTATACCTGTGTGAGATGAATCCTGTTTTGCTTTTCATTGTGGATTGTGTTGTTCTATCTTTTGTGGATTTACGTTTTTCATTCCTGTGTGGACTCGGTTGTACTTGGGCTCGGACGTTGGAGCCGAATGAGAATTTGTGACTTAGATATTTATTTGGGAATATACCTAAGCAGTGTCGGATGTAACTTCGTGATTGTATCTTTCATTTGTGGATTATCCTTTGTGGATTCTGGGAGACCTTCAGGGGTCACGGGGTCCCTACTGAGTAGCTTATACTCACCCCTGCATGGGCTATGCCCGCAATAAGTTGTGTTGGTTGCAGACGATCGACATCGCTGATCATGGTTGAGGCTTGCGGAGTAAGACGGTACCTGGGGGTGGACCACAAGGCAGGACGTTTTCGGAGCGGACGGCTGGACCCGAGGAGTTGTGGAGGCTATCTGTACTCACCCTTTAGGTGGGATTTCCATTGGATAGATCGACATTGAGGCTTTATTTTTCAGTGGCTGTTTTCCCTTCCAGTTGTACTTTACTTTCAGTTTGGATTTGTATACTGGCCCACTTACTTTTCCGCACTTACTATTGTACTCAGTTTTTACTTAGTGTTTACTTCTACTGCGTGCTTTCTATGTGGTGTTTGTTTACTTTACAACGAAAATGCCTTCCCTTTTACCGGGAACTACGCCTTGGTGCTAGTAGCCAGCCCCTAGCCTATGGAAGGTGGGTTTGGGGTAGTCACGGCACGGGCCCCGATGACGGGTCGTGACAAATTGGTATCAAAGGAGTTCAGTTATACCGCAGAACATTAGACTCTGTTCTTTTTCTATGTTATGCAATATTGTTAAGCATATTGGGTGTGGTTATCAGTCCAGGGAGTCTAGTGTTGGTGCGGCGGGCGACGTATCCGTACACCAGGACCCTAACTTCTGATTTCCGACTTAATGCACGAAAACATTGATTGCATGTGTGTTTCAAGTTTTCATTGTGATTACTTTGTGTCAGCTCACCAGGTATACTGTTCTAACCGTGGCACACCTGTTTCTTTTTCAGGAAGGACCCACGACAACAGCCAGCTAGGGTTCTGCTAGTTGAGCGTGACGACAGCCCACTGAGCGATAAGGCCTCGGTAGAGGGCCCTTTGACAGCTGAGGCACCGGTGGTACCTTTACCTGCCGAGCCACCGATGCTTCTAGCCCCAGCCGCTGATGATGCACATCGCCTTAGTGCACTTCACAAGTTTCAGCGCTAGCAACCGCCCAGGTTCCGTAGGGAGATGGACCCTTAGGCTGTTGAGGACTAGCTGGAGGCAGTTGTATGGGTTTTCAGGTTAGTGAGGACACCATCAAACCTCATGGTGATCCTCACAGCGAGCCTCCTGCACGCGGCAGCAGGAAGATGGTGGAGCTTGATTCTCCAGGTGCACGATGAGGCAACTCTTCTCTGGACGGACTTTGAGAGCCTCTTCCGCTCAGATTTCATCCCGGACACCCTTCGTGCGGTGTGCATCCAACAGCTTCTTCAGCTGCGACATGGCAGCTTGACGGTCGCCCAGTACTCGGCGGGATTTACCGATCTCTCGCGCTATTTGACAGACATGGTACGAGACCCATTCTTCCACGCCCGGACCTTTGAGCAGGCATTGAGACATGAGATCAGGGCATTGGAGATCTCCCTCAGCATTCCAACTCAAGCGGGAGTACTGGAGTGTGCCCTTCTGATTGAGAGCTTCCTCGCTGAGCCTGCATCAGCAGCGAGACCTACCGCGGGGCGGCACGTAGCAGAGTCTTCTACAGCAAGAATTTGACGGATGACTCATGGGTCCAAGCAGAGGTAGAGGGTCAACTGTGGCGGTCCACAGGGAGAATGCATACGAGATAGAGTAGTTGTCCGAGCAGCAGGTGGTGGGCGATGCTTTGAGGCTCTATCACCACAACCACTCGGTGGTCCACCCCGACCACAGGGAGCTGGCGGGTAGAGACAGGCACAGCTCCAGGCGGCGGAGGCCTATGACCACGGCGCACCCGAGATTTTTTGAGGTACTATATTTGTCTATTCCACCTTTGTTGCAGTTAATATAGACATAGGAGCGAGTCATTCATTCATAGCCGCTTCCCTTGTTCGGAGCTCGGAGATTCCAACAGAGCCGTTGGCTCGATCCTTAAGGCTAGAGACTCGTATGGGAGCAGACTGGACGATTACGCACTAGTGACGGCAGTGTGAGCATACTCTAGGAGGCGAGAGCTTCGGCTGGGATCTTCATGTAGCGACGTTGAGGCCTTACGACGTCATCTTGGGCATGTATTGGTTATCTTCAGTCCATGCACAGATTGACTGTATTAGGCGTAAGGTGCGATGTGTATGCACCGATGGGAGCAGGTTCACCTTCACTGGTGAGAAGGGAGCCTTCGCAGCATAGGATGGACTCCCGCAGAGGAGAGGAAAATCCATCACTAATCAGTTGGCTAGCCATTTCCTAGGAGAAGTTGACGTGCGGAGTCCTAGTTTTCCTGTAGTGGTGGATTAGTATGTGGAAATCTTTCCCGACGATGTTTCAGGACTACCTTCTCACAGAGAGGTAGACTTTTATATTGATCTGTACCCCGGGACAGCCCCGATATCCTCTCCAGCATATCGGATGGCCCCCGCTGAGCTTCGACAGCTATGGGTACAGTTGGAAGACTTGCAGGGAAATGGATTCATCCGACCTAGTGTTTCACCCTGGGCTTCCCGATATTGTTCGCCAAGAAGGCAGACAGGAGCTTGCAACTGTGTGTCGAATATCATCGCATGAACCAGTGATAGTGAGGAACAAGTATCCGCAACCATGGATTGATGACCTCTTAGATCAGCTCAAGGGAGCACTGTGGTTCTCAAAGATAGACCTCAGGTCAGGCTCTCATCAACTCAGAGTTCGGGACAAGGACGTGCAGAAGAAGAATTTCAGATGTCGGTATTGCCACTATGAGTTCTTGGTTATTCCATTCGGTGTAACCAATGCTCTAACAGTGTTCATGGGCCTCACGAACATGATCTTTCATCCATACCTCAATCGATTTGTCGTGGTCTTCATCGACAAAATTTTGATATACTAGACGGCTGAGGCGGAGCACGCCTACCACTTGCGGGTTGTCATAGACACACTCAGAGAGCACCATAATTAAGGAAAGATCTCAAAGTGTCAGTTCTGGATACATGTGGTCCACTTCTTGGAGCACGTCATCTCTGAGGTGGGAGTTGCAGTGGATCCTGCGATGATTGAGGCAGTGCTAGCTTGGGAGCCACCCAGGAGCGTGACAGAGGTGAGAAGATTCTTGGGACTAGCTGGATAGTATCAGAGATTTGTTTGAGACTTCTCCAGAGTTGCGACACCACTCTCAGCTTTGACGAAGAAAGTGAAACCCTTTGTGTGGTCAGACATATGTCACAGAGCTTCCAGGAGCTGAGATAGAGATTGATCAGCACCCCTATCTTGAGGCTTCCGAAGGAGGGAGTAGGGTACGTAGTCTACTGCGATGCACCAGGGACCGGACTCGGATGTGTCCTGATGCAGGGGCGGGCGGTGATCGCCTATGGATCACTTCAGTTGAGGCCGCATGAGAATAACTACGCTACCCATGACCTAGAGTTAGTAGCAGTGGTCTTCACTCTGAAGACATGGCTGCACTACCTGATGGGCGAGTGCTTTACAATCTTTTCTGACCATCAGAGTCTTAGGTACATCTTCTCTCAGAAGGACCTCAACCTGAGACAGCGGAGATGGCTCGAGTTCCTCTAGGACTATGATGTTGAGATATTCTATACTCCTGGGAAAGGGAAGGTAGTAGCCAATGCTCTCAGCAAGAGGACATACATTCAGCTATTTGAAGAGGTGACAGAGCAGCTAGCTGTTTCGAAGATATCCTTCATGGATAGCGATGAAGAAGCCTTCCTTCAGTCTTCCACAGTCACCCCTCCACTACTACAGCGGGTCAAAGAGGCACAGCTTGGGGACACCGACTGTGAGATGTGACGTGCGCAGATACCCTCAAGACAAGCACCTGATGGTTTCTCCTTTGGAGCACATCACGACGTCCTTTTCAGAGGACGTACCATGGTACCAGTTGTTTTTCCGGAGGAGGTGCTGGGAGAGGTTCACACTTCTCCTTTGGCGGTAAATCCTGGAGGGGTGAAGATGTACCAGGATCTCAGACGAGAGCATTAGTGGCCGGGCATGAAGAAGGTTGTGGCAAAGTTCATTTCTCGATGCCTCACTTTCCAGTAGGTGAAGGCAGAGCATCAGGTACCAGCATGCTTGGTACAGCCCTTGGAGGTGCCAGAGTGGATGTGGGATGGCATATCTATGGACCTTGTGACTGGAATTCCACACATTTCTAGAGGTCATGATTCAATTTGGGTGATTGTTGACAGAATCACCAAGTCGGCTCACTTCATACCCATCAGAGAGCAGGGCTCAGTAGAGAGCTTGGGACGTCTCTACGTTCAGGAGATTGTATGGATTCCCAGTGTACCATCATCTATCGTCTCCGATCGAGATGCTTGCTCCACTTCTCTGCTTTGGAAGTGGATGCAGGAGGCGTTCGAGACACAGCTACGTCTGAGCACCGCCTTTCACCCTCAAACGGATGGTGAGACGGAGAAGACCATTCAGACTCTCGAGGACATGATCCGCGCTTGTGTCCTCGACTTTGGTCGTAGCTGGGATAACCACCTAACCATGGTGGAGTTTGCGTACAACAACATCTACCACTCCACCATCGGGATGACACCATACGAGGCATTGCACGACTGACCTTGCAGATCTCCTTTGTGTTGGAAAGACCCTGGGGAGTCAGCACTTGTGGGACCGGAGATGGTCCAGGCCACGGTAGAGAAGGTTCAGGTCATCCATGGGTGGATGAGGACAGCTCAGAGCTGGTATAAGTCTTATGATGACAGGAGGCGGAGGCCACTAGAGTTAGAGGATGGCGACCACGTCTTCTTGCAGGTCTCACCTCGACATAGACTACAGAGATTTGGATGAGTTGGAATGTTTTCTACACCCTTCATCGGACCCTTCCAGGTCCTCAGCAGGATTGGCGAGGTGGCTTATCGCCTTTCTCTACCACCTCAGCTGCACCGGGTGCACGACGTCTTCCACGTATCCCAGCTAAGGAGATACGTGCACAAACCGACACATATCATTGACCATGGGGACCTGGACGTTGATGATTGGGTGACTTTTGCAGAGGTCCAGGTAGAGATTGAGGATCGACAGGAGTGGGTCCTATGTGGACGATCGATTCCTCTAATGCACATCAGATGGCAGCACAGGAACCTCAAGGAGAGCACTTGGGAGCGAGAGGATCATATGCGTGCTTAGTACCCAAATTTGTTTCCCTAGTTTATGATATATCTTTTAGGGGAAGTAAATCCCTGAGGTGGGAGTGATTTAAAGACCCGTAAAAATCATGGGAATTTTTTTCTTAATTTTCTTTGGAATTTTACAAGAAAGTTGTTTCTGACGGAACCTAATTTCGAGGCCCAGTTTTCCAAGAATCATTTTCAAAAGTTTGGCTCGGGTACGTTCAGTGAACGAACGAGTGGGTTTTTCTAACTTTTGAACCAGTGCTCGGAATTGAATTCCGAGGGCACTAATGGAATCACAACGCCGGTATTTTCATAGAAACTTTTTTTTTCTGGAGTTGCGTTTTCTCGGCTGTGGTTTTTAATTTTTGGGGTTAAGTTAAGAAATAAAATAAAAGTGGTGCGCCAACTTATTTTATTTCACTTAAAGCCACTTAAAGCCACTTAATCTACGTTAAACGGATAAGGTGGAACCCATGATATCCTACCCACACGGTAGGATATATGTTTGGTGGGGCCCACACGAGCCCCACCAATTCTTCCCCTATAAGTAACGCACCCGCGAAATCCACTTTTAGATAAAGTAAGCTGTGCGTTTATTTGGGTTAAGAAATGCCTCATTTATTGTGCAGTTAAGTAGTTTCCATTAATTCATCGAATTAATGGTTCGTTTCTTAACAATGAATTTCAAATCGTTGGCATGGGAATAAAATCAGACCAACACTTTTGTTGAGGATTTTCTTATTGAGAGGATTTGCGGAAAGATTTAAAGCTTCAAGATCTTCATCCTCCTTCGCGAAGAACGTGAAGAACGCAAAGAACGCTGGCCTCCGACGAAGGGCGACGAAGAACGCGAAACCCTCAGAGATCGACGGTGCGATGCTGTGTACCGTGACGCCGACGATCCTTCTTCACGATGTTTCTTCCACGATGTTCCTTCCCCGCACCAATCTCCGATCAACAACCGATTGAGGTAGGGGGTTGCGGTTAGTTAAATTCGTTGTGAATTTTATCCTCAACATGGGTTTAAATGGTGCAATTAAATCTGTGTGTTTTTAATTCTCGGAGTTTGTCTACGTGACGCCGTGTACCATGACGACAGCGACGCCCCTTCCGCGATTCAACGATCCTCTTCTTCCGTGATGGTCAATTACGCGACGAACTCATGTTCGACCACAACTTTGAGGTAGGGGTTTTTGTTTATTTTTAATCTATGTGATTATATCAGCGGTTTGTCTAAAAATTTGTTGTGAGACTTCTAAAACCACTAATGCGGTGGGTGCGGACCAACAAACATGTCCGAACCCACCGTCCTTTCGTTCTTGGTGAGTGGATTGGTAGGCAACGACAAAGTAAGCCGCGCGGGCGATTTGGGGTCCTCACATTGAAGGACGGGTCCTGAGAGGGACATTGGCGAAGACGTCGTGCAATTCCGACCACTAGAACTCGTCTGGTGGTCCGTGGAGCAGCCTGCCGGCATCGTCTGGTGCGCGGTCGGAAGGAGCCGCCATGGCTGAAGCCATGACAGCATGGCGCGGTCCCGTGACCACGCGGGACCGGAGGGGGACGAGACGCGGCAGCCGGCCGCGTCCGCTGGCAAGGGTGGCCCCAAGCGAGGACGTGTCTCCTTCACGTGGGGGCAGCGCGCCCCTCGCTCGCCTCGGCCATAACGCCCGAGCGGACCCGCTGACCACCCGGCCAGCGCCAGCCGGGTCGACCCGTTTCGGTCCGACCCAGTGGGAGGTTGGGCCGGGTCGGTCCGGGACCATAACCCCCGTTTTCAGACCTTTTCGGTCTTTTTCCCATATCATGGGCTACGGACCTCCGATCGACACACCGTTAGTGGCGATGTGATCCTTGGATCGAGTCGGTGATTTTGTTATATTACACTTATGGTTTAGGAGAACTTTGGGTTCGACCGGGTTGGTTCGTACAAGAAACCAACCGGGCCCTCGGAGCGGAAACACTTATAACCTGAGCTCCGGATGTCCGATTGACGTGCTGTCGACTTTGATGGATTCCTCTTAGTGAGATGAATCTTTTGGATTACTCCGCCCGAGGTTTGGACGTAGCTGAAGTACGGTCGGGTTGGTTTTGACTTAAAAACCAACCGGGCCCCTAGGACGAAAAAGCTAATAACTCTCAGACTGGGCGTCCGATTTACTCTCCTTCTGCAACGTCGAGTTCCTGTTGACGATATGGAACTTTTGGATACATCAACTCTGGACTATGTGTCAGTTGATGTATCAGCCTCTCGGATCATGGAGTGGACCCTCCCGAATGAGCTTGCTGTGTGCGGGAACCCTAGAGCTGGCTTCGACTGCGACGACGACAACGATAGTATAGAGAACCTCAATGGACTCGACGACGACGACTACGACACTCAGCGACCCTACGTGGATCAGTGCCACAGATCCTATGTGGGTCCGATCCTGTGCGGGTCAGCGCTCAGCGGTCCTGTGTGGGCCAGCACCTACAGATCTTGTGTGGGTCTTTGCGGGGGTTAGTTACCTATCGATCATGTGTGGGTCAGATCCATTGTGGGTCATTGCGGGGGTTAGTTACCTATATATCTTGTGTGGGTTAGATCCTTTGTGGGTCATTGCGGGGGTTAGTACCTGTCGATCCTTTGTGGGTCTGACGGCTTAGATGAATCAGTGGATATATCTGATCATCTCTATCGTCATACGAAGAAGTATACCTGTGTGAGATGAAT
This sequence comes from Viscum album, assembly GCA_963277665.1. Lineage (NCBI taxonomy): Eukaryota > Viridiplantae > Streptophyta > Magnoliopsida > Santalales > Viscaceae > Viscum > Viscum album. The sequence goes on along the minus strand of OY728157.1, from coordinate 1,264,088,278 downwards.
CCTTTTTTTCTTTCATTTTGGGATTGTGTTGTGCTATCCTGTGTGGATTTATGTTTTGCTTTCCTGTGTGGATTGGGTTGTACTTAGGATCGAATGTTGGAGCCGAACGAGAATTGATTACTTATGAATATGTATGGGAATATATCTAAGAAGTGCCGGATGTTACTTAGTGATTGTATCTTTCCATTGTGGGTTTTCCATTGTAGATTCTGGGAGACCTTAGAGGGTCTCGAGGTCCCTATTGAGTAGCTTATACTCACCCCTACACGGGATATGCTCGCACTATGTTGTGTTGGTTGCAGACGATGGACATCACTGATCGTGGTTGAGGCTTGTGGAGCAAGATGGTACCAGGAGGTGGACCACTGGGCGGGACGTTCTCGGAGTGGACAGCTGGACCCGAGGAGCTATGGAGGCTATCTATACTCTCCCTTTAGGTGGGATTTCCAGTGGATAGCTCGATGTTGCGGCTTTACTTTTCAGTTGATATTTTCCCTTCCAGTTGTACTTTACTTTCAGTTTGGGTTTGTATACTGGCCCACTTACTTTTCCGCACATACTGTTGTACTTAGTTTTTACATAGTGTTTACTTCAACTGCGTGCTTGCTATGTGGTGTTTCTTTACATTACAAAGGCAATGCCTTCCCTTTTTACCGGGAATTACGCCTTGGTGCTAGTTGCCAGCCCCTGGCATATGGAAGGCGGGTTTGGGGTAGTCACGACATGGGTCCCGAGAATGTGTTGTGACATTGAATTACTTCCTTGATTTCTTCTAACTGAGTCTGTAATATTTTTATTAGTTCATGTCCTAACTGATTAATGATATCCTTTACTTGTTGATACATATAGTGATTTTCAATCATGTTTTCTCTAAAGTACTCATGTAGCCTCTCTTACTTCTCCATATAAAGTGTTAACTTATCAGTGAACTAATTCAGAAAAGCTCTAATTAATGGATCATTCGAAGTCAAATTCTAAATAAGAAACTTCTATGTAGGTGCATCAATAACATCAAACTATATAATAATTGATACTCCACTGGATTTAGATTCATACACTCCATCTTTTGATTTTCAATGTTTCTCCTGAGCACTCTATTGTTATTCTTCTGCTCCAACAGGCAAGAGTTTTCCTTTATTGTGCTCCAAAATAAACCAATCTTCCTCATTGTTCCAGCATTAATGATGTTTCTATGGTGACATCTCACTCAGTCATCCACCAGCCTTATTATATCATTATTAAATCGAATCAGGGAAATGAACCGTCCAAAGGGAAAGATGTTTATCATCACTTGCCAAAATAATTGTGATATCTCACCATATATCTCGGAAAATTAATCTTAATATCACTCATAAATAGAAACATTATTTATATATTAGGATAAAATATTTTCTCAGTATCTATAATTTTGGGTGCAATAGGTGTTTGCAAAAATTTAACTGAAATCTTCTAGTCAGGCTCTAGATCCTTCACAAACATCTTGTTTATATTTTTAGATCCAAACTAAAAAGACATAATTTCCTCAGGCTTATGGAATTTTTCACCAAAATTCTTTAAATCCAAATATAAAACTTATTTATGAGGGAAGTTATGTATTTTGACTATCTTCATAGACGAAATCAAGAAATATCTGTCCTGGATCATAGATATAATTGAATATTCGTATTCTCCCAGTCTAAAATAAACCGATTTAAAAAATTAATAATGTTCTAAGTCATATAGGTACTTTTTATAGTCTATATTCATTGTTTTATCATGATTTTAACATGCTAGTGCTTGGCTTAGAATCAGATCCATCTGGTACAACCATTCTAGATCGATCCCTTTTCCTTGAAAATTCATTTTTCCAACCGAGCATTTCTTCTTGGCATAGCAGGTTTTTGGCTCATCGGTCCTTCTGATTTTAGCCATTGATGTCACAGATTTCTAAAGGTTTAAAAAGATATGGGTTCGAAGGTTCAGGTGAGGGTAGAGAAGAGTAATAGATTTTTTCGAGGTTTTAAAGGGTTTTTTATAAAAAACAAAGGGTTCAGAATATGAAAAGGATCAAACATCTTTGATTTCCATGTCATTACGCACATATTAGTAATTACATTATCTAAAAGCAAAAACGTATGTGGAATAAAATATAAATATTCAAAACCGCACAAATGAAAATTTAAATTATTTTAAAAACAAGTTATAATAAAAACAAACAAAAAAAGAATTAATAACAAGTAATTTAAAAATAAAAATTTCATTTAAAAATAAATAATTCTATCTCTCCCTTAATAAAATCAAACCTTATAGTGGAATGTGGTTTATTAAAAATGTCAGCTAATTGAATTTCAATGCATACATATTCTAAGAATATGTCCTTTTTAGAACAAGATCTCTTAGAAAATGATATCTGATATCAATATGGTTAGTTCTAGAATGATTAACAAGATTATTTGAAATATTTATAGCATGTATATTATTATATAAAGTAAGTGTATTATTAAAATTTAGTCCAAATTCAATAAGAGAGTTTTTAATTCACAAAACATGTGCACAACAACTGCTTGTAGATACATATTCTGTCGTGGATATTGATAGGGAAACTAAGTGTGTTTTCTTACTTGACCACGACAGTAATGATTTTTTTTAATTCAAAATTCCCTTAGGTAAATTTTATATCAAATATACTACTTATTATTTCATCATTTTAATAATAAATTAAAATAAACATGCGATGTTTTTTGGACATAGAAGATATTGATAAGCCGTTATTTTTAAATATCTAAAACAATTATTACAACAACACTTAAGTGTTATTATTTAATATCAGATTGAAATATACCACCAATACATACTGAATACATTATATATGTCTAGATGGTAGTAAGATATAATGAAATACCAATCATTACTCTATATAACTTATTGTCAACTGATTTTCCAGTTTCATCTAAGTCATGTTTTATATTAATACACATAGGAGTTGAATATGTCTTGATGTTTTCAAGTCCACATTTTGTTAGTGAATCAGTAATGTATTTTCATTGATTTAAAACATTTCCAATATCATTTTGATAAATTTGAAGTCCAAAAAATAAATTTAAATCTCCCTTCATACTCATTTCAAATTTTTTTATACATCAAATTTGAAAACTCATGACAATGTTTTTTGTTTGTTGAACCAAAAATTACATAATCAACATAAATTTGATCAACTAAAATATTTGAGCTGACAGTTTTCCTAAAAAAATTTGGATCTAGCATGCAAACAATAAAATTATTTTTAAAATAAAATAACATAATCTTTCATACCAGCATATAGGTGCTTGTTTACAGCCATAAAGATATTTCATATGTTTAAAAACAGAATCTGGTTTTTGTGAATTTTTAAAACCAATAGGATGATCAACATATTCTTCCTCCAATAATAAAACCATTTAAAAATGAAGAAATAACATCAATATGAAATAATTTAATGTTCATATGAGATTCATGGGCTAAAATGATCCCAATGGCTTCTAATCTATCTATAGGTGCAAATGTCTCATCAGAATCTATACCTTCTGTAACACACTGAGATTTTATAAGAAATAATATTTTCATTAATGTCTTCTGTTTTATGCTACACCATGATTAGCTTGAGCTATACACAACACCATGTTATCTCTCAGTATACACAACAACATACTTGGCTTGTGTTATATGCAAGAGAGACTTTCCTCGAATGCTTTCATGGTATGCAATACCGAGTTTCACTACAAAATGATATATTATAACATTATTATGAACTAGCCATTATGAGTAGTATTAACTAAATTTTGAATTTTATAACATTTTAATTCAAATTACACATATTCTAGAACATGGTATTAGAACAAAATTAATTTTTCAGGTACAAGAAGTATCTTTCAAAAAATGCAGTTTGGTCTCCTTTTGATGGAGCACATATTTTAAATTGAACTATTGACATGTTTATAAGTAAAATATGAAATATTAAAAAATTTCTTTTTAATCAGGATAAAAAATTTATTTTGGATAAATTTTTGACATTATTCTGATAACCGTCATATTTTGATGAATAGTAAAAATACAGTAAATTTTAATTAAAAAAAACTTTTTTCATCGAGATAATTTATATAGATAAATTATAATATTAAATAGTTTTAAAGTATAAATAGAATTTATATTGACCATTTAATATAATATAATTCATTATCATTAATTTTACATTGAATTCATAGGAAAAAACTTTCAATCTTTTACAATGTTTTATCTTTTAAAACCTCCTTTCCAACAACGGGATTAATTTTTAATTAAAAACTGCAACATCTGTGTGTTTTATTTGAAAAATTGGATTCCATATTTCAAACCAGTAGGTCCAAATTATTTTAATAGGCTACTTTTTTATTTTTAGGCATTATGAATACTAACTACGGTATATTTTAGTTACCATAGTTAAAGGTAAATCAGGTAATTAAGGGTAAAATAATATTATAAAATTACCCTAACACTTGTCTTAATATAATTGAAATATTACATATCGTCTTAAAATATACTTGGGTATAAATTTTATCCATTAGAACTTAATTGTTTGTGATTATGACCTTTTATTTATGTTATTAAAAGGAAACTGAAATATGTCTCACTCAAACATTAATAATTAATGTATTTTTAATATAAGGTTATAAAGAATATAAATTCGATTATAAATAATAATTAAAAGATAAAATTTATTTATTTATTATGGTAATTTGTTTTTAATTTTTAATAAATATATAATTACTTTAATATCTTATACATTAATGATGCGGAAATTATTTAATAAGTGAAAAATTAAAAATACAGTTTTTATTAAACTAATAATGCTCATAAAAGGCACAAAAATATGACCAAAACTAATTGGTCATGTACCTATAAACCATAATAGTCTAATGGTAGAATTCTTTACCATTTTAATCCTTAAAAAGTGATTATTATAATTATATTATCTTATTTTAAATGATGTCAATGTTGTCACCTTTATAATATAATAAATATAATAATTTAAATATCATGATTTTAAGATGATTAATTCAAGTAAAAGTAATATTATTGAAGATATTTGATTTATATGAATAATGGTATTTTATTTTTAATTTTTATACAACATATAAGTATATTATATAATTATTCAAAAATGTTGTAGTAATTATTTTATTAAGAGAAATATCAAATAAATGGTTTTAAAAATATTAAAATAAATATTACATGAAAAAATTAATGTGCTCCATGAAATTTTTATATTAATATAATATGTTATAAATCTATTAAATATTTTCTTTGGATATATATTCTGTGTGGATTTTTTTTAAATTAAAATAACTGAATAGTGTAAAAATTTACACTATTGATATTGTATAAAAATCAAATATTATTAAAATGTTTAAAAATCACAAACATATTTAAAAATTAAAAATTTTAAATTATATGGTCAACAATGTAATAATGTAACTAACTATTGAAATTTCACAACACATAAGTAAGTATTTATAACAATTTAAAATCTAGAATATTATTACCGCAAATAAAATTAAATATATTAAATAAGTATAAATCAAAATGATACGGTTTAAAATTAAATAAAAACATGTCTAAATTTAATTGTTTGATGAGATTACAACCCTATATTACCTCATATCCAAATTTTAGTCACATTGGATGTTTTTATGTGGGGTTTAGTTTATTATAAATTAATATTTTTGAAATTTCCAAAAGTGCCCCTTCCATCTCTTATAAAAGGGCACCGCTTCGCTATCCTCTTCACTCAATATTGAGCCTTAAATCTCTTCCAAACCCTACCAATTCCTCTTATCATCCTATCTTGTTACATTATTGAGGTTCTGGTCCTCTCAAAAGACCAACACTAGTGCCCTAGGAGGAAGTTTAAAAGAGGCACGTCGAAGAAAAGGTAATCTCTTCTACCAATTCTTTCAAGTTTCTTTCTTCTTCATCTTCCTCTTCTTTATTTGTTTCATTATAAAGTAATAACATCAGTATAAAATACTTACATGTTATTATAAATATTAAACATCCCTATATACATCCTATGAAAAACGAAATCATCGAGCGTGCGTACTTATGACATACTATCTCCACTCCGTGGTGTAATCTATTTTTCCACCACCACCTTACTTGGATGGATATAATTGTGGGAATAAAAACTATATATGATTATTATAAACTCATAATTATTAGGAGATATTATATCATCCACTCTAATTCCATTAAATTATTATGGTAATGATATCATCACTCGTGTTTACGTACGGATTACGGTCTCTACGACGCGATGAGATTCATTCACCATGTTAAACATTCCAGAAGGATTATAAATTTTACATAATATATAATCATGAAATACATGACATAATAATGATACTATATTTATGTATATGTTATTTACATACTTCCATTTAATTAAATTAGGAAAAGAAAATAGCGTTCATGCGTACGTACAACTTATCGTCTCCATGAACGGTGTATTTCATTTCATTTTTTGATCTACTCTATATATTTATATTATGAATATATATGATATATATATAATTATTTACATTCTGGAATTATGTAATCATGATCTATGTAATCCTATGAATAATTAAAAGTCAAAACACGTACGATAAATGAAACGATTTTACACAAAACACTGCTTTAATCAGGAATTGACAAATAAACTAGTAATATAAAGTCGTAAATGAATCATATATGATATCATAAATACTATTATTGTTCTGTTACAAGTTAAAAATAAGTTTATACCCACTATACTAATGTTTTGGACACATATGGATGAAATTGGACATAACATAAGGGATTATTTCATCTCACTTTATTTCAGTGAAACATATACACTAATCACCATCTATTTATTTTGTATGATGATTATGCTTTACATGAAAGTTTTATGATTTTATTATGGAGGATATGAAATTTACATATGCATATAATTTTCTTTATTTTATGAAATGTATAATTCCACCGATCATAAAAGGTAAGGGATAATTATTACAATCTCATTATTATCCAAGATTATTTATTCATAAATATTTACTGGGGTTATATTTATCATCCATGTCCATGTTTTCTAAAAAGTATTTTCATTAAATGTTAACTATTCTTCTGTGTATGTTTAATGTCATTTTTACCCTTTTTTACTTCTACCACATGGTATGGAATGAATCTTTCTTTTGTTTACCATATAAGGTAATTGTTGACTATTTCGGAAAAAGTACGAGAAGAATGATTTTTTAAATTATACGAAATGAATGTATTTTTATGGTTTCATAAAGACTTATTTCAAGGAATCGTCCCCCACATGATTTCATGATCATTTTCAAAAAAAATCCATTTCTTTTAAAAATTCATGTAATTTTTAGAATAGAAAATGATTTTGAATGAGAAAGGATATTTTTCTCAAAAATTCATTTCATGTGTTTTATCAAAACCATTTTACTTCTAAGATGACATTATTTCATTTGTTTATGTTTCATGTATAATGTCCCTATTATTTAAATGTATTCTTTTTTTATGATGAAATTATATCCATTATTTCTACATGGATTATGATATGATGGGATGATGTTTATAAAGCCCATTTTATTATTTGGGTTGTGATGAATGATTTATGTTTATTTTGTGGCACATGAAAGAGTGATTTCCTTATGAGATGGGTGGGACCTATATCTCTATCTGCTACATAGGGTAAAGATTTATATCTCAAGATATATACATGGATAGAATGGAAATTGAATCTTGTTCAGTAATAAAGGGCTGGAACAGCCAGTAATCTCGGTTCAGTAATTGACTTTGTCCACTATGATGAACTTGGAAGTAATGTTTTGGATACTATTGAAATCATAACATGTTATTAATGGATTCCATAATTACATGTTTTATTCCCATGATATTTTATCATGATTAATTTTTCTTTCTGATCTATGCCTTACATACTGCCATGATTAATTTTTGACTCAAGATTTTGATGTTTAAACTTTATGTTCATGACTCCATGTTCAAATGTATATGTTTTTTTTATTTTCTCAATGCTTACCCTTACTGAGAATTTGAGCTCACCATTTTAATATTTTCTTTTCCACAGTATATAAAGAATGTTTTATGGTAACAATACAAAAAGTGGAAGATCATTATAGGAGATGTTGAAGCACTTTCACCATGATCAGAATATTATATTCCAAGTATCCAATGACACCAGAATATGACGGTCCTTGGGTGTCTGTTTTTTATATTAAGTATTCTGTAGAAATAATGTATTGTCCATGTAAACACCCTTGGGTATCTATAGTTGGTATATGAGGAATGGTTTAGTTATCCTTTAGAAACTAGGATGCAAAAACATTATTGAGATCGCTAGATATATTTCTAAGGTATGTCTTGGGATGTCCCTAAGGTTATGTATAATTATAGGTTACAATCCTAGAATTATGATAACAATCATGAATAACCATGGATTAAACCTAAAATGTTAGATATTGAATGTACTCCCCCTTGATTATCTTGTTTTCCTATTATGATTTTTGCCTCTCACAATATTATTTTTGGGTTTTAGAAAATTGCTGGAAACAGGAAGATTCATGTTAATGGAGAATGTGATGGAAAATAGAATGATATTCTCATGATCAACCAAATGAAATGTGATTTGGAAGTTCAGACATTTTTATAATGCCTAATCAGAAATATCATAATATGTTCAATAATCTCAACTTTTGTATGTTTGCCGACTCAGCTAATAAGAGAAAGATAAAGTTTCATAATGATCATAGAGGAAAGAAAGTTCAATTTCCCCCATGTAAATCATGTTGGAAGAGGCATCAGGGGTAATGTTTCAATGGAACTTAAAGTTTTTTTGGGTGTGGAAAAGAAGAAAACAAAGCCAGTAATTTCAAAGGAAAAGGTTTAGTTAACACAATGGACATGGATAATGGTATTGATACGACATAAGCAATGGTTAAATGTTTTAAATGTGGAATGTATGAGAATTATGAAACAAATTCCCTAAGGTAAAATCTCATGAATAGAATCATTATGGTCATATGGGTAGTATTTATGTTGATGATGATGAAGTGACTACAAATGATATATGAGATGAAAAAAGTTTTGAAAATCAAATGATGAAGCATGGTCAACAGTTTAAGAAGTTAGTATAATGATTTCATGTTTATCAAGAAAAATATATGGTACTATGGAATAAAGAAAAACTTAAGGATTGTTACAATATTGTTTTCCCTTGAGTATTTGAAAGTATATATTGAATGGTACCGTTAACCCTGAAAAGTGATTAAAATATTTTTGTAAAGTAGATGATATGCGCATAATGAATGGATAAGGAGAAAATAATATATTTGATATTATTAATGAACTCATGATTAATATAATGAAAAATCGATATCATGGTTTGCGTATATAGAATTTTTGGGATTTTGGTATGTGGAAAGAGTTACCTTCTGAAATCATTCATGTCTTCACTAAGGTTCTATGGTAGCTCATGTTTCAAGAGAATACATGATTAAGGTATTCACATGTTTGGAATGTGACAAACAAGATATATCTTATGATATACGGGGGATAAATGATGGTATTCACATGCTTGGTAGATGACCTTTCTAGTAATTTTTTTCTTTATACTATGAGATTGGACAAAAGTATTTTCGATAAGCCTATATGTTGGAATGGATTAATATGGACAACATATAGTATTTTTTAAGGCTAAAATGTTTTCTAGAATTTATAATAGTATAGTTTTAGGAAAAAGGACAACCTGCAGGACGGGCAACAACTTGTCACGTTAGACAAGGATGTGGTAATCGAACCCACAATGAAAGTACGACAGACCTTTATTGCCAAACAATGGAATACAGGAAGTCCCTAGTTAGTATAAATTAGTTTTATTTTATTATGTGATATGATAGATAATGTATAAGTCCAATTTTGGAATCATATACACCATAGATGGACTAATGTATATTGAATAATTCGTGCACACATTTTTGTGATAAAGAGAGATGGAATGACCTATAATTATATCACATGGTTTGCAAATATTTCAAGAATGACAAATTCAACTTCATTTCATTAAATAAGATATGAATTTGAAATTTATCATGGAATGGAAAATGATTATTTTACACTTATATAAGGTAAGTAGTTATCCTTATGCAAAAAAAAATCATCAACTTTTGGGAAATGATCTTTAAAACCAAAAATTTTGTCCTAATACACTCATATATGATGAATCAGATAGTACCTTAGATCATAAAAATTTTATGGATTTGTGATTGTTGGATATTTTATAGCTATGTTCTCTACCACCCTTCATTAGAACATAATGGTTAGATTTCTCTTCCATATCCATATTTTCACCAATATTCTATTATATATAAACCCAGTGGTGAGTTACATTGGGTGACCATTATGCTACTAAATTCTTTTTAAAAAAAATTATGTTTTAGTATTACTTTTTACGATATGAGTTTCCATGAATGAAACTTTCAATTAGTATACGTTTTATCACCCCAAATAATTTCGAGGGGAAAATTCATTTTAAGGTGGGTAGAATGTAACACCCTAAGATTTTATGAGAAATAATCTTTTCTTTGTTGTCTTGTGTTTTAGGCTGCACCAATATTATCTTGCTCTATACACAACACTGTATTAGATTTTTGTATACACAACAATATACATGGCTTGTGTTACACGCAAAAGCGACCTTCCTCGATAGTTTGTGTGGTACAGAAGGCCGAGTTTCACTGAACAATGATATATTATATTATTATTATGTACTAGAAATTATGAATATTATTAACCTAATTTTGATCTTGATAACATTATAATTCATCTTACACATTATCTTGAACATGTTATGAGAACAAAATTAATTTTTTGGATACAAAATGTATTTTTCAAAAAATGAAGTTTTGTCGCCTTTTGATGGAGCACTGATTTATATCAAAACATGGAAAAGTATATAAGTTAAATTTTACATATTAAACTTATTATTTTTACCCAGGATATAAAAATTTCTGTCGGATAAATTTTTGAAATTATTCTGATAGCCTTCTTATTTTGATGAATAGTTAAAATACGCTAAATTATAATTAAAAACATCTTTTTTCATAGAGATAATTTATATGGTTAAATTGTAATATTTAATGGTTTTAAAGTATTAATAGAATATATTTTTACCATTTAATATAATATAATTCATTATCATTACTTTTATATTGAATTCATAGGTTAAAACATTTCAATATTTTGCAATGTTTTATCATTTAAAAGTTGTTTTCTCAATAGCGGTATTAATTTTAAAATAAATAATTCAACTTATGTGTATTGATTTTGAAAAAATGGATTCAATATTTGGAATCAGTAGGTCCAAATTATGTTAATATGCTAATTTTCATTTTTAGGCATTATGAATTGTAACTACGGTAAATTTTATTTAGCACAGTTAAAGGTAAATCAGGTAATTAAATGAAAAAATAATATTATAAAATTACTCTAGCACTTGTCATATTATAATTGGATGATTATATATCATCCTAAAAGAAAATTGTGTCAATCTGGTATCTATTAGAACACACTTGTATGGGATTAAGACCTTTAATTTATTTTCATTACAGTAAACTGAAATATGTCTCACTCAAACTTTAATAATGAAAAAAAATTTAATATAAGTTAATATAGAATATAAATTCGATTATAAATAATAATTTGAAAAATAATATGATTTTATTTATTATGGTAATTTATTAGTAATTTTTAATAAATATATAATTTCATTAATAGATTATACAGTAATGATGCATAAATTATTTATTAAGTGAAAAATCAATAATAATGTATTTAGTAAAGTAATAATGCTCATAAAAGGCACATACATATGACCAGAACTTATTGGTCATGTACATGTAAACTATAAGCATCCAATTTCAGATGTTTTGTCCATTTGGAGCCTTATAAAAATGATTATGACACTTATATTATTTTATTTTAAATGATGTCAAAGTTGTCACCTTCATACACTAATAAATATAACAATTTAAATTTTGCGATTTTAAGATGATAAATTCGAGTAATGGTATTATTATAGGGGATATTAGATTTATCTGGATATATTATTTTATTTATCATTTTTATTCAACAAATAAGTATATTAATTAATTATACAAAAATGTTAGAAGAATTGTTTAATTAAGAGTAATATCAAAAAAATGATTTTAAAAATATTAAATTAAATATTATATTAACAAATTAATGAGCTCCATGAATTATTTACATGAATATGACATGTTAGTAATATATTAAATATTTTATTTTGAATATATATTCTGTGTGGATTTTATGTAAATTCAGATAAGTGAATAGTGTCAAAATTTACACTATTAATATTTTATAAAAATAACATAATATTAAATTGTTTAAAAATAAAAAAAAATATTTAAAAATTAAAAATTAAAAATTATATGGTCTAAAATGTAATAATGTATCTATATATGGAAAATTACCAATATATAAGTGTGTATTAATAACAATTTAAAAATTAGAATATTATTTCTGTAAATAAAAATAAATAGTTTAAATAAAGATAAATCAAAATGATAATATTTAAAATAAAATAAAAAAAGTGTAAATTTAATTGGTGTATGATTTTACAACCCTATCATACCTCCTATACTAATTTGAGTTACTATGGAAGTTTTTATGTGGGGTTTGAGTTTAATATAAATTAATATTTTAGAGGTATCCAAAAGTGCCCCTCTCCTCTTTTATAAAAGGGAACCCTTCCCTATACTATTAACTCAATATTCAGCTGTCAAGATCAGAAAAACCCTACCAATTCCTTTTATAAAACTTTCTAGTTATATTATAGTGGTACTGGTCTTCTGAAATACCATCTCTATTTCCCTAAGAGGAAGTTTAAAAGAGGCACATCAAGGAAGATGTAATCTCTTCTACCGATTCATTCAAGTTTATTTTTTCTTAAACATCCTATTTGTTAGTTGTTTCTTTATTAAGTAATATAATTAGTATCCCTAATATACTGATATGTTATTATAAATATGAAACAACCCTATATCCATCCTATGAAAAATGAAATCACTGTGTGTGCCTACGTACAGCTTACCGTCTCCACGTCCTGGTGTAATCTGTTTTCCACCACCACCATACCTGGATGTATATAAGTATGGGGATAATAAATATATATGATTATTATAACCTCATACTTATTATGAGATATTATATCATCCACTCCAATTCAATTCAACAATTATTGTAATGATATCATTGCTCCTGCGTACGTACGGATTATCGTCTCCACGACGTGATTAGATTCATTCACCATGTTAACCATTACAGAATGATTATAATGTATATATAAAAAATAATAATGAAATATATGACATAATAATGATACTATATTTATGTATTTGTTATTTACATACTTACATTAAATTTAATAATGAATCAAAAATTGAGTCCATGTGTACGTACGGCCTACCGTCTCCATGAACGGTGTATTTAATTTCAATTATTGATCTACTGTGTATATTTTTATTATGAATATATATAAATTATAAATTATGTTTTTCATTTTATAATTATTTAATAATGATCTAAGTATTCATAGGAATAATTACAAGTCAAAACACATACGATAAATGAAACGATTTTACCCAAAATGCAGTTTTAACATGGGATTGACAAATGAATGGGTAATATAAAGTCATAAGTGAACAATATATGATATCATAAATATTATTGTGGTTATATTACAAGATAATAAAATGTTTAAACCCACTATAAAGAAGTCCCAGGCACATACAAAATAAATTGGACATTAGTTAAGGGATTATTTCGTCTCACATTTATTTCTGTGAGACATATGCCTTAATCACTATCTATTTCTTTTGTATGGTGTTTATGATTCCCATGACTATTTTATAATTTTTATTATAGAGTATTTGATATTTAAATATGAATATAATTTTCATTATTTAATTACACATATGATTCCACCAATCATAAAAGGTAAGGGATAATTATTCCAATCTCGTTCTTATCTGGGATTGTTTATTCGTAAGTAATTATTGGGGTTATGTTTATCATCAATGTCCATGTTTTCTAAAAAATGTTTTCATAAAATGTTTACTATTATTCCTTGTATATTTAAAGAAATTTTGACCCTTTTTTATTTCTACCACATGGTATGGATGGAATCTTTCTTTTCATTACCATACGAGTTACTTCTTGACATTTTCGTAAAAATTACGAGAATTTTTTTAACAGATTTGGCATGAGTGGATTTTTACGGTTTCATAAAGACTTATTTCTATGAAGCTTACTCCACACGATTTCATTATTATTTTCATCAAAATAAGTATCATTTAAAATTTCATGGAATTTTGAGAAAATATAATGATTTTGAAGAAGAAAGGATATTTTCGTCAAGAATTCATTTCAAATGTTTTATCAAAACCATTTTTCATCTAAGATGAAATTATTTTATGTGTTTATTTTTCAAGTATAATGTCTCAATTATTTACATGATTTCATTTTTATTATGATGAAATGATATCCATTTATTCTATATTGATTATTCTATTATGTGATGATGTTTATGAAACCCAATTTATTATTTGGGTTATGAGGAATGATTTATGATTATTTTTTGTCACACGAAATAATTATTTCATTATGAGATGGGTGAGACCTATATACCTTTCCAATTTATTGGGTAAGTAATTATATCTCATGAGATAGACATGGATGGAATTGAATGTGAATCTGGTTTTGTAATATAGTGTTGTAATGACACCTAAACCCGGTTCAGTGATGGACTTTGTCCACTATGATTGTCTTGGCAGCAATGGCTTAGCTACAATGGAAATCCTAACATGTGCTTAATAGATGACACAATTACATGTTTTATTCCCATTCTCTTTTTTCATTATTACTATCCATTTGTGATCTATTCCTTACAAAATCCCATTATTTATTTCACGATTCAATATTTTGATGTATAAACTTTATGTTCATGTTTCTAAGTTCAAATGTATATGTTTTTTTTATTTTCTCCATGCTTACCCTTAGTGAAACTTTGAACTCACCCTTTTAATTTTTTCTTTTCCCTATGATATAAAGAAAGGTTTTAGGTAAGAAAACAAAAAGGGGAAGATCTTTATGGGAGATGTTGAAGATAATTTACCATGATTAGAAGATTATGTTCTATGTTTCCAAAGACACTAAACTATTACGGTTCTTGGGTGTCTATTTTTGTATTAATATTCCACAAATGTAATGTAATGTCCATGTATGTCAAGGTTGAGTCTCTACACCTTCTTCATAATTATAAACTTTAGCTACTGGTCTTTCTTTATTTATAGTATTTATTTCGTGATCATATTGTTTATTTCAAAAGACCCATTTAGTTCTATATAACTGGATAATTATGAGGTCATTCAAATAAATTCCAATCTTCATTTCTTTTAAACAGTTGTATTTCTTCTTTCATTTCTATCATCCAACTATCATCAACTATGTATTATTATAATATTCTAGGATATAATTGGGATAGAAAAGAAGATAATTAAACAAGATTTCCAACAATTCTTCAAGTTTTTATTCCAATGACTAGGTCTCCTATAATATTTTTTAAAGGGACATTTTTTAGGGTTATAGACGATTTAGGTAGCACATTGTTAGGTCTGTCAATGTCATGTTCTTATAAACTGAATTGAATATTATTTATATCTTTTTAAAAATCTTCATTAATGGTTCATGTACAATGGTATCATCAGAGTCAGATTCATCAATTTGGTCATTCCATTTATTAAAGGGATCATATTCATCAAATTTCCTATGAGCTGAATCTTCGATAATCCTTGACATTTTATTAAAAACACTATAATATTTAGAAATAGCGGAATATCCTAAGAAAATTCCTTCATCATATTTTGGATCAAACTTACCAATATTTTCTTTGGGGTTTAAGGGGTAAACCATGCATCTAAAAACATTAAAGTAATTTACTTTAGGTTTTATGTTATTCCAGAGTTCATAGGGTGTCTTTTAAAAATCGGTCTGATTAAATCACTATTCATTATATGATAGAATGTGCTTACATATTCTTCCTAGAAATAGGTAGGAAGTATTTATTCATTTAGCATAGTCCTAGACACTTCTTGAATAAACCTATTTTTTCCTTTCAATAGTTTCATTTTGTTGAGGTGTTCTTTGTGCAGAGAAGGTGGGTTTAATACCCATATTTGTGAAAAAGTTATTAAATTCTAGATTCTCAAATTCTCCACTATGGTCACTTATTAATGAAATTATTCTAAAAACACTTTCATTAGGAGCATCATTTCAAAAAAATTAAATATAGTAAGATCTTAAATTTTATTTTTTAGAAAACAAATCCAAGTAAATATTGAATAGTAATCAACAAAAACATATAAATAAAATTTACCAGCCGTGCATGATATTCGTGATGGTCCAAACAAATCCATATGGATAATTTCTATAGGTTTAGATGCATCAAATTTATTATGAGATTTGATGGATGATTTTTGTTATTTTCCAAGTTGACATGCATCACATAATCTGTCACATTAAAATTCGAGAGTACGAAAATCAGAAACTAATTGTTTCTAAGATAAATTATGTAAATCATATATATTTCAATTTACAAGTCTTTTATTCCAAATGTATGAATCATTTATCAAAACTGTTAATAAATTTACTTTTTGATTACACAAGGAATTTAAGTCCAGGTTATAATCATTACCAGTTCATGGTGATCTAAATTTATACAATTTATCTTTGAATATAGAACAATAGTTGTTAGAAAAATTAAAAAATAACCATCATCACATAGTTGAGAGATACTTATCAGGATGTGTTTCAATCATTGTGCATAGATTACATTATTGACCATGACTGATTTTGGATCATTAACAGTTCCAATGCCAATAAATTTACATTTGGAACTATCACCAAATGTGACTAGAATAACATCATTTCGAGTTAGAGTTCTGAAATTTGAAGAGTTTCCACTCATATTCCTAGATCAGACACTATCCATTTATCATATTTTAGTTTTTCTTCTGTGGCCTGCTTCCTACAATGAAATGTAAACATATATTTTTTTGGTACCCAAATTCTATTGTGTCCAGTAGTGTTAGTAAGAAATGCCTTGGGAATTGAGATTTTCTCTGTTTTTATATAATAAATAGAATCAAATAAGTTTTTTGCAACAAAGGCTTTCTCAATACCATATGTTTTCAATTTCATTAAAAATTAGTTTTTATATATGTGACCTCTTTTTCTACAGTAGTTACAAATATGACCTTTTAATCATGGGACAAATTAGTTTTATACACTTTTAGTTTCTCAGTGTTTCTGTCTATTCCATATCTTTATCTTTAATCACATTATTTCCAAGAATTTCATCTAGTGTATTTTTTCTTTTGAAAATATAATAGCTGCACTTTTGTAAGTTTCTACTTTTGTTTAAAGTGTTTATATTTTCATTTCATTATCTATAGAGTGTGTGTTTGAGGAGTTATATTTTTTAATTATCTCTTGATTTTGTTTTAGCAGAGTGTCTCTTTCTCATAAAACAACAATATGAATATTTTCAGTGATTTTTCTTCTTAAATAAAGAATCATAGTTCTCTTCTAGCATATTGTAGTAGTTTGTATGTTTATAATTTGAACAACTAGAACTAGAATCAGATCTAGATGATTAGTAAGATTGTACCTCATCAGCTTCTACTATAAATCACATGTCTGATTTTAGATTTTTTTTCCGCGTAAGACTTTGATGAGCTTCTGGACACATCAGAAACACTACATGCAGCTTTCATTTCTATTTTGTCCTTCTGTTCATAATGATTGTTTTTTGAATAATGTTCTCTTCTTTTAACCTTTTAATTGTGGACATTCTGGTCTAATGTGACCCATATTTTTAAATTCATAACATCTGACTTCCCTTGGATTTTTCTCATCCTTTTTAAAGGACATTATGAATCATTTCTTCTTTCTATAGAATTTACTGAAATTTCCGACCAGTTGAGCTACTTCTATATTTGAATCAGTTGAATCAGCCTTCTCTAATTTATCTTTGATTTCATTCATTATTTGTCTTCTCTTTCTTTTGAGATGTTACCTTAAAGGAAATATTTTACATTTCTGAATAAAATAATATTCTCATTCGCTTCACCTTACATCTCAAAATTATAAATCGTAATAGTTCCAATTAACTCTCTCATAGTAAGATCTCTAATAGGTGAGGATAGACTAATAAAAACTGTTATCCCATTCCATATAGGTGGTAGTACTCTCAGTACTTTCTGGGCCAGATCTACTGGATTGATATGATTTCCTAAGGTAGTTATATTATAAACAATTTCTTTAATCCTTCCATTCATCTCGGCGATATTTTATCCTTCAAATATTTTGAATGTGTCGAATTTCTGTTTTATAGTTTCATAACTCATTTTTATGAAATTTTCAGTTCCATCATTGGAAACTGCAATCATCTTTCATATTTCATAAGCCATTGGGCACTAAGATACTATATTGAATTCAACTAGTCAAAGACTAGCTATGATAGCAATCATAGCTTTCGAGTTTTTGTTGATCACTGCTTTTATATTAGTACTCCATGTTTCAGGTATCTCTATAATCACATAAGGAGTTATAATTTATTAGTAGACATTATATCCAAGGTTTTTTAAATAAATGATCATCCTTGATTTCTAGTATCCATAATTTTCACTGTTTAAGTAGGGATCTCAAACAATTTACATACCCTCTCATGTATCTATCATTGTACTTAGTTTAATCCATAAACATTCAGCTTATCATAACATTTTCAATAGAACCACCTCTAATACCAATTGATGGATCGAGTTATACCAAATATACAAATTGTGGGGTGGGTTAATTGTGTGTATTAAATTTTCTTCGCGAAATAAAGATCTGTCTTTTTAACATTATCAGAATGATTAAGTAGATAAAAATATATAGAAAAGGATGCATGATGTATAGTAGTTCAGGGAATAGATGGACCCTAGTCCACTCCACCCATGCTCTACTCCACAAGAATGGTGATTTTCACTATCCGGTCCTCTTATCAACATACCGTTCCACAACTGAGTACATGTAGTTTATACCTTTACAACATTAAGGCTAAACAGTGACTTCTGGTTCATACAGTTAAATGAATACACAGCGTAGTACAAGAATATGATTACTAAAAATAAAAAGAGTAATTTTTTGAAAATACTTTCTAGCTTGTTCTTCGTAGTTTCAACATCACGCAACAAACGGTAGATAGATCTATGTCTTTAGAAAGAATTATCTCTAGGTAAGAATAGTTAAGAGTCGATCTAGTTTTAGTTGATCTTGAAATATAATTCCCAACATTAAAAAAAGATTATTCACAAAAGATATTTGATGTGGAATTAGTGAATCTTAAATCATGTTTCTTATTCTCTAGAAAACATAGTTTTGTCGCTCTTCATAATTGAAGATCTGTGAGTCTTGATTGTCTTTATAAAATGTAGACGAAAAAACTCACGAATTTTTTCTTCTCATCCCTTTCACAAAGATCTGTATTGTGTCCACTATAATTCAAAATAATACAGATATATATAATAATGACAATAATTTTTCTTTCAAATTTATATCCATAAAAGTCACCTATGGAATCGCGATATTCAAATGTTTGAATAATAGAGTAGTCGTAAGTCCCCTTAAAATGTGCCATGAAAAGCTACTTTTAAATAGATCAATTGATTAAAAAATAAATTTCTTTGAATCATTAAATGATAATCTTTAGATGCATGCTTCAAATCTGGATGGAAATCAGCCTAAAATATACATAAATACTGCTTCTTTAATAAATCTATAATTTAAATCTCCGATGCTGAATGCATGGTTGAACTGCATAGCATACATTTTCACAATGTATGGTTCACAATGTAATGTTGATCAGGAATTTAAGATTTGATGATCCATTCTTCAAATGTAATGATGATCTGAAATGTATGTTTGATCTCAAATATAATATTGATCGTCCATACTTTTCTCTTAAACTCTCAAACAAATGATATATTATCCATAAATTTCTCTACTTCAGAACATAACATTCATGATATATACTTTTAAATAAAATTTATGGTCATATACAAAAGTAAGGTTGATGAACTATACTTTTGATAAATAAAAATAAGATACTTATTCCATACTTTTCTGATTATCCAAACCTTAGGTGCCTTCCAAACATAAGGTTCTTCTTCCATACGATGTTGATAACATATGATAGTTTAACCATACATTTTTTATAATTATTGATGTAAAACAATAGATTATTTCTTTATGATACACTCTTTAACGTAGGGTATGAACAATGTTTCCATATCACACTCAAGTGAGTTCTGAACATGTAGAACACGAACAGTGTTTCCAAAACAAGCTAATGCAGTAAACACGATTTTCGAACACTTTGTCAAATAATCAATGCAGATAAAAATCCAAAAATAGTTTTCCAAAATAGAGTAATAAATAATAAAAATTTCCCAAAATATAATCAATTCAAAATCATTATAATGACAAATAAGGGTTTTTGTGAGCATCCAAATCATCATAAAAAGATAGAGTACTATTGAAAAAAAACATGATCAACATGAGAGTTTTGGATTATTTGTGTATAAGTAATATAAGAAACATATTTTTAAATAGATTTGAACATTTTTCCACAACTAAACAACTAAATAACATATTCTTTACCTCTCATGGGTTATATACTCATATTCTTATCCTAGGGAATTGATCCATAACAATGGATCTAGATCAAATGATCAATAAGGTAAAAATTCATCAACATGTCATATAGAGTATGTTAACAATAATATTATAAAATATTGTCATGGTAGAATTATATTAGTAAAATTAACATGAAATAATAAGAGTCTCCCAGAATACATGGTAATAGGACAGTTAATCTAAAATTAGCAAACATGTACAATAGAATATTAATGTGAGATATTAAAAATGGAACATCATCCAAATCATAATAATTATATAAATAAATGTGGTATTCCATTTAAATGTCACATAATTTGGAACTATGGGAAAAAAAATGAGCACCCAAACTCATAATATCTTTAGAAAATTCAATAAGTCCATCCCATTAAGATATTCCAATATCCAAAAGGCCCACCATTTATGTTTTTATAATAATAATGCATGTTACACAATTTACCATTTCATCATAATCCTATAAGGTACACCACTTTTTTGTTATAATAAACCATGAAGGCCCACCATTTATCTTTTGAGCCTAATCTATGAAGTCCCACCCTTTATGTTGTGATAATATTCAATGAAGTCTCACCATTTATGTTGTGAGAATAATCTGAGAAGTAAAGCCTTTTATGCTGTCTACACAATCCAAGAGGGACAACCCTCTATGATGGGAGAATATGTGATGAAGGGTAACCCTTTCCTATTGTAAACAATTAAAAGTTGGTCATTTATTTATTATTTGATCGGATATTATTACATAAACAATGAATTTCAGGGTTTTATTGGATCCCAGATATAAAAATATATATATATATATATGGGATATATAATATCATTATTTCATTAAAAATGGGAACCCATGGAAATAATATGTGGTTCAGATCATTACTATTTTGCATCATATAAGATGATATCAAACTTAAAATGGTTGATATAGAATATTTAATACATCACAGGGATAATTTAAAAATGGAATGTATAATGTGATTTATAAAACATTACCCCAAAGGAGTAAAATTTCCTTGAGGTACATAAGAATGTATAATATTAATGATATAAACGTTTGACCATAATTTTTTATCATTATCAATAATAGGAAATGTTTTATGTCACTTTTGAATTTCAGGTTTTAGAAGTTTGAATGAATATTTTTTTCAAACATTAATTTTAAATAAATATTAATAAAATATCTTTTAGAAATACATATAGGTTTTATAATGGAAATTTTTTTTGGAAGATAAAACATAATACTAATAGTTAAAAACATTAATCAATTTTAGAAATAAATTTGTTGAATACCACATAGTAATAACAGTTAATAATACAACACCCTAAAAATTTTCAAAGAGAAATATGATGATAAAAAATCATAAATACTTAGATTTAAATATATAAAATAATAACATTGTCTCATATAAGTAATATGGATATATGGGGAAATGAGTAATTTAAAGGATGATAATTATTCATTATAGTGTTTTATATTAATGGGAGAAAAATTATCAATGGAAGGATTATATTTATTGATTAAAATTTACCCAATAAAAATAATAATATATCATGTAATAAAATATTATGGTTGAAGTGTCTAGACATAGAGAAATAAGTTCACAGTGCAGTATCAAAAAAAAAATTCTAGAGGTATGATTTAATAATTTTCTTTTACAACAATGGTATCTCCTAAAATAGAATCCCATATATGATAGACCTTGTCATAGAGATTTAAATACCTATAATTTTTTAATATTTTAATAAATATATTCATAATAAAATATATACACAAAAAATATGAAACAATTGGTGAATATGATATATTTTTTAATGATAGAATGTTGATATGACATAACCTTTTACTTAAAACATAGCTATAATGAAATTTATTCAACCACTTTTATAATAAAAATTACCTTATAAATAAATTATTTCAAAAAAATTCATATACATTACCCTATATGATATTCAATAAAAATAATTTATTATATATTTATTAGTTGGTCGAAGTTTATTTACATCATCAAATGCTCACGATTTTGATGATATCACACATGCATTGAAATAACGATATTCATATTTGTTATTTGATACTAATAACATCATTAATAGATTATACATGTTTTTTATATATTTTTTTATAAAAAATTAAAATTTCATAATTTAATTAGATGTAAATTTTAGTCATGATTAATGAAGATGCAATATGGGCCAAGATTGTTCAATTTATTTTATTGAATCAAACATTGTAAATTATCAAAATTATTTTATTCCCATATTATTTTCAAAGAATAAAAAATATTCACTCATTAATATATAATGATAAATTTAATTAAGCTTCCATAGTTATCTAGGATGAATTGTTTTATAATCATTTAAGTAGGAGGTTAATCTTCACCAAAAAAGAACATGTTATAAATAACAGATAACTATGATTATAAAGTGATTTATTATTAATATTATTATTCCATAAGTATAATGAATTTTTATATGTTTTAAATATTTTTTAAAACAAATTAAGAAGGGTTATAAGAATAAAATAATCATTATAAACCTATTACTTTTATGAATGAAATAATTTACCCTCTTCCAAAACATATATTACATTATTTAATTAAAAATGACCAGTTATTATTAATATTATTAATAGAATATAAATTTTATATTATTATAATACAAACTTATAACTAAAAAATTAATAAATAACATTGAATATATTATCATAACCACTGATGTTGGGATGTGATTAAAAATTTATTTTATTTTTCCATGGATGCGGTACTACATATGTATGCCGAAATTGAAATTTAATTTTTCATAGAATGAAAAAAATTATTTATATTTTAATAATTTCTAAAATTTTATAATTATAATATTTTTTTAGTAAATGTCCACATTTGAAAACCTAGGTTATGTGGTTATAAAAAATAAAATACAACATCTCATAGAGGTGGAAGTGCACATGTATGTATAAATTATATACTAATTTTGTATACAGAAATGGTGGAAAGGTATATGAGGATATTTTGGAAATTTTAATATCAGTTTAGTATAAATATGATATTTATTTATTATTTATGTTGGTAAAACATTGATTGAAGTAAAATAATAAGATTCAATGACATAAATATGAAATGGAAGAATTTTGGAATACTTATCTTACACCGTGGAATGACTAATTTGAAAAGACCAGTAATCCTTTGAGGGGGTGGTTTTTGAATAATTAGGAATATATATGAAATTTATTTGTCTTTTTGTGAGGGATTAATAATATTTTGGTTGAACTTAGGGGAGTTGGGTGTGTGAAGTAGTGAATGTAAACTTTTATATGTGAGAGGACTTGTATTCTAGTAATAAAAGGGTAAATTTTCAGGAATTTATTTCCAAAATGTTTAAAATAATGAAGATGAAATGAGTGTGGTTTGTGAAAAACCTTAATAACTGATTTGGAGATATTTTTTGTATAAATATAAGCCATTCTTCCTTACATATATTTTTCACCATAATTTATTATTACCATAATAACACATTTTTAAACCTTAGTAAATTATTTATATATATATAAATAAAAATAAACAGATTTTAAATAGGATATTATTATTAAAAATATAAAAAACATTCAAAATATTATTTTTATAAAATTTTTAAATTTAATTTTAAAACAATAAATTTATACGTCAGAATAATAGTTTTGGAAAAGTGTGTATTTAGTTTCTAAATTGTAAAATATATTTCAATAAATTAAGAATAAAATTTATAAATGTGTAATTTTAATAGATTAAAACCTTTTTCACTAGAACAATTATTTCATTAATTTTTTTCTCATAGGTATATCAAAATTATGCCATAAAATACATGGAATTTATAAAAAATGTATTCTATTCTATTCATATAATAACCAATCATTTTTAAAAAAATTAAAAATTCATCCTAATATAAAATTATTCTGATTAATAATAAAGTATGTTCATTTTTTCTAATAAACATATAAAATTTATTAATTTTAGTCTCAAATGGAAACATAATATATAAATAAAAATATTTTTATATGAAAATGGGTTTTTTCAAATGTTATGTATTCTTATTAGTATTTTTTATTTATTTATAATAAAATCAATGATGATCTATTTCTCATTTCTAAAATATATTTAATACTCATATAAATATAATATACATTGTTTCATGATATAAACAATAATACTACTTAAAAAATAAATTTTAAATGAAATTTAATTGTAAACATATAATGATAATAATAGTAATTTAGTAAACAAATTGAATTTAAACAATATATTACTATTAAAAATGAATATTTAAAAATAAGTGAAATATTTAAAATTCATATGATATACATGTATATTAATTATTACATTACAAATCACATATTTATATCATTCCTAATTCTACATATATAAACCCTTTAGATCAACTCTTCTGACCTATGGATATGATAATATCTATTGGAAGTTATGGGTGGTGGTTCTACTAGCATTAATCTCTTGGAAATGTCAATGATACTATTACTCTAGAACAAATGTGATTGATTTATTTCTAATATTTATAGTTTGGATATGGCTAGGTATATAAATATTCTCTATTGATGATACCTCCATTACAAGCTCAAATATTTGAGACAGATAAGGTAAACTCATAATACTCGATTCCATAACTAGTCCTTTTGAAAATGATTTTATAGTTTGGTAAACATTTTTTAAACCTACTAATATAATATTAACTTATAACTGCCAAATTTAATGACTTAATTTTCAACTATGAGGGTTTTAGTTTTTTAGTTGAATGTAAAATTATATATTAAACATATAATTTATTTGAAGGGAACTTAAAAATAAAATTTTTGTTTATTTCAAACATCAAATTGGTTCAACATATTATACCATTATATAATGTGATATAAATCATTACCTAAAACATTTTTGGGGTTTAATTGTCCCCATCCACTTTAGGAATTTAACTAGCCTCACACAACATAGGTTTATAATAAACCCCACCGATCACTAGGTTATAAAAAAACCCACCCATTTTATGGATATAACGAACTCCACCATCTCATAATGATAAACTGAACATATAAATTCCTCATGAACGTAATAATTCATTATAAAATCAAAAACCTCATTAAAATGAAATTGGATTTAATTATTATCCTATAAACCTAAATCAAGAGTTAGATTGGGTGATTAATAAATAAATATTTCTTCTAATAGTTGTATATCACAAAAGAAGATATATTTTATTCCTAAATATTACAAAAATATAGTTATATTTCTATAGTTATAGAAGAAAATTGATATGGTATAATTAAAATAGTTTTCAAAAAATAGTTTCTTTATCATCATAATAAGATGAGAATACTGCAATTATGAAAAAACCATTTCATGAATGTGATAACAAGATGTTTTTATATCATTAAAAATTAAAAATTTACATATAATCTTACTTTATAAATATACAATTTTATTGTTAGTGTATGTTATGTGGATGAAAAAAATCATGAATATGGAATGAAATTCCTTTTTTTTGATATTTTTATAAAAACCCCACATCTATGGAAATCTTATAAAACATAAGATGTATAAGTGATAAATTGAAATATGAGATGTAAAAATAACGAGCCAATTTTATATATAATAATAAGAGAGGGAAACATTTATTTAATGAAATAAAAATAACATAAAATGAAAAGGCCATTATTTAGGATGAAAATTATTCCTAAAAAACATTTTTTTGAAGAATGAAATCCAACAATGAAGAAAAAATTATTGTTAAAATGAAAATTAACTTAAAGAGATAGAGAATATTAAAATACATACAATATAAATGTGTAATAAATGAAACATGTACGAATAATGTTAAAGAATACAAAATATTACTCAATAAATATGAGTTGAATTACCAAAAACCCTTATTACATTAATAACATTCAAATCAAAAACCATTGAAGATATATCTTGAAATAGAACATATATTATCATGAATATAAATATAATCATGATATAATATGTTAAAAATGAACTATATACACCATAAAAATTACAATAATTTTAAAATATGAATCAAGACTCAGTAATAAAAAATGATATGGGAGAATCTTACCTTAGAACCCTTTTAGGTCAGACACACCCTGACCTCATACATTAGAGAAATTGACCACTTTCAATATTAATTCCACAAAAATGAATTAATTATGAATTATTATTGTTGTTATGTTAATTGAAAAATTAGAGAGACATCTAGTTGAAGTTAAATTTATTAGGATATATACAGAATTCAATAGAATTAGGTTGTATAAAGTGTATATTAGTTATCTTAATTTATATGTGAAAACATGTTTCATATACCTAGTAATTAAATGTAGGTGAGAGATAAAGAAAAATTCACATGGGTGTTAGGTGAGTTATGTAAGTAAAGGTTAATGAGACAACCGAGTATGACATTCAAACTTCAAAACTGTTTTCTATAAGTTCAATATGTTAAGTTGGATTAATAAAATGCATGAAATGGATTATTACCCCTTTTACCACCATTATCCTTGATAAAATTTTTACCATGGTAATTATTTCATAATTAGAATCAAATGATTACCCTTTATAAGAAATTTTGAATTGTTGATTCCAAACATAGACTGCACAAAATCAATTTATATCAAAAATAAGATAAAATTATATTTAAATACAGATTAAAATATTTATATAAAAATGATTCTCTATATGCACTTGAAGAAATTTTATATTAATTAAAAATTAATTGTTATTTATATATTATTAAAATAAAAACAGTATTTGAAAAAAATTAAATTTTTTATAAATAATAGTGAAAATATATATTTTTTTAAAAAAAACTATTTTTGAGTATAAACATTATTATCTCCTTACTTATTTAAAATGTTTTGAATTTTAAAAGTTTTTATTGGATTTTATGAATAATATTTTTATTAGAAATAAAATTTTTCCGATATGTGTAAAAATAAAATGGATAATGAATATATATATATTTTATATTAATCATCCAAACAACTACATAAAAAAACCTTCATGACCTCTTTATAAGACCATTGTGTATGAAGAGAAATGGTTGTTTCCAAAGTTTTATTTTAATTTATTTGTAATGTTTGACGAAATATATTATTAAAAATTTATATAAAGAAAAATAAATACTCCAATTTTGGTGTGTTACAGTCAATTGGTGCTATATATTGTATTTCCATGGTGTTGGTGTTTATTGAATGATATGTAGAATTATAAATTTATATTAATGGTATTTTATATTTAATAATTTTATGTTTTTCAGATATTATATATCAATAGGTGAACCTAAAGATATAAAATCTTCTAAATAATATGGTAAATATTTTATACTTTAAATATAGAATGGAGGGATTATTCAGGAACATTTTCAATTAAGGTAAATATAATTGTAACTGAATAATTAATAATATATGATGTTTTTATTATATATATATATATTTTTTTTAATTCACTCAATGTTATATGTTTTCATATTATCCCATAAAAATTATATTTAACTTATTATTTCATTATTTTTATCACTATAGGTTTTACAAATTTTCATGCTTTATATACATAGAAATAATTTCTTATTTATGAAAATATAATGATTTATAAAATATATTTATCCAAAAAGAAATTAAAATTTGATTAAATTTATTTATTTATCAGAGAAAAAAAAAGTGAATATGTTTTTTTAATAAATAGATTTTAAGTAGGATTAAATATTGTGAATTTTATTACGTTAGTTTTAAAGTATTGTTGTATTATGTAATCAAATAAAAAATTAATCTATGATCTTGTGTGAGAAAATATATAATAATGTATTTTTAATGTTTATATAATTATATTTGGAATCATAAAAAGGTTTAAAAAAACATTTGAGGTAGGTATGTGTGTTAGTTAATATTGGTTTATATAGTAATGAGTACTAGAGAATATTTCCCTTCTCAAGATGTTGGTTTAATAATTTATTCTATTAAAGGTATAATTTTTTGAAACGTATTTCAAAATAAGAAAAAGTGTGTATCATTATATATCGATTATAATATAAAAGTACTTTGAGGTCTCTTCTAGATAACTAAATTTTAGTTATTATTGTAAATAATAGTTACTGTGATTTTAATATTTTTCTCTAATATTTAAATTAAATGAAAAAATATTAATATGTATCTATCAATTATTCCATATATGAAAATTCCATGTATTATGTGATGTGTTTTAACATATATTAATAGCTCAACTCTTTAATGTCACTCAATATAGACAATATCACCACGTATATATTTGACATTTCATAATGAATAATTTATGTTATTCACTTGAGAACCTTTAAAAAGGTTTATAGGAGACATTCGGAATGAAAAAAAATATAAATTGCGTAATATATTAATAATAAAATATATTAAAATTTCAAACTAATAAAATTTTAAGGTTATCAATTTAATTTTATTAGACTATTTTAGGAAAAAAAAATCAAATTGTGATGTTTTAAAACATTATCATGAAAACAATTTTATTCTTTTAATAATATACTTTCCTACATTAATTTTAAACAAACTATGAAAATTTTATTATCATTGAAGAATTAAAAAAATATACAAATTTTTTAATGAAATTATAAACAAAATTATCATGATATTTAAAAGATAACCTAAGTACTCATTTATCCATAGTGGGTTCTATTGGAAATTTTATTTTGATGGTATTATGAAAAATATCCACAATAATTTACCAATAAGCTAAAATTACAATGAAATACTTTCATTAACAAGTGGGGTGTTGAAACAATATATTTTAAATAATGGTTTGAATGTGTGTTTATTATGGAATTAGGTGTGTTGAAATATATATATATATATGAAAAATTTGGTGATGTTTTTATATGACTACTGGATGCAATAATTATTGCACTATCTGGGGTAGTTGTTATATGACTATTACTGTAAAAATGATTTTTGAATAAATTACACATTATATGATCAATTAGGTAGTTATTATATTAATAATTATTTAGTCAATAAATTCATCCCAAAAAATTAATTATTAAAATCATGTATTTTATGACTATATAATGACATAGTTCTTGTTCTATTTGATTGTTAAATGAAGACACATAATATAAAATCTTATATTTAATATAATTAAAATGGAAATTTTTCCTTCATTTCATGTTCTAAATGATTAACCTTTGTGAAATATATTTTTTTTTGGAATTAAATTGTATAAAAAATTCACTGTTGAAAAAATTATGTTTTTAAATTATGATATACCCTGATAAAAAGTGAAATTTCATAATATATTATATTGTATTGAGTATTTTTTAAAAATTACTATTCTTATGAATTAATTCTTTTATAACATATAATAATATTTAAATTAATGAATAATTAAACAACTATTTTGATAATTTGTATCAGAAATAATGTGAATAAAAAATGAACATAGATTAAAAATAATTTTATTATAATGTAATGCTAAAAATATTTATGATAAATAAATATTGAATGAATAAATTACAAATATAATAATGGATTTTAAATTTTTTTATTGAAACGTGTCTATGTTAGGACGTATTAATATGTATGGGTCCTACAATGTATTAGAGTTCTTAGGGAAGTTTATAAAACAAATAAAAATAATTACAGTTCATGGGTTCTTTTTAATTATTTAATTTTGTTTTGACTACACATATGTTTATAAATTTTTAATTTTAACTATATTTAATGATACATTAAATAATATACCTTTAAAATCCTATGAAATCCTTTTCTTGTAATGAGAATGATCATGAAATTCAACATGAATTTATAAATTGAAATTGATGTTCCTATTTAATAAAATTGAAATAATAATATATTAATAACATTATTACATTATAAATAATCCATGATATATAGCCATTTATTATTTTATAGGACCATTACAACCAATACCCCACTAATAACATTAACAAGAAGACGGTACCACCAAAACCATGACTCTAATTTTTTAGGGGTTGTTGACTATAACTAATTAAGAAAATCTCATAAGATGAGAGGAATTATTCCAATCTACCATTATAGAACATTTAATATCTTTTCTAGTTAATAGTAGTGTAATACTAGATAAATAACTTCGTAGTAAATGAATAAATAAGCATTACTCTTGCTATATTCCACAATGTAGTGAAAAATATATAAACCATAAAGTAAAACATGAAACAGACCAATCCAAAACACTCTAAAAATAAAAAACACAACTAAATATACCTTAGTTAAAAGAAATATTCAAAAAAATTGACCCATACATGAACATGACTAACTTCTATCACATTTGAGCACTATTATGCTCCAAACCCTATAACACTCTTTCCACCAAGGTCACTTTTGAACATTTTCTATCTTCATTGTATTTGACATGTTTTGATGAAACAACCATTCATGGGTTTGGAGACATCACCCTACCAAGATTATCTGAAACCTACTATTTAAATTAAGGTCTAATCAGCTCATGAATAACAAGATTGAAGAAAATACATATAGGGATGAATAAAATGTAAATATAAACCATTAAATTATTTATGATATAGAAATTAGGATACAGAGTCCCACTTTTGTCAACCTTGCCACCCAAGGAAATTTAAAACATTAAAAAAACCTATTTCACCAAGATACTTTTGTTATAAAATCCCATATCATCTCACTGACCTCAATTGGTCACCATGATTTGTGTAATTCATGGGATTATTGAATCCCATATTGAGGACACATACCATTTTAATGTTGGTAATGAAATGCTGGAGTAACTACTTCATTATTCGAGGTCTTTCACAAGGATGATTCTTCGAGCATTGATGAGTGGTTTAAAAAACACTTTTTACTATGACTAGATCCAAAAATATATTAGGTGGAAGGGATTATTTTCTCCATGACTGATGTAACCACCCTGGTTTTATCATATTTATTTTTTATAAATTAAAATTTTGTATTTATAAATTTTGTAAAATAATGTTGTCAGTATAAAAAATGAAGATAATTTTACAATGAAAATATTAAAAAATCACAAGGTAAGTATAATGGATATACGATGGTAATAAAAATTATTAAAATAAAATGAAAGATTGAAGTAAGAATCCTAATGATCTCTCAGGATAATTACTCCATTGAGAATAATTATATAAAGAAGAAAGATAATTATAAATAATAATGAGTTTTGATGATAAAATATGGGAAAAGGATGTGTGGCTATCTAAATTATAAAATATGACCATTATGGGTATTAAATATTTATAATTTATAAATTAACCATTAAGGTTAGACATTATGAAATCTTTTAAAATAATAGATAAGATGCAATTAGGTATTTTCAGAAAATCAATTTAATTTTTTAGTAATTTTCATTTAGGAAATCCTTATTTTAAATTCTCATATTTTTATTTTTCTTCAAAAGACATCAAATATAGTCAATTAGATAGTAATTATAAATTTTATATTATTATGTTGAAAACATTATTTTCGAATTTAATGTTAGAATGGGATAAAAGACTTATCTATTATCTAATTATAGAATATATTAATAATTTACATTTATTTTAATTATAAATATTTTTTGTACAAAATTTTTATGAATAATTTATTTATGGTTTTTTTATTTAAATGTTTTTATTATATTATATATTGAATTTAATATTGTTTTATATTTTTAGGATAATATATTTAGGAAGGTTTTTATGATTTTGAAATTTATATTTTGAGTCCTTAATAATTTATATTTAATAATTTTTAATAATGTAAACAATTAGATGATACAACCTTAGATAATGAAATATTTATGAAGATGTTGATCCGAACACATCACTCTCTTTACTATTATGTATTTCTTTAATGATTCATACTTTTTAAAATTCCTTATTTAATGGACTCATATGAATAAGATTGGTGATCAAAAAATGTGTTAAATTTTAGAAATTTATATACCTTTCCATATTTAAAATCTAACCTCTATAAATCACTGTGTAATTGAGGAATATAATACATTTTACTATTCAAGTAATGGGTAACCTTCACACAATGCCTTTGGTGATTAAATATGATAAAAAATTACTCTTACATAAACAAGTGCTTTTCCTTTGTGATTTTATATGAACATATGTCATTATGTGACACTTGTATTCTCACATTGGTTTGTTCCTAAATCATCCAAAAACAATATCTAAAACATATTTCATGTCAATTTACAATATTTGGAAAAAATTCATTTATTTATGGTAAAATGTTGAAATTTTATACCATTACATGTCTTATTATTCCTCAATTCATCTCAAACATTCAGATTCCATCTTTATTAATTATTTTCAACATTCATATAAGAAATCATAATAATTATCATACACAATTGTGTATAAATTATTAGGTGGAGAGGAGGAGGGTTCCTGCATGGAATGATATGTTTAAATAATTTTTTAACGTATTCATAAAATCAAGAATTTCATTTTAACTAATGGGTTATGATATATTATCATTTATCCTTCAATCCACTATTTGTATTTTATAGAATCCAGATTATGGTTTATTGAGAACCACAAATTCATTATAGTAACACAAAAATAGGGGATATAAATTCACAAATCTTAATAGACATCAACCAAATACACTAAGTCAGTATTTGAAATTGCATCATGATCCATGTACTACCACCCACCTCAGGACGTAGGAGAGCTACGAGCCACCTCATGTATTGAGGTTTGACACAACATGGTCTGACACATTGAGTCTTTATTTACAACCACATTGTTGTCTGCATCAACAAGTTATTTATCATCACCTTTATTCCAATTTCATCAACAATGATTGACGCCACAACTATACCAACTATGATGATCCTTTAATCCAATGCATTAGCAAAAATCAAATCACATACCATCAAATTCAAGAAAAAACCACCATCATTGGAATTTCCCCATCAACACTGGATCCAACAATGAGAAAAAATGAAATTGAAATCAACCTGTCAATAACCTATCAATTAGTATTTGAATCTAGTGTCGAAACCATCATCCGGGAAAATGAGTTAGAAAAATGAACATGAAAAACAAAAAAACCATATAACCAAAAACTTAACTGTCAAATGGAAAAAATCATCCATAGATCAGGCTTCCTTGAACCCCATTGACAACTTGATGATCATATCCTCAACATTCTATGAAAACACCACATCCGACCATATGGGATATGAGAGATGGTATCAAAATCTATGGAATATATGGAATCTCTTGGGACCTCAAAAAGTTAACACGACCATGGAAAGGATTACCTAGAAATACAATGTGCCTCCAAGAACAAGATAATTTGTTCTATGACACCACCATACGCAAATAATCTAGAAATATTCAATTGACACTGAGAACAACCAAACTATATCCAAAAAATAGTAATGAAAATATATTAATGAAGGAAAACCATGCTTCTAAATCCACTAGTCTACACAAAACAAACAAATAATGAGGATGACAACATGTAAATAATGTGTATCATCTAATGAGGCCCACCACATCTCATATTTAATGATCCTTTGTACCACCCTCATAGAACATCATCACCGGATCTGATAACACATTCGAAATATGTCATGCTACTACGTCTACGAAATGACAAGGTTAGAAATAAAGGAAGAGGAATCCATAGCAGTATCTGAATAGGACTATGGCCTCAAAAAAGAAACAAAATATCTCTTGGGAAAGTAACAAGAACTATCGAATACAATACTTATAGAATAACCAACATGAAATAATTACCATGAAAATAAATCAACATGAAAGAGTCCACCAATAAGGGATGAGATCATTGCAATCAATTATCCTTAGAAATATACACAACTCGAGTCACAATTCCCAAATATCTTCAAGAAAAAATGTTCAGTATACATGAATGGGGATAAAAAAGGCTAATGAGAGCAATAATTAAGGTCATAGATGATCAGTTCATCAATATAGCGAAATATTCCCAAAAGGGCCTTAAAGGGAGTGATGTATCTTGGGAAATAAAAACAAATAAATTATAAGATTTAAATTGAATGGTAAAATATGGATTGTAAGAAGGGAGGATGAAGGAAAGGGGGAGATGATATTGGAGATGTTCTGTGCTGACCTCCCCCCTCTGAAGAACCACTTAGTGAACCATAGTTGAGAGAGTTGGGATTGAATTGTTGAGAATAGGCCACAATGTCACGTATTTTATGATGGTGTAGTCAATTTAAAAATTATATAAAATGATATTTTGTGTATTGTAATCCAATGACTGGTCAGATTAAAAAATTTATTTTATGATTAACATTGAGTGATATTTACATAATAACTTCTATAAATTTACATAGTATATGTCATTTCAACACTTTTTCATATTATTAGAACACCATTTATGCATCACATTAAAAAATTTTACATATTGGCACTAGTAACCATTACCTGTTATGTGATGTTTATTTACTTTTCCAAATTTTCCACTCTAAGTACCTTTATGGTTGTTTTAAAAAAAACATTTGATATAGTAACATAATATCTTATTAATTTCAACAATCGAATATTTTTCTTAAATGGAATCCCAAAAGTAATATCTATTAACTCCATAGTATTTGTATGCATTTTATCATTTCTAAATCCAACATGATCCTCTCAACTATAAAATTCATTAACATTAATTTTCCACTACATTTAGTATTTTATACTCAGTATTCATATTATTTTATAATCCCATTATATACAACTATCATCCCTGAGTCACAAAATTTTGACAATAACTACTAGAAAACTTTTTGGTCGTCATTGGTATGAATCATTTAGATTTAATGATTCTAGAACTAATATATTCAATTTAAAATTCTACTAATTCAATAAATTATTATATTAGTATATATGTATATAAAAATAAATAATAACATAAAAACATTGATGAATAAAGAATTGGTTACACTAAAAACAGGGTTAAGTAAAATTAAATGTATTTCAAAATGTGACACGAATAACACATTATAAAAATATAGATAAAAATCAATGTTAAAAATAAATATATAAATAATATTATTAAATTATTTTATTTTACATTTTTTGATTTTAGACACATGACATAGGTAGATGAGGGTTATACTGACACATTACAACTTTCTATTAACAATCAAGCTATTAATTATGAAATATTATGAATTGATTTAATTAGAAATTATTATAACCATACCAACTTATATATTAGTAGGTTATAAAGCA
This sequence comes from Viscum album, assembly GCA_963277665.1. Taxonomy (NCBI): domain Eukaryota; kingdom Viridiplantae; phylum Streptophyta; class Magnoliopsida; order Santalales; family Viscaceae; genus Viscum; species Viscum album. The sequence goes on along the minus strand of OY728157.1, from coordinate 1,264,052,176 downwards.
TTCTTATTGAGATAGATTATCGATCTTATCCCTTTATAAAATAAGGTAATTTTAAATTTTAATATAGTAATAAGATACTGATGTCCCGTTAAGGTAAATCTAGGAAAGGGAATGACATGTCACATTAAAAAATATATTGATTTTGTTTTTCTCTATATTTTTAAATTACATTTATTTTTTGAACAATATTTTTATTATATTTTTGTTATAAAAAATAGTCCCCAATGTTTCATCAAAAAGGTGAATCTTATGAAATTATTAAATTAATCTTTATGATTCAATATAAGGGGTTTTATTTATTCAACACTTATAATTTTATGTTTTAATGTATCTCCATCTAAATGTTTTAAATAATTTCAATCATTACACATTTATTTTTATCAATATTATATGTTTCGCATTAATTATCCTCTCAATATGAGTTTTTTGAACCGAATCATAAAAAATATTTATATTCTTATCAGTTGACATAAATTGTGGTGTTTGTCAATTGAAATTGATTTTTTTCACATTTTATTCACGAAGAGGATAAATGATAGTTACCATGTATTTTATTTAAATTATATTTATAGGATATTATAATTTAATATGGGTGGGAACATGATATTTCACCACAAGGAATTGGGTGACTATATAATCACTATATGTATGATGTTGATATTAGATTATAATGTTATTCAATTATAAGGTTATGTTGTTATAATTAACTGGTTAAATAATTCCATTTTGAGTGATTATCAATGATATTATGTTATGTTCCCATGAAACCCTCACAATTAATAATTATTTTCCTTTATGGTTTCTATTGTACCTTAATCAAAATATTTGAATTTCATGAGACAATAAGATATTCACATTATGAAAGTAAAGTTAAACAACTATTAATTTATAAAAATATCATTCCAAATAAACATCATTTCATGAGCTCCCATGTTTTAAAATTTTACCTTCATTAAAATTTTATTTTCCATTATTAATTCATAATATATTATATTTAGAAAAGTTGATTTTTACTATTGTAAGGTAATGTTTATACAAGCTCTCTGATCTATTCATAAATGAAATAAAATCCACGTGTTTCAATTTTTTTAGCAGTGTAAATTTTTTTCAATTTCTATTACGATACATACTTATATGTTTTTAACTTATCCCCAATTATCAAATAATTTCTACATTTATTAAATATTATTTTTCATGATAATGAAATTAATGTCCCTGATTGTAATATTTTATCATTGAGTGATGTTTTTTTATGAACTTAATGCTTTCGAATATAGAATTAATATCCATATAGGGATAAAATTATGGGTTTTATTATTTAAGTGGAAATATTATTTATATGAAACTACAAAATTATATTGTCATATGTATAATGAAATATTAGTATGCCTGAAAATGATGATTGTTGCATAATTCAGTGTTGCGAAACCTCCTCTTTAGGCCTTCAAGTACTTCATGGCTCCTAGGGTTTATAAATGGTGGTTCACATCTCAGTGATTCACATAAGATCATTATTCCTAGTTCTTTCTTCAAAAGCATATTTCATCCTCGCATAGTGAAATTGTACACAAATTATGTTCCATTGGTGTTTCAATATTTAGTGACAGTCCATAGAAGTTCACGAGGGGAAGGAAAGCATGTGGGACACTTTTTGGATTATTTTACATGGTATACCTCTTCCCTTCCATAATGAAACCTCACTCATGGCCATCAGAGATTATATGGGGGGATTTATCTGCATAGACTAGTACACTCGATGCTGAGAGGAGACCCTGGTGGCTCAGATTTGTTTCATTCTCGATCTCTCCCTCCCGAACCCAGAGGTGATTCCCTTGAAGGAGAAGGATTCCAAAATTTGGTCCTAGGACATCGTTTACCTGGTATTTCCTGGGGTTGTCTCATCATTCCTTATTTAGGGCCACATGCCTCAGAACTGTAGTAAAGGACTCTATGGTGGCCCTCTATACCCTACTATCATCTCAAAGACAAGAGTTACTTCTTCTCATCCTCACTTTGGGTCTACTTCTGCCCATGCTTGGCAAGATTTTGTAGATTCCTCCCAATTCCATGGACCCCCTCCTATGTCCCAAAGGAATATCACTACATGGATCTCAGGCCCCCTCCCTGGGCCTTGAGGCCATACCATTCTTGGCTTTGGTTCCCCCCCAATATGAGTGTCTTGTGGTTCGATCCTATAGTTTCCATCGGTCGACCAAGCATTCCTTCTATGATGATGTCCAATGGGGAATTGTTTTAATTCATCATGTGGATTCCTTTGAGTTCTTTGACTACTTCACTCTGGCCACTTACCTTTCCAAAAATGGCCTCATGTTCTTGTGCTGAGATGATGGTCCAGGATGATGACGTTAAAGGGGCCCACCATCTCTCATTAGAATTCCACCCAATGACTAGTAGGTTGGCATATAGTTCCCATCATGTCTCTAGGGATCAGGATCTCGTGAATTAGGGTTTGCTGGCCAATAGTTCTCGTCCGGATGTTCAAGTCCATCATGATGGTGAGGCACCCGAAACACCATGTATTCTAGAATAGTCCTAAATATTGTGATGAGATGGAAATCCACGAAGCTCCCATATAATATTCCTCATCAATAATATGATATATATTAAATGAGTCTAGGGGTGAACAAAAGTTTGATGATGAATAATATGCTAGATATGGAATTCCCTTCGTTCTTTTCGGAAGATTCCAAGTTGATTGGGGTCAAATCTGGGCCACCACCTTTCCTATGATTCCAATACTAATAATGAATTCATGTGGATTTAGGTCTAGGGTGAAAAATGATTTCATTTCCTCAAAGTATAATAAGAACAAATCCAAAATTGAAGTGATTCTCATATACAAGAAGGACCCTACAATGATTCACTAGATTATGCCTAATGTGAAAATTCACACATCCATGCAAGCATATCTGATCAATAAACATATATGTGTTTTCTAGAACAGGGATGTTATAGATGACTTGATCCTCACTGGTGATTTTCACATCACTATGATAGTATAAAGGGGCATGAACTCTCTGTTGTTATCCTTTATATATCGATGATGTGATGAAAAAATAAGGGAAGCTATGTTGTCTGAGAAGAATTCCTTCGATCAAGGGGATTAGCCCTAGGTTCTGGGTTGGTATTTCAACATTGATTTACACTACTATGAAAATAATGGGAAATGGTATTTCTCAAGGAAGGATAGAATATCCTTCTCTCAGTTCATGGATAACAAATGGATTTTGGAATTAGGCTATTTCAAAGACCCCTGAACCAAGTGTAAAAACTGTAAGGAAGGCACTCGAAGCTGGAGCTGAATCGATTGTCGCATTTCCAACATCTATTTGATCTCCATGTTTCTGAATGAAAATATGATTCACTTGAATCATAGAGTCTATGACCACTCTTCGCTCTTATAATATATATGAAGGATGGAGGTATCACATGAGTGGTTTATGTTCTATGGACAGGGTTTGAGCCTCCTTGGCTATCTCCAACTAGTTAGGAAGACATGGGATGAACCGTATCGGGGCCACACATGGTAGGTTATCCATTACATGTTTAGATATCTCATGAAGGAACTCATGATATGGTCTTTGCCCATCCCCCCCCCCCCATGAACTAGGGTATGGAAGAGATCAAACCATATATTGAGAAGCTTGAGGCATGTCTCTAGGAAAACTGGGATGACTCAGTTTTTTAGAGATCTTGTTGAGAAAATAAAATACATGGCAGGTATGGTTTTCTCATAGGAACAAAAGGTGGGAAAAAACTTGGGGATCAAACTCATTAAGGAGGGGGACAGTAATATAGATTTTTTCCATGCCTTAATAAGTGATAGGATATGAGTTATCAAACCAAATATAGCTCTGGAAGGTGGAACATTTACCCATTAAAGGGAAGTGGTTTAGGGTATGACACTCTCGGGTATTCTAAGAATATTCTTTCTAGAAAGAAAGCGAATAAGGATTAGGGGCACAATTTAGGGGTGCTTCATAATGGGGGGAGATTTTGATCACCATTTTAGTCTAGGAAAATTCTCTATTGGAATGTATAACCATGGAGGTGGAGATCCATGGGTCCATGTCGAACTATAACCCTAAGATCGTATTAGGTCTCGATGGATTTCGTGGCTCCTTCTAAAGGGGCTCTTGGAAGTTCATGAAGAGTGAAATCGTCAAATCCAACCAGGACGTCTTTCTACAGGGATAACTTACTCATATTTCCTCTCTTATGAATCTTGTGCTACATGTAAATATCAAATATCCATATTCCCTCTTCCACTATCGACCTATAATAATTTTTAAATTACATTACAATATCATATAAAGAATCATCAATAGATGGTTGTCCGGGTTCCTTCATTGGTGGATTTCTATAGACAATCATGTATTGGTGAATGAATGCTCATTTCAAGGATCTATAGATATGGATCATGAAATTTTGAAAGAAATTAACACCAATCCTCTGGGTTTCAACATGGCCATTAATTTGTACATAAACAAGGCTTATGATAGGATGGAGTTGGAATTTATTAATAGGGTCCTCACAAAGATGGGTTTTTCTAACTTGGATTATGTACTCATATTCCGATGTGTTTTATCATCATATATGGATTTTTATTTTATGGGCCAATCTCATGGATTTTTTAAGGCCAATCGAGGTCTCTGACAAGGGGACACACTGTCCCTAGGTATCTTTATAACTATTGAAGATACCTTATGTAGGCTGATCAACATAGTCAAATTCAATGGGAAAATCATGTCATATAATAGGATGTTGGTCCCTCATCTACATCGCATTTGATGTTTGCTAATGATACTATAATTTTCATTTACACGGGGTGGTGTACCATCCATGGGATTAAAAATATTATAGACGAGTTCTGCCATTGGAGTGGCTAGGTCAACAGTTGGGAGAATAGTAACATCTACTTGTCTGATTCATACAATGCATGTTGGGTTGTTAGTCATGGAATAGTTTGAACATGTGGCTTGGAGTTTTCTTATGGAGTAGCAACATGCCCCTGTTTATCTAGGATGACTGGGAAATATGGACTTTGAAAAAGAGGCGTGCATGATTACGGGTCTAATTATTAAATGAAAAAAACCTCCTTTCCATTGGTGGTTGCATCTCTCTCGTCAATAGTGTTCTATCAACAATCCCACTACATGCTATTTACTCCTCTAAAATTCTAAATGGAGTCATCAAGTCCATTGATAGGTTCCTCACTAATGTAATCATGGATCCACAATGTAAGAGTAAGAAAAACTAGATTTTTGGGGGAAATATGGAGAGGCCCAATCTTAAGGGATGGATCAATGTAAAGTTCATAGTGGACACAATACATTTAATGTATGCAATGATCTATTGGGAAATTATTGAGGATACTACTCTGGGGGGGATGATTATATCCCTAATGTACCAGATTCTCTCTGAAACTAAATTGGTAAATTGGTCATCCTTTTGGTCCAATGTGTGTATAATCATCTTGAATATCCTCCACACTCGCAATGGATTATACATGAAGGAAAAACATATTTATAGTTTCATAATTGGTTAGCTAGTCCACTTAGATATACAAGGTATGCTTCCCACAAGATCTCCTTCAATGATTCAATCAAACATCATGTGTTGTTCTGAACCATTCTGAATGATCCCCAACAAGAGGTTTTCAACTCTATTATCATTACCTCGGAGCAGGACAAGTGAGTTTTAACAAATTTTATTTTGGGGAAATTAAACATGAAGGAATTTTGTCAGCTGAGAATCACTTAGGTGAAATACAATAAATGGAATCAGATGGTGTGGATGAAAAAAATTCCCACAGAAATCAACTTTCTTACCTGGATAATTCACCACAAAGCTCTACCTACTATTGAAAATGTGAAATGCCTCGACATTATAATGGATTCTTGTTACAATTTTTGTGTGAACTATGGTGAAGAGGGTATAAGTCAAATTTTCATTGAGGGGGAATATAATCGCATGGTTTTGAGTTCGTTTTGGGAGTATACATCGTAATCTTCCCAAGTGGAATGTGCTAACATATTCCAAGAGCAATGACTCAAGCGGTCAGAGGGCTCAATGGTGGAAAAATTAGTCTAATCATTAATCTAGAATGAGGGATGTGGGTATCTACAAAAATAAATGATCCAGGATAGGATTTATGGGATTACCTCCACAGGAAAATCCATAGTGGCATGAACTAGGTGTTTGTTGGTTGATCTGATCTTCCATGCTAGAAACTAAAAGGAGTTGATTTATTGTCATGAAGATTGAGTTCCGATGGTCACAATTCAACATACCACCTCTAGAGTTAATGGTTTTTGTGGATACCACTGTGGGATGAACAATAGCTTCACACAGATGGGTCTCCTATCTAGGGTGACATGCATGGAGGGTGAGTTTTTTGTGATTCTAGTGGGAGAGTAGTCTTGGCATTCTTGGATCACATTGGGAGTGGTATTTCAATATGGGTAGAGGCCAACATTGTTCTCTCAGGTATGACCATTTGTATAAAAATGGATATTCATTTTTCATAGGGGGATACCGATTCGTGGATTATCTAAGATACATTAATTGGAAAAAGCCACATCCCCTGCCCAAACTATTACACATTAGAAAACTCAAGGACCTACAGAAAAGCAATATTTTGTTCACTCACACCTAGAAAGTGGGGAACAAAGTGGAAGACTTCATGTCATCTTTACCAGTCCTAGTTACCCCATTTGTTCACTTTTATGATGTTTTCCATCATAAAAATTAGGTGGTGAATCTTATTCGTGCGGATTCCCTTGGTTTACAATGTTTTAGGTCTCCATAGGACTTCGTTGTTATCATTCTTTATATATTCTCATTTCCAAAAAAAAATATTATTGATAATGTTAAAATGTTTACAGTATTTCCTGAAATTATGTGTCTGTATTCATCAAGATATTATAGTTGGAATCACAATAGTGTTTATATGACTATAGTGGTCAATATATTATTGATGTATTTATGTACTTAAGATATATAAATATATATATATATATACAAGATGGGTTGTATGAAAATACTGTATTTTATGTGGAATGGGGAATATCATTTATATGTCCCATGACATTGTAATTAGTTGGACTGTTCTATCATCCCCACAGAAACCATTTAACGTATGATTTCATTCGATGAATCATTTGGGAGTAAATGCATATGATGCATTAATTTCAATGATGGTATTTATTATTGTGTTCTAATTCATAAATAAATGGGGTCACCCATGGAGTATCCTTTATGAATATAAATTATAAGTCTATTATATAGATGTAGGATGTGTGATTTCCTCACCCTTGGACAAAACTCTCAGAGGAACATAGATCTCTTAATCATCATTATTTTCATTTTAATGTAAAAGAATTCCATAGAGAGAAGATGGATACCATATGAATATATAATGTTTCTAGACATCTTGTGGAAACCAATGAAGGTGGGATGATTATGTTTTCCACATTGATTATATTTATAAAACTCACCAGAAAAAGATCAAAATTTTGTTGATTTTCATTAGCGTAAGGCATGCCAATACAACGATTCTTCATTTAATATTCTGGTTTTGATTCTCTTATTGAGCCCGAATGATCCTGGGAATAATGTTTTAAATTATTCCAAACCATCTAATAATAATATGTGGACTTATTTAATATAAATCAGTTTTATTAGAGAGAACCCATGATTTTGTTTTATGAAATCATGCATAGAAATGGAAAATAAATTCGAAAACAATGCATTGTTTTTTATGTTATATAAAACTATGTAAAAATGGATTACCCTTATATTGTTGGGACACATATAGGTATTGGTGGCCATACCCTTATGTGTGTGATATGTATAAGGGTATCCAATGAATTACCCTTACAAAGAGAGGCCTTGTTAAGGGTTCATCACAAATTATCGTGAACCAAATACAATTTATGAGTAAAAGATGTTGAGTTTCTAAAAGAGTTAGATAAAAGTAACTAGTCAACAACCCTAAAGAAAATTTAGGAGGAATATTGGTAACTAATTTAGTACCCTTACATATCAAGCCAAAAATTCCAAATAAAGGAAAATTGAGACAAACACAAACATTAAGTATTCATGTAAAGGAAGTATCATCGATACCATTACACAAATTGAAATGGTTAAAGGTAATGTTCGTATTACCATTAAACCAGAAATTAAAATAAGATAAATAATGTTAAAGATTTAATTTCTATTATATAAGGGATATATAATCACAATACCCTTATAAAATGTTACAACATAATGCTAGGTTGAATATACATTAATATTGGAATTGGTTCTTATTTAATGGTAATCAGAAATGGTTTTAGAAATATATAATGTTACAACATAATGCTAGGTTGAATATACATTAATATTGGAATTGGTTCTTATTTAATGGTAATCAGAAATGATTTTTAATATATATATTTTTAAAATTCAAAAATGAACTAAATGGTAGATAAATGTTTTAAATATTTACAATACCTATTTTTGGAATACTTTATTTATAAACAGAATTTAAATTATATAATTCATTACCAATAGATAATAATTTTTTAAATATTGGTATAATAAAATTTCATTTTTACCCAACATTAAGTTTAAAATTTTGAAATACCATTTAACCAATTTGTATTGAATAATTTTTTTTTTCAATAAATAAAATAATTTATTTAAAAAACATATGTGATATTTTATAAAGTGTAATAAAACATTAATTAATTCCACAAAAAATAATATTCATATTTAAATTATAAATGGTTCATTAAAAATATTTTGAATCGTTATAAATAAAATATGGGCCTTATTTAGATATTAATTAATTTTCAAAAAAATTTAATTATTGATAAGATCATGGATTATATAAAAAATATTTATATGATTTATAGATTATATAAAATGATAACATAATAGAAATTTGTTTACAGATTATATATAATTCATATAATATCAATTTTTTAATATGGAAACTACATATAATGACTAATAAAAAAGAATTTCATATTCAAGGTAATATAAAAATTTTATATTCATCATTATATAATATTTATATTGTAAAATTAGAAATTATAAGAAAAATGTTACTAGATATTATATACAAATTATTTAAAAATGTTTATATCAAGTGAAAATATATGAGTTATTCATTTATTTATATTTAATTTCATTTTTTATTAAATGTTTTAAAATGTATATATGATGAATGGATTATTCTATATATTAAAATTTTAATGTGCTTCTAGGATAGTGGCTCACATTACATAATACGATTGACATCGTAATGAATTTTAATTTTTTTATACCATGTACATAGTTTTTAATTGATGAAACTTGCTAAAATTTAAGTATTGAATATTTTTTATACATATTATGTATTAGATTTAAAAATAATCTGATTCCCTCATGATTAATGAATCTCTTTCCAGAGTGACTAAGGGTTGGACTACCTATATTCTTTATGGATTTTCTTTTCCAAGGATTGTGAAGAGGGTTTTCTATTGGTCACTCTAGGTTTATCATCTGGATATTATCAATCACATATAAATCTATGGATTTACATGATGTGTTCTTGTTCGTTATGCATATGATACATTTAGATATGTTGGTATATATTTTACATCTAATTTTCATTGGCTAAAAAAATATATGTGGCGGTAAAAGAGTCACACATATATATGCTTAGAAGGGATTGGATTGGTGGAGGGAATAAAATTCAAAAATAATTTCAATGAATCATTCATAAAAAAATGTAATAAAAAAAGATTCGTTGGTGAGATAATATCATCCTCAAATTCTAATATGATATTCATTATAGAGCAACAATTTTTCAAGGACTTAATCATCCAAGTGGGTAGTTTTGTGCTAAATCTTTGAGACCCTATATTTTCTTCTATAAGGTATAAAATCAATAAGTGAGCCTTCATTTTCTTATTGGGTAGTACCATACCAAAGAAATGTACCCCAATATATTCTTAAAGTATCCTTTTTTGGTTATTTTTGTGTAATATTTATTTGGTTTGAAATAAAAATTTTGACAATCAAGGAATAAAGTAGAATGTATCAATAAGATAGATTGTATAAAAGGGGTTTCACTCAAATATCCATTAATCATATATGATATGAATGTGGCAATTGTGAACCTAAATAATTAATTGGTGATGTGAACACAAATGTGGAATCATTTTTTTTAAAACATGTATCTTATCCCACTAATTGTTGTAAATAATTTTTAAAAAGGGTTCATCATTTTTGTGGGAGTTATTTTCATGAAAGTCCATGATAAATTCATAGTAATACATTTTTCTCATCTCCTAAAATAATATTTTATATATAATATTATAATCATCACTATTAATATAAACATTGTGAGAAATCCTATTTAAAAAATGATTAGTTTATGATGATCTTCAGACCTGCATCTTAATCAATGTTCTGAGGGACCATTGGTGATTTATGAAAAGTTATTAAGAGAAATTTGATGTGTTATAATAATTTATTCTATAGTAACAATTTGTTGATGTTTTTAAGTAAGTGAATATATATTATTATATATAAGTATATGATGATTATTTTATTATTTCAATTGTATGAGATTAATAATGATTAAAGGAATATTATTCTCCCATAAAATAATCTATATAATTGAATATATCAGTGGTTTTCGGAATTTTAGTCTTGTACAATCAATTTAATTGGGTGTTTAATATAAAAATGAATATGAATGAATATGTTGATGACTTGATGAGTGTAAATTTTTCCAAAATACATCATCGGCTATATAAATCAATTCTATAATTCAGATAGATATATATGATATCTATTGTATTTTTTCATTGTGTTGTAATGATATATATGTTTACATGATTAAAAGAACTAAAGAAGTAATATTTTTCCAATTAATGAGGAAAATGATATTTTTCATAGATAATTTTGATACATCAGTATTTGGTAAAATTATCAAATTTTTTTATTTTATATCATTTATTTGATGAGAAGTTGAGGAAAATTATTATTTTTTCAATAAAATGATATAATATATTTTTCATACACATAGATATGATTTAGTTAATTTTATAAATTTATTTATGATGGGAATAATATTCTATTGTTATGTGATATTTTTCTATATTTTCAAATTTTGGATTGTTCATAAAACATGATTGAATTTCGAATATGTTTTCTGGATATTCAAAAATTATTTTTAAAATAAATATAAACTAGGAATATGATTTCAAGGATATAATTTAAAATATATATATAGAATGTATAGGTAAAAGTTCATAACATAAAAGATAATGTATGTTTAAATAGTCAACAACATTTCACGAAGAAGCTATTCAATTTCATTAAAATATATGTTAGATAAAAATTAAGAGTAATAGTTCAATATGTTTAGATTATACAATATATACCAAAAATATATTGTGAAACATTATAAAATGTACATTTCCTATATGAATGGCATCGAAAATAATTTTCAAAGGCATATGATATATAATTTTAATTCAAATAATGTTTTTGTTACAAAGGAATTATTCTCTAAGAAATAAAATACAATATATGATGAAGAATATATTTTATTATGTTAAATGATATTACTAAAGAGAAAATATGTGTCATTTCTTAAAAAATATATTTGGTATCTTAGAATTATATTACAAAGATAATATAATTTCTAAGATGATATTGGATGTCTGTTTGGACGTGTGTAATTATAATTCAAACAAATAAGTGATTGCATTAATAAAATTATAATGTTAATAGGATTTTATATCATATGAGTGTTATGATGAATTTCAAAAATATGATGTTATTAGTTACATCTTTCTAGAAAATATTGTGATGGAATATGTTTTCTATAACGATGATGTTGAAATTATAAATCGTTATTAATAGACAAGAGAAGTTGGCATCATAAAATTTGATTTTTTTTATGATAATATATTTTAATTTAAACAAAAATTAAAAATAATATGAATATGATTCTTAAGTATCAACATTATTCAAAATGTCTTACTTCATAAATATTGCATACTAATATGTTTAGTAGAATAGGTTTTATCTGAGGGTCATGTAGATGTGTGAAATTAATCTTATATAATGTAATATGTTAATAAAACCAAAAATGTATACCAAACATATATGTGATCAGGAAATTTACCATGAATAATTTGATAAACTTATAAATATACCGATTTTAATAAATATTTTTAAACAGTTTAAGGATATTAAAATGTATCATACTTCTGAACATTAATATTATAATTATTTATTTTTTTCTAAATAATTTTATATATTTATATAAATTTCATGATGTTCAATGTCAACTAACCTCTCAATGTATGACTTCGAGATTATCCCAAAATTATGTTTTTCATGTAGAATTATTGGTTATGACTAAAAGTTAATGTTAGAGATAGTGGGATTAATTTATAAAGATATTTTATATGTTTATGAGGCCCATAATAGAGAATATGATTTTCTTCTTTTCTAGATGACCATTAATGTAGACCACATGAACTTCAATACAAATGTATTATGTATAATAATGGTTCATGGATCATATTTGAGTCCCAACTATAAAATCTAATATTTTTCAAAGGGCATGTCTTCGTTTATGATTCAGTTTATGATACTTTTTAATTTAAATAAGTGTTTCCAAAGATAATGAGAAGGATCAGGGGTGTTACAGGGGTTTGGGACATGTGAATGTAGTAAAATAGAGTTTTTGGGCTTGTTTCATTATTTTCACACAGTTATTGATAACCGTGCAGATTATCAGAGGTAACCAAGTAGATTTGAATAGATACCTTCACATAGCTATAACAGAATTATTGAAACCATGTGGAATTCCATAGATACCATGAAAAGTCAGTGATTTTTGAAAAGTATCACTCACATAGTTTATTCACAATTTGGAAAACCCAGCAGGTAAACCATGTAACATATTAAAGTTGATAAATTTACAATAAAATCCTAGTACATGATATTATTCCCCAACTCGAGACGTCAACCTTTCTTCTCCCTTGCAACCCTAGTGTTTAAAAATGACCCTAATAGTTTCCATGTTTTATTATTCATTATATCTTGGTTGATTGGAGAGACATTTTTTGTTAATCAACGATCCATGTAAAGATAAACCCCCTATTTATTTATTTTTTGATTATGGGTTTACTTTTAATCTATATATCCTTTAGATGCTCAAAAAACCTTCATTTCCATTGATATATACGTTGAGGCTTCTATGTGGTATTAAATCAGAATCCAAGGCCTCGATGTGTAGTGTGATTGTAAATGAATAGAAGGTACTAGGTAAAAATTTTATATCCCATAGTTTCATTTGAAAATTATTAATTCTAGTGTTTACTTCTTGGTTTCCCTTTTATAGTGTTAACCGTTAATGTTATTTCGTGTAATGGATGCTTAAATGATGAATAGAAACCCTCATGGTCACCGTGGGACTCATACAAGAAGAATTGATCTTTGTAGGGCCACACATGGGGTGCGCTGATACTTTCTGGACATAAATATTAACTTAATATGAGGACGGTTTTCTTTTAACAATGTAGAGCCCCAGATAATCATGTTGAAAATTTTAATGGGTGTGAAGATGAATAGTTGTAATGTACCTATTCTTAGTAACATATTAAGGTATTTTTGGCATGGTAATGGGATTGAGATAAATTAGTTAAATAGGGATTGATCTTTGTGGACGATGAATTAGGAGGAAAACCCTAGGTGGGTGGGTGTATATGAAATGATAAACATGTGGTTTTAGTAATAGATCTTGAATTGGTGAATGTAGTTAGTGAAATTATAAAAGTGAAAGAGAATTGGGCTAATGGGTTATGTATTGTAATATGGAATTTTTAACGGCATATGGCATAACATTTAATCCCTTATTGATTTTTGTGAATCAGGACTATTCTCATTATGTGTAGTATTGGTTGTGATATGGATAGATAAGAATGTTCAATTTCATGGTTGTGGGATTAAGGAATTATGCTCCTCCCATGGATAGAGTTAGACTAATGCCCTAACCAACCCATGTTTGCATGGTATTGGGTGTTAGACTGATTCTATATGCCCCAAGTGTTTGTATTTAATGAAAATACATTGATTGAGACTCAATGGAATGTCTATTGATTACATGATATTATCATCCCTAGTGACATAGGTAGTTAACATTTTATCTTATGATGAAGGATGAATTCTAGAATTATTTTCTAAATATGTTAAATTTCTAACTCATGGGTTACATGTTGTTGATGAACTAAATGGTGAGATGATGTACATATTGAACATGGCACAATAATTCTAAGAGGAATATAAATTAGATAAATGTTAATGAGTAGACCCAAAAATATCCCTCCTTTACTTTCTATTTATTTATTATTTCAAAAACTATCCGTTAGACTAGCTATTTTGTAGACACTATTGGTGGTGTCCTACTGAGTTGTATTCACTCCATTATTGGGCCTCCTTTGGGAAACTGATCATATTTCATCCTTGTATTCCATGAAAAGGGTAAGTACCCTATTCTAGGTAGTTGAGTTGGTAAAAAAACAAGAATGTATGAGGTTTCAGACTTGGAGTCAGGAATATTTTGGTGATTATACTATTTTTCATTATTTTGGGTTTTGTTCACTTGGAATTGTTGCATGGCCTGACATGTTTACTATTTCTTGTGGATTGTACCCAGTTTTAGAGATGTTTGGATTTCCATGTTATTAGTTGTTTCTTATTCTTTCTATTTTTTATATTTTGATATTCTATGGCATAATCTTGTAATGACTATATAAACTTCCGACATGACCTATTATACCCTTGATGCTAATTGGAAACCTCAGGCACATGGGGAGGCATGCTTGAGGTCATGAGATGATCCATCTGAAGGCACTGATTTAGTATAACATTGGTTGGAGACATTACAATATGGTATAATAATAGTAATTTTAAATTTATTACTACTTCTGGAATGGTCGATAGGATATTATGATTGTTTTGTGCTTTAGTGATGAAATGTTCTTAGAAGTAGCCAACCCATGTACGGGTGAAAACCCATGTCACCCTGGGTGGTAATTGATTTCTTGTTGTGTGTTATTACATTTGATGATATTTTACTATTATGTGATGCACATGTGGTGTGATGTGACAGATTTATGATATTTTCCTCTTTTCTAAAATGGAATGGGAATTTTCATTCATGAATCATTTTAGGCACCTATGTATGTAAGCAACATGCGTCATAGTAGTCACCCACACACGTGTTGTGAATGTTGGGAATAATGGGTAGGATGAATTTGATTTTCTTAAATGTGTTGAAATTGTGTCTAATTGGATGATATAAATGGTTAAAAATGGAAATGTGATTGCTAAGTAATATTTATATAATGCTTATTGATAAAGAAATGGAATTTAATTAAATTGTTTTGAATGTAACTTGGGATGTGTAAATCCTTTTGAAAATTTGTAAAAGGTAGGGCTTGAAACCATGTGAGTTAGTTACCCCATGTTAGCCATGGACATTGAAATTTTTAGGAAAGTATTCAAGATATAATAAATCATAATAGGTAGTTTATGTGAAAATTTTTGTTTATAGATAGTGATGAGACTTTCCTTGCACCATGGTAATGTTTCATGGTTATGATCCAAAAAATTTTTGTTTGGCATTGAAGGTAAATTCCACCCAGATTACGTGTACAGGTTGGGAGACAAATAGATGTTGTCGAAAATGCACTTCATGTAGTGGAGTAAGTTTACAAATTGGTTTACGTAGATATGAAAGATTAGTTCCATAAGAACATTGCTCATTTTATTAAAATGATGGAATGAGACCCAGGGTGGGTCTCACCAATAACGATAGAGTTGACTATGTATTTTTATCTAAAACAACCTCCGCCAGCTACCAGTGAGGGTGGGCCAGTGGGAGCTGAGTTCTTGATACATTATATCCATAAAATTTTTGGGAATTTAGATAATCATTCTAAAAGTCACTTTATGATTGTATCATATCTGTTTTGGGGATATGAAAATTGATGGTGGAATATCTTACTAAGACTGAACAAGTAGAGGGAATGATGTTGATGAGTTTTTAGGAAAATTTTCTAAAGCATTACTACCAAGAAAAGATAATGTAGGTGAACAGTGTGGTGTTTAGAATTTTGATGTAGGTGATGATTATAATAATTGGGTTTGTTTGCCGGTTCAAAGACTTCAAACATTTTTTTCTGCATTAGTGGGAGATGTGGAAACAATGGAATGGTTCTTTCTCGATGGAGTTCATCATGAGATCAAATTTCCAGTTAATTATCTTTCAAATGATAGTATTTTAGAGCTGATATATCAAGCCCTCATCTCTTATGGAAACCTCCTTGGATCCTCAAGAAGAAGAAATCCAATTTTGTAGGGGAGAACTAGTTGAACTACTTATGATAGTAGGAATCATCATTTTGAGATTTTACATTAGGGCAGTATTAGATAGAGGAACTAGAAAAAAGAACTAGACTATCAGGTGAGTGACTGAGATTGTTTTTGTTAGTGTGGCTGGCCAGGACATGTGAAAATTTAGTATTCCCAACCACCCATTTAGTACTGATCATGTAAAAAAAATTTCCATGTGTAGAGGTTCTACAAGAACACATGTTAGTTGAAAGATTTTGTAGGATAGAGATCAGGGCACGTAACAGGTAGGGGGGTCGATTTCCCTATATCAAGGAGGTATTTGGGCGTCCATAGGTTCTACCAGTAGGGGCGTTGGATGTAAAACTCTAGGGTGATACAATTCATTCTACCTAGGTAATGCTCCATAGGGTACTCTAGATGGATCTCTTGGTAGGGGACATTCAATCTTCACACAGTTCAGTCTAACCCTGGAGGAGGTGAGGAAAGGCCTTCTATAGTTTGAGATACGATTATAATACCTTCCTCAATTGAAAATTTTATTTTTAAATTATCTTTCACACACTCTTTAATATTATGATAGTTCATATTTGTGTTGGTCCAAGATGTAGAAGATCTTTGTAGGGTTATGTATATTTATACTCTGTTGGGGGTTTGAGTTGAGAATATTAGACAATGTAGAGTTTGTTCTTTTGGGGTTGGTGGTTATTGATTTCTGTGGAACCTGTTGGTTCTGATGATTTCATGTTTTCCCTAATCAAGGGTATGGACTTTATAGTGTGATATTAATCCCATATAGATAGTTTTAATCCTAATTTAATGCTCACATATCCATATGGAGACACTCATGTCCTTCATGGTGAGTGGGATGTTCGATAAGGCCATGATGGGCAATTTTTTCAGTAGTTGGCAGAGCTCACAGTCCATGGGGTGTTCCATGTTCTTGATAATAGAGGATCTGAACAACATGAATTTCCACCTATGGTGGATTTGTTCTATGATGTGTTTCTTTAGGACTTCTTAGGGATACCACCTGATAGAGATATTGATTTTATGATCGAGTTGATTCCTGGGGAGGAACCAGTTTCCATTCCACCATATCAAATGGAGCTGATAGCACTCTATGAGCTTATGTCTTGAGTTTAAGGTTTGGAGTAGAAGGGATTCGTTATACCTAGTATTGTTTCATGGGGATCACATGTGTTGTTTTTTATAAAGTCTGATGTGTTTTTTGGGTTATTTGTAGACTATAAGAAGTTGAATTAGATGAATTTTATGAACTAGTAATATCTTCCTAGAATTAATGATGCTTTTGGCCAAATATGGGGTCCCTTAGTCTTCTCGACGATCGATTTGAGGTCTGGATACCAACAGCCAAGGGAAAAACTTTTGACATACCACAAATTGTTGTTCAGAGCTCGTATGAGTTGTATTATTTTTTTTATGATTTTCAAGATAACCAAATCACTGGTTGTGTTTATGGTGAAAAATAATAGGATATTACACCTCTATTTGGATTAGTATGTTGTTGTCTTTGTTGATGTCATCTTGTTGTATTATGAACTATTTACGATCATCCCAATATCAAGACATAATCCTGAGTACACTAATAGAGCATATGACTTATTCAAAAATATAAAAAATGTCAGATATGTATTTATGAAGAGAATTTCCTATGAAATATCATTTATGATTTAGGTGTGTAACTTGATCTAGAGAAGGTTCTGGCTGTGGTGTCTTGGCAATAGCTCTATAGTGTTTCCATTGTTAAGATTTTTCTGGGATTGGATGATTATTTGCATAGGTTCATAATGGATTTTCTCATTTAGAAGAACCACTCTCAATCTTATCGAAGAAGGGTGTTAAGATTGAGTTTTCAAAGGTGTGTGAAATTTCTTTTCAAGAATTAAATAAGTTGTTTTCTAAAGAACCAGTTCATATCTCACCTAGACATGGTAAGAAATAAACGTTATCAATGATATGTCCAGTGTTGGAATTAGGGAAATGTTGAGACAGGATGACCTGGTTTTATCTCACAGGTCAAGACAATTAATACCACATGAATGAAAATTATCTACTCATTATCTTGTGCTAGTTGTTGTAGTTTATTCCATGAAGTGATGGAGGCTCTAATTTTGGTAGAATGATTCACAGTTTTTTACGAACATAAAAGATTAAATAACATTCTCTCTTAAATGGATTTAAATATATGATAATGAAGGTGGATCTAGTACCTAAAATCCTTCAATTTTGAGTTGGATTACCTTTAAGAAAAAGAGAATAGTGATTTGGATGCTCTAATCTAAAAGAATACGAAACATGTGTTTCATAAATCCATCTCTAAATGGATGATGTTGAACTTGAGGGGAAAATGGGCATTGAAAAATGACCATTGTATCTTTAGTTATTGATTATGTTTCTCAAACTTGGTCAAAGAGAGTTAGTTAGATGATCCAGATTGTTTATCTTTGAAGGATACTTTTAAAAGTGGGGATTCACCTTCTAGCTGGGCCTTGGATATTGATGGAGTCATCTCCGTCAGTGGTTGTGTGGTAATAACATTGTGTTTGTGTGAAGAGATGGTGTGTGAGTTCCATGAATTGAAGTGGGCAGTGAATTGGGTCTTGAATATGATGTATCGTGATCTTTGTAGGATGAATTGGTGGATAGGGATGATAAAAGATGTTTTGATTTTCATGGCACAATGCATTAGATATTAAAAGTTGAAGGCCAAGTATTAAAATCTAGGTGGTTTGTTATAGTCATTTCATATTTTGTAATGTAAGTGGAATGGTGTAATGATGGAAACATGTATTTGTCCTTCCAAGGATTCCTTAGAATAATGATGCAATCTAGATCGTTGTGGATCGGTTGACTAAACTGGATAATTTATTTTCGATCCAGAAGACTTACATTATTGATTAGTTTGTTGTGTTGTATATATGTGGAATTGTGTGATTTCATTATGTTCTGATAACTATATAATCAAATAATGATTCATTGTTTCACTTCACACATCTAGAAAGGGTTATAGAAGGTGATTGGTACCCAGGTTTTGTTGAGTATGCCTTATCAACCATAGACAGATGAGTAGTTAGAGTGTACAATTTTGGTATTGGAGGAAATTTTGAGAGATTGTGTCTGGTATTTTAGTGTTTCACAATAAATGAACTTATCATTTTTTGATATTTCTTACAATAATAGTTTTCACGTCATCATTTATATTGCACTTTTTGAGTCACTCAATTGGAGATGCTGTAGTTTTATGTCGTGTTGGTTAGAGGATGGGGAGTATATGATGATACGACCACATCTCACGAAGGATAAATAATAGAATGTTCATTTGATTCATAAGAGCATAATATCAACTTCGTGTAGGAATATGTACTATGTGAATCAGCATCGTACACCACTTTTTTTGTGGTGGGGGATATTTTATTTATTTGAGTGTCTCCATGGATGGGAAACTATAAAATTTGGAGACATGGCATGTTGGAACCATGGTATAGGGGGTCATTTTATATTATGGAGAGAATCAGATTGGCGGCAAATAGATTGGATCGTGAAAATTAGTATATTGGGATTCACGATGCTTTTAATGTTTCACAGCTTTTATAGTTTCATCCTGATTGTATCATTTCATAATCATTGATGATGTTGATATTGATCCTTATGCATCCTTTGAGGAGAATCTAGTTGGTATTGTGGATCATATAAGGAAGGTATTATGGGGTAAGGTTGTGAACTTGGTTCATTTTCAATAGGATTGAATGTAAATTATCAACATGTACATATTCTTAGTAATGTCTTAAGGGATTTTTTGAATGGTAATGGGATTTGTTTACATCAGATAAATGTGGATTTAGATTTTTGGTTAATGAATTACGATTAAAACACTAAGAGGGTGGGTACATATGAAATTTTGAACATGTGGGATTAGAAATGTCTTGTGAATTGATGAATTTTGTTAAGGGAATGAGATGTGGTAATGATAATGGGATAATTGGGTTTTTCTTGTAAAATGACATTGTGAACAAGCTATTTCATAACATTGAACCCCTTGCTAATTATTGATAATCATGGTTGTTATCTATATTGTTTGTATTGCTTATGAATCTAAAAAATAAGATTGTTCACATGGATTGTGGTGGGATTAATGAAAAACATTTCCCCCATCGGTTGGGATGGACTGATGCTCTTTCCTATCGATAAATGCATGGGATGGGGAGTTAGACAGATGTTGTATTCCCCCAATGGTTGTATTAAATGAAAATACCAGGACTGAGGCTCTAAGGAATGTGTGGTGATTACTTAATATGCTTATCCATAGTGATATATATACATATCTTGTTATCTTATGTGTAATGATGAAAGATATGAATATTGTGAGAATAAGGTAAATGTATGACACATGGGTTACATGTTGATGATTAACTAAATGATGAGATGATGTATATAATGAAAATGTGACAGTAATAATAATAATAATATAATAGTAGATAAATATAAACGAGTGGTCCCCAAACTATCAATCCATTAATTTCTATTTATTTATTCCTCCATGCACCATATATCAGACTTGATAATTTTCAGACACCGTTGCTGGTGGCCTACTGAGTTATAATCACACCCTACAAGGGCCACAGTTTTGAACCTGATATAATTTAATGGTTCTGGGTTCAGAAAAGGTTGATGTCCATGTTATAAGGAGTTCATTTTTGAATGTTAAATTCCTGGATGGGGTTCCATACAAGGAGTTATGACTATTTAAGGGATCCAATTGTTTTTTAACATTTTTGGTTTTGTTCACTTGGCATTGTAGCATGAAATGTTATATTTACTTCTTCTTGTGGATTGTACCTAGTATGGGATATGTTTGTATTTTCATGTTATCTGGTTTGTTTTTATTAATTTCGTTGTTTATATTGTGTTATTATATGGATTACTCTGCTAAAGATCGTAGAGTATCTCTAGGTTACTTATTAGTCCATCACTAATAGTCAAGAAAAATTTCCATATGGGTAGCCATGCTTGTGGTCATTTGATGAACCAGCTTGGGGCACCGATTTAGTGGCTCACAGGTCATAGATTTTACAGCCAATAACTGATGTTAGTGAGATATATCGAATTAAACCATTATAGATTGATTTCATAGATATGATGTATATATATTGACTTGTGTAATATGATGATGGCTGGATATTTTTCATATAATATTAATGGTTGGATCTTTTATATGATTGGATTTTTCTTATTATATGAATAATATGAAATTTTATCCCTATATTGATAAAGATAATGGGAGTGTGTGGCCATAAATAGATATTATATATCTATCTGGATAATGAATATTTGATGTGATTATCTATATGTATGAATGAAATGTGATGTATTAATTGATAAGATATGTCTAGAATCTATAAATTAAGAACAGATACTGTGGATATATAGAATTTAAATGATTCTTGTCCCTTGGTCACTTGATGTTAAGAAAATGGAGAAAATATGAAAACAAACATTTCCATATGCTTTAGATTGTTGATCATTGGTACTGATATGCATGTGTTCGATAGAGGTCACACCTGACCCATTTAGTGGCTGTGTAACATTTACAATTTTTCACGGAATTCTCCTGGCTTCCATATATAATTCAGACGATTCATCTATTTTTCTATTGGAGAAAATCATACGGAGTTAGACCTTTTTTTGACCAAATATTGATTTATTTTGACATAGTGGCATACTGTAAATGTGTTTTAGTGTAATAATTTTTTTGTATGGATACATACAAGGGATTACATATGATTTGATACAATGATAATTTAATGATATAATTCCATATGTGTATTTTAAGATATCCAAAATGATTTATGGAAATGATTTCAATAGTTATTTTATATCACATAATATGGTGAAATGGAACACGATGTATTTTCCTTTAGAGATAGTGTGATTTGATGGAGGTATTTTGTAAATCCATATATACTAACATGATATATATATATATATATATATATTATTTTTCACAAGAATATATTTATTTTTCATGAAAAATGTGCAATACTATTTATATTTCATATAATAATATTTATTATTTAACACTTCTCTAATCCACAAGACTATCATTAAATGGGGCATTTTATTTGATGAAATTTTATTTAATAAATTCATATGATTCATTAATTTAATCCATGGTATTTATTCAAAAATATAAATGCATTAATAAATTAGATATCCCAATGGGAATCCTTCAGATTTATAAATTATATAACCATTCAATAGTTTTATAGTGTATTATTTACTTAACATTGACTACAAATATTTTGTAATTATTGATATGATAAAAAATTTTCTCCATATATTGTGGTACTAGAAACCCATGAAGTGTGTACGGATCCCATCCAATTATATGATAATTCTATGAAACCCATGTATATCAACCGAGGTGAGATGGTTATTTTTTCAAAGTAAGTAATTTTTTTCAAAATATTTATTTAATGATCTGAAGGTTGTAGATAAATTTTTTTTATGGTATACTATTATAGTGTTTCTTAATTTTTATTTTATACAGATGTTTCTCAAATTATTCCTTAGATATTTTGGGAATGGGGTTGTAAAACACATTTATATTTTATGATAATCAATATAAGACTAATTTAAGACAACTTATTTATTTGTTGAGTATAATTTACTAGTTTTATATACTATCATGTGTTAAAAAAATTAATTCTTTTCATAAATACAAACGAATAGGAATCATTTTAATGTCCAATTAAATTGAATATTAAAGATATTAATGATATTTGCCTAAAATTTTAAATATTTTTTAGGAACATTGTGTGATTGTGGAATTCATAAACATTATGGTTGCTATTATGTATTAGTAAATTTTTTTAGGAAAAATTATTATGTTATCTTGGGAATACAATTTTAGAGGTATAAATAACCTTATGGATTGATAAGCTATTTTGAGATAGGGTAAGTAAACTTATTTTGGAAGTAGTTCATTATATTTTTTCGAGAATACATGATTAGTGTACATATCATTATTATTCTCTCAAATAGAATTATGGATATTTAATTTTTTTGTTGATTTTTTTTGAAGAATATATTATCTTTCCATAATTTAATTTTTGGATTATAAAATGTAATATGTTTTTTGTGGTTATTTTTTTTCATTAATTTTTGGATAAAGTTAATGTTAATTTTTTTAAAGAATATATTATTTAGGTTTCTTGAGCTTATGGGTTTTGAACATGATAAAAGAAAATTTATAGGATATAGATTATTTAAGAGGAGATATAAAAGAATTAGTAGATAATAATGAAAGTAAAAAATGTTTATTTTTTATATTATTATTTTGAGGGTTGAAATTTTTCAGTTTAAAAATTATTGTTCTCAAAGTTAAATATCTATAATAAACATTATCATTTTAGAAGAAAATCAGGATAATTTTTTTAACATTTTGTGATTAACTAACTGTGTTGTAACTAGGTAGTGGATAATTAAATTATTTTAATATTCAAACATATTTATGATAAGAATTCATTAATAGAGGAATTTGATCTCACACAACATTTCTTTCGTCATAGATAACTTACTTTCAATTTTTTGATAAAAATACTATTCATATGATTTTAATACCTTACAACGCATTCAATTCACCTGAAAATTGTTATATGATACATAAAACCCCCCCTTCATACATTTAATTTCTATAGATCATGGATTCATAATGATCAAATTTTAATGCCACCACATTATCATCACTTTAAATAAGTTAATTATTTAAATGGAATTCAAACAATTTTTCACTATCGCAATGATAAGAGATACTCAAATATTTAAAATTATCTACATATTAAAGGGATATTGGGGAAACAAATATGTATTAAATATTAAATCAAATTATTTTTTGAATATGTCACTGATATTTTAGGAATACCCAAAATTTAAAATTTCACATCAAATTCTTTTAGATTATAAAAAAAACCATGTTTATTTAGATATTTAGATGTTATACATTTAAAATTCCTTTTTTAAAAATTATATCTTGGTTTTTATAATATAATATATAATTTAACCAAATATATATATGGAGAAAAAAAGAAAATAATAAAAAATATATATCTCAACTTCTTTGACCAATGGTCCCTATAAATTTTTTTATAATAAAAATTGTGGGTTTTGATGAATGTATGAATAATTTAATAAAAATTTCTTACATTGAGATTACTATTTGATCAAGGATGGTCAAATAGTGTACTATAATTTTGGAAATAATTGTTATAATATAACAGAGATTGATTAAGAATAAATTATACACATGACATGTATAGGAATATTTTTAATGTTCTCAATATTAGTTTTTTTTACTTTTGATGAGTTAAAATAACAAGGACTAAATTTCTTTAGGGGGAGGTTGTTGAGTACACATTGAAGGAGATTTATTCATTATTAACTTATTTATGTAAATATGTAGAAGAAGTTATTCCAATTTGTGAACATTATCGGATAACCCATGAATTGTGATGAATATTAATGTGATGATTCTTGAAATGTGAATATGTTCAAATACATATTACTAGTACACTAGGATTGTGAAAATTTCTTATAATATTTATCAATGTGGATATGCTTGCATAATTG
Organism: Viscum album; assembly: GCA_963277665.1. Taxonomy (NCBI): domain Eukaryota; kingdom Viridiplantae; phylum Streptophyta; class Magnoliopsida; order Santalales; family Viscaceae; genus Viscum; species Viscum album. Next base: position 1,264,027,093 of record OY728157.1, on the reverse strand, counting down.
TAATGGATTCATCAAATATCATTGTATTTAGTATGTGATAATTATATACATTAACTAAAATTAGTTTTTAATCTATTATTCATTTCAAATACTTCTGTCAATGGTGGTGACACGTGGTTTTCATTAACGTATTAAAATGGAAAACTATAAAGTATTTCATTATTACCTAAAGTGTTTTGATGAAGTTAATGAAAAAATATATTTTTTAAAAAACTGTTCTGAGAAGATAAACTGATTATTCAATGAAGTATATTATATATATATATATAGAAAATAAAATTTGAATAAGATATTAGAGAATATAGTTTGGAAGTGAATAATTATATGGTGGGTTATATTGAACAATTGGATAAATATTTTATAGTATTTATATTAAAAATTTATCCAACCTCTATCTTAGGAAGGGGACATAAGTAAACTATTTTGGAGGGACTATCAACCACTATCCAACCAAGAAATTTTACTGGGTGGGAACCTTCATTGGAATAGGATGAACTCACAGAATAACACGTGGGAAAAGAGTATCAGGTGAAACCATGTGAGGAAACCCGGATGCCTAAGAAGATATATTGGTTCGATGATAGTGGTGGATTAGGAGAGGACCCCAGTACTCGGTTATGGCTAGCCCTTGTGTCATGACCAATCCAACCAAGGCCTACCTATCTGATAGAAGGCTAGTTGTGATGACCCCAATCTCACCTCTAATAGGCTAGTAGATGGAAAAAAGTTTAGTTATGTCATTAATTAACTAGTATTATATTTTATAATGTACTAGTACATCTTTAAAAAACACACTCTATGAAATGGTGTAAAAAAATATAATAAATACAAAAACATTTAGAGTACAACCATTCTTTAAATTAACATTAGGGAATACAACAGATTACAAGAAAGGTATCCAATGCGTAAAGGAATAAAATTCATTCCTAACAATAAAATCAACACCCAACAAGAAAACCACAGAAGAAAAATAAAACAGAGAGAGCTTGCCTCTTGATCACCATGATTGACGACAAATGTCACTAACAAACTAACCATCGACTTAACATGAAATGACATGTGCAGGGTAATCCCATGAGGGTATTAGTATATACAAACCTAGTAAGATTACTGTAATAAAAGGGTGAAATATTTCTATATAATATAAGTACACTCTACCAAAAGTAAGAGGGAAACAAAAGAAATACGTATATATTCTCATTAGAAACCCAAAAGAGAGGGAAATGCAATATCCATCTCCACAACCAATCCTAGGATGATAAAACATCATTTATCTCCAAATTTCTATATATAATACTCAACATCTCATGTGTCTATACGTGTATGTCTTGTGGAGGACCCACACATAACCACTAGTCTACAAAGTTATGAAAAAACAACACATAATAGAAGAATTGTGAGCAAGTATAATATAGGGTTTCACTCAGTGTCAAGGGGAAACACTCTCTAATTTTATAAGGGTACAAATTAGTATATAAGTCAATTGATGAAAAACACCCTAGTTTGTTATAGGGTAACCACTCAGATGGAAGAGGACTGACACCCTTGTGCGTCAAGGGGGTACCACTCAATGGGTTGAGTAATCAAGATCTAGTGCGTCAGTGGGTACCACTATGTAGATAGATAATAATGTGGGGGACACAATCCCTAGTGTTTTCAAGACTTCCCAAACCCCTACTTTCCAACGATAAGCCCACTCAATCACTGCTCTCGTTCTAGCATCGCATGATGAATATTCATGCTCGAAACACAAAATTTCATACCGCAAAACGAAAAAAATTTCTACAATCATGCTCTATGTAGAAAAAGCCTTAACAAATTCTAGTAATTTGGAAATATATAAGTCGTAATAAGGATTTACATAAGGATGAGGCTCTTGAAAAAAGTGCCTATAATTCACATGGGGACACACATTGTGGGACCTAATATGGTGCCTAGAAATGTCCCTAGCCATAAATGTATTGACTATTAATGTTTATTTAAATGACATGTTTGGGTACTAGGAAGCGTGTCTTAGATTTTAGTGTTATAACCATTCTCTATTGTCCATTACTATGTACATAATCACATGCCCGTGTATATTTTGTTATGCCGGTGTACTTTGGGTTGTGCCCTTGTACATGGATGTGTTTCAGTGTCGAATCATGTTCATGTGATTCTCATTGTGACAATGTACATGGTTGTGACAAAGATTTTGTACTAGTTTAGTAACACACCAACTTCCACGGTACATTTCCCATTGATTTATAGAATAGATTGTGTTGTATGCAACATCGAGTTATAGTACACCACGACCTATCAAACTAGTCGTTATGATTAGTAATACCCAATTTTTTAAATTTTATTAATTTTATTTCTCAAAATGGGAATAATTTTTGGATTTGGAATATCAAAATTAGCTTAGGGTGAATTTTTTATATTTTTCGAAAAACTTTCATTTTTTTGATGAATATTAAATTACACTGTTTTATTCTTTAAAATTGAATATATATTTAAATAATTATTTTTTATTTAATTTTTTAAGTCATAATAGATACATAATACTTATATTTTTTCTATGCAATTTATTAGATTAATTTTTAAATAAAATTGGATGTATAAAATTTTATTGAAAATTTTTAACATCGTTAACAAACCTTCTAGGCACATTAGAAAATTTGAATATAATGTAATTTTATCACTACTGTGAATTGAATTTCAAAAATTCAATAGACAATGTTGATATCTGTAAGTAAAATGTGGTTCAATAAGATGAAAATAATTTTTAGTGAATAATATCTTTTGACTTTTATTTACCACGGTTAAAAGAACATAGGGTAATAAAATGTAAAAATGATATTATCATTACACTAACACATGTCCTAGTTATATTGGATAAGTGTATTTAGACCAAAATAAATCTTAAGAAAAAAATAATATTTTTTTGGTGCACTTGGATTAGATTAGGACATTTATTAATATTTTATTTAAAGAAGAGTTAAAAGTTATAAATTCAATGTTTAATAACTAAATAATTTTTATTATAGGGTTATAAATAAGATAAACCAGACAATAAATTTTCAATATAAATCTAAAAATATTTCACACATAATCTCATTTTATTTATAATTTTTATACATTAAATAATCTAATTTATTTATGATATAATGATGATGCAATAATTAACTTATTAATGAAATATTAAAATAATTGGTCTTATAAATATCAAAATAAATATAAATTGAGAATTTTGATTAATTAAACGAATTATATATGTTAATATGACATGTTAATGTTTATTAAATGAATTTTTTTCGAATTAATTAATTTATTAGGACATTATCAAAAATCAAGTACTAAATAGTTCCAAAATTTATATATATGAGTTTTTAAAACAAATACTATATTGTTAATTGATATAATATTCATTAAAATCTAATTTTTGGCCAATGGAAGTAGATTAGGTGAGATATATCAATAATGGACCACTTGGGGTTCTCTTGGAATTTTATAGTATGTCTATTAACCATTTATTATAATAATGCCAGAATACATGGTAAAAGTTATACTGTTTAACTAAGAGTTAAATATAAAAGAAAAAGTTATTACGGTTACCTAGACATGCCTAAAACCAGTTGGTTGATAGGTTTTAGACTCATCCACATCTTAACTTCTAAATAGATTATTTTGAGCCATTATATAATGAATATTATTGTATAACAAAATAATATTTCAATCTTTTCCTAAAGTAACCATCACCTCTCTTATAAAAGGGTACTTCATATTCTCTCATAATCACTCCACCAAAGCCATTTTTATTTTCCAAACCCAACTCAAATATCTTCCCAGATACCCTCACTTCTACCTAGAGGTCTTACATTGATCATAAATCCAAACAATGGAGCCCTTTTGTTTAACCTAAAAGGAAACACCCGAAGAAGAGGTAATAATTTCACCACCTCTTTCAATGTTCTATTCAACTTCCACTTCCTATTTAATTGTTGTTCCCAAAAATAATAATAACACTCATTAATTTTACATACTGTGATTTTATTATAAATTTTGTAAAAAAATATTCATTATTCTATCCATCCTATGAATGACTAGTAACCAAACATGTGTACGTACAACTTACTGTCTCCACGTCGTGGTGTAGTTTGTTATTCATACACTTCATTATTTTAAAGGTTATACTAATGACTATAACTAATGTAAATAATAAATATAACAATATGAGGATTATTTATATATGATATACCATCCTATTACAAAATATTTCACCGTCAATAGAATGATATTGTCACTCGTGTGTACATAAAGATTACCATCTCCATTAACGCGACGCAATTCAATCCCCATCACAACACTTCAAGAATAAATTTCATTTTTAATTAAAAATAATGTTTAAGAGCATAATATCATGATTAATATGAACCAAATACATCATATCCTTAACTAAAATGACTTATGTAACCAAGAATATAAATGAAACTGATTCAGTTAACACTCGAAACAATTATACTACTGAAATATTATTATTAAATCATTATTAGAGGATCGTATACGATATCATATTTATGTATGTGGTTAGTTAATAAATTAATAGCAATTATTTCACTATTATATAGGAGGTTAACGTACCCTCAATCAAAAAAATACACATTAAATCTTAATTACACATTCTCTTAATTATTTGAGTTTGTTTATACGGGAGTACTTACTAGGACAACATTATAATCCACATCTGTGATTCTTACATAAATTATTTAAAATCATTATTAATATTTCATATAATTTGGGTTAAATTTATTTATACCCGTGTTTCAATTTTTATAAAAAAAATTTCAAATTAAAATTTTCATTGTATTCCAAATAATGTACTTTATGACATATTTGACAAATTAATGTAAGAATGTCCTCTTTAACTAATACAGAATGTGTGGATATTTTTTGTTTTTATAACATCTCAAAATAATAACTTACAATAATATAAGAATATGTAAAAATTAAATATTTTTCATTTCTAATTATGTGAATTTTAAATTATTTCCAAATAGAAAGAGATAATTCTATCAAATTGTTTGGATTTTATCTATTTCAATATCCTTTAATAGATTTTACACTTTTTTGAATTTGATTTATTATGATAAAGATCTTTTATATTTTATTTATTGTTTTGTGATATGTTTGAATATGGATGTGTCATTTTTATACCATTCATGTTTTATGTTTAAAGTATTAACATTTCGTATGCTAGTTTCAATAGGAATGTTTATGTTACGTTTCATCTTTTTCATATGTGGAATTTATTGGACTTATTATGTGATGGGTGGAGCCATCTATATCTTCTCGACACATCAGTTGATATCATGAAACAAACTATTGTCTTGCCACATGGCCTTAAAAAATATCCAATTTTTAGTCTTTCCAGGGGTCCTTGACTATGTGGTTATGGAGTCTGGAATTATACATTCCGTAATTAGGAAATTGGATATTGAAATTACATGTTATTATTTGACTAGTATAATATCCATGTGAATAAGTAATTGTAATTATTTGATTTATCATAGCCATATTACACTGATGGTTATGTTTAAAATTATTGTGTTTTAGTTTTATAAATTGCCTTAAATGTTTATTCTTATTTATGAATGTTTCCGCTATATTGTTATCCTTACTCAGCATCCGAGCATACCACTTTCAATGTTTTATTTTTTCCAGTATGAGAAGAAGTATTTTATGGTTGACCTGCAAGGATAATCTATGGGATATAATTGTGTTCAAAGGTAATAAAATGTTGTTGTAGTTTTTATTTCATGATAAAATTTAATACATATGTATTTATCTATTACTTCCATAGCTACTAAACTAATCAATATTTCGAGACATGATCAATTGTGATCATGGCTATGTTTTGTTATGATGCACTGAATCCGGGTAAATGGGGTCGGGCGTTACAACTTTAGTACATGTCTATCCACTATTATATGGACTCATAGTGTATATGGGGTCATTCATGACATGTGGTAATTATATCTACCTTAAATCCTAGATGTTGTTGTTTGGGGACTACATGGTGTGTCTTCATGGATTACAAACAATGAAGACATATTTTTCATGGAAAACCAAGATTGATATACATTGTTTTCCCATTACACCTCCACCTCCATTTCCATAATTAGTTACATTATGGGGTCTCATATATAATGTTTTCTATGTCCAATCCATCACTGGTGGACATAATTTAGATTCCCTAACCCCATAAGACCCATCTCATCACACCAAACCAGGGACACATCCAAACATTGAAGAATTGGGTCTCTCATCCATGATTGAACCATGGAAAATAAGTATATCTATACCTATCCATCATCAAATCCTCAATCCATTTTTCATCACTGAAGCCTCTATAGATCCATGGGATTCGATCATATGCTGAAAATATCAAACCAAAACCCTATGGGTAACGATTAAGTACACAAAGAATAGTTGGGAGATTACCTATAATAGGAGGAATCCATCATTTCCCAAGAATTTTAATCTAGTTGTTGAATAAATGTTGAAAATAAAGGTTTATATATTGTTCTATATTGATTCATCAGAGAAAATAAATAAAAACAATTTTGATAAGCCACAAGTAATGGTTAATAAATCGATAATCCAAAAGAAGAAAATTAAATCTCTTATTGATGTATCTTTTTTTGTAGAGATACATAAACAAAATTCCCTACCATGATTTGGTGTCCATTGTTATAGAAGAGAATATTCTATAATGATGATGATCCACTCTGTTCACCACATGCCACAGGATCTAAATTCCATTTGTTCTCTGATCTCGATCCACCCACAAAAAAGATAATCATCCTATCAAATCCACAAATTATGATTCATCTAACCCGGATATTTTTAAAATGGTATATTTGTATAGGAACTCTAGGATAGTTTATTAAATAATAATAAATTTAATAAATTATATAGTCACTTCAACCCTCCCCAAATGGCCACCAACTCGGAACATCTGAGGATGAGCCACACCATGCCATGAATATGGAGAAACTTAGATTTCACAATCAACCATGGTTAATATTCTAAATAAAAAATACATAAAAATGGAAAAAACAATTAAAAACAATACTTTCTCATTAAAAACTATCAATATTTTTAACATATTAAATTTGGGATCTTGAGACACTCAAAATGAAAACATACTCCATAGAAAAACCCAGATATATACAATGAAAAATTCAATAGATGAATACCTGAAAAATTGATTCATTAATATATAACCTCATTCAAGGATTATAACAATGAAAATCACAATATACAATGAAATATATGGGTATTATATCTCAATTTTACACTCACATGCATAAGGGTTCTCACACATGCTCTTGTACTACTAATACACATGAACTACCGAAATGGTCCATCCTTACAGGATCCCCTCCATAAGATAATAGATATCCACTATGAACTATGTGAAAATGTCTCCATCATTGATGTCCAGATCATTCCAGTCAATAATATGAATAAGATCATGCATGTATCCCCTCACCTGCATAATATGGAAGATGTCATAGACACGATCAAACTACTGGAGTTTGTTCCAGTTATAAGAATCCTTTCCGAAACTCTATATCATATAAATTTGCTTGATTGACCGCATGGATTTAAGAGATCCCTAAAAATACTATGAAATCATTATCATTAGGAGGCTCATTGGAAATCAAGGTATTACTTCTCCACCTCAAGGGGGATATGATATTGATTTGTGAATAGTTTTTATTTTCTCTATGATTTCCTCATATAATCTCATATCAATGTAGCCTTATCTATTTTCACCTACTCCATATTTGGACCATCAATTTACGTCTTAATGATCTCATTGAATATTAATGGGGACCTGAACGGTCTCTTGTAATAGGCTTAGAAGGGTTTGATTCCTATAATATAGTGGTGACTATTACTATAATAAAAATCAACCAATGTAATATGATACATCCAGCTATTGAAAATGTATTACACTCTATCTCTTATCATATCACCCAAAACCATGATAGTCCACTGTGTCTACCCATCCTTATAGTGGTGAAATTATATACTACTAACCATCCTGGTCCCAGAGGACACCAACAATCCACTAAAAAATATGATATGAACCAAGAATCATGGTTTTAGATCATAATTGAGAATACCCATTGAAGTTAAATGATATCATATATATACAACATATATAGACTCAAAATAAAACTATATCACTAATGGAAAAGAAGAGTTTTGAGTTTTTGAGTAAGTAACAAATCTATCAGATTGAATTTGTAACTCTTGAGGTCTACAGATTTTAAATCATAAAGTCGATGGATATTGTATCTGATGTCTACAATCTAATATCAAGATCCTATGTCAAAAATTATATAACATGGTGTTTGACCTTCCACTGCTAAATTTTATAATATCCAAATATGAACTTGGTGGTTCTCAAACTCATTCCACCCCAAAAAACTACCACTGATGGTCCCTATATATATTTTCCAGTGTAGGATATATAATCAAGGGGTAACTATAAAACTCTCTCATCACCTCCTCTCAAAACATGATTGGAAAAACCGTCCATCCCAAAAAAATGATGACACCATCCCCTCCATTAGAAAATAAATTTATTGCATATCCCAAGGATATATTGTCACGTTAAACCATATAGTTGATGTATTAGAGCTGGGAATCATACACCTAATGAAGATGTGGAAGATTAACCATAATCAAGTGATGAAAAGATACACCCCTCACCTTCACCATGGCCAGTTACACAGAATACAAAATCTCAGATGCCTCCTCCACCAATTGAGAATAAGACTTCATGCAAAGAGAAAATTCCACCACCTTTCCCTTCAATGATGTATAGAATATCAGAACATCATGGATTATTAGAACTCCAAACAATCATCTATCTAATCTTCAGATCCTACCGAGTAAAGATATACCAAGGGAACTTGTTGTAGAATTATACAACAATGTGCTCTCTAATAATAGAGTTCTTGCACATTTTCGGAGATATATCTAATGCTACCAACTCTTAGACATCATTTTAATTATTTAGATCATGGGGTCTCAAAATCCTTGACCCATATTTGATAAATACCTACCCCTGCACCAAAAATCATCACATTCTCTCTTTAATTGAATCTGAAATTACTATGTACTCAATCACTACTCTAGTATTCTACTCAAATGAGTATTGTTCATCTACAACAACATATCATCAACAGACATCTGATACTATTTAGATCAAATATTTTGTTTCCCTATCAGTGGTATGGTTGCTAATGGGGATGTTATCGTGGAAAAATATTTGATAATCCTCCTTTAGCAACCCACCATTCTATGAAAAATATACACTATTAACACACATGTGGGTGCCTCGCAAGAATGAAACTCATAAACATTTTTAGTGTTTATAGATAATAAAGGATAAAAATTAAAATCACCATAATTAAAACCTCACAAATAAAAATCTAGTACTTCGAGATCTTACTGTGAAGTCAATGCACCCAAAGAATGTCATAGACAATACTCAGATTCTTTACATCATCCTCCTCCTCTATAGAGCAAATAAATTTTAAATCAATGAATAAAACAAAAAAACTGTCAATTCATGGATTGAATTTCAAATTCATGATTTCTATAGACATAGTGGGAGAATAATATAAACATAATGTAATTACTAAGAACACATAGTGACTATAGTGATATAAAAATTCCATCTTCAGAATATCAACTTAGAAAATAATGATCATGTGGTATCCCACCATATGATTGAGCTTCAAGAACTAAACATTTCCTATAAAATTTTTGAAGAGGTTTTCAATACATTAAAATTTTACCACTTATTTTTTTACTATGTATTTCATGTGATTAAAAAAATATAGTGATGTAATCACCACAATTTCATTTCATGAACAACCCTGATGATTCACTGGGGTAGAATGTTTGGTCGACGATATCCTCACATCCCTAATCTTCCAACAACACCTTAATCTCCCTAATATATTCAGATTCAATTCAATAAATCATATAATATATCATTGTGTTATTTTGTTTTATAATAATTCATAATTCCCTATCTTACCCTAGTGGTAGTCCGAGAATATCAACGATGATGACATCAATGTAGTCCTGCACTACAGAATGTATATATATTCCAAATGTTCCTATTATGGGTAGGGATAAATTTGAAAACTAAACTGTGATGGGATATTGCTTCATTTAAGCAAGAAACACTAACTCATCCATGAGATATATGAAATTACTATAGTTTCATCTTGTTACATTGGTCTAACGAAATATAACATTACTATGTTGAATGAAAATTTGGGTACATAGCGTAGATCACAAATCCATTCCCACGACGACTCATAAGTTTTCGTACTAATGACCATTAGGTCTGATTAGAAAATATTTCTACCAAACAACAACTCAAACTATTGTAAGATATGTGATTTTGATGAGTCGATCCCTATGGGAACATATATCCTTTTATGATGGGATAAATTCTCAACCAGAAGTGGCACCTTGTGATCCTAAGATAATGCAATGATAAAATGAATCTAACTGTAACACCCCGGGTAAATAAAGAATATGAAATTTTTATATTTATCCATATTTGTGAATAAAATATTAATATGACTTTAAAGGGGATGCTATGCTCGATGGCGTACCCAACACGCAACATCATGTTTCTTGGGAATCTTACGTTGCACTCTAATAATAAAATAATATTATTTTATATGGTAGTTAACATGTAGCCGTTGTATAGGCGGGAATGGATAGAAATAACTAAAATATGATTTTAAATGTTTTTAAATGTTTTTACATTTATCCAATAAAAGATAAAGGCTAAAAATATGGAAAGAATTCAATTTTAGGCGTATATGCCCTGGTTTTCACTAAAGGGTCACTTATCGCCTTTTGATGGAGAACCGTCATTAAATATTGTTTTGTTCACTCTTATACATTCAATTGGACCAAATAAAACTGTTCTTAAGAATTTGGGACATCAAAATATACATTGTGTAAATTTTTTGTATCTTTCTGATAAAGTTCATTTTTTAAATGAATAGTGTAAAATGTTGTATTCTAATTCAAAACCTATTTTTAATCTAATTTATTTATATTATTATATTATCTTTTGAATTTATTTTAAAGTGAAATTAGAATATATTTTTACCGTTAAATCCAATAGTGGTTGTTGGAATTAATTTCACTTTGAAATCAGACTTAAACCAGTGTCAATCTTTTGATACTTATTGTTTCATAAAAACACGCTAATTGATCTGACAACGGGAATAAGTTAATAAATTAATTAATTTGACTTATATGTTATGAATTTTATAAAATAGAAATAATTTTTGAATTCGGAATATAAAATATAGCTTAGGTTGAATTTTTGGTAATTTTTTGAAAAACTCCGATTTTTTATGAATAGTGAAACCACTAAGTGGTAATCAAGCAAACTAATTTTTAAGTTAAATGAAAGTTTACCACTAATGTGTATTGAATTTTGAAAATCTGACATACATGGTTGTCATTAGTATGTAAAATGTGGTTCAATGGGATGAATTTTTTTTTGGTGAATAGTTACTTTTTTTCATTAATCGCGATTAGAGGTAATTAGTGTAATTTAAGGTAAAAATGATATTATAAAAATTTGAAAACACCATGAAACTTGTCCTAACCCTATTGTATGAGTCATGGACGACCAAGAAAACACATGGATCAACTTGGGGACCCCATGGAGCCACATTGGTTGGAATGGGACATTAATATATATTTATTTAATGTTAAAATTAAATTGACACAAACATGAGTTGTTTTACTTAAACAGTTTTTAAGTGGGGTTACACAAGCCCCAATTTTGACTATAAATATTCATTAGAAATCTAAAAATATTTCTTACATCATAGTATTTTTTTTATAATTTTTAGATATTAAATAAATTAATTTAATTCCGACATCATGATGATGAAATGATGACCTCATTAATGAACAGTTTAAATAAAATGAAATGATAATATAAAATCTAATACCTAAACTTGTCCAAAAACTATTGGATGGGAATATTTCTAAGCCTTATAATCTTATCTTTGAAATATATCAATGTGGGACCTTATAAATTCGAAACACTTTTGCAAATAAAATAATAGTTTCATGATTTCCAAAAGGGCCCCTCCTCTCCTCTTATAAAAGGCCCCCACCTCTACCTCATTTCACACACTCCTCAAGCCTTTGTCTCGGCCATACCCTGAACATTTACTCTCTCCACATACCTCTACTCATCATAGTGGATTCCCTTTGGGCATAATCCTTTCAATGGAAGCCTTTAGGCTCAAATCAAAAGGAGTTACACTTTTAAAGGTAATTCATTCTCTCATGTTCATTTGTTTTATTTTGCTTCTCCAACCCCCTAAACTCTTTTTATTTACTTATTTTGTTACAACAGCAGTATCTTAAATATACTAGGATGTTGTTATAAGATTTATTTGAGCTACACTATCACACAACTACATCAAATGGTTAAGGAACATACAGTTTCTGTGGATGGCGATATTCTGCCTCCCGAAATGATGATTGTTCAACACTCATATAACACCTTCAAATGTGGCCATTTGGATGAAACTATATTTATATATTATATATAATATGTTTATGTTTTACTTAAGCTTCTGTATTTTTCATTTGTTTCATACCTTTATGGTTTCCATTGTGGGTAAACACGATAATTTCATTTTAGGAAGTGCGGACTACCGCCCCCTCAAAGTGATTTGATTCGTTAATGCCATATGTGGGACATATAAAGGATGGATTTAAATTTATTATATATGATGTTATACTGGAATTATAATATACCTCTATATCATTATTGTTGCTTTCCATTAAAGTATGATATTGAAATGAAAGTAGCGTTCATGCGTACGTACGACTTACCGTCTCCATGAACGGTGCATTTCATTTCTTACCTCTAAATGATTATGTAATATAATAAATACATGTATATTCTGGATATATATGATATATATGATATCCAAATCATGAATATCATTCTGTATATAATGATCCTTTGACCACACAAACAACATGTAATTGTAAGAAGTCCATTTTCGACTAAAGAACCAAATATTGAAAAAACAAACATTATTAACATAAATGATTACATAATGTTTATAACATTGAAATAAGTGATATAAAAGTAATAATGAACTTTAATAAGGTTAATAATAAAGTATAAATTAACTCAAGTTTATTATTCAGGACGTTAAAGAACGATCGAGTCAAGTCGGACATGAGGTAAGGGATCTTACTCCACTCTTTCTTTTTAAGTACACTCTTTTATGTCATTCATTCTAAAGCTCATATTTCTTGTTATTGGGATGTTATTTTATATTTCACATACTGTAATTTTTATGTTCAGGTGATGAGAGACCCTATTCTCTCTCATCAATCCATTTTGGATGTTTTGAGTGGCGCCGTTAGGCTGCCGAATTTTCGTAAGAGATCTAACCTCTCTCTTTCTTTTTAAGTACATTCCTTTGTGTCACTTCTTTTAAGCTCCTCTTTGTTATGTTGGGGGATTTTATTTTATATTACTCTTGCTGTAAATTCTATTTTAGTATGATGGGATACTCTATTTGATCTCATCAATCCATTTTTGTATGTTTTCTGTGGCGTCGTTAGGCTGCCGAGTTTTCGTAAGGGATTTTTCATCTCACTTTTATTCCCGTGAGATTTATGCTACATTTTCCACAATTTCCTTTGAGTGGTGTATGTACTTCCCATTATTCTACTCATTGTGTAATATAATTTTGTTTATGAGTATTTATATCAATTATTTGTTGTCCTTCTTTCATGGGGTGTATGTTTTGAAAGATACCCAAGTCAGTAAGGGATCCTTTCACCCTCCTATTTTTAAAAAAGACTTCGTTTTGTTGGGGCTTTCAATTTACATATTGTTATGTTGGGATATGTTCTCATATATCCTTATTGATGTAAATTTTATGTCCAAGTGATGAGATACTCTCATCAACTCATTTTGATGTGACATCGTTAGGCTGTCAAGGGAACTTCTTAACCCAATTTCGATTTCTTTGGGTTCAACATGTAGTTATTGAATATGTCATCCTTTGAATATGTGTGAATGACCTCTTATTTTTTTACACTTAATATCCAATTATATTGGGTGTATTTATATTTTTCACAACTAATTTTGAGATTGATTTATCCTTAATTTAAGGATACCTTCTTTATAAGGGATTTCATCACATTTTACATCTCTATGGAGACTTCATTGTTGTTATGAACCAATTCACTCTTATATGGTGTATATAATGTCCTTTGGAATATTATATCATGAATCCATTTATTCTCATGATATTATAAAGTTCTGATTAAATGTTATTCCTCAATTATTGTATTCAAGTGTCACTAATTTTGGTAAAACCCCTTTAACCAAAATATCACTTTAAATGTTTTAATTATTTGTTCTTATTAATATCCATGTTTTCAAAACGGTTTTAAGGATTTATTTATATGGATATTAATGGTTTAAAATGTTAAAAGATTCAAGGTGGTATGGGACTTCGTCTCATTCTCCTTTCATTGGGGCATATTGTATTTTATACACAACCTTCTTTTATTCGGTGTATAAACCCCTTTGACTTTTACGCATATTCAAAAGGAATCTTTTTTATACAAAGCATTTTACAAAACGACAAAAGGGAATGTTTTTATTGTTGTATGGCGACAACGACTTCTCCGCCGCCGTGACCATTATTTGAGTTTCGGTTTCCTCTACAAGCCATACCTTTTTTAAATGAAAAATAAATACAATGTTTTACTTTTATTTTATTTTGGTATTGGAAATGGTTTTCATAATGTTTTTATATCAATGTGTTGTATTGATAACTTGTGATTGAAAAGTGGAAATGTTATGTTTCCTTTATGCATGTCTTATGTGATACGATTATGTTATGGTTCTTGGGCATTATTATGAAGACGAGTGGTTCTGTGATAAACTAAGGGCGGGTGAGCCCGATATAGCTCTCCAATGCATTGGGTAACGCGAAGGTATGAAACGTTAAGGTTTCTCTGAAGAGATTTAGGGAATATACTGTGATGGGTATTCCAAACGTAACCGAGAGGGTTACTCCCTACGTAAGAATGTTATGAATGCCTCATGTTACCTTTATGTCTTATGATTTCTATGATTTATTCATGATTTTATGAGGTAAGTTAAAGTGCCTATGTTTTATGGGTAAAGTATGATTTAATCCTTATGTATATATGAACTCATGTTTCCCTTCCATATTTCTATAACCCTTACTGAGCTTTTTATGCTCATCCCAAGTATTTGAAATGTTTTTCACAGGACCTAAAGTTGAATAGGGTCAAGGATGGGGTCAAGAAATTTCAAGCTATCCAAAAACAAGGAACTAGACATAACTCTTTTGTTCAAGAGTTTTTATTTTGTGAAAAAAATGGAAGCTAAGTAGATGTGTCTACTTTGTAATCTTTGAGATGTAATAATTATGTCCCAATTCTCTAAAACTCTAAACCTGAAAAGATCCTCAACGTGTAATCTTGTGATAACTCAAGATTATGTAAGGTTTAAGGCTGGGGCTTTATAGTTGGTATAAATGGTCGGTTTAGACAACTTTAGGGATTAGGAGTTTTTGCGAGGCACATGATTAGTCCCTATAACTATTATTTCAGTTAAATCACTGTTTTTAATTTTTTTTTCAGGTCAAGTAAAGTCAGTTATGAATGGAAGGAGGAGGATCTCAAACGACATTCCTATCTCGTCCTGATGACATGCTTGCAATAATTATTGTAAAGTCATCTTCGGATGATTGTGAAACTTTTTATAGCATACAACTCACTTGCAGGAATTTGTTTGAGATATCAAACACCTCCGATATACCTCGTTATCATCGTGGATCATGGGTTGTTTTTAGAAAAACACTATTTTCACAATATTCGCATGTTTTCAAGAGAGGTAAATATTATCAAGGTATTTTCAAATATTTTACCTTATCACAAGTATTTGAAGCATATTATGATTTTAAAAATGGTGCTAAGGAAGGAGACCCTTGCACAACCTATTTATATATGCTTTTAAAATATAGTCTCACATAACATAATTATGGTATTTTAAATGGACCAATGATATAAAGTTTCAACTCAATTTCGGTCCGACTATTTTTTTAGAAATCGTGTTTTATCAGATGTTTTGGAATTATATGTCAAATATGATTATTTTCCAAAACTGTTTTTTTGTGAACACCCATATGACCCATGTTGCACGAGGTGTATTTGGATGGAGGAAGCAAATGATTTTGAAGGATCTCTAAATCATTTTTGTAATGCATGGGACTTCTACCTACGTGAGCAAGATGACGATGAAACCGAGTGGACTCCATGATCACGGTATGATGTTACTCATTTTGGGAATCATTTTATTTTATCTTATGGTGGTGAAATAAGACTTCAAGAATTATGGTGTTGAGATCATAATGAATTTGGATGAAAATTAAAGGTATAAGGAAACTATTGAGGTTAAAACATGTTTGGGTTGTTTATGGAGTTTTATAAAAAGGACAACATGCAGATCGTGTGACAACCTGTCGCATCGGACAAAGCTGCGGGAATCGAACCCACACAAAAAGTGCAACTGGTATTTATCGCCTACCACTATACTATGTGAAGTCCCTGGTTAGTTTGACCGATTATTTTTATTTAGATGATTTTATGAATTAATAGTAAGTTTATTTTGGTTATCTATGGAAATTATTAACCTATCATGGAGGATATGTGATTAGGTTAATTACTTTTCAATACGAGACATTAAGAGTAACTGATGTTATTTGGAGATAAGTGTTAATTTGTACCTTGGAAGACTATGTGACTAAATCCTTCAAATATTTGTGTTTCCATCTTAGATTGGTTTACTTTGAAGAATTTTATGGACAAATAGTTTATTGAATGGTCTTTGTTGACCTTTGGGTATTGTTCGATAAATTTTGGAGATTAATAATAGATTTGTTTTTTTAAGGATTATCTTTTTTGGGTATTATCTGATCTCATAATAAATTTTTTTGTTTTAGTTTTGGTTAAGGTCTAAAGACATGGGAAATTTATAGTTCTCTTTTGTGGATTAGGTGATTATCAATAATTTGATTATAGTACTCTTAATGCGAACAAGTCTTCCTAAATACTCGTCGTTTGGGGAAAATATGAGTTTGTGTAATGAATCTAATAAAAGTTGAAAGTCCACATGATAAGTGATTATGTTTTCTTATTAATAAATTCCCCAATAAAAAGTAATGTAAAACAAAAATGTTTTTTATTAAATTTTCCTACAGGGGAATAGAATACCGTTTAACCCATCACATGTTTGTGATTTTTTATGGTTAACTTTCTCCTAGATATGTTTACTATCACTCTCCCTCAGAACATGACCCTTTGTTTTTTCTTCCATGTCCATGTTTTCTTACATGGAAACCTAGTATGGGTTAACTCGGGTGACCTATGTACTCCTCTTTCTTTCTTTTAAAGTGATTGTTTTGTTAACTCTTGTTTCGATGTGGGATTTTCAATGAAGTTTCTGAGCCCAATTTTAAAATTGCGAGGACGCAATTCCTAAAAGGGGGGAAGGATGTAAAACCCCAGGTAAATAAATAATATGAAATTTTTATATTTATCCATATTTGTGAATAAAATATTAATATGACTTTAAAGGGGGCACTATGCTCGATGGCGTACCCAACACGCAATAACGAGTTTCTTGGGAATCTTACGTTGCACTCTAATAATAAAATAATATTATTTTATATGGTAGTTAACATGTAGCCGTTGTGTTGGCGGGAATGGATAGAAATAACTAAAATATGATTATAAATGATTATAAATGTTTTTACATTTATCCAATAAAATATAAAGGCTAAAAATATGGAAAGAATTCAATTTTAGGCGTATATGCCATGGTTTTCACTAAAGGGTCACTTATCGCCTTTTGATGGTGAACCGTTATTAAATATAGTTTTTTTCACTCTTATACATTCAATTGGACCAAATAAAACTCTTCTTAAGAATTGGAACATCAAAATTTACTTTGTGTAAATTTTTGGTATCTTTCCGATAAAGTTCATTTTTTTAAATGACTAGTGTAAAATGTTGTATTTTAATTCAAAACCTCTTTTTAATCTAATTTATTTATATGATTAGATTATCTTTTGAATTGGTTTTAAAGTGAAATTAGAATATATTATTACCGTTAAATCCAATAGTGTTCGTTGGAATTAATTTCACTTTGAAATCAGACTTAAACCAGTGTCAATTTTTTGATACTTATTGTTTCATAAAAACACGCTATTTGATCTGACAGCGGGAATTAATTATTAAATTAATTAATGTGACTTATATGTTATGAATTTTATAAAATAGATATCATTTTTGAATTCAAAATATCAAATATATCTTAGGTTGATATTTTTGTAATTTTCTAAAAAACTCCAATTTTTGATGAATAGTGAAACGACTAAGTGGTAATCAAGCAAACTGATTTTTTAGTTAAATGAAAGTTTACCACTAATGTGTATTGAATTTTGAAAATCCTACATACATGGTAGTCATTATTATGTAAAATGTGGTTCAATTGGACGAAAATAATTTTTTGGTGAATAGTAACTTTTTTTCATTAATCACGATTAGAGGTAATTAGTGTAATTTAAGGTAAAAATGATATTATAAAAATATGAAAACACAATGAAACTTGTCCTACACCTATTGGATGAGTCATGGCCGACCAAGACAACCCATGTGACAACTTGGGGACCCCATGGAGCCCCTTTGGTAGGAAAATGACATTAATATATATTTATTTAATGTTAAAATTAAATTGACACAAACATGTGTTGTTTTACTAAAACAGTTTTTAAGTGGTGTTACACAAGTCCAAATTTTTACTATAAATATTCATTAGAAATAGAAAAATATTTCCTACATCATAGTATTTTTTTATAATTTTTAGATATTATATAAATTAATTTATTTACGACATCATGATGATGCAACGATGGCCTCATTAATGAACAGTTTAAATAAAATGAAATGATAATATAACATCTAAGACCTACACTGGTCCAAAAAATATTGGATGGGAATATTTCGAAGACTTATCATCTTATCATCGAAATATATCAATGTGGGACCTTATAAATTCGAAACACTTTTGAAAATAAAATAATAGTTTCATGATTTCCAAAAGTGCCCCTCCTCTCCTCTTATAAAAGGACCCCACCTCTACCTCATTTCACACACTCCTAAAGACTTTGGCTCGGCCATACCCTGCCCATTTACTCTCTCCACATACCTCTCCTCATCCTAGAGGATTCCCTTTGGGAAGAATCCTTTCAAAGGATGGCTTTAGGCTCAAATCAAAAGGAGTTACACTTTTAAAGGTAATTCATTCTCTCATGATCATTTGTTTTATTTTGCTTCTCCAACCCCCTAAAATCGTTTTATTTACTTATTTTGTAACAACAACAGTATCTTAAATATACTAGGATGTTGTTATAAGATTTATTTGAGCTACACTCTCACAGAACTACATCAAATGGTTAAAGAACTTACGGTTTTCGTGGATGGCGAAATTCTGCCTCCCGAAACGATGATTGTTCAACACTCATATAACACCTTCAAAGGTGGACATTTAGATGACACTATATTTATATATTATATATAATATGTTTATGTTTTACTTAAGCTTATGTATTTTCATTTGTTTCATACCTTTATGTTTTCCATTGTGGGTAAACACGATAATTTCATTTTAGGAAGTGCGGACTACCGCCCCTACAAAGTGATTTGATTTGTTAATGCCATACGTGGGACATATAAAGGATGGATTTAAAGTTATTATATATGATGTTATACTAGAATTATAATATACGTATATATCATTACTGTTTCTTTCCATTAAAGTATGAGATTGAAATGAAAGTAGCATTCATGCGTACATACAGCTTACCGTCTCCATGAACGGTGTATTTCATTTCTTACCTCTAAATGATTATGTAATATTATAAATACATGTATATGATGGATATATATGATATATATGATATCCAAATCATGAATATCATTCTGTATATAATTAAACTTTGACCACACAAACAAAATGTAATTGTAATAAGTCCATTTTCGACTAAAGAACCAAATATTGAATAAACAAACATTATTAACTTAAATGATTACATAATGTTTATAACATTAAAATAAGTGATATAAAAGGAATAATTAACTTTAAGAAGGTTCATAAGAAATTATAAATTAACTCAAGTTTATTATTTAGGACATTAAAGAATGATCGAGTCAAGTCGGACCTGAGGTAAGGGATCTTACTCCTCTCTTTCTTTTTAAGTACACTCTTTTATGTCATTCCCTCTAAAGCTCATATTTCTTGTTATTGGGATGTTATTTTATATTACAAATACTGTAATTTTTATGTTCATGTGATGAGATACCCTATTCTCTCTTATCAATCGATTTTGGATGTTTTGAGTGGCACCGTTAGGCTGCCGAATTTTCGTAAGAGATCTAACCTCTCTCTTTCTTTTTAAGTACTATCCTTTGTGTCACTTATTTTAAGCTCCTCTTTGTTATGTTGGGGGATATTATTTTATATTCCTCTTGCTGTAAATTATATTTTAGTATGATGGGATACTCTATTTGATCTCATCAATCCATTTTTGTATGTTTTTTGTGGCGTCGTTAGGCTGCCGAGTTTTCGTAAGGGATTTTTCATCTCACTTTTATTCCAGTGAGATTTATGCTACATTTTCCACACTTTCCTTTGAGTTTTGTATGTAATGCACATTATTCTACTCTTTGTGTAATATAATTTCGTTTATGAGTATTTACATCAATGATTTATTGTCCTTCTTTCATGGGGTGTTTGTTTTGAAAGATACCCAAGTCGGTAAGGGAACCTTTCACCCTCCTCTTTTTAAAAAAGACTTCGTTTTGTTGGGTATTTTAATTTACATATTGTTATGTTGGGATATGTTCTCATATATCCTAATTGATGTAAATTTTATGTCCAAGTGATGAGATACTCTCATCAACTCATTTTGATGTGACACCGTTAGGCTGTCAAGGGAACTTCTTTACCCAATTTCGATTTCTTTGGGTTCAACATGTAGTTATTGAATATGTCATCCTTTGAATATGTGTGAATGAACTTTTTTTGGTTTAAAGTTAATATCCAATTATATTGGGTGTATTTATATTTGTCACACATAATTTTGAGATTGATTTATCCTTAATTTAAGGATACCTTCTTTATAAGGGATTTCATCACATTTTACATCTCTATTGAGACTTCATTGTTGTTATGAACCAATTCACTCTTATATGGTGTATATACTGTCCTTTGGAATATTATATCATGAATCCATTTATTCTCATGATATTATAAAGTTCTGATTAAATGTTATTCCTAAATTATTGTATTCAAGTGTCACTAATTTTGGTAAAACCCCTTTAACCAAAATATCACTTTAAATGTTTTAATTATTTGTTCTTATTAATATCCATATTTTCAAAATGGTTTTACGGATTTATTTATATGGATATTAATGGTTTAAAATGTTAAAAGCTTTAAGGTGGTATGGGACTTCGTCTCAATCTCCTTTAATTGAGGCATATTTTATTTTATACACGACCTTCTTTTATACAGTGTATAAACCCCTTTGACTTTTACGCTTATTCAAAAGGAATTTTTTTTATACGAAGCATTTTACCAAACGACAAAAGGGAATGTTTTTCTTGTTGTAAAGCGACAATGAATTCTCCACCGTCGTGACCATTATTTCAGTTTTGGTTTCCTCTACAAGCCATACCTTTTTAAAAGAAAAATAAACACCATGTTTTACTTTTCTTTTATTTTGGTATTGGAAATGGTTTTCATAATGTTTTTATATCAATGTCTTGTATTGATATCTTGTGACTGAAAAGTTGAAATGTTATGATTCCATTATGCATGTTTTATGTGATACGATTATGTTATGGTTCTTGGGCATTATTATGAAGATGGGTGGTTCCGTGATAAACTTAGGGAGGGTGAGCCCGATATAGCCCTCCAATGCATTGGGTAATGCGAAGGAGTGAAACGTTAAGGTTTCTCCGAAGAGATTTAGGGAATATACTGTGATGGGTATTCCAAACGTAACCAAGAGGGTTACTCCCTACGTAAGAAAGTTATGAATGCCTCAAGTTACCTTTATGTCTTATGATTTCTATGATTTATTCATGATTTTATGAGGTAAGTTAATGTGCCTATGTTTTATGGGTAAATTATGATTTCATCTTTATGTATATATGAACTCATGTTTCCCTTCCATATTTCTATAACCCTTACTGAGATTTTTATGCTCATCCCAAGTTTTTGAAATTTTTTTTACAGGACCTAAAGTTGAATAGGGTCAAGGATGGGATCAAGAAATGTCAAGCTGTCCAAAAACAAGGAACTAGACATGACTCTTTTGTTCAAGAGTTTTTATTTTGTGAATAAAATGGAAGCTGGGTATATGTGTCTACTTTGTAATCTTTGAGATGTAATAATTATGTCCCAATTCTCTAAAACTCTAAACCTGAAAAGATCCTCAACGTGTAATCCAGTGATAACTCAATATTATGTAAGGTTTAAGGCTGTGGCCTTATACTAACTCTTTTCTACTAGTAATATGGAAGGTGTTGAAAAGGCATAGATCAAACCAAAAATCATATCATGTTTTTCCTATTCATATCCCTTCATAGAATGAATCGTCCCATGGACCAGACTTCCTGCTCATTGTGATTGGAATAGGCCAACTAGTGGTGGTGGTGGATGTATATTTTAGTGTCCCCCAAAACTAAATAATCCCCCTCTAGAGCTCTACCTAGTCTTATATCAAAACCAAGTGCATTTTGGGCCACCATAACCACAACTAGGAAATTCCTAATCATGGAAATACCTTATTATGGTCAGTTGATCCAATACAAACCTTCTCTAATTGTAATTTTTAGGTTAAGAAGTCATATTCAATGTGACATATCCATTAAAATGCATTGCATCACCCATTAATAGGCTAAGCAGATCCTCTGAGGGGGCCTTATTCCATTGATCAATGTTTATATGTCCTACCATGGGGTATTATAACACACCCATACAATAATGATTAGAATATTATCAATGATGTAGATGACTCTAGACCATGATGACCAATATTATCAGTAGATATTTAGAATCCATTCACTAGAATGATCTCTATATATTTATTTCAGTTTTGTACTTAATGATAAATATGTATTCATAGGGGGATATTTTATCATGGATCTCTATGAGGAGACCATATTCAAGCTTATATTCCCTAATGAAACAATCCCACAAATTATCAAGGGAGTAATGCATTATGTTAGTGAACCTCATGGTACACTCTTATAACATCATACTACCATATTCTAGGTCAATAAGTTTCTGAATCCCCATGACAAAATTCATAAAGAGTTTTATATTGTAATTTAGGTCATTATAGTTTCATCTCATCATGGTTTTTTATATTAAAACATTATGAGGGCCTATTTTTACCAAATAGAAGACTATATTTATATTTATCCCTCTTATTAGTTAAGGTTTATAGAAGCCTGAAGACACAGATCCCCAACCCAAGAAATTCATCCTATGTCTAGGTGTCTAGGTCAGCATAGAACCTCAAGTGTCATTGTTATTGGAACTCATAGTGTTCTCTAAGACTGTGTTCATAATCATCATATCCTACTTGATCTAACTACTAATTAATAGGTGAGGTTGCATCTCCACAACTACGTATAAGAAGTAACTCATGTTGTGGTTTTTAACTAAGATATCATCACTCAATGGTTTATCTTCACAATACTATATCGGTAACCTCACTATATGGATTCACATAGGTATCCGGATATTGATCCGAATATACAATAGTAATATGATAATATATATATGGGGATTCGATCAATAATGGAATTCAAAGAACTGAATAATATTTGATGCATGCACCAAGGTTTATTACAACTAATATCACTCTACAAACCCAAAATGGAAATTACATTATTTTTTTGGAAAACATAATACATAACAAATACAGACACCCAAGGACTGTAATAGTTTAGTGTCTTTGGAAACTGAGAACAAATTATTCTAATCATGGTGAAAGATCTTCAACATCTCCCATAAAGTTTTCCCCTTTTTTTTCTTACCTAAATCCTTTATTTATATCTTGGGGAAAAGAAAAAATAAAAAGGGTGAGCTCAATACCTCAGTAATCATAAACATGGAGAACATGAAACAATCCGTAAACATTTGAACATAATAACATGAACATAAAACATGAGTAATGACATAAATATTTGAAGTATATAAGGCATAGATCAGAAAGGAATAGTAATCCTGATAAAATATAATGGGAATAAAACATATAATTGTGGAAAAACATTAAGCACATGATATGACTTCCATAGTAGCCAAGGCATTGCGGTCAAGACTATCATAGTGGACAAATTCCATTACTGAACTAAGTTTACTTGCGGTTCCAGCCCTATATTACTGAACCAGATGTTACATGTCCTTCTAATCATGTCTATCTCATGAGATATAAATAATGACCTAATAAATTGGAGGGAGATATATGTCACAACTATCTCATAATGAGATCATTATTACTTTTTCTAAAAAATAAACATAAATCATTCATCATAAACTAAAGAATAAAATGGGTTTCATAAATCTCATCCCATCATAACATAATCCATATAAAAAAATTGATATCATTTCATCATAAGGAAAATAAAACCATGTAAATAATTGAGACATTATACTTGAAACATAATCATACTAAATAATCTCATCATAGATGGAAAATAATTTTGATAAAACACTTGAAATAAATTCTTGGGGAAAATATCCTTTCTTCTTCAAAATCATTATCTTTTCTGAAAATGGTATGCATTTTTAAAAGAAAATGATATTTTTTCGAATAATAATAAAATATTATAGTGAAATCTTTAGGTAATTAAGGCCTTAAGAAATCATAAAAATGCATTCACGTAGTATAAGATAAATAAACATTGTTCTAGTACTTTTTCCGGAAAAGTCAAAAAGTACCTTGTATGGTAAACAATAAAAAGATTCCTTCAACACCATGTGGTAACACTAAAAAATAACTATACATGATTTTATAAATACATGGAAGAATTGTAAACACATTATGAAAAAGTTTTTATAAAACACGGTCATTGATGATAAATATAACCACAGTAAATACTTACGAATAAACAATCTCGGATAAGAACGAGATTGGAATAATTATCCCTTACCTTATGTCCAATTTATTTTGTATGTGTCTGAGAGTCCATTATATTGGGTTTAAAAATATTATTAACTTATAACAAAACCATAATAATATTTATGATATCATATATGATTCACTTATGACTTTATATTACACTTTTATTTGTCAATTCCATGATAAATCAGTGTTTTGTGTAAAATCTTTTCATTTATCGTACGTGTTTTGACGTGTAATTATTCATATGATTACTTTGATCATGATTAATTACTTCCAAACTGTAAAACATGATTTATATATAATATATATTCAGAATATATATATAATAGTTTGATAAATGGAATGAAATACACTGTTCATGGAGACGGTAGGTCGTACGTTCTCATGAATGTGGTTTTCATTTCCTTATTAAATTGAATGGAAGTAAATGAAATATATATATACATAAATCCAGTATCATTATTATGTCATATAATTATGATTACTTATTATATATACTGTATAATTATTCTTTAATGGTTAACATGGAGAATGAATCTTATCGCATCCTGGATACGATAATACATATGTCCTCACGAGCGATGATATCATTACCATAATTATTGAATGAAATTGGAGTGGATGATATAATATTTCAGATTTAGTATTATGTTGTAATAATCATATATAGTTATTATTTACACCATTATACCTATCCAAGTACGGTGGTGGTGGAAAAACAGATTACACCACAACATGGAGATGGTAAGTTGTACGTACGCACGCACGGTGGTGGTGGGAAAAAAGATTACAACAGGACCTATAGTATGTTTATAGGGAAGTGGAGAAGAGAAATGGACATGGTTTTTCCAAGATTATAGTCTCAAAATGTTGTGATGAGGAGAGGTAGGTGATACCTTTTATAAGAGAGGAGACGTGAACTTTTGGAAACCTCCAAAATATTAATTTACAATAAAATCAAACCCCACCTAAAACCCACCAAAATTACTGAAATTCAATGATAAGATATAATATGGTTTTAATATAACAAACCCATAAAATTTATACATGTTGGTAATTTAGTTTAAAACTTATCATTTTGTTTTATTCTTATTTAATCTATTTAATTTTCTTTTTGGTAATAAGATTCTAAATTATAAATTGTTATAAATACTTACGTATGTGTTGTGAATTGTCCATAATTGGATACCTTATGACATTTTAGACCATATAAATTTAAATTTATAATTTTTAAATATTTTTGTGATTTTAAACAATTTAATAATATTTTATTTTTATAAAATATCAATAGTGTCTATTTAGACAATATTCAATTATTTGAATATAAATAAAATCCACAAAAAAGATATATTCGAAAAAAATATTTACTAGATCCCTAAAATGTAATATTCATCTTGAATATTCGTGGATCACAAAAAATTGTTCATATAATATTTATTTGTAAAATTTTTAAAACCATTTATTTGATATTTTAATCAATAAAATAATTTCTACATCACTATTGTGTCACCATCATTGATAATTCATTAATCCCTAAAAATTATAAATAAATTCACATGATGCAGATAATTTTATTATATTTTTCTTGAATATTTATTTTTTATGTTTTATGAAGTTTATCACTAAATTACAATTATTACACTTATAATATATAAGAGAGTGACATTTGTCACATTCTTCGGTTTTAACAATAATTACATCCTTGTCATGGTCAAAAGTACATGAAATTAATCTATTCCAACCCTCATGTGATATGGGTCTACTTCTATTCATCCAATATAATTTTTGCAGGTGTTAGGGGAATTTTATAATCTTATTTTTACCCTTAATTACATGATTTACCATTAACTATAGTAAATAAAATTTACCGTAGTTACTATTCATTGTGTCTAAAAATAAAAAGTAGCCTATTAACATAATTTGGATCTACTAATTCCAAATATGGAATCCGTTTTTCCAAATTAAAAACATGTAAGTTGCAGTATTTATTTTAAAATTAATCCCGCTATTGAGAGAACATGTTTTAAAAGTTAAAACATTGCAAATGATTGAAATGTTGTTACCTATGAATACAACATAAAATTAATGATAATGTATTACATTATATTGACCGGTAAAAATATATTCTATTCATACTTTAAAATAATTCAATATTTTAATTTATCCATATAAATTTTCTTGATGAAAAAATATGTTTTTAATTAAAATTTAGCGTATTTTTACTATTCATAAAAATATAAAAGTTAACATAAAAATATTAAAAAAATACAAAGTATTTTTTTATATGATTATTTCTGTGAATATGTTTATTTTTCCAAATTAAACTCATAAAAATTTCAAAAAGTAGATTTAAAGTGGGTGTGCTATTAAAAGGGAGTCAAACTGCATTTTCGGAAAAATACTTATTTTACCTGAAAAATTAAAATTTTCTCATACCATATTTTAGAATATGTGTAAGATGAATGATAATATTATTAAATTCAAAATGTGGTTTATAATAGTCATAACAGCTAGTTCATAAGAACAATATATCGTGGTTTAGTAAAACTCGGTATTGCGTACAACACACGCTATTAAAGAAGGTCGTTCTTATGTGCAACAAAAGCTAAGATTAGTGTTTGCGTATACTACAAGCTAATATGGTGTTGAGTATAGCACAAGTTAATATTGGTGTACAGTACATCCCATGACATAAATGAAATTTAAAATAATATTCCTTATAATATATTGTGGTGTTAAACTATACCCCCCTTAAAATGAATTTCCCCCTCAAAATTCATCGGTGTTATAAATGTTCTACTACTTAACAGTTTCTTTCATAGAATCCCAAATTGTAAAAAATAATACTAAAAAATAATTTTTAAAACTAAAGTATGAAACGTAATGGATACGCAAATTAACACATCACTGTGTTTCCACATATGAGAACAAAGGTGAAAATATAGATATAGAAGCGAAATCTAACCATCATGTTCTGATGGAGAGTGAAAGAGAACGTGGCTATGAAAAATCCAACAATCAAAAAGCCATAAATTTGTGATGATGTAAGGTACCATCTAATTCATCGGATTTTAGGGTTCTCAGACAACATCTGTAGTCTTCAAGATCATTTCCCTAATGTTGATGGATTTTTGCATAAGGATAAATACTTACTTTATATCAGTGTAATATCATCGTTGTACATTCCATGAACAATTTCCACTTCATATCTTATTTAAAGAAAGGATGTTTAATTTTTCCTTCATGAAATGTTAGCAGATCATACGATATAATGACATGTTATTTCATTTGTCTCAAAAATTTATCAAAAGTTATTAAATATACATATGTCCATCTATGGTGAGATTAACCATATATGATTCCAAAAAAAGACTTTTACTTCAACTATCACACCACTTAATAAAATAAAACTAATTTCTACTAACCAGGTCCTTTTTATAGGCCAATGGTTGGAGATAAAGGAATGTCGCACTTCAATTTTGGGTTCGATTCCCACATCCTTGTCCGAAACGATGGGTTGTTGCTCGTCCAATGGGTTGTCCTTTTTTGAAAACTAAATAATTATAAAATTTCATGAATAATATCAAATTTTCATGTCTTAAACAATACTATCTAATATATAACATAATCCATTCCAATATTTAGGCTTATCCAAAATACTTTTATCCAATATCATAGTATAATGAAAAATATTACTAGTGAATTCATATACAAAGCATGTGATTACGATCATTTATCCCCAATATATAATAATATATATCTTGTTTTTCATCATCCAAACATGTGAATACCTTAATCATGTATTCTCTTGAATAATGAATTACCATAGAACCATAGTGAAAACATGAATGCTATAAAATGTTAATTATTTCCGAATACCAAAATCCCAATATTTCTATATACTCAAACCATGATGTCAGATTGTCCTTATATCAGTCATGAGCTCATTAATACAATCAAACATATTATTTTCTCTGTATCCCCTCATTACACACATATTATCGGCATTCCAAAAATATTGCAATCACTTTTCATGGTTACTAGAACATTACAATTATTGAAAACCAATACATAGAAATTTCAGTATTTCATAATACTATAAATGAGATTCCACAACACTATTTTGGAATCTTGTTACATATAATATTAATCATTCCACCACTTCATTATCATATTCAAAATCACCTATAGTGATCGCATGTGACTTCCCATTGTATTTTTTCCTTAATATTTTTTTGATGTTGATCCTCTTTAACCCTCAGATTAGGGCATTGGATAGTATAATTTCCCATTTCCTTGCACTTTTAGCATTGACGTGTTGGTGGTTATTTTTCTGTAGTCTTTTATCTATTGACATCATTAGATACCCTTTTTCAATTACTTCTACACTCAACTTCTCGATGACCTTCTTTTCCACACATAAAACATTTTCTAGTCCCTTTATGACAATCTCCACAATGATTCTTTCCACACTTTGAGCATAACAAAACATTCATCTTCTATTCACCATTGTTTGGATATTTTTCCTTGAACTCCATATTTTGTTTCTTGTCAAAACCATGAGATGAATATGTAACAAAAAATTTCAGTTCTACTTTGATAACATAGTGCACTATTTCTTCATAGATACAAAAGTATCTTATAGGTAATGCCCTTCGAAGACTTGGTTTTATGCCACTAAATAATCGATCAACTTTAATTTCAGGTTGGATGATAAATCAATATTCATACCTTGAAAGACTTGTAAAATTTTCCTCATATATACCAACATATTCATTATGATTTTTCATAAGCTCAACGAACTCATTTTCCATCTTTTTTCAAATGATAAGAAGAAAGTACTTATTGAAAAACAATTTATTGAACATGTCCCATTCTATGGAAACAATTTCATATTCAGGCCATCTATTCTTAATTAGAGTCCAAAACTGTTCTAATTCACCTTTTAAACGGTAAACATCCCAAATGAATTTTTCTTGTTCTAAATATAAAATTAAGGAAAATATCTTTTCAATGGTACCAAACCATTGTTCAGCAATAAGTGCATCATAAGACTCAATGAAATAAGGTGGATATTGCCTCATGAAGTACTCAACAGAATATTGTTCCTTTATCTTCACATTTTGAAGTCCAGAATGATTCCTACCTTGTGTAATTATCGAAATGAAAATTTTCACTACATTACCCATAACATTTGGTTGTTCATAAGAACAATCATTGCATTTCCCAGTGGATTGATCATTATCATGGTTACTTTGGGTTCTAGGAATTATCTAAAACCCAAAAATAATAGTGTGAGAGACGAAAATCATACTAGGAATACAACATAATCAAGGGTAGTAATTTAAATCTCTAACATATTAGGTTTAATCCTAGTTTATTCTTGATTTTTTTTCATAATTCTAGGACTATAACCTATACTTATACATTACCATATGGACATCCCTAGACATACATTAGAAATATCTCTAGCGATCTCACTAAATATTTCACATTCTAGTTTCAAAAGGTTAACTAAACCATTATTCTAATACCAACTGTAGAGACCCAAAATTGATATTACATTAGTTTTGTGGAATAATTAATATATAACAATAACATACACCCAAGGACCATAATAGTTTAGTGTCTTTAGAAACTCGGAACAAAATCTTCTAATCACAGTGAAATATCATCAACATCTCCCATAAAGTTATTCCCCCTTTTTTATTACCCAAAACCTTTAATTATATCTTGGGGAAAAGAAAACATAAAAAGGGTGAGCTCAAATGCTCAGTATGGTTAAACAGTGAGAACATCAAACAATCCATAAAAAAATAAACATAAAAACATGAACATAAATCATGAGTAATGACATAAATCCTGGCAGTTAATACGACACAGATCAGTAAGAAACATTACTCATGATAAAATATCATGGGAATAAAACATTTAATTGTGGAATACCATTATGCACATGATATTATTTCCACAGTAGTCAAGGCATTGCTTCCAATACTATCACAATGGACAAATTCCATTACTGAACCGGGTTTTCTTTCCGTTACAGCCCTGTATTATTGAAACATATTTTACAGGCCATTCCAGCCATATCTATCACATGAGATATAAGTTTTTACCCAATTAATTGGAGTGATATATATATACCACCCATCTCAAGATGAAATCAATCTTACGTGTTCCACAAAAAAAACATATTTCTTTCATCATTAACCAAATAATAAAATGGGTTTAATAAACATCATCCCATCATAACATAATCTATGTAAAACAAATGGATATCATTTCATCATAAGAAAAATAAAACCATGTAAATAATAGATACATTATTCATAAAACATAAACATACTAAATAATGTCATCTTAGATGGAAAATAGTATTGATAAAATAATTTAAATGAATTCGTGGGGAAAATATCATGTCTTCTTAAAAATCATTTTATTTTCTCAAAATGACAAGAATTTTTAAAAGAAAGGTATTTTTATGAAAATAATTATGAAATCATGTAGAGAAAGATTCATGGAATGAAGGTGTTATGAAATCGTAAAAATTCATTAATGATGTATAAGTTAAAAAACATTATTCTTGTACATTTCCCAGAAAAGTCAAAAAGTAAATCATATAGTAAACAAAAGAATGATTCCTTCCATAACATGTGGTAAACAAAATGTGGTAAAAATGACTTTTAACATACATGGAATAATATTAAAAACTTTATAAAATAATTTTTATAAAACACGAACATGAATGATAAATATCACCCTTGTAAATAGTTACGAATAAACAATCTCAAATAAGAACGAGATTGGAATAATTATCCCTAACCTTATCTCAAATTTCATCTATATGTGTATGAGACTACTATATAGTGGGTCTAAACATATTATTAACTTATAACATAACCTTAATTATATTTATGATATCATATATGATTCACTTATGACATTACATTTCCCATTCATTTGTCAATTCCATAATAAAGCGGCGTTTTGGGTAAAATCGTTTCATTTATCAAACATGTTTTGACTTGTAATTATTCATATGATTATATAGATAATGATTACATTCTTCCAGAATGTAAAAACAGATTTATATAATATATATATATATATAATATGTTTAATAGATTGATAAAGGGAACGAAATACACCGTTTACGTAGACGGTAGGCCGTAAGTACTCATGAACGCTGTTTTCATTTCATTATTAAATAGAATGGAATTAAATGAAATATATATATACACATAAATATAGTATCATTAATAAGTCATATATTTCATTATTACTTATTATATATACATTATAATCATTTTTGAATGGTTAACATGGATAATGAATCCTATCGCATCGTGGAGACAGTAATTCATACGTACACACGAGCGATGCTATAATTCCCATAATTATTAAATGGAATTGGAGGGGATGATATAATATCATATAATTCGTATTATTTGATAATAATCATATATTTTTATTATTTCCACCATTATACACATCCAAGTAAGGTGGTAGTGGAAAAACAGTTTACACCACGATGTGGAGACGGTAAGCCGTACGTACGCACACACTGTGATTTCATTTTTTGTAGGATAGATAGATGATAAATTAGGTTTTTTAAATATTTATAATAACATATCTATATATTAGTTATATTGATGGTATTACTTTATAATGAAACAACTAAATAAGAGGAATTGAAGAAGAAATAAATTCGAATGATTCGGTAAAGGATATTACCTCTTCTTCGACGTGCCACTTCTAAACCTCCTCTTAAGGCACTAAATATTCTCTTTGAAGAAATGACGGACCTCTAGTATGTTTCTAGGGAAGTGAAAAATATAAATGGACAGGTTTTGTCTGATCTTGAAGGCTCAAAATTTCGTGAAGTGGAGAGGGAGGAGGTTCACTTTTATAAGAGAGGAGAGGGCCACTTTTGGAAACCTCCAAAATATTAATTTACAATAAACTCAAACCCCACCTAAAAACCTAAAAAATTAATCAAAATATCATATGAGAGGATATGGGGGTGTTATATCATCAACCAATAAAATATAGACATATTGGGAAATTATTTTAAACCATATCATTATGTTTTATCCTTATTTAATCTATTTAATTTTATTTGTGGTAATAAGATTCTTAATTCAAAATTGTTATAAATACTTACTTATGTGTTGTGAATTGTCCAAAATTAGATAATATATTACAATATAGACCATATATATTTCAATTTATAATTTTTAAATATTTATTTTGATTTTTAAATAATTTAATAATATATTATTTTTATAAAATATCAATAGTGTCAATTTTGACACTATTCAATTATTTGAATTTAAATAAAATCCACACAAAAGATATATTCTAACCAAATAATTTAATAGATCACGAACAAGTAATATTCATCTTAAAAGTTCGTTTATAACATTAAATAGTTTATATAATATATATTTTAATATTTTTAAAACCATTTATTTGATATTTCAATCAATAAAATAATTTCTACATCACTATTCTCTCACAATTAATGTTAAATATTTAATACATAAAATTTTTAAATAAATTCACATGATGTAGATAATTGTATTATCTTTTTGGTTACTATTTATTTTCTATGTTTTATAATATTAATCAAAAAATTAAAATTATTACACATATAAGATATAAGAGAGTGATACGTTGTCACTTTCATTGGTTTTAATAATAATTACATATTTTTCATGGTCAATGGTCAATAAAATGAATCTATTATGACCCATTCGTGATATTGGTAGACTTTTATACATTCAATATAATTTTCTCATGTGTTAGAGTAATTTTATATTCTTATTTTTACCCTTAATTACACTATTTACCTTTAACTTTTGTAAATAAAATTTAACCATAGTTACTATTCATAATGTATAAAAATAGAAATTACCCTATTAACCTAATTTGGACATATTGATTCTAAATATGAAATCCAATTTTCCAAATTCAAAACACTGAAGGTGCAATATTTAATTTAATGTTAATCTCGTTGTTGATAAAATATGTTTTAAATTTCAAAACATTGCAAAAGATTTAAATATTTTTACCTATGAATGCAATGTATAATTAATGATAAAGACTTAAATTATATTATATGGTAAAAATATATTATATTTATAATTTAAACCCATTAAATATTATAATTTTTTCATATAAATTATCTTGATGAACAATGTTTTTTTTTAATTAAAATTTAGCGTATTTTCACTATTCATCAAAATATGAAAGTTAAAAAAAACGTATTATAAAAATTATCCAAAGTAAATTTTTATATACTTATTGTAATGAATAAGTTTATTTTGTCAAATTAAACTCATAAATTTGTCAAAACATGATATAATGTGGGTGCACCATCAAAAGGCGAGAAAACTGCATTTTTTTAAAAATACTTATTTTACCCGAAAAAATTATTATACTCCCATACCATATTATAGAATATGTTTAAGATGAATGATAATCTTATAAAATACAAAATACAGTTAATACTATTCATAATGGCTAGTTCATAAGTACAATATATTGTTGTTTAATGAAACTCGGTATTGTGTACACCACATGCTATTTAGGAAGGTCACTCTTGTGTGCAACTCAAGCTAAGAATAGTGTTTGCGTATACTAAAATCTAATATAGTGTTGCGTATAGTGAAAGCTAATCTTAGTTTATCATACAAAATAAGACATCAAAGAAATTAAAAATAATATTTCTCCTAAAATCTTGGGGTGTTACAGTCGCAGTATGTTATGTTGAAAAATAAGTATTTAGAGTCCACGAGTGTGGGCATATCGGCCACCACACCATCATAGGGTTCCGTAGAATGAGATCCACACACATGAAAATCTGGCACTATTCCCCTAGGTTCCCAAACAAATATCAAAAAGGGGACACCTACAAATACTCTCCCAATGAATGAAATGAATCAATTCTAGTCTATCATAACCCAACCCTCGAGGCCCCGCATGGAAAAAATATTTACTTTTTTGAAAACACAATTATTTACTCCAACATGATAGGGGTTGGAGAGTGGCACCAAGAAGGAATAAATGAATTTTCATTCCTTTGTCTAATGTACTAGTAAGCACAATCTCTATCATATATATGAAAAATTAAAAAGGAATATAATTAAGATTAAAATATCAAGAGTACAACCTTGTATTCCATTAAAACGTAAGGATATAATGAATTATGAAAATGTAAGACAATGTGTGAAGGGGAAAAAATATTCCCAACCTGAAATAAAGTCTCAACAGGTTAAAAATAATATAAAATGAAAAAAGAAAAATCCCAACTCCTTGTCTCCACCTATGAACACCATATGTAGCCTATGCACCAAAGTATCAGTATGATCCATATATATAACCATTTAACAATATGTATTATTCATAAAACACAATGATTGAATGAGAATACCTTGCATAAGGGCTTATATATATTCCGAGTATGCTTCTATGTAATCCAAAAGTGAAAATAGATAGATATAATATAATTCACATCACCTGAATGAAAGAAATAATAAAAAACCAATCTATATAAATATTTCAATAAGAAACCCATATGAGAGATAATTAAGACATGTGCATCTACTTCCCACCACATTATAATGAGTCTACTTGAAAATCCAAGTATCTCGTGTGTCATTTCATGTATGACATATGGAGGACCAACAACACAACATTATTCTCCATAGTCGAGGGTTATAAATATATAGATGTGGAGCTTCATACAAGTAAATTTGGTGGTACCATTAAGTAGATAGGTGACTTAATCCATAGGTATATATGGTGGGTACCACATAGTATATTGGTCAATAGAGGCCTCACATCCTAGTTCATCAGAGAGTACAACTCTGTACTTAGTAGACCCACACCCTAGTGCGTATGTTGGTTATGACTGAGTTGGTAGAGTAACCACGCCCTAGTGATTTAGTGGTACTACTCAATTGATAGGGATGAAAATAGGGTAACTTTACTCCAATGTATAAGGGAGGTTTCTAATACAAAGTTCTCTCTAATTATCCTCCCTGATCATCGCTATCAGTAATGAGTCACCTTAAGAAGCATAATGCTTGAAAAAAACACAATATCTCTAAAAGAAATTATAATGGATTTTATAAAGTTGTACCTGAAATTATTCTTAGCATTGGACCCTCGATGGTGAAAATAAATGTTTGGGTGAAAGAGATATGTTCGGTGGAAACCCCCATGAAATGTAAGCGATGAAAAAATGGGGTCAAATTGAATGATGCCTCACAAAGAAACCCATATTTATTTATTCTCAAATACTAATTCAGTAAATGATGACCATGTCACATGGGGTAACATGGTGTTTATAGGGTTAGACACAATATTTTATAATTATATCCACTTGATACCCTATATTCCATAACCAACAGACTACATAACATGTGTACCTGTACAACACATTATATAGTTGTATTTTCTATAAAAACCCAGAAAAAACCTATGAACTTTTCTTTCAACCCTACAACCAATCTTTTCATCAGGATTCATGTTGAGGGTCTTTGATCAAGGGAAATTCTCTACCAATGAATTAATTGTGTTCAGATTTCATCCAATCGAAACATGCATGGCTCATCCTATCTATTGAGTCGCAAAAAATTCATATATAGACATTAAATATTATTAGATGAACATTAAACACATAACATATCAATCTAGTCCATGATCTTTTAGTTCTACTATATTTGGATTCATGAAAAAATATAGAACTATTTCATAAAATATCTACATGGTCTAGCATTTATTTCTTTATAACTAGAACACATCTTCGAGATAAAATATGTAATACCTTTAATCACAACCTTGGGTAATGAATCATAAAAAATAGGTGAAATCATATTAATTGTATTTATAAATATGGGTGATATCAATATATGATCATATAAAATCCCAAGATAATAATAAGAGCATGAAATCATGAACATAACCTACAATGTTCACACTTAATATATTATAGATCATTAACTCAAGTCACGACATAAATAATATTAATTTTAAAGCACCTGAATCATAAGAGTAAAATAATAATAATAAATAAATCTCAAATAGTAATCTAATTTCATAAATTATTTTCACCTAAAAAGTTATAAAAACCATTTCATAATTTCATTTTTTATTATAAATCCATAAACTATATATTATTATGCATCACCACATGCATTAAATAACTCATCAAAATGTTTCTCATAGTAGATAATGAACATTTACTAGAATCCTTTAATAATATCATGAGATTTAAAACATTACTCATCTCATTTACTGGAGATATAGGTTCCCCCAATCCCTTAATGAAAATTAGACATTTTTGTTCCACAAGATCATAAGCCACGCATCATATCAGAATCTATGATAAGAAATTGCTTTCATAAAAATATTTTCATGAAAAATATAAACCATATAAATAAAAAACAATTATTTTAAATTGGGATCATATATCTTGTACAACTTACATTACACAAAAGGAAATCATCATTGATAGAAAATTATTTTGAAAAATCACTAGGAATAATTCTTGATAAAAAAAACCTATCTATTTTAAAATAACTTTAAAAAAATAATAAATTAAATGGGAAATAATTTATATTGAAAAGACCCTGGTAAACATGTAATTATATCATTATTTAAAATTTAATTCTTAAATTTTTAAAAATCTGCTCACACTATATTATGAAAAAAATTATTTTTACACATCTAAAAAAATTATAAGTACCTCATTCATAAAACCACAGAAAGGTTTCATTTGAAGCATTTTGTTGAATTTAAAATTGGATTCAAAATGATAAAAAAATAATTCAAGTATAATAAAAAATATTTTAAAAACAATTTGAAAAATTATTTTTTTGTAAGAAAAATATTCCGTCGTGGAATGTTAAAAAAATCCCAAATAAAGATGAGATTGAAATAAAACATTTACAGTACTAATATCATTTAAATTGTATTACACATGAAAAAAACAACCATATAATGATATTTATATCAAAATATATATTAAATGAGGAATCATAAACGAAATTCATGGGTTGTAAATACTTCACATAAAAGTAATACCTGGTGAATATGGCATGTGGACCATGAAAATATAAGTCAGAAACTAATCCATTATCTGTTGCTTTCTATATATCAATAAGCATTCGAACATCATGAATAAATAATTTAAATTAATAAAAATTAAATACTAGAGTATATTAAATTCTTAGAATATCATATATGAACTATTTATAAACATTTAACATCACCTATTATCAATTTCTCTTTATAAAATTATTATTTTTGGGTATTAACTATGTCATTTATCAGGAGTATTTCAGATCATTTGTTCTGGTCTTCATAAATATATCATAGTTACATAACCTCTATAATTTAATTTATGGTATAAATTCTACATATATTCATTGTATACATATTAATAATTATACACAATTATAGAGATTGAAATACTATTTACCACACTCATTAACATTGTAAGATGTATATAATCATGAATGTTTTTTTATTTTTCGATAAATTGAATGAATGGAAAGAAAATAATAATTCACTAATATATAATTATTATTTTTTTATATGTACCCTATATATTCATTAAATCTCAATTATTATCATCTATGTTATATGGAATTGAAAAATTAATCACATCGGTTCGTAGATGTTGTGGTATATTCGCATCCACAAACAAAATTATCATATTCAAATAGTTTGTATGGTGAAAAGGTGGATGAAATATTAAAATTATTGTATTTAAATTGTGTCAAAATTATAATATATAAACATTAAATCATTCCTAATTCCAATCCATAAAAGATAGTTATTATAATAGAGTTGTATCACTACCTGTAGTGGGTAAGCCGTATGTATGCATGAATAACAGTTTCAAATTCCATTTAATATGGATGAAGATGTAAAAAGGTTTTTTCAATATTAACTATAAAATATAAAACTATTTCATATACTGAAATTATTATTTTATTATAAATAATATATTACTATAAATGTTAATTAAAAATGGACAATTAATAGATCATTTCAGATTATTACTTCTTTTTTGAAATGATTACATTAGATATCCTATTATCGGATTTGGGATGATATTTTGGAAATAAAATAATAACTATAATTTGGAAAAAGATGTTTATAAGAGAAATTGAAATATTTAGGTTGATCTATAGGGCTCCAAATGATGTAAATAAGTGAAAAAGGAGGTACCCTTTTGTAACTGATATGGGACAATCTTTTTGAAATTCTCAAAAATATTAAATTATAATAAATTAATTCTCATGAAAAAAATAATATAAATGTATTTTTATTATATGAATAGTTATTATAGGGTTTTATTAAAATTATAAAATATAATTTAGATAGGTTTTGGTGTCATTTTGAACCTTATCATTTGGATTATCCCTTTGTTAACCAATAAAAATTTTAATTAGAGTAACACATTTTTCAACATTAAGTGGATGTAATATTTAATTATAATGAGACAATTGTCCCATGAATGAATCATTTATGATATTTTAGACATTGTAATATACTCCTTGTTTTATTTAAGAATATGTGTTTTACAAATACTATTTTAATAAAGTATTATTTTGAAAAAATATTATTATTGTGAATTTTGATACTATTCATTTAATTTAACTTTATATTAATCATGAAAAAGGTTGAGTTATAATATAAAGATTTTAAATCTCTTTAATATTTCACATTTATATGAAGAAATTATGTGTAAAATTAAGTCATTCTAATTTCACCACTTTTATTAGTTTTTCAAATCGTTGTTAAAATTTTTATTACCATAAAAAATTGTGCATCAATGTTTTAAAAGAAATTAATGTCATTATATAATTAATAATATATATCAATTAAAATTTATCATTTATTTTTATCTTAATACAGAACTACACACTCGTATTGATTAATAAATCCCTTTTTATCCTATGTGGACACAAAATACATATAATAAACTAAGTTGGTGACATTCTATAAATTTCTATGATTTTTAAAAAATATAAGTCTTTTTCAGGTAAAATTGTCCATTAATAAAATAAAATTTTAAATATGAGGTACTAAAAGTCCAATTAATGTCATATAATAAGAATTATTATGATAAATTATTACCATATAACTTATTTTTAATCCATACTTACTAGATTCATACTTTTTGGAGCTGATAAATTTTACTACGGTTACTATTCTTATAGACCAAAAAAATCCCCAAATTACCAAATTTGACACTAAATGGTAAATATGCATTGAATTTAATCCAATTAAATGACAATAAGTTTAATAAACAAATTTATAATTATTTGTGAGAATGTGGAAAAAACTAATTTATAGAAAAAATAATATTTCTAGATGAAAACTAGACTTTTTATTAGCCTTAATGAAGGGAAATATTTTTATATTATTAAAACATTTTATAAGCTAGATAATATATATATTTCATGAAAATAACAAATGAATTGAATTATTTAATTTATTATAAAAATAAATTACAGTAATATAAACTATTTTTAGAAAACCCACAGTTTTATTTTAAAGTAATTTGAATTTTAAATTACAATCATTTCGATACAAAGGAATTCATCTTATGAATGTGTATCCCATATATTTTTCATAATTTTGTAATTACTACTATTACCTTCCAATCCAATATGTATGTGATAATTTACACATTCTATTCTTAAAAATATATGTGGTTCTAATAACCTCAATGTTGAATATAATGCAAGTAACCATATAAATAGAATTTTTTAGATTGAAATATTTTAAGAAAGTAATATGAAGTTACATTCTAAACCTAATAAAATGAATTTATTGCTACATATTCATCATTATAATACATTTTTATTATGAAACATTTTTCTCTTCACTTATATAGGTTCCCAAAAAACTTCATCGTATAGGTGGTTTCACTATAAACCATTAACAAGGTGGGTGATCTTGTTTTATAGAAATTTCTATTTACCATAATGAATATATATAGGTTTTTCTTCATAAGAATTATCTTCCACTATATAAATGATCAAATATTTAAATAAATGTAATGGATCTTGTATGTAAATATTCATGTGACACAAATGGAACACATTATGAACATTTGATAGATTCAGGGGAAGTTCCAACTCATGATTTACCTTCATAATATGATAAATTATTTCAAAAGGATAGATTTTCCTAGGTCTATGCATATCATTATTTCAAAATCCTATTATCCTTTTGTGATAATATTTTTATAGGAATACCTTTCACCAACATCAATATCTAGATATTCCAAAGATTTTAAAAATTTCTTTTTTCTTACTCTAGGTTTATCTTTTATATTATTGAGTGGATCTAACATTATCTTCCATTTCGTCCGATATATGATGTCCCATAGTCATTCATTCTCTAACTTCATTTCAACATTTTTGAATTATACACATCCTACCATATAGGACTTCGTTAATAGACTTTTTAATACTAGATTGAAATCTATTATGGTTAAAAAAATTCATTGACTGAAGGATTTTGATACATTTTTTTATGAAATCCAATGAATAAGTTCTTTATATGTGTTATCGTCTTTGGTTGGACATCTCAGACTCACCATATATCCAAGGATGTTATTTAGTGATGAAACATATCACTATATCTAGATCATGTTGAATACTTCACCAAAAAATCTAGGTAAACCTTTGATCCTAATCTAATACAATTTATAATGGTTCACCATGGATTCTTACAACATCCTTTATCAATAAACGAGAAAATAGGCCAAAATATAAATATCATATAATGAAAATAATGTATTATAAAATCATAAGGTGGCCATCTACTATAAAATAGAATTATGACCTTTTTATATTTTTTGGAGTCTAATGAAAAACCCAATATTGATATTTTCTTATTTCTATTCTAGAATAGAGAATTTCTTTAACAACCCCCTTGGAATTCTATCTGATTTATTTAACTTACTAACATAGAATACAGAGATAAAAGTATTTACAATATCTCCATTCATGTAATTCTTGTAACACCCCAAGACATTACTATTTATCTATTTTATAATAATTTTAATTATGTTTCTAACATTATTTTTACGAAACACCATGTTACGCTTATTCTAAACACAACAATGAGTTCTCTTGCATTACACGAAAAACCATGTTTTTCCTCTTTAAATGGTGAAACTATTTTAATGTTATATTTGGGAAATTTTATAATTTTAATATTTTAAAATATACATATGTTCACATTTTGAAATGTAAATATTTTATAAGGGTGAGTTTTTAGAATTTGTCTAGAAATTTTCATTTTATCATGAATAGTGACAAAAATGCATAATAGTTAAAAAATACCTTTTTGTTTAAATGATAATTAATATTAAATTACAATTAAAATTTGTATTTGAAGTCACAATATATCTGTTATACATATATTAATCAAATTTATGTCATTTAAATCATTTTTATAATCAAAATAGATATAATGACTAATTAAACATTTTTAACACTTTTTATTTAAAAACCCACTTTCTCGCCACATCTTCATGAATGAGTTAATCTTATTTCTACCACTTCTATGATTTGAATATTGAAAAACTGACATATACCATTGTAATCGGTTTAATATTTTTTTTCTAATAAGATATTCTTTTTTTAAAAAAATATATAAAATTAAGTAGACTGATTAAGGTAAAACTATGCTTAACAAGGGACAAATTCATAATTATAAAGGACAAAATAAAATGAAAACTTGTCAAAAAACCATTATATTCCAATAGTTCATCTATATAATATATTTTATATATTTTTATGGATTATTGGGACATTATTAAATAGAATTATTCTATATATATGGATACATATAGAAAGAGACAAAAATAGATCTTTCCTTTACTTTAAAAATAATAAAACACTAAGATCAAAAATCCGAAATTTTTCAGTTACACATACCCATTTAAATGATAAATGGATATATACTATCATAATGATTTACAATTTATTTTAAATTATGATTTGGTTACCTAAAATTTTTAATAAATTACAACGTAGTGATTGTTTAGATAATAATCAACTAAAATAAATGATACTATAAATATTAAAAGTGAAGTGTATTGATTAAATAATTTTATAATTTTTTTAGCTTAATATTAAATTTTAATGTGATGTAAAAATATATATTTTAATTCCAATATTGTTTTCATATTTTTAAATTTAAATTAAATAAATAATGTCAAAATTGTTATTATTATTATTTTACAATTAATGATATATTATTAAATGATTTAAAATTAGTGAAAATCATATGTTATATCAAGTTATTCTTAAGTGTTAATAAATGTTAAATATCATCTATTATTTGGAAAATTGATCCCATTTTACAATCATATATTTCCTTATATTGTAGAAACATTATTAAAACAGTCCGAGTATTAGTAGTGTTTTAGCGCGTC
The DNA here is from genome assembly GCA_963277665.1 of Viscum album. Taxonomy (NCBI): domain Eukaryota; kingdom Viridiplantae; phylum Streptophyta; class Magnoliopsida; order Santalales; family Viscaceae; genus Viscum; species Viscum album. The sequence continues at coordinate 1,263,983,224 of OY728157.1, read as the reverse complement.
TGATGCGCTTGTTATAAAATTAATTTCCAAAAAACATTGTAATTTTATTTTATACATTATTTATAATGATAATAATTATGAATAACTATATTATCTAAAAAAATAAATTTACATTATTTCTAATGGTAATATAATTTGGTTTAGAAAACTATATACTTTAGTAATAACCGAAGTGGAAATATTGGGAAATCATATATGTAAAGTTACCAAATTATAAAAAATGATATATTTTTTGGTGGTGGAAGTTTTTATAAACTATGAATACCCTTTACTAAATTATGTTTCCACATTGAGACACATTAGGTTTGTTTGACCTCCCTTTAATCAATACCTTTTGGTATTTACAAGAGTGGAACTACCCCACAAATATTAAATGCAAAATAATATACCCCTTACTCACACATATCAGGATACACTGGATCCTTAAAAATATAATTAAATAGTCTCCAAACATATATAAAATCATTCTAGAAATATCCAATATTGATGAAATCCACTTATGGAATTTTTTGGAGAAATCCAGAAGGAGTTACCTTATTATGAGGTATCATCTTCCCTAATGGATTCATTTCGACACCACTTCATTACATATCATTAATTGATTATATTAAAAAAATGGTCTCACAAATATACATTTCTGATGTAATTATAATGTTTTGACATTCAATTGTAGACACTCCGGTCTAATGGGTAATGAATATACTCTTTATTTGAACAAAGAACTACAGCCACACGAAACGAATTTTTTTCTTTCTTTACTACCTCTCATATCAATCACTATGATGAGAACTATATTTATAATTGATTTATACTTCAATAAATTTGTTATAAAACATACCTATATACATTATATTTTTGGGTAAATATGATAACATCATTTGTGGAATTGGGGACTACTGGCTCCATAATGCAATGTGATTCATTCATTCTATACATAGATCATATTATAGATGATTTTAATAAAATTATATAACACATATAACATAAATATTATAATATAATTATAGTATACATCTGAATAATTTATTTTTCATTCTATTAATACAATAATTAAAACAATATTGCATTCATGCATTTGTACGACCTTCTGTCTTCATGAATGGCTAAGATCATTTCTTATCTCCGCAAATTACAAACAAATGTAAATACATATTAACTAATAATAAATTGTAATTAAATAATATTTTAAATTATAGATATAATTAAATAATGATAAATTTAATATTAATAACCATTGATATGTCTAAACAAACATGAGAAAACTAGGAAATTAACACATGAAATAGTTAAAAAAATAAAAAATTGTTGTCAAATGCGTAATAAAATATTATAAGATGTTAATACATGATATTATAAATATTATTATGGTTCTTGTATAAGTTATTATAATATTTTCAAACTAATATAATGAACCATTAAGACCACACAACAAAAAGGAATGATAAGGTATGGTATTTCGTCTCAATTTACATTCTATTTAGAAATATTTTTTATTATACACTGAATCACTTTTTATATGATGTATATAATTCCATTTTAAACTTACTCTCATGAATCAATATATCCTCATGATATAATAGGTTTCGTTTATTGTTTAACCTTCCAGAGTATTATGATATAAATGTTTCATAGTCGTATGTAATAGTTTGTAATGTTTAATGATTATTATCATCATGAATATTCTTTTGATTATCATTTCATTCTCACTTCATTATATTATTGTTATATTTATACTAAGTCAATCACTTAATTTAAATCAATTTTAATTGAAAATTCAATTTAATATCAATATTATCTTATAAGTTATTTATTATTTCCTAAATTTTATACCATTTTACATATGGTGTCTACTTTGGCAGTTATTTGAATAGTTATAGAAATAGTGATAATTATGTATTATTTATTCAATAGATATATTTTGTAAAGAATTATAATTATATATAATATTATATATAAGTAATTATTTTGATATAAAATGTTGGTGGATCATTGAATTTATATAACTACTTGATTCACAGACAAGTTCTCATGAGATGAATAAGTTGGCCATATTAAAAGAGTTTATATATCTTGTTTTAACAATATTATGAAAGGTTTTTATTTTATTCGTATCCATGTTCCTCAAAAAAGAAATAAAAAAATAAGGTATTTACTTATTATATATTTATTTAAAATTTTCGATGAGATTTTTCATCGACATTTTTATAGATATTGTTCAATATTTGATTATTGATTAGATGAAATGTATTTCAGTGTATAAAGTTTACATATCAATTTTTCTCAATATAGTAATTTAAATTGTACATTTTTTACATTAATAAAATATATATTTTCATTTATTCTGAATGATTCATTATTTTTTCAAAAATATATATGCTTATTGATCATTTGAGATCACCCTTGGTAGGATTCTTTTTCCTAGGTTATGAAGAAGAAATCGTTGAATAAGATTTAAAGGGTTGAGTATAATTTTGTTTTTTATTTCATGTTTTTATTTCCTAATTCACAGTTTATTATGGGTATCACACATGTAATCTTTCTTTTTAAGACTGCTAACTTGATCAGTCCTTCCTCATTTGTTTCCTTATAAAGATGTAAAATGTAATAAAATAGTTCACCGACTCTGAGCTTTTGGGGTCATGGCATTATAGTTGGTATCAAAGGAAGTATATCAACAACCTTAAAAACAAGATTTAGAAAATATATTTTTTGGAACGGAACCCTATGATTTACATAAAGGACAAGTATACAAGAACATCTGTCAATTTTTCAGGCCTTGATATTATTTGGTTATTCCTAAAAATACGTCCATGTCTTTATAATAGAATTTGGTGTTGTTCTATAACTAATGTTCTTAGTAGTATAAAGCATAAAATGATACTCTGTGCCTAACTTGGTGAATCTTAATTCAAAACCAAGGGTCTTACAATGCACCTTATTTGACCATCCTAGGGTATACTCATTAGAGAATTCATATTTTTATTAAAAACCATTATTAAGGATTTAAATATATCCCCCAAGAATTCATCTTTATGATTCTGAGCATATCACTGAAAATGTTTCCCAATTTATATTAAGTGTTACTATGAATTTTTTGTTACATAACATTCATAATTTTGTGATCTAATTACATGTTTACCATTTTTTAGAAATATACCATTTAAGGAAGAAGTGTGTCGATAGTCATTATCGATCCAAAGGTTTCCTTGCTGAGAAATTCTATGTAAATGGTATTGGATCAAATCATATAATTGATATATTATAAAATCTTAATCATGTTAGGACACATAACGATTCCCAAATGGAGAAACCTATTCCACATAGATAATATCATATGCTGGATCACTTTATTAGATAGAATACCCCATTCCTTTGTTAGAATAATAACACAATTGAAGATGGTCAATGAATTAAATATTTGTAGAAGATATTTACTACCTTTGGATGTAGTTGAATTAGAAATGTTACACCTTCGTTCTATTATTTAAAAGGAGAGGTTTTTCAGTGTTGGACCTCAATCCAAAATTATATAGAGGATATTGAAATAAATCTAGTGGAATAGATAATATTTATATATAAATTTTTCAATAAATACATACCTCATAATCAACAAATAGCGATGGAAAAGATGTTCCTTGTATTAAAGGAAAAGGAAGGAGATAATGTTGTAGATTATAAATCTACCTTTACAAGGTTACTCAGGTAAACTATGGATTTTTTATAAAACATAGAGTGCATGATAAACATCATCATTGATAGAATTATGAAATATATTTGACGGGAAGAGGTATCATTAAATTTTTTTTTCGTATTAAGAAATAGTTCTACATTATATAAATAAAAATAAGGATTTAGTGAGATACTATGTATTCAAGAGGACCCATAAGAAGAATAGGTCTTTTGAACACCATGAAAAATGTAATTACTCAGTAAAGATGATGGGAGAAAAGGATTTTCCAAATTGTGATGATTTTGGAATCAATCACCATAATAAATGCTTCCATGTATAGGGAGTATGTTTTATGGGTAGACAAAATAGAAACTAGGAAAAAAATAAAATTTAAGACGTAAAACATTGATAATCAATGTTATATCTACAAGAATATGGGTCACGTTGTAATAAAATTCCCGAAGTGTCAAGAGAATAAACATAGGAAAAATATAAAGGGTCATTATCAAACATAAGTTATGGACCCAAAAAAAGTGGAATGATTAATGTGATTATATATTTGGAGATAAGAAATATGTTGTAATGGTATTTTATTTATGATGTTCCCAAATATATAAGGATTATACTGTAATACTTTTTTGTTATGGATTTCAGATCTTATACTGAATGATGTAAAGAAAATATATTCTGTAAAATGTTAATATTTTTATAAAACACATGATTGAGGGAAATATAAACCTTAATATATTCTCTAATTTTATATAATGATAATGAAATGTATGATTTTGGTAAGTGTTTACTACCCTAGAACCGATTAATAACTTTCAATATGTGTTATAATCTATCATTCTTGGTGTTTACAACACATTTGGATTTATTATAAAAATTCAATAACATGTTTCTTAATTAATGAATAAGCAAGAATGCATGTTTCCAAAAATTTTATTTGGAGATTTAAGTTATTTATCTTTTTCAAGAGAATACATAAATAAGGTTTTCACAAATTCATTATGTGATTTTTAATGAGCTACATCATGTTGATTAAAGTCTAATGATATGTTCATTTTGAAAATTTTATGTCAATAATTATAAAGCATCTGATTATATACTTTTGAAAAATATCAACATTCATGAAATGATTTATGTTGAATATTAGATGCGGTTTTAAAAATTGATATATTAATTCATCGTACGATGAATCATGTTTTAAGAGATGAAGTAGTTATAGTTTAAGTCATGTTCAAAGAAAAACATTGTGCATATGGAAATGTATAATGTAATTATATTTACATATATTCATAGAGAGTGAAAGAATTACACAAATCAAAGAAAAATGATCTTGGAACCAAAAATTTGGTACAAGTATCATTATTTTATATAAATCAAATTTCCACTTAGATCATTTTGGATTTATGGAATTTAGATCATTAACATTCCTCAAACTGTGTTCTCTATAACTCTCCATAAAAAATTGATCGTTAGATTTTTCTTTTATATCCATGTTTTCACTTCCCAACAATGTTCCCCTAATAGGGAACCTAGTTACATTACCATTATATGTTCCTTTTTGTATTATTAATAAGATTTGTTTTACCCTAATCATGATGTAGGGTTTTCAGCAATTGTATATTTTATAATAACAATCCATTGATTACTGATATCATGTTTAAATTGCGAGAGACAATTTAAATAAGGTTTGGGGAATTAATACCACAATATATTATAATATTTTAATTTTAGAATATTTTTTGTTTTTTTCTAAATTCATTTTCATGCAATACCAAGATAAGCTTACATTGCACACAAAATAGATTTATCTTGCATTATGAAAAATATAGTTTTACTTCCTATTAATGACACACCCACTTTAAATCGAAATTTCAAAAATTGTATATATTTTTTCATTTAAAATAAAAAACATTTTTTAATTTTTTATATCCAAATTATTTGAGGGTGGATTTTTTGATTTTTTTTAAAAAGTTACATTTTTTATGAATAATGAAAAATACTGTATTATAATTAAAAACATCATTTTTTTTAATAATTTGTTATGTTAAATTATATTTTAGTTTTTTTTATGAAATATATATATATATATATAATATTAATATAATATAATCCATTGGAATAATTTTTTATATTGAAATTGTATATAAATACTTACTGAATGTTTTGAATTTTTTTACCTTAAAAACTCGATTTCAAGCAACCTCTATGAGATTAGTGATAATATTAATTCCCACTTCTATGGGGTGAATTTTGAAAAAATTAAATAAAAAGTTTATAATATGTTTAATATTTTTATTATACTGATATCAATTTACATTTTTAACAAATTTTTTAGTAAAAGTGATTACAATTAATTAAGGTGATTAAGGTAAAATTAAGTTGAATAAAGGAATAAACCATAATCTTATGGGCTAAAAAACCTAGAAATATTTCCAAAAACCATTTTCTTCTAATAGTTCCTCCAAATCCCCAATTGGATAAAATTTTATTAATTATTGGGATATAATTATATTGAGGTTCCTTAATTGAAATTATAAGTAAGGAAATAGACAAAAATGAACTTTCCTCATAATTAAAATATATCAATCATTGAGAAATGTTAAGAACATCATATTTTATGTTATATATAAAAATTTTGAAATATAATTTGTATAATTTAGTCTTCATAATTTATCATTAATTTTTAATGATGATTTACTAACATATAATTTTTAAGAGACACCAAACTAGTGAATATTTAGTTAATATTTAACAAAAAGAAATGATAATATAAATATTAATTATTAATTAGATTGATTGAATTATTGTATTTAAATATATTTTCAAGTAATATTTAATATTAAATATCTATAAACATAATATATTTGAATTACAATAATGTTTTGATATTTTGAAATTTAATTTAAATAAATAAATTAAAAATGACATTATTTGTATTTTGAAATAAACTATAATTAAATAAATGATTTAAAATTAATTAAAATCATTTATTCCTCCAAATGATTTATATATGTTTATAAATATTACATTAGGTATATTAATACAAATTTTTATCATTTACAAATAAAATCTTGTCTCATATAATTTAAAAACATTGTTTACTGGTCTGAGTTTATGTAGTGTTTTAGGGCATCCAATGTTCTTGTTTTACTATTTATTTCCAAATAACATATTAATTTTATTAAATAAATTATATTAAACATTAATAATTCATTGGATTTATATTTTATAATTTTCATAACTTTATTTTAGTCTTAATGGATTAATAATGTAAGTTAGAAAACAAGATTCTTTAACAAAAACCAAAATGATAAAATTGAGGAATCATATACGTTAGGGAATAAAATTATAAAAATGCAGATATTATTGTGTTATGGTTGTTTACAAAGATAATTTTTCCCATTTATCGATTATTATTAACTTTTTTAGTCATGTTAGGGTGGTTAAACCTTTTATTAATTATTACCTTTTGTTAATTACAACTACACCACTCCCCCACCAGTATAAAAAAGAATGCAGTCTCTCCCTTCCTGACCACAATAAATAAATGTGGAATCATCCAATATATACCAAAATTATATCCAAAAATACCTCCGCTCAACCCATAAGCAAAATATTGGGCATAAATACACCTATGGAATACCATTCGTATAAACCAAATGGATTTACCTGATAAAAAGGTTACATCTTCCCCCAATCTCGTCTAATATATTTGTTTCTACACAACATCATTTCTAATTATTATATGATTATATAAAAAACATAGTATCATCAATTCATTATGATGTTTTTATGATAATTTTTCAACCTATACTTACACACACTCTAATCGAATGTGTAACAAATATACATTATGTTAATAGTGAACTACTACCTCACCAAAAAAATGGATTGTTCTTCATTTACCACATATCATGGTTGTCATTATGATGGAAACTATTTTTATATAGGATATATATGATATTCATAATTTCTTTATTCTTCTATAATTATTTAACAAAACATACCTATACACATTCAATTTTTGTAAGTTTGAACACATATTTTGTGAAAGTGTGGGCTACCACATCATTAATGTGATGCAATTCATTCATTCTATATGTGGATCATATTAATGATAGTTTTAATTAATATATTCAATATATATATAATAAATATGTTACTAGATTTTAATATATATTAATATATATATTATTTAATTTAAATTTCTTTTAATACAACAAATAAATGAATGTATCATTTATGTGTATGTATGACCTGTAATCTACATTAATGGTGCACTTTATTTCTTATCTCCAAATATTATGGACGGTTATGAATACATATGAAATTAATATATATGATAATTACATATGGGTATACATTATTGAGATTATTAAACAATGATCTATGTAATAGTAATAAAAAATTACATCTCGAAACATACATGAGAAAACTATAAATTTGAAATCCCAAATAGTTAAAATAATGAATGTGTGTAATCAAACGGATAATAAAATATTATTAAAAGTTAATATATGATATTATAAAAAGGATTTTTTTTATGGTATAAGTTATTAACATATTTATAAACCACTATATAGGGGGTTAAACCCCACATAATAAAAATTATGGTTAAGGTAAGGGATTTGTATCCATTTACATTCCAATGAGAATTAATTTTTGTTACACACCTAATCACTTTTATATGATGTATATAATTCTATTTGATACATAATATCATGAATATCTTAATTCTATTAATATTATTTATTTTATTTAATGTCTTAACTTCCTGTGTATTATGATTTTATTGTTTCAAATTGGTATGGGACACTTTCGAATGTTTAATGTTCATTATCCACACGATTTTTCCAAATGAATGTCTTTCTATGTAACTACATATTTTATCATTAAATTTCACTGAAAATATCACTTAATTATTATAAATATTTATTAAAAAATTATTTGAAAATATATATTCTCATATAATTGATATTATTATTTCTAAAACCTTATATAATTTTACATATGATGTCTACATTGACAGTTATTTAATTATATGGGGAAGTAATGGAATTTCAGTTTTATTTATTAACTAAACATGTTTTATATGGGATTTTATTAATTTTGGATTTTAAATTTGTAGAATAATTTGGAGATTCAATGATAGTTTTATCCCAAAATGTAGACATTTCCTCATTACATCAACATGTTCTCATCTAAGGACAATGTTGCCCATATAAAAAGGGTTTCTATCTATAGTTATAACTATCTTATGAAATGACTTGAGGGAATTGTTTTTCAAGTTCGTTAGAAAATATTTTTAATAATTTATAATTTCCTTCATATAGATTCCGTTATTATTTATGTAGGAGTTTTTTCATCAAAATTTTTGTGGATATAGTTCATTCACAATTTATTGACTATATTCATGTGTTTCAATTTCGAACATTTACATATTGATTATTCCTTATCTAGTTATATGAATGGATTGTGTTTTTAGTTATTCACATTTCTTTGTTGGTTTATTCAGACCAATTCATTATTTCAACCTCCTTACATACTCTAAGAGAGCATTTTATCACACACTTATTGTGTTTTCTTTCACCATGCTACATAGAATAAATCATGGAATAAGAATTCAAGAAACATGTTAATTTAATTTTTATATATCAAGTAATTATTTCCTATTTCCAAATGTGTAATGGTTATCTAGTATTTAATATTTCATTCCAAGAGGGGTAAATTGATTAGTCCTTTAGGATTTACATCATTGTAAAAAAGATAATGTAATAAAATAATGTAGTAACTCTAGGATTCTAGTTTCGGGGCATTACAATCCACCCAAAAATACTCTCCCAAATCTATATATGTCTTCATTCTTCCAATAAGTATAGTTAATGAAAACAACAATCCTTATCTATCATGACCCACTTCAAATCTAGTACCAATGTGTAAAAAATATGTTTCTAAGACCTTATTTTATCTTCATAATCTTGGTATAACTAAATAAGGTTTCTTTACTTCGTTGATAAGTATACATCTTCCTTCTATTCTCCCTTTAATAATCCATTAGAATGATGGTTTAAATCTCAATTAAGGATGATTATATTTATCCCCTACCAATAAAATTTCATGATCCATTATATTCATAACACAAAATGTGGTCTCCTTAATGACATTCACCATTGATAATCTCACATGATTCTTTCAACTAGGAGAATCATTTAACTTGTTCACATTATATTTGTAGTATTGAATTTAGAAATCACAATCATTGATTATTTCGAACCATATTCCCAAGAACATAATTTTTTCATTTTTTGTAGAGATATACTTCAACATTTTGATTTATATTTACATGTCTTAAGTTTACACATAATTATTATTCCTCCATATCATTAATAAAAAAATTATCAAAGCTTATTATAAGTCATTTGTTTGGTAATTTTTGTAAACGGCTTTAAATTATCAATTATTACAAGCTATAATAATATCTTTCAACAAGGGGACACATTAAAATTCCTTAATTGATGAATCAATATTGATTTGAATCCCTTATCAAATATGGGGTAGTCTAAGAATAGGTTAATTGACAAGACTTATCTTTATTTCCTTAAAAATTATTTAAATTAATCAAGGTTAAGTAACATGTATTCCTTACGAGTTAATTTTTTGAGTGGATTCTATATCCTTGAAAAATTTTCCACAATTTAATGATAAAATACAATGAAACCAGTACCAATATAGATATTTGTTATAGTGTATGGTCTAGGTTTAATATTTATTAACTTATTTGTTTGATGTTTCTACTATTTGACCCACAGTTGAGATTATATGAACAAAACATGAATCATTCTGAACATAATATTTTGTTCAGTTAATATTTAATATATCTTCACCTTTAATAGGGTATTAATCACATTATTCAAATGATATTAATAATATTCTAATATATTTTAACATATAATAATATAGTTTACAATGAATACCACAAAATTATTATCAAAATCTATAAAGAGTATATTTATTAAATCTATTAAAATAATCGAAGAATTAGATAGACCCCATTTCATCACTATAAATTGATAGTGAAAAAACATTACGAATAATGTAGTGTTGGTTATATACCTCTTCTTAAATATTTATTACATATATACTTAATAAATATTACTCATATAAATGCATTGGGATCAATGTAGTTGATAAAATATTCATCAAGGTTAGATGATACTTGTTAATTATTGTCATCTTGTTCAGTTATCAAAATGAAAAGAAGAACCAAATTTATCAATATTTCTCCTTAAAAATAATGTAGCAGTTCACCGTAAGGTGAAACCCTATGATTTATAATTACAATATTAATATTCTCAAAGGGATTACTCTTCGGTTACAATAACTCAATTAGGGTCATTCTATAAAAATTTATTATATAGATATAGCACTTGGTATGAGTTCTAATGAAAACAAAACTACATGATATTTTGTAAAAATGAAAATATTCAATAGAAACATAAACAATCTTCTAAATGTTAGGTGTATTAATAATTTTAGGATTTTTAAAACATATATGATTAATAACCTTCTTGAATAAAAAATAAGACCTACTAAATAGAATTATTTCCAAAATAACAATTTAATATTCATCCTCGCACTGATAAAAATCATAGTCTATTTTTGAATAATAAATGCGACTTCCCTCACTTATAAATAAATATGTTAGCCAAATAAAGGGATCCATTATATTCCAATAGTGACAAATAATATTATACTAGTATATTCACAGTATTTTTAGGAATAACATTCCCATAATATTCTATGTGAGTTCAAATACTGAATGACATGGGATCATCTTACCATAATGGGTATTTAATACCAACACAATATATAATTTTTGAGTTGATAATTTAAAACACCTTTCAAATCCATTATATTTAAAATATTGGATAGATATAGAGTAAAATAGGACAACTGTTTTTCTATAATGAATGAAAGGTGTACCATTAGGCACATCAATTTCATAACCAACATCAGTAATTGTGATTGAACAATGTTCCCCTATGTATTTGGTATTAGAAGGAAATTTAATCTTATTATAAAAGTTTTTTGGATACCTGAATTGATTAGAATAATTCCCATACTCCTAGAATTTATGGCATTGGTTCGTAGGTGGTTCATTTTTTCTCTCATTCATTTTCTCTATTTAATTTATAAGATTATTACTTTCTATTAAAAACTCCTTGGCATTATGATCACCCTTTCAAGATATTGATCACATCCTAGTTATATTCTAGATATAACCCTAAATATTCTTCCCATAATTTTGGATTGTATATTTCTAAAATTTTCTTCTACGATGGGGTTTATTTTTAAATTCACGAGACTGGATGATCATTTTTATCAAAACCCTAATAATGGTGGGAATATTTAATTCACAGTACTGCCTTATGTTCACATTGACTGATTATTCAAAACTACTAAAGGATCTTTTATCAAATGGATTTTAGTGACTATTTTTTATTCCCGTAAATAATCTGAAAATTTTTCTTTAATGGTTAATGATTATGTTGTAAGAATACATTGCATGTCCAGTAAAATGTTTCTCATATGTTCTAGTGGATTCATCATTTTTATCTACCTCTAATTATATTCATTCTATATCTTTGTATTTTTAATCAGATTAAAGTAAATTATAATAAATATTTACTAAATATCATCCCATTACATGGAACTAATTTTTGTATCATATATTATATTTTTAATAAGGTTCCCCTATTAATTTGAGTCACATTCCATTTGATATATGCCTAAAATAACATTTTCATATGTTTATAACTATGGGAAGAAATATATGTCCTAAATGTTTTCGATCCCCCATTGAACCTCTAATGAACCTGAATATCATCCAAAATATGGTGTGCCATTCCTCATAATGGAATCAATAGAATATTGTTCCTCCTTTTTTACTTTTGGAAGCCTAATTTGATTCACTACACAAGAATGATTTATGAAAATAATAACATTATTTTCATTCAATCAAAAATAGATATTTCTTTCATAAGAGGAAAATAATTGACTTTTATATCAAATTCATCATTAACCATATTATAGAAGGTTCTATCTATTGATTAAATATAAAATCAATATGTATGGAATAATAATCATACTCAAAACCCATATAATTAGGATTAAATAATTTATATCATGTGTAAATCATGAAAATTTCTTTTAAATATTCTGAATAGTAGGTTTATCCTCTAAATTCTATGATCATTATAATAATCTGAGGATGATATCCTATACTTATACATATCCCATGGTTTCTCATTAAATTTTTCATTTCATTATTTCCAAATATTAACCAAACCTATCTCTAATAGCATCTATATCGACCTATTATTTTCATATGTAGATATTAAATCTTAATTAATGAACATTCATTAAACAACATTTATATTTAATATAGAAAATATTTTATCATCTATCTTTCAAAAAATGAAAACATGGAAAACAAGTTCATAAAATATCTACATTGTCTGTAACATATTTCAGTGTTACTAACTTAATTTTTAATAATTTAATACTTAATACCACTCACCATAACTCAGGTAAAGGAAACATATTATAATTTTGAGTTTATATGTCTACTATGTCTATCCATATGAGATATAACTCAATGAAAATATGAATGAATAATATAAGAAAAATATTTATAGATCTTATAAAAAATTTAAAAACCTCAATCCCAGTCCATCAGTGATCATAAAAAATATTCATGATATAAAAATTTATCATTTAATAATTCATGTTTTCTGTAACACCCCAAGCTTCCATGGTACGCTTCTCTTTGAATAATACAGTAGTGTGTGTTGTACTCAACTTTGAGTTCTGACACACACCACAACCATTCAAAAAATCCGTTATGAATAGTAATACCCACTTTTTGAAATTTTATAAATTATATCTTTCAAAATGGATTACATTTTTGGATTCGGAATATCGCTATTAGCTTAGGATGAATTTTTGATATTTTTTTGAAAACATTCAATTTATGATGAATAGTGAAAAAACACTGAGTTATAGTTTAAAATTGAATTTTTATTTAAATAATTATATAATTTATTTATATTTAATTATGGTCAAAATAGATACATAATTCATATATAATTACAATGTAATTCATTTATGTTATTTTATAATAATTTTAGATATAAAAAAATTTTATAGAGCTTTTCAACGTCTTTTACCCACCACCTAGGAGAATTGGCAAATTCACATAAAACATAATACTACCTCTTCTGTGAGTGGAATTTCAAAAATCCAAGAGACATGGTTAATATCACGTAGTAAAATGTGGGTCAAAAAGATAAAAATATTTTTTGGTGAATAATAACTTTTTCCTTTTATTTACCACAATTAAAAGTAAATAGGGCAATTAAGGGTAAAAATGATATTAATATTACCCTACCACATGTACTAATACTGTTGGAAAAGTTTATGACGACCAAAAACAACCTTAGGAATAATATATTATAATTTAGGTCCACTTTTATTAGATTAGGACATTTATTATTATTTAATTCAAAGAAGAGTTAAAAGAGTTAAAATCAATGTTTATTTACTAAAACATTTTTAATATAGGTATATACATAATATAAATTAGATTATAAATATTAATTAGAATTATAAGAAGATTTCATACAAAATGGTATTTTATTTATAATTTTTAGACATTAAATAATTTATTTTATATATGACACAATGGTGATATAGTAATTACCTAATTAATGAAATATTAAAATAATTGATATTATAAATATCAAAATTAATGTAATTTAATACTTTTAATGAATTCAGATAATTTTTTGGTAAATATAACATGTTAGTATTGATTTAATTATGTTTTGTCGAAGTAATCAAGATGTTATGACTTTCAAAAAAATCAAATACCAAATAGTGTCAAAATTCACAAAAAAGAGTTTTTAAAACAAATATTATATTATTAATTGATATTCAATTCCTAAAAATATAAGGTTCAGCCAAGAGACTTATATAATGATATTTATATCATTAATTAACCAATTTATGTTTTCTGGGATTTATATTGTATGTTTATTAACCATATAATACAAAAATAGAAAGAGATGTGGTAAATGTCAAACTATTTAACTAAGAGTTAAATATAAATGATAAAGTTAATATAGAGACCCAACCCTGTCTAAAATCTATTGGTTGAACGGATTTCGACCCATAATCACCGTAGCCATTAAATATTCCACTTTTTATCCATTAGAAACTGAATATGAATTTATTATAAAATAATATTCCTATCTTTTCCAAAGGTTCCCTCACCCCTCTTATAAAAGGGCACTCCCCCTTCCCTCTAATTCCCACCGTCAAAGCCATTTGGCTCGGAGAAAACCTACCAAACTATTCTCTCAACTTCCTCCAATTCGACCTAGAGGCCTTATTGGGATCAGAAAGCCACCCTAAGGAGACCTTTTGATCAAATCAATATGAAGAACCTAAAGAAGTGGTTATGTTTTCACAACACTCATTCAAGTTCCTTTGTTCTTCAACTTCTTCATTCATTGTCATTTGCATTCTAAAATAATAAATCCAGTATATTTTATATATAATTATGTCATTATAAATATGGTACAACCATATTCAGTATTCTATCCATCATTTGATTGACATTTCACCATACGTGCGTGCGTATGACTTACCGTCTCCACGTGGTGGTGTAATTGTTATTCAAAACATTATAATTTGGATGGGTATGAAAGTGATGTGTAATTCATGTAAATAATAAATATAACATGAACATGTTTCTGTCTATATGATATAACATCCAATTATATATTATTTTAATATCAAAAGAATGATATTGTTGCTCGTGCATACGTAAGTACTACCGTCTCCATGAACGAGATGAGATTCATTCCCCACCGTATCCATTCATGTATAATTCACATTTGATGATTAAAAATAATGTTTAAGGACATGATATCATTATGTATATGAATATGATACAACTTATCCATAAAAAACATGACTTATGTAATAAAACATATAAAAGAAAACGAGTAAGGTAACACCCAAAATGATGATAAAACTAAGATATTATTAACACATCAATGTTAAAAGATCATACATGATATCATATTAAAGTATATGATTCATGAATATTTTAATAACAATTATTTCACCATTATGCATGAGGTTAACCAACTCTTAACCAAGGAAAATTACAAGTTAAGGGTTTATTTTACAATCTCTTCACTATCCGAGGTTGTTTATACATAATTATCTACTAGGACCTCTTTATCATCCACATCCATGTTTCTTAAAAATGTATTTCAAAACATTCTTACTATTTTACAGAATATGGGTTAAAGTAATTTATACCCTTTTTGACTTTTCATAAGATGTATATAACGTAATCTTTCCGTCATTTTCCAAATAATTTTCTTTTTAACCATTTCGACAGAATTAAGGTAAGAATGTATTTTTTAACTTATACGGAGGGTGCGGCTATTTTATACCATTAAAAAATCGTCGAGTCTTCTCTTACAATATTATAAGAACTTTTTCAACCTAAATGTTAAATTTTAAAATTATTTTACTTTTAAATCATTTTAAAAAATGGATATTTCTCACAAATAGTTTTTATTTAATCTATGTCAACATCCTTTGATGGATTTTAAGATTATTTGAAGTTTATTTATTATGATACAAAACATCCATATGGTATTTAAGGTTTTGTGATATGTCTGACTATGGATGTGTTAATTTTATACCATTCATTTTTATAGAGAATGTATTGACATTTGGTATGTTAGTTTTAATATGAATGTTTATGTTATGTTTAAACCTGTTCATATGAGGAATGCATTGGACATAATAAGTGACGGGTGGAGCACACTATAGCTTTTTGATGCCTCGGTAGGTCTCATAGGAAAAACTAGTGTCTTGGCACAAGGAATTGAAAAATTGTATTTTTAGTCTTGGCACAAGGCTTTGACTATGTAGTAATGATAGTCTGGCATTATGCATTCCATCATTATGAAAGTGGTTATTGATATTTCAGGTGATTATCTGACCAGTAGAATATCCATGTGAAATGTAAATGGTGTTATTTCTTTTTATTTCTTCCATATTATGTTGAAGTTCATGTTTAAAAGGATTTATTTACTTATACACTGCCTTAAATGTTTATTCTTATTTATGAAAGTTTCCGCTATATTGTTATACTTACTGGGAATCTGAGCTCACCCCTTTCTATGCTTTAGTTTTCCTAGGATGTGAAGAAGTATTTTATGAATGACCTGCAGACATAGTATGCAAGGATATGAGTGTGGACTATGGAGACTATGTTTTTGTAGTTTTCATTTTATTATGTAATGTAATATTTGTGAATGTATCTAGTGATTCCAAGGATACTGAACTATTCAGTCATTAGAGACTTGTTCTTTTGTGATCAAGCCAATGTTATGTAATAATGCAACAACTCTGGGTAACTGGGGTCAGGGCATTATAGATGGTATGAGAGGATGTTTAGTAAAAACCATGGAAGCTATATTTAGATAAACCTTGATTAGAGCATATAGAACTAAGATAGACTTTGAGGATACGTATAGAAGAACTTCCTAGAATTTTGGTATTGTTGAGATTTTATGAGTTTTCTAAACAATACACCCATGTCTGGATACGACCATGTTGAGCTGGCTCAGGAACAGATGTAGCTAGGTGTAAAACCCAAAAACACCGCTTCGAACTAGACTCGAATGGGATCATGTGCACGACAACATGCCATCCTGCACTCTTTGTTGCGACACTCCCATGGGATATACTTAGGATAATTCTCATTTTCGTTACAAACTATTATGAAGGGTTTATGAGTATATACTTCCTCAAAAAAAAATTTTATGATTATGGTTTATATCCATAAACGTTTCAGTTTATGTTACGTGTTTCACATGTTTGGAATTATGTATTGTGATTCATAAACTAATCTAGTGTATGCCAATGTTTAGAAATGGTGCATAGTGGAATAAATGGAAACTATATCAATGCACACACTCCATGTAGGGATTTCCCTCCTACTTAAGATAATTATAGTGGAGATGGCGATACAACTGGTGTTGATCAGCTAATCACCCTACTAGGAAAACTCACTCAGGTTATTATAATAACCTTACCCGTATAGAGCACACTGATCCGAATCATGGAGGATTAATGTTAGATCACTTCATGATGTAACAACCATAAACATTCAATGGGAGTACAAATCCATTTGGTATCTAAGGATTGGATATGTTCCCTAGAGAAAATATTTCAGGCTTTGGGGAGTAGTGAAATGGAAAAAGTTATCATGGTAGTTTATCTCCTCACTGGAGATGCTGATCAATGGTGCTCATTGATACAAATCAAAAAGGAAGATGACAAAGTATCATATATGTAATGGGGAGAGTTCAAATATTTTTTCATAGAAAAATACTTTCCTCATGACCATCGAGAAGATATGGAAAGGAAATTTAAGAGTATGAGACAAAAGGAGGATGAGAATGTTGCAAAGTATATGGATAACTTTACAAGGATAATATTGTATGCTGGAGATTATATATGTAACCGAAGAAGTAAGATTTATCATTTCATTGATGGGTTAAAACCATTTCTTCATCGAGCATTAGTTTCACAATCCTTCTAATCATACGAAGACATTACCTCATGTGCTATCAAGACATAAAAATTATTGCTTATGTCTTACGACTTTAAAGCAAAGGAAGATAAGAAGAGATCTGCTGATCACTCTAGAAATAGAAACAAGGGGAAGAAGGGAAAAGTTGAATATCCAACCTGCAGTAAATATGGGAAGGAACACCCTGGTACTTGCTTGAAAGGAATGGGATTCTATAACAAGTTTGATGAAAAATTCCACCAAGATCGTGATTACAAAGGGAAGAAAGAAGCTACCGATGTTCAGTGATACAATTGTATGGAGATGGGACATTATTTAAATGATTTTCCTAAGCGTCAAAGAAACTTATCTCATTAAAGGCCAAGGGATCACGACCAAGTTTATGCTATCACTACTGCTGAGGTAGATGCTCCAAAAGATGTGGTGGAAGGTAATTTAATGGTTTCCTCAAGTTTAGAACTTAATTATTTGATTGTGGATCATCACATTGTTTCATATATTCCCAGTTTTCTAAGAAAATTAGATATTTCCAATTTGATTTAACAAGGTATTTGTCAGTTAAAACTCCTATGGGATGTATCATTGCAACAATGTTTTGTGAATCAGTCCCCATTAGAGCACATAAATGTTCTTTATATACGGATCTCATCATCATACCTATGATTTAATTTGATATAATCCTTGGTATGAATTTGGTTTTGGACCATGATGCAAAAAATTATTGAACGAAGAAGGAGGTTACAATTTTTGATGATGATGATAATGAACTTATTATCATTAGAGCAGAATCATCCCCGAATATTTCTTACCTAAATCCACCCCCAGTAGCTCAACTATATTCAATTATTGGGAAGGAATAGAATGAAATAACTATAGGTGGGGAAAGGAATGTTCAAATAGAGGATGTACTTATTGTGAAAGAATATGTTGATGTGTTTCCAGAATATTTACTTGGACATCCTCCAGAATGAGAAATTGAGTTTTCCATCGATTTAATTCTTAGATCAAGGACCATATCGAAGACCTCTTATAGAATGGCCACTATGGAATTAATGGTACTAAAGAAACAACTGGATGAATTGAGCAATAAGATATTTATTCTCCCTAGTGTTTCACCATGGAGAGCCCCTGTCCTTTTTGTTAAAAATAAAGACGTATCTATGAGGTTATGCATCGACTACAGGGAGATCAATGCTATAACAATAATGAACATGTATCCCCTACCTCGCATTGAGGATTTATTTGACCAACTACATGGAGCTCAATACTTTTCAAAGATTGACCTTCGATCTGGATACCATCAGTTGTGTGTGAAGTATGAATACATTCCAAAGACAACATTTTGAACTAGGTACGGGCATTATGATTTTATAGTAATTCCTTCTTGATTGACTAATGCACCCTTTATATTTATGGATCTAATGAATTGAGTTTTCATGTAATATCTCAATAATTTTATGGTGGTATTTATTGATGATATCTTGGTATACTCCAAAATCCCTAAAGATCATAATAATCACATGCGCAATGTCTTAAAGACTCTTAGAAGACATGAATTATATGGTATGTTTAGCAAGTGTGAATTATGGCTTCAGAAGATTTATTTTCTTGGCCATATTGTCTCTAAACATGGAATCTCTATTGATCCTTCTAAGACAAAGGCAATACATGAATTTCAACCACCAATGAGTATAATTGAAGTACACAATTTTTTTGGTTTAGGTGGTTATTATTGGTGGTTCATCCAGAATTTTGCCCGATTGACTAACCCACTAATGAAGCTCACACGTAAAAGGGTTAAATTTTGGGAAAAAAGAGTGTGAATAATTTTTTTAAGAAATGAAGAGATGATTAGACAATTCCACTATATTGACTCTACCATCAGGGAATGATGGCTTCGTTATTTATAGTGATGCATCGAAGAAATACATGTTTGTGTCCTTTTGTAGAATGATAGGTTTATTGCCTATGAATCATGACAGCTGAAAATTCATGAGCAGAACTATCATACTCATGATCTTGAGTTAGCAGTTTTAATATTTTATTTGGAGATTGGGAGACACTAACACTACGGTGAGAAATTTGAGATTAATACCGATCACAAGAGTTTTAAGTACATTTTCTCACAGAAAGAACTCAACATGAGGAAAAGGTGATGGATTGAACTACTAATCTATTATGAATTCTTGATACACTACCACCCGGGGAAGGAAAATAAGGTGGAAGATTCTTTGAGCAGAAAAGATCATGGAGTTTTGAACAATATGAGAATTAAAAGGGATCCAATTTTCATTGATCTTGTGAAGATGGACATGGGAATAACCATGGAAGGTGACACATCAATTCTTTTTCAAATGGTTTCCAAACCATCTTTACTAGAACATATTAGGAGTTCTCAGACCAATGATGAGAAATCTCAAAAGAAGATTAAAGCAGTGAATGATGGGAGATTGAGTGACTTTGTGTGTTAAGATGGAATTTTGAAATTCGGGAAGAGACATTGTGTTACCAATATACCTGATATAAAAATGGAATTATTGGATAATGCTCATAGTTTCAATTTCTCTATACACCCCGGGAGAAACAAAATGTATAGAGATTTGAAAGAACATTTTTGGTGGGAGAACATGAAGAGGGAGATTGCTGGTTTTTTTCCAAGATGTATTGTTTGTCAACAAGTGAATGCTGGAAGGAAACAGCCTGGAGGAGTCATGAATCCTCTTTCCATACCTAAGTGGAAATGGGATAATATCATAATGGATTTTGTCATTGGACTACCAAAGACACCTAGAAGGAATGATGCAATATGGGTCATTGTTGATTGTCTTACCAAGTAATCACATTTTCTTGCTATAAGAAAAGATCTACCACTTGAAAGTATATCAAGACTATATATTAATGAAGTTGTGAGACTTCATGGAGTACCCATATTGATTTTTTATGATCGTGGTCATCGTTTTACATCAAGATTATGGATGAGTCATCAGAAGGGCTTGGATACTGAACTTTGTTTGAGCACTTCCTACCACCCCCAAACTGATAGACAATCATAATGAACAATTAAAACCATAGATGACATGTTGAGATCATGATCACTTGAGTTTCAGGGTATGTGGAATCAATATTTACCTCTGGTGGTATTTTCCTATAATAGCTGCTTCTATTCAAGTATTCAGATGGCACCATATGAAGTGTTATATGGAAGGAGATGTCACACACCAACCTGTTGGTATAACATTTGTGAAAGAAAACTTATAGGTCCATAATAGGTGGAGGAAAAAATGGAAAAATTAATGTTAATCCAAAACCTCATCAATGTAGCTCAATGTTGAAAGAAGAGCTATGCAGATAACCAAAGGAAGGATTTGGAATTTCAGGTAGGAAATCATGTTTTCTTGAATGTATCTCTATGGAATGGAGTTATATGTTTCATTACGAATGTTAAATTGAGTCCAAGGTAAATCGGATCTTTCGAAATTCTAGAATGTATTGGGGCTGTAGATTACCATTTGGAAATTCCGCCAAGTCCCTCATAAGTTCACAATGTTTTCCACGTATCACTGTTGAGAAAATACATGCCTGACCCAACACATGTACTCATATACAAGGAATTAGAACTGGAAAATGATCTTTCATATTGCGAAGAGAACATCAGGATTCTTGATACAAGAGAACAAGTGCTGAGAAACCATACGACTCTTCTGGGAAAAGTTATATGGAGAAACCATAAAATGGAAGAGGCAATGTGGGAACCCGAGAAACTTATGATGAACAACCACACGAGCCTTTTCATGTGGTAGTATTTTAGAAATATTGAAGAAGAAATTATTTGAAGGTGGGGAAAATTTAACACCCCAAACTTCCACGGTATGCTTCTCTTTGAATAATACAGCAGCGTGTGTTGTACGCAACTTTGAGTTCTAACACACACCACAACCAATCAAACTAACAGTTATGAATAGAAATACATAATTTTTGAAATTTTATCAATTTTATCTTTTTTAATGGACTTCCTTTTTGGATTCGGAATAGAGAAATTATCTTAGGGTGAATTTTTTGTATTTTTCTGAAAATGTTCAATTTGTGATGAATAGTGAAAAAACACTGAGTTATAGTTTAAAAAAGAAATTTTATTAAAATATAATTAAGGACAAAATGGATACATAATACCTATATAAGTTCAATTTAATTCATTGATGTTAGTTTAGAATAATTTTAGTTATATAAAAATTTTATGGTGCTTTTCACCGTCTTTTACCCACCTCCTAGGAGAATTTTCAAATTCACATAAAACTTAATTTTACCACTTTTGTGAGAGGAATTTCAAAAATCCGAGAGACACGGTTAATATGAAGGTGTAAAATATTGTTCAATAGGACAAAAATAATTTTTGGTGAATAATAACTTTGTACTTTTATTTACCACTGTTAAAATTAAATAGGGTAATTAAGGGTAAAAATAATATTAATATTACCCTAATACATGTCCTAATTCTATTGGAAAACTGTATCTCGACAAAAAACAACCTTAAGAATAAAATATTATCATTTTGGTCCACTTGGATTAGATTAGGACATTTATTATTATTTAATTCATAGAAGAGTTAAAAGATTTAAAATCAATGTTTAATTACTAAATCATTTTTAATATAGGTCTATACATAAGATAAATTAGATTATAAATAATCATTAGAATTATAAGAATATTTTCTACATAATGGTATTTTATTTATAATTTTTAGACAATAAATAATTTAATTTATATATGACACAATGATGATGCAGTAATTACCGCATTAATGAAATATTAAAATAATTGATATTATAAATATGAAAATTAATGTAATTTGAGACTTTATATGAATTAATATAAGTTTATAGGTTAATATATATAGTTATTATTGATTTAATTATTTTTCTGTGAAGTAATCATGATTTTATGATTTTCACAAAAATCAAACACCAAATAGTGTCAAAATTGACATAAATGAGTTTTTTTTAAATATATTATATTATTCATTGATATTCAATTTCTAAAAATCTAAGGATCGTCCAAGAGACTTATATAATTATTGGTGTATCATTAATGAACCACTTGAAGTTCGATTGGTTGTATATGGTATGTTAATTAAACATATAATATAAAAATACAAAGAAACATGGTAAATGTCAAACTATTTAACTAAGAGGTAAATATAAATGATAAGTTTAATATAGAGAGCCAATCCTATCTAAAATCTATTGGTTGACAGGATTTAGACCCATCCCCACCTTAAACATTAAATAATTATCTTTGGAGCCAATGGAAACCAAATATGGATTTATTATAAAAAAATATTTCTAACTTTTTCAAAGGTTCCCCTCACCCCTCTTATAAAAAATCACTCACCCTTCCCTATAATTCACACCTTCAAAGACTTTTGGATCGGCAAACCAATGTCCAAATATTCACTTGACGTCCCTCACATCGACCTAGAGGCCTTAGTTTGATCATAAAGCCTTCCTAAAGATCCATTTTGATCAAATCAAAAAGAAGTACCCGAAGAAGAGGTAATGTTTTCACCACCCTCTTTCAAGTTCTATTCTTCCAGAACATCTTCTTTCTTTGTTATTTCCAATCTAAAATAATAAATTTCATATCTTCTATATACTGTGATATTATTATAAATATGGTACAACCATATTTAGTTTCTATCCATCCTTTGAATTACATGTCACCATACGTGCGTACGTACGACTTACCGTCTCCACGCAGTGGTGAATTTTTTATTCAAAACATTATTATTTGGATGGGTATGATAGTGATGTGAAATTAATGTAAATAATAAATATAACATGATAATTATTCTGTATATATGATATAACATCCAATTATATATTATTTTAATATCAAATGAATGATATTGTCTCTCGTGCCTACGTACGAACTACTGTCTCCACGAACGCAATGACATTCAATGCCCATCGTATCCATTCAAGTATAATTCTCATTTTATGATTAAAAATAATGTTTAAGGACATGATATCATTCTTCATATGAATATTATATGACTTATCCATAACAAACAAAACTTATGTAACAAAACATATAAAATAAAACGAGTAAGTTAACACCCGAAACGATGATAATACTAAGATATTATTAACAAATCAATGTTAAAAGA
Organism: Viscum album; assembly: GCA_963277665.1. Taxonomy (NCBI): domain Eukaryota; kingdom Viridiplantae; phylum Streptophyta; class Magnoliopsida; order Santalales; family Viscaceae; genus Viscum; species Viscum album. The sequence goes on along the minus strand of OY728157.1, from coordinate 1,263,958,696 downwards.
TCATATATGAATTCATATTAATTTATATGATTCTTTTATAATTTAATAACAATTATTTCACCATTATACAATATGATAACCTACCCTCAACCAAGTAAAATTACAGGTTAAGGGTTTATTTCACAATCTCATAATTATTTGAGGTTGTTTATACGTAATTATCTATTGGGACATCCTTATCATCCACATCCATGTTTCATAAAATTGTATTTCCAAAAATTAAAACTAATTTATAGAATATGGGTTAAATTCATTTATACAATTTTTTGACTTTTTATAAGATTTTTATAAAGGAATATTTTGGTCGTTTTCCAAACAAGGTCCTTTGTAACCTTTTTGACATAATTAAGGTAAGAATGTCTGTTTTAACTTATACAGCATGTGTGACTATTTTCCGCCATTATAAAATCATCGAAGCTTCCCTTAGAAGATTATATGAATATTTTCAATGTAAATGTTTTCTTTTATAATTATGTGACTTTTAAATTATTTCAAAAAAAGCGATATTTCTCTCAAAATGTTTTTATTTCATCTATGTCAACATCCTTTGATTAATTTTATGCTTATTTATAGTTTATTTATTATGATAAAAAAACATACATATTGTATTGATGGTTTTGTGATATGTTTGTCTATGGACGTGTTAATTTTATACCATTCATTTTTTATGGAGAAGGTATTGACATTTCGTATGTTAGTTTTAATATGAATGTTAATGTTATCTTTAATGATATTCATATGAAGAATGCATTGGACTTAATAAGTGACCGGTGGAGCCCGCTATAGCTCCTCGATGCATCAGTTGGTCTCATGAGACAAACTATTGTCTTGGTACAAGGACATGATAAAATCTTATTTTTAGTCTTTGAAAAAGGGCTTGACTATGTGGCTATGATGGTCTGACATTATGCATTACATCGTTATGAAAGTGGTTATTGAAATTACAGGTGGTTATTCGACTAGTAGAATATCCATGTGAAGAAGTAAATGGAGTTATTTCATTTTATTTCTATCATATTATGATGATGTTCATGTTTAAAAGGATTTTTTTAGTTATACATTTCTTTAAATGTTTATTTTTATTTATGGAAGTTTCCGATATATTGTTATCCTTACTTGGAATCTAAGCTCACCCCTTTCTATGTTTTATTTTTCCTAGGATGTGAAGAAATATTTTATGAATGAACTAAAGGGATAGTATGAGGGGATATGAGTGTGGAATATGGAGACTATGTTTTTGTAGTTTTCATTTTATGATGTAATGTAATATTTATGAATGTATCTATTGATTCCAAGTCTACTAAACTAATCGGTATTTTGAGACATGGTCTTTTGTGATCATCCCAATGTTATGTAATAATGCACCAACTCTGGGAAACTGGGGTCAGGGGGTTACATTTTATGTCAATGAAAAATAATAATAAATTAATCATTAATACTAATATTATGTTGTAATGGAGTGGATACAAAATAGGTATAAAAACCATTTCATAATTTATAGGGTGACTACCAAGGCCATCAATCCACAATGGATGAGACATCACCACCAACATCCCATAATAAATCATGATTTTCATCTTACATCCAATAATAAGAAAGATAAATGCCAAAATCCCATAGTTATCTCTTGGGATATAACCATTACCTAATCCATAGTAGGATAAGAACTCTTCCATCCATCACATAATTAAAATCATACATGTGTGTGCCGCATAATCTTAAACCATTCATTATATCAAAAATGCATGAAACGTTGTGGATTTCATAAATATATTTTATGTATAAACCATGACCATATAGAAAATTATTTAATATAAATTAATTGAATAATAAATACATTATATGATAAATGACATTAATGTATGTTATATTATGTGGAAAATGACTTTGGAAGATCACATGACATAATTTTTTAATAAAATATCCTCTCTAATTTGAAATAACTGATTACCAAAATAATGAAATTCAAAAACAAAACATTTTCTCTGAAAATATCCTTCGTTATATATAATGAAATATGTAAATAATATATTATTCACGATCAATGGAAAATATATTTATTCAATATATGTTAAAAAAAATATTCTTGTAACACCTTTAAAAAATTCACATCATTTAGAAAATATTATTAAGACTTTATTTGAATTATTTGGTATAAATTGAAAAATATGTACAATATAAATTAAAAAATCATAGAAGAATAATAATTTTTTTTATTTTTTAGAAAACCAGGATATGGAAGAAAAATATTCCATGGAAGATACTTAAATATAAAATATCCTAAATATAGATGAGAAAAAAATTAAAACCGTACTGTTTTTTTATCATTTGAATAATATTCCCCTATAAAGAAAAAACCAAATATGGATATTTACATTATGATTGATTTTATAAGAGTTATAATAAAATACATTCATAGGAATTATATACACGATACGCAAAATAGAAAATCGGTGAATATGGCATGTTTCCCACGAAAATTGATGAGATTTGAAAATCCACTACCATAAGTATTTTTGGATTTAAAATAATTCTAAACACATGTATAATAAAATACTTTTTTATAATTACATAGTATAGTCTTTTTATTAATATTAATATAATATATGATCCATTTTTAACATTTCCACACCCCCTTTAATCAATAATTAATTATTAAAATTGTTATTTCTTTGTGTAACTATTTCATTTATCACTTCATTAGTTCCAGTCCCTTTATAATTATCCATTTACCGTAACATTTATAATATTAATAATAATATTAATATTATATATATTCACTATATTTTACTTTATTTTCATCAATAAATTATGAGAAAATATATGCTACATTTTTCCAGTAGATAGAATGCCATATATACTCATTACCACTATTTTTATCTTTAGATGGATAGAATGAAATAATAAATCACCTATACATAATTATTATATTATGATATATATCTAATATATATTTACTAAATCTAAACTTTTTTCATCCAAATAAAACATAAATATTAAATGAATCACTTCTGTTCGTTGTGGTGTTAGTTCAAATTTACAGAAGAACGACATTATTTTTTTTCATCATTTTTAAGGAAACAAGGTAGACGTTATATTTTAATTAATGAGGTTGAATAATTTCCATAGTATCAATTATAAACAATATATCCAACCTAATAACCATCCAAAACATATAGTTATGATAAATGAGTTTCATTGCTATGTGGGGATGATTAGCTAAACATATTGATAACTGATATATTCAGTTCACATTTGACGAGGAAGATAATGTATAATGGTGGTTTTATAGTCATGATTACATTTAATAATATATAGGATATTTTTGTAATTAATTTATAATAAATACCATAGGATTGGATGTGGAAAATAAGAGTATAAAATAAAGATATCAGTGATGGTGATTATATATTCTTTGAAATTATTCATTTAGGTCACCTCCAAAGGGATCTAGGGTTGGCCTTTTGGGATGACCTGAACCTCAATAAGGCGGGAAATGAATTTGGGAAAATAAATTGATATAGGTTTTTTGAGGTAGAGGGATCAATGCTCTATAGATAGGTTAGGGAGGAGGTTGCCTCTTACATTTGATATGATTGTAACATTTAGAATTTCTCAAAAGATAGATCATTAAGAAATTAAATATGAAGAAAAATTCCACAAAATAGCAAGAGATTCAACAATAAGGTCGTACAATGTCTAAATACCATCAAATAATATAATTTAAAGATAGTTTGTTTTCATTTTAAACCATATAATTTCGATCAACCCTTAGTTAACCAATTATATTTTTATCCATAATAACACCATTTTCAAAATTAAAGGGATGTAATTTTTACTAAGAATGTCAAAATTTTATACTAAAAGGCTCATTGTTTTTATCTTTTTGACCATATCATATCGAGATTTTTTAATTTAAATTTTTTTATGATTTCAAATTAATTTAATAGTATATTATTTTGATAAAATATGATTATATTGAATTTTTATTCTATTCATTCAATTTATCCTTAAATTTACCATAAAAAAGGGTAATTTGAATATAATGGTTTCACACCTCCCTAATATTATATATGGATATATAAAATTCATCAGACATATTAACTTATTTATATTATATAAATTTTCATTTTTAAAACAATTTTTATATGTTTTATTGAATAGAAAAACATTGCATCAGTGTTTTTATGAAAATAACTTCATTATATAATTATTAAAAATTAAATATAAACTTTTACCAGATAAAAAAACTACGTCTAAAAATATACAGATATATTAATTAATAAGTTATTACTTTACCAATGTGATCCTATATGATAGATAATAAACCAATATAATTACATTTGGTACATTATTATATTAAAACAATATATAGCTCAGTTTATTGGACAAGTGCCCATAAAAATCAATTTCAAATCTAAGTGTTACTGGGCAAATTATCTTCATTCTATAATAGTTATGATGAAAAATTATTCTCATATAATTGATTTCTAATTTATGTTAACATAATTTATAATTTATCAGGGTGTTACATTTTACCATGATAGATATTCATTTTGAATATAAATAAAATGATATGAAAATGAAAATTTGAAAATACTAATTATAAATATATATGATGTTTTATACAAGTTATATCCAATGATTTGATGAAATTTATTTAATGTTTATTTTTTAATCTTTGAAATAACTTATTTCTATAATATAAATATTTTTATGCATAAAATTGGATTTATTATTATCTTATAGAATCAAAAATATTTATTGATTGGTTTAAATATCTGATAATGTAAATAATATAAATATTTCGTTAAAATAATTCACCAATAGTTTGTAATTTGATTTATAAGAAAAATACAATTTTTACATGAATTGTTTTCTATAAAAATATCTCGTTTAATTTCAAATAGTTTTTGTTCATAAATATAAAAATTTGATAAGTAATGAATAAATTGTTTAAATATGTTGGATGCATATTTTTTAGAATATGTTTTTAATATTCAAATCATATAATTTTATTAATAGGTCCAAAAAAACTTTTTAATATTTAAATAATTTAATGCGTGTTGTCAAAACATGGTGGTGTATATAATACAATCTATCAAAGAATTCAATTTTTTTGAAAAGAAATATTTATTTAAAATCTCAGGGTGTTGTGTTATGATTCTAATTTACTAATAGGACCAAAGGATGATGAATATAACCTAAAATCAATGTAACCATCACCAAAACCCCATAAATCCACCCATTCCAACAACAAGTCATTACTCCATTTATATATTGAGAAACCACCATGAATTTGGGGGTTCTATCATTCTTGATCCCAATATAGAAGTGTTAAACCATGAACATGTCTACAATGGTGAAGAAACCTAATATTTTTGGTTGAAAATTTCTGGATAATAGGTTGAATACACCATTGGTCTATAATTATCATCCAAAGATAACTGAAAGGATGATTTTCAAGGGATTTGGAAAGGGGAAAAGTATTTAATGGATTCAATAAATTAAAATATTTGTGAAAGGGGTCATTCCATGATCAATAAATCATTGATAAAAAAGAATAACATTAAACACATGCTTGAAAAATCAAATTGGGTATAAGTAAAAAATAAAATGACTTTACTTGATTAAGGATCAACCATTAGTGAATATCATTTTATCCAATGTTGATGATTAATTATGTTCTTAAACAACATCATTATCAAATTCGATATAATTAACATTCATTCATTGATTTTGATATTTAAAATAGAAATATCTAATCCTCCTTTGAAATCCGAAATGGTTTATTTAGGTAACACTATAAATTTTTTATAATTAGATACTTATAGAGGATATCTGTGATTGGTCATTAAATAAATATATGAAGAATATTTTTTTTAAACACACCCACCAATGGTCACATCTCTCAGAGCAACTAATGCTGGCTAAACTTCGATCAATCCTATGATAAACCCCAAATTCCATATTCTACCATTAATTATGATTTCCCTTCCATGGTCCCAATCAATGGGGAAAATGATAACCCTAAAAACGTTGAGTGTGAGTGAAGTAATGTATATAAACATTTTCAATATATTAGTTTTGGGGCATTAAGGAACAGAAATACCCTGGGGGTGTTGTGGATAAGCCCAAATATATACATATAAATATTCAGATGAAAATTCTTTCAAAACCATATTAGTTGCACCATAGGGAACAAAATAATATATAATAGAGGGAAACCATATAGAATATTGATGTGGAATTCAATCCCATTATCATTGTTCACACATCCTAAAAATGTATTCATATAAGTTACATCAATTGATGAAATCAGTCTTTGTAGATCGATTAATTATATATATTAATGTTATATATCACTAATATGATAATTATTCAAGATAACCATTTCTATTGGTTTTTTTATAATCAACATCGATGTTCATCCATCTGTAATGATTTATAATAGATTAAGATCATGAACTGTCATTCCTACATGATTCCCTTTCCAGTTAAATTTGAATCTATTATTGTTATATGATATCTATTCACTGAAAAGTATGTTTTATCTAGTTTATCATAAATTTGAGATATATATATGTTTAAATATTTTAAATCATGAACTATAAAATATTCATGTGATGCAAGACATGCATCATCACATAATAAGAGACCCATTGTTTTATGATGAATATAAAGGATGAAACTTGTGTTCAAGAATTCAATCAACCCGATGTATTTAGCAATATAAAATTCAATGAGATGAAATATTTTTTAGTCAATCAACATGGTGATACATTGAAGAATTATTGGTGTAGATACCTCTAATAAATATCAAAAAAATGAGATTGATAGGTGTGGTTTAATGAAATATTTTTAGAAGCTTTGATTTTCCCTAAAAATAGAGAAACCCAGGCCTCCTTGTTTTCATGATTAATATCCCATTAAAAAAGGAAATTCCACATCCTCATTTCAATAATGAAAATTTATTTGTGACTATATGATTCTTTATCAACTATATGGGTGTGTGTGCATAAAAAATCACACATTCATACAAAATGATAAAGATATACTCTTATAGATACTTATTGAAGAAGAATGTATCTACTATCCTCCTAGGCTCTGTGAAGATTCTATAAACCATGTGACAGATTTACATAGACATATGAATGAATAGAAATCATTCACTTGAAAATATTCATAATTTTACAAGAAGTCATGTATTTTATGATATATGAAATAGATAGAAGGACATAAAAAATTACTTCTTCTGTGATGTTAGTGAACATGGAGAACAGAAATCCTATACATATGAATAATGTGAATAATTCAAGTTTAAATAAAATTCATGTAATTAATAAATTTTAGGACATTAACTGTACCCATTTATAAAAATCAATCCTAAAATCTAAGAGGAAGACTAGGAATGATGAACATCTATCAGTGAATGATAGTGATATTAGATTATTAAAAAAAATTAAACAGCATAATATATATATAATTGGTTTTCTCACCTATTTTACAAAAATGAGAATATAATATAATTTAAATGATGAAATGATGAAACATCTTGAGTATAATCATCTTTATAATTTAGTATGTTAAAAATGAGGAAGATAATGACGTGCAATATGTAGAAAACCTTTTATTTCATCATTCTTACATTACAGTCATATTTAGAGGAAGTAATATCTTGTAGTTATTTAGAATATTGCAAGGATGAATTCATATAGTATTATTTGATTATATATATTTTCTAGGAATGAATTTTAGTGTAACCAAAAATTCAGTGTGCTAGAAATATTAGTGGGATTTTAGAAAGTGAATATTTATTATTATTCAATATGATCAAGGAAAAAAGTAGTTCAAAATAATCTTTGATATCATTGAATTGAAATAGAATGAGTCCAAAATTACCTCTATATCAATTGACCTAACTAAATTTATACCCATTCTAAGCTTGTTGTTAATGAATAGTTGAACAAATGCTGGTTCTAGTATAAAAAACAACATTTATACTTTACAGGGCATGGATATGATCTCTCTATACTTTTTTGAAAATTGTACCACAATTATAATCACTATATTTAATTTTTCTACGAAAATACATGAAACAACCATAGTTTCATCAAAACATGGAGTAAGTTTTCACCTCTTGACCCAAAATTGTAAAAATCCAATTTTCTCTTTTTATATTCATTAATTTTTTGAAATATGTGAAATGTGAGAATTAAAAAAAACAATGGATAAAAAATAAATCATTCTGCATATGATGAATTGAAAAAATATGAACTCGAAAAAATATCAAATTATTCACTACCATCTTTGTGTTTCATCAGACATGGGATTTTACAAGGGTTATCTGAGCCCAAGGTCTAATCTTTTGGATTCTCTACATTTAATGTTGTGGTTTTTATAAATTTGAATCGCTTTCATGATCTAATAATAAATTGATTGTATTGTGAATTTTTATATATTTAAAATATTAAAATAGAATCTTTTAAGAAATAGATTAATAGATAAAAGAAACTGAATTGGGAAATAAATAATATGATTATATTTTCATCAGGGAATAATAAGTATGTGTCCCTCCAAGAAATGATAATGTTTGATGTGATTTTTTTTGTGATGGAAAAAGTTTTTCTTTCAGAGGCCAAGGATTTGGAAAACATTATAACCTCAGTGAGATCATAGGATTCAAGTGATCACGAGACATGTGTTTATTTATATTCAAAATATTAGTAATATGATCCAACCATAGGTGTAAGTGATAACATGATTGTTTATTTTTAAATTTATGTATTCATCAATATAGTGTAATATTGTCCTAAATATATTTTTTCAATTTTATAGGGGATTTTTTAATAAATTTAAAAAGAAATCACTTTTACTAATGATGGTTATGGAAAAATAGATAATATCTAAGAGAAAAATTTCACAACTACAAAACAGGGATTTAGCAGCACTGTTAACTATTAGCAATAGAAGAAAACACTGAAAAATGTTATATTTATCAAAGACAATGAGAGCCTTAAAAAATTTTACATTTTACCAGTGCTTTAATTTTAATGCAGATAAAGGGTATCCTTTAGCTATGTTTTATTTTTTGTACTGATAAAGGGTATCTTTTATCAGCTCTTTATTTAATGTGTTTATAATGGGTGTCTTTTATCAGTGCATTACTTTTAGCACTTATAAATAGTACGCTTTATCATCGCTTTATATTTAGCACTAATAAAGATTTATTTAATCAATGTATATTTTGTTCTGATAAAATTAAATAATGAAATAAAGAACAAAAATTAATAAAAAAATATTTTAAATTACATTAAATAAATGGTTATTTATAAAATTGAATTGATTTATTATAAATTATTAAATATTAATAATTTTATTAATTAGATGATTATGATATTTAATTTTCTTGAATATCATATTTTAAATATAATGATATATGTTAATGTATATAAATATGATTATATATTAAAAAATATTTATGTTCATTGTGTAAAATTGTCATATATTTATTGAATAAATGTATATAATTAAAAATTATTATGAATTCAAAATACTAAACAATTTCATTATACTTGACATATAATTGACTATCGTTTGATTTTTTTAATTAAATGTAAATCAATTTTGTGTTATATTGATTTAACATATACACATGTTTAAATTATTTTTATATACAATTTGCACATACACACAACTTATCAATTTTTCAATATTGTTATTGTGTACTGATATTATTAATTGATTAAATTTTACTCATATATATATATATATATGCATGCACTAAAAATTTAATTATCACTAATAGTGTTAAAAATATATTTTTAAGAAATATTTATAAGTAAATATATTCATAAATATATATATTGATAAATGTACATTCAGTATATTTATATAATTATATAATTATATTTATAAATAAACAAATATTTTTTTAAATGTATTTATATAATTATAAGACAATAATTATCTATATTTATGTAGTTATCAAATTTATTATAAATGTACTTAAATATTGAATATATTTAATATCATTATATAAATATATATTTATTAAATATATATATATGGATAATTATATAAATATTTATAATGATATAAATAATTTTTTTATAAATATTACCATAATTATAATTAAACAATTATAAAATTATAATAAGTATATTTAAAAAGTAACATATTTACTATATATATATTAAGTTTTTATAAGTATTTCCAATTTATTATTTCTAATTATAATTATAATTTCTGTAACAAGGATTTAGTAATAAGATCTGATAAATGAATATTTATCAAAGAATCATTTTCTCTAATAAATACTCATTTTATTACTGCTTTTTGGTAAGCGCAGATAAATGTTTACCAATATATTTTAAAAACACTACCATTTTGAACCCATTGCAATACAGATGCTTTTTGTGGATGCCTCCTATATCGGTGGTCCTCCTCAGTGAGTCATATGTGGAATAAGTCCTGGTCAGTGAATCGATAGGAGAATCACACCACTCGAATACCTTTGGGCATCTCATTCATCATTTTAAGAGGATGTCAAATTTTCTTTAAACTAGAGTGGTTGGCCTTCTAATTTTCTTGGTATATTATTGGTTTTATTAATTTCTTCTTATGTCATTTGTTTATGATCCATTGTTTATGATATTTTGTTTACATTTAGTTTGTTATTCCTTATTTAGGTAACTATTTTTGGTATATTGTTTGTATTTACAATCGATGAATGATCTTTTGTTTATATCTGACATTGAACATTAGACTTATTCATTGTTGTTTTACTAATTTGTTTTACATCTTCTTACTAAATAAATCTTCTATATTTAAAAAAAATGTGTAGAAATATTCTGGTATATTCTAGTTTATTTACTACTAATTTGATCCAAATTTGTGGTTCACAAAGGATTATATATGTGTTTACACCTTTTGGGGACACCTCAGTGGACAAGCATCTTCAGATACTATTTCTTTGGAACTAAGTTAGTTGAGTGATGTATGTTCCTTTATTTCTTATATGTATTATAAGATCTAGTTCATATTTAAATTTACTATGGTCCTTAGTTTTCTTATGGATAAAATTCAAATGGTAAATCCCCAATAAAGCACATGATGTTTTATCAAATCAAGACTTTACTTTTTGAATCATTATGGCCCCTTTAGTTCTCCATTATGTTGGAATATTAGGTTCATATCTATTTGATATTTCTTATTAACTATAACTGAATGACTTTTTATAATGGTGTGAAATGTATGTGCATGTATATATCTATTTCATAATTTACTTCCATAGTTTCTTTTCAAAAAGTATGCCTATATCGGTTAATGATGATTTTGGGTCTGCATATCCATTAACCCCAAGGGTCATGCTAGAATATTGTTTGACCTCTAGTACTAATTGTTTCTAATGGGTGTGGGGGGACAACCTACCATTTATGATTTTTTACACCCAATGGTTAAACCATCCTTTGATGACTTTGATGTGTGTTAGTTTTCATAAGATGATCGGACATAGTGATTTTTGTGTAATATAGGCTAGGTTCATTACGCAATAAATTTTACATTTTACAAATAAAAATTTCAGTGATAATGTGAATTATTGAGTGCCTTTATCTCCCTCTAATTCATTTTTGAAAATCCAAGAAACCTTATTATTGGATTTTGATTTCAAGGTCTTCATATATTCTAGTAGTATTGATCCATATTTTAATTATTAAATTATATTTATAAATTTGACTTTGGATAATGAATATATTATCTGTTTTAATTTATATATTGTATTAAATTAATCTTCTATGAACCCAATAGGATGGATATGAACCAAAAATGTATTCATGATAACCATTTGAAAAATTAATATGAAAATGTAGTCAAAGGATTCAACAAGTTTCTATCATAGCATGTAGATGACCCCTTTAATATCCTCTATTCCTATTAACATTGTTCTTATTCAAGACAAATTAGTCTGTAAGAGTTGGAAAAACATTTTATTTGTCATAGAATAGATCAAAAAAATGATGGACTAAACATGGGGTAAAACAGAGAGTGGTTATCGATATCGATGATACTACTATTATAACACCAATGTTTTAATAATTGAATTATTTTTTTAAATTTTTTTCTTATAGTATAATCCAATAATATTACATATATAAGACAATAAAAAATTATAAAAAAATAATTAGTGATATAAAAGGGTATCTCATGATTTTAATGATTATACACTGATGAAATAGTAACAAGACCGTTAGAATTTTAATGTGACCCTTATGAATAGTAAACCATCAAATATAATTGTATCCTGGTGAAGTTTTTCATAAATAAAATTTATCCATATTATATGTGGAAAATTGGTTTCATTATATCATAGTATATGTTAATACATATTTTACAAATTAGTAATAAGAATATAGTATTTTTTGAAGATATTTATATTTATTAATGAGTTTTTGATCAGTTTAATAAATTCAGAGAAAATTTATTTTCATAAAATGTATTCATATATATGTATTTTAATGACTTATTTTTCCCATATAATTTTATTAGACCCTATGTAATTTTTTAATTTATTTGAAAATGGATTATAATTTTAAAAATTGTATTTCTCTTGTAAATTATGATTTCAATTAAATATTAATTTTATCATATTTAGAACATTATTTTTATAATAAATACATAATTTATTGATTCTAGGTGTTGAAATATGTTTAAGGTGACTTTTTGGGATTTATTTGAAATACATGATTGTTTTAGGAAAAGTGAAATAATGTAATTTTCTATATATATATATTTAGAGTAAAATAAACTATTCATATCATCATTTCTAATGTAATCACACTTTCATAAAACTCATATGCCCCCTTTACTATTTTTTTGTTACATAAATCAATACTATTTATATTATTGACCAAAAAATATTAAACTGATGATTATAATAATGAAAAACAACTTTTCTCCTCCACTATAAATACCACCCCACATTACCTCTTATCCTCACACATCTTAGGCCTTCAAACTAGCCATAAATATACTCAAATATATCTGAATCTCCTTTGACATCAAGAAAACCTCAATTTATCCAAAATACCAAATCCTATACCGTAAATACGCACTCATGGAAGATATATACAATAGGAAAATTCCTCTTTTAATTTCTACAATTTTCTATCATGTTACATTCTTTCTTTTTTAATCCTCAACTCAAATCATTAAAATGTTATGATAAATCCAATACATTACTTGTACTATAATTTTTTTATGATATTGGAATAATTCATCATCATATATCCTTTCTCATCAATATATACTATAAATGAAAACACTATCTGAGATGTCTCAATTTATTACATCAATGGGCGATGAGTTTTATATTTATATTACTATCTTCATTTATGGTAATAAAATCATTTTTATAGTTTAAAAAACTATAATATATGTTTTATAACTTATGTAATGTTCTAAAATAATTTTTTACACATGATATTAGTTTATACAGTAAAATGTGTTCAATACGATAAATATCCACCAACTAACCAAAACTGTTATCATTAATGATTTATATAATGATTCATCTTCACTCCAAATAACCTAATAAATTTTATTACCATGATATATTATAGATGTTAACTAATAAAACTAAACATCAATCCTGAACAGTGATTCTCATCTTACATGTGTATCCATAATTTTATATATTTAATGAAATCTTGAAATCCCTGGAAACAAATCTCCCAAAAAAAGTTATTGAAACTATTAACCAATAAATAAGGTTATTAATGAACATAATAATGTTATAATAAATAAATTATATATGTAATAGGTTCTAGAAATATATATTAATTAATGAAATTTGAATATCCAATACATGAATAACAGGTGATGGACACCGTCAAATTTAAGGTAAGGGATCCTACTCGAACCTTCGGTATTCCCCCTGGGTTTTCTATTTTTATTTTTTCACAAATGAATTTATCTATTATTTATATTCACATATTCTAAAAATATTATATGATCCAAACTCATTTATCAGGATTTATTAATCATTTCCTTTTGGGGATATACATGTTTTTAAATTATTCCCACATAAATTATTCTCAATAAGCAAGCTCGTTTTAAGAAATCATTCTTAATTTCTACCCATTTTTAATTAAACTATATAATATATTATGAAACCACCATTATTTCTATAATACCACAATTTTATTAGTAAATCCTTCTTGTTGCACTTTTGGGTTTTTATAAAATATTATGCCCTTTTATGTTTTCAATGACCTTTTACAATTTCCTTTATACTCACTAAATTTTTTAATTATAATGTTCATAACTACTATTTTTACATGTTATTACTTCTTACAGACAAACATTTTTCATGATATATTCCTACAATACTACATTATTTTCAAGGATTAATCTAAATCCTTTTTGTTATGTACATTTTAATAATAATCCCATTTGTTTTTGTTTTTGACATGACTTCGATACCCAAATATTACCATCAGAAACCCTTATATTTTATGTATGATTATATATGAGTAAAGATTATATATGATCATGTTATAAAGTGTGTTCTTATATAACACTAAAATGAATTGGGTATATTTGAGTCTCATGAGATGTTATTTGTATCTGTCCTGGTAGCTAGCTTTGACTCATGCTACCACGTGAAAGGGTCTTGGTGGTTAAACTTTTCTTGTTATCCTTTATATGAAACTATCCTTGAATCATTCTATAGTAATGTTTTATATTGCTCCAATATTACTATATCACCATTTTTATATGACCCCACGTTTATATGTTATGATTATTATATTCCATGCCTTTATATATCATTATTTCATTCCTTCTAACCCATTTTCTAAATCTTTATTCAAATGTTTATTCCCTTAATCGGGTTTTTATCTCATCCGAATTTTCATTTTAGCCCTAGGTTATCCTATGATTATATATGAGTACAATAAAAGTTATGATCTCTTTATAAATATTAAATAAATAAAATATTTATTTAGTCCCATGTTATTAGTTTTATATACCTTGTCTTCCAAGAATCTATAATTTACGATCCTTAGCTTTTTATTTGAATTCTAATTATTCTTAAAATCACGAAATGATACGTGGAAAAGGATAGGGTCACTTCATTTTGTATCAAAGGATAGTCTAGTTATTTTTTGTTATTAGTAATAGAGAAAATTATTAATAACCATAGGTATTATATAACATATATTAAAACATCCCTAAATTTTGGTAATTATATAGTAATTGGTACATCCAGAAAATAAATCCATGTCCAGATATGAAAATGTTGATATGGATATTGAACATATATATCAAGGGGTAAAACCTTAAAATATCACATTGAGAAAGACTCTACGGAGAACTATTTCACTACAATGGGTCATGCCGCAATCCTAGTTTTACCCTACTATGAGATATTCTTATGTAAATTTATATGATTAGTATGAACCATTATCAAGGGGAAAAAATAATCCCATAAGAATAAATGTGAGGAAACAAACCATGGGTAAACAATATCGAAACCCTTAAAATCACAAGTTAAGATACAATTTTACATTATGTGTTTATATTTTATATTTAATGTATTTTTTATGCTTATTTACTAAGTACTGAAGCCCCTTAATTGTACATTATTTATCTTTGTTTTTAGAAGGAATCATAATAACACATGAAAATATTAAATGTGATAGGGAATGTGACAAATTCCCAATGTATATGCCTGATATGATTGGAATGGGTTCTCAAAACAATATGATAATACATGATTATCTAGCTTAAGTAAGTAATAATATCATGAATCAGGCGGAATTCCATTCTTCTCCATGGAAAGATCAAATTCTCATATAGTCCTTCATGCAAAAAAGGCCTCCCATGTTTTGTGGATCTAATGATTACTTTTTCATAGAATAGTTGATTAACTATATTGAAAAGATATTGTTTTCCCACCAGTTATAAGTAGAAGAGAAAGTTTTACTATAGGTATAATGTTTTGAGGGGGAAGATGACTAGTGGTAGATATTGATCATGATTATGAAATTGTTGGAGAATATTGATACCATGGATTGGGGGATTGATGAAAATGTTTTTCAATGAATATATTCCATGAACCCTCCATCACAAGATGGAATGATAGTTCCTTTGTCTTATGCAGAATGAAAATGATTCTATCAGAATGTAAGAATCAAACATCATAAGTAATGCAAGATATGCCTATGGATTTTTCATGGACACAAAAAACAAGGTCGATCAGATCATTAGTAGACTAAACACGAGCCTATAGAAATTTGGTGGCCATTCATGATTTTTACAATTATTAGGAGATTCTCAATTGTAACCTCAAGGATTAAATGTTTATTGAATAATATAAATGGTATCATCGGAATGGTGAAAAAAATAAGATAATAAAGCATAATATTTGTGGTTCAAAAAATAAATTCCATGAATGAATGAAGATCAAGCATCCCATGTATGAAAATTGTGGGATGAAGAATCCTAGGAAATGTTAAAAGGGAACTATGTATTGCATTGAATATGGATGAATGGGACACTTGGATAAAAAATTCCAATGAGATATGAAGAATCCAACTAATGTGGAGAATAAATTAATGGTTAGACCAATACTCAGCCTTTAGTGCAGTGTTACAATTCCATGAAGATGTTCATTTTGGGAACAATTTCCCTTATTCATGGGTTATCAAAGGCAATAACAACAACCTCCAAGGAAACATGTGAGTGATTATGATATCACTAATAATGTGTTGGAGCCGTAAAATGATATGGTGATAGGTATTGTAGTAATTCATTCAAGAATATAAAACATGCTATTTGATTATGGTTTTATGAATTCATTCAAATCATGATAGTATTGTAAGATTATTTAATCACCATCTCAAAATTTGGAGATTGAGTTTTCTATGAGAACAAAAAATGGGGAAATTTTTACATCCAAATTTTATAGCACCATCCCTATTTATATATTTTTACTGAACCTCCCAAAAAATATCATCATACTTTATTTAGTGGATTTAGATGTTATCTTGGGCATGGTTTCACAATCTTTACACAAATCCAACATCACCTATCGGGAATGGGAAATCAATCTTCACATCCCGAATCATCCTCCAATTATTTAGATATTTATAGAGGAAGATTTATATTATTTAGAATCGTTTTTTCATGTGATGATACTACTACCTTATGAGAAATCATGTCAAGATAAAATTATTTAAAAAAAGAAGAGAATCATGCATGAAGACTAGACCATTTATGGAACAAAACTCTTATATTTACCAAAGAATTTTATGATTTTCCTCCTCATAAAGTGGTTGTGTTATTAGTTGAACTTATTATAGTATCCCAATCTATATCAATGAAATATTATATAATGGCCACCATTTATCTGGAAGAGCTGATGAAGCTGTTACAGAAGAATATGGACAAGGGTTTTACATGATCGAGTGAATCACCATAGGGATAACTAGTCATCTTCATCAATAAAAAGGATGGTTCGATGATAATATGAATTCATTATCACGAGCTAAATAAAATCACGTTGAATAATATTTATGCCTTGAATTGGATAGATAACCTATTTGATCAGCTTTGTGGGACCATTTTTTCACTAAGGTGGACCATCAGTCACAATATCACCAATTAAAGGTGAGGATGGAATATATTATCAAGTCATATTTAAAACGAGGTATGGACACTACGAGTTCATTTGGATTCCCTTAAAACTAAATAATTCACCAACAATTTTTATTTTTCTAATGAATATACTCTTTAGATATTACCTTAACGAATTTGGGGTAGTCTTTATAGATGATATTATAATTTACTCAAAGTGCAATGAGGACCATGATGAACATTTGAATACAGTTCTAAAGACTTTGTTAAGGGAGAAACTATACGAATATTAGTGTAAATGTATGTTTTAGATGGATTATGTATCATTCATGGTGAATGTAATCACTAGAAAATGGATATCCTTTGAACCATCCAGGTTAATGGAAATTAAAAAATGGCCCACGTCATCATCTATAAAAGAAAAATTTATCTTCACTGGCCTATTAGGGTATTTATGATGATTTTCTGAGAACATTTCATGATTTGAAAAATCAAATGCTATGATTTCACACAATGTGGTGATGTTTTTAAAGACTGGTGAATGCAGGGAATGATTTATGGAGCTCAAAAAGAGGCTTATCATTGCACCAGTACTCACAGTCCAATAAGTGGAGAACTCTTTTCGGAGTACAACAATGATTCAAAAAAATGTTTAGACCTTGTAATGATTCAAAATGATAATCTGATAAAATATTCCTCAAAGAAGGTGATAATATATGAGAAAAACAATATCATGCGGGATCTAGAGTTGGAAGATTTGATCATTACATTGAAAATTTGGTGGCATTATCCATATGGGGAGAATTGGGAGATATATACTGATAAAAAGACTCTCAAATATATATTCACCTAGAAAAAGACCAATATGTGCTAGTGAATATATTTATATCTCATCACATATTATGACTTTTCAATCCACTACTGTCTCGACAAGAAAATTATGTTTTCATAAGCATTATGTAGAAAGGATCGTGAATCTTTATCAGTGTGAGAATTGAAATGAATCCAATAATCATAGAATTGAAGATGATGGACATGTAAATCATTAAAGGAATTACATCATCAATAATTTCTCAAATGGTAGCTCAACCATCTATCAAAGAGAAGATAAAAGTTTATTAAAGGAAATATATTGAATGAAAGAAAATGGTGGAAGTTGTTTGAAATGTGAAATAATTTGAGTTCACGATTTTTGGGGAATGAGTTGTTTGATTTGTGTAATAGTAAAGTGTATCATAAAATTTAGAGATAAAGAGGGAGATTATGAAAAATGGAAATAGTTCATCCTTCTCTATTAACCTAGGGAGCCCAAATATATATGAAGATCTCTGGGAGAATTATTAGTGGGATAATATGAAGAAGGAAATTGTTGTGTATATTTCAATGTTCATTGTCTGTTAGTAACTGAAGGATGAAAAGAATAATTCTAAAGGGATAATACAACCACTACACATATCAACATTGAAGTCTGAGATAATCACCATGATCATTTTCAATGAACATCCAAGGATATATAGTGGAATCAATAATAAATGGGTAATTAGGGATAACCATAACAAGACAGCTCATCTTTTCACAATTTGAGATGACTTCTCATTGGATCAAGATGGACATATATATATCAATGTGGTTGTAAGGATGAATGGATTTCTAGTTTCTATTTTATGAAATAGAGATTTGAGATTCACCTCAAAGTTATAGAAAAGTATCCACCTTACTCTAAACACTGAACTGGACATCAATATGGTCTATCATCATCAAAATGATGGATAATTTGGCTGTACAATTTATATATTGGAAGATATGTTGAGAGAATATTTTATGGACTACAAAGGAGGGTAAGACCAACATCTTCTAATGGTCAAATTATCTTACAAAAATAGTTTCCACTACAACATATTAATGGAACCATTTGAAGCACTTTATTGGGAAAGGGGTAGAATATCCGCATGTTGGGATGAAATCAGCCAGCATATACAACTAGGACCAGAAATGGTCGAAGAGATGGGAAAGATGGTGAAAACCATTCCGTAGTGCATCAATGTAGTGAATGTCACCAAATGTTTTATACAGAAAATCATTAACGAGTCCTTGAGATTATGGTTGGAGACAGAGAATTCATCCATATATTTACATGGAAGTTGTTCATGAGGTTTGTGAAGAAAAGAAAGCTATGTTCCATGGACATCATCCCCTTCGAGATTACAGTTTAGGTTATAGGTATGTCCAATCAACCAAAATTTCCTCCTAACCTGTCTATGTTAAATGATGTCTTCCATGGAAATCTCTTACAAAATTACACACTAGATCATTCACATGTACTATCGTCAGAGGTTAAATAGTTTGAGAATGAACATTCTTATAAGGAGTATTCAGTGAAGATCGTGGATTTTAGAGATAGAGTACTATGTAAGAAGACTACTGACCTAGTCAATATACTAATGAATTACCATAAGTACAAAATGGCCACATGGGAACCAGAGGAAGAATCAAAAGAAAAATTACCCACCCCTGTTTATGTCTTAGAATGTAAAATAAAAATTCGAGGAAGAAATTTCATAAGGGTTGAACAATAAAACGACATAATGTTTTATCAATGGAATTTTCTTCATATAATTATATCATATAGTATAATCAAATAAAATTACATATATAACACAATACAGTCTTTATAAAAATTAATTGAGTAAATAAAATGGTATCTTTTTAAGTTAATGACCATATACCGATGATATAGTAACTTGACCTTTCGATTAGTAATGTGACTTTTTCAAATATTAAACCAGCCAATATAATAGTAACCTCACCAACTAAAACATAAATAATATTTATCCATATTAGAAGTGACAATATGGTATAATTATATCATAGTTTATGTAAATAGATATTTGAAAAATTATTAATAAGGGGTTGGTATTTTTGAAAGTAATGTATATTTAATTACAATTATCAGATTAAATAAATAAAATAAAATAGAATTTATTTTCATTAAATGTATTCTTGAATAATTATTTTTGTTACATATTATTATAATATAATTTAATGAGACCTTATGTAATTTAGCAGTGTATTAGAAAAGCAGTTTAAATTTTAAAATTTGTAATTTTCGAGTGAATTATAATTTTAATAAAAAATTAAATTTCTAATATTTTTTAAGTTATTTTCATTAAATTGGATTCATTTTTTATTTTATATGTCAAAATATTGTTATAGTGAAATTTTGGGTTTTTTTGAAATACAAGAATTTTTTATGAATAGTGAAATATAGTAATTTACTACATAGATAAATTATGAGTTAAATACATTATTTGTAGAAATTTTTTTTATGTAAGTACCCTAAGTTCAAACTAATATTCTATATTTACTATTTTTGTCACATTAATAAATAATATTCATTGTCATGGGAAACACAATTAAAATAATGATTAAAATAATGGGAAACCCTTCCTATCCTCCACTATAAATACAACCCCTCATTACCTCCTATCCTCACACCCATCAGGTATTATGTATAGTCTAAATAACTCTAAAATCACTCCCAAATCATCCCTACATACAGTATCCCTGGGTATCTTCAAAATACAACCCCCCCTAAATAGGAAGTCAAGGAATATACATTAAAGAGGTAATATCCAATTTTCATTTCATTTATTATCTTTCATGTTCCTTTATATATATTTCATTCCCCACCTCCTTCCATCAAAATATAATGATAAATCCATTACCTTACATGTACTATAATTTATTTATGATGAATGAATAATTCATCATCATCTCTCCTTTCTCCTCTTTTTATAATAGAAAAGAAAACACTATAAAAAAATGTGTTAGTTTATCAAATTCAAGGACAACAGGCTGTCAATTACAATTACCATCTTCAATTATGGTCATGAAACAATTTACATTTTATAAACAAATATATTATATGTTTCATAACTTATGTAAGGTTCTTAAATCTTTTTTTTACAGGTGATACTAATTTATGATGAAAAATGTGTTTTTAGTGATTAAAAACTGCCAATTAACCAAAATAGTTATTATTAATGTTTTATATAATAACTCATATTTAATCAAAATAACCAAATTAATTTTATATCCATGTATAAAACGTCAATTCTAGACCACCATTTTCAACTTACATGTTTATCCTTACTTGTATATATGAAAACCAATCATGGAAACCTAGGAAACAAATGCTCCCAAACATTGAAAATGAACCTCTTAACCCATAAAAAAGGCCATGAATGAACTCATTAAGGCTATAATAAAATAATTAAATGAATAAGTGGTTCATAAAATATAAATTAATGAATTTAATTTAGTTATCCAAAAAATTAAGATATTGTGAAGGACACCATCAAACATAAGTTAAGGCACTCTACATGAACTTCGACTATTCCTTCAGGTTTTTCTATCATTCTTTTTATGAAAAAAATCTATCATTTTTATACACAAATTCTAAATTATGTGTATATGTTTCAAAATCATGTTTCAAAAACCATTCGTCATTATTTTTTGGGATATAAATGTTTTTTAATGATTCCCACCTCAATTATTCATGACAATCAATCCCGTTTTAAGGGAACATTCCTAATTATTACCAATTTTCAAGTACACTATATAATTTATCTTTAAGCCTGCATTATTTTTATATAACTGGTCATTTATTATGAAACCATTTTTGGTCCAGTTCAAGTTTTATATGAAATAATGTTCCGCATTTTTATAAATGATAATTGATATTTTTCATTAACCACATTAATTTTTTCAATTCTAATTTTCATAAGTACTCTTTTTACATGTTATAAATTCATGTTGACATAAATTTTTATTTTATATTACTAATATACATTATTATTATACATGAATAATTTTATTACTTTCCTTCATGGAAATTTTTATGATACACCAATTTGTTCTGATTTAATACATGATTATGATACCCAATTCTTACAATGGGAAACCCTTTTGGTTTTATTTATGATTCGAAATGTGGAAAGAATATTCATGAACAAGATATGTTGCAAGATCCTAGATAGTTTTCCAATGCATTGGGATGTTTTGACTCTTATGAGACTTTATGTGCAACAGTCTTGGTGGTTACCCTTGATACATGTAACCTTGTGAAATGATCGTTGAATCATAATATGGTCATGTTTTAGGATTATGTGACATTATAATGACTCTATGATTATATGAGACCATTTCTATATGTTTTCCTTACATATATTACATGCCTTTTTATATCATTATTTCATGTCTTTTAACCAATGTTATAAATATTTATAGTTATGTTTATTCACATATTGGGATTTTAGATCATCCCATTGTTCATGTTATACTCAGGTTATCCTATAAATATGTATAATAAAAATTGATGTTAGGTGGTATTTATGAATATTATGTTATCAGTTTTATTTATATTTTTTAACAAGATTCTATAATTTATGGTCATTGGCTTGTTATTTGATGTTTAATTATGCTAAAAATAATTTAATGACACTTGTAAAATGTTAGGGTCACTATAACTACAGTTTTTGAACCATTTTATATGAATACATTTTTAAATGAGGGTTGAAATCACATGGAGGAAACAATAATGGAAAAATATGAGAACCATCATGATAGTCCAATGAATTTTTAGATGTGAAAATAGATTTTACAAGAAACTAATATATACATATTGTACTAAATACACAACTTTGTCAGTTTTATTGATGTTATATAATTTTAATGATGGAAATGAATAGAGTTACACCATCTTTATAGAAATATTTATTCTTCTAAAAGATAAGTTACTGGATGAAAATTATCTACCATTCCAAATATATAATGCTAAACGAATATTACGTTCAATAGGGATGATCTATAAAAAAAATACATTCTTGTCCATGTGATTTAATATTTTTTCACAGGGACCATGAATTAATGATAAAATTCACTAAGTGTGGCATAGATAGATACAATTAAAAATAAATCAAGTCCTTAGATATTTATATAGTACTTTCCTATCATTCCACAGTTTAGAAGACAATAAAATTGTTAGGAACCCAGAAGAAAATTAACATGGAATGTAGATAAAAGAAATATAGATGGAATCCTACGTAATCCAAAAGATTCCCCTTAATGAAAAAAATTGATTAAGAGTTTCCTGAATTTAGAGATGAGCCCAGATACTTTTATCTTACATTAATTATAAATGGACTAGACCTTTTTTTGTACAGAGTATTACTAAATGTACAAGGTGAATATTTTTGTTAAATTAAAACATCCCATCATGGTTTTGAATAAAGTGAAAAATCATTAGGTTTTCACTAATTATATATTGGGCAAAGAAACCTGGTAATGATATTAATTTCATTTTGGATCCAATGATCGATGATCTAAAAATGATTTGGTATACAACCATTAAAATGTACGATGTTCATAGAATTGAAGAATTAATATTGAGTTCCATGTTTTATAAAATGATAAATGACTTCCCTACATATGGAAATTTATTAGGATATAAAATTAAATTCATGTTTGGGATTCCAATTTATGAAATATGCACATACTCAGTTTGGTAGAAACATTCCTCAAAGACCATGTTTTTAGGACAACAAAATTTTTTAACTTAATGAAATAAATAATGATCCTAGAAGATTGAATTCGATGGTAATATTGAACAAGGTACAATACCATATCCATCATCTAGTGATAAAGATTACCAAAAAGTAAAAAATATTGACACTTTTTTCTAAAGAAAAATTCCAAAAACCATTCAAAATCAGGTTGGAAAAAGGGATAAATTTTTATTGAATTATCTTCTTGAAATTATTTTTAGCAATGATTTTTTTGATGTAATTCATGGATAAAAACATGTATTTAATAGTTTTATTAGAACATCACTAAATGTTGTAGGAAAATATGATGACATCAAGGGTAGGTTATATATTATTGAAATAGGTATATGGGAATATTTTTCACCAATGAAGGGTAAATATAAGAATTTATTCCACCAGTAGCTTACACTCTATTTAGACAAGAAAATTTTATATTTTTTCATTTATTTAAAGGTGTAAAGGGTCCACAGGGGTATTCATAAAATATCAATAATGTCGTGGTAATGATTATTTTTATGTTAATAAAACAAAAAACACATGACAGTCATGTTATGATGCAATATTTAATTTATGGTTCTTTCTACTAAATTTTCCCTTAAAATGTACAATATACATTACCTATACTATAATACTTTTTCATAGAATTTTGCATTAATATTGTAGACTTGATAATGTTTCCCATCACGAATTAGGATATTTCAATCGTATTATGTGAATTATAAATTTTCTTCCAAAGAACATTATTTGAATTGAAAATCCACATGATAGTTTACTCGGTCAAAGAGGTTCAACTATGTAGTTCTTTCTATTATATATGGATTTACACCATTGAATGGAATATATTTATTTTGAAAGGGTATGTCAGGAAAAAAGGTCATCTTGAATGTTTTATTGAAAAATGATATATTTTTGAAGAGGCTATTGAATTATGTACCAAT
Source organism: Viscum album (assembly GCA_963277665.1). Lineage (NCBI taxonomy): Eukaryota > Viridiplantae > Streptophyta > Magnoliopsida > Santalales > Viscaceae > Viscum > Viscum album. The sequence continues at coordinate 1,263,933,513 of OY728157.1, read as the reverse complement.
TACCTATAAAATTTGGAAAGCATCATTATCCCAAAGTATTTTCATATCTAACTCCGTATGGGTGACGAGATTTCTGGAATAGTTGTTATTACAATTACCATGAAAGAGAATGGGAAAGGATATCTTCAATTATTATAGAATAGTGAAGATATTGAACCATACATTGATGCCCTCAAATAAATTCATATAGATTTGAATCCATAATATAATTAAATATGCATATCAGATACACATAATCAATAGTGTATATGATGGTTTAGAGATCATATTTATTATGAGTTATTTGAATATCTAAATTCAATTGTCAAATGTCTTTAATAATTATCCTAAGGAATGAATGAATATGTTATATCATACTTTGGGGTTTTATTCAATGGTTATATATTCTAAAAAAATGACCACGATGACATGAGTACGATGAAAAATAATGTTGTTATGATTATGTTTGAAGCCATGCACATATTTGGTTCAAAGGATATAAATAAAATTTATTCAAATGATACATATTATGGAATAATTGAATTGATAAAATATTTGGATTACACAACATTTAAATGTTACTCAATTCCATTGAAAATAGTTTGAAAATATAATGGGTTTGAAAGTTGAAAAAATTGACATTATAAAGGCCGTTTTTTATAGAAGAGTAAAAAGAAGATATGTTCATTATCGAATAAAAAGTAGTGAAAGAATATTATTTATTTGGTCTAATAAATAATAATAGGTTGATTGTACTACTGGCTACTAAATCCAAAGTGGAGTCAATTTAATACTCAATCAAGGATAACCAATTCTTTGGGACACCAGAATTAGTTTATGTCAGCCCTACTATAAATAATGTATTTTAAATTAGAGGGGACCATATAGAGGGGATTTGGATTCTCAAAAGAGGAACCAAATCCATGAATCACTTAAATAATAGAGCGAGTTCATTTATAAGGTAATTTTTTTTAATATATTATGTTTTCCTCATAATAGTATATGTTCTCAAGAGATTTAACATAATATAAATTAATTTTTTGACTAATCATGTAGAATATGTCTTCTGAATATGATAATGTTACCAATCCCTCTAAATAACAATCTATAATGAATCAAACCCTTTGGATATATGAAAAGGTAATGTAACTATATACATTCCCTATTTTAGGGGAAAATTTTATAATAAAATTTAGATTTAGTTTTATTTATTTCGTACAATATGCATTTAGTTATGAAGATTTTTGTCCATGTATAATGCCTTTGTAAGAAGGGAAGTGATGTTGTATATACTCAATCAAAGAGGTAATGTTGATGAATTCAAAGTAAAATTATTGCTTATATAATTAATTTATTATTTCATATTTATGTTTAATTTATTTATTTTTTGTATTACTTATAGATAATTGTTTTTTATATATGTGAAATCTATTTTTTGAGCTTGGGGTGCTCTGCCTAACATTCATGTGTGTTCTCCATTAAATGATTTTCACCATTATAGTGGTAAATTTTTTTATTTTCTTTGAAGTTACCTCCACTACCTTTGATAGATGAGAAATAATGCTTCATCTACTGAATTAAAAAGGTAATAATGAAATCTTCCCAATAAAGAATTGTCCACAGAATTAATTTTTTCTTTTGTATTTATGTTTAATTAATTTATTTTTAGTATTACTCAAATAATAATTTTTTTCTTATACAGGTGTATTTTTTTGAGTTGGATGTTCCCTATTCACCCTTCATACCCCTTCTTCCATAAAAAAATTCAATTAGGTAGTGTCCGATTTGTCACATTCATTCTATTTTCCTCTGCTACCATTGGAGGAAAGGAAATAATGATTGATCAGCTCAATTAAAGAGGTAATCTTGATGTTTTCTATGTAAAATTATTTTTCATATAATCAATGTATTATTTCTTATAAGTATGATTAATTTTTTTTAATATTTTTCACATTATAATTTTTTTCTTATATAGGTGTTTTCTTTTGTTCATTTTTGGGTTCTATTTCAATAATTCCTCCCTTTCGTCACCAAAACATCAACACAATTATACTCCCACTAAAACTTTCTCTCCTATAATGTTTTCATTTGTCACATTATTTAATGTTACCTACACTACTCAATCACTAAGATAATATTGATATTTAAAAATTAAAATCAATTTCTATACATGTATTAATTTTATTCTTTTTGGTATTACTCATAATAAAAATTTTCTTATATAGGTGGTTTATATTGTTCAAATTGTGCTGTTTTGTTCGAAACTACTCATGAAATGATGGTAGTTTGACAAAAGAATTCATGAAAATCATAATAAAATTGATAATTATGATTTTTTGAATGTTTTTAATAATTATTATTCATATATGTATATAAAAAATTGTTTGAAATGAATAAAATATTTTTTTGTCGTTTTTGTTTTGTAAATTTTATATCAATTAAATTATGCATGGGGACTTATTTTTTTTAATATCTGATCTATTTGATATTTTTTTTTGTAATATATTGTGCAGTAATAGCATACTATAGTATGGATCTTCATGAGCACTTTTTCCAGTACTTCTACAAGATATAATAAATGGTGACATTATAGGGATTACTGTAAATAACTAATAAATGGTTATTTTATCAGTTCCTTTGAAATAACTAATAAATGGACCCCTTGTTAGCTCTTTTTCAATGATAATAAAAATATTGGGATTTTGACATAAATTAAGCTATTAGTTTTTTTCTAGCAATGATAATGGAAATTTCTAGCACTGTTATAGGCTGTTTTTGTAGTAGTGTTTCAACAATTGTTAATATTTTAATATAACACTGCTATTCACTAAGATTGAGTATGTGGAGATTAAAGGATGATACCAATTACATGATAAAGAATTTATTCACACAAGAAAACAGAATAATGGATACAATACATATGGATACAAATTGAATCATTCCTTGGAATTAAAATTGAAAAATATCACTGATATCAATAATGTATAATTGGATATTATATCAATGAGTATCATGGAGATTGAATCATTTTTTAAAGAGGTGGATTTTGTGCATGATTTTGGTGTTTAGGAGACAAAAAAGGGATACAAGTAGGGAGTTTCATTGGTTTAATATTAGAATAACTCCCTTATTATTAGATGTATTATTTTATAATTCATGTTGGCAAATCTAAAAATGATTCATATTGAACATTCACAATAAAATAATTAGGTTTATGCCACCACACTATGTTCTTTTAAGGATTATACTACAAAAAACTACAACAAATTTAAATATGATCCTTAAATAATGTAATGATATTTAATGACTCATCAGATAAATAAATATGGGTCTTTATTCACAAATAAAAGAAAACGTGTTGTATAAATGATGAATTTTTTATTCATATTTATACTATATGTTCTAGACATCTTAAAAAATATAAAATAATTTAAAGATATTTGGGTTAATGATGCTGTTGTAATATATGCGAGCATCATGCCCTAATTTATTGGTAAAATCCATTAAATTGAAATTAAAAAAGAATAATATAATGACAGGGAGTAATAATATGATGAAACAACATTCAAAGAAAAAAAATAATATGCCTAAATCAAAAGGATTTGAAAAAAAATCAAGGATTCCCATGATCAATGTAGATGTGGTGATCATAAAAGTGATATATGTACATATGAAATTGTATCAACAAATAATTTCAATGGAAGACCATCAAAGACTGAATAAGTATATTTAAGTATAAATATAATGGTATAAAAATTTCAACGAAGTTATTTTAAAAGAAATTACCATTGGACATAAAGTTAAAATAAATTTAGATTTATGAAAAATCAAATAAGAATATTTAGAGTGACATATAAAAGGTCCAATGTGATGAATACGTAAAATAGTCCTTGTGATATGTCAAAAGATGATTTATATAAAAACAGAGTCAAAATATTTTCTTGACCACTATATTTTCAGAAGGAAATAAATATGGATGAATTAAAAGAAAAATCATTCACAAAAGGTACAAATAATACAACACATAATAAAAAATAAATTTAGGAGAGGTATCCAATAAATTGAAACTCCAACATTATATATGTTTTTCATGGAAGGTATAGTATTTCTTAACACACTCATAATGATTTTTAACAAACAATATGTATCATGTAGAATTTTATTTAAATGAATGACGGTTTAAGCATGGGATAACTATAAATTCAAAGATCTTGTTAATATAAATTACACATAAAATGAAATTTAAGATGTGTGGGGATCTTTAAATCATCATGAGAAATTATAACTGATGATTAGATGTGTAGGAATGATCAATAGAAATGTGGAGAAACACGGTTGATAAAATAATATCATCATTTTTTTCACATTAACTAGAAAATTACCCACCATATTCCATTAGTATTTATTTATCATATTATGACATAAAATTCATAGAATTGAAGGTGATGTATGTCATCTAGGATAGGAAACAAGAATTTGTGAGTTATATCATTTCACATTTCTAATGACAATGAATTCATAATTAATGAATGTTTTTTAAATTATATTCAAATAAATAACTAATGGAGAATAATATTTAATGAAAATTTAAGTGTATATTTCTATATTATGGATAGGAAGGATAAGGAAGACACCATATTTTTTATGTTATATTTTTTTGAGATCTTTTCTGGAAAAAATATGTCTTTAGTGAGGTTTTCTAAGCTAGAAAATAAATAAACTAGAAGTTGAAAATTTGATTTTATGTCTTCTCATACTAAAGAATATTGAAATATATCTTTGACAAGCTTAATCATTATCTGTATTTTCTGGTGTTTTTACCTCAATGGAGAGACACATTTTGAATAATGAAGACCCATCCAAAAAATATTTTCTAATGAAAATTACAATATTCTGGAAGGTGGTTACTAGGGAATATCATATCCAGGGAATGTTTTATTTAAAATATCATCCTTGTAAAACCATAATAAAATTCTAAGACAAAGTGGGATAAAATGATTTTTTATTTACATGAAAAATGGAAGGATTAATAAGTTCTATAGTTGATAGAAAATATTGAAATATGAATGTAAATATTTTTAATCTTTTTATTTAATTTACAATATAATTTTCCGGATGATATATTTTTATTTTATTGTGTATTATTCATTTTTATTATAAAATACTATAGAATGAAAGTCCTTAAATAATCTATTCAGATTTCTTTTAATTTAGGATCATTCAATATTATTATATGAAACAAAGTTTTCTTAATTATAACTACTTTTTTTACACTAATATTGGATCGGTTACAATGGAGTGGAATGTTTAAAGACACTTTGAAATGTATTAATTGATACTAATTTCCACAATAATGTTTATTTCAGATCAATAACAATGAGAAATTTTAATAGAAATATTATTACCTATACATATATACTTATCATTTCTATATTTACATTAACCCACAAATACAAAGGGTAACTTTCGAGTCCAGTTGGAGGAAGATTTACTTATTCTCTTGTGATTGTAGTCAATATTTTTATGAAGTTGTTTGAAATCATGGATGCTTTTAGGTATTCCAATAGCAATGATTATGATAAATTTATTGGTTTCTTATCTATTATTATGAGCAATTACATATTTCCATTTCACCTAGAGTATGAATATTTTCTATAACATTTTCCATGGTTGTGGTGCACGAATTACTTTTATGGATTCATAAAATTACATTGGATGTCATCCTTGAAAATTTAACCATGTTAACTTTGATGGTTTTTATTACCATACTTCATGATGAATAAATTTTTAAATGTTGCTGCCCCATGGATAAAGACAACATTATAAATTCTAAGACCATTCAATAAATCAATATTTAAGAGTAGTTTTGATGAAAATCATTCAAATATTACATTACATAAATTAATTTTTGGCATTATAAATTGATGATTCCATGAAAAAATATATTTATATATTTAACATGAATAATTAAAATAATATATCAAATAATATTTCGTGATAATTGAAGACATTTATGTATGATCATATTTAGGATTTCTCTTACTCTTTTAAGTGATGTTTTGTAATGAAAATAGCATACCACCTAGATGGAAAAGTGGACCCACTTGGTACATAAGAGGGAATGTTAATCCTTAACTATCAAAGGAAGTGGAATGGAAAAGTGAATTTAATGTGTAATGCATGAGAATACATAATATTTCATGGAAGATGAGAAGCGTGTGCATTGATGTAGGGAAGAACAATGGTTAGGGGACCTGGAATGGGCCAGTGCCATTAGTGGATTGGGAGAAGACCCCGATACTCACTTATATCCAACCCATGGGACATTGAAAAAAATATAAGAGAATCAAAATTCATTGAAATCCTATGCGATAATATTTCATGTGGTAATTATTGAATCATCTATTAAAAAGAACTTATATAACTTTTTCCACCCATTAGAATTAATCCAAGGTCATCAACAAATTACACATATCCAACTTCTAATAATCTCATCCTCTTCATATTTTGTATTACCAGTTACACTAGTTAAACATTGTAAACAATAAAATATTCCTTACATCTATTTTGATTAATACTAGCTATATATCATGATCCATTAGGAATGAAAAATTTTTCTATCATGAAAAAAAGAATCTATTTAAAGAATATGATACCAAGGGAAAATTTGAAATTTCACTAGGCTTATTATGATTCAAAGATATTTTTAATTTTAATTTTATTGAGATGTTGAATAATATATCATTTATGAGAAGGAAGAGTGGAATGAATGTGTAATAAATCAATCGTTTTTTAGCCATCTCAGTGGGAAAATTCATGTAAAATAAATCTGAGGTCATAAGATCCCCTGGAATTTGAAATGTAGTAAGTATATATATTTTATTTGATGTCATGTCTATAAAAACAAAAGGAACTCTTGGGGTATGCCTGAAATATAATTACCAATAAACCATCATTGAGTGGAGTGATTATTTTTGGTATTTTTAGATGATCTCATTTCATAAAAAATCGAGTACTGTGATAAATTTTGTATATGTAGCATCTTCCTCCATTAAATTGAATTACCAACATTCATATAGTTCTTTCCAAATCATCATTGATCAAATATTTATTGATTTATTCTATGATATATTGTTAAAATAAAATATTCTCACTATGGTATATGATGATAATATATTCTTTATATTACTCCATACATGAAGAAAAATAGATTTATTATCCTCACTGGTTCAACCAAGAAATTGTAAACCTCTAATGATTTTTACATGGATAATCAAACTAATGGTTATCACGTGCTTGAACACATTCACGAAAGAATAATACCTCATTTATTTACTCATACATGAATGATATATAAGAACAAAAAATTCAGATACTTCTAGATAGTTAAGAAAACTAATGAAGGGAAATCATCCACAATACACTGGTGTAAGGAATACATGAAGAAAATATAGTATAAAATGACAACATGTCATGAAATTTACCTGTATTAATAAATAAGAAATAAATCATAAAATTGAAATAAGAGGTAGATAATTCCAAAACATTATCTGTGAATTATAGTGATATTAGGGAAAATATTATAATATAAATGGACATAAAAATAGATACCTAAATTGTTATGTGATAGGGTTTACAATCATGAGAAGTACGAGTAAATTTTGTGCATTAATTTATAAACATACATTAGGATATATTTAGTTAGAATAGTGTATATAGAAAAATAATGGAGAAAAAATATCAAATATATTTAAAACATTTTAGATGACCCTTCTTATATTGTAGTGTGATATAGTATAAGTAATATTTTCTAAATTTTTAGAAATGTGCTGATCCAACTTGCATACAATGATATTAATTATATTTTATTGGATTTGAAGACATTTAGAGGATGAGACATTCAATGTACAAGAAATATTTGTGAGATATCATAATCAGATGAGTTTTGATTATTGATGGTTAGCACGATAAGAACTGATTTAGAATATTATTTTATAGTGTGGACTTGAAATAAAACAATGAAAACATAAACAATATATTTATATATAGAATTTTTTTTCAGAAGTTCTATAAAATAAATTATTATTCCTTTATAAACAGAAGTATGTAATTTATATATGGTGCATATATTACCAATCAAAAAATTTATGAAAATTATTCATCACATTTAATGAATATAATTAATAGGGATGATAAAATATTTGAAACAACCATATGTTGATAATGAAAAGTTTTATTTTATGACATCATGGTATAAAATTATGAAAATACTTGTATGGTTTTCAGATCTATCATTTGATTCACAATGTCAAATACCTGATTTAATGAATGAGGCATCAAGTCTTTCACCCGCCACCATGGTAGAATTGAAAAAAAAGATAAATCAATAATGGTAGTTACTCTTTAGAGATTATATAAATTAAAATATTTTGTATAAAAATAGTGAAATGAAAATTACTAAAAAAAATATAACAATACAAAAGATGATTAAAAAACATTGATACTTTAATAAAATTATATATATATAAAAATATTCAGGTCTACATCATTGTAATCTCTCATGAATATGACACCATAAAAAATTCTTATATATGGATGAAAATGTGTTTTAATAAAAAATCGATTTTTTTTATAAAATTATAGGAATGGATTTAAAAAAAGAAAATATAACTATTTTGCGTAGTTAATATACTTATTTCATAATATATTTTTTAATTGTACTATTATGAGACCTATGAAAAAACATGATAAAATATGATTATATATCTTGAGTAAATAAATTTTATATTATAAGAATATTTACTGAAGAAATGTTTATTTTAAACTTATATATGTAAATTTCATAAAAAAATAGATCTAATATAATCAATTAGATAACATTTATACTTTTAAAACTATAATGGCAACATATTTATATTTTCTTTTCAGGGAAAAAATGATTTAAAATAGTAATATATAAATTTATTTGATTATATTTTCTGAATGATTATTCATTTTAATTCTATATATTTACAATGGTGAATGATTTAGAAATATTTTTATCTATATAGTTATCCAATTTTATTTTAAAATTTATTTACTAGATTTTTGAATGATTTTAATAATTATTTTATTAATATAAACATATTATTTATTCTATAAAATTTTTTCAATTTTAAATTTATTTTCTTAGCTCTATAAAATTTATATTGAAAATTTTTCTCTTAATGTATTAAATCATACTAAAAACCCTTATATATAGATATTTTGAAAAAAGTTTTATCAGATATAGAAAACACTGTTTTTATATACATTGTAAAGTATAGGTTCATTTTTGGTAAAATTAACTATTTAAATGTCTCTTAAATATCTCGTTGGGGATTTTACATTCTATCAATATTCATATACTTGAGTAAATTAATATTTTTAAAAAGAAACAAATACTTATCCAAGTGTGATTTGAGATATTACCCAAATTTATTATTCCATGTTTGTGTAACCATGATGCATTCCATTTTCTAATTCAGCTTCTTAGAAAAGTGAATATTATGTTTATAGATATTTTTAACTTTTAGTTTTTCTATGATCCTCACTCATGATAATGACCTTGTATTCATGATTTGGCATATTACTATATCCTCTAAAACACAATCTGAAATACTAATAGGGTAAAATTATCTTCTTTGGTAAATTGGTAATCCGTTATTATAAAAATACTATTTAAAGATACTTAGGTATTCAAATTTTTTTATTAATTCATACAATGTTCCAAAATCCTTTTCAAAATGTCATCTTCATAATTTCCAAAATATATCATAATAATATATATATAGTAATAAAATAATTATGATAATATGTTTATAAATTAGTATGGGTTTTCATAAATATATTGTAGTGATCAAATATACATTTCACTTTATGATTAAACTCTCATAATATCCAATTAAAAGACAGTTAGATCTCTAATCATGAAAATTCTTATTTTTCAATCATTATTTATGATATATTTTGTATCATAAGAGTTTTACTCTTTTGGCATTAAATTTATATTTATGAATGAAAATTGTTGACCATAAAATATCATATTCGCTAGCTATACAAATATGGATACAAGTTAAACACATTATCTTATTTTTGTAACAACATTTATGAATTAACTTTTTGAACATTACATATTGGTATTGATAGACTACACCCATTATCATGAGTTTATTTACTTTTTTATTTATTGAAACTAGGTATCCCAATTTTTTCTTGTGATAAATTCATTCAATATGGTTATTTGAAAGTCTATAAATTCCAATAATATCATATTTTTCTTAATAGTTAAACCTTATATTATATCCATGGAAAATTATATATTATGCATTTTTTTACCATTTCAAGTCACAACATTCACATCTGAATGTTTTACATCAATAACTAGTTATCATTACAATATTTACATATAAAATGATATAAATTCCATGAATGTCTACTTCTAGATATAAATGACTTGAATCTATGACTCATAGCATATCAATAATATCTAAAAGGAATATTTTGGTTCATCATTAGAGTGTATGAAATCATGAGTTAATTATTATAAAATTCAACATTATATTTCTAAATTCAAATCACCATTACATGGTATATGTTTGAGTGAATAGGTGTCGAACACTACCTAAATTGTTTTAAAAAAAAGTAGGAAAATATGATGTTATTGAATTATATGAGGTGATAGTAAAATTAAATGTTATTAAAAATATTATAATATTTGTGTATCATATGCATTTTTATTATAATGATTGTTTAAAATTGTTTAATTTAAAATCACATTGAACTAATCTACGTTATGGTTGTAAATTTATAAATAAACTAAAAAGGAATATAAGTGGTATACATACCCATTCCACATTTATATTTTATATTATAAATTTCTAAAATATTAAAGAATATTAAATAGTACAAACATTAATGTCACATAAAATGAGATATTAGTAGGATCACGAATTTCATATATTGAGAAATATAGTCAAAAATATCTCATAAAATGTCTTTAAAATTTTAAATTCACATTCAGAACATAATTAAGAATTTTTCATTGAGTTATATCTATAAAAGGTAACCACTTATTCAATTTTTAAAAAAATTTGAATTCATTTTCCATCTATATTTGGCCAATATGTATTCTCTATGAACTATATATATTTTTAGAATTATGTCACATGAAATATTCCCTATAGTTTCATCGGCATGATTAACAATAAGGGGAGATTTAGTGTTCTATGGAACAGATGGTGGGTTTTTTTCAAAAAACAATTAGTTTATATTTTTATGTAATTCTCTTGTATGTGATTTATAATTTTATTCGTTATATTATAATTGATCTATATTGATATTATAAATAATTGTTCATTTACATATATTTATATAGTTTATTAATCCATTATATTAAAATCATTTCACTTTTAAGGGTTTACAATAATTCATGTCGGTATAGGTTGAAAACTAGGTTTTGTGAGTTTTATTAATTAAGAGTTGAAATAAATATTATAATGTGCATTTCATTCATGTATTGGTACTTTTAAATTATAGATAAAAATGGGTGGCCCTATGAAAAACCCCACAAATGAATTTTGTAAAGATTTATTCTCCAATGATATGATTTTGGAACTAATTTTTTATGTTATTAAATTAAAGGTTTATGATATTTTTATTATCGGCTAAATTTATTCCTTTAAGAGAGATAACATGTGATATGAATAGATTTTTCTAAGAAACCCTCATGATTATTTGTTTCTTATAAGATTTATTTTATATTTGAATGATTTATTTTCTTATTGTTTTATATAAGAAGTTTACTGCCTGAATGATTAAAAATTTCTGATAATTAATATGAAAAATGTATCATTCTTGGGAACCATCAGATATGTTCTATTATTCTCTATTATTATTTATGAGATTTTTTTAGTAAATATTTAGATTTATTGATTTAAGGTATCTTTTATACGAGTTATAAGCTACTTTATTAAAGTAAAATATTTTCATGGATTTTTCAAGTGTTTCAAAGGAATTATGAGTTTATTCTTTCTTTTATACCACTTACTAAGACTTTTCTGGTAATTATAGATGTTAACTTTTTTTCATCGGGATTATAGATGATATGGAATAGTTTAGAAGAAAAATTTCCATGTTATGGGATTTATACTTTTAATGAAGCAGGTCTTTTCTATAAACCAACATGGCTTTTTGGATATAAGCATCATGTGGTGATAAAAGTATTGGATTTTTTATATAAGGGTATTTAATAAATCACGTAAATTATAAACCCAAATCTTCGTGGGTATGTAAGTGATGAAATAATTATTATATTCCATGTATTTATGGGATATTAATATTCATGATGTTATGGACAAATGATGGATGTCAGGAACCCCATTAATATTTCAGAGTATATAACATTACAACAAAATTGAATTTCTTTTCTCTATCATTAAAACATGACTAGGGGAGTTCCAAATCATGGGTTAGAATCTTTTTATAATTACCGAATCTAGTCATCCAGCCTACTGATCTAAAGAAAAATAAACCACCAAAACAATGTTAAGATTCAATTATAATGTTGATGATGGGTATATTGCCATCTTGATGATGAAAAAACACATTATTGGATATGTTCCCTCCTTAATCCATTGCACAGGTGAAACATTATCTAAATACACATAATGGAATAATTTCGTTTCATTCTCTCGAGGGCTTGACATGACCATGACATGAGACACACATCTATTATGTATTGCATTAACCATGGGTTTCATGATACACTTTAAAAAATTCACACTATTGATAATATCTATATATGAATTGAACATAATACTGGTTCACATCCACGCTATAACTATCACATAATCATCACAACTAGAATCATAATGCTAACATATATTATACAGAATATATATATGGAAAACCACCAAGACAATCCTCATAAAACAATGTATTTTTAAACATGGGTTATCAAGTTACAATATAGTGTGCTTTGGAATGATTATTTTTTTATTATAGAAAAATTTCCTAATACCCAGTCTAATGGGGTGAGATAGTATTTCACAGTTAAATAAACATTCCACAACACATAATTGTTTCTATCATTCTTCCCACCCAGCTCTTGCTGCCTTATTTCATTCCTCTACTAATATACCCCAATGTTGTATCACAAAATATCAAGTGTCCCAGTAATTTCAATTTATTAAATGATAAGAAATTTTTGTGAATTTAAGAGAAATGTTTTAAAAATTAATATTGAAATCCAAAAAACTATTCAACAAATGTTTTGAATGAGAAATTACCAAATAGATAAATAAGGATTCATAGTAGTAATATAAAATTAAATGATGAATACTAATATATATATTAAAATATAATAATGAAATAAATGTTAAATAGATGAGAATATATAATTACCTCAGATTTAATTCAATTATTTTTCATGAGTGTATTCATTGAAAATTCTCTGGGATTACCATAAACTTTCAATCAGTTTTTAAATATTGATGATAAATATGGCTCTATGAACAAATCACCAATATCTAAGGAGTTAAAGTAGTTAATTAAAAGTTCAAGAGAGGGATGGTTCAACCACTACAAATAAGTAAATCCATGTAAAACTAAATTATATCCAATGAAAATGGTAGAGGTGAAATTCTTAAAATTTATACTAGGCCCATGGTAGATTAAGTGTAACTATAATGAATTTAACCATGTTCAATTAGTGACCTAAGAACGATGAAAATAAGAAACCCATAATAGATATCAAGGAATCTGAATAATCCATCATAACATCACAATACATTACCACTTTATGATATATCAAAATAAGATATTATTTAATCCCCAAACTTCTTTAAATAATAGCATGAATCACATCATCATAATGTAACACATTATGTGTAAGACAAAGATTATGATACAACAAAAATTTCAATAACTTTTATAGACTATATCATTGTAAGAACACTTGTTGTATCCCAATATTCATCACCATGGTCAAAGGAAACAATCATGGTGGAAATTAAAACACCAAGCCACATGGTAACTCTATAATTAAAAATTTCATAAAGGAATCATGATTAAAACATCACATTCATTACATATTCTCCAAATAAAATGTTTTTTTCAAGAATTTTGACATACTCAAAAAGGTGAGGGTGTTAATCCTGCATAAAAATCTATTATTACTATGAGCACACATACACATTTCTATCCTTCCATAAAATATGAAATAATTTTATTCTTATAACCCAATGGGTCCACTCCCATAAATCCCCAATTTCGAAAATGTATTATAAGAAGGTGGAATCCACATCAAATTCAAACAGACCCCAGTTGATGATGTACACAAGATAATATATATACCTCCTCAGATGTGACATTTAGAATACATTGATCGATCCATGTAACTATGGGAATAGTTCAAAGTGATCTGAAGGCCCATCCACTTTTTTTATAATCTATAACTATCAAATTAATGATGGGGATGTATTACTTTCTTCTTAAATCCCCATAACCCGTATCATAGTGAAAAAAATAGAATAAATGACACCTTATTTATACAGAAATGACCTATTTTAATTGTTTATATAGGACATATAATAAATTTTTTATTTTCCTTCATCCACTCCTAGATCACTAGAACCATTTATATTTTCATCCATAATAACTATTTACCCATTAAAATAGTCTCTCCAATATTTTTACAACATATGGGTGACCCATGTTGTATCATGTATTGGGTCTTGAAAGATGAAACAAAAATATTTGATTAAAAAATATGGTTTTAAGATAATCCCATTAAGGGTTAGTGATCCTCCCAACACTGACCATGATACAACACAAAATCCCTCAACATTTACCTATGAACTAGAATAGTCCTCTCTTTTTTTATTCCATATGAGTGTGGAACACTACTAAATTCTGTAATTGATACTTGGAAATCTCCAATAAGATTTATAAAATCAATGACCTAAAATGACAATTATATTTATAGTGATAATTGATTGTATCCCATATATCTTAATAATATCATAAAAATAAAATCATACCAAACTATTTATAAAAAACAACTATTCGATAGAATGGATGTGGGATAACAAAGTCATCCAGTTGGTGATCACCCAAACCACATTGTCGATCATTACTAATTATGGAGGACTATAATATTTTTTATTTATAAAACAAATCACTTCCACACTAGAATCACATGGTGTTGATCCAAACCTATTATAAAGTAGTGTTAACCCTCCACAAACTAATAACTAAGGCAACGTGATATAAAAAATTTATGATCCACTTCATACTAAATCATTGAAACTAACAATTGATGTTTCATTCATCTTGTTCACAATTGGATGTTTTAATAAGTGGAATATGTAAAACTCCCTTTGGAACTCAACATTTTGTGTGATCAGTACCACTATACATCCATGACATAAGATGATTTTCTTCGTTGAGACACTAATTTTTTCATTGTATGAAATTGATAAAATAATAATAATATTTTTTTTGATATAGTTGTTGTGATAGCGAGGGAATTCATGGATTAGTGTGCTCAAAATTATTTTTATAAAATTATTAAATGTATTTTAAATTATGTGAACATGTATTCAATATGAAAATGTGATAACTCTTAAATTAAATATTGAATCAGGAATATGATACCATAGTTGCATATGAAATGTGATGTTTTCAATATGTGTGACCAAAAATGGGTTGGCAAAGGGCACTCAGATGAATGCATCCATGAGAGGGTGTGTTTAGTTATATATATAAATAATTTATTTATTTAATTAATTAAAATATAATAAATTTATTCTTTAAATTGACTATTATTCTAGGATTTCTAACTCTATCTTCACAAACCTAGGTCCACTAAGTAGATTCTTCTTCCCCAACTAGTTAGAGAATTTATATCTGATAATGGTGAAACATCATATACTGGTACATTTAGTCACAATGAATGAAATGACTCATCTTATTAATGGGGAGTTTGTTATTAATTTATGAATGATCCCATTTAAGGTTGAACTGGTCATTTTGTGGATTCATTCCGAATAGATAAAACTATTAGAGATTGATCATCCATTTATTTGATATGATACAATTGTAAGCATTTTCTTACACATGTGTATCAGTTGAAATTAATTATTAAATTTTTTCACACCATGGATATACCCAATTGTTTTTATTTTCAAATAATTATTGTACAATTATTATAAACCTTTATTAGTATTCTCTTACTTATCCAATCTTCACATTATTTTCTGATTGGCATACTATGTACCAGCTCAAAATTCCTATGTTGGAATCGGACCATATAATTCACATTGGATTCACATATTAAGATTCTTTAAATGATCTGGTATGGATTTGGAATGATTTTCAACTTGCATGTGATAATTTTTTTGATTATGGTTCCAAATTATAAATGATAATTATGTGAAGTGTGCGGGATGCATATGGAAAACACCCACGAGTGGGAAAAATCGATCTCTAGCCACCAAATGGCGGGATATGATGAATATAGGCATGATCCATTGATTTATGGTTTTTAAAGGTGAGATCTATGGTTGAGGTGAAAAATCTGAAATTATAGGTAACATTTTAAACATTCTTTAAAAAACATGACTATATGGTGTGTACTATGGTGAAGACATGCCATGTAGTTCCCTTTTGAATAAGACGCTCGAGATTTGAAAATGTTAATGATAAAAGGACATATATTTCACCTAACTACATGAGAAAAATCCAATATCGTAGGGATTTGATAAAATGTACTTGTGTGGCTATCCCTATGTAGAATTTCTATGTGGTAGAATTACATGTGAAAAATCCTATATCAAAGAACATTCTATGTACCAAACTACATGGACATGAGTAGTTTTACATGGACACTACCATGATCATGGGTCGGTCACTAGTTGGAAGAGGCACACTGTTCAGTTCACATCTATGTCGTGTAGTGACATACGATCACATATCCATGTAAATATAGGGACATATTTAGGATGAAAATCAGGACCCCAAGCCATGTGGTTCCCTGTAACGTCATATACCCCTAATTTCATTTTAATGACAACTAAACCACTAATATCTCCATCGTTTAAATTTTGAAATTTTCCCTTCAGTTATATATCAAGATTATTTTTTGTGAACAATATTATTAGTCCATTTTTGTGTATTTTGAAATATGACAGGACATTATATAAATGTAATGCGTCTTTAGATGTTGACTGATGATATTAGTGATCAAAAAGGATCAATAGAGATGCTAGAGTGAAACACTCTTTTTTTATGGGGCATGGGTCCTCTTCTTATCTACATTGATAAAACCTCATAGTGGAGTTGAGGTATGTAGAAACATGATGAGTCGACAGTCTAATAGACCAACTTTTTATAGCTATTTATTGTGGAGTACTACTCACATCCCTGTGATTAGTTTAGATTACAGACATTATAGAGCTATAGTAGATTGGGTTGATAGTGGATATATACACTGTGATGTTTAAATTCATTTCATTTTACTCCTTTATTATGGTTTGGGATGGACACATATAAGAAAATATGATTCAGTAGGGTCCCGAAAAATATATACATGAAAATGTAGTCCCTTGTGTATTCCCAATGAATATGGGGTGTTGGAGCATTAAATGGTGGTTGAGAGATTCATGTCTATGGGATTCCAAGAAGCCGGAGTTGTTAGTGGGTGTTATAGAGATTATTCTTTTACAATAGCTTGTTGATGGTTATCAACATGATCTTAGTGTCTGAGATCTTCCCATGATCATACACGAGCATGTATTTAGGAAAAAAAAACAAAGAATCATCTAGAGGGGTGGTTATATTCATGTGATGGGATATGCCACATGGTCCATGATCCTGTGACTCAACCCATGGAGGATTATAAAGAAGATAGCATATGAACCACTGTGATTTATAGACCACCTTGATCAGAGTTCTCCCAGGTGGGGGTAGTGGTGGACCCGAGTGAGGTGGAGTAAGAATAAGATATGGTGGTTCTTCTAGAGTAGGAGCTTAGTGTAGTGTATAATGTTATGAGTTCCTTTGTTCACCACAACCAGGTGTCCCCACATTAAGCTAAAAGAGGTGGCAGTTGGGTCCATGGACGAATGAAAACTATCGATGTGTATGAGAGAATGTAATAGAAGATAACTATAGGTATTATATGGTTCTATTCTTCTATTGTTTAGTATTAATATATATTTTTTAGAATTTACTTTATCTTTTTTCTCACATGTGGGATCTAGAGCTCCGAGTTGAGGTTTTTGGCCATATCATTTTCTTTTATTTTATATTGGGAACACTTCATATATTTTTCTATCTAACAACAATGCTATATACATATTAGTGAAGAGAGGTTATCATGGGACCTTTTCGTCCTCATGATGGGACTCTATGACATCATCATAGGCATAGAGAGGTTTTCCAAGGATCATGCACAAATTAAAAATCACCTTAGATGAGTAATATTCCTTTTCAAGGATGGGAAAATATTTTCCATTATGGGAAAGTTATATCTCATGGTGGGAAAGTGGGTTTATTATGTAGGAGTATTATTCCCATTACAAATCTATTAGAGTGTCTAGCCCTTAGTGTATCATTCCCTTTAGGAATATAGATTCCTTCTATCATGGGGGATTGGGTGGACATCTAACTTGATGAAATTTTAAGACTACCTTCAAGGTGGATGATGGATTTTCTTATAGAATTTGATTTAGAGACTCCTCTACTATCTTTTACAACATATCATATAGACCCTATTGAGCTCCGAAAGCTACAGTTGTAGGTTGAGGACATTCAAGATAAGGTGTTTTCAGATCTAGTACGACCACCTAGGAATGATCCCATTTAGTTTGTGACAAAAGAGTATTGCATATTTTTTATATTTATGGATTATCATCATTTGAACTAGTTTATGATAAATAAAAAGTTCCTATTTATATTTATTATGATATATTTTATCAGTTTTGAGGTTCGATATGGTTCTCTAAGATCGATATTTTCACTATCTGCATGTGTTGATAGTTTTAGAGAATGATATTTTCAGGGGGAATTATGATGACTCAATAGATGTTATGAGTTATTGTTGAGGAAATTTGGTGGGGTTAATTCTCCCACCAATGTTATGGATTTGATAAACCGCATTTTCCATCCATAATTGGTATAATTTATAGTTTTATTGAATGATGAAATACTCATTTACATCACATTAGAGGAAGAGTATGCAGATCATTTAAGGATGGTCCTATATTTTCATTAGATGAATAATCCTTATGGTAATCTCACAGTGTATCTATTTAGTAACTATGAGTTTCAAATTGTTGTTCATGTTATATATTAGCATGGTTTAGATATGAATCACATGTAGATCGACATAGTGATTTATTGAGAACCACCTAAGGGCATGTTAGAATTTCCTATTTTTATTATATTGGATGGGTACTACATGAGGTTTGTGGACGAATTCCATTGGATTTTATCCATTATGACAACATAACATGTAACACATATTCATTTTCATATAATAAGATTTTACAATGAGCCTTTAAGAAGGTTAGGCTAAGGATGATGAGTGATCTTATCTAGAGACTATCAAAGGATTGTTGGGAGTATATATTGTATTGTGTTTCCATGAGATCGGTGGTTCGATTCATGTTGATGATATAGAAAAAAGTTTCTGAATATGGGTTGTTGTAGTTGAGAACCCACATGGATAACTACATGACTCACAACCTAGACCATAATGCTGTTATTTTGGGCTAATAATGGAGATGAATTGTCTTCTTAGAGGGAAGATATTTTTTACTCAAACCATTAGGGTCTCAGGTACGTCTTCAAATAGAGATACTTGATATGAAGAGAGAGAGAGGTGTGGGTTTATGTTCCTATAGGACTATTACTTTGAGATAGTATATACAATGGGAAAGGGAAACATGGGGTAAGGTAACCATATCAAGAAGACCAAAGTGTGTTTGGTGTTGGGGGTGTATATGTAGTCAGATTCCTTGAAGACAGACCTTGTTAAGCTAGAGGGTTTAGAATTTCTTATGTAGATATTATTGTCTCCCAGGCTTATCCAGTGTGTTAGAGAGCCCTCACTATCATATATCGATTTTGAGTTCTTGTGGGAGCATATATCCTCTGTATATTAACCATAGATATTATATATACAAGGGGATCACATAAAAGTTTTCCATGTACAGATTATGGTCCATCTCACGATGTGGGAAGAGGGACAGAGATCTTTAATGACAGTTTTCATGGGTTTTTAGGAGATAGAACATGGACGGATTCATGTCTTAGTGCCTCACCTATCAGAATGTGAAGCATGGACACAAGTTTAAGAAAGGATTTTCATGACCCCATGAGATCCTTAGTCGAAATGGGATGAAATATTAATAAAATTTATGATAGGTATTGTATGGATAGTGGGATTCCATGATTCCACATTTTTGTTAGTCGAATAAATCAAAATCATTTCTCACATATTTTATATGAAAGACGAATTTTTTGTGGGGATTTGCAAGATTTTATATGTATGGTTGATCATTATCCTTCATTGATTTACATTTACTACTATCTATGATTATGAAGTGTTGTTTATTGGTGATTGTGAGGTGGTCTTGATAAGGCATTTTGGATGTATGACAGGATGAGTACAAATTTCCACCCCCAGATAGATTGGGAAAATGATATCACAATATAGGTGTTGGAGTTTATTATGAGGGTTTTCCAATTATAATTTTTCCAAAGTATAGAGAATCATTTTCCCCTTCTAGAGTACGCATACATTAATATCTAAAACATTATGAAACATAAACATTTCAATAATTTTTTACATTTTTAACAATTTTA
Organism: Viscum album; assembly: GCA_963277665.1. NCBI lineage: Eukaryota > Viridiplantae > Streptophyta > Magnoliopsida > Santalales > Viscaceae > Viscum > Viscum album. The sequence goes on along the minus strand of OY728157.1, from coordinate 1,263,912,645 downwards.
ATAGTAGAAAATTTGATTATCGGTGAATGTAAATGTCTTAATAAAATTTTTCAAGTATGGAATTGGGAATACAATTTAATTATTCTGTTTAAAATTTATCAACGTTTTTATATTTTTTAGAATATTGTGTATAAAATGACTAATTGGGGGACAACCCTCAACCAATGTCATCTTAACCATATAGATGGGTCCACAAGGGGTACCCATCCATGCAGACAGTGGGATGGCTAACCTTTGGGGAATAATGAACATGGGAAGAGTCATATGATGGGAATTTAGTGATGAAATATTTGTGCAACCATAGTTGGGATGAATCCTAGGTTCCCAACCCATTTGGGTGAAACCCATGGAGTGATTGGAAGAAGGACACACAAGGACAGGTCAATATATAATAGTGTGCGGTGTCCAAAAATCCCCCACAATAATTCAATACAGTAGGGGTTCTATGAGTTATTATTTATATGATCACTCCTCATACTTCTATTTTGAGGTTGGATGGCCTTTTGTCATTAATATTTAATGTTTAAACTAGAATATGACATCTCGGTTGATCTCACTCAACCATAACTTTGACAACTCGAACCACCATAATCCTGCACTACATCCACCTTATTTTTTTCACACTGTCACATCCATCATTAGAGAATACCATCTCTAACATCCAGATGATAATGGATTGAGTCTTTTACCACTATCGATGAACAATAGAACCATGGATCATCTCATGCACCCTCAACGACTGCCATAATCCATTTCAATGATAATCTGTCAACTATTACGGATGGATGTGAAAGATAAGGCTTCAATTACCCACTTCGACACATAATGTTCCACACTAGAAAATAGCACACCACTAATCGATTCTATTATGTCCACCAGAGACTCCTTCCTCAGGTACTCCAACAGTTACTTATTAGCCAATGTGGAAGCCAACAGTTACTCAAGAACTACCATTGAGACAAAAGTGACTTGTGAACAAAAATATAGCTGATGGTAATTTTTGAAGAACTATTGGAATCATTATGGACTAATGAGACACAATTGGTAAAACAATTCTTTATGTGACACCATTAATCACAATGATGACTTTTGACGACCCTTCAATCAATCGGTGCCTAGTGATCCAGTATTGAGATGATGGTGACTGTTGAGTGGCCATTTAAACGATTCCACCCCTAACCACACCATAAACCATCACACCTAAAACCACAAGAAGTCATTTATTAGAGACACAAGAGGAGATCATTCCGAGATGACCCTCTACTGCAATAGCTCCATCTTCCACTACATCTACTGAATAAGTGGCCAAATTTTCTGATGGTAATTATCACTTCTTGATCTACGTGAATAATAAATCCATTACTTAGGTTAGATTTGGTTTCATAAAATCCATAGATTCTCATCATTTCAACACCACCAATATCCCACATTTTGGTAATGATCATGTTGTTGTTGACATATTTATCTAATAATAATGTCCAAAGAGGTCTAATGGACCTAGCCACATCCTTCAAACACATTCACCTTGCCTTTGCGACATCACTATGACCAAAAGTGGACTTACACAATATACACTCTCTCCATTCACATCATGAATGTTTTGTTGAGGGGCACATAGCAATGAAAAAATCCAATGGGTGATTTTAAAACATTCAATTGTTTCAAATTTTTTGATGTTTTCAATGGAAGACTCACAGATCCAAATGATTGAAAAATTAAAAAAAGATATTGAAATGGAGTGGAATAAATGAAAATAGGAATTTATAGGTCCTTCTCTAAGAGATATTAAGAATGCTTCAACCTATAATAATATAGGGTTCTATAAACTAAAGAAGGGGTCTAATGTCTAAAATAGAGAATAGTCATTATATATACAACTAGAGACCATATTTTATCTTCTTTATTTTATTTATGTTTTAATTATGTCTTCTATCTTGTGCACCACCATTGATTACATTTTAATGGATTTTTGGACCCTTTACATGATTGGTTTATGGGGAGGTGATCCATTTTAGTGATTGACCTTGGGTGTTAAATGATTCTTTTGTCTCTTTTGGTTTACCAAATTCTACCATAATAATGAATTTTATTATCCCTCTTCTTGGTATTGGATCAAATCGATTGAGTGATCCAGTTTCAGGTATAAGAGTTTATAATTATTTATTAACACTTTTGGTTGACATTGTGGGATAATATATGAAAGTAGGGTACTCTATTCATGACTTATAATTTCCTAGGTTATCCATGGATGGTCCACTATATCTTCTGCAGTTGGAAGGAAAATAGTTCAACCAAGGAAATTGGGAGGACTATTCTAACAATTAATCAAATTTTAATAATTTTTGGATGATGACAAATGATTCATAATATAGTTATTAAAATAATTAATATAAAACTAACAATTTAAAATGGATAATTATTTCCTTACCAACTAAAACCCTAACCTAAAATCCATCCACTATTCATTAAATTTATCTTCAAAAACCAATGTCCATTGATTCCTAATCATTTAAATTCTGTTAATTTAATTTAATTATTCATTCATGACATATTAGATTAAAACACCAATCATAGGTTATGACATAGGAAATACCTACCACACCACTCTTATGAGGAAACTATTGTATTTTTACACACCCTATAAATGGGAGCCATCATTACATGGAACCATTATCGGGTAGTTCCTCTTTAATTGAACACTAAAAACATGAATTAATCAGACATAAAATAATTAAATCATATATATTGGCCCAAATATATATATAAATTTACTAGGTAGGATTAGGAATCTTACCCATTAGAAGAAATTTTAAAAAATAAAATTAGAAGACTCAAGTGAAGCATCAAATGCTCACTCTAATCTAGCTACAATGAAAATTAACCCAAAATAGCCCGAAATTGAAAAATTGATGCCCTAAATTTTCATATTAAAATAATTAATTGGCCATTAATGTACAAAAATGATTTTAAATTGTGAATCAATATGATTCTTATGTTACCTGACTTTCATGGCCTTTGAGGAGAAAACTAGAACATGCACATTGAAGAGTTCAAATAACTCTGTTAAATGTTCAATACAATAGGAGTGGTAGAGGAAGAAGTAAACTATTGGGGATTAAAATTTTCACAATACAGAGATAATAAAGAATAGTTGTATAACTAACAACCTTGAGGTATCCCTGATTGGGATGATCTCAAAATATTTTAAATCAGTTGATTCTTCCTAGCCTCTGAAATAAGAAAGAATGTATATGCCATTAAAAATGATGTTGAAGATACAACCATTTTTTTTTTGAATTGATTCCAACACAATTAAAAATATATACATTCCAATATATTGATGATCATAACTTCATAGTATTCTTCTATCAATTGATACTTGATAGTGAGAGAATATACTTGAATGCATCATCTAGAAGAGCCTCGAGTGATAAATAAGCCATGGAATCTATGATCATAATGGATAATATATCTCATATTTCATTAGAAAATGACGTATAAGAATAAGAGGCATCTATGAGGTAAAACTCATCACCATTTGATGAAACTAATGTTCAATAGTTACAAATCATTGTTTGGTCAGTGGTAGTAGTACGTGTGAATGAACAACTAGCCCCTCCGTGGGTATATGGTTTATGTTCATCAACCATCACATCAATGTTCATTGTGCAAATGTACAAGGTAATTGGTGATGGGAAACAAAATATCAACCATGAACTTATTAATAGAACCAACCACGAAGGGACAAGAAACCCCAATAAATGATATAGTGTACAACAATGTAAAACATGTCCTCATTACCAACAAAATTTATTAAATTAACCAACCTGAATATAAACATATATGAATTAGTACTAAAAAAAGTCCTACAAACATTACCCTTTTCAATAAAATCATATTGTAACCCCTCATATATTGAACTAGTCATGGAATAAAGTAAATAAACATACATGGGGGAGATGAAAAATATAGTAAATCATATTTCAAATAAATTTGAGATTCTCATGGACATTCCTCCCATAAACCTCAGAAAAACCCCTTCACAAAAGGCCCCCAACCCAAAAGAAAATGTAATCATGGTCATTAAAAATAGTTGCATTCATATCTAATAACCATATCCAATGTATGGCCAAGTTGACCAAGAAGAAGGTAAATCAGAAAATTCTACCAATTCTAGATAGATTTGTAAGGAGAAAATCACTCCAGTTACACAAGGAAAAAGATTTAGAAATTAAATACTAGAAACTCCTTTAAAAACAAATAATTGGATAATATATAAAACCCCTTATATTATTTATAATATTTAGAGAATAAAATTATTTTGTGGAAGAAAAACTTCATAATAAGATCCAGGAGACAATTATATAATTTAAAATTAATATACCCCTCATTAAACCCATAAGGAAACTACCCAAATATATTAAATTACTCAATAAATTTTTAATAAGAGTAAGTTGTTTGGTGGGAATGAAATAATAAACATTATGAAAATTATTTCATCCATGATCCCAACACTATTAACATAAAAATTCATAACCCATGGACATTATTAATTCACGACACAACTAGTTCTTTAAAATTATTTGGTAACTTTAATGATCATAGTGCATCAATTAATGTAATTTCTAACTATTTATATTAATCAATGAAAATAGGTAAATTTATGACCAAAATAGTGTTAGTAAAACTACAAACCAATTAAATTTTCATCCCAACTTGGGTTTTATAGGATGTTATAGTGTGAGTGGATGGACTATATTTTCACAATGATTTCTATGTACTAAAGTTATATGTTTTTAAAGAACCAGGTAACTAACCTGTCATTTAGGGAAGTCCATTCTAGAAGGCATCTAAGATGATCACTAAAATACATGATTGAAAATTGAAAATGGGTATCAGATACATTAAGGTGTACTTCAATGTTCATGATTCAAATATGAACCCTTCAAACACTTAGTCACTCTTTGAGATTAGCCACAAATAACGTAATTAAAAAAAATGAATACTTAGATATCGTTATAATTTTTTTTGGTCTTAATAGATTATATTTATTCTGGAAGAATTTATGAATAGTTGAATACTATAAAATTTATATGTTCTCTTCATGAATAAAATAATTTTCAATGATTTATTAAATAAAATTTATAGGATGCGATTTTATAAGGAAAATTCTGATTTTAATGTAGGAAATTTGATTTCAATATATTGTGTGTAATTATGAATAGTCCTAGAACAAGTAAATATCTGTTTTTACATAAAATTTTTGTGTCTTTTGAAAGGATAATAATATCTAGTGATCATCAATAAAAAACTCTCCCAATAAAAAAATAAAATTTTAATTGGACTTTTGAAAAGAAAAATTCAAGCCACAGGGTAGATCAATTAATAAGTACTTTGAATTTACCTGATGGTCCATTCCCAAAGTATTTTTTTCGATTGAGGCTCAATAACTATTAAAAACGCAAAGGATACATAACCCAAAAATTATGTAAATTTTTAAACATGATATTGAAAAACTATTGGCAAACGACATGATATAAATAATTTATGACACACAATGGGTCTAACCCATTCATGTAGTTCCCAAGAAAACTGTTTCGAATATAGTGATGAATAATAAAAATTAATTAGTGCCAATGAGAGTTTAAAACATTTTTAGGGAATGAATTGACTATAGAGAATAGAATCAATTAACATGAATATAACACTTCTTTATATTCTTCATAGAATATATGCTAGAATGATCGGAAAGAAGGACACATTGTTGTTTCATGGATGGATTTTCTGGTTACATTCAAATAACTATTTCGTAAAAAATCCAAGGTAAAACAACATTCAAATTCTATTTTGGGGCCATTTAAAACAGGAGGATTACTTTCAGATTATGAAATGATCTAGGAAATCTTAATAAGTGTATGGTATGTATTTTCTCAAAACATGAGGTAGATTTCCCGGATGTGATCCTCGATGAATTTACTGATTTTTAAAATTCTACCAATTATTTATTAGGTAACATTGAAATTGTTTTTCATAACATAAATAGAGACAAATATTATGTTTATCACTAAAAAGTGTCAATGTTTAGTTTGAAAAAGTGATTTTTTGGGTCCTATCATTACGAAAAAATAAATTGAGGTAGATATTTCAGAAGTCAAATTATTCAAATATTTTCTATATCCTAAATGTAATACACATCTTAGGAAATTATTGAGACATGTGGGATAAATAGTTGAGTTAACATGTTCATTTTTCAGTTTTTATATCTCTTTTAATTTAACTTTTAAAAGAAGAGAACTTTTTTTTCAAATGACGATCGAAGGGAGGAATTATTTTAGTTGAAAGAAAATTTCTTTACCCAACCAATTATGAAAACACTAGACAAGGGGAACCCATTTTAATTTTTTATGCATAAAACCATGATATAGGATTAATAATGTTAAAAATAATTTAAGTAATACCACATGTCATAACATATTCTTCAAGAATATTGGATTAGGATCAACTCAATTACAATACTACTGAATAGGAAATTCTTTGATATTTTATTTTCATTAGAAAAATATAGATCTTATTTTTTGGGAAATAAATTGATTTTATTTTCTAATCATGAAGCACTTAGGTACTTTCTATAAGAAGCCTCATGCCAAGACATGTTTCTGGAGATGGATACCACTTTTGTAAAAATATCACATAGAGACCAAGGACAAGAAGAGAACTGAAAAGTCTGTTAAAAATCACCTTAATAGACTCCCGATAATTCTTGAAACAAACATTCCAAAACTATTCCCAATCAATGATTATATACGTGGAGGGAATTCTGTACAAATGGATGGGGATGTACCATGATATGTTGATTTAGATGATTATTGTTCCACCTCAAAGGTACCTTATGACCATAAATATCATAAAAAGAATAAAGACAATGATGAAGCCAATTTTATATATTCAAATATTTCTTTTTGTGGAAAAATATGTATTGATAAATTCATAAAGATATTCTTACTAAAATGTGAAATAGAATATGTGTCCCAATTTTTTCATAAATTTTCTTGTGGTAGATAAATTTGAACATAGAGAATGGATATAAATGTTTTGGATTCAAGTAATAATTTTATAAAAAACATAAATAATCCCCAGATATCTATAATTTTTTCTTTAAAAGAGTCAATATTCAATAAATATTTTAAATTTACTGGAGATACCTCAAAATCCCATCATATTTAGTGAAAACATTAAAATACGTTTCATCGAATTTATTGTGCCCTATACCATTATATTTGAGAATTTATATATTTTACATTATATAGATTATATCACCAAATGGGTGGAAGCTAAGGCCACCAAAACTAATGAATCCCTGGTTGTGTTTGATGATTTAAGGAATAAAATATTTTTTAGGTTCGGTGTGCCAAGATCCTTCATCAATGACCATGGGACATATTTTTTACAATATAAATAACGTTTCCATGATTAAAAAGTACAAGGTACACCACAATACATCTATACCCAATCATTGTCAATAAAATGTCCAAGATGAGTTGTCCAACTAAGAGATCATATGTATTTTAAAGAGAAATGTTAAACATAACTAGAATTATTATATCCAAATAAGGAAGACAACTTCAGGTCGTATATAATAACATACAAGATATCTACAGGTATGATCCCCTATAGAATGGATTATTATAGATCTTGTAATCATCTAGTGGAATTGGAGAATCGTGATTATTAAGCTATAAAATAGATTATTTTGGATTTAGTATATTATTATAATGAGAGAAATATTTAATTGTAATAATTACAATAAATTACAAGATAGGGTTTTGAAATATCATGAACATACATCGAGATAACCAAAGTGGAACCATAATACCTAATTAAGAAAATTACCATTCAACAAGGATACCAATCCATACTATACAATTCCAAAACAGATTTATTTCCATGTCTGCCTCATTATATGTGGTAAGGAAAACTTATATATAATAATGTCATTCCCTTTATTGTAATTCAGATTAAGTTATAAGAGGAATAAAACTCATTCTATTTCAATGGAAAATGGATGAAAAAGTTACATGGGAATATACCTTAATAAAAGTGGGATGATCTTAGACTTATCCAAACAATTTAACAATCTACTTCCATGAGTTTTGGTCAATACAAAGACATTTACCAAAGACACTCACTAAATAAAAACATATGTTTTTTTTGTTTCTTCGAGATTTACGGTTTTACAACATATTCTTTTATTCCCTTGAGCTTTAATGAAATGGTTCCTACAATAGTATCAGTTATTTTATTAGACCACTATAAAGGAAGTCAATAAAAAAGATAATAAAGATGTTATAAATAAAAGAAAAAGATACATGGAAACAAAATTTTTTATTATGTTATTATTTATGATTATATCTTCTATCATTTTTTCTGAAAATATTTTATGAATAAGAAATTCAATTGGGTATATTAAATAAGAAATTTTATGCCTACACTTGAATTTATTATTTTCATCACTAATATATGAGAAATTCTTTTCTAAGTAACTCTATGATTTTGCGGACTATATTTCAATGTTAATAATATTTAATTACTAAAATTGATAAATTAATGATTAAAGTGAAACATGGATATTTAAATAAGGACTTATTATTTTATCGGATTAATTGATTCTTGAAAAATCAAATTTTGAAATATAATGATTCTTGATATTAATTTATTAATTAATGAGAAATTTTATTTTATTATTATTCATTCCTTTGGGTATTATCCCAAAAAAAATTCCCATTCCCAAAATCATTTTCCACCGGGTACATCTTATTTTATTATTGAGTATATTTAATATGTGATCTTGGGACATGTCACCAAAAAAAACATTTATTTATACTTCTCAATAGTATGAACGTATAAAACCACAATTAAAATTATTGAGGTAGTGTTTAAAAAATCATTCTATTTAAAAACACCTAAATATTATTCCTTTTTTATCTTATAAAAACCATGAATGTCCTTCTTAGGAATGATCCATGTTCTAGTCTATTTTATTCCATTACTACACTCTTTAAAGTATTTATTGGATAGTTTAAATTTTTTGTATGGGGGATTGAAAATTCATGTTGGAAGTAATGAAATATATTATATAGAAAAATTTTGGGGGTTATGGGTGTGGCAATAAATAATGGAAATTTTATTAATTCATTATACTCTATAGTGTTTTTACCATCTTCAAAATGAAGTAATATGAAAAAATAGAAACAAAAAATTAAAATAATGTGCTGTGACTTAGAATTATAAAAAATCTAAAATACTAGACCGATTATTTTTATCATATGTGGTCAGGTTGTGGATGTTAGATTTATTCTAATAATAAATTAAGAAAAGGGAAAATGCAAAGAAAAATATAAATTTAATGTAAAAATTATATAAAATAGATAAAAATACAATTGGCTGACAGAAATGATTGATTATTCCATACATTTATCATGAACATACTATTATGTTTTCGGAATGTTGGAGTTCTATAAATTTGAAGGGGAGAATTTCATTGTTACCTTACATTTTATATGATGAATTATTCTTAAGGAAAAATACTCCAATTTGAGCCTTAATTTTTACACATCAATTCCTACCATCCATAAGAGTCAGAGTTATTTGAAAAATAATTTATATTACACATGAATTTATGTGACATTTTATTTATGATGTGGGAAAATTGGTTTCTTTATAAGCCCATGTATAAAAATCATGTTCTTCATGATTTCAGCATAAAAACATATGAATTATCACATGGGTGATAAGAAAAAAAATTAAAGTGAGGTAGATCATGATTTGGAATAAAAGATATTAATAAATTATTGAATTTGAATGAATGAGAAGTGGGATATTGTCATTTTTAAATTAAGAAAAGGTATAATTCAGGATTTGATTATTTATTTTATAATTGAGTTTTTAAATTCATATATTATGTTGATAATGAAAAGTTAATTTAATATTGATAATTATTTTATTTTATTAATTAGGAATTTTAATATTTGTAAAATTGTTTCCCCTAGAATTCAAATGTGTTATTTTATGCATAATTATGGAAATAAATGTTTTTAGAGTATCAAACACATTCAAATTTAATGGATAATTGTATAAGTTTTTCAATGATTTTAATTTTTTTATCTTAATACACAATAATCTCAATGTTTTGTTAAATTTTTATTAATTTAAATATGAAATTTATTTTTTATAGTATATTGCAAATTTATTTGATGTTTTTATATTTTTCAAGAGTTTCTGTATTAAAAATGGCCAACTGGGGGACAACCCCCATCCAAAGGCCCTCATGCCACATAGGCCGACCGACACAGGGATCATATAAACGTTTTCTATGGGAGGGTCATCCACAATATTAGACTACATGAAGGATGAGACTAATATAGGTGTAAAGGAGATGAAATACATAAGAAATCATAGTTGGGATGAAGCTTGGGAGCGCCTGCCCATGGGGGTGAAACCCACTGAGAGATATAAGAAATGAATTACCATGAAGGGTTGGTCTATGATGGAAGATGGGGGTACCACAACCTCGATGTGAATTCATTATATTGATGGATCCGTGATTTTCTATTCATGTGATCACTCATTGAAGCTTAATTTCAATGTGGGATTAACTTCCGTGATTAGTAGTAAAATTTTAAATGAGATGAAACTATCACAATTGGACAATCCGTAACAAAGAGATCCTCCACTAATGTAACATTATTCCCTAGTGAACAGCCACTTCTATCATTGGAGACTTCCATCCCCGAAACCCAATGGTTTGGGGTCCAGTCTATTTCAACAACCGAAGAACTTGGGATCCAAGGATCATAGGAAACACCCCTAATGAGCTCCATAATCTATTCTAATGCTATTTCATCCATTATAATGTTCATATGGTAAGGGGGAACATCTATTTTCCCAATATCATACATCAACCTCCTCTCAAACAAGGAGAATACCTCTACTCGATTCTAATGAATCCACAAACCCCCCCCCCCCCTCCCCCCTCTTTCAAAGAAAACAATCATTTGTGAAACACTTATGAAGCCAAAAAGGACTCATGATCCTCTATTGATCCAATGGTGACTTTAGATCTACTGTTTTATCAAACAGTGTCTCTTGAACCACCATTGAGCCATAAATTACTCATGATCCATTATTGAGATGATATAAAATCATAAACCATTATTGGAGAGAAGAGTGACTAATGAGGAAATGTTGATACAATGGTTTTTCATGATCCACCTTTGGATCCCTCAGTGACACCAGATACACCTTTGGAGCCAACAATGACTCATGAGACAACGTTATCCAGCCGCGACTCATGATTCGCCATTATGCTATTGCCTCCACTAGCAGCACCATCAATGTCCTCACCATGAAACAACTATAAAACCTCCATTTAATGTACCAAAGGATATTAACCAATTTTTATCTTCAAACACTGGTCACCATATTCTTCCACCACTACTGAACATGGGATCATCTTCTGTAATGCCCTTCCAAACTATATGAGCTTCTCAAACCATCTGACCATTATGAATGTCGTAGGATGTTTGATAAATTTTTGGGCATTTCACCATTTCGAACACACTAGTATCCCACTACTATTTTAAATTGTTTAAGATCACAACTCATTCAAATAAAATTAATTTTGGGTGTGGACTAATGGCCATTTTTGTGTCCTTTATAAACTTCCACCATCTCACTATCACATCCCCAATCCAAGCACTCCACTAGCATAGCCTCCACACCCTCTATGAATGCAATGCATGTTCTTGGGACGGTGAAATAAAAAATATCATATCATTCATGGGATTTTAAAACATCCTTGAAATTATGTTATTTTCATGTTAACACCCCTAGTCCCAAAAATCAAAAATTTTAAGATATTAAAGTAGATATTTAAGTAGAGAGGAATATATGATGTTTATGATTTTGATATCCTTCTCTGAGAGATAAGAATAATGCCTCACCCTATATAAATATAGGGTCCTACCATTAAGGTAAATTGTCGAGAAAACATATGATATAAGAACCATTTATACTGTTAGAGTCTATGTATTCTATGATTTATATTGATTTTGTTATTTTTATTTCTTGTTTAATGTCTACCCCCACTGATTCTTTTTTAATGAAGGGGTATACAGTATTTGTGAATTTTCAAATGGAAAATAACTTATTGTAATGTTGGATTATATGATTTATTTAATACTTCTACCTCATTTGGTAAATTAAATGGTTTTCAATTTATAATATAAGAGTTTAAATATGATCTAATTGTTTTTTTTTCAAATATGGACATTCCAAAATTGCCTGCATTAAATAAATTTACTCCTCATATTCAATATATTGGATCACACAAATAATGTGACCAGTTCCAGGTAGAGAAGTGATTGTATATTACTAGAAATTTGTGGATGACATAGTGGGAAAATGTAAGAACATAGGGAACCCAATTCATGGTTTCTAATTGCCTTGGGATTCTCAGGGAGATCCACTGTGCCCATCACAATTAGAAAGAGAATAGTAAAATCAATGAAATTGATAGGATTATTATCAATTTAAATAATATTTTCACTTAATGTGGATAAGTATAAATAATTTTTAATTAATTAATTAAATAAATTAATTAAATGAAAATACACATTTTCTACAAGAAAATGATTGAATTACCTGTGGGAAGAAAAACATAAAACCCAGTCACTTTTCCATAAATTGACCATCACAATCAAAATTAATTTTTTTTATAATCATTCAAATTGCTGAATTTTAATTTTCTTTGTTTATTCTTGATTGATTGATTTAAAAAACCACTCTTGGGTGATGAATTTGGTCCTACATAATACAACACCGTTAGGGGGGAATAATTATCTTCTTCCCCACCCAACAAATGGGTTATTATACTCTATTATCAGTAAGAAACAGTTTGAGGCCCTATATGGGAGACTCTATATTTCACACATATATTGGTCATAGATCGAATATGAATATTTTTTAGCCCATATATTATTTAGGAAATGATATATATGGTCATGGTTATCCACAGGTGGTTGATGATAGCTCCAAATAGGTAGAATTATTATGAATATTAACAACCTAGGGCACTATAGTTTTAGTAGAGAGACAATTATCTCTTAAGATTCTACCCATTATGAGGATTAAAATTATTCCTCTAGAGGTGAAATCTATAACTGAGGTTCATTGAGCTATCATAGAGTTTATAGAGGGTTGGTACGGTTATTTAATGCCTGACCATACCCCCACAATAGGATACTCTTTGCGACAGTTTTTATGTGTTATTACTAAGAAGAAATATGCATGATCCTATGAATGTTATTGAATAGTAGAACTACACATAAAGGATTGATCCACTATTACTAAGAACCCTGTGGAAATCAATGATTGGATGGAGTGGACTATATGTGGATGGACCACGCCTTTAGATCATATGTTTTGGAGGCATGTGACCATGTAGGAGGGGTCATGGGAGTAGGGGAGATAGATTAAAGTTTATTATATCAATACTTTTTTTATTATTTACATTTTAGGGATGATAATATTGATGGAGGGAAGTATGTAGAAACTATTTTTACCATTTAATACATTGAAATATTTCTAGATACATGTTTAGAGTTAGAAACATTGATGATGTGCTATTCTTGGGCCTAGTGATCAAGGAATTAATTTTATGATAATACTAAACAACTTTTAAATTCCAAAAAAGGATTTTTTTAGAGAATTTCAGATCACTCGTAAACAAAAAATATGATCAGGAATATTAGACGAAGGATGATTCTAGTACATATTGTTTACCCAATGAATGACATAAAATCTCTTAATACGGGGCCTTTGGATGAATGCGTTTGTTATATCCCTCACCTAGAATCCACTGAATTAGTGCCTGGAGCCAGATCACCACATAACCTCAAGAGAGACTCCCTGTATTATAGAGGTTGTTGTCTAGAAACAATACACTAATAGGTTAAATGGGTAAACTATAAACTCATTACCCGAGTAAGACAAAACATAACACAATTTAAATAGCGAAAACAATAAGAAAAATTTTATAACATGCATAATTAACCCACTCCCAAACGAGTTACAAACACATACATCTGTAAATATGTCACTCCATGCTATAGTGTTATTTGAACAAACCCACAAAAGAAAGACAAACACAAGAATCTCCAAATTGGTCTAGACCACAAATCTGGAACCTCCACTATACATTTCCAATGTCTAACTCAACTCCCTATCAAAAGGCCCCTTCCCTTGCCCTAATCTACATGCATGAAATATACATGGAAACCCAAACAAGTTCTATGATGGGTGAGGGTATAATTCATTAGGCCACCACCAATGGTCTCTACCAAAGATCATCAAAAAATAGAAATTTTATGTTAGTGATAAATAATGCATGTAAAGGTAAACTGTTTATCAAGACAATCAAAACTATGTTCCTTTAAATTATGTCACCTTTTAATCCAGGTTCACTATATAGACATACCATTATTTTATCTACAATTTTCGCATGTTTAATGATTATTAATGTTAAATTTTTTCATAAATATAGAAATTTAAATAAAGTCATATCTCACGAGGGATCTCATTATAACAAACTCATAATACTCACCTTGAAGTCTCAGTCTAGGTGGAATGAAATCATTAGCTAAATTTAACATCACCTCCTCCCCTAACCCGTGAATTTATTTATGGAGAGAGAACCTTGGTCAAACTCGACCCGTGTGTGTAGAACCTCAAGTATATAACCCACATTTCCAAGCCATGTGCATTTTCTTATTTATCATTTACCATAATTAAAAATATCTGAACAAGAATATCCCATATCATTTAAAACATCAGAAAAATATAGAATAATTTGGAATTAACATTATTCCTAATTTAATATGAAAATTCATCATTTATATTATTTAACCCATTATCCTTTTCCCATCTCTCATGCCTATCTCACTAAGAATATTCATGTGTAAACCTGATTCCTAATCATATTCCCATTATTCTTATTTAACCCATTTAAATTTCAACTAAAAAATACCTTATACATAATCCACTATAGTGAAAACATGTTACCATTCATTATAACTCATTACATATACCTATTATCTTACAAAATATGTCTTTACACCATCATGCGTCAATTTCATGCATTATATTTTTGTTAGCCCCATCGAGAGAGCTGACAGACCCCATGTGTGGCCCTATATTTGTCAGGAAAACCTCCTTGCATCTCCTAGGGAAGAATATGAGTTTAATAAATTATTTAGAAACTCAATATATCACATCTCATT
Organism: Viscum album; assembly: GCA_963277665.1. Classification (NCBI taxonomy): domain Eukaryota; kingdom Viridiplantae; phylum Streptophyta; class Magnoliopsida; order Santalales; family Viscaceae; genus Viscum; species Viscum album. The sequence goes on along the minus strand of OY728157.1, from coordinate 1,263,897,310 downwards.
ACATGAATAAAGAACACATCAAGAATAGAAATGAGAATGAAACCCTACATGGGAAAATCCATGAAAAACATTGGGTTATAACGTCTAGACAACCTACCTTGGATTTGTTATTGAACACACTCCAAAACAAGGCATTATATATCAATTAAACCAACCCTTGGGGACTCAACCTATGCCTCTCCAAAAGAACGGTTTTAGAGCATCTAATGATGACTAGTGAAAGATACCAACCATAATAACGAAAAAAACCAGGAGGGGTTTAGCCTTACCTAGATTTTCAATCCAAAACTGATGTTTCTCCAAACATCCCTAAGATACCGGAGACTGATCCTTGGATTCTCTTGGAGACATTAGATTATTCCGAGGGTCAAAAGGTGGATGAAGGGGTTAAATCCTGTGTTAGTACATAATTCCCCAAAATGGATTTTTTGTAATTTTTCTCAATGTTACTGGGCCACAAATTTTACTCACAATGTTTTCCAAACTGTGCACAAACCATGATGTTGATACTATAAAAAACCCCCCCTGTCATGGTTTTATGGGATTTCTTCATGGTTTACACTAATCGTGCCCAAATTCTGCAACATGCCTAGAAACCCACATTTTCTTCCTCATTCTTACTCTGAACTCCAAAAACATGCACATGTATTAACAAGAACATGGGAAAACACTTATTTAAAAAAATAAGGAATTACACATAAACATGAATAAACATACCTTAATGGAGATCTGTGATCTTACAACCTCCCCCATATAAGACGACTCATCCTCAAGCAGCTTTTATGTGCACCATTGAGTTCCCAATGAAAAGATATCGGGCCACTGGGCCCATATATTAAATAATTTTTCATATGCTTCCTCTTAGAAGTTTCCATGTTTCTATAGAAAAAAACCAAATAGACCATTATTCCCCACATGATATTCTGACTATAAGACATAATACGAAGTGAGTGATCCCCAAAAGATTAATCAGCCTCAAGCATGACATCCTTGGTGTTTATCACAGTGGATGTATATATATATGATATTATCGTGTTTATGAAACTTGGAAAACATCATTCATCCCACTATAAAACCATGGAAGAGCAAATAGGTAAGCCACCGGTCCGATCCATTCCACAATCTCAAATGGCCTCACATTCCTAGGTGCCATCATTCTCTGTTCTGAATATGACAGTGACCCAACCTGAAGACACCGAACGAAACACACTATCACCAACCATAAATTAAAAATAACTATGACAGTGACCATTGTAATAATTTTTCCGAATTTTAGATATTTTCATACTCTTATGAATCAATTGAACCTTCCACGATGACTCCTACACCAGAATCATTCATAATGTCTCAAACTCCATAGCCTCTAACCAACACAATAGAGATGTACATGGTCTCCTATAAAGAACATCAAATGGAGACATCTGGACTATAGACTTAATGCCACCATTTTAAGAAAACTCAACAAGATACAAGTTATTTTTCCATGATCCACCGAAATTCATAACCAATTCCCTCAAAATGTATTCTAATACATTAATTGTATGAACTAACTGACTGTCAATCCTTGAGTGGTATTATGTACACAACAAAACATGTCTAATAAGAACCTTCTATAGTCCCTACCAGATTCATGTGGTGAAACATGGATCAAAATTTGAAACTATGGTTCAAGGCACACCATGCAACCATATTATTTATTGAACATAAAATTATACCAACCAGTCGACTATATAGGTGTCTTGGATCAGTAATAAATGAGAAACTTTTTTCATTCTATCTAACACCGCCCAAATAAAATCAATAGTCTAAGGAATCTTCAAAAGACCCACAATTATGTCCATTATAATGTCAATCCACTTCCACTCCAGAATAAGAAATGACAATAACAACCCACCTGGACGCTGATGTTCACGATTCACCTATTGATAGGTAATGCATCATGCACCAAAACATGGGACTTCTTTCTTTATTCCTGGACACCAAAACTACCTAAGTATATCACATTAAATCATTGTCATAATTAGTTTTACATCCCACCTCGGCATGTGAAACTCGTTCCTCAACTCCTTTTAAACATCTTTTTGCACCACAACATGAACGTGAAGATAAGAAACTCCATCAGCACCAATCTATCTACCTGAAGGTGACTCACCACCTTTAAGACCTCCCCACATAGCCAAACAGTTAGGATCTACCATTTGACACTCTTTAACGTGGTTTAAATCGTCGAATCAAGCACTATAGATGAATGGGTAATCATCTTATTCCCATTATGTTTCTCCAAATTCATATCAACTGACAAGGCCATCATCTTATACATTGAACAGTATTTTTGAACCACCTGATTTTGATCATTTTTGCGTAGAGCATCACCTTCACTATTTCCATTCCCTAGCGTGTAAACCAACTGAAATAAAATACTGCAAGTACACAACCAACCATTTCTATCGAAGATTATAAACCCACTAATAGAATATGCACCTGATGTCTTTATGGATTTTGAAAACTATATATGGTTTTTCCAACATGAAATGCCTCTAAAACATTAAACCATGAACCACAAGAGCATGCTCCAGATCATGATTCGGATAATTCCTTTCATTTGGCCTCAACATTCTAAACCCATATGCTACAAACAGATCATCATGCATCAACACATCCCCAATCCCAATGTTGGACACATCACATAACACGGTGTATATCTTACCTGTTTCGGGTAACACCAAGAATAGTGTTTTATTCAACCACTTCTTAATCTCTTTAAAAGAATTTTCAGAAGCCTCTAACCCATCAAACACAACCCATTCTTGGTTAGAGACAATGAGTGGAACTTCCAAATGTGAAAAATCTCTAATAAATATCCACTAATAACTGGCCAAACCCAGAAAACATTAAAAAAAGAAGTTCTTGTGTTGCTCCCAAGACACAAAAGCCTAAACCTTTTTCGGATCCACTAACAATCCTGACTCAAGAGATGATGTTTCCCAGAAATTACAACTCATCAATCCAAAACACACATTTTGAATGCTTTGTGTAATGCATATTTCTCTTATTGTACTCAATATAATGTCAATATGTATGGATGCATTGAAATGAATTTGGAGTACACTAAGATATAATCAGTTAAAACATATACAATATAATCCTAGTATGGGTTGAATATCTTGTTCATCGAGGCCATGAACATAGCCAGTGCGTTGGTCAATTCCAATAGAATAACCAAAAATTCATACATCATGTACATTATTTAGAAAGTTGTCTAGGGTATTTTATATGGTCTCAACCTCAACTGATGATATCTTGATCACAAATTGATTTTAGAAAACACTAGGGCACCTATGAGCTAATCAAAAACATCATTGATTATAATTAGAGGCTATCATTTCTTAACCATCATCTTTTTCAACTTCCTATAATCAAAACATAGCCATAGGGATCAATTATCATTTACAGAAAACAACATACGAGATCCACAAGTTGATGTACTAGGAATAATAAACATCTAATGATGCAACTCCTCCTGTATATCCTTTAATTTGTAGAGCTTTGATGGTGCCATTCGATATGGAGGAATGGAAATTGGATATTCCCCTAGAAACAATTCAATTATGAAATTAACATATCTCTATGGTGGTATCCTCGATAGGTTCTTGGGAAACACAACCTAAAACTAGTCCGCAATAAATGTGAATACTAGTTTCACTTTCTCCGGATCATTTATCAAAAGGAATACCACTTAGGTTGTGAGTTCTCTTAACTACTGGAATAGAAGGCTTATACTCCCCCCTAGAGTATACCAATCACCACAAAGGGCATAAGTTCTTCTATATAGTGATGTGAACAATACACGATGTCCAAAATGGTTGATATGGTCTTGATATAAAACCAAAAAATACATTTCCATGATTAGGTCAAAAGATGACATCTCTAAGACAAATATATACCTCAAAAAATACACAATAACCTCTAGAGAAATATATTTACACATCCTGATGTCCTCAAATCACATCCCTAGTTGAATATCAAGAGGCATTTCCCCACATGCAGCCTCCACAGTAAAACCCAAAACAACTATGAACTGAGCAGAAATAAATGAATATATAACACATATATCAAATAATGAACTAGAAATCATGGAAGCTATAAAAATCATATCTTTAATTGTTGACATTCATACCTCAACACCTTCATTTATATCTTTAATAGGAAGGATATGAAATTCCCTTTTACGCTGGGATCTGGCCTGAGTACCCTACACTGCACTACCCTGTTGGTAAAGATGATCTCACCCCAGTGTTCCTAATCCACCTCCCCTTCCAGTACAACCCATGGAGGTCTAATTTCATTCTTGTAGGAGGTCACCGACCCCCTAACTACACTTGGAATCATTCTCTAGCATCCAGTATTATCTGATTATCACAAGTTCCTTCAGATCCACAACACATGGTCTAACCTGTCACACGTTTGGAACTGAAATAGTGGGTGGGGACACTAATAATGATTTTTCACATTCATGACACACTGATAATAGATGTCTTGGTCAACACCCTATGAAACCGAACCCCTTTCTTGACTACTTTCAACCCTTCTGCCATGCTAAACAATTTCAAAATGGTGCTTCCTACTATCCAAAATTGCACCACATTTTCGCCTAGCAGATGCCACAAGTTCATTAAATAAAACAACTATTAGGTTAACCTCCAAGATAATTGCCAAATAAACCAATTCAAAAAACCAATTCAGATTAAATATATTCTCCTAAGATATCATCTCATGTCTTAGTCGGTCCTGGATGAATTTCCCCATGGATTCCTAGTCATATATCAATTTTAGAATGAAACATCTCAATTCAGTGAAAAAAATATCATAGTTCATTATCAACAATGTCCCCAATGTTATCCTCATATAATCTATAACCTTATCCTACCTCATGGTTTCTGGGAAGAAGATATCAAGAATCATCTTCTGAAAATCCTTCCACATCATTTCATAAGCATACATTGTCTGAAATATAAGGTCCCACCAACACTTTTCTTGAAATCTCAACATATATTCCACTAACATGACTCGGTTCCGGAGAAGAGTTTTTGTATGGTCAGAAATAGGTTAGAAGGAATCTATCCAAATCTCTACTCCCTCTATCCCACCATCTCTTATAATGGTCGCAGGGCTTTGTAGTTCATACTCCATAGTTAGATCAAACAAACTCAGTGCAGTCCGCCCTGGGTCCCATTCCAACATTATCAAATAAATGATAAATGTTATCATGGAACTTCTCTTCCCTATCTTATCGGATCACTGTGTTTACATTCTCCACTACTGGGGGAGTGTTCTCAAAAAAATCCTCCTATTTACCAAAATGCACATGTCTTCTAGATTTTATTTCTCTAATATATAAAAACAGAATCTTATGAACACAATTATAATTCTCTTATGTGAAAGAACATGATTTAGGTAGTCTCATCACTTGCCACAATCCAACCAGTTGTCATACACTACCCAAATGAGCCCACTCAAAACTGTATCACTGACCTTGGCTAACTCTCTTATGGCCATGGATACCACGATTAGCCAATTCACATGGTTACAAGACTTATCTTTTAACCAATAAAAAACAATTTACATATTCCAATTTACTCATTCTGTATGTTAATCTAGTTTTTACTCGTTGTTAACAATCATTTTTTAATTACTACATATCCTCTTCACATTCCTTTTTACCCATTTATACAATCCCAATAGGAAAATTTTAAATAATTTTTAAGAAAAAAATGTATCATAACCATTATATCTCGCACACCTATCCCTTGTGTATGCCTACCATGATGCTTGTCACTTACCTATATAGGTTCCTAGAATGATTCGGGAATTCCCAACCTCGCAAACCTTTTTGGATAAAAGAAAAATATAAAAAAAATATTCAAATCAAAAACACTTTCATTAAACAATGGTGAAATATAACCAAATATTACAACACATAATAGGAACAACAATCTCATCCTTGGGTTACTTGGGTTTGCCTTCATAAACATGTTAGCAGGTCCCAAGAACAATCTCATTAATATGGCCCAAAACATTCCTATCCACTTTTCTAGATTTCTCTAAATAGTAATAATGAAAAAAGTACTCATATAATACCACTTTACTATGTCCATAACTCGAAAGCCACTAAACTACTGCCTCGAGCTGGATCACCACATGAAATAAAACATGCGTCACCATATGCCTAAGGTTGCCAACTAGCAGGGATGGAATATGAGGTAACATTGGAAGACAATACCCTCATTACCAGTGTAATCCCCAACATAAAACAATTTTAATAGAGGAAACAATAATATGAAATTAATAACATGCAAAAGTAACCAACTCCCAATCCAGGTACAACCAAAAATAATAGTAAATATTTTATGACATGCTACAGTGTCATGTCAACCAAACCCGAAAAGAAAGTCAAATAAATGAATCCCCAAATTGGTATGGTTTCCAAATATAGAACCCCACCAATACATGTACCATGTCCAACTCAAATTTCTAGCATATAGCATCATTCCATTTTCCTAACATGAAAGCATGAAATCTTCTCGGGTACCTAATGGTGGCCCAAGTAGGGTGTGAGTATTACTCAGTGTGCCACCAAGAATAGTGTCTACAAAATATCTTGAAAAAGAATATAGTACATGCATGTGATAAATAATGGCTTGTAAATTATAACTATTCAACAAGCCATTCTATAATATGTTCATTTAAGTTACACAACCATTTAATCTAGGTTCACTATTTAGACATTACATAGTTTAATCTATATTTTTTATGTGTTTAATGGATTAGGAAAGTTCAATTATTTCAACAATAGGGGAAATAAAATCTAGTTCTATCTCACTAGGAATATCATTATAACAACTTCATAATCCTCACCATGAATCATTGGTCCGGGTAGAATGCAACAATTAGAGGAATAGAACATCATCACCTTCCCTAACCCGTGGATTTGAGGGTAGAACTAGAACCGCGATCCAAATCAACATGGGGGAGTATATCCCCAATTTTATATCTCACTCTACCAAGACATGTGCCCATATTTATATATCATTCACCACAAATAACCATATAACAACAATCACAACCAATATCATTTAGAATGTCAAAAAAATATAAAAAAATGGGAAATTAACAATATCCCTCAACCGAGTGACACATTAATCATTTATATTAATTTCCCTTTTATCCCCATTAACAATTCCAATTCATATCTCACTAATCATATTCATCTGTAAACATGATTTTTTATCATATTCCCATTATTCCCATTTAACCCACTTAAATGTTAATCAAATAACAGTTTATCCTTTATACGCTCCCGAAAAAACTAGACACCATCCATTATAACCCATTACATTTAGAAATTAGACATCTTGCTAATCCTCTATACCATCATGTGTCAATTGCATGCATTATATTTCTGTTAGCTCCATCTGGAGGGTAATCACACCTCATGTGTGGCCCCATTTTTTTCATGATTGGCCTCTTTCATCCCATGGGAATCAAGAGGGATTGAAAAAAAATTGATGCCCAATAAAACACATCTCATAAATGGAATCACAAACACATCCGGAAGGGAATAGAGAATGAATCCCTACGTGAGATAATCCATAAATAAATTATGGGATATAAAAAAAATACCACTTACATTAAATCAGTTGGTGGACCCATTCCTAATAAAGGTCGTAGATCTAGATTCTTCCAACCCATGGATCCTCAACCTACATCTTACTAAAAATAAGGGTTTGAGGGAATTGTAAAACAAAAGAGAAAGATACCAACCATAATCAAGAAAATGAAACAAGTAGGAGTTTTTCCTTACCAGATCATTAATATAAAACTAATGGCACTCCATGTAGCCATATGATGAGTGATATTGATTACTGAAAGATCTTGAATATTCTATTTCATTCATACTGTCCAATGAAGGAAAAAGGGTGTAAATCACGATTTGGTACTTAATTCCCAGTAATGCAATTTTTTTAATTTTCTCATTATTACTGAGTTACTTGGTTTACCCACCCAGTTTTCCAAACCATGTGAAAAGCGTGATGATTCTACTTTACAAAAACAGGCCCCATCATTTTCTTATATTGGATTTCGCACAGTTTTTACTAACCATGAAAAAACCATGCAGAATGCCCAGAAATCCCCCTTTTTCTTCTTCTTTCATGCTTCGAACCTCTAGAACATCCCGTGTTATCACATGAACTTTGGAAAACACTTAATTAACCAAAAGGAAGGAAATAAACTGAAACATGTTAAAAATATACAATATCATAGATCCCTGATCTTACTACATCCATGGGATATTACGTTTTGTAAAATAAATAAATTATATTATTTTTTTTATTAAATATCCTAGACATAATTACATCTTAATATTATTAGGGAAGTATTTTTTGGGTTACCTATATAACCATGGGAGTATTTATAGAATTCTCCTTCTACCTCTCATTAAATTATCAAGATCCCATAATAAAAAATCTCAAGATCCAGGAGGATCAATGTGAAACGAACACAATGACTACACTTCTTCATTAGTGAGTGCTTTATTCATCAAATAAATTTATAATTACTGATATGGATTATTTAATATTATATTATAGGTGAATTGATGAAACTTTTTGAGCATGATCATCACATTTATTGATATAAGGAAATTTCCAGACTCTCGATTTTCATGTGTACCATATTAATTATGTTAATAATTTTTTTCCAACATGGATAACCCCAATTGTGTTCATTAGCCAAAAATTATTCACCATAGTTTTTTATGATTTTACCCATCTGTTCATCACATTCATTTGGAATCGGCCTATAGGGTATCAATTTGAAATTGATTCTAAGAAACAAGCCTAATTTGACCCCATGATTTTTTTATAGTTTTACATACAATTAATTTATTGGTGATGAGGGGTGAATTTGAAATGAATTTCATGTTGCAGGTATTTATATTTTTTTATCTGGGATCTAAATCAATGAACATTATGATAGTACATGCATACAATGCATATATAGGACCATCAATGCTTGATAAAATTTATTTTCAGACATCGGATGGCTAAGATTGATTACTGATGTAAATATTCATAAATTTAGAGAGATTAGAGGTCAGATCAATTGTGCAGGATCTTAATATGGAATAATGGAGAGAATTTCAAACTTTCTATAAAACTCCCATATATAGAACATGTACTTTGATGAACATATGTTGTGTAGTTCCCCTTTGACAATGGCCCTTGGGTTTTGAGAATGTTAAATATGACATTTCCAATAGTACACCTACAATTTGTGTGACTCTACCTAGGTAAATAGGTTGTGTGACTGGAGAACATGGGCCGAACCCCATAAAGATAAACTTGACTTGATTTTATGTACATAGAAACATTGAGTTTTAGATAGACAAGACCATGGGAATGTGTAGTACCCCATGTGTCTATGAACTGATTTTTAGTTCTACACAATCAGTTATATGTGTACCATAATGTAATCAACTTGGAAAAGGAGTGAGACCAGATATTGAGTGGCTCCCTTAAACACTGGTTACCCATTTCTTTCATTTTTAGGAGACATCAACAACTCATATCTCTTTTCATGGACTCATTTTTTTGGGATGTGAGTAACATATCCTTAATTTTGCTTTTGTAGAACAATATAGTAGACTTAATGGGGGATTTTCAATTATGATACAAGATGTTAACAGAGTCATGATAATTTTTGCAACTCCCGGCTTCTTCCTTGGTCAGAAAATGATCTGTGGAGGCCCAAGAGTGTAACCCTACTACTAGGATAGAGAATGATTCATCTACTTATCTATAGAGTTGACCTCTCTCATATGATAGAGAATAGATCCTCAATCTAAAATATATGAGGTCCACTATGATCAATAGGGAATGGGTCTTTGATAGAATATGAGATTAAGACCCACCAGATAGGCTAGGAATGGATCCTCTCTAAAAAAATACTGTTTCACCCTCGAACAGGGATATCATTGGCCCTATAATGATTATTGAGTGGAAACCTAATGTGGTTTATTGGCATGGGATGTCAACCATTAGAGTTAAAACTCTTACATTGTTAGGTAATGGTTCATTTCCCCATATACTGAGTGGATTCATTCTTATTAACTAGGGAATGATTCATCAACCTAGAGATAATGGTCACTCGATTGGACAACTCTATGGAGAGGTGGGGCTTTATTTGGGTGCCTCTTAATGAAAACAAGTGAGATTTTCAAGATCATTGATGGACCTCTTGGAAGAGTTTTCACTTTTATTCTCATCTGGGATGTGGTAAAGAGAACAATTTCTATCTCATTTGGGATTATATTGCATGATTATATATATATATATATATTCATTCCATTGGTGTTTTTACTTTCTTTATTTCGGTTGATATATTTTTCTATTTCTATTGTATACCTTACTACCCCATCCCCTTGTAGGGTGTACTACTAGTTATGTATATTCTCAAACCTACATGGTTTATTACTATATATGTTATGTCTTATGAAGATGATGGAATGATTGGAAGATATTTCATTAGAGCTTAGGGATACCAAAGTAAATTTGAATTTGTATGGTGGTCAGAAGATAATGATATAGAGGTGGGATCTCTTTTCATTTTACATTACATTTTTCATTCAGGTCAAGAAATCATTTTGGTTGGGAGTGTATTTTTACATTTTACTTTTTAGTTTTCACTGTCGTACTCTTGTATTCCCTTGAGGATCTTAATAAAAAATTTATATTCTAGTTGTTGAATATTTATATTAATATACCATTTAAGTTTTTCAGGGATATGGTCGGGTGTGTACATACAGGTAAATTACGCATAGGTCTCCCACATTAGTTGTGTATTTTAGTTCTTATCACTAGCCCCTTACCTATGGAGGCATTCTTGGGTAGTTGTGTATCGATCCCATTATGTTGTGCCATTACATTCTTCCCCCAATTTGAAAATCATGTTGGCATATTTCCAAATATAATATAATAATCCAAAACTCTATAATCCATGTCAACTATATTTTCCTTCCTCGAATGGTGTCAAAATATAGGAGCTAGGACAATATATTGACGATATGAAACCAATTTGATATCCACTTAGGAATACTAAATCACTTATAATTTTTACAATTCATCTTCCTTCAAAAGAGAACTATATTTTATACTAATGGAATAAGCTACAAAAATGGGGTTTCCTTGAGTATAAATAATTTTTAGGCCATAGTCCTACATAGACTCCAAAAAATAACTCTGCCTCAAGTAAGGAAATCATAGGGTGAATATGTAACTAATGATCGTATGGTGTATGTAAAATAAAAAAGAACTCTATAAAATGTTAATGTATACAACTATTTATGTAGAACACTATCACTATAATAACATAATATTTTATATAATTTAACATAACTCTATCTTTATTATCTCAGGTCACATACATAACAAAACTAAAGCAACATCCGGTAGAAAAAAATGAAAATTAGTAAAATTATAGGATGAATATAATAACTAATTAAGGAATATTTAATAATCACTTCATCTTATTATTTATTTTATTATTAATTTATTTAAACAGGATTCCTTTTATAATGCAATTTATAAACGAAGATATAGAAAATTACCCTAATTAAATTGATTTATCGCATTTAAATGATTATTTTAATAGTATATATTTTACTTTTATAAATATTATAAGAATATTTAATGATTTATAAATTTATATTAAATAATAATATATACAATAGATTTTTAAGATGTCAATTATTTTTTAAATAATATATTTATAATATTTATTTGTATATTTATATGTATAAAATAAAATTTTTAACTTTAATTTACTAAAATTAAATAAATATACAAATTTTGAAAATCTATATTAGATTATGGATAATTTTTATGATTTTTTAAAAAAATTAGATTTAGGTGATTCATAAAAAAAGTTTTCTTCTAAAATAACATGAGATTAATGATATAATTATTATACAAGTATGAATTGAAAATTCATGGATCCTATTTCTCAGAACAAATATATATATTTTAAGTTACATTATAATTTTTAATGTTTTTTTTGGTTGGTAATATATTATAAAAATGAGTAAATAATGACTAGATTTTGGTTCTGGAGTAATATAGTGACATTAAAATACTTAATTAAGATACAAATGTTCATTTGTTAGAAATCAATGAAATGTGATTGTCATTGATTTCACGTTCAAGGATTAATAATAAATATTTTATATAATTAAATTATATATTTATTAGTAATTATAAAGAATAAATTTGAGTGTCATTAAGGTTTTTGAAATGATCAAGTTAATTAAAAAAATAAATAATGACATCACTATTATGAAACATGGTTCAAACAACCATGACAACTCACTCCAAATAAGTAATATAAGTAGTAAAAAAACATATATACACATACAAGAGTGATTTATAAGTGGGTTATACAGGGTAATCATTATATTTATGGTCCGAAAATATGTACTACATATTGTTATTTTTTATATATTATTTGAGCCTGTTTTTTGTTGAATTAAATATAAAATATAAGGGTTTCGACATTTGTATGTTTCTTCATTGAGAGATGATTTTTATTCACCACAGATTCCATATTTAGGAAATAAATATAACCCTTTTAGTATAATCTGACATTATTTTCATTTAATCTACTATATTTACAAAATCTATATGATGTTACAATTCCATGGTTTTCCATTCATGTAAATTTAATTATCAATTTATTTTTTTCACTCAAACCTCCTTTCTTTGAGTTATAGTGTCCCATGATGAAAATAATTATTATATATTTAGTTCCATCCACTTTCTGATATGATTTAATGGGAAATAATATTCTCATTGGAAGGAAAATTATTTTTAAATACTTATTATTTTTTCTCACCTAATTTCCTTCTCAAAAAGTATATCGTTCTTCAAAATAATTATAATCCTTCTCATGGATTTGATCGTGCAAATATTTTATATGTGGTTTCTATTAGTCATGTTTCATTCATATGTGGGATTTTAATTATGTCATGGGTGGGATCAGAATTAAATACCCCTCAAATTGATTGGAAAATAATTTTTGTCTTTTGAGATGTTATGTATGGGAATATAGAGTGAGAAAAATCCATTATTGGACTTCATCCACTATGTTGTTCAGAATAAGGTGTAAAACTAATTGAACAAGGGAATTTATATAATTTTAAAGTCATGGAAGAGTTTCATGAATTATTCTTATGATGTCAGGTCTTATTTTTTTCCATACATTCTATGATCCCAATCACTTGGTATATCATTTATTTGTGTCATGTTTCTATTCTTAATGTCATACATTTTATTAGGTATAAATTATATATTTTTGTTCACACATATGAAATTTAATTTTTATCAGTTATATTCTAATCCATTCTTATGATTCTATTTACATAGGTTATGATGAAATGTATTATATATGATATGTATAAAAGGAAAATTCTTGCGGAAATAATGTATGAGATAATAAATACATAGTATTGACCTTGTAGTTTCTAAGAAATATAGAAAATATTTGTTTTAAATTGTGAACATGTGTTTTTTATAAATGGATTTACTTATACTCTAAAGAATTATGCCTAAATTTTCATATTAATGTATATAATTTAATATTTTATTTGATTTTTGAATAGTAATTTCTAAACTATCATATACGCGAACCCCAAAAAAAATAGTGGTGTTAAATAAATCTGACAAATTCCTTTTATATATTATGTATTTCATTAAACACTTATATTAATTGTTTTATTATGTTTTTGAGTATTTAAAAGGATACAAATATCTATAATAAATAGGGAAAACAAAATACAGAATAGTTTAATGATTTGATAAAAAATGTAAGAAATATAAAGTGATATCATTATTTTTACATATAAAAAATGTAAATTTATTAATTATTTATATAATTTATTGGTTATTAAAACTAAAAGTTATTTAGTTCCCATTCATTGTAAAAAATAATGACATACAATGCCAATATAAACTCCTAGAAATATGAAGTTTATTTCTTTTTTCAAATACATCAATAAAATATAAAGTATTTTTCATATGAAAGATAAATATTATTATCAAAATATAGTGAAAAGTTTTTTCATGTGTATAAAATGTCATTGGGTGTCGAATAAAGGATTTCTTAATGAATATTTGAGTTTAATAAAAAGTAATAAAATATAAATTCTATTATTTTTAGGTGAACGATATTATATGTATATTTTTAACATTTTACTCATTAATATAACAATATAGTTTATTGAATGAATTTTTTAGAAATGTGAGGGGAAATTCTCATGGAATCTGGAACATAATTGTATTGTTAGAGATTATAAATTTATAAATTGTTTTAAATTATAAATAAAAAATATTCCTTAAATAAATTCTAATATGATCTCTTATTGTATATGGTATTTAAAAGGGTGAAATATCAATTACTACTAGGGTTTTTAAGGCCATTTATCAAAAAGGTGATATAAAATAATCATGTATTTTTAAAAAATGAGTTTATAATGGGGTATTTTTGAGATTCAATCCAAATAGATATAGATATTAATACTATAAAAAAAATTTGGAATATTTTATGATATATATTATATTATTTATTCTAAGAATTCTTAATATGAAAAAAAATAATATATCTACTGACGAACATTATGTGAATGTTGTTAAAATTTTAGGAAAACAGGTTATCATTTTTGAAAATAACAATTAATTTTTCGATGATACTGAAAAACTAGTAATTTTATAGCGTCGTATGAAATATATAACCATTATTGACAATATTTATTGTACCCGATGTTGATCATTAATGTTAATGTTAAAAATATCAATAATGGTTGACAAGAAAAATTTTAAATATATTTTCCTAGATAATAACAACACAAACCCATTTATTTATCAATTTATACCAAGATATAAATATAATAAAATATAGAATATTGAATTTGATTATTTTATAAATTACTAGCTGGATAAAACTAATAAAAATGTTATGTGGGAGTTGGCACCAAAATATATGAAAAGAAGGAAATTTCATCAAAATTCATGTTTCTATATAAATGAAAGGAAAATTTAAATTTTTAATCAATGAATTGACATTGGAATGAAATACATAATATCGAGATGAGGAGAATATTTTGGAAATAAATTTTTATTAATATAAGTGGTGGGAACAAGTATAGAAATACTTAACATACTTTTTTAAAGTAACTATAAATTTTTTTAAATTAATATGAATTTATATTTAATTAGTAGTTATATTAATGAATTGGTGTATCCAAAATAAAAATATGAGATTAAAAAACATGATAATGACCACTATGAATGCTTTAAAAGTGATGATAATAAGAGACATACTAAATTACATTAGCATTTATCAATTCTAGTGAAGCATCTGAAAAAAAGGGTTTATCCACTATAGAGTTTTCATTGGTAAAATTTTAATTTTATCATTTTTATTTTATGTATTGATAAATCTATATTTTTATGAATGATTGTTTTATCATTGATAAAAGAATTTTTTTTCAAATTATATCTACACTAGTGATTAAATTTCTTCTTAGATACAATAGTGTACTACTACATGAAAATGACACCACAATAACCAAGGAGTAAAAAATAAATATAATTTATAATTAAAAATAAATTTTTGTAATAATAAAATATTAGATAAATTAATTAACATTAAATAATATTATATAAATTTAAATTACATTGATACATTAAATTTATTAAAAACATTTAAAATTACCTACCACCTCAAAAATATTTGATCTTTTAAGAGGCCTTCTCTATGGATCATCCCAACCTCTATGAAAAGAATCACACACCTATAATAAAAAATACCTATTTTTGTATCATTAGAAAGATAAATAAAAATACATATGATAAAATAATAAATATATAAATAATACATATAAATGAAAAAATATATTATAAAACATGATACATAAATAAAATATTGAAGATTTATCATAAATAAAAAATATTATATTTTAATTAGACCTTCTAAAAAAGTTTTCCCTATTGTGAGCATGTGATGCACTATCAATCATTTCAATCACCCCATGTGGCATATTGAGTTAAAGTTAACAGAAATATGTCACCATTTTATAAACAATAATATTCATAATATATCATTATAATGTGAATATATTTTTCCCAATTTTTAACATATAATCCATTTTTTGACTAAAATTGTAGTGTTAAATTGAAAATTCATACATTACGTTATACAAGTCACACTGTATGGAATAATGTTGTGTACATAATAAAAACATTAAATAAATGAATATACAACATGATCCATAATTTTTCATTAAATATTTTATCATATTCATTATTTTTGACTTAATGATGATATTTTAACCTAAATGTTCAATTTTAAATGAAAAAACCCACTCTTAGTCATTCCAAGAACATTAACTGTCATATTGATATGTTGTTAGTTCATATATATAACTATTGAATCATATATTTGATTAATAATTTATCAACAATATCATTGTGTTTTCTCCTATTTTGGAGTAAAATACATTCGTTTTGAACTAAAATTTTAGTTCTAAAATGAAAACATGCACATTCAGTGATAATGGATACATGATGTGTCAGATTGATTTGAGGATACTTTCTAAACATCATAAAAATATTATCAATATTTTTACCTATGTATAAATGAAACAAGAGACTATTTTGTTATTTTTGATTAGAAAACAAACATTTTGAACTAGAATATCACTTAGAAGAACAAAATTATTGAGTCATACTAACCATACTATGTGTCAGAATACATGATGTTGATTTCTATTAATCTAATATAAATTATTGATCAATGTATTATTTTTTTGTAGCAATTATAGTAATTTCTATTTTTTATTATTACATGTTCTGATTCTGTAATAAAATTTCTCATTAAAATTAAAATATTTAATTTTTTTGTTTTCTACCACACTACATGATACATTGATGAAAAGTTAATTACTAAAAATTAAATAAATAAAAAATTATTTTCCTAAAGAACAGAGAAAATTCAAATTGCATTAATTTTTTTTACCATGCGAAATGTTATATAGTTAAAATAAATAATTTTAATTGGGATTCACACAATTTAACTCAAAAGGTCACTCATAATGTGTTAGATTGATGTGCACTATTTTCACACATATAGTAAATAAAAAATCTATTGTTTTTCATAAAAAAATTGTGATAAAAGCATATATAATAGATTTTCACTATGAATCACATGTTATTTAACAAAATTGTAATTTTAATTATGAAAATATGAATTTTTTATCCATTATCATTTAACACTATTTTGTTTATTTTAGAGTAGATTAAAAATTATGTGTCATATGAAAAAATTATATTAACTTATATTTAATATTAGTATCACCAATAATGAATGTAAATGATAAGAAAATTATCTGAATTATAATTAGATAAACCACCTTTTATCATTCTTTTAAAAATTATTAATTTGAAAACATTATTAAAACATTACCTTCATAGAATATATATTTTTTCAATCACTATATAATCATCCAAATCATTGTAAAATATTTCTATTTACTCATATGATTATTTGGATTGTCAATTGCCCTGGTAGTATTGGAAAAATATTGACTGATTAATGGTTTTTAATTATTTGTAATGAAATTGTAATTATATATAAAAATAACACTTCAGATATAATAGATTATTGATGAAATAGGTTATCTATAAAAACATATATAAAATTTATAACCACAATTGAAATGATTTAATTATTCTAGAACAGCATAATCATTGACAAGAATAAGAAATTAATTATTATATACAATTGAATATTAAAATATTATTATATATAACCATATAATTATTGATTCATATGATTCCATAGGTATATTATGTGTAATGAACATACTCATATAGTGGTTTTGATAATAAATAAACATCGCCATATAGTAAGAAAATTATTAGTGAAATATAATATTTATAATGTAATGTTATTTTTATATGTTTAATATCAAATTTAGTATATAAAAAATTACTAATAGATATCTTGTGTGGATGGTCTTTCAGATATACATTAATTCGATCAAACATATCTATTGTTTGAGTGATTTAATTGGTTTTAATGAAAATCTTGTGAGTCAAAAAAATGGAATACGCAATGTAAATAAAAAGAAGAAGTAATTATTTTGAATAATGTATAGTGTTTTACTACTACATTATTGGTATTATGTAGATCAATCTATCTATTATTACCTTTCCAAATTCTATGGATAACTGATTTTATCTTGTTAAAATTTCATCTTTAACCTATGTTGTTTTTTTATATATGTAACATATGGACTAATTAATCAAAATATTTTATCAATAGGTATCTTGTCTTCATTAGTGTGTGATAATCACAAGTTAAAAAAATAATTGTAATAAAATTTCATAAAATAAGAGATCAATTATTAGAAAAACATATTAAAATGATTAAAATCTATACATTTACAACAAGGTCTCTAAACACTTCATTATCCAGAGTTTCATTTACATTCTCTAGTTTGAAAATGTTAGCAATGGCCTCCCAATAAATTTTATCATCATATTCAATATTAGATAATATTTTATTTAGGAACAATGTAACTATATAAACATGTGACAATAAAAAATATGACAAAAAAATGTGTGGTAATTTTAATCTTTCTAGTTTTCTTTGATCTATTAATTAATCATTAAGATTATATTGAGTCTTCTATACATTTCATATTTTTCTCATCTTTATATAAAATAATTACACAATTTAAATAATATTTAATTAATAAAAAAATGGTTATTACGTAGAATAAATTAGAATTTATAATAAAATATCCACACGAATATTAATATTATATAATTTTGATAAGAAAAAAGATTCAATATAATGTTTGATTTTGTGAACATCATGATCATAAAGTGGATGTTGTACATTATTTCTCAGTTTTCGAGGTGGTGAATCCCTAAAATCACATAAAATTTAAGTGTATATTTAGTATATAGAACATTTTTTAAAAATTCATCATTTTACTTATCACAACAATGGCATGAGTGGGTGTTGATATATACAAACCATAATCAATTTACCTTGCATAAATTTCATATTGGTACGGTATCAATAGTTGTTTGATTCTAATTTAATATAAATAGTTATGAAATAAATTAATATATCAGTTATGTTAATCAAATCATTCTTATAGATGGACTCAAAACTAGGTGTGTGTGGATATTAATATTCTTCTGCTGAATTTTTTTATTCTTATTTTTCATCCTTTTAAAGAAAATATTTTTTCATTTTTGCAAACCAACATTGTTTCTCTGTTAATGTCTTTGTCTATAAATATATGTTATTAAAAAATTTCAGTTATAACAAAATATTCAATTTATTTATAAACATATAATTCATGTGACACTCTAAAAACAATACCTATTTTGTGGATATAATATAATAATTTTTTTATGTAAAATAATTTTTTTTTCAGAAAATAATATTGATTTAAGTTATTTTGTCTTAATAATATAATAAATATAGTATAATAAGTTTTCATTGTATTGTGATAAAATTGTAATTTAGGGAAAAATTATATTTTTTATACTAACACATTATTCAAATACATTATGTTTTATATATATTCTATATCTTTTTTGTATATTTGACCTCCTTCCATTTACCATGTTATTTAATGGTAGTGTATTGATAATTTGATTTATCATTCTATATATGAATAATAATAAAAACTATTATTCTATCACAAGACAAAAAATAATTTATATATATATTAAAATAATTGGTACAAAAAACAATAACCCATTATTTCCTTTTGGTAGAGTATGATTGTATTTAAGAATGTTCTTTATTTTTAATACTCTATTGTTGATTCATAAATATATAATTATAAATCAAAGAGAATAATATGAATAATTTAAAATCAAATAAATCTAATTTAAATGTTTTAAAAATTCATCTTCCTCTCAATGGGTAAAAAACAATCATAGGTTTCATGGATTATAATATGTTTTTATAAAATTTATGGGTTGGATTTTCCATTACGCTCTACAAAACCAACACAATTAAACATATTATGTGGATAAAATTATCAATGTAGCATTCTAGAAACCATTTGTATGAATGTAATTTGTTTTTATTCCAACATGAATGTAATATATAATGAAATATGGATTGTAAATCAATGTTTCGTTATTTTACTTTTATGTACAATTGAATATGATGATCATTATGTTATATTAATATCTGGAATGATTATATATTTTGGAAAAAACTGTAATTCCACTTATCAATATCAATTAGAACATGAATTGAAGTGAAAATGAAATTTAATATATAGAAAATGGAAATGTTAGTGTCATATGTTTAGTACATGTATTCTATCTGGCCATAGATTCATAACCATTAAATCATTCACTAATAATTTTTACAAACGCTATAACAACCTATGTACTCATGCAATAAAGTTTTTTACATATATTAGTAAGCTAAAATTATTTAGTTAAATCATTATAAATATATGAAGAATTTCTTAATATAAAAAATGATATTTTATTTTCATTAAACTCATATCATATTAGAGTTTTTTTCAAAAGATAAATTTTAATATTATTTAAATTTAATATGAAAAATTTAATTTCATTTTTGAATTCATCGTCATCAATTATCATATTAATATTATTTTAGAAATTTTTAATTATTTTTATATTTTAAGGAATAACTAAAAAATATTGTTTTTAGTGAGATATGTATTTTATTAAAACATTAATTTATTTAAGGATTATTAATTAGTTAATTTTTACATAAAATGATCAATAAAATTATAAAATTTATTTTATACTTTACTTTAATATAAATATAGTTCATAATTAAAAATATCATTTGATCTGTAAATTTTTTGCGTACCATATTTCCCTTTTTATATTTTAATTAAATTTTCTAAACCATTTCTGTTAAATTTTGTACCATTGATTCCATGTTTTGAATCAGCTATATGAAATTTATTAAATAGTTCACTTTTAATTTTTAACAATATGAATATTAACATTAATAATTTTTTTATTAAAATAATGATAAAAATGAGTAATTAAAGGATAAAAATAAAATGATAAGGAGTACAAAAAAACATAAAACGTTTTTAATTATATAATTTGATTATATATTAACTATATTCATCCAATTTTATACTTTATGATATATTGGGGGTCACTAGGAAGGGATTATGATCTTTATAGTATTTAATTTATTGAATTTTCAAACATATCAAAACATTTTTTTTAATAAGTTTAATATTTTTAATATGGTATTATCACTAGTATATGTTCAACTATAAATAATATTTTTAAAAATAAATTATTTATATTAATCATGGTATTTTATATTTAATTTTTAGATAATGAATAAATACCTTATGTACTTACACAATGCTAATGCTATAATTATTTTATTAACGAACAATCATATTAATGATATTCAACATAATAAATTGAATATAATTTGGATATCTAATTTAATTTTTTAATTTTGTATATTATAATGACATGTTTATAATATAATAAAATAGGTATTTCGAATGTGAATTTTTTCCTTGGTGTTTTGATATTCAAAGTAATAGATATAACCAAAATTGACAATAATGATATTTTATGGGATAAATGTTTTATTTAAATAATTTAAAATCATAAGAATATTATGAAATTAAAAAATATAATATATTATTCTCAATTTCATTCCCTATTAATTTTTTGACCAATTTTTTCATTTCAATGTTGAATAGCCATATTATTTATTTAATCTTTTATGAAATTACAAGCATGCATCTCCCCTCTTTTATAAAGGGGAACATCTAATTCATAATCCTTCACACTAAAGAAAACTCTCTGGTTTTGAAAATAAAAGATAAAATTTCATCCTATAATCCATAACCACATTTTATAGGTCATGTTTTAGTTATAAAAGTAAACCATGTGGCATTTGTGTTTAAAATAATAATGATTCACTAAATAAGAGGTATCAATTTTTACTGAGTTTCTATGTATTTCATAATATTAAAAAAACACAAACCAAATTCAACCATGGTAAAATAATAAATAAAATATCCTATATATAATTATATTTTATTATGTTATTTTAATGGAATATATCCATCTCCACTTCCAAGAAATGGTAAAATAATTTTTCGTTCATGTGTACAGTATACTACCACCTTCTGAAACGATGTAATTATGTTTTGACCACCTCTCAAGACTTATTAAAATGAATTAATTTGGGATTATATATTATATTAATTAACTATTTATTATTATTGAATGATAATTTCTCATTTACATTTTTACCTTTCCAGAAAACCATAAAATGATAATGTCATTCATGCAAACTTGTGCACTACCACTACCCCAGAGCAATGATATTCTTTATTCAACACCACCTCACGTGGACTTTATATATAATTATATATGATCTATTAATATTTCTTATTAATTTTGTTATTATTATTTAATTACAAAATAATACTTAAATTATTTCTATAATGTGCAATGAAAAATGGAAAATGTTTCTCAAGCATATGTAAGACGTACTTCTCCCTAATTGTATGATATTACATTTTTTATATCCATCATTAATGGATGAATTCAAAATTATAATTTATTTTTAATATTTTATTATATATAATTATTATTATTATATAGAATTTAGATTAATAAACACTCATATTCATCATTATAAATTCATTTTGGACTTCAGTACCGAATATCATCAAAACCTCTGATGGGAATTCAAATGATTATTCTGTTTTATATAACATGGTAATAATTGATATAAATGGATTATTAAACCAAAAAAATTTCATAAAAAATAATAAATTAACTAAAATTTATTATTTAGGAAGATAATGATTGTACATGATGATTTAGACTCTATGTAAAAGCCTTTTTTTAATCCCATTTGAAGTTCCTATTTTATTTTTTAATAAAATCAAATGGGTTTCAACATTTACATCTCTATTTATTTTCCTACGATAATGATTTCATGATTCTAAAAGATTATTTTGGACGTTTAAATATTCATTTTCATGGATTTTTTTATTTTTTATGTGTTTGGATTCTCAAAAAATTGTTGATTAAAAATGTTATTTTTCTTAAGAAAATTTTTATAATTCAATAATTTATTTTTAATAATATTTTTAGGCTTCTAGGAATTTATTTTATAACAAGAGGTGGTTATATTATAATCCAATTAAGATTGGTTTTTTGATAAACCAATGTTATGTGGTTATGTTATTAACCAACGATGAGTTGTTCTATGATAAACCAATAATGGGTGGTAATGTTATAACTATCCCTGAATTAAGTACTCTGAATATGGATGTTGATAATATTAGTTGTTACAATTGTATGTTTTATATATAAAATTATTTCCCATGATTTGTAACATTAATTTAAAATATTATTACTTTTTTTTCAATAAAATTCTTTGATTTTCAAAAAAGGAAGATAATTATATTTTTTAAAAATATGAGTCCCTTTATGGGGTACTATGGTTTTATATAATGATGATTTTTATGGGTTTTGACTAAGAATAAAAATCGTATTTATTTTATGTCCCTTAATGATATTTTGGTTCTAATATAATGTTTTTTAATGTTTTCTACAATGTCGAAATATTATTTAGAAAAATATAGAAATCATGTTGACAGTTGTCATAATTTGTTAGGAAATCAAAACATGTTTTACTTTAAATAAATTTTAATGAAAAAAAGGATACCATGTTAATGTTTCCAATTATAATGTGTGGGTATACAATGTAATAATTATTACATATTCTCTAAAACCCTAAACCTAAAATATCATTTGGAATAAAAATTGTGATTTATACATAAAATCGTTATAATATGTAATGTATATGGTAAGGTCCTTGTAGTTTGAATCAAAGGAAATATAGGATACCTATAGGGGTTATGATAATGTTAATATATTGTCCATATTTTTTAAATTTTTAGTTATATTTAAATAATATAACATTAAATTATTATAATATTTCATCCCCAAATCTATTTCTCTACGGAATGGTTTTTCATTGAGGAAACGTGGGTGTTGTCGATGAGAATGCATCAAGAGTAAAATAGCCTTGCAGATTTGCTTCTTTAGAATCATAGATTCAAAACATATCTTTTTCCATTGATTAAACATTTTAATCATTATATAAATGGTAGTGGTGCATATTTTAGGGACAGTGGAGATATATGATAAACAACTATATCCGTAGTGGAACATTTCATGAAAACATTTCCCCAGAATTTTTTTCATCATCGGGCCCTATTTTAGAAAAACGTAAGATTAATACCATGGAATATATATTTGAATTCATTTGATTTTAATATATCCCCATATAATGTAAGACAAATTAAAATAAATGAGTCATGTAGATGAATATCTATTTTTTATATATGAAGAAAACTTCACAAGACTATCTAGGTACATTTTTTATTTTTTGGAAATTGAATGAAAAATTAATAGAAATTACTCTAGTTCGAATCCAATTTTATTAATATCTTTGACATTAGGAGAATTTAAAATAAAATATGTTTTTTTTGCTTAAAACATTGATATGGGGTTTTCTGAGATGTATGTGCCACAATATTATATGATTAAGAAGTAGTTGTGTTAGAAAGAATTGTTTAGGAATCCATCAATAAAATTTGGATATGAAATATTAAAATTTCCATCATGTTATAATTTTTTGTAGAAATATCTATGGTTAAGGTATAAGAAATTATAGGAAATTATTTCAATGTGAAAATTTTGGTCACATAGACCGTGAATACATGGAAAAATAGGGGAAAAATAATGGTAAGATGATGATAAAATACTTTAATTGAAATGAGTCTAGAGTTAAAAATAATTTGTTCCCCAAGATACAAACTCAAATAGAAAATCCTTTACAATTAAATTGAATAGTTTGCATATTTTTTCCACTATAATCGATGTTGATGTGTAAAACAAATTGGTAATAGTTATGTTTCTTTTGTATTCAAATTATACTAATACCATGTTCGATTCTAGATCGTCACATTAATTAATTTCACATAAATTTTTAATAATACTTATAATATAATATCATAAACATATGATACTATATTTGGATAAATAAAATGGTTTGAATATTAATTCAATCATGATATATATGGTTTTTCCTTTTTCTTATTAGTGAAAGGGCCTTACATAAAAATCTTGTTGAACAATTTATAGGTGAGTTTGATATTATTTTTGGTATGTATAGAATTTAATTTATCATAAAAAGATATTTTAATGAGCTAATGAATTTATTTTCAATTATTTAATTATTAAATAACCTACCATGAAGAAGAAAAAATAATTAGAAAATAACGTTAATGTTACCTTGTACTTATTATTTAAAGGAATGAAATTGTTCAAATCAATGATGTGCTAGTATTGAATGAATATATGAATGTTTTTATTGATTAATTTCCATGTGATATTCATAATATATAGTTTGAGTCTATATTTGAAATTGTCTAATAGGCTATGAAAATTTAAAAACTCCCATATAGAATATCTCATATAGAACATTTGGAATTGGGAATCAAATTCCAATAGTTTATAATTAATGATCTAATCAATGAAGCACCTAACCATGAGGTGGTCCTATTTTTTATTAAAATTAAAGATGGTTCAATTAAAATTTTTATTGATTATAATGGTTTTAAAAACATTAACAATAAGAATATGTATCGTTTTCCTCATTTTTATGATTTTATTATAAGCTCTAGGAAGCGTAGTATATTTCAATGATATCTCTGGTTTAAGGTAACACCAATCTAATGTGAGTGAGGAAAATATTATGATGATTATTTTTAAAGATATATATAGTTATTATGAGTTTTTACTAAATTTTATTTTGTTCTCCTATGAACTAGCAGTATATTTATATTTAATGAATAGACTTTTCCATGGGGTTTTATTTATTTTTTTCATAATTTTTATAATGATATAATATAATGTGAAAATGAATTGTGATACATAAAAGGCAAAAAAGTATTGTTTTAAAACCTCTAAAAGAAAATAAACTCTATCAAAAAATGTGTATGGTTGAATTTTATTTCAAATGTTGAATTTTCTGTTGATCCATCCAAAAAAAAGTTGTTGAAGAATGAAAAAGAATAAAAAATGACACATAAATTTTTTGCTTTATTGTATTTGTGGGTTACTACTACGGGGTTATTGAAATGATTTCTTGGATTTATTTCCCGTTAACCATGTTAACTACAAAGGGAGTAAAACTCATCTAGAAAAAATAATTCAATGTTTATTATAGTGAAGAAAAAATAATGATTCTGAATGATTTAGTTAGGTATTTTTCTTCAAGAATCGAATATTTTCCATTTACTACGATTCTTCATTTCAATAACGTTGTTTTTTCCTAATGAAAAATGTTGAGGTAAATTTTTATGGATTTGGTCAATTAAAATTACATAAGAAAAATTATCCCACAAAATATTTAGAAGTTAGAATCTATGATTATTTCTATGAAAATTTGGTTACATAATTTATATGGATAAATGTGTGAATTATATAATAATCATAAAATATTGTAGAATGGATTAAACTAGAGTTAACTAAACAACAAGACAGAGAATATGGATTGAATTAATTAAGGAATTTGATATCATAATCCATTACCACCTTGGGAATGTAACAAAATTGGATGATTTTTTGAATAAAAAATAATTCTACGTAGCATATGTAAAATTTCGAATATAAACCTTTTATTAATGAATTGAGTATTTTTTCCAAGAAGTTGTGGATACTGAGAAATTGTATTTTTTTGGTTCAGGTGTTATTATAATTGCCTATATTAGGCAGTATTATGAATGATCAAAAGAAGTACATAGAGTTACAAAAAAAAGATGAATTGGATGAAAAGTGTTTTATTTATTGATTTAATATTGATAAATAATATATTTTGAGATTTTAATAATGTTCATATGTTCCCTGTGTTGTATAAACAAATAAGAAATTATTATCTAAAACTCATAGTTTCCCAATTTCATTTCATCCTGTTTGCACTATGTTGTAGGGGGATATTCAAGTGTACTACCTAATGGATGTAATGAAAAGTGATTTTATTGAAATTAAAAATAAAAGATTCAATTGTAAATAGATTAAAGAAGGATTAAAATTACTAAAATAGAATCTTCTAACATTTCTAGTGCTAGAGTGGAAACTGTAATGTATATCCCTAGATATTCTAGTCGGACTACAAAATACATCTATAGGTAATAATAGAATTTGGGTTATTGTTGATTGAATGTAAAAATGTACACATTTCATTCCCTTTCCTGATAGTAGATCTGTAGATAATTATTTTGACCGAAACGTATAGATGTTATTAGGTTGTATTTAGTTAATCTCACTATTATATTTGACTATTATCTAAAAACACTTTTAATTTTGAGAATATCCCCTAAAAGTCATTAGGTCTTGAAAATTTTTAGAAAAACTTTTATCCTATATTTGATAGTCATTAAGTATGAATAATTATTTCCACAGAAGACATGATTCTTAATTATTAAATGGATTATCATAGATGTTAGGACCATGATATTTATCTATTTGAGCTTTCATTTAATGATTTGTTTTCTTATAGTCTACGGATAGAACAATTTTAGGAATTATAAGGAAATTATTATGGATATCAGACATTTGGAATAAATTATATGAAATATAGTGTATAAGATTATAAATGGTAGAGGATGTTGCTAAAAAGCTAAAAATAATCTAGAAATATAAGATGAAATCTTAGATAAATAAAATATATTATACTGTCAAGAAGAGGAAAACCATTCAATCATGGTAGGTGGCTATGTTTTTATTATAATATTTCAATGGAAAATTGATTTTTGTTTTGGAAGTAAGGGAATTCTATGTGCGTGGATCACCAAACAATATAAAATACTGTAAATAATTGGATCATTTTCATACCATATCTTTTTCCCTCTCAGTTAATATAAGGTATAGAATGTTTTTCATGTTTTTATGCTATAAAAATATGTTCTGGATTAATCCCATATTTTGAACCCCAATGTAGTCCACTATGATAAAACCAATTCTTATAAGGAAAATACAATTCAAAATATTATCTGAAGAGAAAAATTATTATGGAAAAATGTAATTAACTATGTTAATATATTGTGGAAAAACCAAATAGTTGAAGAAGTAATATGGTAATTTTTCAATGACTTGAGGGAAAGGTATTTCCAATTGTTTGATTAGTGAATAAGATTTCATGGAATCAATTTTGAAAATGTGGGAATACATGAAAACCTAGGTAGTAATTGAATTATTTTTATCATATTTATTGGTATTCATGAATTACCAAGTTATATTCATTATAAATATATTTTTTAATATTAAAAATAAAAAAAGAAAAAGATTTATCAAAAGACTTACTTAATAGATTTTATTTATCATTAGAGTTTTCAAATTATAGAAATTTAATTTTAAATAAATAATTTCACTTTTAAATTCTACATTTCCAAATTAAAATATGTTTAATTTTAGAGAATTTGATGAAAATATCATTTTTTATGGAAATAGTGAAAATAATAATTTTTAGTAAAACTATATTTTTTCAAACATAAAATTATGTTTAGTAATTGTGATTTGTTTAGTTTGATATAATATAATCCAATTATGGTTTATACAAGGATTTATAATTTTCATTTATTGTAAAAATACTATATATTTGAGAACATATTTTTTAAATAATTATTTTGTTGTGTTTTTCTTGTTAGAATTTATATAAAATTTTGATTTTTTTTAAATTTTGATAATATAATTCCATATTTCAAATAAATTGGTTCATATTTATTATATAACATCCTTTTATTTTTGGATAATATGTATAATATCCTTAGAAATTTGTATTACCACTGTAAAAGGTAATTTGATAAATTAGAGGCTAAAAATAAAATGATAAGGATAAAAAAATTAAATTAACACATGCTTAAATTTTATTTTACTTTTATAAATCAACTATAATACTCCACAGGATAAATTTATGAGATTTTGGGAAATTTTGATGATATTATGACCATTATAGAATTTTTATTAAAGAAATTTCAAACATGTCACACTATTGTGTTTTATATGATTTATATTTTAAAGATAGTTTTATCCAAAATGTATTTTCGAGTTACAAAAAATTGAAAAGAAAAATTATTTATATTTATTTTTGTGTTTTATTATTAATTTTTACTTAACAAAATAGTTACAATAAATGCATGCACAACACTGAGGTTGTAATTAATCAATTAATATATAAATTAAATAGATGATATATAAAATATTAACATAAAAAAATTTTGAGATAACTAAAGTAATCATAAATTTTAATTTGTTATGTATTAATATTTTTAATATAATAAAAGTGTTATCCTTAATTTTACTAGTTTTAATGATATTTCTAGTGTCAATGTAATGAATAATATCAAAACTGACAATAGTGATAGTTTATGGGTATATTATTTTATTAAATTATTTAAAATTCATGAAAATATTAAATAAGAACAATGTGGATAATATATGGTCGAATCTTTAATTCCATATATATTTATGGGCTATTTGGAAGTTTTTTCCTCTATAATAGACTAATTATGATTTAATGTTGAGAGAAATTCCATGAGTGCCCCTCCCATATACTACACCGAGGAACCACATCTTCAAAATTATTCACACATAAAAACTTTTTGGGTTTGAAAATACAAGAAAAAATACCACAATATAATTCACCCACACATTTTTGATAAATGTTTATGTATAACCCCTTGTTTAGTGATTCTATGGTGTTAAAAAATCATTTTTTGAATTAGATGTATCATTTTTAATCGAGCATTTGTATTTTTTTATTCCTACACATCTCTAAAAAAATTAAATATTATAAAATAATAAATTTTCAATAATTAATATAAATATATATTTTTATTTATTTGACATGATCTATTTCTATATACACACTCATAAAATGAAAAAAGTATTCTTCATTCTTGTGTAGGGGTGGGGGGGGACTGCAACCTCATGAACTGATGTAATATGTTTTCCATAACAATCTCCAAATACTAGTTATAATTTTTATATTGAAATTTATATACAATATTGTTTAAATATTTATAATTATTAAAAAAATAATATATCAATTTGTTCTTATCAATCAATTAATATAAAAATGACAACGTCATTCATGCGTACTTGTGGACTACCACCATCACAAAGAAATGTGAGGGATTTTTCATCATCTCATCAAATAGATGCTATATATATGTATATATGAAGAATTAACATGATAATAATTTAATTTTTATCATTATATACATATAACATAATAAGTCCCTTTTTTTCAGGAGGATCGTTGAAAAATGGAAACATTACTAATTCGTAAGTACAACCTACCATCTATGTGATTGTAATGTAGTTAATTTTTCAATACCATGTTTAATGTATGGATTTTATACTAGAGTTAAGGAATAAAAATTATATATATATATATCTTTATTTTTATATTTTTATGGTGTAATAATTTCCTCTAAGACAATAGTCACCAAACTAATGTCATTGGGGACTTAAGTTGCATATATCGTCAAAATATCCGGTGTAAACATAAATGATTATGTAATTGTATATAACATGATTATAATTTATATAAATGGAATAATTAACAAAACAAGATTCTTATGAATGTATATATAAGGATAAATTTATTATTCATGCATATAATAAACATACATGTTGATCTGAACTCAAGTTAAGTGAATTTATTTTTGAAAATCTTCTAATAAAGGTCATCATTCATTTCTTTTACAAAAATATTATTTAAAAAATATGGAATGAGTTTTATTTTATTAAATAATGTCTCCTAAATGTTTTTTTTTCAATATTACATAGTTATTTTCAAATAAAATGTTTTCCTTCATTTGTGCACATTTTATTAAAACATATTTTACTTAAAAATGACATGATTATTTTCCATATGAATAATTTTATGATGAAAGAATACAATATTTATGACCATGGAATGGTTAATTGAAAATCTTTATGATTATATGATATTATGTTAGAAATTAATTTTATCACTCCAATACATTGCCATATTTTCATTCTGATTTTATTGGTAATATACACAACACCATATTAAAAAAAATAATATTTAGTTATATTTTACATAGTAAATTACATTATGAATATATTAAAGGGTTTATTAAATAATATAATATATTATATTTTCAACAAAATAATTTCTAAAATTTTTAATATATTTTAGATAGGAATAATATAAGAATACCCCCAATATTTAACATAATATACTAAATTTTGATTAAAAGTAGTTTTTTCAAAAAAAATTGGGAAACAATTTTAAATACATATTTTGATTATTTTATTAATTTAATATATCAAAATAAACTTTTAATTTAAATAGACAAGAAAAATTTTGTCAGGAGAAATTTTAGTATTTTTTGGCGAAGATGTACTTTTTGATTAATAGTTAAAAATACTGATTTTCAGTTCAACACTATTTTTTCATATAATTTATTTATAAGGATTAATTATGTTTTATTTTTTGTATATACTTAAATTAGATAATATTTTTAATAATTAATCTATTTTTATGTCATTTTGATAAATTTTACATTGAAATTGACTATAAAAACATAGAAATCTTTTAGACGGTTTTTACATTAAAAACCTATATTTTAATCCTGTATGCAAGATGAACATTAAATCAATTTCTGCCACCATTATGATTTGAATTTAGAAAAATTAATTCCATATTTTTAATAATTATAATTTATAATGTATTATAATTCCAAATTTTTTTACCAATAATATTAATGAAGGTAATTAAAATTATTCAATATTATTATGGAAAGAATTTAGCTTTATAAATGACTAAACCATTAACTAAAAATCCCAAATGACCTATCAATTTGAAGAAAATATATCTATATTATTTATATCATCTATAAACCGTACATTCCTGAGTTTGTTTTTGGGTTTTATGTGTATTTTTAGATAAGAACATATTTATACTTAACTTGTTTTGAAATATTACAAGTGAGTCCTTCTCCTTCTATAAAAAAGGCCAAAAACTCCCCCACTTCTTCATAGATATCAAACCTATGAGGTTATATTAATATCTTTCCAAATAGCTTCACAAAATTCCTCCCGTAAATGTTTAGTAATTCCTTTGTGAAGAAATCCATTCAAAGAATCCATTTTGTATTCTCCAAAAAATTTACTCTATTAATACAATAATATAAAACCCGCCTATAACAATGATGTAATTTATCAGTGCTTGAAGAATCACATAAAAAATCAATATTTATTAGTTCTAAAATATGTTTGGATAATAGAATCCATTAATCAGTTTTAGAAAAATCACTGAAAAATGCACCCTTTATCGGTGCAGCCTTTTTAGTGCTGATAAATGGAAACTTTTTGAGTTATTTATTTTAGCTCCCATAATGGAAACTTGTATCTGTGCTTTGATTATGGCTTAGATAAAATGTATCCTTTATCAACAATTCTTTATCATTAATAAAATTTTCCATTCATTAGGGATTTTTAGTGCTGTTAACGGTCCAGAATAAAATGGATAATTATGCAAATAAAAATAATTTGGTTAAATTAAGAAAAATATAAAACATTATATTATTTAAATAATGATAGAAAAAATTGAATAAATTTCATATCAATATATATAGATTATGTATATAAATAAATATTTTATATTAAACATAAAAATATAAAATGTATAAGTATAATATATAAAAATGTTAATTAAAGGAATAATAGAATTTTATTCATTTTTAATGTTGTTTAAATTTCAATTTAACCAATATTAAATTTTATGTGTTACATTTTCTCCCATACACACACATAGATATATATAATTGTGCATTGGTATTCAAAAATTCACAAACAAATATATCCCACAACATATAGAAACACATAACCCTGATATTTATATAATTTGTTTAAGACAATTTATATCATAGAATGTAATTATAACATGATACATTTAATATATTTTATTTTTTTAATGAGTCGATTTTATTTCCTATTTTTAATATATAGTATTACGGGTATTCATTTTTTTTGTTTTTCTATTATTTTTGAATCCGATCAATTTTATTTATTTATTTATATTTATTTATTTTCTTTGTTTTAGTATCTTTTATGTGTATTCATTTAATTCAATATATATATATGTATATTAATAAAATATAATTAACTAATAAAAGTTATCCATTTTTTCAATATTATTAATGTGTACTCATTTTGAATTATTCAATTTCACATATTTTTTAGATACATGAATATAAGATTATATATCCATTAAAAACGTTTTCAATTTACATTTAAAAAAATATTTAGTTATAAATATGTCTTTAAATATATATTTACAACATTAATAATTAGTATACCTAGTTAATTATTATTTTTAAATAAGTATTTATATATTTAAAAATAATTAATTATATATATTAAAATAATTATAGAATTAAAATAATATTATTTAAATAATTAGAATTACAGAACTTTTAATATTGACTAATTAGAATAGTTAAGAGACATATTTATTAGTTCTAAAACACTAAACTAATAAATATGTCTTCTATCAGCACCTTTTAGCACTGAAAAAGATTGATATTTATAAGCACTTAAAAAGAACTGATAAATACTTGTTTTTTAGTACATATAAATTTAGTTCTAAATAAAGTGATCTTTATAAGAAATTTTATGAAAGGGATTTTAAAAGTGTCCCTTATTTATTTAACGACCCTTACCATGACTCAGTCACTCGTAATTCACAAGACCGTTCTTGACTAGTCCATTGTCGGTGTGAATCCTCTATCTTTCCTCATATTAATCAAGGCCATAATCTATTATATGTTCTTTCCAACCCTTCCTCTATCGTTGTTTAATGTTTTAGATTTCACATTTTTGTTTATGTACTATTATTACGCCTGAAACCCCCGTCAACTCTTTTCATCACTACTAAATGGAAATGAGTCTTGTTCTATTTATTATTCTACATTCATATGTATTTGAATGTCTAGTGCATTTTTCCCTAGGGACAAAAATTGATTGTTTACTCTTATTTCGACATTAACAAGTAGTCATCTCATCATTCCTTGGTTTTCTATGCATTTAAATAATATAGGGTTCTAAAATCAATGTAGTTTATAAAATTTAATTCAAATTATATACTAGAGTACAGATTCAAATGGCTTATTTATGAGTTTTTTTAATGATTAGGGGATACCGTATTATGGACCCCATTAATGGGTTTTGCACATATAGGGACCAAGTTAAGTGTAAAAATACATAAATCCTATATTTTTTATTTTTCTTATTCAAGTAAATTGTCAAATCATGAAATGTGTTATTTAGATTTATGATTTTAATGAATAATTTTTTATTGGATTATAAAAAATATTTAATTCAATGGTCACATTCCAAAAATTATTTGATTGATGTATGTTATAAGAGTTTTTTTAATTATATCATAATTATTATTAAACACTAACAAGTTATGGAGTATAATTAATATTTCATCATAGAAAAAGGTTTAGTTGTGGGGATATATCTCTCCAATATTATATTTCATATTTGATAATATCATTAGAAGTCATAATATAATAATTTCATAGAGGTAATTATAGATATAATTTGAACTATGTGGTATAGTTTTCAATGATATGAGGTATCTATGGTTACTTTATATGTTTTTATTGTAACATTTCATAATTGAAATTTTAGGATTTCATTTAATGAATTCTAATTCTTCTTAAACTAAGGAGACTTTTTGAGTGATTCCATTATTGTAGGTTCCCAGGACACATTCATCCTTAGACTCTTGATAGTCCTCCAAATCAAGATGATGGATTGAAATCTATCTTTCAATCTATATTTCCTCCTATAATTGTTGTTCCAAATCCCATTGATGGAATACCTCTCTAATAGTGATGGCTGGAAGGCTAGTTTGAAAGATGAAATTTGTAGTCTTAAATCCAC
The DNA here is from genome assembly GCA_963277665.1 of Viscum album. NCBI lineage: Eukaryota > Viridiplantae > Streptophyta > Magnoliopsida > Santalales > Viscaceae > Viscum > Viscum album. Next base: position 1,263,862,130 of record OY728157.1, on the reverse strand, counting down.
CATCAAGAGATGGAAGACAATCAAGCATCTTAAGATAGATTAAATAAATGTAGTGAAGGATAGCAGAAATGTAGTATTAATTTATTATATCTCTATTCATGAAACTAACAGTTTTCATGCATGATAGATGTCATTGTGGACTGTTATGCATGGTGTGTATTACATGTTGTTATTCTATAGAAATTAAATGTTTGACTAATCATGAATTCAATGTATTCTGAACCTTATGATGAAACCAATCTCGAGAAGTGAAAAATTACTGATGATGAAATTGTTGAATTAATAGTTGATCAAAATAATATTTATTAAAAAATAAAAAATAACGAACTATTATCATAGTTTCGAAAAAAATTATAAAGGAAATAAGTCAGGGTATAAAATTTTTTACTGGATGGAATCAACGTGACCAACCTATTGACACCAATAAGTCACCATTCACCAGTTATAATGGGGATATAACAAGGATAAATGTTTCTATTGATATTGACTTATGGACTTGTGTAAAACCTGTAATTATGTAAATTATTTGGAATTATATAATAGTAATGTTACAATATACTTTCCCTATTTGGACGAAAAATTATATAATAAAATATTTATTTAGTTTTCATTATTACTCAGAGACATCATATAATTTAGAAAATTTACATAATAGAATTTTTATAATGGCATTAGGAAAATCCCATAGTGTCTTTTGTAATCTTCTGACGAAGTTATATTATAGGTATGTTGAGGGGAAAATAAATCACCACCCACCACTTTGTTATCCACATATTATAAATCATGGAACATGGGATGGATTCAACAATCATCGCAATTATAAATCATTTCAGTTTCCTTTAGGTCAATAATATGTTATTTGAGAAGATTTATTTTATACAAAATGATTAAAAATTGTTAATTAATGAAACAAAATAATAGTTCTAAAAATAATGAGTGTATCAAAACCACAGTTCCCCTATTGTAAAGGAAGGATGTGGTGAGAATCATAAGACAATAAATTGGTATGTATTTTAAATCAAGAATAAAATTTTCATTATTTAATGTGAAACAAATTATGTTCTTTTATTTGTATACATATTAATGAATCTAAATAAAAAGGCACGTCCATCCCACATCAAGTGATATGGAATGAGTCTTGTGTAAATATGGATAGTATATTAGTGGACGAAAAAAAGTATTATGAGAATCATGTGTATGTATGACATAAATTATTTATTTATGATTTATGAAAATATTTTATAAAATAAATATGTTCATATTTTTTGTATTGTTTAGACATAAGAATCTGAAATATCTGTACCAGAAGAAAAGCAACTTTCAGTATCATTGAAGAGGACTGAACAATATAATCACATTAAAGGATTTGGTTTTAGAGTCTATTCAGGAAAATATTTAGAGAAGATAAGTCCACATGAAGATATATATAATATAATGTGATGAATTAAAACAAAAATAGACACACTGCAAGATATTAATTTTTTGGTCTGGTTTGGTAGACTAATGTATCAAATAAGATCAAAGCGAACCGGAATTGGATGATGTATCCTCACATGACCCAAATGATGGTAATAGAATTGAGGCTAGTCATTAACCTAACCCATACCCACGATAATAAATTTCTTCATTAACCATTCACTTAAATTGAAATCTAACAACTTATGAAAACATTATATTACTCTAAATTTTAACGGTGTAATTGTATGGGATTTTTATTTCTCAACACCCACACACTGCCCTGTTGTAAGGGGTAAAAAGTATAATATCTAGGGAGACTACCTACAAAATCATCCACTCCCAAAAGATCACAAGAGAGTTTGGATTGGTTAATCTTATGAGATGACTGCTTAGTTTTATATTCCATTTAATGATCTTGATATTGCAATGGCTCATGCTCCTATTGAGGATTTCATAGCTTGGATATCTAATCTTATCAAGATACAATAAGTACATCTTTAACAATTATTTTCTTATAAAAAACACTTAATAGTTGATGATAAAGGGTATAATGTTAGTTATAATATAACATATGGGTAATTCATTGGAGAAAAAAAATGTTGAATCATGAATATCTACTGAATCGACCAAAAAACAAAAAAAACATATGAGAGTACCTTCCCTCTGCCAATTTCAGAGAAACATTTATTCATATTACTACTTCATTAAAAGACCAAAGTTAAGATAAAAATTATGTCTTACATTTAATGTGAATAATAAATAAATTGAGTTTCCATTATCGATGTAATTGATATCCACACTCTAAATGAGATTCTCATGCATGAATGACTGGGCATCTCAGCTGTGAATACAAATCTAACATTCATTTTCATAATACATTTTTTCAAATAGTGAAAAAAATATGATTGTTAAAGTTATTGAATATACATATTTGGAATAGGATTATATATTACAACTACATAAAGAGAATATTTCATGAAGAAAATTTTTTATTCATTAATAACAATATCATTTAAAAAGAAGAAATGACATTGGATAAGAATGAAATAGATCAGAACATAGATTGGTTACTCAAAGAATTTAAAAAACAATAATTAGACAACAACCTTTTTTTATCCAAAAACATAAAGTGTAAAACTCTATGATCTAATCACATCAATTATATTTTGCATTTTTTCACAAGTTAACTATTAATATTATTTATAGAAGCACTGGATGATGATCGAAGTCAATATTGACATGTAGACTATTTATTCATTGGATTCAATTAATGGACATCCAACAAACCTACCACACATAATGTGTATTTTGAATATATAATATACTATAATGAAATATTATCAATAAACATTAAATTATATGTTCATTCTCTATTTTAATGACAATTCAGTTATAATAAGGTGGTCACTAAATATTGGTAAAATCATGGAACGAGTCCTGAGTCTAAATAGCTAAATCCTATGGATTAAAACAAATTAAACCAAATTTTTGTAAATATAGACATATTTACATATCCAAACATTTCGAAACAATTTACTTATCTTGGGAAATGTTTCTACATTGTTAGATTCAAGATAATGAAATAAATTTGGCTAATTTTTTAAAAAATTTATGACAGAAAAAATATAGATTGAAAAACCCAATATCCCCTACATGTAATATCCAATGGTAATAAATATTTCATTAAATATATATCATAATAATTTTTTTCTTTATATTTTCTCAGTACTATCAAGATTTCTGAAAAAGGTGTTATTAAAAATAAATAATCAATTTGAATATAGATGAATGCACATTAGAATTTTTGTTAGAATGTATGATGATACCAAATCTAGGGGATTACATGGTATTGTTGTGATCTAGTACAAGTTATGGCCATAAAAGAATATTTCAAGGGTGAATCATTAATGTGAGAAAGGTTATATATTATTCATCATTTCATTATCAAAGAAAGTATTAATGGAGGAAAAAAATTTGATTAGAAGCACTGACTTATAGATATTAAAATTGTTTGGAAAAGATGTAGGTGGATGTAGAGGAAAAGGTGAATGTAGTGGTGCAGGCAGAAGAAAATTCAATGTTGGAGACCAATGTGGATGAGTAGGAAGAGATGAAGACTGAGGTAGAGGCAGAGGAGTAATAGGATAAGACATGGTGGCTTGAAAACAATAAAATTGTTGGTAACTGAAATAGATTTAAAAACATAACATGAATTTGTTTGAGAAAAATTGTATAAAAGTGCACACAACTCATTACACCTAAGATAACTTCAATTGGGTATATTTCCAGTATAAAAAGAAATTTTAGTCCAAAAATCATAAATGGCATACTCGGAACTCATAAAACATATTCCTATTATTTTGAAACATTTAAACTATTATTCATGAGACTTTTGCGATGTGTATCATTAGTACACACCAAAATACAATGCACTGTGTGACCAGTATGACTCCAAGTACATATTTATTTATTCAAAAGTGAAATTCATTTTAATTAAAAAATTGAAATACTCAAAATATATTAAAAACATTTCTATTGTTTTAGAACATTATGATAATGATCCATGATTCTTTTGGGATGTGTAAAATTAAACCATGCACTAATTTGATGTAGGGTGTGACCAATATAACTGTAAGTGTATCTTTTTTATTCAAAATTTTCATTCATTTTAATATAATACTACTGATATACTAAAAACTGTGAAAATGAATTCATATTGTTTTGTTACTTTAGTAGAATTATCTATATATAAGTTTTTGATGTATAGGTATCAAACATACCTTAATCTAATGCACAATGTGACTTGTATGACTCAATGTCCATCTTTTTTATTTTAAGTGACATTAAGTTAAAAAAACAACTGACAAACACAAAAAATGAGGATATTCATTCCAATTATATTGATGCATGAGAAAAATGATTCATGAGTCATTTGAGACATTAGCATTCAACCTCACCTCAATATGACACATGATGTGACCTTCATAACTCCATCTATGCCATTTTTATTTGAAATTGACATTCATTTTAATAAAAAACGTCATAATAAATACTAAAAAACATATTCATATTGTTTTGGTACTTTAAAAAAATGATCCATGCGTCATTTGTGAGATGTATGGATAAATTACACCGCAATATGAAATGCGGTGTGACTTGTATGAATCTAAGTGCATATTTTTATTCAAAACTATAGTTAATATTAATCAAAACAACAACTGAGAAACTGAATACCATGAAAACACATTACGATTGCATTGATACATTAATAAAAGGATACATGTGTCTTTTAGGGTGTGTATTATTCTGCAGCACCTCAATCTGACACATTGTGTGACCATTATGACACCATGTGTGTGTTTTTTCAAAACTAACGTTTATTTTTTAAAAAATATTACTAACATAAACAAAACTAAGAGAAACCATTCATATTATTTTTGATACTTTACGAAAACAATATATAAATCATTTTTGATGTGTAGGGTTTAACTGAACCTCATTCCAAGGTATGGTGTGACCAGTATGACTTCATGTGAATCTTGTTATTCAAAATAGACATTAATTTTAATCAAAGACTAACATAATCAAAACCAATCAAAAATATTCATTTTTTTTGATAATGTAGGAAAATGATGAATGTGTAATTTGGGATGAGTTTCATTTAGTCTCACCTCAATCTGACACTTGGTGGGACCGATATCACTCCATGTGTGTATTTTTAATTAAACATTTACATTCATTTTAACCAAAAAACAATTAACATTCTCAAAACTGATCAAATACATTCATATTATTTTGGTATATTGGGAGAACGATATATACATCATTTTTGACGTGTACGGTTAAACTGAACCTCAATCCAAAGCATGGTGCGACCATTATGACTCCATGTGCATTTTTTATTCAACAATAACATTAAAATCAATAGAAAAACAACTAAAACTCTCCAAACTGAGAAAAATATTTCAAGTTGTTTTATATTTTGTAATACTATCCATGAGCCATTTGAGATGTATAACATTCAACCTCACCCCAATTGGATTCAAGATTTGACTAGTATGACTCCAAGTGAGTATTTTTTTATTAAAAACTGACATTCTTTTTAATTAAAAAAATTAAAAAAAAATCAAAAATAGGAAAGAGCACTCATATTGTTTAGGTATTTTAGAAAAAATATTCTCACATTATTATTGATGTGTGGGATTAGCTGCACCCAAATCTGACACATGGTGTGACCGATATGACTAGAAGTGCATCTTTTTATTCAAAACTGACAATAATTTTAGTAAAAAAAACAAGTAACACACTCAATATTGAGAAACCCATTTCGATTGTTTTGATACATTAGTGAAATGATGCATGATTTATTTGGGACATGTAACATTTAGTCTCACAACAATATGACGCATGGTGCGACAGATATGACACATAGTGCATAATTATTATTCAGAACTAAAATTCATTTTAATAAAAAAAACTGACATAATCATAACTAATCAAACTTATTCATATTGTTTGTTACATTATGAAAACGATCCATAAATCATTTGTGACAAATAAAGATTAGTCACTACTCAATTTGATGCACTGTGTGACCAGTATGACACCATATGAATCTTTTTATTTTAAAATTTCATTAATATTAATAAAAAAAATTGACATAATCAAAAATGTGAAAAAATATGCAGATAGGTTTGGTAATTAAAGACAAAAATATATATGAAATTTTTGACATATAGGGATCATCCGCACCTCAATCTGACACACATTGTTAATATTATGACTCCCAGAGAGTATTTTTAAAGAAAAAGTGAATTTTATTTTTATTTAAAAAACAACTGATTTTATACATAATTTTATTTTTATTTTTATTGTATTTGTTTTTAAAATTTTATTTCATTTCAATTCGGTATTTTTATCTTATTCTAGTTATTAATTTTTTTTCTGCTGATACAATGGCTTGTTGCTACATAATACACCTATTTTTGGTGATATTGTATGCTATAACATCTGAAAAAAAATAACCTTTATCAGTTCTATTGACTATGAATATAAATTCTATTTATATCATGACATTAAAAATCCATAATTAAATGCACTTATATCAGCGATATATGAAAGTGCTCAATAATGGGGTCATTTAACAACGCTTTGAAAAGCACTGATAAAAAATACTTCTATCGGATACTTTATATGCACTGATAAATCTCCAATTTATAAAAAAAAATTAGAATGGATAGAATTTATGGTCTTTTAACCATGCTATAGACATCTGGGCATCACAAGCGCAGATAAAATTCAATTCTAGCCCTGTTAAATTTGTGTTTTATAGTAGTGAGAGGTAACGTATTTTTTCAATATTTTTGATTAATTTCCATTTCCCACTACCTATACTATTCTTATTCAATGCTAACATAAAACCATAACTATCCAAAATATTCTAGTTTTTTATGTCAATATTTGGAGCTACAAATAGAGGCACCTCCACCTTATGTGTAACGAACATATTCTTTCTATGTACGAAGAACTAGTGCCTCACGAAATGATGATTGTTCATTTTCCATTTACAAAATATTATAATGTCTATTATGATAGACACACTATTAATATATGTAATATATTATATTTATAATGTATATAGGATTATTTAATTTTAATTTATATCATACCATTATGATTTTTATCTTGGTTAAACACAATAATTTCGTTTGAGGAAGCGTGGAATACCTCTAGCTCAATGTCATGTGACACATTCATTCCATAAATGAAATTCATAAAGGATTGTCTTAATAAAACTATTTAACTTATATAACATAGATATTATACTAGAGTTATAATATACTAATGCATCATATAGTTTTTAATATTTTAAAAAAAAAATATAGAATTAAATTAGGGTTTATGCATAGGAATGACCAACCATCTCTGTGAACAATTCACATCATTTATAATATCCAATTGTTATTTACTACTATAAAAATAGTTATAATTATTTTATATGATTATTAAGTCAATTTTGACATTCTGGTGATGAATAAACAATTTTCTAATTAATGATAACAACAAATAAAAAGATAAAACTTTCTCAAGAATACTAGGCAAGTGACACCTAAAATAGTAAACTTATTGAATATTGTTATCAAATCGGTAATGGAATGTTATATGAATTTGATTTATGGTATTATAAACACATATATGGTTATGATATTATTTATTTACATATTATAAAATCCTATAGGAGAGGATAAATAAAACATATCATAAAGTAATGATTAGGTAATTGAATTTATTCTCAATTTATATACCTTTGAAACATTTTTATTATTATATTCCAATTAATTTTGTTGTTGTGTATATACTACCTTTTTCATGGTATATCATGAATCCCATTATTCTTATGATATCATATGTTTAAGATAATTTCATACCTTTCTGGATGTTATGATTCAAATGTTTTAAAGTTGTACGTGACACCATAGAATTCTTTAAGGTTATTCTCATCAATAAATTTATTAATGATTATCATTTCAATATCAGTTCGTTTTGGGATTTTTATCTTTTTTTGGAATCAATCACATTATTGTGAAAAATCATTAGAAATTACATTTAATATCCATTATCTCCCAAATTGGATATTATTATTTCTGAAACCATATATCATTTTACATATTCTGTTTACATTGACAGTTATTTGATTAACTGGGAATTATTGGTAAATTATAACTATTTATTCAATACTAATAATTTTTTATAAGGAAAATTTTTTATTTAGTATATTATGAATTTTGTAGACGTGAAATATATGGTTGGGGAACATTTAAGGCGATCCCTAAGTGTTGGATACCGACTAATGCATCCCCCCCGTTGCATCAGTAGTCTCATATGTTGAAATAGTTGCAAAAATATTTTAAACACCCACTTAGTGGTAAAGGTGTCATTTTCCTAGGAAACATGATGTTAGATAAATAATAATTTCCATTATTAATAATTCAGTTATTAATTATCCATGTTAATTTTTGTCGATATATCAATGAATGCAATTAATTTTCATTTCACTGATTTAATCTCAATCACTTTTAGTTTCTTATATTTCCTTATGGATATTTCATTATCTAGATATTTAAATGGAATCTACTCTTATTTATTTACCTAGCCATGTTAATTTATTTTCATTAATTCATTATTAAATCTACTATACATACCTTTACTAAGGATTTGAGATCACCCTTATTATGTTTATTTTCCCCATGTTATGTAGAAGACCTCATGGAACAATCAATCAATGATTAATTTTATTTTATTCTTATGTATCTAACTTATATATCCAATATCCCAATGTATTATGGGTATTATTCTTGTAGTCTATCTTTCCAAGACTACTAAACTGATCAGTTCTTCAAGATCGTATTATGTGTAATCATGCCAATATACTAAGATAATGTATGGGCTCTTGGATTCTGGGGTTGGGGCATTACTTCAACGATTTGAGGTTCCATGATAAAAAAAATATTTATGGTTACATTATTAATCAATAGTGTGAAATTCCATGACTAAATAAGTTTGGGTTCTTATGTTATAACCGCCAATGTATTAGTTAGTTTAGAGATGTAATTTCACTATATTTAATATTCCATTTGTTAGTGTGATATAGAAAATGATATCTTATAATACCAATATATCTATTATATTCTTGATAATTATTATTCAGTCAGATCATTTAATTTAAAAAACCATGATAATGATATTATTCGTAAAATGATGTGGCATTTTTTAAAATGATAGTTTTTATGAAATGTTTTTATGAGTTTATACTAAAAAAATATTTTATTTTAGTTGTGTCCCTTTATAATTTTTTTGTTCTCATCCCATGTTTTCATAAGTTTATTCATTGGGTTTATTTATGGGTACCATAGAATAACAAATCATGCTGAAAGATTAGAATTTTTTTGAAAATATATCCTGTTTTAATTAAAATACAATTATTTCATGGAAAAATGTACATTATATACATTTTCCCACTAGTAATGTTTGGGTTTTTCATATTTGAGTATCCCCTAATTTTTTATTCTTTAAACCAAAATGATCATTAATGATATAATAATACAAATTATAGTTTAAATCCATAGTATATTTAATTATTAATATTGGGTCCTTATAAAAAAATCATTCAATGTCACCTGTGTATTTTTTCAACCATATCACTTTTTATCACTTTCATACATTCATGGTTTTTATAACCTTCATAATGTTACTCTCCTTCTACCATTTTCTTTAATTCAAAATCACAATCGTGTTGTTCTTCATGGTTGGTCTCATTAATAGGTAGAGAATCCATTAACTACATAAAAATTTGATCATTTACTTTTGATTTCTTAAATATCCTAGTAATTAATTAAAATTATTAATAATATAATTATATAAAAAAATATAATTATTATAATTTGACATATTCACGTAATACATTTATTTCTTTAAAACATAATGGTATTTTTCTTCTTATTCATGAATTAAAAACCCTAATCATCATCCCCTTTATGATAGAAGGAACTATCAATAGTGGGACTCCAATAAATAATATCTATCTCCAAAAAATGATCAAAATCATTGAATATATCATTTGGAAATAAAATTTTATTTTCAAAAAAATAACAAAAATAAATAATTCATGTTTTTAGGACACATAATACAAAATAAATGTACTACATAATATTCTCTTATGAATGAAAAACATTTATTCATTTTATAATTTATATTCACTTTAATTATTCTCAATTATTTTATTTAGACTACTCCTTTTTTGAACCCCTTATCATTGGAATGTCAATATTTGGAATGATTAATAATTTTACTCAAATATTTTTTAATGATTCTATAGAAAATAATGGTGTAAATTGGATTTCTACCCTTGGTACTAGATATACATATCTATTCTAATATAAGTGTACCTCCATAATTATACCTCATAGTGTGATCACCTCATTACATGGTATAAAATTTATAAATATTAAATATAAATCCATTTGTAAGATAACATATGTACACTTTTTCATTTGTCTTGAAATCAAATGATTTCTAAAATTGAATTTTGATTTACAGAGGACTCGTAACAAATACATTACTGAGAACATCCTATAAACAACTGATTATATTCATTTGATCAACATATGTCTACACATGATGGATTCTAATACCTAAGGATTTATTTTTTATTTTCAACATAAGATAAAACCTCTATTCAATTATTGAGAATGTAATTCTGATCATGTTTCTTCTGTGATTTTAATTGTGATAATTTCAATTCCATCAATTCATTCATCCCCATTGTTCCCGTGATGTTTGGATTTTGGGAGATTAATGGTATCTATATTTGAGATGTATTTGATACAATATTCAATTTATTTTTATGGAATATATCACAATACATAACAACCATATTACTTAAATTGATTGTTGGTGTTCCCTATAAAAATATTTATATACTATACAAAGAGATATATCTATATATAAATTATTGGCAAATATAGTTTGATACCTCTAAATATGTGAATCATCAAGTGATCATTTTATAAAATATTTAATTTTTTAAGAAGATCTATAATTCATATAACCCTTTATAAATTTTTTGGATGTTTTTCGATTTATCAGTTCTATATTTTAACACCAAAATATCTTTAAAAAATATGCTAATGTGGGTTAATATTTGTTAGTTAATTTTTTGGATAATGAAATGAAAAGTTGGAGACCGTAAATATTCAATGAATACATTAATATCTTCTAATTTTAATCCCTTTATATTCAATATATTCATTGAAATGATATTATTTAAATTTATTAAACTACCCTCCAGAACTATTACACTATCTAATAAATAGGATAACATAAATCTATCATTCAGGGTAGGAGTGTAAGCTTTCGGATGATGGAAATTCTATAATTCAACCATAACTAGAACCAATTCTTCCATCATCCCTTTATCAGTCATGTTTAATATATCCTTAATTACATAATAGGTTATTCTAAGTGCAATTAGTAATGTTCCAATCTCACAATCACAAATCATTTCTTCTATGAGTTTGACATAAAGAAAAATATATTACGTAAAACCAATTCCAAAACATTAATTAAAAAAGAAAAACTAATCACATTTTCTAATAAAATTTTTCAATTATAATCATACTGGGTTTAAAAAATGGTAAAGATATTTTTTTCTTCCCAAATATATTAATCTCATATTATGAGAGATCATTTGGTATATTATTCAAAATTTACATCATGTTATTTCAACAAAAATTGGTATTTTTTTATTGGGTAAAAATTTTTGATTCCATATAAATAATATATTTTTTGAATATTTCAACATAAATGAGATTATAAATTCTTCAAAAACGATAAACACAATTATCATGTTAATTATATATCTTGAGATATTTCCATATGCAAGGAAGTCATTTAACATCCATAACACCATGAACCTCAGTATGAGGTCATCATTTCTATAATCATCATTCAATTAAACACATTAATCCCAAAAAGTTTTTTTAATTGTAATAAATGGATAAAAAATATTAATAACAATACTACAAATATAGGTTAGTGATATAATATGTTACAACATAATGTACTTACACTCAATGAAAAACCATTGAAGAATATTTTAATTTACTAATATAACTATACATATACTATGATTGATAATTATCCCACAAAAACGATTAATTAAATTAATTTTGTCACAGTATCCCTGCTTTTATATATCCTTATAAACATTATAATTATTGTAAATTACCCTAAAAATTTCAATGGACAAGATTTATCTTTCTTCTACTAAGACTCACCACACATGATGAATTTTTAGAAGATTCATTGTACAATTCAAACAATATAATGTCATTTATATATTAATTTATTATTTTAAATATTTTTAAATTTGAATATAATATACATTTATAAATACATTTTTTACAAGGATTCTCATTATATTATAGATACATATAATATAATACAAAATGTAGTTCAATAAAGATGGTGTTTATTCATCTATTATTGGATTTCACATTATTTATATATAGTATTGCTGAAAATGTCTTATATTTATTTTAACAATACAATTTTGGAAATTTTTCAAAAATTAGTTACATATGAACATTTTATTCACAATCACCAAGTTCAACTTCAAAAATTGTTTTCTATTCCTTGATATAACCTCTATAGTAATATTCTAAATCACTAATATCAGATGATCCATAAGTCATAGTGTTTTCTCTATCACAAGATACATTAAAAGATTCACTATTTTTAGTACATATATGATATAATGAATGTATTTTTGGATTTATCATTTTTTAATATTATCACAACCAATTCATCTTAATGAAGAACAATGAAAAAAATGATATCAATATTGTCATTTTTAATATCTATTACAGACTATATAAAAATAATTATCCTAATCCTCATAATTTTTTTTCATGAAACTAATATACATCCTGTTTTTATTCACTTTCATCATATTTGATTCAATAATTTTGTTTAAAACAAAATATAACTAAACACACGGATGTTATGAAAAAATATATCAATGTTTACATACATAATGTATGATCATGAAATTCATTGGAGTTTTCTCTGGAATGTTTTTAGGTACCATTTATTCCATTATTTGAGTATAATTTATTTAGGATTATCATGGGGATTTATGGGTGAAATTAGAGAATTTTTGAAGGAAGAAGGTATGTTCATAGTTCATGCACGATTTTATCGAACTATGCGCCCAACCTTTCAAACCATGTGAACCTAGGAAGAGGGGATTTTCAAAACGAGCCCACAGATTTTCAAACCATGTAATATATTAGAATTATCTTTATGTAACCTATAGAAGGTTAATAATTATGGTGAATGGTTTCTCCAACCACGCTCCTCTTACCAAGAAACTATACATGAAGTTTCATTTTTCATAAAAAGTGGATTAGAAATTTATTGAACAACAATATTATATTCTGACCCCCTTACCCAAAATCGACCTTACATTATTTCTCATACATTTTTAGCCACTTGTATGGATTCCAAGGCCCTAAGATATTTATGCATTATTATTATATGCACATATTATGGATAATCACCCCAACTAGTAAGAGATTCATGTCCCGATTACATTCTTCTCTCTTTACTGTGTTTCAACCATCCTTTGAAAGAAAATTTTATTCTATTTATGATTAATCCAAATCTATGTTGTAATAGGTCTAAAATGTTTGTACTTTGATCTATGTTTTGTATCATTATCTTAATATTTGACTTGTTCTTGACTGATCTACATCAATTGTGGATTATTTTTTGTTAGCATTCATTATCAATTTTAATGTAGGTGGTCTAAATTCAATTACCATAATCATGAATACTAATTTCATGTGTGTATTTTAGAATTCCAATTAGAGGTTTTTATAAGTAAATTTTTTTTCTAAATATATTACAAGATCAATTAATTTATTGAATCACTGAATTCATTTGATTTAATAGCCATGTGATGATGATATGGGTTGAATGGAGAGGAAATTGGAAAATAGGGAATTATATTACTTTATTGGTGATTAATTAATTGGAAACATTTATTATAAAATTTTATTAATTAATTATTTAATTACATAATGGGATATCTAGATTTTGAAATTGGATTAATTAATATGATAATTAATTAATGAGATATTAGGATTGTTAAAAAAATATTACTTATTGAATTAATTCATTGGATATTGGGATTATGGTATTGGATTAATTAATTGGTGAATTAATTAATTAGATATAATGAAAAGTTTTGATAAATGGATTAAGGTTATTATTTCATATTTGTCAATGTAATTGAAGTATCAAACCTTATTTGTTTGTTAATTGAAAATTTATACCATGATGTAAAATTTTGATGGTATGGTTGTGTTAATTAAACATATAACATGTGATATATTTTTTATATGTGTGATATATACATAAGTGATAATTGTATTCGGGATACGGTATAAGGCACCAAATTACTAGATATGATATATGAGTTTGGGTTAGGGGTTGAGGCTCTAAATACTCTTAATTTTCATTGAGGAGTGGGACATGGATAGAGGATCCAAATAGCCTTGGGTGATAGACACAACATTTTTGGCCATGAGTTGGGCATTGTAATATTTCTCCACATGGGTGTTTCATTAATTGAAATTAGATAATATACTATAATTATTGTATAGATATGTGAAATTTTATGGGGATGGTTCACACTCTGGCCCGTGACATAGTAGTTATTGAGAGTTCGGGTTAAATTGGGAACATATGGGTTAATGTGGTTTAATAAATCTTAATGGAATAAAATATAATTTTTTACATTTTAACGTGTATTTTATTCTTCATATATCTTTATACAATATTATTTAATTGATAATTTTTTAAACATCACTGGTGGGGGCATACCGAGTTTTACTCACACCATACCCGAGAGGCATGATTGTAATATGGGTAGACTTCATGTTTTAATTGGAAGATAAGGGAATGCACACTAAGATAAATGGTTATGTCATGATGGAGCATGATTGTGGGATCAAAGCATGATTTCATGACTCTATTGGCGTTGTTATTTTCTTTACATTTGGGTTTTCATTTGACACATGAGATGTATGTTATAAGGACCGACCTTAAAATATTACATAATCTTGAATTAAATGAATAATTCACATTGAGGATATTTTCACGTTTACTATTTTAGATAGTTAGACCATAACTATTACATTGAAAAATATTACATTTCAAAAATAAAAATTAAGCACTCCTACTCAGTTTCCATTTTCTTCACAAATTCAAAACACAAGAAAAAATGTCATGTCTAATTCCATTTTTAAGAGATCATGACTTTTCCTTAATCCCATACATTACCCTATTCCACTTTATGCCATATGAAAAACATTTCAAAAACAAGGGATGAGCATAAAAATATTAGTAAGGGATACACAAAGAAAGAAAACAATTAGTTTTTCAAGACAACATGTAAACAAAGAATAATTTATCATAAGATACACTTTTAACCTTTATGAAGTAGTAAATATTCTTCACTGAATAAAAAATAATTACTTACCCTTTTGTACTCCAGATGATTACCATAAAACCCATATAAAGAACACATAGCTTATAAAGGTAACTTGAGACATAAACATTCTTAAATGGAATAACCATATGGCCGACTTCCACACATATCACAAAATGGAATAGCCATACGACCAACTTCCATACCCAATGCATTGAATGTTATAATGTAACCACCCATCCTGGTATTCACAGAACCACCCGTCATTTGGATTATCACACAACCACTCGTTAAATGACCAGGTACCATTATAAAAATCATAGAACATAAAACAAATATAAAGGAAAGAAAACACTTCCACATTTCAATCACAATATATCACTTAAATATATTAGCATAACGAATCCATTATCAAAAACATTTTCAATACCAAAATACAAAAAAGTGTTTATGGTATTTATTTTCTTTTAATAACATTACGACTTGTTGAGGAAGCCAAACATAAAATAATACTCTTGGCGGTGGAAAAGGTCATTGTCACCGCTTACGTTAAAAGAAGCATTCCTTTTTATTCTTTTAGTAAAACTCTTGGTAGAAAAATATTACCATGGAAATGTAAAGGGTTTTTATATAGCATATAAATTAAAGTCGTCTATTAAAACAAAATATGCCTCAATGAAAGGAGATTGAGACGAAGTCCCTTACCTCATGTCCGGCTTGACTCGATCATTCTTTAATCTCCTGAATAATAAACTAATGTTAATGTGTACTTGCTTATGAATGTATTTTGAGTTTATCATTCATTTTATATCACTTATTCCGATGTTGTAAACATTTTGTAATCATTTAAGTTAATAAAGTTTGTTTTGCCGATATTTGGTACATGAGTCAAAAATGGACTTCTTATAGTTACACGTTGTTTATGTGGTCAATGGTTCATTATATCCAGAATGATGGTCATGATTTTGGTATCATATATATCATATATATCAATCATATACATAGATTTATAATAGTACATAACATATAGAGTTAAGAAATGAAATGCACCATTCATGGAGATGGTAAGCCGTACGTACGCATGAATGCTACTTCCATTCCTATTTCATATTTAATGGAATTCAAAAATAATGATATATAGTTGTATTATAATTCCAGTATTTTATAATATATTATATAATAAATATATCCTTTATACATACCACATATGGTTTGAACGATTCATATCACTTTGAGGGGTTAATAGTCTGCATTTCCTCTAATGAGATTATCGTGTTTACCCATAATGGAAACTATAAATTTATGATATAAATGGAAATTATAAAATAATAGAGAAATCATAAACATAATTTATATCATATATAAATACAATTCCATCATACTGGCCACCATGAGATGCGGTTGGAGATAATCGGAAAAAAATTTGTTTCGTGAGGCGTTAGTTTTCCATCCACAAAATCATTATGTTCTTCATCCACTAGATGGAGATGTGTGTAAATGTAGTTCGAATCCTTCCCATATAATCATCCTAGTATAATAAGGATTATTTTTTTATTACAAAATAAATGAATAAAAAGGTTTTAGGGGTTGGAGAAGTAAAATAAAAGAAAAAATTTAAGCGAAATGGTTACCATTATTTGAGTAACTCCCTTTGGTTTGAACCAAAGGTCTTTTTAAAGTGCCTTATGTATAAGATAAGTCATCTTGGGGGAGGGGTAGTAAATAGGGAGCTTAATTGGGAAGAGTATTGATGATCCAGAAGGCTTGAGAGGTGTGATGAATTGGATAGGAGTGGTCTTATTTTATAAGGGAGAGGAGGGGCTCTTTAGGAAAGTGTGCAAATATTATTTTATTATATAATGATTTTCGGTTTAAAAAGGAACAAAAATAATTATGGTTGAAGATAAAGAGACTAATATTTGAAATAAAATCATCCAATAAATATTGGACATGTTTTGGATAATCTTTTAATCATTCTAATCTTATTTATTTAAATAAATTATTAATGAGGTAAATACTTCATCATTATTGTGTCATTAATAATTTAATTTATTTGATGTCTAGAAATTATAAAAAATATTGCATGATGTAGAGAATCATTTTATCTTTCCAATAACTATTTATAGTCGAAAATATAGAATATATAACCCCTTGTAAATATTAATTTAATAAAAGATATTTGTTTTTGTCATTTTTTTCCTTTACTTTTGATTAATTAATCTAAATTGTTATTATCACTTCCAAGTTTCTCAATGGGGTCCCAAAATCGACCCAAAGATTCTCAAGGTCGTAAATGACTCAACAAATATGTTTTGTACAAGTGTTGAGGTAATTTTGAATTATTATAATATTATTTTTAACATGAATTACCTTATTTACTTTTAACCGCGGTAAATAAATGTCAAAAGTTACTATTCATCAATAATTAATTTCATCTTATTAAATCAAATTTTACTTACTAACAAAATCCATGTAAGTTGGATTTATAAAAATCAATTCAGAGAAGTGGTAAAATTTCATTCAAATGAAAAAGCCAGTTTTTAACCACTACTAAGTAGTTTCACTATTCATCAAAATTGATATTTTTTAGAAAAATACAAAAAATTAAGCCTAGGAATTATTTAATATTCCGAATTCATAATTAATGTCTATTTTTCCCAATTCAAAACATAAAATTTTCTTTAATTAATTTAAAATTAATTTTTATTGTCAAAAAAATAGCGTGTTTCAAAGAAACAATAATTATCAAAATATTGACACATGTTTACGTCCAAATTCAAATTGAAATTATTTTCGATGACCAAAATTGGATTAAATGATAAAAACATGTTCTAATTAAAATTTAAAACCAATTAAGAAGCTAATCTAACCATATAAAAAATTATATTGAAAGGCACCTTTTAATTAAAATACAGTATTTTTCACTATTCATTAATAAATGAACTTCTTCCAAAAAATTCCAAAAAATTACCCAAAGTAAAATTTTATGTCCCAAATCAAAGGAATAATTTTATTTGGTCAAATATAACATATAAATATATCCAAAACATTATTTAAATAGGGTCCACTATTAAAAGGTGGTAAATTGACATTTTAATGTAAATTATACGTAAAATTAGATTCATTCACATTTTAAGGCTCAAAAGTTTTATGTAAATACAGCTAAAAAAACATGTATAATCATATTGTAGTTAGTTTTCTTCATTCCTTCCAATAAAATGGCTACAAGTTAACAACCATTTAAAATAATTATATTATATCATTAGTGTGCAATATAAGATTTCAAAGAAACTCGTTGTTGTGTATCGGGTATGCTATCGAACATATAAACCCTTTGAAAGGAAAATTAATATTTTATTCACAAATATTAATGAATATGAAATATGGCATATTATTTATTTACCTGGGATGTTATATCCTTCCCCCATTTTGGGAATTGCGTCCTCTCAATTTTTATTCACTTATCAAAATTAGGGGGTATTTATCCCTTATAGCATTTTCAGATTCCCACATTGCCTCTTCAACCATATGGTTTTCCAAAAAACCGTTACCTGGTGAATTACCTTATTCTGAAACCCTTGATCACTACGGTCAGGAAACTGGACTGGTTGTTCTTCATAAGAGAGAATCTCTTCCAACTGAACTACCTCTAGGATCAAAACATAAGATGGATCTAGCATATACATTCTCAACATCGAAACATGAAAAACATTATGTACATGGGATAAAAATAATGGTAATGACACTATGTAAGCAACTGATCTAGCTTTCTCTAAAATTTCATAAGGTCTAATGATCCTCGGACTCAACTTTCCCTTCTTACCAAAACGCATCAAACTTTTCCATGGAGAAACATTGAGAAAGACATTATCACCTACCTGAAAAGAAAGATCCTTCCTTCGATTATCGACATAACTTTTTTATCTACTCTCAGTTGTTCTCATGTGCTTCTGAATCAAATGAAATTTCTCTGCCATCTCTTCTACGTATTCTGGTCCCATCAGCATACTTTCACTTACTTCATCCCAAAAAGATGGAGTTCAACAACATTTTCCATATAATACCTCAAATGGAGCCAGCTGTATACTGGAATGAAAACCGTTATTATATAAAAATTCAACCAAAGAAAGATGAGGGACCCAACTTCCCTGATAATCCATCGAACAAGAACCTATCATATCTTCCAATTTCTTAATTGTTCGTTCTGACTTCCCATCTAATTGATGATGAAAAGATGAACTAACATTTAATTCAGCGCCCAATGACTTCTGAAGGCCTTTCCAAAAGTTTGATATAAACCTGGGATCACAATCAGATACAATGGAGAGAGTAAATCCATGCAACCTGACTTTCTCTTTAACATACAATCGAGAAAGTTAATCTAGAGACAAAGTATCTAGAATAAGAAAAAAATGAGAAGATTTAGTAAGTTGATCAACAATAACCTAGATTTCATTATTACCTCGTGGTGTCTTTGGTAATACCACAACAAAGTCCAAAGATATATTATCCCATTTCTTCTCTAGCATTGGTAGAGGCTGAAACATCCCTTTAGGTAACTTCGACTCTACTTTAAACTGCTGACAAGTCAAACACTTCACAGTAAAATCTACAATATCTCTTTTCATTCCATCCCACCAATAATACTCATGGAGATATTTATACATCTTAGTACGACGTGGATGAACTGAAAATGCAGAACTGTGAGATTCACATAACAACTCATTCTTATAATATAAATCACAAGGAACACATAATCTCTTTCAAAACCTCAAAACATAATCATTATCAATGTTAAATTCTGGAAACTAACCCTTCTGAACCAACTCTACCTTCTTCTGCAACTCAATATCTTCTTTCTGTGCTTGCTTTATTTTGTTCGAAAGAGATGATCTCACTGACACCTGATACAAAACAGAAGAATTTCATACACTAAAAACTTCTATTCCAATGTTCATCAAATCAAAAACCAAAGGATATCATTCCAAACGTAGCATGGTTAATGAAGTGTTACTTTTTCGACTCAAAGCATCAACAACTTTATTTTCTCTTCCCGGATGGTAATGGATCATGCAATCAAAATCCTTGATTAATTAAAACCATCTTCTCTATCTCATGTTCAATTATTTTTAATTGAATATATACTTAAAACTTTTGTTATCAGTATATATTTCACATTTTACTCCATACAAATGATGCCTCCAATTTTTAAAAGAAAAAACAACATCAGCTAATTCCAAATCATGTGTAGGGTAATTTAACTCATTAGGTTTCAACTGATGTGAAGCATAAGAAACTAACTGATCATTCTGCATAAGGACACATCCAAGTCCTTTCAATGATGTGTCACTGTAAATTAAAAACTCACCTATTCTAGAAGGCATTTCCAAAACAAGAGGAGTCACCAATCTTCTTTTCTATTCCTAAAAACAATTATCACATTCTATTGTCCAAATGAACTTGACACCGTTTCGGGATTACTTAGTAATTGTACTAGACAACCGTGAAAAATTTTCTACAAACCACTTATAATAACCTTTCCAAACAAGAAATCAGCAAATCATGGATATATTTTTTTGTCTTGGCCATTCTTCAAAAACATTTTTTTAGCATGATAAATAGTTATGTCATTTTTTGAAACAATATGACCATGGAAATAAATTTGTTGTAACAAAAACTCACACATGCTGAATTTCTCTATTATTTCTCTTTTCTTTTTTAGGTTTGTAAGATAACCCTTAAATGAATTTCATGTTCTTCTTTACTTTTGTAATAATTCAAAATATCATCAATGAACACAACCACAATCTTATCAATGAACTCTCTAAAAATTCTATTCATAAGATCCATGAATACATAAGGTGCATTGGTTAACCCAAAAGGCATAACTACAAATTCAAAATTGCCATATCTAGTATGAAACACGGTCTTTGGAATGTCGGCTTCCTTTACTTTCAATAGATAGTACCCCGATCTCAAGTCAATCTTCGAAAAATACTGTGCTCCCTGAAGATGATCAAACAAATCATCGATATGAGGAAAAGGATACTTATTCTTAACAGTGATGTTATTAAATACTCTATAATCAATGCAAAGTTTCATTGAACCCTCTTTATTTTTAACAAACAATAAAAAATCACCCCATAGTGATGTGCTAGGTCAGATGAAACCTTTATCTAATAACTCATGTAATTTCATCTTTAACTCTAAAAGTTCAATTTGATCCATTCGATAAGGGGGTTTTGAAATTTCCTTCGCATCATGGACTAAGTCAATAGTAAAATCAACTTACCGACAAGGTATAATACTAGACAACTCATAAAAAAATCATGTTACTCATTTACCATAGGCACATCATTAATCTCAACACATTCTTTATTTTCAACAATATGAGCAAGGTAAAATTCATTTCTTTATTTTACTATTTTCTCAACTTCCTGATATGTTATCCAATGCAAGGGTTCATTATTGTACACAAACTGTAAATCTTTATGAAAAGAAACCTCTTTAGCTCTATAGTCAATCATATCATGATTAAGAAAAATCCAATCCATGCCCAAAATAACAACAAACTCTACTAGAGGCCAAAAAATTAGGTTTCTAGGTAGATTCTTTCCGCGCACAAGGACATGAATTTTCTTATGTTTTTTTTGTCTCAACATTTCCTCCAGGTGTTTTTACCGTAATTTCAGTATTCATATATTGATATGGAATTTCCAATTTAATAGAAAACTTCTCATAAATAAATGACTATTTAGACCCTGAATCAAAAAACTCATTGGAATAATCTGATCAGACAAACAGTGTACCTGATACTACTTCAATTGATTGCCCAACATCTGCTGAAGTTGTTTCAAATGATTTGACCGCCCCTTTATACTTGTAGTTCGGCTGATTTCCTCCAGTTGAGTTCTTCTATGGACACTCATTTTCATAATGACTCATTTTATTACACTTAAAACATCCTACTTATGGATTTTCATTGTCTTCTTGATCATCCTCTTTATAGTTACAAGCAATATGACTAGACGTACCACACCAGAAGAATTTTCCAGACTTTGATAAACATTTTCCAGGATGATTTTTTCCACACTTCTCATAAGTTTTATATTTAGTTTTCTTACCTCCAGGCTTCTTTGACGAATTCTTACCATTTTCCTGCCAACTGGACCTCTTATTATTTTGTTTGTCAAATAAGAATTGATCATCTGCAAACTCCTTTTCCACCTTCTTTTCACAACAATCAAGTTTTTAATAACTTTTGAACCCACGAAAATCTAAATCCCTTTGATATTTTGGCTTTAATCATGACTAAAAATGGTTTATTTTACTATCAATATATCATATGAAATATGGAGGATACCATTCCTATCGAGTGAATTTTTCTTCATAAGCAACCACCGAGTCGTCCTCATCCCTCAATTCCTAGAATTGTTTTCCCATCCTAAGATGAACCACCTTAGGAAAATATTTCTCAAGGAACATACCATTGAATTCATCCCAATCGAGATGATCAATATCTTCAATATCCCTAATTTTTTTCACCATCGACCACCACTTCTCAGCTTCACCTACAAAATGTTAAATAGCAAGACTACCCTTTTGATGTTCTGAATAACCAACAAAATAAAAAATCTTTTCCAGTTCTTTAATCCACCCTTCTTCTAGCACTGAGTAAGATGATCCTCTAAATGATCGGGGATGTTGCCTCAAGAAATACTCTACTACTAAGATGTTCCTCTACAGTTGATCTGGACAATCTCGTCAATGTATACCACAACCATTTATAGCCTGAGTCAACTATTCCATCACTGCAACATACTGTTCAGTTCCGTTTCTGACCATCTAAGGTTGCTGATTTGGAAGTTTGTCTTCCTCCTGATGTCATCCCAACATTGCGTCCTTGTTTCCTCTACGGAAGACAATTCTGAATACAAGAATATCTTATGCGAAGAAACATGGAAATATGGAAAGGCTATATGATTTAATATTAACATAAATTAATATTTGGATGTTAATTTAACAATACCCTAACTCCAAATGTTATCTAAACCAAACTCTGATACCAACTATACGGACCCGACCATAAAAAATTACATAATATTGTATTAAATGAATAATTCACATTGAGGATATTTTCAGGTTTAGAGTTTTACAGAGTTATACCATAACTATGACATTACAATATATTGCATCTCAAAAATACAATGTAGACACTCCTACTCAGATTCATTTTTTTCACAAAATAAACACACTTGAAAAACAATTCATGTCTATTTCCATGTTTAAGAGGGAATGAAATTTCATTGATCACATACTTGACCATATTCCACATTATGTCCTCTAAAAAACATTTCAAAAACTTGGTATGATCATAAAAACGTCAGTAAGGGATACACAATAAATAATAACTGTTAGTTTTTCAAGACAACATGTAAACCATGAATACATTATCATAAGTAATACTTTTCACCTTTATGAAGTTTTAAATACTCATCACAGAATAAAATATCATTACGTACCATTCTATAATCCAAAATATTACCATAAAACCCATATAAAGAACACATAACATATAAAGGTAACATGGGACATAAAAATATTTAAATGGAATAACCTTATGGTCGACTTACACACATATCACTAAATGGAATAGTCACAAAGCCAACTTCCTTAACCAATGCATTGGAGGTTATAACATAACCCCCTATCATGTTATTCACGGCGCCACCCGTCAATTTGTTTATCACGTAACCACTAGTCAAATGTCTAAGTGCCATTATAAAAATCATAAGACATAAAACAAATATAAAGGAAGTAAAACATTTCCACATTTAAATCAAAATATATCACATAAATATATTGACATAATAAATCCATTATAAAAACCATTTTCAATACCAAAATACATAAAAGAGAATATGGTATTTATTTTCTTTTAAAAAAGTACGAATTGTTTATGAATCCAAAAATCAAATAATACTCGCGGCGGTAGAAAAGGTCATTGTCACCACTTATGTTAAAATAAACATTACTTTTTGGAATTTAGTAAAAATCATTGTAAAAAAATATTCTCTTTGAAATTTCATGGGTTTTTATACAGCGTATAAAAGAAAGTCGTATATTAACACAAAATAGGCCTCAATGAATGGATATTGAGACGAAGTCCCATACCTCATGTCTGATATGACTCGATCATTATTTAATCTCTATAATAATAAAATAAAGTTAATATCTAATTTCATATGAACCATTTTCATGATTATTATTCCTTTTATATCACTTATTACCATGTTATAAACATATTTTAATTATTTAAGTTAATAATGTTTGTTTTGTCGATATTTGGTACATGGGTCAAAAATGGACTTCTAATAATTACATGTTGTTCATGTGGTCAAAGGATCATTATAACCAGAATGATATTCATGATTTGGGTATCATATAGGTCCTATATATCCATCATATACATAGATTTATAATAGTAGATAACATTTAGAGGTAAGAAATGAAATGTATCGTTCATAGAGATGGTAAGTCGTACATACGCATGAACACTACTTCCATTTCTATTTCATATTTAATGGAATTATAACATAATTTTACGTAGTAGAATTTTAATTCTAATATTTTATAATATATAATATAATTAAATCTATCCTTTATACATACCAAATATGGTATGAACGAGTCACATAACTTTGAGGGGTAAGTAGTCCGCACTTCCCCTAATGAGATTATCGCATTTACCGATAATGGAAACCATAAAGGCATTATATAAAAGGAAATTACATAAGCGTAAAAAAATAGAAACATAATATATATCATATATAAATACAGTTCCATCATAATAGGCACCATGAGAGGCAGTAGGAGAAAATCGAGCAATCATCATTTCATGAGGTGTTTGTTTGCCATCCACAAAATCATTATGTTCTTCATCCATTAGATGGAGGTGTGTGTAGGTGTAGTTCAAATCCTTCTCCTAACAACATCCTATTATATTTAGGATACTATTATTGTTACAAAATAAAGGAATAAAAATATTTTAGGGTTTCGAGAAGTAAAAAAAAAGAAAACAATTTAAGGGAAACCATTACCTTTAATTTGGGTAACTACCATTGGTTTGAACCAAAGAACTTTTTGATGTGCCTTTTGCCTAAGGTAAGTCTTTTAGGGGGAGGAGAGGGAAGTAGGGAGATTAATTGGGAAGAGTATTGGTGATCCAAAAGTCTTGAGAGGTGTGAGTAATTTTATAGAAGTGGTCTCCTTTTATAAGGTAGAGGAGGGGATCTTTAGGAAAGTGTGAAAATATTATTTTATTATATAATAATTTTCATTTTCAAAATGACAAAAAACCATTATGTTATAAGATATGGTGACTCATTTTCAAAATAAAATCATCCAATTAATATTGGACATATTTTGGATAATATTTTAATCATTATAATCTTATTTATTTAAATCATTTATTAATGAGGTAAATACTGCATCATTATTGTGTCATAAATAATTTTATTTAATTGATTTCTATAAATTATAAAAAATTACCATGATGTATGAAATATTTTTAAATTTTTAATTAATATTTATATTCGAAAAGGTAATTTATATAACCCCTTGTAAAAATTAATTTACTAAAAGTTATTTGTTTTTGTCATTTTTGCCTTTAAATTAAGTAAATTAATCTAAATTGTCATTATCACTTATAAGTTGCTTAATGGGGTCCCTGAATCGTCCCAAAAATGTCCATGGTCGTAAATGACTCAAAAAAATAAGGTTTGGACAAGTGTTAAGGTAATTTTGAATTATTATAATATTCTTTTTACTATGAATTATCTTATTTACATTTAACCGCGGTAAATAAAAGTCAAAACTTACTTTTCACAAAAAAATTACATTCATCTTATTGAACCGGATTTTACTTACTAATGACGACCATGTATGTCTAATTTTCAAAATTCAATTTAGGGAAGTGGGAAAAATAAATTTATATGAAAATTTTAGTTTTTTAACTACTACTAAGTGGTTTCACTATTCATCAAAAATTAATGATTTTCAGAAAGATACAAAAAATTTATTCTAAGAATTATTTATTATTCCGAATTCATAAATGATACATATTTTTCAAAATTTCAAATATAAAAGTTTCATTAAATAATTTAAAAATAATTTCCGTTGTCAATACAAATAGCGTGTTTTAAAGAAAAAACAATTATCAAAAGATTGACACTTGTTTATGTCCAAATTCAAAGTGAAATTATTACCAATGACCAAAATTAGATTAAATGATAAATAAATATTCTAATTAAACTTTTAAAAAAATTAATAAGTTAATATAACCGTATAAATAAATTAAATTGAAAGGCACCTTTGAATTAAAATACAGTATTTTTCACAATTCATTAATAAAAAGAACTTTTTCAAAAAAATACAAAAAAAATTACCCAAAGTAAAATATTATGACCCACATCTAAAGATAACTTTTATTTGGTCAAATAGAACATTAAATATATCCAAAAGTAGATTTAAAGAGGGTCCACTGTTAAAAGGTGTTAAATTTCCCTTTTAATATAAATTAGGCTTAAAATTAGACTCATTCACATTTTAAGGCTCCAACTTTTTTATGTAAATATATTTAGAATAACATGTATAATAATATTGTAGATATTTTTTTTCATTCCCTCCAATACAATGGCATGGATTTAACTACCATTTAAAATAATAATATTATATCATTATTTTGCAACGTATGATTTCAAAGAAGCCCATTGTAGTGTATCAGGTACGATATCGAATATATCAACCCTTTTAAAGAAAAAATTAATATTTAATTCACAAATATTAATGAATATAAAATATGTCCTATTCTTTATTTACCATGGATGTTACATCCTTCCCCCCTTTTGGGAATTTCACCCTTGTAATTTTTATTCACATATCAAAATAAGTGGGGGAATTTATCCCTTATAGCATTTTCGGATTCCCACATTGCCTATTTAACCATATGGTTTTTATGAAAATCCTTTACCTAGTGAATTAACTTATTTTGCAACACATGCACACTATGGTCAAGAATCTATATTGGTTGTTCTTCATAAGAGATATTCTCTTCCAACTGAACTACCTCTGGGCTCAAAACATGAGATGGCTCTGGAATATACTTTTGCAAAATTGAAAAATGAAAAACATTATGTACTTGGGATAAAAATGGTTGTAAAGCCACTCTGTATGCAATTGATCTATCTTTATCCAGAATTTCATAACGTCCAATGATCATCTAACTCAACATTCCCTTCTTACCAAATCACATCACACTTTTCCATTGAGAAACATTGAGAATGACATGATCACCTACCTCAAAAGAAAGATCCTTCCTTCGGTTATCAGCATAAATTTTTTGTTTGCTCGGAGCTGTTCTCATGTGCTTTTGAATCAAATGAACTTTCTCTGCCATTTCTTCTACCAATTCTACTCCCATCTGCTTCCTTTCAGCTACTTCATCCCAAAAAGCTGCAATTCAACCACGATTTCCATATAATGCCTAAAATGGAGGCATCTGTATAATGGAATTAAAATCATTGTTATATGAAAATTTAACCAAATAAAGATGGTAGTCCCAGCATTCTTGATAATCCATCAAACAAGCATGTAACATATCTTCTAGTGTCTAAATTGTTCGTTCTGACTGCCCATCTGATTGAGGATGAAAATCTGTACTAAAATTTAATCCAGTAAACAATGACATCTAAAGGCCTTTCCTCAAGTAAGAAGTAAACCTGGGATCATGATCATATACAATGGAGAGAGGAAATATTTGAAACTGACTATCTCTTTAACATAAATTTGAGAAAGTTGATCTAGAGAAAAGGTATCTCGAATAGGATGCAAATGAGCAGATTTAGTAAATAGATCAAAAATATCCCAGATTACATTATTACCTCGAGATGTATTTGTTAATCCCACAAGGATGTCTAAGGATATATTTTCTCATTCCAACTCTGGAACTGGTAGAGGCTGAAACATCCCTTTCGATAATGTCCTCTCTGCTTTAACCTGCTAACAAATGAAAACCTCATACTAAAATCTGTAATATCCCTTTTCATTCCATCCCACCAGTAATATTCACGGAGATCTTTGTATATATTAGTACTGCCAGGATGAACTAAAAAACGGGGAACTTTGAGTTTCACAGAACAACTCATTCTTTAACAATGAATCACAAGTCACACATAATCTCTTTCCAATTCTCAAAACACAATCGTTATTAATGTTCTATTCAAGAAACTTAACCTTATGAACCAAATCTACCTTTTTCTACAACTCCTTATCTTCTTTTTGTTATTGCTTTATTCTGTCTGATAGAGATGATCTCACTGACACCAGATACAAAAAAGTTTAATTTCTTGCACTAAGAACTTTTATGCCAATGTTCATCAAATCAAAAACTAAATCATATCGTTCCAAACATATCATGGTTAATAAAGTGTTACTTCTTCGACTCAAACCATCAACCACATTATTTTCTTTGCCCAGATGGTAATGGATCATGCAATCATAATCTTTGATTAATTCTAACCATCTCATCTGTCTCATGTTCAATTATTTTTGAGTGAATATATACATCAAACATTTGTTATCAGTATATATTCCACATTTTACTCCATACAAATGATGCCTCCAAATTTTTAAATAAAAATCAACAACAGCTAATTCCAAATAATGTGTACGGTAATTTAACTCATGGGGTTTCAACTAACGTGAAGGATAATCAATTACCTGATCATTCTTCATAAGAAAACATCCAAGTCCTTTCAATGATATGTCACTATAAATAAAAAACTCACCAATTCTAGAAGGCAGTGCCAAAAATCGAGCATTCACCAATTTTCATTTCAATTCCTAAAATCAATCATCACATTCTTTTGTCCAAATGAACTTAACACCATTTCAAGTTAACATAGTCATTGGACTAGACAACTGTGAAAAGGTTTCAACAAACCTCCAGTAATAACCTGCCAAAATTGGAAGACTACATATAACGGCTATATTTGTGGGTCTGGGCCATTCTTCAACAACTTTTTTTTATCAGGATCTACAGTTAGGCCATTTTTTTAAAAAATGATACTAAGGAAAGAAGTTTTTTGTAACCAAAACAAACACTTGTCGAATTTCCTAATAATTCTATTTTTTTAGGTTTGCAAGATAACCCTTAAATGAATTTCATGTTCTTCATTACTTTTGGAATAAACTAAAATATTATCAATGAACACAACCATAAAATTATCCATTAACTCTCTAAAAATTCAATTCATATGATCCATGAATACATTAGTTTCTTTGGTTAACCCAAAAGGCATAACTACAAATTCGTAATGGCCATATCCAGTATGAAACACGGTAATTGTAATTCATTCTTTCTTTACATTCATTTTACAGTACCCCAATCTCAAGTCAATCATTTAAAAATACTGAGCTCCCTGAAGATGATCAAACAAATCATCGATATGAGGAAAAGGATACTTTTTCTTAAAATTGATGTTATTAAATGCTATATAATCAATGAAATGTGTCATTGAACCATCTTTCTTTTTTACAATCAATACAAAATCACCCCATGGTGATGCACAAGGTCAGATGAAACCTTTATCTAATAACTCCTGTAATTACTTCTTTAACTCTAAAAGTTCAATTTGTACCATTCGATAAGGGGTTTTTGAAATTTTCTTAGCATCAGAAACAAAGTCAACCATAAATTCAACTTCCCGATCATGTATAATACCAGACGACTCATCAGGAAAAAATAAAGGTACTCATTTACCATGGGCTCATCATTAATCTCAACAAATTCTTTATTTTCAACAATATTAGCAAGGTAACATTCATTTCCTTCTTTTACTATTTTCTCAACTTCCTGATATGTTATCCAAGGATAGGGTTCATACATGTACACAAACAATAAATCTTTCTGAAAAGAAACCTCTTTAGCTCTACAGTCAATCTTAAAATGATAAACAGAAAGCCAATCCATACCCAAAATAACATTTATGTCTACTAGAGGCAAAACAATTAGGTTATAGGTAGATTGTTTCCACACACAAGGACATGAATGTTCATATGTTTTCATTTTGTCTCAACATTTCCTCCAAGTGTTTTTACCGTAAGTTTTGTTTTCATATCTTGAGATGGAATTTCTAATTTACTAAAAAACTTCTCAGAAATGAAAGAGTGTGTATACCCTGAATCAAAAAAAACATTGGAATATTATTACAAAACAAATAGTGGTCCTGATACTACTTCATTTGATGGACCAATATCTGCTGAAGTAGTTGCAAAGGATTTCACCACCCCTTTCTTCTTGTAGTTCAGCTTCTTTAACTAAGTTAATTTCTTCACTGGAAACTCATTTTCATAATGACCCATTTCATTACACTCAAAATATATTACCAATGTCTTTTCATTGCTTTCTTGATCATACTCCTTACAGTTACGATCAATATGACCAGACATACCACACTAGATGCATTTTCCAGACGTTGATAAAAATTCACCAGGATGATTTTTACCAGAATTATCCCAAGTTGGATATTTAATTTTCTTACCTACAGGCTTCTTTGAAGAATTATTACCATTTTCTTGCCAAATGGACCTCTTATTCTATTGTTTTTCAAATAACACTTGATCATCGGCAAACTCCATTTCCACCTTTATTGCACAAAGAACAAGTTTTTCAGAACTTTTGAACCCACGAGAAGCTAAATACCTTAGATATTTTGGCATTAATCATGACTAAAAATGGTTGATTTTACTATCAAGATCTCATATGAAATATGGAGGATAGTTTTCCAATCGAGTGAATTTTTCTTCATAAGCAGCCATTGAGTCATCATCCTCCCCCAATTCCAAGAATTGTTTTTCCATCCTAAGACAAACCACCTTAGGAAAATATTTCTCAAGGAACATACCATTAAATTCATCCCAATCGATAGCATCAGTATCTTCACTATCCCTGATATTTTTCACCATCGACCACCACTGATCAGCTTCAGCTTCAAAATGGTAAACATCACGACTACCCTTTTGATGTTCTGAACATCCCACGACAACAAGAATCTTTTCCAGTGCTATAATCCACCCTTCGGCTAGCACCGAGTCAGATGATCCTCTGAATGATGGGGGATATTGTCTAATGAAATTCTCTACTACTGACATGTTACTCTACGGTTGATCTGTTTTATCTCATGCATGTATACCACCACCATTTATAACCTATGTCAATTTTTCCATCATTGCAACAAACTGTTCAGTTCAGATTTCGACCATCTCAGGTTGTTGATTTCGAAGGTTGTATTCCTCCTGATGTCGGCCCAACATTGCTTCCTTGTTTCATCTTTAGAAAACCATTCTGAACACAGAAATATATTAGTAAAAGCAACATGGTAATCTATAAATGCTATATGATTTTAATATTAACATAAATTACATTATGGATGTTAATTAACAATACCCTAACTCTTAAAGTTATCTAAACCTACCTCTGATACCAACTATAAGGATCCGCCCTTAAAAAATTATATAATATTGAATTAAATAAATAATTTACATTGAGTATATTTTTAGGTATAGAGTTTTAGAGAGTTAGACCATAACTATTACATTGAAAAAATATTACATCTCAAAAATACAAAGTAAACAGTCCTACTCAGTTTCATTTTTTCCACAAAATAAAAACTCTTGAAAAAAATCTAAAGTCTAATTCCATGTTTAAGAGAGCATGACTTTTCTTTAATCCCATTGTGGACCCTATTCCACCTTATCTCCTATGAAATTATTTTCAGAATCTTGGGATGAGCATAAAAATTTTAGTAAGGGATACACAATGAATAAAAATTGTTAGTTTTTCAAGACAATAGGTTAACCATGAATACTTTATCATAAGTAATACTTTTCACCTTTATAAAGTAGTAAATACTCATCACTAAAAAAAATATCATTACAAACCCTTCTATAATCCAAAAGATTACCATAAAACCCATATAACGAACACATAACATATAAAGGTATCATGGGACATAAACATAGTTAAATGGAATAACCATATGGTCGAATTCCACACATATCACTAAATGGAATAGTCATTCGGCCAACTTGCATAACCAATTCATTGGAGGTTATAACGTAACCACCTATACTGGTATTCACGGAACCACCCGTCATTTGGTTTATCACATAACCACCCCTCAAATGTCTAAGTACCATTATAAAAATTATAATACTAAGAACAAATATAAAGAAATAAAACATTTCTACAATTCAATCAAAATATATCAATTAAATATATTGACATAACAAATCCATTATCAAAACCATTTTCACTATCAGAATACATAAAATAGTATATGGTATTTATTTTCATTTAAAAATAGTACGACTTGTTGAGGAAGACAAACATCAAATAATACTCACGGTAGCGGAAAATGTCATTGTCCAAGCTTATGTTAAAAAAACATTATTTATAGTTGTTTGGTAAAACTCATTTTAAAAAATTATTCCCATTGAAATTTCAAGGGTGTTTATACAAAGTATAAATTAAAGTCGTGTATTAAAACAAAATACGCCTCAATGAAATGAGATTGAGACGAAGTCCATTACCTTGTGTCCGATTGAATTGATCATTCTTTAATCTCCAAAATAATAAAAAACAGTTAATTTCTACTTGCATAAGAACCATTTTCATGTTTATTATTCCTTTTATATCACTTATTACCATGTTATAGACATTTTTAATCATTTAAGTTAATAATGTTTGTTTGGTCGATATTTGGTACTTGAGTCAAAAATGGACTTGTTATAATTACATGTTGTTCATGTGGTCAAAAGTTCATTATATCCAGAATGATATTCATGATTTTGGTATCATATATATCCTATATATCCATCATATACATGTATTTATAATAGTGGATATCATTTAGAGGTATGAAATGAATTCCACCGTTCATGGAGACGGTAAGTCGTACGTACGTATGAACACTACTTCCATTTCAATTTCATATTTAATGGAATTAAAACATAATGATACATAGTAGCATTTCAATTTCAGTATTTAATAATATATAATATAATTAAATCTCTCCTTTAAATGTACCACATATGGTATGAACGAGTCATATCACTTTCAGGGGTTCGTAGTCTGCACTTCCCCAAATGAGATTATCGTATTTACCCATAATGGAAACCATAAAGGCAAGAAATATAAGGAAATTACAGAAGCATAAATAAAACATAAACATAATATATATCATATATAAATAAAATTCCATAATAATATCAACCATGAGAGGCAGTAGGAGATAATCGAACAATCATCATTTCGTGAGGTGTTTGTTTTCCATCCACATAAACATTAGGTTCTTCATCCATTAGATGGTGGTGTGTGCAAGTGTAGTTAGAATACATCTCATAATAAAATCATAGTATATTTAGGATAATTTTTTTATTACAAAAGAAATGAATAAAAATATTTTAGGGGTTCGAGAAGTAAAATAAAATAAAAAAATTTAAGTGAAACTGTTACCTTTAATTTGGGTAACTCCCTTTGGTTTGAACCAAATGACTTTTTGTAGTTCCTTATGCCTAAGTTATGTCTTCTAGAGGGAGGAGGGGGAAGTATGGAGCTTAATTGGAAGAGTTTTGATGAGCCAAAAGGCTTGAGAGGTGTGATTAATTGGATAGAAGTGGTCTCCTTTTATAAGGGAGAGGAGGGGCTCTTTATGAAAGTGTGAAAATATTATTTTATTATATAATGATATTCGGTTTTAAAAAGACCAAAAATACTTATGGTAAATGATTAGGCAACTCATATTCGAAATAAAATAATCCAATCCAAATTTTCACATGTTTTGGATAATATTATAATCATTATAATCTCATTTATTTAAGTCATTTATTAATGAGATAAATAATGCATCAATATTGTGTCATAAATAAATTAATTGATTTGATGTATAGAAATTATTGAAATTTACCATGATTTATGATATATTTTTATATTTCCAATGAATATTTATAGTCGAAAAGATAAATTCTATAAGCTTTGTAAATATTAATTTACTAAAAGATATTTGTTTTTTTCATTTTTTCCTTTACTTTATGTTAATTAATCTAAATTGTCATTATCACTTCCAAGTTGCTGAATGGGGTCCCTAAATCGTCCCAAAGATGACCATGGTCATAAATGACTCAAAAAATTAGGATTGGACAACTGTAAATGTAATTTTTAATTATTATAATATTATGTTTAACTTGAATTATAGTATTTACCTTTAACCAAGGTAAATAAAAGTCAAAATTTACTATTCACAACAAATAATTTTCATCTTATTAAACCACATTTTACTTACAAATAACAACCATGTATGTAGGATTTTTATAATTAAATTCAAAGAAGTGGTAAAAATCTATTTAAATGAAAATGTCAGTTTTTTTAACTACTACTAAGTGATTTCACTATTCCTCAAAAATTGATGTTTTTCAAAAAAATACAAAAAAATAATCCTATGAATTATTTGATATTCCAAATTCAGAAATGATTTTTATTTTTCGAAATTAAATACATAAAAGTTTCATTAATTAATTTAAATTTAATTCTCGTTGTCAAAACAAATAGTTTGTTTTAAAGAAACAATAACTACCATATG
This sequence comes from Viscum album, assembly GCA_963277665.1. NCBI lineage: Eukaryota > Viridiplantae > Streptophyta > Magnoliopsida > Santalales > Viscaceae > Viscum > Viscum album. The sequence goes on along the minus strand of OY728157.1, from coordinate 1,263,826,919 downwards.
ATTGACAATTTTTTATGTCAGAATTCAAAGTGAAATTAATTCCAATGACCAAAATTGGATTAAATGTTAACAATATATTCTAAATACTATTTATAACCAATTAAAAAGATAATCTAACTATATATTTAAATTAGATTAAATGAAACTTTTTAATTAAAATACAGTATTTTTCACAATTCATTAAAAAATGAACTTTGTCCGAAAAATACCAAAAAATAACCCAAAGTAAAATATGATGTCCCAAATATAAAGAAAAGTTTTATTTTGTCAAATAAAACATTTAAAATTTACCAAAACTAGATTTAAATAGGCTTCTCCCTTAAAAGGCTGTAAATCGACATTTTAATGTAAATTATGATTAAAATTAGATTCATTCACGTTTTAAGCCTCTAACTTTTTTTGTAAATATATTTTTAAAAACATGTATAATAATATTGTAGTTATTTTTGTTCATTCCCACCAATACAATGTCTATGAGTTAACAACCATTTAAAATTATAATATTATATCATTAGTGTGCAATGTAAGATTTCAACGAAACTCGTTGTTGCGTATCAGGTATGCTATCAATCATAGAAACCCTTTTAAAGGAAAATTAATATTTAATTCAAAAATCTTAATAAATATGAAATATTTATTATTCTTTATTTACTTGGGATGTTACCTATGTGGCCAAACATATCATGAATTTTATTTTGGAGTTTATATTCCTCTCCAATTCAACATGTGATGCGAGATTATTCTGGTTATGGTTATATTATTTTGTTATACAGGTTTATTCTATTTCCACTAAGGTATTACTATGATAAATATGGTATAGTTTACCCATGATTTTTATTAGTCGCTTGCTGGTACTTGATAGCCTTTGGCCTACAGGGAGGCTCACCTGAGGTCACACAGAATACTATCTTGTGGCTCTAATGTGTGGAACCTAGGCTAGGAAGTTACAAAGTGTTATCATAGCATATTTTTGTTTCATATATATTAGTATTACTATTTCGGAATTATAGATATGATAATAAAAATATTCAGTCCATGGTTATAAGCTAGTGCACAGGGTTAGTTAACCCATGTTCAGGGGAGAAACCAAGTACCTATGGTATGATTGTTGTTATTGGTATTGGATGTAACGTTTAGATATTATTTCACGTTGGTTGATGCACTAGTTGGGTGATGTCATTGTTGTTTCTATGTTGTACATTTATTGAACTCTGGGATTGGTATGAAACAAAAGTTGAGTTAGTGTGAATCATTCTAGCCCCTCATGAATTATTTTAACATGAATCGTTAATGTTAATGCATAGAAAATCAGGTTTTGGGTAAGGCCAAAATTGAAATATTTTCCCATTATTTTATAATTTTAAAAAAGGTTAATAATGGGAAAATGAAAATTATAATGTTATACTAATATATTGAAAATGGGTTTCTAATGAAAAACAATAATATGGAGATTTTGTTTATAATTTTTAACCATTAACTAGTTATATTATGGTTAAGTGTAGTGATAGTGCCTCATTTATTACTATGTAGTGAGGTTTGGGGGGGGGGGTTGTTATTGATTAATGTGTATACCAATAAACATGTCAATGTTTTGAAATGTTTCATATGGTTTTTTTGTCATTATAAATATTTTACTCCCTAATAAAACTATTTTATAAGATGACCAGAGGTTATGAATATAAATGATCATTGAAGAGTGGAACCTAAGGAAAAAAAAGTTCTAGGTGAAGGATCTAGAAAGTATTTACATCCGATAAATTCTCACATTATATAGTCTTGGGATAGAGACATAATATGGGTAATGAAGAGTATGTCTGACCTAACATATGAATTTCAATTACTGGACCCTCTTAATTTCATATGATATGATGGACCAAAGGATGATATGTTCTGGATTGAGTCCATCTATAGAATACATGAACATTTAGAGACTCATATATATAATAGGGTTATGCTGGATGATTATATGTTATGAGGATCATTGAATCATTAGAGATACATTCAAGATCGGACTAGACAAAATGATGGTATGGTATTGGAGGAATTTTTAGTGACTTTTTCAGTTATTTTTTTCTAGAGATGTTGAGAAAGTAGAGATCATCTTAGTTCATGCATTTGAACTAGGGGATCATGTCTGTGATACATAATGTTGATCGTTTTACTAATATGGATTCCTTTTTTCTGGTGCTGGTAGGGGATGATACATATATATTAAGGATTTTCTAGGAAAGACATTAATGTGAAATAAAGACCCATGTAAACATATTTCAGTTGAAATTTTTTCTAATGGAGTGGATCAGGATCTCATATCTATGGGGAATTGGAAAGAGGTAATAATTGGTGGAAATGTGGTTTCTACTAGGAGACCAAGAGCTATGAATTTCAAAGGTATAAATATTTTATATGATAATTTTTCCCAAATAAGTGGAATAAATCATGACATAGAAGAAGTATCTGTTACTTTGGATCCAACCTGAGTACATTATGACAAGTGAGGTTAGTCAAGGATCGCTCATATGCATTTTCCCTGACCATTAGTAGTGTGTCTCACTTGCCGCTATTTAGGACATCTAAAATGGTTAAACAAGAACCCACTATATATGGGTAGTAATGGAGCAGCTATGCAGAACAAGATTAAGTGAAGGGGAGGTTTGACACTATATGAGTTTGGTTGTTGGAGGTCTACTAGAAATGGTTGATAAGGTATTTGATTTGATGCTCTTAGAAAAGAGTTATAGTATTAGAATAGTGGTACTTATTAGGTGACTATTGTTGCATCATTGGGAAGTGGGGATTAGTAGTTTTATTCATTTCATCCTAGACTGGTAGATAGTGATGCGGGTGTGTCGACTGATAGAGTTACTTTTGTTGTTTATTTTACACACTCTAGTGACATATTTAATAATGGTTCATCTCATAATTTTAAATAACCCAAACATTGGAATGGTTTGCGAATGGTGGTGGATATTATGTGTTGGGTTTTAATGATAGATACACCTCATTGAGTATAATCGGGAGGAATATTTTTGTGAAATGGGTGTTCTCTTGAGGTTGGGGAGTATAGGTTTTTTTGGATCATTAAATAATGGATATGTCATGATTGAACCTATGTTACTGTATGGGTTTGTTAGTAGATCATTGATCGCATATTTATCGGTACTACTAGAAATGTAATTTTATATATCCTATGTTTGATAATTAGGTTCAATCAATATAATGGAATACCTCGGAAGGTTTTGTAGGTCATGTTCATATGGAGCTAGGGAACTCTCTATACATGCTATGTTTTATTGATATATGATATTTGTATAATGTGTGATGTCTTTCCATCTATAGTAGACATGTTCCTGTAAATATTTCCTTATGAATACTCAAGGATTCTACCTTAAAGAGATAAGGAGTTTACAATTGATCCCATGTGGGGAGTCGAGCTAGTTTTAATTCCACCATAATGAATTGAACCAGTGGGGCTTCATGAGCATAAGATTATTTTAGAAGAGTTTAGGGATAAGGGATTTATTAATCCAAGTTCTTCACCTTGGGGTTCTCCAGTCTTTTTTTCTATGAAGGATGATGAGACTATATGATAATTTTTTTATTAATGAATGTTGCCCCAGATGACTATGAGGAACTGGTACCATCTTCTACGTATCCACAATATCTTTAACTAGTTTAGGTTAGCTATTTTTCAATGAAATACATGATACAAAGGTATCATCAATTGACGATTCGATAATATGATATAGCTTGAATGACATTCCGAATCATTTTTGGACATTAAGATTTCATCAGGATATTGTTTGGGATGAAAAATGCAACATTAATATTTATTTACAGTGTGAGCATAATCATTAATCTTCACCTAAATCATTTTCTGAGTGTTTTTGTTGATTAAAACTTTTTATACAGTAGGAGTCATTATGTTCATACCCAAAATGCTTAAAACGTTATGAGAACACTGTGAGAACATCTTCCATATGCTAAGCTAGCTATGCTTCATTTCTGGACTAATCAGGTATACTCCTCTATCTTGAACAATAAGGGGTAAAGTTTTAATGGTCTGAATCTTCTGAAAATGCCTTCTAGAAGTTGAATAATCACTTCAAAATGAAACTTATCTTTATCTTACGAAGTATGATGAACCGTAAATATTTTTCTTTACACTAATAGGAAAAGGATAAGAGTAGCGTGGATGCACAGAGATTGATTCATGGAGTATGGGTATCGGTTCTTGAGGCTACATGAACAGAATTACCTAGTGCATGATCTTGAGTTTACTTTAATGGTTTATTCACTAATTTATTCTCACCATTATCTATTGGTGGATAATTTCAATATGTATTATTATCCCAGGAGCATTAATTATTTCCACTTGAAGAAAATTTTAATATCGAATAATAGAACACCTCAAGGATGTGTTTTTTTATGGAGGGGATATTTTAATATCCAGATGATTTATGAAGATTTATTGGGGAATCTTTTAGATATTATTTATCGTTTTAATTATTATACCTTCTTTGGGTTGTACCATGAATATTTTTTGGTTGAAATGAAAAATAATTGTTTGGAAGATGAGAAGTGCAAGGTTGGTGCACAGTTTTCCCAATATGTGTGCCAAACTCAGCAAACAGTGTGAACTTGAGCATATGGGATTACATGGTAGTCACAAATTTTGTCAATCTGTGCATCCTTTTCAGATAAAGCAAACACACCACACCCTTAGAATAAGAAAGTGGTTTCAGAAACTATGTACCCCTATCCAGGGAATCAATAATATTGTTATAATTTTCATGAAAATAATATTTAATAATTTATAAACCCATGTCGTATAACAATAATCCCTTAAATTCAAATTAAAATGATTTATATCATTTTTAGAGTGTCATTAATTATTTCACATGCCCTATAACTGCCGTTCATGGTGATTTGATGACTGAATTATATATCTTTACCCCTACTGAAAATATTTTATCATCCAGATTGTTTTATTTTCAATTTTCAGTGTTTCCCCCATCCATTGAAGTAATTTTTTTTTCTAATTGTGAAGGATCTAGATCTAGGTTTTAATAGATATAATCCATTTGATCATTGACATTGGATTTGGATCTATATCATTATCTTCATCATGTCCTTGATAATTCTCCATCAATTTGGTATTTCTATTGGAGAGAATTCTTAATCAATTTCATGGTAGTTGGTCTAAATTCAATTATCATAGTCTTGAATATTATTTGTGTGTATACATTGTAGAATTTAAATTTGTACGTTTGATAATTAAATAATGATAGAAATAAATTTATTTATTAATTAAATTATGGAATCATGGATTTGTTTTTATTTAATAGCTCGGAGTTGATGAATTGGGTTGAATGTTGTGCGAATTAGAAATTGTGGAATTGGTATAATTAATTGGTGAATTAATTAATGGGATATTGGGATTTTGAAATTGGATTGATTAATTATAAAAATAATTAATTGGATATTTGGAGTGGGTATTGGATTATTTATCTAGGTAATTAATCAGTGGGATATTCAAATTTTGGAATTTGATTAATTACATAGTGAGATAATTAATGGGTTGCATGGTAAAATGTATAAAATGGAATAATGGTGATATATTAATATTATTCAGTGTGATTAATATATCAAAATTGATTTTTGAATAATTGAAATGGTATACCATGATGTGAATTATTTATGATATGTTTATTGTCTGTTTACCTTGTTTCATGTGATATAGGTGTTATTTGTGTGATATATAGAAATTTGATAACTGTTTGTGGGACAAGGACTTAGGCTCCAATACCCATATGTAATATATGAGCTTAGGATAGGGACTGAGGATCCAAATATACATTTTTAATATTATGGTGTGGTACATGGATAGAAGCTCCAAATACTTATCGGAGATAGAAAAAACATTTTACACCATCAGTTGGGAATTTGAGTACGGTTCAACTTGTTCGTGGTATAAATTGAAATGAGAGGAAAATTCATAAAAATGGAATCATGATATTTGATAATCCATGGGAATTGTTTAATCATTGGAACGTGTTGAAGTAGGTTATGAGAATTGTTTTCCTTGGGAAACTAGGGTTTTTGTGTTTTAATAATGAGTAATGGAAGAAATCTAAACTGGTTACTTTATTTCATATAATTTATTCTTAATATAACTACATAAAAATTTATTGAATTTATTTTAAATTAGATTCAATTGGTGGTGGAATTATTATCTATACTCTCACCTTACTTAGGATTCATAATCAGTATATTAATATACTTCATGGTCGTAAAATAGCATAACTAAAACAGCCCTGGGTAAATGGATGACTCGGGATGATGCATGGGTGGGAACCAGACACGGTGTTGGGATCTGCCTGATTTTTTAATTTTATTTTCTTTTAGGATTTAATTTGTTAGATGAAACATAATTGGAATGACATATATTTAATTTTGATTTTGAATTTATATTATTTTAGTCATCATGTTATACTATTTTTTATGGTTATGGTTATATAATTTTGTAATTATTTTTATTTTATTTCTTCTGAGTAATTACTCTAATAAGTAGAGTATAGTATCCACATTATTGATATTATACCCTTGATACTAGTCAGCAGCCTCTAATGTATAGAAAAGAATTGATATGGTCATGTAGTTAACTAACTCATGCCACTTATTTGAGGAACTTTGGTATGTACTTTACCCCTTAGAACATTTTTTTCTTCTTATTTTCCTTTATAAATAATGAAAAATTTTATTTCAGGTAAGTCATTTAATAATTTGAATTTGTATATCCTGAATTAATGATTTACAAATATAATCACATTTATTCACATATAACTATATCTACATGTGTGTGCATGACCATGTAACTTCATAGTTTTCAAGAGCCGTTATTAATATTATTATTTATTTCATTAATTTTAAATAAATGTTATATTTTATTAATTGATTGAAACAGGATTAAAAAATGTGTCCTATAAGATATTATCCAAAATAAATAGAGATTCGTCATTCATAATTTTGAAATTAAATATATAACATTGTGTTTTATTGAACTACGGTATAATATTAAAAGGCTATTATTTAAACATGATCGATATAACTAAACATTAAATTGGAAGATTTGATGATAATTGATTAATTTTTGAAATATATATTTATATTAAAATCCAAAATAAATATAAATTTTTTTACAAATTCCAAATAAATAGTAATCCGACATTAAAAAATAGAGTTTATTCCAAAAAAAATTAATTCTTCAAAAATAATTTTATTACATATTTGATGAAATATAGTAAATAATTTATCAAAATTTTAGAGATTTTATAATATTAAAATAATATCAATTATGATATAAACACATCTATATTAACATAGGGTTAAATATTAAAACTTTTTGGGAAAATTTATTTCTCATCTAATAATGAATATTTTTAATTTTTGTAAAACTAAATTATGTAATTAATTAGTCTCACTGAAAATTAAAGTTTATTTAGAAGTATAATATGTTTTATTTATTTATATGTAATATCATTAATATCATTTAATTAAAATTAATATATTATTTGAGTTTAAATTACATTTTGGGCTTAAAACAACAATTTTCGAAAAATATATTTATTATCCATAATGTTCCAAAATTTAAATTAATTAAAATAAAATATAATGAATAATTATTTAATTTAAATATATATATTAATTTATATTTATATATTGATTATTTATATTCAAACCGCTGATACATGGTTCTTCCCTTGAAAATAGGATTTTTCATAAAATCCATTTTTGTAATGTTTCGGGGTTTTATATAAAATTGTATTTATAAAATTCCATGAATAGACATTAATAAAATGAATTTTATCATTTTAATCATAATAATTTACATTATATAAAATATCATGTTAAAATTATGTCATATTTAATAGTGAATATTGAAAAAATAATTTATTATAGTTAATGTTAAAATCAAATTATGGGGGTTAAACTGAAGAGGTAAAGATAGTAACACAATTAAAATATGATTAATTTGAAATATTAGGGGTGTATGTACCATATAACACATAAAATAAATTATTTATCAATATTTAGGGCACTAGGATTTTGAGTGACTTCACTTTATTGAATAGTTTTGGGTATTCACAAAAAATTATCATCCTCTGAAATTATAAAAAGGCACCCCTCTTCACACTAATTCACACCTACCAAGTCATATTATCAAATAATAATTATCATAATATTTCACAAACCCAATTAACCATATTCTAATGATAGTTTTGTCACATAATACCAATCTTATGGTCTTTAATAAGAGGTACAAATGAGAACCTTCTAATTGAATGTAATCTTCTTGACCAAGCTTATTTTTACTTCTTTTTACCAACCTTCATTCATTTATTATAAATTATAATATAATAAAACCAATATTTACTATATAATTATATGTTTCTATTTTTATGGAATAATATTTTTCTATCATCTCTCCATCAAATGGGATATGAGACCATTGTTTGTGTGTCTGATAGATTACTACCATGTGAACTGATATAATTCATTCTCCTGTATTACGTATCATGAATGTTTATTATGATGTATTAAATGGTCATATATGTTTACATATATATTTATATGATATTTATTACATATATTTAATTTTGTAAAATTGATTTATCATATAATTTTTTATCTTACAATCCCTGAAAAATAATACTGTTTTATGTGTGTATGATGGTTTAACTCTTCCTGAAATGGTGTAATTCATATTTTATTCCCACATCATGTGTATGGAATATCGAAGTTAATTAAATAACATAATATGATATTTATTATATTATGATCCATCAAGGAAGATATAAAAAATTATCTTATTTCCATCATGATCATTTAAGAATGGAAATGTTACACATGCATGCATATATTTTCCCATCTCCAGGATCATAAATTTGGTCATTTATAAAAGCTGTAATTAATTATTATTTATAAAATTGAAATTTATATATAATAATGATAATAATATGGTGATTATATTTGGGATATTATTGAATAATTAACCCTTTATCCATGTTCAGCAGAAACATGTTTTTTTCGAAATTATGAACTGAGATTACTTAATGAAACCGAACTTGATATAACTGATTATGTTATTGAAAATATCATTTTGAAAAATGATGTAAATGGTTTTTGTATAATAATATTACCTGAAAATGGTTATTAATAAAAAAATTATAACTATTTATTAAGCAAGAGTTAAAAGTGACACACATCAAGTTATGTACTCGAGTTAAGAAGTTCATCTCAAAACATTCTTCTTTGACACACCTGTTCTTTTATAATCCAAATATATTTGAAATGGTGTATATACTGACCAATTAAATATTATAATATTAATATGTCATAAAAATGATATTTTATGTCATAATTCATTGGATTAATTAATGTTATTTAGGAATAAAAAGATATCCTAGTGGAATGGGAATATGATTCAGTATCATTTTAATCATGATTTTCTAAACAAGAAATCATGATATTTGAAATTATATGATCATTGTAAAATAAAATGATGTAATTTTATAATTATCCAGTTATTCATTAAAGTTTCATATAAAAATTTATTTTTACACTCATTTGTATTAAAAATGATTGAATTTTTTTTATAATCTAACTTCATTGTTCTTATAGATTAAATGGCCTTTATCTTCCATATATATGTTTTCTAAATATAATTAATTAAATTTTTTTCAAATTTAAAATATGATTTATTAAATAGAATTTTTCCCATGATCACCTTTTTATAAAATGGGTTTAAATGATTCATCCTGTTGTTATTTGAACCACAAAAATTCTATTATTTTTTATGATAGTGTAAAATGAATGTTTTTTCTATATGATACAATAGGTCTAGAATTAACCATCATGATAAGTAGTCAGTTCATTGAGTATTACCATATATTTTATCATGGTTCATTTTAATCAATTTATATTCGAGAATATATTTGATATTTTTTAATGTTAGATAATATATTTAAAATCAAGAATAATATTTATTCTAAATAAATATTCCTTTATAATTTAAATTTCTTTTTCAACAATGAATAAAAACATTAATTTTATGGATTACATCTAAATTATATATATAAATTTCTCTCACACATATATATATATCTAGATTATTTCCCCTTAAATCTATTTGTTAATACCTTAAATATGTTCTTATTTAAAATTACACCATTATGTAATTTTATTTATTTATAAAATGAGACATTATTATGGAATCCATTTAAATCCATGGGAAAATTTTATGTTTATTCTTTATGATTGATTTCATTTTTTGGCAAATATAATCATGAAATTGTTATAATTTTTTCCAATTTATTGAACTTATTCATTGGGTAATGTAATTATGAAAATGAGTTGTGATCTATGAGAATATAGAGTAATCAAAATCCATTATTGGACATTATCCATCAGGATATGTTGTCTAGATAGTTATGCATGAATCAATTTTATGTCATGTTTTATATTAATGTCACATTTCCAATTATTATGTGATATTTTGATACCATGTTTATTTTGTTTTTCCCATGTGATTACAATTTTTCCTTCCATTTTAGGTTTTTATATTTTTTCCTTTGAATCAAATGTTTTATTTCATTGTCAGGTTTATTCCATTATTGGGATTTTTAGCTACTACATTTTGTCTATATATTCCCCAGGTTATCCAATTATGTTTTAAGGTATTGAAATAATGTATTATCTCATTGTTTGGAATGAAATATTGATGTTGTTTATTCTAACATTTATGTATAGTGATCCTATTTTTTGAAAAAATAGTGTCTCATATTCTTTGGGTTGAAAATAATATATGTTTTTGTTAAAATTATTTAAAAAATATTTGTAAACGGATTTGGTTAATTTATGGTATTAGAGAAAGGTATAGTTATTTATGGGGATAAATAAAAAATGAAATTATAGAGAACCCTATGGATATGAATAATTATAATTCTAGGTATAGAAAAAAATCATTTAATTTTGGTGAAGTATATAGTGAGTGGGTTCTATGAATTTAAATCCATTTGTAGAGACTACAATTTGATTTGGATCTAGCATAGTTGTATATAGGGGTAAAAAATTTTAATATATAAAATTGAGAAATAACTTATCATAAATTAGTGTATGAAAACATTCCTTATTGTGCACAAGGTTTGACACTCATATGGTAGATAATTTGTAGAATTTTCAAAACATTTTTCAAACCATTATGATGAACATAAAAGAATTTATAGGATATAATATCGAATAAGAAATACACAATTGATTACAAATTTTTAATCATATAGTCTTATAATTATAGGATATACATATGATTTATAAGTAATTCCTTGTATACTTATAATTTTCATTTTTTAATGATAATGTATTCTCAACATATATTATTCAATAATTTTTGTTAATTAATGGAAATATGAGAAATTATTTAAACACAAATGTTGATGGGAAATTTATTTGATTCCATAATGAGAAGGGTAGCCTATTGGGAATTTAATTTAGACATATTGTGATCTTAAAAAATTGTCAATATCAAATAATATTTAATAACTACAACATACATGAATTTCAAAATACACCAGGGATGGGATGTACTGTGTCTAATGGAAATTCATTTGATGAATACAATCAAAAAAAAAGATCTAATTTTCTACTTAAAAAAATTCATAGGATATGCCTTGTAAAATGACATAAAGGAAATGTAAGATTCTTTCTATTTGGTAAAGAAGGCCACACAATATTTGATTACCGATGAAAAATTAATAGTTATGTTAATAAGACATTTGTAAATAATGTAAAACCATAAACACCCCTAAATGTTTGATGTCGTATATGTGGGGAACACGATCATTATCCAAGTAAATTCCTTTATAAAAGGATTAATTCATCTGTTCTATCTGATGAAAATAATAAAAGTTGAATTATTGAGGTATCTAAATGAAAAAACCCAATAGTTGTTTTGATGTACTTGTTTACCAATTGTAGGATGGTCATAAGAATGATGAAAAATATAAGGATTTTATGGTGGTAGTTTCAATCTAATATTTATAAAAAAGGTAATGTCCTTACCCCATTTACCTAGAGTGGGTGCATTATTTTAATACATTGGCATGATTACAAGGAACCAAGTCATGAATGACCGATCAGTTAAGCAGCCTTAGAAAATAGATTACATACATGAATGAAAATTTACACTTTATAAAATACAAAACAACATCAATAATCCTTTATGAATCACAGTATTCACTTGGCTTAACCCTGCATATCAATCAAAATACACTTCTTGGAATCCTGTTAAAAATAAAACATAGAAAAGGGGTGAGCTCAAACGCTCAATAAGGGTAACAATATTGTGGAATCATTCATAAATATGTATAAACATTTAAGGTAATGTATAAGACTAAAAAAAATCCATATAAAGTTAAACTTTAGGATAATATATAAAAGATGAAATCAAATAATTCCATTTTCTTACTTACATGGATATTCTACTAGTCGAATAGTCACATGAAATATTAATAGACACTTTCATAAAGATGGAATCCATAATGAATGACTATCATAACTACATAGTCAAGGCCTTGTGCCAGGACTACAAATAATATTCTGTCAAGGCTTTGTGACAAGACACTAGTTTGTCTCATGAGACCCACTAATGCATCGAGGAGCTATAATGGGCTCTACCTGTCCCTTACTAAGTCCAATGCATTCCTCATATGAAATGGTTTAAACATAACATAAATTTTTTTATTAAAACTAGCATACTAAATGTAAATACTTTATCCCTAATCCATGAATGGTATAAAAAAACACATCCACAGCTAACCATATCAGAAAACCATCAATATAATATGGGATATTTTTATCATAACAAATCATCTTCAAACAATTTTAAAATCCATCAAAGGATATTGACATAGACGTAAATGATTTGTAAAACTCTTTGAGATAAATATCCATTTTTCATGAAAACATTTAAAATTCATACAATTTATAAAGGAATGATTTTAAAGGCATTTTTGAATCAATGTGTCCCATACCACTTTGAAACATTTGAAAATAATTATCATTTTAAAAACATTTTTGTCCATATAAATAAATCTTTAAATTCCCATATTGAAATCATCTATATTAATGATAATGATTTAAAAGAATAAATATTTAAAACACTTAAAAAGAGGCTTTAGTAAAAAGGACCCATAAAATAATCTCTTTGAAAACTCTTTAATGATATGTGGACATAGATATTAAATATGTCCTAGTAGATACTTACATAAAAACAACCTCAGATAAAAAAGAGATTCTGAAATTAACCCTTACCATGTACTTTTCCTTGGTCGAGGGTTGGTTAACCTCCTGTATAATAGTTAAATAATTTTTATTAAAATATAATGTAATAATATACATAAATATGATATCATATATGATCTTTTAATATTTCTTTGTTATTAATATTTTAGTATTAACATCGTTTCAGGTGTTCACTTACTCATTTTCTTTTATATGTTTTGTTACATAAGTCATGTTTTTTATCCATATGTTGTATATTACTAATATACAGAATGATATCAAGTCATTAAACCTTATTTTTAATCATCAAATTAAAATTAGTCTTCAATGTATACGATGATGAAGGAATCTTATCACGTTCGTGGAGATAGTAGTCTGCACGTACGCACGAGAGAAGATATCATTCTTTTTAAATTAAAATAATATATAATTGGATGGTATATAATATATAAAGAATCATTATCATATTATATTCATTATTTAAATCAATTACGTATCATTATCATACCCATCCAAATAATAATGTTTTGAATAACAATTACACCACGACATAGAGATAGTAAGCCGTACGTACGCATGTATGGTGACATGTCATTAAAAGGATTGATAAATTACTGAATATGGTTATAACATATTTATAATAACATCTCATTATATATAATATACTATAGTTGTTATTTTATACCAAAAATAACCAAGAATGAATAAATTGAAGAAGAAAGGAACCTGAAAGAAGGTGGTGAAAACATTTCCTCTTCTTCGAGTTCTTCATTTCGATTTTATCAAAAGGGACACCTAGGATGCCTTTCTGATGAAAATAAGGCCTCTAGATTAAATTTTGGGAAGTTTAGCGAATATTTGGGCAGGGGTTGGTCAATCCAAAATGTTTTGAAGGTACGAATTTGAGAGAAGGGGGAGTGCCCTTTTATAAGAGGCGTGAGGGGCACCATAGAAAAATCATAAAATATTATTTTATAATAAATTTATATTTTGTTTATAATGGCTTCAAAAAGATTTATTTTGAAGATAATTTGGGGATGTGTCGAAATACACTCAATAAATAGGTTTTAGACAGGTTTGGGTCACTTTATTAACCTTATCTTTTAGTTTTAACTTTTAGTTATTTAGTTTGACATTTACCATGTCTCTTTGTATTGTTATATTATATGGTTAATAGACTTACTGTAAACTTAAAATCACTGCCCAAGTGATCCATTAATAATACACCTATGATGATATAAGTACTTTGGCCGATCCTTAGATTTTTATGAAGAGAGTATCAATTAGTAATATAATATTTTTTAAAACACTTTTATGTCAATTTTGACACTATTGGGTATTTTGTTTTTGATAATTTCATAACAGAATTATTATGTCCATAACAATTCATATAACCAATCCTAAAATAACTTATTAACCTATAAATTTTTTTAAATCATAAAAAGTCTCAAATTACATTTATTTGGGTATTTATAATATCAATTATCGTAATCATTCATTAATATGGTAATTATTTCATCATCAGTGTGAAATAAATAAATTAAATTATTAATGTCTAAAATTTATAAATAAAATACGATTTTGTATGAATTATTCTTATCATTCTAATGAATATTTATAATCAAATTTATCTTATGTATAACCCTATATTATAAAATGTATTAGTTATTAAACATTGATTTTAACACTTTTAAATCTTCCTTGAAATAAATTATATTAATTGTCCTAAACTAATCTAAGTGGACGTAAATGATAAGATTTTATTCATAAGGATTTTTTGATCGAGATACACTTGTCCCGAAGAATTAGGATGCGTGTTAGGTTAACATTAATATCATTTTTACCCTTAATTACCCGATTTTATTTTAACCTCGGTAAATAAAAGTAAAAAGTTAATATTCACTGACAATTATTTTTATCTAATTGAACCAAATTTTACTCATTGATATTAACCTTGTCTCTCTTATTTTTAAATTTCCACTTACAGAAGCGGTAAAATTATGTTTTATGTGAATTTGAAAATTCTCATAGGAGATGGGTAAAAAACGTTTAAAAGTTAAATAAAATTTTTATATATCTAAAATTATTATAAACTAACTCCAATAAATTAAATTAGAATTATATTGGTATTATGTATATTTTTAACTGATATTAATTTAAATTAAATAAATAATTATTTATGAAAATCGTATTTAAACTATAACTCAGTGTTTTTCATAATTCATCAAAAATTGAAACTTTTCAGAAAATACCAAAAATTCACTATAGGCTAATTCAGATATTCTGAATCCAAAAATGATGTCTGTTTTACCAAATTAAAAACATATATGTTTCATTTATTTATTTAAAATTAATTCTTGTTGTCAAATCCAAAAGGAGAATTTTTAAGAAATAATAACTATCAAAAGATTGACACTTGTTTATGTCCACCTTCAAAGTGAAATTACTTAAAATGACCAGAATTGTATTAAACAGTAAAAATATAATTTATTTATACTTATAAACCATTTAAATTTATAATTTAACAGTATAATTTTTTTTGATTAAAAAATTTTCTTTCAGTTATAATATAGTATTTTTTACTATTCAACCAAATATGAATGTTATCAGAAAATCA
Organism: Viscum album; assembly: GCA_963277665.1. Classification (NCBI taxonomy): domain Eukaryota; kingdom Viridiplantae; phylum Streptophyta; class Magnoliopsida; order Santalales; family Viscaceae; genus Viscum; species Viscum album. Next base: position 1,263,810,964 of record OY728157.1, on the reverse strand, counting down.
CCAAAAATTTATTGAAACTAAATTCATATGTCATGATTATAAAGAAGAAGTTTATTTTGTCAAATATAATATATAAATATTTCAAATATTTTATTTAAAAAGGGTTCACCATTAAACAACGGTAAAAGTGCATTTTTTGAAAAAATAATTCTTTTACTTGAAAAAAAATCAATTAGTTCTTACATTATGTCTAAAAAACTCATATTATGGATTCTAAAATTATAAGGATTTTATAATTTTCAAAATTTAGTTAATACTATTCATAACTGCTTTTGAATGGCTAGTTTGGTAATCTTGTGGTGTGCTTGAACTTGGTGTTGCGTGTAGTGCAAGTTATTGAATTACATCGAGGAAATAATATACTATGAAATCATCGGGTGTTACAAAAAATATTTTTGAAGGTGAAAATGATGTATTAATGTTATATTGTAATGATATATTGTATTTAAAATGTATTATTATAGAATATTGAATCATTGATAAATATATTTATGATGTGGTAATTATAATTAATAAAAAAAATTGGATTTAATTGAAAAAAATAATCACTTAATAAAATCATTAGAGGTTATGAAACATAATTTTATAACTTATATTATTTTTAAATATGATCATAATATTTTGTCAAATTTAATATTAATTATATAAATGCTCCTTATAAAATGGAAAACCCACATTCTTGGAGACAACTCATCGTATCTATACATATAGTGGAGCTATAACGCACAACATAAGGACAATAAGTGTGTTGTTGCTAACATTAGCCTAAATAATGTATTATTTAATATGAAATATTATTTATTAAAATATTTTGTGGATAAATATTATGTTTATTCATTATATTATAATATAGGATGCAGTATATTTATATTTTTAAGAGTATTTTGGTGACTAAGTATATTTCCATATATTTTTTATTGTGTGAAGATATAAATGTTTATAACCATTATGATTTTAAATACATTTTTACTGTCTGATATTATGGTTTCTATAATTTATAATGATGGGTTTGAGATATATTTTGAGACTAAATATTTATTTCATATTGAAGTTTTTATGGTTATTTTGAATACAATATTATTCATGTAGGGGAAAATATCTGTTAAACCATTGGATTTAATATTGAATTTTTTAAATAAATATATTAATATTAATTTTGGGTATTATTATACTTTAGAAAAATAATTGTTGTATAAATGAAAATTTGAATAACATGTTTCACTCTATGGATCTTATGATCTGTTAAATGATAATTTTAGGGCCTCAAAGATGAAAAATTAATCTTGAATACTTATCTTTTTCGGGAAAAAGATTATATTATGGGGGATAATTATTAATGGATGGAACTATTCCTTTATAATATACATATATCTCTTTTTCATTAATTTGTATGTTTAAAACAACCATCATCTTTATGAAATGAATCTTGAAATAAAAATTTTATTCATGTTCGATTAATTTATTATTTCTATATTCTAAAAAATTAAATAATGTTATCTCTTAAATAGTTATTCTTTCAGAAATAATTATTCCAATTCTCACTCATTATTTTACTATTTTAAAATCAATATTTGGGATGAACTTTTTCTATCCCATTCACTCTTTTTAAGAATAAGTTCTACAAACCCTTTTTACATTGTGTGGTTTCCAAAATGAAATTGTCATTTTTCAAAAACATTCCCCCTAAGAAAATATTCAAATTAAGGGTACTCATTTTTTTCAAAGTGTTGAAATCTAAAAAATATGATATTAAATGAATAGTATCATGTATATCATATTTAACACTCAACAACCTGTTTAAATGAAAAATGATATAATATAAAAAAATATTATTTTAATGTGACTGATAATAACAAGACATTAAATTATTGTGTTGGAATATTATTAAATAAATTTAGGATTTATATAAATGTAAAATTAATTATTAATTTATTTATATTTATTTAATAAATATACAATGGTAATTCCTAATAATATTTCGTTCTATAAAAATTGTCTCATATAAAAAATATTTTGAGTTTTTTTGCAGATAAATTTTGTAATTTTTTTGATATTATTGAAATGTAATTCATGTAAATTAATATATTACTTTAAATAGGAATAATAAAAATAACCTAGGGTGGAACATGTTATATTATTCAAAAAATATTGATTTCTAAGTAAGTAGTGAAAAATACCCTTTTTATGTGACATTTATTTTAATAAAAAATGTAATTAAAAAGTACCATTATTTAATTAATATGATTTATTCCGAAAAAAAATTTTTTAATTATATATTTTATTTTTAAATACATTTTCATCACATGTTTAATGTAATTTTTTATAAATATATTTTTATTCTTTGAAAAAAAATTATATAATCTTTTTTAAAGTGTATAATTTTCCTCAAATTTAATTGATTAAAATAACCTCTAATGGGGAATGATTTAATATAAATATATGGAATATGTATATATTTTTGAAATTAAATTAATATATCGATGATTTCTAATGATATATATATTATTAATTCATCAATTCCTTGAAATAAATGATCTTCAAAAAACCACTTTTCACCATGTTTTCAATTTTTATTTTACATTAAATTCTACCACATATATGAATTGACAATGATAAAATATATTAAATATTTATAATTAATATTATAGAGTAAATTGATCATTATTTTTTGCCTAAATGAAAAATAAAAATGATGTTAATAGATTACCATGGTTAATATAAAAACCTGTATACCAGATAATTAAAACAAAGAGGTAATATAAGTAACATGTTTAACACATGTTTCTCTTGAATAGTGTAGTTATTAATTGTCCATATAATACCATAAATCCGTTATTTATTAATTTTAGAGTAATCTTTCTTTTCATTTAATTCTTATAATTGAATCGTATTGGGTATTAACAAAAATAAAAATCATCCTTAATAAGATATACAATAGAGGTTCTCAAAAAAATAGATCATCGGTTTTAATGATTTATATAATTTTTAATTATTCAATTTAATCATTATGTTAGTTTAATTATAATACAATAACAACATAATTTCACATATAAATATATTTTTTATAGTGATTGCAAAATATTTATCTATATCATCTTCCGTTAAATGGATAAAAACCATTGTTCATGTGTATGGTGAACAAACTACTCATGATACCATGTAATTTATTTTACATAATTTTCTCCAATGTATATTATTTATAATGAACATGATATTTATATATTATATTCATGACATCTTTATAATTCTATATAATTAATATATCATATACTTACTTACATTATTATCCATGGATAAATGACAGTGTTGTTCATGTGCACAAAGGACTACTCCCTTGTGAAAAAATGTAATTCATTTTATTATTATGATATCACATGGATAGTATATTTAAATTTATTTAAATTATTAATATTGTTTTTATTACATAATAAAATTTCTATATTAATAAAATTGCATGTACCATCTTTAAATAATATTTTTTATAAAATGGGAATGTTACACAAAACAACATATGACTTACTATCTCTATTATTCAAATATAGTAATTTTTTCATAATCATAAATCATGGTTGTTTTTTAAAGTATAATTTATTTTTAAAAAATATTATTATGATATGATTATTATTTAGTATGTGACGTAATTGTGACTCTTTTGTGCATGGTCAACACAGCTATGTCAATTTTAAATTATGAATGTAGCATCCTCAAAAAGGCCAACATAGATATAAATGATTATCCAATTAAACACATCATTAAAAAAATAAATTAAATGGGTTAAATTATTAAACATGGAAGGTTTAATATTTAATAATTGATATATGTTTATTAAAGATTAGATAAAATACATACATGAAAAAACTTATACTCAAGGTAAGGGGTTCATAAAGAATATCAGACTTTGAGACAGAAGTTCTTTTATACACCTGATTTATTTTAAATAGTGTATATAAAACCCATTTAAATATTATATCAAGAATAATACATAAATGATGATATTGTTTCTAAAATTCATTTAATTTATTCACGGAATGCATGATTCAAATGTTATCAAGGAGGAAAGTGTTTATGTTTCCATCTAATTGTAATAGGTATTATTTATTCCAGAATTTGCATTGTAGGAAAATATTTGATCATTTTATAATAAACATAATTAATTTTTTTAAGATATGTTTATATATTAAATATGTGTGTAATTGAACCATTTTCCTATATTAGGTACTAAAAATGATAGGAAAATTGATTTTTAAGTAGAGATAAACTCGTTTCTCCCATCATTTGATAATCAATTCTCATCCATGTCATTGATTTCTGAAATTTACAATAACATTTTTAATGCTTTAAATAAATTTTATTAATGACGTTTTTTCCCATGAATGGATTTTAAAAAATATGTTTTGAAAAATACATTATTTTTTCTTTATGATTGATGTACATTTTATCTATTTTACAACAATGTGAATAGGATTTTTTCTATAAATTATATTTTATGTATGGAATTACCCACTATCATTACTAAAAAATTATTTGTATCATACATTATATAATTCCATGATTCATTGTAAATAAAAAATTAATACAATATATTAATTTTTTAAAATATTATATAAGTGACTTCAAAGTGTGAATGGTATTTTTCTCAAACAAAATTCCACTAATTAATTTTTTGACATTTTCATTAACTATGAAAAAATTTCATGTTATATATTTCTTATAAATTTTGTATATATGTCTCTCAGATGTATACGTAGAATATTATCACTCAAATTTTTTTAATACATGATTTATTTTAATATCTCATATTAGTTCCTTTTTAATTTTCTATAAATTTTTATATGATCCAATATTATGCTAACCATTTCATTATAGGGATAATTCTTATTTTTTGGCCTTTTGAATGATTTATTTTATTTTGATATAATAATCATGAAAATATTAGGATGGGCGCACTGAGACAATGGTTCTATGTTTTAGTTGATTTATTTAGTCTCATGGGATGTCTATATTAGACTGGTGAGTAAACTGAATCCATTATGAGAGTTATTCCACAATATGATATTGTCTACGATGTTATAATTGAATCATATTTATGTTATGTATTATATGTTTTTTACATTTACTAAAATTTTGTGATGTTATGATACTATGTACGTTATGTTATACTCACATCTGATTACTATCGAGCCTTCACTTTTATGATATCATGTTATAATTTGACTCAAAATTTGTGTTTAACGGTCTTGTATATTTCCTTTTTTAGATTTTTATCTCACCTATTTTATGTATGTATTCAATAAGCTAATCAATGTAGTTTTTTGAGCAATAAATTATTTATAATCTCATTATAAATAATACAAGGGAGATGTTTTTCTATTCCCACATTAATGTATAATGATCATATAATTAAAAATACAATTGGCATCATGTTAATTATATTTTAATTAATATATTCTTTGGTAAAATTATTAGAATAAATATATGAAAAATATAAGGCCCCAGACTTAAACCATACTTAATATTGAAATAAATGAATAATTCACATTGAGAATCTTTTCAGGTTTAGAGTTTTAGAGAATTAGGACAAAACTATTACATCTCCAGAGATTAAAAAGTACACACTTCTACTAAGTTTATTTAAAATAAAAACCCTTAAAAAGAAACATGTCTAGTTTCAGGCTTTAGATAGCATGACTTTTCCTTGATCCCATCCTTGACCCTATTCTACATTAAGTCCTGTGAAAAACATTACAAAAAAACATGGGGTGAGCATAAAAAGCTCAGTAAGGGATACACAAAGAATGAAAACTGTTAGTTTTTCAAAACAACAAGTAAACCATGTATACTTTATCAAAGTAATACTTTTCACCTTTATGATGTAGTAAACACTCTTCACTGAATAAAATATCATTACTTACCCTTTTGTAACCAAAATATTACAATAAAACCCATATAAGGAACACATAATATATAAAGGTAACTTGGTACATAAACATACTTAAATGGAATAACCATACGGTCGACTTCCACACATATCACATAATGGAATAACCATACAGTCGACTTCCATACCCAATGCATTGGAGGTTTTAACATAACCACTCCTCCTGGTATTCACGGCACCACCCGTCATATGGGTTATCCCGTAACCATCCGTCAAATGTCCAAGTATCTTTATAAAATCATAAGACATAAAACAAATATAATGGAAAGAAAACATTTCCACACATTGATCATAATAAATCACTTAAATATGTTGACATTACAAATCCATTATAAAAACCATTTTCGATACCAAGATACATAAAATAGTATATGATATTTATTTCATTTTAAAAACATTACGGCTTGTTGAGGAAGCCAAAGACCAAATAATACTCGTGGCGGCGGAAAAGGTCATTGTCACCGCGCACGTTAAAAGAAACATTACTTTTTGTCATTTAGTAAAACGCTTCATATAAAAAGATTCTTTTTGAATAAAATTAAATTTCAAAGGGGGTTATACACCGTATAAAAGAAAGTTGTGTATAAAACAAAATATTCCTCAATAAAAGGAGATTGAGACGAAGTCCCTTACCTCGTGTCCTACGTGACTCGATTGCACTTTCATCTCCTGAATAATAATCTAATGTTAATTTCTACTTGCTTAAGAAACTTTTTCAAGTTTTCTATTCCTTTTGTATAACTTATTTCCATGTAATAAATGTTATGTTATCATTTAATTTAATAAAGTTCATTTTGTGGATATTTGCTACTGAAGTCAAAAAGTGACTTCTTACAATTACAAGTTGATTATGTGGTCAAATATTAATTATATCCATAATAATATTCATTATTTGGATATCATATATATCATATATATCCAGCATATACATGTATTTATAATTGTACATAACATTTAGAGGTAAGAAATGAAATGCACCGTTCATGGAGACGGTAAGCCGTACGCACGCCTGAACACTACGTTCATTTCTATTTCATATTTAATGTGGTGAAATCATAATGAAATAAGGGTATATTATAATTACAGTATAACATCATATATAATAACATTAAATCCATTTTTTATACATCCCACATATGGCATTAATGAATTAAATCACTTTGAAGGGGCGGTAGTCTGCACTTCTTAAAATGAAATTATCGTGTTTACCCACAATGGAAAACATAAAGGTATGCCAAAAATGAAAAATAAAGAAGCATAAGGGAAACATAAACATTATATACATCATATATAAATATTGTGAAATATTAATGGCCACCATGAATGGTTTTAAAAGAATATTGAACCGTCATCGTTTCGTGAGGCAGAAAATCACCAACCACAGAAGTAGTATGTTCTTTAACCATTTAACGAATGTGTGTGTAGGTGTAGCTATAAATCATCTCATAACAACATCCTAGTATATTTAAGACACTTCTGTTGTTACAAAATAAAGGAATAAAAAGAGTTTAGGTGGTCGGAGAAGCAAAAAAAAACATAAGAACACAAGAGAAGACAATACCTGTAAATCGGGTAACTTTTTTTGATTTGAGCACAAAGGCTTTCTTGGAAAGCTTTATGCCCAAAGTGAGGCTTCTAGGAGTAAGAGAGGGATTTAGAGAGAAATTATGGGAAGGTTTTGGCCGATCCAAAGGCTTTAGTGGTGTTGGTAAGGTGGTAGAGGTGGGGGCCTTTTATAAGAGGAGAGGAGGGGCACTCTTGGAAAGTTATAAAAGTATACTTTATTATAAAATAATTTTCGGATTTTAATGGTCCAAAAATTATATATTTCGAGGATAGCTGATAATAGTCTGAAATCCACCCATACAATTGGTTTTTTTACTTGTTTAGGTCTTAGATTGTACATTATCATTTCATTTTACTTAAATCGTTAAATAATGAAGTAATCGATGCATCATCATTGTGTCATAAATAATTTAATTTACTTAATGTATAAAAATTATAAAAAAATATCATGTTGTAGGAAATATTTTTAGATTTCTAATGAATATTTATAGTCAGAAATATGACTTGTATAACACCATTTAAAAAATGTTTTAGTAAAACAACTCATGTTTGTGACATTTTTATTTTAACATTAAATATAAAACTTTTAATGTCTTCTTCTTAACAAATTGGCTCCATGGGGTACCCAAGTTTACCCATGGATTTTCTTGGTCGTCCATGACACATCCAATCAGGGTAGGACATATTACTAGGTTCATTAATATTATTAAAACATTATCTTTACCTTAAACTACACTAATTACCTTTAATCACGATTAGAAAGTTAAAAGTTACTATTCAGCAATAAATTATTTTAATAACATTGAACCACATTTTACATCATAATGAAACCCATGTATATAGGATTTTTGAAATTCAAAACACAGAGGTGGTAAAGTTTCATTTAAACAAAAAATCAGTTTTTTAAGTACCACTTAGTGGTTTCAATAATCACCAAAAATTGATGTTTTTCAGAAAAATAACAAAACGTCACCATAATCTATATTTGATATTCCAAATTAAAAAATGAGGTCTATATTAAAGAAATTAAAAACAAATAAGTTGCATTAATTAATTTAATAATTAATTCCCGCTGTCAGAACAAATACCGTGTTTTTATTAAACAATATATATATCAAAAGATTGACAGTAGTTTAAGTCCAATTTCAGAGTGAAATTAATTCCAACGACCACTATTGGATTAAATGGTAAAAATATATTATAATTTCACTTTAAAGCCAATTAAAAATATAATATAATAATATAAAAAAATTAGATTAAAAAGTGGTTTTGAATTAAAATTCAACATTTTTCACTATTCATTAAAAAATGAACTTTATCGAAAAAATACCAAAAATTTACACAAAGTAAATATTGAGTTCCCGATTCTAACGAATAATTTTATTTGGTCCAATATAATGTATAAGAGTGACCAAAACTATATTTAATGACGTTTCACCATCAAAAGGTGATAGTTTTCCATTTTAGTGAATATTAGAGTATCAATGCCTAAAATTGAAATCTTTTAGTATTTTAAGCCTTAATATATTATTTTATAAATTTAAAAACATTTAACAAACATATATAATCATATTTTAGTTATTTCTATTCCTTCCCGCCAGTACAACGACTACATGTTAACTACCATTTAAAATAATATTATTTTATTACTAGTGTGCATCATAAGATTTCAAAGAATATCTTTGTAGCGTATCAGGTTTGATATCGAACATAGAAACCCCTTTAAAGTAAAATTAATATTTAATTCGCAAATATTAATAAATATGTAAATGTTTTATTCTTTATTTACCTGGGATGTTTCATCCATTCCCCCTTTTGGGAATTGCGTCCTCACAATTTTATTCACTTATCAAAATATGTGGGGGTATTTATCCCTCATAGCATTTTCAGATTCCCACTTTGCCTCATAAACTATATGGTTTTTCCATAAAACCTTTACCTGGTGAATTACCTTATTTCGCAACACTTACTCTCTTCAGTCAAGAATTTGGACAGGTTGTTCTTCATAAGAGGGATTCTCTTCCAACTGAACTATCTCTGGGCTCAAAACATGAGATGGATCTGGAATTTACTTTCTCAACATCAAAACATGAAAAACATTGTGTACCTGAGATAAACTCGGAGGTAAAGCCACTTGGTATGCAACTGATCCAGCTCTCTCCAGAATTTTATATGGTCCAATGAACTTTATCCTCAGATTTCCTTTCTTACCAAATCACATCACACTTTTCCATGGTGAAGCTTTGAAAAATCATGATCACTTAACTTGAAAGAGAGATCCTCCGTCCTGTTGTCTACATAAATTTTCTATCTTCTCCAAGCTCTTCTCATGTGTTTCTAAATCAACTGAACTTTTTCTGCCATCTCTTCTACCAATTCTGGTCCCATCATCTTCCTTTCGCCCACTTCATCCCAAGAATCTAGAGTTCGACCCCATTTACCATATAATTCTTCAAACGGTGCCATCTGTATACTGGAATGAAAACGGTTATTATGTGAAAATTCAACCAAAAAAGGTTTTTGGTCCCAACTTCACTGATACTCCATCAAACATGCACGTAGCATATCCTCCAAAGTCTGAATTGTTCGTTCTGACTTCCCATCTGACTGAGGATGAAAACCTGTACTAAAATTTAATTCAGTACCCAACGGCTTCTGAAGGACCTTCGATAAGTTTGAAGTAAACCTGATATCACGATCAGATACAATAGATAGGGTAGCTCCATGAAACCTAACTATCTCTTAATGATACAATCGAGAAAGTTGATCTAGAGAGAAAGTATCTCAAATAGGAAGGAAATGATCAGATATAGTCAAGCGATCAACAATAACCCAGATTTCATTATTACCTCGAGATGTCTTCGATAATCCCACAACAAATTCCATGGATATATTTTCCCATTTCCACTCTGGCACTGGTAAAGGGTGAAGCGTCCCTTTTGGTAACTGCCACTATTCTTTAACCTACTGACAAGTCAAACACTTCATAGTAACATCAACAATATCTCTTTTTATTCCATCCAACCAGTAATACTCCATCCAATATCTGTACATCTTAGTACTGCCAGGATGAACTGAAAACAGGGAACTATGTGCCTCACATAACAACACATTCATAAACTGTGAATCACTAGGCACACATAATCTCTTCCCAAACCTCAAAACACAGTCATTATCAGTGTTAAATTCAAGCACCTTACCTTTCTAAACCAGCTCTACCTTTTTCTGCAACCCACTATCTTTCTTCTGCGCTTGCTTAATTCTATCTGATAGGGATGATCTCACTGATACCTGAAACAAAACAGAAGAACTTCCTGCACCAACAACTTCTATGCCAAAGATCAACAAATCAAAAACCAATGGATCACGTTCCAGACGTAGCATGGTTAATGAAGCATTACTTTTTTGACTCAAAGCATCATCCAATTTATTTGCTTTTCCCAGATGGTAATGAATTGTACCATTATAATCCTTGATTAATTCCAACAATCTCCTTTGTCTCATTTTCAATTTATTCTGAGTGAATATATAATTTATGCTTTTGTGATCAGTATATATTTCACACTTTACTCTATACAAATGATGCCTCCAAATTTTTAGAGCAAAAACAACAGCAGCTAATTCTAAATCATGTGTAGGGTAATTTAACTCATGAGTTTTCAACTAACATGAGGCATATTCAATTACCTGATCATTCTACATAAGGAAACAAACAAGTCCCTTCAACGAAGCATCACTGTATATAACAAACTCACCATTCCTGGAAGGAAGTTCCAAAACTGGAGCATTCACCAATCTTCTTTTCAACTCCTGAAAACATTCATCACATTCTTTTTTCCGAATAAGCATAACACCCTTCCAAGTTAGCTTAGTCATTGGACAATATAACTGTGAAAAATTTTCAATAATCCTTCGGTAGTAACCTGCCAAACCAAGAAAACTAAGGATCTCGGTTACATTTGTGGGTCTTGGCCATTCTTGAACAACTTTTTTTAGCAGGATCAACAGTTATGCCATTTTTTGAAACAAAGTGACCATGGAAAAAAATTTGTTGTAACCAAAACTCACACTTGCTGAATTTTCCATACAATTTCTTTTCTTTTTATGGTTTGCAAGATAACCCTTAAATGACAATCAATATCCTCTTTACTTTTCAAAAACACCAAAATATCATCAATGAAAACAACAACAAACATATCCAAGAACTCATGGAAAATTCGATTCATAAGGTCCATGAATACAGCAGGTGCATTGGATAACCCAAAAGGAATAACTAAAAATTCATAATGGCCATATCTAGTATGGAATTCAATCTTCGGAATGTCTTCTTCTTTTACTTTCAACTGATGGTACCCAGAACTCAAGTTAATCTTCGAAAAATACTGAGCTCCCTGGAGCTGATCAAACAAATCATCGATATGAGGAAAAGGATACTTGTTCTTAATAGTAATGTTATTCGAGGCTAATCAATGTAAAGTCTCATTGAACCATCATTATTTTTAAAAAACAAGACAGGAGAACCCCTTGGTGATGTGTTGGGTCGAATGAAACATTTATCTAATAAATCCTACAATTGCTTCTTTAACACTAAAAGTTCAACATGAGACATTCGATAAGGGGGTTTTGAAATTGACTTAGAATCAAGAACTAATTCAAAAGTAAATTAATCTTCTCGATCATGAATAATACTAGGCAACTCATCAGGAAAAACATCAAGATACTCATTTACCACTGGAACATCATTAATCTGAAGAGTTTCTTTCTTTTCAACAATATATGCAATGTAACATTCATTTCAATATTTTAAAAGTTTCTCAACTTCTTGATATGTTATCAAAATAAAGGGTTCATTCATGTACACAAACTGAAAATATTTCTGAAAATAAACCATTTTAGCTCTGCAGTCAATCTTAGCATTATAAAGAGAAAGCTAATCCGTGCCCAAAATAACATCAAAGTCTACTAGTGGAAAATCAATAATGTTTGCTGGTAGATTCTTTCCGCACACAAGTATATGAAGGTTCTTAAAATTTCTTTTTGTCTCAATGTTCCCTCCGGGTGTTTTTACCATAAGATTAGGATCCATATCATGAGATGGAATTCAAATTTACAAGAAAACATCTCAGAAATGAAAGAATGTGTAGACCCTGAATTAAAAAACACATTGGCATAATCTGAACAAACAAATAGTGTACCTGATACTACTTCATTCAATGGCCCAACATCTACTGAAGTAGTTTCAAAGGATTTCACCACCCCTTTCTTCTTGTAGTATGGCTTCATTCCCTCAGTTGAGTTCTTCGTTAGACACTCATTTTCATAATGACCCATTTAATTACACTTAAAACATCTTACTGCTGGATTTTCATTGCCTGCTTGTTCATCTTCCTAACAGTTATGAGTAATATGACCTGGCTTACCACACCGAAAGAAAATTCCAGACTTGTATAAACATTCTCCAGGATGCATTTCACCACACTTCTCACAGGATGGATATATGGTTTTCTTACCTCCTTGTTTATTTGTTGAATTCTTTTCCTTTGCCTTCCAACTGGACCACTTATTCTATTGTTGGTCAAGGAACACCTGATCATCGGCAAACACCATATCCACCTTCTCACCACATCAAACAAGTTTTTCATAGCTTATGAACTCATGAGAAGCTATGTCCATTCGATACCTTGGATTTAACCCTGTGTAAAAATGGTTGATTTTACTATCAAGTTCTCTTATGAAGTTTGGAGCATACCTAGCCAGTCGAGTGCACTTTTCATCATAAGCAGCTATTGAATCATCCTCCTGCCTCATTTCTAGGAATTTTTTTCCATTGTAAGACGAACCACCATAGGAAAATATTTCTCAAGAAACATACCTTTGAATTCTTCCTTGTGAAGATCATCAATATCATCACTATCCCTGCTATTTTTCATCATCGACCACCACTGATCTGCTTCAACTTCAAAACGTTAAACATCAAAACTAACCTTTTGATGTTCTGAACACCCAATGACATCAAAAATATTCTTCAGCACATTAATCCACCCTTCAGCTAGCACAGGGTCAGATGATCCTCTGAATGATGGGGGATGTTGCCTCACGAAATGTTCCACCGCTGACATGTTCCTCTACAATTTATCTGGCCAATCTCGTGCATAGTTACCACCACCATTTATAACACGAGTCTACTGTTCCATTACTGCAACAAACTATTCAGTTCTGATTCCGACCATCTCAGGTTGTTGATTTGAAGGTTGTCTTCCTCCTGATGTCGTCCCAACATAGTTGCTTTGTTTCCTCTGAGGAAAACCATTTTGAACACAGAAATATCTTAGGAAAAGAAACCTGGTAATCTTTAAATGCTATATCATTTCAATAAAACCATTAATTTTATAATTTAACAATTTTCTAACACCTAATGTTGTCTAAACCGAACTCTGAAACCAACTATAAGTCCCCGACCTTAAAACTTAATTAATATTGAATGAAATGAATAATTCACATTGAGGATATTTTCAGGTTTAGAGTTTCAAAGAATTAGGACACAACTATTACATCTCAAAATATTACAAAGTAGACACTTCTACCATGTTTTTATAAAATAAAAAACTCTTAAAAAGAAACATGTCTAGTTCCATGTTTTATATTGCATGACTTTTCATTGATCTAATCCATGACCCTATTCCACATTAATTCCTCTGAAAAACATTTCAAAAAAACATGGGGTGAGCATAAAAACCTAAGAAAGGGATACAAAAAGAATGAAAAATATTATTTTTTTCAAAACAACATGTACAACATGTATACTTTATCAAAGTAATACTTTTCACCTTTATGAAGTAGTAAAAACTCATCACTGAATAATATATCATTACTTACCCTTTTGTAACCAAAAGATTACCATAAAACCTATATAAAGAACACATAACATATAATAGTAACTTGGGAAATAGACATACTTAAATGGAATAACCATACGGTCGACATCCACACATATCACTTAATGGAATAGCCATACGACCGACTTCCATACCCAATGCATTGGAGGTTATAAAGTAACCACCCATCCTGTTATTCACAGCACCACCCGTCATATGGTTTATCACGTAACCACCCGTCAAATGTCCAAGTACCATTATAGAATCATAAGACATAAAATAAATATAATGGAAAGAAAACATTTACACACTTTGATCACAATATATCACATAAATATTGTGACATAACAAATCCATTATAAAAACCATTTTTAAAACCATGATACATAAAAGATTATATGGTATTTATTTCATTTTAAAAACATTATGTCTTGTTTAGGAAGCGAAAGACAAAATAATACACACGACATCAGAAAAGGTCGTTGTCACTACGTACATTAAAAGAAAAATTCCATTTTTTCATTTAGTAATACGGTTCATATAAAAAGATTTTTTTTAATAAAATTAAAATTGAAAGGGGTTTATACACGTTATAAAACAAATATGTGTATAAAACAAATTATGCCTCAATGAAAGGATATTGAGACGAAGTTACTTACCTCGTGTCTGATGTGACTCGATAGCTCTTCAATCTCCTGAATAATAAACTAAATTTTATTTATACTTGCTTAAGAACGTTTTTCAATTTTATTATTCCTTTTATATAACTTATTTTCATGTTATAAACGTTATGTAATCATTTAATTTAATAAAGGTCATTTTGTCAATATTTGGTACTTAAGTCAAAAATAGACTTCTTACTATTACATGTTGTTTATGTGGTCAAATGTTCATTATATCTAGAATGATATTCATGATTTGGATATCATATATATCATATATATCTAGAATATAAATGTATTTATAATAGTGCGTAATATTTAGAGGTAAGAAATGAAATGCACCGTTCATGGAGACGGTAAGTCGTATGTACGCATGAACGCTACTTTCATTTCTATTTCATATTTAATGGGTGGAAATCATAATGATATATGGGTATATTATAATTATAGTATAAAATAATATATAATAACATTAACTCCAACCTTTATTCTTCCCACATATGGCATTAACGAATCAAATCTCTTTGAGGGGGCGGTAGTCCACACTTCCTAAAATGAAATTATCGTGGTTACCCACAATGGAAACCATAAAGGTATTCCACAAATAAAATTTACAGAAGCATAAGGAAAACATAAACATAACATATATCATATATAAATAGAGTTACATCTTAATGGCCACCATGAAAGTAGTTAAAAGAAGATTGAACAATCATCGTTAAGTGAGTCAGAACATCGCCAAGCACAGAAACAATATGTTTTTTAACCATTAGACGAAGGTGTGTGTAGGTGTAGTTATAATACTTCTCATAACAACATCCTAGTATATTTATGATACTGGTGTTGTTACAAAGTAAAGGAATAAGAAGAGTTTAGTGGTTTGGAGAAGCAAAATAAAACATAAGAACACAAGAGAAGACACCACCTTTAAATCGGGTAACTCTTTTTGATTTGAGCTCAAAGGATTCCTTGGAAAGACTACTGCACAAAGTGATGCTTTTAGGAGTAAGAAAGGGATATGGAGAGACACAATGGACAGGTTTTCTCCAATCCAAATTCTTGAGAGGTGTTGGTAAGGTGGTAGAGGTGGGGGCCTTTTATAAGAGGAGAGAAGGGGCACTCTTGAAAAGTTATAAAAGTATACTTTATTATAAAATGATTTTCGGATTTTAATGGTCCAAAAATTATATAGTTTGAGGATAAGATGATAAGAGTTATAAATCCACCCATCTAATATGTTTTTGATAAGATTAGGTCTTATATTTTACATTATGTTTTAATTTTATTTAAATCGTTAAATAATGAGGTAATCGCTGCATCATCATGGTGTCATAAAAAATATAATTTATATAATGTCTAAAAATTATAAAAAAATATCATGATGTAGGAAATCTTTTTATATTAATAATTATTTTTTATATTAAATAGTATGACTTGTATAACCCTATTTAAAAAAATGTTTTTGTAAAACAACTCATTTTTGTGACATTTTTATTTTAACATTAAATAAAAAGTTTTTAATGTCATTTTCCTACCAAAGTGGCTCCATGGGGTCCCCATGTTGACCGATGGATTTTCTCCATTGGCCATGACACATCCAATAAGGGTAGTACATGTTTCTAGGTTATTTTATATTATTAAAATATTATCTTTATCTTAAACTACACTATTTACCTCTAATCGCGATTAAAAACATAAATGTTATTATTCACAAATAAATTATTTTAATCTCATTGAACCATATTTTACATCGTAATGACAACCATGTAGGTTGGATTTTTGAAATTCAAAACACAGAGGTAGTAAAATTTTATTTAAACGAAAAATCAGTTTTTTAACTACCACATAGTGGTTTCACTATTCATCAAAAAATGATGTTTTTAGAAAAATACCAAAACTTCACCCGAAGCTATATTTGATAATCCAAATTAAAAAATGATGCATATTTTACAAAATTCAAAAAAAATAAGTTTCATTAAATAATTTAATAATTAATTCTCGCTGTCAGAACAAATAGCGTGTTTTTATGAAACAATATATATATCAAAAGATTGACATGAGTTTAAGTCCAATTTCAAAGTGAAATTAATTCCAATGACCACTATTAGATTAAATGGTAAAAATATATTATAATTTTACTTTATAACCAATTAAAAATATAACCTAATCATATAAACAAATTAGATTAAAAAGTGGTTTTGAATTAAAATATTACATTTTTCACTATTCATTAAAAAATGAACTTTATCATAAAAATAACAAAAATTTATACAAAGTAAATTTTTATGCCCCGATTCTAAAGAAAAATTTTATTTGGCCCAATAGAATGTATAAGAGTTACCAAAACTACATTTATTGATGGTTTTCCATCAAAAGGAGATAGTTCGACCTTTTAGTGAATATTAGAGTATCAATGCCTAAAATTGAATTCTATTAGTATTTTAAGCCTTAATATTTTATTGGATAAATGTAAAAAAAATTAATAAAAATATATAATCATATTTTAGTTATTTCTATTCATTCATGCAAGTACAACGACTACGTGTTAACTACCATTTAAAATAATATTATTTTATTACAAGTGTGCAACGTAAGATTTCAAAAAATCTCTTCGTTGCGTATCGGGTACGCTATCGAACATAGAAACCCCTTTAAAGTAAATTAATATTTAATTCGCAAATATTAATAAATATGAAAATTTAATATTTTTTATTTACCTGGGATGTTACAAAAAAGTATGTGGACCTTATAATAAGTCATGAACATAAAATTAAGGACTGAACACCATGTATTATTACTCATTACGGATGATGAACATCCACAAGAAGATAAAAACTCAATATGGGAAATTTGAAAAAAAATATATTAAAATATCCATGAATAAAAAATCTGATAGTTCATCATCAATCAAATGGATAACCAATAGCCAATTAAAACCAATAATGATGGTGATAAACATGAAATGAGAAACCATTATATAAAATAGGTTCTATGAACTATCCCTTAATGGGTGAGAGTTAAATGAATAACTACATTAGTAAGTTTATATATTGGGATGGTATTTGGTATTTATGAATATTTTCCTTGATATTATAGTCATTGGTTATATATCCAAGTGGAATTCTTAATTAATGTATTTTTAGGTGATATATTTAAAATAATATAACTCACAATGAAATAAATATTTGATATTTTACAATAATATATATATATATGTTATTAAACATTACAAATATATATTATTATTATTAAAATATTATATATAGCCAATATAAAATTAAAATAAAAATTTGAATATCAATGAAGTATTAAAATGTATATTTTATTATATAAAAAATTAATTAATCAAATTTAATAGAGTTTATTTAGTTGAAAGAAAATATTTAGTTTTAAAAAATATTTTTTACTAAATATTTTATTTTTTTCTATAAATTGTATTTACAGCCTAATATATTATTATATATAGAATTATTTATTAATATAACTTTAAAAATAATTAATATGAAATAATTGTAATAACATATAATGTAAAATACAACATTTTCTAAGATAAATAGTTAAATTTATAATATATATAAATAAACGATTTCTGAAGACATAAATTTAATAATTTTAATTTTCTAAAATACGATTCATTTTTTAATTTATTATGTCAATATTAGAAAATATTTTTTTCTTCCAAAAAAATCAATTTTTATGTGAATTGTAAAAATAAAAATTCTGATATAAGCTATACCTTTTATAATGCAAGAATTGTTAGAGATATTAAAAAATGTATTGACATTAATATCTAATATTTAATATTAAATAAAGGGGACTTCAAACAGTTTGTTGAATTTATAAAACACATGTATATTATTTTGAAAATTGACATAATATATCACAAAAAAATCAAATATATGTATTTAAAATTATATGTTTTCACTATTAAAAATGAAATTTAAATAATTTAATCTCTTAATTGAGTGAAAAATATATAAATATGATAACTTTTTAAATTACAATTTTATGAGTAACGATAATAGTATTACCATTACTGTTATTTAATGTGATAATATTCTAAAAAATTAAAATAATTATTCTATTAAAATCATGTAATTATAAAATTATTTAGAAATATTGATGAAATTTAAATTATTATTGTAGTATTATTTTTAAACGAAGGTATAATGATATAAAATATAATTCAATTATCATTCAATAGTAAATAATTGTCAATAACACATAATGGTTAAATATTGTTTTCCTATAGAAATTATTTTCTATATAATGTATATTATTATTTAAATGTGTATTTTATGGAGTTTATAAATTGAACTCAGTTAAATTGAAGTTTATTTTAGTTTTATGAAATTAAAAATTTGTAAATGCACTGGATTATATATTTTATATATAATATTAACTAGTTATTTAAAATAGTAGTTACTACCATAAAAATGACGATGTAAAAATGAAAAATCCTTTAATAAAAGAATTGGATGATGTTTTAAACATGTGTTAAAATTTATAATGAGGAATTATCTACAGAATCATGTATAATCCTCTATTATTACACATTTTTGGAGGTATTGACCCTTTAATAGTTTATCATAATCATGGAAGGTTAATGGGTATCCCAAAAAGTGTCATTTTCTTCACTAATAAAAGGTAATCATTTCTACCCTTATTGTTTCATATACCATTTAAATTTAGCATGAAAAAAAAGACTAATTAGGATCTCCTATAATCCATTTTCTCATTATTAATATATTTTAATCTCAGAGTGACCATTTTTCTGTTATATTCAAGTGAATCTATATGATAATATTGTGTTTATAAGGTTAGTTGTACATTATATGTAAATGTTCGACATAAAATATCAATTAAAAATAATTTGTATACATGAAAATATAAAGGTATCAGTATAATATTCGCACTAATAAGATATTATAACAATTTGATAACAATTATTTATTTCACATCATCATCTAAGAAAGAAAAAAAGTTTATTAGTGTGTTGCATGAACCACCACATTCACCAAGCGATGTCTTCCTTTATTCATCACCACAATTAATTACTAATATAAATGTTTAAATGGGTGAATAAATATAATATATTTAATATGAATTTGAATAGTTATTTTAAAATTAACAAGTACATTTTCCCTCTCATATTTTTTGAAATTGAAACATTAATCTTGCATACATGCTAACTATCACCTCGACAATAAAAAGTTTTTATTTTTCATAATTACCAATAAAGGATATAAATATAAATAAATAAATATATATATATATATATAATATATTCAAATTTAATTTCCATAAAACTATTAATATTCATGAAATATTGAAACTATTTTTCAAATCATTAATCCTTGGTCAATTTACAGAAGGAGTTACGAGAAAATTTACCGAAAAATACTAGGTAAAAGAAAAAGAAAAAAAACTAAATAATAAATAACTATAACAAGAATATTAATGATAAATATTAAATTAAATAACGGATAATTATTTTCCAATGAATTTATATAATTATTATAATTTCATTATTCTAGATTTGAAGCATGCGCATCGAACAAATCTGGAATAGTGTATGGGGACCCATAACAATTATTCATTATTGAGATGTTTTATTAATGTTATACACCAATTTATCATATATATAGTGTATATAATTCCTTTGAAATTATTTTGGAATAATTTATTTTTTAATTACTGGTATTTATTGAAATATTTGATTTTCATGCATATAATAAATTTTGATTCAAACATTACACTAGCCGTATGCATTCCGTCTCAATCACCCTTTATTGAGTCATGATATGAATATATGATCCAATTATACTTTTTATTGTGTATTTACATAACCCTTGAATTAAAATATCACAAATTATTATTGAAATTCAATTTTAAATTCCATTATTCTTCTCTATTTTATGGGTTATGATTGATATCTCCCTTATAATATAATAGTATTTTAAAATCAATTAGTTTTTGGGAGTTAAAATGAATTTCAATTGTATTTTACATTAACATCATATGTTATAAAATATATTTAATTTAATAGTACAAATTGACAAAATTATTTTTACTAATGCGTTTTAATAATTTTTTGATAATGAATTAGGTTAATAACAATTCCTTTATAATTAAACGAGGGTTTTGCCTCCATATCGGTAATTACTATTCCTTATAAAACTATTATTATTTATTCAAATACACATTTTTTATCTCATGGAAATATAATATTAAAATTATAATATTTTATAAAAAATATTTTACTATTATATTTATGATTATGTATTGTCAATAATGGTTTTTAAATCAATAAAATTAATATTATGGAATTATGTTGTGAATTTCAAATTTCAAATTCTATTTTTTATATTTAATGAATTGTTCTTATCATGTACCTATTATATATTTTGGATATAAGTCCAATACATTTATAATATTTAAATAGGATTTTACATTTTTGGGTTATAATTATTTTTTATATCACTTTTAATTTCATACTCTATTGGACACCCATTTTAAGGGAATTATCCCATTTCTTATACCACATAAGATATCAAAACCATAAATTGTTTTTAAACTGTTAATATATTTCGAAAACATATTAATCTCATAGAGATCCCCATCAGTTCCCATATATTTTTGTAAAAAACATGTTCGTTCCTTATTTAGAAAAATTCATTTCATATTTCATATACCTTCACCCATGTGGTACATTTTATTCTTTCTTCCACAATATCATTGTCATAAAATCTATTTATCAGAACTACAAAACATAGGGATATGCTCAATTTTAAAAATTAACATCAAAATTATTTATTCCCCAATATATGTTATTTATGAGATTATAGAGTGAACCTAATCAATCATTGGACATTATCAAATATGAATATGATAATAGAGAGTGTACCCAATTAACCATGGGAAATTTTAAAATTTAAAATGTTTGTCATGGGAGTGTAATATTAAAAATGTTTATATTATCATGTTCTATATTGATTAATCATGTTTAATATTCAATGATATTATGATATAATTTTACTATATTGTGATTCTGCACATATGTTCATCCTATTTACAAATTCATGTTATTCCTTTGGACTTTCTTAATATGATTGTTTCAAGGTTTTATCCCTTATATTGCCTTAAAAAACTTAATTTTCCATATGTATTTTCCCCATGATATCTTATATTGTTTTAGAGGTTCATTTGAAGTTTGGATCATGATGTGGATATTACGAGAAATGATATTTTGATGTCAAGAAAAAATATTTGTATATATAATATTCTAAAGACACTATACCTATATATCCATTTATTGTATTATTGATATAATGTATTTAATGGAATGGGTTTTGATAGTTACTATCTAATGGCCCCTATGTTATATGTGTGTAATGTGTGAATCCAACATATACATATATATATATGTACTAAAAAATATACAATGTATATTATAATAATATTATTTTAAATAATATATAAAATTAACAAAAAAATTTATACATATATATATAATAGTATTATAAAAAAATAAAAAAATTAAATGTAAATATCTACAAATATAAATGTTCAATTAAAAAATTCATGTAATCATAAATGTTATAACATATATCACATGAATCACCAATGCCATGACCGAAATAGGTCACACATACCATAAAAATTACTCCCCTTATTTAAATGGGTATCAATTATCAACAAGAATATCATAATATGGCATGGAGGTTATATATCCTAGACCAGGTAGCCATAAGATTCAATGATAATTTAATGATTATAAATATATAAATTAAAACCTAATTAGGTATCATAGATATGAACCAATATTAGAAACATCAAATTAATCTATAAAAATATGTTAAATCTTATTTTACATATAAGGAAAAAAATAAAATTACGGTCCCTTGTTTGAGGATTAAATTCATTAAAGTAAAAAATAACGGAAATTAAATAAATATATGATAACCAAAAAATCATCATGATTCTTACCCTAGTCCCATCCCAAATCATTGAAATATATTTCCCAGTCAATAATTATATAAAATTAATTTTTCCTTATCCTAAATTGTAATTATTAAGTCTTTTCAGGTTTCAATTGTGAATAATTAGGATTTGAGTAAAAATGATATTAAACCCACTAATGGTTTCCCAAAATATGTAAAGGATAAATAGTGTATGTAATAACGTGACATAAAAAATAAGTTAATGTTATCATTAAAATATCATTTTCGATCCTCAGGTTCCATGGTGACCCTCTGATTCAACTATGACAACATCGACTAGTTTCATGGTATCTCATAACATGATACTCCAATACCTGGGGGAAGAATTGTCCACAACAAATTCATCAGAAAAAAATAAAAATTTAGGGGGAATAAAAAACCTCCATATAACGATTTCATATACATTAACACTCTTGTATAACAACTCCCTTCCTTGTAATAATGAAAAATATATAAATATCCAAGAGTGGATAAATCCAATATATATAAATATTTCATGTAGGTCAACACCATGGGGGAATATATACCATTTTAGAACCATCTAAAATATACAAAAACCATGCGAGAGTATCCCCTTCCATGAACCAACTCTATATATCCTCACACAGGGGGAATAATTACCCACCATGAAACCATATTACAAAATCAAACACTCAGGGTAGATAACATCCCTTCCATGAACCATCGTAAATATATCAATTACTAAGCAGGTATAATTCCCCTCTTTAAGAACATATCATATAAATCAACACCAACGGGGAACAACAGCACTCTATGTAACCATTTAAATATATGAACCATTCTTCGAAAATATTGAAGTGATGAAAAAATCGATTCATAATTTCTAGACATATCCTAGTGATATATCATATAGTAATTATTATTTTTCAAAAAAAATAAATTATATGGATTAATATATTATTTTTTAGAAGAGTTTACTACCATTTAACTTGATCATAAGGATGAGTCTCACTAAATTTTGTTTAACAGTAATCCAAGCCCTAAAACCATGCCTATATATTTCTTCCACAATGCTACCATGAATTTTCCACAAAATAAAAACATAGGTATCATAGAAGTACATCTATCTCCAGACTAGTAGGTTATAGTTCCATTTATCTAAACCATAAAATTCCCTCCAATATCAAAAATTTTTGTTTCATGGAATAAAAACCACGGAAGAAAATGGTCAAGGTTCTATATTTATCAAAAATATTGTATATATCTTGAACATTTTGATTATCTTAGAAAAAGTGGTTTACATTTTTTTTATTTTTAAAATATCACAATATGTATGTTCAATATAATATGTAAATAAAATATTCAAAAACTTTATTCAACATAGGTATTATATATAGACCTCCATGCTTATGCATGTATAAATATTTTTATAGAATATCATTGAAAGATTTGGTCCAAACTAGAAAGAAATCAAGAATTCATAGGGAAAAATGAATGTAATCATAAAAAATGATAAACATTATCTGGTTATTTTTTTAATAATGCTGGAAATGAACAAGAGGAGAGGTAGACTCATAGATGATGATCAAATGTAATAAAGTGTATGTGAATCCATAAAAAATTAATGAGATTTTGGTTAAGGATGAACAAAATAGTAGTACTATATGTACCTATGAATAAGTGGGAAAATAAATATCTTCTTTGTTTTTAATATTTAATTTTTATAATATTGAAAATAAAATTGATAATGTAGTCATTGGAACATTATCGTCTCTATCATGGTTCATATCCAGATTCCTAGGGTCACATTGTAGCCTGATCTAGTTGTCATGGTGTAATGCCTACTTCTTGGGTAATACCATAGAAACAAATTAACAAGGTCTTCAGGATATCCCCCCTTCATAAAAAATTATTTTTCCTCATCCTCACTCAAATAAATATTGTAGTTATGACGGAATGAATTGCATTCCCCTGTACATTATTTTTTATCATAGGAGGCCCCCACAACAATGGAATGACATAAAATGTTGTATGGTCTCATCATGCATAGATAAAGGATTTATTCATACGTATCATTAATCATAGAGTAATTAATTGTCCCATGAAATGTTCCTTGATCCTTGAGGAAATAATAAACAAAAAGGAAAAATGAATCTAATGTAATACAGTCATTACAATTATATTTTGTGTTGAACTATAAAGCTTTATTTTATAAATATAGGAAGACTTCATTCATACACAACAATCCCCCATGGTGTAACAATCATATATAGTGGTCTTATAGTCTCTTGATCAATAATTTTCAGGGTGTAACCCTTATCTATATTCATGTAATGAGGAACCCACAATAACCTACATCCCAAACCCATAACACCTTCTAGAAATGACTATCGTGCGTCTTATAAGGACATCGAGAATTTATAAGAGAATAAATAAAGTATGGTTATGATGATAATAAACATTTCCATACATAGATATGTTATTGGTAATTAAATTAACCGTAATATATTTTATGTCATATTTAATATGAATTTTTGAGCACCAATAGGCCTCATCGATGAAAAATAATGTCCAGTGCTTCCACATGGTACACACTTACACCGAGGTCTCCTCTTAGATATGCACATGCTAACATTTATCTTGTACTATATTAATCATCTTACAATGCATTTAGTCTTCACACTATAGTCCAAAAAATGAAATAGACAGTCCTTAAATGAAATAGTCACCTCATGTTCGATATTTTCCATATAGATCTTATGGGAATGGTTGAAATGTTATAATTGGAGTTGTGATACATGAAACAAGTTATTACTAGATCCAAAAAAATGATTAATATAAACCTAATATGATAGTGTCCTGATATTATCTATAATCTACAAAATCCCACTAAACGTGTGTGATTATTTATCATATATATGATTATAATGATGTACCAATCTAGGTGAACTTCATAGTTAAATCATATCAAAAAAAATCCAGACACAAAATTATGGAATATCTAGTAATCATACGATATATTCAACAATTAGTTGTTCCTTAAACATATTTTGGTTAGCCATATATGTTATAATATATCCTATTCAAGATTCAATATAATAATCATTGAACATTTAGTCTCCAGATTACAAAACTATGGGTGGTAAGAAATAATTTACAAGGTCTCAAAAGGTTCCTTCTAAAAGTAATACTAATAACTATTGTTACAATAAAACTCTGCATGTATTAGATCAATCACCTAGTAATAATTAAAATTTAATACAAATTCCCATAATATATCATCAAACATATGGATTATACATCTAGAGAACTAGTTTATTAGAGGATGAGCAGAAGTGCTCAGATGCACTTGTGTGTCATATGCCTTATATAACCCTCCTAAGATTCATGATGTGAAATGGGAATTCAAATCCTAAAATAAAATCCTTAGAACACCATAAATCGGTTACATATCATGTATATATATATTCTCAATATCGTCAATAAATAATATCACATTACTTGTTAGAAAATGAGAATACTTAGTCCACTAGACTATAACATCCCAATTCATATTTTTTCTATACGAAATCTCTAAAAACCCTTCCAAAAAATGCATGTTCTCATTATTAATCTTGATCATGGGAACATGTAATTACTATATATTACTAGATTTTTACTTGTGCTCAACCATTTCTAAGAAATAGGTTGAAACACATTTAACAAAACTATATATTTGTTATCATAATTAGAGGTTATAATTTATGTATTTGAATCTTTTTTTAAATAATGTAAATCTATAGGTGAACATAAGACTTCTTAGAATGTAAACCCCCTTATGTTACATAGTAACTCACGTAGAGACACCAAATCACCATTGTATATAATGGATCTCACATATATTAGGTGACCAAGCATGTCCCAAATTTCCACTATATATATTATCCCTTAAATGATGGTTGACTAAATCTAAATGTTGAATATCAGTAAATTTAATGATGTGTTAGATAGTGGTAGTGATGTATAATAGGATTTATCGATCTTAATACTCTTGACAATTAATATTTAATTTATAAAAAGGAATATAATTTTCCACTAAAATCATGGATTCAGCACAATTAGTTCCAGATTTTTGGTATCCAACATGTCAGAAAAAAGATTCCCTTTTCTCGGGAATGCACAACGTCAATATTAAAAGACTATAGATATTGTACCACCATACCTAACGATGGTTTAGATGACACTATTATAGAATATATGTCACTATATTAAGATTTTTATATATCCAATGAATTTTTAAAATATAATTACTAATATAGAACCCTACAGAGTGAACAACCACAGTCAAATAAATATAATTTATAAGGACATATCAATAATTTGGCCTTAATTTCATGGACCATAGAAAACCAGATTTATATATTTTATTACAACTACACCCATACTGTATCTTGATGGATCACAATATATTGAATAATACTTATCCAAAACATGTAATTTAAAGACTGATAAAATTCACAACATCGCTTTAAGCATCAGAATGGATCTATCATTATCATCATACTAGTGAAACCTAAACCAATGCATAGCCATGGTAAAATTGTATGATTCCAATTATGATTAGTCCAATATGATCAGATGATTGAAACTAGCCAATCCCAAGAAACTATTAATCTTTTGATTGTTAATTTTTATTTGTATAATAATACAAAAACCCATCCTTTGCAAGGTACACATATATAATATACCTCGATATCACATTACCAATGATATATACAAAATCAATCCAAAATTGACACACTAAAGATTTGTATGGAACATTTTCTATATAAGTGTACTAAAAACTACATCCATATGATGACATTTATCCACCCTCTACATGTTTTATAAGAGAATATATTCAATAAAATTTACCAAAAAATTACACAATGATTGAATACCATGTCAATTGTGCATAATAAACACTACCAACAAGTTCATCAAACTGAACCACAATACATGGTACCTATATATTTGGGACCACTATTGGATAAATGTGTGGTATATATGAAGTAATCACCTTTAACAAATCATAAATTTACCATAGAAACTATCATATAGTGCATTTCAAAACCATTATAAAGGTAAAATAGATCATCCATACATTGAAGTGGATACAAAATCATGACGCTCATGAAGTTATACATTCAATAATGCATGTAAATTCTCAAAAAACCCCTTTAAATTTATAGTGACCAACAATGGGGAACACCAAGATGACATACTAGGCCATATAAAACCAATTTAAACTAAATCCTTAATATATTCCATTATCACCTGAATCACTACAAGATCCATCGTATAAATTGGAATAGATATGTGGTATATGCCTTAAAAAACTCAATCACAAACTCAACCTCATATTTTGATGAAAATAAATAGAAACACTCCAAAAATATGTACCACAACTAGAAATATTTTCTAAGAATGTGTACTGAATATATCCACTCATCATATAGAATGAAACTAAAAAATTTGTTCATGATCCCTCCCTTTTAATTAAAATCAGGTCCACTATAAGCTACCTCCATCAGAAATTCATGGATATTAATAGAAAATTTCCCTCATGAGACATGAATATCACATATTAGAAATACCATTAAATTTGGGCCCAATAATGAACCAACCAATACATTGTTAGGATCATTAAAAATATATCATTTATAGGAAGATAAAATCCAAATGAAATTTAAAACTTCTAAAAACAGAAAAATAATTTGCCAACATTTAGAAACCCAATGATCATGCAAATAATGTTGTATGAATCGATGTTACCCCATATCGATTTTCTAAAGCTATCTCCAAGACATTAAAAAATAGAAGACTCAAGAAATATTATGATATAGATTTATTAAATAATGAAGAAACCAAGGTGAAAAACTCCAAAACCATTTTATAGAACTAAAGATGGACATATACTATGATAAGAACTATTAATTTATGTTGAATGGAATTGTCTCAAATATCATAATTATAGCCCTACTCCCCTTAAATGAACCTCCCAAAAATCACTGATTCCCTAAACTAGTGAACCAAATCTTCCACCAAGTCCTAAACGACATGTTGAATTATAGTTTCAACTTAACATTGGGAATCATAGTCTCACTCCTAACTCTAGTGTTGGTCCAAATACCTTACCATAAGATGACTATTGATCATTCTTGGAATAACACAGCAGGTGGAAAATATTTATATATAATTGACACGCGAATGATGTGTGACATTTATAAAAAGGAATATAACTTAGCCTACCATACTGTAAACTCAACATAGAACCTCATGTCATTAGAGGATGAGATGAACCAAAACATTGGTTACTCTGTATGACCACATCAAAGTGAAAACCATCAAACTGGTGGTTCTCCATAATTCAGGATTTGATACCAGAGCCCTTACTAGGAGTAAACTATAAAACACAAGTACCATGATTCAGGTTTCCAACTAAAATTTCAAATATATTCACCACCATTGAGAATTTTTATAGGATAAAATTTACACTTTTAACGAAATATCATTCCCAAAACAATCCCTAGGGTTTCTAAGACAATATTCCTCATTCCTAACAACCATTAGGTCAAAATGTTGAAGATTAAGAAAATGATCATTATATTATATATATAATATCACTCTATATGAGAGATAAATATAATCCAAAACCCTATCTACCAATGGTCTTTTGAATGAAATTATCATAAAACAAGAGTTGAAAATACATCTTAGATTACCTAAAAAAGATTTCATCCTACAATATGACATCCCACAAGAAAAAATATGGTCCTCATAATATATAGATCACCTCCATATTCTTCTTCTCTTTAGGTGTCTGATGATGATCAAATATTGATTGTACTAGATCCACCCAGAGCATAGTATCATCGGTCCACTATCAACTATATTCACATTTTAGTGATTTATCATTAAATCCCTTATATTCTATAATATATAAGTTGAAACATAACTATTATCTCTATCCATTGAATGATTAACCCAAAACAAGAATTCTTGAATCTAATCATTCATAATCAGTATTGGTAAAATATATCGTTTTACCTCTAATAACTATGGGTAATTCTCATCAACTCTCTCTTAACAATAAAATGGTGGATATTGTGGTGTCATTTTGAAACATCTAATAACACATTAAAATGAACAAATTTATATAAGTGTTTTTATATTATAGATATATATTTGAAGTAATAGGGATAATAACATTTTACTATAAATTCACACGCTATATCAGTATAACTATAATTTGATTAATCTATATTTATTAATTTTACTATTCAATGTGTCAACAATACATATTTTATAGACACAATTTAGTTTTTTTATAACTATTATTTGTTTGCTTAATGAACAGGTAAATAAATTTTATTGAGGAAAAAATATAATAAAATTAATTTGAAACTTCATTTAAGAAACATCATATGATATGTATGATAATTATTATTAGGTAAGAAAACAAATTCATGTGAATCATATGATCCCATGATGATTTATGAACATTGAACCATAATTTTAAAAACTAAGAATAAAATTACCAGTCCTAAAAATATGGGAATCAACTATATGTGGGTTAGTCACTCTCATCCACAATATCTATACATTATTGTCGAAATATCCAATATTTTTTATACCATTCAAAAATTGTATAACTAAGTCATTAAGACCACTTGCTTAGATCCCTGACCTAATTCACATCCTTAATTCCTAAATTGGAGTTACATCAACATTAGGATAAGATAATTGTCTATATTAGGTTTTCCATTAGTTGAAGGGTTTGGATATTAACATGGGGATATTATAAAAATTAATTATTTAATGATTATAAATACTAAAAATAGATACAGTAACAACTATCAACATAAATAATAATAATCAAATGTCAAAAATAATCACTCATAAAAAATATACATCAACCCATGCTATACCAATAAGAACAAAAAAAATTTCATCTAGGTAATATAAGATATTAAAGATAATTTTGGGTGGACTATAGACATCAATTTCCAAAATAACCTAATGTAATGAAAAAATATTAAAGTAAAAAACATTTCCTTTGTCTTGGCTAGTTTCCATTTTCCTACAATGAATAAACTATATAACTCAATCATTAGACATAGGGACCTAGATAATTTATATACATTTAAGTCTGATGTATTATTAGGTATCCATAGTTCCTAAAAAGGTAAAACACATTCCATGATACATAATTCATTTAGATAAAAAATAATATTTTTAGAGTGTATATAATAAATTACAAATGGAATATTGATTTTATTAAAGAGAAAATTTGAAATGTAGTATGGGAAACAGTGTAATGTATTATATTTTTCTTAATATGTAAAATATTTATATTATAATTAATATTTTTGAGAAGATACATAATATATTATATTAGTAAGAATTATATTTTATGAGTGTATTTTTAAAGAGAGTGACCCATAAAAATACAATAGATAATTATGTTTAAAATTATTATTAAAGAAGATATGTCTTACATATTATTTGTTTCATGGAAAAAATTCAATTTTTTGAAATAAAGTATTTCTAATGTGGTTTTGAATCATAAAAGTTTTTCCCATTCCTCAAGTAAAAATTATTAAGATTTTTAATGATTAACGTTGATTTAATAAAATAAAATTGGATATTATAATTGAGTATGATTGATTATCCTAGATACTGTTCTCCTCATCAAAAAGAATTTTTTACATATGTTAACGCCTTAATGAGAAAGTGGATTTTTTGGGAATTAAAATTTTGAAGATCTATGGAAGCAGAAAAGATTTCAGAGATAGTGGATATTTGAGTTTAAAAGAAGTTAACATGAATATTATTCATTCTATAATAGTTTTTAACTTCATAAAGTCTAAAAATCTTGGGGATAATCATGGATATTTCAAAATTATGTATCAAATCCTTTAATATTGTTGGAAGCCTTAACATGTTTCAAATAATATCATCATGGGTATTCATAGACTCATAGTTAAGGATTATGGTATATAGGAACACGATATCAACATTGAATTGATTATCATGGTAAAAAAATAAGATGTTTTTGTTCGGGAAATAAAAAATAGAGAATCATAATTCCAACACTTTCATTTTAAGTAATATAATTGAATTACATGTATTTTTAATTTTATCATGTGTAGTGGATATATAAAATATTTATTGGAAAAGAAAAAATGATTACGTACACAAAATCCTCTATAGAGATGCTATGGAACGAGGGAAAACAATGAGGAGTTTTTATACAATAATGAGGATGATGATCAATTATAGAGAAGTATATTGGGGGATTTTTATTTTTCAAGTGATCGTTAATGATGAAGGGTTTTTAATATTATTTTGTAGGTATTTGGAACATTCAAATCCATTTGGTGTTAGGAAAATGTAACTGGTTGGTTTGAGATTATGTAGTATATTTAATAATATCTCTTTTCCTTTGTCTTTTTGATGATTCAAAAATAGAATCTATATATGTGTGGGATAAAATCCTGTATACACCAATTTTATAGTAATATATACAATAAAATAACTATAACACAGAGAGTTTTTGTGTATATTTTTTTTGATAAATAATTTTTCATTGATGTTACATTTTGAAAGATACAAAATTACAAAATTTCATAAATCTATATAAATATATAATCTTGCGCTCTATGGAACAACGAATATTCTTGTGTAATATATAACACTAAGTTTCATCAAAACAATTATTGTATAGTGATATTTATTTAAATGATATATTGATTACTAGTTGATAAAGATAACAATATGAGTATTATTAAATAATGTTTTAATATAATATATAATTTCCTTCATAATAATATATATTTTTAACAAAACATGTAATATGGGTGAATTATTTAAATATTGAAGATACATTTTTGTCAAATGAAATAATTTTTTGGTAATTATGTGAAAAATTATAAAATAAACATAATTTTTTAATTCAAAATATTTTAATTATAATAATTTTAAATATAGATATTTTTTTGACAAAATTCATTTTTGGATTAATGGTGTATAATAATGAATTTAAATGTAATGATGTTTTTTGCACTAATTTATTTATATAGTTAATTTATTTTAAGAGACAGTTTTAATGCCAAAAGAGATCAATTGAATATATATAAATACAATGAAGGTCTTGGGAAAAAATTTTATATTGACATTTGATATAAATTTGTAACATACATTTGAACATTATCACATCAAAAACCTTCTTTCTCACCATATCTACGAGAATAGAATTAATCATAAATTTGATTGTTCATGAAATGAATTTATATAAATGTACATAGGCAATTTTAATCATCATAATATTTTTAGTCCAATAAATGAAACATTATTTTTTTTAAATGTTATTGAATGTGAATGAAATCAATTACAATGATTAGGATACTATTAAGCCGAACAAATTAGTAAAACATAATCTTAAGTGATGAAATGACCTTTTAGGAGAAAAAATCATTTTATAGCTTTATTTTGTCCATAAAATATCTATTATTGTGTTTCGATCATTTTCAATGAAATTTTAAAAAAAACCGTGAGTATATATTTATAAATATGACATTTAATTTCATTCATTCAATACAATATTTAAACGGAATCAATGTTCATTCATACGTATGGCCTATCATCCCAATGATTGTTGTTTTCAATTTCATATTTATATCTTCAATAAATTATAATATATACATAAACACTGAATAAACATGATATTTATATCATGGTTTAAATCCTCTAAATAATGATATATAGAAACCCCATCCTTTTACGCATATCATTGCATGATTTTAAGCATATTTAATCATCAAATTACAAGCGAATGATCATAATGACTACTGTCTTTGTTATACTAGGTACATTAAACTAAAAAAGGGACTAAATAAGATATTTCATTATTTAATATACATAAATAGATCCTAATATCCTTTGATCCCTTACATCAGCATTGGATAACCTGGGGATAACATGAACAAATAGATTAGCTAAAATGCATAGTATGGGAATAATTATGAGAATAAATCTTAGGACATGGGATAGAAGGCCTGTCATAATGATATAAAAAGGAATAGAATGTGATATAATGAATCATTACATATTATACAAGGCATCATGTAGTAATTAAGTCGTATTAATTTTTTAGAAACATAAAACATGACTTTAGCATGAGTCAATTCCTGTTGCACATAGAGGACCCTAAGTTAAGGAAAACCACCAACACCATTTCACATGTTGTACGTGTCAAGGATAACAACCATGATTGTTGCACATTATGTCTCATGACACTAAACATTACTAAATATATAATAACTCAATATGAACAAACCTATCATAACATGTTCTTGAATACCTATTCCACATGAATAATCATACATATGGAATCAAATATAACATAATGGTTAAAAATCTAAAGGAAGGGGTATCATAATCATATCATAATCCTTACAAACTGGAATATCTATAACGTTTCCATAAAATAATTGATTTAGAACACACCTAGAAATTCATATGTTAAAATAGGCATAGATCATGATAATTTTTGTCACACTGATGTTATAACATGTAAATAGAGTATTTAACAATATCTAGAACTAAAATAATTTATTGTGGTTTGAGGAAAATATTAAATATATTCTAAAATATAATATGGAACAATATTTTATGTAAAACCGATAGTGAACCAAGATAATTTGGATAATAAAAATAGTGATTTTAAAAAAGATAATTTAGAACCAAATAGATTAAATAGTTTCCTTTTAAAATGGCTATGAATACAAGATCTTCCCTTAAAGAGGTCTTTCTTATTATGAAGAATTGAGTTGGGAACCATTAAAGAATTTTAAATCCCCAAAAAATTAGAATCATTGGATAATGAAACAAGATCATCTTTCATATTCAAAACATTTATAATATTCATATTAATAGGACATATAATTTTATTTGGGTAAAGGTATAGAATGAATAACCATAAGGAATAATGGATGTTCGTGTAGAACCCCTAACATTAAGTCTAAAGGCGTCTTTTATTGTATCATAATGTCATGGATAACCACTTTATCTCCATTTATTAATGATTACAGTAACTCTTATACATTAATTTGACTTATTATATCTTAATTAATTTCATTTATAGCCTTTTTTAGGGGTTAGCAGATTCAATTTCTCTCTTAGGGAGCTTTGTTTTCCTTGATTTTCATGATCTGTTTACAAGTATACATGTATGAAGGGTTTTGTGAAGTGGGTTTAATTGTACATAATAGATATTTTATGATATTAAATATATTCTAGTTGATAAATTTATATTATAACATTTGGTTTTTTGACATAATGATGAATCATTAGATAAATAGTTAATAATAATCATTTTGATTATTTTGGCGCTTTTTCGATCACGACAAACTCATTTCCTGTTATTAATTAATATGATGAGTAAAAAATAATTCCATAACAATAAATAAGATATAAATCATATATTTTAACCATGTTAATCCATAAAAATGTTTTCATTGCCATTTCATGAATAAGACAAAATAAATAGAAAACATCATTGTTCTGGAATGTGATAAATCAACATTTCTCGGATGATGTTTTCAATTTTAGTATAAAATAACAGGGAAGGAAAGATGATAAATATTTATTACATTATCATAAAAACATTATATTATTGGGGTGGTACTTGAGTTATCTTATAAATTGGATTGGAGGAGTTGAGGAAATAAAAATAAAAAAAATAGAACTTGAAATTAAGATAAAAGAATTAGAAAGTGGAATTTACATCTTGAAAATATCCTTCATGAGAGCCTCATTAGGGAAGAACATTTTCTCTTTTGATGAGAAAAAGAGCCCATGGATGTGGGGGAGGGTCTTCGGTGGTTATTTTAGTATAATTTATATAAGGTATAAGGTATGAGATGTGTGAAGAGAAGAGGTGGTTAGGGGTGGTATTTATAGTTGGGAGGGGGAGTTTTCTCATTATTTTATTCTATATTTATTTATTTTTCTCAAAAAAAATAAATAGTTGTGATTATTGAGACAATATATAGTGATATTTTCATTTTATTTCTATAAAATAGTCACCAACACCATATGTGACTCATTCATGAATAATACATTCATTTGTTTATATATACTATAAATTGCCGTATTTTACAATCAATAAAAATTCATGTAATTTTGAAAAAACTCAAAAAATCACTATAATTTTTTTATATACATGTAATTCAATTATTAACTCCATTTTAGGAAAATAATTTCTTAAATATGATAAATTTAATTTTTAATTATTATTAATACTTACATGGAAAATTCAAATTTTAAAATTCAAATAGTAATCCTAAATATTTAACAAATTATTATCATATATTAAATGTATTTTATAATCATAATCCATAATAAAATAATTTATGTATACATTTTATGAAAATAATGTTTCATTAAAATTAATAAATTAGTTATAGAATCATAATTAAATATTTATGAATTAAAAAATTACCAACAATTAATTAAATATTCTTAAAAAACTTGTTTTCATATACAAATATATAATAATATCAAATTTTCACTTATAATGGGGATAAATTTTATTTATAATTTAATTAGTGATTTTATTATTCAATTAGAAAGTTTACTATTTATAATGGTCACATTACTATTCCAAAATTCATGTTATTACTCATTTGGTATATTTTGTTAAACTTATTGAAATGCATTTTATTTCACCAAGCCATCATTTATAAATATTTTATTATGTTCTCTATGAGATTATACCATATAGAATAATTATAGGCATATAATTTCCATTTATAAAACTTATGTTCATCACATTATTTCCCATTATGAAATTTCTCCCTCGAAATTTTGTTTTACACATTAAGGTGAAAATAGGCATGCGTACTATTTCTCTATCACTATTTTTGTTCCCATGTTACCTCTTCGTACTTATGGGTCAACCATATTAATTTGACCTGGTAAGCATTCATATTGGGTTAGACCATATCTCTATGATCCAATATCTTCACTGCCTGCCCCATGAAAAAAATATCATTCTCCAACTGTACCACCACTAATGTCAGTACCTGTGAAGGATATGGTATATACATTCTCGAGAGATATGCATAGAATACATAATGTATACGAGACATGGTTGGGGGAGTGATAGTCGATATTCCATATCTCTAACACCATTAGGGATCTCAAAGGGGTTGATGTACTTTGGACACACCTTTCCATTCATCACAAGTATCATATCCTTATTCCGTAGATATTTGTGTTGAAACAACATGTATCTATCTTTAAAATCATGTTATCATCGACGATTGTATACATAACTCTTTTTTCGACATTAGGATGTCTTGATGTGATAATGATTAATTTTCACTTCCCTTACCATTTAATATACCATTTATAATTAATTAGGGGGGTTGGCATAATTTAATTAAAGGGAAGTCCAAGAGGCTCTCCCTCATTAATGAGGGAGAGTAGAGCGGTTTTACTCTCCTCCATCAATAGGGGTGAAGCCCTGTGTGGTGCCCACGTCGTAACCTCTCGTGGGAGGTTATGTTCTAGTGGGTCCCACCAACATAACCTCTCATGGGAGGTTAAGGTTTGGTTGTCCCACCTCTAACATCCATGAGGAGGTTTTAACCACCAATCACCCCCATGGGGGCTAAAATAAAATAAAGTAATGCTAACAATATTTTATTATGTTCCACGGAAACCCAAAAAAAATTATATTTTATTCTCGACTCACTATCATCAAAGTGAAAGTCTTCTTAAGTGAATACCGACACATCGAGTTCAACAGTGCCTTCATATTTCAGTTACGAGAACCGGTCCCAATGTTATAAATTCTCGCTTGTACGTTTACTAAACGTACCCGAACAATACTTCAGATATTGATTTCGGGCACACCGGGCCTCAGAATCATGTGCTATCCGTTTTTGTGGACACGTAATATTCCAATGTATTTATGAAAAAACATTCCCTTGAAATTCTGGGTCTATACATGAATAGTTACCCAAATGTCATTAATGTGGGACATCATACTATAAGATGGATGGAAAATTCAACATTAATTCATTATCAGTTAATGAAATCGAATCACCTATAAATCAATTTATTAACTTTATTTAATTCCATACAATAAATAAATAATGAAACTCTAATTTACTCTTATTTAATAGAATCAAAAAACCCGTAAAAGTATTTTTGTACCTTCCATTAATCCACCATTAGACATGGTTATTTAAAAATTAAAATAATTGGATAAGGTTATGATTGAATAAAAATGAGCACGTATTATATGACAACTTATGCCCCCTTCCAATTCACCACAGAGAAAGTAATTTGATAAAAAAATCTAATTTTTGTTGTGATGTTTGAAATCTAAAAACTGGATTGTCCACAGATTTATTGAGAAAATATTTGATCCAAAGTAGGGAACATAGTTCAGGGCCTGTTTTTTGTTGTTTAATACATATCTTCATAGATATAAATGAATAAAAGATATGTTATGATGAGATGGATCATTTCTGAACTAAAATAGCTAGTTGACGATATTTATGTGTATCTTTCACCACAGATTGATGATTTAAAAAATCTATGGTTGGAAAGTGTTATTTTTTTTAACCATAAAGGGATTCGTTTTTTCTATTACATTATATGATAATGGTCTCTATAAAAAAATTAACTACATAAAGAATCATATGTAGAAATAGTGTTAAGGGAAATAAAGAATGTTAATATTTTGTAGAAGAGACTTTTTAGTATCTATTTCATAATGCATGAAAGATAGTGTATATGAGACCCCAAATAATTTTCTGATGTCATCGTCGTTATTGTAGAAAAAAAATGAATTTAATGGTTTACATGAAAAACAATTCATCAAAAAATTTCAATTGAAGAGAATTTCTATAGGGGGAAAATATAGAATTCACATCTAAATGGAATGGAAGAACTGGTCAAAAAAATATCTGGGTGAAATAGTCAATAATTTTTGAACTACCTGATTAGAGATTTTTAGAGATAAAACATAACACAAATATTATTCATTTTGAGAAACACTCATGTGACAATTCGATTGGATCTTTATTGGACATAAAAGGAAGTATAAAATATTGATTCAATTTTAGATTGAACTTGATATCTATGGGAATACATTTGGAGTTAACTCCAACTATTAAAGGAAATAAAATACACTTACCTATAGATTTTCAGAACATAAAAATCAATGGGAAGATGAGTTTTTATCAGTTTCTAAATTTTATTAGATTATAAAGTGGATATTCTTCTAATGTGGATATTTTTTAAATGTAAGGATAGTAAATTAATTTGTAATAAATCTCATGTCTTTCATGTATTGATTATATACCTTCTATAAGTTTCACTTAATGGTATATTTTTTGAACCAATCATAAACTCTATCACCAGGTTATGTAATTTTTTCAAATCTATTTGTAGAAATGTAATTCTTACAAACATGTTATATGTGTTGTAGAATGAATATTATCTAATTTTTTTCAACAATAAATGTA
This sequence comes from Viscum album, assembly GCA_963277665.1. Lineage (NCBI taxonomy): Eukaryota > Viridiplantae > Streptophyta > Magnoliopsida > Santalales > Viscaceae > Viscum > Viscum album. Next base: position 1,263,771,394 of record OY728157.1, on the reverse strand, counting down.
TTTCTCATCTATGTTTTTTATATAATGGTCCATTTGCTGATTCCTATGGTATATGAGGTAAGAATAATAAGGCCTATTTATTTATGTTTCTTCTATCATTTGAAATTAAATATGAAAATTATGAAGGGATATGTTAAAGTTATTCATCGGCCATATGCTTCTATTGATAAAAAATATGTTTTAGAAGAAGTTTATTGATTATTTATTTGATGTGAAGAATATTGGCCCCCTATATATTGACATATGATAGTTAATATCGAAGGTAAATAGATTAGGGGATTAAAGTATATATTTATTTTATGTGATGATGTTATGTATGAATGTTTGCACATTTTTAACAACACTGATGATGTTCCACCATATATATTATCTAATATAGATGAATTAATGTTACTATATCTGAAAATAAATGAAATGTGGTTTAATTTTAAACATAAGAATAATTTTTTATCATCATTTAAAAGTAAATAAATTATAGATATATATATATCAGAATACTTGAAAAGGTTTTATAGGGGACCGTCTAATAATGTAATCACATGGTATAGTTTTTATTATAATTAATACACATTTGACACAAAAATCGGGTTGACAAGACTACCATTCAAAGTAGTGGGGTAATTTTTATTGCTGAAGCTTTTAATTTTTGGAGTAAAAAATATAAAAACCCCATTTTTGGATCAATTAAATATTATAGAGTTCTTGGGGATATATGGGAAGTTGATAATACTATATTTCTAGTATCAATGTTTTTGTTCATATTGGTTGATACTAATAGATGTGTGAAACATGAAGAATATGGTTATACACCAGTTTATTTGAAATGATTTATTATCAAAGAGTTACGAATTATCATGTCCGCATAAGAAAAGAAAATATTTTATGTCCTTGATCCAAAAAATAATCAGAATTCTATCATTTTTCAACAGAATATAATTCATTGGTTGTTGTGGTTATTGATGATGCTATGGATTTATATGAAGCTTTTGTTTATATAGTGTGATTTTATGATCACAATAGTGACTATAATGTAAACATGGTACATGATGTATGGAATTATAATATTTAAAAGACATGGAAAAACTCTAAATTTGTCTCTAAATTATTTTTGTAATTAATATTATTTTGATTTTTTATAAATTTACACATAAAAACGCTATTTTATTAAATATTGAACGTATAATTATATATATATTTTTTATTATAACTTTTATGTATAAAAAATTATTGAATGGTTATGAAAAAAATAGATTGAAAACATAGATGCACTTCATTATTTTCAGGTTCTATTTACACATTTTAAAACCATTTTTTAAATTATGATATTTAAATTTAAAAATGAATTTATCATTTTATAATTATAGTCTATATATAATAGTTTAGGGTGATAATTTTTTTGATCAAGAATAATTAAATTATTATTTTTTAAAAGCATTAAAATATGCAACAATTATTTATATAAATATTTTTGTAATACATTTTTTAAATATTCATTTTTATAATAACATGCAGGTATAATGAACTGAATTAAAATATTATATTTCAATGAAGTAAACATAGGATGAAGTAAATTTCTCTAGGTATATATTTTTTTAATGTAATTACATATATATTTATATATTTATTTCATTAAATAAAAATTATAATTTGAAATATATAATTGCAGGACCACTTGTGCACCTCTTATTGAGGATTCCTGTCCATCATTTATTGAGAAATAAATTTCTAAAGATGATAAATGTGGGAATATATGTTTTTAAAAACTACCACAAGAAAGTGAACACTAGAAAATACATATGAATTTTTATGATAATAATAACCCAACTAGTCAACATATAAAAAATTTATCAGTTATATTAACTAGAAGATCCATTGCAGTATTAGGATTTTATGGCCTGATTGGATGTCCATTGATAAGAAGTCCGAAGATCAGTTTTCAGAGTCTTTAATTGTAATATATCTCATAAAATTTATATTAATACCATTTTTTAAATATTTAATTTTTAAAATGTCTAAAATTTAATTTATTTTATTATAAATGACATTGATTTTTCTAGTAGAGAATGAAATTAAGAAAATAGTCTTATCTACGGTAAAAAATTATTGGGGAGATTATTAATTTTTTTACTAAAACATATGTTTTTGGTAGGTTACAAAATTTAAACATATCACCTATGTATGAGTTTATAGATGTAAATATATAAAAGATATTTTGTCTCCAGTCAGCATGATGAAGCATTTATAGTCTAGTAATTCTTTAATGTTATAAATTTTTATATATATTAAATTATTTATTATTATTAAATTTTTATGTATTAAGATTCTAGGAGACCTCATCATGAGATCCAGTGGTAGAATTTATACCCTCATACTCTATCATATAAAGGGTATCTTTTATTGGAGGAGAAAATGAATGAATAAATTTTTGAAACATTATGAGCTCAATATAGTATTGGTTATAAAGAGGTCCGGTTTGGTTCTCCATATCCTCCAATTGACATGAAAAATGTAAATGAGTGAGAAGAGAGAAAAATAAATAGTATCTTACAAAGAAATATGAGGAAGTAAATACTAGAATTGTATGAAATTGGTTTTTTCCATTAATTTTAAGGTTTTTCAAAGAAAAAACATTAATATATCATTTCCAGATTTTATTTCTAGATGAAAATCAAAATAAATGGATTCCTGGAACTGTTATTCCTATGAGTATGATGGAAATTATAACTCCAAATTTAGGAACCCCAGAACACACTCTTCTCATAAGATAGTATAAAGAAGGCTTGTGTAAGAGAAATTTTTGTGTTTATCATAGTACCAAATCAAGAGACCCATAAATAGATTCCTAATAATCTGAACTAAATGACCTGAAATAGTACATGGAAGATCAAATAAAATTATCTTTTCATGTTATGTTTGAACAAATAAAGAGACAACCAAACCCTATGCAACCTCTAAATCTTCCCATCTAAACCAAACCCTCCTATTTGGCTCAGGCTGCACAACATTCCCAAAAATACTAGCATTTCTATCCTTCAAAATCGTCATAGATTACCCATCCTTCCCTACTACAGTATCATGCGAAGCCGAAACTACTTTTCTATACAGATCCTCCATATCCTTATTTGGACCTAGCTATATAATGTGAGTTGAATGCTCTAGATACACATAAATTTATTGTATCGTACAATGTTGCACATATTTTTCGGGATTCTTAACATCAACAGCCATTAAATTTGGGTTAGGGTAGAATATAAATAGATTATATTATTGAACAAAATATTCTACTTCTTTTTCTTACTAAGGAGGTTACCAGTGATGAATATAGAATGAGTTATTTTTTATATTGGCTGGCTATCCTTCTACAATATCTGACATATGAGGTATGCATTGGATATTGTAAACATTATTTAATGTTGAATTAAAATATATTATATTTTTATTACACCATTATTTATATATGTTAATATCTAAATTAAAAATTAATGTTAAAAAATATGATTTTGTGAATTAATAACATCCAATACATCTGAAGTTTCTAATGGGATACAATGATTAACTGAGGTTTCCTCTTAATTGGATAATATTTATGTGTTTCATATGACATTTGATATATGAATTAGTGCCTATAAATGGAGAATATTTGAAAATGATATCATGGATCTTATTATTTTTGATTAAATTTGTGCTTTTTTCATTTGTATTTGATTATGTAATCTTATAATTTGTATTTAATGTATTTATTTAAAAAAATTATTTAAAGTGAATAACTATATGACATTAATTAATTAAGTATCTACACCTAATTACAATTCAAAATGAGGCTACTGATGTTTATAGTTTTATAGATCTATAATTCATTTCAACAGTTTTGCATTATGTGATAACAATGGAGAGAGTTTATATATGTGAGAGATTATCGAATACATATAATGGGAGATGATTTTTTTGATTATATGTAGTGTAATAACATTAATTTAATTATGAAATAATTTTAATTAAAATTTTATTAATTGTTAACCATTAATATGAAAAAAAAATTTTGGATGTTGAGATTATTTTCCCCAAATAAATGTATATTATATTGGGTTTTCTATCTATTATGTCATATTTGAGAAAATGCACTTTATTAGACAAGTGTGTTATATTCTCTTTTATATACCATTTATTTTTAATTAATAATTTTTTTACATATTTTTTAGTTATTAGATAGGAAAATACATATCATTGAAAACTATTAAGAATTAGTAGTTCTCGATAAATTGTCCAAATGAGTTCAATTGTATTTTTGTGAATGTAAATAATTTTTTATTAGAATATATTTTATTTATGTTATATATATATATATTGGTTTTTATTTTCAACATAACATTTTTTCAAAATAGTTTTATCATAAATAAGGTTATGCTGAATGTGGATATCCGATATTAATTTAATGTCTGAGATAATATCAACTTGATAAATAAATGAATTTGATATGCTTAGTTATATAAATTATTTTGTGTTTACATGAAAATATATTTTTATATTAATCTGATAACATTTATTGTTAATGTATCATTTCAATGACACCAAGTAGTATATGAATGATGAACATAACCATCTTCATATTTTTTTGAAATATATTTCTTCAGTATAATCATGATTTAAATTATCTAATATGCCTTTTTCAATGAAATTATAGAGTTCAACTTATCATTTTATATAATGTGTTGCATTGGCGTGGTATGAATTTTCATATATTTTATTAAAATTACGTGTTGGTATTTTTTTAATTTCTTGTTTATGTATTTAGGAAATAACCAATATGAAATAATTTATATTAGTTCAAATATTAATCTTAAAAACCTTGCAATGTTGGATCTATAGAATATGATATGTCTTTGTATACTAAGTGATATTTATAAATTTGAATAGATCATGTTTCTCTATTGAAGTTTATTATCTATTTTTTGGAAATTCATAATTTAAATTTTCTTTCGTTTACCAAATATTATATTTCTTTACCTAATTTGTAACAAATAATGACTCCTAACTGAAAAATTGATGATGATTTTTGAAATTTAGTACCTATTCCATGCTTTTCAATTACAATATGTGATTATGTTTTTAATATTTCCCTAAAGTAATTTGTATTGAAAGTGGATGTTTAAATTATTTCCATTAAAATTGTTGGTGAATATTTGATTCATTCTCTAATGTATTTTTTACTAACAGTCCTCTCATACTTATAAACATTAATGCATTCATGAGTTTTGTTTAGATGAACATTGTATTTGTCTTGGTTTGTTCTAAATGTATTCCCATTTATGTAAAATTATTTAACTAATTTATTTCACTACGAATTTTGTTTATGTTGGATATGTAGCACATGTTCTATGATTGAATGCTCAATTTAATTAATAAAGAAGATCCAATAATCGTCAAATTTTGAGTCTATATCATCATATTTAATATAAATAATGTTTGTATACACATATTATTCATTTTTGTGTGCTTTTTTGATACGTACTTTCTTCTCTAGATTATATTAGACATTCCTAACCAAAAGAGTGAGATTCCATTTTGAAAATACTATTAAAAATCTGAGTGATATCATTTTTCATCTATATTATTATTGAATATCTCATTATTTAAATTCATAACAATTTATCCATAACTAATTTCATTATATATTTATTTTTTTTACCTATGAGTATTGAATTATAATTTCTTTTATAGATTCTTAGTGACTAGAATTTTTTTGTAGGTAGAGATGGTGTAAGAGAGGATAACATAAGGTTGATTCATGCAGGGTTATTTATATGATGATTTTTTTTGGTGTTTTAGTTTTTTTACTAATAAACATGCTCTGAATATTTTGTTTATAGTGTTACAAATTACAGATTTTTATTAATATTTTATTTTAACTTTAAATGTTAGTTTATTAAAAAATTAATGGTTAATTATTGACAGAAGTGTTTTTGGTATCAATTTTAACAATAACTATCACAGAAAAAACTATGACACCAGAATATTATGTCTATAATTATATAAACAGATGTTGAATACTTAATTACATTTATATTCGGCACCATATATGGTTTAATATAATATCAAAACACAATGAATATGGGTATATGGTGTTGATGTTTTTCTGAACCGACACCGAATACTAATCATACGTTATATTCAACATCGTTTTTAATTTAATCCAAAATTGGAAAATATCTAAACCATAATTGTTTCATCATTATATACTAAAACTGACACAAAAAATCAAGAAACAAAATATATTTTTCATCATTTTTTGAATTATATTGATGTCTAATACTACCACACATTCATTTTTGGTATAAATTTACATAGTAATTGATGACTATGATCACCAAACTACAATAACCTCGCATCAGTTTTCTATAAATTATAATGATGAGTCATGTGTTTGGGAATTGGATATCTATTAAACCGACACTGAAATTCTATAATGGTCAGGGTTCGAGTTCTAATTTAATAAACCGATGTTGAAGAGTATATTTTTTACATCACCTATATTATCATCAGTTCAATACCGATGCCAAAATATAAAAATCCATTACATTGAAATAATTTTTTTCACAAGTTTTTATTGGGATTTTAATAATTCAAATATCATTTTTATTAATATTTAACAAATACATCATATTTTCCAATTATAGTGTGGAAAAACGAGATATAGTAGAATGCCCTTTATATAGGGTCACATTGTAACGTGACCCATTGGTCAATGCTCATCACATCATTCCATGGTAGAACTGACATATATAACACTGTAGGAAATCATGGTGTGGCATCCCCTTTCACCGAGAAACAAATTTCCCAATCATGGCTTCACATTACAACCATGGGGTCATTACATGACTAAACATTCCAAACATAAGATTATTAATCCCTTAAAACCATCGTTACAACAAAACACCCTTTGTTATATTGTGTTCTCACTAGATGTGAATCAATTAGGTAATTGTATGATGAATTCATCATAATGTGATTCCCTTGACCATTATGTTATCATCAGTTCTCACATTAGACCTGCAATGAAATTATGAAGGAATAGCGTGGGTTTCTTGGAACCTAAAATACCTAATTCAAATACCTATACCCCACATGATGTAATGATCACAAATAACAGCAGGAATGTCACCAACACAACTATAATCAGACCATTTCCACTATACATTACATCATAATGATCCACATAGAAATTATTCAATCTTTATCATAGGGAAATCCCATAAACCAATCCCGAGTTCAATGACATTACATTTATTATTCATAAATTAAACAAATAAACAATTTTGGGAAAACAATTAATCAATTCATACATCTACATAGTCTCAGACATTAAAAACGTTATCAATATTTAATTGTAATCAATATAAGTATATATTTAAAGATATATAAATAAATAAATAATATATATTTTCAATGACACTGAAAAAAATTCATTTTTTATCTCTAAATAATGTCATTATATTAATATAACTTTAATTGATGAGTAAATAAATACTAATTAAAGTTAAATTTTTTATTTCTTCATATTAGCCAATAATTTTTTTAACACATATAAAAATTAATGATAATAGAAAAAACCTTTTTTCATTCCTATAAAATTATATTAAATATCCCAAATGATTAATTAATGATTTTAATTACACAACTGTTTAAAATTTGATGACAGATTTTAATAGTTCATAGTCGACTCATAGTGTATAGATCAACAATAGATGACAAAGAAAACATGAATTTCTAATTTAACATCACATCATGAATTTTGGTCGGTCCCAAATGAAAAATTCATTGACATAAATATGGTATTAATTGATCGTTTTGATACTTTTCTAATTAATTAATCATTTTCCCATGAATTTTTTAATCATATACCATTTGGTTTAATGGATTTTTTTCATTAATTGTAAGTTGGTTGGAATGAATAACCTTCAATTCCCTCACCAAGGATGAATCCTTAGATGTGGTTTATTCCAATGGAAAACCACAACCAACTGGCGTGTTAGATGGTGGCGCAATCCACCAAGAATTAACCAAAACTAATAACTGTAACTAGATTGTGATAACAACGTCTAGTTATTTATTAGCATCCCAAGTATTCAGTTGATTTTAATAGGAAAATTTTCCAAACATGTTATCAAAATGTATCACACTCGAGTGACCAATCATTTATATTAAATAAAACTATGCATCAGTATATATATATATATATATATATATTGTTATTAATTATATATTCTTCTTTCATCACATCATATTATCCAACTAGCTTCGTCATGGGGACTTTTGTGCTCCATCAATTTATAACATGGGATCTCTCTCCGAGGATATAGTATAGGCTACCTTCCTAGCATACTATAACTATTTTGAGAATTATTGGCGTATATATCTATTAGTAATTCAAACATCAATAAGCTCTCTTGTTAGCATCTGATGTAAATTTTATGATCCATATAGTATATGTATCTATCATTCAAGTCTATCCATGGTTGCATCAAACATTTTGATGTCAACATATTTATAATTTTTTTATAGATAATATAATTTCATTATCTCATGTTATTTTTATGTATATTTTATTATTGTCTTTATTTATTAAATATCGGATCTATTGGTATATTTTCCACTCATTTTCTGTTCTCCTTCCCTTGGGGTGTTGGTGTTGAAATTAAATGACATGTCTTAGTACCAAATAATTAAAATTGTAGAAGAGTAATATATTTTAAACCTATTTTAGGTCCTATCATGTGTTCATTACCCTATTATTCTTTTTTAACTCTCACTTATAGAGTTTCCATTCACTATTATTTGAATTATTTATTTATATTCGTGTTTCTAAGGTTCATCAATATGTTTCTTGGTCCTTTTTGAGTTTTGAGTTTTAGAGTTCATCTAATCTGGACACTATTAACAAAATACATATTGATGGAAAATGTATATGTGTCCTACATATGCTATTTTATCTATTAATACTTTCTAAAATAGAAAAGTTTTTAAGTTTACCCACATCTAATATAATGGATAATTTGAAAATAAAATTATATTATTAAAGATTGAATTAAAAAATGAAAAAAATTATAACAATTTCTACATTAAGGAAACATAAAACAATACAGAATCATATTAATAGGTCCAAATTATATAATATCATATGATTATATGATTTTTAATTCTTAAATAGAGAATGCATTTGGAATATCTATGTCTTATGTGATTTAATATTTCTTATGTGTTCAGATTACATAATTATAATGATAAATGTGTCTGTTTTAAAAAATATATAACTGAGAAATATTGATGAAATTTGGAATAAAAGGAACCAAATTATTTTATGTTGTATTTTTTATTGTGGAAAACAATCTAAATATTAGAATGTCATTGTGAAAAAAAATACTATTTATGAGATGAATTGGTAGACCCATTAAAATAATAACTCAATATATAAACATTTTATAAATAAATGCATTATTATCCCACATTCAAAATAATCTGATCACGTTGAATAATATTGATGATAAGATAATTGTTATATATCAAAAATAATCATTTTATTAGGGTGTTAATTAAGATAATTAATGTAATTTCTATATATTAATATATTTTAATGATAATTATTATGGTAATATTAATGAGTGAAAGGTAACAATAAGATATTTTTTATTTATAATTATAAAATCAGTTTTTATTCATTAGAATCCAAAAAAATAGATTTTAATTAATATGTTTATGGAGAGTATATTATAGAAGAAAAATCATCATTATATATTATTTGGATGAATATTTTGTTATATTTTCTTATGGATAGGAAAAAAATACACAATGAAACCAACAATTAGAGTGATACTAATAGTTTAAGAAATGTTTTCATCAATATTTTTTAAAATAAACCTTCATAAAGTATCACTTAGTTAATGAAATTATTAAGAATTGATTTTTTGAAATTGGAATGTATTTATACAATTGGGAAACTGGAAAATGTTTTCACAAACCCACTATACATAGATAAAACTAAAATTTTGATGTTTCATAGTATAGTTAAACAAATATTAGGTGAATGATGGAATATTAATTCAAATTCACATATCTTTAATTACTTTGATATTATTGTTAATGTGTGTAAAAACCTATAAATAAAAACATAATAAAGTATTCTAAAGGGATTTTAAATGAAAAAACAAATAGAACATTTTTAAATTCTATAATAAGAAAAGGTAAATAAAATTGAAAATTGTTAATTAATTTTTTATATTTTGTAATATTATGTCTATAGGGAGTTATATAATGTGATTTAAGAGTAAAACTATGGAATTCATAATATTTTCAACATAATTTAGATATATCTTATTTTTTATTAAGTTATATTAATATATATTATATGAAAATAATAATCAATTGGTGTTAGAGTAATTACAAGGAGATGAATAATATTTGTATTCTATTTATATGGACATAGATAAGAAAATAGATTAGATGATTTTTTGAGACAATGATGGTGAGTGTAATGGGTTTCCATCTATAAATATTTAAAAAAATATCATGTTCACGTATCATAATCTAAAACTCATAATAAATAATAATATTTTTTCCATAGAAATATAATACAAAAACGATGACAAATATTCACAAATACTATCGATCCATTGTAAGGGGGAATGATTAAAAATATTTTTACATGGCCAATATCATAAAAATTTTAAACATCATTTAAACTTCTAAAATACATAATAAGAAATATATATATATATTATATTTTATACTTTTAAATGTTCATTCGAATTTAGTAAATATTAATATTACATTGTGTTTAATACAAATAAATTAACACCTCATTCACCTAGTTAATATTAATTATTATTAAATAATGAGTTTAATATATTTATTAATATTTGTTCTATTTGGAATAATTTTCATAAATATTAATTATAAATATAGATATTGTAGAACAAATATAGTGTATGGTATTTTTTTATGAAAATACACATTACAATTTATATAATTAGATATATAGTGAAATTTTCTCAAATTTGATATATATTGTAATAAAAAAAAGTGATAAAATTATAATTCATGATCTAAAAAATGATTTATATACTATAAAATTAATCAAATATAATTCCATGTACAAAAATAGTCATTATTGTCAATATTAATATTGATATTTGATCTATTTTTATTGTACTGATTTTTGTTATATTTTTATAAAACATATAACATAAAAACATAAAAATAATACACTATAAAATTAATTATTATTAGATAAAATCAGAACAAAAATTCATGGGTTTCTTCTCATTATAGAACTTTTTATAGCCCCATCTTTAATTTGTTAAAATATTTATGATTTCAAATGATGGTTTTGATGTTATGGTGAAAATAATGGAAAGAAAATTATTCCCATTATCTCTTAAAAGTTTTCTTATTTTTATAGTAGTATTTGTTAAGTAAAATTATATATTTAATATCAAATTTATTATTTTAACAATATGTATGGTTTTTTTTACTAAAAAGGAGGCCATTTTAGAAAGCGATGTAATGTATATTTAGATAAAACCTCTCCTACACATAATTAGACTGATATTGTATTTTTGGAAAAAAAGTGGATCTATTAAAGTTTCCTAGATAAAGTTATTATCAATTTAAAAAGATAAAAATTATATCATTTTATTTAGTAATTGTTTTGGTGAACCTCACATTATAATGTTTTGCTATTTGTTATATTAGCATATTTTTGAAGGTAAAATATATTTTTCATGGGGTGAATCATTAAGCCACTGAAAATATTATTATATATTTGTAAGATGATGTTTGATTATGTTATATAATATGGGTTTTTATTATTTTTATGTTAATGAACTATTAATTACACTAAGATATATATAATTAAATTTTCAGTTTATTTGTCTTAGATATGATGTGAAGGAAAAATGATGATTTTGTAACTAAATAATTTTGAAATACAATATTTTTGTTTTTTACATTTATATTTACTTTAATTTATTTAAATAGTTTTTTATTTAAAAATTAATAGTGCTAGTGGAAAATTACTTATAAAAAATAATAAAATGGTTATTCATTTATATTAATTTCTCTATAATGATTAAAAATTATTTTGATGATCATGTTCTTAGATATTTTTACATGAGGGACATTATATTCAAAGACTGTAATTTTCAATGTGCATTCTATTGTTTCATTTATAAAATATTATATATCACATATTAAATAAGTCTTCCTAAGGATATATATATTCATAAATTTACTATATTATTGAAATAAAACACCTAAAAAATCTTTTTCGAGTAGAAATCATTCAATTAAATGATAAAAAATTAAATTTTATCTAATTCATAAATATGAATTATCTATATCAGTGATTTTAATTGATATCTCTTATTATAAATAAGTATATTCATTCATTTAATTGTATTTGTTTTCCACTATAATCATTAGACACTTGGGTATATCGAATTCTTCATGAATGAATATATACCAATTATAAATATACATAAATTATTTAGTGCTTCCATGATTTAATTAATAAATAAAATTAATTTTAATAAAACATGTGGTTATAATGATTCATTATATTAGATAATACCTGTGTAATATTATTATATTACATATATTATTTACATTTCACTACAATTGGGCTCCATTTGGCTATATTTTAGACAAGTCATATGATATAATTGTCTTTATTACCTGGGAATGAAAACATAAGAAATTGGAGAGTTGTAATTATCAATAAGGGATAGATATCAATCCATCCTTATAGTTAATTCATAAATTTTAGAGAATACATGATAATGGAATAAATATATGAAAAAATAAAATTTACTAAAATTTAAAAAATTTAGAACATGATTGAAAATCTAAGATAACTTCATTGGAAAATCAGAAGAAATGATCCTTAAAAATATATCCAAGATACATATGAAAAAAATCATAAAACTTAAAATCATAATGTAAAAAATATGAAATATCTATATAACATGTAATATCATTAAAATTTGGTATATCTTTGAAAGAAATATTCACTATAGAAAAATAAATTAGTACAAATATTAGAATCTATAAACATGGAAAAGTGGAAACAGTTTCATAACTTAATTCCCAAAATAAGTGGATTATATCTCTCAACATGATTCTTGCATTGGAGGTAGTATGCAGACCTAATTAACATAGTGGGCGAGCATTCCAAAAGAGATTGCTATAGGGAAGAAAGAATTCAATACTTTATTACTATAGTATCTCATGAGATACGAAACAATTATTAATGCACTGGAAGGGGATATATGACCCCACCTATCATATATGTACTTATGAGTACCACATCAAATAAAATCATTAACCATACCAATAATACCCATGGAGTGAATGTTGGTTCAAAACTATACCAAATTGTATCAGATAAAAAATCTATTTGATAATAAAAATAAGATATCTTGAAAGGTGTATTTAAATAGATCACATAATGGGTTATTTATGAAAAAATAAAATAATTGTAATTTTCCCTTGAAAATAGATATCGAATCACAATGAAAAATTACACAATTTTTTTAATAAATAAAACCTTAAAAAACAAGCTTTTAATGTCAATTTCTAGAAATAGTTTTTTCTAGAATATTAAGAGGAAAAAAAGTTTTTAAAAAAAGTCATTAAATAATTATTGAAAATAAAAAAATCATATGAAAATATTTAAAGTATAAGGGAAGAATATTAGTGAAAATAAAAACATTTTATGTATTCAAAAACTCTATTATTAAGAACAAGAAATATTAAAAGGATAAAATTCGTTTTTTTAAATTATTGAAGAGTAATTAAAGGATAAATGGAGGGAAAAACTATTTTATTTTTCACTATGGGAAGGATAACTATATTGTGAAAAATAAAATGGAAATTTTAGAAAAATTAATCATCATAAATGATAAATATTCTATATATTGATGGTTTTTTACTGAACAATTGAATAATAAAGAAATAATAAGATAGTTTGAAACATGATTTTCCATGAAAGAAGTAATTGAATTCCTTATATCATCATTAGATGTTATAATATAACAATTAAGAAGGGTTTCAAACAAATGGGAGTTATTATGACCCAAAACAGGATTTTTGTCAAGAAAATCACAAACAACATGAGCCTTATTTGAATCAATTTTTCTTGAAAGAGGGAGATTCAAACTATAATCAAAATAACATAAAATGGTAAATCATGATATAATATATCTAATTATATGTATATAAACTATATATATGGAATTATGTTCATAATAAAAAACATGTATCAAATTGAAAAACATTACACAAAAACCATTACGAATTATTAAGATTTATATTAAAATACTATTGAAATAGAATGATCATTAAATTGAAGTCAAAAAACATTTAATGAAGATAAATAATTATATTTTAAGATTAATTGTTTGGGTACACATCATTGAAAATATGATTATTTCATAACATTTTTTATCAAATATGAAATTTTTGAGATGAATCCCTCTTCTTATGTCATGATGCTTCCTGGAGGGGCCCATTCTGTGAGTACCCTAAGCTCGCCTCCTGTTGGCCAAGGGCTGGTGACATGAAATGAGTAGGCATATACCACAAATGGGAGGAACTATCCTATGTACCCATAAACATAAACTCATCTCCCATTCCAAAATGATGAAATGTTGAACACAATGTAAAACAGAATCCATTCCACTAAGATACCAACATCAAAGTACAGAAATAGGAAAATGAATAAAAAAAGGCCACAATAAAATCCCAACAAAATAAGAGTCTTCCAAATTGAATGCACAAGTTCCAAAAAATCATTCATAAGAATCCCATCCTAAAGTGTAGGTGTATTGAGGATTCATGAATTTATAGAATCAGAACTCGTCATCCATATCACTCTAAGCACCACCTAGTCTTGGTCAACATAAAACTTATTTAATGCTTCAATCTCAGGCTCAATACACAACACATGGGGGAAAATCCTGTGCAAGGGTGACAAAAACAATAATCTATAGGATACCCAAAAATAATAATGGAATTCCACTAATAAATATATGAAGTAAAACAAAAAGAAATACATGATTTAAGCCTTTGAGATGTGAATGATGTCTACCGAAATAAATGACAAATTATTCCACAAAGGAAACACACTAAGTATAGTAAATATGGTCAACTCACATAGGTATAATTCTAAATCACAGAGATAAATATATTAAATTGCACTCAACATATACCCATGTTTCCAAGACTCCCATAGTGTTGATGGTGCACGAATAGTTGATGGCGCGTTGAACATTAATGGTTTGCGGAGCATCGATGGTGCATGAGGGGTCCATTAAGAATTTACAGTCGATAGCAATAGGAGAATCAATGGTGCATGGATCGTAGAAGTCGCATGGAGTATCGATGGAACACTAATCGTCGATAGAACGTGCTGTGTGTATAGAGACTGAATCATCAATGGTGCAAGAAGCATCGATAACTCATGAAGCGACGAGGTGTAATATATCCCCCATGTCATTTTGTAACATAGTCTCATCCAGCAGTATGATTCCAATCGTACCACACTTGTTCCTAGATAAAATACTCTTCAAGCCATGTAGTCATAAACAAAAATCCAAAAAATACAGACTTATATTATATTTAAACAAATTTATCATCTTAAGGGTCCCAACACCACAAATGACTTGTCAAACAGACACACAGTTTGAATCATAAATATGTTCTTCTAAGAATGTCTGACTTGGGTCTGATCCGACCCACCATACCTAAACCGACCCATCATCTGACCCAATCGAGTTTGGCCAACCCTACCTGACCCATTTCAATCGACTCTATCATGCCTGGTCTAATCCAGCGTAGCCTATATGGCTTAGTTTGTAGGGCTCTGCCTGGTGGGCCCCCAGAGTGGCAAGGCCCCTCTAGCACAGCCCGCTCACGATGGATGGATTTTCTATAGCATACACGGTCTTCTAGGTCATGTTCATCTTCCATACCACAACCCTATGCTTAGTCAACACAGTGCCACCACGATCAGTATCCATGTCCTAGATCCCCTTTATTTTCAGGCTACTGTGTCTTCCACAAAGACCACAAGCCACATACTTGGCCACAATCACCACGAACCATGTTAGTGTCGTGACCGCCTATCACGACCCATACCACTTATAAGGACCCAGCCTTAAACATTACTTAATCTTGAGATATTTCAACAAAACACCTTGAGGATATTTTCATGTTTAGAATTTTAGATAATTAGATCATAAGACATGCATTACATTGAACATTTATACAAATTTGTTATATAAAAGATAGTATTCATTTTTTCCATCAATGGAAACATATTTAATATACAACATGGATTGTTTCTTGACACTTCCTTGACACTATCATCACATCATGTACCTTTCCCTTGACCGGTGAAAATCATTTCAAAAACAAGGGATGAGAATAAAAAACATCAGTAAGGGTTATAAAAATATGGAAAGGAAACATGAGTTCATATATACGTAAGAATGAAATCATACTTTACCCATAAAACATAAGAACTTTAACATACCTCATCAAATCATGAATAAATCATAAAAATCATAAGACATAAAGGTTACTTGAGGCCTTCATAACATTCTTACATAGGGAGTAACCCTCTAGGTTACATTTGGAATACCTATCACCATATATTCCCTAAATCTCTTCGGAGAAACCTTAACGTTTAACTCCATCGCGTTACCCAATGCATTGGACAACTATATAGGGCTCACCCGCCCTTAGTTTATCATGGAACCACCCATCTTCATAACAATGCCCAAGAACCATAACATAATCATATCACATAAAAAATGCATAAAGGAAACATAACATTTACACATTTCAATCACAAGATATCAATACAACACATTGATATAATAAAAACATTATGAAAACCATTTTCAATACCAAAAGAATAGAAAACTAAAACATGGTATTTATTTTTCATTTAAAAAAATGTATGGGTTGTAGAGGAGGCTGAAACTCATATAATGGTCATGGCGGTGGAGAAGTCTTTGTCTCCGAATACGTACGACAAAAAAACATTCCCTTTTGTCGTTTAGTAAACGCTTCGTATAAAAATATTCCTTTTGAATAATCATAAAAGTCAAAGGGGCTTATATACCGTATAAAGGAAAGTTGTGTATAAAACAAAATACACCTCAATGAAAGGAGATTGTGACTTAGTCCCTTACAAAGATCATTCTTTTAAATAAAATAGATATATTATGTGTATTAACTATAAGTACACATAATGAAAGTGCAAATACATGATAGGACATAATAATATCATGACATAATTTGAATGTAGGAGATTAACCCAAAGAATGGAAATTGGGTTAAGAAGTTCCCTTAAAAAAATAATTTTTAAATAAAATAGATGTATTATGTGTATTCACGATAAGTAAAAATAAAAAAATACAAATTCAAGATAGGACATAATTATATCCTGACAAAATTTTAAAGTAGGATATTGTGCCAAAGAACGGAAATTAGGTTAAGAAGTTCCCTTAACTCGGGTTCGACATGACTCGATCGTTCTTTAATCTCCTGAAAAATAAACTTGAGTGAATTTCAACTTTATTAAGAACCTTTTTCATGTTCATTATTACTTTTATATCACTTATTACCATGTCATGAACACTATGTAATTATTTAAGTTAATAACGGTCGTTTTATCGATCATTGGTACTTCAGTAAAAAATAAACTCTTTATAATTAAAATTAGTTCATGTATCCATTATATCCAGAGTTATACTCATTATGTAGATGTCATATATATCATATATATCTGATATATACATTCATTTATAATATTACATAACGTTTAGAGGAAAGAAATGAAATGTATCGTTCATGTAGACGGGAAGTCGTACGTACACATAAACGCTAATTTCATTTATATTTTGTATTTTATGGAATGTAATCATAATGATATAAAGGTATATTATAATTCCAGTATAATATCATATATAATGTAATTAATTAAATCCTTTATACTTCCCACATATGGCATTAACGAATCAAATCACTTTAAGGGTGCGGTAGTCCGCACTTCATAAAATGAAGATATCATGTTTACCCGTAATGGTAACCACAAAGGTATGCCATAAATGAAAAATACATAAGTTTTAGTAAACATAAACATACTATATATCATATATAAATATAGTGTCATTTTAATGTCCACCTTTGAAAGTGTTAAGAGAATATTGAACAATAATCGTTTCATGAGACAGATATTCGCTATCCATGGAAACAGTATATTCTTTAACCATTAGATGTAGGTGTGTATAAGTTTAGATCGAATCCTTATGATAAAAACAACCTAGTATATGTAAGAAACTGGTGTTGTTACAAAATAAATGAATAAAAAATATTAGGGGGTTATAGAAGAAAAATAAAACATAAGAACACAAGAGAAGACACTACCTTTAAAACGGGTAACTCTTTTTTATTTTAGCTGAAAAGATTAATTGGGAAGACTTTTTCCCAAAGTAAAGCTTCTAAGAGTAATAGGGGGATGTGGAGAGAGAAAATGGGCATGGGTTGGCAGAGAAAAAGGCTTCAGAAGTGTGGGTATGGTGGTAGAGTTGGGGGCCTTTTATAAAAGGAGAGGAGGGGCACTCTTGGAAAGTTATAAAAGGTTACTTTATCATAAAATGATTTTCGGATTTAAAAGGTCCCAAAATTATATATTTCGTGGATAAGGTTATAGGAGTTTTAAATATACTCATCCAATATGTTTTTGACATGTGTAGGTCTTAGATTTTACATTATATTTTCATTTTATTTAAATCGTTAAATAATGTGGTAATCACTGCATCATCATTATATCAAAAATAATTTAATTTATTAAATGTCTAAAAATTATAAAAAAAATATCATGATATAGGAAATATTTTTATATTTATAATTAATATTTATAGTAAAAAATATGACTTATATAACCCCATTTCAAAACTATTTTAGTAAAACAACTCTTGTTTGTGACATTTTTATTTTAACATTAAATAAAAAGATATTAATGTCAGTTTCCTACCATAGTGGCTCCATGGGGTCCCCAAGTTGACCCATGGATTTTCATGGTAGGCCATGACACATCTAATAAGCTTAGTACATGTGTCATGCTCATTTCATATTATTAAAACAATATTTTTACCTTAAATTACACTAATTACCTCTAATCACGATTAAAAACTTAAAAGATACTATTCAGCAAAAAATTATTTTAATCCCATTGAACCACATTTTACATATTAATGACAACCATGTACGTTGGATTTTTTAAATTCAAAACACAGAGGTGGTAAAATTTCATTTAATTGAAAAATCAGTTTTTTAAGTACCACTAAGTGGTTTTACAATTCATCAAAAATTGATGTTTTCAGAAAATTACCAAAAATTCAGCATAAGATATATTTGATATTCTGAATTCAAAAATGATGTCTATTTTACCAAATTCAAAACATATAATTTTCATTAATTAATTTAATAATTAATTCATGCTGTCAAAACAAATATCATGTTTTTATGAAACAAAAAGTATCAAAAGATTGACATTAGTTTAAGTCTGATTTCAAAGTGAAATTAATTCCACGACCACTATTGGATTAAATGGTAAAAAAAATTCGAATTTCAATTTAATACCAATTCAAAAGATAATATTATCATATAAATAAATTCGACTAAAATGAGGTTTTGAATTAAAATACAACATTTTTCACTACTCATTAAAAATGAACTTTATCAGAAAAATACAAAAAATTTACATAAAGTAAATTTCAATTTCCCAATCATAAAGAATAAGTTTATTTTGACAAATAGAGCTTATAAAAATGTCAAAAGTGTGATTTAAAAATGGTTTTCCATCAAAAGGTAGTAAACCAATCTTTTAAAAATATTAGTGTATTCCATGCTTAAGATTGGATTTATTCTCATTTTAAACCTCTAAAACACTATCTAATTCATTAATAGACATAGATAAAAATATATATTATTCATTACTTACTTGGGATGTGACATCATTGTCCCCTTTAGAAAATTGTGTCCCCGCAATTTTTCTACTTATCGAATAAGTGGGGGTATTTAGGCCTCATTTCATTTTCAGATTCCCATGTTGCCTCTCCAATCATGTGGTTTTTTCACAAAACCTTTACCTGATGAATTACCTTATTTCGCAACACTTTCTCTCTTCGGTCAACAATCTGGACTAGTTGATCCTCATAAGATAGGTTCTCTTCTAGCTGAACTACCTCTAGACTCAAAACATGAGATGGATCTGGCATGTAATTCCTTACCATTGAAACATGAAAAACATTGTTTACCTGAGATAAACTTGGAGGTAATGCCACTCGGTAAGAAACTGATCCAACTCTCTCCAGAATTTCATATGTTCCAAGGAACCTTGGACTCCGCTTTCCTTTCTTACCAAATCGCATCACACTTTTCCATGGTGAGACTTTGAGAAAAACATGATCACCTACCTCAAAAGAGAGATCTTTCCTCCTATAGTCCACATAACTCTTCTGCCCGCTTTGAGCTGTTATCATGTGTTTCTGTATCAGCTAAACTTTTTCTGCCAACTCTTCTACCAATTCTTGTCCCATTAGCTTCCTTTCACCCACTTCATCCCTGAAAGATGCAGTTCGACATCGCTTCCCATATAATGCCTCAAATGGTACCATCTATATACTGGAATGCAAACTGTTATTATATAAAAAGTGAACCAAAGAATGATGTTGGTCCCAACTTCCCCGATAATCCATCGAACAATCACATAGCATATCCTCCAATGTCTGAATTGTTTGTTCTGACTTCCCATTTGATTGAGGATGAAAAGATGTACTAAAATTTAATTCAGTACCCAACTACTTCTGATGGACTTTCCAAAAGATAGAAGTAAACCTGGGATCACGATCAGATACAATGGAGAGAGGAACTCCATGTAATCTGACTATCTCTTTAAGATATGAACGGGAAAGTTGATCTAGGGAAAAAGTATATCGTATAGCAAGGAAGTGAGAAGATTTATTCAAGAGATCAACAATAACCCAAATAAAATTATTACCTCAAGGTGTCTTCGGCAACCCCACAATGAAGCCCATGGATATATGCTCCCATTTCCATTCTGGTATTGGTAAAGGCTGAAGAATCCCTTTCGGTAACTGCCACTCTGCTTTAACCTGTTGACAAGACAAACACTTCACTGTAATGTCAGAAATATCTATTTTCATTCTATCCCACCAGTAATACTCCCGAAGATCTCTATACATCTTAGTACTGTCAGGATGAACTGAAAACCAAGAACTATGAGCTTCATATAACAAATCTCTTTTCAACTGTGAATCACAAGGCACACACAATCTTTTCCCAAATCTCAAAACACAATCATTATCAATGTTGAATTCAAACAACTTACCCTTTTGAACCAGCTCAACCATTTTCTACAACTCACTGTCTTGTTTTTGTGCTTGCTTGATTCAGTCTGATAAAGAAGATTTCACTGATACCTGAAACAAAATAGAAGAACATCCTGCACCAAAATCTATTATGCCAAAGTTCATCAAATCCTTAAACAAAGGATCACGTTCCAAATTCAACATTGTTAATGAAGCATTTCTTTTTCGACTCAAAGCATCAACCACTTTATTTTCTTTTCCCGTATGGTAATGAATTGTACAATCATAATCCTATATTAATTCTAGCCATCTCCTCTGTCTCATGTTCAATTCATTCTGAGTGAATATATACTTTAAACATTATTGATCGGTATATATTTCACACTTCACTCCATACAAATGATGCCTCCAAATTTTTAAAAAGAAAAAAATAGAAGCTAATTCAAAATCATGTGTAGGGTAATTTACCTCATGAGTTTTCAGTTGACATGAAGCATAAGCAATTAGCTTATCATTCTACATTAGGACACAACCAAGTACTTTCAGTGAAGCATCACTGTAGATAACAAAGTAACCATTCAAGGAAGGTAGTGCCAAAATTGGAGCATTAACCAATCATCTTTTCAATTCCTGAAAACAATCATCACATTCTTTTGTCCAGATAAATTTAACACCCATCCAAGTTAGTGTAGTCATTGGACTAGAAAACCATGAGAAATTTCTAAAAAACCTTCGGTAATAGCCAGCCAAACCAAGGAAGCTATGAATCTCAGTTACATTTGTGGGTCTTGGCCATTCTTCAACAACCTTTGTTTTTGTAGGATCAACAGTTATCCCATCTTTAGAAACAATGTCACCAAGGAATGAAATTTGTTGTAACCAAAACTCATACCTGCTGAATTTCCCATACAATTTATTTTCTTTTATGGTTTTCAATATAACCCTTAAATGTCTTTCATGCTCCACATTAATTTTAGAAAACACAAAAATATAATCAATGAAAACCACCACAAACATATCCAAGAACTCATGGAAAATTCTATTCATTATGTCCATGAATACAGAAGGTGCAGTGGTTGGCCCAAAACACATTACTACAAATTTATAATGGGCATATCTTGTACGAAACACGGTCTTCGGAACATCTGCTTCTTTTACCTTTAGCTGATGGTACCCCGATCTCAGGTCAATCTTTGAAAAAAAACTGTGCTCCTGGTAGTTGATCAAACAAATCATCGATATGAGGAAAAGGATATTTGTTCTTAACAGTGATGTTATTCAAGGATCTGTAATAAATGAAATGTCTCATTGAACCATCTTTCTTTTTAACAAATAAAATAGAAGCACCCCATGGTGATGTGCTAGGTCGAATGAAACCTTTCATTAATAAATCTTGCAATTGATCCTTCAAATATAATAGTTCAGTTTGAGCCATTCGATAAGGGGGTTTTGAAATTGGATTAGCATTAGAAACTAAGTCAACAATAAATTCATCTTCCCAGCCTTGTATTATTCCAAGTAACTCATCAGGAAAAACATCAGGATACTCATTTACCACTAGAACATCATTAATCTGAACAATTCCTTTGTTTTCAACGATGTGTGCAAGGTAACATTCATTTCTATCTTTTACAAGTTTCTCAGCCTCTTGAAATGTTATCAAAAGTAAGGGTTTATTCTTGTACAAAAACTGAATGTCTTTCTGAAAAGAAACATCTTTAGCTCTACAGTCAATCTACGCATGGTAAAGAGAGAGCCATTTTATACCCAGGATAACATCAAACTCTACTAAAGGTAAAAAAATAAGGATCACAAGTAGGTTCTTTCACCGGATAAGGATATGAAGATTCTTATAAATTCTTTTTTTGCTTCAACATTTCCCCCAGGTGTTTTTACCACAAGTTCAGGAGTAATTTCTTGAGATGTTATTCCCATTTTACATGAAAAGTTTTCAGAGATGAAAGAATGTGTAGACCCTGAATCAAACAACACACTGGCATAATCTGAAAAAACAAACAAAGTACCTGATACAACTTTATTTGATGGCCCGACATCTACTGAAGTAGTTGCAAAGGATTTCACCACCCCTTTCTTCTTGTTTTCTAATTGCTTCCCATCACTCGAGCTCTTTGTCGGACACTCGTTTTCATAGTGACCCATCTCATTGCACTTAAAACATTTCACTAACTGTAAATCAAATTTGGACATACCATCACCTTGATCTTTTTCAGGGAAATCACCAGCCTTATGTACCATCTTACCATATCGGTAGCACTTTCCAGAATTCAGAAGACATTCCCCAGCATGCCTTTTTCCACATTTATCACAAACTGGAAACTTAGTTTTCTTACAATCAGACTTTTTTGAAGAATTCTTCCCTATCTCCTTCCACCTTGGTCTCTTCTTCTATTGGTTGTTATAGAACACTTGATCATCGACAAACTCTATTTCCACCTACTCAGCACATCGAACAAGATTTTCATAACTTTTGAACCCATGAGAAGCTAAATCCCTTCGATATTTTGGCTTTAATCCTGAGTTAAAATGATTGATATTACTCTCAAGGTCTCAGATAAAATTTGGAGCATACCTTTGAATTCATCCCAGTTGAGAGCATCAATATCATCAGTGTACCTGATATTTTTTAACATCGACCACCACTGATCTGCCTCACCCTCCAAACGGTAAATAGCAAGAGTATCCTTTTGATTTTCTGAACACCCCATGACATCGAAAATCTTCTCCAGTGCTTTAATCCACCCTTCAGCTAGCACATGGTCAGATGATCCTCTGAATGATGGGGGATGTTGCCTCATTAAATGTTCCACCACTGACATTTTCCTATGCGGTTGATCTGGCTGATCTCGTTCATGGATACCACCTCCATTTATCGCTTGACTCAACTGCGCCATTACTGCAACAAATTGTTCAGTTCCAATTCCGACCATATCAGGATGCTGATTCGGAAGGTTATTTCCTTTTGTATGCCTTCTTAGCACTGCTTCCCTATTTCCTCTGCGAAAACCATTCTGAACAAACATGTCTTAGATGAATCAACATGGTAATCTTCAAATTCTATATCATTTCAATTTGACCATAAAAAAAATATTTTTGGTTAATTATTTAATAAAATTATAACTCCTAAAGTTATCTAAACCTCCCATTGATACAAACTATAAGGCCCCAGCCTTAAACATTACTTAATCATGACATATTTCATGAATACACGTTGAGGATGTTTTTAGGTTTAGGGTTTTAGATAATTAGATCATAAAACTTGCATTACATTCCACATTTAATACAAGTGGTTATATAAAAGATAGTATTAAATTTTCCCATGAATGGAAACATATTTAATATAAAACATGGATTCATTCTTGACACTATCATCACATCATGTCCCATTCCCTTGACCTATGAAAATAATTTCAAAAACATGGGATGAGCATAAAAAGCTCATTAAGGGTTATAAAAATATGGAATGGAAACATGAGTTCATATATACATAATAATTAAATCATACATTATCCATAAAACATAAGAACTTTAACATACGTCATCAAATCATGAATAAATCATAGAAATCATAAGATATAAAGGTAACAAGAGGCATTCATAACATTCTTACGTAGGGAGTAACCCTCTTGGTTATGTTTGGAATACCCATCTCTGTGTATTCCCTAAATCTCTTCGGATAAACCTTAACATTTAACTTCTTTGCATTACCCAATGCATTGGAGAGCTATATCAGGCTCACCCGCCCTTAGTTTATCACGGAACCACTCGTCTTCATAACAATGCCTAAGAACCATAACATAATCGTATCACATAAAACATGCATAAAGAAAACATAACATTTCCACATTTCAATCACAAGATATCAATACAACACATTGATATAATATAAACATTATAAAAACCATTTTCAATACCAAAATAATAGAAAAGTAAAAAATGGTATTTATTTTTCATTTAATAAAAGGTATGGCTTGTAGAAGAAGTCAAAACTCCTATAATGGTCACAGCGGCAGAGAATTAGTTGTCGCCGCATACGTACGACAAAAAAACATTCCATTTTGTCGTTTAGAAAATGCTTTGTATAAAAATATTCTTTTTGAAAAATTGTAAAATTCAAAGGGGTTTATACACCATATAAAGGAAAGTTGTGTGTAAAACAAAATATGCCTCAATGAAAGGAGATTGAGACGAAGTCCCTTACAAAGATCATTTTTTTAAATAAAATAGATCTATTATGTGTATTCACTATTAGTACACATAAATAAAGTAAAAATAAATGATAGGACATACTAATATCATGACATAATATGAAAGTAGGAGATTAACCCAAAGAATAGAAATTGGGTTAAGAAGCACCCTTATAAAAATAATTTTTTAAGTAAAATAGATCTATTATGTGTATTCACTATAAGTTCACATAAAAAAGTACAAATACAATATAGGACATAATAATATCATGACATAATTTGAAAGTATGAGATTGACCCAAAGAACGGAAATTGGGTTAAGAAGTTCCCTTACCTCAGGTCCGACATGACTCAATCGTTCTTTAATCCCCTGAATGATAAACTTGAGTTAATTTCTACTTTCTTAATAACCTTTTTCATTTTCATTATTCATTTTATATCACTTATTACCATGTCATGAACACTATGTCATTATTTAAGTTAATAAAGGTCGTTTTAATGATCATTGGTACTTGAGTCAAAAATAAACACATTATAATTACAAGTTGTTCATGTATCCATTATATCCAGAGTTATAATCATGATTTATATATAATATATATCATATATATCCATTATATACATGCATTTATAATATTACATAACGTTTAGAGGTATGAAATGAAATTCACCATTCATGGATATGGTAAGCCATACGTACGCATGAACGCTACTTTCATTTCTATTTCGTATTTTATGGAATGGAATCATAATGATATAAAGGTATATTATAATTCCAGTATAATATCATATATAATGTTATTAATTAAATCCTTTATACATCCCCCTTATGGCATTAACGAATCAAATCACTTTGAGGGGGCGGTAGTCCGCACTTCCTATAATGAAGATATCGCGTTTACCCATAATTGTAACCATAAAGGTATGCCATAAATGAAAAATACAGAAGATTAAGTAAAACATAAACATATTATATATCATATATAAATATAGTGTCATCTTAATGGACACCTTTGAAGGTGTTAAAAGAATATTTCACAATCATTGTTTCGTGAGGCATAAATTCACCATCCACGGAAACAATATGTTCTTTAACCAGTAGATGTAGGTGTGTGTAAGTGTAGCTCGAATACTTATTATAAAAACATCCTAGTATATGGAAGATACTGGTGTTTTTACAACATAAATGAATAAAAAGAGTTTAGTGGGTTAGAGAAGAAAATAAAACATAAGAACACAAGAGAAGAAACCACCTTTAAAACAGGTAACTCTTTTTGATTTGAGCTCAAAGACTTCCTTGGGAAGACTTCTCCAAAAGGTGAAGCTTCTTAGAGTTAGAGAGGGATGTGGAGAGACAAAATGGGTAGGGGATGGCTGATACAATGGCTTTGGAAGTGTGGGTAAGGTGGTAGAGGTGGGGGCCTTTTATAATAGGAGAGGAGGGGCACACTTGGAAAGTTATAAAAGGTAACTTTATCATAAATTGATTTTCGGATTTAAAAGGACCCAAAATTATATATTTCGATGATAAGGTGATATGAGTTCTCAATATACTCATCCAATAGGTTTTTTAAAAGTTTAGGTCTTTGATTTTACATTATCTTTTAATTTTATTTAAATCGTTAAATAATGAGGCAATCGCTGCATCATCATGGTGTCATAAATAATTTAATTTATATAATGTCTAAAAATTATAAAAAAATATAATGATGTAGGAAATATTTTTTATCTTTATAATGAATATTTATAGTAAAAAATATGATTTGTATAAACCCATTTAAAAATTGTTTTAGTAAAACAACTCATGTTTGTGACATTTTTATTTTCACATTAAATAAAAAGATATTAATGTCATTTTCCTACCAAAGTGGCTCCATGGGGTCCCCAAGATGACCCATGGATATTATGGATCTTCCATGAAACATCAAATAAGGGTAAGACATGTGTCAAGTTCATTTTATATTATTAAATCATTATTCTTACCTTAAATTACACTAATTACCTCTAATCGCAATTAAAAACTTAAAAGTTACTATTCACCAAAAAATTATTTTAATCCCATTGAACCACATTTTACTTCTTAATTACAACCATGTATGTCATATTTTTGAAATTCAAAACACAGAGGTGGTAAAATTTCATTTAAACAAAAAATCAGTTTTTTATGTACCACTTAGTGGTTTCACTGTTCATCAAAATTTGAAGTTTTTCATAAAAATACCAAATATTTACACTAAGATATATTTGATATTCTGAATTTAAAAATGATTTCTATTTTACCAAAGTCAAAACATATAAGTTTAATTAATTAATTTAATAATTAATTTCCACTATCAAAACAAATAGCGTGTTTTTATGAAATAAAAAGTATCAAAAGATTGACACTAGTTTAAGTCTGATTTCAAAGTGAAATTAATATAGAGACCACTATTTGATTAAATGGTAAAAATAAATTCTAATTTCAATTCAAAACTAAATAAAAAGATAATATAATCATATAAATAATTTAGACTAAATAGAGGTTTTGAATTAAAATACAACATTGTTCACTATTCATTAAAAAAATGAACTTTATCGAAAAAATACCAAAAATTTACCCAACATAAATTTCAATGTCCCAATCATAATGAATAAATTTATTTTGAAAAATAGAGCTTCTAAAATTTTCAAAAGTTTGATTTAAATATTTTTTTCCATCAAAAGGCACTAAAACAATCTTTTAAAAATATTAGTGTATTACATGCTTAAGATTGGATCTATTCTCAATTTAAGCCTCTAAAACACTATCTAATTCATTAATAGACATAGATAAAAATATCTATTAATCATTACTTACTTGGGATGTTACACCACTGCAGTCTCTCTTCGATGTGGTCCCACATGGACTGCATCCTATTGACACAGCTGGTCTTTCTATTAGTGGCTTATCCTCGCTATATCAGCTTGGACCGGCCACCTACCAGACTACTATTGGCTCTAACGGTAACATTTCACTACCTTGAACTCCCATCATGACTAGCCCTGTTGGCCACATCCTTCCCTTGGCACCAGACACCCCGCTGATGGCCTTCTTTCAATCGTTGTGAGATTCTATCGCACATGAACCATACCTTCACACGTTGTCCCACTACTACAAAATTTTGACTTCAAAACATTGATCTCGGATCATTTCTCCATGTATCGGGGCGAGAAATCGATTGTACATGTAATGGTTTCAGTGGCGAATATTGATTGAAGAACATACTAGATTTAAAGTGGGTTCACCATCAAAAGGTGGCAAAACTGCATTTTTTGAAAAATACGTATTTTACTCATAATTTTTATTTTTTTCTCACACGATGTTCTGGAAAATGTGAAAGATGAATAATACTATTATAAAATTAAAAATATAGTTCATAATATTCATAACTACTAGTTTATAATGATATTATAAAATTATATCATTGTTTAGTGAAACCCTGTATTGTGTATTACATACACTATCAAGGAAGGTCGTGATATCATGTAATTCAAGCCGTGTCAAGGATACCTATAGTGCAAGCTCCCGTTGTTGTGGCGTATAACATAACAAAAACTTATTTCATTTATACATTAAAAAAAATCTATACATAATGTTTCATAGAATAATTTCTACAAAATGAACTAGAAATTGTGTGTAACACAAGCCAAGAATAGTGTTGTGTATACTGCAAGCTAATACGTTGTTGCGTATAGAACAAGATATTTTTAGTGTAGCGTACAACACGAGACATCAATGAAATCTAAATAATATTTTTCCTAAAATCTCAAGGTGTTACATTCTACCCCCCTTAAAATTAATTTCACACTCAAAATTCATCGGGGTTATAAATGGTTTACTACTTGAAAGTTTCTTTAATAGAAACCCACATTGTAAAAAGGAATACCAAAATAGAAATTTAAAAACTAAATTATGAAACGTAACAGTTACACAAATTAACTAATCATTGGGTTTCCACATAGGTGAACATAGGTGAAGATATAGATATGGAAGGGAAACCTAACCATCAGGTTCTGATGGAGAGTGGTAGAGAACATGGATATGAAAAAGACAAAAATCACAAAGACATAAATTTGGGATGATCTGAAGTACCATCTGATTTATTATATATGAGGGAAATATGGCAAAATTTTTGGTTTTAAATATCATTTCCCTAAAGTTGAAAAAAATGTAATTAGAAGAAATAATCTCTTGATTTTGGTACAATCTCGCTTTTGGTCATTCCTTGAAAAATTTCCACTTCATCTCTTAAAGAAAATGAAGTTGAATTTTTCATTTGTGAAGTGTTAGCAGATCATGCGATAGAATGATTGGTCATTACATCTGTCTCATACAAAAGGTTTGAAAAATATATATACATATGTCCATCTTGGGTGAGATTAATCATATATGGTTCCAAATATGGACTTATATATCTTCCATCATTCTGCTAAATAAAATAAAACTACTTTCTAATAACCATGGACATCCTTTAGGCTAGTGGTATGTGATCAAGGCTTGTCGCACTTCGGTTGTGGGTTCGATTCTCGTAACCATGTCTGACGCGACGGGTTGTCGCTCTTCCTATGGGTTGTCCATTTTCTAAAACAATACTATTATAACATTCCAGAAATATTGTCGAAAAAGAAGTTTTATCTTAAAATAATACCATCTGATGTCCAAATTATTCCATTCCAATCATTAGGCTTATTCAAAATACATATTTCTAGTCTCATAGTGTAAAGAAAACGATTACTTGAAAGGTCACATAAAAAGCATGTGAATACCATCATTTATCCCCCATATATCATAAGATATATCTTGTTGGTCACAGTCCAAACATGTGAATACCTTAATCATGTAATCTATTAAAACATGAATTACCATGGAACCTTGTTGAAAACATGAATTCTATCAAAAGTTTACTCTTTCCAAGTACAAAAATCCAAAAATTTATATATACTCAAACCATGATATCACTTTTTCCTTATATCAGTCATGAGCTCATGAATACTATAAAAAATTTATTTTCTCATTATCCATTAATTATGCGGATATCATCCGCTTTCCAAAAATATGTCAATCACTTTTCAAGGTTACCGGTACCATACACTTTTTGAAAACCACAATGGAACATTACATAGATATTCCAATATACCATAAAAGTAACTTAACAACATTATTCTTGAATACAAATTCATAAAAACTTCAATCCATATTCTTCAATGGTTTTCATGGAATAAGACCTTCCTTGACTTAGAAGTAACCTCTTCGGTCAGGGCATTAGGTTGGGTAATTCCCATGTTCTCCACAGATAAGACATTGAACTCCATAACAGTCAGTCACTCTATGACCTTTCTCTCCACACAGATAACATCTTCCCATCCATTTGATGTATTCATCAAGTTTCTTCTTCCATTATTTAGAAATATCAATCTTTTTTCACTATTGTCCTCACCATGAGAATATGCATAAAAGTCTATCTTCCTCTTATTTGATGAATTAATAATACCACCAAAGTTCACCATATTAATCATATATCGCGATGGCTGATTCGGAATAATCACAAAATATTTGTTTCTATGAACTACGCAATTTCATTTCTCATAGTCACCAATTTTTCCATTGGATTCAATGTTAACCCAATTCCATATGGTTCCCTCTATTGAGTAAAACCAAAAAACATGGTTTAAGGAACCGTTAAAATAACAAGGAACCACATGATCATAAAAAATCACTTATGGGATGTATAACATACCACACATTCTTTAATCCATGACACCCTATGATCACCCTAGGTTATTCATAATCTTACAAAATAATTCTAGGACTATAACCTATAGTTATACTAAACCTTAGGGACATCCCTAGACATACCTTAGAAATATATCTAGGGATTTCACTAATGTTTTCTAATCCTAGTTTCCAAAGGTTGAATAATCCATTCCTCTTATACCAACTATAGATACCCAAAGCTTGACGTACATAGACATTATAATACTATTTTGAAATACCTAATATATAACAAAAACAAACACCAAAGGACCATAATAGTTTAGTGTCTTTGGAAACACGGAACTTAATCTTCTAATCTTGGTGAATGATCTTCAACATCTCCCATAAAGATCTTCCCTTTTTTCCTTAACTAAAACCATTATTTATATCCTAGGGAAAAGAAAACATATAAAGGTTGAGCTCAAATGCTCCGTAAGGGTAAGCATGGAGAAAATAAAACAAACCATATACATTTGAACTTCAAAACATGAACATAAAGTTTAAACATAAAAATCATGAGTTGTGAAATAAATATTTGCAGTACGTAAGGAATATATCATAAATGAACATCAATAATGGTAAAATAGCATAGGAATAATTCATTTAATTTGTGGAAAACCATTAAGCACATGCTATTATTTCCATAGTAGCCAAGGAATTACTGCCAAGACCATATTAGTGGACAAATTCCCTGTCTGAATCAAGATCACTCCTCGTTCCAGTCCTGTATCACAGAACTGGATTAACTTTCCATTCAATCCATGTCTATATCACTACAAAAAAATGCCTTATACCAATAGAAATTTATTGACATATAGTATATTTGTTGGTAAAAATAATCATTTCCAATAGATATTATGTTTTATTGGTATTAATTTTTAATACCAACACATCTTTTTACCAACAGATAGATCTGTATATATTGATCATTTAATACCAACAAATCATTTACCAATTGTTGAATCTATTGCTTTATCATACTAATAATAACATATTTTTACTAACACATAAATCTGTTATGAATAACGTTATTACCAAAAAGTCTTTTTCCATCATCAAAAGATATTAAAATGAACCATTCAATAAAAAAAATATTTTATCAATATCCAATATAGAGAAACATAGTTTATATATATATATATATTCTTTATATGACTAAAGTATGTTTTTATTTACATGAGTTTTAGTAAAAAGATCTCATAATTTATTTAAATTTTAAATTTTCTCAAAATATTTAATGTTGTTTATTTTTTTCAAAATTTTTTAATCAATTTTCAAAATAATATTAAATGATTTTATGTCATCCAATATTATTTATTTAATAAACATCTAAATACTTTTTTATAAATAAAAATAACATTAATAAACCCTAATCGGCGACTAATTGACCATACATCGCCCGCCTCTGTCACACCTCTATCCCGCCTCTGTCCCGCCTCCTTGTCACTACCATCCTTGATTTATGCTGCCATCCCCTATCTATCCCATCGACAACATATCGCCTGCCCTCATCCCGCCTATGTCCTGCCTTTGTCCTTCCTCTATCCTTCCTCTTTGTCACCACCATCCTCGATCTATCCAATCAACCACACATCGCCCACCGCCTTGTCGCCGCCATAACCCGCCTCCATCCCACCTCCTTCATTTTTTCTCAGTTTCGTTTCTAAATCATTCATAGATATTATAAATGTATCCCCAGATTGAAGAGCGTGATATTTTGGATTGGTAGATGGCTGAATAACCAGCACATTCGATTGATTTTATTGTATGAAATTGTGTCGATTTTGGTAGAGAAACCTATTTATGGATTGATTTCAGGTGAAACACCATTCTCCATAGATCCAATATATTTTTTTTTCATTTCCAAACACTCTAACATTATAATTAACAGCCTTTGGATGCTTATACATAGGATTCTATGACAGCAAATCATAGCTTCAATATTATCTGTTAGGATGTTCTACCTGATGTATATAGCTTTGTTGAACAGTTAAAATATCATAGAAAATGTGTTTTATCTTCATTTTTGAGGTGGTCATAGATTTTATTCTTTCTCATGTAGCTTATTGAACAATTTAGTGTAGGTGTTTTATAATGATTATGGAGGAAGAAATTTTTGGGCCTCCAATAAATGAAGATACTAAGATAATATTTGGTTTTGGTTTATGAATGTGGGAATCCCTAACAGTTCTTTTAATGTTTTGTTCAATACATAATAATTATAATCGGAAAAGGTCATTTTTTCTAGAGATTCATGATTTAATGATTTGCAATAATCATGGAAGTTTTATTTTTTCAAACGTGGATGTGAGGCTAAACCCTTGAAAAGAATATGGGAACTTTCCTCTGATTGTTGTGTCATATTTTTAATATTTAGTTTTTACATATCAATAGTAGTTTAAAATGTTTGGTTACTTGTTATTTTTGTAGAACCTTTGTTATTTTCCCTAATCAGTGACCCATCACCACCCCTTGTTTCGCTTCCTACAACAGTCTATCTCATCCCGCTCTCCTGCCTCAAATCCCACCCTTCCCTGCTTTAGCCTCACCTCCCATCGACCTACCATGTCCTCTCCTAGCCCTAGTTATTTCCCTAAATAGCGCGGCATCCATCTTTGTCAGCTCCTTCATCATCCATGGCTTTCTCACTGACATCTTTGCGCAAACCTCTATCCGGTTCTAGACTAGCATCCCCCAGAGACCCCTCTGTCCCCAACATACCAATGCCTCAGCATCCCCCCGTGACCCCTCCATCCTTGGTGTCCCAGCACACCCCTATCCCCGACATCCTTGTGAAACCCTGCCACAACCCACCTTCCATAGTCAGCCTAGCCCTGCTCTGCAGCACCTAGCATTCGGATTCCCGCTCAACCTAGATTCGCTGCCACCCACCATCTGGTTTTGTGCAAATTAAAATGAGAACGATGGATGGTTCAAGGATAACACCCTCTCATTGTATGGAAATAATTTCTTCATTTGATTTTAATTTGAATCGAACTTCTCAGTCATTTTGTTTTCTATTGGAACCCCCTTTGTTATGATGGTTGTGTGTTAGTGCCTACTATTTTCAATAAAATAATCACTACACTATGTCTGTATAACTTGGTTATTAGACAAATACTTGATTACTTATAAAACATGTTGGTTGTTGAGTCTAAAGGCATGCAGGTGTTGTTCTCCTTGACATTGTACTTCATTTTTTTGTTATTTATTGAAGAGTGTTTGTGCTTGACTCTGAAATACTTTTCATGATGATATCATTTCACTAAATCTGTTTAGACTAGTTTTTGAAAATCTACTTAGCTTCTGGTAAAACATGAAGAGTGTTTAGTTTCAATACTTTCTTTGGTTTATTTTGAAATTTATATTTCATGATTAGTTTGTTGAATGTCAGTGGTAGTGCTATTATTAAAAAATGTTTTCATGTTGATTGTAATGTTAAATGTTCGTTAACATTTTCTCTTATCCTACTGAAAAGTGCTTCTTTACATGTTGTTTTGAGCGTTTATTGGAAAATCATTTTGAGTTTTCACTGAAATAATTCATGTATGCACTAAATTTTCATTCAAAAGGGATGAATCTAGTTACTTTAGGGAGGATTGATTTTTTTAACCTTCATGTACCCTTTATGTTTTGGAAGCACTTTTCATCTTCAAAACATGTTTTCTCTCTCTTGAGTTTTAATGATGAGTTTTAACCTCTCAATATCAGCTCACCATAAGGTTCCATGTATGAAACACTGTATTCTTTTACCAGTGGATGAACGGTCTTTTCACATGCTGTTGTTTCATTCTCTTAGTTTTGGTGACATTTAGGTCCTTGGGTTTCAAAATAAAAATGAACATTTGTTCTAGGAGATTATTTACATCACCACTCTAATTGAGGATTGATTGTCTCTCTTTTTTAACTGTATTTATGCATCTCATGTTAGGATCACTCTGTTTTGTTGGAACAATAAAACTGGACATTAATGGCAATAAGGAGATTACGGTGACCTATTTTTGGAACAATTTCAAGGTACTTCCGAATTCACCCTTGACAACTAGAGGTTATGGAGATAACTTCCATATTCTATTATTTTTTTTACTGTCTTGTTATGTATTTTTTAATATAACTCCGTTGTTGTAATTAATGGTTAACACTATTTAGAATTGTAGATTGAAACATGGTTTCATTCTTTGTAAGAGGAAGGGTGATGTTTTGTGGCTAAATTCAGAAGATAAAACTGCCTTCTTTAGGAGAGTATCTATTTCACTTGTTACTTTTATTTTCTGAATTTTATTCTGGATTAAATTTTTGAGTCCTAATTTTTTTGTCACTACGTGCGGAAACTTTCTTCTTTCTGAAGTGTTCTTGTGAATTTTCTGGTTATTGATTAATTTATAGTTCAAATTAATATGGTAAATGTTCACCCTCAATATCAATTTAGACTTTCCATGTTGTTAATGATTTGAAATGAGTTTTAATTACATATTCTCATTGTTCTCTATTGGTTGATTTTTGTGGCTACTGACTTTGGCTAGAGGATTACTGTGCTAGTGGACCTCAGTGTTCTTTGCCTTTTCTCTATTGTTCTTCTTCCTGTTTGAGCAGAGTATTAGGGAATTACCTCTCTTATGCTATGTTTCCTAAATCAGTTGATTTTGATGCTTTGTTGGATTCCATAGGTTGGATATTCGTATTGTATGCATGGTTCTTTATATACTAATTCTAATTCATGTTTAAGAGAGGGAATATAACATCCTTTCTATACTAAAACAACCAAATGTTTACAAATATGGATGGACTTATGGTCCATTATGAAGCTGGCAGTGACCTTATATGATCCCCCTTTGGTTTCTTTTGCATATTTTCATGCACTGAGAATTTCTAGTGCATTATTTTTAGATGATATTCTTTGATCTTCTGCACCTGATCGGAGTTTGCATTTTTTACTTATGGATTTTTCTCTGGGTAGTCTTATCACTTCTACTACCTTCATTTATGATGTCACTAATGCCACTTTGATGCATTAAATAGTACTTTAATGTATCTCCTGAAGACTACAGATCTCACTTATGAGGTTTTTGTGCCATCTTGGTGTTATTTACTTTTTTGAATTAGGTGATTTCATACTTGATGGATGTTTCTAGCAGGTATGATGGATTGTGAGTTTTTGTTCAAGTTTTATTGTTACACCGTCATGTATCTCCCTCAATTATCTGATGGGGTAAGCTCATTACAACTCAAGTTTGTATTGTAATACTTTATCTTTAATAAATATCTTTGTGGCATGAATTGGGTGACCAATCCATGCCACATTTTGTTGAATTTTTTTACTATCTTATGGTTGTTGTTTCCACTGGTTAGATTATACTTTGGTACGATAGTTTTATATCATGTGTTATTATTTTTATATCTTTCATTTAATGAAAAAACTATTTTTCAATTGTTTTTTGTGTTATCAGAATGTTGTTTGTGATGATGATTCATGTATAAAGTGGAGGGAGAGGGGATAAGTGATGCTTCAAGTATAGAAGGGTGGTCTGCTGTAGTTAAAGGGATTGTAGTGAAGTATTGTGTGTCTTGATCCACTATAACATATAATAGATCCTGTGAAGTTATGGAGATTCCACGATAGTGCCGTCTGATGTTTGTAAGAAATAGATTGTTGAGGATGTTACATTGAGTTTCATGTAAACTCTCTTAGTGTTTGAACAAGTTTGTAATATGTTTTTTTTGGAGCTTCGTGTCTTATCATGATGTTTGAACATATATTTAAATTATATTGGAGCATGTTTTTTCAAATATAGACTTACTTTTTTGGTATTTTATATAATCTATTTTTGCAATTATTATATAATAAATATAATAATATATTATATATAATTATATTAATACATATAATATAAAATTTTAACAATTAATATCGGAATTTAAACATTTAGAGTATAATTTACAAACAAATATTAATTGTTGATATTGTTTGAAAATGTTAATAATATCACAAACAGATATATTTGTCGAATTAATCATTTACTAAGCATTTTAAACAACATATATATTATCTATTGGTATTATTATAATTGCAATAGAACCATTTTATCTATTGAAATAACATTTAGTGATAGCATTTTTACCAACAGTTTAGTGACATGACAATTTTTTTTGGTAAAACGTCATACCAATATAAAATGCACTTTTACCAACAGATATACCCATGTTGGAAAAAGCTAATTATTTTGTAGTGTATCATGATATATAAATATTTACCCAATTCATTAGAGGGATATATGGGTCCCACCCATCTAATAATGAAATCATTCTTACTTGTGCCACAACATAAACATAAATAATTTATCATAACCCAATGAATAAAAATGGGTTTCAAAAACATCATCCCATCATAACATAATCCATATAAAAAATTGGATATCATTTTATCATAAGAAAAGTGAAAAAATGTAAAACATAGAGATATTATACTTGAAACATACACATATGAAATAATGTCATCTTATATGGAAAATGTTTTTGATAAAACATTTGAAAAGAAATCTTGAGGAAAATATCCATTCTCCTTAAAAATCATTTTTTTTCACAAAATGCCACAAAATTTTAAAATAAAAAGATTATATTGAAAATAAAAAAGAAATCTTGTAGAGTAAACTTCTTGAAAATAATGCATTATAAAACTGTAAAAAATCCGTTCATTCCGTATAAGTTTAAAAAACATTCTCCTTTTACTTTTAACAGAAAATTCAAAAAGTACAACATTTGGTAAACAAAAAAATATTCCTTCCATAACACAATGTAAAAGTCAAATAGGGGAAAAATGACTTTAAACATACATTGAATAATATTAAACACTCTATCAAAAACATTTTTTTGGACATGGATGAAATATATAACCCCTGTAGATACTTACATATAAGCAATCTGGGATAAAATTCAGATTTTCAAAATTATCCCTTACTTTATGTCTGATATACTTCGTATGTATCCAAACTTCCTGTATAATGATTAAAATAATTTCATTGTCTTATTACAGAATCATATTCATTGTTATTATATCATATATGGTTCACTTATGACTTTTTATTACCCGTTCTTTTGTAAATTCATGTTAAAGTAGCGTTTTTGTAAAATTGTTTCATTTATCATACGTGTTTCGACTTATTGTTCTTGATATTATTACTTATATCCTGATTTACTTAATTCCATAATGTAAAACATTATTTAAATATAATATATATTCAACATATATATATATATATGATAGATCGATAAATGGAATGAAACACACCATTAATGGAGACGGTAGGTCGTACGTACACATAAACGCTATTTTCATTTCCTTATTGAATTGAATGGAATTAAGTAAATGAAAAATATATGTACATAAATCTAGTAGAATTATTATATCATATTTATCATTAATATACATTATATATACATTATAATCATTCTTGAATGGTTAACAAGAAGAATGAATCTCATCACATCATGGAGTTGGTAATCCATACATACGCACGAGCGATGATATCGTTCCCATAATTATTGAATCTAATTGGAGTGGATGATTTAATCAGATGTTATAATAACCATATATAGTAATTCATTAAACCATTATACCCCTCTAAGTAATGTGGTGGTTTAAAAACATATTACACCATGGCATGGAGACGATATTCCGTACGTACACACGGGCGGTGATTTCATTTTTCGTAAAATGGATAGAAGGTGAAATAGCGTTGTTTCAAATTTATAATAACATATCAGTATAATATGGATACTGATTTTATTACTTTATAATGAAACAACTAAATAAGATGAAATTGATGAAAAAAGATACTTGAAAGAATCGATATAAGAGATTACCTCTTCTTCGACACACTTCTTTTATGCTTTCTCTTAAGGAACTAGAGTTGGTATTTTGAGAAGATCATAACCTCCATAATATTTATAGGGGAGTGGAGAAGAGAAATGGACTGGGTTTGGCCGAGCTTTAGGGCTCAAAGTGTTTTGAAGAGGACAGGGAGGATGTTCCCTTTTATATGAGTGGAGATGGGATCCTTTGGAAACCGCTAAAATATTAATTTATAATAAACCCAAACCCCAATTAAAAACGTCCAAAGTGACTAAAATTTGGATATTAGAAAATATAGGGTTTTAATCTCATCAAATAGTTAAATTTAGACATGTTTTGATTTTTTTATAAACATTATCATTTTGATTTATCCTTATTTAATCTATCTAATTTTATTGTGGTAATAATGTTATAAATATTACATGGGTATAAATACATACTTATTTGTTGTTAATTAAAAATAATTTGATATCCTATGACATGTTAGATCATATAAATTTAAATTTTTATTTTTTAAATATTTTTGGGATATTTAAACATTTTAATAATATATAATATCAATAGTGTCAATTTTGACACACTTCATTTATTTGAATTTATATAAAACTCACATAGAATATATATTCGAAAAATACTATTTAATAGATTACTAAAAAGTCATATTCGTCTATAAAATTGTTGGAGAACATTAATTAGTTCATATAATGTTTATTTTAATATTTATAAAACCATTTATTTGATATTTATCTTAATAAAACAATTAATACATCATTTTTGTATAATAATTTAATATACTAATTAGTAGAATAAAAATTAAAAATAAAATCATATGATGAAGATAAATATAATAAATTTCATAATAATGTTTTTACGTGAATTTATCATCTTAAAATCACAAAATTTAAATTGATATATTTATTAAATTATTTAGGTTACATCTTTAACATCAATTAATATAAAATAATGTAAATGTACTAATCGGTTTTATAAGGCTCTAATTGGTCCAAATATCGACCCTTGGATGATTAGGGTATATATATACTCGACTAATAAATTTTGGTCAAGTTTATGGTCCTTTTGATCGGTATTATTATTTTAATAAAAACCATATTAATGATTTTTCACTAAATAAATAATTTCTACATCATTAATGTATAAGATTATAAGGTAATAAAATATTTATTATAAATTACAAATAAATTACGATGATAAAGAAAAATATTTTTCCTTTCACATTAGTATTTATAATCAAATTTATATTCTGTATAACTATAAATTAAAAAATAATCTAATTATTAATGTTTGAGTGAGACATTTCACATTCCTTTAAATAAACTAAATAAAAGGTCTTAATCAAATACAAGTGGGTTCCATTATATTCCATTTAGACCGAAGTATGATATAGGGTAAAATATAATCATCTAATTATATTAGGACAAGTGTTAGGGTAATTTTATAATATTATATTTATAGGGTAATTTTATAATATTATATTTACCCTTAATTACCTCGATTTAGCTTTAAATATGGTAAATAAAATTTATCGTAGGTACTATTCGTAATGACTAAAAATTAAAAGTAGATTTTTAACATAATTTGGACCTACTGAATCCACATATGGAATCCATTTTTCCAAATTCAAATCACAGAAGTTGCAGAAATTAATTTCAATTTAATCCTAATGTTAAGAAAATGAGTTTTAAATGTTAAAACATTGCAAATGATTGAAATGATTTTACCTATGAATTCAATGTAAAATCAATGATAATGACATAAATTTTATTAAATGGTACTAATATATTCTATTTATTCTTTAAAACCATTCAAATTTATAATTTAACCGTATAAATTTTTACGATGAAAAATGTTGTTTTTAATTAAAATATTTCTTGTTTTTACTATTCATTAAAATATAAAAGTTATCAGAATAAAATGAAAATTTTATCAAAAGTAAATTATTATATCCATATTTCATAGATGAATTTTATTTTATCATATTGAACTTATAAAAATGTCAAAAAAAAATATTTAAAGTGGGTGCGCCATCAAAAGGCTGCAAAACTGCATTTTTTGAAAAATATATATTTTACTCGAAAAAATTATTTTGTTCTCACACGATGTTCTAGATAATGTGTAAGATGAATAATAATGTTATAAAATTCAAAATTTTGTTAATAATATTCATAATTTATAGTTCATAATAATATTATAACAATGTATCATTGTTTAGTGAAACCTGGTATTGCGTATTGCATATGCTATCAAGGAAGGTCGTGATTGCGTGTAATGCAACCCATGTAAATTCTGCGTGTAGTACAAGATCCCTTTGTTGTTGCATATAACATAATCAAAACATATTTCATTTATACAATAATCATAATCTATTCTTAATTTTGCGTAGAATAATTTTTACAAAACGAACTTGAAATTGTGTGTGACACAAGCCAAGAATAGTGTTGCGTATACTGTAAACTAATACGGTCTGGTGTATAGAACAAGCTAATTTTGGTGTAGCATAAAACACAATAAATCAATGAAATTAAAATAATATTTTTGATAAAATATCTACGTGTTACAATAATAATCACGAATTCATTGGTCTGGCATCATTGATATTGTTTCAAATGTTACACTCATGTTCATCACTACTAATTTCCAATGTTTACCTTATCATTTGTTAATATCTCATGGGGAACCAAATATTATCCCAATTTTCACTCCAAAACCAGGGACCCATATAAATAATTTTCATATAATACTCATGATTGGGTAAAGATCCATCTTTCTAGGCTAATACATCTTTTAATCTCACTAAATACTCAAAGATGCCTCACTAAACTCCTAGGAAAGCATCACTAGAGGGAGGTCTCAAGGTCAAACTCTATACCCAAATCCTCCCAAGCTCAATCTAAACATCCATATTATCATCAAACTATTGATTTTTATCCAACCCTTGTAATCATGTCTATGATGGAAAAAACAGTCACCCTACTACCATATAATTATAAAAATGGATTTGTGGCATTTCAAGGGTTTAACAAGGGATAATAGGGCCCATCATCCTTATATTGTCTCATATTGACACACAGATAACAATAAGGCACCAATAATAAGACCCTCTATTCTTAAATAAACTTATTATGTCACTCAAGGGGGTCCATGTATCACAAGGAACATATATATAATCTAGGGGTCATCCAGTAGTGGCCAAGGTAAATCAAAAAGTTAACAAGGACTCAACATAACCCTTGGAAAAATTTCCAATTCCAATAATTTAAATCAATATGGTATGTTTACTTAATGAAAAAGGTGATTAAATCATGGGGGAGATACTATATATATAGTGAATAAATTAAAAGGATAAATGAATCGTGGGTTGGTATAAATGACTAACAACATCCAAAATAGTGCTATTTACATTCAATATCACTTCCATTTCTCAAATCAGGTATTACATATGATTTGGTAATTTTGATTCTCAACTCAATTGAATAAAAAATCCACCTATATCATCCAATTAATGGTCATGTCATTATTATTTTCCTACCGACTTACTGTCTTGCCTCTATAGTTAGTGATCTATACATTATGACACAAAATGACTAAACATGGTTGTGTCACTCTCAATAGAGCGTTATATTGAAAAATAAACTTTGACATATTCAAATTTCAAAATAATAAAATCCTAAAAAAAATTTAAAAATATAATTATAATTACATTAACATCCATCCAAACACAATAGGTAACTCCAACCTATATTGTTTTCCTTATACCACTCCTCATGTGAATCCTCAATTGGTTCTATCGTCAAACATACATCACTCATCTTGAACCACACTCATATGTCCTCAACCTCTGATATTACACCACCATAACAGTATGTTTAAATTACCCTACACTCTTGTAAATCACTACAGGACACTCATCTATCTTGGTTCATCTTATACCTTATAAGTACTTTTATCACTATCAACAATGCCCATCCAAGACTGTAAAAATATCATTGGATCCATTGGTCCTTTCCTCTAACATGGACACTCACAGATCCATCAACATTAAATTCCACCACATGTAAAAAATATGTATTATTTCCTTTTTTATCCAGATAAAATGGGTGTACATATCAGTACCACTTAAAAAAAGAATTAAACTCACTACCATGAGCCACATTCCACAAAACTACCAAAAAAATTCTTCCCAATGATATATTTTCAAATATAACTGATTCAAAAATACATTTAGGAACAAATTATTCCACCACCAACATTTCCATTTAAAAAACTACACAACAAAAATTATTACCAGAATAATACATATAAATGTGGGTACACACTCCCATGTCACCCTCCCATGTCATCTTACTGGGACAACCTAGAATCATATCTCATCAATCTTTTTCTCATACACTAAAAGAAATTACAATTCCCCACTGTTTGTTAGTTTCAAAAAAACTAAATAACCCATATGATCCTTTGCAATAAATATTATATTACTCTCATGTTTATCAAATCCACTCTTTGACATTCATCACTTGTATCTTTAATAATTCATAATCATCAATACATGCTCTAAACGCATCTCCAAAAACCCATCCAACATCAATAAGTCCATGACTCAATCCATTATTCCATCTAAAACCAATCCTTTATATAAAAAATGGCCCCCTTGGTGATTTCATCATTAAGATTCATGGAATAATTATTCCTATACTATTATGAAAATACATCTTCTTCATCATGGAATGCAACCTACCCATTCATTCCACTTTTGTAATATCCAGGGAATCATAATGACTATATAAAATATTCAGTACCACATTACATTCAGGGATATCAATATAAAATAATATACCCTTTCCTTCCTTCTCTATGTTATCAACAAGACACATCCAACCCCTACCTTGATTTACTCTTTCCTATCATATCCTACATCATCAATAACACCACGTATTCCTATTATGATATATATCTTCAAAAAATCAACTCTCCTTCCTACCCCATTGGTCATATCTAAGGTAATTCATATAGTAATGTAATACTTAATATATTTTAGTCTCATAAAAGCAAGGGATCTCACATTATAAA
Source organism: Viscum album (assembly GCA_963277665.1). Taxonomy (NCBI): domain Eukaryota; kingdom Viridiplantae; phylum Streptophyta; class Magnoliopsida; order Santalales; family Viscaceae; genus Viscum; species Viscum album. The sequence continues at coordinate 1,263,727,027 of OY728157.1, read as the reverse complement.
ACACCCACGCTAGTGTTATCACCTAAATAAACACTAACAAATTCATGAAAACTCATAAATATATTTGGGATTTTATTCTCCCTGGGAATCCATATATAAAAATTCCCACAAAATAGTCATGATCTGTAGATAATCCTCATCATCCCTCATGTTTTAAAAGATACTCCATGAGCATCACCGTATCTTTTATGAGAATGTAAATGTACAACAACGTCATCCCACCACAGTATTTTCCATGTATCACATTTCAAATGGTGTCCTTAAATATAATGACATCAAAAAATTATATGGAATAAAATTTTATAACTTTTAATAACAAATTGAACAATCGAACCCACTTCTTTTTCTATAAGTAATATCATAAACACCCAATTGGTCTTATCACCAGTTCAAACCATTAATTTACCAAACTAATATGGTCACAACACATCCCTCACACAAGGATATTATATTTAATTCATCATCAAGAATCTATCCATATTTCCAAATGACTTTTCCTCAGAATAAAAATATATTGGTGATGATGATTGTATTTCAATTAATGGTTTTAATGGAATAAATGTTATATGTTTTTACTAAATCAATTAAGAACTAAACCACATATATTGTGATAAAATCATATAAAATCACACATATTTAATGTGAATTATACCTTCAAAATATGATTCCTGAATATTATTCTCCTTCCAATGGACCAATATCAAAAAATATAATAACATTCTCATATTGGCCGACCATGATCCAAAACAATGTAAATAATAAACATCAAAACACATGGACATCATTTCATGTGAAAATGAAAGAACCGTAACACTAGAAAAGATGAAGAGTAATCCCATATCCTTTGTAATATGGGTATCCTATCATAAATTGTATTCAAAAAATTGCAGTCTAATGTATTTCATTATCCCTAACACATTCCTCTATCACCCATCATCCATCCTCCTACATAGAATGACACAAAAAACATCTGATGAATTTTTTGATAATAGTTTCATAACCAATGATTCCTCTTTGTATCATATACACCTTTTTTAAATTGATGTATAATTTAATAGGGTATCCATGTGAAATAATTAACACATATCTGTTTGCTAGAGGCTGTAAATTAGTATTGAGGGTCTAGTTAAGTACCATGTAGAGATTATAAAACCAATTCAAAATGCAAAAAAAAGATGTAATTAAATATAAATTGATTATATTAATTAAAATCATACTATGATGAAGAAATAAATATAATAATAAAATAACAGAAATGGAAGAAAAAATAGACATATAGTAATTCTGATTCATTGGAAAAACAATGGGATGAAAACATATAAAAAGTAAAAAAAAATGTATAATATAATTGTAATAGAGGCTATACTACAACCTTTATCTTCACCTTATCATAATCTCCACACTCATCCAAAACCATCCCACTAAATAATTTTTCAATAGGCCTCTATCAAACGTGTACCTAAGATTAGATAATCTTACTTTGGTACTTAAGGGCCATAACCACATGAGTGGGGTGAGAGTACTAAATAGTATGGAACCACCAATGAGGTCTCATAAATCCGTAGTATATAAATTGTATGTATTTTTACATATGTAGACAATAATAAAAAATATATTTAAACCTAAATAAATAACTAGTATCATTCCTTGAGTTATTAAATGAAACCGTATATTGACCCAAACGTTCTATTTCTAATGGATGAGTGTTTTTAATCACATTAAGGAACCGTGTAAACCAATTCCATCCCAAAAACCGTATTGTATCACATATTACTACTTGGTCCATGGAAGATTGAAAATGAATATGATAGTATTATATGTTATATCCATATCCTTAGAAAAATATACCATGGAATCCAAATAGTATAAGGATATAAGTTTACCACTAAGAAGAAATCCTAGGAAGTAAATAATTAACATAAACTATCACCAAATCCAAGTATCCAATCCATAGAATTCAATAGATATCATCCTCCATATCGAAGCGTCTCGGGGAAATACCGTAAAATTCATAGTCATCATTAATCAACATTTAACCATAAGAGGTAATCCATATCATTCCATAGCCATTAGGCCTCATCACAAAAAATATGAGGTATTTCTACGTGTTCCATAGTCATCAGGATCCAAGCCAATCTCTAGGATATAATATTACTAGATTAATAATAATAGCAATGTTTTCAATCTTTAATTACCTATCTAGTTTCTATGGTGACACCTGTGATCATTACTACCCATTTCTTGTACACACTATTTCTGGAGACAACATATAGTAGGACAAATTTGAATAATTTTGTCCTAAATTAACCATTGTGTGCAATAATATGGTGGCCATAAGATCATAAGCCTGCCTCCTCAAACATCAGAGGCTACGTATCAATAGTGAGGGCCTAGTATGTGTAATGGTGGATACTATAACCAGACATGTTAGAGTTTAGATTAGTTATATATATATATAATTGAAAAGGATACACTATAGATCCATACTAGTAAACAACCGTAGCAAAAGCAGTATTGAAAATAAGATAGTAGAAAAAAAAAATGACTAAATATTCATCTAAGATAAATAATAAATTTTGAAATTTGAATAAATAATAGAAGATAAAATATGATGATGATGGTATGGAATGAATTTATAAAAAATTGTGCACACAGATCAAGGAAACAAGTATATACGACATGCTATAAAAATATAAAAAATGTAAACAACTAACACTATAACAGTATTCATCTTAGGATTAATCTTCTTCCACCATACTCCACCCGAATGATGTAAATCAAACATCAGAGGCTAGTCACTTCCCACTATATGTACCAAAAATCCTGAAGTCTACATGAAAAACAAAGGTCTCCTATGTATGGTGTGAGATATAATCCCTATATGCCAACAAAAGTTATTTATAAATTCATCTATTTCATAAAATAAAAGATTGAATATTTTTCCATAAATTAAAAATGCATGGAAATAATTTAATAAATAAACAAATACTATGATTTTGGTTCTAAAATGGATGTCTGAATGATTCCCCCTTATATGGCCTATTTTGTATGTATGGTCAGTGGAAATTAGTACAAGTAATAATATATGTATATGGGTCATCATAAGTGACATAAAAATTATTGACTAGGACCAATCATGTTATTTGTCTTTATGGTCACATCCACGTAATATATTTAATGAATGATCAGAATTTAAAAAATAGGAATAACATATAAACAATAAATTACCACATTAAATCCAATTCCATGTCTTGATCCCATCAAAGGTGATCCATATAGAATTTCATGGTTCGCTAAAAGAGTCTTCGATACAACAAATACCACAAATTCTAGCCTATGAAACGTGAAACATCATCACTCATATAACTCATAGTATTGTACTCTCTATGTTTGTACCAGGTATCTCACATATGGGACCTAGTATCACACATGGTAGGGAATATGTATCATTACAATGACAATGTCCATTGTTTTTCCTCTAGGGAATCATTTTCACTTGCAAGTATAAGTAAAACTGCTCGAAGATCACATCCAAGGCAAGCCAAGAGTCCCTCTATACATGTCATTTATAAACTATCCAAGCATTATGATTTCATCCATGATGTCCTTAAGTCATATTCTTTGTTCTCTCATGGACCACAAGAATATAAGGTTACAAACACATGTCACAAAATAAGGTAATGAATGTACATAAAATTTAAAAAGATATGAAAATTTTTTATTCAATAAAATCCTATATATAATAATACATAGTTAAATAAGAATAAAGAATAAAATGTAATCATGGAACAAGTTACATGATATATGAAATATAACAAATTAATCTGACCTCGAGAATAATTTATAATATACAAGGAATAGTCAACAAGAATGAAGTATAGGGAATTCCCAATGGGGGCTAACTCGTGGATTAAAATTATACTGAATTGAATTTATAAATTTAAGGCATCAATCAATTGTTAAACACATATATTCATGGAGGTTAATATGTCATGGAATTTTTAAATTGGAAATTAATGGTAGGAACACCCAATGGAGTGGTTGATGTGAAGGTGAAGATACCATGTATGGTTTCTTTCATAAACAAATGTCAAAAATGGCATGGGAACCCAATAACTATTACTTATTTATTAAATTTTTGTTTTATTTTAAATGTTTTTTCATATGTCACAATAACACACCAATTGAAAATAGACAAAATAGGGGGGATAACCTAAACCACATATCTCAGAGTAGTAGTTCCCCACTCATTTTTTATCTATCCTTAAAATAATCTACAAAATAAAATATAATTTAAATAATATAACACCCTAAAAACATGGAAACATATATCACATCAAAATATCACAATATACGAGGAGTGGAACATAGCATATAAGTGAGGGAATTGTAGACCATTCCATGATCATTCTATTGGATATAATGGAAAGTTATTTGTTGAATTCATGAGGGACTTATCCAAAACCAATAAATGAGTAAGGGAAGATATTTTATGTGGGATAAGAGATGTAATACACTAGAGAGGAAAGGGATAATGGAGGGTGAAAATGAAAACACTCATTAATGGAATAAAATGAAAATCCAACATTTATGTAGTGATGAAAGGTTTGGACCCACAGTTGGCCAAAAAATGATCCAACTGTGTGAATGGCCTCTATCTACGAGGTATGGAGAAGCACATGGTAGTACACATAGGGTTTCATGGTGGAATAAAAACACGTTCACCCCATGTACCCCACTTTTTCAAACCACATGTTTAAGGAAATCAATCAACCAGGGAAAGACAATTCATACTAAATACTATGCCAATTATCCCTTTCCAAATTCAATGCTCCGAGTTCTTTACAATCCCCCGACATCGCTGAGACTACCTTGACACACCTAATATTCATTATTAGGTCAAAAAAAGTAATTTAACAAAAAAATTATTTTCCATACCTATGATAAATTTCAGGACATTAGAACCTCCCTTCATTAATACAACATGTCCCCGAGTTTACCTTATGAGGATGGTAAGATTTTATCTGAGAAACGTTTCAGCCACTACAAATATACTTTGGACACTAACTTCATGGTATAATTCTACACTATTCTATGTTTCCATAAAACACAGACTACTGGAGCTAACCTAACATTGAGAGCCTTCATCCTATTATGAATGATGCATATCAGATGATCCTCTAAGGTCACATCAAACTCCATCCCAATATCCATTATGACAATGTAATTTGATGGTGTAGGATGATATTATTGAAGCTAAAATACATGGAATATTATATTTAGGGAATGACTCATCTAAGTTAATTGTAACGAATAAGCTACCATTCCAACTCTATATACTATCTCTAAATTCCTGACATAACGAGGTGGTAATTTTCCCTTTCTCTAAATTCTTTTATGATCTAATCCAGGAAATAATAAAATAAAACACATTTTCATACCTCAAAATATAAAGTTCTAATCATATAATTTGTATATGACTTATATATGGAATGATTTGTAGCCGTGTAGTTTAAAAATGCCATATATTCTCTAACGTCTCCTAAATGAAATGAGGACCTAGCAGAACTGTCTCACATACCTTTAAATAGAACATAGGTGTATGGCATAACATACTATATAGGGATTTATACAGGACCATCCAAATCATTTAATAAACGAAAATATTTAAAAAAAAATCAATTATATGGATATTTTTTCCCAAGAACATCTAAAATCAAGGATGCATGCAGAATACATATTGTCTAACAACTGTATCATCTACTGGTACTAACCAAAAATATGAGGGGGATATGATGTACTCAAGAGAAACTATGAAACTAGTGAATTTTATAAACATTTCAAGAACCAAAATATAAAATGAGTGTATCTATCTAATATGATAGAACAGGGAACACCAAGGAGGTACACTTTATCAATGATATAAATCCTTCATATATCATCAAGAAGGAAGGTCTCCCAGATCAATAAGAAGTGTCAACTTTGTTTATCCATATAAATATAACCCATACTACATCAATTCATCATTTGGATCTCACAAATACTTTCTCAAAATACGTTGTGACTTCATTCCATTTCCACTCAGTAATTGAGAGAGGCTGTAGAAGCCATGTATGCAGCTTCTTCTCTTCCTTCACTTGTGGACCTATAGAACACTGAGTGATGGATCCTGCTATATTTTTCTTCATACCTAGACACCAATACTAATGAATTATGTAATTATTCATCTTGGTATATCCATGATGACCTTAAAAAAAGGAATGATATTCCCTTGTCAAATCTTCTTGTTTATCCGGAGGCTCCCAAAATCGACCACAAGTGATTAGGGTTTCATTTTCCTCAATTAATAAACTATAAGGTGGGTTCTAAATAAGGACACATTCCATGGGGAAAATAAATTTTGAATCCAATAGATCTCTCATCCAAACCTACTCAAGAAGATAAGATTCCACTACAAGTGCTACAAATACAGGTTATCTATGTTATTCATGATACCCTAGGTGCAAATCTGAAAACAATAAAATCATGTATCACTCACTATATGAATCCATGATATCACACATCTAATAATTATGGATGAAAAAATCAGTTATAAAATTTCTCATTTTGGGTGAATAGGAATGTTCATAGTCAATAGGAAATTGGTATTCAGCCTAAAAAACTGCTTCAGGTTCAAGTCTAACAATGTAGACATTTATTTGAGACCATTGTGATATGTGTAAACGATGAACCACCCCCCATGTTAGTAGTGCATAAAAAATTGAGCATGAAATTCAACAAATATTTTGAATTTTGTTTGTGGTAATTCCTCTCATCTGGCCTCATCTTGAGGAACCCAAATGATATGACATAACCACTCGAAATCAGAATTTCACCTAGCCTGTTAACTAAAGAATCATTGTAAATAATATATCATATTCCTAGATGTGTATGAACCAATATTAATTCTAAACATAGTCTCATATTTTTCTCCTAAAAGTCTATCTCACTAGATTTATCCCAATTTAACATCAGACCCATCTTTTTCAATCTTGTAAGAAGAACTTCTATGCATGAAAAATGATAGATGAAACATGTTTAATAGTTATCCATCCATCCCAATGATATTTGATGAAAAAAATTCATTGCATACTCCCATGAAGACACAATTCTCACACTGTATGGATGAATAAATAATCCAACCTCAAATATTGTATGACCCCAAATGTGAACCATGATAATCCAAAAGTAAAATTTAATATGATTTTCTTATAGATAGTTATTTTTTAGTGGACTTATGATGATATTGTGATGGGTATAATGGTCTTCTACAGTAAAGAAATACACTATAATTTCATATATGAAGACAACCACAATGAAATCTAGATACGTGTGTAAAACAAGATTCATCAAAAACATTATGACTTTATGTGAATTCATCAGAAAAAATGGCATAACCAAATAATCATACAATACATACCAACCTAGAAACACTAAAATGGAATGTCATGTTGTCTTAAATTCACTAAATTGTATCCAAAACTCAAATTGATCTACGGAAAGAATATAAATCCTCAAAGCTAGTTGAAGTGGTTTTCTATATGTATATGTGGATAATAGTTCTTCACCATAAGATGATTCAATAGAAAATAATACATGAAAAAACTAAGGGTTCCATCAATATTCATTGTTAAAAAGCCTTTTGAATGACATGTCAATGTGATGGGTCATATAAAACACATTTACTATAAATTATCATGATTCTTATAGAGTTCATGGATCTAGGTGGGTTCCATCTTATATGGATGTATGGAAACTGGTGCTACACTAACCATAAGTTCAAAAGTGAACTAAAAATGTCACTTAAGTGGTAATTTGGGGAAATATTTATGAAACACTGATTTATAATGAGTAACTATTGGAGGTAATTCTAATGGATGCATTCCCCAATCACTCATAAGAAGACTCACCATTTGAGCTGTCACTCCACCTATCCTAGTACACATGGGTCTGGTTGGACATTACTGTATTTTTATTCACCCTTATGAATATATATTATACCCCCAATTGATGTGAATCACACACTTTGGTGATTGAAATCCACATGGTCATGAGAATGAAAAAGATAGTCCATACTAAGAATGACATCAAAGTTTTTCATCATGTGGATGGAGAAACAAAACCCTTCTATCTCAAGGGTAACTCATAAAAAGGTGTATTCCCCAATATCTAACCATTTGAAGTGTGTTGATAGTTGTAACACCATCCATGTACTCAATTATAAGGCATATACTTTCCAAAATCACAACATATTTAATAGAGTTTGATACACTTGTATTAAAAATTAATGAAACTAAATTATGGTATTTCCGAATAATATATAAAACCATATATGATCCCATACATCATTCCTTATGTATTGGATGCGTTTAATATATATGGCATGAACCCAACCATGACATGCTTTATGATATGGCTATGTAGGTCCAATCCATTGATGTTGAACCTTTGATGCTAAAATACCCCAACCACGACCACTACCTCTTCGACATGATTAGTTGGAAGATAGACTAATCACATCACAATGTGGATTTATAGATCCCATATCGGATAGGGGATTCATTAGGGATCCAATATCACTAGATTCTAATTTGAATTTGTGATAGAAGTGCTGAAGCTGACAAGTAATGTAAAATAAGGAACTCCATTGGGTTCCTCATGTACTTGAAATCCTTATGGCCTATCCTTGTGCACTAGTGAAACACCACATGTATTTAAGTGATAGTATCATACCTGATACTACTCCCACACATAACCTCTAAATGACACATCTTACATACAGAAAAAAAGTTCCCTTGCCTCAGAACTGAACCACACAAGCTTACATTTATACTTTCACTCAGAATATATTATATGATGGTGGTATGGTTAACTATATTTTTAATGATAGTAAATCAAAATATGATCACCTATTATCAAATAATTTACACCATCCCATACTAAAAAACATCACTATCTTCAACTATTCAATAATCAGAGATGGAGTGAATCTCAAGAGCTTGTTGAAGCGAGCAGAATATGCAACCACAGTAAATGTGCACTGCCGAAGATTAATAATCTCCCTGTAACATTACTTTGTTAGAGAATTAAAAAATAATTTATCATATAAGGTATTATAGAAGTCTTCAAACACCACAATCTGATGAATCTCATCTTGAGAGATAATATCCGACTATCCATTTGTAGAATCATAAAACATATAGGCAGCGACCATTATCCTCCAATATCGAGGCATCCCAATATGGTATAATATTGACACTATATCTTCTAATCAAAACATAGTATCTTATAGTCCTATGCCCCCCGATAAGATGATAGGATTATACATCTAGAATTCATAGTTCATCTCTACCATAGTAGGGACTGGCCAAGATGACTCCCTAATAGACTACATAAACCTAAAGAAACTATCAAGGAAGTGATCATTGGAGATGAGTCAATGTTATTTTGAAGGAGCCTCAGGTTGAAATACATGTGTCCAATGGGTGGACCAGGGCCAACCACCTAGGGATTATTCATATCTCCACTCTCTTTTAGCATAATATGAGGATTTCATGGTTGGATAACTCAAAAATTTCCAATTTTTCTCCTCATATTAGATTTATAATAACTAAGAAAAGTAGAAATGGATTCAAATAAATAAGGGGAAGGTATAAGGCCTCTATATAAAAAGAAATTACACATAGCCTTTTTTATGATCAATGACTAGGAGATAGGATAAAGTATCAGAAGGATAATAGATACATGAACTAGTGGACACTACTAAGGACTAGTCACAGTCATGGTCTCTTATTTCTTATATAAAGTAATCATTTCATTTTTATGGTTATTTTATTTTAAAAATATTTTCATTTTTTATTTAAATTCCATTTAAATTTTGTAATTAGATAGATCAATACTTAAAATATATAAAGAAACATAAACTAGATAAATTGAAATTTAGAACACATATAATTGCAACTATAACACGTTCAAGCCTATACGAACAATTTTCCATAACCAACTACATAAGGATTCTTATATAACCTATATAAGAAAACAAATTTATGTTAAGAAAACAATTTAAGTATTAAATATATTTTCTCAGTATTAAAAAAATCAAAAATATTTCCATATACATAACCAATGAACTATGACAGGAACATGAATCCAATTAAATGCACGTATAAAGTCAATATTTAATTGAAAAAACTAATGAAATTCATGTCTTGTGGTGCATGTAATGTTGGGAGCTTTGATACAAATTTTATCACCCGGAAAGGGTGAAATACCAATTATATAAATAAACATTTTAAAAAAAAATGTAGAACAAATAATGTGAATCCCCTTACATTGATTTTCATGAGACCATAATAGCCCAATCAATAATAGAATTTACCCAACCGGTGAAATTTTAGTTTCCCATGTAAACAGGTTAGGTACACACATGAATGTACTCATTACCAAATTCTATTATCCATGTCTCATGTTTATAACCCATAAGTATGTTCAAAAATTAAAATTCATTAATACAACTTTGTAGAATCCAACTCAAATGCCACATAGTAGTCCCTAGTTACTATGGCCACAAAACCACATGATGGCCTCCCTCAACATGAGAGAATACTAAGTAGAAGTGAGTTCATATGGAATGTCAAAGGGGATAATAATCAATATTAGGTATCAGTGTATCAAAAGATATATATGTATATACATAATGAAATTGAAGAAGACGACACAATAATACTATATCTGTAACCCATTGTATTGAAATCAGTATTATCAATTAGATTGAGTCAGAACCAAAAATAGTAAATAATAATGCAAGATAAATTATTATTGGTAAATTTGGAAATAATTATAAAATTTTAAAAAAATTATGATGTTCTTTTTTCAGGTACATATTTTAAAAATCATGATAAATAGGGGATACATTAAATATACAATATGGTAGATAAATATAAGAAAGGAAAAATTAATATAACATTAATCTAAATAATAGCCTCAGTCCTCTTCTACAGGCTCAAACATAGTTTTATAAAACAAACAACATTGTTTTGTTGCTTCCCTTTATCTATACATGAAATCATGACATCCTCTTGGGTACCAAAGGTGGACCAATATGTTTATGATAAATAATCCAAAATAACCCAACAACAATTGTGGATATATTTATTCTTTTTTTGGAAATAAAAATAAATATCACTTTCCCTAAATGAGAAAACCATGGAAAAAAATTGGCCTAGGTCCCCAAATACACAACAAAATGATACTAAAAACTTCACCCTATTCTCGATGTGTTATCCAAGAAAAAATATACAATTAATAATATATATATATATGGGTCATCATATGTCACATAAAATATCATGATCGGCCATATGAAAGTTATTTGGCTTAGTGGTTGAGTACATGGAATATCATTCAACCATGATCATTTATTTAATGTGATTTATCACATATAAACAAGAAAAAAACACAAGAAAATATAATATTTATTCTTGAGGATGTTTATGGAGATTTATATTGATTACTGAGGGTCATTACATGATCCTTTGATATAAAAATACCCTAGAGTCGGACCGAGGAAATCCAAAATGTAATTCCTCATATCACTCTTCGTATTGTAAACTCTGAGTCCATACAAGGTATCTCACATATATGACTGAGTATCAGATTTGGAATGGAATATATATCATACCAATAAGTCCATCCATGGTTTCACCCCAATTAAATTTGTTCTAGTTACTGGTGTAAGTAAAACAACTTAAAGATCCATTATAAAGAAATCCAATGGTCACTCCTAACTCACTAGGTTGATCTAATCCAAGATTGACATGTCTATTAATGATGTTCTTATGTTGTAAGATATATTCTATCTCGACTTGAAAAATGATAAGGCATAGAATTTAAAAACACAATTCACTAAATAAGGCATGGCATTCTCAACCAATTATAATAATTCACCAGAACATTTTATTCCAGATAAGAAACTATTTTATAAAACATATAGAAATAATTGTGTTATATAGAATGTATGAAAGGAACAAGGAACATGATATAAATAATATCTTAAATCAAGGTGACATGATATATAAGTAATAATAAATGAGGCCCGATAAATAAAAATATATTATAGAGAATTCTAATGGGGGCCTAACTTAGGGATTACAATTTATCTCTATTAAATTTATAAATTAATTTAATTTGTCAAAGGTAAAACACACAAAGGATTATGGTGGTTAACAAATCAAGGCATGTGTAAATTGGCTATTAAATGATTCACACCCAAGGTGGTGTCCAACATCAAAGAAAATAACCCATAGATCATAATGACCCAAACTTTTATCAATGAAAATTATCCTTTCTTAAAGTAAATTCATATAGTATAAAGAACATTAAATAACTTTGAGATTATAATAAATTCATTATACATGTGGAATTATTGAAATAAAATGTTTTTCGATAATTTAATGAACCTATACTGATTAAATATGAACATGCCCAAAAGAATATTAATATGACTGTTATGAATAGTAAGCCAGGAAAATGAATAGTGACATCACCCATTAAATTATAAAGAGAATTTAGGCATCTGAAGAGTGAAAATATGAAAAATTATATCGTAATATAAATGTGTAAATATTTTAAATATTATTAATTAAGTGTTTGAATTTCTGTAATCCATAATTATTTATTTACAATTTAATAAATAATTTGAAATTTTAAAAGGAAATATATTTTCATAATATGTGTCCATCAATTAATGTTTTTATATCTTATCATTTTAAGTTAATTTTATGGGTCCTTATAAAAGTTTTCTAAAGTTTTTAAATTTTGTTTTAATTTAAAATATATGTATTTTCCAGGATAATGATGATTTTATTTAATAATTAAATTACAAATATTTAGAAAATAATTTTCATAAAAGAGAGTACATTTTTTAATTATACACATCAGAAAATAATTAGGGGGACTTTTTTGGATTTTTCTAAAATACCTAATTTTTTTGTCAGTTGTGATATACAATAATTTTAAGATAAAAACTATATAAATGTATTATAGAGTGATATCTAGTTTATATGGTTCATGTATGCCCCTAATTATTATATCTTCTTCCCATTTACTATATTTATTTATCTAATCATCACTATTGATTTTATTGTGGAAAATAAATAATCTTATGAATTAAATATTGAGAGAACACTGTTCCCATCTACTATAAATACCACCTCTCAAACATCATTTTCTCACACCTATCAAGCTTCAATAATTGTCCAAATTCGACCAAAAATCGTTCCATAGTCCATCCCCATCATCCATGAGATATTTTTATCATCAAAATACAAATCCTATGTTCTTTAAAGAGGGTCTCATGTGGATAATTCAAGAGGTACTTTTTATCTCTCTCTCTGTTCTTTCAAATTCCTTCCATATTTCATTCCACTTCATTTATTATCATAAACAAATCTTATCAAAATTAAATGACAATAACATTATGTTTTATATAATGGTATTATATAATTTTAATGGAAGATTATTCATTAAATCCCCCCTCACCATTTTATGAAATCATTGTTCGTGATGTGTTAATTTACCATCATCACGGGTGATGCACCCTCATTTTCCTCCAATGAAATCATGGCTATAAAAAACCATTAAATTGTATAAAATATATTTTAATATGTATTTTTTATACCATTTAATATTATGGAACTAAAAAATATAAATTATAATAAATGATAAAATAAAACATCTTTGTTGTGATCGAAAAAACGACCAAATTAACCAAAAACAAACATCATTAATTTTTACCTAATTATTCATCTTCATGGTATATAAACAAATTATTTATAAGATAATTTAAATTTATATAATATAATTAATAACATATAATAATTATTCTAGATTTTTATCTACATTTAAACCGATCTTCCATTCAGGTATACATATGAACTGATCACGAAAACTGAGAAAACAAACCCTCCCAAATAGTGATATTAAACTATATAATTCATCAAAATAACCCTAAAATAACATAATAAATACATAATGAATCATATCCTTGTTTAAATTTTATTTAATTGTTAATTAATGAATCTAATATGATTATACTTCATATTAACATGAAGGAAGGTTTTGAAAAAATATAATCGGAATTCTTAAACATGATTCTCTTTCACTGGTTTTTCCCTCTATCGCTTAATTTTGAGTATGGTTTTCCAAAAAAAAAATTATTCAATATTTTAATTCCATTTATGAGATATAAATGATTTATAACTGATATTGTTTCAAACACATAGTTTTCCAAAAGAACTATTCTTTCAAAAAAACACACCATTTTCATCTCAAGATTGTTTCCAAGACTCGTGGTTGAAGATTCTAATATCATAATGTTATTACCTATTTAATTTGGGAAACCATGTTTTATGAATTTATGATTATGAAATTAAACCCATTATATTTCCTTGGGATATTATATGTTCATGACTGATATATGTTTTATGTGTCATGCATGATAAAGTAAATGTTGTGTTGTGACAGGTACACCCAAAATTATATAGTGAAATGTTATGATGTCACAAGTGCCCCCAGAGTTATATAAATCTATAATTAATTGGGTAATGTGAATAAAATTATTATTAAAGTGAAAAATTAATTATCAGGATTCTATATCTAATCATAAATATTTTTTGTAGTAGACAAAAATGACTTGATGTTATTATTTTTATGCATTGCCGCATACCACATCTTCTATTAATAATTCCACTAATGATTATGATTCTAATCCTTTGTTATGATGTTAATTATTATTCCCACCCTATGTTATATTTTTATCTATCCTCTTATTGGGATTTTCGATCACCCCTTTTTGATGTATATCCTTAGGTGAGTACTTGTACTAAGGTGAACCCAAGGGACACTAAAAAGCTATAGAAGATGGAATTAAAAAAATGTATATGTTTTATCATTCAATAGATATGTATGGTCCTAATTATCCCATGAAAATAAACCTTTATATCCACAATGTTTAATGTTTATAATAATTTTATATTTCAAATGACATAATAGTTATTTTAGAAAATTATGGTAAATATAGTTGGTATCATAGGACAGTTTAGATGATTTGGGAATTAAGATTAGAGAACTATATTGAAAATTATTAGTATAAAACTAATTATATGTAATAACCCAAGATTAATTAACAATAATTGTTATCCCATAAGATAAACCATTAGAATTCGCTTCATAAAATAATAAATTATATATTCATGGCATGTTGGCTAATTTTTTGTTATAACTGTTTCTATTTTAGAATATGGGGGTAACCAGGAGTAACCAAGTGAACAACCCATGTAAGGGACAATGCAGCGATTTTCCTATGGAAATCCCCCATGCTTGGGGAGGTGGAGTTCAAAATGTCATGGTTATTTTTATTATTATATAATAGGTGATGAAAAATAACTTGAATAAGGTATAACATCATCCATCACCTATGAGGGGAAAAATGGATATCAAGTGTGTTATATAGAAACAACCATAGATGTTTAGTGGATCTCACGATCAACTAGTTATGTAACATTGGGTCACCTTAATAGATAAGATCTTCTATGTGCTTCATCATAATTAGTTAGATAAGGTGAATCTTTCTATTTGTCTTCTAGATAAATTGGCCGATCAATTTTGGGAATTGATTAAGTACAACAATCTGTTGGAAAAAATTGAAGAGATGGATTGGGAAGCCGTTAAGATATTTTTTATTAATAATTATTTCCCAAGAAAACTTCATAAAATTATTGATATACAATTCATATATCAAAATAAAAATTAAATTTAATCTATCATGGACTACGAAAAAATAATCACAGGGCCTGAAATATATGCTTCAGGTATTTTTAACAAAATTTATACAATATTGATAGATTATTTTGTTTTTTAAAAATACACCTTATAAATGATCACGAAATTTGAGACTTTTGGATTGATGAATATTTTTATTATGTGATATAAAAGTAGAAATGGAGTTGGAGAATGGTCCCATGGTTGTGGAGATATGAAAAAATCGATCGAGTTTCATGCTATAGGATTTAATGATAATGGTGGAAAGAAAAATCAACCACACACATGTCAAAAATATATGAATAAGCATCATGGGAACAACCTAAAAGGGACATGGGATTGCTTCATGTGTGCGAGAGAAGGACATCAATCTCATGAATGCTGAAAAGAAAATAAAAGGTGGGATAATGTGTAGTAGGAACATAGAGAACCCTATGGTCCAATGGTACAACTGAAGGGAGAAATGGAACTATGGAACCTAGTCCACTAATCCTCGAGTTCTCGATGTTAATTACAATCCTCATCCAAATAATACAAAAAAGATAGGGAATGGTTTTTCCTTTAATACTATTGAAGTGGAGTAAAATAATTAATTCTTACGTGGTACACATTATATTCATTCAAGAATAGAAAAAGTATTATTTTATTATGGTTATGCATGTACTATTATATATATATCAATATTTTAAGAACTATTGAATCTAATCGCCAAAACCATGAAGTGGAGATAAGAGTAAAAACACCTAGTGGTGAAATAATTTCGACCCATGTGTCGGACACTTCACTAGTGGGCATATGTGGGAAACTTCTTCCAATAAATCTTGTGATACATTCCATGGTGTAATTTGATATTATTTTGGGGATAGATTGGATCTCTTTATATTGATAACATATAATCTAGTAGGAAAATGAAAGATAATTTAATATTATGAACCATCTCATGATCCCATACAAATTTAAGGAAGATCATGAATATCCTATGAAAAATCATTCTATGGTGTAGGTATTTATTCAAAGTCAAGAAGCATACCCCACTCAAATGGATAAATGAATGGAAGTTATTCACATATGGGAAATTACCAAATGAGTAAATACAATTATGTATTTTCTATAGAGTTACACAAACTACTTCCATATAATAAGGAAGAGTTATCAAAAGAACACATACATAGAGATACTCATATCTAAGTACGTACGTGTGTCTTGTTTTTCAAATGAATATAGTAATTACATCCTATTTTTTCTATTTTATGGTTATCAATTTGTTCCATCAATAATATCCTTGCATATAATTTTTATCACACATGAAGGAATACTAGGGAATGAAAACATATTAAGGGTGAAGGAAAATGATCAATAAAAGAAAATTATACTGAAAACAATCATTAATATAATAAATATAATCAATATGAAAATTCAAATAAATGAAAATACATTCCATGTAATAAATAAGCTGATATAAAGTATTTAAATAATATGAATGGGAAAATATCTAAACAGACATTCCATAAATATCAATAGAACAATAATGATCAAAATGGGAATCATAGAAACTAAAACCCATTCCATTAAATCAATGATATTATAATTAAATGCATAAATATATATTTCAATTAAATATCTCATAAAAAAATAATAAATGAATTTCAAACAATGAAATACATAATTATTGGATGCCTTGTTTTTTAGAACCATGGTACCTTTTTAGTCAGGTCAATTCACAAGATAGTTTATCATATCTGGTAAAACCCAATATAAAGATATCCAAATGAATCATCCCATGAGTCTAATGATGCATCATGGGAGTACTTATAACTCGACCCCACCCATGTCGTAATTTTCTAAATAATTCATTATATATCGAATATTAGATTTAACAATGTGCCTTATCAAATATCAAAATGGAGTAGAAGATGTGTAATTATCAATATTTTCCCAGATAATAATATAATTTTCAAATTATACACCCTATGTAATAATGTCATATGTTTAAGGAAATAATCATATACATGATAGATGATATGAATAATTTGGTAAAATATATTTTCAATGATCATAGTAAAATTAATATTTCAAGAACTATAAAAAGAATCAAGGTGGTGAATGTAAATAATATCATAGTTCAACGAAATAATAAACCATTTAGAGGAAGAATAAGGGTGTTATCAGTATAGTATATCCTATGTTGAATAAAATAAATAGTTGTTTTCCTTGATGATTTAAAATACTATAAAAATATATTTTGAAATAATTCTTGAAGAAAATATCATTTTGTTTTGAAAAAAATTATAAGAAACAGTTTCTTTGAAAATAAAATTTAATAACATAATAAATTTTTACAGGATTAAAATGAATTTGATATATCATAAATAATATATTAAAAATATTTATTGAAAATGTTTTTTAAAAACATGTGTTTTAGAATAAAATAGTTTCTCTAACAAAAGAGTGAAATGAACTCAGGTTTTCATAAAAAAATATTTCTAGAACATTTTAAATAAAAAATACTATAAAAATGGTATTATTACCCAAAATGGATGACTAATAACCATATGAAATGGAAATTAAATTGTTTATTAAACAATTAAAATATAATTTTTTAATGAATGTTCATGTGTAAAATATCCCAAATAAAATGATATTACGAACTAAACCATTAAAATACCATAAAATTCATGTAATAATCAATAAAGGAATAGATTATGTATATCAAATTTAAATACATATTATAAAAATAGAAATAAGATAACTGATAGTAAAACATTATTACACACAAAATCATATAATATTAATGACAACAAGAATGTAATATAACACAATAAAATCAATCAGATTATAAGAATATTTAATTTATAAGATAGATCCGCATAGAATAAATAATTAAAATTGAATCAAAAAATACCATGAAGATAAAATAATTGATGATATAATATATAAAAGGGCCTGTAGATACACCACATAAAATAAATAAGTGGTGATAATGGTGTATGCCTCATGCAATGAAAAGTAAGACAAGAAACTATTACCCTCTATTTTTATTTTGGTGAAACTCCATAAACATCCTTAATAGTGGTATTAAAAATGTCACAAAAAATAAATATAACCATAAATATGTTTATAAAATCATATATTATCTTCACATAATATTTTATATTCCATTTTTAACATACATTCATTATTTTAACTTTTGGGTGTTAATTGCATTGTTTTTCAAGAAATTTTTTATTTTTATTATTATTACATACATCATAATTTTATAATATTTATAATAAAATCCATGATTTAATAACCATATATTTTGAATATATATTTTAAATAAAATCCACATTATTTGGATATTGTAAATGAAATGTCCAATTCAGGGAGATGGTATGTTGTATGTACACATGAACACTACTTTCATTTCATTATCCTATATAGAAGAATGAAAATTAAATGATATATATGTATAATAAAATTCCAGTAACATATTTATGTCATATATGTTAAATATTATTAATATAAACATCCTTTATAAGTTCCATGTATTGTGTGAACGAATCACATCATCTTGAGGAGGCGGTTGTCCATGCTTCAAAACCGGTGTTTTCATATTCTCAATAAATCTAAAACATAAGTTTATTGGTTATATTAAAATTTAAGAAACATAGAGGCATTAAAAATATCATATAAATCATATATAAATTTTTTTTCCATCTAACTGTGTAACTATAAGAGAGGGTAATGTAGAAGAAACCACAAAATTTTGTGAGGTGGTATTTCATTGTACATATAAATGATATGCTTTTCACCGATTAGATTAAAGATATGTTTTATATAGTATAAATCATAGAATAAGAATATATAAGTATATTTTAAATACTGATTTAATTATATAATTGTGGAATAATTATATTTCTGGGTGTAGAGAACACAAATAAAACATAAGAGTTGGACGAAGGATTTCTCCTCTTCTTTGGGAAACTCATTTTGGTTTCCACAAAGGGGATTCCATTGATGGGTTTAATCCAAAATATATTCTTATAAGATGAGGGTATTTATTTTTTTGATCTATTTTGGAATATAATGATTGATATAATGTTTCCCAACAAAAGTGAGGAAGTGCGAGGTGTGATTACCTTTTTATAGGGGACGAGGTGTGGTATATTTGTAAATATTTAAAAATGGAATTCCACCCATGATTCTTCTAGTATATTGGATCCAATAATGATCCCATTTAAATAAAATGTAAGATAGGGTATAAATATTTTCTTCCAATTTATTGTGAAAATGTTTTCTAAGTCATTAGTCCCTTATGTTTATAGTTTAGTTCCTTATAAATCTTTTTTTATTATTCATCACAATTAAATTTAATTACATTCACTAATACATTTTTTCCGAAACAAGTTTGAAATTATTTATAATTATATATTATTTGGATTCAAAATATAGAATCCATTTTTTCAAATTCCAATAATATATTTGGAAGAAATTTATTTAAATTTAATCACGCAGATGTGACAACAAATAATGATTTTAAAGAAAAAATGATCTAAATTTTGCTATGTTTTGATGTCCAATTTTTAATTTAAATTTAATAAAATTACAAAAATTGGATTAATATTTGAATTATTGATATAAATAAACATTTAAAAAATAAAACATAATTTATAAATCAAAATATATTATACGAAAAAAGTAGTTTTGGTAAAAATTTAGTAATTTTCAATATTTATCAAAAAATTAAAGGTATTAAAAAAATAATAAAAATCACTCTATCATAATATTAATGTGTTTTTTTAAAAAATGATTTTTATTTTGATATATTAAATTATTAATAGTGAGAAAATATAGATTTATAATGCGTTGTCAAATAAATTGTCTTAAATGCACCTTTATAAAAATATTGTTTTTATGTGAAATATATGGGTTGTTCTTATCTTATGTCTATTGAATATTTTTCATTAATATAATAAATATTCTACTTAGTATATATATATATTGAATTTATAAAGCTCACTAATTTAATATAATTTAATTTATTCGGTTAAAATTAAAGTTTCGACATTAAAATAGTTTTCTATAAAAACATTCCATTTTTATTCAACATGTTTTTATATTCATTTCTATATAATTTGTAACT
Source organism: Viscum album (assembly GCA_963277665.1). Classification (NCBI taxonomy): domain Eukaryota; kingdom Viridiplantae; phylum Streptophyta; class Magnoliopsida; order Santalales; family Viscaceae; genus Viscum; species Viscum album. Next base: position 1,263,706,047 of record OY728157.1, on the reverse strand, counting down.
AATGAATTCAATTTATTTTTTTTTATAAAAAATTTATTTTCATAATTTATTTAATATCATTCATTGACTCTTTTTTACATTTATCATATATCTTATTATTCAAAATAATAATATTTTATTAATGTAATTTTGGTTAGTAAAACTTGATCATTATTGTAACATAAGTCATAGAAGAAACTAATTGTTTTATTTGATAGAAGCTAAATCAATGTTGTGTGAATTTGAATCTCTATTATATATTAATTTTTTTTAGTATAGTAATTATATATTAATTTTATGGAATATTTTATTCCTTTAGGTAATTGTTGTTTCATGTTCTATATGATATCAAATAAAGTGTTATTAATTTTAAAATTTGATTTGTTACATTATCATAACCATATATAAATTATGTTGTCAAAATTTAAAAAAGAACTTTGTAATAAATAGTTTGATAATCCCTTTACTAAAAACCAACATCATGAGAAGTTATTGTAGAACATCCTCAAGAAAATATATAATAGGTCATACAAAGGTCATATGGACTAACATATAACTAGATTTCTACATAGGAGGGCACTAGTGGAAATTGTATAAACATACATTGGGGAAATTTGTAAATATTTATATAGAGGTATTGAGGAAATAAATAACAAAAATGATATAAATCAATTTCATTTTTTGGTTTTCAACATCGTAAATATATTATGATTTAAAAGACCGTTGGTTAAAAGAAAACTAGAGTATTATGAAAAGATTTTTTTATCATATATCTAATATTGTGTAATTATTTTATTTCATAATAATATAAGGAAATATTCTTACATGAAATATTTTTATAAATAAAATTTTCATTATTTTTTTTCTATAAATAATTTATAATTTATCTATTACATCATGAAATGGATATAAAAATATTATAATTGATGAGTTCATTAGTAAAATATGATTTTTAAGAATATTAAGGACCATAAAAGAGTATAAAGGGTGACTATTTTCTAAAACTTTTCTCCAATGACAATATAGTTAATATATTAATATATAAACAAAAAATAATTAACAATATTGTTTTTTCATTAATATTTTTTCATCAAATTTTATAACTAAATAAAACAACATATTAACCAAGACATTTCATAGGTAAGTGGTTGGCATAAAACACTTATCGCCCTTCAGTCATGGGTTCATATGCGGTGGATGTGCCATATTTGATGGGTGGTCAAACAACTGATATGTTTTCCTTTTATAAATCCATGTTAATATAATTTCAAAAATAAATATGACATAAATAATTGATGTATAGTTATTAAATATAATATTAACTATGTTTTTGAATAAAAAACTCAATACATAAATTCTCTATCCATTTATTTACATAATAGGGTTTACATGGCTTAATGTTTATCCCTCTAGAATAAGGAATTTCATAAAACCCTATATCAAATTGTGAGAAAAAAAATTCATATTTCAAAAACCATATAATAATTGTTAACACATCTAAATAATGACACATTATTCTCAATCTAATATAACTTATGTTTAATCATGGTCATTAATTTTAATTATCTATTAAAATTGGAATGACCCAAAATGTTATGAATAAATTTTCATTTTATGATATAATTAAATATCTTATGGTTATAGAAGAAAACAACTCCTTTTGTTTAATTTTATCCTATAAATTTTAAAAGATAATCATGTATCATTACCATTGAAAATATATTAATTGAACAATAGTCACATGACTAGTATCAAATTGGGGTTTTAACAAATCCATTTGACATAGAAATAGGATGTTATGGGCTTAACTAGTAGGAGTGTACCCTATGAAACCAATTTATCAATGCTTCATAAGGAGATTTAATTTCTGAGATTTTCCCTTAACTAATACCATGTTGAGATTGAACAACAAAATCAAGAGAAAAATCGTTTACAGAAGATGTTTAAGCTCATCGAGATCACTACCCAACCCATGTTTTACAAATGTCCCCTTGAAAGACCTACCATAACACACATATGTCATAGAGTTTATATAGTTTTATTAAAATTATATCAATCAACACCATATAAATAATAATATGTAAATTATTTTTTTATAAAAAAATTAATATATTCTAGTCCTATTTTTTGACATTGTAATTGTGTTTTAATGAATTTTTTAGTTCATATTCAAATTAAAATAATGAATTTATAATTTAATTTAATTTAGAAATATTATTATTTCAATACTATTATGAATTACAAATTATCATAAAATATTTAAGAATTCAAGCCTAATTTTGTATAAGGTTTCAAAAAATGTTATCATCAAAAACCCATTATGTTCAATAACAATAATTTTGTATAGTACCAGTAAATATTCATAAATTCGTAAAATTATTTAGATAAAATGAATATTAATTTTTGGAATCAATACATACAAATTATCTAACAGAGAATGTTTCATAATTTTATGAGATAATTGAATGTTCTGGTAAAATTTTTGTACACAAAAAGATTAGATTTAATTTTATGAAATCACAATGTCCCAAAAGTGATGTAATAAGTAATATAAATAGTATATGAGACCAAATATATGTTTTCCCTTTAAAATAATGTGATTTAAAGTTTATTTTGATTTATTTTATAAAGACATTATGAATCCTCCATGAGTTTTAATATATTTTATGAATTTAAAATCTTTTTTTAATGAGTGTGACACACCTCCACATCACAAATAGTAATATATTAATATGTTCAGACCTTGAAATTATAAAATAATTAAATCCCCTCCATATTGGAAGAAAAAATGGATGATAAACATGTTATGGTTTTTTATTCGGAATATTTTATTTTGTAGAGTCCAAAACCTAAATAATAAAGAAATCCCAATACATTATTATATAAACTGACCAAATATACCATTTCACTTCAATAAAAGAATTTAAATCATTTACACACTCTACCCTACACTCTCTAGTTTCCTCCCAAGGTTCCATATTCTCTCAATAATTTCCTCCTAACCCATTGGAGTTACACATTCAAGTAATGATTCTTTAGTTTCTCCACTTTATTAATATTTCTTTATTATTTTACTCATTTGTTTTCAAATTCATTATATTGTTACAAATCCTTATATATCCATATTATTATCCACTATATGTATCAATTAAAAACAAACCTTTTTATCTCATCAACATAGATAATTAAATTTTATTTGATGTTATTATACTGTTGAAATTGCTTCATGATTTTTCATTCCCGAACAATTAATAAATGAATAACATGCCCACTTTATATCATGGGTATTCACTTTCATAAAAATATAATTATATTAGTAGGGACATAAATGTTTTTATTCAACACTCATTTATCAAGAAATAAATTATGATGATGAATGGATCTATGTTGATTGATTTATATGGAACACTTAATCATTTGAAAGAAATGAATGTGATTGACGCACCAAGAAATATATATTTCTCCAATGCATTAATTAATGGTAAGTATCATGACACATAATGTTGTGATAAAAGGTTTACCTAGTTATTTTAAAATGTTTATCCACCAGGATGTGTTGGTGGATTAATCCATGTCTTATGTCTATGATAAAGTGTTTTATGATGTTTTTTTATATTCAATGTTATGATTATCATTCTATATAATGACTTTTTTAATTATTCATTTTTTTCTCCATTGATATTCTTGTAGTATAATTTTTTTGTATTATTCATGTTATTATAATTTTAATGAATAATTATCCAATATTGCTCACCCCTTTCATATATATATCCTCATGTTATCCCTTACAATGTTATGTATTAAGTAACATTTTTTTCATGTTAATGAAGTTTCAAATAATGAAATTTTATTTGAAGTTTATGTTGTAATGTAATGTACACAATTTCCATGATACACCAGACCTCTCAATCATATGAGTTCTATTAAGTGTAATTTTAAATAATAAATTTTATTTAAATGTTAAATTAGGAGAATGTTTGTTATAGTTGGTAATGGATTATTGTTTAAGATATTTTTGGGATTAGGAATAGAAAACATTATCAAAATTATTAGGAAGAAGACTATGTATAAAAAAATAATTATATTTTTGTTTGTATTTTTTATGTTTTTTATCAATAAAATAAATCCGAATATGGTATGTACAAGTGGGAATGGTTATAGAACATATTTACCCAAGTATAAATATTCCAAAAAGATGTCTCGGGCCTGAATTGTGGTAATATAGTACATGACAATGGGCTATCTAGGCATCTAGATTGACACAACTGGGAGATATGATTTTGAAAATTCTTAATCTCATTATAAACAATAATTAAGTGAAAAAATTCATAGAAAAATATATTCTAGGAAATAGATAATTGATAACATAGATCAAATCCTGGAAATCCATAAATTAAGAAATAAATGTAATTTTAATGTTATTCATTCATAGTATTTGGATTCCCATTTTTTTAATAGTTTTAAAATAGTCATTTATAAATATATATTGGATTGAGTGGAACTATAATCCATAAATAAATTCTATGGTTATATTCTAAACTAAAAATCATTCTTTCATATTATGACTGTTTAGTAAAATTATTCAATCACCACTATAAAGCATTGATGTAGAAATGTCAATGAAAACAAAAATGGGGAAATTATTACATCTTTTGTATATAACTCCTCCCCTAAAAATATTTGTGGTCTCATATTCCCAAGGAACATATTCATACATCATTTTGTAGGATTTGAGTTAATTCAGGGCAACGATTGAATTTATCAATATATAGCTAACATAAATTTCTATGATATGGAAATCACCTTTCATATAGAAAATCATCCCCTAATTATGTTCAAGTTCAAGGAAGATGTTGAATATTTTTTAGAACCATCATCTCATTATTTTATATTATATACCAATTAGAATGATTGTTTATCTCATATTATTTATTCTATATAATGAATCATCCTTGAAGACAATCATTTTGTGAGCGAATAATATGATGCTTTTTCTGAAGAATTTCTTAGTCTCCCTCATAACATAGAGGTTGAATTCTAATAAATAATATAACTTGGGGGTATTAGATATAAAATAAAGTATATAAGATGGTTTCTGTGGGAAATGATGATATAGAGAATCCACAATAAGAGAATCTGGATAAAGGGTTTATACGCCCATGTGCTTCACTATGGGGTACACCATTCCACATCTTAAAAAATAAGGATGTGTAAATGTTCTTTTTCATTGATTATAATCACCTGAAAAATATCACTATAATGAAAAATTATCCTCTTACATGTATTGATGAGTTTTTTGGCTATATTCATGGAGAAAAATACTTTTACATGTCGGTTCTTCGGTCCGGATCCTATATCAATTTTCGAAGACCAAACGGGAAATAGGAGTTCATAGTGATGCCATTTGGACTCTCTAATTCTCCATAAATATTCATGGACATGAGGAATAGGTTATTTAGATATTATGTTGATATAGTTTTTGTAGTCTTTATATATGATATTATAATATAAATTAAATAAAAGGAGGACCTTGAAGATAAATTGAATAACAATACTAAAGACCATGTGAAAGGATACACTCTATAAAATGTACAAAAAGTATGAGTTGTGTTTTAAGGGTGTTTCATTGTTAGTGATTATCATAATAATAAATGTTATATCTAAGGATCCATAAAATACAAAACAACTGGATGGATGGAAGATTTTGGCATCCAAGATAGATACTCGTAGCATCCATTTTTTAGATGGAAATTAGCACTGACTTTTGAGAAATTTCTCACAGTTGTAAACAATTCATTCAAAGCTATCTCAGAATGTAATCAGGTTTTCATGTAATATTAGATGTGAATAAATAATCATGGATTTGAAATAGAGTCTTATCACTTTCTCTATTTTCACTCTACCCATAAGTGGAGATCATTTGATAATTTTCAGAGATGACTCGAAGAAAGTGTTATGTAGTGTTTCAATGCATAATGACAAAGTCAAAGCCTAAGCATAAATGGAGATGAATATATATGAACAAAACTACACCACTCTTGATTTATAATTGGCATAAAAAATCATTACATTGATAAAATAGATGTATTATCTATATGGGGAGATGTGATAGATATATACAGATAAAAATGGACTCAAATAGTTATTTACACAAAATGATCATAATATACACCGTCGATGATAGATAGAGCACATCAAAGACTATGACTACTCAGTCCACTACCATTCTGGGAAAGGGTAAATAATTGATGATGTTCTATATAGAAAGATCCCAGTAATTCCATTATTGATGATTATTGATTAGAATATGATCATCTTGGATTTGAAGAGGATGGAAATGGGAATCATAATTAAAGGAACAACATAAATCTATTCAATAATTAAATCACAAAATTTACTTTTTCCATGGTTAAAGGATGATAAAAATAATGATGTATGAATTAAAAAGTGTGAGGAAACTATATTGATTGGAAAAACCTTGGAGTTCAAAATTAATGAGTAATAAATTATGATATATGGGTCAAGACTACATGTTCCATAAAATATTGAGTTAAATATTGAACTATTAGTTGATTTACATAGTGCAACATTCTACATTCACCCAGGAAACCCAAAGATGTATCATGATATCCAATAGTTCTATTGGTGGAACAACAAGAACAAAAAGATAAATGAATATAAATTAACAAGCTTGATATGTCAGTATTTGAATGATAAATGGAGGATGTCTAAGGGGTTGATATAACCATTTTCCATACCAGCATCGAAATGGGAAAACATCACCATGGATTTTTTAATCATAAATCTGGTGAAATACAATGTAATGAACCTTATATAGGTTATTGTGAAGAATATTAATTTTATTGCACACTTCATTGTGATCCTAATGGATTTATAAATTTATTGACATGAATTGATATACCTTAGAGAAGTTTTGAGGCAACATGCATACCACTATTAAATGTGTCTTATTGAGATCAAATATCCACCTCCATGCTTTAGAAAAGTCTCCTGACTACTCTAAAAACTTATATAAATATCATTATGAATTATCATGGAAAAATGTTTCAAAATCAATGAGGACTAACCAAACAATTGAATTTTTTTAGAGAATACCCAATATACTTCAAGGGAAGATGGTCCCAACATATTCTTCTGGTTGAGATATCTTACAACACTAGATTGGACTCATAAATACAAAAAGATCCCTATGAAGAACTTTATTGGAAGAGGTGCAAACCACTATCTTGTTAAATTTTTTTTGGTGAGCTAAAACTAATATTTTCTAAAATTGTTGTGGAAATGGTGGTGAAGGATAAGACCATTCAGTAACACATCATGGATTCTCAGAGTTAACATAAGATCTAGAGTAACAATCATCGATGACACCTATATTTTGATGTTGGATACACAGTATTACTACACATATATCCATTTATTATAGTGATTACATTTCAGAATAAGAGAATGTTTAGTACAAGCTAAATCATCCTTTTTTACATCATTGATCCCTTAAGAGAAGTGGCCTATCCATTATCAATTCCACGAAACCAATATAAATTAAATGTTGTATTCCATGTATCCCTCTTGAGAATGTACATACTATACTCATCACATGTAATAATTCTAGATTTGGATCTACTAGATAATGATAATTTTTATGAATATAAGCCATTGTCGATATTTTATCATAGGGAAAAAGATCTATGATATATGTCAATACCCCTCATAAAAGTGTTTTAGAGATTTCAAATGTTTGATTATTAAATATGGGAACAAGAGGAGGTGTTGAAGATGAGTTTCCCTCATCTGTGTTAGTGTGGGAAAAGACAAATTTGAGGGAATTTTTTTTAAATAATGGACGATTGTAATGACATACAATATTTTGAATAAAATTTCCATTATTAAATAAATTAAATTTATTATATTTATAGAAAAAACATAAAATCATTATATTTTATTATATACAATTGTATTTATATGTAATTAAATTGCCATTAATTTTGATAGTATTCTATTTGAATAGTGATCACATGACTAGTATAAATATTGGGTTTTTAAAAATTCCTTTTTACATAGACTACAGACGTGATGACCTAAACCAATTAGATAATAACGTATGAAGCCCATTAATTATATCTTCAAGGGAGATATCCTTTCTTATCATTTCCCATGACCAATCTCATGAAGGTATCCAACAATTTAAGCATGAGCGAAACCGTTTATGGGAGAAGTTCATGCACATAGAGATCATTCCTCAAACCTTGTTCACCAAACTCCCCCATGAATGCCCACTATCATGCACCTCACTCTAAGGGAATATGTAGGTATATTAATGGGACACGTATGAGGACCATATTTATAAGAATGAAGACATTATTTAGTATTAAATAATTATTACTTCGTAATCCTATTACTTTTACTTTGTATATGGTTATTAAAGAAAAAATTGTAATTTTTTGTCAATATTAAAATTAATGTAAAGTATTTATGAATTAAGGGATATGAATAAAAAAATATTAATGTAATATAATTTTCAATTATAAATGATTATATATTTCTTATGAAGAAAATTTTGTTTATTTATAATGGTTCAAATAATTATTATCCACTGAAATATGTTATTAGCAATAAATTTACGTTTTAATACTAAATTTGGAAAATAAAATATTTAGAAAATAATTTAGAAAATAATATTATTATTTTTGTAATCAGAACATGAAAATTATACAGTAGTGATTTATCCGTAATTTTTTGAGACACTCAAATATTTGTGTAAAAATTAAATATTGTATAAATATATACTGTGTTTTATGACATTGTAATGACAGAAAAGTGATTTATTAAGTAATATAAATATTATCCAAGATCTAATATATGTTGTTCTTGTGAAATTATGTGATTTATGTTTATTTGGTGTTATTTTTTAAATGAACCGTTAGTCTTATAAATGTAATATTATGTTTTATGATTTTGAAATCATTTATTTAAGAGTCTGACTCACCTCCATATAACCAATGGTAATATTTTTACATCCATTGACATTCGTTATGTAATATAATGAAAACACTCTTTATTGGAAGAATATGTGGGAAGAAACCATTTTATATTTTGTGGGATTTCATATTTCATTATGTTGAGTCCAAAACATAAATAATAATACAATTCCAACAACAAAAAACCCAATAAAACATTTATCTTCAGTCAAACTCCATGGTGAAGAACCAAACACTTAGCTTCAATACATATCATCATCTCAAGAAACATCAATCTCCCAATTTGTTTCTCTCATTCCCTTAGAGTCACATATTCTATTAAAGGTTATTTAATTTCTTCTATTTCTTCATGTTTCTTTATTAGGTTACCCCTTATATTTCAAATTTCATATGTTATAAAATGTCATTCCATGTCCACATTACATTATATTTTCGTATCTGAATGATTGAAGACTATATTTTATCTCACAAACACATTTTATCTATTTTTATGTGACATTGATATTCTACTAAAATTGTGCCATGATTTTCCAACCCAAAACAATTGTGTAATGAAAACTATGCCCATTTTCTATAATATTTATTCAAATATATACATGTATACTTATTTGATTTAGGATTTACATATATTTATTCCAAACTTTCTTATAGTAGATTAAATTATTAGGAAAAATGAATCCATGTTGATTGATTTTTGTGTAACACTTAAGCGTGATAATGAAATGAAACAAATGGGGGAAAAAATTATATTTCCCTCAAATGCATTTTGTAATAGTTAGTATAATGATATGTCATGATGGGAAAGGGGTTTTACAAAATGCAATTAAGGTAAATTGTCCCTCGTGATGTCTAGGTGGGTTTATCCATGACTTGTGTTTATAATGTAGTGTTTTAAGGTGTTTCAACATTTCCCATGATTTTATTATCATGTTATAACATTCCTTTTTTGTCTTGTTCCTTTTATGATCCATTGATATACCTATTGTCCCATATGTATTTTCAAATTCTTGTTTTTACCTATTTATTCCCTTATTTGTCTTTATATGTCATAATATTATTATTTATTTCCGCAGGATATCCCATGTAGTGTTATTTATGAATGAATATTTTGATCATGATAAAGAAGTTTTCCATAAAGATTTTTTTTTTCATGCCTTATATTGTTTTTTAATGTACCTAATTTTCCAAATTTAGAAGACTAATCTATCTTCTTGGTTGTATTATGTGTAATTTTATGTAATATATCATGTTTAAATGTGTAATAAAAAAATGGTTTTTTTCAGATGATTCATAATTGTGTGTAAATAAAATGTGAATCACCATAAGAATATATGTAAAATGTGTCAAACTACATGAGTATTAAAATATATTGTTATGTACATAGTTATGCTGAGTATGGGAAAAAATCCTTTTTGAGATATTACAACTTGCTGTGTCAATTATATAACAACATCCACTCATATTATCAAGACAATGATATATTTCTTGGAATACCCACAAAATTTCTACCAAACAAAAAATAGTAAGAAGTAATTCAATACTTATCAGAAAATTATATCATATGTATATGTTCTCTAATATATATTTCCATAATTATAGTTGTAATAGTTTCTTTTAATATTTATCAAATACCAAATGTAGTGACCCAACTCACATAACCCAAGATCTCATTCCATGTGACCAATATACTGGGATAAGATACATATTTATCATGTACTAATGGACCAAAATGTTTATTAGTATTGGTAAATGAGATACATACATGAGTCCAGTTCTACAAAGGGATACATAAATGAAAACATATTTTTTTATCCTTTAAGGATAAAATCATTATTTCATATAAAGTATCCGCACATATCCTTCATACAAATATCAGGGTTATGTGGGGAAAATATTAATAATGTTGAAGTCAAATTATTTGTAAGGGTAATGTACAGTGCATGAAATAATTATTCATTGATAAATAATCAATGTGGAGAAGCTAAATAAATGAACACAGATGCCATGTAATCAATAAAATGAGTGGTTGTATGTAATAAATATGGAATGGTATATATCTTAACAGATATTCCATTTAAAAGATTTGGATAAGGCATCATCAATATGGAAAGGTAAGAAAATTTAACAAATTCATGTAAAACAATGAATTGATATTTAAATGCATCAATAGATATATTGCTGAAAATATTCATTTATAAATTAAAAATAATTATAAATGAGGGAAATGTATTATTATTGGATTATATGTTTACAAGGTACATGATAATTTAACCACCAAGACCATTGACATGAAGGTTTATCATATCAGCTAAAAACCATCTATGTCAAGATAAATGGCTTATCCCACGATATTATTGATGAATCAAGGGTCCATATATAAACTATACCCATCCAATTAATACGTATCAAATGCATTTTTTATTTTTCGAATAATCAATTGAACAATGTGACTTATTAAATTTTTACATGGAGTAGAAGAAACATATTTATCAATATTTCCACAGATAATAAAATAACTATTGAGGTATACAATTCTTGTAAAAATGTTATATGGATTAAAAATTTATAATATTAATGATAGATAATATAAATATTTGGGGTAATTTAATGATTAATGATCACAAGAAAATGAGCATTTCAAAAAGAATAATAGGAGTTATTGTAGTGAATGTCAATAATATCTTTTATCAATGTAATCAAAAACCACCCATATAAAGAATAAGGAAGGTATTAATACACCATATTCCAAGTACATTAAAAAAATTGTTATTTTCATAGATGAATTAAAATTTAATAAAAAGATATAAAAAACTATTTAGGAAAATTTCCATTTTATTTTGAGTCACATTTTGAAAATAATTTTCGTTAAAAAATTCATTTAAATTCATAAATTTTTTTTATAAAGGGTGAAAATAAATATTATAAAACATTTTATAAATGGTTAAAAAAAATTAGTGCATTTTTATATTATTGGGTGTTTAAAATATAACAGGTTATCTGATTAAAGAGTGAAATGATGTCATGTTTTCATTGAAACATTTTATAAAATATCTGATTACCATAGAGTATAAAAATAAAAAAATTACATGAATAATTACAGGATTAACTTGAGGAGGAATAAATAAATGGTTTTTTAGAAAATGATCAAATAATTTCCTCTCATGGATATTCAAGTGTATAAAATATCAAATAGAATAATATTAAGAAGTAAACATTGGAATGATGAATACATTAAATATAGATTTAATAAATGAACTGATTATGTTTTTCAAATATAAATATAAATAAAACAAATATATATTGAAATATATAGTAAACATTTATGACACACATAAATTATGAATATTAATGATAATGAGATTGTAATATTACCCAATAAAAAGTTACCGGGTTATGAGAATCTTTAATTTTTGATACAGTTAACCATAGAATAAATATTTAAAATTGAAGCTGAAAATAACATATAGGTAAATGGATTATTGATATAATATATCAAAAGGATTATTAGATAGGAAAAAAATTAATAATTGGTTATAATGGTGAATGTTTCACAGAATGGAAATGTATCCCAGAATATGTTAACATGCATTTATTTATGGATGAACCTACATTAACCTCAATAATAATGGCTTTAAACATGTAACTAACTGATAGTATAACCATAATCATATTTAAATTGTCAATTATTATCAATTTATAATACCATATCACCCATTTGTTAATAAATTTAATTATTTTCACTATTTTGGGGTTGAAATACCATGTTTTTTGAGTTTGTATTCAATTTTTATTTTTGTTATTCTTACATATTTAATTATTTAATAATAAAAATAATTTAAAACAAGATCTATTTATTACATATATTAAGTATATATTAATTTATAATAATCCATAATAATTGGAGATAAGAAATTAAGTGCCCCGTTCATAGAGACGGTAGGTCATATATACACATGATCACTATATTTATTTTATTAGTGTATTTGGAAATATTAAAATCAAATGATATATATGTATATTATAGTTCAGTTATGTTATTTATTTCATAAATATTTTATAGGTTTGTGAAAAACATTGTTTATATGTTCCACGATTATTGTGGACAAATCACATCACTTTGTGGGGGCAATAATAAACACTTCCACAAACGATGTTATCGTATTCCATAAAAATTGACAGAAAGAGGGTATGTGTTATATATAAATTAAATAATTATAATTATAATTATAATATATATCTTCTATAAATTTATTTTTAAATTATAATGAACAAACACATGAGTTAGTAAAGGAAAAAATAATGACATCATTTTGCGAGGTAGTAATTTGTCATAGATACAAATGGTATGTTTGTTACCATTATATCCAAGTGGGACTAATTTTTGGTTGAACCATAATAAAGGTAAAATATCAGTATATTGATGATAAATATTTTATTATTTAATCATGGAATAAAAAAATATGGTAGGATAATGAAAATAAAATTAAATATCATGATGAATGATATTACCTCTTCGATGGGTAACTCCAGTTGGATTTCCTAAAATGAATCTGTTGGATGGATTTATGAACAGAGATAGGTTTCATGGAATAGGATATTACATAAATGTATTAGAAAATATTCTCTTACACAATTTTTGTGTGTGTTTCATACACACTATCAAATGCACTACTTTTACTTTACAATTCCATGTTGTTACATAAAATTAATAGAATATATTTCTATTTATCCTATGGATGATAATTTACTTTCATATAATAGTTTACATCCAAAATAAATAATAAGGCTTTTAGGAAGATAAATTTATTTAAATCTTCACACCAATATGAATGGATTTTAAAGGAAATTCGGGATGAAAAATATATTGAATATAGTAGAAATAATAAATGTTCAACTTCACAAAGGAAATGGGAATATTATAACATTTATTATTATAAATGATATAGAAGATCAATTTTAATGTTATTTTTTGGTGTAGTGAAGTATCTTTGCATTCTAAAAAGGATAAATTGTATACCATTTACTTTCCATGGGGATATAAATGAAAATATTTCATGGGGATCTATCCATCAAATATGGGAAATAATTATTATAAGAAGTGGAATATGAATTAATATTCTTCAATTCTATCAACATTAAATATATTATGTTTTTCAAAGGAATATAATCTAATATTCATAAACATGGTAATTGTGTAAAACATTATATGGTAATACTTTTTTACAAACTAAACATGATAATAGAGTTGGAAAATTTATGAAGGGAGAAATGGTTGAGAATTAACTTCTTATTGATATGGATCATAAAAAGGAAGAATACGTAATCCAATGGTATATGATATTATATATTCATCTCTAATAATATTATAAACTGATAAAAAAAAGTAATATTTGATTACATTGTATAGGTTTTTTATATTTTTGAAATTATTTCTCATTAAAAAAATGGGTTGGTAAAATTGATATTTTTGTGAAAAAATTGATGTAAATCAATTAAAATTTGTTAGTGTGATTAAGTATAATTTTCATAGTGTAAAAATAATATTTTATAATGGTAATAAAATTATTTTCAGTGTTAATTCAATGCATAATCAGTTTCATAAAAAGTATATGAGCTATAAAAAGGTACAAAAACTAGTTATATATTATTACAAATTTGAAAATTATGTGATATATATTATTTGATCTGAAAGGATGATAATAAGACTTGTAAAAAAAATTCAGAATATTTAAATTAATGTCAGAAATATTTCTATATAGATAAGAGATGAAAGATTTCTTAATTGATGATAAAAAAGATGCTATTTTTCAAGCATGTATAAATGGAAAATTGATACAAGATATTCACAATGGAATAGAAATTATATGCAATATGACACTTTAATTAATTATTTCAGAACAATGTCAAACAATGAAACGTAAATCATTATTATTTGATTAATATTTCACTACATCCATTGATTATTTTTTATTATTGATTGATGAGTGTTTTATGAAGAATATATACCAAGTTGTGATAATGTTTCGAATTTTGAGAATATAATTTGAGGTAGTTTATTGGTTTTAAATAAATACACTAAGAAATAATAATGAGATCAAAAATATATATTTTCACCTTTATATATCCTTTAAAAATAAAGTCCCAATGATGAAAAATAATATATTGTTTGATTTCTGATAAACCTTTCTTGTCGAATACAAGATCTCAAAATATTTATCAGATGAAAATGAGCATAAATCAATGCACATTAAAAATAGGTTTCATTTAAGACCTAGATAAAAACTAATTCTTTTTAAATTTTTTACAATAATTATTGTACTATGAAGTTAATTGATATTTTTGGATGTATATTTTTCTAAATATGAAAAAAATTTCTTTGCGAATGACTATTGAGAAAGGTGATAAAAGTGTCTTCCTGTGTAATAAATCAAATAAATGTTTCCACAAGTGATATTATGAAATAAACGAAAATAAATATCCCAATATCAGTGATTAAAAAGAAGAAAAATTTAAATAATTTTAGAAATAATGTGTGTTTAATCATGAGATAGTAATTGAAGGTGTTGCTGAAAATACATAAGGCAATGGTGAAATTATTTTAGACTAACCCAGTGATGATTAAGGATATTATGGGGTTATAAAATTTTAAAATAAAAGGGATAAAAAACATAATGAATTAGATAATATAATTTTAAAAATACATGAATTTAAATTAGAATTATATAGATATGAAAAAATGGAAGTTCCTTTATTACTCAAGTTAATGCACACATAGTTGTAGTGTTTATTGAATATATAGGGTGGAGATCTTAAATGAATTTGGTGACAAAAAAATTCTTAATGGATAACACATGGGATACATTTTCGAGGATGAAATCTATTATAGAAATATTAAGGCACATGGTGTTCCAAACAATCTCTATATCTAAGGTAAATTTTAAATAAAATAAAACACATTAGTTTTTAAATGTTACTCCAAACTTTATGAAGATTATTTTTAAAGTGAATTTTGACTTAATAAAAAAATTAATTCCCTAATAAGTTTCTTTTCTGTTTTATATCACGTGAATTAAAAAAAAATTCAAATGTATTTGTATAATTCTATATTTATTTAATTAAATTCCTGGATAATTTTATATCATGAAACCTAATGTATTTTTCATCATAGTGATAAATTCATCTTGTGTAGGTTCAATAAGGATTCATATGGTTTAAAATTATCTTGACTGTCTGACACAATTTAATTTTTTTATTCTATATGGAGATGAAGTTCAATAAATGGATCTTTTACAATAATATGTTTTTGAATAATTTGATCATTTATAAAGGGATTAAAGGTTGTGGAATGGATGTTTGAATGGTCCGTCTCTGGAGATATTATATTCATCTTGGGATTTCTTCCTATAAAAAACCATATATTATTTTTCAATCCCATGAATGTCCTTAAAATTATTTGGTAAATACTATTATGATGGATGATAACAAATTGGATTCCAATATCATGATAATTTGTTTAATATAGAAGAATTGTTAATACAAACATTATTGAATATAACATAATTTATTACGTGGATTTGAAATTTTAATTATCTCTTTAAATAAATATCTATTGTTTCTTATATTTTATAATAATGTTCTAGTTATCAATGTGATTAAAAAGATTAATACTTGATAGATTTTGAGTTAGTATATAAATAAATAAAATAGTCATTGAATTATTGAATTATGTGATAAAGAGGTGATAATGTAGAGTTTTTCCAATTATTGATATGGATCGGGTAATGATATATTGATAAAAATAATCAAAAATTAGGTGGTATAATATTTTTGGGAGACTTTTGTTTGATATATATTTGTAACAAGAAAACGCTAGTGACATTAATAACCACAATGGAGGTGAATATTGCTACTCCACTGGTGTGTGTATATATGATTTTGATGATATATTAATTTGGGGAATTGAAAGTGAGAATTAGGATTACATTTATATATTTATGTGATATTAAATGTGGAATTTATATTTCAAAGACTATAGGAACAATCTAGATTTAAAAAAATCAATAACATGTATCATTTAATTAAAAATATAGTATGAAATAAATATGTGTGGATGGAATTTACTCCAACAAGTTATAGAATTGATATTATTTTAATGAAGTATATATAATTATGTAGATTTGAAGACTCTAGGATGAATATTAATTTTTAGGCTTTTCATCTCACATGAATACTATTGGATTTTCCTATAAATATTTTAATTTACATTCCATTTTATAGAATGCTTGAAAACTATTTTTATTATTATTTTAAATTGAAGCCTTTTTATAGAAACTAATGGGGAAATTATTTATTTGATTTTATGGGAGTGCATCGACGACATCAGAAAAATATTTATTTTCATAGAGGGATCAAATAATCAAAATAATTATTTATCTTATAATGTGGTTAATATAGATTTTCCTTCGACAATTTCTCTTATTTGTTGGAAGATTGAATGAATTTCTAGATATGAAAAAAAAATATCTGGGGGTATTAAAATCCAATGCAATTGAAGATTAATTGACATAATTGTTTTCATATATGTTTGAGTATTAATATAAATTGATTTTTAATGTTTATATAGATGATAAATAAAAATATTTTTTATTATAAAACAAATTATCTCAAAAAATACTAAATATATTGGTGAAGTGTTACTTGGGAATAAATATTTGTAATTCTAGGTTGAAAGTGAACAATTATGAATGATACTGAGTAGTATGAGATTAACATATTCTAGTAAATAAGTATTATTCAAATTATTTTAATGGGTCCAAAAGAAATATTATATTAACTGACCCTTTATAGAGGTTATGTTTTATGATATTGATGTTCTTTAGGGTTAAATGG
Organism: Viscum album; assembly: GCA_963277665.1. NCBI lineage: Eukaryota > Viridiplantae > Streptophyta > Magnoliopsida > Santalales > Viscaceae > Viscum > Viscum album. The sequence continues at coordinate 1,263,688,183 of OY728157.1, read as the reverse complement.
GAAACTTTTATGCATACATTGATGTAACCTTGACATTTATATGAAATACATGATTCCATAGAGTTTCATGTCAGATTAGTACTTATTCTCAGAAAAATTTTATGACAAAAAATATATGGATGTTTTATTATTTTCAAGTAAGAAACATTAAAAACTAATAATATGATACAAGGAGTTAAATAATAAGTATTTTATTTTAGAGGAATGGTCTCTTTTCAAAATATATTTAGATAATTGAAATTATTATAGATATTATCATTTAAGGGACAGCCAAAATTCAATGATCAATATAAACCATATTACATGATTATTTGATATTTGGTTTATGTACTCATTCTATATTATTTTCAATGAAATTTTCATCCCATAATAGTTTGGGGTAATTTGAATTATTTTACTATAATGGATTATTCCACAACACAATCATTTATACCTAAGTGAAAATATTATTTGAATCAAATAATTATTATTTTATTATATAATGAATAGATAATCAAATAAAATACCTTTATTCACACATGAGTTATATTTTTTGGGTTTTTTGGAAATTATATTATCAAATATTTCTTAGTGAAGACTACTAATAATTTTTGGAATGAATCGATTTGAATAATTATTTCATGATGATTATAGGAAATGGACTTTATAAAATTAGTTGATTGGAATATTATTGAATACTTTGAGAACCTATTTTTATGTAATTTATATAACCTGGAATTATAAAATGAATCATATTTGTAACACCCCAAGCTTCCACGGTACAGTCCTCTTTGAATAATATAGTAGCGTGTGTTGTATGCAACTTTGAGTTCTAACACACACTACAACCCATCAAATTAGCCATTATGAATAGTAATACCCACTTTTTGAAATTCTATAAATTTTATATTTTAAAATGGACTTCATTTTTGGATTCGGGATATCAAAATTAGCTTATGGTGAATTTTTTGTATTTTTCTGAAAACATTCAATTTTTAATGACTAGTGAAAAAACACCGAGATATAGTTTAAAACTGAATTTTAATTTAAATAATTATTTATTTTATTTAAATTTAATTAAGGTCAAAATGGATACATAATACCTGAATATGTTCAATGTAATTCATTGGAGTTAGTTTAGAATAATTTTAAATATAAAAAAATTTCATGGAACTTTTCACCGTCTTTTACCCACCTTCTAGGAGAATTTGGAAATTCACATAAAACATAATTTTAATCCCTTTGTTTGTGGAATTTTGAAAATCATAGAGACACAGTTAATATCTAGGAGCAAAATGTGGTTCAATAAGAAAAAATTATTTGTGGTGAATATTAACTTTTTACTTTTATTTACAACGTTTAAAAGTAAATAGTGTAATTAAGGGTAAGAATAATATTAACATTACCCTAAAACATGTCCTAATTATATTCGAAAAGTGTATCTCGACCAAAAACAACCTTAGGAATAAATTATTATCATTTAAGTCCACTTGGATTAGATTAGGACATTTATTATTTTTTAATTCAAAGAAGAGTTAAAAGAGTTAAATTCAATGTTTAATTACTAAAACATTTTTATTATAGGGTTATAAATAAGATAAATTCTATTATTAATATTTATTAGAAAGATATAAAAGTTTCCTACATAATGTTATTTTATTTAAAATTTTTACACATTAAAATATTGAAATTATATATGACACAATAGTGATGCAGTGATTACATAAATAATGAAATATTAAAATAATTGATAATATAAATAACCAAATAAATGTAATATGAGACTTTTTATGAATTACACTAATTTTCTAGGTTAATATGACTTATTATTATTGGTTATATAAATTATGTTCTATGTAATAATGCTGTTATGAAATTATCAAAACCAAAATACCCAATAGTGTCAAAATTGACATAAAAGATTTTTTAAAATAAATATTATATTATTAATTGAAATTATATTCCTAAAAATTTATTGTTCAGAAAAAGGACTAATATCATGATAGTTTTATCATTTATTTACCACTTGGTGGTCTCTTGGATGTATATAGTATGTTAATTAACTATATAATATAAAAATAAAAAGAGACATGGTAAATGTCAAACTATTTTACTAAGAGTTAAATATAAATGATATTGTTAATATAATGAACAAAACCAGTCTAAAATCTATTGGTTGAAAGGATTTAGACCCATACCTACCTTAACCTTTAAATAATCAACATTGGAGCAATTAAAAACCAAATATGAATTTATTAAGAAATAATGTTTCTAACTTTTCCAAATGTTCTCCTAACCTCTCTTATAAAAGGGAACACCTCGTTATCTCTAATTCATATCATCAAAGACTTTGGGATTGGCCAAACACTTAGAAAATACCCTCTCAAATATCCTCCATTCATCATAGAAGCCTTCCTTTAGTCAGAAAGCCATATTAAAGATCCCTTTTGATCAAATCAAATTGAAGAACCTGAAGTAGAGGAAATGTTTTCACCACCCTCTTTCAAGTTCCTTTCTTTTTCAACATCTTCTTTCATTGTTATTTTCATTATAAAATAATAACTCTAGTATATTCTATATACTGTGATGTTATTATCAATATCGTACAACCATATTAAATATTCTATCCATCCTTTGAATGACATGTCACCATACATGCGTATGTACGACTTACCGTCTCCACATTGTGGTGTAATTGTTATTCAATATATTATTATTTGGATGGGTATAAAAATGATATTTAATTAATGTAAATAATAAATATAACATGATAATGATTCTGTATATATGATATACCATCCAATTATATATTAATTTATATCAAAAGAATTATATTGTTGCTCGTGCGTATGTACAGACTTCCATCTCCACGAACACGATAAGATTCATTCCCCATCGTATCCATTCAAGACTAATTCTTATTTTATGATTAATGATAATGTTTAAGAACTTTTTATCATTATGGATATGAATAAGATACAAACTATCCATAAAAACATGACTTATTCAACAAAACATATAAAATAAAACGAGTAAGTTAACACCCTAAACGATGATAATACTAAGATATTATTAACAAACAAATGTTAAAATAGCATTTATGAAATCATATAAATGTATATGAATATTGTATAATTTATTAACAATTATTTCACCATTATACAAGATTTTAACCTACCATCAACCAAGTAAATGTATAAGGTATGGTCTTTTTCACAATCTCTTCATTATCCGAGATTGTTTATACATAATTATCTACTAGGACATCTTTAACATCCACATAAATGATTCTTAAAAATGTATTTTAAAACACTATTACTATTTTACAGAATATGGGTTAAATTCATTTATACCCTGTTTGACTTTTTATAAGATGTTTATAAATAAATCATTGCGTCATTTTCCAAACAAGGACCTTTTTAAACTTTTCGACAAATTAAGGTAAGAATGAATTTTTATAACATACACGGCAGGTGCGTCTATTTTCCACCATAGTAAAATCATCAAAGCTTCCCATACAAGATTATAATAATATTTTCAAAGTATTTTTTTTATTTTATAATTATGTGACTTTGAAATGACTTAAAAAAAGAGATATTTCTCTTAAATAGTTATGATTTCATCTATGTCAACATCCTTTGATGCATTTTAAGCTTATTTGAAGTTGATTTATTATGATACAAAAATTCCATATTGTATTGAATGTTTTGTGATATTTTTGACTCTGGATGTGTTATTTTTAAACCATACATGGTTTTTTGAGAAAGTATTGACATTTCGTGTGCTAGTTTTAATACGAATGTTTATGTTATGTTTAAACCTTTTCATATGGGAATGAATTAGACATAGTAAGTGAAGGGGGGATCCCGCTATAGCTCCTCGATGCATCAGTATTTCTTATGAGACAAAATAGTGTCTTGGCACAAGGCCTTGACAAAATCTTATTTTTAGTCTTGGTACAAGGCCTTGACTATGTGGTTATGATGGTCTGGCATTATGCATTCCATCATTATGAAAGTGGTCATTGATATTGCATGTGATCATTCGACTAGTAGAATATCCATATGAATGTGTAAGTGAAATTATTTCATTTTATTTCTACTATAATATTATGAAGTTACTGTTTAAAAGGTTTTTGTTTTAGTTATACATTGCCTTAAATGTTTATTCTTATTTATGAAAGTTTCCACTGTATTGTTTTTCTTTACTGGGAATTTGAGCTCACCCCGTTCTATGTTTTATTTTTCCCAGGATGTGAAGAAGTTTTTTAGGAATGAAATGCAGGGATGTTATAATGGGATATGAGTGTGGAGGCGTAATGTAGATGTAGTTTTCACTTTATGATGTAATGAAAAATGTATGAATGTATCTAGTGTTTCCAAGGATACTAAACTAATCAGTCTTTCGAGACATGATCTTTTGTGATCATGCCAATTGTATGTAATAATGCACTGACACTGGGTAATTGGGGTCGGGGAGTTATAGTTGGTATCAGAGAAGTTTAGTACAAACCTTGGAAGCTAGATTTAGATAAACTCGGATTACAGCACATATACCTAAGAGGGATTTTGAGGATTAGTATAGAAGAACTTCCTAGAATTTTTGTATTGCAGATATTTTGTGAGTTTTACAAGAAATACATCCCTTTCTGGATACGATTAGGTAGAGGTTGCTCTGGCATAGATGTACCTAGTGGTAAATCATGAAAACACCGCTTTGAGCTAGACTCGAACGGGAACCGGTGCACGTCAACAGGCCTTGCAGCACTCTTGGTTATGACACTCCTGGGGGATATTCTTAGGATATTTCACATTTTTATTAAAACCCATTATGAAGGGATTATGAGTATATACTTCCTCAAAGAAAACCTTTTTATGATTATGGATTATATCCATAAATAGTTCAATTTATGTTAAGTGTTTTACAAGTATGGAATTATTTATTTTGATTCCTAAGCTGATCTAATTTATGCCATTGTTTAAAAATAGAGCCTAGTGGAATAAATGGAAATTGTATCAATGCACACACTCCATGAAGGGATTTCCCTCCTGATCAAGAAAATTATAGTGGAGATAGTAATACAACTATTGCTTATCTACTAATCACCGTATTGGGACAACTCACTTATTTTATTAATAATAACCATACCCGTAGGGAGCACAATGATCTGAAGTGTGGAGGATCAATATTACATTACTTCATGAGGAAATAGCCACAAACATTCAATGGGAGTACAAATCCATTGGTATCTGAGCAATGGATAGGTTCCATATAAAAATTATTTCAGGCTTTGGGGAGTAGTGAAGGGGAAAAAGTTTTCATGGAAGTTTACCGCCTAACTGGAGATGCTGATCAATGGTGGTCGTTGATTCAAAACACGAAGGAAGATGATGATGTAGCAAATATGGAATAAATGGAGTTAAAAAACCTATTTTTTAGAAAAACTTGTTCTTCGCGACCATCAAGAAGATATGGAAAGGAAATTTCTATGTCTGAGACCAAACGAGGACGAAAATGTCCCAAAGTATGAGGATAACTTTGCAAGGTTATAAAGGTATTATGAATATTATATACATAACCCAAGAATTAATATTTATCATTTCATTGATGGGTTAAAACCATTTCTCCATCGATCATTTGTCTCACAAACCTTCTCGTTGTACGAAGATATTGTCTCATGTGCTATCAAGACAGAAAAAGAATTTCCAAGTCTTATGACTTTAAAGCAAAGGAAGAAAAGAAGAGATCTATTGATCAATCTAGGAATGGAAATAAAGGGAATAAGGGAAAAGTTGAATATCAATCCTGTAGTAAATATGGGAAGAAACACCCTAGTACTTGCTTGAATGGTATGGGAGTCTATTACAAGTGTGGTGAAAAAGGCCACCAAGTTCATGATTGTTAGGGGAAGAAAGAAGCTGTCGATGTTCAATGCTACAACTGCAGGGAGATGCAATATTATGAAAATTAATGTCCTAAGTGTCAGGGGAACTTAACTCAGAAAAGGACAAGGGATCAAGGCCAATATTATGCTATAACTACTACTGAGGTAGAAGTATTGAAAGACGTGGTGGCAGGTAATTTAATTGTTTCCTCAGGTTTAGAAAATGCATTATTTGATTCTGGATCATCACATTGTATCTTATCATACCAGTTTTCTAAGAAAATTAGATATTTTCAATTTAATTTAACTAGGGAATTTTTAGTTAAAACTCATAAGGGATGTATCATTGCTTCAAAGATCTGTGGATTCATTCCAATTAGGGCATATAAATGTTCTTTTTCTACTGATCTCATTGTCATACCTATGATTGAGGTTGATATAATCATCGTATGGATTGGATTTTGGACCATGATTCAACGATTTATTGTAAGAAGAAGGAGGTTACAATTTTTTATGATATTGATAAATAATAAGTTATCTTTAGAGCAGAATCATCAACACATGATTCTTACCATGATACAACCCCAATAGCTCAACTAAATTCAATTATTCGGGATGAAAAGAATGAAATAACTGTGGGTAAAGAAAGTAATGTTCAAATAAAGGATGTGACTGTTGTGAAAGAATATGTATATCTGTTTCAAGAAGATTTACCCGGATATCTTCTAGAACGAGAAGTTGATTATTCCATTGATTTAATTCCTGTATCAGGCCACTGTGGAATTAGTTAGACTAAAGAAACAACTAGATGAATTGAGTAATAAAATATTTACTCTCCCTTGTGTTTCTCTATGGGGACACCCTTCCCTTTTTGTTAAAAAGAAAGATAGATCTTTGAGGTTATGTATCGACTACTAGGAGATCAATGCTATAAAAATAATGAAAAAGTATCCCCTACCTCACATTAATGATTTATTTGACCATCTACATGGAGATCAATACTTTTCAAAGACTGGCCTTCGATCTGGATACCATCAGTTGTGTGTGTAGAAGAAAGACATTCCGAAGACAACATTTCGAACCTTATACAGGCATTAAGAGATTACATTAAATCCTTTTGGGTAGAATAATTCACCCCTTATATTCATGGATCTAATGAATAGATTTTTCAAGGAATATCTCAATGATTTTGTAGTGGTATTTGTTTAAGATATCCTGGTATACTCCAAAAGCTACGAAGTTCATGAGAATCACTTGTGCATTATCCTAAAGACTCTAAGAAGACATGAATTATAATTCTTGATTTGTAGAAGTGAATTCTGGATTCAAGAGATCTCTTTTCTTGGCCATATTGTCTCTAAGGATGGAATCTCTATTCATACTTCTAAGACAACAACAATTAATGAATATCCAGCACCAAAGAGTATAACCGAGTTACGCAGTTTTATTGGCTTAGCAGGTTATTTTGGGAATTTCGTCCAGAACATTGCCTGATTGGCTAACCCATTAAGATATCTCACATGTAAAGGGGATAAATTTGTTTGAACAAAATATTGTGAAGAATGTTTTGAAGAACATAAGAGAAGAATAGTCAATTCTCATATATTGACTCTACCATCGGAGAACGATGAGTATGTTATTTATAGTGATACATCAAAGAAAGGGCTTGGTTGTGTTCTTATAAATAATGATATGGTTATTGCCTATGCATCACGAAAATTGAAAATTAATGAGAAAAACTATCATACTCATGATCTTGATTTAGAAGCTGTGATATTTTCTTTAATGATATGGAGATACTACCTCTATTGTGAAGAATGTGGGATATATACCAATCAAAATAGTTTGAAGTATATTTTCTCACAATAAGAAATCAACATGAGGCAAAGGTGATTTCTTGAACTAGTCAAGGATTACAATTTCTTGATACACTACCACTCGGGGAAGGAATATAAGGTGGAAGATGCTTTGAGCCGAAAGGATCATGGAGTTTTGAACAAGGTGAGAGTTGAAAAAGATCCTTTTTCATGGATTTAGTAAAGATGGAAATTGGAATAAACATGGAATGTGAAACAATAATACTTTTTCAAATGGTTTCCAAACCATCTTTACTAGAAATCATAAAGAGTTCTCAGACCGATGATGAAGTGTTTAAAAAGAGTATTAAATCTGTCAATGACGGGAGATTGAGTGAATTTGTGTATAAAGATGGAATTTTAAAATTTGGGAAGAGACTTTGTGTTCCTAATATACCTGATCTAAAAAGGGAATTTTTGGATGATTCTCATAGTTCCAATTTCTCTGTACAAATTGGGAGCACCAAAATGTATAGAGATTTAAAGGAACATTTTTGGTGGGACAACATGAATAGAGAGATTGCCAATCTTCTGTCAAGATGTATGGATTGTCAACAAGTGAAAGCTAGAAGGAAACAATCTAGAGGAGTCATGCAACCTATTCCCATACCTAAGTGAAAATGGGATAATATAAATATGGGCTTTTTCATGGGACTACAAAAGACTCCTAGAAGGAACGTTGCAATATGGGTCACTGTTGATCGCCTTACCAAGTTAACACATTTTATTTTTATAAGACAAGATCTACCACTTGAACATCTAGAAAGAATATATTTTAATGAAGTTGTGAGACATAATGGAGTACCTCTATCGATTGTTTCTGATCGTGATCCATGTTTTACAACCAGATTCTGGAAGCGTCTTCGGAAGGCCTCGGATACTGAACTTCCTTTGAGAACTGCCTACCACCCTCAAACAGATGGACAATAAGAACGGACTATTCAAACCGTAGAAGACATGTTGAGATCATGCTCACTTGACTTTTAGGTTATGTGGTATCAATAATTACCTCTGGTGGAATTTTCAAATAATAATAGCTTCCATTAAAGTATTCGGATGGCACCATATAAAGCATTGTACATAAAGAGATGTCGCACACCAACCTATTGGGATGAAGATGGTGAAAGAAAAATTGTAGGCCCATAACTGGTGGAGGAAACGATGGAAAAGAGGGAGGTAATCTGAAACCACATCAATGTATCTCAAAGTAGGTAGAAGAGCTATACCGATAATCGAAGGAAGGATTTGGAATTTCAGGTAGGAGATCGTGTTTTCATGAAGTTATCACCATGGAAGGGAGTCATACGTTTTGGTATGAAAGGTAAACTAAGTCCCAGGTACATTGGACCTCTCGAAATTCTAGAAAGAATTGGTGTTGTAGCTTACCATTTGGAAATGCTTTCAAGTCTCTCCAAAGTTCACTATGTGTTCCATGTATCACTGTAGAGAAAATGAATGTCTGGCCCAACACATGTACTCACTTACGAGGAATTAGAACATGAACCTGATCTGTATTATTGTGAATATCCCATCAGGATTCTTGATTCCAGATAACAAGTGCGGATAAACTGGACAACTCATCTGGTAAAAGTTTCATGGAGAAACTATAAGATGGAAGAGGAAACATGGGAACCTGAGGAACATATGATGAAGATCAACCCAAGTCTTTTTATGAGGTTGTATTCTAGAAATTTTTAGGACAAAATTATGTGATGGAGGGGAGAATGTAACACCCCAAGCTTCCATGGTACGCTTCGCTTTGAATAATACAGTAGCGCGTGTTGTACGCAACTTCGAGTTCTAACACAAATCACAACTAATCAAAATAGCTGTTCTGAATAGTAATACCCACTTTTAGAAATTTTATTAATTTTATCATTTAAAAAGGACTCCATTTTTGGATTTGTAATATTGAAATTTTCTTAGGGTGATTTTTTTGTATTTTTCTGAAAACATACAATTTTTGATGAATAGTGAAAACACTGAGTTATAGATTAAAACTAAATTCTTATTTAAATAATTATTTATATTATTTAAATTTAATTAATGTAAAAAAGGATACATAATACCTATATAAGTTCAATGTAATTTATTGTAGTTAGTTTAGAATAATTTTAGACATATAAAATATTTAATGAACTTTTCCTCGTCTTTTATCCACCTCCTATGAGAATTTAGATATTAAAATAAAACATAACATTACCGCTTCTATGAGTAGAATTTCTAAAATTTGAGAGACACGGTTATTATCAAGAAGAAAAATTTGGTTCAATAAGATAAAAATTATTATTGGTGAATAGTAACATTTTACTTTTATTTTCCTTGGTTAAAAGTAAATATGGTAATTAAGTGTAAAAATGATATAAATGTTACCCTAAAACATGTCTTAATTCAATTAAAAAAGTGTATCTAGACCAAAAACAACCTTAGGAAAAACAATATTATCATTTAGGTCCAACTGGATTAGATTAGGATATTTATTATTATTTAATTAAAAGAAGAGTTAAAGGAGTTACAATCAATGTTTAATTACAAACAAATTATTAATATATTGTTTTACAAAAGATAAATTCTATTATATATAATTATTATAATGATAATAATATTTCCTACATAGTGGAATTTTATTTATAATTTTTAGACATTAAGAAATTTAATATATTTATGACACAATGATGATGCAGTAATTACCTAATTTATGAAATATTAGAATAATTGATAATATAAATGCCAAAATAAATGTAATATGAGACTTTTTATGAATTACACTAAATTTATATGTTATTATGACATATTATAATTGGTTATATAAATTTTTTTCGAATTAATAATGCTATTATGAAATTATCAAAAACAAAATACCCAATAGTGTCAAAATTGACATAAAAGAATTTTTTTTTAAAATATAATATTATTAATTGATATTCTATTTCTAAAAATCAAAGGATCATCCAAATGAATATATATCATGATATTTGTATCATTAATGGACCACTTTGGGGTCTCTTGGATGTATATAGTATGTTTATTAACTATATAATATAATAATACAAGTAGACATGGTAAATGTAAAACTATTTAACTAAGAGTTAAATATAAATGATAAGGTTATTATAGTGACCCAATCTTGTCTAAAATATATTGGTTGAAAGGATTTCGACCTATCCCCACCTTAAAATTTAATTAATAAACTTTTGTGCTATTAGAAACCGAATATGAATTAATTATAAAATAATATTTCTAGCTTTTCAAAAGGTGCCCTGCAACCCTCTTATAAAAGAGATCTGCCCCTTATCTCTAATTCATACTGTCAATTCCTTTGTTTGTGGCCAAAATCTGACCAAATACACTATTAAATATCCTCCATTAATCCTATAGTCCTTCCTTTAGTCAAGAATCCAACCTAATGATCCCTTTCTACAAATCATAAGGAAGAACCTGAAGTAGATGTAATGTTTTCTACCCCATCTTTCATGTTACTTTCAACTTAAACTTCTTCTTTCTTTGTTATTTACATTATAAAATAATTAATCCAGTATCTTCTATATACTGTGATGTTATTATAAATATGGTAAAACCATATTCACTATTCTATCCATCCTTTGAATGACATGTCACCATACGTGCGTACGTACGGCTTACCTTATCCACATCGTGGTGTAATTGTTATTCAATATATTATTATTTATATGGATATAATAATGATATTTAATTCATGTAAATAATAAATATTACCTTATAATGGTTCTGTATATATGATATACCATCTAATTATATAATATTTTAATATCAAAAGAATGATATTGTCGCTCGTGCGTACGTACGGACTACCGTCTCCACGAACGTGATAAGATTCATTCCCTAGCGTATCCATTCAAGACTAACTCTCATTTGATGATTAAAAGTAATATTTAAGAATATAATATCATTCTGGATATGAATAAGATCAATCATATCCATAACAAGCATGACTTATTTAACAAAACATATAAATGAAAAAGAATAAGTTTACACCCGAAACGACGATAATACTAAGATATTATTTACAAAGAAATGTTAAAAGATCATATATGATATCATATTAATGTATATGATTCTTTTTTAATTTAATAAAAATTATTTCACCACTATAAAAGAGGTTAAACAACCCTCAACCAAGGATAAATACAAGGTAACAGTTTATTTCACAATCTCTTGATTATTCGAGGTTGTATATGCCTAATTATCTCCTGGAACCTCTTTATCATCCACATACACGTTTCATAAAAATTTATTTCAAAAAATTATTCCTATTTTAAAGAATATGGGTTAAAGACATTTATACCCTTGTTTGACTTTTTATAAGAAGTTTATAAAGGATTATTTACATCATTTTCCAAACAAGGACCTTTTTATCCTTTTCGACAAATTAAGGTAAGAATGTGTTTTTTTACTTATACGGCGGGAGCAGCTATTTTCCACCATTGTAAAATCTTTGAATCTTCCCTTAAAAGATAATAAGAATATTTTCAAAGTAAATTTTTTATTTTATAATTATGTGACATTTAAATGATTTCAAAAAAAAATAGATATTTCTATCAAATAGTTTTGATTTCATCTATGTCAACATCCTTTGATGGATATTATGCTTATATGAAGATGCATTACTATGATACAAAACATTCATATTGTATTGAAGATTTTGTGATATGTTTGACTATGGATGTGTTATTTTTATACCATTAATGTTTTCTGGAGAAAGTATTGATATTTAGTATGCTAGTTTTAATACGAATGTTTATATTATGTTTAAACCTTTTCATATGAGAATGCATTGGACATAGTAAGTGATGAGTGGAGCCCGCTATATCTCCTCGATGCATCGGTAGGTCTCATGAGACAACCTAGTGAGTTGTCAGAAGGCCTTGAAAAAATCATATTTGTAGTCTTATCATAAGGACTTGACTATGTGGTTATGATAGTCTGTCATTATGCATTCCATCATTATGAAAGTGGTTATTGATATTGCATGCGATTATTAGACTAGTAGAATATCCATGTGAATGTGTAAATGGAATTATTTCATTTTATTTCTACCGTATTGTGCTGAATTTCAAGTTTAAAAGGCTTTTTTTAGTTATACATTGCCTTAAATGTTTATGCTTATTTATCAATGATTCTGCTATATTGTTATCCTTACAGGGCATTTGAGCTCTCCCCTTTCTAGATTTTATTTTTCCCATGATGTGAAGTTGTATTTTATGAATGACTTACAGGGATAGTATAAGGGGATATGTGTGTGGAGAAAAAATGTAGATGTAGTTTTCACTTTATGATTTAATGTCAATCTTTTGAATGTATCTAGTGTTTCCAAGGCTACTAAACTAATCATTCATTCGAGACTTGATGTTTTGTGATCATGCCAATGTTATGTAATAAGGCACCGACTCTGTGTAATTGGGTTCGGGGTGTTACAATATTATTATCCAATGATTAAATATATGAGATATTAATAGAATACTATATATTTGAGAGAGAAGAGAAATATTTCTAAATATTATGACATAGAAATATCAATGATTGATGAAATTGATATAGAGTTTTATAGTAAATATATAATTTATCATGATATATATTATAAGACTCTTGATACTAAAGAAGTAAACACATGAATGATTTTAATTATTGTGAAGTAATGATGTATATTTTCTTTTTATGTTGAATAATATTGAATCTTTTTTTATATCTATATATGTCGTGATAAGATTATTGATATAAAACTTCAGCGAATTAGTATAAAAACCCCTTGGTATATTAACTCGATTGAAAGATGGATTCACATTTTTTTATAAGGATAACACCACTTCTCTTGAATTTTTATTGGGATTAGTGAGAAAAAATGTTTATCTGACTTGAAACGAGCACATTAAAAATATATATGATGACCACAGTCGTGAAATTTTAATGTTTTGATTAATTATATTCTATACCTATGTGATTGGGATTTAGATATAGTGAATAACGTTCTAAAAAATTAAATTGTGGGATCTAAAAAGTAACTATTATTCATACGCATTCGTAGTGTTACACTATTTAACACTTGTGAATTTTAATATTTTTTGTTGGATTTATAATGGAATTATCATTTAACCATAAAATATAATACCTAATGTTCTAAAATCAGGATACTAAACAATGTGTTCTATTGTCCATATTATACAACCCTAAAATATATAATAGATGGTGTAAAATGAGATATAACAAACATATGGGAGTGGTGTATCCAATATGTCTTTAACCTTTTAACAATGTTCTATCCCCCAAAACCATAGACTGTAATAGTAGAAATATCGTGTTGACCCCAAATTTTGAATTCCCAAATACATGGGACATATATTTATATAATAGAACATAGTTTATACAGTAGTAATTCATGTTGGGTATCCTCTATCCACCCTATAATAGGGTGTGACACCACCTTTCAAGGACAACATGTCACATGATATATTTAGTGATATATGGATTACTATATTGGTAATGACAAAAAATTACATATTCTCTATATTCTCCATTTATACAATTCTTGTTAATAGTTCTGGAAGATCAACATAGGTTCATTTTCATTAAACCTATGCTATGACTAAATATACATTTTATATAACCGAATAGGGTTGTATTAATTATATCAACAGATATGTATTGGTTTTAAGATCATATATCCTATTCCAACCCAAAAAATTATTCCTATTTAGTCATGTAGTCTACAGTGGCATTTAGATCAATCAAATTCATGCCTTTTTAGAATATATTATTACACTAGGATACCCCCACCTCCCAAGGTGATAGAATTGTTTTTAATGAATTATGAAAGTAACTATTATACAATACTTAAACAATGTATATTTAAGGATTTAATAAAATAATTATCTTTAATGTGGTTGAATGTGGGGACAGTTTAAATTTTTTATTTCAGATTGTGATTTCTTTTATAGGCGATTTTGAGATGGTTGAGTAGATGATAAAGAGAATTTGGATTTGGTGGGGGATTCCCAATGAATGTTTTGATGCATTGTATTGGGAGTAATACTTAGATTTTGGTTGAGGATATTTTTCTAGTCAAGGGATATGCCATATAAAATAGTTTTTACCCATAAAAACTAACCAATGTAACATTATTACCATAAAAATGTGGTTGTTTGCACCATGAAATTAGTGAATTATTTCAAGGTCATGGTTTTTTTGAGTAGTGCAACTAGTGTCTTGAGGAAAAATATGGCGCACACTAAGTATTTGTGATGTTTCAATGATTATGTTGGAGTATCTCTTATGATATATAGGATTTAATCATTATATGGGAACAAGGTAATGAAAATATCTATTGGTTATTTCATAAGGGATATCAGGTGTTGGAATGTTTAATTCTACAAAAAAGGGGAGTCACACACTTTTCTAATAATGGATCACTATATTGTGATTGTAAAGGTATCTATGTGTGGTAATGGGGGATATATTTTTGGGTTCATCCTTGAATAATGTTTTAGTGTCATAGATGATGGGGTCATATCACATGGGACACACTAAAATGGTCATTTTATCATATAGATTGTGTTCATTCTAGAAATTCATATTTTGGATTATTTTTTAAAATTTAATTAAAAATTTATTTTTTATATGATATTTATTTTATACCAATTATGGTGTTTTTTATGCTTCACTCCACTAAATTGGGGAGGTATCACCTCCTTCTTCCCATTTTTATTGGTTTTATTTATTTTTTTAGTGATTTGAGTATGATATTTTTCCTTCATTCTACTCATTACCTCTATAACATGTTCGTATTAATTTCATTTGTTTGGATCTAGGGTTTTATATACTTATTAATCTAGATCATGGTGGAACTGTTTCTAGATTGTGTGAATTTTGATAAAAATGCATGGGGAATTCTCGAGATGCTAAAATCCCAATTTTTTTTTGTATATTTTCTTGGGATAAATAAATAACAAAATTTATTTTAATTTTTTCCATTATATAGGAATGGAATAAATTAATTGATCAATTCATAATTTAAATGTTTTATTATGTACTGGTTAAGTGATCATTTCCCCTCATACATATGTTCTGGTATTATCATGCAATATAATGAATTACCCTTCATCTGTTTTTAATTGAATAATAATTTAATTAATTTTTTTAGATCATTATATATTTTTTTAAATTACAAGAATGGATGTTTGATGTTGTTAGGGTCACATGTGTGTTTTTTTTATTTCTGGTGGATATCAATTGAGCTCGTATGATAATAGATGATGCTGTAAGAGTAATTCATGAAGGTTATAACGTTTAATTGATAAATGTCATGAATAATATTACATACTTATATAAATGTTCAAATAATGTTTTGAGTGTAATATTGGGTGAGTGGGAATGAGTGACCAAAATTGAGTTTTTGGTTTGTTTCCTACTTATGTGGCATGACTAGTGAGTCATGTTTGACAATGGAAAATTTTTCAAGATTTTTTTATTAATTTCATATATTAATGATGATATGGTTTATGTGAGAGTCATGGATAGATAAAATTTGATCCCATTGTTGGAGTATCTCATGGATCTAAGGACTGATTAAACTTGGTTAATCATAATGGGTCTATGGATTTCTAAAATATGTTTATTTTGAGGACTAAATTGATGTTTAATATTTATATATCCATGTTATGTAAGGTATGGAGTGGAAATTTTTTAATTACATAGGATACAACCATATGTGGTTCTTTTTTTCCTTGAATTAGGAGATTCTTTAATCTATATTTTCAGCAATTTTATGATATAATAGTAGTATTTATGTTGTTATTGTAATTGGGAATGTTTTCTATGGATATTTTTGAGATGATATGGGTCTTAACCATGAAGCATTAAATTGTGCTGAGATTTGATGGTAACCATTGTTAAGGGTCTATAGTAATTTACAATTAGAGATCTTCATTATATAGTTACGTTATTTGATTGGATGACAATTGGAATAAGAATTTTTTGTTATATGTGTAGTGATATACATGTATCTAAGTAATAGAAATATTATTTTTTATCAGTATTTTTATTTTTGTAGAGTCGATATTCGTGTATAAATATGAGGTGAAAAACAACATGCACATGGGTTATCTAGTGAGGGTATTTGGTTTGATTTACCAATTCAGGGGGTGATAATTTATTTTCAATGAGATAATTTAGGTTTTTTATTAATTTGATATGGGATCCACATATACTATATTATTATTTCTTACTTTTGGATAATATTTTGATCACCTTCTCTATGATATGGTAATTTATGATGGCCCAAAACATGGGTTTTTACTCTGTCATGTAGGGATGTCCCTCCCCCTTTGGCCACATTGGAGATAGAGGTGGTGTTGTCTCAAAAAACAGATATATTTTAAGGGGATTATTTTCATTATTTGATATATATATTATGTGGGACATACTACTCCTTTGAATTACTTATTATTTAGAATGATTTACTCTAGTATATTTTAAGTATGTGAGGTTGGATGTAATATCCATTGTGTCTGATGGTATTAGAGTTGTGGTAGATCATAATCACTTATGAGTAGTGGTATGTGAGGGGTGGCACAAAAAACCTACTGTGAATATTTTTTATTCACATAGGGAGACAACATTCCTCCATGTTGCTATGTTTTTATGTGAGGTAGGATGCTATTCATCTACTATATGGGGATTATTTGAGGCGATATATACTAACCCTCTGTCTGGTCATGTATGTGATATTGTATGTGTCACGACCCGTCCTTCAGGGTCGGTGTTGTCACTACCCCCTGCCTACCTTCCATAGGCCAGGGGATGTTGATAGCATCAAAATTTGTATTCCCAAAAAATGGGAAGACATTGCCTTCATAACCTGAAAACATACACACCTAAGAATAAAACATGATACAATCAAAAATTAAAACTATATATAGTAAACATGGTGTGTACAGAAAGTAAAAAAGGGGCCAGAATAAAATCCCAACTATAAAGTACAAGTAAACTGAATTGTACAAGTAAACTGAAAACCAATCTTGTGAACACACTCCGTGGATCCTAACTTTAGGGTAGGTATAGCTCTCGGTCAAGTCGACCATGTGGTACATCTAGTATATGTCAACCTCCGAGGAGCCTCCTGTCCGTCACACATAGCCTCGACCAATGTTGTCTGTCATCTACACAGGACCTGAGAATGTGCAGGCATAGCCCATGCATGGGTGAGTATAACGATACTCAGTAGGGACCCTGTGACCCCCAAAGGACGTTATCAATCCACAATGGATAAACCAAAAAAGTAATAGTACAATCACAAGGTATGAGGAAAAAACCATCCTTACTTAGGTGTATGATGATGCATATACCATTGTTTTCAAAATTACACAGAGCTCCATCTTCTGATCCAAATGCACAACTTTCCATGAAGGAAGAAGTACCACGAAGTTTACACCACATGGGTGAGTAACTCATAGGTAACACCACATAGAGAAGAACCAAAATGGTTTCACCACAAATATTAGAACTCAGATCACACCAGGTATAACTTATGTACGGTAGAAAAGATGATTAGATGTAACTACTGAATCATCTTACTCAGTTGAGTGTCAGACCCACGTAGGATCCTAAATCATCAGTCCCACATAGGATCCTACTACAATAGTCCAATGTAGGATCCTAGATTAGTCTCACATGGATTCTTATATCGGGTCCATGATGGATCTTGAAACATAGAGCCATGTCGGATCCTAAAGCACTGACCCACATGGGATCCCATTCTCATCTAACAGCGAGCCACATGGTTCTTGCACTAAGCTCACTTGATTCCGAGAGGGGATACTACTCAATCCACAAGTAGATACTTAAACTACCACAATGTTTCATGAAGAAGTATCTCAAAAGACTTCCACATAAAAGGGGTCTCAACGCAACATAGGGCACGTCAATCGGACGCCCGGTCTGTATGTTATTAGCCTTTTTTTCCTGAGGGCCCAGTTGGATTCATGTTAGATCCAACCCAGCCACACCACAAATTTATCCAAAACACATTTGGGGTATACCAAAAATACTATATCGATCCAGGGATTCTACCACCACAGATAGTTCTTCAATCAGACGCATGTAGCTCATGTAAAGGCCAAAAGAGTGTAAAGGGGTCGAAGTTTGTTCGGGTTCTGTATGACCCGTTAGGACAGACCCAAGACAACCTTGCATAGGCCAAACCGAACTGGTTTGGGTTGACCTGGCCCAACCTAGGTTAGGCCCTAGGTCTGACCCAGTGCGCGGAATCTAACCCGGCCTGATGATGCGACCCACGGTGCAGCCCGCATCGGGCGGCCCACCGGAGGGCCGTGACTGGGTGGCCTCACGGTGGGGTCTACCCGAGCCACCTTCAAAGGGATAGGTGCCCCCTGGGTACCCTGAACGGACTAGCCGCTCAGGTTGGGTGGCCAACTGGCCGGTACAACGTGGTGTCAGCTACTTGCGCGCGACCCCTGGTGTACCTCTCGGCTCCCTGGCGGGCCGGACGACCAGACCTCCTCTTCGGCGCTGTCACGTGTCGCGCCCACTCTTGCGGCTGGTAGCGAGCCAGTTCCCCATGCATGCTCGGCGGTGCAGATGTGTGCCGCAGCCCCCTTCATGAAGTCGGTCATGTGTCAGCTACCACCCATGCTCCACTATAGTCGAGGGGTCGAGGCACTCCTCCGGCGGCGCGGTGGCACCGCTGCCATTATTAAAGATGACAGATGTTCCATCCGCCACTCCCAATCTGTTTCGACACCGGTCACCAGCACCGGTCGTCAGTGTTGTTCCTTGGGTCACCGAGTGCACCCCGGTTGCCTGATCTTCATTCTATAGACTCTCGAATTCATCTTGGGACGTCACCATAGATTTTAGAACCCCATGGTCGGGATTCCATCAACCCAAAAAACAAGATGTAAAGAACACCAAAATCCCAAAAGGTTACAGATGGGTCAGGTCATGTTGGTTTGTCCTGCACCCTTTGCATTAGAATGGTAAAAAGCAGTATAAGTCTTATTAAATCAAGAAGAAAAATAAGGACGGGGTAATGGATATACAAAAACAAAATTCCAAAACCTAAAGATTCATAGACATCGGTGAGTAGAGAGAAAGAGTGATGTCAGTTCATCGTCGTTGAAGATGTTCCTCGTTGGAGATCCTTTTGCGATGTTCTTTTTTTTTGGAGAAATGTCTGTCGAAAGAGAAGAGTTCTTCTTCTATGGGGGGTTTCCTCCAGCAAGATCCTCCACCAAGCATCTTCTCTAGCAAAAACAAAGTTCCCCGATAAAGGTGATGAAGATCTTACCCCTAAATTGATATGTTCAATGACTTCATTTAATGAATTCATTAAATGTTGGGGGATTGGCACAATTAAAAACCGGATTGTAGAGGTCGGGTGGTCCCCACCATGAATTCTAAATAATTCAAAATATAAATTAACATAAAGATAGTTTATTTTTATTTCAACCTTTTTTTATTTTCCCATGATGGGTAGAAAAAACTATCTTACACTCATGACCTAATTCAGCCGAGGTCAAAGTCTCCTTAAGCAACTACAGGCACCGCGAGACCAATGGTGCCATCAGATTTCAATTCTGAGCACCGGTTCCAAAGTTACAGAAACCCACTCACACCCTTACTGAAAGTACATAAGAAACTTCCAAAAACCATTCTGGGATCTCTCGGCCTTGGAATCATGTACATTAAAAAACAATTGACTCGAATATTTCAATATTATTTAAAAAAATACATGGAATTTCCATGTCTTTTCATTCTCCGATCCTTAGGGCATTGCGTCCCCAATATCCACATCACAAAAACTAGAAAAACAAGTGGGGGTACTAAGCACGAATCAGTGCCTACCACTCCCATGTGCTCTCCAAGAGGATATTGTGATACCAACATAAACGCACCAAAGGTATAAATCACCCATAATGGACTCACTTATTAAGATCCTCAATCTCCACTCGATCCTCGGAAAACGTCACCACATAATCGATGTCAATCTCACCCAAGTAAAAGATCTGAGTAGGATCATTCATGTATCTAGTCAACTGGGATACGTGAAAAATTTCATGCACTCTGTGCAACTGGGGGGGATGTTATTGGCAGTATTCCACCTTGCCAACTCAGTTGAGGACTTGAAAGGGTCCGATGAACCTTTAGAGATAACATGCCTCCCCAACCAAGTCACCGCAAACCTCGTCGGGGTGAGACACATAGAATGACATGGTCACCATCATTGAACTCTAGAGGTATCCATCTCAGGTCGCCATAATACTTCTTCCTTCATTGTGACATCTTCATCTTCTCCAGGATGATCTGCACCGTCTTTGTGGTAGCCCGTACGATCTCTGGTCCCTCCAGGGCTGACTCCCCTGGGTCATTCCAACACAAAGGCTATATGCACAGTGGGATGTACCGAGCCTCGAATGGTGCCATCCTAATTTTGGGGTGATATATGTTTTTTTATACAAAATTCACCTAGGGTAAGTGATCCTCCCAGCTATGACCGAATTGGATGATGCAAGAACGTAACATGTCCTCGAGGGTCTGAATGGTCTAATCAGTCTACCATCCGTCTGAGGATGGAAGGTGGTGCTCATACGAAGTTGCATCCCGAAAGCCTCATGAAACCCCTTCCATAGAGGGGAAGTAAACCAGGAATCACTATCAGAGAGAATCGTCAAGGGTACACCATCTAGTCGTCCAATATCCTTCACATAGATGTGTCTCATGCTCTCAACTAAAACCTGCTCTCTAATTTTTAGGAAGTGGGAAGAATTGGTGACTCAGTCGATAATAAACCAGATAGAACCAGGACCCCTAGATGTATATTGAAGTACTATGATAAGGACCATGTATAATCCATCCCACTTCCACTATAGGACCACTAAAGGGTGAAATAAGAAAGTTGGTACCTGATACTCCACCTTCACTTGTAGGAAAGTGAGGCACTGAGAGACAATATATGCTATGGATTTCATCATTCCCTGACACAAGTGTTGTCGTCAAAGGTCCTGGTTCATCATTGCCAATACTAGATGTACCGATAAAGGGGATTTGTGTAACTCCCTAAACACATCCTCCTGAAGTGAAACTGGTACCATGGTACATCCTATAAAAAGGATGAAGTTCTCCCCACCTTCATAAAATCCATCTGGTGACTTTCTTGTAGATTTTTGAGCACGTTGATCCTCGAAGTCCATGTCCCCATGTTGCGCCACCCAAACTCACTGAAAGAGTTTGGGTGTGACTGTAAGAGACTGATGAAAATCTTCTCCTTCTCGATCCACAATGGATATATGCAAAGTGGCCAGCTGCTCCATCGCCTCAACTAGAAGTTGTATACCAGATCTTCTGCTTAGTGCATCTATGAAAACGTTTCCCTTCCCAAGAATATATACTCTCTCGAAGTCATAGTATTGGAGGAACTCAAGAAAACACCACTGTCTTAGGTTTAGGTCCTTTTGCGAAAAGATATTCCTGAGTCTCTGGTGATAAGAGTAGACAACAAAATGCTCACCCATCATATAGTGTTGACACATCTTTATGGAGAATACCACCGCTGCTAAATCAAGGTCATGGGTAGCATAGTTCTTCTCTTGTTGTCTCGGATGTCAGGAACCCTATGTGATAAATTATCAATCTTGCATGAGGACACATCCCAGACTGGTCCCTGATGCATCACAATAGACAACATACCCAACACCCTCCTCTGAAAGCCTTATGATGGGGGCACTAGTCAGCCTCTACCTCAGCTCCTAAAAACTCCGCTGGAATCTATCGAACCACATTAATGAATTCCTATTATTAATAAATGATAATAAAGATACTGCAACTCTAGAGAAGTCTGGCACAAATATCTGGTAGTATCTGTACAATCCAAAGATGCTTCGTACCTCCGTCACACTCCGGGGTGGCCCCAAGAATGTACCGCCTCAATCATCACTAGATATAGAGTAACTCCATCATCTGAGATGACATGTCAAAGAATATGATCCTCTCAGATCCAGAACAAGAACTTCGAGATCTTACCATAATGTTGGTGCTATCAGAGTGTGTCCATAACTACCTGAAAATGATAGGCATGCTCCTCCCCGGTAGCTGGGTAGCTCAGAATATCGTCGATGAAGACAAATACAATGTGATCACTTTATGGCTAGAAGATCATATTCATGAGTCCCATGAACACTGCTAGAATTCTGGTCACACCGAATGGAATAACCAAGCACTCATAGTGGCCATACGGATATCTGAAAGCTTATTTTGCACATCCTTGTCTCCTATTCCGAGCTGGTGATAGCCTGATTTGAGGTCTATTTTCGAGAACCATCGTGCTCCCTTCACCTGATCAAAGAGGTCATCAATCCTCAGGAGTGGGTACTTTTTCAACACAGACTCCTGGTACAGGTTTCGATAGTCAAAACAATGTCTCAGGCACAAATCTGCCTTCTTGGTGAACAAAAGTGGGGCTACCCAAGGAAAAAACTCTAGGCCGGATGAACCCCTTCCCCATTAAGTCATCCAGCTACACACGTAGCTCACGTAACTCCATGGGTTCCATTCAATATGTTGTTTTAGATATCAGTTCCATCTCAGGGTACATGTAAATCTAAAAGTCCACCTTTCTGTGAGGCGGTGGATCTGAAACATCATCAGGGAAGAAATCTGAATACTGGTCCACAACTACACGATAGCTCGGACTCTCCACATCAGCCTCTCTGAGAGTAAGGCTAGCCAACTGATGAGTGATCAACTAAACTATCCTCCTGGTAAGTCCATACTATTCTGTAAAGGATTCCTTCTCACCAGTGAAGGTAAAACTAGTCCCATCCTCGCCGTTACACCACAATTTTTTACTAATGCAGTCGATCTGGTCATGGACTGTAGATAACTAATCCACATCTAATATGATGTCGTAAGGCATTAACACCGCTAATCGAAGATCCTAGCTGAAACTCTATCCTCCTAGAGTATGCTCACACTATCGGCACTAGTGTGTAATTGTTAAATCACCTCCCATAGAAGTATTTATCTATAGGGATCGAGCGAATAACTCCACAAGAATCTCCATGCTCAGAATGATGATAGTGGAAATAAAACAATGATTGGAACCCGTGTCTATAATTTTTGAAACTAAGGTAAAGTAGACACATTTTGTACATCATATCATATCCGGAGAACCATGGTCATAGGCCTCAGCTGCATGGAGCTAAGCACTCGCCTGTCTACCAGTTCCCTACGGTTGGGGTGGACCACCTAGTGATGGGGGATTTTAAACCATGAATTGTTGCCCACCGTCGCATGCATAGCCATCTCCTCATCCACATTTTCCTACTCCCTGCAGACCTCCTATGTCGAACCTCTTTCATTTCATGGGTGGTCCTACGAACGTCTGCTGATCATCCATACGATGGGTCGGGATATCAAGAGCAATGTGACCATGCTCAACACTTCTTAATCCTTGCATGACTTCCCCTCTCTCATGTGCCCTGCACAACTAACCCTAAATCTGGTGGTCGTCCACCTATAGGTATCGTTCTCTTAGACCTTTGTGACCTATGTTTGCTTCCACCTACAGAAGATTCCTCTACATGATTCTTGGTGGAGGGTCTTGTTACTCGTGACTACATAGCAGGAATCCTCTCAACTAAGAGGGATCACACTAGCACTCCCGCCTGCATCAGGATGGTGAGAGAAATCATTGATGCCCTAATCTCCACCTGAGTCCATGCTCAATGGTCCAGGCCCTGATGAATGGGTCCTGCACCATATCAGTGGAGTAGAGTGAGAGGTCGGTGAACCTTGATTAGTACTAAGCCACATTCATGCTACCCTACTACAAATGAAGAAGCTCATGTATGCACACTTCCCAAATGGTCATTGGGAAAACTCTACCCAAAATAGGATATCAAATTATACCCAAAGAATTGTCACCTCATCGTGAACCTGGATCATTTTGCTCCACCATATACTTGTTGCTTCCTGTTGAATACTGTCGATAATATTCACTATCATATCAGTTGGTGTCCCTACTAGTCAGAAGACTCTCACCATGGCCTCCAGCCAATCCTCATCTGCCTGTGGGTATGTCTCACCAGTGAACATGGGAGGCCTCTGGCACTGGAACTCGTGAAACACGCTCAAGTGTTGTTAACTCTCTACTGCTATGGCTGGTGGAATTGGTGGCCCAATGGGTAGCGGCACTACTGGTTCCTCTGTTGGTGCCTCTACTAAAAAAGGTCCCTCTAGGAATTCCTCATCTATTGGTGCGCTGTCACGTCATGATCTACCCAGAACTTGTGTAGGATGTCTCTGTGAAGGCAACCTGAAAAGAAATAGATGTTCCACGGTCAAGATGTTTTACCTGGTGAGCTGACATAATGTGATCAGAATGAAAACGTTTCTAAACACACACACAATCTGTGTTTTCATTCACTGAGTCAGAAATCATATGTCAGGGTCCTGGTGTATTTATACATCGGCCGACACACCAACATTGGATTCCCTAAACTGATAACCACACTGATAACAATTAAAACTATTTCTGTTAAAATATATGAGTCTAATGTTTTATGGTAGAATCGACTCCACTAATACCAATTGGTCACGACCCATCCCTCGGGTCCCATTTCGTGACTACCCCGAGTCTGCCTTCTATTTTCCAGGGGCTGTTGACTAGAACCAAAGGCTTATTCCCTATGAATTAGAATACATTGCCTTTATAACCTATAATCTCACACAACTAAGCACAAAACAAGATACAAGTACAAAGAAAAAAATTATGAAGTAAACATGTTTTGTACAGAAAGTAAAATGGGGCCATAAAACAAGCCCAGGTATAATGTACAAGTAAACTGAAAAGTACAAGTAAACAGAAAATAGCTCCTGTGAACACCCTCCATGGATTCTACTGGAAGGGTAGGTATATATCTCAATCAAGTCGACCCTGTGGTATGTATCCTCTAAGTCCACCTCTGAGAAGCCTCTTGTCTTTCACACGTAGCCTCAATCAATGTTGTATGTGGTCTGGAGAGGACATGACAAGGTGTGGGCATAGCCCGTGCTAGGGTGAGTATAAAAATACTCAGAAAGATCCCTGAGACCCCCGAAGGTATTCTAGAATCTACATAGGATAAACCAAAAAATTAAGAGTAAAATCACAAGTTACGAAGATACAACCATCATTAATTAGGTGTATTCTAATACATATACATAAGTTTTCAAAATTACACAGAGCTCCATCTCTTGAGCCAAAATCACAATTGTCCGCAAAGGAAGAAGTACCACAAAGGTAACACCACCCAGGTGAGTACCTTTTTGGTAACACCACACATGTGAGTACCTCTTAGGTAACACCACACAAAGAAGAATCTTTATGGTTTCACCACAAAGAGTCGAACTCAGCTTCCACTAGGTATAATATAAGTATAGTAGAAATGAGGATTAGATGTAACTACAGAATCATCTTACTCGGTTGAAAGGAAGGCCCGTGTTGGATCTTAAATCATCATACCCACATAGGATCCTAGTATAGCATACCCACGTAGGATCCTAGATATGTCCCACGTGGATTCCTAGAGTGGATCCATTTGGGATCATGGAACACAAATCCATATAGAATCCCAAAGCACAGACCCACGTAGGATCCCATTTTCATGTTACAACTAGACACAAGGTTCCAACACGAAGCTTACTTGATTCCAGGGGAGTCTTCTCCTCAAGCCACAGGTTGATACATCAACATCCACAATGTCCAACAAAAAATTATCTCAATGGACGACCACATAAAAAGTACCTCAATGAAATATACTACAGGTCAATCGGACGCTCGGTCTATATGTTATTAGCCTTTTTTCATGAGGGCCCGTTTGGATTCGTGTTCGATCCAACCCGTACATACCCTATATTCATCAAAATCTCATATGGGGTATACCAAAAGGACAATCTCGAATCAATGTTTTTTGTGTCGCAGACAGTTCATCAAACAGACGCTAGTAGCTCATGTTATGGAAGAAAGAGTATAAAGGGGTCGATGTTAGTTCAGGTTCGGACCGACCGGGTCCCACCTGGAATCGGCAGACCCAAATCGGTACGGGTCATCCCAACACGACCAGGGTCCGACCCTGGGTACAACCTATCCTGCGGGATCTGAACCGGTCCACCGGCACGGCCCAGCCCACGCTGGGCAGCCCACAGGAGGGCGGTAGCTGGCCCGCAGCTATGTGGCCCTGCGGTGGGGTCCTCCCAAGCCACCTCCCAATAAAGAGGCATGCCCTGGGTACCCCCAATGTCCAAGCCATTCGAGTTGGGTGGCCAACCAGCCATCACCACATGGTACTAGCAGCTAGCATTTGGGACCCAGGTTCCCACTCATCCCCCCAGCTGGATGGAAGGATATGCCTCTTTTGTGGCGCGGCCACACACCGTGCCTCCTCCGGTGGCTAGCAGCATGCCGGCCACCCCCCCCCCCCCCCCGTATCCACTATGGCCTCGTGTCACGACCCCTGTATGCCCGGCGATGTGGACGCGTGTCGCCACCCTCTTCACGCGGTCTGCAGTGCACTGTACTCTGCCCTTTCTCTGGAGCTTCTGATGGGCCGCGGGCCTCCCCCAAAGGCATGGTCGTGCTACTGTCGTTATCACGGCTTTCTAGAGTGTCGGCCACCACTTTCAAGCCCTACTGGCATCGGTCGCCGGCAGAGGTCGCCGACGATGTTCCTTGGGTCACCAGCTGTGCCCTGATGGCCCGATCATCATTATAAAGACTCCCGAATTCGTCTTGGGACATCACCATCAATTCAAGAACACCATTGTCGGGATTAGATCAACCTAAATGCTAACAACGAAGAAAACCAAAATCCAAAAAAAAAAGGTTGTAGAAGGGTCATACTTTGTTCGTTTGTCATGCACCCTCCACGTTAGATTGGTAGGAAGCGGCATAGTTGTTCATTAATCACGAAGAATGACAAGGACGAGGTAAAGGGTATATAAAAACAAAAATACCTACCTCAAATATTTGTTGATGTAGGTGATAATAGGGAATGATGGATGTTGTTTAGTCATCATTGAAGATGTTCCTCATTGGATATCCTTCGATGGAGTTCCTCATTGGAGACATGTTCGTTGAAGGAGAAGAGTTCTTCTTCTATGGGGGGTTTTCTTCCGCAACATCCTCCACCGAGATTCTTCTACAATAAAAAACCATGATCCCTAATCAAGGTGACAAAGTGCCTCCCCCTTAATTTATAGGTTTAATGACTTCAATTAATGAATTCATTAAATGTTGGGGGTTTGGTACAATTTAAAAAAAGGGTTTGATTGGATCGGGTGGTCCCCACCCAGAATTAATAAGAATTCCAGAGTTAAATAAAAATAAATTTAATTTATTTTCCCCCTTTTTTTATGTTCCCACGATGGGTAGCAAAATCTATCTTCCACCCATAACCAACTACATCAGAGGGTAAAGACTATTTAAGTAACTACCGGAACATTGAGATCAACAGTGCCCTCAGATATCAATTCCGAGCGCTAGTTCAAAAGTTAAAAAAACCACTCACACGCTTACTGAAAGTACTTATGAAACATCATAGAAACATTACGCGCTCTCAAGGCCTCAGAATCAAGTACTATCAGTTATTTTAGACTCCAATATTTCAATATAATTTTTTTAATAAAATTACATGGAATTTCTGGGTTTTACAATATGCACTTCCACCATGAGGTTGATGATAAAGTTAGGATGGATGTACTTATAACTGATATAGTTTAATATGAATTTGGTATTTGGTGTCCAAATATTTTGGTCATGGTATATGGAATTTACACACCACTATGCATTGATATGCATCTGCTGTTAAACATACTATCTCCCAATATATGTGATAAGATACACGGTTTGGGTTGAACATTTGTGAAGTCAGTCCTAGTGTTAGATACATTATAGTGTTAGCTGATGTAGGTATGATTTTTTATAAGGGAAACTTCTTATGTACTGAAAGTTTCACTGGGGTATACATATGATGTTTATAATAATAATTTACAATAATGCATTCAAATATATATATATATATTTGTTTATATTTTAGAAACTATTAATTGTGTCCTACTAACTAATATTCTCACACATTTTATGAGAACTTGTATCACATGAAGAATAATGCTCTATATATTGTTTTGGGTGACCCCTATGTACATGAACATGATCTTTATGAGATATATAGTAGATTGGGGATGGGTACGAGGTGTTTCTTATTCCTACAAGCAATATTACTTTTCAATGTATCACATTTTTCTATGAACTTTTCTTGATCATCCCCTCAAGGAAATATTATAGTGGTGGATTTTTGTTTCCTTCTTATGTATCATATATTATATCATGATTATGTATTTTCATTTGACAGACCTGTTTAATGATTCATTTTCTCTCCCTGATGTTATAATTATTTTGAATAGTTTATTTATTTAATGTTTATTTTTTTATAATGTACTATAGTGTATAATCCCATATGATGTATATATGAACCATCACTATATGTCAAAAAAATTAGGCATATGGGGAGGAAAATCGTAGGTGATGCAGCACCACTACTCTGGTTACTAGTCAATTTAATGGTCTGTAAAACATCAGAATTATTTCATAGTGTTTTTTTCTTACAATTTTGGATATGATATATAAAGATAGTAATGGTCAAAACATAATATGTTTTCTATGATTTCAGATTAATTTGTGAACATAAATTAATGTTACCTTGGAGTGGGATTATTAATTTGGACATTTTCTATTTTAATCAGGTTGTTTAATTTTATTTAAATGAATTATTTTTTCATATATTAAATTATTTTAGCTAGTTTTTGGGAATTATATTTTGTTTTTAAAATACTACTGGAGCTCTTTTTATTTTTTTATAGTGATAGAAGGTTGTGAAAGATATGAGGATATATAATGATACAAAAGAATAGGTAAATATTTTTTACAATACAGATTGAACCAAATTTTTTTATGCTAAGGATGCATAACAATGAAATAAATGATATTTTAGTTTTATAATGATCATTTAATATTTTGGGAGTAAGAAATGAAGTCACAAAATGTTACTTTATAGAGGAGGTTTTGGATGAAGTAACCTTTATATATGTATCATTTATATTACATGTGAATAATTAAAGAGGATATTTTCTCTTGGAGTGAAAGGGTTTATGTGGATTTAAAATATGAGTATGAAGGTGTAATGATGTTTCTTGATGATCAGACATATGTTTTGATTTTTTTTCATGATTATGTCATTCTGTAAAAACAAATATCATTCATGAGTGATGTTCATAGAAAATTAACAAGCTCAAAAAATTTCCCTGCAGATGTAATATATTACATATGAAATTTAAAATATTTATATGGCTCATAATATCATCTATATTTTGAAAATGTGTAAAATTAAAATCATTGACCATGATATTTATTATATTAATTTTTTTATAAAAAATAGATTGATCTAGATGAGTTACAAGACGTTGTAATGGAATTAACATAAGTGAAATTCCATGAGTGTGGTTGAAAGAATAACTCATAACACCGGCAATGGGAACACACCCTAAATTTATGGAAAAGTAAAATATTTTGAAGGTTTTTATAGATTTTTTAAAAGGGTTATGAGCATGATACATAATTATTTTGCATCAATAACCAATCTATGACATGAAACTAAACAAATGAGAAAAATAAGCATATTATAAATTGGTTTTGGCGGATTTTTATTTTTTTTCATACTAGGAAATGGAAATTCTATGGAATAATTTCATTTAATAAGGATTTCAGGATATAGGATTTTTTATTATGTTGAAATGTGTCATGTTGGAAAAGTATTTAGGATTGAGAGGTGTTAGAGGATCATGTCATGATATTCGGTGGATTTAAATAGAAAATACAATGAGTTTTTTTATCTTGTTATTGATAATGAATCATGTAATGAATAAATTTTTCATTCTTACAGTTGGATAAAGAAATTAATTACCAAATAGGAGTGAGGAAAATCAAACTTTGAATATCTTATTTCAATTATATCAAATAAATTTGGTTATAATTTTATAATTTTTATTATATATCCGAGATTTTGTGAAGTTTACCCACTTTATTTGATATATTTTTAGTTAATTAAAATATGTTTTATAATTTTCATGATCATGGATGATTCATGGAAAAATTATTATAATTTTTATATAGTTTTGGTGAAACTAAGAGATTTATAAAAAATAATGATAGTAGTTATTAAGGTAGATAGAATAATTGAGTTTTTATCTTAGACAAAATGTGTAATTTGTAATGAATTTATATATTTGGTGTTGAGAAGAATAAAAGGTAAAAACTATTTAGTATTCCCATTAATATATATGGTTCAATTCGAGAGATAAGGATCCAAGAAGGAGGAGTTAAATCTCTATGTTTGGATTTCCATGGGGGAAAGAAACAAGATTATCCTAAAAAGGAGAAATATATATCTTGAAGATTATTTTTTTGAAAAATATAAACGTAAACGTCATATCAAGGAGTTTATATCATTCATAACTAAATAAATGAACCAAAACAAAGTAGGGATCATTGTATGATAAAATATAAAATTTTGATTCTTGTTTTGTCACATGGCTAAAACGGATAGGGCCTTATAACAATAAAATATTGAATAGAAATTGAAATAAATAAATATATAAATCCTTCTGTGTATTTAAATATATATGATAATAATATGATGTGGTACTCAAATAAACATTGTGTATTCCAAAAATAATTCATGGGGAAACACCTTGACAAGTAGTGGACATGTCTATGAAGTTGTATCCACCAAAAAGTGCATGTTAGTATATTTTGTTTCACTAAAACGTCATCTAGAATATATTACAAGTATTATACCTTAGCGGCGAACCAATTAAAATCATTTTTACTGATTGGGACATATTTCCATAATAAATATTAATTATTTATTATGATCTTATATGCTAGAATGATGGATTTTATGTGTTCCTTCCAAATGGGGAATAATATATTTATGTATTTTGGGAGTATAAAAGAAATTATAATGTTTAGGTTCAGTGTACACTAATTCATCCCTATATATTAGTTCATATAATTAATTATGTCTCAATATGTGCTTTCAGTACATAGAGTTTATGAATTGGTGTACTATCAGTGAATCTATCTATGGATTTATTGCACACATGGATTAAATTAAAATCATTTACTGCTATGATATTAACTTTTATAGTTGAAAATTTTGATATGGGTTTTTACTTATGGATTTTGAAAAGTATATAACAGAGTATATACTTAAATATTCTAGGATTACAATGAACTATGCATGAATTAGGGATATATTTATATAAAATTTCTTAGAAAAACAATTTGTTGATAAAATGTACAAGAACTCATCTAATTATGCTACTAAATCTGTGTTGTGGATGTCTCAATAAAATATTTACATAAGATAGTGGTTATAAAATAGGATATATCACCCTAAAAATTTTATGCAAACGAAAATATTTTAAATTGAATGAGTAAAATGAGTAATGAGGATAATTTATAGAAGATTAAATCTTAAATATATGATAAATTCTAATTATATTGTTAAATTTTATTATAATTATTATTTATGATATATGAATTTTTTATATAGTTAGTGCCTTGTTGAGATATTTATTGAATTATAAATTATATCTAGACCTACTATGTGATTGTGCAGTAACTAACAATGAAACATCTAGTAATAAATATTTTTTTAGATGATAAAGTTATGTAGAATAAAATAAAGATGAATGATGTGGTTGTATTTAGTGGAAAATTATAATTTTGATTTCATAGACGAAGTCTAAAAATGATATACATGAAAAAAAAATTATATGAGATGGTTGAAAATATTTCCATAGATAAGAAACTAATAGTTGTAATATTACAATTAAAATAAAACCCTTAGGGAGAATAAAATATAAATAATATGAAACATGTATAGGAAATATTGAACTCTAATTTAAGGAGTATGACATGATAATCCATAATTTTTAGATATGGTTAAATTCAATGATATTAATAGATATGCTCACAAATCATGTCATGATATAGCAATAAATGGAATCAGTGGATGATCAAATCATTTATATGGATGTTTATAGGAAATCCTTGAAAAATCAGGTATATAATATTCGTCTGTAAAACTAGTTATATATTTATACAATTGTAGAATACCGATATATACCTTTATGATGAAATTAGTCGAGGAGAATAAATGATGGTTTTGTTGTCATATAGAATTTTAATGTGAACTTAAAGAACGAATATCAATGGAAAAAAATCTATGGTGGGTTTAATATAAATTTTTGAAGGGAATCATGAATACAGATTTGGAGAACAGAAAATCATATCAAGACACATATCAAGTGGAATATTATATCTAAGGATTCAAGAGAAAAATTAAAATAAATTGAAATAACATTAATAAGATTATTCTTTATTTGTTTTTAAAAAAAATTGGGTACCGAATAAATATTTATTTGGATACAAAGAGTTATAGGGAAGATGGATTCAATGTGAAAAGGTGGGTTTTTAATAATAAAAATAATATTAATAATTAGTGTTATGAATCTAAGGAATATATGGGGAATAAGTGATGTGAACTCAAAGGTTTTTTATCCGCATAGAGAAAAGAATATTCTATATATCAAAAATAAATATAAAGAATATCATGTGTAATAAATGATTCATCATGATAAATGTAACTTATCAAACCCTGATTCCACTCAATAGTGCTCTGAGCTCAGTTACCACATGGCCTCAAGGGAATCTTCCCAAATTCGAAAGGCTTCCTACTAATAGTGAGGATCTAGGGGAGGCAATTTGGATAATATTCCCAATTTAGCATAGTGTATCACAATGTGAATATTATACATGTAGTGGATTCAATGACATAATACTATAGAAACAAACCTTAAAAGACTTATACATGACAATAGCAGAGTATGTATCATATACATAATAATGCTACAAGTCACAATTCTCTAATAATTAAGACCAAAAAAGAATACATGGAATATGTACAATCTATATAAAATTTAATAATGTAAAAATAATCATATTATCATCACAAGACTCAGCTTGTTCTGAATAACTCATAATCCAAAGCATCATATCAAGTACTCATGTTATGGAATGTTCCATTCACGACTCCAATAATCATATAATATATTTTCAACCAAAAAAATAACCCAAATTGGTTTATAGACTATGACCTAGTAGGAAACAACATAATGTATTTTTCAATTGGTCTGTGAGTATGTATAATAAGCAGTGTTTAATAATTGAATTTGTATGCATAGAAGAACTCAAATTTAAAAAACCAACATGCCCTTGTTCGTAGTAACATTCATTTACAAATTAAATTGGCAAAAAGTTAAGAATTCAAATATATTTAATTTATAAGTCTCGATATCTGGCTCAATACTGTCGTCCTCCATGTAATTTTAAGCCCAACAGATGCCCTATAACGCCATCTCTATAGTATAATCAAAGACCGACATCATGGTAGTTCTTCTATTGGTAAAAAATTATAATTTCCATATTATTTATTATTAAATTCATATCTTGAGCCCTTCCAAGACATTCTTGAGTTGGAATTTATGTATCACCCCATTTGAAAAAGCATCCAACACCCTATAATCCTATACTTGTTTAATATCTCATGAACACAGTATTGATCTAGGTGAGGTATAATTTCACAACCAATAGATTCCATCCTAACCGCTTCAAAAGAATCTTGAGTATCATCATTGGAATAATAGTAAAATTTTACTTGAGTTCATCATTTTAATTTTAATTATAATACATGTATCACCCAGTATATAAGTATATCCCCTAAGAGACCATCTATGGTATCACTTAATGGACCCATTTATCACCCATGGCTTAATAACATATATCAATTGTGTCTGTTTATAGAATCCTATGGCGGATCCATGCATCACCCATGGTATAATGGTCAATATTAACATTAGCCCGTCCATGGAATTATAATTCAAATATTTATATTTCCAATGTCTATTTATCATTTAACCAATTCAATTTCATATAGAATTACATTTAACAGGACTATGGTAAGAACAAGAGCATCTAACAAGCTCACCTAAAGAGGTGTATTATTCCCTATAAACCTCAAAGGTTTGGGCCATTCAATTACTTAAATGGTAATATTTTGTAAAATAAGGTTAAATGGAATAAAAACCCACTATATGGATGGTTTATCCTATAACCTACATGGGAAACCGTAAAAGGTGTAATTAAATCCTAAAATCAAAATTTCAAATCAAGGTCATTCATGAGGTATGATCTTTAATTACTCCCATGGGAAAATTTAGCAATTAATCATTTACAATCTGAGGAAGGTATCACATCTCATTTTATCATATCATCTCACACGGTAATATCATCATAGTTCTAAATTCAATCCAGTTCCATCAATATCATATCATATGTATCAATATCTCAAATTGGATAATAATTTAGTCAAGAAAATCATTCTTAAAACAATAAATGTATTCTTGGGTATCAGGGGGAATCTCATCAAACCCATACCCATAATTCTATTCAATTTCCATTCAATAGCACTGCAATTTCATTTATAAAAATCTTATATTTGACATCCAATTACATGGGGGAAAATAATGTTCTTTATATTAATCCAAATCATAAACCCAGTAAGTTCTATTTAACAATAATAACCCAAACGATTTGTTTGACATACTAGACTAATCCTCTTTAAGTGAATAGGGTGTACCAATCAATTCTAGGATTTAGATTCAATTTAGGTGACCCCTATAAAATGGTTATGTGACATATCGAAATATATTAACGATCTATATTCAACTGAAAAAAACATGAACACCTAATATAGGCTCATTATAAATATCTCGACCACTATCGGGCTCAAATTTGGCCCAGATTATGAGAAAATAAATAAACGGATAATTAGTGATTAATTAGGTCATTTGATCACAGATAAAAATTAACATATTTGATATCCATAAAAATTTAGAACACAGAAAAAAATTATTTACTTACTATTAGGGATCATAGGAGATGACCCATGATCGAATTAGAGTCCAGATGATGAAGGAAAATTAAATCAAACATTAAGATCAAATGAGATCCATTAATAGCTTGGGGGGATGTTTTCCATTGAATGAAAACCATATCATATTTTAAATTGAATTTTAATTTAATTATATTTTATTAAAATTCATAATTTTTATGGATCAAATGTTTTTTTATCATGGTTTCCTATATTATAAAAGTCACATTCACAATTACCTCACATTGTTTTATAACTGTGGTGAAACCATGCGAAGTCACTCTATCATGATTTATAGAAATTAAAGACCAAGACACATGGGAATGTGGCTATTATCGCATGGTTTAAAAAGACAGGAGGACTGTAAGCCCCCACTATCCATACTGAAATGTATTAGTGACATTATATGGCCTACCTCACATGGTTTTCACTAACCATGTTCCAGGCTAAAAACACCAATCATTGGGTTCTATAATCCAGAGCAGCCCCAGACACCCCAGAGACCCCTATGAAACCAATGGATATTTAAATTATTCCATATTTGAAAAATTAATATGTGAATTGATGAAAAAAATCTATATACCCAAAATAAGTATCGATTTCTTAAAAATTATATGTCTTATAGAAATTATTCCCCACATTACCCTTCTAAGGGTAGAGATGTATATTCTGAGAAAAATTATGGACACGACGATCATACATCATTATTACTCTACTGGGTCTCATATTTCACACAATCGTTCTTCTATAGCTCTGGTACTAATAGAACGGAATGGAAAAATATATCTTTTGTGCTAAGATCAACAATATTTATAGGATTCTCCTAGAGGGACACATATTCCTAAAACATAACCTACTTGTGATGAAATTCAAAAAACGAGTATGAACAGTACTGCTTCCACTAAGAGACATAGAATACATCATGCATGGGTTTGTTCCTAATGGTTAACTGCAACCAATAGGTTATTAGCTCGACCCTCTCTAGAATCTTGAATGGAATGATGCCTCTCAGTGAAGAATTACACTATATCTTATTCGTCTTGGGTCTGATCATCAATGAAAAGGGAAAAAATAACCAATACCCAACCTTGAACTCGATAGTTCTTCTACGAATAATAGAGTTTGAATTTTGTACATACTTCTCAGTATCCTTCAAATCGCAAATAAAATGCACATGATTACTGGTCTCCTAGACAAGATGATTTCCCAAAATTTTTGCATCTATTGTCTCCAACTGACACATGAGTGATCAGAATGTCCTAACATACAATGACTCATATGATTCCAACTCAATAGTATCATGAAAATTTTTATTGTATGTCAAATCAACCAGGAAATGATGCCTCTCCCAAGATCCCTTAAATCCAATATTTATGCCCACAACATGTCCCTAAGATCTTGAATCCCATGATCAGACTAGAAATCTGTCTGGTGGTGGTATTACATGCATAGAAGTATCTGTGAAACCAAATAACATTATATTCCTTTCAAAATTAAAAAAATAAAATTGGAATCCCCATCTGAAACAATAGATTGTGGAACCCCATGTAGTCATAAAATCCCTTGGATGTACAACATCACATGATCTTCAAGACTGAAGGATTCCATGATTGGTAGGAAATGTGAAACCATTATGAGCCTATCGACAACAACCCATAAAATATCATTAAATTGAGGTGACCTTGGTAAATAGATCATGAAGTCTATTGCGACATTATTCCACTTCCACTTGGGAATGGATTTCTACATTAAAATTCATGATGGTTGCTAGTGTTCCACCTTTACCTGCTAATAAGTGGAACACCTCATGAAAAAAAATCTATTTTCATGTTTGGCCACCAATAGCGAATATATAAATCATGATACATCTTGGTGAAACTAGGATGAACTTCAAATATAGAGGTATGAAAATCTCACATCATATCCTCGCCCATGAATGGAGTGACTGATATGCAACCATTTACTAACAAGATCTCATCCTCTCCAATGGTCCAACTAAGAAGTGTGTAACCACATACCAAACTTTCAAATAGAACTAGGCTTTCAGAATAAAATATTTTCCTCATCCCCACTCTATCTAGTAATGTAGAGATCACCATTATGGATGAATGAAAATTCTACCCCAGACTATCATGAAAAAACATGATCCTCTCAATGAAAAAATCCATAATTCGTAACTCACTACTATCATGCTGTAGTTCCTATATCTGATTCCTTCTACTCGGTAAATTAGCCACTACATTGACTTTACTTGGATTGTAGGAAATCTCGATGTCAATATATTATAGGTACTCAACCCACCATCACCATCTCATGTTTAGATCATGATGTGTAAAAATATAAATATTTATTTTATGGATCATATAAACCACAAAATTCCCTCCCAGTATGCATTGTGTCCAATAGTTTAATGCATGATAAACAACAGTTATCTTGAGATTGTGCGTCGAGTAGTTATTCTCATTTGGCCTCAACTGCTGAGAGTTGTACACAATGAATCAATCTCCTTGCATATGAATTGCTTCTAGAATGGTACCAGGAACATCATAGAATCTTTAATTGTGCCTGAATGGATTATTAAAAATCAGTATCAATGCTGAAGTCAACCACACCTTAGCTCCTCAAAGGTTATATCAATGGAATCCGACCGTAAATTATTCACACCATTAATATCCCAACCCTCCAACACCACTTCTATGTGTTATAAGTGATATATTAAAATTATATAGTATCCAACAATCCCTACAAATCAATTAACCTCAAATATATTATTTCAATTGTCCTTGGTAACAATTGCTCTAACCTTCTCAGGCACCAAAAATACGTATGTCTAAGATATGAAATATCTCATAAGGAGAATCTGATTAATCAGGAAGTCGAAATTTGTAATCATGGTATAAAAATGATTCACTCTAAGTTTATTAAAATTGATCTCAATATGTTTTAATTTGTCATGTTGATTGTGGTAATACAAAAATATATCATCCTCAAAAATAATAACAAACAAATCGATGAATGGATGGAAACCACTTTCAATAAATTACATAAAGACCACTATAATGATTGTGAGTCCAAACGCATGGCCAAATAAAAATATAGACCATAAATACTCTAGAAGGATATCTGATGTATTTCTAATTATCTAACATGATCATTATGGAAACTTGATCTCAAATTAATCTTTGAGAAGAAGAAAACTTCTTAGAGCTGTTGAGAGAGATAATCTATCGCCGAAGAGGGATACCGATTCCTAATCATCAAATAGTTCAACATATATTAATCCAAAAATATATTAAGGGTACAACCCCCCTTTTTCACAAAAATAATTGGTGAACCCCAAGGATTAGTTCTATTTAATAAGAAACCACATACCTCTAAATCCTCCAACTTCCTCATGATTTCTTGAAACTATTTCATAGACATCCTATAAAGAGGAATACATATTGGTGAAACTAATTTTACTATAAAGATAGAGATCACTAGATACTTTTCTATAAGTAATCATAAGAATTAGTCTCAACAAGAATTCCAAAAACGACCAGCAACTAGAGGGAAATAAATCTAACATACCCCTTGATATTATAGATTTAAACTCACAATATGGGATTTCATCCCACCCAGGCTGTAATTCTCGGCTCTATATTGGCTTCCATAAATATCCGATTTACACAAATAAATGAACTCAACACACTCTAGTGATGTATATCTCTCCCTTTAATGATAGGATTCAATGATTGAGAGAGAAGGATCTAAAGAGTACAACCCAAGAATGAAATCAATGCATGTTCTGGCGAGGATGTAAATGAAGTATATAATGTGAGTCCTAGAACCCTCAAGGATAAACACCCTACACAGAAGAACACCTTATAAAATGATCACTAAAATTTTTTATATAAAAATAATACAATCAAATTTTAAAACATAGATCCCAAGGATCTCCACAAAAAGCACAAATATAATGCTATTTGAAGAACCTATATCATAGAGTGATTAATCAAAATCAAGAGTTAAAAATATTATACCACTAATAGTAGAATGTAATGGATCCTCCTCTTGATGGGAGTAGTTTCAATGCATGTCCTAGGACTATACAGAAGCACTATGACACTATCTGGATACCCTGATTGGATCCACCATGTATTCGATGTGATCCATTGTTCTGGATACCATGACCACAAGCACTACCATGTCTTGACCTGCCTATTATAACCCATCTCCATATATTTTGAGAATCTACTAACCCTACTTATGAACGTGTCTTTGGTGAAGACCCTTTCTCATTGGCTGCTGGTGGAAACATTCTACAAATGTGATGAAGGTGGATCAAATTTCTATATACTGGGCACTTGACTGTGTTTTTCATACACTACAACTTTGTATGTCCCATACTACCACACTAATAGAACCTCACCAATATACCTAAATGTATGTTTCTAATTATAATATCACCTCACTTTATCTATTTAATATTATTCCTACTACTATTTGATACAACTCCAGATCTTAGTGGAGAGACACCCTGTCTTGCAACATCATATCCCCTCAGGTTATTCTCAATGATAAGCACTCGATTCACACTCCCAGATAAAATTGTTAGATAGCAGACATTTACCATAAATCATATAATTCATATCTAATACCATCATCATATCTCCTATACTTTGATAACTTTTCACCCTTCAAAATAGATGTGAGGCACAAGAGCTATGTAAAATTGGACGAATAGTATATGAATGGTAGCACACCCAACTTCGGATATAAGTAATCCCAATATCCATTGGACCTCATCATCTTAGGATAGAAATAATCATAGAAGGCTATATAAAACTCCATTTGTGACATCTCCCGATGAAGCTCAGTCTAGGGGATAACAACCCACCACCTCTTAGTGGAATCCCACACCATGTACATAGAGAGATTTACACTCCTCTCAGTAAGATTTTTTTGTGATTGAGGATAGAAAGAATCACCTCTATCCATGAATCTGTAGCAAATGGTCCACCATCCTTTACAAACATATGAATATGCTTCTTCTGAAACTCTCATGTCAAATTTTTCATTATTGGGAATGTTGGTAGTGATCCCTGAACTGAATTTTTGTAACACATAAAGCCTTCATAGAACTATGCCTTCTCACCTAAATCTAGTATAATAGCTTGTGCCAGAGTTGACTGTATTTGAGTGTCCACTAGTATCTCATGGACCACCACTGATAGAATTTGATCATCACCACGCTCCTGGCATAAATCTAGATCACATCATTGTAGCAACACTCTATAATGTCAAACACACTTCTCAGTTCTACATCATTATCAATGTTCAAAGCTACAAAAATAGATATTCAAAACATAATAGGTAAAACCATCCTTTTCAATAACTCACCCCTCATCCTGAACCATGGGTCCGGTCATGGAATCCAGAAAACTAGATACACTACCAAAATTACAATTCTAGGGTTGGGTTATGTCATGATCCCTATCACAATCAATTATTGTTTGAATTATTTTCAAGTTCATTTCAATCTACGTTAACATTCAGATTTACTGAATTAAAAATCCTTCCATGTTTATCACATTCCCGTTAGTAATTAAATTTATATAAATGATGAATTCTGGTCTATGGGGGCCCATACACCCCCGGAATCTACGCTTGGAATCCACCTATAGAACATCATAACACAATTCTATTTTTGGTTGTACCATGATCCTACAAATTTTGACCCAATAGTCCTTGTACACCTTAGGGACCAAATGATGGTGTCTTCATATATAACACTGTAATATATAACAATACATGTAACAGAACAAATGGACTATATAACACAAAACCTATCACAAAATCAGGATATCGGTAATGCATCCTAAAGTGAATGGTTGAAAGCATTAAAAGAGAAATCTAGCAGTGACTATATGATTCTTGAGATGGTATACCCTCATATCATTAGGTTGAAACACAATAGAACCAAAAATCATATAAAAAATATCAATATAAATCAAATGCAACACCCAACGGTAGAATCAATTCAACTAAAATATTTAAAATCATTAAAATACCAATTTAATTAAAGGGAATTTAGATTTTCCCAACATGTGAGTTAGCTACACCCATTCATAGCTCATTACCAAATTTATATTCCTTCCTATCCATTTTTTTTCTATAAATAGTAAATAAAACAAGAAAATAATTACTCGGATACCAGATACTGACGTACTACACTTGGATGCCACTCAACAGCTCCCCGAGCCCGTTTGGAAACAAGACCTCAAACACATATCCCCCAAAACTATAAGCTTCCAAATGGTAGTGATGTCCTAGGGGATTCAGTGGGAATAATATTCCCTCATTTGAAGAGTGTAACACCATGGTAAAATAATACTAGTAGAAGAAGTAGACATACAATACAATATAAACAAATATCTAAAGACTGAGAAATGAAAATAACAATGTATGTTCCATTTATATAATGATATTCCCTGTCATATATCACTATAAATGAATCTAAAAAATAAATATATGGTAGATTTAAAATCCATATAACAAAGTATAAAATAATCAAAAGAATCCCACAAGTATCGTAATGCCCATGTGGGTACCATGCTCTCATAATCTGATATAGTATATCAAATACCAGTGATAGGGATCATTCCATCCTCAACTCATGCAATCATATAATCTATTTGGTTACAAAACCATGAACCAAACAGAGTGTGAAACAAAATATTAGTAAGAATACACCAAATTTATATTCCAATCTAATCGTGATTATATATACCATGTAGTGTGCAATTATAATATAATTAATTAAAGAAGAACTCAATACTAAACAAACTTCTTGATTTAGAAATATTTTACATTCATTTACCATTTTAATTCATCATCACTCATCATTTTAATTAAATTGATCTTATACATCTTAAAATCTGGCTCAAGATCAGCATATATGTGTAACTATAAGCACAATATATGTCTATGATATCCTTCTAGGAAATATAATCTAGGAACAACTCCATGAATGCGATTTTCCTTGGTAGATACTTTAAATTATTCATTTCATTGTTCATGAAATTTAGCAGCTGATCATGTACATAACATTCCTAAGAATGAATGGAGGTATCACTCCAGGTGAAATATCAACTGACAACCTAAAAGCACATCCCTCAAGAACCTCTTCAGAAAATAGTATCACTATAGGGGACGTATATTTTCCCATCAATAAAGTACATACACGACACATCTGAGGAAGCCAGATTATCATACTTGGAATAATAGTCAAATTCTCATTGAGTCCATCCAAGAAATTCTAATAATTATCCCTGTATAATCCAGTAAATAAGTCTAGGCTAACTGATTTTTTAGATGGAATCCTATATTAGATCCATACATTATATGTGGCTTAATCACATTTATGCATTTAGTTTTTCCACGGAATCGTAAGGTGGATCCATGTATCACCCACGTATAATGATCAATTTCCACCTGATCCCATAATAGTAATTTAAATTTGAATATTTTTATCACTTAATGTTATTAATAATTTAACAAATTCCATTTCATATAACATTACTTTTACCATTTCATGGTTTAAACCCATATTATCTA
Source organism: Viscum album (assembly GCA_963277665.1). NCBI lineage: Eukaryota > Viridiplantae > Streptophyta > Magnoliopsida > Santalales > Viscaceae > Viscum > Viscum album. The sequence goes on along the minus strand of OY728157.1, from coordinate 1,263,644,726 downwards.
ACAAGATCACCTTAAAAGGAGTATAAAGTCTTGGATAACATCAATATACATGGCCTTTTAATTACTCATGTGGGAATATTTTTTGTAACATGGTTCTAAAGGCATTGAATGATTTTTCATGTCTTCTTTATCCTATAACTCACAGGGGATATATAATTAAAGGTGCAATACATTTTTATTAAAGAAATTTGAAATAAAGGCCATGCTTGATTTATTTACTCCAATTACTCCCATGGTTATTTTTAAAAAATCATGATTTAAAAGCCTAGGAAGATATCACATGGTGTATTCTCATTACATCTGTAACACCCCAAGCTTCCATGATACACTTCTCATTCAATAATGCAATAGATTGTATTGTACGAAACTTCGAGTTCTAACACACCGCAACTAATCAAAGTAGGCATTATGAATAGTAATACACACTTTTTAAAATTATAGAAATTTTATATTTCAAAATGGACTTCATTTTTGTATTCATAATATCGAAATTATCCTATGTTAAATTTTTGGTAATTTTCTGAGAACTTCCATTTTTATGAATAGTGAAAAATACTTAAAAACAACTTTTTTAATCAAAATAATTTATAGTGATAAATTATACTATTGAGTTGTTTTAGATTATAATTAGAATATATTTTTACCATTTTATCCAATGTTGTTCATTAGAATTAATTTCACTTTGAAATTGGATATAAACAATTGTCAATCTTTTGATATAAATTGTTTCTTAGAAACACGCTATTTGTTGTGACAATGAGAATTAATTATAAAATTAATTAATGCAACATATATGTTTGGAATTTTGTAAAATAGACATCATTTTTGAATTCGGAATATCAATTATAGCTTAGGGTGAAATTTTGGCATTGTTCTGAAAAACTTCAAATTTTTGATGAATAGTGAAACCACTAAGTGGTACTTATAAAAACAGATTTTTCGTTTAAATGAAATTTTACAACTTATGTGTTTTGAATTTCAAAAATCCGACATACATTGTTTTTATTATGAAGTAAAATGTGGTTCAATGAGATTAAAATAATTTTTGGTGAATAGTTACTTTTAAGTCCTTAATAGCGATTAGAGGTAATTAGTGTAGTTTAAGGTAAAAATAATGTTTTAATAATATGAGATGAGCTTGAAACATGTCCTAACCTCATTGGATGTGTCATGGCCGACCAAGAAAATCCATGGGTAAACTTGGGGACCCCATGGAGCCACTTTAGTTGGAAAATGACATAAATACCATTTATTTAATGTTAAAGTAAAAAATGACACAAACATGAAATGTTTTACTAAAACAATTTTTACATGGGGATATACAAGTCATATTTTTGACTATAAATAGTAATTGGAAAGATAAAAAGATTTCCTACATTATAGTATTTTTTTTATAATGTTTAGACATTAAATAAAGTAAATTATTTATGACATCATGATGATGCAGCGATAACCTCATTATTTAATGATTTAAATAAAATGAGAAGATAATGTAAAATCCAAGGCATACACTTGTCCAAAGACTATTGGATGAGGCTATTTCGAACCCTTATCACCTTATCATTGAATTATACATGTGTGGGACCTTTATAATCCGAAAGGAATTGTATAATAGAATAACATTTCATTACTTTCCAAAAGTGCCCCTCCTCTCCACTTATAAAAGGCCCCCACCACTCCCACCTTATTCACACATTAAAGACATTTGGCTCTGCCAACATCTGCCCAAATACTCTCCCAACATCCCTCAATTACTAATAGAAGCCTCACATTGGGATGAATTCTTCCCAAGGAAGCCTTTGTCTCAAATCAAAAATAGTTACCTGATTTTTAGGTAATGACTTCTCTAATGTTGTTTTGTTTTATTTAGCTTCTCCAACCCCTTAAACACTTTTTATTCCTTTATTTTGTAACAAAACAAGTATCTAAAATATACTAGGATTTTTTATGATAAGTATTTGGTTTACACTTACACACACCTACATCTAATGGTTAAAGAACATACTGTTTCTGTGGATGGCTAATTTTTGCCTCACGAAACGATGATTGTTCAACACTCATATAACACCTTCAAAGGTGGCCATTGTGATGACACTATTTTCATATATGATATAGATATTATGTTTATGTTTTTCATATGCTTCTGTATTTCTCATTTATGGCATACCTTTATGATTTCCATTATGGGTAAACACGATAATTTCATTTTAGGAAGTGCGGACTACCGCCCCCTCAAAGTGATTTGAAATCGTTAATGCCATATGTGGGATGTATAAAGGATGGAGTAAATGGTATTATACATTATATTATACATTAATTATAGTATAACTTTATATAATTATAATTTCATTCCCTTAAATACGAAATAGAAATGAAAGTAGCGTTCATGCGTACGTACGGCTTACCGTCTCCATGAACGGTGCATTTCATTTCTTACCTCTAAATGTTATGTAATATTATAAATGCATGTATATACTGGATATATATGATATATATGATATCTAAATCATTAATATAATTCTGGATATAATGGATATTTCACCACATGAACAACTTGTAATTATAAGAAGTTTATTGTTGACTCAAGTACCAAAGATCGACAAAACGACCGTTATTAACTTAAATAATTACATAATGTTCATAACATTGTAATAAGTGATATAAAAAGGATAATGAAATTGAAAATGGTTCTTAATAAGGTAGATATTAACTGTAGTTTATTATTCATGAGGTTAAAGAACGGTTGAGTCAAGTCGGACACGAGGTAAGGGAACTTCTTTACCCAACATCCATTCTTTGGGTTAATCTCATACTTTAAAATTATGTCATGATATTATTATGTCCTATTTTGTATTTTTACGTTCTTTATGTGTACCTATAGTTAATACACATAATAGATCTATTTTATTTTAAAAATGATCTTTTTAAGGACTTCGTCTCAATCTCCTTTCATTGAGGCATATTTGGTTTTATACACAACTTTCTTTTATACAGTGTATAAACCCCTTTGACTTTTACATTTAATCAAAAGGAATCTTTTTATACGAAGTGTTTTACTAAACGACAAAAAGGGAATGTTTTTCTTTCCGTACATATTCGGCGATAATGACTTCTCCGCCACCGTGACCATTATTTGAGTTTCAGCTTCCTCTACAAGCCTTCACTTTTTTTAATGAAAAATAAATACAAAGTTTTAACTTTCTTTTATTTTGGTATTGAAAATGGTTTTGAAAGCGTTTTTATTATATCAATGTGTTGTATTGAAATCTTGTGATTGAAATGTGGAAATTTTAGGTTTCCTTTATGCATGTTTTATGTGATATGATTATGTTATGGTTTATGATATGTTTAAACCTATTCATATGAGGAATGCATTGGACTTAATATGTGATGGGTGGAGCCCGCTATAGCTCCTCGATGCATCAGTAGGTCTCATGAGTCAACTAGACGTGGAATTGGCCAAGACCCTTCCCTAATTTGATTTATGGTTTTGGCCGAGGCCTTAATCATTTTAAACGTCTTGGGTGAGGCCTTGACAAAATGTTTCAGAATTTCTGGCATTATACATTCCCTCATTATGAAAGTGGTTATTGATATTTCATGTGATTATTCGTCTAGTTGAATATCCATATGAGTAAGTAATGGAATTATTTTATTTTACTTTTTCCATATTATGTTGAAGTTCTAGTTCAATAAGGCTTTTGTTTTAGTTATACATTGTCTTAAATGCTTGTGTTTTCTTATAAAAGTTTCCGCTATATTGTTATCCTTACGGATTATTTGAGCTCACCGCTTTCAATGTTTTATTTTTCCCAGGATGTGAAAAAGTGTATTATGACTGACTTGCAAGAATAGGCAGTGAGGATATGAGCGTGGTCTAGGGAGACCATGTTATTTTAGTTTTTCATTTTTAGGATGTAATGTAATGTTTACGAATGTATCTAGTGTTTCCAAGGCTACTAAACTAATCGGTCTTTCGAGACTTGATCTTTTGTGATCGTGCCAATGTTACGAAGTAATGCACTGACTCTGGGTAGCTGGGGTCGGGGTGTTACAGTTGGTATCAGAGGTAGTTTAGTACTAACCATGGAAGCTAGATTTAGATAAAATCTGATTAGAGCACATATCCCGAAGATAGACTTTAAGGATCAGTATAGAATAACTTCTTAGAATTTTGTTATTGTAGAGATTTTGTGAGTTTTCTGAGAAATACATCCCTGTCTGGATACGAGAAGGTAGAGGAAGCTCTAGAACAAATGTACCTAGGGGAAATACCCGAAAACACCACTTTGAGCTATACTCGAATGGGAACTGGTGCACGACAACGGGCCTTGCTGCACTCTTGGTTACGACACTCCCGGGGGATATGCTTTGGATAATTCACATTTTCTTTACAAACCACTATGAAGGGTTATGAGTATATACATCCTAAAAGAAATTTTTTTTTATGATTATGGATTATATCCAAAAATAGTTCAATTTATTATAAGTGTTTTCAAGTTTTTTATTATGTATTCCGATTCATAAACTAACCTAGTTTATGGCATTGTATAGAAATGGCACCCAATAGAAGGAATTTGAACTCCATCAATACGTATGATCCAAAGAGTAAGAAGGATCATATCTTTCATGGTATTAAGCCATCATTTAGAAGGGAAATATTCTCCCATGTGTTATCAACATATGAAGAAATAGTATCATGTGTTAATAAGATAAGTAGAGAATTCTCTGAGTCATATGGATTTGAAGGAATGAAAGAGAAGATAAAGATGGAAGAGAGAATGATGGATAAAGAGACGAGGGAAAAGAATAATTTTCCAATATGTGATAACTGTGGGAAGAAACACCTTGGAATTTTCCTGAAGGGAATGTGAGTTTTTTTATAAGTGTGGAGAAAAAGGACACCAAGTGCGTGACTGCAAGGGTAATAAAAAGGTTTCAAATGTACAATGCTTCATCTGCAAGGAGTGGGGACACTACGCAAACCAATGTTCAAATAATCAGAGTTTGCCCCAAATGATGTTATTGGATAATAATCAAGTTATGATACTACCACATATGAGGAGGAATGATTAGAGTTCTTATGTTGTTATTAAAGAATTTTATAATTTGAGTGTTGTATCAATGATGTACTGGTTATAATAATAATGGTGTATATAAGGATTGTACTGCAGTACTATTTCATCTAGGACTTGAGAGTGTGTGGAACCAAGAAAAGTGACTATATAGTAGGTTAAATTTTTAGAATATATATGGTTGAGAGAAAGATAAACCATAATATGGTTCTGATACCGAGATAGTGATTTTGGAATAAGACGTGATTGATTTGGATAATTTCTATTGGATATTCTTAACTTCCATGAAACTGATTGATTATTTGTATACATTTTTGGATAGAAGGAGTATATCTAGTATTCAATAAGGAATAAGGGATCATTGTAATTCAGTATGTTTCAAAAGAATACATGATGATGGTGTTCACATGTTGTTACGTGGAAAAATGGGATCTTCATTATGTTTACCTTCCTTATATAATTTGGACTGTGAGTTGGACAGAAGTATTTTGGATAACTATAATGGTTGGAATGGATTATATTTTACATTGGATACTATTTTTAAGGTTATTTTTGGATATTTATAAAATGGAAAACACACAGACCGAGTGACAACCCATCACATCGGACAAAGCTATGGGAATCGAACCCACAACCATAGTGCGATTGGGATTAATCGCCTACCACTGGACTACGTGAAGTCCATGGTTATTACAAAATAGTTTTTCTAATATAAATGGTATGTGTTAATATTTGGAAAATTATACAATTAGGATAAATAGAATATTTTTTCGAGTTCTATTACCTTTTAGAGTGAAAGATGGGTTTTGGTAAAAATTTATTAAAGAATGAAAGTCTACATGACAAGTATGTATATTCCCTTACGTTATTAGTAAATATCCAAAATAAATTCTTTAACTTAATAAAAGGTAACTTAAAACAAAAACGTTGCCGGTTAACTTTTCCAACCGGGGAATCAATGACCGTTTAACCAATCACAAGTTTGTGATTTTCTTATTGTTAACTTTCTCCTAATCCAGTTTTCTACAACTCTCCATCAGACCTTGATGGTTTTTTTTCTTCCATATCCATATTTTCAGAGAATCCTAGTATGGGCTATCTTGGGTGACCTTTGTACTTATCTTTCTTTCTTTTAAAGTTATATTTTTTAACCTTATTTCCGATGTGGGTTTTCTACAAAGGTATTTTCTATTTTCAACCTTTTATTTTCCAAGAAAAATTTCAAATTGCGAGGACGCAATTTATTGAAGGAGGGGAGAATGTAACACCCCGGGCTTCCACGATACACTTCTCATTCAATAATGCAATATCTTGTATTGTACGAAACATCGAGTTCTAACACACCGCAACTAATCAAAGTAGCCGTTATGAATATTAATACCCACTTTTTAAAATTATAGAAATTTTATATTTCAAAATGGACTTCATTTTTGTATTTTTAATATCGAAATTATCCTATGTTAAATTTTTTTTAATTTTCTGAGAATTTCCATTTTTATGAATAGTGAAAAATACTTAAAAACAACATTTTTAATCAAAATAATTTATAGTGATAAATTATAATATGGATTTGTTTTAGATTATAATTTGAATATATTTTTACCATTTTATCCAATGTTGGTCATTAGAATTAATTTCACTTTGAAATTGGACATAAACAATTGTCAATCTTTTGATATAAATTGTTTCTTAAAAACATGCAATTTGTTTTGACAATGGGAATTAATTATAAAATTAATTAATGCAACATATATGTTTGGAATTTTTTAAAATAGACATCATTTTTTAATTCGGAATATAAATTATAGCTTAGGGTGAAATTTTGGCATTGTTCTGAAAAACTTCAATTTTTGATGAATAGTGAAACCACTAAGTGGTAATTATAAAAACAGATTTTTCGTTTAAATGAAACATTACCACTTCTGTGTTTTGAATTTCAAAAATCCGACATACATGGTTTTTATTAAGAAGTAAAATGTGGTTCAATGAGATTAAAATAATTTTTGGTGAATAGTAACTTTTAAGTTCTTAATCGCGATTAGAGGTAATTAGTGTAGTTTAAGGTAAAAATAATGTTTTAATAATATGAGATGACTTGACACATGTCCTAACCTCATTGGATGTGTCATGTCTGACCATGAAAATTCATGGATCAACTTTGGGACCCCATGGAGCCACATTAGTTGGAAATTGAGATAAATACCTTTTATTTAATGTTAAAGTAAAAAATGACACAAACATGAAATGTTTTAATAAAACAATTTTTAAATGGGGTTATACAAGTCATATTTTTGACTATAAATATTAATTGGAAAGACAAAAAGATTTCCTACATTATTGTATTTTTTTTATAATTTTTAGACATTAAATAAATTAAATTATTTATGAAATCATGATGATGCAGCGATGACCTCATTATTTAATGATTTAAATAAAATGAGAATATAATGTAAAATCCGAGGATTACACATGTCCAAAGCCTATTGGATGAAGATATTTCGAACCCTTATCACCTTATCCTCGAATTATACATGTGTGGGACCTTTATAATCCGAAAAGCATTGTATAATAGAATAACATTTCATTACATTCCAAAAGTGCCCCTCCTCTCCCCTTATAAAAGGCCCCCACCACTCCCACCTTATTCACACCTTCAAGCCATTTGGATCTGCCAACCTCTGCCCAAATACTCTCCCAAAATCCCTCACTTACTCGTAGAAGCCTCACTTTTGGAAGAATTATTCACAAGGAAGCCTTTGTCTCAAATCAAAAAGAGTTACCCGATTTTTAGGTAATGTCTTCTCAAATGTTGTTTTGTTTTATTTTGCTTCTCCAACCCCTTAAACTCTTTTTATTCCTTTCTTTTGTAACAACACAAGTATCTTAAATATACTAGGATGTTGTTATGATAAGTATTTGGTTTACACTTACACACACCTACATCTAATGGTTAAAGAACATACTGTTTTTGTGGATGGCGAATTTTTTCCTCACAAAACGATGATTGTTCAACACTCATATAAAACCTTCAATGGTGGCCATTATGATGACACTATTTTCATATATGATATATATATTATGTTTATGTTTATATTATGCTTCTGTATTTTTCATTTATGGCATACCTTTTTGATTTCAATTATGGGTAAACACGATAATTTAATTTTAGGAAGTGCGGACTACCGCCCCCTCAAAGTGATTTGAAATCGTTAATGCCATATGTGGGATGTATAAAGGATGGAGTGAATGGTATTATAAATTATATTATACATTAATTATAGTATACCTTTATATAATTATAATTTCATTCCCTTAAATATGAAGTATAAATGAAAGTAGCGTTCATGCGTACGTAAGGCTTACTGTCTCCATGAACGGTGCATTTCATTTCTTACCTCAAAATGTTATGTAATATTATAAATGCATGTATATACTGGATATATATTATATATATGATATCTACATCATGAATATAATTCTGGATATAATGGATATTTCACAACATTAACAACTTGGAAATATAAGATGTTTATTGTTGACTCAAGTACCAAAGATCGACAAAACGACCGTTATTAACTTAAATTATTACATAATGTACATAACATTGTAATAAGTGATATAAAAAGGATAATGAAATTGAAAATGGTTCTTAATAAGGTAGATATTAACTCTAGTTTATTATTCATGAGGTTAAAGAACGGTTGAGTCAAGTCGGACATGAGGTAACGAAACTTCTTAACCCAACTTCCATTCTTTGGGTTAATCTCATACTTTCAAATTATGTCATGATATTATTATGTCCAATTTTGTATTTTTACGTTCTTTATGTGTACCTATAGTGAATACACATAATTGATCTATTTTATTTTAAAATGATCTTTGTAAAGACTTTGTCTCAATCTCCTTTCATTGAGGCATATTTGGTTTTATACACAACTTTCTTTTATACAGTGTATAAACCCCTTTGACTTTTACGTTTATTCAAAAGGAATCTTTTTATATGAAGCATTTTACTAAACAACAAAAAAGGAATGTTTTTATTTCCTTTCATATGCGGCGACAACAACATCTCCGCCACCGTGACCATTATTTGAGTTTCGACATCCTATACAAGACATCACTTTTTTGAATGAAAAATAAATACAAAGTTTTAACTTTCTTTTATTTTGGTATTTCAAATGGTTTTGAAAGCATTTTTATTATATCAATGTGTTGTATTAAAATATTTTTATTGAAATGTGGAAATTTTATGTTTCCTTTATGCATGTTTTATGTGATACGATTATGTTTTGGTTTATGATATGTTTAAACCTATTCATATGAGGAATGCATTGGACTTAATAAGTGACGGGTGGAGCCCGCTATAGCTCCTCGATGCATTGGTAGATCTCATGAGACAACAAGACGTGGAATTGGCCGAGGTCCTTTCCCAATTTGATTTATGGTTTTGGCTGAGGCCTTAATCATTTTAGACGTCTTGGTTGAGGCCTTGACAAAATGTTTCAGAATGTCTGGCATTATACATTCCCTCATTATGAAAGTGGTCATTGATATTTCATGTGATTATTTGTCTAGTATAATATCCATGTGAGTAAGTAATGGCATTATTTTATTTTACTATTTCCATATTATGCTGATGTTCAAGTTCAATAAGGCTTTTGTTTTAGTTATACATTGTCTTAAATGCTTATGTTTTCTTCTGAATGTTTCCGCTATATTGTTATCCTTACGGAGCATTTGAGCTCACCCCTTTCAATGTTTTATTTTTCCCAGGATGTGAAGAAGTGTATTATGACTGACTTGTAAGAATAGTCAGTGAGGATATGAGTGTGGACTAGGGAGACCATGTTATTGTAGTTTTTCATTTTTATGATGTAATGTAATATTTACGAATGTATCTAGTGTTTCCAAGGCTACTAAACTAATCGGTCTTTCGAGACTAGATCTTTTGTGATCATGCCAATGTTACGAAGAAATGCACCGACTCTGGGTAGCTGGGGTCGGGGCGTTACAACATCTCACATGGGAATATATTAATATTGGGGAATTCAAGCCAATTCAATCTATTTCATTTCATAGTCATCAATATTTTATGTGGGGTATCATATAGTTAATTATCTAATCCTTTAAACAACAAAAAAATCATTGATTTAGGGGGGATCACATCCAACCCATACCCTTAAATATGTTCAATTACAATTCAAAAAAATTGCAATTCCATTTATTACTAACATACATTTTATATTAAATAACATTGGGAAAATAAATTCCTTAATAAGAATCCAAGGGGAAAATCCATAGATGTAAATTTAGTAAACAACACCCAAAGGGGTGGTTTAGTAGATGTGTATGACCTATTACATAAAAGAAAAGTACAATTTAAATGAATAGGGTACACCTATCAATATTATTATTTAGATTAAATTTAGTTGATTCCCCCAAAATGGGATCGTGATACTACAACATATACAAATAATATTTCATTTAATTAAAATTACATGACCACCTAATATAGTGTTTTTGTAGACAGATCATTTAGTATCAATCTTTGATTTGGCCAAAATGTGGAAATACAGAAAATTGTATGAATAATGGGGAATTAGTGCATATGAGGCTAAATCCATATAGAACAATCGATATATTGAATTATTGATAATATGTAAAAAGTTATTAAAGCCTTACTATTATATATCCCAGGAGACGTGCAATGCTCGAATTATAGTCAACATGGTGAATGGATCTGAAATATACTATCTAACATAAAGGAGATAATTTCATTGTTTCAGGGGATGTTTTATTTTGAAAATACACCTCATTACAAGATCAAATTATTTTTAATTTAATTATGATTATTAAAATTATTAAAATTATAGGGTCATATAGTTTTCATGCATTGTCTTCCTTAGGATAGGGAAACCTTCACATTTAACCAACACCGTTTTCTAACCATGAAAAACCATGTGATATGCCTCTCTCAAGAACAATAGAAATTGTTCAAATTGATTCACGATTGTGTCGATACTCTCGTACAGTTTACCCAAATCATGCGACATGTATGTCCCCACTATCTAGCCTTACACAATTTGTTTAGACCATGAATCCTACCAATATGGTTTCCCAAACCATGTAATATACTAAAATAACCCAACCATTGGGTTCCAAGATCCAGAACATCCCCAAACTCCCCAGATTCCTCCACAACTCCAAAGAGCTTCGAAATTAGGCCATTTATAAGAAATTAAAAATAGAATTAATAGAAAACAAGAGATAAAAACCTCAAAGAAGAAACAAATTCTTACAAACAAGTTGTGTATGTTTGTTAATCATTTAATAAAACACATATAGGAAGTACATGATTATTTATCACTAATATTATTTCATATGTTTTGATGATATCAAATGAACAATTTTTTATTGAATTAATATATTATGTTTCCATTGATCATAATTGTATGTTTTTAAATTGAGATATATGATGCTATTGACATAGAATCCAATTTACATCACTATGTTTCACTCTATTTATCTTGATAATTTTCTAATGAATAATATATTAGAGGAAAATACTCACACTAAAAATCATAGTGTAAAAAAATACAGCAATACATTTTTTTGAGCATTAATGTTGGAAAATATGGACTTATTTTAATTTTTAATGAGATAAATTTATAATTAGAAAGTATCTAAGAGGTCCTATAGGATTCAAACAATTATGTAAAACCAGAACTGAAAATTTGGAATTGATGGTAGATGTTTAGGATAATACATTAGAAAATAAAAGACTCAAGAGGATATAATTTAATATTTGGATAGTTTTTTGTATGGATAATAGAAGATAACACTTAACAAGAATCACCAATGTTATTATGTGAGAAGGGGTGGGGTTAAAAGAATAATATGGATAATAAATCATTTTAAATTTATTACTAAATGGGGTAAATTAAACACACCATAAATATATAGGTGTTTATTGAATAAATTAATTAAATTTATTGGGTTATATATATGGTTGAATTGATAAGAAATTATAAAATGATAGAATGTATCGTTCATAGTTTATGAATTTTATTTGTAATCATTTACTATGGTGTCTATTTTATAATGATGATTGTGATATATAGTTGTGAAATTCTTTGGGGACTATGGTTACATTGTTAATGTTTTTAATATCATTTCTATACACATGGGAACCATATCTAGAGTTTTATGGAGGAATAATATTTAAAAACATATAATTGGTGTATAATGATGATTTTTTAATATTATGTAATGAATCATTGAATTAATAATATTTTATATATACAAAGTGATATGATTGAAGACACATTGTTATCAGTATTTAGGGAATAGAATGTGAAATTTTTCATAGGGAGTTATGTTTTACGTGACATAGTTTATCTGAATTTGGAAGAGATTACAGATTGTTTAAATGTTTATGATTATGGATAGAGGTAATATTTGGTATTTTTTGAGTTACTTGTATATGAAAAAACTGTAGAACAATAATCATATTATGATTTAATTTAAAATAAAATTAACAAATCATTGAATTTCCCAGCATATGTAATTTATTGTATAAGATAAAAAATATAATAGGATGTGTGTGATGTCATCATGATTATTAAATTGGTTAAAATATAGAAAAATAATTTTGATTTATAATATGATTGTTTATCCCAAGAAGGTTAACCTATATGATTGTAAAAACAAGTCACAATTCACATACGAGGATCATGTGGTGAGTATGGTTATAAAAAACAACATGTTAAATGAAAATGTAATAGAATGTGAATGGATGAGTAATAATATTATATGTGAGGGAAACATGTATGTTTAGTATAGTTTAGTTGTATGATATGTAAGTATTATATATTATCCAATAAATTTAGACAAGTTGACCACACCATGGTAAATTTGGACACACGATAAAGAGGATTAATATGAATTATATAGTTATTCTATATTGGAGATACTAATGTCAAGTAAGATATTTATATTTCAAATATTAATAGATTTAGTGATTTACAAAATGGTTGATTTTTTTACACAATAATATGTTAGACTATTGAGTGCAGTTGTTTGATCACAGCCTGATATTTGGAGGAGTAAAATATAAAAAACAATGTGGATTTTATATATATTCATTAGTAGAGAATAAAATTATTATAATGGATATAATATGGCTATTATGTCAATTATGTGTAAATCCACACCAGTTGGGGAAGCATCATTACCTAACTTTATTTTTGATATAATATCAACCAGATTCATATGGAATTTGTAATTATAAATATATATTCCCAATACTAGGAAATTGATTTGGTTTAATTGGTATATGATGACTTAAATAAAATGTGGGGTTTATTTTTGAAGATAAAATAATATTATGTGATGATGGATTGATCATAGGTGGTAGGATTGGTGACCAAAATGAATTTATATTTATTAAAAGTAGTGGTTCTAAATATAGTGAACATAGTTGAATAATTGGGATAAAAATTGAGGGGAATTTAAAATTTATTATTATATCCCTTTATATGATTATGAAGATGGAATAAATATTCTGGATTCAAACCAACATGTCGGGTTAAATAAGAGAGGGATGTAAAAAAATAATAAAAACATGTAAAATAATTAAAACAAACCACTGAAGAATATATATTTCATGATTATCCGAGTGGGGATTGATTTACATCTTAAAGAGGATTTTTTTTCTAATATACATTTATGGGAGTCATTGAATCAACCCCCACTTCAGAATATTGATCACATACAATACATAATAAGGAGATATAATCCATGTGAAGCTCAATAGAGCATCAAACCTATAGGTATGATGTTTTCAGAGTCGAATAATAAAAGTGGATAAAACATCATGTGTATAATATGTTGTATAGATCCACATATCCATAAATTGAATTGGTCATCCCTAAAGAAATTCATGTAAGAGATGAAATGGGTGTGTCCCATATACTCAATGTGATTCTTTTTAATAATTTTACTTGTAAAATAACATTAGAACTATTTGACTAACTTAACAGTTGAATCTACCAAATATTTAATAAGAATTGATATTTGTATATTGGAAACTCCCTTGTGTATGCAGCATTTAATTTCACGAAGTGATGAAACATCTAGAATATTTGTTTGTGGATATCCTTTAAATTTTTTGTATTTTAATATTCATTGAGATTAGTGAAAAACTAACATGAGATTAAACATGTCCCTTCCAATAATGAAAAATGGTCATTATGACCTAGGGGACTATGTAATAAGATGAAAAAGTTATTTTCATTGTATACCATAATTCACCATTATATTTGAGTTATTATAATTGGTTTGGTTTAAATAATTATTTATTGTTTTTTACTCCATGGATAATGTTGAAATATAGTGGGGGTACAATCACCAAATCAGGTTGATATGTTTTCATTTCCGGGGTACATTGTATTAGTAGTAGTGAGATTTGTGTCATTCAGTTAATTTTAGTAGCTTACCCTCCCATGTGAGTGTAATAGAGTTCTTTTCATTTAATGATAAATTTTATTTCCATCATAATCCATTTTGGATTATTTTTCCAATTTACCTTTCATTTTATAGGTTCCACATGTACACCTCGAGTGGTGGATTCTTTATACGGTAATTACAATTATTCAAAATTGTTTGTAGTTTTATGATATTCTCACTCTCCCTTCAAATGGTAGTCCACAAATTCTTGGAATATTTATTTCTCTTTTTGGGAAGACAGGTATATGAGAATTTTTTACGTGAAAATTGATTAATCTAAATAATTTATGTATTTTAAACAAAATTATAATTTTCTATAACATTATAATATTTTACAGATTTGGAGTAAATTTTATAAATTAATTTTTTCCATTTTCATCTTTAGATATACAACCCATTTATGATCATTATTTATGTTTTATTTATTCATGTGATTTTATTATTAAATATATATATTAATATAAAAATTAAAACACAGTTATTTTTTTAATAGAAGCCATTAAAAATCTATATATTTCATTTTAATTAATTTAAAATCTCTTAAAATATCCCTAAATCATGATCAAATCAATTTTTTATTTTAATTTATGGCTTACATTATTTTATGATAAAAAATATCTATTATATATTAACGGCAATCAATAGTGATAATCATGTATAATTTCTAAAACATAATTTCATTATTTATATCTTTATTACTTCCCAAAAAATAATATATTTTCATCACATTTAAAAGGGTTTCAATAACTATTATATTGATAATCAAGTTATTGTAATTTGAGTATAATTGAATTTATTGGAATTTACATATGAAAAAGTGGAACCATATTAATCTTCTATCCATTTAACTTCCTTTTCCAACATCTATTTTCAAGAATCCTTTAGAACTCTTAAATGATATTAAAATATATTATCTTCCATTTTATTTTCCATGTTTATAAGTACATAAGATTTAAATACCCTATATATATATATATTAACATAGAATATTTTGAAGTCATATTTTTTTAATGGTCTAATTGGATGTGTGATGATAAAACTAGAAATAAAGTACCCCAAGAAAATAGTTAGCACCTAAGACTAATTATAATTGGAATAGAACAGATGAAATGACTATGAATTTATAATTTTAACCTCTATAACTACTATACAGTGTCAAACTCAAACACCACTATGTTATTATGGTCTATGGATGACATCTAGACCAATTACAACTTACATGATTTATTTGTCTTAATTGTTTCTGTTCAGTTGTATTTTTTGGGGGATCCCTAAACTATTAAATAATAAAAATGGGTTTGTTATGACTTTCTTAAGATTTCAGTTTCATAATGTTATATTTTTATTCATCTATATGTGTATCCTTAAAACTCTTGTACCATGTTATTTGGAACCAGTTTGCTTGGTTCCCCCTATATCGTAGTTATTAATTCTGTATTTAAATTATTTTTATTCCATAATTTAAAAAAACAATGAGAATAAAACAATAATATAAATCATATAATACTTTTTTATCTCCCCCAAACATGTATTATTCAGTATTTTAGATAATTGCACCATCATATTATCAATGAAAAAAATTAAAAACATATCTTTAAGACTATTGTATTAGAAGGATGTATCAAAGTTATTCTTATTAATATTTCTTGCATGACATGTTTGGAGTCCTCCATTGAAAATTCCCATAAGACTTCATGAAACTATGTAAACTATTATACATTCACATTATATTTATTTTTTTATATTATTCCTATGACATATAATGAATCAAATAAAAATGTATCAGGTATTTTAAAAAGTCCATCCATTTAAAAAAAATGAAAGACATGAATGAGGTTCTATTGAGAAGGGAATATTAGATAATATTGAATAACATAAATGTATTTGTTAAAAATGAATATATTATAGATTGTTCTATAATTTATATTATTTATTATGTAAGAATAATATATTCTCTTAAGCACATATAGATAAATAATTGAGTTATCCATTTTTTCTGTACACATTTAATATAATAGGTTCACATTCATCACATCCATACAGGCTTCATAGTGTATCTCAATAAGAATGAAATACTTTTATGATAATTTATTATGTAAGGGGACACACCTAATGGGTTTTTATTGGTGTTTAAAATAATAAATGTGTATTATCTAACTTTTTGATCCATTATTTGGGGTTGGTATGAATTTTATTTCCATAAATATTATAATATTTATATTAGATAACTTACCCTGTGTATTTGATTGAGGTTGGAAGGTAGTGGAGTTATTGTGTTTTACTACATATGTATTCATGGTTTACAATATTATTATATTTTAGAAATATGATCCCTTTTCATAAATTGTTTCTATTGTTATTCCAAATCACCACAAAATAATGTTAAACTAGAAACCCAATAACCACTTCTGAATCATCAGATACAGTTTCATGGGTCTTAATAAAAAACGAACATTATAATGTACATATAAAATATTTATCAATAATACATCTATAAAAAATTATCCCCTTTAATACAATCCTAGTTAATATAATAATTCATAAATATTTTTTTCATCATGGAATTTATTTTCTTTTAAATACTCATTTAGTATATATCATTTCATTACATTCATTGATAATATTATCTGATCCCATATAATTTTTCTACAATATAGAATATCTCTAAAAAATTATAATTATTCTTTGAGTTCAAATGTGTCCAACACATAAGTTAGTTTAAAATATATAAGGACAATATTTATCTCTTCCTCTGGTACACACCTCTGAATAAATTAATGGAAAACCAATTTCAAAAAATTGGTTCCTCCAAGACACAATATTTTAATATTAATTTTTTATTATAATTTTTATGATCGAAATTTGTATGGTAAAATTTTATGAAAATTTAATTTACCATTCCAGCATACCTGAGTAATTTTGTTAGATTACACAACAACTCACTAAGGAGGGAATCATTCAGGTCTATCTTTGTTGGTGAATATACCTCATTTATATAATTATAATCTATTCATGTTTTATTAAACTAGGAAATCACATTTACTATTATCCATTTCTTCTATGTTTAATTTATTTATAAAGTTAATTCATCTCAAAAAGCATTAGTCTCAAAAAAAATATATTATAATATATTAATGTTCCACATGTAAATTGAAATATGTTTCATTTCTTCTTACTAAACATAATTTTTTTCTAATACAAACAAAATAGAAATAATCCAATTTTATAATATATATGTTATTTGTGTTTTGTCAATATTTGAAGAAGAATAATCAATCACATGTAAATTTAAATAAATATTTTCATATAGTATTATCCACATTACATTATTTGTGGCATAACATAAAACTTTAAAGGGGTCTTCTATGATTGGTGGACTGACTATATAGGTTACAGCCTGAATAGACTTAAGTCTATTATAATATATTCTACATGATTCATAAAATATAATTTCATTATCTAACATTAATAGTTTGATCAGTGCTATGGAAATTATACAAAATTCCTTAGATGATATTGTATAAAATCCATGATGTCTGAAAATGAATATAATATGTTGTACATTGGTTAAGAAAGGAATTTTTTAAATGATTTCCACCATAAATTGTATAATTTCAATTAATTCTATAAAATAATAATCCGAGAATATTTTCTTACACCATAAAAAAATTTCATTACTAATTTTTTTTAAATCGGGTTGTTTTTCATTGAATTTTATTAAAAAAAATTACAAATTTCTACGAAATATTTTAGAACATGTATGAGAAAAAGTAAAATAAAAAATAAAATACTCCAAGATTCATCCAATTTGGATATAATTTTTTTAAAATTTATTTTTAAAATTATCCTTTTTCATTACATATAATAAGAGGAGTCCTTGGGTTTGAAAAAAATAGCAGTGGGATTTGAGGATGTCGTCTTTTCTTGGTATTTCAATGTTATGGGATCCTATAAAGAATGATACAATATCTTAGAAAAGAGTTATAATCCATTAGTATATTTTAATTCTAAAATTTCATCAACAAATGGATTTTTTTTGATTATTTTGGTTACATTGGTTAATTTTCTATAATCAATACTATATCACAAACTGTCTTTAATCCTATTGGGATCTTTTTCATGGGTTTTATTTTTGAAAATGATGAATATATTATCATTTAATTAAATTATTAATGGGACTCACCCAATAGATTTATGTAAGGGGGTTATTATTATCTCTTATAATAATCATTTAATTTTATTTAGTAAAATTCAATGAGGATAGATTTGATTCTCATTGTGATGGTTTGATTTGTGTTTATAGATTTATAATGGTAATCTAGTAGAAAATGACAGAGGTTAAAATACCATAATTTTATCCTAGTGAAAATCCTAAGGATCAAATTTTTTCATTAAAATTGAAATATATATGGTGTTCATCATTTGGTTCTAAATTGCTTAAAATTATTTGTGCTAGTTTTTCATCTTCCTTACAAAAAAAAATTATTTTAATATATTTGGTTGTAAATTATTTTCCAGTTCTGGTGGGTGTTCTAGTGATTCTATCAACATAGTTTTTTTGATTAATAAAATAATAATAAGAAGAGAATAGTATTACAAAATATATTTATTAAACTAATTCAAAATTCAATATCCAATTCCTAAAACATATTTTTGGTATAAATTTTTCCCACATTTAATTAAATTAAAAAAATAATAATCCCAATGATAATGTGATTATAAGGGCTATATTTTTGTTATTATTTTATATAAAAGTTTAATTTTTCCATAGAACAATAGATAATTTAATACTGATAAAGTGAATAAATTTATTATTCTTATTGGAGTTAATTCGTTGAATATTAAGTACTAAATAACCACTGTATTCTCTAATCGACATTGAATATGTTCTATAATAAACACTTATTGTAGGTTTAGTTATTTTTAGAAATGATCTACATATGTATTTGAGAGACTGATATATTAATCATCTATCCCCTATGATTATGATATAAAAACCAATTCTTGGAAATCATCCTTTCAATCAAACTAATATATATTATAAAAACTCCAATGGTGTGAACACTTTTTCACTTAGGTAGTTATACAATTACATTTGTTTTCATGAGTTCTACTATCTACAAGTAATAATGAACTAGAAAAGGAATATTATAAATTAATTCTCCCAAGAAACACAATGAATTATCAAGAGTGATATCCTCTTAAGTGAGATAAGTTATGAAATTACATGAGACATGACAATTTACAATTTATTTATTAGATTATCGGTGTAAAAACATTTCTTTCCTCTAATATCTATTTCATCGCTTTGAATTTTTTTAGAAACCAACTTCATGATATTATTTGTATAATGCGAAATATGAATGGTGATATCCCCATAAGGGGCCCTATATTCATCTTTTTTAAATTCATTCACCATTTTGTGATGTATGGATTCATTTAGACCTATTCTTGGAAATGATCATTCTTTATAAAAATAATTTTGAGACTTAATTTAAATCTTCAATTATATAAATAATTAGTCAATGGTTCACCGGTTGTATATATACAGAAAAACTACATAATGACCATTCACATTTATAGGTTCCTCATTAGGCTATCCATCTCTAGATTACTCTTCTTTGGGTGGTTCAGAATAACATTTCACCACCACCCACTTTTAAAAGTGATAATACATATATCTTCCTTAATATTAGTAATATATAAAGTGGTTAAATTAAAATATCCTCAATTAACTATGTTATTTAGTCTGGATGTTATCCTTACAAAATGACTTTTTTTTTCTCCCCTATTGGAAATCCAGGATCTGTGAAGGAAGACTAACGGTCATATAAAGACCCCACGAGATTTCTCTACATAACATTAATAGAGTGTTATTTGTTCTGTCCTTAATGGAAACATGTAGTATGTAGAGATCCATTTATCTAGAATGGTTATGTTCATAAATTATATTTAATAGTATGATTGATCTGTGGGCTTTAAAAATGTAGGTTTATAGAACCATATAGAATATTAGAATATTACTTACATACTTGTTAGAAACATAGTGTTTGATAATGCCTCCTGATCATGGAACTACACCTTATTTTTACTTATAGGTAATAATCAGTGGTTTTCTCCATGGATTAATGATTTAAAACATTTTGGGGTATGTCGTTGGTCCTGCTTCATGATCCAAAGTTAGTGATAAATTCCTCACATGATATATTATTACTTTTCATTTAGATTCACACTAAAGAGAAATCGGAAACATTAAGTAATGTACTTTCCTAGTTGTGGACGTTATACATATTTTGTATGCGTTTTATAAAATACAATCTCTCTTTTCATTAATGTTAGGTGGTTAATTTTGTAACAGTTATCCTATTAAAATAAAATTTAAAAATTTTTTCTCACTTTCTGGTCATCCATGGTTTAAAAAAATTATTAAATTCTTCAATTTAAATTGTTGATATTTGGAATATTGTGTATTATTCTTGAAGAACTCATAAAATCCATGCATATATTCTCTACATTAAATCTTACTCCAATAGGTGTCTCTCATTATATGGGTAGTTCTTGAAGTAGTGAATAATTTATGGTGGATTTCCTTTTGGAGTACATCTTATGTTGTTACTTCTCGTGGTTTGAGGTAGTACACCCACTAGTAATCCAATGATTCATGGGAGGTGGGAAATCATTTATAGTCAATCTAAACATCCTAGAATCCTCTAGGTATGAAATTATTTATTTAATTCCCATAATCCTTCAGGTGATATTTAGGGTCCTCTCATAAAAATCTATAAAACTATTTTAGTAATTTTAAAAATAATGTTGGTAGCTAAAATTATTATTTTTTATTTTGGAATTGAATTTTATAGTTATTATTGAAATATGGTATATATAAAACCCTTACTATTTTATTGAATGGACTGAGATTACCTTCCTTGTTTTCACTTTCTAAAGTTTCTATAGTGTAAGATAAAAAAGAATAAGTTAACAATTGATTTTATGTAATTTTGTAAACTCCCAATCTACTTATTAGTATATTCATAAAATTTATCACTATTGAATGTCCAGTCCTTTTATCCTTGGGAGATAAACAAAATAGGTGATTAGAAAAATATATTTTAATGTATCACTTCTATATAAATTGATAAAGAATAAAATAAAAACAACACGTGCCTACTTCTTTAAAAATGGATATAAATTGAATTGATGACCATCATGATCCTCAAAAAAGTAAAATTTAACTAATGAAAATATATATTAAACATTAGGGCTCTTGTATAATATATAGTGGATGGTTTTTTTAGTGTCTGGTTCTTTTTTGATGAGTGGGTTTGGTCTATGTGTTTAATTGATGAATCAATTGTAATTTTTATTGAATTCAATTCGTGTTTGAGTTCTGTTTTAAATTCCTCATACTAACTATGGGTATCCCCCCTCTCATAACTGACAAATTATTTTTAAATTTTATTTTTTACCTGTTCTCCATATGTAATTAGGTAAAACCCTAATAATATAGACTTACCTTGAAATTAACATTTAAAAAGATATGAAAAATAATCACATCATTCTCTGTTTTTTTATAGCCTAATGATTTGATATCACTAATAAATCACAAGAATTCAATATTGATAAAATTATATCAGTGAATAATACAAGGGTAGATTTTTTATCTGATAATGTGAAGACTAAATGTATTGAAAAACCCACAACAATTAATAAATAATACACAGTATAAAAAATAAAAAATTTATTTATTGATCATTTATAAGAGAATTATTATTTACTAGGAGAATATATTGACAAGGGTGGGGAAAATATTTTTGGATTTACCACTATGTTTATATTATTCCATGACTATAGAAGTATTATAGAATAAAATAAAAAATGAAAATAAAATGTAGAAGCAAATTCTGGATTGACCAATCAGAAATACATAATGACCAATTTAGTAAATCTTATATCCCAAATAGATGTTTTAGAGTGATATGGGTTGTTTTGTAAAAATCCTTTTATTGATTATATAATATATTTTAATATATTAATTATCAATATTTTATATACTTATATTCACTATTAAATTATTATACATTAATATAGACAAAACTAAAAACTAATTATTTCTAATAATATATAGTTTTATAAAAAATGGTTTTATTTAATATCAATATTTAAAAATGATATACTTTTAATTTAACCAATCATATATAATTTTTTTAATTAATCATGTCAAAATTATCATAGCATGTATTTAATATTTTCTTAATAAAAAGGATTTTGAAATGCATGATGAAAAATATTGATTTTATTTAAAATTGATTTTTATTTTTATTATATAGTTTATAAAATTTATACCAATTTCATTTTTAAAATATTTCTAGTTAATTTAGATTCATTTTATACAAATTATGTTCTTATAAATGTATTTTATATTTTAATTTGTTATAAAAAAGTTTTTATTTGAAAAATGAATTTTTGAATAAACCGTTCTAATCCATGTTTTCTTTATTAGAGTTTAGATTAAATTATACCACTCTTTCATTTTTAATATTGAAAAATTGATTCCGTATATGGAATTAGGTGGTACATATTTGAAAAATATTCACCTTTTACTTTGTAGTAAACTGATTAGTAACCTTAGTAATTTGTATTACAATGGTAGTGATGCCCTAGGTGATTCAGTGGGAATAATATTCCCTCATTTGAAGAGTGTAACACCATGGTAAAATATTACTAGTAGAAGAAGTAGACATACAATAAAATATAAACAAATATCTAAAGACTGAGAAATGACAATAACAATGTATGTTCCATTTATATAATGATATTCCATGTCATATATCACTATAAATGAATCTAAAAAATAAATATATGGTAGATTTATAATCCATATAACAAAGTATAAAATAATCAAAAGAATCCCACTAGTATCGTAATGCCCATGTGGGTCCCATGCTCTCATAATCTGATATAGTATATCAAATACCAGTGATAGGGATCATTCCATCCTCAACTCATGCAATCATATAATCTATTTGGTTACAAAACCATGAACCAAACAGAGTGTGAAACAAAATATTAGTAAGAATCCACCAAATTTCTATTCCAATCTAATCGTGATTATATATACCATGTAGTGTGCAATTATAAAATAATTAATTAAAGAAGAACTCAATACTAAACAAACTTCTTTATTTAGAAATATTTTACATTCATTTACCATTTTAATTCATCATCACACATCATTTTAAATAAATTGATCTTATACATCTTGAAATATGGCTCAAGATCAGCATCTATGTGTAACTATAAGCACAATATATGTCTACGATATCCTTCTAGGAAATATAATCTAGGAACAACTCCAGGAATGCGATTTTCCTTGGTAGATACTTTAAATTATTCATTTCATTGTTCATTAAATTTAGCAGCTGATCATGTACATAACATTCCTAAGAATGAATGGAGGTATCACTCTAGGTGAAATATCAACTGACCACCTAAAAGCACATCCCTCAAGAACCTCTTCGGAAAATAGTATCACTATAGGGGACATATATTTTCCCATCAATCAAGTACATACATGACACATCTGAGGAAGCCAGATTATCATACTTGGAATAATAGTCAAATTCGCATTGAGTCCATCCATGAAATTCTAATAATTATCCCTGTATAATCCAGTAAATAAGTCTAGGCTAACTGATTTTTTAGATGGAATCATGTATTAGATCCATACATTATCTGTGGTTTAATCACATTTATGCATTTAGTTTTTCCACGAAATCTTAAGGTGGATCCATGTATCACCCACGTATAATGATAAATTTCCACATGATCCCATAATAGTAATTTAAATTTGAATATTTTTATCACTTAATGTTATTAATCATTTAAAAAATTCCATTTCATATAACATTACTTTTACCATTTCATGGTTTAAACCCATATTATCTAACAAGATCACCATAAAAGGAGTATAAAGTCTTGGATAACATCAATATACATGGCCTTTTAATTACTCATGTGGGAATATTTTTTGTAACATGGTTCAAAGGCATTGAATGATTTTTCATGTCTTCTTTATCCTATAACTCACAGGGGATATATAATTAAAGGTGCAATTCATTTTTATTAAAGAAATTTGATATAAAGGCCATGCTTGATTTATTTACTCCAATTACTCCCATGGTTATTTTTAACAAATCATGATTTACAAGCCTAGGAAGATATCACATGGTGTATTCTCATTACATCTGTAACACCCCGAGCTTCCATGATACACTTCTCATTCAATAATGCAATAGCTTGTATTGTACGAAACTTCGAGTTCTAACACACCGCAACTAATCAAAGTAGGCGTTATGAATAGTAATACACACTTCTTAAAATTATAGAAATTTTATATTTCAAAATGGACATCATTTTTGTATTCATAATATCGAAATTATCCTATGTTAAAGTTTTTGTAATTTTCTTAGAACTTCCAATTTTTATGAATAGTGAAAAATACTTAAAAACAACTTTTTTAATCAAAATAATTTATAGTGATAAATTATACTATTGAGTTGTTTTAGAGTATAATTAGAATATATTTTTACCATTTTATCCAATGTTTTTCATTAGAATTAATTTCACTTTGAAATTGGATATAAACAATTGTCAATCTTTTGATATAAATTGTTTCTTAAAAACACGCTATTTGTTGTGACAATGGGAATTAATTATAAAATTAATTAATGCACATATATGTTTGGAATTTTGTAAAATAGACATCATTTTTGAATTCGGAATATCAATTATAGCTTAGGGTGAAATTTTGGCATTGTTCTGAAAAACTTCAATTTTTTGATGAATAGTGAAACCACTAAGTGGTACTTATAAAAACAGATTTTTCGTTTAAATGAAATTTTACAACTTCTGTGTTTTGAATTTCAAAAATCCTACATACATTGATTTTATTACGAAGTAAAATGTGGTTCAATGAGATTAAAATAATTTTTGGTGAATAGTTACTTTTAAGTCCTTAATAGCGATTAGAGGTAATTAGTGTAGTTTAAGGTAAAAATAATGTTTTAATAATATGAGATGAGCTTGAAACATGTCCTAACCTCATTGGATGTGTCATGGACGACCAAGAAAATCCATGGGTAAACTTGGGGACCCCATGGAGCCACTTTAGTTGGAAAATGACATAAATACCATTTATTTAATGTTAAAGTAAAAAATGACACAAACATGAAATGTTTTACTAAAAAAAAATTTACATGGGGATATACAAGTCATATTTTTGACTATAAATAGTCATTGGAAAGATAAAAATATTTACTACATTATAGTATTTTTTTTATAATTTTTAGACATTAAATAAATTAAATTATTTATGACATCATGATGATGCAGCGATGACCTCATTATTTAATGATTTAAATAAAATGAGAAGATAATGTAAAATCCAAGGCATACACTTGTCCAAAGCCTATTAGATGAGGATATTTCGAACCCTTATCACCTTATCATTGAATTATACAAGTGTGGGACCTTTATAATCCGAAAGGAATTGTATAATAGAATAACATTTCATTACTTTCCAAAAGTGCCCCTCCTCTCCACTTATAAAAGGCCCCCACCACTCCCACCTTATTCACACATTAAAGCCATTTGGCTCTGCCAACATCTGCCCAAATACTCTCCCAACATCCCTCAATTACTAATATAAGCCTCACATTGGGAAGAATTCTTCCCAAGGAAGCCTTTGTCTAAAATCAAAAATAGTTACCCGATTTTTAGGTAATGACTTTTCTAATGTTGTTTTGTTTTATTTAGCTTCTCCAACCCCTTAAACACTTTTTATTCCTTTATTTTGTAACAACACCAGTATCTAAAATATACTATAATTTTTTTATGATAAAGATTTGGTTTACACTTACACACACCTACATCTAATGGTTAAAGAACATGTTGTGTCTGTGGATGGCTAATTTTTGCCTCACGAAACGATGATTGTTCAACACTCATATAACACCTTCAAAGGTGGCCATTATGATGACACTATTTTCATATATGATATAGATATTATGTTTATGTTTTTCATATGCTTCTGTATTTCTCATTTATGGCATACCTTTATGATTTCCATTATGGGTAAACACGATAATTTCATTTTAAGAAGTGCGGACTACCGCCCCCTCAAAGTGATTTGAAATCGTTAATGCCATATGTGGGATGTATAAAGGATGGAGTAAATGGTATTATACATTATATTATACTTTAATTATAGTATAACTTTATATAATTATAATTTCATTCCCTTAAATACGAAATAGAAATGAAAGTAGCGTTCATGCGTACGTACGGCTTACCGTCTCCATGAACGGTGCCTTTCATTTCTTACCTCTAAATGTTATGTAATATTATAAATCCGTGTATATACTGGATATATATGATATATATGATATCTACATCATTAATATAATTCTGGATATAATGGATATTTCACAACATGAACAACTTGTAATTATAAGAAGTTTATTGTTGACTCAAGTACCAAAGATCGACAAAACGACCGTTATTAACTTAAATAATTACATAATGTTCATGACATTGTAATAATTGATATAAAAAGGATAATGAAATTGAAAATGGTTCTTAATAAAATAGATATTAACTGTAGTTTATTATTCAGGAGGTTAAAGAACGGTTGAGTCAAGTCGGACACGAGGTAAGGGAACTTCTTAACCCAACTTCCATTCTTTGGGTTAATCTCATACTTTAAAATTATGTCATGATATTATTATGTCCTATTTTGTATTTTTACGTTATTTATGTGTACCTATAGTGAATACACATAATAGATCTATTTTATTTTAAAAATGATCTTTTTAAGGACTTCATCTCAATCTCCTTTCATTGAGGCATATTTGGTTTTATACACAACTTTCTTTTATACGGTGTATAAACCCCTTTGACTTTTACATTTATTAAAAAGGAATCTTTTTATACGAAGTGTTTTACTAAACGACAAAAAGGGAATGTTTTTCTTTCCGTACATATGCAGCGACAATGACTTCTCCACCACCGTGACCATTATTTGAGTTTCGGCTTCCTCTACAAGCCTTCACTTTTTTTAATGAAAAATAAATACAAAGTTTTAAATTTCTTTTATTTTGGTATTGAAAATGGTTTTGAAAGTGTTTTTATTATATCAATGTGTTGTATTTAAATCTTATGATTGAAATGTGGAAATTTTAGGTTTCATTTATGCATGTTTTATGTGATATGATTATGTTATGGTTTATGATATGTTTAAACCTATTCATATGAGGAATGCATTGGACTTAATATGTGATGGGTGGAGCCCGTTATAGCTCCTCGATGCATCAGTAGGTCTCATGAGTCAACTAGAAGTGGAATTGGCCAAGACCCTTTCCTAATTTGATTTATGGTTTTGGCCGAGGCCTTAATCATTTTAAACTTCTTGGGTGAGGCCTTGACAAAATGTTTCAGAATTTATGGCATTGTACATTCCCTCATTATGAAAGTGGTTATTGATATTTCATGTGATTATTCGTCTAGTTGAATATCCATATGAGTAAGTAATGGAATTATTTTATTTTAATTTTTCCATATTATGCTGAAGTTCTAGTTCAATAAGGATTTTGTTTTAGTTATACATTGTCTTAAATGCTTGTGTTTTCTTATAAAAGTTTCCTCTATATTGTTATCCTTATGGAGCATTTGAGCTCACCGCTTTCAATGTTTTATTTTTCCCAGGATGTGAAGAAGTGTATTATGACTGAATTGCAAGAATAGTCAGTGAGGATATGAGTGTGGACTAGGGAGACCATGTTATTGTAGTTTTTCATTTTTAGGATGTAATGTGATGTTTACGAATGTATCTAGTGTTTCCAAGGCTACTAAACTAATCGGTCTTTCGAGACTTGATCTTTTGTGATCGTGCCAATGTTACGAAGTAATGCACTGACTCTGGGTAGCTGGGGTCGGGGCGTTACAGTTGGTATCAGAGGCAGTTTAGTACTAACCATGGAAGCTAGATTTAGATAAAACTTGATTAGAGCACATAGCCCGAAGATAGACTTTAAGGATTAGTATAGAAGAACTTCCTAGAATTTTGTTATTGTAGAGATTTTGTGAATTTTATGAGAAATACATCCCTGTCTGGATACGAGAAGGTAGAGGAAGCTCTAGAACAAATGTACCTAGGGGTAATACCCGAAAACACCGCTTTGAGCTAGACTCGAATGGGAACTGGTGCACAACAACGGGCCTTGCTGCACTCTTGGTTACGACACTCCCGAGGGATATGCTTTGGATAATTCACATTTTCTTTACAAACCACTATGAAGGGTTAGGAGTATATAATTCCTAAAAGAAAACATTTTTTATGATTATGGATTATATCCATAAATAGTTCGATTTATTATAAGTGTTTTCAAGTTTGTTATTATGTATTTCGATTCATAAACTAACCTAGTTTATGGCATTGTATAGAAATGGCGCCCAATAGAAGGAATTTGAACTCCATCAATACGTATGATCCAAAGAGTAAGAAGGATCATATCTTTCATGGTATTAAGCCATCATTTAGAAGGGAAATATTCTCCCATGTGTTATCAACATATGAAGAAATAATATCATGTGTTAATAAGATATGTAGAGAATTCTCCGAGTCTTATGGATTTGAAGGCATGAAAGAGAAGAAAAAGATGGAAGAGAGAATGATGGATAAAGGGATGAGGGAAAAGAATAATTTTCCAATATGTGATATCTGTGAGAAGAAACACCTTGGAATTTTCCTGAAGGGAATGGGAGTTTTTTTATAAGTGTGGAGAAAAAGGACACCAAGTGCGTGACTGCAAGGGTAAGAAAAAGGTTTCAAATGTACAATGCTTCATCTGCAAGGAGTGGGGACACTATGCAAACCAATGTTCAAATAATCAGAGTATTCCCCAAATGATGTTATTGGATAATAATCAAGTTATGATACTACCACAGATGAGGAGGAATGATTAGAGTTCTTATGTTCTTATTAAAGAATTTTATAATTTGAGTGTTGTATCAATGATGTACTGGTTATAATAATAATGGTGTATATAAGGATTGTACTGCAGTACTATTTCATCTAGGACTTGAGAGTGTGTGGAACCAAGAAAAGTGACTCTATAGTAGGTTAAATTTTTAGAATATATATGGTTGAGAGAAAGATAAACCATAATATGGTTCTGATACCGAGATAGTGATTTTGGAATAAGACGTGATTGATTTGGATAATTTATATTGGATATTCTTAACTTCCATGAAACTGATTGATGATTTGTATACATTTTTGGATAGAAGGAGTATATATAGTATTCTATAAGGAATAAGGGATCATTGTAATTCAGTATGTTTCAAAAGAATACATGATGATGGTGTTCCCATGTTGTTACGTGGAAAAAAAGGATCTTCATTATGATTACCTTCCTTATAAAATTTGGACTGTGAGTTAGACAGATGTATTTTGGATAACTATAAAGGTTGGAATGGATTATATTTTACATTGGATACTATTTTTAAGGTTATTTTTGGATATTTATAAAATGGAAAACACACAGACCGAGTGAAAACCCATCGCATCGGACAAAGCTATGGGAATCGAACCCACAACCATAGTGCGATTGGGATTAATCGCCTACCACTGGACTACGTGAAGTCCATGGTTATTACAAAATAGTTTTTTTAATCTAAATGGTATGTGTTAATATTTGGAAAATTATACAATTAGGATAAATAGAATATTTTTTTGAGTTCTATTACCTTTTAGAGTGAAAGATGGGTTTTTGGTAAAAATTTATTAAAGAATGAAAGTCTAAATGAAAAGTATGTATATTCCCTTACGTTCTTAGTAAATATCCAAAATAAATTCTTTAACTTTATAAAAGGTAACTTAAAACAAAAATGTTGCTGGTTAACTTTTCCAACTGGGGAATCAATGACTGTTTAACCAATCACAAGTTTGTGATTTTCTTATTGTTAACTTTCTCCTAATCCAGTTTTCTACAACTCTCCATCAGACCTTGATGGTTTTTTTTCTTCCATATCCATATTTTCATAGAATCCTAGTATGGGCTATCTTGGGTGACCTTTGTACTTATCTTTCTTTCTTTTAATGGTATATTTTTTAACCTTATTTCCGATGTTGGTTTTCTACAAAGGTATTTTCTATTTTCAACCTTTTATTTTCCAAGAAAAATTTCAAATTGCGAGGACGCAATTTATTGAAGGAGGGGAGAATGTAACACCCCAGGCTTCCACGATACACTTCTCATTCAATAATGCAATATCTTGCATTGTACGAAACATCGAGTTCTAACACACCGCAACTAATCGAAGTAGCTGTTATGAATAGTAATACCCACTTTTTAAAATTATAGAAATTTTATATTTCAAAATGGACTTCATTTTTGTATTTTTAATATCGAAATTATCCTATGTTAAATTTTTTTTAATTTTCTGAGAACTTCTATTTTTTATGAATAGGGAAAAATACTTAAAAACAACATTTTTAATCAAAATAATTTATAGTGATAAATTATACTATTGAGTTGTTTTAGAGTATAATTAGAATATATTTTTACCATTTTATCCAATTTTGGTCATTAGAATTAATTTCACTTTGAAATTGGACATAAACAATTGTCAATCTTTTGATATAAATTGTTTCTTAAAAACATGCAATTTGTTGTGACAATGGGAATTAATTATAAAATTAATTAATGCAACATATATGTTTGGAATTTTTTAAAATAGACATCATTTTTTAATTCGGAATATAAATTATAGCTTAGGGTGAAATTTTGGCATTGTTCTAAAAAACTTCAATTTTTGATGAATAGTGAAACCACTAAGTGGTAATTATAAAAACAGATTTTTCGTTTAAATTAAACTTTACCACTTCTGTGTTTTGAATTTCAAAAATCCGACATACATGGTTTTTATTAAGAAGTAAAATGTGGTTCAATGAGATTAAAATAATTTTTGGTGAATAGTAACTTTTAAGTTCTTAATCGCGATTAGAGGTAATTAGTGTAGTTTAAGGTAAAAATAATGTTTTAATAATATGAGATGAGCTTGACACATGTCCTATCCACATTGTATGTGTAATGTCCGACCATGAAAATTCATGGGTCAACTTGGGGACCCATGGAGCCACATTAGTTAGAAAATGACATAAATACCTTTTATTTAATGTTAATGTAAAAAATGACACAAACATGAAATGTTTTAATAAAACAATTTTTACATGGGGTTATACAAGTCATATTTTTGACTATAAATAGTAATTTTAAAGACAAAAAGATTTCCTACATTATTGTATTTTTTTTATAATTTTTAGACATTAAATAAATTAAATTATTTATGACATCATGATGATGCAGCGATGACCTCATTATTTAATGATTTAAATAAAATGAGAAGGTAATGTAAAATCCAAGGATTACAAATGTCCAAAGCCTATTGGATGAAGAGATTTCGAACCCTTATCACCTTAGACTCTAATTATACAAGTGTGGGACCTTTATAATCCGAAAAGCATTGTATAATAGAATAACATTTCATTACTTTCCAAAAGTGCCCCTCCTCTCCACTTATAAAAGGCCCCCACCACTCCCACCTTATTCACACCATCAAGCCATTTGGCTCTGCCAACCTCTGCCCAAATACTCTCCCAAAATCCCTCACTTACTCTTAGAAGCCTCACATTGGGAAGAATTATTCCCAAGGAAGCCTTTGTCTCAAATCAAAAAGAGTTACCCGATTTTTAGGTAATGTCTTCTCAAATGTTGTTTTGTTTTATTTAGCTTCTCCAACCCCTTAAACGCTTTTTATTCCTTTCTTTTGTAACAACACAAGTATCTTAAATATACTAGGATGTTGTTATGATAAGTATTTGGTATACATTTACACACACCTACATCTAATGGTTAAAGAACATACTGTTTTTGTGGATGGCAAATTTTTTCCTCACAAAACGATGATTGTTCAACACTCATATAACACCTTCAAAGGTGGCCATTATGATGACACTATTTTCATATATGATATATATATTATGTTTATGTTTTTATTATGCTTCTGTATTTTTCATTTATGGCATACCTTTTTGATTTCCATTATGGGTAAACACGATAATTTAATTTTAGGAAGTGCGGACTACCGCCCCCTCAAAGTGATTTGAAATCGTTAATTTCATATGTGGTATGTATAAAGGATGGAGTGAATGGTATTATAAATTATATTATATATTAATTATAGTATACCTTTATATAATTATAATTTCATTCCCTTAAATATGAAATAGAAATGAAAGTAGCGTTCATGCGTACGTACGACTTACTGTCTCCATGAACGGTGCATTTCATTTCTTACCTCAAAATGTTATGTAATATTATAAATGCATGTATATACTGGATATATATTATATATATGATATCTACATCATGAATATAATTCTGGATATAATGGATATTTCACAACATTAACAACTTGGAAATATAAGAAGTTTATTGTTGACTCAAGTACCAAAGTTCGACAAAACGACCGTTATTAACTTAAATAATTACATAATGTTCATAACATTGTAATAAGTGATATAAAAAGGATAATGAAATTGAAAATGGTTCTTAATAAGGTAGATATTAACTCTAGTTTATTATTCAGGAGGTTAAAGAACGGTTGAGTCAAGTCAGACATGAGGTAACGGAACTTCTTAACCCAACATCCATTCTTTGGGTTAATCTCCTACTTTCAAATTATGTCATGATATTATTATGTCCTATTTTTTATTTTTACGTTATTTATGTGTACCTATAGTGAATACACATAATTGATCTATTTTATTTTAAAAATGATCTTTGTAAAGACTTCGTCTCAATCTCCTTTCATTGAGGCATATTTGGTTTTATACACAACTTTCTTTTATACGGTGTATAAACCCCTTTGACTTTTACGTTTATTCAAAAGGAATATTTTTATACGAAGCATTTTACTAAACAACAAAAAGGGAATTTTTTTCTTTCTGTTCATATGCGGCGACAACAACTTCTCCGCCACCGTGACCATTATTTGAGTTTCGACATCCTCTACAAGCCATCACTTTTTTTAATGAAAAATAAATACAAAGTTTTAACTATCTTTTATTTTGGTATTGAAAATGGTTTTGAAAGCATTTTTATTATATCAATGTGTTGTATTGAAATATTTTTATTGAAATGTGGAAATTTTATGTTTCCTTTATGCATGTTTTATGTGATACGATTATGTTATGGTTTATGATATGTTTAAACCTATTCATATGAGGAATGCCTTGGACTTAATAAGTGACGGGTGGAGCCCGCTATAGCTCCTCAATGCATTGGTAGGTCTCATGAGACAACTAGACGTGGAATTGGACGAGGCCCTTTCCCAGTTTGATATATGGTTTTGGCCGAGGCCTTAATCATTTTAGACGTCTTGGTCAAGGCCTTGACAAAATGTTTCAGAATGTCTGGCATTATACATTCCCTCATTATGAAAGTGGTTATTGATATTTCATGTGATTATTCGTCTAGTATAATATCCATGTGAGTAAGTAATGGCATTATTTTATTTTACTTTTTCCATATTATGCTGATGTTCAAATTCAATAAGGCTTTTGTTTTAGTTATACATTTCCTTAAATGCTTATGTTTTCTTATGAATGTTTCCGCTATATTGTTATCATTACGAAGCATTTGAGCTCACCCCTTTCAATGTTTTATTTTTCCCAGGATGTGAAGAAGTGTATTATGACTGACTTGTAAGAATAGTCAGTGAGGATATGAGTGTGGACTAGGGAGACCATGTTATTGTAGTTTTTCATTTTTATGATGTAATGTAATGTTTACGAATGTATCTAGTGTTTCCAAGGCTACTAAACTAATCGGTCTTTCGAGACTTGATCTTTTGTGATCATGCCAATGTTACGAAGTAATGCACCGACTCTGGGTAGCTGGGGTCGGGGAGTTACAACATCTCACATGGGAATAAATTAATATTGATGAATTAAAGCCAATTCAATCTATTTCATTTCATAGTCATCAATATTTTATGTGGGGTATCATATAGTTAAGTATCTAATCCTATAAACAACAAAAAAATCATTGATTTAGGGGGGATCACATCCAACCCATACCCTTAAATATGTTCAATTATAATTCAAAAAAATTGCAATTCCATTTATTACTAACATACATTTTATATTAAATAACATTGGGAAAATAAATTCCTTAATAAGAATCCAAGGGGAAAATCCATAGATGTAAATTTAGTAAACAACACCCAAAGGGGTGGTTTAGTAGATGTGTATGACCTATTACATAAAAGAAAAGTACAATTTAAATGAATAGGGTACACCTATCAATATTATGATTTAGATTAAATTTAGTTGATTCCCCCAAAATGGGATCGTGATACTACAACATATACAAATAATATTTCATTTAATTAAAATTAAATGACCACCTAATATTGTGTTTTGGTAGACAGATCATTTAGTATCAATCATTGATTTGGCCAAAATTTGGAAATACAGAAAATTTTATGAATAATGGGAAATTAGTGCATATGAGGCTAAATCCATATAGAACGATCGATATATTGAATTGCTGATAATATGTAAAAAGTTATTAAAGCCTTACTATTATATATCCCAGGAGACATGCAATGCTCAAATTATAGTCAACATGGTGAATGGATCTGAAATATACTATCTAACATAAAAGAGATAATTTCATAGTTTCGGGGGCTGTTTTATTTTGAAAATACACCTCATTACAAGATCAAATTATTTTTAATTTAATTAAGATTATTAAAATTATTAAAATTATAGGGTCATATAGTTTTCATGCATTGTCTTCCTTAGGATAGGGAAACCTTCACATTTAACCAACACCGTTTTCTAACCATGAAAAACCATGTGATATGCCTCTCTCAAGAACAATAGAAATTGTTCAAATTGATTCACGATTGTGTCGATACTCTCGTACAGTTTACCCAAATCATGGGACATGTATGTCCCCACTATCTAGCCTTACACAATTTGTTTAGACCATGAATCCTACCAATATGGTTTCCCAAACCATGTAATATACTAAAATAACCCAACCATTGGGTTCCAAGATCTAGAACATCCCCAAACTCCCCAGATTCCTCCACAACTCCAAAGAGCTTCGAAATTAGGCCATTTATAAGAAATTAAAAATAGAATTAATAGAAAACAAGAGATACAAACCTCAAAGAAGAAAAAAATTCTTACAAACTAGTTGTGTATGTTTGTTAATCATTTAATAAAACACATATAGGAAGTACATGATTATTTATCACTAATATTATTTCATATGTTTTGATGATATCAAATGAACAATTTTTTATTGAATTAATATATTATGTTTCCATTGATCATAATTGTATGTTTTTAAATGGAGATATATGATGCTATTGACATAGAATACAATTTACATCACTATGTTTCACTCTATTTATCTTGATAAATTTCTAATGAATAATATATTAGAGGAAAATACTCACACTAAAAATCATAGTGTAAAAAAATGCAGCAATACATTTTTTTGAGCATTAAAGGTGGAAAATATGGACTTATTTTTATTTTTAAAGAGATAAATTTCTAATTAGAAAGTATCTAAGAGATACTATAGGATTCAAACAATTATGTAAAACCAGAACTGAAAAGTTGGAATTGATGGTAGATGTTTAGGATAATACATTAGTAAATAAAAGACTCAAGAGGATATAATTTAATATTTGGATAGTTTTTTGTATGGATAATAGAAGATAATACTTAACAAGAATCACCAATGTTATTATGTTAGAAGGGGTGGGGTGAAAAGAATAATATGGATAATAAATCATATTTAATTTATTACTAAATGGTGTAAATTAAACACACCATAAATATATAGGTTTTTATTGAATAAATTAATTAAATTTATTGGGTTATATATATGGTTTAATTGATAAGAAATTATAAAATGATAGAATGTATCTTTCATAGTTTATGAATTTTATTTTTAATCATTTACTATGGTGTCTATTTTATAATGATGATTGTGATATATAGTTGTGAAATTCTTTGGGGACTATGATTACATTGTTAATGTTTTTAATATCATTTCTATACACATGGGAACCATATCTAGAGTTTTATGGAGGAATGATAATTAAAAACATATAATTGGTGTATAATGATGATTTTTTTAATATTATGTAATGAATCATTTAATTAATAATATTTTATATATACAAAGTGATATGATTGAAGACACATTGTTATCAGTATTTAGGGAATAGAATGTGAAATTTTGCATAGGGAGTTATGTTTTACGTGACATAGTTTATCTGAATTTGGAAGAGATTAGAGATTGTTTAAATATTTATGATAATGGATAGAGGTAATATTTGGTATTTTTTGAGTTACTTGAATATGAAAAAACAGTAGAACAATAATCATATTATGATTTAATTTAAAATAAAATTAACAAATCATTGAATTTCCCAGCATATGTAATTTATTGTATAAGATAAAAAATATAATAGGATGTGTGTGATGTCATCATGATTATTAAATTGGGTAAAATATAGAAAAATAATTTTGATTCATAATATGATTGTTTATCCCAGGAAGGTTAACCTATATGATTGTAATAACAAGTCAGAATTCCCATACGAGGATCATGTGGTGAGTATGGTTATAAAAAACATCATGTTAAATGAAAATATAATAGAATGTGAATGGATGAGGAATAATATGATATGTGAGGGAAACATGTATGTTAACTATAGTTTAGTTGTATGATATGTAAGTATTATATATTATCCAATAAATTTAGACAAGTTGACCACACCATGGTAAATTTGGACACACGATAAAGAGGACTAATATGAATTATATAGTTATTCTATATTGAAGATACTAATGTCAAGTAAGATATTTATATTTCAAATATTAATAGATTTAGTGATTCACAAAATGGTTGAGTTTTTTACACAATAATATGTTAGACTATTGAGTGCAGTTGTTTGATCACAGCCTGATATTTGGAGGAGTAAAATATAAAAAACAATGTGGATTTTTTATATATTCATTAGTAGAGAATAAAATTATTATAATGGATATAATATGGGTATTATGTCAATGATGTGTAAATCCACACCAGTTGGGGAAGCATCATTACCTAACATTATTTTTGATATAATATCAACCAGATTCATATGGAATTTGTAATTATAAATATATATTCCCAATACTAGGAAATTGATTTGGTTTAATTGGTATATGATGACTTAAATAAAATGTGGGGTTTATTTTTGAAGATAAAATAATATTATGTGATGAAGGATTGATCATAGGTGGTAGGATTGGTGACCAAAATGAATTTATATTTATTAAAAGTAGTGGTTCTAAATATAGTGAACATAGATGAATAATTGGGATAAAAATTGAGGGGAATTTAAAATTTATTATTATATCCCTTTATATGATTATGAAGATGGAATAAATATTCTGGATTCAAACCAACATGTCGGGTTAAATAAGAGAGGGATGTAAAAAAATAAGAAAAACATGTAAAATAATTAAAACATACTAATGAAGAAGAAATATTTCATGATTATCCGAGTGGGGATTGATTTACAACTTAAAGAGGATGTTTTTTCTAATATACATTTATGGGAGTCATTGAATCAACCCCCACTTCAGAATATTGATCACATACAATACATAATTAGGATATATAATCCATGTGAAGCTCAATAGAGCATCAACCCTATAGGTATGATGTTTTCAGAGTCGAATAATAAAAGTGGATAAAACATCATGTGTATAATCTTTTGTATAGATCCACATATCCATAAATTGAATTGGTCATCCCTAAAGAAATTAATGTAAGAGATGAAATGGGTGTGTCCCATATACTCAATGTGATTCTTTTTAATAATTTTACTTGTAAAATAACATTAGAACTATTTGACTAACTTAACAGTTGAATCTACCAAATATTTCATAAGAATTGATATTTGTATATTGGAAACTCCCTTGTGTATGCAGCATTTAATTTCACGAAGTGATGAAACATCTAGAATATTTGTTTGTGGATATCCTTTAAATTTTTTGAATTTTACTATTCATTGAGATTAGTGAAAAACTAACATGAGATTAAACATGTCCCTTCCAATAATGAAAAATGGTCATTATGACCTAGGGGACTATGTAATAAGATGAAAAACTTATTTTCATTTTATACCATAATTCACCATTATATTTGAGTTATTATAATTGGTTTGGTTTCAATAATTATTTATTGTTTTTTACTCCATGGATAATGTTGAAATATAGTGGGGGTACAATCACCAAATCAGGTTGATATGTTTTCATTTTCGGGGTACATTTTATTAGTAGTAGTGAGATTTGTGTCGTTCAGTTAATTTTAGTAGTTTACCCTCCCATGTGAGTGTAATAGAGTTCTTTTCATTTATTGATAAATTTTATTTCCATCATAATCCATTTTGGATTATTTTTCCAATTTACCTTTCATTTTATAGGTTCCACATGTACACCTCGAGTGGTGGATTCTTTATACGGTAATTACAATTATTCAAAACTGTTTGTAGTTTTATGATATTCTCACTCTCCCTTCAAATGGTAGTCCACAAATTCTTGGAATATTTATTTCTCTTTTTGGGAAGACAGGTATATGAGAATTTTTTTACGTGAAAATTGATTAATCTAAATAATTTATGTATTTTAAACAAAATTATAATTTTCTATAACATTATAAAATTTTACAGATTTGGAGTAAATTTTATAAATTAATTTTTTCAATTTTCATCTTTAGATATACAACACATTAATGATCATTATTTATGTTTTATTTATTCATGTGATTTTATTATTAAATATATATATTAATATAAAAATTAAAACACAGTTATTTTTTTAATAGAAGCCATTAAAAATCTATATATTTCATTTTAATTAATTTAAAATCTCTTAAAATATCCCTAAATCATGATCAAATCAATTTTTTATTTTAATTTATGGCTTACATTATTTTATGATAAAAATATCTATTATATATTAACGGCAATCAATAGTGATAATCATGTATAATTTCTAAAACATAATTTCATTATTTTATGTATACATTTTCATCAAATTTAAAAGGGTTTCAATTACTATTATATTGATGATCTAGTTATTTTAATTTGAGTATAATTGAATTTATTGGAATTTACAAATGAAAAAGTGGAACCATATTAATCTTCTATCCATTTAACTTCCTTTTCCAAATTCTATTTTCAAGAATCCTTTAGAACTCTTAAATGATATTAAAATATATTATCTTCCATTTTATTTTCCATGTTTTAAGTACATAATATTTAAATACCCTATATATATATATATATATTAACATAGAATATTTTGAATTCATTTTTTTTAATGGTCTAATTGGATGTGTGATGATAAAACTAGAAATAAACTACCCCAAGAAAATAGTTACCACCTAAGACTAATTATAATTGGAATAGAACAGATGAAATTACTATGAATTTATAATTTTAACCTCTATAACTACTATACAGTGTCAAACTCAAACACCACTATGTTATTATGGTCTATGGATGACATCTAGACCAATTACAACTTACATGATTTATTTGTCTTCATTGTTTCTGTTCAGTTGTATTTTATGGGGGATCCCTAAAGTATTAAATAATAAAAATGAGTTTGTTATGACTTTCTTAAGATTTTAGTTTCATAATGTTATATTTTTATTCATCTATATGTGTATCCTTAAAAATCATGTACCATGTTATTTGGAACCAGTTTGCTTGGTTCCCCCTATATTGTTGTTATTAATTCTGTATTTAAATTATTTTTATTCCATAATTTAAAAAAAACTACGAGAATAAAACAATAATATACATCATATAATACTTTTTTATCTCCCCCAAACATGTATTATTCAGTATTTTAGATAATTCCACAATCATATTATCAATGAAAAAAATTAAAAACATATCTTTAAGACTATTGTATTAGAAGGATGTATCAAAGTTATTCTTATTAATATTTCTTGCATGACATGTTTGGAGTCCTCCATTGAAAATTCCCATAAGACTTCATGAAACTATGTAAACTATTATACATTCACATTATATTTATTTTTTTATATTATTCCTATGATATATAATGAATCAAATAAAAATGTATCAGGTATTTTAAAAAGTCCATCCATTTTAAAAAAATGAAAGACATGAATGAGGTTCTATTTAGAAGGGAATATTAGATAATGTTAAATAACATAAATGTATTTGTTAAAAATGAATATATTATAGATTGTTCTATAATTTATATTATTTATTATGTAAGAATAATATATTCTCTTAAGCACATAGAGATAAATAATTGAGTTATCCATTTTTTCTGTACACATTTAATATAATAGGTTCACATTCATCACATCCATACAGGCTTCATAGTGTATCTCAATAAGAATGAAATACTTTTATGATAATTTATTATGTAAGGGGACACACCTAATGGGTTTTTATTGGTGTTTAAAATAATAAATGTGTATTATCTAACTTTTTGATCCATTATTTGGGGTTGGTATGAATTTTATTTCCATAAATATTCTAATATTTATATTAGATAACTTACCCTGTGTATTTGATTGAGGTTGGAATGTAGTGAAGTTATTGTGTTTTACTACATATGTATTCATGGTTTACAATATTATTATATTTTAGAAATATGATCCCTTTTCATAAATTGTTTCTATTGTTATTCCAAATCAGCACAAAAAAATGTTAAACTAAAAACCCAATAACCACTTCTGAATCATCAGATACAGTTTCATGGGTCTTAATAAAAAAAAACGAACATTATAATGTACATATAAAATATTTATCAATAATACATCGATAAAAAATTATCCCCTTTAATACAATCCTAGTTAATATAATAATTCATAAATATTTTTGTCATCATGGAATTTATTTTCTTTTAAATACCCATTTAGTATATATCATTTCATTACATTCATTGATAATATTATCTGATCCCATATAATTTTTCTAAAATATAGAATATCTTTAAAAAATTATAATTATTCTTTGAGTTCCAATGTGTCCAACACATGAATTCGTTTAAAATATATAAGGAAAAAATTTATCTCTTCCTCTGGTACACACCTCTGAATAAATTAATGGAAAACCAATTTCAAAAAATTGGTTCCTCCAAGACACAATATTTTAATATTAATTTTTTATTATAATTTTTATGATCGAAATTTGTATGGTATAATTTTATGAAAATTTAATTTACCATTCCAACATACTTGAGTAATTTTGTGAGATTATACAACAACTCACTAAGGAGGGAATCATTCAGGTCTATCTTTGTTGGTGAATATACCTCATTTATATAATTATAATCTATTCATGTTTTATTAAACTAGGAATTCACATATACTATTATCCATTTCTTCTATGTTTAATTTATTTATAAAGTTAATTCATCTCAAAAAGCATTAGTCTCAAAAAAAATATATTATAATATATTAAAGTGCCACATGTACACTGAAAAATGTTTCATTTCGTCCTACTAAACATAATTTTTTTTCTAATACAAACAAAATAGAAATAATCCAATTTTATAATATAATTGTTATTTGTGTTTTGTCAAAATTTGAAGAAGAATAATTAATCACATGTAAATTTAAATAAATATTTTAATATAGTATTATCCACATTACATTATTTGTGGCATAACATAACACTTTAAAGGTGTCTTCTATGAGTGGTGGACTGACTATATAGGTTACAGCCTGAATAGACTTAAGTCTATTATAATATATTCTACATGATTCATAAAATATAATTTCATTATCTAACATTAATAGTTTGATCAGTGCTATGGAAATTATACAAAATTCCTTAGATGATATTGTATAAAATCCATGATGTCTGAAAATGAATATAATATGTTGTATATTGGTTAAGAAAGGAATTTTTTAAATGATTTCCACCATAAATTGTATAATTTCAATTAATTCTATAAAATAATAATCCGAGAATATTTTCTTACAGCATAAAAAAATTTCATTACTAAATTTTTTAAATCGGGTTGTTTTTCATTGAATTTTATTAAAAAAAAATTACAAATTTCTACGAAATATTTTAGAACATGTATGAGAAAAAGTAAAATAAAAAATAAAATACTCCAAGATTCATCCAATTTTGGATATAATTTTTTTAAAATTTATTTTTAAAATTATCCTTTTTCATTATATATAATAAGAGGAGTCCTTGGGTTGGAAAAAATAGCAGTGGGATTTGAGGATGTCGTCTTTTCTTGGTATTTCAATGTTATGGGATCCTATAAAGAATGATACAATATCATAGAAAAGAGTTATAATCCATTAGTAGATTCTAATTCAAAAATTTCATCAACAAATGGATTTTTTTTGATTATTTTGGTTACATTGGTTAATTTTCTATAATAAATACTATATCACAAATTGTCTTTAATCTTATTGTGATCTTTTTCATGGGTTTTATTTTTGAAAATGATGAATATATTATCATTTTTTTAAATTATTAATGGGACTAACCCAATAGATTTATGTAAGGGGGTTATTATTATCTCTTATA
Source organism: Viscum album (assembly GCA_963277665.1). Taxonomy (NCBI): domain Eukaryota; kingdom Viridiplantae; phylum Streptophyta; class Magnoliopsida; order Santalales; family Viscaceae; genus Viscum; species Viscum album. Next base: position 1,263,601,404 of record OY728157.1, on the reverse strand, counting down.
ATAATCATTTAATTTTATTTAGTAAAATTCAATGAGGATAGATTTGATTCTCATTGTGATGGTTTGATTTGTGTTTATAGATTTATAATGGTAATATAGTAGAAAATGACAGAGGTTAAAATACCATAATTTTATCCTAGTGAAAATCCTAAGGATCAAATTTTTTCATTAAAATCGAAATATATATGGTGTTCATCATTAGGTTCTAAATTGGTTAAAATTATTTGTGCTAGTTTTTCATCTTCCTTACAAAAAAAATTATTTTAATATATTTGGTTGTAAATTATTTTCCAGTTCTGGTGGGTGTTCTAGTGATTCTATCAACATAGTATTTTTGATTAATGAAATAATAATAAGAAGTGAATAGTATTACAAAATATATTTATTAAAATAATTCAAAATTCAATATCCAATTCCTAAAACATATTTTTTGTATAAATTTATCGCACATTTAATTAAATTAAAAAAATAATAATCCCAATGATAATGTGATTATAAGGGCTATATTTTTGTTATTATTTTATAGAAAAGTTTAATTTTTCCATAGAACAATAGATAATTTAATACTGATAAAGTGAATAAATTTATTATTCTTATTGGAGTTAATTCGTTGAATATTAAGTACCAAATAACCACTGTATTCTCTAATCGACATTGAATATGTTCTATAATAAACACTTATTGTAAGTTTTGTTATTTTTAGAAATGATCTACATATGGATTTGAGAGACTGATATATTAATCATCCATCCCCTATGATTATGATATAAAAACCAATTCTTGGAAATCATCCTTTCAATCAAACTAATATATATTATAAAAACTCCAATGGTGTGAACAATTTTTCACTTAGGTAGTTATACAATTACATTTGTTTTCATGAGTTCTACTATCTACAAGTAATAATGAACTAGAAAAGGAATATTATAAATTAATTCTCCCAAGAAACACAATGAATTATCAAGAGTGATATCCTCTTAAGTGAGATAAGTTATGAAATTACATGAGACATGACAATTTACAATTTATTTATTAGATTATCAGTGTAAAAACATTTCTTTCCTCTAATATCTATTTCATCGCTTTGAATATTTTTTAGAAACCAACTTCATGACATTATTTTTATAATGTGAAATATGAATGGTGATATCCCCATAAGGGGCCCTATATTCATCTTTTTTTAATTCATTCACCATTTTGTGATGTATGGATTCATTTAGACCTATTCTTGGAAATGATCATTCTTTATAAAAATAATTTTGAGAGTTAATTTAAATCTTCTATTATATAAATAATTAGTCAATGGTTCACTGGTTGTATATATACAAAAAAACTACATAATGTCCATTCACATTTATAGGTTCCTCATTAGGCTATCCATCTCTAGATTACTCTTTTTTGGGTGGTTCAGAATAACATTTCACCACCACCCACTTTTAAAAGTGATAATACATATATCTTCCTTAATATTAGTAATATATAAAGTGGTTAACTTAAAATATCCTCAATTAACAATGTTATTTAGTCTGGATGTTATCCTTACAAACTGACTTTTTTTTCTCCCCTATTGGAAATCCAGGATCTGTGAAGGTAGACTAACAGTCATATAAAGACCCCACAAGATTTCTCAACATAACATTAATAGAGTGTTATTTGTTATGTCCTTAATGGAAACATGTAGTATGTAGAGATCCATTTATCTAGAATGGTTATGTTCATAAATTATATTTAATAGTATGATTGATCTGTGGGCTTTGAAAATGTAGGTTTATAGAACCATATAGAATATTAGAATATTACTTACATACTTGTTAGAAACATAGTGTTTGATAATGCCTCCTGATCATGGAACTACACCTTATTTTTACTTATAGGTAATAATCAGTGGTTTTCTCCATGGATTAATGATTTAAAACATTTTGGGGTATGTCGTTGGTCCTGCTTCATGATCCAATGTTAGTGATAAATTAATCACATGATATATTATTACTTTTCATTTAGATTCACACTAAAGAGAAATGGGAAACATTAAGTAATGTACTTTCCTAGTTGTGGACCTTATACATATTTTGTATGCATTTTATAAGATACAATCTCACTTTTCATTAATGTTAGGTGGTTAATTTTGTAACAGTTATCCTATTAAAATAAAATTTAAATAATTTGTCTCACTTTCTGGTCATCCATGGTTTAAAAAAATTATTAAATTATTCAATTTGAATTGTTTATATTGGGAATATTATGTATTATTCTTGAAGAACTCATAAAATCCATGCATATATTCTCCACATTAAATCTTACTCCAATAGGTGTCTCTCATTATTTGGGTAGTTCTTGAAGTAGTGAATAATTTATGGTGGATTTCCTTTTGGAGTACATCTTATGTTGTTACTTCTCGTGGTTTGAGGTAGTACACCCACTATTAATCCAATGATTCATGGGAGGTGGGAAATCATTTATAGTCAATCTAAACATCCTAGAATCCTCTAGGTATGAAATTATTTATTTAATTCCCATAATCCTTCAGGTGATATTTAGGGTCCTCTCATAAAAATCTATAAAACTATTTTAGTAATTTAAAAAATAATGTTGGTAGCTAAAATTATTATTTTTTATTTGGGAATTGAATTTTATAGTTATTATTGAAATATGGTATATAAAAAACTCTTACTATTTTATTGAATGGAGTGAGATTATCTTCCTTCTTTTCACTTTCTAAGGTTGCTATAGTGTAAGATAAAATAGAATAAGTTAACAATTGATTTTATGTAATTTTTTAAACTCCTAATCTACTTATTAGTATATTCATAAAATTTATCACTATTGAATGTCCAGTCCTTTTATCCTTGGGAGATAAACAAAAGAGGTGATTAGAAAAATATATTTTAATGTATCACTTCTATATAAATTGATAAAGAATAAATAAAAACAACACGGTCCTACATCTTTAAAAATGGATATAAATTGAATTGATGACCATCATGATCCTCAAAAAAGTAAAATTTAACTAATGAAAATATATATTAATCATTAGGGCTCTTGTATAATATATAGTGGATGGTTTTTTTAGTGTCTGGTTGTTTTTTGATGAGTGGGTTTGTTCTATGTGTTTAATTCATGAATCAACTGTAATTTTTATTGAATTAAATTCGTGTTTGAGTTCTGTTTTAAATTCCTCATACTAACTATGGGTATCCCCCCTCTCATAACTGACAAATTATTTTTAAATTTTATTTTTTACCTGTTCTCCATATGTAATTAGGTAAAACCCCAATAATATAGACTTACCTTGGAATTTACATTTAAAAAGATATGAAAAATAATCACATCATTCTCTGTTTTTTTATAGCCTAATGATTTGATATCACTAATAAATCACAAGAATTCAATATTGATAAAATTATATCAGTGAATAATACAAGGGTAGATTTTTTATCTGATAATGGGAAGACTAAATGTATTGAAAAACCCACAACAATTAATAAATAATACACACTATAAAAAATAAAAAATTTATTTATTGATCATATATAAGAGAATTATTATTTACTAGGAGAATATATTGACAAGGGTGGGGAAAATATTTTTGGATTTACCACTATGTTTATATTATTCCATAACTATAGAAGTACTATAGAATAAAATAAAAAATGAAAATAAAATGTAGAAGCAAATTCTGGATTGACCAATCAGAAATACATAATGACCTATTTAGTAAATCTTATATCCCAAATAGATGTTTTAGAGTGATATGGGTTGTTTTGTAAAAATCCTTTTATTGATTATATAATATATTTTAATATATTAATTATCAATATTTTATATACTTATATTCACTATTAAATTATTATACATTAATATAGACAAAACTAAAAACTAATTATTTCTAATAAAATATATTTTTATAAAAAATGGTTTTATTTAATATCATTATTTAAAAATGATATAATTTTAATTTAACCAATCATATATAATTTTTTTAATTAATCATGTCAAAATTATCATAGCATGTATTTAATATTTTCTTAATAAAATGGATTTTGAAATGCATGATGAAAAATATTGATTTTATTTAAAATTGATTTTTATTTTTATTATATAGTTTATAAAATTTATTCCAATTTCATTTTTAAAATATTTCTAGTTAATTTAGATTCATTTTATACAAATTATGTTCTTATAAATGTATTTTATATTTTAATTTGTTATAAAAAAGTATTTATTTGAAAAATGAATTTTTGAATAAACTGTTCTAATCCACGTTTTCTTTATTAGAGTTTAGATTAAATTATACCACTCTTTCATTTTTAATATTGAAAAATTGATTCCGTATATGGAATTAGGTGGTACATATTTGGAAAATATTCAGCTTTTACTTTGTAGTAAACTGATTAGTAACCTTGTTAATTTGTATTACAATGGTAAATCGTAAGTCAGGTAATTAATGTTAAACATAAATTTATAAGGGCTAGAAAAAACCTTTAAAAATTGTATCAATTTTTTTAATGGGTGTATATCACCGATAATAGTAAAAAAATCTATTTTGGCCATTTAATTCCATTTAAAAACGAATTTTTTCTCTTATAATATTTAATTGAATATTTAGTAATAAAGGTCACACTCATTCTATAAATAAATATAATATTATAAATGTTTTTATAAAAGTAGTATATTCTCACTAATAGATTCTTTTTCAATATATATATATATATTGATTTTTTATTTGGTTTATTTAATTTAAATTTTTGTATATTAATAATTCCTTAAAAATCATACACATTGATTTTAGTAAATAATCAATGAATAGAAGAAAAAAATAAAAGAGGATAATAATTAAACAAATTTTTGGATTTGAATAAATATTTGGGATCCAATAATTTTTTTTGATAAAAATTAATATTAGAGTTTTTTGGGTGCAATGGATCTAAATTCATTTATTTCCATGTTTTTTAAAGTAAAATTAAAATAATAGGTCTAAAATTGATATTTTTGTAGTTTTATAATAAATAATATTTTATTAAATGAATAAAATTAAAGAAAAAATATCTTTAACCATGTTAATGTAACATTGATAAAAAACCAAACATGGTCTATTTCGAGCTATTTTTTTTAATTTTAGTATTTATATTAACCCCTAATGTGTAAAAAAACTATGATATAATGGAAATTGTCAAATAGGGGAATGAATGGATAAATTTAAAATATATGGGAAATACAAGATCAAGACTTTTAAAAAAATAATTTTTTTAGGGGATATATAATGATACTCATATTTTTTTTAAAGTAGTAAAATTGGAGTGATTTTAATTCAAAAATATTTAATATTAATTAATATTTTAAGAAATTCCAAGAGTATCCCTCCCCTATATTAGAAACGGGAACAAGTTATCCTCATTTCATCATGCCTCAAAATCCATCATATTTTATAAATCCCTTCCTAAATACATTTTTAGAATTCATACCCTCATTCTAAAGGTCATTTATTATATTTAATTCTAACAAAATATGACATAAGTTATTAAAAAATGGGATGTCCCTAAGAAGAGGTATAAATTTTAACGTCATGTTTTTCTTTTATTACATTTTTATCTTCATTAAAATATTATTAAAACATGATAAAATAATTATAGAAGAATACTCTATATAATTATATGTAACTATGTTAATTTCATAACATATATAAGACATATTATTCCTCAAATTAAAAATTAAACAATCATTTTTTTGTGCGGTGATCTACCGCATTGGGAACGAATGTAATTCGTTTTCCAGCCCCATCTTTCTTGACATGTAATAAGCATATATAATTAATTTATTATTATTATATTAACTATATATTTATTATACTAATAATATAATATTTCATTAACTTTTTTATGCTTCCATTCATTTAAAAATTATAATATAATTAATCTGTACATGTAGACTACCACCTCCATGATGCTATGTGATCCATTTTTCATCACCACATGTAATGGATGGTACATATGAGTATATTTAATAGAAGTATATTATTTATGGTCCTGTGATAAATTTTTAAAAAAACAATACTTTCTACCATTCCACTATAATCGTTAAAAAATGGATTTGTTACACATGCATATGTACAACATAGAATCTCCTTGATTGTAGCATAGTTCATTTTTCCTAACCAACATTCATGATTTTGTAAATAATAATTTATCAATAAAAATAATAACAATTTAATGAGAATTATTCAAGAGATAAATTAATATTGTGAACTTTTCCATTGTTGTTCTTCCATTACCATTTTTGACATGTGAAGAAAATATTTCCTAAGAGATTACAAAAATAATAATTTATTAAATAATTAAACATATATTTTATAGAGGAAATAATTTTTTTATTATTTTAGGTAATTATTGTTATTTTATCCATAAAGATTATAAATAAAAAATGATACAAGTCACACTCAATTTAAGAGAATTTATTTTTATAAATCCTCTTTTAATGATTCATTTCATCTTTTTTATTTTATTTTATATCTATTTATAAATATTTAATTGATGTATTTAAATAAAATATTTGAATTAAAAATAAATATTTATTCATATTATTATGTTTTTTGAAAATGAATATCGTTAAAAAAAATTTCTAAAAAAACGAATTTACATTTTCTACACACAGGGTGACAATGATGTTTCTCATTACCATTAAAATTATTTGATGTTAGGGTTCCAATGAAATTTATCCTGTTTTATTAACTAAAAAACAATCTCCCCATTTGTTGTGGTAATTTTAGTTCATAAAAAATTCTTTTAAAGAAATAGGTTATATCAATTTCTGAAAATGTTTTCTTAGGGCTGAAAACAATTTTTTTATGAAGCATGGTTTTATATTTTTTTTTTATGATTAATGGTTATTAATTATGAGAATGGGTGTTTGTGTTAAACAAAGGTATTTTGAGATTATTATATCTCTCCCACTATATGGGTATATTTATGGAGCTAACCGATTCGATTTTCACTATAAAATTATGGGAATTTATCTTTATGATTAATTTAAGTGTAACTATTATGTCTATTTCATTTGTAAGTGTAAAGGTTATTATAAGTTTACTATGAACTTTAGCTGATTTTTAAGTGTATCATGATGAATATTGATCATTCCAATATATGATGTCTTTATAATTTATATTGGTTTTTGTGAAAAAATTATGATATTATATGGTAATCTTATGTGATTGTGGTTAATGGAATTTACATGAATATTATACGTGTGATAAGTTGAACATAATAAAATAGATTTAATGTGTATTTAATGAATGTTATAATACTTTATGAATTTTATTTTTATATAATATTTATTATTAAAGGTTTTATGAAAATATTTATGAAGATATGTTAGTATCATGGGTATTAAAATGTATATCTATATGTAAAAAATTTATTTTAAAATGGAGGTCTTTTATAAGTATTTAGGGACTAACTAGATTATTATTTATTTTAATTTCCTTTAATAAAGGAATTTTCTTCATACTATGTTTAAAATGTTTTTTAGGGAATAAGGAATATTCGGGACATGGAAGAGGACAAGTAAAAATTTGGGAATATATTTATTGAAAACATATTTTTTTATCATAAATTTTTATGAGAATATTGATTCCAAATAATTGAATCCACTTTATAATATATAGGTTTTTCATATAATATTTATTACTATAGTATCTAAAAAACTAATCCCCAAAACAATTTTTAATGGCCATAACATTAATAAATGTGATTTTATTTTGAATGATTAAATGCATTATTAAATGATATAGATATTGAACATATATGAACTATTTTTGTTTTTAGACTATTATAGGAAAAAAATTCTTATTTAAATGTTCATAAACATGTTAAACATTTATATTAAAGACATTATACATTTTTCATAATATATGTATATATTAATGATTATGATAAAGTCTAATTGACAAAAACAAACTGATGTCCTTGAATGATAAAATTGAATACTTTGAAGCCCATTTATCAGAGCATCAAAGGAAGAGAAAATCATTTGGATTTTACCTTAATCAATACCAATATTATATTCAAAAAATAAATATGAATTGAAAAAAATCGGGAGAAGGTCTAGTTCATTGATATTATGAAAAAAATCATATTTACCGAATGGCCCTATGAAACTATCACCATTTCACACCATACCCTTCGAGAATTCGATAGTGTAATAAATGGATTTACATATATAATGTAGCATTATGAATTTTTAAATATTATTTTTATAAAATACTTATTCAATTTATCAATTTTTATTATTAATTTTTGAATGACTAAAAAATGAGATTGGTGAATATTATAATTTGATATGATTAAATAGATATTGTTCTTTTCATAAATATATTGTTACTTTCAAGGAATAAAATTTATGGAATTGAATTATATATTAAATAAAATAAATTTTACATAAATAATATTACTAAATAATATGTATGAAATATAAATTAAAAACTAATTTTATGAAGTCAATTTGAATTTTTAAAAGAGTAAGAAAATTGTTACTATAAATAAACAATATTTCCATTAAATGTTAAATTTTGAATTTTGTTTTTAAATTTTATAAATTATAAAATTATTTATATAAAACAAATAATAATTTTCAATATAGATAGTTGAAATTATCCAAAGGATATTTTTTAATAAATTTATATGATAATTTATTTTTTACGTCAAAATTAAATATTACAGAAATGCATTGTGTTTATTATGACATCAGAAAATATGCAAAGTGATGTAATAAATACTATAAAGACTATCAATGAGAAATATTATTTTTTATATTTAAAATAATATTTTTATGTTATTTGGTAAATTGGATATATCCCTCAATGAATCTACAAAAATCAAATAATAAATTTTTTGGTTTTAAAATCATTTCTTTAAAAATATGAATAAAAAAGAAAACAAACTAGGATTTATTTTAATGTCTTATATTCATTTACATTTAAAATAACTAATAAAAACATCAATGGATAAAATATGAAGATACATATAGAAATCCTATCATTTTACACATAACATCACATCCTTTTAAGTATTATAAATATCATATTACAAGCCAATGATCGTGAAGTATAGTGTCTAAGAAACCGAGGTACATATAATAGAATACATGGGACTAAAAATCAACATATTTACTTAATACTAATTAATATCTCATAACTTTCATTTAGCCCTTAAATCTTCATAGGGCACTTTTTGGATCACATGAATGAATGGATGATCTAAAAGCCAAGTATGAGATTAAACATAATAATAATGCTTCTGTATATGGGGTAGAAGCTCAGACATTATGAAATTAAATGTCATGGAACACAAGATATAAATCATATAAACATGGGATAATATAACCATGGATTCAATGTAAAAATAAAAAAATATAAAACATGTCTTTAGCATGATTCAAGGCTCGTTTAACATAGGGGATCCCAAGTCATGGTTATCCACCAAGATAGTTGCCCATGGTAGCACAAGTCAAGGCCAACTGTCAAGAAAATTGAACATAACATCCCATGAGACTCAAAATTTCCCGATTTATTGGATCACTACCTAGGAACATCATTCTTAACTTGTTCATGAATAATAATTCCACCCAAATAATCATACATAATCAATCATACATAAACATAAGGGTGTCCACAGAAAGAAACGTGTATCATAATCATTTCATGACACAAAATGAATGGGTGTATCATAAAAGTGTCCATGAGAAAAAGGGATTAGAAAAATAATTGAAATTAAAAGGTCCAGTATGAATATATAAAAATTATTGATTCTAAATATAAGTGATAACTTGTAAAAAAAATTTATTAAACATTGAAATAAAAACAGTTTATCACCGTTTAAGGAAAATATCCAAGATCATTTATAAATGAAAATAAAATAATAATTTATATAAAAATAGGAGTGAAACATTATAATTTTCATGATAAAAATAGTTGTTTTATAAATACAATTTTTTCTTAATAATATATCTTATAACATACTTGAAATTGGGTAAGAAATCGGGAAGTTCCCTCAAAACGGGCGTGGTTATCAAGAATTATTGAGAAGGGAATCACATAAAATCATGTATATACCCAAAATAAAATCATTAAGGGATAATGATACATGAGTTTTGAATTAGATACCAAAATTATAATATATATATATATATAAATTTAATATATTATTTCATTTGGGAAAAAAAATTGAAAGAATAACTCGAAGGAATATTGGAGGTTCTTGTAGAATCCCTTACGGATTATCGGTATGGAACAATGTGTTCATACGAGATATTAATGAAATAGAAAGTGGGAATATATTATTTTATATATAATTAGGGAGCTATGTGTGATGTTTGAAATCATATTTCATCATTAGGAAATACACATAAAAGGACATAATATAGAGGATACTCTTGAATAAAGGTGAGAAAGAGATGATCCCTTACCTTAAGTCCAATGGTGGTCTTAATTTGACCTTATTGACCTGAATAATAAAATTAGGATCATTAATTATTAATTAAATAGCATAAAATTCATTATATTGATTTAGAATATCATTATTATGTTCATAAATGTCCTTTTTGTTGAGATAAAATGTTTAATTTCATTTTTCAGAAGAATTTTCTAACATGGTTCTATTTATCGTGTCACTTATATTATTGTTATGATAAACATGTATGATTACAATGGTTTTACAGAATTTAATTTATAAGAAAATTAGCTAACCTAATGAATATTACATGGTAATATAATTCATTTGGATATTTTGATTGAAATTGATTCAGTATATAAAACATCAATGATAATTTTTAGGATTAATTTGGTGATTTTCCTCACAATTAACATGTTTTGTATTGTTTTTTTAAATCATGCCTGAAAAAGGATTCCAAATCATCCCATAATAAAAAATAAATATTTTATATTCTAGTTAAACCACAAAAATAGTTTCATGACATGAATTTAATAGGTTAATAGATATTAATAATCTATCATCCTTGAATTCAACTAATTTACACATCTCAGAAGGTGTTTTGATATATTTGGTATATAATGTGGGGAAAGAAGATATTATAAAGAATTTTCACGTTATCATAACTACATTATAGTACATGTATGGTAGATGAGTTTTCGTTCTTTTTGTATTAGGTTATATTTGGAAGGAAAACATAACAAATGAACATGAAAGAAAATGAATGAAAACAAAAGAGGAATTTACCTCTTGATTTAATCATTCTTCAGATCCTCTTAAGGGGGAGGATTTTGACTTTTGAGAATTCAAAGGGATTATATACATTGTGGATGATCATTTTTAGATATTTGCGAATAATTTAGGGAGGGAACAAATATTTAGTGGAGTGATGAGAATAGGGGGTGGGGGTGGTTTTTATAGTGTAGGGGTGGAGGGTTTTCTTAATATTTTAGTCATTAATTTATTATTTTTCCATAAGATAATAAATATTAATGATTATTATGAACAAAAACATTAATATGGGTATGTGAGTTCAAACCCAAGGTTCTTACATCATCCATGGCTCAATAAATAATGTATTTATCATATAATGAATATATACAATAAATTACTATATTTTACTATTCATAAAAAATTCATGTTTTTAGAAGGTTCTCAATAATTAACCATAAACATTTTTCAACCTATAGAATACTTAAATGAAATATATTTTTCAAATATAATTTTTAAAAAATGAATAATTTAATTTTAAATTGAAATCATAGTTTACTTAAAAATACAAATTTTAAAACTATAACTGATTTTTGAATGTTTTCAAAAATTACATAAGGACATATAAAATTATATTAAAACTGGAAGCCATAAAAACATTATTCATAAATATATCTTATGACATTAGATTTTATTTTTTAATTAATAAATTATTCAAAATTATTAAATTAATTATTTATGACTTATAAAAATTCTAAAACTATCATATTGTCACTTATAAGATTGATAATTTTTACTCATACTTTTATTTGTATGGATACTATTTACATTGACAATTTACTATTCATAAGGGTAAACTTACTATTTATAAGGGACGGTTACTATTCACCAGAAATTATGTTTGGCTTATCGGACAACAGAGGCCTTACTGATCGAAATCGTTTATGTTAAATTTTCGAAATTCAAATCACTAAAGATACAAAATTATTCTTAAAAGTCACATATTAAATAATATTTCATTTTTTTGTGATGTAATGTTATTATATGAAATAATGTTATGAATGATAATTACATGGATAAAACATTTGGTCATTACATTATTATATAGTTATGATATTTCACCCTCGAGATTTTGTTTTTAATTATTTTCAATAAATAGGTGTTGGTATTATTCCTTCATTACCTCCTCCAATTCCAGTTTTGCTTCATCATAATTATGGTTCCAACACAATTCATTGATCGAGTGAGTAATCTTGTTATGTATAAATTTATCACTATGATCCAACATCTGCACGTGCCTCTCCTCTTAAAAAAGGCCATTCTCTAACTGTACAACATCTGAATATAGTACATGTAAACAGTCTAGTATGTACATTTTTAAGAAATATACATGGAAGAAATCATGTACGTTAGAAATGGAAGGAGGAAGTACCATTATATAGCCCACATCACCAAAGAAATCATGAATTTCGAATGGGTTGACGTACAACGAACTTAACTTTACATTCTTCTAAAACATGATGACCTTCTTCCATAGAGATATGCATAGAAATTCCATGTCATGAACATTAAACTCATGGTCTCATAGAAAAATTTCTGCATAACTCTTTTGTCGACAATAGTTTCTTTCATGTGCTACCTTATCTTCTATTGTTATGACCATTTATGGTATTAACAGCTTACCCAAAATGAATTCAACCCAAAACATTGGTGTTCTGCACCTTTTCCCATAAAGGGGTTTATATAGGTCAATTTTAATTCTTGAGTGGAAAATATCGTTGAAAGATAATATGAATAGTGGAAGAAGTGGTCTTATCCTCCTCTTAAGTCCATATAACACACTCAATATTTCATCCAGTGTTCTAATAGTTCCCTCAGATTGGCCATAATTTTGAGGATAATACTGATGTTCAGTTCAGTTGTTATAGAATGTTGTAGATTTTCAAGTGTTCTATGTGAATCTAGGATCTCTATCAGATGCAATATACAGTGGTACCCCATGGTGTCTTACCATAGTTTTGATATATATTGGAGAAAGTTGATCCAACGTGATTTCCTCTCGAATTATGATACTGTGAGATATCTTTTTAAGACGATCCTCAATGACCCGTATAACATTGTTTCATGTGGATGTCTTTAGAATTCTAGTGAGGAAGTCAATGGTGATGTTCTACCACATCCATGTTTGAATGGGTAGGGGAAATGTCATCCCCATAAAATTTTTCCTTTCAAAATTAAGTTGATGACATACTTATAACATTGATGTATACATAGAAATCTCTTTCTTTATACTGTCCCACTAAAATTTCACATCGGGATTTTGATACATCATTGGGCTCCATGGTTGAATAGGTATGTTTGAGCTATGTGTGCCCTTCAAAATATCCTTTATTATCTCTGGATTGAATGGTACACATAATAATTCTTCTAATCGTACAACTCATTCCTTATCAATCTTGATCTCATAGGATTTTCCATTTATAATGTCTTCCACCCATTTATGAATTTCCAAAACTTTTTTTGAGCATCCTTTATATTTTCCATGAGGGATGGTTGAGAAATGATTTCTGAAACAGTTGGTTATATTCCTCCCTTAATTATTTCAAGGACCATACTTTAGAAATCTATGAAGATAATATCCTTTCCCATTATAATAATTGATTAATATGCCTTATCCTTTCTACTTAGATAATCTTACACCTTATTTTCCTTACATTGATGGAAGTGGATTCAACATCCATAATCTGTGATGATATCTAACCATCTTCTCTGTCACATATTAAGATCCTTTTGTGTGAATATATATTTGCGACACCTTTCATCAGAATATATCTCACACTTCTCCCAACAGTGATAATGTTGTTATATTTTCAATGTAAAAATCACTACCTCCAACCCCATATCCCGAATAGGATAGTTATTTCCATGTATTTTCATCTTTCTTGAGTCTTAGGATATAATATTATCATTTTTCATTAGTGCACATCATTATCTCTTCTTTGAAGCGTCGTTTTACACAAAAAAAAGTTCTCCACTTTTTGGGAGTGTGAGTATCGGCACAGTTATAAGACTATTTTTAAACTTTATAAAATTATCTTCATATTTCTATATCCAAAAAAAATATACACAATTTTTTTTATACTTGGACATTGTTTTTTTATTCCTGGAATGTTCTTCATAATCATAGGTAATACAAGAATATACCTTGAATGATTAAAATCTCAAATATAGACGTTGGAATGGGACACTCTTCAATTCCCATTGTCTTGGAAGGGTCCATAGATATCCCTCTTCCGGGGATAACATTCCCTAAGATGAATACATCCTCCTTCTAGAACTCACATTTATTTAACATTTCAAACTTCATGTCCATTTGTAAAGTATTTAGCATAGTATTCAAATGCTCATCATGTTCCTCTTCCTATTGAAGTATAACAGTATATAATCAAAAAAGGCAACCAAAAATTTGATGAGGTAATCTATAAACACTCTATTAATTAAATAAATTAATATTTCAGGAGTATTAATGACTCCCATGGGAATTACTATGAAATCATAGTGTTCATACCACATTCAAAATAATGTCTTGGGAATAAATTTCTTTCTCATATTTAATTGGTGATACCCATACTGAAGGTCCACTTAGAGAAATAAGATGCCTCAAGAAGCTAACCAAACATGTCATGTAGCTGAGGAATAGGATACCTGATCTTTATCAAGAATTTATTGACCTCATAATAATCAATAAAGAGTTTCATTGATCAATTATTCTTCTTCATGAATAGGATAGGCACAACCCATGGTCTAGCACACGATCATATAAAAAAATTCTTAAGAATTTCCATTAAATGATTATTCATGTTATCCATTTTTATAGTGGCCATTATATAATAAGCCATTGATATAGGTGGAGATCCAAGAACAAGTTCATTTGAGAACTCAACATATCGACTAGGAGGAAGACTAGGAAACACTTCAGGGAATACATTAGGGTAATCCCTCATGATGTGCATGTCTTAAAAAATAATTATCTATATTGTGTTAGTCATTTGATCTATACATGATTCCTGAAAAGTAATTAATATCAACACATGAGACAATGATTCTAAAGGATAATTATCATCCTCTTTAAACATTTTTTGAATTGGAAAATTTTTCCTGATGTGAAGAGTGATCACCCTTTCCAAATTGTTGATGTTTTCTTTATATAAAGATACCCATTCCAAAGACAAAAAAATATTAAACTCCATTAAAGGAATTATAACAAGATTTAATGGGAGGTTCATTCCACAATCATTTACCCAATAGGAGTTATGAACCATGGATGCAATAATTTCTCCATTTGTTGTTCTCACAGATAATATATCCTCTAAATTGTGAGGTGGTATTTGAATAGTAATACTAATCTTAAAAGATGTGAAGAAATTCATAGAACCAAAATCAAATAGTACATTCTATATTTGTTAGTGAATAACTTTCATACATATCACCACAATGTCTTTCAGATCCACCTTAAAAGAACTGATAGTATAAGACCTTCCTTTCTGCCTTGGAGGATGTTGTTTATTTCCTCCAAAAACCCTTATCATGGGGAAATAGTTCACTTTATTCCCATGTTCATTGCAATTATAACACAAAACCACTGGCTGAGAGTTTCAATGAAAATTCATTTCTTCATCAAAACTAACAGGATTCTTCATATCCTATCAACAGTTTTTCGAATGATGCCCCATATTTCCAAATTTTAATAAATTCATGGTTTCCTTTAGATTTTTCTCATGATGTTTCTTCCCATTATTTTTACATGTGGTATAGTAAGGCTTATTTCCATCATGTAATATATTTGAATAACCACCCACATTAGATTACATTTTCCACATCTTTTCAATGGGGCCACAATATCATTGAGAGTCTCGGACCACCATTTCAACCGTAAGGGCACAAACGAAAAATATCCACAATACTATCAATGAATCGAATCCCCAATGATTTTATTGACTCAACATATGTATTTAAAGGAAGTGATCTAACATGATTTTTTTGTTCGTGAAAAATTTATAGGCATACCTTGCATACATTGTATTGTGATCTTCATACACGACAATTAACTCATCATCCTTTTTATTGAGTCTGAGGAACTCTATTTCCATATTTAGATAAAGGGTTAAGGGAAAATAATAATTGAAAACCATTATATTGATTTATTCCTAATCCATGGAATCACTTCCCCTTTGGAATAATTTTATTGGACATTTTCCACCACTGACCATCATCCTCGTCAAATTGGTAGACCGCCAGCACAACATTCTCTTTTTCTAAGCACATGTGTGACAAAGAATATCTTATCAATGGCGTAAACCCGCTCTTATATGAGGATGGAATTAAAATATCCACCAATCATGGGAGGCCTCTATTACATGATGGATTCTGTGGAAACATTATTTTTCCTTGGGGAAGAATTTAGTTTCACATGATTCATGTTATTATTCATAACTTGATCAGGCCTTGCAAGTAATGTCACAATGTTTTGAGAAACTATTCCTATAATATCCAGAATATCATTAAGAAAATCATCACTTTTCCAATCACATCGATGTTTCGTAAAGTGTTCCTCAATTTCATTCCAATAACAAAGAAATATAACATAAAATTAGAGGGATTGAATAATTATCTATTGTGCATAATAAAGGAATCTATGAACATAATAAGATAAACATGAAAAGATTAAGTATATCCTAACATGGAATTCCCTAGGTTTCATTATAGTATATCCTTGTTATATTTTATAACTTATGTTATTATAATATTTTTTATTCACTTAATATTGGTTTTTACAAAGCTCATGAATTTATCAAAGCATATCCCATGGAAGTATCTAACATTGTGTGCAGCATGGACCATTGTCATGCACCATTTCCAGTCCAAGTCTATCTCAAAGTGTTGTTTTTATGTTTTACAATTAAATACAACTGTGCATAATTCACATCTACCTATTCGTATCTAAACATACATGTATTTTCTTGATAAACCACTTATTGAATACATAAAAAAATTAGGGATGTTTTCTTATACTTAGTCTCATACTTTAGGTTCTTTATAAAGAGATCTATTCCAAATCATCAAAAATGCATAGACTACTATCTGATATCAACTATAGTGACCCTGACCCTTTAAACATATAATTACATAGTTTTATGCATAATAAAACATCCTACTAGAATCTGAGGATCGTAAATCCTAGTGTCATCAAATACTAGGTACAAAAAACATAAAACATGGGAATAAAAAAACCTATTTATTAAATATTTATAATGATATTATAACATCCATTAATCCATTATATTTTCATAGGGTACCCTATATTTCACATGACATAAGGGAAAATCTAAAATCTATGAAAGGAATTAATCATAAGAATAAATCTATAGCACAGGGGTTTAAAAGAAAGACATTATGAAAATAAAAGGCCTGGAACACTTGGAATTATAATATATAAACATTAGTTCATATAAACATGGATTAATTATAATATGGAAGAAACATAAAACATGAATTTACTTTGATTCGGTGCTCGTTTCACATAGATTGACACATGTCAAGGGTAACCACCAAGACCGTTTCACATTAAAGCACATTTCAAGGTTAATATCCAAGACCACTAAACATAACGTCTCATCAGACACAAATTTTCCAAATGAAATGTAGAAAATATATGGGAACATCCATCCTAACATGTTCATGAAAATTATTTCCACATAATTAATCACTCATAATCAATCCTACAAAAAAATGAGTCTACCCACAGAAAGAAATGGATATTATAATCATGTAATAATGAAAAATGAATTGGTGTATCATAAAAGTGTTTATGAGAAATTGGAATTAGATCAATACTTGAAATTCCATTGGTATATTAGGAATATATAATAAACAATGATTCCATGATTAAGTGATAACATGTAAAATAGTTTTAATGAAACATTAAAATTAAAACATTTTAGTGTAGTTTAAGAAAAATATCAAAGATATTTTAAAATAGAAAAGGCTTTAATATTTTATATAAATCCTGAAGTGAACCCATATAGTTATCATGATAAAAAATATCAGTTTTATAAATATAATTGGTTTTTTAAAAACATATCGTATAGCATAATTGTAATCGGGGGAAAAATCGTGAAGTTCCCTTAAAACGGGTTTTCTTATCAGGATGTACTCTGGGGGAATCACGTAAAAGAATCAATCTACTTAATAGATAATAATTAATGAATATTAATACATGATTTTTGAAATATAAACAGAAATTACATGATGTTCATAAAAATAATATATTATTTCATTTGGGGTAAAAAGTGAATAAGAATAACTTGATGGAATATTATAGGGTTTGGTAGAATCCCTTGCAGAATATCGACATGACAACATGTGTACATAGGAGGGTTTAATGAGAGATATAAGATCATTATATACTTTTATAAATTACCAGTTTAGTATGGTGGAGGATATAAATCATACCACATCATTATAAACTACACATAAAAGTAAATAACAAATAGTAGACCATTGGAAAAATATGAGAAAGAGAGGATCCCTTAGATTAAGTCTGATGGTGTTCTTCGCTTGATCATAATGACCTGAATAATCAAATTATATTAATTAATTAAAAATTCCTGAACCGCCAATAAATTTTATTGAATTATTATATCCTTATTCATCCATGTATTTTTTATAAGTTAAGTGGTTTAATTTCATTGTTTGGGGGAATTTTCATTTATTGTTTTAATGACTGGTTCACTTATATTCATGTCTAGATAAACTTGTATGATTAGAATGGTTGTCTAGAATTGGAGATAGATGACAGTAGTGAATATATATAAAATAACAAGGTTATAAAATTTATTTGGTTATTTGGATTGATGTTCAATCATTATATAAAATATTAATTATAATCTCTTGGATTAATTTGTCATTTTTGCTCACAAATAAATTGTTTTGTATTATTATCTTACGTAATGTGTCCAAAAGCATTAAAGAACATCACATAAGATAAAATATATATATAATAGTATTTTTCAACCATAATAATGGTTTCATTACTATAAATGATTATGGTAATAGAAATTGATGACATGTCGTCCTTGAATTTGATAAATTAACACATATAAGATGGTGTTTTTGTTTCATTCATATAGAATGAGGTGGAAGGTGTGATGATAATAGAATATCCCATTAGAGTAACAAAATTCACGTACATTTATGGTACTATATTTGATATACTATATGAATGAGAAGATTTTATAAAAAAAATGAGAACAATGGAACATGTAAAGAAAATGAAAGAAAATAAAAATGGAATTTATATCTTGATTTAATCATCCTTGAGATCTTATCAAAGTGTGATGATTTGATCTTTTGAAAAGACCTAGGGAATGAGGATTTGGGGGAGGATCATTTTGAGATATTTGGGAATATTTTAGGGATGGAATAGGGCTTGAGATGAGTGATTTGAAGAGGGGATAGTGGGGGGTTTTTATATTCAATGGGATTGGGGTTTTCTTAATATTTTTATCATTGATTTTTATATATCCATAATAAAAGAAATATTAAATATTATTGTGACAATAAAAAATAATACGTGATTGTGAGTTTGAACCCATGGAGTTTACATTTTCCATCACTGAATAAATCGTGAATTTAACATATAATGTATATAAATGGTAAATTATAGTATTATTCAATTCATTTAAAATTCGCGTATTTTAGAAAAATCCAAAAAATTAATCCTAACCAATTTTTGACATATACAATCCAAAAATAAAAACCATTTTTCTAAAATTATTTTCTATATTTGATTAATTAAATATTTAATTAAAATCATAATTTACCTGAAAAATACATATTTTAAAAATATAACTAATTTTAAAATGTTTTAAAATTTTAAGTAAGGTCGTATAAAATTATCAGAAAACAAGAATACAAAAAAAGAATAATTTATGAATAAATTTAATGAAAATAAAATTTCATGTGTAATTATTAAATTATTCATATATTTTTAATTAAATATTTATGACTAATAAAATACCCACACAACCATATTCTCACTTATAAGACGGTGAATACTTTATTACATTAATTATTAAGGTTGCTATTTATATGATTTATTTACTATTCATTAAGATCATATTACTACTCATAAGGGTAACATTACTATTCCAAAGTGTTAGTTTCTATTGACGAAAAATTAGGTTTGTCTCTTTATACTCCAAATATCTTACCGATCACAACCGTGTATGTTTGATGTTCGAAATTCAAATCAAAGAAGTGTCAAAATTTCGTTTAAAGGTCACACAGTAATTATTATTTCATTTTTGTCTGATTTCATGTGATTATATGACATAAATATAAGAATTTAAATTCCTTTTTTAAAATAGAAGGTCATTACATTGGTCTCCCCTTATGAAATTTCAACCTCTAAATGTTGTTTTACATTCTAACACATGAACCGGTGCGGGTAAATTTTCTTCATTTCCTCCCCTAATTCCAATGTTTCCTCTTCATACATATGGTTTCACCATAGCACATTTTATAGATGAGTAAGTCTTGTCATGTAGAACTTTATCACTACAATCCAATTTCATCACACGCTACTCCTCGTAAGAAGGATCATTCTACAAGTGTACCGCGTCTAATGGTAGTGCATGTGATTGATCCAGTATGTACATCCTTAAGAGAGATACATGGAATACATCATTTTCTTTAGACATGGTATGTGGAAGTGCGAGTCGATATGCCCCAACCCCAACATGATCATTAATCATGAAGGGAGAATGTACATAGGAATAAACTTTCATTTCTTCCCAAACTAATGACCTTATTCCATGAATATATTTTTATAAATACCTTGTCTCCAACTTTGAAATCATGGTATCTTGGATGATTTTCTACATTAAATTTTGAAAAACATTGGGCTTCCTTGATATTCTTCTAAATAGTTTTCACCTTCTCCACAATTTTATCAACAATTACATGTACCAGTATCTTACACTCACATAATTCATCCCAACAAGTATGTTTTTTTTTCACATTTTCCCTTCAATGGTTTTGTATGGTGACATTATTATTCTCAGCCAATAAATATTGTTGTATTAGAATTAAAATTATAGAAGATGTTTGTCCCATCCTACATTGAAGTCCCCATAAGAGGCTCTCAAAATGTCTTCTAGTGTCTGAATAGTATGCTCAGATTGACCATCATTTTGAGGATGATAGGCCGTACTAATTTTCTGTTCAGTGCTTAGAGAATGTTGGATATTTCTATAGAAAATTGAGGGGAATATCAAATCTCTATTGATTAAAATAGATAGCGGTACTCCATGCCACCATAAAACATGTTTGATATATAACCATGATAGTTTATCCAATAATAAGTCCACTAGAATTGTGATAAAGTGATAATTCCTTGTAAAATGATCCACAATGAGCCATATATAATTATTTCCTAGGGATGTATTTGGATGTACTGTCAAAACAACTATTGTGATGTTATCCCACTTCCATTTTTGTATGGTTAGTGGTTGTGTCATCCCCTTATACTTTTTCCTTTCCTCCTTCTGTTGATGATAAACTAGGCACATTGATGTACACTTAGCAATATTTTTCATCATATTCTCCAACCAAATGTTATCTCAGAGATATCGATACATCAATGTGATCATTGGGTGAATAGAGAAGGTTTATATATGTGTGTCATTCATAAAATCCTTCTTTATCTCTTAATTAGATGGTACACATAAATGTGACCCAAATCATACAACTCATACTTTATCAATTATCAACTTAGAGGATTTCTCACTTCTAATGTCTTCCACCCTTTTCTTAAACTATTATTTATTTTATCACTAAGGGATGATTGAGAAAACATTGGATAAATGATTGATGATGTTCCTATTTTAATGATCCCCTTTCCGTCCTATGAAAATCTAAGTTGATTGGATTATTTTCAATTCTCATCAGTGATAATGAAGTAGGATCCTTTCTAGATAGAGAATCTTCCACCTTATTTACCTTCCCAGGATGGTAGTTGATTGACCATTCAAAATCCATTATTTACTCTAACCATCATCGTTGGCAAATATTATGATCTTTTTCTGTGAATATATATTTCTAACACATGTGATCAGTATATATCTCACAATTAACCCCATTGAGATAATGTCACCCGGATTTCAATGAAAAGGTCACTACATCCAACTCCAGATCATGAATAGTATAGTTTTTCTCAGGTATTTTCAACTACTTTAGGTGTAGGCTTTCACTTTGAATCAACACACAAATTATTCTCTTATTTTAATCATCACTAAAAAAATTCTCCACTTAATAGATGTGTGAGTTCTGGCACAGTTATATGCCACCTTTTCAACTCCTTAAAACATTCATCACCAACCTGAGTCTAAAAAAACATTACGCCATTACATTTCATCATGGGCAATGGGTTTGAAAATCATTATATGTTCTTCAAAAATCATCGATAATACCCAACTAGACCTAAAAAGCTGTGGATCTTGGTTATAGATGCCTGCCTGGGCCACTCTTCAATTGCCTTTGTCCTGGAAGGGTTCATATATATCCCTTTTCTGGTGATAACATTCACCATGAATGACACTTCCTCCATCCATAACACGCATTTACCTAACTTTTCATACAGCTTCTCCCTTTTCGATGTTTTTCTCATAGTATTCAAAATGATACTTGTGTTCCTCTATGATCATTGATTATATCAGAATGACATCAATAAATACTACACAATTTTTTTTGTGGTAATCTATAAAGACTCTATTTATTAAATCCATGGAATTTTTATAGAATTAGTGAATTATAAGGGAATCAATATGAAGTCATAGTATCCATTCCCCTGTTGAAATCTAGTTTTGGGAATATATTCCTTCTTCACCATTAATTGGTGATATCCTGACCAATGGTCCAACACAGAAAAATAACTATCGCCGTGAAGCTGATCAAACAAGTCATCAATCAACGGTATGGGATACATGTTCATTATCAAAATTTTATTGATCTCATTATAATCAATACAGAGGCATGTTTATCCATATTACATCTTGTTTAAGTGGACAAGATCACCCCATGGTGATGTAATCACTCAAATAATACCCTACACCAGAATCTAACTTAATTACTTATTCATCTCATACAGCTCTACGGTGGAAATTCTACAAGGTTACATTGATATAGGTGGAAATGAAAGAATAATATCAATGGGAACTAAGAATATCAATTAGGAGGAACACCATGAAACACTTCAGGGAATACAACATTGTAAACCCTCATGATGGGCATTTCTTCAAGAATAATTATTTACTATGCCTCAATCCTTTACGCTAGACATGAATTCTCATATAGTATTTATATCCACACATGAGACAAAAATTATAAAGTAAATTCATCTTCCTACTTACACATGAAATGAATTAGAGGATGATTTGTGATGTGAAGTGAGAGATCCCTTTCGTGATAGATGATGTTTACTATTTATAGATATAGCCAATCCACGCCAAATATGACAACGAACTCAACTAAAATAAGTATAAAAATATTTTCTCTGAGGTTCCCCCTGGAAACATTTTTTGAGGAGGTTTTATAAACCATGGATGTAATAATTTTCCCATTTTTTGTTCATATATAATCATATCCTCATAATTTTGGCGTCGAGATTGAATATTTCTACTAAACATGCACGATATGAAAGAATGAAAAAAATAAAAATAAAATAGTACGTTCTCTATTCTTGAATGAATAAAAAGAATACCATTAACCAAATAATTTTATGACTCCACCTCAGTAGTCGTGATATAAACAGAACATCATTGTTTCCATGTAGGATTTAGTTTATTTCCTACTATAATTCTTTGATTAGGGAAATTAATTTCATAATTCCAAATTCCTTGAAGTTGTAACATTACACCAATGGCTAACAATTTATATGAACCATCTGGTCTTCATACACTTTATCACAGTTTTTCATACACTTTCACATGTTTTTAGCCAGATATCCCATCCTTTCATATTTGATAAAATTTGTGTTTCCATATAGATAGTTCTCAGGATTCTTTGTCCCATAATGTTTACACGTGGGATGGTCAGGATTCTATCTAGTATAGAATTTATTTATAGAACAACCCAAAATAGAATCAATTTTCCTCTTTTTTTAGGGGACCACAATACCACGTAGAGTATTTGATCTACATTTCATTTCTAAGGGCATTATAGACAATATCCCCATACATGTACATGTCTCAAATTTCAAACTATTTTTTTAGAATCTACTTTATTCTCCTGAATAAGAGATCCAAATTTCTTTTAGTGTTCATGACAAGGCCCGATGTGTACCATTTCGGCCTAGTAAATGTTTCATCATAAGTCCTAATTTACATGTCTTTATTTTTAATCAGTAGGTGGAACTCTTTTTCTATATTTAGATGGATGGTTCACAGAAAATATTTATTTAAAAAATAAAATTGAATTCCACAAAATGCATGGAATCAATTTCATCCAGTGGATTCGTATTCTTGATCAGTGTCACCCAGTGACCAACCTCTCCATATAAACAATACACCACCATCACAACATTCTCTTCTTATGACAGATATAGGAAATAAATATATTTTCAATGGAGTTATTCCAATTTTCTATGAGGAGGGGATATAAATATCAACTAAACATGGGTGACATTATCTGCATAAAGGATTCTATAGAAACATCATCATTCATTAGGGGAGTAGGGTGTTTTTCATGATTCAAGTGATTATTCATAACATGAGCTATTTAATAAAATATTATCATGATGTATTGAGAAGCCATTCCCATCATAGTAAGAATATCTTTAGAGAAATCATCACATTTACTTTCAAATAGAATGTTAGAACAAGTTCTTATATTTACATCCATTAACTAAGGAATAGATTGTAGACATAGAGGGTATGAATACATAGCTATTGATAATAAAAATGTAAATTTTACCAAAAAATAATAAACTTGTATATGATAAGTATATCCTAAAATTTTATTCCCTAGGTTTCAATCTAGGATATCCATGTTCACTTTATTTACATATATTATAATGGGATATTATTATTACATTAATAATGGGTTTTATTAATATCTTGAATTTAACCAAGCATATACCCCTTGAGTATAAAACCAAGAGTGCATCAAGACACATTGTTATGCACCAATTACTATTTGAGTCGAGCACAACGTGGTGTTGTTATGGTTTACCCCAAGATACATCTATGCAAGCGAAAAATCAAACTATATGTACCATGACATGGATGTATTTTCTTGATAAAACATGTACTCTATACATTCCAAAAACATTTAATGTATTATTATAGTTAGTATCATTCTTAAGGTTTTTACATGAGTTCTATATTCCTAATATAGAGAAATTAATAGAGAATCCTCTAATTACAACGATAGAAACCCTATATTTTTACACATTACATTACTTGAGTTTATGCATAATAAAACATCACATTAAAATTAAAAGATCGTAATGTATTGTGTCATAGAAGACTACGTAGATAAAAAACAAGGGTCTAAAAAACACTTCATTATTTAATCTTCAATAATATATCCTAACTTCCATTTTGACCTTACATATAAATATGCTAAAATGGTGATTACATGAACAAAAGGATAGGCTAAAATCCTAGTACGGTATTAAACATAAGAATAATGCATTAAAACATGTGATAGAAGGAATGAAATAATTAAAATAAATGGCATGGAACACATGGAATCATAAAATATACACATGGGATCATATAAATACAGATTCATTGTAATGTAAAAGAACCATAAAAAATGAATTTAGGATGATTCAAAGCTCAATGCACATATAAGAGAACAATTCATGGTTAACCACAAAATCTGTTGCACATTGTTGGACCAGTCAAGGTTAACCGCCAGGGCTGCTACACAAAACGTCTTATGAGAGTCCACGTTACACAATTTTTTGAGGATATATATTGTTGAATCTATCATTACATGTACAAGAATATTCATTCCACACAAAGTATCATTGAAAATAAAAAGTTCATAAATATATGGGTACTCACGCAAATAAATTGGTATCATAATCATGTCATAAAGAATAATGAATAGGGAATATCATAAAAGAGTTCCTAAGATAAAGGAATTAGGTAAATAATGAAAATTCATAAAAAATAGTTTGCATATATCAAAATTAGTGATGACAAATTGAATTTATAACATGTAAATCATTTTTTAAGAATTAATAAATTTAAAACATTTTAGTTCGGTTTAATAAAAATATCATGATCATTTAAAAATATAAGGTAATAATATTTTATATAATACTATTAATTAACCAATATGTATTTTAGGATAAAATTAGTGGTTTTATAAATACAATTGTTTCTAAGAAACAGATCCAATTATAGACATGAAATTGGGTAAGAAAATGGGTAGTTACCATAAAATGAGTTTGCTTATCGGGAAGTATTGAAGAGTGAATCACATAAAAGCATGTATATCCCCAAAATATAATGATTAATGGATCCTAATAAATTAGTATGGAAATATAAAAATTAATTAAAGGATTTATAGAAATATAATATAGGAATTTTTTTGAGTAAAAATGGAGCAATAATAACCCGAAAGGATATAAGAGGTTCGGGTAGAATGCCTTACAGAATATCGGAAAGCCACCAAGAGTACATAGATGGACTAAATTGGAGATATAGGGGATTTATGTTATTTTTTACATATTTTGGGATGTTTTGGAGAGGTTCAATATAATACCACATTTGTAGGAACTAAAAATTAAAGGAAATTACAAAGAGGGGACTCTTTAAAAATATATGAGAATGAGAGGATCTCTAACCGTAACTCTTTTAGTGTTTTTCATGATATTAATGAGAAGAATAATTATATTAGGTCCATTAATTAATAATTAAAAACCTAAAATACATTTAATTTATATTTTTTAAACATTTTTATGTCGATCCATATCTATTTTGATGTTTTAAGAGGTTCAATTTCTCTGTTTGGGGGTGTTTTATTCTTTGGATATAATGATCAGTTAACTTATATTCGTGTTTACATAATCTTGTATTATTAAAATGGTTTTCCAGAATTGATGTTATATTAAATTAGTGAACATCAAGAATTTTATATGGTCATAAAATTCCATAGGTAATTTGGAGTGATGAAGAATCATTATAAATACATTAATGAAAAAATCTTGAATGAATTTGGCTATTTTAATCAAAATTAACATGTTTTGTATTATTATTTTATACAATGTGATCAAAAGGATTCCAGAACATCAAACTAGTGAAAATTAATATTATATTGTCAAGTTCCACCATACTTATTTTTTCATGTCAGTTATTGTTTATGATAAAAATAATTGATAAATCGTCATCCTTGAATTTGAAAAATTATCACATCTCAGATGATGTTTTCATTTCTTTCATATAAATTGAGGGAAAAAGAGAGATGATAATTAATTATCCCATTAGTATAATAAAATAATTGTACAAGTATGTTACTTAATATTTCATAAAATTTGGACACAGATATGTTATAAAAAAATATAACAAAGAAACATGAAAATAAGATTAATAAAAAGAAAAGGAGAATTTCCATCTTGATTAAATCTTCCCAGTGATCTTATTAAGAGGAATGTATTTGGGATTTCGAGAAGACCAAGGGATTTAGGACATGGTGGAGGTGATTTCAGAGATATTTGAGAAAAATTAAGGGAATTAACAATACTTTAGTTGGTGATATGAATATGCTAGTGTGGGGTTTTTTTGTGGAGGGGACGAGGGTTTTCGTAATATTTTAAACACTATATTATTATTAATCCATAAAAAAATCAATAGTAATAAATTTTGTGACCAATAATTGTAATATAATCATGTTAGTTTGAACCCAAGGTTCTCACATCAGTTATGACACAATAAATGTTGTATTTATCATATAATGTATATATATGGTAAATTACCATATTTTACTAATGATAAAAATTCATGTATTTTAGAAAAATGTAAAATATTTACCCAAATTTTTTTTACCTTTTATATTCAAAAAAATTAAATACATTTTTTAAAAAATTAATTTCAAAATAAGTTTAATTAAATTCTTAATTCAAATCATAATTTACTTGAAAAATTCAAATATTAAAACAATAAATCATTTTATTATGTTTTAAAAAATTATTTATGGTCTTATTAAAATACCATAAAACTAGGAGACATAAAAACAATAATTTATGAATTTATTTTTTGAAATTAAATTTCAATTTTTATTTATTAAATTATACAATAAAATTTAAAATAAAAATTTATAACTTATAAAATTACTAAAACTATCATTCACACTTATTATATGGAAAAATATTATTTACACTTTCATTGGTAAGGTTACTATTTATATTCTAAATTTAATATTTATAAGTTTAATATTAATATTCATAAGGGTTAAAAAACTATTCATAAGGGTCGGTTACTATTCATAAAAATTTGATATTGTTTTATCAAACTCCAAACATCTTTCTGATTGCAACCATGTATGTCAGAAATTCAAAATTTAAATCGAAGAGGTGTCAAAATAATGTTTAAAGGTCACATAGTACATTTTAGTTCATTGTGTTGTGATTTCATGTGATTATATGAAATAATTATATGATGGAATATTATATTGATAAAACATTGGGCTATTATAATAAATTCATGGGAGGTTTCTCTATTTGTTTTTATAGAATCGAAAAAATATGTCTAGAAACTAATAAAATATCCTCCTATATTATTATATATAAACCATCCCAAAATCCCATTACATTTCCCTAAAACCCCTTATAAAATGATGTTACTATACCATTACATATATAAATCCCTACTATGGTTCCAAAATCTATATATGTGTTCCTCTTAATCTTTTAGAAGTTCCTTTTCAAGGTAAGGGATCCTCTCCTTCTACCATTTATTCAAGATCATTGTTTATGTTATGATTTTTAATTAAAAATAATCCATGTTGGGAAATGTTTTTCAATATCACATATTATATCCACATGACTCCCAAGTAATGAAATATCAGTTTTAATTTTGTTCCCCCATTCCAAAAACTATTATGAAAACCCATTATGCTACTGAAATTATCCTTTGATTTTCCTAGAAAACATTTGGATTGTGAAAAATTATATCCATTTCCAATCTAGATTATTCAAATAGATGTTAACATAAATCAGTTATTTTGTTTATACATTTATGTATCCTCACCTTCAAGATCAAATGGATCAAATTTATTAAATATATCATTAGGTTGTTTGATCAATGTTCCACACATATTCATGTACATAATATGAAAATGAGAGGTGATACCAATCATATATAGAAAAAAAATTAATTTATTAATTATCATGTCTCATGAAATTCAATATATATTAAATATGAGTTTTTCCAAAGCACACTATTTTTTTTCATTTTGGTTAGTGTTTACTTATGTTCTTAATGTCATGTTTTATTTTGTTGACACATTTCTATGTTTCCATTAAGTTTTAATTTTATGTCATGGATCATTTTTTACTAATTAGTAGACTCACATATTTAATATTACCTAGATATACCTCTTATATCATGTTTACTTGTTTACCATATTAAATTACTTTTTTACACCCTTACTAGACTTTAATTCTCACCATTTTCTAATATAAGTCCCCTTGTTATCTTGTCTAGTATTACAAGAATAATGGAATTTTTGGATCATGTTACATATGTTTTCAATGATATAATTTTATTTCTATTACATGGATTCAATCTATTTACCTAATTTACTAATGCTATTAGGCTTCATGATCATCTTGGATTTGGTAATATGTTTCTTTATGTAATAGATAACTAATTAAAATGTATTAATATATGGGTTGTTGTAGTTGGTGTGAGAGAATAGTACATTTTTTGGGGATCAGGAATAAAAAATTATATTAAAATCCATTGTGATAAGGATAATCATATAATAACAGAAAAAATTATATCAATGTTTTGAGTAAGTGTTTTACAAGTAGATACATTTATATATAGATACAAAAAGTGGATATGGTTGTAGATTATATTTAAATTTTGGTAATGAACTCTAAAAATCCACATTGAGTTAGAATAAATAGTCACCTAGTGATTAATAATAGTCTTTTCTGCAAACCTTATTTATCATACTAACGGGATATACTCATAATGATTCACAATTTCTATATGAACCATTATTTTATGAAAAAAAGGCAGATATAACATTATATTAGTTAATATAGAATTGAATACATTTATTGAAAAAATTAAATACATATGTCAAATAATATATGTAATTTATATTTTTTCCTTCAATGTTTACGGTTTCCCATTTAGTTCATTAATAGTTTAACATTTTCCATCCACATGTATCGATAGAAAATGATTTGAATAAAAATAAAATAGTCAATTTTGGGGACTATCTTCCAGTCATGAACATCACATTTCCTATTTTTATATATATTTACACTTTATTAAATTCCATGAAATATTAGTATGACTATTCAAAACAACATGAACAATTGTATTTGGGGTTATTGATGAATAAGTAGGATGAATCAATTGTTGAATACCAAGATCATAAAACATCCCTATCCAAATTTGTGGGATGAATTTCCATGAAAATCATGTGATACTAAGAATAGTGTAATTAGATTATATTTTAAGCATGGATTTGATTTCATTTTATTAGGACAATATGAATTATCAATAGATGGAATTAATTATCTCTATTAAAAATAACAATATAATTCTATTGAACAACAAGTATAAGGATGAATCTTGATTGGTACAAAAATATTAGGAATTGAATTTTTTTAATTATGAAAATGTATATCTTGGTGAAATGATTATGAGTAAAGAAAATATCATCATTAATAACATGACCATTGTAATGGAATTCATTACATTGCTTCCTAATTTTTTTTGGGTCTTCCTCATAAATTTTTGGATGACTTATTATTCAATATCATACTCAAAACTATTCCCATATCCAAATATCATTATAAAATGTCCATTATGGATCTTCTATAGGTAATGAATCCATTAGTATAGTGTTTGGATAAATGGATTAAATGAACAAGTTTTTTAATATGCAGTGAACCTATCCTCATAGTCAATAATATGTATGGGTAAATGAATCTCTACATAAAATATTGTTAGCTCAAAAAGCTATTGATAATGGTAAATTAGCATATTTCATGGATTCAGGGCTCGTTCTATTTGCAACACGGAGCACAATACATCTGCAATGGTGATCTTTGGTCATGATATTATCTAGAAAGGGATAAGAAGGCAGATATCCCCAAAATTTATTATCAAAACATGTATATGATAAATGTGTTAATATTTATTCTATTTGGACTCACTAAATCTCTAGTAATATTCAAGGTCAGGATGAATAGTTTTTTAGGATTACCTCGACCAATATTTGGTAGAGTTTATAGGTGATAAAATTATAAGAATGAACATGAAGTTAATTTAAATATTATACCAAATAATTGGGAAGATTTATTACATAAAAGGTAAAGTAAATATGTGTTCTGGTTTGGGAATGTATCTTATTTGGTGTGTGTTATTTCAAAGAAATAGATTTAAATATTACCATAAAACCCTAGGAAAAAAGGAAGACCTAGTATTATATATGTTTTGGACATCCATAATTTACTTAGATTAGTTGGGTGCTATAATCAATTTTTAAGAAAGAAGTCCTTATTTTCATGACCAATATCCAATATAATATAAAAGGAAGGAATTGAATTTTTGTCTGATTAATGTGAATAAATACATAAACGGTCTAAATAAAAGGATAATCACTGCACTTGTTCTCACATTATCCATAAATGTGGAAGGACTTGTGATCTTTAGTGATGCATCTAAAAAATTAATGGGTTTTTTTCTCCAGAAAGATGGTAATGTGATA
The DNA here is from genome assembly GCA_963277665.1 of Viscum album. Lineage (NCBI taxonomy): Eukaryota > Viridiplantae > Streptophyta > Magnoliopsida > Santalales > Viscaceae > Viscum > Viscum album. The sequence goes on along the minus strand of OY728157.1, from coordinate 1,263,569,191 downwards.
TCCTATGCCTATAACCCATTAAAAAACATGATCAAAAAATTCCATATCAATATCTAGTATTTCTTATAGTGATCTTCATAAAGAATATTTTTTGACATTATCTATACACAGAAAAGTGTGACATATATTAAAATAAAATAATCCTGAAGTATATATCCACAAAAAAAATCATATTATACACCTAAAAATTATTTAATTGTTGATCAAAAATTACTTTTTTACAATAAATTACAATCATTGGAAAGATATAAGTGTTGGATTATCTGAGATGAAATGATACTTAAACCATATTCATAACAAGTATTAAAAGGGATACAATATTCATATATATGAAATATATGTACATGGGAACAATTAAAGGAAATTAATCCAATATTTTTCATATATTTATGTAACTGGGTTTTCATTTGCAGTCAAAGAGGCCTATAAATATGATGAGTTTCTTCATAAGAAATAATTTAATATTATAGACTTCAAAAATTCCAAAGAAGAATTTATATTGTTTAGAATAGAAATATGTGTCCCGTAAAAACTGGAGACTAAGAGGGAACTTTTGGTTGATTAACATATATCATCATTCTATATTTTTCAAAAAATCACTATTTTGTATAGAAATATTATGAAATATTCATAATGGGATAAATTGAATAAAAATATTGTGATGAATTTATAAGAAATATTAGTATGAAAATAAGTCATGGTGGAATGATATTAGTATAAGTGTATGTTGAAGCAATTTCTCTTACTAGTATGAAAAATGGGAAAACATAACCATTTTTTCATCATTGGAATCACCAAGACAACTAAAGGTAATAACCTCATCTTGGTGTAAGTAAATATCCTTATAAAGTCATCATGATTCCATAAATTCAGGTAAAATTTATCTCACAACCAACATAAAATGATATAGATAAGATAATTAGGAATACATTATAGAGTTCCACCATCTATTTTATCTTTAGAAAAAAAAGTATTATCTCATGTTTTCAGAATGTCCATTATTAAGCATTGAATAAAGATCTGAGGTTCAACATTACATATCACCCTTATCTAAATGGTTAGTTTAAAAGGAAAATTCAGTCATTATATGATATTATGATAAAATATTTTATTCATTTCTAAGAATTATCAAATAAACAGCTTCCCTTAATAGACTTATCATATAATTTGATTCAATTCAATTATCAAGATGTCACCTTAAAACTCTATTTATTTTTAGATGTATCAGAATTTATAATGGATCTCCTCAGAGAAAATAGGGATGATAGTAAAAGATGGTATTAAGGAGAAAATATCCTAACAAATAAAAAATATGGAATGGTTATAATTGAAAAAAAATAGTTTTGTTGGAGTTAGTTCATTTCAACAAAAAAAAATTTTACTTCATGATAACATAAATTAATAGTTTTGAATAAAATATATTCTTTATCACAAATTATTTTTCTTCTACACAACATTGTATGTGATAATGTTTTATGTGTAACTGTAGCATTAAAAATTCATAATATATCCCTATTATGACGAGATCCCAAAAGTTATATGAAACTATTATTCAGTATATGTTATTTTTCCAGAAGATATATTCTTAAGGGAAAAATGATACTGGATACTAGGGGTGGAGACTCCTCGGACTTTGAAGCACCTTCTCAGGGTGTACGCCCTTGGTAATGTTCCAGAAGATATTATGAGAACCAGAACAACTAGTTAGAAGTCCCCATTTCATAGTTTCATTATAGTTTCTTATCTAAGGACTCGTGTATTGTTCCTTAGACCTTAAGATTAATATTGATGCATATTATTATTCTCTGACATAGATTTATTAATGAACATTATGATGATATATGTTTGTGGTGAGTTATGATATGACGGGTGTGTAACGAGTAACATTGCATTAATGAATAATGTAATAAGAGATTTATCCCTTTATCTCAATAAAAAAAGTTAATATCTAAGAAAAATTTATGGAAATGATATGTCCTAAATAAATTAATGACCGTGTTGATCAATACGAATGTTCTATTTTTAGAAAGTCAATGAAAGTGATATCGAGCATATAAGTTGATGGCATTGGCATGGATCCTGATCGATTAGAGTTATTGTGATGAAGGGATTATATTACATGGAAATCATTTGGATGAGGGGAAATGTCATTTTGAAATTAAATTCGTTTTCTATGGGTTCCTTGGCATGTTTCTTGATGTTATCCATGGACTTTAGGCTACTCCACATAATGCTACTAAGAATGAGGCATAGTGGGTCACACCCTAAGATTATCAAAAATCTCCGTTAAATTTTTGTTATTGTACAAGTTGAAAAACTATTCTTACCTATGTGGTTTAATAATTATTCATGTATGCCTAATCACATTTATTCCATTACTAGTTAATTGAGATAATATATATTGTGGGTGAAATAATTAATAATTTCTTATTTTTTATTTGGTGAATATAATATTTATTTATGCATTAGTGAATTATGTTGTGATATTTAATTATTAAATAAATTGTCATTATTCATGTTGTGATAAAAATGATGGAATATTTGAAGACATAGTTTAAGGGTCCAGTGAGAAATAATAATATTGAATATTATTCGATTAAATAATATTTATTTATAACTCACAAGTTAAGCACAAGTCGATAAATAATAATATTTTTGTTATAATTTGACATAATGATTCTCTATGATTAATGAAATAATTAAATGACCTTTTTTCAAATTATATTATTATTACCATAGTGAAATAATTTCATGGTTATATTAGTCTATCATTATCCAATGGGCATGCCAATTCAAATCATTGTGGTCAAAAAATTTGTGAAAATCCCTCAATCATAGAGTGTTCATTATTCTCCAAGAGCACTCTCATGTATGAGAGTGATCCTCCTACTTCGGAGACATCTGGAGATTTATGGAACACATATATATATTTTCTAGAGGAATCCAACTCTTATATTCGAAAATGAATAGAAAACACACTATAGATATGTGTCCAGAATCATCAATGATGAAATAATAAAAAAGGAAATAATTCTTATTTGAATAAATTAATTTTAAACAAAATTTGTTGATCTACTATCTCTTGGTCCAAAGGATATTACCATTTTCAATTTTTCTGATTCAATTGCATCGGTCACAATGTTCTTCATCAAAATAGAAATCATATTGATTATCAATAATGGAAAAAATTAATGTTGGGATCAATCCCCTTCATTCATCTATTGTTCTCAAAATCTACAATTGTTAACAAGGGGATATTATAAAAAATTTATAATTATTTACTTTTTTTATGGTTTACACATTCGTAATTTTGTTTCTCAACTTGGGTTTAATATTTATTTTATTATATATTACAAGATCTATTTATTCTTGTATCAATTCTCCTAGATCTAATAAAAACAGTTAATTTTACGATTAAAATAAAATTGTGGTTGTCATCTAGAGGTTCCAAGGATCCTGGATGTATAAATCTATATTATACGTCGTGTAATAGACATAACACACTATTTAGTCAAGTTCAACACAAAAATATTGGTACAGTAATCAGGTGAAGAAGTTATATTGTTGAGGGAATTGGTTATATCATTAAATCACCGCATGTTGACCAAGATTAGCTTGTTCACATTCAGTTATTCTACACACCATGTGTCCCACTATATATCGCATACAGTTCATTTGAGTGAGGGTTGGGCCATGCATACATAGCCTAACTAACTGGTGACCATGTAAAATGGATGGAAAATGGAATGTGTCCCACTAGACATGTCATTTACTCCATTATTTCTTTTGTATTTTTCACATGAAGAGTCCCTAGGCGTTTACATATGATACAAAATGAAGAATGTACATGCTGTGTAGATCAGATCTAAAGGATGTGTATTCTTACCAATTCCTTAGATTTAAAATTTATTATATTATGTAACCCTTAAGAAATATAATTATTTGTGGGTGTAAGGATATGAAATACCATTTGATATGATTATATATATGTGTGTGTGTGTGTGTGTGTGTTTTATTAACATCTCTGTAATATTGATGATCTTCATATAATGTATGAGTTCAATTGCAATTATTATTCTCTATGAATTCGATATGTTAGAAAGAATAAAATTTATAAAAGTACAAAGAAATTGTGGTAGTATTGGATGGGTATTCACCAGGTTACCTCCAAGGTACATATTATGTACACAATTAATTTAAAATTAAATTATTAAATAGATTAAATTTATAAAGGATGAGAATATCATGGGTATTCAGAAATGGTTTCAGATAAAATTATTGATTAATTAATGTTAATAGTTATTCTATTCGAGAAAAAATCATCTTAAAAAATTATCATATAATTTAATGATATTTATTTTAAATGTGTAATTCGATTCATGTATGCGGATTATTATGAGATAAACCAGACCTTTGAATGTGATTGGATTACTATTAATTTATTATTAAATTAAATTATTGGAATTAATTATTTCTCTAATATTTTATATGTAGAGAATATGTTCCCATATTTCCATTTATGTAAACACACCTTCACACCTCAATTGTGTGTGAGTAAAATCATATGTAATGGATGGATAACCCATAATAGTAGAGATAGTTCAAGTTAGGAGATTAGGAATAACCAATCCAAACAGATACAATGGTGGAAATGTGGAAAGCTATAAACACAAACCATAAATGGTTAATGGTGTTTATATCCAAGGAAAATGGTATTTTTATCAACTTCTATATAAACTAATCACTAAAACAAACTCAAGATCATACAATTTATTTTCTTTCTGTCAGATTTCAAGGTTATTCATTATGGTTGTATTTTCATGATAACATAATTAATTAATTAACAAGACTATATTGATAGAAGTAAAATAAATATGCATATACAAAAATATTTCACAATTAAATGGTTAATCACATATGTAATCCCGGAGAATATTAACAAGTATGTGAAAATATTAGAATATTTAATTTATGCATAAAGGATAAATTTCCTCTATAAAATATTATGTCAGTATAGCCTTCAATTTTTTTTATAAGCGAACCATACTTCAAGGTGCATGAGCAGACAATGTTGGGGTTCATTAAATTATCAGCGTATTATAATTTGAGTTTATTGGTTGACTTTATTTGGATGAAATTAATGGTTGACTACCAAAGTAGAACTTAGTTTCACTGAGAGGAAAAGGATGACGACATATTAATTAACAATTTCAATATTGGGGAGTCAAATCAACGTATCAAAGAACTATTAGTTAATGGGATTGTAATTTTTAATTCATTCCAAAAACAATTTGAGTTTCATTACAAGTCAATATAGGGACAACTGGAAGAGGAATATGGAAACTAGTGATCAGAATGTCCAAGAAACAAAATATTCTGAAGCCCATTGTGAGGGTTTTTTGTTTCGAAAAAATAGATGGAGACTAATAAATATAATATCAATTTATTTTCCTAAATATTATTAGATAAATTACTAAAAATATTGTCAACATATTTTTGGACATAACATCAAAATGTCATTAATAATATCTAGGTGATCTATACTCAAGAAGGAATCCTTTTGATCAGCACTAATTTCTAGGTGTGATTAAGATTCCTATAGTCCATCCATCACCATAAAAAGAAAACTGTATGATTTTTATGAAAATTTACTAGTTGAACACCTAAATGAGGTCAGTGATAAATAACTCTCTCTATATAAGAATCATCTTAATGATGCTAAAAATGTTTAGTGATTCATTCTATCTTCCATGTCCAATGGGATATTGAAGCAACATGTGAAAATGAATTCTTATAGCAGAATGTATTGTCATCTTAATCTATATAATGATAAGGCAAGTAAATAGAGGAATGAGATCTCCAATGCTTTCTTCATGACTAATCATGGATATTCTATACCATTCGGGCCTCATTTAGTCAATAATATCAATTAGATTTAGAATCTAGACAACATAGGGATTAAATTATCAGTAGAGTTTCATACAGATCCCATACTATCATCACATACTCAGGCCTCCTCTATATTTATAAGGAATTATAATATGAGAAATAACAAGAAGAGTCTATAGAGGCATCAGACCAAGTTTTCCATGTGAACAATGTAACGACCCAACCCTAGTTACCCAACGTCAGTGAGTTATTAAATAAAATTGGCATGATCACAAAATATCAAGTCTCGAAAGACCGATTGGTTTAGTGGCCTTTGATGTACTAGATACATTCATAAGGTTTAAATTACATCATAAAAGGAAAAAGTACAACAAAATTGATTTCGTAGACAACAATAAGATCCAATAAACTATCCCTACAGGCCAATCATAATATTGTTTTTCACATCCTGGGAAAAAAAACATAGAAAGGGGTGAGATCATATGTTTAGTAAGGATAACAATATAGCGGAAACAATAATAAATAAGTATCAACATTTAAGACAATGTAAGAAAAAAAATACTTTTCAACAAAAACATCATAATAATAAGGAAAATATAAATGAATATAACAGAATTTACTTACTCACATGGATATTTTACTAGTCGAATAATCACATGAAATATCAATAGCCATTATCATAATGATGGAATGCATAATGCCATACTTTTATGACCACATAGTCAAGGCCTTATGCCAAGACTACAAATAATATTTTGTCCAAGCCTTGTTCCAAGACACTAGTATGTCTCATGAGACCTACCGATGCATTGAGGATCTATAGCAGCATCTACACATCACTTACTAAGTCCAATGCATTCCCCATATGAAAAGGATTAAACATAACATAAACATTTGTATTAAAAATGGCATACAAAATGTCAATACTCTATCCATAAACAATGAATGGTATGAAATAACACATAAAAAATAAAACATATCACAAAACCTTCAATATAATATATATTTTTTGTATTATAATAAATTAACATCAAAAAAACTAAAAATCTATCAAAGGATGTTGATATAGATTAAATCAAAACCTTTTTAGATAAATATCTCTTTGTATTTTGAAATCATTTACAGGTCACGTAATTATTAAAGAAAACATTAATATTTTAAAATATTCTTATAGGTTTTTAAGGGATTCTTAGACTATGTTATAATGGTGGGAAATATCTGCACCCACCGTATAAGTTAAAAAACATTATTACCTTAAATTTGTGGAAAATGCCATAAAGTACCCTGTTTGGAAAAAATGTCCGAAAGATTCCTTTCAAACCATTTTATGAAAATTCAAAAAAGGGTATAAATGAATTTAACCCATACTCTATTAAATATTAAAAATTTGTTGGAATACATTTTTAGGAAACAACCTCGGATAATAAAGAGATTATGAAATTAACCCTTACATTGCACTTTCCTTTGGTCGATGGTACATTTAACCTCTTGTATAATAACCATTTTATGTTATTAGATTATAAAAGAACCATATTAATATTTATTATATCATATATGATTCATTTAAAACTTTATACTTCCCATTTGATAATGATTTCCATGTTAAATTAACATTTCAGGTAATAATTGCTTTCTTTATCGTACGAATTTTAACTAGTTATTCATGACCATATAATTTAGATCATGATTTAAATATTTCCAGAATATAAAACATTATTTATATGTAATATATATTTAAAATACAAATATGTATAATATACTGATATATGAAATAGAAATCACCATTTATGGAGACGGTAGGACGTACGTACACATAAACGATGTTTCTGTTTTTATATCATATTTAATGGAAGTAAGTGAATGAGATGAATGTATATATATATATATATATTTCTAGTATCATTATAATGTCATATATTACATACTTTTTAAAAATATATATCTTTATAATCAATGTTGAATGGTGAATGTGGAAATGAATCTCATCGCATCGTGGAGACTACAATCCGTACGTACGCACAAGTGAAAATATCATTATGTTGAAGATGAAATCGTATAAAATTAAATGATATATCATATAAACAGAATCATTAAATTTTTATGTTTATTATTCATATCAGTTATATTCATTATTATACCCATCCGAATAATGATGTGTTTGAATAACATAATACACCACGACGTGGAGATGATAAGTCGTAGGATCGCATGTATGGTGACATGTCATTCAAATGATAGATAAAATAATGAATATGGTGGTTCCATATTTATAATAACATAAAATTATATAGAAGATACTAGATTTTTTATATTATAATGGAATCAACAATGAAAGTGTAAGTGGAAGAAGAAAATAACATGAAAGAGGTGATGAAATATTTACCTCCTCTTTGAGTTATTCCTTTTGATTTGATCAAAATGGCTCCGTAAAATTTCTTTCTGACTAATGGAAGGCCTCTAGGAAAAAGGAAGGACAGTGGAGAGGGTATTTGGAATGGGGCTGGCAGATCCAAATGGCCTTTAATATGTGAATTAGAGAGAATGGAGAGTGCCTTTTTATAAGAGGAGTGAGGGGCAGCTTAGGAAATGCGAGAAATATTATTTTGTAATAAAATTATTTTCTGTTTCTAATGGAGCCAAAGTTGATTATTTAGAGTATAATGTGGGGATGGGTCAAAATACACTCAACCAATTGGTTTTATACAAATTCGGGTCACTATAATATCCTTATCGTTTAGATTTAACTCTCAGTTAAATAGTTTGACATTTACCGTGTCTCTTTGTATTTTTATATAATTTGGTTCATAAAAATACAATATACTTCCAAGAGAACCAAAAGTGGTTCATTTATGATAAACCTATAATTATATATGTCTTTTGGCAGAACCATATATTTTTTAGAATAGAATATAAATTAAAAATATAATATTTCTTTTAAAAACATTTTTATGTCAATTTTGACAGTATTTGGTATTTTGTTTTTTCTAAATTTATTATTGCATTATTACTTCGAAAAAAATTCATATAACAAACACTAATATGTCATATTAACCTAAAAAATTATTGGAATTCATAAAAAGTCTCAAATTAGAATTATTTGGATTTTTATAATATCAATTATTTTAAAATTTCATTAATTGTGTAACTACAACATCCTCATTAGGCCATCAATAATTTAAATTATTAAATGTATAAAATATATAAATAAAATTAAATTATGTATGATATAATTTTATCTTTCTAATGAATATTTATAGTCGAATTTACATTATGTTTAGCCCTATATTAATAATGTTTTAGTTATTAAACATTGAATATAATACTTTTAACTCTTCTTTAAATTAAATAATAATAAATGTACTAATCTAATCCAAGTGGACCAAAGTGGTTCATATTTTATTCATAATGTAATTTTTGGTCGAATTATACTTATCCCATAGATTTAGGTAATTTTTATGGGTAATAATAATATCATTTAACCCATTATTACCTTATTTAGTTTTAACCGTGGTAAATAAAAGTAAAAAATTACTAATCAGAAAAAATTATTTTTAACTTATTGAACCTCATTTTACTCCATTATATTTACCGTGTCTTTTTGATTTTTGAAATTTAACTCACAAAAGCATTAAAATTATGCTTTTTGTTTATTTTAAAATACTCATAAGAGGTAGGTAATATACGATAAAAAGTTCAGTAAACATTTTAGATATCTAAAATTATTTTAATCAGAATCAAATTAATTACATTGAACATATATAGGTTTAATATATCAATTTCGACCTAAAATAAATTTAAATAAAATAAATAATTATTTAAATAAAAAGTTAGTTTCAAACAATGTCTTAGTGTTATTCATTATTCATCAAAAATTGAATGTTTTTAGACAAATACCAAAAATTCAACCTAAGCTAATTGAAATATTCCGAAACCAAAAATGTAGTCCATTTTGATCTATGCAATTTATAAAATTTAAAAAATTGGGAATTACTATTCAAAACGGCTAGTTTGATTGGTTGTGGTGTGTTATAACATGAAGATTCGTACAACAAACAATGTTGTATTATTCAAAGAGAAGTGTACTTTGAAAGCTTGGGGGTGTTACATTAGCCCCTCCAATAAATTGCATCCTCACAATTTGAAATTGTTCTTTGAAAATAAAAGGTTGAAAATAGAAAATACCATTGTGGGAAAACCCACATTGGAAATTGGGTTAATAAAATTTAGTCTTAATAAGTGGAAAATGGGAATGATAAAGTCAGCAAAAAATTATGATCTCGATTAGGAGAACATTGGAGGAAATTATAGACACATAATTGGAGGAAAAGGTAAATATTTATAGGGAGTGATTGAGGTCATCAGTCAGAAACAATTATAAAATTGAGGGCCTCAAAGCCATCAATCTATGATGATTTAAAATATCATCGGTTCAACAAAAAGTAATGTATTAGAATTATACATTTTTAGTATTAATATCCCTTAACTAATGTTTAAGAATTAATTTCTTCATAGAATATGTGAAGAAAAAAATAAATACCTGGCAAGTAGAGTTCCATCCTTTAAGTAATTTTTACCACAAACTCAAATTTTACTCTAAAAGATAGTAGAACAAAAGAAATATTTTATTTCTCCTATTCGTATAGGGTTCCAAAAAAAATGAATTTATATTTCATCTACCAGTCCTTAAAAAAATACCTTATTTAATCTAGGACCTCTCGTGGGCCAGTTGTAAGTGATGCACACTAGTCGCCCTTCGGTTGCAGGACCAACTCTCGTGGCCTTGCCGGATGCGACAGGTTGCCGCCCGACCTCTAAGTTGTCATTATTTTGGAAATACAAAAAAATCTCAAACTAGAATTATCCAAAATACTTCATTCCAAACTCACAGTACATAATTTATATGGTAAACACAATGATGATCCTTTTTTCCATGCAATAACATGTGAACACCTTCATCATGTTTTCTTTTAAAACACAGCAACTTTCTGAATTACCATAAAACCTTATTGATTACATTCATTCTCCCTAATTACTTATGGAATAATGTATATACTCCATCTATCCAAAAATGTTGTATAATCCAACAATGTTGGAATATACAAATCATTAATCAGTTTCATGGTATTTAATAACATCCAATATAATTTTTCCAAATCAATCATGAATTATTCCAAAAATCACTACCTCGATATCATAACGATATTATGGGTCATATTTCTATCAGAAATACATTTTACCAAAATTTAACCTACTATTGATTCACAATTAATGGTTCCACACAATCTCAAGACCTTAATGAAATAATACTGCAGTCCAATCCTTATATACTCTATAATTCTTATAACATGTACATCATTAATACAATACTCAAATGAAACAATAATTTAATAAAAAAGTAAGAAACCTAATCATTCCTCTTCATCTTAGGTAGTATCATTTATTTATTATTATCTTTTAGCATAATTTTGGGTATAGTCTATTGATTTGGACATTGATTTGCGTAGTGTCCCAACTCCTTGCAGATGTAGCATTTTACATTAGATACTTTTTCTAACCCATGCAATTACATACTTTCTATCCATTTTCTCCACACTTATAATAAACCCCCATTCCCTTCAAGCATTTTCCAAGGTGATTCTTTCCATAATTATCACATATTGGAAATTCCTTCATTTCCTTCTTCCCTTTATACATCTTTCTCTCTTCCATAATTTTATTCTCTTGTTCCTTTCAAATCCATTGGACTTAGATAATTCTTTACTTATCTTATTAACACAAGATTTTATTTCTTCATATGTTGAGAATACATGGGGGATTATTTCCCTTCCAAATATTGGCTTAATACATTCAACGATATGATCTTTTTTACTCATTAAATCATACATATTGCTGTATTTCACATTCCTTCAAATAGGAACCATTTCTATACAATGGCATACACTAGGTATGTTTATGAATTTCAATGAATAATTCCAAACATGTAAAATACCTAACATTAATTGAACATTTTATGGATATTATCCATAATCATAAAAATATTTTCATTGAAGAGTTATATAATCATAATTACTTCATAATTATTTGTAAATAAAATTAGAATTATCCTAAGCATATCCCCTGGGAGTGTCGTTACCAAGAGTGCATCGAGTCACGTATTTATGCACCAGTTCCCATTTGAGTATAGCTCAAAGCGGTGTTTTTGGGTTTTACCCCTAGGTATATCTGTGCTAGACCCGAGCCATGTCTACTTGCTCATATGAAAACATGGATATATTTTCATGGAAAACCCACAAAATCTCTACAGTAACAAAATTCAAGGAAGTTATTCTGTACTAATTTTCAAATTCAATGTTAGGGCTATGTTCTCTAATCAGAGATTCTCTAAATATTGTTTCCATGGTTTGTACTAAACTTCCTCGGATACAAACTGTAATGCCCCAGCCCTAGTTACCCAGAGTTAGTGCATCATTACATAACATTGTCATGATCACAAAAGATCATGTCTCGAAAGACCGATTAGTTTAGTAGCCATGGAAGTACTAGATACATTCACAAGTACACATTACAACATACAATGGAAAACTACAACAACATTATTTCCATATACAAAACTGAGATCCCATAGAATATTACTACATATCATTCATAATATACTTCTTCACATCCTTGAAAAACTAAAATATAGAAATGGGTGAGCTCAGATTCTCAGTAAGGATAACAATGTAGAGGAAACTATTATAAATAGGAATAAAAATATACGGCAATGTATACGAAAAAAAGATGATTCAACAAAAACTTCATCATAATATGGAAAATATAAATCAAAATAATTCCATTTACTTACTCACATGTATATTATACTATTCGAATAATCACAAGCAATTTCAATATCCACTTTCATAGTGACGGAATGCATAATGCCAGAATTTCATAACTACATAGTCAAGGCCTTGTGCTCAGAATACAAATAAGATTTTTTCAAGGCCTTGTGATAAGACAATAGCTTGTCTTATGAGACCTAACTATGCATCGAGGAGCTATATCAGGATCCACGCATCACTTACTAAGTCCAATTCATTCCCCATATGAAAAGGTTTAAATAAAACATAAACATTCATATTAAAACTGGCTTACGAAATGTCAATACACTATCCATAAACCATGAATGGTATAAAATAACAAATCCATAGTCAATAATATCACAAAACTATTAATACAATATGAAATTATTGTATAATAATAAATCAACTTCCAAAAAACATAAAATCCATAAAAGGATGTTGACATAGAAGAAATACAAACCTATTTAGGGAAATATCTCTTTATATTTTGAAATCATTTGAAGGTCACATAATTATAAAAGAAAACATTTTTATTTGAAAATATTCATAAAGGATTGTAAGGGAATCTTAGATGTTGTTATAATGGTGTAAAATAGTGGCACTGACAATACACATTAAAAAACATTCTTAACTTAATTTTGTGGAAAATTTCATAAAGTACCCTGTTTTGAAAATGATGGAATAATTCATTTCAAACCATTTTATAAAAATTCAAAAAAGGGTAAAAAGGAAATTAACCCATATTCTAGTAAATAGTAAAAATGTTTTGGAATACATTTTTATGAAACATGGATGTGGATGATAAAGAGGTCCAAGTAGATACTGACGTAAAAACAATCTCGGATAATAAAAAGAGTGTGAAATTATCCCTTACCTTGTACATTACTTTGGTCAAGGGTACGTTTAACCTCCTGTATAATGAAATTTTTTTGTTATTAGATTATAACCAAATCATATTAATATTTATTATATCATACATGATTCATTTATTACTTTATACTTCCAATTTAATATTTATTTCCATGTTAAAGTAACATTTCAGGTAATAATCGCTTTCTTTATCGTACATATTTTAACTTGTTATTCATGATCGTATAATTTAGATCATCATTTAAATACATCCATAATATAAAACATGATTTATATTTTATATATATTTATAATTTAAATATGTATAATAGATAGATATATGAAATTGAAAACACCATTTATAGAGACGGTAGACCACACTTACGCCTAAATGATGTTTCAGTTTTCATATCGTATTGAACGCAAGTAACTGAATGCAATGAATGTAAATAAATATATATATGTATATATAGTATCATTTTTAGGTCATATATTACATTCTTATTAATAATATATTTTTATAATCATCGTTAAATTGTGAACATGGAGATGAATCTCATCGCATCGTGGAGACGGTAATGTGTGCGTACGTACAAGAGAAAATATCATTATATTGATGATTAAATCGTATAAAATTGGATGGTATATCATATATACATAATCATAAACGTGTTATACTTATTATTGTCATCATTTATACTCATTATTATACCCATCCAAAAAATGAAGTATTTGAATAACAAACAACACCACGATGTGGACACAGCAAGTTGTACGTATGCACATATGGTGACATGTCATTCAATGGATGTATAGAATAATGAAAATGGTTGAACCATATATATAATAACATCCAAGTATATAAAATATATTTGAGGTATTATTTTAGAATGAAAACGACAATGAAATAAGAAGTGGAAGATGAAAGGAACTTGAAAGTGGTGATGAAATATTTACCTCTTCTTCGGTATATTCCTTCTGATTTGATGAATAGGGCTCAATAGGCTGGCATTCGTACTAAATAAAGGCCTCTAGGAAAAATTAAGGACAGTTGAGAGGGTATTTGGGCTGGTTTGTGATGATAAAAATGGATTTGATGGTGTGAATTAGTGATAAGGGGGAGTTCCCTTTTAGAAGAGGAGTGAGGGGCACCTTATGAATATCTAGAAATATTATTTTATAATAAAATAAATTTCGGTTTCTAATGGATAAAAAGTATATTATTTAAAGTATAGTGTCTGGATGGGTCGACAAACAATCAACCAATAGTATTTATAAGGGTTTGATTCACTATATTAACCTTATCTTTTAGATTTAACTTTTAGATAAACAGTTTTACATTTACCATGCCTATTTAAATTTTTATATTATATGGTTAGTAAACATACTATATACATCTTATAAAACCCCAAGTGGTTTATTAAAGATATACCTATCATTATATATGTCTTTTGGAAGATCCTTAGATTTTTAGAAATAGAATATCAATTAATAATATAATATTTCTTGTACAAAATCTTTTATATAAAATTTCTCACTATTTGGTATTTTGTTTTTTCTAAATTCATTACTGCATTATTACTTAGAAAATAATTCATCTAAACAACTCTAATATGTCATATTAAACTATAAAATTAGTTTAATTCATAAAACGTCTAAAATTACATTTATTTGGATATTTATAATATCAATTATTTTAATATTTTATTAATTAGGTTATTTCGGAATCATCATTATGTCATATATAATTTAAATTATTTAATGCCTAAAAAATATAAATAAAATAAAATTATGTAGGATATTTTTATATATTTATATTTAATATTTATAGTCTAATTTATCTTATGATTATCCCTATATTAAAAATGTTTTAGTTATTAAACATTGAATTTACCATTTTTAACCCTTCATTGAATTAAATAATAATAAATGTCTTAATCTAATACAAGTGGGCCAAAGAGGTTCATATTTTATTTTTACGGTTTTTTTTTGTGTAATTATACTTATCCATTAGAATTATGACACGTGTTTGGGTAATAATAATATCATTTTTACACATAATTACCTTATTTGATTTTAACCGTGGAAAATAAAAGTATAAAATTTACTATTGAACATAATTTATTTTTATCTTATTGAAACACATTTTATTAATTGATATTAATAGTGTCTCTAAGATTTTCTAAATTCAACTCACAGATGCAATAAAATTATGTTTTATATAAATTTCCAAATACTATAAGGAGGTAGGTAAAAGATGGTAAAAACATCAATAATGATTTTTTATATCTAAAATTATTATAAACTGAATCAAATGAATTACATTGAACATATATAGTTATTATTAATCTGATTTTACCCAAAAAAAATTTAAATAAAATAAATAATTACTTAAATTAAAATTTGGTTCTAAACAAAGACTCATTGTTTTTTTACAATTCATCATAATTTGAATGTTTTCAGAAAAATAGCAAAAATTCACCCTTAGATAATTTCAATATTCTGAATCCAAAAATAAATTACAATTTCAAATATAAAATTTATAAATTTAAAAAATTTGGTATTACTATTCATAATGGCTAGGTTTAATGGATGTGGGGTGTTAGAACTCGATGTTGCGTACAATACACTCAACTGTTTTATTCAAAGATAAGCATACCATGTAAGCTTGGGGTGTTAAAAATAAGGACATGGGGATTGAAAAAACAATGGTTGTTATGGTGAATAAAAAGTGGATGTACAAGGAAAAAGGGATGAGAACATATAAAAAGTTGAAAACATGTGAGCACCATCCAACCAAGAAGAAGAAGATCCAATAACAAGGCAGGGGAATGGATGCAGTACGATTTTCACTTGGCATGTCCAGCCAATAAAAGTGGAACTACACCCAAAGGCAAGGGGAATCCAATGATGCTTTTTTTATCCTGTGAAATCATTTCGTCTCTAAAAATTAGGTATTAGATATAACTTTTAGTACTTGAATATCTATTAAAATACAAGAACAATTTATATTAAGAAAAATTTATAAGGGATAAGAGGATATGGGAGCTACCAATGGAGATAGGATTGATACGCTTTCCATTTTTAACTACTTCCTTTCTATACTGACGAGAATTATTTTTGATATAAATTATTGATATTATGTACCTACTATTTCCAAAACCAAAATTCACGTATCAGGTTTATATAATTATTGTATTATATTCATGTTCAAAAATAGAAGTTTTTTATTTTATAAGGGAAACATATGTTATTTCTTAAAAAAATTAAATAATGGTATATATGTATTAAATTATGAAAACCAATTATTGGAAATCAATAATGATATAGATTCACGCTACTCAATAACACACTATTGTGGCATCACTACCTTGGTTATGTAAATGATAATAATTTAACATTGCTTTATCAAGATGTCTCATTAGACTCTTATAATCTAAAACCACTTCATTGATATCAGGATTGTTTATAATAGAAATGGACCAAACTTGCATTTGGTGGACGTGGTGAAAGAGACATATAGTTTCAAGGATTGCTACATGCGGATGCGTTTGGACCACTTCCAGTAGAGCTTTGAGATGTATATTCTTACATCATAACTTTTACTGATTACTCGAGTAGGTATGTCTATATTTACCTGGTAAGGAATAAGTCTAAGACCTTTTAGAAAGTCAAGGAATTCATGAATTATGTATTGAATCATCTTTATGAGTGGGAAAACAGATATTCCATTTGATATAGGTTGATAATATGATAACCAAGAGTTCAAAGGATTCCTATATGATTTTGGGACTCTATATCAACTCACACCACCATATACACCATAGTGGAATGTTATGAATGAAAGAGTAACCATACCATGTTTGACATGGAAATTAAAATTATGAATCTTCTGTATCTCTTGTTACCTTTAGGGGATATGAATTAAAAACATTGACATGCACATTAAACCAAGAACCATATAAATTGTAAAATGGGATTTCCATCGAGCCATGTAGTGGAATGAAACCAATTTTATCACATACACATGTATAGGGATTCAATGAGTTTGTTAAGGAATTCTACAAACAAACTAGCACCCTTGGGCACAAAGTGTTTCTTTATAGTGTATCCTAAAGAGACAAAAGGATAATACCTTTGCAACCCCTCACACAAGAATATGAATGTTGTGATAAAAGCCATATTTCTTGAGGGGGAGAAAATAATAAAAAAAGAACGTGGGGGAAGGATTTATTTCATTATGTTGATTCTAAAGTTACATAAGAGTTGGTAAAGAACTAGTTCCACATGTGTCACCAGGAAAGACGTAGTTCATGAAACACAAGTACTACGTAGGAGTATATGATAGGTAAGAGAACAAGAGAGCCATGGTTTTCTATTCACTGACGGTGGTGACTCGTAATTCTTGGACAATGATGAACCAATCTCATACATGGAGGTAGTTGAGAGATCAAGAATTTTTAATGGATAAAAGCCTTGAATTATAATATGGATTCTATGTATCATAACCATGTATTAGTTTTTTTCATGCACCAATTAATATAAATCATGCTGGGTGTAAATGGGTATTTAAGAATAAGTTGTTCGTAGAAGGTAATTTATGTACCTATAACCAAATTCTTTTAGATAAAGTGTTTAGACATTGTCAAGTAATTGACAATGATGTATCTTTTTCTCCTATTTCATGGTTTAAATCCATAAGAATAATGTTTTCCTTAGTAAATTTCCATGAAAATTATATTTGGAAGACAGAGATCAAAACTACATTCCATTAATGGAACCTTCCAGATAATGTCTATATGATACAACCAGAAGGTCTTGTGACTCCAGGTGATTCCAAAAGTATTTTAATGTTGTACATATGCATTAATGGATTTATTGATTCATCTAGGTCATGGAATATTCAATTTTATGAATCCAATAAATAATTTGGTTTCTTTAAAAATGAATGTGAGATGTGTGTTTTTAAAATGTTTAGTGGGAATTTAGTTATATTCCTAGTAGTTAATGTTAATTAAATATTACCTATTGGAAATGGAATACAGGTCTTATAATCAGTTAAGGACTGATTGAACAAGTGCTTCTCCAAGAGGGGATTTAGAAAAGCAATATGTATTCTAGGGACCAAGATCATTCATGATATATCTTATAGGTTTCTTGGACTAAGAGGGGATTGGATATAGTGTCTCATGGTTTACATATTTCAAAGAAAATATTCCCCAAGACCCAATATGATAAATATTTAACGAGTAATATCCCATACAATTCAACGATATGGTCAATATTGTATGAAATATAATGTACATGAATTGATGTTACCTTTGAATTGATCACATAATGAAGATATCAAGCTATTCTAGGAGAGAATCATTGGACTACTATTAAAACTATCATTAAGAATCTTAGAAATACTATGTATATGTTCCCGGTGTATGGAGAAGATGATGATCATGTAAAAAGAGGGTATGTAGATGCTTCTTTTTTAACTTATCAAAATGATCTCATGTCACTATTATGATAGGTTTTACATCTCAATATAGGAGATATCAGAAGGAGGAGATCAATAAATCCAATTATCATTAATTTTATATATGATTCGGAGTATATATTGGCTTTTAAATTAGCCAAGGATGCTTTCTATATACAGAACCATGTCTAAGAGATTTATGTGGTACCTAGAAGTAATGTCCCCACAACATTATATTGTGATAATAATATAGTGTCATCTCATTCAAAAGAGACAAGGTCATAATAATAGAAAAAACACATACATCGAATGTATCTCCTATTTTCGATTTTTTATCAAATGGGTGATGTTGTAGTGAGTAGAGTACCCAAAGAAGAGAACATAGTGGACCCTTTGAAAAAAAAAAATATATCAGCAGAAAAATGTGTATCATTTGAGAGATAATGTCCTGATGGTTGTTATATGTTTTCTCTACTGCAAGTGGGATTCTGTAACATTTTTTCCTAGAACCAACTTTTTTTTACTTTAGGATAACATTTATTCATTTTTTTAATATAATAACTTATTTATCAAAACATGATTATTCTTCTATGTAACATTGTATCTGATAATGTATTATGTGTAACTGTCACACAAAAATTTCATAGCAGATCCCTACCATGATGATAACCATAATATTTTATGACACTATTATTGACTATATGTTCTATGAATAAATGATTTAATTTTAAGGGAAACAGAATATACATGATATCATGGGTGGAGACTAATATGACTATGATGCACATTTTCATCTAGTATGCCCAGGATAATGTCTTGGAGTATATTATAAGAACAAGAACTTCTATTAGGAAATCCACATTTTTGTTTTTTATTAAATATTTCTACCCAAGAATGTGTGTATAAGCCCTTATTCATTAATATTACAATTTAAAAGTATTATTAGTCACCCACATTGATTTATTTATCAATACCAGGACAATAGATGTTTTGATTGAGGTGGGATATGATAGGTATGTCAATATTATTATTGCAAGAATGAATAATGTGAGAAAGTATTAATACCTTCTATTAACAAATGGATGATCATATATCTAGACAATTGATGGTAATGATATAGCCTAAACAAATCCATGGACATGGTGATAAATATGAATGTTATTTTTCTAGAAATTAAATGAATGAGATATCGATCATATAGGTTGATCGTAATGACTTGTAACCTACTCATTTAGAGATATTCTGGTAAGGGGATTATGTTACATGGTAAGAGTTTAGATGAGGTGAAATTTCATTGTATCATTAACTAAATTCTCAATGGGGACATTGGTGTGTAGCTATATGAAATCCTTGGACACTAGGCTACTCTATCTTATTTCACTAAGAAAGATTCCTAAACGGTAACACACTATGTGTATTCGGAATTCCGGTTAAATAATTTATTATCTAAAACTAATGAATAAATATATTTTTTGTTGGTGGTTTAATAATTATTCTTTTATGCCTGATCCCACTTTTTCATTATTTAGTTATTTTAGAGAATATATATTGTTGGTGGAATAATTAAATAATATTTGTTTTTATTTGTTGAATGAAATTTTTATTTATTTATCTGTGAATAATGAAGTGATATTTATTTAATAAATATATTGTCTTTATTCAAGGAGAGATAAATATTTACGAGTATTGGCATAATGAGATTATATGTAGAGTGTGAAAAAATAATATTTAATAATATTTGATTAAATAATATTTAATTATAACTCACATGTTAATATCATGTTATGAAATAATAATATTGATGTAATTATTTTACATGGGGTACAACATAAATTTATGAATTAATTAATGTCACTTGTGAAAATTATATTATTATTTTCCTAGTGAAATTTTGTTTGTAATATATTTATCTCATTATCCAAGGGTAAATCCAATAAAAAATTTTCTGAAAAATGAATTGGAGAAAAATATCTAAATACAAGAGAGTAAATTCTTATCCAAGAACACTTTTAAGAACAAGAGAGACCCCCCTCCATCAAAATGAGGGGAACACTTGGAATGTTTTTCTCAAGGTGATCAATGGAAGACAACACAAGCATTAGGATATTCTGTGATAGCACCATACGACTCTTTATGTGATGTCTGGAGTCTGATATAACATATGGGGAACACATTTAGATGAACTCTATATTTGGATTTAACTATGAAATGACAACACAATATAGATCTAGGTTTGGATGGATCAAGGATGAGTGAATAAATTTTTTGGAAATTCTTATTTAATTAAATTAATTTAAACATCATGTTTTGATCTAATATCTATTGGTTATAGGTTTTCTATCCATTTATTGTTTTCTTATTTAATTTTTTTGGACACAGCATTCTCCATAGAAATAGACCACTGATTGATTACCAATAATTAAAAAAAATTAAAAGTTTGGTACCGTCCCTCTTATACTTCTACTGCTCCTAGAATCTATAAGTTTTTCACTGTGATGGCACAGCTAATATATGAAAAAATATTTGTGGTATATGTTCTAGAGATCAAGCCTTATATTTTTATGGAAAATGAAAATAGTGGAACATTATATGATATTGGAGCCTTTAAAATTCAGTTTATCTACTATCACATTTATAGATAAAGGTTTGATTGTAATCCTAGAAAATGTATTATATGTCATGGGATGTTTGGATCCTCATAATGTGTTAATTTAATTTTCCAATTACAATTGTGAGGCCAACAAGTGGTGGTCAATAGTCAAGAATATTGTGGGATGGTAAAAGATTAATTACTGGAAATGAAAGTTATTTTATATTATCTTCCATGAGAAATATTTCACTAATGATGGTAGACATAGAATATAAAATTGATTATTTTTAATTGAATAAAATAAAATAATATTAAATTTTCACATATGTAGAAGAAAAGAAAACTATAATGGCTTAATTTTTTTAATGATATTTATGGAAGGATTAATCTGTTTAAATAAGATTTGAAACAAATTGTTGAATGCAACTAGCTTCTTGATAATTTTATTGTCATGTAACAAATGATCAATGTGTATATAATGTATAAATATAGATTTCTAATTATCGTATTATATATGATATAAAAAAATGATGTAGGTGGAATAAAAAATAGATAAATAAATCATATAAATATTAAGTTATGGAAATATATTTTTTAGTTTATGATAATTATAGTAAAAATATCAATTGTAAATGACATATTATGTCTGCTATATTTTTGATGTGTAAATTTTATTTACATGGCTCATAATTATAATGAAAAATATCTTCGCACTAGTAAGGGAAATTATATTATGAAGAATGTAAAATGATATAATTGTAAATATATTAGTCCTTATAAACATGCATGTCAAAATAAGAACATGAATAATAGGATGAAATGGTAATATAAGTATATTGATGTGGTGAAATTCTTTAAAAAATCATTAGTATATGTTGGTCCATAAAACGAATTAATAATAAGTAAATTTGTTATTTATTAAAATTATGTTTATGTATAGTTTGACCTATGGATAAATTATGAAATTATTTCTAAGAATTTTTTATATAATTTATAAATTACATCTGAATTAATCAATCCCTAAATTATTGTACAAACACATTGGTGAATTAAAATGTAAAAATGAAATTATAAGGATCATACATCACTATTTGTGGAAATATTTTACCAAAAACAACGTATTATTTGTTATAGTAGTGTTTGAAGTGATTGTATGTGTGTATTAGAAATTTCATTAGCATGTTAAGATTGATTAAAGATATAAAGAATTTTTTATCATAAAGGGATTGGTTTTCATTATTATAATGAACCCATAGTTTTGATAACATATAAAGATGTTAGGAAACTCAAAAAGGATATATATGAATGTTATTTTTCACATATTATTGATAATAGGGGAAATAATTTGAATAAGGATGTATAAGTAGTAAAAGATTACCTACATAATGTTATTAATATTTAGAGCAATATTGAACCTGAATAATAATTAGAATTTATTAATGTCTTAGATCATAATTCCAATCAAATTTTGAAATATTTTTATCGACTAGAACAATAAAAACATCTAGAAATGGAAACATGTTATATTATTTCAATAATAATCATTTCATTAATACAATAAATTCACCATTGGGTAATAATTATTTATTAAATTATTTATTTATCATTGAATATTTTAATATGTTATATAACTTTGAATAATATTAAATTTAAGAATAAATATGTGTTTCCTTATATGGTTGGTATTTTTTGATCAGCTATAGGGTGGGTAATATTTTTCAATGGTTGGCATGTGATCTCGGTACCATCATGAAAATAATAAGGATGTTGGAATTTTATAGAATATGTTTCTGAAAATATATGTCAATTATTAGTTTATGGTTATGCCCATTAAGTTGACCTACTCCATATCTATATTTTTAGTATTTTTATTTGAATTTTCCTTGAATGTATGGATTATATTGTTCTTGTTTTAATTATAAATATTTTGGTTTATTTAACAATTTATCTAAAGAATAAAAAATATATTATGATTTTCCCTTCATCCTCGAGTAAAATAGATTATATAGAAAATTTTATAAATGGAATTTTGAGATAAAAAAGAAATTATTAATTGGAAACTTCATAAATAATGGTTCCATAATAGTGTATTCACATAATATTAACATGATTATGGAATTTCTGTGACCCTCATAAATTTAATAGATTATTGGTTTTTTGTAGATTAATAAGATATTAAATTTTTTTGTAAGAAATAATTACATGGTTATTTATAAAACTAACCTAATTAAATTAAAATGAAATTAAATTCATTAAATAATAAAATATGATGACAATTTTATGGAACTGGAAAAAATATTAGTGAACTCTCTAGTTTTTTCCCTTTCTAAAAAAGTTGACATTATTATCTATAGTGATGCTTCATTGAAAGGACATGGTTGTGTCTTGATGAATAATGATTGTGTAATTTATTATTCATCACATCAATTGTAACAACATGAAAAATAAATTATCCTTGAAACGGCATTTAATTGGAAACTATAATGTTTTCATTAAAACATTGGATACTTCATTTATCTGGGGTCATGTGAGAAATGTATTCTTATCATAGAATATTGATGTATAAAACTATATATAAGAAGATAACATGATATACAAGAGAGGTATTGAATTGATAATGGACAATGGATTCATAATTCATTATCATAATTGAAAATAAAACAATGTATTATATTATTTTAGTAAGAAACATAATGGTTCAATAACCATAATACATTTTGAATATAACCCATTTGTTATTGACATGATGAGTTTATTCCTAAAATTTATGAATCTAGGATCTTCACCATTCTGGTTTAGGTGGAATTAAATTTTCCTTGAAGATAATGAATGATGAATGATCAAAAAGAAAAACAAGAGTAACCGGAGAATATAGAATTTGTGAGAAAAGGTAGGTTTCATAGATTTAAAATAGATAAATATTCTTTTTTATATTTGGAAATAGATTATGACTGCCATGTGATTTTCAAATGAATACATAATTGTTGACTGAGGCTTATAGTTGCCAATATTAAATTAATATAAGAATAAATAATAATATACAAACCTCCAAGAGTATTACTGATGATATTTAATTAAAATCGATAATGATAATTTCACACAAAAAGATTTTATATTTTAGTAAGATAGTGAAAAATATTTTCTTAAGAAGTGGGTTTTTCATCCATTTATCATTTTGGTGTAGAAAAGGGAAAATTAATCCATGAATATCATCAGGACATAGAAAAGAAATATTGAAGTATTAATTTGATTTCAGTTATCATTGATATATTAAATAAATATTATATTTTACATACATTAAAGATGCTAATTCATTAGAATGAATTTATCAATATTATCATAATGAGATAGTCTAGTTATATTGAGTTCTACTCTTCATTATATCATACTATGATTCTATATTCGATTCAATCTTTTGGAGCGTTCTTCAAATATCATTGGGAATTAATAAATAGTTTACTAAGTCCTCTCATTCTCAAAATTGTTGAAGGTATGAGAGAATGATTCAAATCTGGGTAGAAATAATCGATATATGTTTGAATGGATTATAATGGAATAAGGGATAATAATCATTATTTTGTTGATTATAATTATAAAAACATGTTTCTTTTCGATACAATGGTTATAAAATTTGAGGAATTATATTGAATGTGGTTTTTGAGACCATCATTTTAGGATAATTTAGATGAAATAATGTTTATAATACAATGATTGGTCAAGGAAATGTTTAAAAAGGTGATCATGATTAAATAAAAAATGAGGATAATACATAGAATGGAGATATCTATACAAATAATTGGATGAATGTCTCGTCTTTATATTTATGAAATCATGTTTTTATTATTTTTTATCAGTGTAAGTGTATTCAAAACATTGGTAAATATGGGAAAATATGTACATTATTCATTTTATTGTATGAAATCACATAAATATCAGATCAGTTGCGTACCATGTATCCTTCTATCTGATTATATCATGGAAACACATTATTTTGACATTTTGATGTTAAACAAATATGTGCTGGATACATCTCATGTTTTGAGCCATGATGTAGTTTAGTTGGAAGATCGAATTTCATTTTTGGATAATTCTATTTATATTATTAATCATAGATAGAATGTATTGTAGATTATGTGAAATCACTAGGGTATTCCTTTATTGAGAGATCATATGGTTTATGAAGAAACATTATAATTAGAATGTTCTATGAGGGAATGATATCCCCAAATATTTAGTATCTATATGAAATTATGAGGATGGAATTTCTAAAGGGGGGAGGGATATAATATCTTAGGATATTTTTATATAAAACATTTTCGTTTATCTATTCATTATATTTTGTATACTTATAAGAACTATAAAAATCATAAAAAAGGTATTAGTGAAACTAGAAAACATTATTCCATACCAAATTGGTTTTTACACATTATATCGTGTTGTTTAATAAATTAATTCACCAATTATATAATTTTAAATTTAAAAAATGAACTTAATTATTTTTATCACGTAAAAATTATTCGGGGATGTTTTTTATTATTATGAAGGGATTTATTTTTCAATAAATATTGAAAATTATTGACATAATTAAAAATCATATGGTATTTTTTGTTAATTTAAATTGTATAATTATATTTCATTATTATTTTAAATTTAAATCAGTAATTTATAATTAATTTAAATCTAAATATAGTCTCATTATTTTATTTTATACATGAATTGTTTATAAAAAAAATTCTTCAAACAATTAATTTTTTGGAACATTATTTTTCATCCAATTTTTCCAGCTTAATTTAAATTATATGTGATGTATCATGAAAAACATATTCCATATTTATAATAATATGTTAAAAATTGAGTACTTAGTTCACTCGTATTTTTTGATATTCTGGATAGAAACCTTGCTAATATTTTTCAATAGTTTTGGGAACATTTCGTAATTAAAGTTAAAAAATAAAATGATAATAATCAATAAATTACCATATAACATACCAATGTTTTTTTATTAGTATGGCTCATCTATAATCCATGAAAAATCTAATATATGAACAATTTTCCATTTGGATCATATTTTGTGCATTTTTATATTTACTGGAATATAAATCCAAAAATTTCACACTATTGGAATTTATAATATTAATATGACTTTCATTGGTATAAATTGAGTCTATGTTTTTATATTAAAAGTAATTTGAAATATAAATATCATTTAGTGTGGAATTTTTGTGATTTTTAATTTTTAAATAATCACCTTAAATTTGAAAGCTGTGTTAATGAAATAATTATTTAGTTATTAAAAAAATAAAGTAAATGAGATTTAAAATGTAAAAAAATTATTTGAATGAATATATTTGTCCCATTTATTTAATATATATAATTATATTTTAGTGATTTTGATGCATTAAATTTTTATTCCCCTATGGTATTTTATTTTTTATAGTAAAATTAAATCAATTATTTCTAATTTGAAATATAATGTTAATTTATAATAAATAATAATTTATTAAATGATATAAATTTCCTAAAAATCATAAATTCGTCCAAGTGATTTTGATTTTGTTAATTAAATTAGCCATTTTTATTTATTAGTTATTTATTATTATTTTTATATAAATCTTATAATTTTAAAAACCAATTATATTGCATTAATTGTAGAATTGGTTAATGATGGTTTAAAACAAAAGGACAAGGGTAAAATTTTAATAAAAAATTTAAAAATTTTATCATATGAGAATATTTAGACTCATAATAATTATATATTTCAATATTTTGAATTTTGAGACTTCTTGGAATCAATTTTTTCAATACAAATTTAATATTTTATGATATTTAATAACTCCACCACCCCTTTATTTTAATTGGAACCAATTATCCATATAAATTCACCCATCAAATTTTTTTTGGATAATACAAATAAATTAGTATTATATAATATATATCCTTATTATAGATACCTTTTATTAAAAAAAATGAGAAACATCTTATGAAGATGTTATTAATCAAATTGGACTTTCCAAAGAAGATGTATATTTTTAACAAAAACTATTCACTTTATTTCAACTTACATCTTCATAAAATATCCTTAAACCATGATAAAAAATAACGATATTATCATCCATATACCAATATGTGACTATGATAACATAACAACATATATATATCTTTGCATCCATCAAATAGAAAATAAATCTATCATTTAATTAGAAAAATGACTACCACCACAGGAGAAGATGTTTACAGTTTTCCAAAATAATATCTCAAAGGTGGTTATTATGATATAATTTGTGTTTATATATTATATTCTTGAGTTATTAATAAATATGAAATTTTTATTTTTTTCATCATTTTCATTATATTAATTAAAAATTAGAATGTTGTTCTTGTATATGTGTAGACTACCACCTGAACAAAGCGGTGTGATTTTTATTTCACCACCACATCACATGGATGATATATATCAGTGTCTATAAAAGAAATAATATTTAATTTTTGATATATTGACCATTATTTAATTATAAAATAATACAATCCTTATTTCTGTAATGATTGTTTCAAAATATGAAATATTACTCATGCGTACATACCACCTAAAATTGTCATGATTATAAAGTATATTATTTTTCATATCCAATATTCATGATTGGATAAAAAATTAAAATTTATTTAAAAAAATCATAATTATGACAATGTTAGTATTTTGTAGATGTTTTGATAATCACCACTATTACCATATTCAATTTACAGAAGATACATTGGATATATAAATCAAATATTGTTAAAATGTCTAATGTGAATTTCAGTGATTAAATAATTTAATATAGTATGTGAGGAGTCAAAAAATAATAAACAAACAAGGAAAATATTCTTTATAAAATAATAAATTTACATATGTTTGTTCTTCAAGAAGGTAATGAATTGATTTGATGATTAAGAATCAATGTAAGGGATTTTATTTTTAAAATCCCACTTTTATTGTTTCATTTACAACTGTTTTTATATTATGTCTATTTTTTAAAAATTATTTTACGATAGTTTTTTTATGGACATAAATTGTAACACCTGAGACTTTTATGTTATATAAATCGTCAAAGAAATTTTTTGTACACAAAACATTCTTGGCTTGCTTTACACGAAATCGCGACCTTCCTCGATAGCTTGCGTCGTACACAATACCGAGTTTCACTAAACAACGATATGCTATTAAAATATTATTAAAACAAGCCGTTATTAATAGTAATAACCACTTTTTGAAATTTTATAAATTTTATTTTTCAAAATGGACTTCATTTTTGGATTTGGAATTTCGAAATTAGCCTACGGTGAAATTTTGGTATTTTTCTGAAAATTTTCAATTTTTGATGAATAGTGAAACCACTAAGTGGTAGTTAAAAAACTGAATTTTTCATAAAACATAATTTTACCGCTTCGGTGAGTGGAATTTCAAAAATCCGAGAGACACGGTTGATGTCAGTTTGTAAAATGTGGTTCAATGAGATGAAAATAATTTTTTGGTGAATAGTAACTTCTTCCTTTTTTTACCATCATTAAAAGTAAATAGGGTAATTAAGGGTAAAGATGATATTATTATTACCCTAACACTTGTCCTAATTCGAATAGAAAAGTTTAATTCGACCAAAAACAAACTTAGTAAAAAAATATGACCATTTAGGCCCACTTGGATTAGATTAGGACATTTATTATTAATTTATTTAAAGAAGGGTTAAAATAGTTAAAATCAATGTTTAATAAGTAAATAAAATTGAATATGGGGTTATACATAGGATAAATTCTACTATAAATATTCATTATGAAGATAAAAATATTTTCTACATAATGGTATTTTATTTGTAATTTTTAGACATTATATAATTTAATTTATTTATGACACCAAGATGATGCAGTAATTATCTTATTAATGAAATATTGACATAATTAATGTTATAAACACCAAAATAAATGTAATATGAGACTTTTTATGAATTAAACTAATTTTCTAGGTTAATATGACATTTTAGTATTGATTTAATTAATTTTTTTCTAACTAATCATTCTGTTATGATTTTCACAAAAATCAATTACTAAATAGTGTCAAAATTGACATAAAATAGCTTTTAAAACAAATATTATATTAGTTATTGTTATTTTATTCCTAAAAATCTAAGGTTCGGCCAAATGTCTTAGATAAAGTTATATATATTAATAATAAACAACTTGTGGTTCGTTTGGCTACTTATAGTATGTTTATTAACCTTATAGTATAAGAACACAAGAAGACACGGTAAAAGTAAAATTATTTAACTTAATGTTAAATCTAAATGATAAGCTTAAAATAGGAACCTAAATATGTCTAAATTCTATTGGATTAGAGTATTTCGACCCATCCCCACCTTAGCTTCGAAATATATCAATTTGGAGCTATTTAAAACAGAACTTGACTTTATAATAAAATAATATTTTTAGTTTTCCCAAAGGTTCCCCTCTCCTCCCTTATATAAGGGCACCTCCTCCCCCTCTTCCTCACACCACATTGAGCCTTCATTATCGGCCATCCCCTGCCAATTCCTCCTCTCCACTTCCCTAGAGACATCCTAGAGGTCCTGGTCATTTTCAAAGACCAATTTTAGTGCCCTAAAAGAAGGTCTCAAAGAAGCACTTCAAAGAAGAGGTAATGTCCGTTACCGAATCTTTCATCATTATTTCTTCTTCCAATTCTTCTTATTTAGTTGTTTCATTATGAAGTAATAACATCAGTATCACTCATATACTGATATGTTATTATAATTATGAAACATCTCTATTTCACTATCTATCCATCCTACGGAAAAAGAAATCACCGCGCGTGCGTACGTACAGAATACCGTCTTCACGCCGTGGTGTAATCTATTTTCCACCACCACCTTACTTGGATGGGTATAATGGTGTAAATAATGACTCTATATGACTATTATAAACTAATACTGATTCTGAAAAAGTATACATACAATCCAATACAATTCCACAATCATAGGAACGATATCATCACTCGTGCGTACGTGCGGAATACTATCTCCACGATGTGATGTGACTCATTCTACATGATCTTCATTTCATAATGATTATATAAATGAATTTAATGAATGAATATGATATATATTACACTAATACCATTCTGGAAATGATTTATATATAACCTAAAGAGAATAATAAGAATTTATTTGACAAGACACGCATAAGAACAAAAAATTATAAACACCCGAATAACAAGTAGCAATGAAATATTACTACAAAGAAACTAAGAATATAACCATATATGATATCATAAAAATAAGTATGATTATGGAATAAGTCAATAACATTATTTAAATCATTATACAGGATCTTTGGACACTTACGAAGCAAAACGGACCAAAGGTAATGGAATATCACAATCTCATTTATATCCGAGATTTTTTATACTTTGAAATTTACTGGGGTGTATTTTATCATCCACATCCATGTTTCCTTAATATGTAATATTATTTCCATCCACCTACAATTTTTTATATCCAATTTTACCCTTTGGTGAGTTTTTAGTAAACGATATGAAAGGAATCTTTTGTCATTTTTCATACGAGGTACTTTATTGACTTTTCCGAAAAAAGTATGAGAAGAATGTTTTTTAACTTATATGGCATGAATGGATTTTTAAAACATTATTTCCAAGAAGCTTCCTTTACAAGTTTTAATGTTAATTTTTAATCAACTTCTTTTAGATTAAAATTGTATTACATGTTATGAAAGGAAAAAGGGTTTTAAAGTATAAAGGATATTTTCCTCAAGAATGGAGTTCAAGTGTTTTATCAAAATTATTTTCCATCTAAGATAATAAAGGGTTCTGTTTCTATCTCTATTATTACATGGATTTGATTCTGTTGGGATGGGAATATTTTTATGAATTCATTTACCTTATATGATTTGTTTTATGATGTCATGATGTTTAAGATTCCCATTTTTATTACTTGGGTTATTCTATGATGTATTGTTTATGATTTTGTGGCACACATAAGAATGGTATCATTATGAGATGGGTGGGACCTATATCTCCCTCAAATGCCTTGGGTAAAGATTTTATATCTCATGAGATAGACATGGCTGGAATGGTAGGTTATACCGGTTCAGTGAAACAGGACTGAAACGAGGGTGACTCGGTTTAAAAATGGACATTTTCCACTAAGATAGTCTTGGAAATGTGTCTTGACTAATAAGAAATGATTATCTATGATTATGTGTGTATTCCACAATGTTTCATGTTTTAGGTTATGATTATTGTGATTACATTTCACTGCCATGATTTATCCCATGTTATGAAATTATGATCTCTTTTGCAGGTAATGATTTCCAAAAGTTATGTTCTTATGTATACGATGTGATTGATATTTCTTTTGTTTACCATTACTGAGCATTTGAGCCCACCCTTTTGTATTTTTTCTTTCCCCAGGTCAGGAAGAAGGTTATTAAGTAAGATATTCCAAAAGGGACTATAGATATGATGAAATAAATGGGAGACAGTGTAGACGCTTTATGAACTAGTTGTTTATGTTTCCCAGTTTCTAAAGATGCTATACCTATATGGTCCTTTCGTGGTTTTGTTATATATTGTAATAAGTATGCTTCAATTTTGAAGTATTAACAATGTATGTAAATTATGATTCTTTATAGTTGGTATCAGAGGAAAGGTATAATCAACCTTTGGAAACTAGGATGTGAAATCCTTAGTAAGAACCCTAATGATAAGTCTATGCATAGAACACAATCTTAGTGTTTTAGAAATGGCCATGAATAACCTAGGAGAAGACCTTAAGTGTGAAATTTTATTCTTGATTATGTGGTTTTCCTATTATAATTATTGTTGCTCACACTATTCTTCTTGGTTTTAGTCAATGGCTGTAACCCAAAGGAATCGTGTTAATACGGAATGTGACGGGCAATGCAATGATTGTCCCCCTGAGCAACCAAACGTTATGGGAGATGGATTGGAAAATCTTGTAGCCATGCTCACACAACATTCTCAAGCTATGAATCATGCAGGACTTCAAAACGAGCAAATGAAGGAGAAACATTCTATTGAATCCTTCATGAGGCAGCGTCTACCTTCTTTCAGCGGGTCTATTGATCCATTAGTTGCTGAACAATGGATTAGTACTACTGAAAAGATATTTTCAGTTCATCAATGTTATGAACATGATAAAGTCATCCTAGCAGTGTATCCATTGGAAGGAGATGGAGATCAATGGTGGAATCTTATTAAAAATACGAGGAAAATGGATGAAATAGAGTCCATGGAATGGGATGAGTTCAAGAACATATTTTTCAATAAGTACATCCCTCGTATTCTCCGAACAAAGATGGAGAAAGAGGTTCTTGAACTGAAGCAAAAGGATGATGAATCTGTTGGTACCTATGAAGCAAATTTTACAAGACTTTCAAGGTACGCTTCTGGTATTATTATCCTACATGAGAGTATGATCGATCGATTCTTTAGTGGCTTAAACCCAAGTCTTCTAAGGGCATTAGCCATAAGGGACTTCAATAGCTACGAGGAAATCGTTCGATGTGATCTCAAAGTCGAGATGGAGATTGGAGTAACCCATCAGTCATATGGGTTTGATAAGAAGAGGAAAATGGAATTCAAAGGAAAATATAAAGAGCACATTGAAAAGAAGATGAGATTTCCCTTATTCTCAAAGTGTGGAAAGAAACATGGAGGGAGTTGTCTTAAAGGGACAAGTAAATGTTTCAAATGTGGAAAGGAAGGTCGTCAGGCATTTGAATGCCGCGATGAAGGGACGAAGATATCTAATGATGCAAATAAAGGAAGGGATACACAGAAGGAACCTACTACAATTCAATGTTTCAAGTGCAAGGAGATGGGACATTATTCCAATAGATGCCCTAATCCAAGGGTTGATGATGATGGTTGACATCAACAAACTCTTAAGGCTAAAGACAATGGAAAGTCACATGCAATTTCTATCAGTGATCTGGAGTACGATAATGATGTGTTGAATGGTACACTTACCATCCACTCTAAAGTAGAAAATGTTTTATTTGGTTCTGGATCCACCCACTCTTTTATTTCTGAAGAATTTTATAAGGGTATCATCGTATTACCTCAACAATTAGATGTTGAGTTAGCTGTGACAACACCTAATGGCACAACAGTCGCATCAAAAGTTTATAATTCTTCTCCGATCGAAGTTTGTGGGAACGTTCTTCCTGCAAATCTTGTGATTCATCCTATAGTGGAATTTGATGTGATTTTTGGCATGGATTGGCTTTCTTTATATGGAGCTCATATCAATTTCCAAAGAAGGGATGTCACATTTCATATTCCAGATCAATCTATGATCGTCTATCAATGAAGGATGAACATAACCTTCCAGTGTAAATTTCTTCCATTTTATGGGTATTGATTCCACAAAATGAAGGTCATTTATCTCAAGTGTTTGGTGAGAAACTCACGATTAAGAATATGCCCATTGTACGGGAGTTTGATGATGTCTTTCCGGAATAATTATCCGGTCTTCCACCGAATCGTGAAGTTGAGTTTTCAATAGAACTCGTACTGGGTGCTTTGCCTATTTCAAAGACACCTTATAGAATCGCCCCAATTGAGTTGCAGGAATTGAAGAAGCAAATCCAAGAGAATCTTGATAGGGGACTTATACGCCCTAGTGTGTCACCTTGGAGAGAACCTATTCTATTTGTTAAGAAGAAAGATGGATCAATGAGACTCTGCATTGATTATCGAGAACATAACAAGATCACTATCAAGAAAAAATATCCTCTTCCGCGCATTGATGACCTATTTGACCAACTACGTGGAGATCAATACTTTTCCATGATTTATCTTCGTTCAGGGTATCATCAATTAAGGGTCAAAAGGGAGGATATACCAAAGACGACTTTCCGTAAAAGGTATGGACACTATGAATTTATAGTGATGCCATTTGGTCTTACTAATGCCCTTGCTATCTTCATGGATCTGATGACTAGAGTTTTTAGAGAATATCTTGATCAATTTGAGGTAGTCTTTATAGACGATATTCTTGTCTATTCAAAGATCAAGGAAGAACATGAAGATCACTTGAGAATTATATTGAAGACCCAGAAAAAGGAGAAGCTTTATGCCAAATTTACCAAGTGTGAATTTTGGCTTGAAAAATTTGCATTTTTTGGTCACATAATCTCAAAAGAGGGGAAATCTGTGGATCCAGAAAAAACAGAGGTTATAGAAAGATGGTTGAAACCAAAAAAAGTAACTGAGATCCGAAGTTATCTTGGTTTGGCTGGATATTATCTACATTTTGTGAAATATTTTTCACGATTATCTAATCCACTCACCAAGTTGACTCGGAAAGGAGTTAAGTTTGTCTGGACGGAAGAATTTGAAGAGAATTTCAAGGATTTGGAAAGAAGGTTATCCACTGCACCTGTGCTCACACTGCCCAGTAGTGGAGAAAGGTTTGTGATCTATAGTGATGCATCCAAGAAGGGATTGGGGTGTGTTATTATGCAAAATGATATGGTGATAGCTTATGCCTCACGACAGTTGAAAATCCATGAGCAAAATTACCCAACACATGATTTGGAGTTAACTATGGTAATCGTTGCATTAAAGATTTGGAGGCATTACCTTTATGGTGAAAGGTGTGATATTTATACTGATCATAAAAGTTTAAAGTATATTTTCACACAAAAGGAGATGAATATGCGCCAAAGAAGACGGTTGGAGATGATTAAGAATTATGACTGCTCAATCCATTACCACCCTGGGAAAGCAAACAAGGTGGCAGATGCATTAAGTCGACAAGACCATGCTAGATTATCCATGATGAGGATCACAAAAGATCCAATATTTATGGATTTACAAAGGATGGATCTTGGAATTATAATGGAAGGGGAAAAATCTTATCTTTCTCAAATGAATGTTCAACCATCTATACATGTGAAGATTAAAGAGGCACATAAAGAAGATGTTGAGTTACAAAAGAAGGTGAGAAATGTTCCTGAATTCAACCTTGATTGTGATGGGATAATAAAGTTTAGGAATCGGGTTTGTGTTCCTTCCATCCAGGAATTAAAGAAGGAGCTACTGGATGAGGCTCATATTTCTTCATTATCTATTCATCATGGAAGCACGAAGATATATAGGGACCTGAAATAGTACATCTGGTGGGATGGCATGAAAAGAGATGTTGCTGAATATGTCTCTCGATTCTTGGTTTGTCAACAAGTTAATGCTGAGAGACAGAAGACTAAGGGGGTGTTACAACCATTACCCATACCCGAATGGAAATGCGAAAACATCACTATGGACTTTGTCACAAGACTTCCTAAAACATCCAAAGGCAATAATACTATCTGGGACATAGTTGATCGTCTTACAAAGTCTTCACACTTCATTGCTATTAGAGAGGATTTCTCTCTGGATCTACTTGACAGGATATATGTAAAGGAAGTGGTAAGATTGCATGGAGTACCACTTTCTATTATATCTGATCGGGATTTGAGATTTACCTCGAAGTTCTGGCGAAGTCTTCAGCATACTCTGGATACAAAGTTGAGTTTCCGCACTTCTTATCATCCTCAGACAGACAGTCAGTCTGAGAGAACAATTCAAACCCTAGAAGATATGTTGAGAGCTTGCTCTATGGATTTCAAAGGTAGTTGGGATCAACACCTACCTTTTGTGGAATTTTCTTATAACAATAGTTTTAACTCTAGTATTCAGATGGTTCCTTATGAAGCTCTCTATGGAAAGAAATGCATGACTCCAACTTGCTGGGATGAAGTTGTGGAAAGAAAGCTATTAGGACCTGATCTCGTTGATGAAATGGAAGAAAAGGTCAGATCTATTCAACAACACATAAGAGCAGCTCAGAATCGACAGAAAAGTTGTGCCGAGAACCGAGGAAAAGACCTAGAGTTTGTAGTGGGTGATAAATTGTTCTTAAGAATATCTCCCTGGAAGAGGGTTATGAGATTTGGAAAGAAGGGGATGTTGAACCCTAGATATATCGGTTCTTTCGAAATACTGGATCGTGTTGGGAAGGTAGATTACCGATTGGCGCTTCCACCGAATCTCTCTCAAGTCCAAGATGTGTTCCATGTATCTCTCCTGTGAAGGTACATACCTGATCCTTCACATGTACTCAGCTCAGAAGTTGTACCGCTGGAGCAAGATCTTTCTTATGAAGAACAACCGATAGAGATACTAGATCGTAGAGAAAAAATCCTACGAAACAAGACCACTCGATTGGTGAATGTTTTATGGAGGAACCACCAATTATAAGAAGCTACATGGGAGCTTGAGGATATGATGAGGGAGAGGTATCCTTATCTGTTTGTTACAATGTGACGAATTTCGAGGGAGAAATTCATTTTAAGGGGGGTAGAATGTAACACCCGACACTTTTATGTTATATAAATCATCAATGGAATATTTTTCTACACAACACATGCTTGGCTTGCTTTACACGAAATCGCGACCTTCCTCGATAGCTTGCGTCGTACCTAATACCGAGTTTCACTAAACAACGATATGCTATTAAAATATTATTAAAACTAGCCAATATGAATAGTAATAACCAATTTTTAAAATTTTATAAATTTTATTTATCAAAATGGACTTCATTTTTGGATTTGGAATATCGAAATTAGCCTAGGGTGAAATTTTGGTATTTTTCTGAAAACTTTCAATTTTTGATAAATAGTGAAACCACTAATTGGTAGTTAAAAAACTGAATTTTTCATAAAACATAATTTTACCGCTTCTATGAGTGGAATTTCATAAAACCGAGAGATACGGTTGATGTTAGTATGTAAAATGTGGTTCAATGAGATGAAAATAGTTTTTTGGTGAATAGTAACCTTTTCCTTTTTTTACCACGGTTAAAAGTAAATAGGGTAATTAAGGTTATGTTGATATTATTATTAACCTAACACATGTCCTAATTCTATTGGACAAGTTTAATTCGACCAAAAACAAACTTAGGAATAAAATATGACAATTTAGGCTCACTTGGATTAGATTTGGACATTTATTATTAATTTATTTAAAGAAGGGTTAAAATAGTTAAAATCAAAGTTTAATAAGTAAATAATTTTTAATATTGGGTTATACATAAGATAAATTCGACTATAAGTATTCATTAGAAATATAAAAATATTTCTTACATAATGGTATTTTATTTTTATTTTTTAGACATTAAATAATATAATTTATTAATGACACAAAGATGATGCAGTAATTATCTATTTAATGAAATATTGACATAATTAATGTTATAAACACCAAAATAAATGTAATTTTAGACTTTTTATGAATTCCACTAATTTTATAGGTTAACATGACATTTTAGTATTGATTTGATTAACTTTGTTCGAACTAATCATTCTGTTATGATTTTCACAAAAATCAATTACTAAATAGTGTCAAAATTGACATAAAATAGTTTTTAAAACAAATATTATATTAGTAATTTTTATTTTATTCCTAAAAATCTAAGGTTCGGCCAAATGACTTAGATAAGGTTATATATATTAATAATAAACAAATTGGGGTCGTTTGGCTGCTTATAGTATGTTTATTAACCATATAGTTTAAGAACACAAGAAGACACGGTAAAAGTAAAATTATTTAACTTCATGTTAAATCTAAATGATAAGGTTAAAATTGGAACCTAAACATGTCTATATTCTATTGGATGAAATTATTTCTACCTATCCCCACCATATCTTTTAAATATATCAATTTGGAGATATTTAAAACCGAACTTGACTTTATAATAAAATAATATTTTTAGTTTTCCCAAAGGTGCCCCTCTCCTCCCTTATAAAAGGGCACCTCCTCCCCCTCTTCCTCACACCACTTTGAGACTTCATGCATGGCCAACCACTTCCAATTCCTCCTCTCCACTTCCCTAGAGACATCCTAGAGGTTCTGGGATTCTTAAAAGACCAATTTTAGTGCCCGAAAAGAAGGTCTCAAAAAAGCACTTCAAAGAAGAGGTAATGTCCGTTAGCGATTCTTTCATCTTTATTTTTCTTCCAATTCTTATTCTTTAGTTGTTTCATTATGAAGTAATAACATAAGTATCACTCATATAATGATATGTTATTATAAGTATGAAACAACCATATTTCACCATCTATCCATCCTACGGAAAAAGAATTCACCGCGCGTGCGTACGTACGGAATACCGTCTCCACACCGTGGTGTAATCTATTTTCCACCACCACCATACTTGGATGGGTATAATGGTGTAAATAATGACAATATATGACTATTATAATGTAATACTGATTCTGAAATAGTATACATACACTCCAATATAATTCCATGATCATAGGAACGATATCATCACTCGTGCGTACGTACGGAATACCGTTTCCATGATGTGATGCGACTCGTTCTACATGATCTTCATTTCATAATGATTATATAAATGAATTTAATGAATGAATATGATATATTCTACACTAATACCATTCTGGAAATGAGTTATCTATAACCTAAAGAGAAGAATAAGAATTTATTCGACAAGACACGCATTAGAACAAAAAATTATAAACACCCAAATAACAAGTAGCTATGAAATATTATTACTAAGAAGCTAAGAATATGACAATATATGATATCATAAAAATAAGTATGATTCTGGAATAAGTCAATAACATTCTTTAAATCATTATACATGAGGTTTGGACACTTACAAATCCAAATGGACCTAAGGTAAGGGAAATATCACAATCTCATTTCTATCCGAGATTGTTTATACATTGAAATTTACTAGGGTGTATTTTATCATCCACATCCATGTTTCCTCAATATGTAATATTATTTCCATCCACCTACAATTGTTTAAATCCAATTTTACCCTTTGGTGAGTTTTTAGTAAATGATATGAAAGGAATCTTTTGTCGTTTTTCATATGAGGTACTTTTTTGACTTTTCCGACAAAAGTACGAGAAGAATGTGTTTTTTAACTTATACGGCATGAATGGATTTTTAAAACATTATTTCCAAGAAGCTTCCTTTACAAGTTTTAAAGATTATTTTTAATCAACTTCTTTTAGTTTAAAATTGTATGACATGTTAATAATGTAAAATGGGTTTTAACGTAGAAAGGATATTTTCTTCAAGAATGGAGTTCAAGTGTTTTATCAAAATTATTTTCCATCTAAGATAATAAAGGGTTATGTTTCTATCTATATTATTACATGGATTTGATTCTATTGTGATGGAAATGTTTTTATGATTTAATTTACCTTATATGAATTGTTTTATGATGTCACGATGTTTAAGATTCCCATTTTTATTACATTGGTTATTCTATGATGTATGGCTTATGATTTTGTGGCACACATAAGAATGGTATCATTATGAGATGTGTGGAACCTATATCTCCCTCCAATGCATTGGGTAAAGATATTATATCTCATGATATATACATGGCTGGAATGGTAGGTTATACCTGTTCAGTGAAACAGGACTGAAACGAGGGTGACTCGATTCAAAAATGGACTTTGTCCACTAAGATAGTCTTGGTAATGAGTCTTGACTAATAAGAAATGATTCTCTATGATTATGTGTGTATGCCACACAGTTTCATGTTTTAAGTTATAATTATTGTGATTACATTTTACTGCCATGATTTATCCCATGTTATGAAATTATGATCTCTTTTGTAGGTTAAGATTTCCAAAAGTTATGTGCTTATGTATACAATGTGATTGATATTTCTTTTGTTTACACTTACTGAGCATTTGAGCTCACCCTTTTGTATGTTTTATTTCCCCAGGCCAGGAAGAAGGTTATAATGTAAGAAATTCCAAAAGGGACTATAGATATGATGAAATAAATGGGAGACAATGTAGACGCTTTATGAACCAGTTGTTTATGTTTCCCTGTTTCTAAAGACACTGTACCTATATGGTCCTTTCGTGGTTTTGTTATATGTTGTAATAAGTATGCTTCAATTTTGAAGTATTAACAATGTATGTAAAGTGTGGGTCGTTATATAAATGAATTATAAAGGGTATTTCATTTCCAATTCAATGTTTTTCCAAAATGAAATTTTTTATTATTTGGAATTTTTTATAAAAAGAAAACATATAGTTTTATTTTAATGTATACGATGATAATAAACTTTTCCACCGCTATAGCCATTATTTAATGTTTTTATTCCATTATAAGATTTTTTATTTAACTTTTGAGAAACCCAGACGTCCTTTTCGATTTATTATTTTTGTTTTTAAAAATTCGATTCAATAGAAATGGTATATCAATATCTGAAAATGTTTTCTTATTGGCGCTATAATGCTTTTATGATGCATACTTTTATGTATTCTTTTATTATTCATTTGTAATATTTATAATAATGGTTGGTTATTTTATAAATCGTATATAGTGGAGCCATTATAACTGTCCAATTAATTTGTTAATGGGAATGATTTTACACAATAGCTTTGACATCATATATTCTCAAAAAAATCGTTGAATTTATTTATATGTGTAATAATGTCAGTTGATTTACCTATAATTTTGAAGGTGTTTATAATTGTACCATTAATTTTATCCCACATGTATGGGTATATGAAAAATATTCCTAATAATTATATACAACCTTCCTATTGAATATATATATTTTTTAAAAAATATTACGATTTCACTTGTTATGTTATTGAGCGTATGTTTAATGGAAATAAAATGTAAATTTTACATGTGAAAATTATAAAATTGTGAACAAAAATTTATGTGTATTAATGGTGAAAATAAAATTATTTGAATTTCATTTTCCCTTTTATATTTATTGTGAAATGTTTTAGTTAAATCATTGGGAATATAAATTTGTTTATTCAATATGAAAATACCTATTTCGAACCCCAAATTTATTTTGAAATGAAATATTTTATGTATTAAGTGTATAATTGTTTCATTCATTTTTTTTCTCAATTATTGAGATGTTTATGCTCCAGACACATTTTAAATTTTCATCAACAATGTTTATGGATAGTTAGAGTGTGTTATAATGTAATGATCTAAATTTTGAATATATGTAATAGAAATGATTTTTATATTTTTAAATTTTTGTATGGGAAAAAATGACTCTATGTGGATTTATCATGTTTTTTAAATATTAATTTGTTATAAAATTGTAATGACAAGAAAAAATTATAATATAACACTAAAATATCAATGGGAATATTTTAAAGTAGATTCCCATTTAAATTTTGTCAAACATGTTATGTATAAGTCTGTGTTCTCATGTATTTTATAAATTTTATTAGCTTTCCCTATCATGTGTGAAATATTGAATTATTATCCTTATGAGTTATTACAAAAATATTGTAATCCTTCTGTATCTCAATTCCCAACTCTACCATGCTCTGATATCTTCATTTTGAATTTCATGGGGGGATAGATTCTATACCAAGGAATCTTGTGCATTCCCATCAGTATTCAGTTCCATGATCATCTACTCATTTATTTTTATGGTTCTCTCATGGATACATATAATAATTATTGAAAATTTTGTATATAAAGAAATACGAGAATAAAATTTATGTTTTAACCAATTAACTTTTACAGTTTGACTATTTTAAACAACAGTCCCCATATTTTAGAGAAGCCCAAATTTGTATTCAGATGAGGATGAATTTTGAGATTCCTAACAAATCTTTCAAACTCTACTAATATTTTTATGTATAAAAAAATTTAATACATGATAGGTGGAAACCCTTACATGTTTTTTGAAAGATTTTACAATGTCATTATGAGGTTCTGTACAATGGTAGAAGTCAATAATTAACATAGAATAACCATATAAAATTACTAGGAATTCATAAAAAATACATGTGTATTATATATTTTCCAAATGAATAGTGTGATGAAATTCCTTAAAGTTTCAGGAAATTAAAAAAATGAGTTTTGGTGGCCCTACTAAATATATACACACATTAGATCAACTCATTCCTTTTCTGATTCAGGTAAACTATAATTCATACATGATATAAAATAATTACAATGTATTTCAGATGTGTTATGAAATATATGATCAATGTCATATGGATACCCCTCCTTTATTTTTAGCTTCATACCTATATACCATTGTAGAAATAACTATATGTATGATTTATTCATGTGATAAAAAAGGCAATTCTATTATTTTAAATAAAAAATGTAATACTTTTTATCTTTTCTATACCAACAATAAAAATTCAATGCATGGGTTTTCATTTAATAAAAAAATGATGAAAAAATCAGTTTTAAAAAAATATATATTTTCAAATCCAAAAAAAATATTAATATATTTTAACAACTTCTTTTAATATAATGTGAACCAATTTTGAAAATCCACTATAATTATTTTTTTTATAATTTATGGCTTTATCAGTGGAACTATACATAACTAAACAAGATGGTTATGACTTCATTTATATAATGTATCTTAGTGATATGTCACATATATAAGCACAAGTATGGTTCAATCCTTGTGGAATGGTCCAAAGTATAGATACTTGCTAAATATTAGTACAAAAGAGTTGTTAGTAGGCCTAGGTATAGAATTCCGAGAATGTCTGAGATTCCTATGATGGGTGTGAAAGCATGTGAGAATCATTGTGGTATCTAAGAGGTGGTGTGGATATTTCATTTTTTGTTATGATCTGTATTGGTATAGGTTATAAAATAGGTATGAGTGACTAGTGAAGTTGTGTAATTGTTTAGATTATTTTGAATCATGTCCT
Organism: Viscum album; assembly: GCA_963277665.1. Lineage (NCBI taxonomy): Eukaryota > Viridiplantae > Streptophyta > Magnoliopsida > Santalales > Viscaceae > Viscum > Viscum album. Next base: position 1,263,525,786 of record OY728157.1, on the reverse strand, counting down.
ATAATTGATTAGAATGATTCTTTCCTATTTATATTTTGACATGAGTTTTGAAGTATGCTGGTAACCTAAGATATGTGTTAGATAGGCATGTAGATGACTCAATATATGTAATTAATCAATAAAATTGTAATATTTTATGAATGAAAATATAAATATTTTGGATTTTATATTGGTTGAATATAAGGAATTACTTGATTTATAATATATTTGAAGCATATGTGATTCTCTATGACATGACATGACCAAAATGGATGTTAGTCAATATTAATGGTTGAATGTTTGGTGCTACTATGATTATTAAGATGTGGATCTTGATGATACTTCTGATCTAATCTATAATTTTTCACTAGGGTGTGAACTTACTTCTTTTTTAATTTTTCTTTACCATATTAACCATTTAAACCAATTTGGGTTCCACCATCTAATAATAACTTTGGATTTTTTAGGGGGTTGTCTTTAATGTGCTTTATATCAATTTTTACAGATATTATTTTTGTTTTGAGTTTTTAATATTGAGATTATTCTTCAGTTAGGTTTGATGAAACTTGATTCAAATGTGTTATATATCAATTAAGTGATTTTAGAAACATCCTAGCCTAGGGAGATTGTGTATTCAAGTCATGTTCATTAGTTCAAATGGTATTTTTTTAACATTTTATATAATTTTTATGTATCAAAACACCAAAAAGATTAATGAATATTTATAATTATTGAACATAATGTTTTTAATTTGTCCTTATTTATTTAATTTCATTCATTACTAATTTTTTGGGTATAATTTGTGAGAAAATAATTTTCTAAAATTTTAATTTATCCTTAGATTGAAAATAATAATTATTATATACCTTTATATTTAATTATTTTATGTTTAAATATCATATTTTGTCTATAATAACGTTACATATGAATTTATCAAGTAGTTAATGAATGTCATGAAACTTTAATTTTTTTACATTGATTAATATTTTATTTTCAGAAAGATTTTATATTTTAATTTTTGTCATTTATTAAATTTATTATTAAATTTAAGAAAGATATATTTTGTTTCCATTAAGTAGATTTGATTTTATCAAAGATTAATATTGATTCATATAGTTCTATAGTGATTTTTTATTTAAAATTCATTAAAAAAATTATCATTATATTACCTTTATGTAAAGTATATAATTTCCATTTTATTTTTCCCTAGCATATTTATATTACTAATTTACTTCTAATTAATATTATATTTTTCCAAATTGAAAAAATAAATTTTAAATACAGTTTAAATCTGGAATAACATGGAATTTGGATTTACTTTTTTTCTATAATATGTTATTTAAATGATTTGATTAATTGAAAAAGTAATATTAATGATGAAGAAATTATGATATTAAATTTTTTGAAATTTTTAAATAAATTTAAATGATGATTAAAAATATATTACATATTCATGTAATCCTATAACTTAATTGTTCCAAAAATTGAAATATTTAATAATTTACTGATTTTATTATTTTAATGATTTTTATAATTATTTATATATAATGAATCTATTCGTATGAATTCAATGTTTTTTAGAATTGTATTAATTTATGATATATTTTGAAGGAATATTCATGAACATAATATATAGGTTTTTTAATATTTGATAATATGAAAGAAATAATACTTTGTAAGAGTTTTCTGGATCATTGTTATGGAAACATTGTGATTTATTCAAATGGTATGTTCAAAATAGTTTGGATAAAAATAATTTTTGTTAATATCACACATAAATTATGGAATATTATTACTCTCAATGAAAATTTCTCTCTCGTACTCAGTATGACTATCATTGTTATTATTATTATTAACTTTCTGACTCATTTCATATAGACTATTTAGTTAATTTTTTTTTATTGTATAATCTAGAGTCAATAAAGGTGTGTAAATATGATAGTTCTTTTCATAATAAATTTTAATATCATATGTTTAGAAATACACCCAATATATATTCGATCCCACATAAACTATTCTGAAATTTGATGTGTCTATATTTTTACATTTTTTTGCCACATCATTTTACATATTTTTTAATGATTTAATTAATTATTTAATCAATTTATACTAAATAATGGTACTTTTGTATTTTTATAGTTAACATTCTTAATTAAACGATTTTTATAATTAATTATGTATTTTTAGTCACCAAAATAACAATTTTAATCTTACTAAACTATTTTACATTAACTATGACTTATTTTGTTTGGTAATGTTAAATATGCTTTACTTTTCAATAAATTAATATATATTTTAAACAGTTATTTAATCAACGTAATTATTTTAATTAAATTGGTATTTTTTTTATATTTTTTCTATTTTACTAAGTTTCATTTAAAATAGGTTAACTATATTAATTAATTTGTTTAGTCGTCCTCGTAATCATTCAAGTAAATAATTTGTATTTTTAAATTAATTAAGTTGTTCGATTTTTAATTTTATGTGTTCAATTAGTTAATTAATTAATTAAATAATATTTTTTAATCATTAATTATATTATTTTATGTATGCAGTTTGATCATTTATATGTTTTCTTTTTGTTTTAGTATACCGATGAGGTAGACTGTTACTAACGGTGACCTACTGGGTCAACGATGCCCTTCTTTCTAATTTGCTGCTAATATTTAATTAATTTATATAGTTAATTTAATTTAAGTCTTTTATTAATTTAGCATATTAATTATCAAGTTTATTAATTTAATTGTTATCAATTGATAATTTTTATTATAACTTTATGGTTTTAAGTTTTAAAAAAATTCAGTCTTAATTAATTTTGTTTAGAATTATTTTAATAATTTATTTTTAGTCTTTTTATTTAGCTTAGTTACGCTTTAATTTAACATTTAATTTATGTGTGTTTAATTTTATTTGAAATGAATCGTTTTATTTCTTTCAGTAACAATAAATTCTTTACTCTATTATTGAGCGTTTAATTTTTATCAGTGACCTTGTCCTGTAATGATTATTTTATTTTACTTTATTTTGAACCGGTAATCTTAATATATATTTCTATCAGTGTGTTTCTGTTTTCTGTCTAACTGTAGGCTTATAATTTTTTTCACTGATGAGTTTTTTATTTCCCTCTATCAGTAGATCCCTCAATGATAAACCTCCCGCCTCGCCGTTTCCATTATCCTCACCGTTAGTATTTCTTCCTCCTCATCGTCACTCCCCAAACTCCAACCTCATAGTTACCCAATTTTTCTCACCTAACCGGTATTCTCCCATCCTACCATTGACTAGCACACTAATAGCATTCCTTATGCTGCAGATGGAGAGGGTAGTTGACAGGTGCCGTTGGAGCTGGACCGGGAAAACCAGTGGTCATGCTGCTACTGTGTTATAGGATTCTAGACCACCGTCGTGCCATCTTTGAAGCCAGAGTCACACCACTCAAGATCACTTCGTTTTCGTTGGGTAGTGTCGCACCACAGTGAGGGGGAAAGAACCAAGCCGCTGGTCGCAAATGAGGAGGTCGATGTGTCATTAAAGAGGTGATACCTGTTGGATTCGTTGAGGCCAATAATCCATGGAACTTCATGACCACATCCGCTGATAAAGATGATGGAAAGATTTTTGCGATGGACATCAACAGGTAGAACAATAATCTAGGTATCCCGACCATCCCAAACGTCGGTGTCACACGTAAGACCGACTTCCGAAAAGACCGCCACACTGTGCCTGAGCCGAGCAAGGAGGTCCACTGGGCAGCTAGTCTGCCGCTGCGAAGAAGAAACTTAAAGTCGCCGAATATCCAGTTACTGATGTTCATTGTTGATGTTCTCCGTTGCGAGGGGAGGGAGCCGTGAAACATTTTCTTTGGAGGAAGTCCCTGCTCTGCAAGAAGGAAGAGGCTGAACCCTCCCCCTTCTTGTTGTGCAGCGTGGAAATGGGGGGAGGAAGAAACTATAAAATTAAATAGTAAATTTAATTATTAAAGTAATGTAAAAGTAACATAAAAAATATAATAATGTTAAAGAAAAAGTTAACTTTAATTAATGAAAATAATATAATATAATTGAAAAAAATAATAGTTATAAATTTTAAACAACTATAATATTAAAAAAATGATAAATCATAAATTAAAATATAAAACTAACTTAATAATAAATGATAATAATAAACTAATTTTCTTTTAATAGTATAAATATATAATTAATAATTATTATAAATAAAATATGATATATACTTGTTAATTTAAAAATATTTAAAAATTATGTTTTAATTCTAATTACTAAATTAAAATAAACTAATTAATAAATTAATCAAATAATATAATTTCATTAAAAGTAATAATAATAATGACAATTAAATTATTAATAATTTATAAATTGTTTTTCATTTTAATTAATTATTTACATAAAAATGATAAAATTATTAATTTAGTATTTATAACTAATAACATAATTTAATTAATACCTTTTTAATTAAATTATGTTTTATCATAGTAATATTAAGTGGATAATTTTATAACTAAAATAAAAGTAAATAATAATTATCAATTAAGATATTTATTAATTAACTTTAGCTAACTACTAATGAGTAATATAACTCTTAAATTTAAAAAATAACAATTTTTATTTCTTTGCATCCTTATGTACTTATTTTTTTTCTATTAATTTGTGAAGGTTCATACCAAAGTCATAAACAGTTCTACATTCAATTAACTAACTCAACCAGAGTTAGTTATGTGTGAAATGGTAGCATGACCTGCCTGTCGTGAAGAAACGCACGTGTGTGGTGCACTCATGAAGGACATTCCATGACAGTGGAAATCGACTAGTGACATGTAGCTTATGATAGTAGGATACTTAAGGAGAGTGGCAGCAGAAATTCTGGAGAGGACTCTCATTTGGACACTCGGATATTCATTCCACGAAAACATCATTTTCAGAGAAAATACTATCGGGGGGCATCATGAGAGAAGATATGGATGTGGAGGAGCCCGAGAGTAGAGAATCAATGAGGGAGTTCTTTTCCCTTTTTGTACATAGTTTTTACAATACTCTATAATCGATTATATTTCGTCCCTTTAATCAAGATTATCAAAGGTAAATTTTCTTAGCTCGAGAATTCAATTGTTCTAGTAAATCTTTTAGAAATCTTCATTTACTTTACATTTTTCAGAATCATGATCAATCGGCAAGGTTGATTAATGAATCTTTGTTCAGTTTCTTCACACCTCAATTGATTTCTAAAATCCATAAATTCAAGTTAGAATAGAGTTGTTATTCTTAAATGCATCATTTTCTAAGCATTAATTTCATTAACATAGGTAATTTATAGTGAGTTTATTTCCAAATGTTATCATTTTATAATTTTCAAGTTGTTAAACTGAATTTGGATTGGCGAACTCTTAAAATAAGTTTACTGTGTGTTGAGTTTCCTAGGAAGAGAAACTTTTCACCTTTTCTCATGAGGTATGATTCAAAAAAGTGTATTGAAGAAGATATCCTTTTAACCAGTAGATTTGGTATTCTCGAGTATTACATTTGATCTGCTCCTTCGACCTTACTGCTTTATGTTTCTATTTAGTTCTCTTATATTAGATTTATGGTGGTTTTTAGTTTATTATTATACTAGTAAATGATTAGTCTCTTTTAATCATCTTTTATCAAACTTCTTGCTTAAGGAAATGTACAAAAAAAGTATAATGTTAAAATGACGAAAAAGATTCACACTCGCTTCACTGCCGACAACAGTGGAGTTTAATAAAATTAAAACCTTATGAATCACTCATTTGTATTCTCTTTGGATCGAAACTGTACCAAGGTGCTAGTGTAAGAGTAATAAATGTAATGTTGAGGGCTGTTACAACCTCCATATTCATCAAAATTTGACGTCGTTGTCGGGGAACGCATGCACTGAGAAACAATGGTTTTAATAAAAAAATAAAACACAAATAAAAAATCATATAAAAAATCAAAAAAAAGTTCAAAAAAATCTATGAACTAGAACCTACTACTTTATTTTTCAATTAAAATTATTCATTAACTGTGAAACTCTGTGTGTTTAATCTAAAAATTTAATAAATGGAACATTATGAAGGCTCAAACTACTGCACTGGACCTTACTGTGTTTGTTGTGGTGATTATGGACATATTGCCTAGAAGGGTGTCTATAACCAGCCACATCAAACTTCTTTCTTTGAAGAGGATGAATATCTTGAGCCCAGTCCTAACACCATAGCTAAAATTGAATTAATTGATTCTAAATTGGATGCTAGGGTGAAACTAATTAATAATTGGTTAACCCAAACTCTTGAAATTCAACTAATAGATTCTCATGAGCAAGATCAAAGAATGAAAATATAGGAAAAAAGCCTCTTAGAATCACAACATAAATTTAAAGAACAAGATTAGTTTGAAGAAAAAGAAAGTTTTTATAAGAGATTCAAACATCAACTTGAAGAGGATAGTGATAGTAAAACTGGGAAACCAAACTTTCATTTTGAAGAATCTGAAACTATTGAACAAAACAAGGATATAAACATCTCACTTAATGAAGAACACATTAATGATGATCCCAAAAAGATCATTAATAGTGTTGAGTTGTAAAATTTTGAAGATGAATTGAAGAAGATTTAAAATAATTTCCCAGTTGTTTTCATAATTCATATATTGTAGAAAAACCATTGTCTTAGGAGTTTTGAGAATGAAGACATATGGGTAGAAGTGATTCTTAAAACTGAAAATTTGAATGTTAAAAACTCATCACCAAACATTTATGAAATTCTAAACATTCATCATGAACTTGATATTTGGTAAAATATGGATGAGAACATTATGTATGATAATATAAAATCTCAAAAACATTGAACTTGAACAGAAATCTACCCTTCCATGTTTTGAAACTCCAAGACCAATAATCTCTGAAATGATGTTGGATGATTTAGATGATGGGGGAATGATGTTTGAAGAAAGATTAAATGATGATATTTCATTTCCCTTTAATCAGATTGATTGTTTGAAAGAAAATAAGTGTACAGAAAATAACTAAATTGATGTTTTACATAGTGGTAATTGTTTAAACTTGAAAAATCTAGAAATTGAATTTATTGAAGATGAATTAAAAATTACTCCCCCAGATTTGAAATTTTTTCAACACTCAAATGACTAGGTTTTAGAAAGTTAGTTATTTGAATTTGAATATGAAAAAGAGGTTGAGAACACAAATGAGTTAGGAAGAACTAATTTTTTTCATGTAGTAGATGTTGAACGTTCATTCACTAATGAGGAAATTTTGGAAGAGATTTACAACATTGTTAAACCTGAATCTCCTGTTGTTCAAATAAATTCTCTTCCTTATCATTCCATTTCATCCTCAACTGTGAAGGGTGATGATCCTTCTTGTGTTACTGATAATGATCTAGAGGGGGAATCACACGTGACATCCAATGATCTTGATTTTGTTCATCACATCAGTGAATCCCTTTTTGAACCAAATAATCAGGATTTCCCTCTTTTTCACCCTTGAATGTGAACCTGTTACTATTGATGTTGAAGATGATATCTATGTGGACATTTTCATACCCTTTGAATCATCTATTACCTTGTTTCCACAAACTAAAAATGATAATATTTTCAAATCTGAAACAATTGTAGTAGTTGAGAGAATAATATCCATAACTGTTAATGGGTGTTGTTTAGGGATTTATGTAGAAAATGAGAAATTTGTTTTAGTCTTCTTATGTTTTGATTCCCACATAGTTCATCCTTATGTTGAAAATATTTGGGCCAAACTCATGTGGTGGTTCTTATTAAGGAAAACACATCCACCTAGTGACTATGCTTAGATTATAGGTGGGTCTGGCTAGAGACTATAAATATAGCACTATATGGGAGGCAACCCATGGTTTTTTTGTGTTAGTAAATAACAAAATGTAATTAAATAATTTCTAACTGATGAATTTAAAATCAGTGCTTCATGGGAGTCAACCCATATTCTTTCTTTTATGTTTGCTTTTATTTTTTTCTTGTTTTACTTAGAATAAAGTCATTTTATACTACCTTCTGTATACACTGCCTATAATGATTAATTATCTATGGTTTTCATACTATGTGTTTCTAGGATGGTGATGCTATTTCATTTAAGGAGTGGAATTCCCATAATCAAGGATTTATGGAAAAAAACTTATTTAGGTAAGTTCCTTACTATTCAATTCTGTTTCATCTCTATGCTCCTTAATGATTTCATAAAAAAATTATGCTCCAATTTTTGCTAAAAAAAATTCTGCTCATATTGGAATGAAATTTTGTTATATGTCACTGTGGTAATTAAAACATCATGCATGTAAATAACTACTGGAAACTGAATTGAATTGTTATTAAAATCTTTCCACTTCTTGAAATTAAGTGTGGGGGGTACATGATGATGGTCTTTTAAATCTGATTAATGTTGGGGTGTTTAACATGAACTTGGTCTTCATTATTTAATATCTAACTGAATAAATTCTGCTAAACTTGCTTACACCCAACTAATTGTGCACCCACACATCGTATTTTACTAGAAATATATGTTAATGAATTCACTTGGATATGAACCTGCTTATTATTTATTCATTTTGGAAAACCATAACTTTGAATTTCATTAAGACCCTTTTTACATGTCATTAATCTACTTAATTGAAAATTTGTTTTGAACTTTAATTGATTAATTTTTTATGTCCATATTTAGAAGTCAACTTTGGGGACAATGTTTGGTTTTTAGTGTGGGGGATGGGGTTAATTATTGACTGTTCAAAGTAGTTCTTAATTTAATTCCCATCAATTCCCACTACAATTTAATATTTCATTTAAAAAATGGATAATTTTTTCAAAATTCTTGATTCATTTTAGGATTTTCAATTTACTAAATTGGGTATTTCCTTATTAAAAGTTCCTTGCTAGATGTTATGAACTGCTTAGAGTCTGAAATTAATGAGTTTGGATGATTGCATTGTGTTATTGCTTAATGGTTTTATGGAAATCTGGTTTAGGAACTACTTTTGAAAATGATATGGGTTACATGTTTGTGGAATTATGATCATAACCCTTGGAACTGGATGTTTGAATTGATCTAAGGGGATTCATTTTTCTTTTAATTAATAAATTTAATTACTTTAATGGGAAAATGTAAATGATTTTTGATATAAATCTTCTGAAATTTGAGTAATTTGGGTATATGGGATCCCATGTTGAGTCACCGAGACCCTAGATGTTGGGCGCGTTTCTGTTTACTATAAGTCCTCTGTACACCTTGAATAAGTGCATTGCACAGTGATTAGCACAATGATACATGGCTTTGGAAAAATAAATAATGTTTGTAGGGTAAAAAACGAGCTCATTATGGAGAGGGGAATGATGAACGCCAGATGAATAATTGATCAATTGGTTTATATGGGAGTCATTTAGTTTGTGTCATTGAGTTGATTCACAAAAACCTTAAATTATTTTTGGAACCGAGTTGAAAAAATAAATGTATAATGATCCTTGGTTATGGTCACTATTCCATTGATATTGTATCTTCTGTAATTCTTGGACATATAACCTGCGATTGGATTGATGTGAGTCATTAAGTTGTATCACATATGATGCATGACTTCTTCTTTGATAGATGGTCTTTGCTTTCTTAATTACCCTTGAGTATTTGTTATATGGAAGATTCATATGAGTAATTAATTATTTTCTAAAAGCCTGCTATTATGTTTTGTCCTCTATTTTTAGTGCTGGACATGTTATAGTGTGATCTTAATCATAAATACACTTTGCTATTTTTCGAATAAAATAAAGCATGAAATTTTTTTAGAACAAACAATTATTAAGTGTGGGGGAATTTGATGTGTCTCTATTCTTATATATTTTTGCCAAATCTTTTTACATAATTTTTAGTGATCTTATTAATCATCTAATCACATAATACTAAACAATTGTAATTTTGTATATTTATAGTTAACTTTGTTAATTATTACATTTTTATAAATAATTATTTATTTTTAGTCATCAAAATAACAATTTTAATCTTACTAACCTAATTTACATTAATTATTTCTTATTTAGTTTTGTTAAGTTAAATCTGCATGAATTTTCAATAAATTAATATATATTTTAAAAAATTATTTAATCAACATAATTCTTTTAATTATCATAGTCTATGATTTAGTATTTTATCTATTTTAATAAGTTTCATTTAAAATAGGGTACCTATATTAATTAATTTTTTAGTCATCCTGGTAATCATTCTTGTAAATAATATGTGATTTTAATTAAATTAAGTAGTTTCATTTTTAATTTTATGTGTTCAATTAGTTAATTAAATAAATAATTAAGAGTTTTTAAACATTAATTATATTATTTTTTGTATTGAGTATTATTATTTATTTGTTTTGTTTTGGTTTTATTATACCGGTGATGTAGACTATTACTAGTGGTGACCTATTGGGTCACTGGTGCTCTTCTTTTTCATTTTCTACTACCCATTAATTAATTTTTTTATGTTTATTTTTTTATTTTTTTTATTTAGCTTATCAACTATAAAGTTTATTAATTTAATTGTTATAAATTAATACTTTTTATTATAACATTAAGGTTGTAAGTTTAACAAAAATTCTGTCTTAATTAAAGGTGTTTACTGTTATTTTAATGATTTAATTTTTAGTCTTTTTATTTTTCTTACTTAAGTATTAATTTAACGATTAATTTATGTGTTTTCAATTTTATTTGTAATAACTCTTTTTATTTTTGATGTACCGATAAGCTCCTTAATTTTTATTTATAATAGTAACTTTAAACTATTTATGCTACTAGTGAGCGTTTAATTTTTATCAGTGACCTTGTGCTATCATGTTTATTTTATTTTACATTTTTCTGAACCAGTAATCTTAATTTATATTACTACCAGTGAGTTTTTATTTTCAGTCTAATGGTGTGATTTTAATTTTTGTTCACCGATGACTTTTTTATTTGCCCCTATCAGTAGCCCCCTCATGGATACACCTCCCACCTCACAATTAACTTTATCCCCATCATTAGTATTTCTCCCTCCTCACTGTTACTGCCCCATACACCAACCTCACTGTTACCCAATTTTTCTCACCTCACTAGTAGTCTCCCAGCCTAACGGCGACTAGCTCACCGGTAGCATTCCTTACACTACGGATTGAGAGGGAAGTTAACAGGTGCTGGTGGTGATGGACCGGGAAAACCAGGAGCTGCGCCGATGCTCTATTACATGAATCTAGACCGCAACCATGCCATATTTGAAGCCAGATTCGCACCACCCAAGATCTCTTCGATGTCGTTGGGTAGTGTCACACCACCATGAGAGAAAAAAAACCATGTCGTTGGTCCCAAATTAGAAGGTCGATGTGTCATTAAAGAGGCAATTCCCACTAGATTCGTTGAGGGCAAGCATCCATGGAATATCATGACCACGTCTATAGATGATGATGATGGAATGATTTTAGCGATGGACATCAATATGGAGAACTATGAGCTAGGTCTCCAGACCATCCAAAACACCGGCGTCACACACAAGATCGACTTCTGAGAAGACCATCGCACCGCACCAGAGCCGAGCAAGGAGGTCTGGAGGGTAGTTGGTCTGCCACTGTGAAGAAAGAACTTCAAGTCGGCACATGTACAGTTTCTGATGTCCATTTCTTCGGTCGGCCACTACCAGGGGAGGGAGCCGCAACAAATTTGCTCAGGAGGAAGTCGCTACTCTCATAGGAGGAAGAGGATGCAACCATCCCCCCCTCTTACTGTGCAGCATGTAATTGCGGGGGAGGAAGAAACTATAAAATTAAATCATAAAATTAATCATATAATTAATGTAAAAGTAAATTAAAAAATTAATAATAATGTTAAAGAAAAAGTTAACTTTAATTAATTAAAATAATAGAATAGAAATTGAAAAAACAAAAGTTATAAAATTTAAACCATTATAATATTAACAAAAAGATATATCATTAATTAAAATATAAAACTAAATTAATAATTAATTATATTAATAAATTAATTTTATTTTAATAGTAGAAATTTATAATTAATATTAATTATAAATGAAATATTAATTATAATTGATAATTTAAAAATATTTAAAACATAAGTATTAATTATAATTAAAAATTTAAAATAAACTAATTTATAAATTAATCGAACAATATAATTTGTTTAAAAGTAATAATAATAATGAAAATTAAATTATTAATACTACTTAAATTTTTTGTTATTTTAATTACATATTTACTTAAAAATGATCAAATTAATAATTTTGTATCTATAACTATTAACTTAATTTAATTAATAACTTTTTAATTAAATTATGTATTATTATTGTAATATTATGTGGATAATTTTATAAATAAAATAAAATTAAATAATAATTATCAATTAAGATATTTATTAATTAACGTTAACTAACTATTAATGAGTAATATAACTCTTAACATTAAAAAATAACCAGTTTTATTTCTTTGTGTCCTTATTTATTTACTTTTATTTTCTATTTATTTGTGTAGGTTCAATCCAAATTTGTAAACATGTCCAGATTCACTGAACTAACTCAACCGGAGTTAGTTACGTGACAAATGGTTGTGTGACGTTCCAATCGCGAAAAAACACACATGTGCGGTGAACTCATGAAGGACGTTCCAAGCCGGTGGAAATCGAGAAGTGAAATGCATCTTATGATAGCATGATACTTATGTAGAGTGGAAGCAGAAATTCAAGAGTGGACTCTCATTTGGACACTCTCTATTCATTCCCTTAACACATCATTTTGAGAGCAAAGACTCCCGGGTAGTAGCATTGAAGAAAATATGGATGCGGAGGAGCCTGAGAGCAGCGCATCACTAAGGGAGTTCTTTTCCCTCCTTGTACATAATTTTTACAATACTCTATAATAGATTCTATTTCATTTCATAAATCAATATGACCAAAGGATAAATTGAATTAGATCGAGAATTCAATTCTGCTAGTAAATCTTTTAGACATCTTCATTTACTTTACATTTTTCAGAATCATGATCTATCATCGAGGATGATTAATGAATCTCTATTCAGTTGCTTCACACCTCAATTGATTTCTAAAATTCATAAATTCAAGATCGACTGGAGAGGTTGTTCTTGAATGCATCATTTTCTAAGTGTTAATGTCTTTAACATTGGTAATTTACAAGAAGTTTATTTCAAAATGATATCATTTTTTAATTATCAAGCAGTTAAACTGAATTTGGAGTGGCCAAATCCTAAAATCAGTTAAATGTGTGTTGATTTTCCTGGCGAGGGAGACTTTTCACCTTTTCTCTTGAGGTATGATCCAATGAAGTGTAGCGAAGAAGATATCCTTTTAACTAGTAGATTTGGAATTCTCTAGTATTACATTTGATCTGCTCCTTCGACCTTGCTACTTTATGTTTTATTGTTCTCTTATATTATATTTATGGTTGTTCATATTTTATTAGTATACAAGTAAATTATTTAGTCTCTTGTAATGATATTTTATCTTATTTCTTTCTTAATTAAAAGTGTAAAGAAATTGTAAATTAAAAACAACTAAAACAATGCACACTAGCTTCACTGCTGACAAAAGTGGAGTTTAATAAAATTAAATCCTTGAGATTCACTCATATTTCTTCCCTGTAGATCGACCCAGCACTACTATGCTAGTGTAGGAGTAATAAATGTAATTTTTAGGGTCTTTGCGACTTATGGCTTCATTAAAATTCTTGGTGAAATATAAATGGGAAACTAGTGTTCTGTTACTAATATATACTGGAGGAATGGTAATAATTCATAACACATGAACAAATGGGTTTTCATCATATATCAACATCAATTTATTCTATATTGTTCTGTTTGTGTCTTTTTTAAATATTTCTATCTCTCTAACATGTCCTCACACTATTGGTTTTATACATTTTCTAAAAAATCATGTCATATTCATTTATAGTTTCTAAAAAATTAGAAATAACGAATATTCATGTGTTTACTCCCAACATAAAAAGATAATATTGCAATGAATTTAAATTACCAATAAATGTTCAGATTTTCATTATTTGATACATCCTGTAAAAATTATTTGTGTTGTAATTGTGTTATTATTGTACTTTGAAATTTTTTTCCTTTTTGAATACTATACCTATCTAAGAGTGGAGGGGCTTGGAGAGTTGTTATAGGTTCACATTTAACCAAAATACTATAAATAGTTCCCATGTTATCTCTCAACATTTGTACTGTCTTTTATTATTTCATCTTAATATGATATAAAATTAGTAATAATAAGAATTTATACTTAGGTTAAATTGAAATCATTAAATATTAAACTGTTTTCATCCCTTATAGACCTATGTCATGTTAATCTCAACCAACCTCTTGATATAACTTCATGTTATTATATTAATCATCATTATATTTTTTTCTTATTATATAATAAATTTGGGAGGAATAATAGTCTAAGAAAATAATATTTTTATTATGGATGTTTTAATCTTTAATGATTGATGGATTACATATAGACCACATCATTTTGAAATAATTGAATATGAATAATAGAATCATATAATCGAAGCAAATGTCGAGGATCTAATTATCTGTCACCTTACTATGTAGTTAAAAACATATAAATTACTAGATCTAGACCATGATACATATGAATATATTCTAATAAATTTATTGTGTATTAATTTTTTTAATATTTTATAATTTGATATTGGTATACATGTTTTTATTATGATCTCAAATTTCATGAAAAATTAAGAAAAATACAGTAATATTCATGTTACCCAATGTAGATCATATAATATTATCAAAACTATGATTTTAATAACAAAATATTTGTAACCATATTTTTTGATGGGGGTAGGTGAAAGTGTTAAAGATATGATAAAAACAATCATCGACATATTTTATGAAATATATTCTGTTGGTAAAATATTTGAGAATTATATAATTTTTTATTTTTTCCTTATGTATCTATATAATAAGTGGTATACAAAAAATGTTTTAATTAATGAGAGAAATAACTTAAAATAAATTTTTGGCATGATTTCAACATTTGACCCCTCTAATTTGAATTTGAGATGGAAAAAATATATAAAAAATATAATTCCATGATCAATAGTATTTAATTTATATCAAAAATAAAATTTTCACGAACTATTCAATGTCAGAATAATAAGAAAGTGATAAATATTTTTCTATCCATGCTGAATGAGATTACCAAATCATTAAAATAAAAGGGGGATTCATGATATGGTCTATAATTGTTAATAATTAGGACACTCTAAATAATACAAGAAATATTTTTCAATTATACGGTTGTTAAGAAAAACATGATATGACTATAGGTTGGTGGGAGAATTGATTCTTTAATGTTGGATGTTAAAGGATTGGCGGAATGAAAATGAATACATAAAAATGGGAAAACATGTCTTGTGGTAGGTGTAGTTATATAGAAGAATTCGATACTAGTAATGAAACTAAAAATGAAAAATACATGAATATGATATGTTTGATGGACCAATGTATAAATAACATTAGAATTTATTTTGATTTTTCTTTATATTAGGAATTTGGATCTAAAATAACTCAGATGAATAGATTATTCTAATAAAATAATAATCTAAAAATTCATGTTTTCAGAAATCTAGATTGTAATGAAAATGTTATAAAAAAATATATTGATATTATAAAATGAAATAGTGAACTAATTGAAGAAAATATATATCACAAAAATGCTACATCATGATTAAATTATAAATTATAAACTGATTATTAATTTTTTGATAAAAGAATGAAAAATTGATGATATAGATTTTAATCATGAAGTAGTATTTGTCTACATTTCATAATGTATATGAAATGTATAATAAAATGAGGTTAGTTAATAATACAAACAAAAATAAGAATGTAGGTGGATATAATAAATGATTACGTATGTTCTATAACATCTTTATTATTAACAGTTCTTAAAAAGTTTTTCAAATGCCATTTTATTTAATTTTTATATACCATAGAGTTACAAAAATGAATGTTCATTGTGATTTATGTTGTTCTATTACTATACTAATACATTAATTCATAAAGAATTTATTTTATTGATTAACCATAAAATCTTTTTATGAAACATCTTGGGTACATAATAATTCTTATACAGACCCGACATGAACTAGTATATATTGGGTACCAATGATGAATTATACTTGAATAATATATTTTAAAAACCTCTTAAATTGTTTAAATGATTCATCATATATTGAAAATAAATAATCAATAAAATATACTAAATATCTACCATTTATTATATTATAATCAATGTCATGTTTTCTCTATTCCATTTTGTGGTAACAAAAAAGGATTTTTTTGCTATTTGGTGAATGATGAAATTTAACACTATTAAAATTTCCATTGTTTTATATGATGAGCATTTTTAAAATATAATTACTCTTTCATAACAATATTACGAAATTATGTGTGATAATTTTGAATATCATGATTTTTTAGTTTTTAAAAATCAGTATCTTTTATTTAATTTATAAAGAATGAAATTATTTATTTTAGGGATTTGTTGAGTTTTTTCCAAAATAATAAATTTATTTTTATGATAAAAATAAATGACAAACTATGTCATCATATGTATGAACATGTTAACATCAATCTACTTCAAAATATATCAAATATAATAATTGTGAAATATTATTAGAATTAAAAATTAGTATTATTATTTTTTATTTTTTTAAATTGTAAAAAAGATATATTAAATTCATTTTCAATTTATATAGTTAAAAATGTTAATCCATTAGTGATTATTCATTTAGATTTATTTTATCATATAAATATATCTATTTTAGGGGGAATGAAATATGTTTTTGTGATATTTAATGTTACGATCCGACCCATACCAAGATTGAGAAGAAACTACACCAAGACCGCCTCCAGATGATTGGGGTGGTGACTTGCGTAAAGGCATAACTACTCGGGGATGCCTTTTCCTACATACCTATAGACACACACATATCCAACTCGATGAAAACCTGTAGAGGAAAATGAGAAGTAAATGATGAAACCTAGTAAAAGAAAACTATACATGAATGGACAACTAAAAGTATGGTATCAAGAAAGGTAAGCTGTAAAGAAAATGGGGAAAATACATGCCCAACAAAAAAAGTGGTCCGAACTGACTACTAACTGAAATAAAAAACAATTGAAGAAGCCCTGCTCTTTAAAACCCAGTTTTGACCACCATTTGCATTCCAAGATTTTGTATCACTGTGCTAATCTGGTTCCATGATCAGACATGTTAATCATCTGCATAGAGCAAAATACGTGTAGGAATTGTCAATGTAGGGTTGTGTATAAACATACCCACTATGATTCCCCAAAATGAATGTGGATTAGTAAGAGATTAAAGTGGAAGTTAAATATTGTGTATAAGACATGGTATTGTAAAATATTTCAACTCAACCAAACAAGATAGTGTGGTATGGTCATCCAAACAAAAGGATGTCGATATTGTGAGAAAATAAACTTTGTATCAAGTATCTACTACATATATAAGGAGTGTCGACTCATCCAACCCTAAGAAGATAGAAAAATAAAGAACATTGCATATATCATGAATATTCCCATCTCTTGTAATAAGAGTAACCAGAACCCATAGAGAATGTACTATAATATAGTGAGTATATATATGCTCAAACCAATGAAACCCAAACAAAAGGTTAATGGGATAACCATCTCAATGATTATCCGAGAAAAATAGTCACTCACAGTCACAGAAGTAATAACCTTTGATACTCAGTATCCCCATGTCTACCCTGGAATGCAAGTTAATGGGGATCAGACACCACAACTTGATGTTATCTGATATTGGTCGGTCTATCTCACCCACACTACATAGGTCATGTCTCATGGAAATGTATTTGCGTGGAAATAACCAATCTCTATCATGAGTTTATGTTTATGGAAAAGTATTTCTCATCACTGATCTAAAGAAAAAAATGATGTCTCAAAGTGGAGGACACATGCCTAGCAATGCTGGATGGTTCCACTCTAGTGTCATCGAGGACTCATGCCTAGCCTGGCTGGAGGGTTCCACTCTAGTTTCATCTAGTACTGATTCCTAGCTCGACTATAGAATTATTATCTAATGTTGATGAGGACCCATTCCCAACCCGGCTAGAGGGTTCTACTCATAAGTCACTAATGACGTCACCTGATAACTAGTATTATCAAACACCCATTAAGATGTATTAAAATCGAAACAGAATGTAAGAACCTTTCACTGATATTTCATTCATGGATCCGCATTTAATGATATAAAAAATAAGGCTCCACACATATAGATTGACCACATGGTTTTGATCCTTGTGAAAAAACATTCCAGGTAGATTATTCACTCCCCCAATCACACATCCAATTGAAAACATGTGTTACACCACATTGTTCTCAAAGTGTGTCTCATCGATCCGATTACTCTTTCTAGAAAATAATTTTACTGATAATTCTATTGAAATCATCATTGAAAAAAGGGGATTGACTACCTAATCATCTAAAACGGATACCCGATTAAAAAGTTACTTTTCACAACAAATCATGTAAACCGGACCCCAAGGGGCTCACATG
This sequence comes from Viscum album, assembly GCA_963277665.1. Taxonomy (NCBI): domain Eukaryota; kingdom Viridiplantae; phylum Streptophyta; class Magnoliopsida; order Santalales; family Viscaceae; genus Viscum; species Viscum album. Next base: position 1,263,507,161 of record OY728157.1, on the reverse strand, counting down.
TCAATTTTACTTTAAATTACTTAAAATAATATTAAAAATTATTCTTAAACTCTACGTTCATTATTCCCCGGACTGTACATCATTCAAACATCAGATGTAGGAGGTACTTATGAAAGTAGGAACCATGAATAATAAAGATTAAAATTATTATTGACAAATCAAGTGTTTCATTCCACCCGCCATTTAGATTGAAAATTAAAATTTCCAAAACCACCTCAAATAGTCCGAATCAACTCATAGATAATGTTGCTACACAATTAGTATGAATTGGATTCCCGAAACAAAATACATGGTTATTTAATTTTATTGGTCCCAAAATAGATAGGACTTGTCCAGTCCAGCCAGTCCACCATGACTGAAGTAGCCCTGCCTGTCGGCCCATGACCATTTTTCATGGTTTGGCCCACATGCATGCCCGATGTCCCACCTGCATGCCCTCCACATACTTGTATGGCCTTGAACCCACCATCCAACACTGAGATCCAAAACGACATTTCTCCCTTGTCTCTATTGAATTAGCGCACAACCCGCATGATGAATGTCATTGTCCCATAGTCACTACCTCTAAGCCCCCACCTGACACCACTCCACCAATGCCTCCCAATGTGAGACCACCATCTTACCAGGTGTGCCTCATGCTCTGGCCTCCACCTCTTCCAACTAGCTCCCATGACCCATCTCCACCCTGGACCTCTAGTTGAACACTTTAACCACTCTAGACCTCCATCCAAACACCACCACCACCTTAGCTTCTTACCATTTTCTTGCCATCTATGATCTTAAGCCACCAACCCTTCTAGAGCCTCTCCCTCGTCTCCTCCTTTCATCCTCAAGGACCATTTCGGTTGACTTTATTTCAAAACGAGGTTTATTTCAAGATCCTATGGTCAAAATAGTTACAACATCATACTACACAAAGTGACTAAGAGATTTTTCGTTGTATCAAAATATTTAAGGTGAAGAACTGTCTCAAAAGTAAAATAAGTGGGGATTCAAATGGGGATAGGGTGATGACCATATTCATGTGGTAAATTACTAAATTTTGAAAACAACATATTCAAGAACGAATTAAGAAATAATTCATGATTTAAAAATTTGTGTACGAAAATAAACAATAATGCCTAACTCAAGAAAGGATCTAATTATAATCGATGATCATCCAGGGTTTGATCACACTAGGATCATTCGAGGACTTGATGAAGAATTCTAGTAGTTGAATAGCTTATTTTTCTTCATTAGGGGAGAAATTAGAGGATACCTCTATTTGAATCTCCTTAAACATGTATTTAATGAAAAACATATGTTTTTTAGGGATTCAGTTAAACATTTCCACCAACGGGTGCCAAATCGGATCATCACATTCCCCTTTATTTTATGTAGCACCTAGTTAAAAAATTACATTCCAAACTCAATGGAAAACTGATATTTTCAAAAATCATACATGTTCAAATGTTATTGTCTATGGCATCAGTGTAAAATAATTAAGTCAATTATTTTTAATTTTGATATTTACCATGGGTGTCATTTTCAATAGAAGACCTGCATCAATGAATTCAATGTCACACCAAGGGTAAACGACATATTCGAGACAACCATAGAATCATATTTCTGATCTGAGAAATCATTAAATATAAAACATGTCTTTATCACATGAATATTATAAAATATTCTTAAAATTTTTATGAAATATATTTTAGGCACACAGGGCCTTAGAATTGAATGTTTCTTGAACACCAAAAATTGGAAACATATATAGAGATTATTTAAAGTGTTACAATGTGAAAATAATGTCTCTAGAGTTAAAAATTTCAGTAAATTTTGATGTATTTATTTATTTTCACTTATATGTAAAAGTTTTTAAAAGTTTATTAGTTTTTTTAATTCATAGAAAAAAATTATATTAAATTATTTCTATTAGAATTAAAAATTGGAATAAATTTTATAATCATGCGATGAAAATTTATATAATCCTGTTTCTTCTTATATAAGAATAGGAAAAAAACATTGTTGTAGGCATGAAAAGGAAAACTACTATTGAAATTGAATGTTCAATGCTTAATAAATATATGTTAGATAAATATTCATGTTTTCCTATATAAAAAATTCATATGATATTTTGAATATAGTTTTATTTAGATCATTATTATATAATATACAATATAATCTTTTTTAGGAAAAAAATAGATGTTGGTGATTTAAATTTTTTGTCTAATGGTTTTATTTTAAAAAACATGTATAACATAGATATATATTTTTTCAAATATGTTGAGGAAATATTTCATGGATATTTATAATCATAATAAAAATATATATTCCATAATAAAAGAACTATGATGGTAGATAAATATATTCTTATTAAATTATATGGAGATAAAATAAAACGAAATTTATATTATGATAATATTCACGAATAATTTATATAATATAGTTTTGAAGAAGATCAACCTACAAAACATGATATAACTATTGAGGGGGTTAATAATCCATCCCATTTTAATCCTAATTCAAATGAAATTTATAAATATCTCCTTGTGGATATAATAATAAAAAAATCTTGATTCATTAATTAAAACTAGAGATGATGAATTTTTCGTCAAATTGTTAATAATTTTTATATTATATTATAAATAAAATTAATAATTCATTTAAAATTATTCATTTACGTATTTCATTAAAATATTAACTCAATATTTTTAATGAATTTTATTTTAATTTTATAAAGTCTCTAATGAAAAGAATGATAATATAACTAAATGAATGATTAAAAATAAAAAAATGAATCAATTCATTTTTTTATCATCAGTAAATACTAATATCTCAACGTTACTAATATGATGATTGTATATATATTGATTATATTTTTCAAATATTCATAGTATTTAATATATTATTTTTTGATGTTCTAAATTATTTCAGATTGATGTCAAAAGACCTTTTTGAAATCTTTATGTTTATATAAATGATTTATAAATCAACCATCAGGTTTTGAAAGAAAATGCTACCAAATAATATTTCTTTGTAATAATATAAACAATATCATCTTAATAATGAACCAGAAGAATCATAAAACCTAAAAACATCATTTTCATGGAATAATTACTTTTGGAAAGGAATTTTTTTTTTCTTTGTTTATTGAATGGATTCAAAATTAAATTTTTATAGTTAAAATAGATATAATTATATTATTCATGGATAATTAAATAAATTAAATTTTATATAAATATAGAACTCATAACTATTTATTTTTATAATAGAATAACATGGGATATAAAATTACTATTTGGCTTTCAAATTAATCAATGAAATGATGGAGTATTTGTAAATCATTTGAAGTATACTACAGAAATATTTAATTTTTATGGTTTAGTTTATTTAAAGCATTAAAATTATATTAGGGTAATACATGTACATTATATTTAGATAAATCAATAATATCAATTGAATCACAAAATTTATGATTTAAGAGGGTTCGTTTTTTATATTTGATTTCTCCTAGACCAAATTTTAGGTATTTAGTTTTTTTACAATATTTTAATATTATTCCAATGAATTTAATTTAAAATATGTAAAAATGTATTGTAATACATATTAATATAAGTTTAATTTTGTTATATTTTCTCTTACATAGAACTTTTTTGACAATATTGTTTATGATAATTCTAATTTTTGTGGATTTATATTTGTTAACTCAACTAATAAAGGCATGTGACATTTTCTAATTAAAATATGGCAGTGGGGTTTAAATTAAAGAAATCAATCTATTTCTCTGATTTAGTAATCCAATATATATATTTATTTCATTATACTCTTAACAATCATTATGAATTAATCAAAACAAATCTGATTATGGTTTTAATTTTCATAATAATCCATTTAATGGTGAAATTCTCTCTACTATATTATTTTACAAAAACAATTTACATTAATATAAATTAAAATATATTGGAATTAGATTAAATTCTATAAGATATTGTATTAGTAAAGGCAATATTTTTCTGGAATACATTTCTAATATTTATTAAATTACTAATATTTTATTAAACCATTTCAATTAATAATGATTTATAAAATATTTTTGAATTGTGAAAAGATGAATATTTAATTAATATGACATTATAATGGGGGTTTCTTAATTATATCAACAAATATATAATTTTTTATTATAGTTTACCTATTAAATAATCTAAAAAATGGATCGAATTTTGTTAATTTTTTTATTTTTTAAATTTTAATAGCTGGGAGCTTTTTATAAAATTGAGTGAATTAATTTATAATTAATTTTCTTATTATTAAAAATTCCACAAGTGATTTAACTAGGTAATTATATTTTTTTGTTTAATACTTTCAAATTATTCTATAAACATTTTCTAATTTTCATATTTCTATTTATAAATAATTTTATATGTATTTTGTTCAATTATTTTTATAATGTTTCATTATTCATTCATATATAGTTTTAATTACACATTACTTTTTATGAAATTATTTTAAATTTATGTGGTATAAGTGTTTTTTATGATACCTATATACAGAAACATATTCTTACATATATAAAAATCCTAAAAAGCCTAAATATGTTATGCAGATTTTAGATTTATGTTTATAATGATCGTAAATTTTAAATTATTCATATCATAAATTTATGTTTTCATAATGTATGAGACATTTTAATAGATTTACTTCAGATATTTTGTATAATTTTACATATATGTGATTGAATCATTATGTAGAGTTTATTATTTCATATTTGTAGATATTTTTTAATAACAATACATAGATTTTATAAAATTTAATTTTCCTAAAATTATCCAATATTACAGTTTGTCTATAGTTTCACAGTCTATAAAAAAATTTACCTCTTCACAACATGGTATATCACATACAGGTAAAATATACTAAAAATTATTTCTTTTATTCACTATCATTGAATTTTTATTTATTAGAGTAATATTTTATGTGATTTAATTATTTTAAATAAGTGTACTTTTTTCCTTATGATTCATATATTATTATGTTTTTTAATTATTTAATTTTATATTTTTAATAAATTAATGTTTCGTGGGATTTTATTTTGACTAAATATTATAGAAACCTTTTTAATTATTTTAAAATTAGATTATAATTTATTTTGAACAATTATGATTTTTATGTTTTAGGTTTGTTATAGATTATGATTATTCTAAATTCATATATACACAGATATATATATATATATATATTTTGTAATTTATTGTTAATTTATTTAAATACGTAACTGAATTCTTGGAAACTGTATTTTAAAGTCCCAGAAATTTGAAGAATTTTTTTTTTCATAATTTATTTGGAATTTTATGAGTCCGCAGTTTCTGACTACACCTGATTCCAAGGCCTAGTGTGCCCAGATTCAATTTCCGATGATTAGCGCAGGTACGTTTTTTGAATGAACGAGCGGGTTTTTCTAGCTTTTTAGCTAGTTCTCAGAATCTAAATGTGAGGGCACCGATTAAAACACATTTCCAATAATTGCTTAAGAGGACCTTTTCTAAAGTTTTGTATCCTCGTGAAGTGTTTTTTAAAAATGTGGTTTAAGTGAAATAAATTTTTTTACAAATTTTATTTCTCTTTTCTAAGTGTTAGATCCAAGGTGTGGGAGTTAGAGTGGGACCCATTGGTAGATAACTTCCCATGAGGGGATTAAAGGTGAGGTGGGGCCCATACAAGTCCCCACTTTTTCAAATTCCATAACTCCTCTGAACCCCTTTTTAATTAAGTGAATCCTCCCCTCCAAACCTCCCACTTTTATTCATTTCAACTAAACATCTAATTAATATGACAACATAAGATTAATTAATTAAGTGTGTTTGGTTTTGAATTTTGGATTATTGAAATGCATGGCTTGAGTAATAAAATAAGAGGTGTATTATTTTATTTTGGTTTAGCTTGTGGTGTTATGTTTTTGAATAGATTTCTAGTTTTTGGGGGAGATAGAACTCATCCTTATCGTTGAAGAACGCGAAGAACGTCTATGCCAACCTCGGTTTCCATTTTCTCTATGCTTGATGAAGCGATGATGTCATCCCACGACAAGGACTTCAGAATAGCGGAGCTTCCCATTTCTTCTTCAAGTGATCAACCTTTGTGTGTCATGGTAGGGGTTGATTTTAAATTCATGAATATTTCAACGTTCTTTGTTAATATTGGATGCATGTTATCAATATAACGGGAGGAGATCGGACCGCACAAACACGGCCAATCCCCTCCCCATTTTGTTATTGACCCTTATTGCTGCTTGAAACGGAGGGGATGTAGTGTCGTTGCACTACGCAGGGATGACAAGGATCGCGGCTAGAGTAGGCCGCGACCAGGAGTGGGCCACGATGAAGGAGTGCGGCCCTGTCACGCTGTGCCGGAGCATCAAGAGAACGCAGCCGAGGCGGGACGTGGCGGAGGGGCGCGGTGCCGACGCGCGGTGCCGACCGAAGAGGAGTCGTAGTGGTTCGACAGTGGTGGTTGATCTCAGCCGGCCACCGACACCTCCAATAGGCGGGACCCATGGCGGGGGTCCCACGATGGGTGTCCCGTGGCAGCTCACCAGCAAGCCAACATGGCCCATTGTTACCGAGAATCTGGGGGGCGTAACCCCCAGTTTATTTAGGGTGGACACCACGAAAAATGGGGGCCCACTATTTCAAAACAAGGGGGCTGCACCTCCCCCCTCCGTGACCTTCTCGTCCTCGAGCCGAGCTGCGACCCGTGCAGGCCGGACTGCCCGTGTAGGGCCGGACAGCCCGCACAGAGCCAGACCGCCCGCGCTGGCCCGGACCCCCGCGCCGGGCCAGGACATGCCGGTAGGGCCGAGCAGCATCGGCCAGGCCGGGCCGCACCCAACCAGGCCAGACCCAGACCTGGGTCGGGTTGACCCGGTTCGGGCCGACCCATGGGGTATCGGGCCGGGTCGGACCGAGCCCAAACCCCCTACTTTCAGACAAATCTGTTCAAATGACCATAACATGTGATACAGACCTCCGATCGACGCAAAGTGTATTGAGTATGGATCCTTGGATCAAGACGGTCATTTCAGTATATTACATTCAATGTTTTGGAGAACTTTGGGTATGGCTAGGTTGGTTTGAACCGGAAACCAATCGGGCACTAGGAACAGAAACGATTATAAATTGAGTTACAGACATATGATTGTCGTGTCGTCGACTTTGTAGTTTTCATATTGATGAGACAGATATTTTGGAATACATCACTTGAGGTTTGGATGCAGTTGGAGTATGTCCGTGTTGGATTGTACCCGAAATCTAACCGGGCCCCTCAAACTGAAAAATTGATAACATTCAGACCAGACGACTGTTTGGAAAACCATCAGCGACGTTAGTAATCATGTGGAGAAAGAGTATCTATGAGTATACCCTATTAGTGTTCGGTTTACAGTTGAGATACGGTTGGGTTGGTCTTACACAAAACCAACCGGGCCATCGGGACGAAAAGGCTAATAACATAGACCGTGCGTCCGATTGGCGCGCTGTCTGTTGTGTTGAGATTCCTATGACGTGGCAGACCCTTGGGATACATCTTCGTGGGACTTTGTGATATTTGGAGTATTGACCTGTCTCTCGTGGAGCTGACCCTCCTTGTGATGAGAAAGTGGAGTGTAGAGACCTAGTAGCTAGCTAAGACTTAACGACTGCTGATCGATCAACTCGGAGTGATTTGGATAGCCCAGTGGGGAGCGCTTCGTTGTAGCGGCAGACCCACGTCAGAGAAGCGCTTGGTTGTAGCGGTAGACCCACGATACTCGACTGAAGGAGTACCTCCGTAGGCTATTTGGGGGAGCGCTTGGTTGTAGCAGAATACCCATGGTGGGAAGTTCTTGGTTGTAGCAACATGCCCACAATACTCAACAGGTCGAATACTTCAGCAGTCCAAGGTTAGTGGGAAGCGCATGTTTATAGCGGCAGACCCACTGTAATCGAAATAGGAGGAGTTCTCTAGCAGTTGTGGATCCGACCTCATGAATAAAATCCGGGTTTGAGTTTAGTCATTGAACATTTTTATTTCCTCATCATTGAGATGGGTTACATGATAACATAGGTATAAGTATGGACATAAACCTAAGTTATGGTTATCCATTGATTTTATAACAATTTGATACCTCTTGATTGAGATGGGTTACATGATAACTAATGTATATGTATGGGCATATACTCACACTTGAACGGGTTATGCCCGCACCTCGTTGTTTTGGTTGCAGATGACAGACATCACTGATCGGGGTTGAGGCTTGTAGAGCTGGACGGTACCCGGCGGTGGATCTCATGATGAGTCAGTAACCGGAGGTGGATGTCACGATGAGTCGGTACCCGGAGGAGACAGATGGATGTGGAGTGCTGAGGAGTTCATTTATACCTACCCTTCAGAAAGGAAGCTAGTGGACAATCCATGATCTTCTTGTCACCTTTTAGCTTTTTTCCTTTGAGTTGTACATTACCTTTAGTTGAAGATGCACCTCTCTTTTAGGATTGTTTTTGTGGCACCTTGTACTTTTAACACATTTGTTTTACTGCTTTACTTATTGTAGTTTATGTCTGTACTCTGTTTGTGTGGGTTTTAATTTCATCAAAGGCAATGCATTCCCTTTTTATTGGGATTTACGCCTTTTGTGAAAGTCGCCAGCCGCCGGCCTATTAAATACGGGCTTGAGGTAGTCACGACACGAGCCTCGAGGACAGTTCGTGACATATTGGTATCAAAGGAGTCTGTTCTACCGCAGACTCGGGACTATGATAATTCGTTTCTGTTAAGAAATAATGTTAAGGGTACAGAGTGAGGTCTTAAGTTTAGGGAGTCCAGTGTTGGTGCGGCGGCCGATGTATCCATACACAATGACCCTGACTACTGATTTCGGACCAAGTGCACGAAAACACTAATTGCATGTGTGTTTAAAAAAGTTTTCATTAAGTCAGCTCAAACCAGGTTAGCTCACCAGGTATAGTCTTTGACCATGTCGCATTTGTTTCTTTCAGGATTCCTCCCCACGGATGACTAGCTAGAGCCCCGAGAGTTGTATTTACGGACAGCCCGCTGAGCGAAGAGGCCTCATTACAAGGCCCTCTTCTAGTTGAGGCACCAGAAGAGGCACCAGCAGTACAACCACCCATTTGGCAACCGTTTCCACCAATCCCAGTAGCAGAGAGTGCATGTCGCTTGAGCCCATTGCATGAGTTCCAGCGCTAGAGGACACCCAGGTTCCGGGGAGAGACGGAAATGCAGGCGGATGAGGATTGGCTGGAGGTTGTGGTGAGAGTCATCAGACTAGTAGGGACGCTAGCAGACCTCATGGTGATCCTTGCTGCCGGACTCTTTCTGGAAGCGACAAGCAGATGGTGGAGCCTGATGCTCCAGATGCATGAAATGGTGACACTTTTGTGGGCATACTTTGAGAGCCTGTTCCGGGCAGATTTTGTACCTTCCACCCTTCGAGCGGTGCGTATACAAGAGCTACTTCATCTTCAGTAGGGTAGAATGTCGGTGGCGCAGTATTCATCGAGGTTCACTGATCTCCCATGCTACTCAACAGAAATGGTATGAGACCCGTTCTTCAGGGCCCGATCCTCTGAGTAGGGGCTCAGGAAAGATATTAGAGATTTAGTTGTTTCTCATAGAATCCCAACACAGACAGGGGAGTTGGAGTGAGCCCTTTTAGTGGAGAGTTTCCTTGCTGCAGTCTCCAGTAACTGGACCCACCACTAGTCGGCATGCGGCATAGTCTTCTACAGTAGGCAGTAGACATATGACGCATGGGTCCAAGAGGACCATACCTATAGGTGGTTGACCGCATGACACAAGATCTTGTGTTCGAGGCACCAGGGTGGAGAATGACTTACCAGGAGCAGACAATGATACTCTTTCGGCAGGGTTGGTAACATGGAATGTGACTATCCGACCCACCATACAGATGACCAGCAGATAAACGAAGGACCTCCCAGACAGAGGCAGAGGTTCGATCGAGGTGGAACTCAAGGAGAATGATATCGAGGCAGGGGAGATGGTCGTGTAGCTGGAGGTGGACGACGCTTTGAGGTGTTGCAACCACCACCACCAAGAGGTCCACCCCGACCACAGGTAACATGTGGACATGGGAGAGCTCAGCTTTAGGCAGCAGAAGCATATGACTATGGACTTTCGGAAGCTGGCGGACAAGAGAGGGACTAGATCGAGGCATGGAGGCCTTTGTTATTGGTTTTTATAGATTCCTTTTGTTGTTGTAGTGGTTGTATGTGTCTTTGTACTTTGATCTCCAGTAATAAAAGACACCTTTCTTTGTGGCGTTTACTTTCATGCCCTCTCTATATGGTTGTTACATAGAGGTTCTGATTTAAAACCATTAACATGACCCTCACTTACGAGATACCTATTGGAGGAGACCTAGCGTCCACACACTGCTGCCGACAGTGTGACTCATCCCTTGGAGGCGAGAGTAAAGGTTGGATATCTTGGTTGTAGCGTCGATGCTTTACGACGTCATCCATGGAATAAAATAGTACTATTCATGTCATCATTGAGTGTATTAGGCAAAGAACATGGTTAATCCTTGGGATGAGACCAGATTTCTCTTATAAGAAAAGAAGAAATCTTAGCAACTCTTGTAGGACCAGAGATGGTTTAAACATTGATAGAGAAAGCGCAGTTTGTTCAGGAGTGGATGAAGACTGCACAGTAAAGATATAATTTCTAATATGATAGGAGACATAGACCACTAGAGTTCGAGGATGGAAACCACCTTTTTCTACAGGTCTCACCTCGACGTGGTTTACATAGATTTGGCCCAGGAAGAAAATTAACCCCAAGGTTCATCGGACCCATCCTGGTCCTCAACAGGGTAGGCTAGGTGGTTTACCACTGGAGCCATCCAACTCAGTTGTACTAGGTGCATGACGTCTTCCAAGTATATCAGCAGAGGAGATACGTGCACGACCCGACCCATACCATCGATCACGGGGAGCTAGACATCGATGATGGGGCTACATTTGGGGAGGTTCCTGTGGATATCAAGGATCGACAAGAGCGATTCCTACTTGGACGTTCGATTCCTCAGGTGCACTTTCAGTGGATGCTCGAGAACCTCTAGGAGGGAACATGGGAGTGGAAGGCTCAGATGAATGCTCAGTTCCAGTTTTTTTTCCTTAGTGAGTTTTGAAGCATTACGGGGACCTAAATCCCTGAGGTAGGAGTAATGTAATGACCCAAAAATTTAATGGAACCTTTTTTTATTAATTTCTTCTAAATTTTAGAAGTCCGATGTTTCTGACGGCCCTTGATTCCGAGGCCCGGTGTGCCCGGAATCAATTTACGAAGATTACCTTTGGTACATTTAGTGAACGAACGAGCGGGGTTTTCTATATTTTAAACTGGTGCTCGGAATCGAATTCTGAGGGCACTAATGAAACCTAAGTGCCGGTAATTGCATAAGAAGAGCTTTTCTAAAGTTTCATTTGCTTGGGACGTTTTGTTTAAAAATGTGGTTTATGTGAAATAAATTTGTGTTACAAATTTTATTTCTCCATTCTATGTGTTAGATCCTAGGTGTGGGAGTTGGAGTGGTACCCACATGTTGATAACTTCCCATTATGGGATTAAAGGTGAGGTGGGGCCCACACGATTCCCAACCATTTCAAATTCCCTAAATCCTCTGAACCACTTTTTAATTATGTGAATCCTCTCCCTCTCACCTACCACTTTAATTCATGTAAACTAAACATCTAATTAATTTGACAACTTAAGATTAATTAATTATGTGTGTTTGGTTTTGAATTTTGGATTTTTGAAATTCATGGCTTGAGTAATAAAATAAGAGGTGTCTTATTTTATTTGGGTTTAGATTTTGGTGTTATGTTTTTTGGGAGAGTTCTATTTTTTGGAGGAGATATAACTCATCCTCATCGTTGAAGAACGCGAAGAACGACGGTGCCAACCTCGGTTTCCTTTTTCTTGATGCTTGACGAAGCGACATTGTTATCCCGTGGCAACGTCTTCGAAACATCGGTGATTCCCCTTTCTTCATCAAGTGATCATCCATCATGAGTCGAGGTAGGAGTTGATTTTACATTCAAGAATATTTCGACATTTTTCGTTAATATTGGCTGCCAGTTATAAATATAACAGGAGGAGATCAGACTGCACAAACACGGCAGATCCTCCTCCCCTTTTTGTTATTGACCCTTATTGCGGATTGAAATGGAGGTGACACGGTGTCGTTGCACCACGCAGGGACAACAAGGATCACGACCCGAGTGGTCTGTGGTGGTGGAGCGGGGCGCTGTCGCGCCGCGCCAAAGAAACCAAAGGAGAGCGCTGCCTGGAGCAGGCCGCGGCGAAGGAGCGTGGTGCCATCGCGCCGCGCCGGAGCATCATGGGGCTGCCGCCGGGGCGGGCCGTGGAGGAGGGGTGGGGCACCATCGCGCCGAGCCGGCCGAAGGGGAGCTGCAGCGGTTCGACAGAGGTAGCCAGGCTCGGCCGGCCACCGAAACCTACACGAGGCGGGACCCATGGCGGGGGTCCCGCAGCAGCTCACCTGCCGGCCAACACGGACGGTTGTTTCCGAAAATCTGGGGGGCATAACCCCCAGTTTATTTATTGTAGACCCCACCAAAAATGGGGGGCTAACGTTTCAAACTGAGGGTGGGAAGCACTGCCCCCCTCCGCATCTAGCTTGGCCTCGAGCCGAGCTATGGCCCACGCCGGGCATGACCGCTCGCGCCGGGCCGGACCGCCCACCCCGGGCCGGACCCCCGTGCCGGCTGGGCCGGGCCGCACCACTTGGGCCGGACCACACCAAACCAGGCCGAACCCATAACCGAGTCAGGTCGACCCAGTTCGGGCTGACCCAGGGGGTATTGGGCTGGGCCAGACAGGGCCCAAACCCCCTACTTTCGGAAAAATCCATTCAAACTCCCCTAACATGAGCTACGGACCTCCGATCGATGCACTGTCTGTTGCGTTAGGATCCTTGAATCGAGACAGTCGTTTCTGTATATTACACTTATGTTTTTGGAAACTTTTATTATGGCTAGGTTGGTTCGAACCTGAAACCAACTTGGCCCTCAGAGCGGAAACACTTATAACTTGAGTTCCAAACATCCGATTGACGTGTCGTCGACATTGTTGGATTCATCTTGATGAGACAGATCTTTTGGTTTATATCACTTGACGATTGAAAATTGTTGGAATATGTCTGGGTTGGATTGTACCCAAAATCCAACCGGGCCCCAGGAACTAAAAAGCAGATAAATTTCAGACCGGGAGACCGTTTGGCGAACTGTCAGTAGTGTTGGTAATCATGTTGACAAACAGTCCCTATGAATATACCATATGAGTGTTTAGGGTATAGTTGAGATACGGTCAGGTTCGTCCTACACGAATCCAACCGGGCCCCCGGGATGAAAAGGCTATTAACATAGACCGGGCATCCGATTGAAACACCGTCTGTTGTGTTGAGATTCTTATGACATGGCAGACCCTTGGGATACTTCTTCATGGGACTTTTGTGATACTTGGAGTATCCTCCTATAGTATGTGGAGAAATCCCTCCCGGTGACGAGCAAGTGTAGTGTAGAGACCTAGTAGCTGGCTGAGACTTAACGACTACTGATCAATTGACTCGGAGTGATTCGGATAGCCCAGTGGGGAGTGCTTGGTTGTAGTGGCAGACCCACGGTGGAGGAGCATCTGGTTGTAGCGGTAGACCCATGGTACTCGACATAAGGAGTACCTCTATAGGCTATGAGGGGGAGCGCTTGGTTATAGCGACAGACCAATGGTGGGAAGCACATGGTTGTAGAAATAGGCCCACAGAAATCGACAGGTGGAGTACTTCAGCGGTCTATGGTTAGTGGGAAGTGCTTGGTTGTAGCGGTAGGCCCACTATACTCGATAGAGGAGGAGTTTTCCAGTAGCTGTGGTTTTGACCTCATGAATAAAATCCTGGTTTGAGCTGAGTCATTGAATTTTGTGATTTCCTCATGATTAAGATGGGTTACATGATAACATAGGTATATTTATGGACATAAACCTACGTTGTGGTTATCCGTTGATTTCATAACTATGTGATACCTCTTGATTGAGATGGGTAACATGGTAACTATGGTTTAAGTATGGGATTATACTTAGGTAAGTATTATCTGTTGATATCCTTCTTTGAAGATATTCTTGTTGTATTTAATGAGACATTGAGGGTCTCGGGGTCCCTACTGAGTATTGTTATACTCACCCTAGAACGGGATATGCCCGCACCTAATTGTGTTGGTTGCAGACGACAGACATCACTGTTTGTGGTTGTGGCTTGTAGAGCTAGATGGTACCCGGAGGTGGATCTCACAATAAGTTGGTACCCAGAGGAGGATCTCACGACGAGTCAGTACCCATAGGAGACGGACGGACGTGGAGTGTTGAAAAGGACATCTGTACCTACCCTTCAGTTAGGAAGCTGGAGGACGATACAGGAGCTTCTTGTCACCATTCAGTAGTTGTCCTTTGAGATGTACTTTACCTTCAGTTGTAGTTATACCTCACTTTTGGGCTTATATTTCCGGCCCCTTGTACTTTCATCACGTTTGCTTTACTGCTTTACTTAGTGTAGCTTCTACTTGTACTCTGTTTGTGTGTTTTTTCATTTCATAAAGGCAATGCCTTCACTTTTTATTGGGATTTATTCCTTTGGTTCTAGTCGCCAGCCCCGAGCCTATGTAAGGCGGTCTTTGGGTAGTCACGGTACGGGCCCTGAGGATAGGTCGTGACAGGTATCGTTGTAGTTGCATTATATTAATAGAGATTGAGTATAATTTTTTGTTAATTAGACTAAATAAAATAGTTATACCAAGTGAAATTTTCTTTTATATTTGATGAAATCTTATGTAGAAACTAATAATCAATGAGAAATTATTCTTTGAAGAGACATAGTCATATATTACTCATGTTCTAGTGTTTATGCTTCATCTATCAACATTTTAATACTCCTCCCCATATCACCAAATCCAAGATATAGTTCCACCTGACATCATGAACAACTCCACAAATTCAAGCCGTTTTAGAATAGTGATAAGGTATTGGGTTGTTTCACATGAATGAAATTCCTTTAGTGAATATAAGGGTATATAAAAAATTAAAACATAATTAATGACCAAAAAACCATATAGTGGAAAGTAAAATATAAATGTAATATAGTATGAAATTACATAAAAGTAATAAAAGATAATCCAAAGGACCCCCATTATTTTTTGTCAAAATAATGAAAAATTTTAAGATAATATAATCTAAGAACACCATATAAATAGTATATATTCTATATCGACATTGGCAATGTCATCAAGACTCCACCCACATAGCTGTATGACATAGTTCCATTTCACTTACCTTGATCAATGTCCATAATTTTTTTTCATGCGTAGTGATTCATTTAAGATTTTTGAGTATAAACCTATTATGAAAATTCCAAAGACTAATTATCATATGTTATGAAAAATATAAATATTTATGGAATGAAAAATAGATAAATACCCAAATATAACACTATGTTTGAGTCTTCCTACTCAATCCAATCCTCCAAAAACCCAAGATCCTACTACATCATCTCCATGACTGAGGGAACATATTTATTATTACTATGAATTATTAAATATTATAAAATGGAAAATAATATCTCATAACAATCTACATAGTATACATTCCTCTTGTTAGGCCACAATTCCAACATGCCCCACCCTTATCTTACGATGGGCCATAATGTTGTCATACACCACTACATATTCTAATGTAAAGCCTCAAGGACATCATTCCATATCATCTATCATATATTCCCCCACCACAATCATATTTAAAAAATTTCAAACATGTTTCCCCGCTACGGGGCAAACTAAACCAATAATGAACCTCTTGTTACATGTTAATGAAAAGTAGAATTCTGTTTTATGAATACTATGAACACATCCACATAAAACACAATATATTAAAATAAAATAAAATTATGTCATAGAAATATTAGTATAAATTTCTAAAATAACACAGTTATGCATATCACATCAGGAATGGGTATCATGGCAAAGACACACCCACACACACCCAAATCCATATAAAATATACAAATTCAAACAAAGGACCAAAACTGTATGGGCTTAAAACCTCACGGGTATCAATGAATATTGTTAGGAATTTATAGAAATATCACGAATTCTCAACAAATGTAGCTAGAACCATACTAATTTAATCATGCGTGTATTATAGAATGATGATTCAAGAATAATTATATGATATGTGATAGAATTTTATTATACATACACAGTGATAACAATCATTTCCAATGGATCCAGATATGAACAAGAGAGATAATGATATCCTCAATATATTAGAGTTCCAATCATTGAGTGAAATATTAATTTTCAGTGAGTTAATATTGGGATGCATATGTATGGCTACAGGTGCCTTGATCTGTGATTATTCCTATGAGAAACAGTATATTAAATATTTATCCAATTATACATACCCAATCATTGTTTACAAATCAATGAAATATTTATTTTGTGAAAGAGAGATGAAATGTGAAGAAAATAATCCCTGAGAAGGACCGTCCATTTTTTATTGTTTAATTATGGATGAGAGAGGAAAAGAAAAAAATAAAATAGGGGGTTTTATGTGAAAATATGGTGTCACTCCTATTAAAACCTAGAATGGATACAATATGTGGGATGGTGACCCCAAAAATAGAATGGTACTTTTTCTTTATTTTAATGGTGGTTCTAAGAAGTTCTGAGTACAACTACATATGCCACCAGAAGAATGAATTTATTTTTACAGGTGTATATACTTTGTCCCTTCCACTAACTATACAATGGGGCATTATAAACAAATTGGTGTCCATCCAATGACTCTTATGAAGCAGTTATTCCATATTCTTCTTATAATTCCAATCTCCAGTCTCTAAAACCATTAATACATTTCAAAACTAGATATAATCCATTCACAAAAATGGTAAACCATATTAAAAATAATCATCCAAGTATAATTATTTTACAGTGAACCCCCTCTAACTACTTCTCATACTAGAGAAGTGTCTCAATGGACCTTAATCAAAATTATTGGGACATAAAAAAAAATATATGATTCCCTTAACAATATTTCATCTCGGATATGACCATGATGCCAAAAAACCCCAAACAAGGGCGACTATAATTCTTTACTCCACATTCTTAATCCATTATATAATTCTAATCAACTAACCCATAATTTATGTAAAAAGTTACAACTCTACATCATTAGTGTTAAAAAATATGTATGAATAACCTCATATATAATAATCTAAGGCAGATGAAATACATTATGTATAGTTTGATATAATGGAGGGAGATTTAGTCAAGAAGATCATATCTTGATAAATTTAAAGACTTATAATGGTCTACCATACCGTTAGACCATTGTCAGCTATTTCCATAACTACGATATCTAATAATGTGGTGAAACTCTTATGAAAACCCAACCACCCACATCAAAATTCATGGTTCAACACCTCATGTCAGAATATTGAAACTTCATTATTTGAGTAGTTACCATCTAATCACATGTCAATAGCACCTACTTGGATGTTCCCTACAAAAATTTCTTAGCAATGATAACTGACTCACCCACACTGTTCTAGCAGAACGGTTAACAAAAAACCTACCATAAAAAAAGATTTAAAAGTCACACATATTTAAAATATTTGGAAATTTTAATATATGTTAACTCTACCAATGAAATATGAATATCAATTTTGTAATATAAATCTATAATACATTCCATATATATGTATATATAATCAAGATCATAATTTCATACCCTCTATCTGTACGAGGATGATAAGCTATCCTTACCCCAAATATGTCCCCACTTTATTTTGGGTGCCTTTCCAAACTTGTGATGTTAATGAAGAATCTCTATCAAATACTATTTCCATTGCAAGACCATGTATCCAAATAATTTCTTGTAAATATTCATTTTCAAAATACCACACTGAATGGGTTTTGTGAATCTAAATGTAATGATAAACTTCATTTTTTTGATTGTCCACATCTCCTAATCCATAAAAACCTCTCATAGATCAAGGTAACCCTATAATGAAATCCATTTTATCCTCATAAAACTTATACATTGACAATATAAAATTCTTCATGAATCCACTTTATTTCGGATGATTTTCCAAAATCCATTTAAAGGAATAACAGTGAGGGATAAATCCTATAACATCCATCTATATTCAAGAAAGCTAGAAAGGTCACCTAATATCATGATACATATTAGTAGATCATGGGTTCATATCCTACTTTAATATATGTAATCCACTCATCAGATCTTATCTTTTAGAGGCATTGAGCACTAATCTATCATGAATAATCACCACATCATCATTATCCAAAGACCATCTTTTGACTAGTTCTTTCACCACCAACCATTCTCGAATACGCGAGAATCTAAGAACAGATTCATGGAGTTCTTTCATTCTTTCCACCAAGGTAGATATGATTAATAATAGATAGAAGGTCACTCAATATGACTTCTAGATACACCCATCAATCAGTCTATTAACAAACTAATCATATTGTTTTATTCATTAGATTTTCACTTAGCATGATCCCACTATTATTATAGAATGAATCAATAATAAATTCATTTACCTGAAGCATTAGCAATCTAGAAGTGAATCATTTGTTGTTGTTACTTCAACTAACTCTAATATTGAAAGTGAAAGCATTAGTGATAGAAGATATACAGTAATATTTTATTGACTAATATTATCTATCTTAAAAAAAATTTATAATATTTATTAACATACACCCCTGTGAAAAATGAAAATACTAACCCACACATCCAAATTAATGAATGTAATAATCTATATTTTAGTCAGCGATGATCTAATATTCAATATCATAATTAATGAATCAATCCATCAAGAACTTATACATATCCAATCATTGATAACCACATGATTTACCCACTAAATTTCCATATCATCACCACGATATATACACATTAATAATTCCAAAATAATCAATTATTGATTTATTGGAAAAATCAAAATTTATCCTTACTTATTTGAGAAATTGAATACATTTCAATGGAAACAACATAGATTTTCCTAAATTATGCTAGGAAAAAGTGTATAATTAAATCATAAAATTATAAATACGTTCACTCTATATGTATATAACTAGGAAAACAATTGTTAGATAATTTTCCAACCATATTTAATATAATTATTCACTACTCACCAGAATTATGAATAATATAATTGCATATATCTAAAATCCATTTTTCAATAAATCTTAAAAAAACAAGAGGTTATGTAAAAATTGTATCAGAGATTCCATAGTTTATTTCAATATCTTTTATATGTAATTACAACATTTTTCATGATATTATCCCACTCTAATTTCCAATATTGTTTTCTATGATGAAATGATAAACTAAAACATAGACCATATCAATAATACCCTAATTAATATTCTACCTATGAGAAAACAATTATGGGAGGAACACTTGGTTCATATCATTATATAGTATAAGTAGTATAAAAATATGTACTATCAAATCAACTTCTTCCAAAATTATCTATAATCTACCAAAAATCATCGAGACTCCCATCGGGATCACACTTCATAAAACAATTCTTTACATTACAAGACCAAATTCTAAGTCCCACCAATTTTTCTTCAAAACATATATAATATATGAACTAGTTTACAGACCACTTTTTAGGTATCCTTAGGACCTCTCACTCACATGATACTCTAGAATAAAAGAAAACCCCACTAGTCCATCTAAAAAATGAGATGAAACTGGATCATCCCACCCAATAGTATATAAATAATGGTCAATAAATTAAATGATTATACATATGATACAATTAGACCAAATATCACTCCTAAAGGCACATATCAACATTCTATGATTATCAAGTATCAAAACATATATCCCATTGGTATGTACCATAAACATGTTTAGGTTAACTGAAAATTGAAGTGGTTTACATCTGCCAAAATGTTCACATGGCCACTTACATCCAATCAACTCTTTATAAAATCTATATATAATTAAATATAATTATCCCATTATAAAATAAAAATACAAAAAATATCTTATGGGGTCCATCAATAATAAAGGATTGAATACACAATACCATACCTATTATTAGACTAACCCATAATGGAAGAAATGAACTGAACCATACATTTATAACAATACCACTCGGTCTATGATCAAAAAATAAAACCACTCCATTTTAACACCATTCACATCAAGAACAAAAAAAAGTCATTCAAGATAATCAATAATTATTTTTATAAGAACACAATTTATAAAATCCAAATGGACCACTAAAAATATTACTTCATTATGCCGATAAATTTATTATTTTGAAAAACCATTACAAACAATATTTTCAAAAAAAATATTTGAATCCATATTTAAAATATTTTTAAAACTATCAAAATAATATCCCATTTCTAAAGAAACATGAATATATAAAAAACAATTCTTTAGATTATTTTATAAAATCAAAATCTAAAAATTTTCTCATTCCACCTTGGTTTATATACCTTTTTAAATCCACATCACATTAAATAAAACAATTGAAACATTTTTTAAAATATATGGAATAAAAACTTTCAATTCAAACAATATGTTGAAAATAATCTCACCAAAACTTGGAATTATTAAATATAATTCATAAAAATTGACTTCTATAATCCATTTAGAAATATAAATTTATTAGAAATCAATATATTTAAAATAATTTTAATCAATCATTATTTGTGGGGGAAATTATGTGTACAATATATTTAAAGAGACTATGATCAATGAACTCCCTTTATTTTTTATTTCCATTTTTAATCAAAAAAATAGTAATGATCATACTAATAGAACATTAAAAACAATGAATACAAAAAATTTACTTATAATATACACATTGTTCATGTCTATCTCATGAATATATAAAATGTAGTCAATGTCATAAAAAAATACTCAAGTGGATATATTTCAATGTGACTAATATTGTTATTTTAAAAATAGAGAAAATATTATTTCGTGAATTTATAAATATTTAATCTATATAAATCAAGAAAAAATACAGGATATTTGGACCCGTGTGTTTACGCCTAATTCCTGAAGCCACCCACACTCGCTGATTGGGCTAAGGGTAAATCTCAAAAACCATAACATGAAAATCATGTGAATAATTCAATGTAAAATATATTAATCATAAATTATAAACTAATAACATCAACCCATAATTTGAAACATATAGGTCTATTATAGATGATATAGTTTAGATGATATGTAGAACTCCAACATATGTTCCAGATTACCATACTCTTTTTTTCTATTCCTAAAATACATCAAATAGGGAAATAAAATTAATCCAACTATTAGTTATTATTAAATTCCTTTACTTAAATCATAGTGTCATGGGAAGGGTTCTACATGAGATAATGCACACCTCTTTAAACAAAATAATATGCAGACTTGTGGTGAGGTCCTGAGTGGTTTGAAAAGAGACTATTCCAATAGTCTCATTAGGGGTATATAATATACATAATAAAAAATAAATTATAATAACATATCCACATGAATTATATTAAAAAATATATTCCTTCACTCAAAAATGTCTGTAAAGGAAAACAAAATGGTTAGGTTGACCAATGTAAGATTATATTAAAAAATAGATTAAATACATGAATCAATAGATTGGAGTCCATCCCAAAATCACACCAAATATTTAAACTCCACCAGCATAGCTACCTAACACATAGCCCTTTCTTATAGGTGGATCATTTACTAATATGTCAAGACATGCATCAAGATTCTAATATATTCTGTGAGTATAATCCATTTAGAACAAAACTGAATCATCTTTAAACAATGTGAGAAAATATATAAAATTATATTCAATGAAAAATTCCAAATGAAAAAATTAATAATCACATACAGAGTTATCATGAACAAATAAAATCAACCTGAACCATAGATCATCACTCTTCCGCCCCCTGAGAGAAGGTAAATTATTTATAGTTTGAATTTACTTAATGAATAAAAATAAATAGAACGTAAAACTAAAAAAATTACACAATTCTAATATGACTGAGGTCATGTTATACATCCACCATTACCAAATAACTATCAAATGTCGAGACATAATGTCGTTAATCTCAACATCTTCATATCAGGTGAATAATCATGGTAATTATGCACGGATGTATGTTATTCAAGATGTATGAAAAATCATCTCACATCACCTATAACATTATTCCCTTATAATGGGTTAACCAATTCATGAGGTGTCCACCTATCAGTTTCTACTAGACAGAAGATCATGACATTCAACATTATATTCAAAAATCTATATGTATGACATAACATAGTAAGAAATAAAATGTTATATCAATCATTGAATTATGGGAAACACATTAATATATAGATATATCACATAATGAATGTAGATACCCAAGCATGAAATACATGGAAATTACATTACTTTTTCGAAATACTTAATACATAACAAAAACCGACACCCATGGACCGTAATAGTTTAGTGTCTTTGGAAACATGGAATATAATCATCTAATCATGGTGAAAGATCTTTAACATCTCCCATAAGGATATTCCCCTTTATTTTTCTTACAGAAAACATTTTTTTATATATTGGGGAAATGAAAACAAATAAAGGGTGTGCTCCAATTATCAATAAGGGTATGAATGAAAAAAATAAAACAAACCATATACATTTGAACTTACAAACATGACCTTAATATTTAAACATATAAATCTTTTGATGTTAAATAAATCTATGTAGTATGTATGGAATATATCATAATAAAACATCAATCATGAAAAAATAGCATGGTAATAAAACATGTAATTTTGGAAAACATTTAAGCACATGATATTATTTCTATAGTTGCCAAGGCATTGCTCCCAAGACCATCATAGTGGAAAAATTCCGTTATTGAACCGAGTTTAATTGTTGTTCCAGCCCTGTATTTTTGAACCGGATTTAATTATAGTTCCAACCATGTTTATCTCATGAGATATAAATATATACCCATTGCATTAGATGGAGATATAGGTCCCATAAATCTCATTATGAAATCATTCATTACGTGTGCCACAAAATTATCATAAATAATTCATCATAACCCAAAGAATAAAATGGGTTTCATAAAAATCATCCCTTTATAACATAATCCCGATAAAAAATGGATATCATTTGATTAAAAGATAAAAAATCAAATCACGTAAATAATAGAGACATTATAATATAAAAATAAACAAACAAAATAATGTCATTTTAGAAGGAATATAGTTATGATTAAACACTCGAAATAAATTCTTGGGGAAAATATCATTTCTTCATCAAAATCATTTTATTTTAACAAAATGCCATACAGTTTTAAAAGAAATGGATTTTTTTGAAAATCATCATGAAAACCTGTATAGAGAGCTTCATACAAATAAGGTGTTATTAAACCATAAAAATCTATTCATGTCGTATAAGTTAAAAAACATTTTTCTCATACTTTTTCCAAAAAAGTCGAAAAGTACCATGTATGGTAAATGAAAGAAATATTCCTTCCATACAATCTAGTAAAATTAAAAAAAGGGTAAAAATGACATTAAACATACATGGAATAATAGTAAATATTTTATGAAAATAGTTTTAGATGACACAGACATGGATGATAAATATAAACCCAAAAAATAGTAACGAATAAACAATCTTGGATAGAAATGAGATTGGATATGTTACCCTTCCCATTTATGATCGGGGAAATCATATGTGTCATAAATAAAATTAAATTCATATTTAAATATCATATCCTTTATAATAAAAATAATAAAACATTCTTGGGATGCATAAAAACCATACTAAAGAAATAGATGGTGATTAAGGCATATGTCTCACTGAAATAAAAGTGAGAAGAAATAATCCCTTACCTTATGTACAATTTCATCCGTATGTGTCTGAGACTCATATATACTAGGTTTAAACATAATATTAAATTGTATCTGAATCATAATAATATTTATGATATCATATATGATTCACTTACAATTTTATATTACACGTTCATTTGTCCAATCCATGTTAAATCAGTGTTTTGGGTAAAATTGTTTCATTCATCGTACGTGTTATGACTTGTAATTATTCATATGAATACTTAGATCATGATTAATTAAATCCATAATGTGAAAAATGATTTATATATAATTTATTTTCAGAATATACATATATATATATAATAGATCGATAAATGGAATGAAATACACTATTCATGGAGACGATAAGCCATACAAACGCATGAACGTTCTTTTTTGTTTTCCTTATTAAATTGAATGGAAGTAAGTAAATGACATATATATAAATCCAGTATCATTAGTATGTCATATATTTCATGATTATATATTATTTATTCTTTATAATGATTCTGGAATGGTTAACATGGAGAATGAATCTCATCGCGTCGTTGAGACGATAATTTGTACATACGAATGAGAAATGATATCATTCCCATAATTATTAAATGGAATTGGAGTGGATGATATGATATCTCATAATTATAATAATTTTTTAATAACCATATATAATTATTATTTATATCATTATACCCATCCAAGTGATGTGGTGGTGGAAAAACATATTACACCACAGCGTGGAGACGATATTCCTTACGTACGCACACATTGTGATTTCATTTTAAATAAAATTTATTGAAGGTGAAATAGGGTTATTTCATATTTATAATAACATAAAATTATAAGAGTGATACTGATTTTATTACCTTATAATGAAAAAACTAATTAAGAGGATGTAGAGGAATAAATAAATATGAAAGGATTGGTAGAAGATATTACCACATCCTCAAAGTGCCTCCTTTGAAATTCCTCTTAGGGAACTAGAGATGGACGTTTGAGAAGACCAAAACATCTATAATTTAACTAGAGAGGTTGAATAGAGAAATTTTCAAGGGTTTTCTGATCTTGAAGGCTCAAAATTGACAGAATATGAGAGGGAAGGAGGTTCCCATATATAGGAGAAGAGAGGGGTACTTTTAAAATCCTAAAATGTTTTAATTTATAATAAACTCAAACCCCAATAAAAACATTCAAAGTTACTATATTTAGAATATGAGATAATATAGGTTTGTAATCTCATCAACCAATCTGATTTATACATGTTTTAATTTTATTTTAAACCTTATCAATTTGATTGATCCTTATATAGTCTATTTAATTTTATTTACTGTAATAATATTCTCAATATGAAATTGTTATAAATACTTACTTTTTTGTTGTGAATTTTCTATAATTAGGTAATTTAGGGCATTTCAAACCTTATAAATTTCAATTTTCAATTTTTATTTTTTTTGTGATTTTTAAACCATTTAATAATATGTTATTTTTATAAAATATCAATACTGTCGATTTTGAAACTATTCATTTTTTTTAATTTAAATAAAATCCAAAAAAATGATATGTTCTAAACAAAATATTTAATATATTCATAACATGTAATATTTATCTATAAAATTTTTCGAGCACATTAATTAGTTCATATAATATATATTTTAATATATTTGAAACCATTTATTTGATATTACTCTTAATTAAATAATTGCTACAAAATTTTTGTATGATTATTTAATATACATATTTGTTCCATATTAATTAAAAATAAAATACTAAGATTAACATAAATATAATAGCTTTAATAATAATACTTTTAGTCGAATTTATCATTAAAACAACCAACTTCTAATATGTTATCTTTATTAAAGTGTGAAGGTGACAACTTTGACATCATTAAACATAAAATAATATAAATGTCCTAATCTATTATATAAGTCTTCATGTGGTCCAAATGTCGCCACATGGACGCTTATGATGTAGATAAACTCAACCAATGTGTTTTGGACAAGTTTTTGGGCCATTTTATGGGTATTATTATTTTAATAAAAACTATATTATTGAATTTTCACTAAATAAATAATTTTTGTATCATTAATGTATAAGATATTAAGGTAAATATATATTTCATAAAAATAAAAATTAAATTAAAATGATAAATAAATATGTTTTATCTTTAAAATTAGTATTTATAATTTATTTTATATTCTGTATACCCTTATATAAAAAGTAATTAAATTAGTAGAGTTTGAGTGTGACAAATTTCTGTTTCTTATAATAAAATAAAATAAAGGTCATAATCACATCCATGAGGGTTACAAAAGATACCATTTCGGCCGAAGAATATTTGAGGATGAAATATAATCATCCAATTAAATTAATACAAGTGTTAGTGTAATTTCATAAAATTATTCTTACCCTTAATTTTTTGATTTACCTTTAACTCTGGTAAGTAAAAGTTACCACAATTACTATTCATAATGCCTAAAAATAATAAGTATCCTATTAACATAATTTGGTCATAATGATACAAATATGGAATCCATTTTTTTAATTCAATACACAAAAGATGCAGTATTTAATTTAAAATTAATATCACTGTTGAAAAACATGTATTAAAAGTTAAAACATTGCAAAATATTGAAATTTTTTTACCTATATATTCAGTTTAAAATAAATTCTCATTACATACATTATATTAAATTGAAAAATTATATTAAATTTATACTTTAAATCCATTCAATATTATAATTTAACCATATAAATTATCTTGATGAATAAAGTTGTTTTTAAATAAATTTAAGTGTATCTTTTTTACTATTCATCAAAATATGACAGTCAACAAAAAAATATTAAAAAACCTTCCAAAGTAAAATTTTATATACTTAATTCAACGAAAAGATTATTTTTTCAAATAAAACTCAAAAACGTTTGAAAAACAATATTTAAAGTGGGTGTGCTATCAAAAGGCTTCAAAACTGCATTTTTTTAATAACTATTTTACACGAAAAATTTATTTTATTCTCATACCATGTTCTAGAATCTATTTAAGATGATTGGTATTTTTATAAAATTCTAAATTTTGGTTAATACTATTCATAAAGGCTATCTTATAATAATATATCATTGTTTAGTGAAACTCCGTATTGCGTACAACACACGCTATTGACGAAGGACTCTCTAGCGCGTAACACACGCCAAGAGTAGTGTTGCATATAATAAAAGTTAATAAATTGTTGAATATAGTGCAAGCTAATCGTAGTGTAGCTTACAAAAAAATAAATCAATAAAATTAAAAAGAATCCTTCTCATAAAATTTCAGGTTATTACATTCTACCCCCCATAAAAGTATTTTTCCCTTGAAAATTATCAGGGTTATAAATATTTTACTACATGAAAGTTACTTTTATAGAAACCCACATCTTAAAAACGAATAGTAAAACTAAAATTTAAAAACTGATGTATGAAACATAACGGTTACCCAAATTAACTCATCACTGGGTTTCCACATAAAAGAACATAAGTGAAAATATTGAAATGGAAGAGAAATATAACCATCAATTTCTAATGGAGATTGGTAGAAAACATGGCTATGAAAAATCCAAAAATCACAAAGATATAAATTTTTGATGATCTAAGGTACCATCTTATTCATCAGATATGAGGGTACCAAGACAACATTTTTGGTTTTCAAAATTATTTCCAAAAGTTGATGAATTTTTTTTTGCATTAAGATAAATACTTACATGATTTCAGTGTAATATCATCATTGGTCATTCCATGAACAATTTACACTTCATATATTATTTAATAAAATGAATATGAATTTGTCATTTTTGAAGTATTAACAGATCATGCGATAGAATGATAGGTCATTCCATCTGTCTCTATCACTAAAAAGGTTAACATAAGATATTAAATATACATAAGTCCATATATGGTGATATTAATAAAATATGGTTCCAAAAATGACTTATACTATATCTATCATACCACTTAATAAAATAAAACTAATTTATACAAACCAGTGACTTCTTGTATAACTATGGTAGGTGATAAAATCTTATCTCACGTTGCATGTCGGTTTGATTCCTGCAACCCTGTCGGACACGATGGGTTATCGCTAGTCGTACTGTTTTCCCATTTAATTAACCATTACTATTATAAAATTCCAAAAATAATCTCAAAACGTTCTAGTATTAAACAATACTATCTGATGATTAATATAATCCATTCCAATATTTAGTCTTATCAAAAATACTTCTTTCTAATCTAATAGTATAAAGAAAAATATTACTACAGATGTTAGATACCAAGCATGTGAATACCAATATTTATCCCTGTATATCATAAGATATATCTTGATAGTAACATTCCAAACATGTGAATACCTTAATCATGTATTATCATAAAACACGAGTTACCATAAAACCTTAGTGAAAACATGAATGTTGTCAAAATTTAACTATTTCCACCTAAAATAATATCAAAATTTCTATATAATCAAAACATAATGTCCGTTTTTCCTTATATCATTCATGATCTCATTTATGCTATCAAACATCTCATTATCTCATTATCCATTTATTATGGAGATATCATCTTTCTTCCAAAAATATCTGAATAACCTTTCTTGGTTACCTGTACCATTCAACATATACATTTAAATACTTTAGAAAAAACAATAGTGTAACGATCCTTAAAAGTTTTTTTATTGCATAGTACGATTAAATTACCTATACAACATAACTCTTGATAAACATACAATCATTCCAATACCTTCTTAAACCATTGACCGAGCTTTGAAATTTTATTCCTCAACACTTCTTTCATCTCATATCTCATTTGTTGTCTCTTCATCATCATCAACATAAATACTACTCATACGACCATGCTGATTCTCTTCATGAGATTTTCCCTTAGGGAATTGGTTTACAATGTTACCATACATTCCACATTTAAATCATTTAACCATTGTTGATGTCTTAGAAATACCATTATCGTTTCCCATGGTGTTAAATAAACCATTTCCTTTAAAATTACTGGATTTGTGTCCTTTTTTCCACAACCAAAGCATCTTCTAGTTCCTTTGAAACATTCTCCCTGATGCCTCATACCACATGATTTACATGATGTAAATTTAACTTTCTTTCCTCTATGAACATCATGAAACTCTATATTTCTCTTATTATCTGAGTCAGGAAACGTACCAATGTTGAGATTATTGATCATATTATGAGATTTCTAATTAATATTAATAACGATGTTTGGACTTGCATGTCCCGTTTAATTTGGTTGATCATGAATAATATTATTCCATTGTCCATTATATCCCCCATTATCATGAATCTTCCTGTTTCTAGCCATTTTCTAAAACTGAAATAGAATAGATTGAGAGGCAAAAATCATACTAGGAAAACAAAATAATCAAGGGGGAGTATGTTAAATCTCTAACATCTTAGTTTTAATACTAGTTTATTCATGATCATTATCGTAATTATAGGATTGTAACATATACATTATACTTAACCTTACAAACATCCCCAGATATGCCTTAGAAATATCTATAGTGATTTGACTAAATTTTTCGCCTCCAAGATTCCAAAGGTTAACTAAACCATTCCTTTGATTCCATCTATAGATACCCATTCCTGACATACATGGACATTACATTACATTTTCTAATTGTTTAATACCTAACAAAAACCGATACTTAAGGACCATAATAGTTTAGTGTCTTTGTAAATGTAGAACATAATCTTCTAATCATGGTGAAAGATCTTCAGCATCTTCCATAAAGATATACCCCTATTGTTATCATAACTAAACCTTTTTTTATATCCTGGGGAAAAGAAAACATATAAATTCTGATCTCAAATTCTCATTAAGGGTAAGAATAGAGAAAATAAAACAATCCATATACATTTGAAATAAAAAACATGAACATATTGTTTAAACATTCAAATCATGAGTTATGAAATAAATCTTGGCAGTATGTAAGTCATTGATCCTAATGAAGCATCCAAAATGATAAAATTGCATTGGAATAAAACATTTAATTGTGTAATACCATTAATCACATGAGATTATTTCCATAGTATCCAAGACATTGCTTCCAAGACCATCATTGTGGACAAATTCCATTACTGAATGGGGTTTACTTGTCGTTCCAGCCCTTTATTATAGAATCAGATATACATTCCATTCCATCCATGTTTATCTAATCAGATATAAATCTTTACCCAATGAATTGGATTGAGATATAGGTCCCACACATCTCATAATTAAATCATTCTTACATGTGCCAAAAAACAGTCATAAATCATTCATCATGACCCAAAGAATAAATGGGTTTCATAAACATCATCCATTCATAACATAATCCATTTAAAACAAATGGATATCATTTAATCATAAGAAAAAACTAAACCATGTAAATAATAGAGAAATTATACTTGAAAAATAAACACACTAAATAAAGTCATCATAGAGGGAATATCATTTTGATAAAACACTTGAAATGAATTCTTGAGGAAAATATCCATTCTTCTTCAAAATCATTTTATTTTCACAAAATGCCATCCAATTTAAAAAATGATTTTTTTGAAAATTATCATGAAATATTTTGTAGGGATCTTCAAGAAAATAATGCATTATGAAACCGTAAAAATTCATTCATGCCGTATATGATAAAAAAATTCTTCATGTACTTTTTCCAGAAAAGTTAGAATGTACCTTGTATTGTAAACAAACGAATGATTATTTCCATAAAATGTTGCAATAGTAATCAATGTGTAAAAATGACTTTTAACATACTTGTAATAATAGTAAATATTTTATAAAAATAGTTTTAGTATACATGGACATGGATGATAAATATAACCCCCCCCATAAATACATAAAAATAAGCAATCTCAGATAGAAATGAATTTGGAAAAGTTACCCATTACCATTTATGATTGGTGAAATCATAGGTGTCATAAATAAAATTACATGAATATTTAAATATCATATCCCTCATAATAAAAAATCACAAAAAAATCATGAAAAGCATAAACACCAAACAAACGAAATCGGTTGTGATTAAGGCATATGTCTCACAAAAATAAAAGTGAGATGAAATAATCCCTTGCCTTATGTCCAATTTCGTCCGTATGTGACCGAGACTCCTGTATAGTGGGTTTAAACATATTAATAACTTGTATCCGAGCCATAATAATATTTAGGATTTCATATATGATTCACTTATGAGTTTTTATTACCTGTTCGTTTTTCAATTCGATTTTAAGCAGTGTTTTGGGTAAAATTGTTTCATTCATCGTACATGTTTTGACTTGTAATTATTCATATGATTACTTAGATCATTATTACAAAATTTAATAATGTAATAATTATTTATATATACTATATATTGAGAATATACATATATTTAATAGATTGATAAATGGAATGAAATACACCATTTATGGAGATGTTAGGTCGTACATACGCATGAACGTTGTATTCGTTTTTTTTAAATTGAATAAAAGTAAGTAAATAACATATATATAAATCTAGTATCATTATTATGTCATATATTTCATGAATATTTATTATATATACTTATCATCATTCTTAATGGTAAACCTGGAAAATGAATCTCATCGCGTCATGGAGACTGTAATCTGTACGTACGCACGAGCGATGATTTCATTCCCATAATTATTGATATGAATTGACATGGATGATATACTATCTCATAATTAGAATAATTTTATAATAATCATATTTAGTAATTATTTACACCATCATACCCATCCATGTGAGGTGGGGGTGGAAAGACAGATTACATCACACTGTGGAGATGGTATTCTGAACGTACGCACGCGTGGTGAATTCTTTTTTCATAGGACGGATAGAAGGTGAAATAGGTTTGTTTCATATTTATAATAACATATCAGTATATTATTGATACTGATGTTATTGCTTTATAATGAAACAAATCATGGAGAGGAAGTAGAAGATGAAATAAATTTGAATGGATTGGTCTGAGATATTACCTCTTCCTCGAAGTTCCTTCTTTAAACTTCCTCACAGGGCACTAGAGATGGTATTTTGAGAAGACCAGAACCCCTATAATGTATATAGAGAGGCTGAGAAGAGTAATTTGTTGGTTTTTCCGATATTGAAGGCTCAAAATTGAGATAATAGGATAGGGAATGAGGTTCCCTTTTATAGGAGAGGAGAGGGGCACTTTTGGAATTCTAAAAAATAGTAATTTATAATAAACTGAAACCCCACATAAAAACATCCAAGGTGACTAAAATTTTGATATGAGATATGATAGGGTCGTAATATCATCAACCAATCAAATTTTTATGTGTTTATATTTTTTTAAAACCTTCTCATTTTTATTTATCATTATTTAATCTATTAAAATTTTTTTGTGGTAATAATATTTTCAATTTTAAATTGTTATAAATACTTACTTATGTGTTGTTTATTTTCAATAATTTGATACTTTATGACATTTTAGACCATATAAATTTCAAATTTTAAATTTTTTTTTTTTGATTTTTTAACAATGTAATAATATGTTATTTTTATAAAATATCAATAGTGTCAATTTTGACACTATTCATTTAATTTAATTCAAATAAAATCCACACAAAATATATGTTCAAACCAAAATATTAAATAGATTACTAACATGTAATATTTATATATTAAATTCTTGGAGAACATTAATTAGTTCATATAATATTTATTTTATTATTTTTGAAATCATTTATTTGATATTTATCTTAATAAAATAATTACTAAAACATTTTTTATGATTATTTAATATACATATTTTTTGAATAAAAATTAAGAATAAAATACTATGATTAAAATATATCTAATAGATTTCATAAAAATATTTGTTGTCGAATTTTTCTTCTAAAACAACAAACTTCTAAAAAGTAATCATTATTAAAGTATGAAGGTGGAAACTTTGACATCATTTAATGTAAATTAATATAATAATATCCTAATCTATTTTATAAGGATAAAAATGGTCCAAAGGTCGACACATGGATTAATTAGATGTAGATATACTGTAACAATATGTTTTGGTCAAATTTGTGTGCCCTT
Source organism: Viscum album (assembly GCA_963277665.1). NCBI lineage: Eukaryota > Viridiplantae > Streptophyta > Magnoliopsida > Santalales > Viscaceae > Viscum > Viscum album. The sequence goes on along the minus strand of OY728157.1, from coordinate 1,263,474,074 downwards.
TGATGGTTGTTATTATATTAATAAAAACTATATTATTCATTTTTCACTAAATAAATAATTTTTCAATAATAAATGTTTAAGCTATTAAAATAATTCTATATTTCTTTAAAATTACCAATAAATTACCTTGACAAATAAAAACATTTTAACTTTCAAATGAGTATTTATAATTTAATTTATATTATATATAACCCTATATGAAAAATAATTTAATTATGAGAGTTTGAGTGGGACTTATTTAACTTTCTTTAAATAAAATAAAATAAATATCTTAATCACCTCTATGTGGCTTCCAAAAGATACCATTTCGACCTAAGTATATTTTAGGATGAAATATAATCATCCATTTATATTAATATAAGTGTTAACATAATTTAGTAATATATTTTTACCCGTAATTTCTTGATTTACCTTTAACTTTGGAAAATAAAATTTATAGTAGTTACTATTCATATTGCCTAAAAATAAAAAGAAGCATATTAACATAATTTGGACATAATTATTCCTAATGTGGAATCCATTTTTCCAAATTCAATAAACATAAGTGGCAGTATTTAATTTATAATTAATCTCTCTATTGAGAAAACAGGTTCTAAAAGATAAAACATTTCAAAAGATTGAAATTTTTTTTCCTATGAATTTAGTGTAAAATTAATTATAATGACTTAAATTATATTAAATTGTAAAAATATATTCTATTTATACATTAAAATATTTCAATATTACAATTTAACCATATAAATTATCTTGATGAAGAATGTTATTTATAATTAAATTTTAGCGTATTTTTACAATTCATCAAAATATTAAGGTTAACAGAAAATTATTAAAAAATTATCCAAAGAAAATTTTTATATACATATTGAAATTAATAAGTATATTTTGTAAAATTTAACTCACAAATGTGTCATAAACTAGATTTAATGTGGGTGCGCCATAAAAAACTGACAAAATTGTATTTTTTTAAAAATACTTATTTTACCTGAAAATTTTAATTCTTTCTCGTACCATGTTCTAAAATATGTGTAAGATGAATGATATTGTGATGAAATTGAAAATGTGGTTAATACTATTCTTAACGACTCGTTCATAATAATATATAATTGTTTAGTGAAACTTGGTATTGCTTACAACACATGCAATTGTGGAAGGTCGCTTTTGCGTGTAACACAAGCCATGACTAGTGTGGCGTATAATACAAGCTAATACAGTGTTGTGTAGAGTGAAATATAATAATGGTGTATCATAAAACATATGACATTAAAAAAATTATAAATGATCTTTCTCATAAAATTTCATGGTGTTACAATGAAAGGGTTGTAAAGGGTATAAAAAAAGTTTATGTATATCATATAAAAAATTAATATAATGTACCAAAATGGTATTTTATTCTGACCTCCATAGTGTTGATTTCCAAAGTCTATAACTACCAAAAAAAATATTATGCACCAAAATTAGCTAAAAACCACCCAAATTATTGATACGACAATAATTGAATCCAGATAAATGAATAATTATCTGATAATGGAAATGATTTTTATAGGCATACCCAATGAGAAACACAATAAGAAAATGATCTAGATCTGATCGAGAGATAGAAAGTGATCCCCAGTAGATCTCTGAACTAAATATTAAATGATATAAAAATATTTTGTAACTGCATATAGTAATTGATTAATCTATCCACAATGAACTTTATCTATGACTAATCACAATATAAATAGGTCATTTTTGATATAATAATATAAACATTTCAAACATTATCCTTCTGATAAAATAAATCAATTAAAAATTTAGGGTAGAGTAGTGGGGAGAAAAAAAATCCCAGAGCAGGACCCACCTTTTTTTATGGTCAAATAAAGATACAACTATATGATATATATATCAAATAGAAGACACATGGAAGAAATAATGATTTTTCAACTGACAAAAAATTGGTTTGGAGCTCACTACCAATGACGGATCCTCATTGGATAGATAGTGGTTTACACATAGTGGGTCGGTAACTCTATGAAGAACCTATGAGTAATGCCTCTATCACCAACTAGATTTTGCTCCCCACTAGAGTACTAATGGGCTCTGTATAGAAGTAAATCAACTGGACCTAGCATTGATTGATCGTCAACGTTGTAATGTATTAACAGTGGTCCTCTAACAGATTTTATCATTCTTGTCTAAACGTATTGTCCTAGTAATATTGATCACTTGTCCACAACACCTCTATTTTTTTAAACTGTTGAAAATAAACACTTTAAAATTTCCATAACCTGGTAAACATTTTCCTTAAAATTTAATGATATTAATTATTTTTTCTTCTTCTACATGGGTATGTTTGAGTTTTTCTTAAATATTTATATCTCTCTCACCAATGGTTACACTATATTATTGATGCATTTCCCAAAATCATTATATTTTGTTCTTTTATTGTGACATCAAAATTATAATTTATGATCATTATGTTAATACTCTCAATACATAAATTCAATCATGTAACTTATTACAAAACACATTAAAATTAAATAGGTATTTTTGTTATTCCTTAACTAGAAAATTAATTGGTTGTAATTTTTTTATGATCTCAATTTAAAAAAGGTTATTAATTAATACCATAACATATATTATTTCAAAAAGCATTATGACTGAGGTAGGTTTTCATTGATCAACCCCACTATAAAATGTTCTTTTTTAACTATATATAGTATTTTGATAAATATTATTATTGAATACACATAATAATTGAAACTGATATTAATATGAATTTACTCATAGATTTAATTCAAATCATTAAATTTTAAATCTTTTCTATTCACCCCTCTAAAACTATTTCAACTTAATCTTGATCTAACAACATGAATCATGATTTTATCTCATTTTAAAATTTTAAAATTATGATATTATATATTGATTCCTTCCTGGAATAGTGATAAGATTAATAAAGATTCTTATTTAGTCTCCAGAGACTCGTATGTTGTATATGAACCTATGTGGAATATTTATGTTGTAGCAGGGTTTTGCTTCGATTTACATAAAAATTACTAGAAAAGAAACATAACGAATTCCATTTATATTAGATATGATTACACTTAGTTGTAATCTGGTAGGACATGAGATTTATAATGTGTGAGACATCATTTTTCAAATATTAGTGTTAATATTTGATCTTATATAATATATTTAGAATGGTTTAGGTGTTATATAAAGGCACTTTTGTGATGTAGTAACTATTGAGGTGGCCAAGGGATTTAGTGTGACACCTAGTATATGAGTGGTTATTCTAGATTAGTGGCACTTTTGTTGGGTTAAACTATATCTCGGGATATTGGGAACCCTGAATTTATCAAATTACAAGTGTGGATAGATTTTGTGAAAAAGTGATTTGATCATAGAAGTTATATGTCATTGAGGCTAATTACTAGTTTTGGGGTAATTTTATGAAAAATTTACTCAATTTTTATGGGTTGGAAGTTAATTTCATACAGTGGATGAATAAGGAATTATGATTTCCATGGTCAAAGACAGAGGGTCATGGGTGGGTCTATCTTGTTTTAGGGAAAGTTTTCCTATGGTTTTTATGTAATGGATGGCTTGGTGACATGAGAACATATTTTTTGAAGACTAATGAGGTGGTATATAATATTGTGGGGTTCCACTATTGAATTGTTTTATCATCTTTAGGTTGAGTGAGGTGAGGGTCATTTTTCACATGTATGTGGACATTGAATTTTTGTGGTTGAGGATTATTTGTTGGTTATTTGATACATCAGACCTATATATATGTGTATAATTATATAATTGAGGGAATGATACTGTTTTTATACCCAATCAAGGATTTTTAGTAGGAATGTTCATTTCGATATAGACTAGTTTGATTTCACGGTTGTGGACAATTGGAAGAAAATTTATTAGGCATAAGAAGTCATATAATATATTTACTATTATTACAAGTATGTAAATATAAAAGCAATATTTTGATGGCCCGAGGCTCAGATTGATGGGTTTTGACAAGCATCAATGTATAGTTCCTTGGGTAATTGGGCCACAATACATGGAATTCCCTATTAAGGGCAATTATGTGGTGACTATTATCATCCTTAAATAAGTTGTGTTCTAGGATAATTATTTACATTAATTAAACTATATGATCTTTCAAGGGTTTTATTTTAAACACATTATTCTGTTCTTATTCTACTTCTAGCTAAATAGTGTGGGAAAACACCTCCCACATCCACACTAATTTCTTCATTCTATATTATTTTCATTGATTTTGATGTTTCTATAAGATTATTTGAGGAGGATTAGATTCATTATTTCTCATTATAACTTGAACCTACATTCCTTTAAATTATAGTGGTACAGAACATTTTTTTATGTCAATTCTATTATAGCATAGTGGAATCAGGTTTAGATTATCAATATTTCCAGATTCCATGATAAAGTAGGGAATGATAGGGTAAACACTCAATGATTTGTATATTTTACCTTGAGGTATGTGAAAAAAAATTGTTTTAACATTAAATTATAATAAAATAAATTTATGGAGAAATGTAATATGTTAGAGATTTCGTCGATAGTTGTATGTTTGGTGAACCATGGCTTTTAATACATTATTGCATGATTTTTTTGCATTTAAAATTTATTTGGTGATATCTCATAGATTTTTCATAATTTAACATATTAAATAATTCATTGGATTAATTTATTATAATTAATTGAGATTAATTAATTGGTAGTTTTATAGCATTATTGTTGTGTGTGGTCGGAAAATGGTTTATTGAGAATTATCAGACATGTATGAGGTTAGAAATTGGTGATGGGGAATTTCTTCATGTGGATATATCCATATTCGTTTAGTTTTTTTTCAATTATTTCTTATCTATATCATTATTCTTATTTTCACTAGATAATATATAGGGGTGATCAACCTTTAGTGATACGAATTGAGAATGCGAGCAGTTTCTATTTTATGAGTCATGTCATGTGAATTGAGTAAGACACTGAGTGATTCATTAAGAGTTATGTACATATTGGTATTCCTAATGACTATATGTTCTATATAAGAGGCTTTGAAAAAGGATATTTCGAAGACAATATGGGTGTCCACCATGGGTCTTCCGCCATATCGACATAGGGAGGTCTTATTTGAGTTATTGGACTCCCATTATAGGTGATATATAGGGGTGAGACAATTTTTATTTTTTAATTATTGACGTGTTAAAGGGAACAATCAAGTATGTTAGAATAACCCTCAATGGAACCAAATGTAGATACTTATCCTATTTAGTGATGATATTGGTCTACCGTGATTGAAATAATTCTAGGAGACTATTTTTCTGTACTCCTTGGAACTAATAACCATTTTATCTATAGAATGTCTATAATTCATTGCAGATAAGATAATGAGGTGTTCCCCATTCACTAGATTCAAGAGTAATACTTTTGAGGGTTCTTGCGAAGACTCTATTGTGGGAAAATCATGTGTTGAATTTAATAACTGGATGAATTTTCAATAGATTGGAAACATGGCATGTCATGTACTTTAGTTTCAGGACTTTATGGGTGTGGTATGATTTGATAGGATTTAGAGTTATATTGAGGTATTTTTGCTATTAGTATATGTGTATGAGATGCAATTGGATATGATAAAGGGTAGCATAATGAGCGGGGTTGGAATGATAAACATATCCCGCAAGAGATGGAAAATATTCTATAGGTATTATAATATTTGGTTGTTATTGTATCAGGATATTATTTATTATCATAGTTCATGTCATGGAAACAAGTTACATTAGCATCACTTTTCTAGAAGTATGTTGAAATGGGACACCATTTCCTTGAAATAATTCTTCCAATGGTAAGTATCAACTCTATCAAAACTGTATCTTTTTTCACACATGGCAACATGTTTTGTGAGAGATTTGTTTCATTGTTAACAACTAGGTTGTAAAGAAATATAATTCCATTACGATATTGTTCATGATGGATATGTTTGGTGAGAATTTATATATCATCCCATACTTTTGATAGTTGTATATTACTAGTCTTTAGATCAATAATAATTAGATTACATTAACACATTTTTGAAGAATATTATAATTTACTACCTTGGGAATCATGGAATATGATTTTATTTCTTCTTGAAGGATATTAAATATCTACCATAACGATTATCCCCAAGAGTATTCCATCCTAATAGTAATATTTGTAACATAGAGAGATGATGAATATGAAACGGTGTGATTAGATGCTTCATAAGGGAAAAAGGTTGATATGTAATCATCACTTGCATATAATAGTATGATTAAAATAGAATAGAATTCTAAAACCATACCCGACATATCAATGACAATAATCACTAGTCATAATATAAATATAGGCTGATCATAAGACATGAATTATAGGGGAATCAATGAACATGATCCGTGATTGAATAATATTATAATAACACATATTTTCATAAAAACCAAATAATTCTAAAAACTATTATTTCAATTTTATGTGAAATGGTATTCATAACATGTTAGGAATGTGAAAACAACCCATGAAGCTACTTACGACATGGGATGACCACCTGTGTACCATATTTTTTAGGTTGGGGCCAACCACCAGTGTACTATATTTCTCATGTGTGGTCTAACCAACCATATACCCTATAACTTCATAGATCAATTACTATTACCAATTGATTTTAGAGAGATATAGTTCCCACCAATCACAGAACGAAATTCATACATATGTGTTCCATAATTTAAAAAGTCAGCAAATAAAAACCAACAAAATGATATGGTCATCATAACATTTTATCAATTCATAACCTATGGAAAAATGATTTGTTTCATAATCATTTTTTCATATCATAAAAGCCTAATAAATTGAAAATAAATGGGTTTCAAAATAATTTTTTCATTGTATAACCCAGGAAAAAGCTATGGGTTTCATAAACATCATGTTTCCATAAACCAATCCTAGAAAAAAAATGATTTGTATCTGTGGTTTGTGTACCATGTATATAATTAGTTACATTAATGTATGTGATCTTAGATGGAAAATTATTTTGAAAAATATATCTTATGAAAATATTTTTGGGCTATAAAAATACGCAATGATATAAATTTTTATAAAAATAAACTATTTTCAGATACCTTTTCATAAAATTATCTTCAAAACCTTTTATGAAATATTTAAAAATCATTCCAAAAATTTATATATTATAATATACTTTATAATTTTAAAAACACTTTTTAATACAATTTCAAATTCCATATTTTATGTTCAAATTATTTATTTAAAATATAATTATTCATAAATTTTAAGAAGAAATTTTTATTAGAATATAGATTTGAAAACATTTCAGTTATTCTTAAAATTTCACAGCAGCCATGATAATGGGCAATACTATTAATGCAACAATGGTTAAATAATGATTCATTAAAAAAAATTTAATAAAAAATGAATTATTAGTATGATTATATAATCATTCATTTATGTTTTTTAAAAATTAAAACATTGGTGAAAATAACATTGAAAAGTAATAAAAAAATAATAATTTCATTGATTTATTTGACAGCATTGTTTTTGAAGAAAATAGATTTTTTGACCAGAGAGAAATTATGTCGGATTTTCATTAAAATATTTAGTCGACTCTTTTTTTCACAAATGAGTGAAAAAGGAACTATTAATTCAAAATATTATTAATAACTAGAGGAAAATAAAATCCGTTAGTTTTTTAATAGATGTATTATAATATTTTAACATCTAGAACATAATAATAAAAATTATTTATAAACAGTGGTATTGTAACATAAAATCATTTCCACTGTGATGAAATTTAACCATAATATGATTGTAATAATACAATAAGTTTTTTTTAATTATCACTAGGATAAATAAATTCAAGATATAAAATTTCAATGTGACGGTATATATACATAATGAAAGAATATATGTTCATAGCATAACAAACATCTTAATGAAAGAGAATTCATAAAAAATATCCTACCATACGTTTTTAAATAATTTTCACAAGGTAAAAACTCTAAAATAATAAATGTAGGTTTATTATAAACATATCCTAGAATTTTATTATTATATTTTAAATCTTATATTATTTTCTTTTGACATTTTATTAACTGGTTTTTAATAATTCCATGTTATAGTGATGTTTTGGGTTATAACTCTTTATTTATTGTATATGTTTTGATTTTATTATTTTGATCCACTACAATGAATAATTATTTTTCAAAATAAAAATGGTAACCATGATATAAATATCATAGAAATTCATGATAATATCACATGTGTTTACAGTAGACTATCGCCCCACAAAGTACTATATTTAATTATTTATTTTGAAGGATGGAATGATGGATGATATTAAAAAATATATATTATATATATGAAATAAGTATTATTACTTAATGGTATGTAATCATTTAACATATGTTCATTCAACAAGAAAAAAATATTGAATCTATGTTCATGTGTATGTTCGGCCTACCGTCACCATGGACGGTATAATTCAATTTGTGTAGCCTATTTAATGGTAGTAGAGATGGTTTTATGTCATTCGATTTAAATAAAAAAATATAAATATATATGATAAATTTAGGTTATCATATCATCAAATAATAATAATAATTTTAAAAATGGTTAAAAAAATGATTTTTTATGATCATTAAATCATTTTTGGTTATCCTCATTAATTATTTAGTAAAATACATCATAGGATTGATTAATATAACATAAAAGACTTAATAAAAAATACTATGGAATTTTGGAAGTGAATATATAGGTACATGGATGATCTAAAAGAGTTAGATGGTTTGAAGTGGATAGAATAAGTGATGTACGTTTAAAAGTGTGTTCAGTGGATCACATATACATTTCATGAAACAAGGAATTCCTCAAAAAAGTATTCATGCCACAAGGGACTAATAATAGAATATTATTAATCCAGTTAGGTAAAAGGATGAAATATGGCCTGAATATGTGTGTTTTAAATGTTATGTTTTATTTTAACTCCTTCAATTTATTTCAACACCCTCAATAAACCCATTTTAGACAAATTGCAGTAATTTATTTTTACTATTTTTAATATTCATGAAGGTAAAAAAATTTGTTTACCTTATTATATAATATAATTTATTCAGAATAAAAATTTGGAATCAATATTTTGTAATTCCATATGTAGAAATGAAAAAATATTATAAAAAATTTCCCACATACACGATGATAATGTAGGTTTGAAAAGAGAGAATGTTAAATAGTTTACATTGTTTTTATATCCACTTTCAATATGATATTTATTCAGATGAACAAAATTGATTAATATATGAATAATCTAAAGAAAATTCTTTATCAAAATTTCAAATATAATTTTATATTATAAATAATTTAGACAATATTAATGTTTTTAAATGAATTTATAAATTTTCCATATTTATAAGAAAATTTATCTTTCTTGAAAATTTTCAAAAATACTAAAAATTGAAATTAAAAAAACCCTAAATGTGATTAAAAATTGTGTTTTCAATAAAATAAAATTTCACAAACATTATGATATAATATTAACTCTATCTCTATTAATAATTATAATTGTATGAGAAAAGTTTTAATTTTTTGTTATATAATCTATATATTTCTCTAAAAACAATTCCTCAATATCTATTATTTTAAATAACTATAATAAATAAACAAAATGCAATTTGGAATATTTTTGTAAAAAACCTCATTCACAAACCCATAAATAATCATATACGAAAATATAATATAATGTTTAATTAACAAATTTTAATTCAAATTAATATTATTAAATATGACATATGTTTCATTAAAAAAAATTAATAATAATTACGCAATTTATTGTAATGAAAAAATATTTTCCAAAACATCATTATTTTTCACAATTCAGGAAAAATCAATATTTTCTAAAAAAATAACTAAATTTCACCCAAAGATGGTTTTTATATGATTATTTAGAAAAATAATTCTATTTATCCAAATAAATTATCCAAAAATTCTATAGTATCTTCTTATAAAATGAAATAAAATGTTTTTTTGAAGAAAAAATATTATTTATTAACATAATCACTTTACTAATTTTTTTATTCATGAAGAATTTATTAATAAATTTATATTCAGTAGAAACTTTATATTAATTTATTATTAATTAGTTTATAGTATTCATACCAACAAATTTAACATCTTGGTTAAAATAAACATATTTAAACTAATATTATATCATGTTTAGATGTAGCTTAGTTTCAGGTGTCATGTAGTGTCAATGAAATTAATTTTTGTGGGTAACAGATGCTAATGTCGATGATTCATATGATGAATAATTTATTTTCAATATTAATTGGAAAAAAATATTTCATTAAATCTCAGGATGTTACATTTTACCCTATTAAAAATAATTTCACCTTTGAAATTAATCTCTATTATCAATGTTTAATCATTTTAAAATTCATTCATTGAAACCTAGATCATAAAAAAGAAAATTAAAAAATAATTCAAAAAGTGTTAGTTTAAAATATAATGGTTAACATACATAAACCATATATAGGACTCCATATGTTAGAGCATAAATTCGATTGGATTATATTAACATGCAAAAAAATATTAATAATTATATCAATTTATAGAGATCATTAATCAAAATTATGTGAATTATCAAAGGAATGTTAAGGGTATAAATAACTAACGCCATAACGAATTAAAATACTATCAATTCAACAAAAATAATATTTCTAGGGTAAAATTTTGTTTTAATTTCCTTTTCCTGGATTTGAGTAATTTAATTAATGTATAGTAAAATTAAGAAATATACATACTCGATAAATTTTTATTTAACAAGAAATTTTTTTTCTTACTGTTCGACCAATTCCAAATTCATCGTGTACACAAAGACGAAACTTTTTCATGTCATTAGTTCTAAATAATATCAATATTAGAATTTTATGTCTTTCCTACAATATATAGGTAAACATATTTTACCATTGGTTAATCTATAAGAATAAATCTCTATATGGTGATGTAATATGATTATATCTAAAACTATAATCAATGTTCAAATTAAACCATTCAATAATTGGATAACCTTATGAACCTTCAAGAAATAAATTTTTTTAAATAAGACCAATTATTTTTTTCAAAACCATCTTATCATTAATCATTTGAATATAATTACGAATATCTTATTGGTCACTTTCCAAATATGTGAATACCTTGGTCATATATTCTCCTGAAGCTCGATAATAACCAAAATTATATTAAAACCTCAATTAAAACATGAATATTTTTTGATTCCTTGAATAAAACCATTGCATTTTTTAACATATTACAATTATCTAAAAATGTTTTAATTTCCATCAAGGATAACATAATATTACATTGTCAATAAATCCTTTATTTTTTCTGAAGTTATAGATAATATTCTATTTACTTTATCTATATCCGTCAGATCATTATCCTAAATAAAAACCACTTTCATACCTATGAGATAATATTATGAATTTGCATCCCTAAATTGAAATATTACATTTCCATTAAATCACATTTATAATCTATCAGTTAAATTAAACATTCTTTCATAGATCCATAATGAAAAATATAAACTAATGATTTTTTAAATATTTCATCATTCATAATCCATGAATCCCAGTACCAAAACAATTTATTTATCACAATAACTTCTAAAATCATTAATAAGACCTTTTCAACTTATTCCTTTATGGTTATTTCCTTTAATATTCCATATTTATTCACTTCATCATCATTTATATAATTATTACACATTCAACATTACTGATTAATTTCATGGGATTTCCATGTAGTATATAAATTTTCATAATTTTGATACATTTGACACACAAAATATACATAATTAGTTGTTAAAATAATGGTTGTATAATTCACATCTAGTTCATTAACAACACTTCTAATTTTTTGTATTTCATTTGTATCCAAACAGAAATCATTTTATCATCCCAATGAGATACTTTCTCAAGTTCTTTTTTCCACATTCATAACATATAAGAAACTGAATATTGTTTCATCCATGTTCTCCACTCCCTAGTAACTCTGTCGAATATATATTTATCATCCTTAAAAATTATTATAGTTGGTAATAGTTCAAAATTTTTGTCATGTTTTTTCATAAATTATTAAGCATAATCAAAATACCACAAAACCTGTTTATCCACCAATTATGATTCTCACCGACAAATTATTTATCATAGTCAATGTTAATCTGGTTCCTCCTAGTTTCCACCTTTAAATTAAGAAAAAATAAAAGAATATTATATAATTATCTTAGTGGGGAACCACATAATCCTAACATATATCTTATAGTATGTATTAATCACAAAACTATTTTTAAATATATGACAACCTAGGTTAATCCTTGGTCATTCATATTCACCCTCTATATAAATTATTCAAGAAGGATGGTAATGAAATTGTGAATTTATTTTTAAAATCGTATGTGAGTGTCAAACTTGGTAAGACAGAAGTCGTGTTTTTATTCTCTACATGATGATCGAGTAAAGTTTAATTTTTTAATTTCAAAGTTATTATCCAAATGAACAATGGTTTTAGCACCAAAAAAACTTGTAGTATCTATAAATGGATTTAATTGCTTATAAACAATGTTATTTTTTCAATTACAAAAATTACATAACCTATTACAATATTGTGAATCATCCTTAGACTTATGGATTTAGACATATATATTTAGAAATATACCTTGGGATTTTTTTATAATTTTTCGCATCCTAGTTCACAATGTTAACTAAATATATTCTGTGGATACTAAATATAGAGACCTAGCATTTCTATACATGGATGTTAAATTTTTTTGATGAATAATCATTACATTAAAAAATCATGATGAACCTAATAGATTATTTCCTCTAGAATCTTGGTAGAAATCATATTACTTATTGAATTATTTAAAATGTATTCCGTAATGATATTCACATATAGTACACATACATAAAACAATTCCTCTTCACATAAGAAATGGTTATCTTAGAAAATCAGTATATATTGACAATGGAGACACATAATTATAACAATATATGAAGGGTATGTGAATATGATCATATCTTTTGAATAAAATTATCAAGATATAAATGATCATAACCTCGAGATATGAAATATATATTGGATTTTCAGAATACATGAATAATATGGGATTCAATTAACCTGATACATGAGAAAATGACATTGAAATAATTCATAGATTTTTTCACCAAGTATAATAATATAAAATATTTTATGAAGGATACCCACGAAGACATTCAGAACATGTTAAGAATGGGAAAAATACTAAGGTATCTGCTTTGGGAAATGGTTAACCACCAATGTTCCATATTTTTCATGATAGATCCAACCACATGTGTACCCTTCTTTTGGGGATATGGATGACCACAAGTATACCCTTTGAGTTCATATAAAAATTATCAATATCCATTGCATTAGAGGGATGAATATGTCCCAACCAACAAATAAATAAAATAATACCTATTTGTTCCACAAGATCAAAGAAATAGGAATATAATAACCCATGAAATTAAGTAGTCTTCATAATCATTTCTACATACCATAACCTATCAACAAGAGAAATTCTTCAAACTCATTTCATCATCTCATCAAAGAATAACCTATGGAATGAAAAATGGGTTCCATAAAAAATTTCAAGGATTAAATTGTGAAAGAGAAATGGGTTTTGTAAAAATAGTTTCATCATAAACTATTTAGGTAATGAATAAAAATGGTACCCCTGGTTTCTATATTTTGAAAACCATATGTAAAATCAATGTATTTCATCTTATAAATTGATTTACAACGAATCAAAAATAAATTTTAATGTATTTTGTAAAGATTTATTTAATGTGAATGTTTATTTTTAACATAAATACTTTTGGAAGTACTTTTACTTTAATATAAAATTGGTATCAAATAATTGAATGTTTAAAAATATTTTAAAATATATCATGTGGAAAATATACATTGCACTTTGAAGAATAATTTTTAAAATAATTTTAAAATTAATATTTTACATTGAAATCATTCACCTAAAATCAAAATATTTCTCAAATATTAATGAAAAAATATTCATTGAAAATATATTTTAAAAACTGTATAGGAAAATTGAAATATTAAATATATCATTATAGAGATATATATTATTCATGTCATGGATTCTAAAAAAGAATGAATATATTTACATTATCTACATAAGAAAAATGTGCTTTATTTTGAAAAGGATAATAAATTAAATTCAATTTTATTATAAATATTTTATAATGGGTAAAAATATGATTAAATGAATATGATAATTATAAAAAAATTAATATACTTTAAGAAAACGTGGTTTTGGAAGAAAAAGAATTTTTGGTCAAAGAGAAGAATAATGATGCATTTTCCTAAGAACATATTATCTATAATTTTAATTTCAAAATATTAGAAAATGAAAATATTACTTTAAAATTGAATAAATAAAAATAAGAGAATAACATGATTGTGTTTATCGATTTATGTATTATAAAATTTTATCATCATAATCAGAGTCAAAATTAATCCTAATAAATTATAAGACTCTATAATAAAATAGTTATCTCTTTGGTATTATAAAATCATAATCCCCATTAAAAATAACATAAAATGAGAAATATGATACCATGAAGTTAAATAAATTCATGATATTTTATTTTAAATGGGATGTTTATACACACTTTTAAATAATACTTGTGCATATTATAACATATGTCTTCGAAAAATGAAATTGAGAAAAACATCCCATAAATTATGTATTCACGTCTTTTGTACATGATAAACTATTAAAAATAATAATTACTTTTTATTAAACATATATAAAATAAAAATACTTATAGACATATATTATATCACATATTATTTTCATATTAACATTTAATGTCTTTTATGTTACAATTTCGAGTTAAATTTATGTTTGGGGTAATAAAAGAAGTTCTTCTCATATTTTTTTTTATTTTTTGCCTATTATATTAATCCTGATTTTTTCCTTAATTATTTTATCCATGATAAAAATATCTTATCAATTTAGTACATATGTAATTAGGATAATCAATAAAATCTAGTGATAGAAAATGAGATACACTGTTCATAGAGATTATATGATCTTGGTATGCAAGAACATTATTTCCATTCTTAAGAATGATTGGTAGAAATAAATTAAAAAGATATATTAACTTTATGGAATCATTTTGATTTTATATATTATAAATATTCTCAAAAAATTCCTTTATATTATCCATGATTAGAGTGACTGAATGACATCACTTCATGAGGTTGTAGTCTATTATATACACAAGCATAGCTACGATCATTTAACAAAATTGAATGTATAAATATATGTGTGATATATTAATATAAAAGTATAATAATATCATTGATATCATATATAAAAAATAAATGAATCTTTATGTCTGTCATGGATATGTGTCAATGTAAAAAACTTATGTTATCGATTTGTGAGGCGGTAGTCCGACGTACTTACAAATTATGAATTATTAACCCATTTAATGGAACAGAATATGGTTGTAGGTCACTCCCATAAAATATAAAAACATTAGTATGTGGATGATACTAAGGATATTATATAATCATTTTGTTTTAATAATTTAATTGCGAGGATGATGAAATAAAATAGTAAGCACTCATTAATGGACGTTACCTCTTCTTCTGGTATGCTCCATAGGATTCAAACTAAAAGATTCATAGGTTAAATTTATATAAAAAATCATACTTCCATTATGTGAGGAGGTATTATTTTATTCTAAAATACTATGAACTAGATGAAAATTTAGTATTAATGTTTGAAGTGAAGATAGGAAGGGGTGGCCTATAATAAGTTAGGTTACTGACACAGTTTTATTATTTTCGAAAGAATAAATTTCATCCCTGGTTTATTCAGATTATAAGGCACCAATAATGTAAAATAATCATGATTAAAAGGTATAATTTTAAAATATTTCCTTAAAAATTTTATTGTAGAATCATTGGTTTGTGTTTCACCCTTTTTTTAGTTTAACCTACTCGCTGAACACATCTTTAACTTTGTAGTGGTAAATGATTTTTACTGAATTTACTATTAATTATGTTCAAAAATAATGTTTGACTTATTATATAATATAATTTTTTTGCTTCCAATTATAAAATTATTTATTACAAATTTCATTCAAAGAAGTGAAAAAATATTAATATTAAATAAATCCTGCATACAAAATTAGAAATCAGGGTTTTGAAAAAAAGTGTTAAAAAATTTATAAAGTGTTTATATAAATCGAGATTTGAAATTTCATTCAATGACCTAAATTATAATAATATACATATAATTTAACAAATTTTTGGTTGAATTTTTTTTTTAAATATAATGTATCATTTTAAATTATTTTTTTAAAAAAGGCAAACATCAATTGAAATTATTTATTTTTAACCTTTCATTAGAAAATAATTTCTTCAAAACTTTTTAAAAATTAACCATAATATAAATTTTAAATTATGATTTAGTATATGAATTTTTAATTTTGAAATAAAATTTCTAGAATTAGAATAAATTAAATTTAAAACAAAACCTAAAAATGCAATATAAAAATGGTTTTTTGTGAAGAGTATTTTTCAATCCAATGATGTCATTATATTAAGACTATGAATAATAATAATAATAATGGTATGAATCAAAAATAAAATTTATTAATATATTATTTATACATATAATTTAGAAAATTTATTATTATAAATTTTTTTCACCTATTTTAATGGAGAAACATTATGCACATTAAAATCAGTTTTTGAAAATTCCATTTTAAACCCAAAAAACATACACTAAAATTTAATATAATGTTAATTAAAAAGATTCTATATAGGATAAGTATTACTAAATAATATATATTATTCCCTAATAACTATTCAAACGTTTAAATAACATAATTTATTTAATTGATATGATAGTTTCAAAAAAAATTTGAATATTTACTAATAAATAAAAAATCACAATTTTTTGTAAAAATTGAAAAACGAAAAAATTTGTAAAAATTGATAAGGTGAATTAAAAATTAAAAAAAATTTATATAATAAATAATAAAAACAACTATAATATTTTCCCACTATAATAAATAAAAATAAATTTTTAATGAATCGTATTTTAGTTGAATAAGATTAAATTTAAAAAAATTTATTTATTTTTTAATAAGAATTTATTAACAAATTTAAATTGAGCTGGAAATTTTTATTTATATTTTACAAATTAGTTATTAATATTCATACCCACTTATTTACTTTCATGGTTATAACATACATATTTAAAATAATATTATTTCACGGCTTACAAAAGATTTGGATCACATGTGCGTCAAGATATTGAAGATACCCGTTATCGCTAGTATGGTAAGCTAAACAATGTGTGTCGTATAACACATGAAATATTTACAAATATTATATAAAAAAATTATTTCATAAAATATGAGGATGTTACACTTTTATCATCACAGGGATGTTTTGAAATGAATTTTATTCCCCTTGAGACTTGTTGTAGAAGCATGGATGGACGTTATACGTTGTGAAATAACTGTTATGTATGTAGTAGTAAACCAATCCCAATACAACTGAGGTTATGTGAGATATTGGAAATAATAACCCCTAAAATTTTTCATATTTATTACATGGGATTTTGATCCCCCAATGATTATGGTTATGTATGTGAGGTGGAAGTTATTACCCCAATGAATTCTAATGACGTGAGATTAGATATATTTCCTCTTTTTATTGATCATGTATTCAAGGTGGGATGTAATACATGTTTCACTATATTAACTATCATTTGATCGACCAAAAATTTTATTCCTAATGGGAAGATCAAGAAACAAGAGTGTCCTAAACTAGTACAAATAGAATATACCTGAGGACTGAGATTATATGCACCCTAACCATCCACAATCTATAAAACTCACAATACACCCATTGTAGAAAAAGAAATTAAGCATGGACTACAATTGCCTAAAAATTAAGATGAAGCAATATAAATATATACCATAGATTATATAATGTCTATATATATTAATATTAAAAACATAACTACATATGAACCTTGCGATATTAAATTTTCAAATAATATCAATGAATAAGATGATAGATATTAGTCTTTGGTAAATCGATCAAGGTCTCGAACCTAGTACAGGTGACTTAAGCCCCAAAATATATATCTAATATCATCTTCTAATAATAGTTTCACTTATAAAAATAATTAAATAAAATACAACACATATCCCCATTACATGGGTTTAATGTTTTATCTCTTCAAGAGATATCCCCGAATCAACTAGACTACCAAGGGAATATTGTAAATTTTGGAGACTTGAAGTTATTGATTTTCTATAAATCTATCATTTTCTATCTATTATCATATATAGAATAATTCATCCCATTTATCATGTATTTTTAATCTTAATGAACTTTCATATTCTACTATTATATTTACAACACATCTGATATCTAGTGATCTAACACCACAAATCTAATAACCTAACAAAGGTGTTATAAGTAACACAATATCTACGAAATTATCTTTTAATCAGGAAAAAAAATCTAACACCATGTATAATAATATACCTCTTGATAATTTATTTTTTGGGATTCAACACCATGTCCACTAGGTTTTATTCAATATCTCTCCTAACCAGCTCACTCATTTTTCTATATATTATATGTTTCCTATGTCCAAATACATTAATGTTTTCTTTTCCCCACTAAAATGAAAAAATGATTCAAACTATATATGAAAATAAAATATTTTTTTCATATATAAAATTTTTTATATTCCATAAATATTCATGGTATATAACATAATATAATCCAAAATCATTATGGTGATTCGGTATTTTAGTTGAATGGGATTTAGCAGGTAGTAAAATTCATATTATTGTCCTGGAAAACAGTGATTTTTTATCTTATTAAATTACACCAATGTACATCCTCATTCTTATTTCATATAGAAAATAATTTAACTAGACAATTTTTGTCATCACTTCCATTATTTAAACATAAATAAATTTCCTCGTAAAATGTGAATCTACCATTTTAAACTGCAAAATCCAACTATAAACAATGCTTCCAAAGGGAAAAATAAATCTAATGGAATATATTATGTTTATATGTGTCTCCACCCAACGTAGTGTCTATAATACCATCAAAGGAATTTTTCACATAATACAGTGAATGACCAACTTTACCATTTTGATATATGGTGATAAATTTCACATCCTTATAGTATTCCTTTATCAGAATCACTAATATCATAAAAAAATGCATCTTGAATGTTATAAAATCTAATAAATTCCATGGTATAGACTTGTATTCCCAAAAATATAAATTTATAACATTCAGAATTATATATAAAACCTAATTTCTCTTTGGTAAATTCCAAATTTAAATATTTGATATTTTAGTCAATGAATTTTCTAAGAAGATTTGATTGACTTATACAGAATAGAGATAGTATATTTTGAGTGCACACCTATGGAAAAAGGATAAAAAAAATTAAATCAGATGTCTCTTTTAATAGATATCCTAATCATTTTATTATAAGAACTCATATCATTGTAATTTAAATTTAAAAAAATCACAAATTTACAATTACAACATTTATATTAAGGCATGATCATGCATTATTCATCATTCTCAAGATAAACTATACTCAAACACTCATTATAATTCAATTTTTTGTATTAGATATCGTCCACATTTCTCTTAACATATCCACATGAAATTATGATGGAATCACACAATGGATTATATTTCATTCATAACTTGTTGAGTATTTAAGAACATATATTAATATTGTATTGTAATTATTTTTTGTTTTTTAGTATGTTCTATTCATGTTTCTATGTGTTAATTACCTCATCTAAACCAGAATTAATGAAATCCATCCTAACATCAAGTTGATCACGAAATAAAATCACATAAACTAGAGTGTTAGTATAAAAATTATTTTAGATTTCAAATTTTGATAAAATATCTCAATGAAATCATATCCTTATGATTGAAGGATGTATTTCACAAATATAATTACCTTATATAACACTATACCTTCAACTTAATTCTTAAGATTATAATCCCATTTTTTTAGTTCTATCATTCCATTTATAATATTTATTTGAAGCTATATACAAGACACATAAATATAATTTATTTCTTATTTCATTGCTAACTCCCACTAAAACGAGTTACTGAGACTTCGATCCTAATTTAGTATCTCATGTACCTTGACATTTTTGAAATATAGAATGTTCATTTTGATATAAATCTTCTACACTGGTTTTCTAAAAATGGATTATATCTTCACTTATAGATATTTTTTTCCATAAAAAAACATATATTTTAATGAGTTGGTAATATCTTAACATTTTCTTTTGTATTCCAGTACATAATTATTTGGTATATCCAAAACATGATCAGTATCCTTGAATATAGATCTTATTTATACAACTAATACATTGTCACTATATATGATCTTGAAACACCCTATAAAAACATCAACTACACATATCAAAACCTAAAATTGGTTAATAAGAACCATGATTCTCATTTAATCAACCTTTATGTTCTTATCTATACACTTAATTTTCTCATTGAATGGGAAATAAAAATCTCGACTTAGTTTCTTTTTATTACTCCTATAGAGTCGAATACCAATTTATTCATAAATATAGAAAATAAAAATTAATTTCTAATAATTTATATACAATATATCCACATACGTTTAATTGAAATGTGAATATTTGATACATATAAAATATATTATGTATGTATGTCCTCACTATTTTTTAAACAAGGATTCTCACAAAATCTATCACACCATAGACTCAGAAAAGATATTATTTCCGAGTTGAACCACCCAATAAATTTACATATAACTAATATTCTATAGTAAAGTAGAACATATACTTATTCAACTATTGTTATAATTAAATATATCAATTATACTACACCATTTTTCTCAGAATTCATAGGAAAAATATTCTCCATTAGATTTTTTTTCTCTTGTATAATTTCTAGAACTCCATTCCTCCACACATATCTCTGTTGTTTGATCTGATTAATTTCATATAAATCCAAGATTCAACATCAATAATTTATATCTATCCAAATACATTTAGAAACTCACATACATTTTTTTGAGGAAATACAACCACACATTATTAATGGAATAATCTATAATGGGAGTGTATAATTTTTGAAAACTATGAAACCTTTTTATTCATAATTGTTCTTCGATATAAAGTAAATGAAAACATTTTCTATTTTCCATGGATGAAAAAATAATGTCTTCCAAATTACATATGATCGGGCTTCTACAATCACTTATTAGTCAAGGTATGTAGAATTTTATCCCCAATGAGATAAATATTGCAATTCAATACCTTTTATAACCATATAGTTAATATGAATGATGATTCTCTACATGCATGATTTATTTTATAATACTGGTATGTATAGTGTCCCATTACGTAAACTATGAAACTCAAACATTGAAAATTAATTGATACTTCATTCCTTAAATGAAGCCATAATTTAATACGATACATCATAAGGATGTCCTATAAAAAATTAGAATCAACCATATACTTGGGATATGAAACTTGGGTTTTATGGATAGTAATAATGTATTATTCATTAGTGCACTAAAATATTAATTTACAAAAACCACAAGATCCCCTATCTTCAAGGTGAATTTTTTAAAGGATCTTTGACATATGGTTTTTTAGAAATCCTCTATATAAATATAAATAAAATGATGAACCATATTAAATATTCCAAGTCTCTGATGAACTCGTGAAACATTAATCAAAATTTACGTTATCACTATTATGTGTATATATTTTAGAATAAATTAAAGAACACATTTTAATGTTGAAATGTATCCCTTTGTAGAAATTTAATAGATTTATGTTATTTATATATTTTCATCATGTTATCCCCCAATGACATGGTTACATTCCATGAAACTTCTCTCAACTATTTAATATAATTTTTCTCTAACTCTTTATAGTAGTGTGTTTTGTTTCATCCTTAAATTTAGAGACCTGTTTAAAAAATATTGGAACTGTATTTACCTATATTCCATCATTCATGATTAGATCATCTATCTCTTCTAATACAAAGACATTATTTTTTTTCATGTTACTCATAGTGGCCCACATCACAATATTGAACACCTAAATTGATTATGTAATAATTAATACCTATTTTCATTTCGTGAAAATAAAAAAAAGACTCTATGTAAAATTTAATTCATGCATATGATTGGATGAAAAATACCATCTAGAACTATCATGTTGAAGCGTCACATAATATGAAAACAATTTTTTTATGGAGGGACTCTCGATAAGTTTCCAATTTTATACAGAAAATCTCGAGTAATATTCACTTCATGGATACTATAGGCCACATTTTGGATCATCATCATCTAGAAAAAAATTTCATCCTATCAAGACATTCCAATTCACTTTTTTTACATTGCTACAATATTCATCCTGATGCAAACAATATAAATCTCCTTTTTTGGAAAAGTTTTCATCTAGTACCATATTTTTGGATCCAACGTATGTGCCTTTTGAATTATCCTCTACCAACATGTTATATTCCAATGATTTAATTGAAATGAAGAAAAATGATACTAAATGTGAAGAGGATAATGTGATAGTATCCCTCACTACCTAAATTAATCTATCCAGAATACATTTTATTAATATGATCTAATTTTCTTATACAAATTTTATCACCTGACTCAATATTATCATATTGATAAAATTGTTTTTATGAAACTACATGATAAAGAACTAGAGGGTGCAAATGATTTAAACACTAGAGTAAAATTACATTGGACAAGGAATCATTGAAAAAATATATCCCACCATCATTAAAAAATCCAAATCCATAAGAAAAAAACCTTACTAATGTGTAGAAAATAAATACTAAAACCGAAAACAAGTCCCAAATTATAACATTATAGAAAAATATCATGATTAAATCATCAAATCTCTTTCACTATATTGAGATGACTCTAGAACCAAATTATATTTCCTATATATTTATAAATATTCTTTACACTTCTTAATGGTCATTAAAAACCATAAGACCGTCGCATTTTATCTTATTTTCCATTGAATCAATCATTCATTTGTGACTACCAACTCAAATTATCAATATAGTGAATTGTTTCTATATATTAAGATATCTAAAAAGGATTATAAGTATCATTAATAAATTATTATATGTTATCTCTTTTAAAAGACCATATCATATAAATCACATCATATAGTCCCCAATCCACATCTTTTTTCGAATTTGATATTTATTGTTTGAGATATACTACCCCAATGTATAGCAAAATAACAAGGGAATAAAAAGTTTCCAATTTCTTATTACCATATTACTCATCTAGATAAAAATATTCATAAAAATTCTTACTCTACCACATATGTCTAATGAAGAATCTAGGATGTATGTACTATCTCATTGGAATGGTTGTTATTCTACTTCGATGTGATTTAAATGATTATAGGTATGACCAGTGGGATATATTTTTGGCTGATTTTGTATCTTATTATTATTATGGAAGAACTGCCTCCTAGTAGATTTTATTATATACAATGAGGGGGATTCCCCTTAGTGGTGGTAACCCCACAAATTGAGGCATTCTTGTGATGGACAATGTTTCATGAGTCTACTATTAAAATGGTATGATGAGTATCAACAACATGGTTGGTTTATTCATGTGATTTTATGTCTAAACATTATTTTACAACAATAATATATTTATATATACTAGTATTATACATGACTCCATTTGTGTGGTGTTACTGAGCTATATGATCAAATTTTAGAGGAACATCATGGTATGTGTGCAACATAAGGTTTTTATACTAGTTTAGGTGATCACCCTTGAAAATTCTAGTAATATTTAAGGGATATATATGATTTTGGATACTGTTCTATGAAGATATTAAGGTAATTTTTTTGAATAATTTTTATTTATTATTATTTTATAATATATGATAAATATGATAAAATAATTAGGGTTCTCCTATATTGTTTTTTTTCTTTCATATAATTTTTTAAAATTCTATTATATTATGGTGATGGTTTTTATATTGTTATCCTTCCACTATGTTTCATTTTCAAATTGATTTTAATGTAGTCAAGGTTGTTTCTTTTATTAATAAATTAATGTTCAAATGATTCTAGAGGATAGAATTGACTCATGAGTGATTCTTAGACACTTTATACTATTGTAAACCCTATACCAGACAAGGAAGAATGTATGATGTCATGTTTTATCATAGGCTAGAGTTGTGATCATGTGGTCATGGATGGGATTTACATCTTATATACGAGTACACACCCAAAACTATACATGTAAGGATTTCTATAATCACATGACACATACTGATACTTAAACCTTTCATCTTGTTCTTATCTCTGAAACTCCCCTGTCATCATATCCCCCATTGATATTATCCTAATATTTGGTCATATCACATGAATTTTTTGTTTTCTAAATTAGTCATTCTCGATGATAGTGAAGAGTGATTCCTGTAGCGATTATACTAACCTAAAAATTATAATAATTAACCATTATTCTCCATATTCTACATTAACACATTGAACCCATTTATCCATTGATATTTGGTTAGATATTGGGAATTTAACAACATTTTGTTATGAGATATTTGATATAAACTAAGAACCACAATATTTATAATGTTTTATGACCTGAAATCTAAAAAAAAATTATAATATATAAATAATTGGGATTATAATAGTATATTATTCTCAAATCTCATAGATTTAGTTAGGATTTCACTGGGTTTGAAACACCCATTTGATAAAATGTTTTGAAAAATAAATACTAGATAACCAACATATTAAAATACCATAAAATAGAGATGAAATAGATGGAAATTTTATCTTGTTTTAAAAAAATAAAGGGAGTTTGATAAAAATAAAGACTTATACCATAAAAAATCTACAATTTCATGAAAATGGGTAATTTATAGTGTTAAAAAAATGAAAAGTAGACAAATCACGTCAAATAAAATATCAGAAAAGGGTAGTCTGGGTGAATTTCTAGTAATTATTCACTAATACTTTATATATTATATCATTTTTATAAAAAATATGAATTAAATTAGAGGTTAAAAATATTTGGAATCCTATTTAGGTCATATAAGATTCCATTTGTTCTCATTCGACACAACAGTCAAGAAAACATTTTGAGAAAATCCACATTACTATTGGGAAATATGTTCATACATTTCCAAACACTCCTTTCTAATATTTTAAAATTTTACTCAATCATATTGGGTGATAATTATCCCATTTTATTTCTTATAATATCATTTTCCATTGAAGTGTGTATAATTAATAGGGTCATTCTATACTAGTGATTAAACCCTCATTATAAATCCATTTTACAATAATACATAACAATATTTTATATTTAGTCCTAATGAATTAAAAACCATTTATAGATATTTTTAATGGATTCATCAATTTATTAGATTTTACCTACATAAAAAATTTTAATAACATAATTTTTAATGATTCACTAAGTAAATAACAATAGTAGTGACATTTTCATGAATTAATGTCCCCCTATTTCCATGTACAATATTTTATCCAAATAAATTATACATTTAATAAAAATTGGATATGAATTTATCAATTATTCAAAATAGACTCTTGATAGAGTAGAGATAATTTTTTTGAGCCACTAAGAGACTAGAAAAATCATTTTTGGGTTCTAATGATGGTCCCAAATATTTTAATCACGATTTAATAATGGTACATTGGTGGTATTTTAATATCTAATAGTCATACAATTACAACATGTCATTATATATTATTTTATCACAAACACTCATATTATTTTTTATAGTTTCTATATTGTCATTTCTAATGTGGATCAATATACATATAATGATACATATTTTGTAATATTCTCATCATTAAATAATATTAATGAAATTACCTATTTTCCATCCCATATATGTGTTTATATTATCATAATGAAAATAAAAGTTATTTTTATTCCAAAATGGTTATCTCAAATGAAATAATTTGATATCCTTTTATTAGAAAAAATTATGTTAATCAAGATCAAACTCTTTAGAATAAAACACTACCTTTATCTGAATGATATTCATTACAAAAAATACTCAATGATTCGTGATCACTTTTATGGTATAAAAATACTTTATCTATGGTGAATCACTTGGAAAAAATGCGTTGAGATAATATTCACATATTGGAAATAAAATATTACTTAATATGAGATCCAAATCTCAATAAAAACCAATTAATTAAAAAAATATCCTCCTTGTGAAAAAAAATTAAAAAATCATATCATGGTAACAAAATACTTTTATCCAATATCATTCCCTTGGTAAAAAATTAATATTGATGAAATCATACTAATGTTTCTAAATTATACCTCATGTTGTCATCATTTTTTTGGTTCCATTTTTCATTATCCATCTCTTAGAATGAAAATGTTCTCGGTGGAGGTACTCATAGTGAAATAAATGATCCATGAGTTTTGATACTACTCTTGTTTCTAGAAATTATCAAGACTCACAATCTTCATATCAATATAAAATTCATCATGTCATGTTCCACCTATTACTTTTGAAATGTATCATTTTAAAAAACATATTCTTGGGAATAATATCCTTTTCCCGGTATTATCTAATTGGTTCAAAATAAATTATTGAGATTTACTTTTCATGTAGAAATATTCCTTATGCTACAATACTGTATAGAACCAAGATGACGTACTTAAACATTACATTACTTTTGCGGAATACATAATACAAAAACAGACACCCAAGGACCGTAATAGTTTAGTCTATTTGGAAACTCAGAACACAATCTTCTGATCATGGTGAAAGATCTTCAACAACTCCCATAAATATCTTCCCCTTTTTGTTTTCATACCTCAAACAATTCTCTATATCTTGGGAAAAAGAAAATATTAAAAGTGTGAGTTCAAATTCTTAGTAAGGGTAATTATGGAGAAAATAGAAAAACATATACATTTGAACTTAGATACATTGACATAATGTTTAAACATCAAAATATTCAGTCGTGAAATAAATCATTGAAGTATTTAAGGCATAAATCACAAAGGAATGTTAATCGTGAAAAATTATCATGGGAATAAATAATGTAATTGTGGAACCCATTAATCACATGTTATGATTTCCATTGAAGCCACGGAATTGCTGCCAAGACCATCATAGTGGAAAATTTCCATTACTGAACCAGATTAACTTTTTGTTCCATCCATCTCTATCTCATGAGATATAAATCTTTACCCAATGCATTGGAGGGAGATATATGTCCCACACATCTCATAATGAAATCATTCTTTCATGTTCCACAAAATAAATATAAATCATTCATCATAACCCAAACAATAAAATGGGTTTCATAAACATCAGTCCATCATAACATAATCCATATAGAATGAAAGGATATCATTTCATCAAAAGAAAAATGAATCCATGTTAATAATAGATATAGTATAGTTGAAACATAAACATAAGAAATAATTCCATATTAGTGGGAAAATGTTTTTGATAAAACACGTGAAATGAATTCCAGAGAAAAATATCATTTCTTCTTCAAAATCATATTGTTTACTCAAACTGCCATTATATTTTAAAAGAAAAGTATTTTGTTGAAAATAATAATGAAATCATGTATAGGAAGCTTCATGGAAATAATTTATTTTGAAATAGTAGAAATCCATTCATTCCATATAATTTAAAATAATATTCTTGTCGTACTTTTTCCGAAAAAGTCAAAAAGTACCTCGTATGGTAAACAAAATGAAGGTTTATTTCATACCATGTTCTAGATGTCAAAAAAAGTACAAATGCATTTAATCATACATGTAATAATAGTAAAGATTTTATGAAAACATTTTTTAGAAAACATGGACATGGATGATAAACATAACACCAGTAAGTACTTATGAATAAACAATCCCGGATTAAAATGAGATTGGAATAATTATACCTTAACATTTATGATATGTGAAATCATACGTGTCATAAAACAAAGAAAATTATATGCATATGAAAATATCATGTCCTCCATAATAAAAACCACAAAACATTCAAGGGAAGAAAAAACATCATACAAAATAAATAGATTGTGATTAAGGCATATGTCTCTCATAAATAAAAGTGAGAAGAAATAATCCATCAACTTATGTCCAATTTCATCCGTATGTGTTCGAGACTCTTGTATAGTGGATTTAAACATCTTATTAACCTGTAACAGAACCATAATAATATTTATGGTATCATTTATGATTCACTTATATATTTATATTACCTGTTCGTTAGTCAATTCCATGTTATAGTAGTGTTTTGGGTACAATAAATTCATTTATCTTACATGTTTTGACTTAAAATTATTCATATTTTTAAATAAGTAATTATTACCTAATACCATAATATAAAACATGATTAATATATAATATATATTCAGAATATAAATATATATTGTAGGCCAATAAATGAAATGAAATACATCGTTCATGGAGAAAGTAGGTCATACGTACACATGAACGCTATTTTCAATTCATTATTAAATTTAACGGAAGTAAGTAAATAATATATACATAAATATAGTATCATTATTCTGTAATATATTACAATATTATTTATTATATATACTTTATAATCATTCTGTAATGGTTAACATGGTGAATGAATCTCATCACGTCTTGGAGACGGTAATCTGTATGTATGCATGAGTGATGATATCGTTCCCATAATTATTGAATGGAATTGGAGTGGATGATATAATATCACAGAATCAATATGATGTTATAATAATAATATATAGTTATTATTTCCCCAATTATATCTATCCATGTATGGTGGTGGTGGAAAAATAGATTACACCACGACGCAGAGATGGTAAGTCGTACGTACGCATGCGCGGTGATTTCATTTTTCGTAGGATGGATATGGAGGTGTTTCATATTTATAATAACATATTAGTATATTAGTGATACTGATGTTATTACATTATAATGAAACAACTAATGAAGATGAAGTTGATGAAAAATGAAATTTGAAAGAATCAGTAGAAGAGATTACCTCTTCCTCGACGTGCCTCTTTTAAACATCCCCTTAGGTCAATATACTTGGTCTTTTGAGAAGGAAAGAACCTCTATAATGTAACTAAATAGGTTTAAAAGATGGATTGGCAGGGCTTAACTGAGAAATAAGGCTCAATAATGAGTCAAGAAGATAGGGAAGGGGATCCCTTTTATAAGAGAGGAGAGGGGCACTTTTGAAAACTCAAAAATATTAATTTATAATAAACTCAAACCCCACATAAAAACAACCAATGTGACTCAAATTCAGATATGAGGTATTATATGGTTTTAATATAATAAAAAAATAAATTTAGAGATGTTTTGACATTATTTTAAACCTTATCATTTTGATTCATCCTAATTTAATATATTTAATTTTCTTTGTTGTAATAATATTATAATTTTTAAATTGTTATAAATACATACTTATGTGTTGTCAATTTTCCGTAAATAGACACAATATTAAATTTTAAACCATATAATTTTAAATTTCTACTTTTTAAATATTTTTTTGAAATCTAAATAAACTAATAATATGTTATTTTTATAAAATATAAACAGTGTAAATTTTGAAACTATTTAATTATTTGAAATTAATTAAAATCCACACAGAATATATATTCGAACAGAAATATTTAATATATTACTAACATGTCATATTCGTTTAAAAAATTAATGGAGAATATTAATTTGTTCATATAATTTTTATTTTAATATTTTCAAACCATTTATCTCATATTTCTATTAATAAAATAATTACTACAAACTCTTTTTAAAATTATGTAATATACATATTTGTTGCATAATAAATAAAAATAAAATACTTTTATGCATATAAATCTAATATATTTCATAAGAATACTTTTACTCAAATTTATCATCTTAAAATCAAAACATTTAAATTGTTATATTTATTAATGTATGGAGGTGACAACTTTGAAATCATTTAAAATAAAATAATATAAGTGTAATAAACACTTTTATAAGGATCAAAATGGTCAAATATTAGACCATTGGATGATTCTGGTTTACATGTACACTACCAATAAGTTTTGCTCAGATTTTTGTGACTTTTATGAGCATTATTAGTTAATAATAACTGTATTATTGATTTTTCACTTAATAAATAATTTCTATATCATTAATGTATAGGGTATTAAAGAAAATAAATATTTTTTAAAAATTAAAAATTAATTAACAGAATAAAGGGAAAATAATTAACTTTCAAATGAGTATTTATAATCGAATTTATATTCATTATAACCTTATATTAAAAATAGTTTAATTAATAATGTTTGAGTGAGACATGGTACACTTTACATTAAATAAAATAAATTAAATGTCTTAATCCGAGAATCATTGGTTATAATAGATACAATTTTGACCCAAGTATATTTAAAATTAAATATAATCATTAAATTATATTATGTCAAGTATTATGGTAATTTATAATATTATTTTTACCCTTAATTACATGATTTACCTTTAAGTATGGTAAATAAAATTTACCATAGTTAGTATTCATAATTCCAAAAAGAAAAGTAGCATATTAACATAATTTGGACCTACCGATTCCAAATATGGAATCCATTTTTCCCAATTCCCTACAAAAAAAATTTAGTATTTAATTTAAAATTAATCCCACTGTTGAGAAAATGGGTTTTAAAAGATAAAAAATTGCAAAAGATAGAAATGTTTTTACATATGAATTCAATGTAAAATTTTTTATGATAACTTATATTATATTAAATGGTGAAAATATATTCTATTTATACACTAAAAAAATTCAATATTATACTTTAACCAAATTAATTATCTCGATGAATAATGTTTTTTTAATTAAAATTTAGCGTATTTTTACTATTCATCAAAATATGAAGCTAATCAGAATAATGTCAAAAATTTATCCACCATAAATTTTTACATCCTGATTGAAAAAAATAAGTTTAATTTGTAAAATTTCAATTATAAACTTGTCAAAATTTGGATTTAAAATGGGTGTGACCTCAAAAGGCGAAAAAACCTCATTTTTTAAAAAAAACATCTTATATCCGAAAAATTAATTTGGTTCTCATACCATGTTCTAGAAAATGTGTAAGATGAATTATAATGTTATAAAATTCAAAATTCAGTTAATACTATTCAAAACTTATAGTTCAAAATAATATTATAATATATCATTGTTTGGTGAAACTCGTTATTGCGTACCAAGCAAGCTATCAAGGAAGGACTCTCTTGAGTGTAACACAATCCAAGTATATTGTTTCATATATCGAAATCTAATATGGTGTTTCGTATAGCGCAAACTAATATTAGTGTATCTTACAACATAATACATCAATAAAAGTATTATTTCTCATAAATTCTCGGGGGGTTACATTCTACCCCCCTTAAAATGAATTTCTCCCTCGAGATTCATCGGGGTTATAAATTGTTACTAATTGAAAGTTTCATTCAAGGAAAACCAATCTTAAAAAAGAATACTAAAAGTTAATTTTAAAAATGGATTTTAGAAACATAACAGTCTCCCAAAGTAACTCAACACTAGGTTTCCACATAAGATATTATAGGTGAAAATATTGATATGGAAGAGAAATATCACCACCATGTTTTGATGAAGGGTGGTAGAGAACATGGATATGAATAATCCAACAATCACAATGCAAAAATCTTGGGATGATCTAAGGTACCATCTGATTCATCAGATATAAGGGTACTAGGACAACATTTTTGTTTTTCAATATCATTTCACTAATGTTGATAATTTTTTTTCATAAGGATAAATATTTACCTGATATAAGTGTAAAATAATCCTTGGTCATTCCATGAACAATTTCTAATTCATCTATTATTTAATGAAATGAAGTTGAATTTTTCATTCTTGAAGTATTAACAAATAATGGGATAGAATGATAGATCATTCGATATCTCTTTATCACATAAAGGTTTTCACAAATTATTAAATATACATAAGTCTATCTATGGTATATATAATTTCAAATATGGACTTATACTTTATCTATCATACAACATAATAAAATAAAACTACTTTCAACTAACCAGGGACTTTCTGTAGGCCAGTGGTAGGTGATAATGGCTTGTCGTGCATTGGTTGTGGGATCGATTCCCGCATCCTTGTCTGACGTGACAGGTTTTCACCCGTACTACAGGTTGTCATTTTTTTATAAAACTATAATATTATAACATTCCGAAAAAAAATTCCCTTAAATAATACTATCTGATGTCCAACTTAATCCATTCCAACCTTTAGGCTTATCTAAAATAGTTCTGTCTGATCTCATAGTATAAAGAAAACAATTACTAGAATGGTAAACTACCGATCATGTTAATGCCATCATATATCCCTTGTGTATCATTAGATATATCTTCTTGGTATGTTCCAAACATGTAAATACCTCAATCATGTATTCTATTGAAACATTAGTTACCATAGAACCTTATTGAAAACATGAATGTTGTGAAAAGTTAACTCTTTCCACATACAAAAATCCCAAAAATTCTATATAATTAGACCATGACATCACTTTGTCCTTATATCAATCAAGAGTTCATTAATTCTATCAATCATATTATTTTCTGTTTATCCCTTCATTATGTGCATATCATATTTTTTGAAAAAATATTTTAATCACTTTTAATGGTTAACTGTACCATTCAACATATAATTTCAAATACTCAACGAAAAACAATAGTGTAACAATCCTTATGTTTTTCTTTATACCATAGTGGCATACATTATTCTTGATAAACATGAAATCATTCTACAACCTTCTTAAAACATTGACAAAGCCTCATCATTTTATTTCCCAACACATCTTTCAGCTCATATATCATTTGTAGTCTCTTCAACATCATCAACATAAATACTTCCCATACGACCATGCTAATTCTCATCATGTGGTTTTACCTTAGGGAATTGGTTTTAATAATGCTCGTACATTCCACATTTAAAACATTTAACCATTGTTGATGTCTTAGTAATACCATTTTCCTTTTCAGTTGTGTTAACTGAACCTTTTACATTGCAATTATATGGTTTGTGTCCTTATTTTCCACACCCAAATCATCTTACATTTCCGTGAAACATTCCCCAAGACCCCTCTTCCAAAATTTTTTACATGTGGGAAATTGAACATTCTTTCCTCTATGATCATCATTAAACTACATATTTCTTTTATTAGCCGAGTCGGAATACATGCCAAAGTTGAGATTATTGATCATATTATGAGATTAATGATTAGGAATAATATTGATGTTTGGACTTCCAAATCCCGTTTCATTTGGTTGCTCATGAAGAATATCATTCCATTATCCTTAAAATTCTCCATTAATATGAATCTTCCTGTTTCTAGCCATTTTCTAAATCACAAAAAGAATAGTGTGAGAGGAAAATATATTACAAATTAAACAATATAATCAAGGGGTAGTACTTTCAGTCTCTAACATCTTTGTTTTAATATTCAGTTATTAATTATCATTATCATAATTATAGTATTTCAACCTATATTTATTCTTAACCTTAGGGACATCCCAAGACATACCATATAAATATCTCTAGGGATCTCACTAATGTTTTAGCATACTAGATTCCAAATGTTAAATAAACATTTTATCTGATACCAATTGTAGAGACCCAATAATAACGTATATGGACATTACAATAATTTTACGGAATAACTGATACAAAAACTGACACCCAAGGACCATAATAGTTTAGTGTCTTTGGAAGATTGGATCATAATCTTCGGATCACGGTGAATGATCTTAAACAACCCTGATAAAGATCTTCCCCATATTGTTTTCTTACATAAAACCTTTCTTTATATACTACGAAAAAGAAAACATTAAAAGGGTGAGCTCAAATTCTTAGTAAGGGCAGGCATGGAGAATATAAAAAAACATACAAATTTGAACATAAAAACATGAACATGAAGTTTAAACATCAAAATCATGAGTCGTGAAATATATCAGGGTGGTATGTAAGGAATAGAACACAAAATAATGTTAATCATGATAAAATAGAATGGGCATAAAACATGTAATTGTTGCATCCATTAAGCACGTGTTATGATTTCCTTAGTAGCCAAGGCATTGCTGCCAAGACCATCCTAGTGGACAAAGTCAATTACTGAACCGTGTTTACCTTCCATTCCATCCCTGTATTACTAAACTAGATTAACTTGCCTTTCCAAACTTGTTAATCTCATGAGATATAAATCTTTACCAAATTCATTGGAGGTAGATATAGGTCCCACCCATCTCATAATGAAATCATTATTTCATGTGCCACAAAATAAACATAAATCATTCATCATAACCCAAAGAATAAAATGGGTTTCATAAACATCATCCCATCATAACATAATCCATATATAATAAATTGATATCATTTCATCATTAGAAAAATGAAACCATGTGGATAATAGAGACATTATACTTGAAACATAAATATATGATATAATTTCATCTTAGATGGAAAATTGTTTTGATAAAACAAATGAAATGAATTCTTGAGGAAAATATTCATTCTTCTACAAAAATAATTTTATTTTCTCAAAATTCACTGAAATTTTAATATAAAATTATTTTGATGAAAATAATCATGAAATTTTGTAGAGTAAGCCTCATGGAAATAAGTCTTTATAAAACCATAAAAACTCATTCATTCCCTATAAGTTAAAAACATTCTTCTCTTACTTTTACCAAAAAATTCAAAAAGTACATCATATGGTAAACAAAAGAAAGATTCCATCCAAACCATGTGGTAGAAGTAAAAAAGGGTAAAAATGACTTTAAAAATACACATAATAATATTAAACATTTTATGAAAACATTTTATTGAAAACATGTACATGGATGATAAACATAACCCGAATAAGTACTTACGAATAAAAAATCCATGATCAGAACAAGATTGGGAAATTTATCCCTTACCTTTTATGATCGGTCGAAGAATACATGTAATAAAACAAAAAAATATTATAAGAAAATATATATCATATCCTCCATAATAAAAATCATAGAACATTCATGGGAAGCATAAACACCACACAAAAGAAATAGATGGTGATTAAGGAATATGTCTCACTGAAATATAAGCGAGATGAAATAATCCATTAAATTATGTCCAATTTCATATGTATGGGTCTGAGACTCATGTATATTGGGTTTAAATAGATTATTAACTTGTAACAGAACCGTAATAATATTTATGAAAACATATATGATTCACTTACAACTTTATATTACCCGTTCATTTGTTAATTCCATGTCAAAGCAGCGTTTTGGGTAAAATCATTTCATTTATCCTATAAGTTTTGATGTGTAATTATTCATATGATTACTTAGATCATTATTAATTATTTTCATAATGTCAAACATGATTTATATATATTATATATTCATCATATAAATATATATATTAGATCAATAAATGAAAAACATACATTGTTCATTGAAACTGTAGGTCGTACGTACGCATGAACGATGTTCTCGTTTCTATATTAAATTGAATGGAATTATGTAAATAACATATAAATAAATATAGTTTCATTATTATGTCATTTATTTCATGATTATTTATTATATATACATTATAATCATTCTGAAATGGTTAACATGTTGAATGAATCTCATCGAATTGTGGAGATGGTAATCCGTCCGTACTAATGAGCGATGGTATCTCTCCCATAATTATTGAATGGAATTGGAGTGGATGATATAATATCTCATAATAAGTATGATTTTAAAATAATAATATATATTTATTATTCCCAAATTATATCCATCCAATTACGGTGGTGGAGGAAAAACAGATTACACCACGGTGTGCAGACGGTAAGCCGTATGTACGCACACGTGGTGATTTCATTTTTTGTAGGATGGGTATATGGTTTTTTTTATTTATAATAACGTATCAGTATATTAGTGATACTGATGTTATTAATTTATATTGAAACAGCTAACGAATAGGATGTTGAAGAAGAATGAAACTTGAATGAATCGGTAGAAGTGATTACCTCTTCCTCGACGTGCCACTTTTAAACATCCTCTTAGGGAAATAGAGTTAGTATTTTAGAAGACCATAACCTCTATAATGTTACTAGAGTTGTTGAAAATAGGAATTGGAAGGCATTAACCGAGATTGAAGGCTCATGATTGAGTGAATAAGAGAGGGAAGGGGTGCCCTTTTATAAGAGAGGAGAGGGGCACTTTTGGAAACATTCTAAATATTAATTTATAATAAAATCAAACCCCACATAAAAACATCCAAAGTGAATAAATTCATATATTAGTCATGATAGGATTGTAATCTCATAAACCATTTTAATTTATACATGTTTTGATTTTATTTTAAACCTTATCATTTTGATTTATCTTTATTTCATCTATTAAATTTTATTATTGGTAATAATATTCTAATTTTTAAATTGTTATCAATACTTAAATATGTGTTGGGAATTTTCCATATTTAGATACCTTATACATTTTTTGACCATATAATTTTAACTTTTTTACTTTTATATATTTTTGTGGTTTTTAAACAATTTAATAATGTGTTATTTTTTAAAAAATATCAATAGTGTCAATTTTGACACAATTCAATTATAGGAATTTAAATAAAATCCACACAAAATATATATTCGAACCAAAATATTTTATATATAACTAAAATTTCATATTCATATAAAAAAATCATGTATTATACTAATTTGTTCTAATATTATTTATTTTAATATTTTTAAAACCATTTATTTGATATTTCTCTTAATAAAATAATTACTACAACATTTTTGTATAATTATTTAATGTAATTATTTGTTTTGTAAAAATTAAAATGTAAATACTAATATGAAGATATATATAATATCTTCCATAGGAATACTTTTAGTTGAATTTCTAATCTAAAAAAATTTTAAATTGTTATATTTATTAATATATGAAGGTGCCAACTTTGACAAAATTGAAAATAAAATAATAGAAGTGTCATAATCACTTTTATAAGGCTGTAATTGGTCACAAAATCTACCATTGGATTCTTATTGTTTACATGTACACTTCCAATATGTTTTGGTCAGATTTTTTTGCCTTTAATGAGCATTATTAGTTTAATAAAAATTGTATTATTGATTTTTCACTTAATAGATAATTTATGTATCATTAATGTATAAGATATTAATGTAATTATTTATTTATTAAAAATAACAAATAAATTACCATAATAAAGAAAAAAAAATTAACTTTCAAATGAGTTTTTTATAATCGAATTTATATTCTATATATATTTATATTAAATATACTTTAATTATTAAAGTATGAGTGAGACATATTTCACTTTTCTTTAAAAAAATAAATTAAAGGTCTTAATAACATACAAGTGGGTTATAATAGATACCATTTCGACCCATGTATATTTTAGGATGAAATATAATCATTAAATTATATTAATACATGTTTTAGGGTAGTTTTAAAATATTATTTTTACCGATAATTATCAAATTTACCTTTAACTATGGTAAATAAAATTTACCGTAGTTACTACTCATAATACCTAAAAATAAAAAGTAGACTTTTACCATAATTTGGACATACTGATTCCAAATATTAAATCCATTTTTCCATATTCAATACACAGAAGTTATAGTACATCATTTAAAATTAATCGCGCTATTGAGAAAACGAGATTTAAAAGATAAATCATTGGAAAAGATATAAATGTTTTTACTTATGAATTCAATATAAAATTAATGATAATAAATTATATAATATTAAATGGTAATAATATATTCTATTTATACTTAATAACCATTCAATATTATAATTTAACTATATTAATTATCACGATGAAAAAATTAGTCTTTAATTAAAATTTAGCGTATTTTTACTATTCATAAAATATGAAGGTTATCATAATAATATAAAAAATTAATCCAACATAAATTTTTATATCCTGATTAAAAATAATATGTTTAATTTCTCAAATTTAACTTATAAACATGTCGAAAATTCGATTTCAAATGGGCACTCTATAAAATTGTGACAAAACTGCTTTTTTTTAAAAATTCTTCGTGTATCTGAAAAATTAATCTTTCTCGAATACCATGATCGAGAAAATGTGTATCATGAATTATAATGTTATAAAATTCAAAATGCGGTTATTACTATTCATAAATTCTAGTTCATAATAATATTATAATATATCATTGTTTAGTGAAACTCGGTGTTGCGTAGCATGCAAGCTGTTGAGGAAGGTCGGTCTTGCGTGTAACACAATCCAGGTATATTTTTGCGTATACAGATAGATAGTATAGTGTTTCATATTGCGCAAGTTAATCTTGGAGTAGCATACAAAAAAATACATCAATGAAATTTTTATTTCTCATTAAATCTCTGGGTGTTACAGATCCTTCTATTGAAAAAAATAGAATTGCGTCATGAACTTTAACAAGGTTATAATTATTTTAACCAATATTAACCTCGTTAAAAAATTCTTTTTTTTGAAACTCCTCATAAAAAGATTCATATTTTCACTCTATATATGAAATAATACATTATATTTATGGAATTAATTAAAGATTTCATTTTACCTCATAATAAAAATTCAATATTCTAAATGAATTCATTTCATAGAAGATTCATTTTTATGTGCTTAAAAATTAATTTGAAAATTTCCCATGTTGAAATTTTTTTAATACGTAGTTGAGAGATATGAAGATGAAGGATAAATTCACCACATAAAGAATATATAAATGGAATCCCAGTGTCCATAAACTGTTCACTCCTGAATAGAAGTGTATCTGTTGATGTTTTTTTCTAATCAAGTTATATAGTTACAAGAACATCGTATTTGGAATATATATTTAACCTGGATCTCTATCTTAAACAATGTCACATAAAATTTAGAAACATGTAAATTTATATATAATATAATCGATAAATATTTAATCAATTTCAAATAGTTTCTTAGGATAGAGGGTTGAAGTTTGTGAATGACATTGTAATAATCATGTATTAACCCTTTAAGATGTCACATATATAACCATGACATTAAAAAATTAATTTTTCCTTAACACCTCTAAAAAGTGGTGGTTTAACCAAACCATAATACATGGGATAAAACTTTTCCCTGGTTAGTAGGAATTCAAAATTATGGTAATCCATTAATGTGTAATCCCTCAACCATCAAAATGATTATCTGATATCTATATATATAAATAATACCATAATATAATAAGCCCCTCATCCCATTTCTTGGATCATTTTTTGAGTTAATGAATTTTTCCCCCTATATAAGTCCCAATGTCCCAGCCATTGTTGGACACTTGTCACATAATGTTCCTATTTTTAAAAATTTCAACTATAGTGAAATTATGGTTCTATATTCATGACCACAAAATTTATACCATTTTTCCTTGTCATTAGAAATAAAAAGGTATGAACTTACTAATTATATTAGGCTGATATGCATGGAATTAGATTCCCTTTACTAGGATACATTGAATGACATTGTTTTCGACACCAATCCATCCATCATAAAACCTTATTCCTTTCCATATATTATAAAATAATACGGTTACTTTTATATTGCATTACAATATAGGGTAATAAATTATTTTTATTATATGTGATATAAAAAATTTATCTTATACAATATATAGTTATGTGTATTAGTGTTAAATAATTTATCTTAATAAAGGCTAATTGAAATTATTACCAAAATGAATTTCAAGAATAAAATTAAATATAAAATGGATTCCTATAAAGTCTACATGTATCATTATTAGAATAATTGACATTATATCCTTTATATTATGGAAACATAAAATATTAGAATATTGGTATGTAATCTAAAAAATTAATCATGGGAAACACAAATATTGAATATGATGAGAAATTCCATAAAAATGAAATTTATTAACTGGACATGCATTATATTATGATACTTTACTAATTAATTGTTTATATTGGAATTAAGATGTATCATCCAAACTAAATTCATGCATAATAGAACCTAATAAATCAAGATACCTAATTACATCATGGAAATAATATGATTTATCAAGCTTCCATGAGTCACCTTTTGGAAGAACAGAATATTTATGTTGTCCTTATTTTTACTATAACTTATTCTACTTTAATGAACCAATATAAAATTTCACTTATATAAAACATATGATTCTACAGGTTGAATGAAATTATATTGGGGTACCATTGTGATGGAATAATATAATTCTTGTAAAAATCACATGAGGATTTATATTAGTTGATCCCATATTGGTTGGCTCCATACTAAAAAGTATACATAGATAATAGGTCCCCCATGAAAACATCAAAGCCATGGAAATAAATCCATTATGTTATAAAATTATTACTATTAAAATATGGATAATTTTTAGGGGTATAGAACCAACATCAATTTGACTAACTATAGCTACCAAGGAGGTCTACCTCTAACCGTGTATTTCTCCATAACCACAAGACCCCAATTAACTATGAGGTCACAGAGTTAGCTCTAACCAATGATATCCATACTAATTTATCTACATGGGGACCCTATATAGGAAATATATTATAAAAATTAGAGAGAAATACAAGGCCAAAATTAATTCCATAATATTTGAACCTCAGTAAAATACCAAATATAGGGCATATAAAATTCCAAGCCACCCTCTTTAAAAATACATAAAAAATATATAATGGTTTTGGTTTCATCGATAAATAAGAATTTTTAATTATGTAAGTGAATCAATGCATGTTCTCTCAACTCTACAGGATAATAAAAAAATTCTAGGTCCTCACATAATTATTATTCCATGATGTCATTATTACATCAAAATAATACTATGACAATCAATACGATGTTCTCTTAATGTTGTTAAAGCAACTTATGGTGGAAACATCCTCAATTACAAGTTCAACTCATCCTAAAATGCTAAATGATATATCATATATAGAACTATTTATAATATAGTCTTAATAATTTATAATAAACACACTTATAATATAATTAACAAAAGATAATTTTCATCCATTAGATTGGGTGAATTTTTCCCCATAAATCCTCTACAATATTACTAATCAATAAAACATTTAGAGAGGTTAATAATACACCAGGATTCATTAAAATGAGTGGTTAATTTTTAGTAACACGATTATGTGTGAAGAAATAAAACATTCATTCTAAGAATCATAGTACACTACTATAATGTATTATATACTTAAGAAGTACTGAGGTTGAACCCAAAGTACCCCTACTGATCATACCCAACACATTATTCATGATTGTTATTTTGATGAAAATAATGAGAGTTTATTGAGAATATACAAAAAAGATTATCACTAGACTATAAAGGGGAAATAAATTTTGAAATTGAAAACGGTGTAAAAATATAATATTAAAATATAGAGGATGGATCAGTTGTGGGGATAAAAAGTTACTTGAAATAATGATTAAAACCATTAAAGAACAAGTGGTGATGGTTAAAAGCATGTGTTCTAAATAATAACAAGTTTTAACTATTATTTCAACTATTTGTATCTAGATTATTATTTTTTCTTATTAATGTTATCACATATTTTTGACTCATGAGGTACACACACTAAGAAAAATGATAAAATAGGTTAGTATAGTTCTCTTATCCACCTTTACTATGTTGGAATTAATCTTAAAATTATGTATCATTTTTAATAAGATCAATTTAAGGTAAATTGTTTAATAGAAAAAAAGTATGATACTCTTACCATTGATTCTCATTTGATTATTTATTCAATAATTAACTCAATTTTTTCCAATCTATTTATTAAACATCCCCAACCAGACTAATCCATCATGAAAGAATGATTTACATATTTAATGTGACTGCAGAATTTTATGGACAAAGGATACATTTCAAATTAGATGAAAATATTTTAAAAATAATAAATTATTAATTTAACATTGAATCATTTGTATGTCGAAAAGAAAAATAAAATGATTAAAGATTAGGTAATAATTATACTTTCTCCTATAATTAAATTCTGTTATATTCAATGATATTCCATGTATTTTATCTCTATGAAAGTCCAAAAAAATACCCCAATAATATTACTGATTCATGAATTAAATTCCATAGGCATATCTCAATAAAAAAATTATTAGGAAAAAATAGAAGAATTTAAACCTAATTCTAGGATGAAATCCCCTTAACTACAATATTAATTGAATATCTGAATGTGGGAATTCCAAATTATCAACGATTGATACATTAATATCTCTAAAAAACGTTCTTGGTTTGACCATATTTGAGTAGTACCAATTGATCTGTCATATGGATCTTTTCCTCTGATATGGAATATTTAAACCTAAATATGCCAGTATTGCTAAAACATGATAATCTATGATATAGTATTGAGGTTACAATATATGAAATATTGAATTTCCTCTAGTTATTATACCAAACTCTACAATGTAGAATGTAAATCTATTAAAAGGTCTTAAGAATTATTTTCAACAATGGTCATTCTTATAGTTTCCATCTACATTTAATGGTATTAAATTTCAACCGCTGATAATAATATTAGAATGGGGTCAAGGGACCCCTAATGTCACCATGTTCCTCACACACATTGGTGAAACTCTCATCATGTCATTGCATAGGCTTTTTTCCCATGAAATAATGGTCCAGGTTCAAAATCATCCTTTTCATGCTTGAGGGAAGGGTATCTTGATTAATTGTATGACCACCCCATGAGGGAAGTTATGTGTGATGTAGCCTAGATGAGGGATATCCCAAAAAATTGTAAATTTTTAAATATTTTTTCAT
Organism: Viscum album; assembly: GCA_963277665.1. Classification (NCBI taxonomy): domain Eukaryota; kingdom Viridiplantae; phylum Streptophyta; class Magnoliopsida; order Santalales; family Viscaceae; genus Viscum; species Viscum album. Next base: position 1,263,431,030 of record OY728157.1, on the reverse strand, counting down.
ATATGTTCTTTTGGTTGAGTTTTTTTCATTCAGAGACATAATATCATAAAATTGAACGAGATATTTCTTGGTAATCAACTCAAAAATCATTAGACCATGAAATGATTATAGGAATAATTTGTGGTGGATTATTTTCCTACAACATTATGTGAGTACAAAATTACTACAAACATGATTAAATTGAAAATAAATTCGGCATAATAAAAAAAAAATCACCTTCAAAAACACAATTAACAAGAAGGTAAAAATAATATAGAGAAAGCAGTGATCAAACTATAAAAAACAGAATATATACATGTACCCAATGAAACTCAACATTAAGAAAATCGATCAATAAACTCCCATGAAAACATCACAACCACTAATTCAATAAAATAAAAAATAGTTGAGACTAAAAATATCTAATAGAAATAATAAATCAATCTAAAACTGAAATGTCATATATTTCATCATTCAAAATTTTCGGACCCTATACAAATGTGATATAGGTATTCCATTCATTTATCTTCTAAGTAATTACAAGAAAAATTGATCTATCTCACTATTTGATTTGTAAATCAAATCACAGAGGGTATAAAAATATAATGGTTTCCTCATACCCTGTGTACATGCACTAAACATATGAATTTGAAAATTATATACTTTAACCAATTATCAAAGAAAAATATCAACATAAATAAAGATTATTTTGAAACAAAGGATCATGTGATTTTCAGTCTTATAGATGATTGTAAATTCATAATTAAAATTGTTAATTATTTATAAGGAGGATGAAAAATTTGAGTTATTCATGATAACAAATGTAAGAAAAATAATTTATACTCTTAAAATATTGTCACCTTCCACACCATTATTAAGATGAAATTGATGTTAATGAAAAAATTAATTCATGGGATTGATTAAACACTTAAAATTATTCTATTTCTATATGATTATTTTTTCAAAAAATTATTAAGGGGATGTCTCAAATTCACCCCAACACGAAATGATAAAAATAATTCATGAAGTAATGGTGTTTTTTATGCCTCCATAACTCAATTACAATTTTTTCATTTTTCAATATATTTTCTAGTGGGTGAGATAATAAAAAATTTTGAAGAGTGAAAAAATCCATCTTATCAAAATCCAATAAGACACTGATGTTATTTTTCTAAAATGAAGTGTAACAAAGATATCTTGAAACCACATTCCCCTATAGTTGAAATCTGAAAATCATCTAATATTTACAGTTAGGGTGTTGATGGATAATTAATCTTGTAATGTTTTTGTTCTAATAATAGGGTATTCAAGGGGTCTAAGGCCAAAATAAAGGATAACTTCTAGGTTAGTCTCATGGAAAATTTACTCATACAAAAATATCTCATTTTTATACAAAAATTGAATAATTTTAATCTTATCAATTTTTATATCAAATCCTTTGATGTGAAGATTCTCATGTTATGTCATGAAATTGACAAAAAATTATTGAAAAAATGTGGCATTGAATCCACGTGGGAACTAGATCATGTAATATGCAGTCAACCAATCATGGAATTGTAGTGAAAAATTGGTCTAATAAACACGAGGTGAAAAGAATAATGGTCATAATTAGAAATTAGTATGAGAGATAATTTCTGTGTATACTAGTATTAGACTAAAAGTGTAACATCCCTGGTAAAAAATAATATTACTTTTTCATATTTCTCTATACTTATGAATAACATGTTAATATTAATTAAAAGGGAAATCTATGCTTGATGGCGTACCCTATACGCAACAACGAGTTTCATGGAAATCTTACATTGAACTATAATAATAAAATAATATTATTTTAAATGGTAGTTAACGGATAGCCATTGTAATGGAAGGAATGAACAGAACCAACTAAAAAATTATTATATATGTTTGCAAAATATTTTTACTCTTATCCAATAATTGTTAGAGGCTTAAAATGCGAATGAATACTATTTTAAGTGTAAATATTCAAATATTCTTTAAAAGGACGATTAAATGCCTTTTGATGGAGAACCCATTTTAAATACACTTTTTGAAAATTTCATATGTTATATAGGACCAAATAAAATCATTCTTTAGAATCGGGTCATCAAAATTTACTTTGTATATGTTTTTTTATTTTTTCGATAAAGTTCATTTTTAATGAATAAGTGAAAAATGTTGTATTTTTATGCAAAACAACTTTTTAATCTAACTTATTTATAAGTTTAGATCAACTTTTGAATTGGAAAACAGAATATATTTTTACTATTTAATCCAATGGTGGACATTGGAATTAATTTCACTTTTAAATTGGATTTAAACTAGTGTCAATCTTTTAATACATTTTGTTTCATAAAAACACGATATTTGTTTTGACAAAATGAATTAATTATTAAATTAATTAATGCAACTTATATGTTTTGAATTTTGTTAAATAGACATAATTTTTGAATTCGTAATATAAAATATATCTTAAGGTGAATTTTTGAAATTTTTCAGAAAAACATCAATTTTTATGATAGTGAAACCACTAAGTGGTAGATAAAAAACCTATTTATCGTTTAAATGAATCTTTACCACTTATGTGATTTGAATTTCAAAAATCCAACATACATGGTTGTCATTAGGATGTAAAATGTGGTTCAATGGGATTAAAATAATTTTTTTGATGAATAGTAACTTTTTAGTTTTATTAATCGCGATTAAAGATAATTAGTGCAATTTAATATAAAGAAAATGTTATAATATTATGAAATGAGATTGAAACATGTCCTATCATTATTGGATGAGTCATGGCTAACCAAGACAGTCCATGGGCCAACTTGGGGACCCCATGGAGCCACTTTGGTAGGAAAATGTCATTAATAAATTTTTATTTAAAGTGAAAATTAAAATGTCACAAACATGTATTGTTTTACTAAAAAATTACATGGGGATATACATGTCATATTTTTTACTATAAATATTCATTATGAAGCTAAAAATATTTCCTACATCAGGATATTTTATTTATAATTTTTAGAAATTAAATAATTTAATTTATTTATGACACCGTGATGATGCATATATTACATCATAAATGAATGATTTAAATAAAATCAGAGGATAGGGTAAAATATAAGTCATAGACCTGTCACAAACCTATTGGATTTATGTGTTTAGAATACTTATCTCCTTATCCTCTAAATATTTCCTTTTGGGACCTTTAATATCCGAAAGGAATTTTATAATAAAGTAATATTTTATAACATTCCATGAGTTCTCCTCCACTTCTCTTATAAAAGGCCCCCACCTCTACCACCTTACCCACAACTCTCAAGCCATTGGCTCGGCCAAGATCTGCCCATTTTATCTCTCCACATCCCTATCCTCATCCTACAAGACTTCCCTTAGGAAGAAATCTCTTCATGAAACCCTTTTGGATCAAACCAAGGAGAGTTGCCCAATTTAAAGGTAATGACTTCTCTTATGTTCATTTGTTTTATTTCGCTTCTCCAACCACCTAAAATATTTTTATTCCTTTATTTTGTAACAACACCAGTATATTAAATATACTAGGATTTTCTATTGACAAATATTCGAGCTACACATACACACTCCTCCGTCTAATGGTTAAAGAACATACTATTTTTGTGGATGTCGAATTACTGCCTCACGAAACGATGATTGTTCTATCTTCTCCTACCACCTATCATAGTGGACCATATGAAGAAACTATTTTTATATGATATATATTATATTTTTTTCCTCTATATTATTCTTTATATTATATTTAAAATAAACCTTTATACTTTTCATGTTATGCAAATGCGATAATTTCATACGAGGAAGTGCGGACTACAGCCCCCTCAAGTGATGTGACTCGTTTATGCAATACATGGAATGTATAAAGAATGATATTAATGAAAATATGTGACCTATATAACATATATATTATACTGTAATTATAATATATATATATCTCATTTATTTTTAATTCCATTAATTTGATAAATAAATGAAATTAGCGTTAATGCGTACGTATGACCTATAGTCTCCATGAACGGTGAATTTCATATATTTATATCTCCAAATGTTATGGAATAGTATAAAATGAATATGTAATGGATATATATGATATTTAGATCATTAATAATATTCTAGAGATGATTTACTTATAACTACATGGACAATCATTTTCAAACAAGTTCATTTTTTATTCATGTACCAAACATCGACAAAAAAACGTCTGATATGAGCTCACATTTTTAACCAATTATTATAACATTATAATATGTGATATGAAATTAATAACAATTTTTAAAGGATTTCCTTTTGAAATTATAAATTGAGCATAGTTTATTATTCAGGAATATAAAGAAACGAACAAGACAAGTCAGACTTGAGGTAAGGGATCCTACATATCTCTTTCTTTTTCAGTACTCTCTTTTATGTCGTTTCTTTTAACCTCATCTTTCTTATTTTGGGGGATGTTATTTTATATTACTATTACTGTAATTTCTATGTTCATATTATGAGAGACCCAAATTGTTTTCATCAATCCATTTTTTGGATGTTTTAAGTGTCGTCGTTAGGCTGCTGAGTTTTCGCAAGAGATTTTTCATCTCACTTTTATTCCCTTGAGATTTATGCTACATTTGCCACCATTTCCTTTGAGTGGTGTATGTACTGCCCATTATTCTACTATTTGTGTAAAATAATTTTGATTATGAGTATTTACATCAATGTTGTATAGTCCTTATTTCATGAGTTGTATGTTTTGAAAGTTACCCAAGTCGGTAAGGGAATCTTTCACCCTCCTCTTTTTAAAAGACTTCTTTTTGTAATGTCTTTTATTTTAAATCTTATTATGTTGGGACATGTTCTTATATATAATTATTGTTGTTAAATTTATTTCTAATTGATGAGATACCCTTTTTTCTCATCAACTCATTTTCTTAATTTGAATGTGACACCGTTAGGCTGTCGAATTTTTACAAGGAAACGTCTTAACCCAATTTCGATTTCTTTAGGTTCAACTTGACCTTCTTGAACATTTCATCCTATGAATATGTGTGAATGTCCTCTTATTGTTTCACACTTAATATCCACTTATATTGGGTGTATTTATATTTCTCAATCATAATCATGTGATTGATTTATCCTTAATTTAAGGATAGCATCGTTATAATGAAATTCATCTCAATTTACATTTCCATTGAGACTTCATTGTTGTTATGCACCAATTCACACTTTTATGGTGTATATACTATCCGCTGAAATATTATATCAAGAATCTATTTATTCTCATGATATTATAAAGTTATGATTAAATGTTATTTCACAATTATTTTTATTCAAGAGTCTCTCATTTTGTTAAAAACTCTTTAACAAAAATATCATTTTAAATGTTTTAAAGATTTATTATTCTAAATATTTATCTTTAATGTCCATGTTTTCATAATGTTTTTAAGTATTTATTTATATGGAAATTAATGTTTTAAAATTTTAATTCCATTAAATGTTTCAAAGTGGTAAGGGACAGATTGATTCAAAAATATCTTTTAAATGGTTTTTTAATATGGTTTGATTATTCCAATATCATGAAATTACTTATTTTGATTGCAAATAAAATGTTGTTATTGAAATGTTTTTATTTCAATATTTTATTTGTAAGGATGGTACTTGGACATTTGATGGGTGGTTTTGTGATAATCTATATGACAGGTGGTGTCGTGAATACTAGGACGAGTGGTTAAGTTATAAACTCTAATGTATTGGGTATGGATGTCGGTCGTATGGCTATTCCATGTAGTGATATGTGTGGAAGTCGACAATATGGTTATTCCATTTAAATATGTTTATGTCCCAAGTTACCATAATATGTTATGTGTTCTTCATATGGGTTTTATGGTAATATTTTGGTTATAAAGTGTAAGTAGAGATCTCTATTCAGTGAAGAGTATTTACTACTTCTTAATGGTGAAAAGTATTACTTTGACAAAGTATTCATGGTTTACGTGTCTTTTTTGAAAAACAAAAGTTTTCCTTCTTTGTGTATCCCTTACTGAGCCTTTTATTCTCTGCCCAAGTTTTATTGAAATGTTTTTCACACGACTTAATGTGGAATAAGGTCAAGGATGGTATCAAGGAAAAGTCATGCTATCTAAAACATGGACTAGACATGTTTCTTGTTAAGAGTTTTTATTTTTAGTAGAAGTTCCTACATTGTAATAGTTTGAGATGTAATAGTTAGGTCCTAATTCTCTAAAACTCTATACTTGAAAATATCATCTAGGTGAATTATTCATTTAATTCATGATTATGTAAGGTTTTGAGGCCGGGTCATTATAGTTGGTATCAAAGGGAGGTTTAGACAACTTTAGGGACTAGGAGTTTTCGTTAGACACATGGTTAGTCCCTATATCTATTATTTTAGTTAAATCCTTGTTTTATAACATTTTTTCAGGTCAAGAAAAGTCGGTTACGATTGGAAGGAGGAGGATCTCAAAGGAAATTTTTATCTGTTCCTGATGAAATGCTTGCGATAATTATTCCAATGTCAAGTTTGGATGATTGTGAAACTTTTTCTAGCATACAAATGACTTGCAAGTAGTTGTTTGAGACATCAAACACCACCAATATACCTCGTTATCATCGTGGATCATGGGTTGTATTTAGACAAATACAATTTTCACAATATTCTCATGTTTTCAAGAATGGTAAATATTATCAAGGAATTTTCAAATATTTTAACTTATCAAAAGATTTTGAAGCATATTATGATTTTAAAAAAGGTGCTGAAGAAGGAGACACCTGTGCAACCTATTTATATTTTCTTCTACAATATAGTCTCCCAGAATAAACCTATGGTATTTTAAAATGGCCATTAATAGAATTTCTCAAATCAAAATTGGTCCGACTATTTTATAGAAATCACATTTTATCTGATTTCTTGAATTTATATGTCATACATGTTTATTTTCAAAAATTGTTTTTCTATAAACACCCATATGACCCATGTTTTACAAGGTGTATTTGGATGGAAAAAGAAAATGATTCTGAAGGATATGTAAATCATTGTTTCAATGCATGGACCTTCTACCTTTGAGAACCAGATGACGATGAAACCAAATGGATACCATGATCATGGTGTGATGTTCATTTTTTGGGAATCATTTTATTTTATCTTCTGGCGGTGAAATAAGAATACAAGAATTAATATGTTGAGATCGTAATGAATTTGGATTAAAATGAGAGTAATAAGGAAACCATTGAGGTTAAAACATGTTAGGGTTATTTTTGGAGTTTTATAAAAAGGACAATCCGTAGGATGGGTGAAAACCCATCTCATCTGGTAAGGCCGTAGGAATCAATCACACAACTAAAGGGCAACAAGGGCGCATGGCCTACCACTAGCCTACGGGAAGTCCCCAGTTAGTATGACTTATACTTTTTAGATGAATGATTTTATGGATCAAGAATAAGTTGATTTTGGGAACGTATGTTTTATTAAATGGATATCCTTAACGTAGGAAAATGATTTGGTGACTGAGTAATAAAGGTTATTTTGGAAGATGTCCTCTCTTTCATGGAAACAATATATGCCTATTGAAAATAGAATACTTTGGGATTTCAATTGAGGAGAAATGGTGGAATTTTATTTTGGATGAATAAATGTTTTTATTGTGAAAATATGATGTTTTTGTTTATTTATGAAAATTATTAACCTATCATGGATAATATTGGATTAGGTTAATTACTTTTCAATATGAGACTTTAAGAGCAACAGATGTTATTTGGAGATAAAGGCTAAGATTTAACTTGGAAGACTATGAGATCAAATCCTTCAGTGATTTGGGTTTCAATCATTGTTCTGATTACTTTGATGAATTTTATTTATATATGTTTATTAAATGGTTTTTTTTGGACTTTGGATAATGATTAAAAAATTTTGGAGATTAAGAGTAGTATTTTTTATACAGTATTATCCGTTTTGGGGATTATCAGATCTTGTACTAACCTTTTTGGTTTGGGTTTTGGATAAGGTCTAAAGACATGGGAAATATATAGTTCTCTTTTTTTTTGGATTAGGTGATTCTCAAGAAGTTGATTATAGTGCTCTTAATGTGAATAAGTCATCCTAAATACTCGTCTTATGGAGAAAATATGAGTTTGTGTAAGAAATCTAGTAGGTGATGAGAGTCTACACAACAAGTAAGTATGTTTGCTTATGATTTAGTTACGATCATAAATTAATTCCTCATTGAAAAGTATCTTAAAAACAAACATGTTGTTTGTTAACTTTACCTATTGGGGAATCAAATACCGTTTAACCCATCACCAGTTTGTGATTTTCTGGTGGTTAACTATCTCTTAAACATGTTTTTTATCACTCTCCATCAAATCATGACCCTTTCTTTTCACTTTCATGTGCATGTTTTCCTAAATGGAATCCTAGTATGGGTTAACTCGGGTGACCATTGTACTTCCCTTTATATCTTTTAAAGCGACAATTTAATTTACTCCTTTTCCGATGGGGGGATTTCAATTATGTTTCCAAGCCCAATTTTAAAATTGCGGGGACGCAATTCCCAAAAGGGGGGAAGGATTAAACATCCCTTGTAAATAAAGAATATTACTTTTTCATATTTATCCATATTTGTGAATAAAAGGTTAATATTAGTTTAAGGGGAAAGCTATGCTCGATGGCGTACCCAATACACAACAACGAGTTTCTTGAAAATCTGATATTGCACTCTAATAATAAAATAATATTATTTTTAATGGTATTTAATGCCTAGCCGTTGTAATGGAGGGAATTAATAGAACTAACTACCAAATTATTATATATGTTTGTCAAATATCTTTACTCTTATACAATAAATTTTTGAGGCTTAAAATGCGAATTAATCCAATTTTAAGAGTAAATATTCTAATATTTTTTAAAAGGTTGATTAACCGCCTTTTGATGGAAAACCCTTTTTAAAGACACTTTTTTACAATTTAATATGTTATACATGACCAAATAAAATCCTTCTTTAGAATCAGGAAATCCAAATTTACTTTGTTTATGTTTTTTTTATTTTTTGGATAAAGTTATTTTTAAGGAATAAGTGATAAAATGTTGTATTTTAATTCAAAACCACTTTTTAATCTAACCTATTTATATGATTAAATAATCTTTTGAATTGTTTTTAAAGTGATATAAAAATATATTTTTACCTTTTAATCTAATGGTGGTCATTGAAATTAATTTCACATTGAAATTGGACTTAATGTAGTGTCAATCTTTTAATAGATATTGTTTCTTAAAAACAAGCTATTTGTTTTGACAGCAAGAATTTATTATTAAATGAATTAATTCAACATATATTTTTTGAATTTTTTAAAATAGAAATAATTTTTTAATTTGGAATATCAAATATATCATAGGGTGAATTTTTTTTTTATTTTTCATAAAAACATCAATTTTTTATGAATAGTGAAACCACTATGTGGTAGTTAAAAAACTAATTTTTCGTTTAAATGAAAATTTACCACTTTTTGTGATTTGAATTTCAAAAATTCGTCATACATGGTTGTCATTTAAATGTAAAATGTGGTTCAATGGGATTAAAATAATTTTTTGGTGAATTTTAGCTTTTTAGTTTTATTAATCACGATTAAAGGCAATTAGTGTAATTTAAGGTAATGATGAAGTTATGATAATATAAAATGACCTTGACACAAGTCCTACCCTTATTGGATGAGTAATGGCCAACCAAAAAAAATACATGGGTCAACTTTGGGACCCCATGGAGCCACTTTGGTAGGAAAATGTCATTAATAACTTTTTATTTAAAGTTAAAATTAAAATAACACAAACATTTATTGTTTTACTAGAACAATGTTTACATGGGGTTATAAAAGTAATATTTTTTACTATAAATATTCATTCTAAAGATAAAAATATTTCCTAAATCATGATTTTTTTTATAATTTTTAGACATTACATAAATTAATGTATTTATAACAACGTGATGATGCAGAGATTACCTCATAAATGAACGATTTAAATAAAATGAGAAGATTTGGTAAAATCTAAGTCTTAAACCTGTAAAAAACCTTTTGGATGGGTGTATTTATAAACCTTATCACCTAATACTAAAAATATAACCTTTTTGGGCATTTAAAATCCGAAATTCATTTTATAATAATGTAATATTTTATAACATTCCAAGAGTGCCCCCTCCTCTTCACTTATAAAAGGCCCCCATCTCTACCACCTTACCCACACCTCTCAAGCCTTTGGGACGGCCAAGATCTGCCCATTTTATCTCTCCACATACCTCTCCTCATCCTAGATGCCTTCCCTTATACATAAAGCCCTTTAAAAAACCATTTTGGTCCAAACCAATGGGAGTCACCCGATTTGAAGGTAATGTCTTCTCTTATGTTCATTTGTTTTATTTTGCTTCTCCAACCACTAAACTATTATTATTATTTTATTATGTAACAACACCAGTATCTTCAATATACTAAGAAGTTTTTATGAGAATTAATCGATCTAAACTTACACACACCTCCGTCTATGGGTTAAATAACATATTGTTTTTTATAGTGAATTACTACCACACGAAACGATGATTGTTCTATCTTCTCCCACCACATCTCATGGTGGCCATTATGATGGAACTATTTTTATATGATATATATTATATTTATTTCCTCTCTATGCTTCTTTATTTTTTATTTAAAACATACCTTTATGCTTTTCTTGTTTTGCAAATGTGATAATATCATACGAGGAAGTGCGGACTACCGCCCCCTCAAGTGATGTGACTCGTACATGCAATACATGTAATGTATAAAGAATGATATTAACGAACATATGTGACCTATATAACATATATATTATACATGAATTATAATATATATATATATATATATCAATTATTTATAATTCCATTAATATGACAAATAAATGAAAGCAGCGTTCATGCGTATGTACGACCTACCGTCTCCATGAATGATGCATTTCATTTATTTTTATCTCTAAATGTTATGGAAAAATATAAAATTAATATGTACAGTATATATATGATATTTAAATAATTAATACTATTATGTAGATGATTTACTTATAACTACATGGACAATTATTTTCAAACATGTTCTTTTTGGACTCATGTACCAAACATCGACAAAAAACCTCTGATATGAACTCACATTATTAACCAATTACTATAACATTACAATATGTGATGTGAACTGAATAATAATATTTGAAGGAGGTAAATAATCAATTATAAATTTACCAACATTTATTATTCAGGAACATAAAGAAACGAACAAAACAAGTCGGACTTGAGGTAAGGAATCCTACCTATCTCTTTCTTTTTATGTACTCTCTTTTATGTCGTTTCTTTTAAGCTCCTCTTTCTTATTTTTGGGGATGTTATTTTATATTAATATTACTATACATTCTATGTTCATATGATGAGAGACCCTATTTTTTCATCAACCCAATTGTTGTATGTTTTATGTGGCGTCGTTAGGCTGCCGAGTTTTCGCAAGGGACTTTTCATCTCACTTTTATTCCAGTGAGATTTATGAAACATTTGCCACAATTCCTTTGAGTTGTCTATTTACAGCCCCTTATTCTAATATTTGGGTTAAATAATTTCGTTTATGAGTATTTAAATCAATTTGTTATAGTCCTTCTTTCATGAGGTGAATGTTTCGAAAGTTACCCAAGTCGGTAAGGGAACCTTTCACCTTCCTCTTTTTAAAAGACTTTTTTTGGTATGTCATTTAATTTACATCTTATTATGTTGGGACATGTTCTTATATATCCCTGTTGATGTAAAATTTATTTTCAAGTGATGATATACCATTTTTTCTCATCAAATCATTTTCTGAATTTTATTGTGATGTCGTTAGGCTGTCGAATGTTTACAAGGGAACGTCTTAACCCAATTTCGATTTCTTTGGGTTCAACTTGTACTTATTGAACATGTCATCCTATGAATATGTGTGAATGAACTCTGATTGTTTCACAGTTAATATCCACTTATATTGGGTGTATTTATATTTCTCACACATAATCATGTGATTGATTTATCCTTAATTAACATATACTATCTTTATAATGGATTTCATCTAAATTTACATTTCTATTGAGACTTCATGGTTGTTATGCACCAATTCACTATTATATAGTGTATATACTATCCAATGACATATTATATCATGAATAATTTTATTCTCATGATATTATAAAGTTCAGATTAAATGTTATTCCACAATTATTTGTATTCAATAGTCACTCATTTTGTTAAAAACTCTTTAACAAAAATATAATTTTAATGTTTTAAAGATTTAATATTCTAAATATTTATATTTAATGTCTATGTTTTCAAAATGGTTTTCAGTATTTATTTATATGGACATTAATTATTCAAAATTATAATTCCATTAAAAGTTTCAAATTTGTATTGAAAACATTGATTCAAAAATATATTTTAAATGTTTTTTGAAAATGGATTGATTATTTCAATATTTTAAAATTACTAATTGTGATTTAAAATTAAATGTTGGTATTGAAATGTTTATATTTGCAATATTTGATGTGTAATGATGGTACTTGGAAATTTGACAGGTGGATACGTGATAAACCATATGATCGGTGGTGCCATGAATACCATGACTGGTGGTTACATTATAACCTCCAATGCATTGGGTATGGAAGTCGGCCGTATGGAAATTCCATGTAGTGATATGTGTGGAAGTCGACAGTATGGTTATTCCATTTAAGTATTTTTATGTCCCATGTTACCTTTATATGTTATGTGTTCTTTATATGGGTTTTATGGTAATATTTTGGTTACAAAGGGTAAGTAGTGATCTCTATATAGTGAAGAGTATTTACTACTTCTTAAATGTGAAAAGTATTACTTTGACAAAGTATTCATTGTTTACATGATGTTTTGAAAAACGAAGAGTTTTCCTTCTTTGTGTATCCCTTAATGATCTTTTTATCCTCACCCCATGTTTTTTTGAAATTTTTTTCACATGAATTAATGTGGAATAGAATCAAGGATGGGATTAAGGAAAAGTCATGCTATCAAAAACATGGAACTAGACATGTTTCTTTTTAAGAGTTTTTATTTTTAGTAGAAGTTTCAACTTTGTAATCTTCTAAGATGTAATAGTTATGTCCAAATTTTCTAAAACACTAAACCTGAAAAGATCCTCTATGTGAATTATTCATTTAATTCATGATTATGTAAGGTTTTAAGGTTGGGTCCTTATAAAAAATGTGGTTTTAAAATTTATCACATCAAATTTCAACATTGAAGAATAAAATTAATTATGATGTTTCCACATACTAATATAGATATCGAATATGGTGATGTCTTATTGGTAATAATAAGGGGGAAATGAAAATTATTATAGAAGAGGATCCCCCAAACATGAAATACAATGCGTACTTAATGTAGAAAACATTGGAATATAGAACACATGTATAACAATGTGGGAATAAAATAGAATACAATATCAAGAAATTGTAAGATAATGTGATCATGAAAAAATGTATCATAATGTATTGGGTATGATCATATTATGTGAATGAGTCTGAATGTATTTAATGAATATAAAAATATGAATGAGAAGTTAAAAATAGTAGAAAAAGACACAAAATACATAAAACTGGGAATCATAATGCTCTATTAAATGTTGTTGGGACACTCAAAGGGCCTTCCTCGGGGTCTAAAAACTCTATAAAAGTGTGGATGATATATATAAAGGTCTAATCAATAGAAACACATTATATAATGGATAACAAAATTACCAAATCTTAAATGTAGTGTATCATTCTATTTCTAGATCAATGAATGGAATATCAAAAGTTTACATAATCAGTTTCCCATTGCTCTTCCACTTTATATAGAAATAGTATGGCAACCAAGGGATCAAAGGAATAACAAAGAATCAAGGAATCCAAATATACATGTTCTCCATAAGGTAAATCGGAGTCCCTTCTTATGTAGCATGTGATGTTTTTCCAGAATGAGTATTGGAACCTATAAAAGAAGAATGAAATGGATGCATGCAGGGTGGCTGAGTGGGTGCCCAATAAAATGTTATAAATGTTACATGTATGAATATGGAATCCCCATGTGATAATAGGTCTAACCCATTGTATTAATGACGAACTAGAAGGCCTCAAAACAAATTTTAGTAAACTCTATCATGTAGTGGTCATGGAATAATGTGGTGAGATTAGGCATGAAATGTGAAGTAGGACCCAATTTTTTGGATTTTTCTTATGAGTGAATGTCTACAATGTCCTTTGAATCTATAGAGGCATAGTACACATTCCAATAAAATAGTTATGGATATTTTAAAAAATAATTATTGTTTAAATTATGGGAGATCAAAAAATTACAACAAGAACATCGATGATATATGGAGAATTCCAAAGATAAAATTGAGATGATTTACAAATAAGTTATTAAATATACTCCCATATGGGTACTATACTAATTCATTACGAACCCCTCAATGTAAAAGGAATATTTTCATGGCATATTAATTTTTGAGTTCAATATGTCTACAAAAGAATCAATACATCTACTTTTGTTACATATCCTATAAAATATCCATTTTTATTAACCCCATGAATAATATAACCTTGAATAATATGAAAAAAAATAGGTGTACTTAGTTTGGATAGGATCGCGGGGGTTTAAAGGTTTTAAATTGAAATTTCTCCCAATTTTTAAGATTTTATCTCGTATTTTGTTTTTTATTATATGTTTTTCATGGTGCACACATTGGGAAATAGATGTCAACCCCAATTGATAATTCATTATGTGTAAGGATCCAATTATATGATCTAATTATGAATGTGATATATATGTGATCAATATATATATAATTCAACAAATATTTCAAATGATGTGAATATCTCACCTCAAAAAAGGAAATTATGTGATTTTATTTTACACCATTCAACGAATAAAGGACATTGGACTCCATTCAAATCCTTAAAAATTTAAGATATTTAAAAGTTTGATTTATTCTAATCAGCATATACTTCAATTTATCTCGCTATAATATATATTTTTTATCATAAAATTAATGTTAAAGGTGTATCTGGGGAAATATTTTTAAATATTAGATTTGGTTAGAGGAGTGGTGGCCATGTATTTTGAGTGGGTAATATTATAATCCACATTACATACATAAGGATGTGAAATGGATGGGGATTTTCATTTGGAGGTAAAATTTAGTTTAGTATGGGGAAGAGATTTTGAGGAAATAAGTCATGGGGAAAGACACGTAGAAGATTGTTTATGAGTTTTGGTGGTTAGGGTGGATTCGTGGGTTTCTTGGGAGGGGTAGGAGTTGGGATTGAGTATTAGTAAGGGGTGACAATATGAACTGCAGATAAGGAAACACTACTATAAAATGGGTTTATACTAATGATTTTATTAAAAAATGATGGTATATAGCGACATTTTAACATATTTTTCTTGAAAAATTGGTATAGTATTCATTATATAATATATACCCATATTTCTTGCTATACTAGAGGTATAGGGTACCCACGTAAGCGTGGGAAGCCAAAAAGGTTCGCAAGAAACCCGCGAAAAAACCTATACCCACAGTTTAGAATGAACCGTCGGTATATGTGATATGTATACCCATGGTTTTCATGAATCTTTGTTATAGTATTGGTTATACAAAGCTATACGCTTGTTTTTATTACACCATATAGGTTGGTGAGTTGTATACCCACAGTTTTTATGAAATATGTGTATATAATCGCTTATGTTTTGCGTAATGAAAAATTTTTATATTATAATTTATGTATATATCGGCATAATCATAGTCTGAATTTTGGTAGTGGGGCTTTAGTGGTGATGAATCGTTTTTGGTTCAAAATGCTTCATATTCGAAATTCTACAGGCGTTATATACTAGTATAGTTATATAAATTGATAAATACATAAAAATGAATTTCATATAGCTTTATTGGTCAGGCCCTGCCTCTTTGAACATTAGATCTTAGGTTCAAATCATTCCTCCAAATATTTTTATTTCTGACGATTCGATTAATATATTAAAATAAATGTTGATATATAGTATCATTATAATATTTTCAATAGTGGTAATCGTCAGAGCTAATAAAAAGGAAGATACATGATCAAAACATTCAGGTGGTATTTTTCCAAAAAAGTTCTAGGTTTTATTTTTAAACATAATTTTTTTAATATATTTAGATATATATATATATATATATATATATATATTTTCTAGGTTAGTTGGAGAGATGGTATCTGGATGAATTCCATAGGATCAATACAACCTGTGATTTTTAAAATATATTTAGAACCACAGTTTTAATACTATGGGTGAAATGCTCTGACATTGTGGAAAAAAATGAAGTGACGTGGTAGAGAAATAAATACTAATGATTTGGAAAACCATGGGTATAGTTTTTAGATAAATACAGATGCCTCAGTTTCCCACAATTCTAAAAACCATAGGTATATTCTATACACATAGTTTTGGGGTCTATACCGCTAGATTTTAATTGAGGGTATAATAAAATTTTTCAGATGTGGATGTTTGGAGAGGGATTTTAATCTCCTAGAAATGGAAGTGGATTGATCCTCAGTAGGAGTAGAAGGTTAATAATCATTCTTTCTTTATACATTTATAGAAATAATAATTAAAATTAAAATTAAAATGGTTGAAAAGGATATGATTAATAGGACGAGGAATGTACAAACCATTATTAAAACAACAAATTTATATAGGGTGGTGAAAGATTGAAAGTATTAAGAGATTGTGGGGGATTAGAAGTTAGAAAATTGTGGGTAAGATAGAAATGAATATGAAAATAGTTGTGTGTGAATTTATAGTTTTTATATTACATGTAAATAAGATAGTATCATAGGATGAGTGGGTGAACTATTGAATGAAATGAAATAATAGAATAATGAGGAATGTGATTTATAATAAAGGGTATGATACCTATATTTAAAATGATAAACATTCTATAATGTAGGGATCTTCATTATATTTTAGTGTTCTTAAATAGTTCAATGGAAAAAAACACTCATAGAATAATTTTGATGTGCAACTCCCATGTTTTTGGGAGGAGGGGAACAATTTCTAGTGTGCATGAATTCATTCCACAATGGGACTCTAGGACTATATGGTGAGAAATGTGGTCAATGGAACGGTGGAAAAAAATTTCCATTGAGAATGAATTCCTTGATTCTATATGCTGAAATGTTGCCTTACCATTATGGCATAATGAATGTATCAACAAATATTCAATTCCAAAACCAAAGAGGACTTTCACTATGGTATGCATACTGCAAAATTTGGTTATTGTATTTCATGAGCACCCAAAACTGAAATTATGATTCAATTGTATATTTTTCATGTCCTTGTAATTATTTTTTATTGATTGTATTTCTTGAGAACCCAAAACTGAAATTTTGATTCAATATTAGGTTTTTCATGTCCTTGTTATTATTTTATAGTGAATGTACAATAAATGAGCATTGTGATGTAGTTTGATAGTCGTCATCAAAAGAATTATGTCGTTTTCTTGCAAGATTGGATATTTAAGGTCAGAAACAGGACCGCTCATGAAAGAGTATATTGGTCCCAATGACCCACCAAATACTAATGAAAGAGATGAATAAACATATAATAAATGATAAAATAAAAGTAAAATACTACTAGTATTCCTATAAAACCTTTTTTTAGTCGAATGACTGATGTACCTCATTGATTTTTATATATAATACATTAAAAATTATTTCCACTATCAAGTGGATATGGATAAAAACATAGATGATTTCAGTTGACCATAAATGATAAATTCTCAACTCTTTAATTTTATCAACTCCATGTGAATAACAAGAATAACTATGAATAGTACAGACCATCTCCAAATTATATATCCTTTAAAAAAAATATGTGTCAAATAATATAGCATTATTACATTATTTAGGATTATCCATTAAAATAAATTTTCATGAAATTGTTTGGTATTATCATGTAAATTTATTTTTCAGTATAATATAATCTATGATTTTTATTCCGTTCATCAATCACTAATAGTCTCTTTCTTTCTGTAGCATTTTTATCATAGTTCACATTCATTATTTCTCAAAAAATATATGTGAAATTTTATATGGATGATGAAAATAATTACCATAAAATAAATTAAATAATGTCATTCCAAGTAGTGTTTTGAATTCTATTTTATAGGAATATATTAAATCATCTTGTTTTATTGAAAAATTCATCAAATTCACAGTGATCATATTGCCTTGATCAAACATACATTACCGATTTTAGAGATTCACCTTCCCACTCATTCGTGGGTGATAATGATTTCATGTATTGTAACATACCCTACATCTCATATGCACTTTGAAGTGTAAGTAATTATTAAATAGGGATCCTCTATCTCTAATCATATTTTTGGGAACACCAAACTTAGAGAATAAGTTTTTTAAAACAAATATAACTACTTTTGTAGTGATAACAATAGTTGTTTCAATATTGAACAAATAAAAAACATAGTCATCACAGAACAGAATGTATGTGTTACCCCATGGACTATGTAACGAACTAATAAAATCAATTCCATATACATCAAATAATTCATATCCATAATTTAATGTTGTGGATTTTCATAGAATATTTTTATGTCAACTGTTTTATTGCATTAGTAAAAAGTTATTATAAGGTTCCAATATCCTTGTGTATTGTGGGCCAGAAAAAAACATTGTAAAACCTTAAGTGAAATTTATTCTAAACCACCATTTCCTTATATTAGTGAGGAATCAAAAAACTCCATCGCATATTTAATATCAATATCAATACCACATCATCTAAAAACAACATCTCCACACTACCTAAAGAGTTGTGGAACAAAAAAATCTATCATCTTTCAATATCATATCTTGTAGTGGTTTGACATGTTTGGATACATTAACCATAAGTAAATTAGTTTTTTATGTCCAAAAAATATGAATTTTGTGACATTGACTATAAATAGATGTTAATCATGAAATTTGTCATTAATATCAACCATTTTGATGCTAGAAATATTGAAGATGTCCATACAAGAATGTGGAACACAGAACACCTTTTCCAAGGCTTTATAATTCAGTATATCAACATAAAATTATTTATGAATAAAAATAAAATAGATTAAATAGGTTTTTTAAGTATTATTTCTTAAAAAATACATTATTTTAATAGTGTTAGTGCACACTATCACCATTGAAAGAACATGATATGGTCTAAACATATCGAATATAAAGACTGAAAACATGTTTTACATTTATGTGATAGTGGAATTTTGATGGGAACCTATTAATGTTATTATACAATAATAAATGAATTAAAATATTCTACCATTTTTATTATCCAAGATAACATCTTACTTAAAAATTGATTTCACTACACATTAGTTGAAATGATTTAGCACTACTAACAAGACTCAATATAGGGAAAAATATCTTCATATTACAAAACTCTAAGAAACCCCATTGATTAAGTCATAAAATATTAATTCGTCATATTTTCCTAAAATAATTTAGTGACTATCTATGATATAAGTGTCAAATATATAATAAATCATTAATAAAACCTATAAAAACTCGGAATGATTTTGATATACTGAAATGTTTTTAGAAAATGAAAATCTTTAATCACAATCACTCCCATGGGATCATATTATATTAAATACATAGATATTCCATGCCAGAGATAAATTCCCTTTGTCACAATATTTTTAAACTTCTCCAACTGATCAAAATATTTTCACTTCACATATTTATAGGACATATACATGGTTCTTATGGGACACCTGAAATAATATCCAATTTCTAACAGAGCATGGTTTTGAAAATAAATTTATAATTGAATGAATGAAACCCAATGTCTCAAAAAAACACCACATTTTTTAAACCTTGATAGTAAACATAAATTTTCCTTCTATGTGATTTGAAATTCTAAAAACTGACATACACAGTTGCATTCAGTATGATATTTATAGATTGATAAGACAAAATTAATTTTTAGTGATCATTAAAATAAAATTATTAATTATAATATAAATATTAATTTGACTTTTAAGAATATTAAATCATATTATAATTTAATTATATTAAGGTTATAATATAATGATATCTTGATTAATTTTTCAAGGTGATAGTAAAGGAAATATAAGTTAAAAATTATTATTTTTTTAAAATAAATTATTATTTTATTAAAAAACTAATTTAATAATATTTATATTTCATTTCCATAAAATAGAGTATATTTTTTAATTATACTCATCGAAAATTTGTTAGGTTGAATTTTTGGGATTTTTCAAAAAATACTTTTTTTATAAATTGAAAAATATGGTAATTTATAGTATATTTACATTATCAGTTAAATTCCCCATTCCATGTATCATGGATAATGTAAGTAAACTTGGATCAAAATTTGAATAAAATATTTCTATTCAGGGTCACATGAATCAATACTATTGGTTTTTGTTGAGAAAATAATAAATTAATGAGTAAAATAATGGGAAAACCCTTCTCTCCTCCACAATAAAACCTCGTATGTCCATCCTCTATTTACTCCAATCAAGCCTTGTTCTTTCCTAAATTTTTCATAAATATTCTCCCAAGATCCTACCTCACATCCAACAGCCCTTGGTATCATTAAAAGGCCAAAACATCTCCCGTAAAGAGTCTCTTAAAGAAGATTACATCAAGAGGTTAAAAATCCTCTTTTTATTTCTATTATTTAAATTTAATTTCGTTTATTTTTATATTCTCACCTAATATAATACACATGATATTATTAACCTAGTACCATTCATGTTAATGAATGTTTTTATTATAAATTAATAGTTATTCATCATCATTTCTTTCCCCTTATATTATACTAGAAATGAAAACACCATCCATGATGTGTTTATTAATCACATTAATAGACAAAAAGGTTCCAATTTCTATTATTGTATTCAATTATGGTAATGTAAACATTTTTTTGGTTGAACGATACTATAATATATGTATTACAACTTATTTCTGGTTCTGGAATACTGTTGTACAAATGATATTAATTTATAACTCAAAATTTGTTTGTTGTGATAAAAAACCCAACAATTAACTCAAAAATTTGCCATTAATGTTTTATATAATGATCTGTAATAATTCGAAAACACCAAAAAAATTATAAAAATTTAATATTATTTTTGTTTATTAATAACATACAGCTTCTATTCTAGATAATCATTACATTCTACATGATTATCTGTACATGAATATTAGTAAATTGACCATGAAACCCAATGAAAAAAATGCATCCAGACAATGAAATTGAATATGTTGACCCATAAAAAGGTCATAAATGAACCTAAGAAGGTAATAAAATATCAAAAAATGTAGTCTATTTTTATTAATAATTAATTTATGTTCCTAATTTTTCTTATACAGGTCATTAATATAAATTGATGAACACCTTCAAAATTAAGGTACAAGTTTCCACCAGAACCTCCATTTTCATTTGGGTTACTTTTATTATCCATATCCCTCAAATAAATTCTTATTAGTTAATATGTACACATCATAAATTCATTTTTATTCTTATACATATGTGTTCTATCCATAATAATACCTTCATTTATGGGTAATTATATGTTTTAAATGGTTCGTTAAAAAATTCTCCCCAAAATACATGCCCGACTCAATGGATTTTCTCAAATTATTACCTATTTTAAAAAGTACTATATTTCAAAAAAATGTTAATTATTATGTATTATTAGGATTAAAAATTATGATATAATCTAACATATTTAATTGAATGGTTTTTGATTATTTTTACTATGGATGTTCTATCTTAAAACCATTAACCAATTTATTCTGAATAGATATTGTTTAAGCTTAATATTTGGGGAATGTTATTTACGATTCATATGATAGTTTCAATATGAAGGTGTATGTGCTTAATCTTTCTACACATTAAAATGAGGAATGAATTGGAATTATATTCTTATGTTTGGGTCTTATTATATACCCACAATGAATCGATTGGTCTAATCAGACAAATATATAAGTACTTGGTTGAGGCCTTTCCCATTTTATGATACGGTTTATTTTTTAGGTCTAAATAAATTTAAAATTTATTGGATGATGCCTTGACCATATATTTTATAATGTATATAATATGAATTTCCCTCATCATAAATCTATAAATTCATAGTTCATGTGATTAATTGACTTATATAATAAACATTTTTTGTTTTATTATGAAAATAATTACTCATCTCATATTCCCCTCATAATGTGTTAAAGATATCTATTTTTAGAGGTTTTTTTTAATTATTCACTATTTCATATTTTTATGTTTATGATGTCTTCCTTTATATTTCTTACACTGGCTAAGAATCTGAGATCATGCCTGATTCATTTTAATTTTTCCTAGGACATGAATATGTATATTATAATTGAATTGTAGAGATAATATTAGAGTGGTGGATATTACCAATGTAACTTATTAGTTTTTTTATTTTATGTTGAAATGTTGAATATATGTATGTATCTAGCTTTCCAAATATAGTATATTATTCATACCTTCAGGATATGATAATCTTGTAATCATGAAAATGTAATATAATAAGGCACTGACTCCAAGAAACTAGGGTTGGGTATTTACCATTTTGATCAGAGAAGTGTAGTAGAAAACATGTATACTTGAGTTAGAAAACATATATACTGAAACAAAACCCTAAGATAGTCATTGAGGATAAACATATAAGAACATCCTTGAATTTTTGATAAGGGATTTATTAAATGAATCTTCTTAGAAAATGAGTCCCTTTATGGATACTATATGTGGACGTGATTTTGAAAGAGATTAAACTTGTAGTTAAAAATATGAAAAGGAGTTTCGGGCTTGACCCATGGTATCTTGGTACATGAAAATATGACTTACAATGAACTTGTATTGAATCTCTTGGGGGACATGCTTAGTATAATTCACATTTCTTTTACAATCCATTATGAAGGATTTATCTGTAAATTTTTCCTCAAAGAAACCATGATTATGATTTTGGGATTAGCCATGAATTGGACTTCAATTAATGTTAAATATTTTTTTATATGGTGTGGTAGAACATTAGGATTAATAACCTTATATAGTGTATTAAATTATATAGAAATGGTGACTAATGAAATGAATAGAAACTTCATGAATGCACATTTTATATGTAGGGATTTCCATCATGGTCAAGATAAATATTTTGGCTCCTGAGCTACAACTGCTGCACATAACTTATAACTATACATGGAAAACATACTCAAGTTATGAATAATAAAAATACCCATATAGAGCATCTAGATATACAATGTTGAGAAGAAATGTTATATTTCTTTATGTGACAACATCCTCCATCATTTAATGAAAAAAAAAATAACCCTCGGTTGTATTACTGTGGATAAGTTCCTTGGGAAAGATATTTCTCTCCATAGGAACCAATGATAGAGTGAAGGATTTCAGGGTATTTTATCATCTATATAAGGATGTTGATCAATTATTTTCACTAATTCAATAAACAATGTAGAATAAAGATATATAAAAAATGTAATGGATTGAATTTAAATAATTTTTCATAGAGAAATATTATCCTTGTGAAAAATGAGAAAATATGGAAAGGTAGTTTATGAATTTGAGGAAAAAAGGATGATGAGAATTTTTAATGTATGAATCTAACATCACAAGGTTATCAAGACATGTTTGGACTGTATACGTAATCCAAGGATGAAGATTTATTGATTATTTGATGGCCTAAATTCAAACCTCAAGCAGGCGCTAGTCAGCAAAACATTCTCATCATATGAAGATATAATATCTTGTTTTATAAAGATTGAAATTGAATATCAATATCTTATAAAATTAAAGGAATGAAAGACACGTATAAGGATTCAGAATAATTTGGAAAGGGAAATAAGGAAAAATAGAAGACATGAATATTTGACTCTCTACTTTGTGATAATGTTGGAAGGAAACACCGTTGTTCCTACTAAAAGGGAATATAGGTGTTTTACTTGTGTTCACAAATATGCCATATTTCTTGTGTTTTCAAGGGTAAGAAATATTCTATTAATTTTAAAACCTATAATTCGATGGAAATGAAACACTATGCTAATGATTGTACAAAGCGTTATGGAAACATTCCTCCTAAAAAGAAAAGTGAGTATAGACAAGCTTATGAACTAGCTTATGTGATCATTCCTCGTTATGGCATAAAAATGATCTTTATCTGCTAATTTTTTTTATCATACCAATTATTTAATTTTATATAATACTCGGAAAGGATTGGCTTTCAATCCATGATGAAAAATTAAATTTCTAGAATAAGGAGGTTACAATTTTTGAGAACGATGTTGAATTCCTAATCTTTAGGGAAGAAACATCACCATAAGATTCTCATTTAGATCCACGCACAGTAGCACTAATACATTCAATTATTGAGTAGTATGGGAATATAATAACTATGGGTGTGGAAAAGAATGTTAAAATATACAATGTACCTATTTTCAAATAATATGTTGATGTGTTTTGAGAGGATTTACATTGACATCATCCAGGGCATAAAATTGAGTTTCAATTTGATTTAATTACTGAATAAAGGCCCATATCAAAAAAACCCTTTGTAGAATGTCCAATGTGGAAGTAGTGGAACATAATAAACAACTAGATGAATAGAGTTAAAAAATATTTATTCACCCTAGTGTTTCTCTATGGGGACCCAAAATTATATTCACTAAAAAAAATATGGATCTAGGAGGCCATGCATTGACTATAGAGAGATTAATTCTATAACAATAATAAACAAGTAACCCTTTCAACAAATTAATGATTTATTTAATGAACATCATGGAGACAAATAATTTTTGAAGGTTGATCATCAATATGGATATCATCAGTAGCATTTGGGGATGTAAGATATTCCAAAGAAAGAATTTCTAACTAGTTATGGGCATTAGGTGATTATTGTAACACCTTCTTGGTAGAATAATTGACCCTATATTCTCAGTGATATAAGGAATAGTGTTTTAAGGCATATCTTGATGACTTTTTGGTGGTATTTATTGATTATGTATTGGTATTATCTTAAATATATGAAGATCATGAAATTAACTTGTGCAATATTCTGAAGACACCTAGAACAAAAGAATTATATAGGAAGTTTAAAATTGTCAATTTTGGTTATAATCATTTTCCATTATTGGCCACATTGACTCCAAGGATGAAATATCTATTGACCCTATGAAGACGATATCTATTCAAGAATTTCCTACTCCATCAATCATAACATAGTTGAATATTTTTTGTTGTTTAGCCGGGAATTATATCTATTTCATTCAGAACATCCCATATCTAGCCATCCGTATGACCAAGAATACATGTAATGTGGTTATTTTCCTTTGGAAAAAAGAGTGTTATGATTGTTTCAAATAATTGAAGTGGGGATTAGTGAATTCTTGGATCCTAACTCTATCATTAGGGAATGGTGGGTTTTTATATATACGGATGCCATAAAAAAAGCATTGGTTGTGTCATTTTAAAAAATGATAGAGTCATTTCCTATACAACAAGTCATTTAAAAATTCAAAAAAACCTATCATACTAATGATAATGAGTTAGCAGTGGTAATTATTTTACTAATGATATGGAGATATTATCTATATGGGAGAAATTGAGATATATACAGATCATTAGATCCAAAAATACATATTTTCTGAAAAAGAATTAAACATTAAGAAATAGTGATGGCTCAAACTACTCAAAGATTACGATTGTTACATACACTACCACCTAATAAAGGCTAACAAGTTAGCTGATGCATTGAGAAGGAATGATTATGGATTTCCATACAAAATGAGTATTTGTAAGGATCCTTTGTATAAGGATATAATGATGATGGATATGGGAATAATCAATTAAGGTAAAACATCACTATTTTTATATGCGGTTGTCCAATCATCATTGTTGGAAATATTTAAAGCTTCACAGTGTGATGATGAGACTCCTCAAAATGAAATTATTTTTCTGAAAGATGGGATGTTACATGACTACATTTATGAAGATGGAATTATAAAATTTGGGAAGACGATATGTTTTCTGCGTCTATAATCCAGAAGAAAAAGGTGTTATTGGATGATTCCTATATCTCAAAGTTTCTATACACTCTGGTAGTAGTAATATGTATAAGGATTTGAATGATCAATTTTGGGGGATAACATGATGATGGAAATTGCTGATTATGTATCATGATGTTTAGTATGTCAACAAGTAGAGGCTGAAAGACAACATCCAAGAGGAGTCTTGAAACCTCTACCCATTTCTACATGGAAATGGGAAGGAATCATCATGGATTACATCACCATATTACACAAAACTCAATGAAAGAATGATGCAATATGGGTAATTGTTGATCTACTTATGAAATCTACACATTTCTTAGCTATAAGGGTGGATATTCTGCAGGATAACCTATCATTAATCTATAACAATGAATGTGTGAGGCATCATGTAGATCGTCAATGAATTTTTTTATCTTGATTGTCAATTTACATCCAAATTTTAGAGAAATATTCAGAATGGATTGGATATTTCCCTTCTATTTAGTAATTCTTATTACCCATAAAATGATGGGAAATCTGAATGGATAATCCAAACCTTAATGGATATGTTGAGATTAGGTTCACATGACTTGAAAGGAATGCGAGATCAATATTTACATTTAATGAAATATTCATATAATGATTTTTTCTAATCATGTATTTAAATGGCTTCATATGAAGCTTCTTACGGAAAGAGATGTTGTACACCAACTTATCGGGATGATGTTGGAGAAAGGATTATTTTGGACCAATGCATGTGAAGGAAACAAAAATGAAGGTAAATACTATTCAGGCCCATATTAAACCAGCTCAATGAAGATAAAAAGGCAATGCTCATAATAAAAGGAAGGATCTGGAGTTCCAAGTGGGAGATCATGTTTTCATAAAAGTATCCCCATGGTAGGGTGTTATAATATCGGAGAAGAAATGTAATTTAATCTCTATGTACATAGGCCCTTTAGAAATTCTTGATATAATTGGTTCTATTTCATATCATTTGGCTATGCCACATAGCCAGTATAAATTACACAATGTGTTCCATGTCTCATTGGTGAGAAAGTACATTCTATACCCAACACATTTCATCACTTATGAATGTACAGAATTGGGACCTAACCTATATTTCTTTAAAGAGCCCATCTAGATTCTAGACACTGAAGAACAAGTTTTTATGAATCAAAAAACATGAATGGTATAGGTAATTTGGAAAAAACATAAAATCATAGAAGAAACCTAGGAGCCAAAAGTGCTTATGATGAAGAAATACAAAAATCTTCTTTAGGTAACATTCTGGTAATTGCATGGAAGAAATTTTTTGAATGAAGGGATAATGTGACACTCCATTATTTTCAAAATAATATTAATATTTAATGCATTAGAAAATGAGTCTCTAAAAAACACAACATCCTTATAAAATAGCTATTAGGCATAAGTTTTCCACCAATATGTTTTGAAATTCAAAAAACCGACATTAATGTTTGTGTTCTGTGAGATATTTAGAGTTTGATAAGAGGAATATAATTTTTGGTGAATAGTAACATAAACATATGAATAGTAATATCAATAGTAATATGACCCTTATGTATATTAAATCATGTTATTATTTTATTTTCTTAGGGTTATAAGATTATGAGATCTTGATTAAAAATTCAAGGTGATATAAATCTAATTATTGTATTAAATTGTTCTATTTTGAATTAATTATGATTTTATTTAAAATTTAGATTAAAAATATATGGAAATTGTTTTTTATAAAATGGTGTCCATTTGTATATTATACATCTTGAGAAATGGTTCGGGTGAATTTTTTGGATTATTTTGAAATTCTTAAATTTTTTTTGAATATTACAATACTGTAATATATAATATATATACATTATCAGTCGATATCACTATTAATAGAACCATTTATGATGTAAATACAATGGTTTCTAGATAAAAAGAACATATTACTATTCATTTTCATAAGAATCATTACTATTGGTTTTATTTGGAAAAATATTAAAATAAAGAGAAAAATAATTGGAAAACTCTCCTCTCATCCACTATTAAACCCACCCCCCCCCCCACACCCTCTTCTCATAACATCTCTAAACCCTTGTGTCTTGACTAAATTTTTCATAAATATTCTACCGTGATCCTCCCATATGTGTGTCAGCCCTTGGTCTCATAAAAAGTCTACAAACTCTTTCCTGAAGGGGATCTCATGGATAATTACATCTACAGGTAAATTCATATTTTCATTTCATTTATTTAGAGTTCCTTTCTATTATTTTTATTTCCTCTCCTCTATAAATAAAATTTTTGTGATGAATAAATTACCATAAATTTTTTATAATGATGTTATGATATATGACAAATTCTTCATAATATATCATTTCTTTTAATTTATATGAGGAATGAAAACACAATCCGATATGTGTTAATTTATCACATTCAAGGACTCTGAGTTTTCAATTTATATATCCATCTTGAATTATGGTCATGAAACCATTTTTATTGTAAAAATCGATTATTATATATGTATTATAACTTTTTTATCATTCTAGAATACGTTTTTCACAAGTGATATTATTTTATAAATCAAAATGAGTTCATTTGGATAAAAACCAGCAATTAACCCTAACAATTATCATTAATGTTTTATACAATGATTCATATTCACTCCCAATATCCAAATGAATTTTATAACCATGTATAATTTTATTTGTAACCTAATAAGATACAGATTCTATTTTGGACCTCTATTATCATTCTAAATGTTTATTTGTACATGAATATAAATAAATCTATCCTGATCATCAAGGAAGAAAACGACCCCAAACAATGATATTAAATCTTCTAACCCATTAAAGGCCATGAATTAACCTAACATGGTTATAAAAATTCAATTAAATGTAGAAGAAGCTCATTAATAATTTATTTATGAACCTAAATTTGGATATCTATGTCATTAAGATCATGTGAGGCACACCTTGAGACTTAAGGTAAGGTTTTTCCACCTGAACCACAATTTTCATTCAGGTTGTTTTTATTGTCTGCATACCACAATTAAATTCATTTTAATTAATATGTACTTCTAATAAATTCTTTTTGATTTTTCTCTATATTTTAAACAACCCAAATCCTACCTTCATTTATGTGGAATTATATTTTTTAAAAGTATCTTTCAAAAATTAATCACGAAATACAAGCCCGACTCAAGGGTATTTCTCAAATTATTACCGATTTTCAAGGTAACTCTATAATATTTTTTTATAAACCATTATATTTAGAAATAAAATAATTTTATTAAGAAAATACTGTCTAAATTAATTTCTATTTTTATACAAACACTTTTCCAAAAGAACACTTCTTTTTAATTAAATAGTATTTATCTCAATAATTACTCGATGATTTTATAAGAGTGTCTTCACCTGTTTCAACACACCTATTGATTATTATTTAATATAGTGATTATTCATTATTATATAATATACCATATTTAATTTAATGGTTTATGATTAGATTTATTTTGGATGTGCTATCTTAATATTATTAACCAATTTACTTTGGATGGTTATTGTTTAAGCTTATTATTAGCATAATGTTGTTTAGGTTTCATATGTTAGTTTTATTAGGAATGTATATGTTTTTTATGTTTATATCCATTCATATTAGTAATGAATTGACTTATTATGTGGTGGTTGGGGCCTTCTATATCCACTAGATGCATCAAGAGGACTCATGAGAAAAAGAAAATATGGAATTGGATAAGGCCTTGCTAATTTTTAGAAATATTATTCGCCAAGGCCTCAATCATTATTAGATGTCTTGGTCAAGGCCTTGGCAGTATGTTTTAGAATGTCCGTCATACTCATTTTCCTCATTATGAATATAGATATTCATATTTCATATGTTCATTCTGGTCTTAGAATACCCATGATTACGTTGGTTTATTGGAATAATAAGCATCTCATATTCCTAGAATAATGTATTAAAATTTATTTTTATTAAAGGAACATGTTTTCAATTACTCACCACTTCTAATGTTCATGCTTCTGATATTGTCCACTATATTTTATACCATTAATGAGAAAATGATCTCACCCTTTCTTATATTTTATTTTTCCCCTGACATGAAAATGTATAATATGATTTTCTTGTAGGGATAATCTATGATTGGATGAAGTTCCCAATGAAACTCATTTATTATTATTTTCATTTTATGTTGCAAGGTTGAAATTATTTATGTATCTAGATTTCTAGATACACTATATTATCTATTACATTGGTATATTATTTTATTATAATCATTCCATTATTATGTAACAAGTCATTGACACTAGGAAACTGGGGTTGGGACATTACACTATAGACCTAGAAATCATTCATGAAAATTTCTTAAATTATTAAACCATACTATGAAAAATATTTTTCATTAACCACCGAATGGTATCATGTTCATTGAACATGTCATACTACATATGTACATATGGAAATTTTCTATAAGGGAAGGTAGATTTAGTCGTTGATTGATCCTTTGGTACACTAGAATTTGATTATACCCGGATAAACCATCTAAAAATAAATTATATTCTTATCATGTGAGTCTATCAAGAATTTAATCACTAAGAGGTTGGTGAAATATTTCCTTCGAAGTAGATTAATTCATTTTTAATATTTGTAAATCCTCTCTATCAAGTTAATGTTTTTGTGTATAATAATTTATTATAAATTTTAATCAACTTGATACCTATATTATTTGGGAAAATCAGAAAATGAATCATACAATTATTATCAGAAAATGGATATATTATTCCTAAATATAAAATAAAAGAAAAAAATTATTCACTACAACTTTCATCAATGTATTTAGTCTAGGTAGGTTCTATAAAAATTTTTTAATTACATCTTGATTCGTGACTATAAAAATGCATAATGAAATGATATTTACATTAATTAATATGATACTCTATTAAATAACATTATTCTATAATTTCAAGACATTGAGAAAAATATTCTCCTATTAATTAGTAACAGAAATATTAATAATTATTGGGAATGACTCATTCTCATTCATGGAGGCATTTTAGAGGATTTAAGGAAGATATTTCAACTCTAACTGAAGTGGTTAACCTATTAATATGATGATATCGAGAAAAAATTACTTTATTAGCTACTCCATGAACTGTACAATGGTATGAAGTTCCATGATTCCATATTCTACACTATAAACTCAACATAATGTTCTCAAAATCATATTATTCATTATGAGAAAAATAATGTAAACTAGAACTATCATCCAGTGTATCGATATCATTTAACTATTACATTTTGGTTTAAATATTTTTTGATGCCATATGGTAAAACAACATATGTTCATTCCTTACAAGATAGATTGACCAATAATCATTCACATAAAAAGTGGATTTTTTTAATCGAGGAATGGTCCACCAAAAATGATGGGTGATTCTAATTAATTATCCATTTCCATAATACAAAATCTTTTTGAGAAAAAATTCATAGCATTTATTGAACAATTTCCAAAATAACACAAAAATAACACACTGATTTACCTCCTAATTATAATGTATCCCGTATAGGTTTTAAATCACTAAAAATTTCTACATGAATAAACTAAAAGGAATAAGATTTAAGTTTTCATAATAATTACAGAAGGATTTCATAAAATTACATGAACCAATACATTATTGTATTGAAAAAATACTACGATCCTAAAAATTTTTAGAGGTTTTTTTCTCCACCACTACAGAACATGCTTAACTTGTGTTCTAATTTGATCTTTGTGTATTATACAATATGTCTCACCCAAGTTTAGATTATTTAAATTATTTTCATAGGTCTGAATATTTTATTACCGGTATAATCCACTTTATGATATGGCCACTTTTTATTCTTCATGTAGAGCCTCATTATTCTATATATTAACCTTGAAAGTTTACTCATTTAATTTCATAAAATGATGTATTAGATCAAACTGTATGTTATATATCACAAGTTTCTTGATTTCTAGATTGTTCTCATAATTCATCACTTTGGAAACCACTTGATCCAATTTATTCATTTTCATTAACGCATCACATCATCAATTCCCCAAATCGAATATTTTTCATCATACACTGGTAATTGATACATTTACTCATGAAATTGTTTTCTTGTGTTCTAAAATGGTTATTGATTTGGTATCATCTATTTTTAACCATGTGGAAAACTAAGTTGTACTTGATTTTGTACGTGTTTATACTTTATGTTCAACACCCATGATTGATTCTATTCGGTAGTCCTCATTCCATGTGCAAAATAATTCTTGTTTTATGGTTTAATATTATTAATATTTTCATAATTTCTTCAGATTTTTTATTCCGTTCATTCCACATATACAATATTAGAAGAGTTGTAGATCACCACATATTTCAAATGAAAAAACATCATATGGATAAAAAATAACCAATAATCTGGAGTTGAAATGAAAAATTAATTCCCTTAAATATCACTTCAATTTTAGAAGCCTACATGGGGGTTCACTTCATCCTGATTAACTACTCCTTTGATAATTCATATATCAAAATGATAGTGAGAAATATAACTAGATTGGTCATTAAAAATTTATCGTCCATATTTTTTTGTTTTATGTATCGTACCTCTACATACTCTTGAATCAAATATTTTGTTTGATCTATATTTATGAAAAATAAAATTATTAAAGCATCATCCAATGCGTCTCCTCTTGATGAAGGAAAAATATCAGAATCTCCACATTCATATCCCAAGAATCAGTACCAATCAGGATTAGAGAAATTATGAATCCCACTTTTTATGTATTATATATTAGAATGGGGGAAATATTTTTATAGGATTAATGTGGAATGTATCTCCCATATTTGTGATGGATCATGTTTTTTATGAATGAAATCAATCCTTACCACACCCCATTAGTGAAAATTGGAATAAACTCACATGATTAAAATTAACATTATGTACATTGGTCATGAACATGTTTCATATCTCTAGGATGTTAGAAAAAATACATTTAGGATCATCTTGTTAAGAAGCCTCCAATTTTTTCGGCATTCTGTATGATCTGAATAATTCACTTTATCAACTCATTATTATTAGAATTGATGCTTGGCCACATAATACATTATGATATTCAATTAATCTTCCAATCTAATTGCAATTATATAAATGGGTTTTATTAATTTATTTATGAGGTAAAACCAAAAGGAATCCTACAAATCCTACCCAACCAATTTTTTATTATTTTTATTTCAATGAAAATCATGATCTTGAAAATTGAAAAAACTAGTACAAAATATTATTTTTATTATGTAAGTATAGAAAAAGGTATCCAAAATACTTATTGTAATCCCTTTTGTTATAGTTTGGATAGAATTTTTGAAAATTGAAATTTAGAATGGGTGAGGATTTCATCATTGATATCCCTAAAACATATATGTGTTTGGACAAAAATTTAAAGAGTCTTGAGTGGTCATTGGTGAAGTAATTTTATTAATACATGGATGATTTACACACGAATTTTCCAATACAACCAAAATATAATCTTCCGTGGTGCAGGTATGGGAAATGATATATAAATATGAGGATTCTATTAATATTTTTATGTATCATTATATGGTGTATAATATGTTTTGATGGTGTGGTTTTAGAAAATTTGTCCCACATTTATCATTCCAATAGTTTTCATCCACTAGTTCAAATATTCCATTTCATACCCTAGTGTGTATCTTGAATAAGGTCAAAGGTCCTCAAACACTACTATGTGTTACCATTCACTGGTTATTCTCTATACCATAAACATCATGGACTTTTATTTCAAGTGATAATTGACTATATTGAATATCCTATTTGTAGTGCTTATGGGATGTATATCTCAATATCTAGGTCATACAACCTTATTGGGAATCTATGTGGTCTGTGGCCATGTTGAGGGTTATACATGGCTATAGCAACATTTTAAATAATTTTTAGTCTATGCGTTGAAGGATATGACATGAAACATATTCCTATGACATCGGATCATGGAATCTAGAGGGATGCCCTGTTGAAGTCAACTATGACATCCTAAGACCACACTGCAGTTATATAACTATTTCATGTTGAAGAATTTGGGTGCCTAGTAGTATCATCCAAAAATTAAATTAATCATGTAAACAATAAAAGTCATCAAGGAACCATAATGAAATATTTAAGTAAAAAAATAATTTTCATATGAGGATAATTTGAAACTAATGAAACCATTTATCTCTCCTCCTTAAATATGTTCAATTTTCCTAAGTGTATGAGTGGTCACACATATATTTCATAATACATATCCTCTAGTAGTGTTACATAAATTTATCTCTATAATATTTTCAATTATAATTAAAATTAATCTGTAGTTTCATACATTATCACAATAATAGAAATGTAATGAAATATCATGATTCTATAAAGACTAAAAAGAGAAATGTATTTAAATAATCAATTATTGGGGTTAAGTACAACCATTATAATTAATTCTAGTATATGTCTAATGATCCCCCCAAACATCAAATATGTAGATGAAGGATTTTTTACTACAATGTGGTTTTCATTGAAAAAACATTATCACTATAAACGCTATTAATGAAAAAGAAGTTGATTCAAATATGAAGGAGGAAAAAGTGAATTTATATATAATAAATATCACAATCATACAATTAAATGAAAATTTTAATGTACATAGAAATAAAAAAACACATTATAATGTATGGCCACTCAATGAACATGTATCATTAATAACAACTATAAACCCTTTTATTTATGATGGTTTTGAAACCATTTCAATATAAAATTATATTTATTTTATTATTTTAAAAAAATAACAAATAAAATAGATTTTGAATAGAATAGGGGGTTATACCTTTTGATTATGATCCTTAAAATTATTGAATAACATTTGTAATAGGATGTTGTTTGTGAAACAAAAAAATGATCCTTAATGAAAAAATAATATCACAATAAACTATCTTGATTATTTTTTTATCAAATTACATAAAGGTATATTTATTTAATGGACCATATTCTTTTCTATAATTAGGTATTTCATTCAGGATTGGCATGGACATAAGATATAATATAAAAAATGATATATTTAAAGCTACCAACTTTTGGTAATATGTTCTAAAGGATGCTGTAATGACTCGAACTATTATAAATATAATTTCCCATATGATTTAATTTGACGTCTTATAATGTCATATTATTATAGAAAATATATACACATAATTGATTTTATTTTATCTTACTATAAATAATAGAAAATTAATGATAATTGCCATTGATAATATATATGTTGAACAATGACCATATGAGTTTTATAAATATAGGTTTTTTACAAATTCAATCAACATATATAAAATAATTAATGGACTAAACCAGTATGATCATTACCTATCAATCATATTTATCAAAGGATCTGACAAAGAAAACATAACTTGTATTTTTCTATTTTCCAAGAACATACTAATATCCAAAAACATTGGCAAGAGTAAAACTACTTATGGGATATGTTCAAGCTTATCATGATCACAACCCAACATATCTATGACAAACCACCCCATGATATTCTAACCACTATGAACCTTACTATTAGGTAATTACCTAGTGTGTTAATGGTAAATGTATCAATACCATAATAATTTTAATATGTATATTTTATAGAATAATTTTTTACATAGTTTTTATTATTACATTAAAATATATTTTTATTTTAATACAATAAATCACAAATTTTATAATTACATAATACTATATTTCAATGACAATGTTTGTTTTTATGATATAATGTTTTTTAATAAATAATATCTTAATAAATTATATTATTAAATATTGTTTATGAAATACAAATTAACCTATAATATTTATGATGCCAAATGTAATTTTTATAAGGGATTGAAAACAATAATTTTAAAATAACACCACATTTCTAAATTACTGTCAATAATTAATTTAAAAGGGGATATACAAATATTTATAAAATTAAATTGATTAATTTAGAACTATTTTTGGAATAATAATATCTAATTATCAACTGCTTAATTTAATCAAATATTTTTTTGACTGTCAAATTTTCGTGTAAAAATTAGTTTCTATATATATATGGTATGTACTATGAACATTAATGAACCAATAATTTTTTAGTAATAATATATAATTTATACAACAGGAAATATATTTTTTTCGTTTAGAATAATGTGATTTTATCTATATTTGATTAATTTAATAATAAATTTATGAATCCTCTATATCAATTAATATATATTCATTCATTAAAATAATTTCTTCATGGACATGACTCACTTCATTATATCAAAGGGTAACTCATAAATAATTTTGGCCATATTCCTTATAAAATAATGATACCCACATCCTTTTTTAATAAACCATTGGAAAACCCCATGGGAAGATTTCGGTTTTAGTTATTTTTTATATAGAGTCAAACCACAAATTTTTAGAAGTTATAAATAATTTTCCCCTCATTTCCTTTAAAAACCCACATAAGTTCCCATTTATCATAACTATAAATCCTTATATCATTATCATTATTTTCCCTCCCCTATATATAGTCATCCCATGATTCCTCCAATATCTCCAGAAGATCCTCCAAATCATTTGGAATCACCCTCTCAATGTATGGAATTTCTACCTTCTCATTTATGCATAAGAACCTCTTTTATATTATTCATATTATCTTCTATTTGGTTATGTTGGGATATGTTATTCCATATCCACATATAATATATTAGCTTTAAAAATGAATAGATGGCCCTTTTACTCTCATTAATCGGTCTAATTATCTTTTATATACACCAATTACCATGTCGACATTTTGAAAGAGATCTTTTCCATATCAACTTTATTTCAGTTTATATTTCACAATAGGTAATTTATCATTATTTAATAATGTTGGGATATGTTATTACATATTCTAATTACCTTCCATTTTTTCTATAAATTCTTATATACCATTTTCTCTATCATTAATCCATTTTATGAACATTTGTACACCCCAGATATGATGTTGAAATTTCACTTTGATTTTCCATGATAAAGAATTGTGGAGTGAATACCCATACAAATTTCATATCAATAGGGTTATCATTTAAGAACATATACTTATATATTTTTTACTAATATTTATTTATTAAAAACTCTTTGTATCTGGAATCAAATATGACGATGAATGAATCCATGCTGTATGATCTATTTGGAACACTTTAGCATTACAGTAAAATGAGAGTTACAGGTGAAGTCCAAATTATATATGTCTACAATGAATTTGGTAATGTTTTCATCTCATGAGACCTCGTAAAATTGAATAGTTAGTGAACCAAATCAATCATTGGAATTTTTTCCATCATGATGTCTTGGTATTATCTATTGACCTATGATTACGAAGCAATGTTTTAAATTTTCACCATATTTTCAATGTTTCTTCTATGATTATGATTCTATATCATTCCTCATTGTTCATGTTTATGAATCACAACCATTTATTCCCCACTTTTATTCATATTGTCTAAAATTTATTGCTTAATTTTGATTATTCCATGTTTATTCCCTTACCAGGCTTTATATCTAACCCACTTAATATGTCTGTCCCCTAATTATCCAATGAAAATTTATGTATAGGAATGTTAATGACCATTTCAATAAATAAGATATATTTCCTATTTTATGATGTTATGAGATGTACCTAATTAAAAATTTCACTAAACCAATGGATCATCCAAGATGTATTAGGTGCAACCATATTTATTAAAAATGAATTATTGTGTAATAATGAAGGGGGTTGTTATTGTTGGTATCTAAGTAAATGATTGATTATTTTTTATATTATGTTTAGAAAACTCTCATGAAATAATTATAGATAAAAACAATTGTAAGCTAACATCTATAAATTTTGGTATGTATAGGGAATGTATTTAATCAAATACATAAATCCATGCATTGATATTATAGTTGGATGTGGCTCTATAATAGATGTACATAGGGGTAAACCCGAAAACACCTTCTTAAGATAGACTTGAGAAAAAACTGGTACATGCAAAAAGGCCTTACTGCACCCATGTATTGACTCTCAGAAGGGATATGATTCGGAAAATTCATAATATCATTACAAACCTTTATTATGGGAACAAAAATTGTATAACAATATATGTTTATAAATAGATCATGGAAATCATTGATTCAAATCAATTCATAAGATACAGAAATAAATATATCAAAAATTTTCCCCTTTAAAGTCATTGGATTTCAATTTTTGGTCTCATAGTTTAAAAATAATCTTCCCTACATTTATTCTAGATGATGGCCCGAAATATAATGAATCATGTAAACAAACAATGTGAAGGAAAATGTGATTTCTTTTCTAATGAAGATCCCAATCCATTGGGAGTAGGAATCTCTGTATTTTTTATGATACTCTCCCATATAAATATTTTTATAAATCAAAACATATATTACATTATGCTTCTAAATTTACCTATGAAAGGACATGTTTAAATTGATATCCTTATGGGAAAATTGCCTTTGAATTTCAATGGATGATCTGATCCCTTAATCATAGAACAATGGGTCAACAATATTTAGAAGATATTATGAATCATTAAACGTTACGAGAATGAGAAGGTTCTACTGGATTTTTACCTTTGTGGAATCATATCAATCTCAAATGGTTTATTATATGGAAAGGATTTTCATTGTAGACATTCCCATTTTGATGTAATACAATGAATTGTTTATCAAAGAATTTATTTGTCTTCCTTTTATCCAAGAGTTTGAAATTTCAATTAAGCTTATATGTATTATCCAACACATAATATGGAATGGATGTTGTGTAACATTAGAAGCTGAAGAAAATACTATAGGAGAATCTTGATAAATGGTTCATATTCCCAAGTGTTTCACAATGGGGTGAAAAA
The DNA here is from genome assembly GCA_963277665.1 of Viscum album. Lineage (NCBI taxonomy): Eukaryota > Viridiplantae > Streptophyta > Magnoliopsida > Santalales > Viscaceae > Viscum > Viscum album. Next base: position 1,263,391,892 of record OY728157.1, on the reverse strand, counting down.
GATATCTTTGTCAAAAGAATTATGTATCAATGTGCCTTTACATTGATTATCAGTATCTCAACATGATATTGATAAATAATATGTATCATAAACCAAGAATTATTGAATTTTTTAATTACAAATGAGGAACAGAATACATTTACTAGGTAGTCCAATGGTCATTGTATTACTATGTCAGGGCTAAGAAGAAGCATATCCACATGGTTGTTTTTTGTACAATGTACAAGAACTATGAGTTCATAATAATGTCATTCAGACTTACTAATTTTCTGGAAATATAAATGGGCATTATGAATAGAGTAGTTAAATAATACCTTGAAATATATATGGTAATTTTTATAGATTATATTCAAATATTATTCAAAAGGAACAAGGAGACTTAAGAGCATCAGAGCAATGTGCTAAAGACCTTACGAAATTTGAAGCATTATGCCATGTACATCTACTGTGACAAAAATGTGATGGAAAAATCATTTATGGTTAGTATAATAAGATGTGTAGTTATATATATTGACCCTTATAAGAAAAAATTATTTAAATTATGGTTGACTCCACCATATATAGAATATATCCATAGATTACATTGATTTGGTGGGTAATATCATCAATTCATGTGATATTTATCATGATTGTCAAAAAAAAGCAATATAACTCAAAAAGGAGTGATATTTCCATGGAAGGATGAATATAAAGTGTGTATCAAGGAAATAAAGAAGTTCTTTATCACTAGACCACTACATACCCAACACACATGAAAATTAATATTCATGGTATTTACTGATGCTTTAATAAAGGCTTGGGATGTGTGTTAATGAAGAATGAAAAAGTGATAGACTATTCTTAAAGACAATAGATGGTTAATGAATATAACTACCATATATGTTATCATGAGATTTATTTTTTGATATTCACTTTGATAGTCTAGTTGAATTATCTCTTTTGGGAGAATTGTGAAATATATACGAATCACAAGATCCTCATGTATATATACACATAGTAATCGATGAATATGTTCCAATAGTGATGCTTATATAGGATCATGGAATATGACTATTCAATCCACTACTATCCTGAAAATGTGAATAAATTATTGATTTTATAAGCAGGAAGGATCAAAAAATATTAACATCGATAAAAATTTAATGTTATCTGGTCTTCATATAATTGAAAATGATGGGCATTAGAATCATAAATGAAAGAACATCATCAATCTTCTCATTAATTATTTCTCGACCATCCCTCCTAAATAGGATAAAGGAATCTCAAAGAAATGTTGTGGGAAGTTAGAAGAATAAGAAAACTATAAGAAAAGGTAAATCCTCTCAGTTAAATGGTAATGAAGATGGATTTGGGAGATTTGTGTAATGACTTTGTGTACCATAAAATCATGAGTTAAGTAAACAAATTTTGGAGATGCGTATAGATCATCCTTTTCTATCCATCCAAGAGTCAAAATGATTTTTTTGAGATCTCTGAGAACAATATTGGTAAGAAAATATGAATAAAAATATTGTGTAATATTCATGAAGATGAATTGTATCCCATTTTGTGATGTTGGATGGAAGAAAATACCAGGGAATGATTCAATCTTTACACATACCTACATGGAAATGGGAAAATATCACATTAGAATTTTTCACAGGTATTTGAAATACATAAAGTAAAAATAACTATATATGTGGTGTGGTGAATTATTTCCAATTATTGATCAATATAATACAATTAAATAGGATTTTTTAGTCAATAAAATGTCAATGATATACATTAGGGAAGTTGTGAGGCAGCATGGAACACCACTATCAATTATATCTAAAAATGTCCCATTATTTACATTTAATAGCTTGAAGAGTATAAGACATAATATAAATATTGATTTTAACTTTGGAAAGAATGTATCAATCTCTAACTCAATATCAATTTGAGTGGACTACTTAGAGACTTGAGGACATATTGATAGACTTTTCAATTAACATCATAAGATGATGGTACCAACATCTTCCTCTTGTCGAGTTCTCACACAATAATAGGTTCAACTCAAGATTCAAAATTTATCTCTATGATTAACAATATGGGAAGAGGAGGAAAACCCAAATATGATTCTATGATGTAGAGTAAAACATACTTTTAGGTCTCAATATAGTCAATAAATGGTTTAAATGATAAAACAATTCTTCATCACATCAAGGCATCTTATAGTAAAAAAATGGTTATGATGATATCATTTACATGACCTAAAGATTGATGTTGAGGAAATGATACTCATATACACATAACCATGGATAAAATTAATGTGATTTGGGAATAATGTTACAATTTCTCTAAGATAAAATAGTTCCTTCGAGATCATTGATCACAACAAAGTGGTGGCTTATCGACTAGCACACCCACCTAACCTATCTCATGTAGATGATGAATTTTATTTACCCCTATAGAGGATGTACATACAACACTCTCACATATACCTACACTAGAGGTAGTATATATGAGAATGATATTTCCTTTGGGGAAGAGTTTTTATGGATCTTAGATCATCGGGACAATGTTCTTTTAAATAAGGCAATGCAACTTGATAATGTGCAATAGAGAAACCCCATGTTTGATGTAGGAATGTGGGAAATAGATGAGGTTATGAAAAAGAGTTACGTCATCTGCTATAGTGTGCGAAAGGAATATTTCAATGTATAAATTTATGAAGGGTGTGTATTGTGTCAACATAAATAGTTATAAATTAGATTTCCCTTATGATTGAATTAAATTTATTACTATGTATTATGATTATACAAAACACATTCACTTATTATGTATTATTATATCTTATATAATTTAATTTACTGTTAAAAATCATTACCAGTGATAATATAGTTGATTTATCTCTGATCCAATGATTAGTGTATATATAGGGATTTAATAAATATAATTGACACAGACAAAGGAAGTAATGGCCTGAACTAGTAAGATTGTACCCAATTAATACATTTATTGTAACTTCTAATAGATATGACATCATTGTAATATAACCTCAACTTTGGCTAATCTGAGATAGAAAAACATAATGATGAACTAAACCATTAACAGTATATGTTCACGATCATCAAGATCATAGCCCAAACAATGTACATCGAACCACCCCATTAATGTTTCACAATCAGACATCACACTATTAAAGAATTTGTTGATGTATTAAAGGGATTTCTATAAATCACTTAATATTATGAATATTTATATTGTATAGAAGAATTTTTATATTTACTTATTACCATTACATTATAAATGGTTCTGATTTCATTATAATAAATCAAATATCGTGTTTATTATTATTATTTAATTTCAATTAAGATGTTTATTTTGATGAATTAATTGTTTTTTGAAATTAATAATAATTAAATAAAAAAAATTTACTAGATAAACTTTATCAAATATAAACGAACATATAAATATTATAAATCCAAAAATTAATTTACAATGGATTGAAAACTATTAATTTCAAAAAACAGAGCATTTCTTATTATTTTATATTCAAATTTTAAATGTGAAAAAATATCTAAAAAATTAATATGATAAATTGAATATTATTTATTGAAGTATGACATAAATATCATAAAATTGTGAATTTTTTTAAAAAAATTTATAATCCAATTTATGGGAAAAAAGTAAATACCGTATAAATATACAATGAGTATTATAAAATCATAATGACCCATATGTGATTTAATAAACACTATAAAGGGTATAAATGACTAATTTTATTTTTTTCCTTTTAAAATAAATTTATATTATGTTTTTTTTATTCTTATAAAACCTTTAAAATCCTCCAAAACCATTAATATATATTAATGTTTTAAAATCGTTTCTTTAAAGATGTGACTGATTTCCACATCACAAAGGAAAATTTTGTAAAAATTTATTACATTTTATTTATAAAATAATTAAAAACTAAATCATATTGTAGAATCAATGTTCAATCACCATGGCATGGTTTGAGGTTTTGGGCATTTTGAATATATTTCAAAACCAAAGATTGAGAAATGGTAATAAATTCCCTAATCATAACCTATATAAAATGACCAAAACTACAACCTATCATCCATAAAAATCCTTGAAAAAAATACTTACTCTATTATCCCCTATCAATATTACTGATATGTTGAATCCAAATTTTCATGAAGCCTTCCCTTGTATTAGGAATCACCCTCTCAAGGTAAGGAATATCTCTTTTCTCATATACATTCAAGCACCACTTATATTTGATTCTTGTTAGTTTTATTTTTTTAGGATTGGATACATTATTACATATCCCCCTTATAATCCAATCAATGTATACAATATTAGATACCCCTTTCAGTCTAATTAATTCAACACCTAAAACTTTTAATACACCCATTATCATACCGAAACATAGTAAGGGGTTTTTTCCTTCTCCACTTCATTAATGTGTCTTAATTCTCTGATGTGATTTATCATAATTTCATAATGATGGGATATGTTCTTCTATAACATTTTCACATTAAATTTTATTTATAAATGATTATATTACCCTTTAAATATCATTAATCCCATCCGTGAACATCTATACACCCCTGTTATATTGGTGAAATTTCACAATAATTTTCCATGAAATGATATTGTGTAGGGAATAGAACATAACCATTTACTATCTAGGGTGTTTAACTTCATGGACTTATACTTCTTTATTTGGGAAATACATGTATATTTTTAAAATTCATATATATTTTTATAAAATATGATGATGAATAAATCCATGTTTTATGATCTATGCGGCACACTTAAGCATGATAATGAAAAGAAACTAAAGAGTGTGCCCAAAATTATTTATCATGTCATGACCCATTCCCCTCAGGGCCCATGCAGGGACTACCCCAACACTACCTTCCAAAAGCCAGGGGTTTATGACTAGCACTAGAAAGACATATCCCAAAAAATGTGATGGAACTTACTTTAAACCAGAAAACACAGAAACTAGATATACAACAAGAACAACCCACAATGTATAGAAGATGAATGTAATAAAGTGTGAACTGATGAAGAACAACCCAATATACAAACCCAACTAGAAAATATATAACTAAAATGGAATAACAAATCCTAAAGTCATCCGCCAAGGATCCTACCTGAATGGTTGGTAATTCTCTTCACTGCAGTTCTTCATGTCAATCAATCAACTCCATGGACTATCTAGTCCTGGCTACTAACCTCGATCAAAGATGTTCATCGTCTGCATTAGACCCAACAAGATGACGGAGAATCCCATGTATGGGTGATTATAACAATACCCATTAGGGACCCCGAGACCCCCGAAGGTCTCTTATAATTACGAAATGAAACAAACACAACTCATGAGCCCAATCACAATGCACAAAGTCAAAGACATCTCACGCCAGGTATATAACATAAATAATAATAATAATGGTTATTCGTAATGTTAAATCATCATATTCCATTGAAATGTTAAACTGTAGTACCAGAGAGAAGTCATTCTATTGCTGATCCACACTATGTTGTAATCCACCAATTAACACAGGGTCATAAGTCATTGATCCATACATGGTCGTAAGTTTCTGATCCATGACAAGCTTCTCTATTTCTAGTCCTCATCGGTTCATGCTACTGCTAATCCCACACAGGGTTATAATTTGTTGGTCCACATTGGGACGTAAGTCAGTGATCCACAATGGGATTTTTTATAGATTGTTCCCATTGGGCCGGGCTACTGTTGATCCACATCGGGTGGTAATTCATTGATCTACACAGGGTCGTATGTCACTAATTCACATAGGGTCTTAATTCGATGCTGTTGATCCACAAGGGTCTCTCTTCACTTGATAGCTGGCCACATGGTTATTGCACCTGGAACACTTCAGTTCCCGAGAAACCACTTCTCAAGCCACTAGTTATCATTCAGTTGCCACGAAGTCTCATGAATAAGTAACTCAAAGGAACTCCTTCTTATAAGGGTTTAATGTGACAGATGACGTGCAATAGGATGCTCGGCCTATATGTTATATGAATATTTGTACCATTGGCATGGTTGGATTCGCATTTCATCCAACCTGGCTGTAAACCAAATCTTTCTCAAAAAATCACATGGATTATCTCAAAAGGCACATATTATCCTTTGATTTTCAGCATCGTAGATGGTTTATCACACAGATGTCTAGTTTAAAAGTTATGGCCCTTTGAGCATAACTGGGGAAAACTGGGTCGGGGTCCGGTCTGACCCGTTCGAACAAACCCAACTGGATCGGGCCTGCCGGCTAGGAGCGGTCCCAGCTCCCCCCCAAAGGACATGGGTACCTTTGGGTCTTCAAACAACATTACCAAGTTGGCACCAACCTTCCAGCTGACTAGGCCAGTGGACCGATGAAAGGTGAGACTTACGAACTCCAGTCTTCCACCACCATGGATGGAGCCGCACTGGTCGCCTCAGCGTCACGCCACTCACCATCAATGAGGTCAGCCGACCCCAGTCCACCACGATTCTTACAGGCACCGCTACTTCATCACGGGGAGAGAGAGCCTATGACTGTGCTAGTCATGCCACAAGGGCAGCACATCCACAGGCCACCGGCAAATCACTGGTGGTCTGATACTCATTTAATATGTGCTTATAGGCCTTCAAGGACACCACCATCATTTCATGGTGCTTGGATTCATGTTTTCTTCATGTTCAACATTCTTCCATATATAACACATCAAATTATAGTGTGACAGAGGGTCAAGGCTTTGTTCATATTGTCCATCACCCTCCACGTTAGTGTTTTAAGAAGGTAATGTAATCAAATCCCAACTGAAATTAATTTCTGGAAATAACCACCCATAGATTCAAAAAAATCATGGATTAACCCATTAGTTGGTTGATCCATATTCATCATATAATTCAATAATGGGCTATGTTGAATAAATAAATAATTTTGAATAAACAAAACCCCAACATTATTCATGTTGGATTCCACTTTTAATTAATGAGGAGAATATTTTGTTCGAAGACCTTCATCATCATTCATTGTTCTCTGGATCAAATCCTAAATGGCATCATTCCTTCTTCATTGCAGAGGATTTCTACTTGTTCTTCGTTGTGATTTCTCTCTTAGTAACCCAAATCCTTTTTCATACCTTTTCATTAAAATCAAATTAAGGTTTTTAACTATTGTTTCTTTAATGGGGTTCATTAGTGAACCACAATTAATGATCCATTCAATTTCCTGAGCTTGCAGATTCACAACATTGTTTAATAGGTTATTAAATGATTTTATTAAATGACTAGTTAGCTTGTGGTCATGACACCATCACTCAATGGTTTAAATAAATAAAATAACATTTATTTATTTTATTGTTTTTTTGAATGATATGAAATTTTACTTTTATATCCGACCATTTCCATTCAATAATAAACTTTTCCTAAGGGAATCCCAGTGCTGTGAATTAAACGCTTCTCGATGATTTTCAATATGAGCTCTAGTACAAATGTTCTAAAATCCACCTCGTAGGATTACAGACAGTACCATAGAAAAGTTTAAAATTTTATTCTGGGATCTCTGGGCCTCGGAATCCAAGGCCATTAATTTATTTCAGTCTAGTAATAATTCCACATAATTAAAAAAATATTTCTATTTTTGGGGTCTTTAAATGCTTCCCACCTTAGGGCTTTACATCCCTAAAATCCACAAAAATGATTAAGAAAACAAATGGGGGTACTCAACATGAATCAGAGCCCCCCGCTCCAATGTCCTCTCTTAGAGGTTATGATTCTTCCACCGAACATGCACAAGGGGAATTGGCCATCCACAAAGGACCCAATCAAATCAATTCTCTATATCCATTAAGAATTTTTCAAATGTTTCTCTATCATCAGTGTCTCCATTTGATGATGTTTGATGGATTGTGAACGTATCTCCACAACTACGATAGGTATAAAACATCATTCACCCTATTAGTCTATGGGAAAGAGCTATGTGGTACAACACATCCACCACTATACTGAGAATTTGGGACGGTTTGATAAACCTTAGAGATAGCTTGCCTCCCCAGCCAAAACACGAAAATCCTAATCGAGGTGAGACCAGAAGGAAAACCTGACCCCCATCCTCAAACAATAGGGGTCTCCGACTTCTATTGACACAAGAATATTTCACACTCTATGTAGTCTTCATCAAAACCAGGATGATCTCCACCTTCTTTGTGGTAGATCATACCAACTCTAGACTCATATGTGCAGACTCCTCTGGGTTTGTCATGCATTGAGGTTATATGAATGGTTATCCGTAAAAGTCCATAAAAAATTCCATGCCGATGGTGGAGTGATAGATGCTGTTGAATGCGAGATCCAACAAGGAAAATTGTTCCTCCCATCTGTGGCCAAAATCGATGACGTAGGCACGAACCATGTCCTCATGTTTATTTATGGTACGCTCTATCTGACCATCTGTTTCAGGGTTAATAGCGAAGTCAAACATAGTTGAGTCTTTAACGCCTCTAAAAATACCTTATACAACATAGAGTAAAAGGAGCATCATGATATGAGATGATTTTAGTTGGAAACCCATGAAATCGGACCATCAACTATACATAGAGGTGTCCCATGTCCTCTACATATCCCTTATCTCGAATGGCTAGGATGTGGGATGACATGTCGAGTCAGTCTACGATCACCAAGAGGGAATTTTGGCCCCTAGACGTACATGGTAGCCCTGTCACAAAGTCTATGGTGATTCACTCCCACTTCCATTCATGATCCTCGAGTGGTTGTACTATACTTGCTGGAACCTGATGTTCATCCCTCAAATTTTGAAAAGTGAGGTATTGGGAAACAAACTCTTCCACTACTTTCTTCATCTTTGTCCACCAGTATTGGTGCTGGATGTCCTAGTACATTTTGGCCACACCAGGATGTACCACCAAAGGGGATTCGGGGAACTCTATCATCACCTCCTCTTATAGAGTCACTAGATCCATGGTGTGTCCTATAAAAGGAATGACATGATCTCCACCATTAAAAAATCCTTCAAGAGCCTCCCCAAAAAATATCTAAGCACATCGGATCTTGCATAAACTGTCACCAAGATGTGCCCCCTTGACATGATGATGGAGTGTGGGTGTGACTATCATAACATATAGGTATGATTTCCCATTACTATCCATGACGTTTATCTTAAATGTTACTTGCTGGTCTGTCTCCTCACTCAACAACTATAATCCATAACTCCTACTGAGTGCGTCTTCCACCATATTCCCCTTCCCAGGTGTATGGACTATATCAAAGTCAGAGTCTTATAGAAAATCCATCCTTCCCTAATATATTAGGTTCAGGTTCTTTTGTGATAAGATATACTTGAGACTCTTGTGATTATATTAAACAGGAAATTGTTCACCCGTCATGTAGTGCAACCACATCTTCAAAGAAAAAATCACACATGCTAACATTAAGTAATGGTTAGCATAGTTATGCTCGAGTTATCTAACCTTTTGATATCGGTAGGAGACCAACTGTTGCTCCTGCATCAAGACACATCCTATTTTGATCCCTGACACTCTATAGTAAACTACTTACACAATTCCCCCTTATAGTAGCCTTGAGATGGGGAATATTATAAATCTCTACCTCATCTGAGGAAAACCATTCTCACATCTCTCAATCCATATGATTGGTTTCAAATTATTTGTCAAAGATGAAAGGAGTGATTAAAATCTGTAAATGTCAGGTATAAATCTCAAATAGTACCATGTATATCTAAAGAAACTCTACACCTTGTTAACTCTCCAAGGAGGATTTCAAGAAAGCATTGCATCTATCTTTTCTGGATCCACTACAACTCCAGCCTCTAGAATAATGTGGACCAGAAAGTGGACCTCATGTATCCAAAACTAGAACTTTTAGAGATTACAATAAATATAGTGCTCTTAGTGTGTTTCCATAACTATCTGCAGATGAGTGTCATTATCCTCCTCTAAATCTGAGTAAACCAATTTGTCATCAAAGAAGACAAACATGAAGCAATCGAGGTAAGAAAGGACGACCATGTTAATGAGTCCCATGAACACTACTAGGGTGTTGGACTCACCTTAAAGAATCACCAATAACTCGTTGTGGCTATACCAGCATCTGAATATCATCATCGATACATCCTCATCTCATACTCTGATCTGATGATAGCCTGATCTGAGGTCAATATTTGAAAAAAAAAATCAAGATCCTTTTATTTAATTGAAGAGATCATCAATCATCATGAGTGTATACATTTTCTTCATGGTCACATGGTTCAGGATCCAATAGTCCATGAAAAAACTCAAAATTTCATTGACCTTCTTGCGGAACAAAACAGGGGCTTCCCATAGAGAAAAACAAGGCCTTATGAACCCCTTACTCTGTTAGTCCTCCTTATGTATCCACAAATCATGAAGCTCCACAGGAACCATCTAAAATGTTGGAGTAGATAGAAGCTTCATCTTGAGGTATATGACATAGTAGAATTATACCTATCAGCGAGGTGGTAGTCATAGAACATCCTCAGGAAAGACATCAACATATTGGTATAGCACTATAGTATAACTCAGAATCCTATTGTCATCTGCTCTATGGGTAAGGCTATCCAAATGATGAGTGATCAGCTACAACATTCTCTGAGAATTTCCATCATGATATACAAAGTTTCCCTTCTCACTATTGAAGGAAAACCTGGTCTAATCCTCATGGACACCCCACACATTGAGCCTAAAAAAGATGATATGGGCATGGACTATGGATAGCCCGTCCATAAAAGATATGATGTCATAAAGCCTCTATGCTCCTACAAGGAAATCACAGCTGATCATCTCACCTCCTAGAGTAATACCACACTACCATTACTAGTACATAATCATTGAATCTTCTCCCATTGGGGTCTCTAATATTAAGGATCGAGGCAACGACTCCCCAAGAATTTTTGAGCTCTGAATAAGAGTCATGGAAACAAACAAGTGACCAGAAGCTATGTATACAATAACATCATCTATATTGGGGAAGACACAGATCATACATTAATTCATATCTGGATAACCATGGTTGTTGGCCTCAACTGCTTTAATCTGAGCTCGTCCCTATCCCCCAACATCATTTTGTTGGGGCGGACCTCCCAGAGCTGGTGTCGGTTGAACCTCAAATCACTATCCAATGCCTGGTGCACATCCAGATACTATTCCATGTTTTCCACCATGCGTACCTCTCCACTCTAATCTATGCATCAGCCTCTGTGATCCCTTTACCTTCTATAGATCAACGGTGTGGCATGTCCGGTAGCCACGGGCCATGTGACACTACCCACTACATAATTAGTATAATCTTATCCTTTTCTAAACACCTCTGTCTAGTGAGCTCTATACATCTGACCCTACAACCTGGGGTTGTCCCCCAGATGATTTGAACCTCTTGGTCCTCTGTGTCATTTCCCTACTGCCTGCTAAAGATGACTTGGATAAATGTCATCTAGCATTCTCTCTCTCTATCAGTGTCAGCTCAGATAAGAATCACTTCACCTAAATTGTTGTCTCTATAACTCTATCCTATATCAATACGTTGAGAAATATCATCGACGCTCTAATCTCCCATTGGAGAACCTCCTAAAAGGTTCATTCTGTAAATAAAGGGCCACATAACATGTCAATGGATTAGTGGGAGAGGTAAGTGAATATTGTCGAGTACTGGTCCACTGTCAGGCTTCACTGTTGTGAGTGCAAGAGATCTGGAATAGGCACAATGTGTAGAGTTACTGGTACAATGCCCGCCCTGAAGAGGCTCTCTATGTACAATCAGGTGAGGGTCTCCTCAGCATGAAACATAAACTTTTGTGTACAACTTATCCTTCATGTGACTTGGAAGAGACTAGCATCTTGGATCACCATCTGGTCTGGTGGTGTCCCAACTAGAAACAAACTCTAGCCACAACCTCCGTCCAGTCCTGAGCTACCTAGGGATCCATATCACTTCAAAACCTCGGAGGCGTCTACCACTAGACCTCATGAAATGCACAATGATGGTGTGTTCCATCTTCATATGGGGATGGTGGAAATAGCATCCCTACGTGTAGTGGTACTATTGTTACACCACCTGAAGGTACCATAACCATAAGAGGGCCCTACACTTAAGCATCATCACTCAGTTGGCAGTCACTGTAAACTCTCTCTAGAATGCTGGATTTCCATATACACAACGACATTCTGTAAAGAAATATGTGTTCCATGGACAATATGTTGTACCTGTTGATCTGACTCAAAAGTGATCAATAGAAAAAAAATCAAAAAAACATGAAATTAGATTTTTCATGTATTGAGACGGAAATCAGAATCCAGGGACCTGGTGTAAGGATATGATGGGCTCCACACCATCACTGGACTACCAAAACTAAAAACCATACTCATAAATCTCGACACTATTTTCCCAATAAAAATATTAGAATCTTAGTTCTTCAGTAGAACTGACTCCTCTAACACCACTTTCTCACAACCCTACCCCCATGGCTTGTTATGTGACACCCCCAAGCCTGACATGTAATGGCTAGAGGTTGGGTAATAGCACCAGAAAGGCATATCCCTAAAAATGGGAAGGAATTGTATTTAAAACTGAAAACACATAGACCAAGAACACAATAATAAAAAACCTTTATGTATAACTACTTAATGTAAAAAAGATTGACATAATGTATAATTGGATAGTATAAAAACCCAACTAAAATAATGTACAAATAAAAATGTAAAATAGCTTCACAGGTCATCTTCCAAGGATCCTACCTATAGGGTAGGTACATCTCATCACTATAGCTCTCCATGTCAACCAGTCAGCTAAATGTACCATCTTATCCTGACTCCCAAACGTGGTCAAATCATTCTATTTTCCGCATAATACACAACAAGGTGTGAACAGAGCCCATGTATGGGTGTGTATAAAAATACCATGTACGGACCTCAAGGCCCCCGAAGGTCTCAAACAATTATTCAATTGAAAATCAAAAAAGAAAGATCTTAGTCACAAAGCACAAACTAAATGATAACTCACATCATGTATATAACATAAAAATAGGAATGATGATGATTAGTGGTAAAGCTAAACTGTCTTATTTTGTTGAGAAGTCCCACTACTGAACCAAGAGGAAATCATTTTTTTGTCGATTCATATTGGGTCATAAGTCATAGATCCACACAGGGTAATAATTTGTCGATGCAAACAGGGTCGTAAGTCGTCGTTTCATGATAGGCTTTTCTAAGGCAGTTCCTCATTGTGTCACACTATAGTTGATCCAAATAGGGTCATAAGTGGTCAATCCACACAGGGTCGTATGTCACCGGTCTTTTACATGATGCTCTAATGTGGTCCTAATAGAGTCTCTCTACTACTGATCTACACATGTTCATAAGTCACTGATCCACACAAGGTCGTATGTCGCAGATGTTGATCCATAAAGGATCTCACTTCAATTGACAACAAGCAACTGAATTCATGCACATGGGATTCTTGTGTTCTTCAAAAACTACACATATATCCAATGGACATATTTCAAATACCAAGAGGTCTCTTGAACAAGTAACCTAAATAACTGCCATGTCATGAGGGTTACAACGTGATAGACGGTGCATCAATCAGACACCTTGTCTGTAATTTATATGCATTTTAGTACCGAGGGCTTAGTAGGATTTGAGTTCGATCCAACCCGTTCATACTATAAATTTATAAAAAAAACTCATGTTGATTATCTCAAAAGTACCTCCTCTATCCAAGTATTCTCACACCATAAGAGGTTGTTCAAATGGAATTCATCTTTAGGAGTTATGTTCCTTTAAGCGTAACTAGGTCAAAATGGGTCTGGGTCTGGTCCGACCTGGTCAGACCGACCTGACCCGACCCCGTCTGGACCAACTAGGACCGGAATTAATGGACCTGGTCTAGTTTGCTGGATGGGTGTGATCTAAGGACCCCCCCCCCCAATGGATGCCTGTTTTTTTACATGGAATGGTCATGGGTGGGACCCATGGACGTCGGTCCACCACCACCGTGGCTGGAGCCGCGGCGTGCCTCTCGCCATCAATGTGGCATGTATAGTCTGGCTTCCCCTGTACTCTATGGTGCCTACATGTGTTGGTACCTCATTGGGTCCAGTAAGGGTTGACCGCTGTAGTCGTACCAGCGGCACATCTACGGGTCTCTGGTGAAGCTCTGGTGGTCCGATCTTCTTTCTATTTGCGCCTATGGGCCTCCCAGGACACCACCATCACTGTGTGGCCCTCTATTTCTTGACATTATCATGTGGAACATTCCACCAAGAATAATGCATCAAAACAAGATTGGAAGAGTGTCTTTGTCTTGATCAGATAGGGTCAGTCCATCCATGATAGTGTTTTAACAAGGGAAAGTAATCAAATCAATACCTAGATTAACTTCCCTAAATTACCACCCACAGATTCAAACGAATTATTGATCAACCAGTTAGATAGTTGATCCATGTATATAGTATAATTATAGGAAGGGGGTCGTTTAATCAATAATTTACTTCAAATAATTAATATCTTATGTTCTATCATGTTGGATTCCACTGATGATGAAGGGGTAATCGGTTGTTTGAAGACATTCATCGGAATTTTTCGATCATCAGATCAAATCTTCAATGGTTTAATTCATTCTTAGTTGGAGAGTATTTCCATCGATTATTATTCATGAATTCTCCCATGGTCTCCAAAAACCTTTTACCAACCTTTTGATTAATATCAAGTTAAGGTTTTTAACTCTCAGTTCATTAATGTGGTTCATAAATGAACCACAATTAATGAACCATTCATTTTCGTGAGAACGCAGTTACACAACCATGTGTAATAGGTTATTAAATGATTTTATTTATTTTCTAGTTATGTTTCAGTCCCTCCACCATTTCTCAATGGATTAAAAAAAGACAAATTAACCTTTATTATTTTTTTTAAGGATCCAAAAGTTAACTTTTATGCCCAACCCTTTCTATTGAATGTTATGCTTTTCCTAAGTCAATCTCATCACTACGAATTAATGGTGATATTTTATTTTTAAATCCTAGCACTGGTTCAAAAGTTATAAAATTCAACCCTCACGTTTTCTAAACATACCTTAAACAAGGTCCATAATTCTGTTCCAGGATCTCCTGTCTTAGAATAATGTGCCCTCAATTTTTCAGTATCATAATAATTCCATATAATTAAAATAATATAGATAAATACATGGTATTTACATATCACTCTACTAAATTAGAATATGTTTTTGTTTTGTGAGATGTCATGAAATGGATTAAAAATTTAATGAAATCCATCACAATAACGTCTCCATCATTATTTGATAGCAGTTATCCTTGGAAGGTGTTTATGTCAAAGTGGATTATGTTGATTGAATATTAAAAATTCTACCTTTATGATAATCATGATATATCCATAATAATTGACAATGTTTATTACTCTCACCCATTTTATGCCCCATAGTCATTAAAATTATATAATATTTATTACTTTATTCTGGTTATGACATGTTCATTCCTTTATTAGGACTTATATCCCACCCCTTATAAATTTAGTTCCATTGGATTTCCAATAATGATTAATTTACAACCATATTAAGGGTGTTTTTAATATATTTGATGCTTTTTATATTATAAGTTGTTATGTTATATACCTAATTTCCAATTACACTGGACATATCAATGTTTAAGGTTGTATTATGTGCTATCTAATGTAATAAATCATGAATTATTAGGTAATAATGATAATTATTGTTAATCATGGAATGTGATTAAAAAGTTGGAGAAGAATCTATATCCTATGTAAGTGTATGTTTCACTTCATCCCCTATATTAGGAATGTCAATGTTCATGAAATTAAATGTCATGGGTGATCCAAAAAAAATATCAACCAATTTTCTTCCAGATAGTCCCAAATATTTGGAATCTCAAATAAATATATGATAAATAAAACAAAAATTATTCATACAAACATTATAGGTCCCTAAATTTATCTATTTTTTAAATAAAGTAGTTGGATTGTTAGAATGTCTTATAATGGATATTAATAATTTAGATTATTTTTATATTAATGAGAACGATCATTTTTACATTCTCTAAGTTCATGAAATATGAAAATGATATAGTTATATATTTCATTATCTAATGTAAGGTCCAAAGAAAGGATCTCTAGTGGTTTCATAGACTGTTATACAATGAAAAAATTTCAAGAAATTTCCATTAAAAAAACTAGGTGTACAAATTTATAAGTTTAACTATTACATGGATAATTTAATGATTTTTTTTAGTATCACATAACACTATAAAAATAGTAACACCCCATAATATTCCCCTAAAAATACGTTTTAATTATTCGACCAAAAAAACATAAAATACTATTACTAATGAAATTATTTTTATGGAATATCAACTGAACCCTTGAGTAAAACATTATCATGTTACTAAAAATCAATATTTAAGTGGATTTAGATCTACATATTCACAAAAATTATTTCAACTATCATTAGATTATTGTTTACATGATCCATGGAAATGATTTCTTTAGATTTATACTTCAAAATATTGTTGAAAAAAATCTTGTGGTTCCTAATATCCATATTGAAGATGTGGAACTTCTATCAAACAATTAACCTATAGATGTTGATAAATTAAGGGAGGTATGAACCAGGAATGCATAAATTTAAAAAAAACTGATTTAAATATAAATCAATGAATATTGTGAATGATATTATCAAAGAAAAAATGAATAACCTAATACTGACCCCAAATCAACTAAAACATGAATTACAACACCTTATTTTTTATAACTACTTTTGTACTTATATAATCAAGATAATGGATAAAGTATAATAAGATACAACCATAAATATTCATTAACTAGAAAAAAATTTCATATAAGTTATACTCTTATTATTGGGATGATGGAAATAATCGAACATAATATGATCCTTATTCTATTAAGGATTACTAGTTTACATTAATTAATTCTTTATGATTTATTGACATGTGAACTATGAAATGGTTTTTTTATAAAAAATGATCCCCTCATTCTGTACACAGGATAAAATCTTTGTCGGAGTAATTTTGTCTTATTTTTAAATATAATAATACTAAAAATAATTAAATAATTCTTATGTAATTCTATAATACAAAACTGATTAATAAATACTCTATCCTAATTTCTGATGAAATGGAGGTCCTTTCAGTTGAACCATCCACTTCAAAATAAGTCATATCAGTGCCTATCGATGTCTTAATGGATAATATTAATAATAAAACAATTATGTAAATTTAAACTATTTGAATATATTTTATATTTTTATACCTGAAGTGGAAGCGTAGACCTCATGTCAAAGGCTAGTATTGTAATTGGGCTCCCCATCTTAACATCAATTATCAACCTCAATCCAAATCAATTATAAAGTAAATGTTGTTTCATTTTATTTTATACTACAACAAATCAAATATTATTTGTCTATATTTATTTATAATTAGTGAATCATTTTCTATCACAATGAATATTTTTTAGAAAATTAATACTGGATTTCATTGGTATTGTATTTCCATTTATAATGTTTTTAGTCTAAATTCTTTTTTTCACTATATTATAATAATTACCATTGTGAAATAACTTTTCCTTTGGAGTGGAAGTTATTGATATGGCTATACTGATACAAAATCATCTTGTCTAATTTAACACCTCCTTATTGGACCATCAAAGTTGTTCCCATTATTGTGAACATCGATTCTATTTCTATAAAGAAATTCCTTTCATTAAAATGAGCCAACCTACAAGCTTGGTTGATTTTTCATATAATCCCCTACCACAAACTAAATTTAACACACTATAAAGCCTTATTTATCACCATATAACACCTAATAATGTCAGTATGTCAGAGGATGTTTTCAAAAACATCAGTATCCTTGTTATTAGTAATCATACATATTCAATTTATCATATTTATAGGAAACCCATTGAAAATTTACATTTGACATCAATTTCGTATCATAGTTTATCAAGATCCAACATTAATGTTCACTTTTTTCCTCCATTGTTGAAAATCAACCATAAAAATCTCATTTAACACCGATTTTTTAGTAAAAATTATTGAAAGATATATTATGATGTTTTTTAATAGTAAAAATATAATAAAATTGTTTTTATACATTATTTATTTATCACTAATATTAAAGACATAAAATATTTAACAAAATAATAAATCATTCGTATATTAATTTTTTTTCTTTGGTTGATGTAATTAAATTTCACAAAAAAATAGTCACAAAAAAATATTTCATGCTCCTTATATACATATTAAATTTTACCCTAAACAATTATATTTTACTCTCCTTTTATTTTGTATTCCGTCTTCTAAAATTTCAAATTTTTCTTTCAGATATTAAAAATAATTTTTCAATAAATCTAACTATTGTAGATATAAATATACACCTTTTACTGAAATGAGGGATTATATAGAGTCACTGACTATAGAAATTATATTAAAGATAGAAGAAAATGGTTCATATATAGAGATATATGTTTAAACATCATTATTTGATAAATAATTTTTATATAGTGGTAATATAGTATATTTTTTTACATGATAATCTTAATTTTAATTTTTTATTAAAACATATTCAATGATTTTTTATTGGTTTTATGAATGATCGTTATTTTGATCATTAATATAATTATAATTTTTTTTAGTTCTTTTGGTTAATCTTTCATTCAATATTAAGATTAATTTTTCTTACTAAACCATTATTTCTGTTCTTATTTTTTGAATGAACCTTTCACTACAATTAGTAAATTTCATAGGTAATTTGTACATTCCATTTAGTGGAAGGATATTTTTAGGGATTATATTTGGGATGGTTGTTTCAAGTATTTTAATGTCTAAAAGGGATGCTTTTATATGGGGTTTAAGGACTTTTCAATGATATGATTGACTCAAAAGAACCAGAGGGAGGGATTGGAGGATGGGGATGAAGATATGCCTCATCATCCACAGGCAAGCCCATAGTAGGCCACGAGATATATTTTTTCCATTATTGTCTCTTGGGCTCATTGAACACACCCATATTTTTGCCATTGGACTTGGGAATGCATGTTTCAGGGGGGGTATTTTGGTATTTTCCACGATATGGATGATTTTTTTCAGGGCTTTGGGTGACCGCAAGATGAAAATTTATCTAACCTATTATTTTGTTTCTATTATTTAACCCATGATGTGGGGGTAGGTTTTGTAATATTTCATGAGTCATTTCAAGGTAGAATATATTCCACTCCTTCTATTGGTAACCCCCTTTATCTCTCATGGATTTTCATTTGGCCTAATATGGTATTGAATGAATTATTTATCCAGTGGATGGAGAAATCAAAATGATTGATATTGAATTTTTATATGGCTTATAAAGGATTCTATAAATGGATAAATTCAATTCATAATACCCCTTTCTTCATAATGATTGTTTCCAGGTCATTTTTAGAGGTGTTTCTAAATAATTACATTTTTTACATTAAACGTGCTGTGATAAATTTGGAATTTTACATAAAGTTGTAAAAATATTTCATTAAGAGTGAAACACACCTACTTTCCCATGTTTCTAGCAATATTGGAGTTCCAGATGAGTTTATTTCCCATTAAGACATATTCAGGTTTTTGTTTTAATTAATTATTTAATTTATTACTTAATTTTATTTGTTGATATAGGCGATCTTGGAATAGATGGAATCCATTACAGGATTGGGTTGATCTACGAGAACATGAGTTGAGGTATGTGGCCATGATATTACATTGTCTCGTGGATATTTGGATATTATGATCATGTTCTAGTTTAATAATAATTTATCTCATTTTGTTAATTATTTACATTTTTAATGATATTTTATATAGTTTTAAATTTGGATCGTTTATCCCAATTGAAGTGACATCCCGCTAGGGGATTGGGGTAACTTCTGGGACTTGAGATCGTTCATTAATGTGTGACTAGGTCCTGAGTGATTATTTACAAGATTTTTTGGTTGTCAGTTGTAAGATAGGCTAGAAACCCAATTTTATTTTTTGTATGTGATCTGAGTATACTAGTGAGACCTCTCTATGTTCATTGGTATGGGTTAGGGTACATTAAATTTGGGATGTCGAGAAACCCTCAGGATTGGAAAATTTAATTGGTTAGCCTCTGTAGAATCTGCGATGTTGGGATTTTGAGTATGATTGACCTCCCATGAATCCCTAGTATTGGTTGGTGTGATGTCATCCAAACCAAAAACCCTAAGGATGTTCTTGCGTGATTAATGGTCCACCCCTAAACATGGGAGGATGTGTAAGAGAGAATAGTTTTCATGTTTATAGTTTGTAAGGATGGGTCAAGTTGACATTATAGACCACCCTGGGTTAATAGTGCTGGGTTTGGATACATAATTACTACATAACATTAGTGATTGATATAGACCATGAGAAATTTAAAATATAATGTTCTTTAGATATGTTCTATTTATCACTGTGCTGAGGCAGGTAGTGTGTGTTTCATTGTTAGACACGAATTCTATTGTGGCATTAAATAATTTATTGTATATGTTTTTGTTTGAGGTTGATCTAATCATGATGATAAAGATGATGTGCTATGTGATTATATTTCAATATTTATATTCTTAATGGTGGGTGTGATGGATGTGAATGAAAAATATTAATATATTCGTCTTGTGTGAACATCGACTGAATAATATGAGAACTTATCTTTTTTGAGGAATTGGGGGTACATACTAGGTAATTTTACTCACCAAGTACCTAGTTATAGGGTGTGTATTCCAATTTATATGAATATACCATCATGTTTTCGATCATGAAACAGGTACCACATGGATCTGGAATCATGGTATTGGTTAGAGGGTCATGAAGGCCAATAATATTATGAGATATATGAGAGTTAGGTTGGATGCCATGTATCTACCTTTCTGTTATAGTCAGTATGAAATTTCCATTATTTGATTTAATATATATGACTTCTATTTTAGTTAATTATATATACACGTCTCAATTAAGATTTATTTTTCTTTTTTGATAGTTTTTACATATTTTATATTTTTAATTTCACGGGACTGAGGGGGATTCCAATTTTTTCTATATGTTGGGGGGAATTTGTTTCATGGATGAGCCATACAAAATTTTACAAATAACTACACATTCCAATTTGGAATTTCATAGATGGAATATTCACCTCAAGACTATGTTTGTCCCTTTGCACAAACCAACAACCTATGAAATATATGGAGTTGATAGGACATAACAAAATGTAATTATATCATCTCTAGGATGAGATGTAATAACTATTAGTGGATATATGATATTATTAATCAAGAGGTAGAATGAGTTAATGACTGACCAATATGACAGGATTTGGAACTTGAGATTCTTGAGGAAGGCTACTTTTTTCACAGTGCAATCTTTGATGAGTGATGTTTTTAGTTGTACCAAGAATCCTAATTCAGGATGGATGAGGGTCAAGATTGGTTTTAAGGATTAGCCTTGTTCTTGTGAGTTATACTTCTATCATGGTAGTGTAATATTAGTAGCATGATACAAGCCCCTAAGGGCTGTGTTGCATTATATTATAACCTTGTGGGAATCCATATTAATTGAAATGACTAATAATATAATAGAATTTTATGTTTCATATATTGTAATGGTTTATTATGATAAAATTAATGGTAGGGGAATGTTTTACTGAATGCGATATTCTTATTGGTATCCATTTGGTAATAAATTTTGAAATCATAATTTTTATGGCATATTCTTACAGTGGAATAGGGAAAATTTAACAGTTTTAGGGGTTTGGTTATTTAAAAAGGGTTGATAGTCATGGTGGAAAAATTTATTTTCTTATTTTCAAGGTTTTATAAATGTACTAGGAGAATTGGTTTTGAACATGAATTCAAAGGGATATTTGAAGTCCAATTATTACTGGGGTTTCCAAATTATTTTTCAAAATTTAATTTTGAAAATGGAATTTCTTTTGGAAATTGGATGGCTACAGAAATAATATGGATGGTTTTTATTTTAGATGGATATCAATTTGTTGGGAAATTTGTTATGAAAACTAATTAATTTTTGGGGTGTGTAATATATTTCTAGGTATTCAGTTTTTGGAAATGGAAAAGTAGTATCAATAGAAAACATTTTTCAAACATTTTATTTGTTTCCTAGTGATTATATTGGTGTTCGATTTGTTTAATTAGCCAATGTGTATAGGATTTAAAAAAATATTTGGGCAGGTTTCAGTGGGTGTGTATTTTTCCATTATTAGTTAGGGAAACTGATGGTTGTACAACCCATTATTCTAAATATTTAGTAGATTTCTACGAGAGGAAAAATAGTTGAATTGTACAATTGTATGGATTGTTATGCATGTTTGATGGTTCCCCTTGTGGGAAACTCATGAGAATAATATCTTTAGAGAGACTATTGTAGTGGTATTTGAGTGTATTCTTAGTGGATGACACTTATAGTGGGGTCAAGGTTTTATAATGTGGGGTTTTTTTGTCATATATTGTATTTCAGGGATTCATGGATTTGACCTGTGATATTTTTTTATGTGATTTGGTGATTTTTTTGAGATAAACCAAATGATGTGAATTTGGTTTTGGACCCTGATGGGATGCATTGATGTGAAATCAATACTAATGATTAATGTAGTGGGTGCACCGCAAGAAAAAAAAACCATCACAAATGTATTATTTTGATAAGAAACATCATTATCTATGAGATTAATTAGGTGTTTGGGTTTTAGTGGGAGAGTATATGAATTTACGTGGAATTTTGTAAATGGTTTTCTATGATGGTGGTTGGGTATTGTGATTGTTTATGGGTAGAATCTTTGATTTGGAGAAAGATTTCTTTGGGTGCTTTTGATTTCTCTGGAATAGAATTCATTGGGGAATAGTCAAGAAGGTTATAAATGGTATACTTGGATATATGGGATGCAACTTCTTTGAAGATGATTTGGGTTGTTTGATCATGTTGTATATTAGAACACATATATTGGATTAATCTGTGACTAAATTAAATAGTGTAAAAAACACACAAGAGGGTCCTTGGTTGATCAACTAACATTATCAACAGATATTGGGTGTTGTTAATACATTTGAAAAATGTATCAGTACGTGGAAGAGGTGTAGGTGAGTGATGCATGGTTCTAGTAGGTTTTCATATGGAAGAATTAATGTTTTTGGACACTTTTCATGTGGGTTTGGTTATGGATGAACTTGAGTGAAGTTACTTTTTTGTACAATGGTGGACATATTTTGGGGTAACTGTAAATGGTAGGTTACTAGTGTGAACAGTGAAAATTTTTAATGGAAGAGGTCCTATAATTTTGTTGATTCATGAGCCATGTCTTTTAATTTTTAAATGCGGTGTTGGTTAAAAATAAAAATATTGGTGTATGATTGTATTATGGGTCTCCCTTGAATAAGGGTGTCTAAGATGGGATATCATTCCATGATATAATTGGCACACATACATTGTCGGAAATTTATTGTGGTCAAAACTCATGGAATAGTTTCTGAGATTACATCTGGATTAGAGTGCCCTATTGTTCAGTCATAGGGTGAGACCCTCATTTTGTTTGACCTTCGATTGCATCAAGAATGTTGTTCTGGTAAATGGGGAAGGAGAGATAGATGGTGTTTGTAGTTAGTTTTTACATATGAGTTTGAAGGAGACTTATACATTTTGAATGAGGTGGAGGAAATATTATTAGATTCTTAGATTAGTATATGTTTTGGTGGATGGTGATAAAAATATCCTCTGATGAGGAGTATGACTGATCTCCCATGGTTTTATGGAATTGTTTGGTGTGATTTTATCCCTAAAAAAACCCTAGGTATGTTCTGGTGTGATTGATGGTCCTCCCTAAATTTGATATGAAGTGCTATAGAGCAAAGTTGAGCTAACAATACTCTCCAAGGATGGTCCATGATGACATTATGGACCACCCTGATAAAGAGTGTTGGTTTTTAATACATAATTAATCTATAACATGAGTGATTAAGACTAACCATAATAAATTTAAAATATCATGTTTTTCATATGTTTTCTATTCAGTGAGGGGCTGAGGCAGGTTGAGTATGGTTTTTTTTTTGACATGAACTATATGTTGGCATTGAATAGTGTATTTTATGTGTTGTGGTTTAAGGTGGATCAACCCATGGCGATGAATAATTTGTGATATGTGATTATGTTTCTTGAATGATATGTTTATTGGTGGGTGTGATGCATTTTAATGACCAATATTAATATATATGAAATGAGTGGACATAGAATTGATCACATCCACACTCAGTTGTTTTGAGGAATTGGGGATTCCTACTGGGTCATTTTACTCACCAACTAACTATATATAGGGATTGTGTTCTTATTTATATGTATATAACTTCGTGTTTTCAATACTAAAACTGGTACCAAGTGGATATGGACTCATTTTATAGGTTAGAGGGTCATATAAGAAAAGCATTTTCTGAGATATATATTAGTTAGGCTCGTGGATATGTTTCTAATTTTCCGCTATAATCCTAATGAATTTTATATTATTCTTTTTAATGTATAAGATGTCTATTTTAGTTCATTCCATAGACTCTTCTCTATTAATTTTTTTTGTCACCTTGAAATGTTTTATATCATTTATATTTTGTAAATCATGGACTAGAGAGGATTGAAATTTTTTCTATATATATGGGGAATTTTTTTTGGATGGTTGAGTTATACTAATATGTTCATAGAACAATGCATTACAATCAATAATTTCATAGATGGAATATTTTACAGAAGAATATATTTTTACCTCACCACTAATCAATATCCTATAAAATATATAGAGACGAGAGGTTATAACAATATGTTATAATATCATCTTTGGGATGACATTGAATACCAATATATGGATATATGATATCATTACTCAAGTGGTAGATTGAGTTAATGACTATTCAATATTACAGCAGTTGAAAAATGAGTTTCATTAGGAAGTCATGTTTTGTGATTATGCAATCTTGGATGACTGGGACTTTTAGTTGGATCAAGAATCCAAATTTGAGATGGATGAGAGTCAAATGGGTTGTAAGGATTTTCATGGATCTAGTGCATTGTAGTTCTATCTTGGTAGATGAATATTAGGACCATGATACATGCCCCTTGGGAATATGTTTATTGATATTATGTCCTTGTTGGAATCCATATTAATTGAAATTGCTTATAATATAATTTAAGTATCTCATTCTTAAATTATAAGGGTTGGTGAAACTGAAATTTCTGGGAGGAGCATGTCTGAATAAATTTTATGAACTTATTGGACTCTATTGGATATTAATTATTTAAAATCTGATTTTTTCGATGACATATTCACATGGTGGAATGTGGAATAATTTAATGGTTTTACGAGTTTGTTTTTTGAAAATGGATGATTTGGATGGTAGTTAATTTTTTTGTGTTGATTTTATAGGGTTTTGAAAAGTATTAGGAGAATGGGGTTTGGAATTGAATTTCAAGGGATATTTTAAATCTGATTTTCATGTGGTTTCCTAATTGCTTTGAAAATAGATTTTTGAAAATGGGATCTGTTTTTTAAGGTGTCCATTTTGGCATGAACATGGATGGTTTTATTTTTTATGGAAATTCATTTTATGGGATAAGTATTTTTAAAACTAATAGTGTTTTTGGGTGTGTAATATATTTATAGGGATGTGTTTTTTTTAAATGGAAAACATGAATAAATGGAAACCATTTTTTGAACATTGTCTATGTTTCCCAGTGATGAACTGGGTGATTAATTTGTTTAATTCTACTATGTGTTGAGGGCATTGGAAAATCGTTGATTGGGTTTCAATGGGTGTGTGGTTTTTCCATTATCCGTAGTGGGAAAATGATGGTTTTGTAGTCAGTTTTTTTCTATATTTAGAATATTACTACAAGAGGAACAATAGTTGAATTTTATATTTTTAATGTGTGTTATGGAAGTGTTGTAAAGACACTATGGGAAAAATCATGGGATGATTGTCATGTGGGTGCCTATTTTTTGGTCTTTGAGTGGATTCATTGTGGCCGACACAGTTATTGGGCTCATGGTTGTTTTATGTGGGGTTTTGTAAATAAGACTTTGTTTGGGGTGGTTTCATGGATTTTTCCTGTGATAATTGTGGATGTGATTCAACGAATTTTTTAGAGGAAATGAATGATTTGTATGTGGTTTAGTTTCCTAATGGGGATGTATTTATTTAGATTATTTACTGATGATTAGTTTTATAGGGACACTATCAGCTAGAATTAGTTGTAATTAGTTTATTATTTTCGTGGGAAGCACCATAATCCCTAATATTCATTATGTGTTTGGGTTTTAGTGAGACTGTTTTAGAATTTTAAAGGAATTATGTAAAAGTTTTTCTATGCTGGTTGCTGTGTGTTTTTACTGGGAATGGGAAGATGCCCTGATTTTAAAGATGAGTACCGTGGGTGATTTTGAATAGTAATGAATGTTATGAAAGTTATACTAGGATAAATGGGAAAAAATTTATGTGAGGATTAGTTTGGTTGTGTGGTCATTTTGTAGAAGAGAACACATCTGTTGGGTTCATCTATGAATAAATGAAATATTGGAATAAACAATCAAGAGGGTCCTTAGATGATCACTGAACATTAACAAAGGATATTGAGTGTTAGTAAGACATTTGATAAATATATCGGTGCATGGGGAGGTGTGTCTGGGTGATTCATGATGTTAGTTGGTTTTTAAATTGAATAATGAATGTTTGTAGAACCAAGGAATGTGTGTTGGTTATAGATGAACTTGAGTGGTGAAATAATTTTTTACGATGGTGGATTTAGTTTGGGATAACATTCAATCAGAGTTTATGGGTGTGATCAGGGAGAAATTTATCTGGTTAGACGACCAATTATTTTGTAGATACATGGGATATTTCCCTTAATTGATAAAGTGGGTGTTAGTGACAAATAAACATATTGTGGTATGATTGTTTGATTGTTGGACATTGAAAAGGGTTTCCTGGGATGGAAGATAATTTCATGAGATAATTGACACACTTACTCTGTCATTAATAATTTATGGTCGGAACTCATTGAACAGTTTTTGGGAATACATCTGGATTAATGTACACTAATTTTCAGTAAGAGGGTGTGACACTCATTTTGGCTGATCTTTGGTTTCATTGAGAATCTTAATCTGGTGAATGTGTAATGATATATGGTTGGTGTTTGTAGTTGGTGTTTATATATGAGCGGGATGGCGATCTTATATTGATCAGGTTGTGGGGGAAATGTTGTCAGATTTTGTGTTTAGAATGTGTTTTAGTGGCTTCTAATAACATTATCCTAAGATGGGAGTATTATACCAGTCTTAGGTGTGATGAACTTGTGTTGGATGTTTCATGGATATGAGATCAGTTGTGGGGAGTCAAGAGGACATTAAAATTATTGTGTGTGGGGGAAACTAAGTGATCCTGCTTCACTGGTGAATACTACGAACATATTTTAGGTTTTTTTGTTTATTGTTTTTGAATTTCGATAGGGAATGGGGTAGTTTAGAAATTCCATTTGTATGTGTTGATTCAGAGGTGCAATTGTGATTGGGGTGAGAGAATGACAGAAATAACGTGCTATTAGTGATCCGACTATTTATTCATTTTGATACATGGGTTTTAAAATTTTCACCACTACCTAGAGAATTTTTGGATGTCTCTGGTTGAATTAAATCATAATTAGTCATTAGGTTTGGGGATGCATCAATTTGAGGAGCAGATCATTTAGAGATAATTTGGATGGAGGTCTAATTATAGTTCATGTTTCATCTTAACGGGTTGTGGTTGTAACATTGTATGAAACATAATATGTGATATGATATATAATGCTCAATGATATGGTGGAAATATGTTATTTACATGATATGTTATGGAGTTTCTAAATAGAAGCATGCATTGCATTAAAATTTGTAATATAATGTATTCTCAGTGTTTAAGAAATTGTGATAATTTGGGAGATAAGTTTTTGTTATAACATGATCTTTAGAAGATGGGAAAAATTATAGTGGGAAGTCTCAAACAACCCATTTCATTATGATATCAAAATTATTTAGTAAATTTTAAATTTTTACATAGTGGTTGGTTCATTTTGAGAACATGATTTTTGATGGGAATTTCATTCATTTTAATTTCACAAAGTGATGATTTGGAATGGGATTTCATGATCATGTGGGGAATCAGATGTTTGAAATGAACTACAAGGAAGGATAACAGTTTGGGGGTACGAAAACCCTATAGAACATTCTAACTAGTAAGTGGTAGGCTACCAACTCATTGGTTGAGTGCAACAACTAGATGGGTGAGTATGTGAATGGGAATTTTAGGTTGGGGAATTTAATTGTTTTCCTTGTTGAGGATTCTTAGCTTTTTGGGGAATTAGGAGATAGGAGTAGGTTATTATGGTCAGCCCCTCCTTTCAGTTCATCTCATTTTCCGCCATTATAGGATAGTGGTTTGGGTGAAATTTTTTTAGTGATTTAATGATAATATTTCTCATACACCTCATCTTGATCAATTTCTTTCTCTCACATGGACTTGATTTTTTTCATCTAGTGTATTTGTGGAAGGATTTCCCATGGGTATTTTGAAATAGTGTTTTTTATTGATATATTATTCATGTTCTGTAGAGGATGATCTATGAGTTTTAAATTAACCGGGAGAAAATAATATAATATAAGGATTGTTTCTAGGTGATTTCATGAAGGGTTTTTTATAATATTGATTCAGTTTTTCCTTCATTTAGTGTTGATAAACAAGGTATTTTATCTACATAGTATTTAGGGTATGTTAAGAGATAAATTAACTAGGTTTCTCTTATATATAGAACATTTGTAATACTTGATTAATTTTCCATCATTTAGGATGAATTGGGTTTTTGTTTAAAATAAAAAAATATTTTAAATTTTGATGATAACTGTTTATACAGGGTCTCTCAAACTTGAGGTAAGCCTGTACGAGCATGGGATCAGCTATACAAATTTTTATTAGGTTGGAATCCATGAAAATGGTGTGTCTTTATGTTATTTGGTTATCACATTTGTTTTCCCAAATAATAGTAATTTATCACATGTTTTATGTCTTGGGTATTTTTATTAACGGTTATTTGTCTTTGTATCAAAGATATGGACAAGTCTCCATGGATTGTTTTGTACACCTAGAGTGTTGTAATTGGTTGAAATTTCCCATGTGGAAGCTTCCATGCTGTAATATGTCCAATGGGACTAGTCTATGATTGTGAGATGGCGTTTAATGAGATGATCTACGTATCTAGTTTAAATTTTATGTGTGTACTGAACTTATTTATATGTTCCCACCCTAATTTTGTTGGGTTATATGGGGGACGTGATGTTTGGAATTACCAGGAACTATTGGGATGGGCCACAATAATGGGTAGGCCACCTTATAACCTATAATGATAGATTATTGTTAATAATTGACCTCACAAGATTCTCAAGGCTGGTTTAATGTAATTTCGGGCCTCCCAATATCCTTCTAGATTGATAGATTTGATTGAGTTCCTACACAAAACCAACATGTATGGGATAATGTGCATGTTCAATCACCTGAATGTATATAGGGATGGGTTGGAATGGATTGAAGAACCTACATATGTATGTAGGGATATGCCAGTGTACATTAATATTTATTGACCTTAGATATATGTGTGTTCCATGGTATGTTTTAGGTATATTGTAAAACCATATGGTTCTAAAAAAATAAAACATTGTTCAATAGTTTTTATAAAACCAGGCCTCAAAAACCCATAAATTATATTATTTATATATTACCATTATAACCTTATTATAGAATTGTCTAGTAAGAATTGGATTCACTAATTTATGAAATATTAATAATTGTTCTACTCTATTTAAATTTAATAGTACATTGTTTCTAATCAATCACTCAATTTTTATTATTTTCATTTTATTTTTCAAAAAAATTATCTTCATTAAAAGTGATTTTTTACATTATTATAGGGAAAAAATTATAGATAAATTTTTAGTCCTTTATAAGATAAATATTAGAAAAATAATTTGATTTTCTTATGTCAACATATCAAAATTTACATAGAGAGAGATTTTTGGATTTTTCATAAATGATTTTTTTAGAGAGTAGTGAAATTTATAAAGTTTTCAAATATTGTAATTTCATTTCATTAAATATTATAATTTAAAATTAAAAATGTATTTTTGAACTTGTATTAATATGATATATGAACAATTTTATTTAATTAATTTTACTGGAATTATTAATTTCATGGATTTCTGTATAGGTTTATTTAAATGCTTCAAAATGAAGTTTTATAAAAAAATAATAAACTGCTAAATGATTATACATTTTAATGAAATAAATTAAAAACATATAAAGAAATACTTAAATTAAAATTATATATTAAATAACAATTTATATTAATTTAAATTCATAAATAGATTAATTCCTGTCATAATGTAAATATATGACCATTCATTACATGAAAATTTCATTTTATTGAACAAAATGTTTTTCATTGAATTTTTTCCCATCTAATAAAAAATAAAATTCTAATAAAATGTTTCATAAAAAATTTAAATTGATTAAATATATTTAAAAAGGATTATCATATATTAATAATATGTCACATTTATTTTTGGTCATTATGAATTATGACTATCGTACATATTTGTTACTATGGTAAAGGTAAAATGTATGGATTAAGGGAAATAATAAATTGATAAGGACTGAAAGGTAACCCATCTCACTTAATTTTTTTTATTAGTTGAATATATGTCATTAAAATCATTAAAAATTATAATATATTACATATTTTTTATGGCCATTATTTGGATCATTATAACACATTATATATTGAAAAGACATAAATGCAACATTCATGCTTATAATAAAAATAATATTTTTTTAAAGGGTAAAAAAATGAATTACCCATTCTAAATATTCATAAAAAAATTTAAAAACAATTTTTCTCAATAATATGTTTATAAATTTTATTTATGATTTAACTACCATCAAATCGTACATAATGATGATGCAACCGTTTTTTAAATAAAATTTAAATAAAATAAATGATTATTAAAATATTAAAATTAATAGATTATGAATGAAAATTAGGTCCGAGATAATATATTTAAATATAATATTTTATATAGTATTTGATGGTATAGATTTTAATTCAACCTATTCCAATATGTTTTTTATTTCAAATTAAATGAATAATTATAAAATAGACTAAAATGATATTTTGTAATAAATAATGTTTTATTAAATGATAAATAATTTTTAGAAAACAGATATTTATATAAATGATATTTATTTATTTAAATATATAAGATATGTTCTATTTATGGATATATTTTTTCTTTTATAGTAACTATACTGATCCCTAAGAAGAAAAAACTGCATTATTATGGTTATTGTTAAAATGTGGTTTTTTGCTTTACATGGGATTTTTGTAAAAAAATTTATTCTAAACACATATTATTTTTTTATGATATATAATATATAATATTAATATTTAGTGGGTTTGAAATATCTAATAACTCTCAATTATGTTTTAGAATTTAAGGTTAAATTATCATTGTAAAAATTAGTTTTTATGGTTAGAAATAATCTAGTAAATGTAAGTAATCATAAAGGTAATGGGAATAATGTTTTTAAAAAAAATTATACTGTTAATGGTTGAGGATTCAATCGACCTTATATCCAATCAAATACATCATTTATCTTTTTTGTATTCCCCATTATTGAGTGTCACTACCTATTTAGTACTTTTTGGTATTTACATAATAATCAATTCTTTTCACATATAAAAGAAACCCTCAAATCATCAACCATCCAAACTAAAAAGAAACTTTGGATTAAGAAATACTGGAAAAAATAACTGTTATAATCCCCATACCTGGTCATAATTTCCTTTTTTACTAGAAATAGTATTTGTAATGCATTTATTGCAAACAAACATTGTTTGTACGAATAAGAAGTATCATTTATAACAAATAGTTTTATTTTATTTCTTATTACACTGCATAAAATTTTATTAAAAAATTATGATATAATTAAATTAAATTATATAGTATATTGAGACCTTATTGTGTTAATTTAAAAACCTAAATTCATTTAGTTATCCATAAAATGGTTATTGAAACCATCTTTCATATATATGATAGAGTACCACCAGATAAACCGATGTAATTAATTTTCAATCATAGCCTCTTATGAAAATTTTTGCCTATGGATTTATTTTATTTATTAAATGCTCATGAAATAATTATCATCATTAACGTTTAATACGTCATATATATTATTACAATTATATTTCATTGAAAATTCACAACGGCATTCATAAATATGTGTGGACTACCTACTCTGTTAAGAGATGTAGTCCATTATTCATAATTGCGTCATATAGATGGTGTATATAATTTTATCTAAAAAAATCATATGTTATTTATGATATAAATATAATTTTTTGACATATAATTTAGTACAAACCTTATATCCATGACTATATTCGAAAAATAGGTACATTACTAATGCTTATGTACAACATATCGTCTTCAAGTGTCGGTACGAACATCCATATCCTTGATTTTAACATTTTATTATTTTATATAATGAATATGATTCCCCATTTACATATTATATAATCATTCATTCATAGTTAATCATTTATTATATTACAATTTATTTTATTTCCATTAATGGGATAATATTGAAATGTTTCCAAAGTGGTAATAACTATTTCTTAAAGACTATTTTGTTTTTTAGATTTTTTATATTCAATATTATTTTTGGGAAATTATATATAATTATTTTATTAATCAATGTATCATTTAATATCCAATAGTCATTAAATTTTTTAAATTTTTAGTTTTCATTTCCTCCATTACTGAATATGAAACACCAAGAATGTTTTTTTGAATTTGTTCTGAACTTTTATCATTTTTAAGATGTTTGTTATTTATTTTTCAAGAATATATATTACTTAAAATATTTTTAAATGTTTTTTAATTATTCTCCAATAAATAATTAAATTAATTTCCACCAATGTTTTAATTAATTAATAATGTTATAAATGGAGACATTCCACCATTTTCTGAATGATTTATCTTTTGGAATATATATACAAAAGTGTGAGATGAATATTTTCATTAAACATTTACTAGATGAATTGAATTTCCATTGATTAGGAATAATTTGGGATTGTGATATTTATTTAAATATTTACAAGAATATTATTAATGAAAATAATTTCTCTAGTATTATATAAGTTATATGATTTTAATGTATTGATTTAAAATACAAATGCATATTTTCCACAGTAAATATTGTATGGAAAATTTTAATAAAAAATATCATGGAGAATAACTATATTTGTTATTTATTTTATCTATATTAAGTATAAATGTCTCATACATATAAAAAATTATTTATTTCCCCTCCAGTGATGGGGTTGTATCATCCACCTCTTTTGTTATCAAATACAAGTTGTTTAATTTTGTGAATAATTTTAATGATGATGCCTTAATATTGATTTACATTAGTTGATCACAAAAAAATCTATATATAATGAATAATACACCTTGAATTCACACTATTTAATTTGAAAATCATCTATCACATTAGTTGATATATATGGAATCATGGAGTATACTTAATTCATTAAGGGACTTTTTTCCACCTTGGATATCATCTGGGAAGTTATCCTTGACACGTTCGTATATCATGTTGTATATTTCAATCACATTTTCAATATTTCAAATATATTATAATACCATGATCTTTATCTTAATATATCATGTGATTACTCATCATCCTTATCTTAAATGATATCATGTTATTCTTATGACTCACATGATATGATTCCATATCCTATTCATTCCCTTACTGTGCCTTTTCACTCACCCCTTTGATATATGTAGTCCTTAGTTTAACCTATGTAGTTGTAAGAGCGCAAATGATTATATAATATCTTTATAGAGAATAAAATAAGTTTGTAATTTTTTGTTCCTTATAATTTATTATTATTCTAGTCTCCTAGAGACATAAAGCCCCCAATATTTGGGTTTTAATTATCGAATATTTAAGACTCAAAAAAATAATAATAATATGCATAATAGGATAGTCTCAACATATATCAAGTATATGAAATACATTACATTAATCATGGGGTTTTTAACTGGTCGAGTAAGTTTTATGATAAACATTTATTATATAATGGTGTCTATAAATGAACTATATTTGTCATGATATGTAGTGGATCTGGACATGGTTCCATAAATGGTTCATTATGGTATTTGTGTGCCTGTATTTTATGTCTTGGGATGTGTATTTTTCATAAGAAATTACACACCATATATATATATATCATGATCCTAAACATGATTGTAGTAGCACATAGATTTTATATTCACCAAGGATACCAACTTGTTCATTGGACTAGCCTTTACCCATGTGCAGAGTATGGGTTTTACTATATAAGGGTAAAAATTATAGTATAATATGAGGAAACTTGTACCAGAATGAGCGAGAACCATAGAATCTATGGATTAAATAGGATGCATGATAGTTGATCAAGAGTTATTGTATTTATATTTCTTGTGTAGCCATCATATATGTGCATGTGATAATGTTATTGTATATAATTTTTTTTTTTGGTTCTATGTTTTTGTTGATACAAAATGTAGATAAATATTAATGTTTTTATATTATAGACTACATGGGTTTTTGGGTTCCTAGTTTGGTAAACATTTTTTTGGGACCCCCATTTTTTAAATTAGTCAAGTTGAATTTTAGAAATAATTACGAATTACCCCCACCCCACAAATGATTTTTTAGAGAAAAACCCCCATATGACTATTTAGTTACCATCCACTAGTTGGGAGCCTTGGGGGTGTTGGAGGTGTTCTTGTGGTCATGTGGGGAAACCCACATGGGGACTATTTGGGAGACCACGGCTAGGGGATAATTATTGATTAAGTGAATCAATTTTTAAGGATTCTATTAAAATTTAATATGGTTACTTTTTAAAAAATAATTATACTTATAACATCAATTATTTAAAAAATAGAAATGAAAAATAAAATTATATTTTTTATATTAATAAATTTTATGAAATATGAATTTACTTTTCATTATACAAATAAAATACATAAAAAATGTTTTTCCTTGTTAATGAAATATAATTTTTTAATATTTGATTCTGTAATAGATTTTACAAATATAAATACAATATTTTTGATAAACACATTCCTCTAAAACTGGCATTAAAATTCAAAAAACCAAAATATTACTTTTTTATTTTTATCTAGTGTAACTAATTCATAGATATAAACATTGGCCACATGAATAGATTAAATAAAACCTTTTATACATACAATGTTATGAAAGTAATCTTACAAACTAGTAAAAACATAAAATGGTATCTTCATATTAGGTGGAGAAATTTTGTTAGTACTTTACACATTGCATTAAAAATAATATGATTAATATTATAAAGATAATGAAACTTGATGTGTAGAATTTGAAATGAAATTTCAATTACTATGAATCCTAATTAATTTTAGTGAATAAAACAATATAGTGATTTATCATTATTGGTTGGATTCAAAAAGTCTTTAGATGAAACAATAATACTGCAGGGGAAACAAAATTATTAACAGTCACCATATGGGTTTCTTAATAATAACGAAAAATAAATTACAATGAATAATGGTCACCTATGTAATATATATATAATAACATTTTTTTATCTGGGTCTAATAAGTTTTATAGGTACATTATGTCTTCCATAGAGTAAAATATTCTAATACAGTTAACATGTAACATTCTATGAGAGGATGTTTTAAAAGATAAACCTAATTGATTCCCCTATCATTTAATTTTTGGATATACATTCACATATGGATTATTATTAAAAAACTAACTTTGTAAAATCCTTGATGAAATTTTGATAATTTGTATTGGATTGTTTAAAATGAAAATTTTGTGCATGCATTTATTTCTAATTTGGGAATGTAACATGCTAGAAAGATAACATCATGATCACAAATGACTTATCGAATGACTCCAATATGAAACAAAAATGTTCTGAGTCTCATTACTCTAAAATTAAGGAAATAATTCCCTTTACATAATACATCAAACCACAATGTGTGTGGTTTATATCTCATGACTGTAAAATTTATTTTACAAATTCTAACCCACATGACCATAAAAACCATAGAGTGGTATATATTGTACGAAATCAAAATAATATAATTTTTTCATCCCATATATTCTCATGATAAATTGTGTAAACCAGCATATATAACCATTAAATTTTTTCATTGGTCTATTATTTATGACCTCAAATAGTAAATTATCCTTTATGAAATATACTAATATATTTTAGTTGAATTAGTGTATGGTCTACCAATTCCCAATATGATTCCCCTCTCTTAACTACTCTAGGATTTAATACCCCTGTCCTAGAACAATATATTTCATGTTTCGTAGTAAATTATTATATATTGATAACTCTAGAATTGTTATGTTAATACCATCCATAAATTCAATCATTCTGTTATTCCTTATTTTATCAATCATAGTGTTTGAGTCTTCCATTTCTAACGATATTTCATTTTACTAACCTTATTATAAGAATGAAAAATACTTCTCTAGAATTAAATCTGAGTTGTCTCCTATTATAATAATTTATATATATATATTTTTGTGATCTCTCTTCATGGGCCCACTGAAGATATATATTTTCATCTGATCCTTTTCTGAGTGTTCGCATCGAACCAATTAATTTTCATTTAATCCTCAAATATTTTTTAAAGGGATAACATATTGACTAATACTTTTCACACACATATACTATATATTTTTAGAGGAAAATTAATTACATATAATAATGATCCTAATAATAATTCTATACATCTAGTCTATTAAGAAAGATAGTCAAATTGAAAATTGGATTATAAGAGTTTCCCAGAATGTGCATAATAACTTGCTTCATTGATTGTAATATCATTATTAAAACCATTATTCCTCACATAGGTAATGTAAACAGATGAATGTGTGAGAAAATATTGTAAGTAAGGTTAATCATGAGAGATATCAAAGATCGTATAATTATAAAATGAGAATATGGGTTTGAGGAAAAGAGATTAACATTGAAATCCCTAAACTCTATATAACATATCATAAAATTTAGTAATGGAATAATCATTATGTGTATATAATATGTGAATCAGGAATGAATCAATGATCATAATCTATAATAGAAAAACATTGGAATAATATGTGAATTTTTTCATACAAATATATATATATATATAATCATTTTATTATTATTTGAGTCTCAATTACA
This sequence comes from Viscum album, assembly GCA_963277665.1. Taxonomy (NCBI): domain Eukaryota; kingdom Viridiplantae; phylum Streptophyta; class Magnoliopsida; order Santalales; family Viscaceae; genus Viscum; species Viscum album. The sequence continues at coordinate 1,263,354,439 of OY728157.1, read as the reverse complement.
AGACAATCATAGTGGATTGAGTTCCCTTACAAAATCATCATAGTAGTCAATGATCACTCCCAATAATATCATAGTGAATTTGTGCAACCAAACAGACAAAATAAAACTTACAAATGTGTTTCAAAGTGTCATAAGTCAATTGTTATATTAGATCCTCTAAAAATAACAATTCTTTATACAAATTTCATCTTTTCATCATAACATAACCCCTAGAAAAGTAACATATATATTAAACATTCCACTATTTCATTACAACATTATATATTGAAAGAGAAAGAGTTTCATAGACAAATTTCCTCAAAAAATCGTTTAAATAATATAGATGGTATCATTGGATAATAGATCCAGTAAAATATAAATATCTTTAGATAATGTAATAATGGATGAAAATTTTATACATAGGTAGTTGGAATATTTCATTTGGAAAATACCATTTTCAATTTGAAACCAATTATTTAAAATAAACAAAAAAAAGTAGAATTTATTGAAAATATTATCCTTGAAAATAACCTAAGACACAAGTAAAAAAATATTCAAATAATACAGTATCCCGGATGGTAGGAAATACAATTCATGTCATATAAGATAAATGAATAACATTCCATTAACATTCTGAATAAAACGTAATAAAATACCTCATTCCAAAGAAAATATGATGTTTCCTTCTATTTTTTTCCTCTAAAAATAAAAAATTTAAAAATGACATTAAAATTATAGAATAAAAACAAAACCATTTTTTAAATCATATTTATAATACAAGTATATGGAATAGAAAATATTTTTATAAATATGATAGAGATAAAATCTAGTTTCATTGAAAATGGTCTTAAATATATTGACTATGTAATATTAAGAGAAATAATTTAAAATAGATTTTCTCAGTTAAAAAATTAGAGACAAGTAAATTTAATATTTTTTATGAATTTTATATCACAAAATTCCATCTTGATAAACTAAATCATAAACAGTCTCAACAAACAATGATATAGTGGCAAAAAATCCATTCTACTTTGGTAGCATCAGAATAATAAGCATCATGATTGAAATAAATATAAAAGGATATTTAATTAAAAAATATTTTTTTGTAAAAATAATAAAATAAATTCATTGGATGTATATATACCACAATAATGAAATAGGTGTTGAATATTTCATGTCTCCCGAAAAAATAAATGTTGAATGAAAATCTCATACCTCATGCTTGACTTCTATCAAATGTATTAGAAAATGTTGTATAATAAATATATAATTATATAAATTTTTCCTACATATATTAAAACATATATCATACCATTGAGGATTTACTAATATTATTTTATCAACAATTTTGAACAATTCATTATGAAAATCACTATTTGAGGTTATATCTGATGAATTTTTCATTTATATTTTGGTCCTTAAAGATTGATTATTGTTAAAAAATATTAATTTCTTTAATAATAATATAAATATAATAATATTCATTATATTTATTTGTAGATTTATTCGTAATAGTAGAGATAGGAAAATGAACTACATCGTTCCTGGAGATGATTGACTTTATGTACAATTGAACATTGTTTTTATTTTTTGACAGATGGAAGGAAAGAAAGTAAAATGATAACTCAATTTTTTAAAATAATTATTAATTCATATATATCATAGATATTCATTATATTTATTCTTATTACTTTATCTATATTTCTAAAAAGAAAATTGACTATCATTGATTTATTGAGGTGGTACTTCACATGGATGCATGGACATATCAACATTTTCCAAAGGTTTAAAATGAAAGAATATAGATATTATAATATAATTATTTATTTATTATTAAGTAAGAATTATCATATATAAACATCAAATCCATCAAGATACTCATCTATTTGTAGTAGTGTTGGGGAATAAATTATATCTCTATGTGTCTATATTAAAGGGTACGTATGCAAAAGCGATAATTTCACTTCCCATTTGAACGAAAGATGGTGAAGAAAGGTGGAAATATAATCATATTAACATTTATGGAGATTCACTATAATTATGTAATTATTTTTTTATTATTATTATTTATTTATAAAAGGTAACTTATAAATTCAAATAAAAGTAATTAGTTAAGTTAATTACCTCTCCTTTGAATAAAATCTTTTATACTTCTCTTTAGTATCATAGGGATGGTATATTTGAATAAAATATCCTTCAGAAAGTAGAAAAGGATGATTTGAAATGATTTTATAAAGTGATGTTTAATAAATAAAGTATCATAATGTGTGAGTAAGGGAGGGTAGGAGGTTCATTTTAATAATTTAGGTGAGGGATAATTTTGGAATTCTGTAAAGTCTAAATTTATAAAATATTAATTTCAAAGAAAAATTCATAAAAAATGAAAAGGGTATTAGTATTATATATCTAAGTGTTGAAGTATCATCAACCAATAATTTATTATAGCTTTTAGTGGTGCTTCAAACACTCTATCTTTTATTAAACCCTTGGTTAACTCATTTTAACATTAACCATGGTATCATCTTTTTCACTCTTATTATTTTTTCGGTTCTAATTAAACATAAAGATGGTAGGAATATTAATTTTTAACTGAATATAATTATCCACATTCATTGGTTCATTACTTCTTTTCATTCTACCTATGACCAGAATAACCCGGACAATGCTTTGAAATAGATGTTGGTTTACCCTGGGATTAGGTAAAACCACATTTTTAGTAGATTCATGTACTTTGTTTCTAAGATGCCTACTAAGTTACATTTTCTATATGAAAACAAAACAAAATTTTATCTTCATCCAGATAGAATGAATGTTTAACCATTATTAATTTTACCAAATAATTTATATCAAACCAAAACATTATGAAATTCCATGTTTTTTCACTTTCAATTAATATTTAATATTTTCATCATGATTTTGAAATTCATCCATATTCAATTATGATAAAATATCAACACATTATCACCTATTAATACATCATTTCTTATACTAAATTATGAACTCTTATTGGAATGTAATTTCTATCAATGGAATTTATTCTCCTCTCAATGGCTCAATCCACAACGAATAGGTAACAACTCATAGAAGAGTCTGAAAACACATATGTGCCAAACATACTAGTAAATTGATCTTCAGTATAAATAGTTTAACTATTTTTATTTATGATCTACATTTCATGTATCAAAAATAATACTCCTTTATATCATCCATAAAGAAGGAGTAAACCTAAAGTATTTTCAACACCAAGACTAAGAAAAATAATATCATTTGGAATATCCCTCCCCGAACCATTAGTTAGGGTAGAAAATAAGACATTACTAGGATTTAGATGACATTCCCAATACATCAATTTCAGAAAATAAATTATATGGAATTCATAAAAAGTTTTTGGATGATTTTCCTATATGATCATAAGTGTATCTAGGACAGATATACTTATAATTTGGTTAGAGAATTGTATTTTACAAATATGGAACTAATAAAAACATAATAACTCTTTTATTAATATTATTAGATATTGAATTCATCTGATTGTGAGGTTAAAGGAATTTTTACCAACGTATGTTTTTATCATAATTATTGTTAATACAATAAAAAAATATTATAGAATTAAACAAATGACGAAAAACATTATATTACATGAATGTGAAATAGTTTTGTAGAGACTAAGAAAAAATATCTAGTAACTATAATAATATCTTACAGGGTATAAAAAAACTCCCTTTTACAATTAAGAGTATTGGTTTTGAAAAACATTATCTATTGGTATCTATAGTTTTACACTTTCTATAAAGATGGTATTTCCTTACTAAGAAATACATAATTAGAGTGATCAAAATAGGAATGGTCCTTTTATCCTCTAAATACATAAAAATTATAATCATCATCTAGATTCTTGGACACATAATCCCTCGATTCAATGAATTAGATTTACCATCTTACTATCCCTGGATCCCCATAATCGTATCAAAGATTAGACATGAATAAAAAGTTAAATTTATTTCAAATGAATTATCCCTGAAAATTATATATTTGATCAAAAGATCTCTAAATTCATACAAATACATAGTTATAAGATTTTTATATAGAGAAAACATTAGTCGAATTGAGTTGTGAATGTGATCAGTTCCAAACTCTTCAAATGACAGGGTATTGAAAGATTAATATCCAATGGTCATATTTCTAGGTAAAGATTAATGGTCTCAGATAAATAACACTTTGGCATATCATAATGTTATAGAATATACAAATGTAAGATTCCATTTTTAGCACCATTATAATGTGACAATTATTACGATATAATGGAAACAATTTTTACATGAATCAGATTATAAACAATATCCAGTCCAATGTTCATTGTAATTTATTATTAAGAAGATAAAAAATAATATTTAGTCTAATCTATTGGTAACAATCTCAGTCTGATGGTCATTACTTTTCTAGTTTAGTAGAAAAAACATTACTCTTACCACTTTTCTGATATTAATTATTTTTTATTATTAAACTCACCTTTACATTATTTTTTCCTATTTAGTAATGTAATGTATATATTCAAAATAAAATAGAAAATTTTTATTTATTGAAAATGATAAATTTTCAACAAAAAAATTCTAAATTACATTGTATGTGAACTGATTGTAAACACAATTTTAAAAGTGTGTGTGTAACTTCATAAAATAATGGATGTGAAAAGTAAGGAGTAATAATTCAATCTCAACAATATTTTCCTTTTTAGAAAACAAATCCCATAAAATATAAATGATGTAATATAACCTAAAAAGAAACAGACCTTAGTTCAATTAATAACATCAATATAATTCGTTATAACTCCCCAAACTATTTAAGAAGTATTCAATACAATGGAATGTATTTAACATTTCCCCTCTTTAATAATTCAACAATTATAAATTGTTCTTCCCCTTCATTTAAAGACTTACAAATTTCATAAGTCATTATCCTTAATAATAAATCATTATCCCCCTATGTGATTTTGATAAATAAATGGGAAATAATTCGATGTTTAATAAAATGATAAAAAAATTATACAAAAATATAATTAATCAACTAACCATGAATTGTTAATATGAATGAACATATTTCTAATTCAAATTGGAAAAAATTCATGAAAAGATAAATTTTATTAAAAATAATTCATTAAAAAAATGGAAAATGTTATTTATAGAATATATCAAGAGTTAAAATGAAATTATTAATATACCTACAAAATATTCTTCACAAAGCCATTATCTTCTTTAACTCATGTCGGTTATTCTCAATCATTCTATAGTTTTCTTCAAAATCATCCCTATTCCAAAATAAAACCATTATTTTTTACATCTCATTATTACTCCTTTTATTATCATCCTTTATATAGAAAGTTATAGATTCACAATATCATAGATGAGAGATCACTAACGATAATATATGAACCTTTTGTTTCATTAAATTCAGTTACAATTTCAGATCATCATTAAAATAACTAAATTAATAAAAAAACATTAATCAATCTACATATCAGATGATAACATGTTGAAGGAACCTTTAATTTATAGTTCTGGAATCCACTTCTTTTCCTATTTTTATCTTTCTTTTGAACTTTATCTAAAAAATATGAAAATTCTGAAAAAATAATATCATCATCTTTATCTGATCATGCCATAACAATAATATTCATATTTTAATGATGATCTGAATATTCTACCTTGTATGTTGAATATCCATTATTTTCTAGTGATGATTATTGTGATGAAATTTTTAAATGTTCATCATTATTAGATGTATAATGTATTTATAATGAATATGTAGATTATTTAAATGATTCAATTTCATATCATCGAATAACTATTTGGGATTCCTCGTCATCAATTTCCATAGTTTATATATTTTTCTCTACTTCTTCATATCCATCGCCATTATATTCATCATACACTTCTATTTATTATTCTTCAAATTCATCTTTAGTTACCTTCTCAATATCTAACTCAAATTTTATTATTATTCTCAATGATCCCATTATATTTAATTTATGTTTTAATTCTATCTCAGGTCTGGTTAGAACTGGTTCTTCAGTAATAACATTTTTTTCATCACAAAACACATAATAGATATAACTATGAATAACATATAATAATTTAAAAACAATTACAACTTATGAATTTACTTTATCAATGTTATAAATTGGAAGGTCATGATACTCATAAGCATTGTCAACAAATGTTGACAAGCATTCTACTGTCGGTGATTTTTCAAACATCTTCTATTGTTTCATTATATTTTATTTTTCATATAACAGTTCATTAGTTTGAATATTAAATTATTTTTTCCTCTTTATCATGATCGAACTATTGATCCCCTATTTTATTTTTACCCATTTGTCTATCATCTTCTTATACTCGTCATCTGAAATTCACTTATCTTTCATCTTCATAAAGGGAGGATATTTTTTTGTCATTAACTTCTTTATATTTTCATCTCCAGATTTATTTTAGAGTTGATATTCAGACACATCTCATAAAAAAATTTCTACAAAGATCTTTTCCATATATTCAAACCCCATTTTTATCCATAAAATTCTATTATAACTAAGAAATTATATATTCTCTTTGATATGTATGATTTGTATTCCACCATAAAAATATCCATACACATTACTATCAAATACTTGATAAAATATGGATATTTTATAATCTTCGACATTATTCATGTCATTTTAATTTTCTCTACTATAATGATGATAAAATTAACCAATTCAATCTTCCTCATATTGACATGATATTCAAGGAAAAAAAATCATAAACAACCAATGTATCCCAGTTACAATTACTACAGATAATATGTCCTTGCATCAAAAATTAAATTAATCTGTTTTCTAATGTTAGATGTGAAACCCATCATATATTTGTGTAATAATAGAATAGATAATATATAGCCATATATTTCATAAATGATAAACCATGTTTTGAATCATGTGAGAGGTTATATAAGTTTATCCATTAGAAGAAACACCCAGAAATTATGAAACTATTTTAATGAAAAACTTATGCATTTAAGAAATATGGTATTCGAAACATCACCCTTACCATATTTTTCAACAAAAATAACTAATGCATAAAATTTTGTAACAATCATAAGATAATAATTATCAATGTATTTTTCTATTTTATCTAAATTGATAGATTCCCATACTTGAAACGAAATAATCATTTTGATAGTAGAATTGTATTTATCCTTACAATATATTTCAATGATTATTTTTTAAAAAACATATAACATTGAATAGTCCTCATTGGATTCCATTATAGTAATATTTGAGAATGAATTATTGAAGTAAAAAATCAGACACATGGAATTGAAGGGTGGTGATAGTCAAAAACATAATATATAAAGAAATTATGTTGGAAACATGGTGACCCGCTCTTATATAGTCTCTAATGGGGATGGTCTATGTCACACTCGTCCTTTCTAATTTGTTTATTTTAATAATTTTATGTGTATCATGTAGTTCGGGTTGAATCCTGACTTATTTTTTTAGTTTTTATTTAAAAACACATGTAATAGTCCTCAATGCATCTAGCTCACTGAGGTCGAAGCCAGGCGACCTTGCCTAGGTCGCCGGGTGACCTCGCCTGGTTCACCGAACGCCCTGCCCGCTATTTATGGAAGATAAATGCAATGCAATGAATAATAAAAAGTAGATAAAAAAATGTGTGGTAAAATTTAACGAATTATGTTAATGATGATAATAATTATATTATTTGAGAATATTATTTTTGTAATTATTGATAGCATTGGGAATATAAATTTTATTTAGTTATTAATATTATAATTTTCATTTTAATTATTGTTATTACTATTATTATTACTTTCGTTAAGATTTGAATATAATTACAGATATTATTAATCTCATTATAATTACTAAAAAAATAATTATTTTTTAAAATTTATTCATTATTATTACTATCACCATAAATTATAATTATCATCATTATTAGTTATTCTCATTTAAATTGTTAAAATTCAAATTAACATTATCATTTTAAGGATATAACTTTTATCATGCTATTGTTGTTATTTTTATTCTAATTTTTATCATTATTATTTTTATGGTTTTAGTTTAAGAGTAATAATACTATTAATATTTATAATTACTATTATCTTATTTTATTTTATTTTTTTTTTAGTTTTTTATGGTTTTATTATTATTAAATTTCTCACTCCCTCCCCCTGTTCACTCCAGTCGGACCCCCCTTCCCCTTCGTGATGTTTCACTGTAGAATCCCCCCAAACCCTACATGTCACCGCCTTGCGCCCTTGGCCAGCCTCCAACTGATGCCTCTTCGCCCTCTCCTAGCCGACCCCATCCCTTCGTAATGCTGCCATCTTGCGTGATACACCTCGCCGCTAGAGTTAGAGATCCTCCAGGCTAGCCTCATTGCTCAGGCACATGCCACACCCCCAACCGACCACCTCGTACCCCCCCTATGGTGCACTGCATGTTTCTAGAGGACAACGTGTCATGCCACACCAAGGTCCAGCCGTCAGACATCGCCTTCTCTCTATTTGGATAAGTATCTCCCCTTAGTATTTGAGTTTTATTTTTTTCAGTTTGTATGAGTTCTTATTTTATGGTTCTAACTTGATGTTTTTTATCCGAATTTTTTTCTTTGAGTTCATGTGATGTTCCTTGTGGTGAAAACATCTTATGAATGATGTTTCTTGCTAGAATTTGAAGATTTCATATAAATTATCAGGGTTCAATGTCGAGGTAGGTGGTTCTACGTCTAAGTTATTACTTGATGAATTTATTTTCTAGCTTAATTTGTTTAACATTTTAATTAATTAATGTTTGTAGTTGCGAAGTTGGTCTGCATTCATGTTTGATTTTTATTTAAATCATTATGTATCATGTTAATGTTACATGTGTTTTTTCTGTTGAGAACCTATATCTAGTTAGTTGGTAGTAATATTTAAATTGTGCAGTTTGTTTTTGATCTGTAAAAGTGGTGTCAATCACGCCTTCGACATGGTGTTCTATGTGATTTTTCATAATTGAAGGCATTTTGTATGTTGAGTAAGTTGTTGCGTGAAAACCTATGTTGACTTGTATACTAGTCTTATATAAAGTCTTCTTTGGTTTTGTGTAAATGTGAAAAGTGGCGGTTTATGTTATAGTGAAACTTTCATTTGAATTTTGTCCAATAAGAGGGTTTAAGTGGACTTTTGGTGTTTAAAGTCATGTGTCATATTTTGAAATTTCTTAATTACATTTCTAGTGTCTTGTTTAATCAGTAAAGGGGGCATTTAACCATGCGTTTGGGTTATTAAATGATGTGAGTTTTCCAATTTGTGTTCTTGACATGGCGTTGGGTGTGTTTGGTCATTAAGGAGGGTTGGTTGGTTTCTTTATGTTATATCATGTTATGTTTCTTTTTAAATAATTTTTTGACAATTAATTTAATGTATTTTAATAAATAATTATTAATAATGAAAAAAATTGTTTTAATTGAGTTTGGTGAAGACTTTTGGTGTGCATACTATTTCAAATGGATTTTTGTGGGTGTGCAAGTGTGGCATTGGGTTAAGGTAACACCATGTCTATTTTATTCATTTGATTTTGACATAAAGTGTGAAATTGTAACATATTGTGCACCAAAGGGGGAAGCCTGGGTACTATTTAGGTGGACTAGATCTAGCATGCTACTGATAGGGAAGCGGCTCTGGCCTGGTATCACATATCTATTTTCATGATTAAAACCCTGACTAAACATTAAATTATGAGTGGAGACCTATGGGTTGTGGATCTGTTTTCCTACTACTGGATCATGCATGAGAACGTATTTTGTGGTGGTTCATATACTAATATTCATCGAGACACAATGTACTAGGGTCCCATTCCTTTTTCTAGTACATATAGGTCCTCTCCCACTTTTGGTGCTCCTGGACTACTACTATACACTCACCATCAACATATGGTGTAGAATTCAGGTTATCATGAAGGTTTGAGTTTTCTTAACTTCAAGGGTGTTTTATTTTTTTATTTAAGTTGTTTTCGTTTAATGTTCTTTCTTTATAGATACTGTAATTTTAATGTTGTTCAAGCATTGGTACCATTTATTTTATTAAGCCTGCAAATTTAATTTTCATTTTATTTTTACATGTGGAACCTTTTTGTTGGGTGACATCCTACTGGGCTCTTGTCTCACACCTTACATACACATTTCAGTGTTTGTAGAATTTGTTTCTTGTGTATTCCAGGTTGTGAAATCATTCTTAGAGATGATGGTTTTGGTCATTTATGGCCTCCTCATGCAGGATGGTGGTCGTGGCGTGTGGATGTTTCAACTCTTGTGTGTCTTGGAGATTTGAGATAGAGTTTTAGTTTCTTTTTTGGTCGTTTATTATTGGATGTTGGCCCAAGCTGTAAACCATTAAATTTGATTTCAGTTTAAGGGTTTTTTTGGTTGTCAGTTGCAAGTTTGATTTTATTTTTCATGTTACTATTTTGTGAATACTATTTCATGTAAATCGTTCCCATGGGTTAGTTTTTATACTCGGGTACTTGTGCCAGCCCTGGGGAATTAGGAACGACCTTCAGGCCATGTCGTAGACTGGGATGGGTGCCGAGTCGGATGGAGACCCGGCTTGGTTTGTGAAAAAATGGTATCAGGAGAGGTTTACACTATTGGGTCATGTTATTTTGGGATAGAGTCAGTGTAGACCAAAGTTAAAGGTGTCATAACTCGATGTATTGGTTATGATTAAGGTTCCTGGCCAGCACACCTCATGGTAGGACTCAATTTACCAAATTAAATTGATGGTTGTCTACATCTTCAATCCATGTGGTTATTTTTTTTGCGGCAAATGAAAAAGAAAAGGTCTAGTAGTCCCAATGAGCTCATATGGTTTGAAAGCCATGTGGAGACGAGGACGATATCCTAGAATACCCTCTGTAGTAGTGGCTTGATTGTCGTATGGTCTCCAAACATATGTCCCAGTCACCAACTGACACTAGCTTCTTCATCCATTGTCCCTTGTGTCATTGTTTTGGAATTGTAGATATTTGGTCTTTAAGTAAAAAAATTTTGGTCTTAGAAAATGTTTTCAAATAAAGTGCTTTAAAAATGAAATGATGTGTCAGGAATGAAAAGTGTGGGTTGAATATTTGGATTTCATAAAAAATGGAAAGGATTGGTTTTGATTCTTGGTGTTCTCATGGGAAACCACATGCGTGAAAATATATGGAACAAGATAATTTTAACATCATGAGTCGGTGAATTCCTGGATGGATATGAGGTGGGTGCCAGTGCAGCATGACAACATGCTTGTGTGAGGCCCATGGGGCACCATTTGTGTTTGTGCAACCCACTAGATTTTCTTATTTTCAAAAAGTTTTGTTAAATGATAATTTAGTGTTTTAGTAACCGGTGGTTGCATGTTGTGTCCTTGTGTTTTTGAAATGATGAATGTGAGGCGTTTCGAGCCAAGAATATTTTTTAGATGATTTGTGTCTCGAGTTTTAGTTCTTATTTGTAATTTGGTATGAAAGAGTGTAGTTACTGAATTATTCTGAAAATTACATTGGGGAGCCCTTTTAGTGGTTCCCTCTCCACGTTTTGGGGTTTTCTTTTGGTATGTATTGACCATTAGACCAGTTTGATTTGGGTCCATGTAATTCTTTTCTTGACTAGTATATGCCCCCATAAAGCATTAAAATGCGATTGAAATATGGTCCCAAAAAATTCGTCGTTGCCTGAAACACCAAATGATTAGAGAAATCTCTTATTGAATTCTATAATTGAACCCACCTCTCTTTTTACAACTAAATGGATCCCTCATAGCAGGATGACATATGTGAGGGTAGTTGATAGGAATGATGTCCTATTTCAGTTGTCTGGGTCATCAGGTATAAAGTTTGACATCATTGTGTTTGAAGGATTCCACGCCAGAAACAGTGAAATGAATTCCAGTGGGGAAGGGTGAAGGTGGCTCAAAACTATTGGTGTTGACCAGTGTCTTGAAGAGATTTGATGTACTTTCATGGGGAACAAGGGTCATGTTTGGTGATGTCTTGCAGTGTGAGTTCTCTTTGAAGAGCAAGGGTGGATTTTGTAGTATCCTTCGGGAATCCCTGTGTCCATAGGATCATGTCCTAACGTGGAGTTCTAATTCTCTTGTTCAAAGGGGAGTGTTTGTCGTAAGTCTTTCTTTCTTATGATTCATTGATAAGGTGAAGAGGTGATGCATGTTCATCATCTAAACATATGTCCTGGTGGGTGTTCCACGAGTGAGTAATTAGATGACGTGGTGTGTTGTGTTTGATGGGGTTGTCACGATTGAGGGGTGGTTGCGTGAAACACCAATGGAAGAAGCTTTATTCAGGAGACTTTGACGCTGGACTGTGAGGCAAGAGATGCTTCAAACAACAGGGATGCAGCCATTGGCCTCGGTGTGAAGTTGGCGCGTGGTCAGGAACCCCGGGAGTGTATGAGACCCTGACTTTTTTTCTGTTATCGGTGATGAAAGTAGAGCAACTTTAAATTGTTTATATGGTTGTTCCACTACGAATGAACCGTATGGTTTCCTATGATTTCCATGACTATGTGGAGTCGTGTTCATCTCATTTCCTTAATTTCATGGGGGTTTCATCCCACTGGATGTAATCACATTAGTGATACTTATGGGGGATGTTGGGTAAATCTGTATCAAAGATGAATAGGGAACATCCAGGGATGTGGAGATTCCAGTTTGTCTTGGGTCAGGCTTTTGAAGCCCCGGTAGTCAGGCCCCTCCCTCCCCACCCTTTGTGGTGGGGTGGTTGGTCACTGTTTGGATAATTTCTAATGTTTTGTATCTGTTGTCAGTTCCAATTGTAGGGAGACCCACATTGGAACTCTCACGAATGTCTCTGGAATGAATCAATGTTGTACTTTTATTTAATGGTGGGGTGTCAACTCAGACCACCCCATTTTGGTCTTCCAGTCTCGCCTTGGGCATTGGTAGGTTCTTTAATGGTAGGGAGCCCCTCGGGATTCTCTATGTTGACTTTTTAGTTCTGTATATAAATATGGCTTGGTGATAAGTGATAAAAGTGTTCCTTGGATGTGGTTTGATCTTGTATGTTCATTCTATCCAAATTTTTTGGTTTACATTTAATAAGGTTTTAGATGATTGAGCTTGTGAAGATGGTTTCTATGGGTGTGGGAGTTTTTTTTCTTGATCAGTAAACTAGAGGCGTTCTACCTCTTTTAGGGCGGTCGACAGATATCGTAAATTATCTTTACGTGTTTCTTGATGATTCCTTTTAGTCACTCTCTCTAAGCACGATGAGTTTTTCCCCTCTTCACTTTATGTTTGTATTTATCCTGTTTTTACCTTAAAGAATTGTGGTTTTCTACTTTGGGGTTTGGTCCTAGTTGTGTCTTTCCAGGGAAGGAATGCTTTATGGTGGAGAGAATTGTCACACTCATCCTTTCTAATTTGTTTATTTTATTAATTTTCTGGGTATTAGGTAGTTCTGGTTGAAGCCAAACTTAATTTTTTTTTTCTGAGTTCTTATTTAAAAACAAATGTAATGATCCTGACGGCATCCAGCACACCGCGGTCGAAGCCACGCAGCGTCGCCTGGGTTGTTGTGCGACCTCGGCCGGTTCACCGCACGCCCAGCCTGGTATTTAAAGCAAATAATTTCTATGCAATTAATTATATAAAGTAGATAAAATAAAAACTAGTATCATAAAAATTAACGAATTATTTTACGGATAATAATATTATTATTATTTGAGTATGTTATTATTGTTATTATTGATAGCCTTGGGAATAAAAATTTAATTAAGTTATTAATATTATCCTTAACATTTAAATTATTGTTATTACTATTTTTATTGCTTGCGTTAGGATATTATTATAATTACTAATATTATTAATCTCATTATCATTATAAAGAACAATTTTTTTTCAAGTTTTTCATTATTATAACTATCACCATAAATTATTATCATCATCATTCTTAATTATTGTCATTAAAATTGTTAGCATTCTAATTGAAGTTATCAATTTACGGATATAACTTTTATTCTGCAATTTTTGTTATTGTTATTCTAATTTTCCTCATTATTATTCTTAAGGTTTTAGTTTAAGAATAATAATATTATTAATATTTATAATTACTATTTATTTATCTTATTTATTTGTATTCTTTTAGTTTTTTTAGGGTTTCTTTGTATACTGTTTTATTTTTCTCCCTCCCCTCTTTCTCTCCCAATAGACCCCCCTTCCCCTTCGTGATGTCACATTGCAGAATCCCCCCAGACCCTATATGATGCCGCCTTGCCCCCTTGGCCATCCTCCATCTAACACTGCTTCAGCCTCTCCCAGCCAACCCCATCCCATCGCGTCGCTGCCATCATGCGTGCTGCACCTCCCCGCTAGAGTCAGAGCACCTCTCGGTCAGCCTCTTCACTCAGGCGCACACCACACTCCCCCCTCCCCCCGACAGACCACATCGCACCCCCCACGGTGCCCAACCTGTCCATGGAAGACAAACTGTCATGGTGCACGTAGTTCCACCAACCAGACCACCCCTTCTCCCCATTTGGATATGTATTTCCCCATAGTATTTAAGTTCTATTTTTTCAGCAGGTACAATTTCTTATTTTAGGGTTATAACATGATGTTTTATATCTGAATTCATGTTTTTGAGTTCGTGCAAGGTTCTGTGTGGTGAAAACGGTGCACAATTGATGTTTCATGCTAGAATTTGAATATTTCACATCAATTTTCGGGGATCGACATCGTGGTAGGTGGGTCCACGTCTAAGGTATTACTTGATGAATTTTTTTAGTAGCTCAATTTGTTTAACATGTTAATTAATTAATTACTGTTGTTACAATGTTTTTTTTCATTGATGTTCAATTTGTATTTAAAACATTATGTATCATGATTATGTTAAATTTTTGTTTTCTATTGATAACTTATATCTAGTTGGATGGTAGTAATATTTAAATTTTGCAGTTTGTTTTTCATTTATGCAAGTGGAGTCAATCATTCCTTTGACATGTTGTTTCATTTTCTTTTGCTTAATTAAAGGCATCGTGTGTGTTGAGTAGGTTTTTGCTGTGAAAACCTATGTTGAGTTGTCTACTACTGTTTTATAAAGTCGAATTTTGTTTTGTGGATATTTACAAAGCGGGGGTTTATGTTCTGGTGTAACGTTCATATGCATTTTGTCCAAAAGAGGTTTTGAGTGGAATTTTGTTGTTTGAAGTAATGTGTCGTATTCTGAAATTATATATTAAAATTTCTAGTGTCTTGTTTAATCGGGGAAGGTGTCATTAAACCATACAGTTGGGTTGTTAAATGATGTGAGTTATGCAGTTTTTGTTCTTGATATGGAATTCTGTGTGTTTGGTAATGAAGGAGGGATGGGTACTTTCTAAGTGTTAAGTCGTGTTATGTTTCTTTTTAAATAATATGTTGACAAAGAATTTAATGGGATTTAATAAATAATTATTAACAATACAATAATTTTTTAATTGGGTTTGGGGAAGTATTGTGGTGTGTATACTATTTCAATTGGATTTTTCTGTGTGTGCAAGTGTGTCATTGGGTTAAGCTAACGACATGTCTATTTCATTCATCTGAGTTTGGCATGAAGTGTAAAATTGGAACATTATGAGCACAAAATGGGGAAGTCTGGGTACTAGGTGGACAGACTAGATCTTTTGTTCTAGTGATACGGAAGCAGATCTGGCCTAGTTTCACATAGTTGGTTTGACGATTACAACACTAACTAAACATTGGATGATGAGTGGAGACCACTAAGTTATGGATGTGTTTCCCTAATAGTGGCTCATGAATGGGAAAGTATTTTGAGGTGGTTCATATTCTATTTTTCACTGAGACACGATATTCTATGGCCCCATTCTTTTTTCTAGTACCTATAGGGATTCTCCAACTGTTGGTGCTCCTGGATTACTGTAAACTCACCGTCGACATACAGTGTAGCATTCAGGTTCTCTTGATGGTTTGAGTTTTCTAACAAGCAAGGGTGTTTTATTTTTTTTTAAAGGTTGTTTTCCGTGAAATTGATTTCTTTATAGAAACTGTTATTTTAAAGTTGTTCAAGCTTTGGTGTCCTTTCTTTTATTAAGACTGCAACTGTATATGGCATGTAATGTTTACACGTGGAACCTTTTTGTTGGGGGGCGTCCTACTGGGATCTTGGCTCACACCCCACATACACCTTTAGGTGTATGTGGACATTTTTTCTTGTGTATTTTAGGTTGTGAAATTTTTCTCAGCGATGATGGTTTTGGTCGTTGATGGCCTCCTCGTGCAGGTTGGTGGTTGTGGTGTGTGGATGTTTCAACTCCCGTGTTTCTTGGAGGTTTTATTTAGATTTTTAGTTCATTTTGTTGTCTTTTATTATTGGATGATGGCCCATGTTTTAAACCTTAAAATTTGATTTAAATTTAAGGGTATGTTTGGTTTTCAGTTACTAGTATGATTTTATTTATCTAGTTAGTGATTTGTTTATGCTATTTCAGGTAAATCATTCCCACGGGTTAGTTTTGATAACCAAGAACTTGCGCCAGCCCGTTGGGATCGATAACGTGCCTCGGGCCATGTCATGGACCGGGTCTGGCGCAGAGTCGGATGGAGACCCAGCTTGGTTCATGACTGTCTATCTTCTACAATGAACCCAAAGGTTTAAATTGAAACTATTTATAACCAGATGGATGATATTTAATCGATGAGATTTCAATGTTATATTTTCAATCTCAGTAATTTAAAACTGTTACCAGAGTGTGGATCATTTTTATAACATTTTTTTGTTATTTCTATTAAGGGTAAGAATATTTTTTTAATAAAATTATATGTATAAAATCAATAAAAATTATAAACTAAATTAACGAAATAGTGATTAAAGTAAAAAAATATAACAGTAACCTTCAGAGAGAACAGTTTCCTCGAAATGATAATCATTTTATTAAACTTTTTTTAAAAAATAAATATATATGAGTAGTTTTTAAATAAATATTTTTTATGATAGTGTTGTTAGAAAACAAGTTATGATGGTTTTTTTGAATGAATATGATTACAAATTCTTTTTAATCCATATAAATTAATAAATTTATAATCTAAAAATATAAAATACAATTTCAATATCTATAATACATTGTGAAAATTAGGGCTCTGAAAATTTGATAAATGTTAGAGTTTGGGAAACTCATTCTGATTTTTAAAAAAAACTACCAATTAAGGGAAATTATTTTTATGAATAACTAAAATTTTAAAAACAGAAAAAAAATATTTAAACCCCTTAAAAAAGAATTTTCTGGTAATGTGAATGGTAAACTCGATATAGATATGAATAATCAATTTTCATCATTTTTGAGCTTCTGTTTAATGTATTCAAATATATTTGAACTATGTGGTTTATTAAAAATATCAACAACTCCTTATTGAATTCCGATGAATTGAAAAATTATATATACATTATGTGTGTGATCCGAATTGAAATGGTTTATTTTATCAATGTTATTAAAAGGTGACAGATGTGATGGTCTTTATTTAAAGAAAATGGACTTTTTATCCAAAAATATTTTAGTATTTTGTAAAACTCCAGACATAGTTAGTGTGAGTGTCTTTAATTCCCATCACATGAGCACAAATACTTCTAGGTACCAAATTATCATCTTCAGCAGTGAGAATTTACAACTGAGTGTTGTTTCATTCATGACCATTAAACTATAGAATCTTTTAAGAAAAATAATATTCGGAATATACCTTTTTTTATTCATCTCGATTCCACCAAATACATCACTTGAAAAAAAAAATTAGTTAAAACCCATTTACATAAGAAAAAAATAATCATAATTCCGTTGTTCCCTTAAGAAAACAAAAAACTCATTTTATAGCTTCAATATAGAATTATTTTTTATTTTATTGATATATTAAAAAAATAAGTACTAAAAACATTAAATTTAAAAGAATACAAATTATTTAATGAAAAAATCGAATAATACCTCAAAAATATTTCAGTTCAACAATTTTTTCCAACCCCATCAATAAATAACGTTTTAATGGTACCAATTAGAGTAATAATATTTTTCTTATTTTCATATCTAAATTTTGTAATATTATCATTTATATACAAACATTTAAACATGAATGTTCTCTCTAGTTTTTTGTAAAATTTGAAAACATATGAAATTTGTTAATTCACCCATTAAACTCATTTCAAACTCAGATATCATAATAACAACAATGTAATATGTTAATGATTATTAAATAGAACAAAATAGAATTTCATCAAGATAAAATTATAAAATTATAATTTTTTATTTACTTACTTTATAAAAATAATTGTATTTATGGATCCCATAAAAATTGTTTTGTAACAAAACTCTAGTTAATTGATCATAAAATTATAATATTTTATTTACATAATTTAATGATTATTCTCACATCCATTTGAAATGTTTTGAAATTAATGAATGTTTCAAATGAAAGAAGTATTTGAATTTCATAAAAGGTTATTACCGAAGCATAAGTTTAATCATAATATATTCCCTCTTGTTTTTTAACCTTTAGAATCATGTCAAGATATATTTCAATTTTTTTTTCCATTTTCATGAAATTTATTCTAAAATCCCAATTTTACACAAATTATAGATGCTTTATTCGGTTAGTAAAATAAGTTTCCATACATAATTTCATTAAAAATAATTTATTACATCATGCACTTCCTTGATAA
This sequence comes from Viscum album, assembly GCA_963277665.1. Taxonomy (NCBI): domain Eukaryota; kingdom Viridiplantae; phylum Streptophyta; class Magnoliopsida; order Santalales; family Viscaceae; genus Viscum; species Viscum album. Next base: position 1,263,335,703 of record OY728157.1, on the reverse strand, counting down.
AATGTTCATCACCAAGAGCCTCTTTAGAATTCATATGTTTGAATTGGGATAATAATTCCAGATGTTCAATTTCATTTCTCAAGGATCTTCATGTCTAAACATGTTGGTCTATATCATCAATGATACATTAACAAGGATCACTCCTAAGAAAAAATTAACATATTTGGTTTTCAAAAGTATATTCATTAATAATTGGTAGATAATATTCATATGTAATTATATTAGAAACATATTCTTAATTTATTTCTTTATGAGAAGAAAATTATAACAAAAAATGAAAATTCTTTTTAAAAATAACATATTCGGATGTAAATTCGTATTGTTTCAAAACAAAACAATCAGTTTCAACAAACATAACATCTTATTATTTCTTCAAAAATAAAATATTTTTTATTAAAAACTTTATATGTCGTAGTAGTAGTGAAATAACATAAAAATATTATTTCATCAGATTTGGGAGAAAACATATGTATATTACCATGCATTTTTTCATTGAAATATATTCAACCAAAAAAATTGAATTAAGAATCATTTGGTTTTATTCAGACTCACAACTCAAAAATAAGATTATAAAGAAAATTTCTAACTAAAACTCTTTTTGAGTATAGTTTTTAATTCTAAATACATAGTTTCAAAAATGATTAGAAGCTATAAATTCACTAACCATGTTCTAGTTATTTGTTGAATAATTTATTACATCTTTAATCTAAACAATTTTTATCGTATGTTCTAGGTGTTGATATGATATGTTTAATAATTTATTTATTAGAAAAATATTCAAAATCAGAATTTATAAATTCTCCACGATGATGAGTATGAATTTTGAGTAGAATATCTTCTCATTTTTAACTTAATACACGAATATTCTAAATTTTCTAAAGCCTTTGTATATCATCCAGAAAAAATAAACACAATTAGATCTAGTTTTAACATGAAAAATGAGATATAAATTGTATTGGCATATAACACTTGTATTTTTTGTAAAAAATTATATATTAACCAACTATAAAAAATCCAAAGTTGAGACCTCACTAATATTTTTAAATATTTGTTTATGTTTCTTTCTATATTGATAAGGCTAAAAATCTTTTGATGCACCACACCTATGTTCCAATTGATCACTAAAAATTACTTTCCTTGTAGTCATAGAAATGTTTCTGTGGTTACAGTTACTTAATTATCTATTCTAAAATCAATATTGATCTTTATTACACTATTTACTTGTAGTACCTATCTTCTACGGTCTTCTAGGTTAATTGTGTAAAAATTTTCATGTAGATTGGTTGAAAAAATGATATTATCCATGTAACTATGTACTAATCATTTATAGTAACTAAAGTTCACTTTGTAACCTTCATAATATAGTTTACTTGTGCATAAAAGTTTGTTCTCACATAATACAAAAATTAAAACAATTAAAAGAAGGTATTTTCTAAGATGAACAATGTTACATTTTCCAATAATCTATCCTTGAGCATTATATATGAATGTTACTATACCACATATCATCTTGTAATCTTTTTGTAGATTTTTTTTTCCATTTATATTACTTGAATATGTAGTTTCAATTTACCAATTTTCTTTGTTGTTTTAAAATTATATTTTTTCTCTAAATAATAATATTAGTTTTTCAGATTCTATTCCTTCATACAACTCGTAGTTTTAGAAAAAACCATTAGGTAACCACATTTTTTAAAAATTATTCATTGTAAAAAATAAGGGGTTTAACTTTATTTAAAGATTAATTCCACATCTTGTGAAATATTCTTTGTAATTACTGAACAAATATACAATTTTAGAAACAATGTATATGTTACTAAAAAATATATTTTAAATTTATAACCCATTACAATATTATTAATATATGGGTCTATTTGATTTTAAATGTAGTATATGTTTTCCTTAATAGTGGTAGAAATTGATAAAATATTATTAAATCTAGATATATCAGGTTTTTGTTTCAATAATAAATTATTATCATCATTGTTAAAACATTTGAAACAAATATTATCAAAAAAAATTATAATTTTTTTATGAAATTAAATTTTTTAAAATGTAATGCATTATTTTTACAATTTCATTTTTTCAATATTTTATAAAGATATAATATTTCATTTTTCAATAAAGTAATTCCCAAATATAGCTTAGTATGATGAGATATATAATTATCAATTTTTATTTAAAATTATTAAAATTATCATTTTTTAATAGGTCTGAATATCTTCAAACATCATCATAACCAAGTGAAATATTATCTTATACTTAATAATATTTTTTTATAAGATGTTGTATAATATTTCTCATCAAGATAATTTTCATTTAAAAAAATATTAGTTAGTGATTTATTTATTTTTTTAATTTTCTATTATAAAATTATTTTCTAAGGGTAATTTGTTAAAAATGACAATATTCATATGTCTAGAACATTCATTATCAAAAGAACATTCATATAATTATTCTATATTCGCCCTCAAACTATTAAAATATTTAATAAAATATTTAATTTTGATGTATAATTTTTATTGTAATTTATTTCTAAATTTGTTCCCATCTTTTCATTCCTTTTCATATTTGGATAATTCGGTCGAATATGTTTATATTGTTTTCACTTAGAATATGTAACCTTAGAGTCATTATTATCAAAATTTTCCTATTGACTCTTTTTGTATATGTATTAAAAATATTTCATTCCAAAAAACAATTTCATCAATCTAGAGTGAATATACAACTCTTTATTATAATATTCAAATCTATAATAATCAAACTGAATAAAAAAAATTCGTCTAAGAATATTTTACAGCTATCTCAGGAGATTGTACTTTTGAAGATATAGTGGAAGTTGTAACAAATGAAACACCACAATTTTTATTTTTATCTATCTTTAAATATATTTTTAAACCTCTTACATAATACATGAGGGTCGCAAATAGATCATATAATGTATTATTAGTAAAAAATTTGGTAGCATTCATCCATGACTTATAGATTACCACTGAATAGGAATTATGTTTAAAATATTTTGAACAAGAATTTGATCATCATGTTCCTTTCCACCAGGATACTATAGAATATATATATTATTCATTAACCATTGGTCTTTCTTTAAAACTTCCCACATAGTAAAAAATTAAATTCTTGGTAATAATCTCTAAGAACTACTCTTCTTTCATCCATGACATTTGATGTACCCCAAATTGTATCTTCTTATTTACTCCAAATATGATTCAAAACTTCACAAGATGATGTCTGACCATGAATATTCCTTATCAAATTACTTAATAATTTTTTAGTGATTTTATTTCAACTGATATTATATTTTATTAGAATTCTTATAAGTATAAACCTCCTTATATGGAATATTTTACTTTCAAGTAAGCCTTAAGAAGTTATCAGTTACTATGTCAATCCTAAATGTTTTAATTCTATCTCTCAAATATTTACAGTCATTCCCATCAATTATAGTCAGTCAAGTAGGATTATTATTATAAAGGGATACATCATTTATCACATAAATATTAAAATAATATAATCTATTCTCTACAAATATACGTTAGTGTAAAATCATTTATAAGAAAATGGTTTATAATAATAAATAAAAACATATAGTAATTAAAAAAATTAATAACTCAGCAAATATATGAGAAGTAGAAATATGCTATTATTCAAATTATATAATTGTAAGAGTATATTAGATGGAAATTATAATAATATAATTTGGTGAATAGTAGTTTAAAATTTAAATAGAATTAACAAATAATAATTCTTATGGTAATATTATCAGAATTAGACATTTTCTGTTCATCAGGGTAAGAGAATTAGAAACATAGTTAATACAAAAATATCAAATATTGTTTTATCATAATTTTAGTTAAATTAATATAAAAAATACTGTACAAAGATATGTATTAAGACTAAAATCATATTTCATGCTCTAAGTAATAGTCCTGGAAAAAAGAAAACAATTTCACATAATTGTTAGAAGGTTGTAGAAGATATATTTTATGAAAACACCATTTTAAAATTACAATTATTGGTAGTAAATTTACATGATAGATGGTTTCCAAACATTTATACATACTATAATTTATAAATTTTCTTATGATTAAATTCATCGATATGATGATTATAATAGTATTTTTTGATTGACGCTCAAATTTACAAAAGAGATGAAGGTAGAACGGTCCTTGTAGTTTAGCTTGGGTTGTAGAATCCTCAGAGACCTAAGTAGTAACCTACAAACACCTACATTATATGGATTGTTTTTGGATATGAAGGGTCTAACGTGGGTTGATTTTATATGGGTTTAAGTGAAATCTAAGACACTGATGTTAATTCAATTGAATGTATGAGTTGATCCTAGGTTATAACTTGGAGTGGATTGGATGCATTCCCTTTTCAACTATTTCTATTTCTTATATTTGAGATGAGATCATTTAAGAAGATCAAACAAAATCATCACTCATTGGTTTAATGCCTATACACCCTAATAATAATCACCTATACACTTGATGTATCAATACTTTGAGTGGTCCAATGTAATGATTTGTATTTGCACTTGAAGCGTGTGGGTAAAAATTCAACAAGGATGAAAAAAGTTTAAAATTCATCATATAAAAATATCATTTTAAAGAAGAGATTAGAGATTAAGGCATTGATAAATAAAATCAAATTCAACCCCTTGATACTCCCTTTTATCAACCCATAAGTGGGTTATCCCTCTATTGATCATATGGTTTCAATGGAAGTGGAAAGTAGACTCATGAGGGAGGAATTGGGGAAGTAAAAAAACCCTAAAATAACAATCACTTCACTGTTGTTTGTTAATATCACAAGGTTTGGTATGAAAAAGTTATCACCATGAGGAAATAGTATCAAATTGATAAGAAGAAGAATATTATAATATAATTTGAAGAACTTTTATAAACCAGATAACGTAATTCAAGGAACTTACAAATGAGGGAAAGCAATTACCACATCAAATGGGCAGCATAACATTAAGATGAAACAATGATCAAATATTAAAAACTCCTTCATCACAATTAACTAAAATAGGAATTTTTGGTATCCTTAGATCAAAACTACAACAGTATAAAGCATCCCACTTGTTATGGTAGGCCTTGGGTGGTGGAAAACTAGTGGAACATGGACTTTTCCACTCTTAACTTGAGGCGGAAACCTATTTGCAACCACCGAACAAACATGATTTGAAGAAATTATAGATTTAAAAATTAGAGTGGTCCATATAAGAATATAATGTATCCCCATATGTCTCCTAATCGCCGATAAAATATGGGTCCATTTGGAGTTGTGGATTCTGAGATATTATAATATTGGTATGATGTTTTCTGGTCCGCAGAATCTGGCGTAAAATTTTAACTTCAACCTGGTCCGCTGAATAGATACAATTGAAGAAAAATTAGCACTGGATCAAGAAAAATTATTTGTTCCTATATATGTATTCTATAGTCTAACGATATTTGGGATTCATTGGACATGTAAGTTGGTCCCCACATTCTCATCAGTGGTCTGGGGTCCAATCTGCCTTCACCAGAATTGTTTGCATGAAATCCCATATTGGTGGTCTTACAATATGAATCATCCAACACGCCACAAGTATGAATTATTCCCAATGTAATTATAAACCTAAAATTTAAATATTAAAATAAAAATCAAGATCATTGGGTACATTAAATGATGTTAAATAATGTATCGCATAATAGTGCATTTTAAGAATGAATTACTATCATTATGTGAAATGATGTTCAAAGTGTAAAATGAACTAAAAATGGTGTTTATGAATAATAAAGCACATGAATATTATATATATTGAAAATGAATATTAGCTTCATTTAGTGTCTATTCACAACCCCTAACTTGAGTTTTTATAGTCCCAATCAAAATATATCTCAAGAATATGAAATTCGAATTCCCATTTCCAAAAACATTTTAAAACACAATGATTACCAAAAACCCTTAAACCAAAAAATCATGAAACCCATAAAAATATTTTAATACAAGATAGTTTCAAAATAAGATCCCAATACCAATACCATTATTTTTTTCAAATTCATCACCATATTTCATCCAATATCAATTAAGAGTGATGATGTGTTATGCATCACATTAGGCATGGGGGTTTATCCTTATTCTAGAGGGAAATTATGGAAGTGCTAGGTGGAATCACAATTAAATCTTAAGATTAGTATTAAAATATTTTTATGTTATTTTTTTGGTTTTTTATTGTTTTTTTTTCTTTTCGCAATTTTTCCATGGTAATTGAAATTGCACTCAAAAAAGTCAACCACTATAGTGAGAATTTGTCGATGACTCCCAGCCTCAAAGACCTTTGGGCACCAAGTGAAGCCCACATACTCATTAATTATCTTGAGTAAACTCAATCAAAAACCAAAAAAAAATTCCAAAAATTGAGATTAAATTATTAAATCTGGGCCAGAAAATTATAGAGTCACGATCGCCATGTGCTGAAAGCCACACATTAGGTCATTTCATTTATCTACGTGCAAATATTTTTTAAATTGAGTACTCATATTGAATTTAAAATGATCACCAAACCTATGATATTTATTTTGGGGACCCCATGAACTCAATTTAATACCCCACTATCTAAAGGATATGTATTGTGATATTTTATTGGATTAAAATATAAACAATGAAATATCACATTGGACTACAAAACATTCCCAAAACAATGCACATGAAATTATAAAAGGATTAATATCAGAATCGTCGAATGATAAATTATTTGATATTCAGATTCAAAAAGTGAAATTTGTATTACCATGTTCAAAGGTAAAGGAATTATTCCTTCCATTTACACACATTTTTTTCGAATCATTCATTATTTCTTTTGACACAAAAGAATTTATTATTTTATATCCCCCCCAAAATAAAATAAAATTGTCCTCAGTGTTTAAGGAAAATAAAATTTAGAAGGGGGATGAGGTAAAGAATGAGAGTTCAAAAAGGAAATTGAAAATGAGGATCATGGAATGAAGTCATCTGGAGGTTGATGTTGAAATTCGAACTAATCCCTTTTAATCCCTTGATCCCAATGTCACTCAGAGAGTTCCATAGTACAAAAAAACCAAAATAAATACGTATATATATATAAAGAAAGTAAAATATAAGAGCATCTTTAGGAATCATAAGTTTGAATTGGGATCAGAAGGCTAGATTTTCAATTTCATTTCTCAAGGATCTTCAAGTCTAAACATGTTGGTCTATATCATCAATAATACATTCACAAGGATTACTCCTAACAAACAATCAACATATTAGGTTTTCAAAAGTATATTCATTAATAATTGGTAGATAATATTCCTATGTAATGATATTAGAAACATATTCATAATTTATTTCTTTATGAGAAGAAAATTATAACAAAAAATGAAATTCTTTTTAAAAATAACATATTGGGATGTAGATTTTATTTTTTAAAAACAAAACAATCAGTTTCATCAATCATAACATCTTATTGTTTCTTCAACAATAAAATATTTTTTTATTAAGCACATTATATGTAATAGTAGTAGTGAAATAACATAAAAATAATCTTTCTTCATATTTGGCAGAAAACATATGTATATTACCATTAATATCCTCAATGAAATATTTTCAACCAAAAAAATTGAATTAAGAATCATTTGGATTTATTCTGACTTACAACTCAAAAATAATATTATAAAAATAATTTCTAACTAAATCTCTTTTTTAGTATAACTGTTAATTCTAAATACTTCGTCCAAGAAATTATTAGAAGCTATAAATTAACTAACTATGTTCTAGTTATTTGTTGAATAATATATTAAATCTATAATCTAAACAAATTTTAGGGTATATTCTAGGTGTGGATATGTATGTTTAATATTTTTTTACTAGAAAAATATTCAAAATCAGAATTTTTAAATTCTCCCTAATGATCACTATGAATTTTGAGGAGAATATCTTCTCATTTTCAACTGAATACATAAATATTCTAAATTTTCAAAATCCTTCATATATCATTCAGAAAAAATAAACACAATTAGATCTTATGTTATCATGAACAATAAGATATACATTGTATTTTCATTTAACACTTGTATATGGTCTAAAATATAATTATATATTAACTAACGATAAACAATCAATAGTTAAGAAATCACTAATATTTTTAAATATTGGTTTTTGTTTCTTACAATATTGATAAGGCTAACAATCTTTTGATGTACCAAACCAATGTTCCAGTTGATCACTAAAAATTCTTTTCCTCGTAGTCATAGAAATGTTTTTGTGGTTACAGTGACTTAAAAATATATTCCAAAAGCAATATTGATCTTTATTACACTAATTAATTGTAGTTCATAACTTCTATGGTCTTATATTTTTATAGTGGAAAATTTATCATGTAAATTGGTTGAAAAAATAATTTATCCACGTAACTATGTACTAATCATTTATAATTACTAATGTTCACTTTGTAACCTTCATAATATAGTTGACTTGTGCATATAAGGTTGTTCGTACATCAGAAAAAGAATAAAACAATTTAAAGAAGGTATTTTCTAAGATGAAAAATGATACATGTTCCAATAATCTATCCTTGAGCATTATATATGAATGTTATTATACCACCTATCATCTTGTTTATCTTTTTTTAGAATTATTTTTCCATTCATATGCCTTGAAATTATAGTTTCCATTTACCAATTTTCTTTGTTGTTTTCAAATTCTTTTTTTCATTAAATAATAATATTAGTTTTTCAGAATCTAATCCTTCATAGAACTCGTAGTTTTAGAAATAAACATTAGGTATCCAATTTTTTTTAAAATTATTCTTTGTAGATAATAAGGGGTTGAACATTATTTAAAGAATAATTCCACGTCCTGTGAAAAATTAAATGTAATTTATTGAAAAAATATACACTTTTAGGAATAATGAATATGTTACTAAATGTTTTTTTAAAATTTATAACCCATTACAGTATTATCACTATAAGGCTCTATTTGATTGTAAATGTAGTATATGTTTTCCTTAGTAGTGGTAAAAATTGATAAAATATTTTTAAATATAGAAATATCAGGTTTCAGTTTCAATAATAAATTCTTATCATCATTGGTTAAACATTTGACACTAATATTATCAAAAAATAATAATTTTTTTTTGAAATTACATTTTTTAAAAATGTAATGAATTATTTTTAAAATTTCATTTTATTAATATTTTATAATGATATAATATTTAATTTTCAATAAAGTTATTCCAAAATATATCTTAGCATGATTAGATTTAGAATTATCAATTTTTATTTAAAAATATTAAAATTTTAATTTTTTAATAGTTCTGAATATTTTGAAACATCATCATAACCAAGTGAAATATTATCTTATACTTAATAATATTATTTATAATATGTTGTATAATATTTCTCATCATGTTAATTTTCATTTAAAAAAATATTAGTTAATGATTTAGTATTATGTTAATTTTATAATATAAAATTATTTTCTAAGTGTAATTTGTAAAAAATGACAATGTTCATATATCTAGAACATTCATTATCAAAATAAATTTCATTGAAGTATTCTCTATTGGCCCTTGATGTATCAAATGAATTATTAAAATTCTTCAATTTTGATGTATATTATTTATTGTATTTTATTTATAAATTTTTTCCCTTCTTTTCATTTATTTTCATATATGGATAATTTGGTTGAATATGTCCATCTTGTTTTCACTTAAAATATTTGACCTTAGAATAATTCTTATCAAAATTTTCCCAATGACACTTTTTCTATATGTATTGAAAATATTTAATTCAAAAAACATATTTTGTCCATCTATAATGAATATACAACTCATTATTATAATATTCAAATGTATAAAAATATAACATTATAAAAAAATCGTCTGAGAATATTTTACAATTATCTCAGGAGATTATACTTTTGAAGATATAGTGGAAGTTGTAAAAAAATTAAACACCACAATTTTTTTTATCTATCGTTAAATATATTTTTAAGCCTCCTTCATAATACATGAGGTTCCCAACTATACATCTAATGTATGATTAGTAATATTTTTGGTAGCATTCATCCTTGATTTATAGATTACCACTCAATAGGAATTACGTTTAATATATTTTCAATAAGAATTTGATCATCATGTTCCTTTCCACTAGGAGACTATAGAATATATATATTATTCCTTAACCATTAGTCTTTATTTTAAACTTCCCACATAGTAACAATTTAAATACTTGGTAATAATCTCTAAGAATTACTCTTCTTTCATCCATGACATTTGAAGTACCCAAATTTGTATCTTCTTATTTACTATAAATATGATTCAAAACTTCAAGAAATCTTTAAGAAGTTGTCATCTAATATGTTGATCCTAAACGTTTTCATTCCATCTCTCAAATAATTACAGTCATTCCCATCAATTGTAGTTGGTCAAATAGGATTATTATTTTGAAGGGATACAACATTTATACCATAAATATTAAAATAATATAATCTATTCTCTATGAATATATGTTATTGTAAACTCATTTATAGGAATAAAGTTTATATAAAAAAATAACAAACATATCATAATAAAAAAAATTAATAACTCTGCAAGTATATAAGAAGTAGAAATATCTTATTATTAAAATAATATAATTGTAAGAGTATCTTATATGGACATTTAAAAAATATAAAGGGGTTAATAGTAGTTTAAAATTTCAATATATTTGACAAATAATAATTCTTAATGTAATATTATCAGAATCAGACATTGTCTAATTATCTCTGTAAGAGAATTAGAATCATAGTTAATAAAATAATATCAAAGTGTGGTTTTATCATAATTTTAGTTAAATTGATATAAAAAATATTTTATAAAGATATGTATGAAGACTAAGAACATATTACAAGCTCTACGTAATATTCCTGAAAAAAAACAATATCACCTAATAGTTAGAAGTTTGTAGAAGATATATTATATGAAAACACCCTTTTAAAATTAAAATTAATGGTAGTAAATATATATGAAAGATGGTTTCCACAATTTTAAAAATACAATAATTTTTATACTTTCATATGATTAGATTTATCAATATAATTATTATAATAATATTTGTTGATTCAAACTCAAAATTACCATAGAGATGAAAGTAGAACGGTCATTGTAGTTTAGCTTGGGTTGTAGAATCCTCAGAGACCTATGAAGTAACCTACATACACATACATTATATGGATTCTTTTTTGCTATGAAGTGTCTAACATGGGTTTATTTTATATGGTTCTAAATGAACTCTATGACATTGAAGTCAATTCAATTTAAATTATGAGTTGATCCTAGGTTATCACTTGGAGTGGATTGGATGCATTCCCTTTCCAACTATTACATTTTCTTATATTTGAGATGAGTCTATTTAATAAGATCAAACAAAATCATCACAAACTAGTTTAATGCCTACACACCCATATACTAATCACATATACACTTGAAGGATTAATTCTTTGTGTGCTCTAATGTAATGGTTTTTATTATAACTTGATGTGTGTGGCCTAAAAATTCAATAAGGATGAAAAAGATTAAAATTAATCAAATAAAAATATCATTTTAAAGAAGGGATTAGAGATTAAGTTAGTGATAAATAACATCAAATCCAGACCCTTGATACTCCCTTGTATCAACCCATATGTGGTTTATCCCTCCATTGATCATATGGTTTCAATGGAAGTGGAATGTAGACTCATGAGGGATGAATTAGAGAAGTAAAAAAACCCGGAAATAACAATCAATCCATTGTTGTTTGATAATCTCACAAGGTTTTGTATGAAAAAGTTCCCACCATGAGGATATGGTATCAAATTGATAAGAATAATAATATAAAAATAGAATATGAAGAACTTTTATAAAGAAGTTAAGGTAATTCAAGGAACCTACAATAAATTGAAAGTGATTACAACATCAAATGGGCAGCATAACATTAAGATGAAACAATTCTCAAATATTAAAAACTCCTTTGTCACAATTTCCTAAAATAAGAATTTTTGTTAGCCTGGGGTCAAACCTCGAATAGTACAAAGAATACCACTTGATTATGGTAGGCATTGGGTGGTGGAAAACTTGTGGAACTTGGACTTTAAACTCTTAACCTGAGGTGGAAACCATCATGCAACCACCGAAAAAACATGCTTGCAAGACGATCTATATTTCCAAATTATAGTGGTCCATAGAATAAATTAATGTATCCAAGGATTTCTCCTAACCTCATGTAAAATTTAGGTCAATTTGGAGTTGTGGATTCCGAGATATTATTATATTGGTAAGATGTTTTCTGGGCCACAGAATCTGGCCTGGAATATTATCTTCAACTTGGTCTGCCTAAATAGCTACAATGGAAGCAAAATTAGCACTAGATCCATCAGACTTATTTGTTACTATACATGTCTTCTAGAGTCCCACAAAATTTGGTATTCATTGGGCATGTACATTGGGCCCCACATTCTCATCATTGGGCTGGTGTCCAATCTCCCTTCTCCAGAATTGTTTGCATGAAATCCCATTTTGGTGGTCTACCAATATGAATCTTCCAACACTCCACAAGTATAAATTATTCCCAATATAATTATAAACCTGATATTTAAATATTAAAAAAAACATCAAGATCATTGGGTACTTTAAATGATGTTAATATGTGTACCACATAATAGTGCATTTTAAGAATGAATTACAATCATTATGTGAAATGATGTTCAAAGTGTAAAATGCACTAAAAATGGTGTTTATGAATAATAAAACACATGAATATTATATATATTAACAATGAATATTAGCTTTGTTTAGTGTCTAATCACACACACCAATATGAGTTTTTCTATTCCTGAGCAAAATATATATCAACAATATGAAATTCGAATTCCTATTTCCAAAAACATTTTTAAACACAATGATTACCCAAAACTCTTATACCAATAAATCATAAAACCCAAAAAAATCGTTTAATACAAGATAGTTTCATAAGAATATCTCAATACCAAATCCATTCTTTTGTTCAAATTCATCACCATATTTCATCCTATATCAATTAAGAGTGATGATGTGTTGTGTATCACATTAGACATGGGGGGTTCTTCCTTATTCAAGAGGGAAATGATGGAAGTGCTAGGTGGAATCAAATTTCAATATTAAGATAATTATTCATGTTTTTTTATTGTATTTTTATCGTCTTTTTATAGTTTTTTTAATTTTTCCATGGTAATTGAAATTGAACTAAAAAAAGTAAACCATTGTAGTGAGAATGTGCTGATGACTCCCAGGCTCAATGACCTTAGGGAACTAAGTGAAGCGCACATACTCAGATATTATCTTGAGTTAACTCAATCAAAATCAAAATAAATATCCAAAAATAGAGATAAAATTACTAAATATGGGCCAGAAAACTATAGATTCACGATCACTATGTGCTGAAAGCCACACATTAGGTCATTTCATTTCTCTACATGAAAAATTATTTTTTTTTTAATTTTTTTATTTATTACTCATACTGAAACTAAAATGATCACCAAACCTATGCTATTTATTTGGTGGACCCCATGAACTCATACTAATAACCCACTATCCAAAGGATGTGCATTGTGATCTTTTTTTGGATGAAAATATAAACAATTAAATATCACATTGGACAACCACACTTTCCAAAATCAATGCTCATGTAATTATAAAGGGATTAAAAAAAGAATCGGGGCATGCTAAATTATTTGATATCCAATTATAAATTGTGAAATTTGTATTACCATGTTCAACATTAAAAGAATTTTTCCTTCTATTTACACACATTTTTTTCAAATCATTCATTATTTTCTTTGGATAGAAAAGACTTTTTTATTTTATATCCCCCTAAAAATAAAATAACCTTGTCCCTAGTGTTTAAAGAAAAGAATATTTTTATGGGGGTCGAGGTAGAGAATGAGAGTTCAAAAAGGTAATTGAAAATGAGGACCATGGAATGAAGTCATCTGGTGGTTGAAGATGAAATTCTATCTACTCCCCTTTAATCCCTTGATCTCGATGTCACTCTGAGAAATCCCTAGTAGTAAAACAAAACATAACAAAAAAAACAATATGGATGTATAGATATATATATTTATATAATAAAGAAAGTAAAATATAAGTATATATATAAAAATTATATAATAAAGACGCACAAAAAGTCGTAGGTCAGTGGTAAGTGTGCACCCCTGGCTCCCTTCAGTCCTGAGTTCGATTCCTCGAGACTTCGCTGGTTGTGACGTGGTTTGACCCATGGCCTATGATGTGTCCTTTTTTTATTAACACTTTTTTAATATTTTTTTTATTTTTATTTTGACCTTCAAACACATAAAATTAAAATTAACAGATGATACATTGTATTATTTTTAAATTTCTAGGTATGGTTTTACTCAAGGATCACACCATGTTACAGAGAAGAATATGGTGCTCCCCTTTCATACCCATCCATATGCATAATCGACGAACATGTGAAAAATATATTTTCTTCTATTATTTTTAGATATCAAAATGGTTCATTAATCCCATTTAAAATATAACATTGATTAAAACAACAAAATTATTGGAAACATGAAAACCATGGGTTTCCTCCCATACAGCGCATTGCATAACATCGTTATCCCAACATGAATCCCCCCAACGTACCCATTACCAACTTTCAACATTTTATGGACCACATGTTTCACAAATTTAACTAGGTTGAGATTGATTTTATGTCTAGAATTTGATTCATTAACAAACCTATGTTCTAAAATTAGTGGTTAAATCCAAGGAATATCAGAAATGGTGGATCTAGTTGCTTCTCTAGTCTTTCCTAAGACATAAATAATAATTCCAACATTTTTTTCAATAAAATCATAAATTCAAACTAAAATGTCATGGTTATACCCTATGAAGGGATTCTTGAGTGGGTAAGGAAGGATAATAATTTTGACCTCGGTTTGGATAGGACATTCAAACATAGATTGATATTTTAAATCCAATGATGTTTCATTTTCCAAATTTATCAAAAGAATTGGTTCATTTTGAATAGATGATTCACCCACAAAATTGGAAAGATTAGTGCCAGGGATGGTTATGGAATCAATGTTTTTAAACCCTACCAATTATTTAATGAGTGTGGTTTCCAAAAAGACATAAATTGAGCTATAATAGGGGTACTCAATCCACTATGTCAAATATTCCTCTTTTTAATTCAAAAAATCAATTTCCTCTTGATTTAAAGACCCTTCAATAATTCCTTTATCAACATAATCTATCTCAAATACAAAAGTTGTGTAACACCCCGAGATTTTATGAAAAATATTCTTTTAATTTCATTGATGTCTTGTGTTTTAAGCTACAACAAGATTACCTTGCGCTATACTCAACACTGTATGAGCTTGCAGTATACACAACAATATTCTTGGATCATGTTACACACAGTTTTGATAGTAGTTATTCTACGATACATTGAGTGTATATATATATATATTGAATTTATAAATGAAATATGGTTTGCTTCTATTATACAAAACAACAGAGGAGCCTTGAACAACACACAACCCTGACTTGGCTTGCATTACACGTAATCGTGACCTTCCATGATAGCATGTGTTGTACGCAATACCGAGTTTCGCTAAACAACGATATGTTATATAAACTAGCCGTTATGAATAGTAATACCCAGTTTTCTAAATGTTATAAATTTTATCTTTCAAAATGGACATCATTTTTTGATTCAGAATATCGAAATTACCCTAGGGTGACTTTTTGGTATTTTTATGAACACTTTCAATTTTTTATGAATAGTGAAAACAGTAGGTTACTATTCAGAAACCGACTTTTTATTTAAATAATTATTTATTTAAATTTATTTTATGTCAAAATTGATACATAATACATATATAAGTTCAATATAATTCATTGGAGTCATTTTATAATAATTGTAGATATATAAAAATTTTATTGAACTTTTCACCGTCTTTTACCCAAATTCTAGGAGAATTTGAAAATTTACTTAAAATATAATTTTACCGCTTCTATGAGTGTAATTTCGAGAATCCAAGAGACACAGTTAATATCAAGGACTAAAATGTGGTTTAATGATTTGAAAATAATTTTTGGTGAATAGTAACTTTTTACTTTTTTCCACGGTTAAAATTAAATTGGGTAATTAAGGGTAAAAATTTAATTATTATTACCATAACAGATGTCCTAATTCTATTGGATAAGTTTAATTCGACCAAAAACAACCTTAGTAATATAATATGACCATTTAGGCTCATTTGGATTAGATTAGGACATTTATTATTAATTTATTTAAAGGAGGGTTAAAATAGTTAAAATCAATGTTTAATAACTAAATCATTTTTAATATAGAGTTATACATAAGATACATTCGACTGTAAATATTCATTAGAAAGATAAAAATATTTCATACATAATGGTGTTTTATTTATCATTTTTAGACATTAAATAATTTATTTTATTTATGACACAATGATGATTTAGTAATTATCTTATTAATGAAATATTGAAATGATGGATGTTATAAATACCCAAATAAATTTAATTTGAGACTTTTTATAAATTACACTAATTATCTAAGTTAATATGACATGTTAGTATTTATTTAATTAACTTTTTCCGAACAAATCATTCTGTTATAATTTTCAAAAAAATCAATTACCAAATAGTGTCAAAATTGACAAAAAATAGTTTTTAAAAAAAATATTATATTATTAATTGTTATAATATTCATAAAAATATAAGGTTCGTCCAAGATACTTATATAATGGTAGGTGTGTCGTTAATGGACCAATTGGGGGTCTCTTAGATTTATATGGTATGTTTATTAACTATATAATATAAAAATACAAGGTGACATGGTAAATGTCAATCTAATTAACTAATAGTTAAAACTACAATATAAGGTTAATATAATGACCTAAACTTGTCTAAATTCTATTTTATGAGAGTAAATCAACCCATACCCAACTTAGCTTTGAAATAGATCAATTTAGAGCTATTAAAACCCGAATATGACTTTATAATAAAATAATATTTTTCTGTTTTTCTAAAGGTGCACCTCTCCTCCCTTATAAAAGGGCACCTCCTCCCTCTCTTCCTCACACCACATTGATCCTTCTAGATCGGCCAAACCCTGCCAAATTCTAGTCTCCACTACCATAGAAAACATTCTAGTGGTTATGGTGTTCTTCAAAGGGAAATTTTAGTGCCCTAAGAGGAGTTCTCAAAGAGGTTCTTCAAAGAAGAGGTAATGTCTGTCACTGATTCTTTCAACTTTATTTCCTCTTCCAATTATTATTATTTAGTTGTTTCATTATGAATTAATAACATAAGTATCACTCATATAATGATATGTTATTATAAGTATGAAACAGCCCTATTTCACATGCTATCCATCCTACGGAAAACAAAATCACCGCGTGTGCGTACGTACAGAATACCGTCTCCACGCCGTGGTGTAATCTATTTTCCACCACCACCTTACAGGGATGGGTATAATGGTGTAAATAATTACTATATATTATTATTGTAAAGTGATATTGATTCTGAAATATTATACATACACTCCAATACAATTCCACGATTATGGGAACGATATCATCGCTCGTGCGTACATACGAACAACCGTCTCCACGACGCGATGAGATTCATTCTCCATGTTTACCATACAAGAATGATCATAAAGTTTATATAATGAATAATAATGAAATATATGAAATAATAATTCTACTAGATTTATGTATGTATATATTTAGGTAATCTATTTAGTTTCATTCAATTAAATAAGAAAATGAAAACAGTGTTCATGCATACGTACGGCCTACCGTCTTCATGAACGGTGTATTTCATTCCTTTTATCGATCTACAATATATATATGTATATGATGAATATATATTATATATAAATAATGTTTTACATTCTGGAATTAGTTAAATCATGATATAAGTAAAAATATCAAGAATGAAAAGTCGAAACACATACAATAAATGAAATGATTTTACAAAAACGCTGCTTTAACATGGAATTTAGAAATGAACTGGTAATATAAAGTCATAAGTGAAAGATATATGATATAATAATAGTGAATATGATTATTTAATAAGTCAATGACATTATTTAAATCATTATACAGGTGGTTCGGTTACGTACGAAGCATATCAGACCTAAGGTATTGGAAAATCATGCAATCTCATTTTTATCCGAGATTGTTTATACTTCAGAATTTACTGGGAAATATTTATCAACCACATCCATATTTTCTCAATATGTAATATTATTTCCATCCACCTACAATTGTTTAAATCCAATTTTTACCCTTTTGTGAGTTTTTAGTAATAGATATTAAATGAATTTGTTGACATTTTTAGTACGAGGTACTTTTTGTCTTTTCCAACCAAAGTACGGGATGAATGTTTTTTTAACTTATACGGCATGAATGAATTTTTAAAACATTACTTCAAAGAAGATTCCTTTACAATTTTCCATTTTTATTTTTAATCAACTTCTTTTAGTTTAAAATTGTATGACATTTTAAGAAAGGAAAAATGTTTTTGAAGTAGAAATGATATTTTCTTCAAGAATGGAGTTCAAGTGTTTTATCAAAATTATTTTCCATCTAAGATAATATGGGATTCTGTTTCTATCCCTATTATTACAATGATTTTTTCTGTTGTGATGGAATTATTTTTATGAATTCTTTTATCTTATATGAATTTTTTTATGATGTCACGGTGTTTAAAAATCCTATTTTTATTACATGGGTTATGCAATGATGTATGATTTTTTATTTTGTGGCACAAATAAGAATGGTATCATTATGAGATGGTTGGGACCTATATCTCCCTCCAATTAATTGGGTAAAAATTGATATCTCATGAGATAGACATGGCTAGAATGGTAAGTCAATCCGGTTCAGTGTTACAGGACTGAAACGAGGAGTGAACTCGATTCAGAAAGGGACTTTGTCCAACAAGATGGTATTGGTAGCAATGCCCTCTCTACTATGGAAATCATAACATGTGCTGAATGGTTTCCATAATTACATGTTTTATTCCCATTATATTTTATCATGGTTGATGTTCCATTATGATATATGCCTTACGTACTTCCATGATTTATGTCTCTGCTCATGATTTTGATGTTTAAATTTCATGTTCATGTTTTTGCATTCAAATGTTTATGGATTGTGTTATGTTGTCTATGCTTACCATTACTAAGTATTTGAGCTCACCCTATTTATTTTTTCTTTTCCCTATGATATAAAGAAAGGTTTTAGGTATGAAAACAAAAGGGGAAGACCTTTAGGGGAGAAGTTGAAGATTTTTCACCATGATTAGAAGATTATGTTTCGAGTTTCCAAAGACACAAAACTATTACTGTCCTTGTGTGTCTGTGTTTGTTATGTGTTAATTATTCTTAAAAAGTAATGTAATGTACATGTACGTCAAGCTTCAGGTCTCTATAGTTTGTATGAGAGGAAAGGTTTAGTCAACCTTTGGAAACTAGAATGCGAGAACTTTATTGAGATCCCTAGAGATATTTCTAATGTATGTATAGGGATGTCCCTAAGGATAAGTATACGTATAGGATATAGTTCTAGAAATATGGTAACGATATTTGAAATTAACCTAAGATGTTATATATTGAGGTTACTCCCCCTTTATTATGTTGTTTTCCCTAGCATTATTTTTTCCTCTCACAATATTCTTTTTGGGTTTTGGAAGATGACCGGAACCCGAAGGAACCATGTTGATCAATGCAAAGGAAAATGCAATGATTGTCCTCCTGAACAAACAAATGTTATGGGAGATGGAGTGAAAAATATTATTTCTATAATTACACAAGCTATGAATCATTCTGGACTTCCAAATGAGTAGAGAAGGGAACAATATTCCATTGATTCCATCATGAGGCAATGTCTACCTTTTTTCAGTGTGTCTTCTGATCCACTTGTTGCTGAACAACTGATCAGTACCACTGAAAAATTATTTTCAGTTCTTCAATGTTATGAACATGATAAAGTCATCATAGCAGTATATCATTTTGAAGGTGAAGCTGATCAATGGTGGAATCTTATCAAGAATACGAGGCCAAGAGATGAAATTGTGTCCATGGAATGGGACGAGTTCAAGAACTTATTTTTCAATAAGTACTTCCCTCGTATTATTCGAAAAAAGATGGAGATAGAGTTTCTTGAAGTAAAAGAAAAAGATGATGTATCTGTTGGTGTATACGGAGCGAATTTTACAAGGCTTTCAAGGTATGCATATCGCATTATCATCCAACTTGAAAGTAATGCTGATAGATTCATCAGTGGCTTAAAACCAAATCTTCGAAGGGAATTAGCTATAAGAGACTTCAGTAGCAATGAAGAAATTGCGCATTGTGCTATCAAGGTAGAAATGGACATTGGTGTTACTTATCCATCTCATGGTTTTGACAAGAAATGAAAGATGGAGTTCAAGGAGAAATCTCAGAATAATGGTGAAAAGAAGATGAATGTTTCCTTATGCTCAACATGTGGAATGAAGCATGGTTGAAATTGTCTTAAAGGGACTAGAAAATGTTTTGAGTGTGGAAAAGAAGGTCATCGAGCAACTGAGTGTTGAAGTATTGGAAAAAGGGTTTCTAATGATGTGAATAAAGACAAGACTGCAGAAAACTCACCACCAACACTTCAATGATTCACGTGTAAGGAAATGGAGAATGATGCTAATAAATTCCCTAATCCAAGGGTCAGTGATGATTGACATGAGAAACCAATTAAGGAAAAGGACAATGTTAATTCACATGCGATCACTATTGGAGATTTTGAATATGACAATGATGTGGTGGAATGATTAAGTGTTTATGTAATGGGATTCCAAATTAATGTTGTATTTAGTATTGTGGAATATTTGAATATTTATGTATTGTTCTATTGTGGTTTTCAATAATTTTATAGTACTGTTAACCATGGAAAGTGATTGATATATTTTTGAAAAAAATATGATATGCACATAATGAAGGGATAAGGATAAAATGAAATGTTTGACAGTATTCATGAGCTCATGACTAATACAAGGACTAATTGATATTATGGATTGAGTATATAGAATTTTTGGGATTTTGGTATGTGGAAAATGTTAAAATTTAATAACATTCATGTTTTCACTAAGGTTCAATGGGTATTCATTCTTCAAGAGAATACATTATTAAGGTATTCACATGTCTGTAATTTGACCAACAAGATATATGTTATGATATATTGGGGATAAATGATGGAATTCATGTGATTGTTATGTGACATTTCAAGTAATAATTTTCTTTATACAATGATCTTGGACCGAGGTATTTTAGATAAGCCTAAAGATTAGAATGAATTATGTTGGACATAAGTTAGTATTGGTTAAGGATAGAACATTATTTTGATATTACTGATGGGATGTTATAGTAATGTAGTTTTAGAAAAAGGACAACCTGTAGGACAGGCGACAGCCCATCGCGTCGGACAAGGCTGTGTGAATCGAACAAACAACTGAAGTTCGACTGCCCTCTATCACCTACCACTGGCCTACAAGAAGTCTCTGTTTAGTAGAAACTAGTTTAATATATTATGCATTATTATATATGATGTATAAGTCCATTTTAGGAACCATATATGATTAATCTCAATATAGATGGACTTATGTATTTTTGATAACTGTTATAACCTTTTGTTTGAGATAGATGGAATGACCCATCATTCTATCAAATGATCTGATAACACTTCATGAATGACAAATTCAACTTCATTTCTTTAAGAGATGAAGTGGAAATTGTCAAAAGAGTGACCAATGGTGAGACTGAACTGAAATCATGAAAGTATTTATTCTAATTCCAATTTCATCAACTTGAAGGAAATGATCTTGAAAACCAAAAATGTTTTCCTCGTGCCCTTATATCCGATGAATCTGATGGTACCTTAGATCATCACAAATCTATGGATTTGTGATTGATGTATTTTTCATAGCCATGTTCTCTACCACTCTCCATCATAACATGATGGTTAGATTTTTCATCAATATCCATATTTTCACCTATGTTCACCTATATTGAATCCCAGTGATGAGTTTCATTGGGTAATAATTACATTTCATACTTAAGTTTTTAAAATTATGTTTTAGTATTCCTTTTTACGATGTGGGTTTCTATAAATAGTAAAATATTTATAACCCCGACGAATTTCGAGGGCGAAATTCATTTTAAGGGGGCTAGAATGTAACACCTTGAGATTTTATGAAAAACATTCTTTGAATTTTATTGATGTCTTGTGTTGTAAGATACAACAAAATTACCTTGCACTATACGCAACACTGTATGCACTTCCAGTATACCCAACACTATTCATGGATCATGTTACACACAATTTTGATAGTAATTATTCTATGAAACATTGAGTGTATATATATATATATTAATGTATAAATGAAATATGGTTGGATTCTATTATACAAATCTATGGAGGAGCCTTGTACAGCACGCAACCCTAACTTGGATTACATTACACGTAATCACGACCTTCCACGATAGCGTGTGTTATACGCAATACCGAGTTTCGCTAAACAACGATATGTTATATAAACTAGCTGTTATTAATAGTAATACCCACTTTTTGAAATTTTATAAATTTTATCCATCAAAATGGACTTCATTTTTTGATTCAGAATATCGAAATTATCCAAGGGGGATTTTTTGGTATTTCTCTAAAAACATTCAATTTTTTATGAATAGTGAAAACATTGGGTTACTATTCAAAAACTTAATTTTTATTTAAATAAATATTTATTAAAATTTATTTTAGGTCAAAATTGATACATAATACCTATATATGTTCAATATAATTCATTGGAATCATTTTATAATAAATTTAGATATATAAAAATTTTATTGAACTTTTCACCGTCTATTACCCACCTCCTTGAAAAATTTGAAATTTTATATAAAACTTAATT
The DNA here is from genome assembly GCA_963277665.1 of Viscum album. Classification (NCBI taxonomy): domain Eukaryota; kingdom Viridiplantae; phylum Streptophyta; class Magnoliopsida; order Santalales; family Viscaceae; genus Viscum; species Viscum album. Next base: position 1,263,312,674 of record OY728157.1, on the reverse strand, counting down.
CTTCCGATTCTGTGAGTGGAATTTCGAAAATCTAAGAGACACAGATAATATCAAGGACTATAGTGTTGTTCAATGAGTTGAAAATAATCTTTGGTGAATAGTAACTTTTTACTTTTTTTCCACGGTTAAAAATAAATTGGGTAATTAAGGGTAAAAATGTAATAATTAGTACCCTAACACATGTCATAATTATATTTGATAAGTGTAATTCGACCAAATACAACCTTAGGAATAAAATATGACCATTTAGGCCCACTTGGATTAGATTAGGACATTTATTATTAATTTTTTTAAAGGAGGGTTAAAATAGTTAAAATCAAAGTTTAATAAATAAATCATTTTTAATATAGGTTTATACATAAGATAAATTCGACTATAAATATTAATTATAAAGATAAAAAGATTTCATACATAATGGTGTTTTATTTATAATTTATAGACATTAAATAATTTAATTTATTTATGACACAATGATGATGCAGAAATTATCTTTTTACTGAAATATTGACATAATTGATGTTATAAATACCCAAATAAATGTAATTTGCGACTTTTTATGAATTACAATAATTTTATAGATTTATATGACATGTTTTTATTGTTTTAATTAACTTCGTTCGAATTAATCATTCTGTTATGATTTTCACCAAAATCAATTACAAAATAGTGTCAAAATTTACATAATATAGTTTTTAAAACAAATATTATATTATTAATTGTTATTATATTATTAAAAATATAATTTTTGGCCAAGATACTTATATCGTGATAGTTTTATCATTAATGTACCACTTGGGGGGTCTCTTGGATGTATATGGTATGTTTATTAACTATATAATATAAAAATAAAAAGTGACATGGTAAATGTCAATCAAATTAACTAAGAGTTAAAACTAAAATATAAGGTTAATATAATGACATAAACGTGCTTAAATTATATTGGATGAGAGTAAATCAACCCATCCCCACCTTATCTTTTAAATATATCAATCTGGAGCTATTAAAAACTGAATAGAACTTTATAATAAAATAATATTTTTGTTTGTTTTTCCAAAGGAGCCACTCTCTTCCATTATAAAAGGGAACATCCTCTCTCTCTTCCTCACACTACCTTGAGCCTTAATGCTCGGACAAGCCCTTCCAAATTCTCTTCTCCACTTCCATAGAAACATCCTAGAGGTTATGGTCTTCTTCAAAGGCCAATTTTAGTGCCCTAATAGGAGGTCTCAAAGAGGCGCTTCAAAGAAGAGGTAATCTCTATTACAGATTCATTCAACTTTATTTCTTCTTCAACTTATTCTTCATTAGTTGTTTCATTATGAATTAATAAAATCAGTATCACTCATATACTGATATTTTATTATAAGTATGAAACAACCCTATTTCACCATCAATCCATCCTATGGAAAACAAAATCACCGCGCGTGCGTACGTACGAAATACCGTCTCCACGCCGTGGTGTAATTTATTTTCCACCACCACCTTATTTGGATAGGTATAATGGTGTAAATAATAACTATATATGAGTATTTCGGAGTTATATTGATTCTTAAATAGTATACATACACTCAAATTCAATTCCATGATTATGGGAATGATATCATCACTCGTGCGTACGTACGGACAACCGTCTCCACGACGCGATGAGATTCTTTCTCCATGTTAACCACACATTAATGATCATAAAGTTATATAAAGAATAATAATGAAATATATGAAATAATAATTCTACTGTATTTATGTATATATATATATATATATATGTATGTCATCTATTTAGTTTCATTCAATTCAATAAGAAAATGAAAATAGTGTTCATGCGTACATACGGCCTACCGTTTCCATGAACGGTGTATTTCATTACTTTTATCGATCTATAATATATATATGTATATGATGAATAAATTATATATATATATATATCATGTTTCACAGTCCGGGATTATGTAAATCAGGATATAAGTAATAATATCAAGAATGACAAGTCGAAACACATACGATAAATGAAATGATTTTATCCAAAACGTTGCTTTAACATGGAATTTACAAATGAACGGGTAATATAAAGTCATAAGTGAAACATATATGATATCATAACAGTGAATATGATTTTGTAATAAGTCAATGACATTATTTAAATCATTATACAGGAGGTTCGGATACGTACGAAGCATATTGGACCGAAGGTAAGGGAAAATCATGCAATCGCATTTTTATCGGAGATTTTTTGTACTTCAGAATTCACTGGGGAATATTTATCATCCAAATACATATTTTCTCAATATGTAATATTATTTACATTCACTTACAATTGTTTAAATCCAATTTTTTCCCATTGTTGAGTTTTTAGTAATAGATATGAAATGAATCTTTTTTCATTTTTAGTATGAGGTACTTTTTGACTTTTTCAACCAAATTACGAGAAGAATGTTTTTTTAACTTATACGGCATGAATGGACTTTTAAAACATTATTTCCAACAATATTCCTTTACAATTTTTCATTTTAATTTATAGTAAACTTCTTTTAGTTTATAATTGTATGACATGTTAAGAAAGGAAAAATGTTTTTTATGTAGAAAGGATATTTACCTCAAGAATGGAGTTCAAGTGTCTTATCAAAATTATTTTCCATCTAAGATAATATGGGGTTCTATTTCTATCCCAATTATTAAATTTATTTGTTTGTGTTGTGATGAAATTATTTTTATGAATTCTCTTTTATTATAAGAATTTTTTATGATGTCATGATGTTTATGAATCCCATTTTAATTACATGGGTTATGCAATGATGTATGATTTTTGATTTTGTGGAACAGATAAGAATGGTATCATTATGAGATGGGTGGGACCTATATCTCCCTCCAATGCATTGGGTAAAGATTTATATCAAATGAGATAAACATGGCAGGAATGGTAAGTTAATCCTGTTCAGTGTTACAGGACTGAAATGAGGAGTGAACTAGATTCAGAAAGGGACTTTGTCCACCAAGATGGTCTTGGCAGCAATGCCTTGACTACAATGGAAATCATAACATGTGTTGAATGGTTTCCAAAATTACATGTTTTATTCCCATTATATTTTATCATGGTTGATGTTACATTATGATATATTCATTATGTACTTCCATGATTTATGTCTCTGCTCAAGATTTTGATGTTAAAATTTCATGTTCAAGTTTTTGCATTCAAATTTTTATAGATTGTGTTATGTTATTTATGCTTACCATTACTAAGAATTTGAGCTCACCCATTTTATGTTTTCTTTTCCCCAGGATATAAGGAAAGGTTTTAGGTTAGAAAACAAAAGGGGAATACCTTTAGGGGATAAGTTGAAGATCATTAACTAAGATTAGAAGATTATGTTCTGAGTTTCCAAAGACACTAAACTATTACGGTCCTTGTGTGTCTGTGTTTGTTATGTAATAAGTATTCAAGAAAAAACAATGTAATGCCCATGTATGTCATGCTTTGGGTCTCTATAGTTGGTATCAGTGGAAAGGTTTAGTCAACCTTTGGAAACTAGGATGCGATAACTTTATTGCGATCCCTAGAAATATTTCTAAGGTTTGTCTAAGGATGTCCCTAAGTATAAGTATACGTATAGGATATAGTCCTAAAACTATGGTAACGATCGTAGAATTTAACCTAAGATGTTAGATATTGAGGGTACTCCCCCTTTATTATGTTGTTTTCCCTAGCATGATTTTTTCCTCTCACACTCTTCTTTTTGGGTTTTTGATGATGGCTGGAACCTGAAGGAACCTTGTTGATCAATTAAATGGACAATGCAATGATTTTCCTCCTGAACAAACAAATGTTATGGGAGATAGGGTGAAAAATCATATTTCAATACTTAAACAAGCTATGAATCATTCTGGACATTCAAATGAGCAGAGAGGGGAACAATATTCCATTGAGTCCATCATAAGGCAAAGTCCACCTTCTTTCAGTGGGTCTTCTGATCCACTTGTTTCTGAACAATGGATCAGTACCACTGAAAAGATATTTTTAGTTTCCAATGTTCTGAACATGATAAATTCATCTTATCAGTATATCATTTTGAAGGTGATGCTGTTCAATGGTGGAATCTTATCAAGAATACGAGGCCAAGAGATGAAATTGAGTCCATGGAATTGGACGAGTTTAGGAACATATTTTTCAATAAGTTCTTCCCTCGTATTCTTAGAATAATGACGGAGAAGGATTTTCATGAACTATAGAAAAAAGATGATGAATCTATTGGTGTATACGAAGCGAATTTTACAAGGCTTTCAAGGTATGCATCTCGCTTTATCATCCAACATGAAAGTAAAGTTGATCGATTCTTCAGTGGATTAAAACCAAATATTCGAAGGGCATTAGCTATAAGAGACTTCGGTAGCTATGTAGAAATTGTGCATTGTACTATCATGGTATAAATGGAAGTTGTTGTTACATATCCATCTCATGGTTTTGATAAGAAATGAAAGATGGAGTTCAATGAGAAATATCATAATAATGTTGAAAAGAAGATGAATGGTTCCTTATGATCAAAGTGTGGAAAGAAGCATGGTGGTGATTGTCTTAAAGGGACTAGAAAATGCTTTAAGTGTGGAAAAGAAGGTCATAGAGCAGTTGAGTGTCGAAGTAATGGAAAAAGGGTTTCTAATTATGTGAATAAAGAAAAAACTACAGAGAACACACCACCTACACTTCAATGCTTCATGTGCAAGGAAATGGGGCATTATGATAATAAATACCCTAATACAAGGGTTAGTGATGATCGACATGAGCAACCACTTAAGGAAAAGGACATAGGGAATTCACATGCGATCACTATTGGCGATGTTGAATATGACAATGATGTGGTGGAATGATTAAGTGTTTATGTAATGGGATTAAAAAATAATTTTGTATATAGTATCATGGAATATTAGAATATTTATGTATTGGTCTATTGTGGTTTTCAATAATTTTATGGTACTGGTAACCGTGGACAGTGATTGAGTATTTTTTCAAAAAATATGATATGCGCATAATGAAGGGATAAGGAGAAAATGAAATGTTTGACAGTATTCATGAGCTCATGAATGATACAAGGACTAAGTGATATTATGGTTTGAGTATATAGAATTTTTGAGATTTTGGTATGTGGAAAGGGTTAAAATTTAACAATATTCATGTTTTCAATAAGGTTCAATGGGTATTCATTTTTTAAGAGAATACATGATTAAGGTATTCATATGTTTGAAATTTGACCAACAAGATATATATTATGATATATTGGGGATAAATGGTGGCATTCATGTGATTGTTATGTGACATTTCAAGTAATCATTTTCTTTATACTATGAGCTTGGACCGAAGTATTTTAGATAAGCCTAAATATTGGAATGGATTATGTTGGACATAAGTTAGTGTTGTTTAAGGATAGAACATTTTTTCGATATTATTGATGGGATGTTATAGTAATGTAGTTTTAGAAAAAGGACAATATGCTGGACCTGTGACAGCCCATCGCACTGGACAAGGCTATGGGAATCGAACCCACAACCGAAGTGCAACTGGCCTCTATCGCCTACCACTAGCCTACAAGAAGTCCATGTTTAGTAGAAACTAGTTTTATTATATTAACCAGTATTATATATGAAGTATAAGTCCATTTTAGGAACCATATATGATTAATCTCACTATATATGGACTTATGTATTTTTGAAAACTTTTCTATCCTTTTGTTTGAGATAGATGGAATGATCCATCATTCGATCACATGATCTGCTAACACTTCATGAATGACAAATTCAACTTCATTTATTTAAGAGATGAAGTGGAAATTGTCCACAGAATGACCAACGGTGAGACTGTACCAAAATCATGAAAGTATTTCTTCTAATTCAAATTTCATCAACTATAGGGAAATGATCTTGAAAAAAAAAATGTTGTCCAAGTTCCCTTATATCCGATGAATCATATGGTACCTTAGATCATCAAAAATCTATGGATTTGTGATTGATGGCTTTTTCATAGCCATGTTCTCTACCACTCTCCATCATAACATGACGGTTATATTTTTCTTCAATATCCTTATTTTCACATATGTTCTTCTATATGGAAACCCAGTGATGAGTTACTTTGGGTAATCATTACATTTCATACATTAGTTTTTAAAATTAAGTTTTAGTATTCCTTTTTACGATGTGGGTTCTTATGAATAGAAAATGATTTATAACCCCGACGAATTGCGAGGGAGAAATTCATTTTAAGGAGGGTAGAATGTAACACCCCGAGATTTTAAGTAAAATATTTTTTTAATTTCATTTATTTCTTGTGTTTTATGTTACAACAAGATTACCTTGCGCTATACACAACACCGTATGAGCTTTCAGTATACACAACACTATTCTTGGATCATGTTACACACAATTTTTATAGTAGTTATTCTACGAAACATTGATTGTGTATATATATATATATTAATGTATAAATAAAATATGGTTGGATTCTGTTATACAAAACAATGGAGGAGTCTTTCAAAACACAAAACATTGACTTGGATTGCATTACACGGAATCACGACCTTCCAAGATAGCGTGTGTTGTACGCAATACCGAGTTTCGCTAAACAACGATATGTTCTATAAACTAGCCAATATGAATAGTAATACACACTTTTTAAAGTTTTATAAATTTTACATTTCAAAATGTACTTCATTCTTGGATTCAGAATATCGAAATTAGCCTAGGGTGAATTTTTGGTATTTTTCTGAAAATTTTCCATTTTTGATGAATAGTGAAAACAGTGGGTTACTTTTCAAAAACAGCCTTTTTATTTAAATAATTATTTATTTATATTTATTTTAGGTCAAAATTGATACATAATACATATATAAGTTAAATATATTTCATTGGAGTCATTTTATAATAATTTTAGATATATAAAAATTTTATTGAACTTTTCACCGTCTTTTACCCACCTCGTAGGAGAATTTGAAAATATACATAAAACATAATTTTACCGCTTCTGTGAGTGGAATTTCAAAAATCCAAGAGACATGATTAAAATCAAAGACTAAAATGTGGTTCAATGAGATGAAAATAATTTTTGGTGAATAGTAACTTTTTACTTTGTTTTTACCACGATTAAAAGTAAATAGGGTAATTAAGCATAAAAATATAATTATTATTACTCTAACACATGTCCTAATTCTATTGGATAAGTGTAATTCGACCAAAAACAACCTTAGTAATTAAATATGACCATTTAGGCCCACTTGGATTAGATTAAGACATTTATTATTAATTTATTTAAAGGAGGGTAAAAATAGTTAAAGTCAATGTTAAAAAACTATATCATTTTTAATATAGGGATATATATAAGATACATTCGACTATAAATATTCATTAGAATGATAAAAATATTTCCTACATAATGGTGTTTTATTTTTAATTTTTAGACATTATATAATTTAATTTATTTATGACACAATGATGATGGAGTAATTAACTTGTTAATGAAATATTAACATAATTGATGTTATAAATACCCAAATAAAAGTAATTTGAGACTTTTTATGAATTCCACTAATTTTTTAGGATAATATGGCATGTTATTAATGTTTTAATTTACTTTTTTCTTGAACTAATCATTCTGTTATAAGTTTCTGAAAAATCAATTACCAAATAGTGTCAAAATTGACATAAAATAGTTTTTAAAACAAATAATATATAATTAATTTTATTTTATTGAAAAAAACTAATTTTCAGCCATGATACTTATGTCATGATATGTGTATCATTAATGGACCACTTTGGGGTTGCTTGGATATATATGGTATGTTTATTAACTATATAATATAAAAATACAATGTGACATGGTAAATGACAATCTAATTAACTAAGACTTAAAACTAAAAGGTAGGGTTAATATAATGACCTAAACTTGTATAAATTCTATTTTATGAGAGTATTAGGACCCATCCACACCTTATCTTTGAAATATATCAATTTGGAGCTATTAAAAACCGAATATGACTTCATAATAAAATAATATTTTTTTCCAAAGGTGCCCCTCTCCTCCCTTATAAAAGGGCACCACCTCCCTCTCTTCCTCACACCACTTTGAGCCTTCAAAATATGAAAAAACCTGAAAATTTCTCTTCTCCACATCTATAGAATCATCCTAGAGTTTTTGGTATTCTCTAAAGGCCAATTTTAGTTCCCTAAGAGGAGGTCTCAAAGAGGTGCTTCAAAGAAGAGGTAATGTCTGTTACCGATTCTTTCAACTTTTTTTCTTCTTTCACTTATTCTTATTTAGTGGTATCATTATGAAGTAATAACATCATTATCACTCATATACTGATATTTTATTATAAGTATGAAACAACCCTATTTCACCATCTATCCATCCTACGGAAAACGAAATCACCGCGCGTGCGTACGTACGGAATACCGTCTCCACGCCGTGGTGTAATCTATTTTCCACCACCACCTTACATGGATGGGTATAATGGTGTAAATAATAACTATATATGATTATTTTAAAGTGATATTGATTATAAAATAGTATACTTACACTCTAATACAATTCCACGATTATGGGAATCATATCATCGCTCGTGCGTATGTACGGACTATCGTCTCCACGACGCGATGAGATTCATTCTCCTTGTTAACCATACATGAATGATCATAATGTTTATATAATTAATAATAATGGAATATATGAAATAATAATTCTAATGGATTTATGTATATATATATTTATGTCATCTATTTAGTTTCATTCAATTCAATAAGAAAACGAAAACATTGTTCATGAGTACGTACAACATATCGTCTCCATTAACAGTTTATTTCATTCATTTATCGATAATATATATATATATGTATGTATATGATGAATATAGATTATATATAAATCATGTTTTACATTCTGGAATTATGTTAATCAGGATAAGAGTAATAATATCAAGAATGACAAGTTGGAACACATACGATAAATGAAATGATTTTACCCAAAACGCTACTTTAACATGGAATTTACAAAAGAACGAATAATATAAAGTCATAAGTGAAACATATATGATATCATAACACTGAATATGATTCTGTAATATGTCAATTACATTATTTAAATCATTATACAGGTGGTTCAGATACGTATGAAGCATATTGGACCTATGGTAAGGGAAAATCTTACAATCTCATTTTTATCCGAGATTGTTTATTCTTCAGAATTTATTGGGGAATATTTATCATCAACATCCATATTTCCTCAATATGTAATATTATTTCCATCCACCTAAAAAATTTTAATTCCAATTTTTACCCATTGGTTAGTTTTTAGTAACAGATTTGAAATGAATCTTTTGTCATTTTTAGTACGAGGTACTTTTTGACTTTTCCAACAAAAGTACACGAAGAATGTTTTTTTAAATTATATGGCATGAATGGATTTTTAAAAAATTATTTCCAAGAAGCTTACTTTACAAGTTTTCAAGTTTCTTTTTAATCTACTTCTTTTAGTTTAATATTGTATTACATGTTTAGAAAGGAAAAATGTTTTTGAAGTAGAAAGGATACTTTCCTCAAGAATAGAGTTCAAGTGTTTTAACAAAATTATTTTTCATCTAAGATAATAAGGGGTTTTCTTTCTATCCCTATTATTACATTTATTTTATTATGTTGTTATGGAATTATTTTTAAGAATTATTTTATCTTATATGAATTGTTTTATGATGTCTCTATGTTTAAGAATCCCATTTTTATTACATGGGTTATGCAATGATGTATGATTTTTGATTTTGTGGCACAAATAAGAATGGTATCATTATGAGATGGGTGGGACCAATATCCCCCACCAATGCATTGGGTAAAGATTTATATCTCATGATATAGACATGGCTGGAATGGTAAGTTAATCTGGTTCAGTGTTACAGGACTGAATCGAGGAGTGAACTCGATTCAGAAAGGGACTTTGTCCACCAAGATGGTCTTGGTAGTAATGCCTTGGCTACTATGGAAATCATAACATGTGTTGAATGGTTTCCAAAATTACATGTTGTATTCCCATTATATTTTATCATGGTATATGTTCCATTATGATATATTCCTTAAGTACTTCCATGATTTATGTATCTGCTCATGATTTTGGTGTTTAAATTTCATTTTCATTTTTTTGCATTCAAATGTTTATGGATTGTGTTGTGTTCTCTATACTTACTCTTACTAAGCATTTGAGCTCACCCTTTTATTTTTTTCCCAGGATATAAAGAAAGGTTTTAGGTAAGAAAAAAAAGGGGAGTACCTTTAGGGGAGAAGTTGAAGATCTTTCACCAAGATTAAAAGATTATGTTTCGAGTTTCCAAAGATACTAAACTATTACGGTCCTTGTGTGTCTGTGTTTGTTATGTATTAAGTGTTCTGAAAAAGTAATGTAATGTCCATGTACGTCAAGCTTCAGGTATCTACAGGCTGGTTCTTCAATAAATACATGAGAGGTTTTTATAAGAAAAGTGTCTTCTATCAATGACGGGGAAGGGAGAACTTTAGTGGGAATGGGCTCCATAACCATCTCAAAGTTTTGTATATCTAATCTTAATGATGAAACCTCAAATTCTGTTATCTCCTTTTTTTAAAATATTTTTTCAAGTAATGTATTTGTATTAGGATAGATATGCGGTTGAGCCAAATTGTTAATTCCAGGTGGATAATTATGTTATTTGAATTCCACGGGAGGGTGTTCAGATTGGCCTTGTTGGGATTGGAACTCATTATAGAAAGTATTGTATTGTGTTGCATAGGAGTTAAAACATTGTGGCTCAATATATTGTTGATTATCCCATAAATATAAACTAGGATGGTCATTTTACAACACACATGGTGGGGGATATTCAAATTTGGTAGAGGTTCCCCATATTTGTATTTTTTCTAAAGGGATTTACATAGGAGCGAGATTTGGGATGAAAAAATATATGTGGGGTGAGAAAATGAAGTCAGTGTCTAAGATAACTAACTTAGGTTCCCAGAAATGGCACAAAAATTTGATTCACGCTCAAATTTACCCATGAGATGAAGTTAGAATGGTACTTGTAGTTTAGCTTGGGTTGTCGAATCCTCAGAGACCTAAGAAGTAACTTACAGACACATACATTCTATGGTTTTTTATCTATGAAGTGGCCAAATTGGGTTGATTTTATATTTGTATTAAGTGAACTATAAGACACTAATGTTAATTCAATCTAATGTATGAGTTGATCCTATGTTATCACATGGGGAGGATTGGATGCATTCCCTTTTCAACTATTTCAATTTCATATATTTGAGATGAGTTAATTTAAGATGATAAAACAAAAACATCACTCACTAGTTTAATGCCTACACACCCTTATACTAATCACCAATACACTTGAAGGATCAATGCTTTGAGCACACCAAGGTAAAGCTTTGTATTATCACTTGAAGTGTGTGGCCTTAAAATTCAATTAGGTTGAAGAAGTTTAATAATAATCAAATAAAAATTTCATTTTAAAGAAATGATTAGAGATTATGGTAGTGATAAATAAAATCAAATAAAGCCCCTTGATACTCCCTTGGATCAAGCCACAAGTGGTTTAGCGCTCCATTGATCTTATGGTTTCATTGGAAGTGGAAAGTAGACTCAAGAGGGTGGAATTGGAGAAGTAAAAAAACAATGAAACAACAGTCACTCCACCGTTGTGTGATAATCTGACAAGGATTAGTATGAACAAGTTCACACCTTGAGGAAATGGTATCAATGTTATAAGAATAATAATATAAAAAAAGAATATGATGAACTTTTATAAGTAAGATAAGGTAATTAAAGGAACTTTAAATTGAGGGAATGCGATTACAACATCAAATAGGTAGCATAACATTAAGATTAACAATGCTCAATGATTAAAAACTCCTCCATCACTACTACCTTATATAGGCATTTTGGGAGCCTTGGGTCGAACCTCCAACAATAAAATTAATCCCACTTGATTATGGTAGGCCTAGGGTGGTGGAAAACTTGTGGAACTTGGACTTTTCCACTCTTGACCTGAGGTGGTAGCCAACATGCAACCACCACACATACATGCATAGAAGATGTTCGAGATGGAAGAATTAGATTTGGGAATTGAAGAAGAAAATTGATCCCCTGAGGTATCCTAATATCCTGTAAAATTTGGGACCATTTTGAGTTGTTTTTTCTGAGATATTATTATATAGTAAGATGATTTCTAGGCTACAGAATCTGGCCCGAACTTATATCTTCAACATGGGCCGCCTGAATAGCCACAATGGAAGCCTAATATGCACTAGAATCTGAAAAATTATTAGTTCATATATATCTCTTATTTCATCCTGAGAAATTTGGGATTCATTTGGCCTTTATATTGAGCCCCACATTCTCAACAGTGGGATGGTGTCCAATCTACCTTCTCCAGAATTGTTTCCATGAAATCCCATTTTGGTGGTCTTCCAATGTGAATCATCCAACACTACACAAGTATGAATTGTTCCCAATATAATTATAAAACATAAATTTGATTATGAAAATAAATCAACATCATTGGGTACTTTAAATGATGTTAAAAATGTACCACAAAATAGTGCATTTTATGAAGGAATTATAATCATAATGTTAAATTATGTTCAAAGAGTAAAATTCACAAAAAAAGGTGGTTACTAATAATAAAAACATTAATATTATAGATATTAACAATGAATATGAGTCTAATTTAGTGGCTAATCATATGTATTCTTATCCCGAGAATCCTTCGAAAATATGGTTGGGGTATTTTCTTCATAGCCCTTGAATCCCTCAATCTGATAGATAAATTTTACCATATATCTATCCTTATAATACCTTGATAATAATAATGATCAATCATGATTAAAAAATAAAATTCATTCCAAAAGAAGAAAACCCGATAAGGGTTCCATAGAACTAAAACTCCATAACATATACAAACATGTTGGCGACCGACCACTTTATTAGACAAAGAAATTAAAAATAGTGATCCCTTTTAAACATGAAAGGTGGAACCCATTACATTCACTTAGTATATAGGCATATATCTTTATATTGAGTGGGAAAATACCATTGTTACATACAGATCCTATGTAAAAACTATAATCATGCAAGAACAACCAATTCAATCACACCGTAGTTGAATCCGACATGCCAAGGCCATAGAACCCTTCATCCATATATTCCATCCCAAGCCAAACCTCCATAGAAACATCAAAGACGGTTATGATCCATATTTCTGCCATTGAGGGCCCATATAAAGCCTTCTCGTGCCTCATCCATTAAACAATTTCATGCAAGCTAGCGTCTAAAACATCATCACGAAGCATCCCTACCGCCACCTACAACCAGATCTCCACCTAAAAACAAATACCACACAGTCATGCGCAAAACCAAAACTAAAACACTAGATCTGTAAATATCTATTCATTGATCTATAGATCATGCTACCAATATCTAAATGATATTTCACCAACTCTGGGGGGATTTTTCTGAAGGAGAGTCCACCCCACATGGATCGAGGCTCCATTGACCTAGGGAAAGATGAAATGGAAGGGGTTTCCACCCCCCATTTCTCCAGATGAGACATCTTGCTACATCCTCACTTCTCGTTGCACAATCGAAATGGTCATAGCCCGCGCATGTATCGAACCCACATCACCTTCGAAGGTTATTACTGACAAATAAGCCAAAGAACCCTAGCCCCTGAAGTGGAATGTGGCACTATCGCTCTTCTAGAGAACATAGGCCCGTGAACATCTATCTAATGTATTGTAATGTCATTATAATGTGATTTTCATGAAGACAAAAATCTACAAAAAATTATATTGGAATGTTTTCATCCCCCAAATCTTCAAATTACCAGTTATTTATAGGTGAATGCTTCAACAATCATATTTCAGAGTTTTCTACACCAAACTCTGATAGTTTTTCATTTAATAGCTCACAATGCTCTAGCATAACGTAATGCCCGGTTTAATTTTTCTAATCCACCATTATAAATATAAATGTATTCCTTATGATATAAAAAATACATACATGAATCTAATTATAAATTTCTTCATGTCTGATGGAATATTTTTATGAGTATCAAAATAAGGGTCAAAATAATGATTAATATGATCTATCGATACCATTTTCAATCATGTGGGCGTACATTTTTTCTATCTATTTGACAAAACATAATTCTAAAAACTAATACAAACAAAATTATTAATGATAATTAAAAAAACCTTTATTATAATGTATCATATTGATTAGTTTAATGGTTATATTCTAAATATATTACAACATTTCAATATATTTTAGATATTAATGTATTTAAAAAAACATATTAAAATAATTTGAAAATAAAAAGTTATAAAAAATGATTAAGTGATTGTTATTTGCTAAACTAATGGAATGGAAAAGAATTAATTTATAATTATAACTCAACATTTTCCCTTTGAAGATAAAAAACCAAAAAATCAATACCCTACACAAATGACCACAATAAGATTAATGTAAAAATTGAAGTATGAAATAAAATCAACAAAACCAAAAAAAAAATACTATATTAGAGTAAAAAACATATACCAAGAGATATAAAAAAAATACTTTCAAAGACAGCAACACAACCACTCCAAACCTTCTCAAAGATACAACACCACATTCCATGCTAATTGTATCATAATATATCTATAATAAATGAGATACCTTAACGTTACCTATGTCCTAATATACCATATCTTCAAACATACCAAAGTACCCGAGAATGGGGTGAGGATAAAAATCAGAAGGATTTTCCCAAATGAATTACCAACTCACACCACTATCATAGAATATTTTATCACATAAATACATATATAACCTCTTTATAAAAATTATGTTAATTTAGAAAAATGAATAAAACAATATATTCTAAAACAATTTTTCAATATAATTGAATTAAACAAGGGTTTCAAAGAATTTCCCAAATCTATTTTCATAGCCCGTTCAATTCCCTATAACTTGAAATGCAATCATTGGTGACAGCTCCATAAAAATGAGAGGCCCCCATCAATCTACAAAGTCATCATGCGGTAACCATATCTCATGTTCTTGAATGGATTCAGTTACATCTATAAGGATACGATATTTGTACCAAAAAGGTATATTACCCTTATTTAGGGTCAGGTCAATGAAAATGAATTTATTCCCACCATTAATTCCAAAATTCTAGGAAAATTAAGTTTTTCCCATATTCCAATAAAAATAATATTGTTGAAATAAATTGAATTCCAATTTTCCCTTCCTAAATACAAAAAAAATCCATTTTAAAACAACATTTCAGAATCATGTATTCAATTGTACATTCTGAAAGGAAAAAAAATTATTCATTCACAAACCATTAATAAACAGGGTTTCCTACAACATTTCACATCAATTTAAAAATTAAATTCATGTAATTATGTCAATTCAAAATAAAACCTTACATCTCTGGTCAAAGGGAATCGTGATTGAATCGATGTACCTCATAGAAAATGAGAAAATTATGAACAAAAAAAGTCATTAAAAACTAGGACAATAAACCCAAAAAATCTCTAGATCTATCTCTATATGGTCAAAAAATCATATGTAATCATAATTATAATCACACACGATGAAAATTTTCCAAACTAAATAAATCCATGAATCCAGGAGAGCGAATGAGATGAAAACTAATGAAAACCACAAAACAATGAGCACTTACCATGGAATCAAGGCCTCTAACACCATATGAATATCCAATGGATTATTTGTAATCAATAGAAAGGGTATATATATAATTTATAAGGAAATTAATTTTTATTATGGTATAACTACTGAAACAATTGTATGAAAAACTATGCACCATCCATGATAATTCCTTATATCTAATATTAGAAGGTTTTACTTTGGTGGAAAAAAGGTTTGGCTGAAATTTGTTCCTACCATGTTACCACTATTTCTGTTGAATTGTTTCCGGGGTGCTGTTTTGAGGTTTATACTATCATTTTGGACTATTAAAACCACTATAATGCCTTAAACACTATCCAAAATTTTATAAACCTTATCAAACCTAACCCAAAAACATTATAATGTAAAAAATATATAAATAAATGGTTAACACCATAGAATAGGGGGTGCAACCTCATTTAATCATAAGGTGATAAAATAAAATGATATATATGAATGAACGATATTATCACAATTCACGATGAGTAATTTTCATAGTTAAGTTCATGTACATGTTTATTCCTTATTTAAAAAATTTGATCATTATATTAAAAAATTCTCCACCGATTTTTATTTTACAAATGAAATCACATATTCTCCCTACAAGCCGTGCCACTTAATATTTATGAATCATATTTTAATCAATGTTTGTGAACATGGATCCTATTAAAGAAATCATACATCGAATTTTTTTTGTGAATTCATGAATCTTAATTACATCCTTGTATATAGTATTATCTTTATCCCGAAAATTTCATTATGTTAATTTTTATATTATATTTATATCTCTTAGGCTCTTGAGAATCCTACAACTCCATTTCGGTTCGTGCGTGATTTGGTTCATTTTTTCTAAAATCACTTACATCACCAAATTTATTTTATTATCTATAGAAATTCTAGTTTTTTATATTTAAACATCTAGATTTCAATATTCAATACATTTTCTCCATTATTTATATCATCTAGCTCAAAGAATGTACCATATCAACCCAAAAAAATTATTCTTTAGTATTATAGAAATAAGATACCTCAATTTTCTAAAGATAATTTTGAAAAATGGCCATTTTCTTATTTAGGGTAAAATTATATTGAATCAAAAAAGTTGTTTATATTTATTATATCCCAAAAATCATAAAAGAAAAACTGGGTATCCTGCCTTTCCATATCCCATATGATGTATTTTTGAATACCATAGATCACATTAATTTAATATATAATGTAGTAGTTTTCAATGAAAATCCATATTAATATATAAAATGGTTCATTTATATATAATTATTTTAAATACATAAAAAATGGTTTGATTCATCCACCCACACACAGGTAATTATAATAATGATTTTTAATAGGGGTGAGTTAAAAAAATAATTTCTAGTCTATAAGATATTTCAAAAGTTTGTGAATCGTGTAATTACATCCATGGTAAAATTAGCGAGTCATAATACGTTTTGAGTCAGTTATGAATATTTTTTTAAATTTTTTTAAAATTTTATTGTTTAAAATTACATCTCAACCAAAAATAATTTCCATACATGTGTAAAATTATCATTAATACATTCAAATAATTTATACCCTACAAAATATATTTAAAAAATTAATTAACATTTATAATAATGTATCAGGTTTAACATTATATTAACCATATTACACATTCAATGAATTATTCTATGATCACATGCCTTAATATGTATGATTCACATTATTATAAATTAAATTGCATTATTCTCCATACAATTTGTTGAATTAAAATCCATTTTTATAGATTGAAAAACAAAATAGTTTTCTAATTATAAAATTGTTATATTTGGTTCAGTTTGTTCAGAACTGTTGAGACAAATATGATTACACATTCCCTATTGAAAATACAAGGTTTTAT
Organism: Viscum album; assembly: GCA_963277665.1. Taxonomy (NCBI): domain Eukaryota; kingdom Viridiplantae; phylum Streptophyta; class Magnoliopsida; order Santalales; family Viscaceae; genus Viscum; species Viscum album. Next base: position 1,263,295,065 of record OY728157.1, on the reverse strand, counting down.
TCGTACTTTTATGAAGTATATGATATTTAAATTATATTAATATTATTTAAATTATTGGTGTAAAAAATGATATCCAACAACCATGTGTCATAATTTGTGATATTTTTTCTTAATAATTTTCATCCATATGCTAAAATTGCTTCTCTATGGGTATACTTCTCATCCTGTAATATCAATATATTAAAATATTTGTTCTAGAAATAAAATATATCAAAATAAAAATATTTATTCATACCAATATCTATTACCTGAAATATATTTAGGTGGGTTTAATGTTTTCTAACAACTAAATAATGTTTTTAATGTACATGTTTTTTTCTTACATGATTTATAACTAACAATTTCTATATTCCCCTATAGTATTACTCTCAATAAAAATATTTTTTGAAATATCATAAAATATATAATAAATCATAAAATAATAATATTTTTTAGTATAGACAATTTTCCTAAATATATCATCTTAATAAGATCAAAACAATTCATTTGTTATCTAATTAATTTGGGATTCCAAACATTGTGTAAACCGATGCTTATAATGGAACACATTTATGTAACTTTTTTGACTATACATATCATTCCTGGATTTACAAATTTAGTTATTTTTATTTTCCTAGTCTACTAAATTTGAGTTATTGTGGTGTTGTGGTTGTGTATGTATGTTAGGAGGTTTTTGGAAAGGGATGATATGTTTTTGTTTAATTTTTTATGGAGACCAACATGTTTATTCACGCCCAATTCCATAGATGTAATTAGGTTGGTCTTTATTGTTTTACAATCATATTGGTTTTAATTTTTTATAGGGTGATGATTCTAGGTATAATACTACTATATGGGCGGTATTGTATACACTAGACTATAAAATATGGACTGGTGTTCCCAGTTTTAGTGGGTGTGGTTCTTGAATGATATTGGAGAGACAATTTTCATCCATAATATGCCTTGAAATATGCAATATGAATGACTTTGTGGATTTATTCTATAGTTTATATAATGTTATAAAATTATAATATTTTCATATTTTATATTATTTAGAAGAAAATAAAGAGGTAGGCCAGTATTATTTCATGATTTTTTAAGGGATTCCAGGGAGGGTTGTAGGAAGAAAGTCGTGGTCTATGTGATATTTTCATTTTATAAGTCAGTGTATTTTCTTTATGGTGTGAAAAATAAATTGAATAATTATTCATATAACAATTTTAATGGTTTTGATTTTTAGATCTCATTTGACTGAACAAAAAAAGTTCAGTCAATTATAATTCCATGTTAATATATACACATTTATTAAATTTGTTCATTTTCTATCTCTATCATTGATTCTAAGAACTACTCATGAACCCAATATAACATGATAAATTATTTTTTGGTATTTTAAATACATAGTTTTTCTAAATCCATGAATTTATGTGAAATATTTCTTATAATGCAATGTTTTTCACTATCAAATTTTTTTAATTATTCATTCATTTTCATCAATTGAACAAACAATGGAAGAATGATGGTTTAGTTTTAGTAAAGGTTGGTTAGAGGCTAGATGTGTAGGTAATATACTATAGGTTTAATGGATTCTAAAGAGTTCATTGATGAAAATATTTATTTTATATTCACCTAATAATTGTTTTGTTTCCAAAAAACTTTTCTGTGTAGGGGTATCTAACATAAATTTTATGTTATATGATTGAATAGATTTAATCAGGATGATGTAATGATTATTAATAAATGAATATGAAAATAATTAATAAAATATAGTCATGAATATTAATCAAGTTGTATAATGAATATGTATAAGTAAATAATGTTTGAGATAATTGAATGATAACCATTATAAACTGAATAAGAATTTAGTTATGTTATATTTTATTGAGTTAATTTATGCTAATTATAACTCCAATAAAAATGGAGATTAATATGAAACAATTCCATATTATTATATATTTGTTTTATAAGGATGAATGAGATTATTTATATTGTTATATGTAGTTTAGTAGTATGGTGAACTTATGGTTGTATCTTAAGTATATTAGTGGTACGAGGATGTTATTTTCATTGGAATATTTTGGATTTTTATTTGATATTTTTACGCCCATTCTATTTTGATATTATTTGGATATTATTTTGGCAAATATGTTATTTTACTTTCACAATTGGAATATCCAAAACTTGTTGTATATTTTATACTATGTATAGAGGGATGTGGAATTCCTTGAAGATGATTTGATATGTGGTATTTGTTGTTCCTATTGGTTTATATAGGGGAAGGATATTGTATCCCCACAAATGTAAAATCTTTTTATTATATCTATATTGTATTATGGGTTTCGTTTTTCCTCGATTTGTTAATCCCTCATTTGGGTGGAATTTAATTGTTAATGTTGGTGGTAATCATCAAATATGTATAGATATATTAAAAGATTATTATTTTATTAATGGTGATTTTGTGGAGAAAAATGTGGTTTAAATATGATTTACAAACATTATTTGCATTTATGGGTGCTTTGGTAATTCAATTATAATCATAAATATCAATAATTGTGTATTTATCTTACCCATTCACTTGACATAAATATTTTTAGATTTTGAGTATACTTAATGAACATATATGCCCACCCACTTATTATCTATTATTTTTTAGACATGTATTATATTTTGGTTGGTAGTTTTCAATATTTTTATAACTAAGACATGTAATCCTTGTAGGAGTAGGTACAATGTATTTTTGGTGTTACTCTTAAAATGTTTTTTTCTACTTTTTGTAAACATAATCAAACCAATATTCACTAATTTTTTATCAGCATTTCTACTTAATTTAGGAATCATATTATCTTTTTGGATTTCTTCATTTACAATTACATGTTACAATTCCATCCTAATTTCATTAATCATCTTGTACCAGTAGCAACCCAATGATCAATTACCAGTAAGATCCATAGGTTAGTCTCAATATTACTAAAAGCCTATGATGGGTCCTAAAGGGGTTAGGTAATGGTAAAATGGAAATTGATTGACTATTCTACGATGGAGGTTAGAGTTTGAATTGGTTAGTATTTCACGGGAAAGATGTGTGTTTTAATACTTCAAATTAGTAGATGAAATAAATCACAGAAATCATCTAAGAATATGATAGCCCTAAATTATTAACAAACTAAATATTTATTGTCTATGGATAGTTACTATGAGTGTGTTTTTCTATTTTTCATGTAGTAATCCTTTTTTTGGATCAATATTTAATTATTAAAATGGACTATTTTTTTGAAATTAAGTATAAAAATAAATGTAGTCCCTAATATTTTATTATTGTAGTTCTTCTCCCAACGCATTAGAACCATAAGATTTAAAAATATATAGTGAGGTAAAAACATGTGGTTTTACATTTTACGGTCTTCCAATGATATTAATGTCATGGAGACTTACTATATGTGTTTTAGTGTATACTATTTCTATATTATGATCTAATATTTTTAAAAGAAATGAAATAGTAACCAATTAAATCAAATATATACTTTATTCTTATATAGGTATTTGAGGAGTTATTTCGTCCTTTAGGGGTGAATTTTCATACATAATGTCACTTCTGTGGTACACTCTATATCGATATGATTTTGATTTATATAATTTTTGTAGTATTTCATGAAGACTCTTTTAGTATCCTAATTTTTGTACGTGCAGTAACATGAGACATTATCAATTTAGTAAATAATTTTACATTCCCTGAGTATGAGGTGGTGTTTATGATCTTAATATGATATCCAACTCTTTTTTAGTTTCTTTGGAGTGGATAAATATTTATTATGATTGAGTAAATTGAACTATGTGTTGGATTTGTTTCCATCGATCCATGTAAATTGTACTTTAGATTGATGATCATTTCATGGGTTTAACTGTTAATAAATAAATTTTAAATGTATTTACTAATTTACTATGTAAATTTAATGTTTTAACATATGAAAATTCTAGTCACATTGAATTATGTATAATAATACATCTATATGGTTCAAACAGAAATATGTAATGATAATATTAATAAAATAATTATATTTTGGAAATATGAAGGGACACTAGTAACTATCAGGTGTGAATACACATAATTGGATGAGAATTCATCCCATGTATATTGGACATGGTATTATTCATAGATAGATATTATAATGAAATAATCAAATATTTAAAATATATATATTTATTTCTCATTGGTTATTCCGATCATTAAATATATGCTATGGTCTTTAGATTAATAGTTTTATATTCATAAAATCCATGAGTCACTTCTGTTCAAGATTTGAGGATAAGCATTATTCTATTTTATCATGTTGATGTATGGTATGTATTATGTTTCATGGTTAATATATTTTAAATAAATAAGTATATATAGTTTTTTAACTTTTATATTTATAATTGTTTATTTTTTATTCTATTTATTGAAATGATTCTATCAATGTGAATTCCATTGAAGTGGTTTATTAATATTTTTATTACATATTTTCAATGAAATAATTTTCAATAATATATGATTATGATTTCAGTATGAAACATGCATCACAAGATATTTGTAAAAATGAATTATGTTACAAAATGGAAATTCTTTTTGGATTTTAATCATTAAAACATTATCATCTTCGTTTTGGGTTCCTTTACGTATTTCTAAATGATGAAGATTGAAATTATGTTATATTAACTATTTCAATAGGGAAAAAATAATGATGGGTAATACAGTTAGTGTATTTATCTATCTCCATTAAATTCAATATTAATTTAATTAATTTAATAAATTATATTCTACTAACTAAAGAATAATATTTCATCTTGATATATTTATCACAAATATCTAATCACCATAATTATGTGGGAGACAAATATTTAAAGAATACGTATTCTTAATACTGATGGTATCATATACGATTATTATTTTACGAAATAATTAATATTTATTAATATATATGTTTGATAAATTTTTAGGTAGTTATTATTGATTTTATTGTCCTCACGGAAGTGAAATGATAAATATAAATAAAATATTTATCAATTTATGTATTTAATGAAATGAAATTTATCGCATCCAAGAATTTATCATATGTCACGTAAATAATAATTATAGAAATATTAATACAATGTATATATTAAAAATTAATATAATAATAAAAGAACTATTTGTATTAAACTATTCTCAAAACTAGGTCTATAAATATCTGGTTATATCATTTCCTAGGTTTATATGTAGTTTTACCAAAAACATAACCTTTTTTGATTATATCAACACTCGATTGAAAATTATCTAGAACACTCTCAATCCTTAGATATTACATTATCCTCATTTTATCAAGAATAAGTGAATACGAATATATGCATCAACTATAAATTTTTTTTATTGTAATCCAAGAGAGTGATGAGAGAAAATATATACTACCATTCTCGATCTTAGAGAACTATCAATGATGATTTATGAACAAAGGGGAACATGTGAGTCTTCAATATAAGGATTCAACACTGGACCATCTGGATGCAATGATGGTGAAATAAAATTGTTTTTTAAATGATAAATTAGTTATTTTTAAAATTATCTTCATGTATCAGGTGTTTCATAATTTCAAATTACTATAAATTTTATAGAAATTTTTTTCCTTCAAGGTTATGATGCATACTTTAATTAATATTTTTATTGATTTTTTGTCCTTGGTGTTTTGTCATCATATTCCTCTCATATTATCTATTGAATATTACAAACTATATGTTCAATATGACTGAAATTTTTTCTCTCACTACTTTTTTAACCATTCAAGTTGTATAGAAATTTTTACAATCAAATTTATAATTTTTCTATTAATTGATCATTAGATGAATTTTCTACTTGAATATCATGTATAAATAGATCATTTTGTTAATATGAATTTGAGGATATTTTTTTTAATCTTTATTATTCTAATTCATATAAAAAACTATATTATTAATACATGAAGAATATCCAAAGAATCAATCTTAAGGTGCCATGATTTCTCACAAGAAGAAACATGAATTGAATAATGTGTATCCCAATATTTCACATCATATATCATAGTTCATTATATTAGGATTAGTTTTAATTTTAATTGTTATGCATTATTAAATAAATTCAACATGGATTCAATATAGTGAGTGTATTTTTATTGGTTGGCACAAAGATTTAATGATTTCTAAGAGTGAAGCTAACATAGACTATACACTTCCATTATTTATCACATAACATATAGGACCAAAATCCATGTAACATGGATATTACATAGAGTAACGCTATCCTAAAACACCATGTACCTCAATAACATCTGTGGTGAAATAAAAAATTATTTCATAAGCAGTTATCATGGAAAAATAATGAACAATATACATATGAAATAACTGGATTATACATTCCATTTATCATATACATATCTACATATAGTATAAAATTATTTAATTATATCATTAAACATAATCAATACATTTATGAGTGTTTTTACAGTATATTTCATCTTCTAGATTTTATAAAATATTAAATTCATAATTTTTTTGTTTGAAATTTGTAATAACATATCATGCATAGTCCTAATATTTCATACACCACATTCATTCAAATCATTACATTCAAAATACATTAACACATTCTTTTCATTAATATATTCATAATAAAATTCATGTACTTATATGGAACTTTGTGTGTGTTATATTCCATGTGATTTCATTATATGAGATCACACTACATATTGGGTAGTTCATATAGGTACACACTCTGTTGACTCCAAGTACAATATTTTTTTCATAGATAAAAAATATAAAAAATATAAAAAATATTTTAAATAATTTTTTTAAAATTTATAATATAGAGAAATATACCAAACTATTTAATCAGAAATAAAGATAAACAGATGAATGAATTAATTATGAAAATTAATTTATTCAACTATATTTTCTCTTAATTAAAATCAATTGAATTAAATTATTTTATATTACATTTATGTTCATTACATTTGTAGATGATCATGAACTTATAATTTCTTCTATATGTGTTGGCTAAATTCTAATTTTATTATATCATACGCTTTTTCCATTATTATTATCAAATTAAAATGATGATGCATGTTTTATCCCTGCCACATATTATTTAAGGACATGTGCGCAAGGGATTTATTCTATGAAAACCCAATCTCTATTCAATTTTTCCACAAACTAAATGTAATAAAATCATATATATATATAATGAGTTTAGAGGTGATTTGAGGGGGTTATAACTAGGTTGATGGTGAAATATACCCAATTTATTCATATGACTAATGTGTAATACTCTAACTCAAGGCATCGATGAATAAAAATGTTTTTAACTAGCGTGAATTGATTTTTTATTAACCAATAATTAAAAAAATCTAAGAGAAAAATTTCATGACTAAACCACATATTTTATTATCTCGTAAATAATTATTATTATGATGTAAATAAATGAATTCATTTAATTTCATGTTTATATGGAATAAAATATATCATTATACATAAGGAGATTACTAAATATTTTTTTATCACTCATGTAAAATTAAGTACATATTAAATAACAATGTAAATGGAAAATATAATAATTTCTATATTTAATTTAAAAAATCATTTAGGAATAGTTTATGTCTGTTATATATTCCATATAATGAATATAGATGAAACCCTATAACTATGTAGTGATGTTTTCCTTTTTAGAAAAAACACTTTTATATAAGTGTTTTTATTAATTTTTGGGGTTTACATACTAAAATTTCACATCCTATTTAGTATAACATGAAAGAAATAATGTGTCTTTGAGGGTATTATTGATGATATCTAATTCATTCTCTCTAGATTGGGGATGAAAACCAATATATTTAAGAGTTACATGTCTGTCGATTGTAACTACACATAAATAAATACATTCGAGTAATTGAAAAACCCATTTATTTGTTTACAAGAAGTGGAATGTGGATTCTATAGACTAGAATGTCTTTGTAATGAGTCATTCTATGTTCAATTTGGGCTGCTATTTTGGAATGAAAAAAGAGTGGATTAATAATAAAATAATTACACTTATTTCATCTAAAATATTCATTAAACCAAACAATGTACTAATAAAATTATAGTAAACTTTTTGTAAGAAATGTAAATTTTCACCTTGATATTATTATAATCAATATTAATGATGGAAAATCGGCTCACATGTAGTGAAATTTATGAATGTTACAGAATCTAGCGTGTTGTATTACACCATGAATTGAAGAATTAAATGATATAGTCCCCAATTTTTAATCATCTTACTAAGGATAATTTAATAATAAATACACTATATATAAACAAAACATAAAATATGTGTTAAATATTTAGTATTTAATGTTATATTTCATTTAATAAGAAGATAAGAATTCCAAAAAGGACATGGATTCCTATAATATACCAAAAACTATTATTGATCTTTATTTTGAGAGATCATGAAATGAATTCTTTGTGATATCCAAGACCCCTTACTGATCATTCAGGGAGAAGATATGTTATATGGACCTCACATAATCAATTTTTTGGGATACATTGTGAATCTAGAGATTCTAGAATATCATTTACATAATTTATTAAACCCATATTTCAGTCCTTATTCACTCCCTTATATATTCATCATCATTTTTTTAAATATAAATATTAAAAACATTAGGATGTGTCTACCAGATTTCCAAACTCTATTATTATTATTTAATAAAGACATGAATAAAAAATCAATTTGTTCATATATTCAAATAGTGTATGGATGAGGTTAAATATCTCAAGATTAATACCATTTTCAGGGAAACTTTATTACATTCATCCAAGATACTAATGATCAAGTATAATGTAACTGAAAATTATATTGTCAATTTTTTTAGTAAAAGGATAGTCCACGAGATGTAGAATTGGACCATGAAAAATATGCATAGAGATGATTCACGTGGAATCATTGTTGAGTAAAATATTTTTGTTTCTACAACTTAATAATTAGATAAATATTTCAATTCCCACATTTTCATATAATTACATTATCCACATATATTTATAATAATTTCACAATGTGAGATGGATAATTGATCTCATATCAAAGATAAAAATATTCTTGTTTCTATTAAATATTAGCTCATGTCACTATCGAATGTATTGATCAAGGTTTTTTATAGATTTCTATATATTAGTACTATTCCTAATAACATTATTTATATAAGATAACAGGATTTAGATGGATTCATTTTCATAATTGGGTAAAATTTTATTTTTTAGAAAATAAATTATTTCTTATAGTTATTCATATTTAAATGATGGTATTTATTAGTATGATTGAATTTATCATGAAGTGGAAAGTATTAAAAAATTGTGTTCAAATATCTCATATCAAACCCAACTGTGGGATCACCTTTTATTTCAGGTGAATGTAAATAATTTTTCTAAATTATACCATATATTATATTTATATTATTTTAATCAAAAAACACATGGAATATCTCATGCTTGTTTATAAGCAAAATTGGTGAAATCTATATATCATGGAAAGGGTGAAATTTTTATAGAGAATCCAAGTTTAGTATATACATATATGAGTGAATCATTTAATTTTAATTAAATGGCTCGATATTTATATTTTAAAAATGTTGATGATTATTTTATGATATATGGATAAGTTTATTAAATGAGATTTATGTGAGAGTCCTTCTATAAATTCACTGAATAGAAGCTTGTAAATGATATCTATCTTGTTAAGAATACAATGAAATTATAATAAGACTATGGTAGAGTGTATTTATACCAATAATTCATTGATTTTATTAAGGTTTTTAGCATATCTGAACCTAACCCCTTTTGGTTGACCATAATGGTATGGTGTCATTGAAACGAGAAGCCTCACCTTTTGAGAAATTATTAGATCAATTATGATTCATTCAGGTCCAATATTATCTTTTTGTGGGTAAACATTTTATGTTTTAAAAACAAATTTTATTCCAACTAGAATCTAAATAATCATATAGTATTACATATAGACATCATGTTGAAGGAAAATAATATTTATTAATTTTGATGTTTGTGGTTATGAAGAATTTTTTAATTCCACTTTAGGCAACAAACTACTACCCTTATTCACAAAGTGTATCATTGTAGGATACCCAAAATAAATAATGACAAATTTATAATACAGCCCATTAGATATAAATTTAATCTTTAAAATGAACTCCACATTTCATTAGAAGTTTTACATATCAAATTGTTATAGTGAGATCAGGATATAATATGATTTATTTTTAGGTCATGATGTATTTTCTCTAGAAAATATAAGAATTTTACAATAATTTATGGTGATGATGTTCTAGAGGTCAAATATATATTTAGGAATAAGAAATAGTATTGAAAAACAAAATTATTTATTTTTATTATAAAATATAGTAAATCACTATAAATTGATAATAATGGTATTATAACCTATAAAAATGTAGCAAGTGGCATAGACTCTACATTGTGGGAAGATGATGTGAATTATTAAATATACTTCAACTTCAAAAACCATATATGAATTTTGGTCGATCCTCTAGTGGATGTAAATTTTACCAATTCCATATAGATATTCAAGAATAAACATTACATTTATTGACGTGTTTCTACTTATAAATTATGTATAGTTGAAACGTTTTAAAAATCTTCAATACATTGAATACAATGAAACTATTCCACTTGTTTAATGTAACATCCATCATAAACCTACTTACCCTATAGGCATACAATGATTATGATATTTAGAAAAAAAATTTAAATTTTTTTCATATATATATATTCTACATCCATACGGGTTTTTGAATCGAAATTATCGAAAAAATAATGAAAATGATTGAGATGGATATATCGATCATTTCAAGTATCTAGGTCATGAAACATTTTCGATGATTAATGTATACAAAAAATTATTTTTTTAATGAATGCAAGCGATCATTATGCATTTAAAAAAATTTGGATATGTACCATTTTACTAAATGTTTTTATTGATCATATATTAATTACTTGTAATGAAATACTATAGTTACATTTTTTTAAAACATTGAAAAACACATGACTTCCTATAATGGACATTGGGAATGAATCATACAATCTTAGGATTAAGATCCATAATGATAGATCTAAGAGGATTCTTGGAATACTAAAAGGTGTATAAATTGATAATATTCTAAAGTGTCTTAATATTGAAGAATCCTATGGTTTATTTCTCCCAATATAATAAGATATATGTTTCTTAATGAAAATTTGTCACATGACACATGAGGGGAGACATACCCTTGAAAATACACTCACACAACTGTGATAGGGTAAATCAAGCATTATTTTATTTATACGATGATTTATGTTTCCTAATATTTGAGTGTGATAGTAAATAATCAATAAAACTTTGTAGACCAATATTGGATAGTAGTCAAGACCACCCAAAAGTATATCATCCATACTAAGAAAATATTCATCTATTATAGAATAGCCAATGAGTTAGTCATCATGGGATATACATATTCTAGATTCAAATACGTCAATATGATTAGAATCATATTTAGGATATATCTCGAACAATAATTTATGTGATGATAGATAGAGGTGTTCAAAAAATGTTGTGGTCACCTAATAAATAATAAATTACTATTATATTTTAGCTTTTGATTCATCTAAAGAAGTTTTTTGGAAATGATACTTAATATAGGATAACAATTTGGTTCCTATAATTAATTATCTTATCACACTATACTATGATAATACCAAAGTGGTGAACATTTCTAAGGTTCTAAGGTCATTCAAACAGAAAATAACACACTTTAGAAGTTATGTCTCATAATGTAAAATTCTTAAGGATGAAAAATCATTCTAAGAATAGTTTTTATGGAAGCCAACATGACATAACAACTGAATAATTCCCAATCATATTATATGAACATAATAAATGTAAGAGATAGTGGAGAAAATATATTCTAGTTTGATAAAGTCAATACAATAGTCTTTTGGAGTAATTTCTATATAACCAAAAACATTTTACATTATAGTACCAATGTATTAATCATTTTAACTATTTATAAATGTCTTATCAAAATTTGACTAGTGTTCAGTATAACATCAATGTGATAATATCAAAGAATATTTTTTCACATTGAAAAGGGATTAATAATTCCACACTATAATGTGAACACTGATATACTAATATGATATTAATAAAAAAAATATTTTTTCATATTATATCATTTGATAGGTTATACATAATGTAGAATATTATATCTGAGTACAAATTACTATGTCAAACTTCAAGTAATAACTTTCTCACATGATAATCATTATGCATGGGGATTATAAGGGTAGACCCACAAGATGGAATTCACCTTGTTTACTTATCATTGGTGATTCATATATATATATATATGTGTGTGTTTGTAATGATATTTACACATTATTAAAATTATTAATATATACCATGGACCTTGTACATGGATGTATTAATGAAAATTTTGATTCTTTATGGGAGAAGAAATATAAGGTATATGTGTTGTGTCACTAGTGAAATATTATTAATTTTTTTTAAACGATTTATCCATTAAATATCTGTAGAATTAGAGATATTGACACCTCAATTGGACTGAAATGTTCTAAATAAATTTCATGGCCATATTTTCTTGATAGAATAATTTCTGATAGTAAAATAACAATATATATAGCATATAGGCTGATGGGATGGGTATAATACTTTTGTGATGATATCATGGGACAAGGGGATTACATTACTCATTTGATTTTTGTATATGGTGGTAATAATTATAATATTAACCTATTTCTCATTATTATGATTAAATGTATCAAAATTACGATATTGGACTCTTAAAGAACCCTATTAATGTCCCTGAGAAAAAATCCTAGAGGACAACATGCTTACTATTTTAAATAGTATCAATAAATATATATTTAAATTTAATTGATAAAAAATGTAATATTCTCCATGAAAATGAAAAATATTTTATTGTAATATTTTGATCTCAAATATTTAGTAACCATATTTTTTCATTCACTGAATATTAATGTAAATATTCAATCATAGAACTATAAATATTTATATAATTATCAAATAAGAAATATTTATTAATAAATGTTTTCAAAATTTTAATGATGATTCAAAAATTGAAATGTGTCAATTAATAATAATATATGAAATAATATTTGATGAAATATTAATTCTCTTATTTGAAAACATTTTATTTATTTAATTAAATTTTAAGTGAATTTAATTTAAAAAATAATAATAATATTATTAGTTACACATGGGGAATCTAGAGATTAAGAGAATAATAAAGTTACAATTACTGTAAATTATTCATAAACAAAGCTCAGTAAATTATCTATTATATCATTTCATAGGATTATATTTGGTTTCACAAAAGATAACCCATCAATAAATTCTATAAAAAAATATAAAATTTTATACAACTATATCATGAACAAAAAACATCAACCAATCATTTTATCTTACAAAAGAGAGAGAAAGAATAAATTCTTGACCGTAAATGTTTCCATGGTTATAAAATTAAGATGAAATAGATAGTTAACACCATCATACTAGAGTACGTGCTACCATTTATGACACTTGATGATCATAAGAGCGTGTGTGGATCACTACTATTGGCTATTCTACAATTGATACTTTCAATACAATGATAGTATAATTAAAAAGAGGCAAGATCAATAAATTAATTATTCATTGAAATAATGTAAATTATAATATAATTATTAATTTATATTACATTTAAATTTATCATGAATGTGTTCATTATTCAATATTTTGGCGTCATTTCCAAAAAAAAGTAGATTGATACTTTTTCATGAAAATTTATCATCATGTAGATCTATAATTAGTAACTCAATACGACAAATAGAGGGTCTGAAATTACCCATATAGGTTCTCCCATCAAACATAAAACCCATAATTTTTTATGAAATATTTTTTTTCTTCTCTATACAGACTTATTCTATTATTATAAAGAAGTTGTATATAACTGTGAATACATTATATTAAATTAACTTGGTTGTGAGTGATGTAGGAAAAAAATGTGTAATTAAATGTATTATTATACAAAAAACTCTAATGGATTTTAGGTACATTGGGAGTGTAGTATTGGACATTATATATATAATTTACAAGATTTAGTAATTCATTCCACGTATGTGTAATAGTTGATGTCGTTTTTTCTATATATGGTAGTATAGAAAATTGATAATTTTTGTGTCCAACTTGTCATGTTGGAAAATATGGACTTCCTTATAGTGTGTTTTTTCGTTGGAAGTAATTATCAACTACATTAATCATTACCAAAATTTCATCCATTACATCATTTTTGACACGAGTATTGTATGTCGGGGGTGGAGGAGGACAACCTAAGTATAATACATGTCCTCTGGGATCGGTTTGGAAGTGAAGTAGGGGAGTTGGTGATGGTAAATTTCATGAAATATATTTTCATTATACCAATAGAAATATGGTAGTGATAGGTATTTTATTTTTAATGTTGACCTCCAGTTTTGGTCTATTTTATTTTGGTATATATCATTATATAATTATTCAAAAATTAGTATAAGGTTTATTGATATACATCGATATATTTCATTATCCTATCATGATTTACACCATAGTAGTATATTATCTAATGACTGTTGATGTGATAAGGGTGTAAGAAATTTTAATTAGATGAAACATTATAATATGAGAACAATTTTATCTAAACATGTAACCATATGTTTTCATTCTTGTTATAGATTCATTATATGTTATTTTAACTTTTATTTATTTTCACCGAAGGAGGTTGACACATTCTAATTAATTCGTATAGCATGTGGGTTACCCACCAACATTTTATTTCATTATTATTAATTATTTTATTTGTTTTTATTCCATCTATTGAGTATTGGGTGAAAATTCCATGGTCATTTCAAAAATTAGAGATGCATGGATAGAAGCATTTTTGGATCAAGTATATTATTATCCTTATGGCTAACCAAGAAAATTACCGAGTATGTTAGATGACCTATTTTTCAAATATTTTTCATGAATTACGCAAATTTATAACGTAATCATGTATATCGTTCTTTGTGTGTCCATTATAGAAAAGATGGCAAGAAAACTGTTTGGTAAATCACATGGAAAGATGATCCCCTACACCTATATTTTATTATTGGATTTTCTAAAATTTCATTATGAAATTAATCTATTAATGGAACCTCTTCCCTTACTATTCATGTGAAGCCTTAGAGTATATTATATTACAAATTTCCTCATACTCTTATAAATATTATCCTTGATTTCATTATATCATTGATGTTCATCCATGTTAACTAATATTTAATCATAATTTTTCCTTCCACTATGGGTTTCTTATCATTTTAATGTTTGGAATCATGTTGGATATATCATTAGGGGGATTTCAATTTGATGTGTTGTGTGTTATAAATTATCTATATGAGGATTATGTATTGGGATCTACACTTCCCATATTTGTGTGATCCATCAAATTCGAACATTTTTTATGGTAAGTTCTTCCATTAAATAATTTCAAATCAAATATATGAGATGGATATGGGTTTTAAAAAAAATCATTAAATTTATCATTATGATAAATCTATAAATTGTCTTGCCATGACAATTATATTGAGTATTATTTTGAAAATGATTCTCTAAGGTAATTATTGTTTAGGATTTTTTTGAGAGTATATGAATATATATTAACTGTTTAAAATAATTTATTCAATTTTTAGTTTATATAATGGTTATATTTAAATAATCATTGCCTATTAATATTCATAATTATTTGGTTTTCCCCATTATATTTTTGTTTCATTTTTTGTCAATATGTAAATATTTATTTTTTTAATGATGTCTTTTAATCCAAAATAGATAATATATGAGGAATCATTGTTTTATAGTTTAAAGAAACATTATAAAGTGTAATGATTTTGTACATATCTTCAATGTACTATACAAAATGTATAATCAAATGTGTATATATTTATTTTATCATATGAAATTATTTGTGGGACATAAAGGATACTAGACTAATGTTAATATAATGAGCCAAAAATATGGATTAAACCATTATATATAAAAAGAAAAACAAATTTGTGTATTTTCATTGGTTAGAGAAATATGGTGTTCAACAACAAATTTATAATCCTATTGTCTGTTGAATGTTTCAAAAAAAATGATATATGATGACATCCGATATGGAATTATGAATTCATGTTATAGTTAAATGTACAATTCTATTAGATAAAGATGTTATTATAAAGAAATTTAACATTGAGATTCCATGGTTTATAAATAAAGGATGAATTCTTTTTACTATTTTTACAATAAGTATTTAAATAAAACATATCGTGATGAGGCTAAGTTATTAGTACATTTATTATAATTAAATAAGAGATTTAACAAATTTTGAAGTGGTTTTTATTGTCATGATATAATGAATGTTGAATGAATAAGGTAGTTCACAAAATGAGTTACTGTACAATATTCTACATGGTTAAATAAGTGGAGTATATTATAGAAGTATTCTTGAAATAAGTATTGTAAATAAATACATACCAAAAAAATATTGTCTTCAAAATAAGGTTTCTTTAGATGGATTTTCATTGGATATAGTTGTACCTGATATAGTGTATCAAATAGCGCATAATTGTCCGATGGGAACTAGATCAAGGAGCATTGAAAAAATTACCCCGTGATATGAAGAATTAGTAAGAATGTACCACTCGTAGTGTTCAAAAATGTAATGTTCTATTTTTCGTGAAAATCAATATATCTCTCTAAGACAAAGTTGATCTTTAAGGACTCACAAACCCTTTATGTTTTGGTTGATTTTCATAAAAAAGTGGTACATAGGAAAATTAAATCCATCTTTGTTGCATAGTAAAACCATCAAAAGAAGAAAAACTGTGTACAATAGATTACTAATGAAAAAATAATTTCATTTAGTTGTGGGATTAAATACTTATCAGAAATAAAAAAATGTATGGGGGGAAAACCAGTGGATAAGGGAGAGGTGACATGAAGAACAATTTGGGGTTAAAACAAATTGTGGTTGATGAATTTACAATTAGAGGTAGAACCAATGAAAATAGGATAAATGATTTCCAGGGAGTATAAACAATTATGTTTTAATAATATATAATCCTAAATAAGGTATAATAGAATATGTTATGGGAGCTTAACAAATATAGAAAAGGATTATATAATTATACCTTATTGTTTTAAATATCTTGAAATGATATGTCTTAAAATTAATAGCATAAGAAGTGATGATATTTTTAATGTTTTAGTTGATCAAAATTATAAATATTTTAAATGTTTCTTTTTAAAAGAATAAATCCTAAAATAAAGTGAATAGTGGTTCACTACCTCCCCCCTCTTAGAGATCTCACAGTTATTTGGGAATGAAAATAGACATTAGTAGGAAGGTTTTCTCTTAGATATCCAAGATTATAACAATGGTAGTGAATATTAATTCCCTGAGAGAATATTATGTTCCTATATTAAATGTAAATAATAATAATAGTTGGAGTAATATGATTTTTACCTATATTTCATCTCTTACATATGATGTCAGAGATTTTGTAAGAGTGTTTTTCCTACCATTGATGAGGTTTCTATGATAGCTGCAGACAAGATAAATAATAAAGTTTATAGAAAAAAAAATTCATGTCCCAATTTGATAAGGTTTATAAAAATATTATTAGAATACAATTTCTAAAGACACATTGGATACGTTAAAAATTAGTTTTGAAGGAAATTTTTATGTCATAGAGGATATGTTAAAATTATTGGGGGATGATTTGAAAATGAAAAGATTGTTGATGATAATTGACTTAGTGAGTACATTTCATTGGTCAATGAAATAGTCTATGAAATCAGATTTTTCGATGGGGATCTAGAAGAATATACTATTATTAAGAGTCTGTTGAGAAGCATTCCCAACAGGTTTGATGATATAGTTTCATCTCTTGAATATTGAGAGTGTATATCTCTTGATGATAATGAGAATATTTCCATAACATATTAAATCATAAATGAACCAAGATATAAGAAAAAGTATATGTGCTGTATAAATTATGAAGTTATTTTTTGAAAATGTTCATAGATAATGAAATAAAATTAGAATCAATTGAATCAGATCCTAAGGGGATGGAATATTATATTAAAAATAATCCATCATTTTTCTTGTAAATAAATATTAATTTAATTAGGAATGTTCAGGAATAGAATTTATTAAGTGCTACAATTTTAATTATAGTGTCTATATTACATCATCATATAATAAAATGAATTATAATTTTAATCTGGAATAAAAATATAATAGTTCTGAGATATAAATGTTTATTGAATCTATGAAATAATTTCTTAGTTAAAAAAATGACACCTTTAAAATCATAGAAAATAATAATTCATCTTCTAATAAAGAGAATAAGGTGAATTAAATTACATATATCAAGTTAAAATGTAACTAATTCAAAAAATATTGATATTTATTAATAAAATATAACATAACTTTAATGAATTTTTAATTTAAATTTGGATGTATCCATTTAGACAATTTTACAATTCCATAGGTGTAAGTAAATATAAATGAATGTAAAATTTTATAATCATGGGAATATCAAAAAGAAAGTGAAAATATATACAGATATTAGAGTATATAAATAGAATTTTACTTATCTATAAAATAGTCTGAATGATCATTAACTAAAAAATATATATATGAGATGCTCAGTAATGAAGAAACAACAATTTTGAAGAAATTAATTTAAAATTTTTATTTATAGATAAATTTGAGAAGGAATAAAAAGTTATGTAGAAAATATTAGACAAGAAAGTGCAAGAGTTCCCTAAGAAAAAATTAATTTTTCTTTATATCACACTCTTATTTTAAGACTACCATAGATGGATTAACCAATATAGTAGAGGATAATGCTGAATGTTTTTTAAATTGAGAAAATAATGGTCTATATATGGAGTTTGATTCTATCGCATAGAAATCCAAATGTACATGTTTCGTCATAAACAATTTAGGTTTATAAAATTACATTGAATCCTATAAGACCAAGAAGGAAAGTGATAATTCACAATCTATAAACCAGGAGTTAAATACACCATGTTGGATTCCCCTGAAAAAGTCACTCACATATTGTAAAAATTCTACAAAACAATCTTTAGTTACATTACACTATACATATAATGATTAACATTAAGATATAATTTTTTTTCATTTGGTGTTTTCAAGAAAAAATCCCACTCATGGTAGTTCGATATGTATCAACTAGGAAGGAGGTATGAATCAAGGGGGAGGTATATAAGGAATATAATGAAAAGCACTTCAAAATATAGATGTGAAAATGAGTAATTAACAAAATATAGAGAATTATAATGTGTCAAGTGATGATTTTGAGAAGATTAATAATTTTTATCATAGAAATTGTAACATCCCAAGATTTCATATTACGTTATTTCATTAAATTAATTCAATGGCTAGCCCTACAAACAAAACCGAGTTCGAGCGCACCAAAACTTACCAAACTAACCGTTCAAAAAGTGGTTGTGAATAGTATTAACTGAATATGGAATCTTATATACTCTATATAAAATCAATATTCATATTGGGTGTTTCTTTGATATAACATAAGAAAAAATAAAATGTTTTCAGATAAAATAAGTATTTTAAAAAAAACTCAATTTTTCAGCCTTTTAATGGAGAACCATTTTTAAATCCAATATTTGAAACTTTTATACATTCAATTTTATGAAATTATATTATTATTTATAAGAAAGGTATAAAAATTTAGATTGGATAAATTTTGGTAGTTTTCTGATAACTTTCATATTTTGATGAATAGTGAAAAATACTTTGTTTTAATTGAATTTTTTTATTTGAAATAATTTATAGTATTAAATTTTGTATTTAAATGGTTTTGAAGAATTATTAGATTGTGTTTTTATCATTTCATACATTTTAGGTCATTATAAGATATTTTACATTTATATTTGACATAAACACATGTTAATCATTTGATTGTTTTTACATTTTAAAAACCCACTTTTTGGTTTGGCCAATAGGAATTAATATGAAATTAATAAATGAAACATATATGTATTTAATTTGTTCAACTAGACAACATTTTTCATTTTTTATTATCAATATTTTCTTACGATGATTTTCTTTAATTTTTCAAAAAACATTCAATTTTGATGAATCGAGAAAAACACTATGTAATTATTTAAAATAGACAATTTATTTAAATAATTATTTATTTTATATAAATATATTATAAGTAAAAATAGATATATAATACCTATATATGTTCAATGTAATTCATTGGAGTCATTTTATAATAAAATAATATTTATAAAATTTTATTGAATTTTTTAACTTTTTCTACCCACCGTCTAGGGGAATTTTAAATTTTTCATAAGACTAAATTTTACCACTTATGTGAATTTAATTTTAAAAGTCCAAGAGACATGGTTGAAATCAGTATGTAAAACATGGTTTAATAATAAAAAAATAATTTTTGGTGAATATTAACATTTGGATTTTATTTACCACAATTAAAATTAAACAGGATAATTAAGGGTAAAAATTATATTTTAATTCCCAAACACGTGTCCTAACTATATTGGATAAATTTAATTCGACCAAAAACAGCCTTAGGAATAAAAAATTATCCACTTCAGTATAGATGTATTAGATTAGAACATTTATTATTATTTTATTTAAAGAAGATTTAAAAGAGTATAATTAAAAGTTTAACAACTAAACCATTTTTTAGTATTGGGATAGACAGTAAAAAAATCGACTATAATAATTAAATTTAAAGTTAAATAGATTTCCAAGAGGATGTTATATTTTTATAATTTTTATTGTTTAAATAATTTAATTTATTTATGACACCACAATGATGTAGTAATTGCCTTATTAATGAAATATTAAAATAATTGATATTATAAATGTCCAAATAAAATTAAATTGAGACTTTTGATGAATTAAAATAATTTAATTGGTTAATATGACATTTTAGGGTCATTTTAATAAATTTTATTTAAATATATAATGTTTTTATGGCTTAATAAAATCAAATACAAAATAGTTTCAAAGTTGACATAATTTAGTTCTTAAAACAAATACTATATTATTAATTGATATAATATTTCTGAAAAACTATGATTTAACCAATGTTCTTAGATAAGGTTATATATTAATAATTAACCACATGGGGCTCTCCTGGCTTGTTATAGATATTTTATTAACCATGTAATATAAAAATACAAAGAGACATGGTAAATGTAAAACTATTTAACTAAGAGTTAAATCTAAAATATACTGTTAATTTGATGACCTAATCCTATATAAAACCAATTGGTTGAGATTTTTTCGATCCATACTCCCCTTATCCTTTAAATAATTTATTTTGGAGTCCTCAAAAATGGAATATGATTTTATTAAAAAATAATATTTCAAACTTTTTCCAAAGTGACCCTCACCTATCTAAAAAGAGTTATCATTACCTTATATTAATTTCACACCTCCAATGCATTTTTTTCCAGACCAAACCCTACCCAAATATCCTCCCAACATTCTTATCTTCATCATAGAGGGATTACTTTTGTTATAAATCCAACATACGGAGTCCATTTGGTCAAATAAAAAGGAAGAACCTGGAAAAGAGGTAAATATTTCATCACCTCTTTCAAGATCTTTTATTCTTCCACTTCCTCTTTCTATATTGTCTCCATGGTAAAATAATAACTCTAGAATATTATATACAATGAGATGTTATTATATAAATTGTACAACCATATTAATTAGTCTATCCATCACATTAATGACAAAGTCCCCATACGTACATACTTACGGCTTACCGTCTCCACAACGTGGTGTAGTTTGTTATTCAAACACATCAATATTTAGATTGGTATAATAATGACTATAATTAATTAAATAATAAAAATAACATGTTAATAAATATTTATATATGATATACTATCCAATTACTTATTCTTTCAAAATCAATATAATGATATTGTCCCTCCTTCGTACGTGCAAATTATTGCCTCGACGATGCGATGAGATTCATTTCCACATTCACCATTCAACGATGATTCTAATAGTATCTATTATTCATAAGTATGTATTATATTACATGATAATGATAATTAATATATATATATATATATATTTGTACTTACATATACCTTATTCACTTACTTCTATTCAATAAGATATGAAAACAGAAATAGGGTCTATGCGAACGTATGGCCTACCGTCTCAATATACAGTTTATTCCATTTCATATATCTATATATTATACATATTTATATTCTAAATATATATGATATTTAAATCATATTTTATATTCTTGAAGTATTTAAGTCATGATCTAAATGATACGATCAAGAATAACAAGTTTAAACACATATATTAATGAATGCAATTTTTAACTGAAATGTTTATTTAACATTGAAATAATTATTAAATGGGTAGTATAATTTCATAATTGAATCATGTATGATATAGTAAATATTAATATGGTTCTGGTATATTTTAATAACATACTATGTTCATTATACAGGAGGTTAAACATACCCTCGACAAAAAGGAATGTACAAGGTAAGGGTTATTTCTTCAATATCATTATTATCCGAGATTGTATATGTGTAAGTATTTACTAAGAAATATTTATAATCGATACCCATATTTGATAAAAAAATTAAAAGAAATATATTAAGGTTTTATGGGAGGGTCTAAATAACTAGATCATCATTTTCATTTATTTTAAGATTTATCTTTCTAAATCCTTTTAATAAATGTCCATGGTTTCAAAATGATTTTAAGGATTTATTTATATGGACATGAATGTTTTGAGAAGATAATTATTTTCCAAAGTTTTAAAGTGGTATTGGACACATTTATTCAAAAATACCATTTAAATTACTTCATTTGTAAAAGTAAAACTTTTAAATGTTTTCATGATAATGGATATTTATCTCAAAGTGTTTTACAGGTCAATTTCATTTATGTCAACATACATTAATGAATTTTAAACCTCTTTGACATTGATTTATTATGATAAAAAAATTTCATATTTTATTAAAACTTTTGTGATATATTTTACCGTGTATGTGTTATTTTTATACCATTCATGCTTTATAGTTAATGTATTGACATTTCATATGATAGTTTTTATATGAATGTTTATGTTATGTTTTAATAATTTCATATGAAGAATGTATTGGTCATAATAAGTGATGGATGGATCTTGTTATAACTCCTCCGTGCATCAGTAGGTCTCATGAGACAATTTGATGTAGAATTGTCCGAGGCCTTTTCCAATTTGACGAATTGTTTTTGAGGAGGCCTAAATCATTTCTAGATGTCTTGGTCGAGGCCTTGACAGGATGTTTCAGAATTTCTGGCATTATACATTACCCCATAATGAAAATAAAATTGATTTTAAATAAATTTATTCGACTAATATAATACCCATGAATATGTTTTATTATGGAATTAATTACTCAACACATATTTCTACCATAATGTATTCATGATTATTATTTGTAAAACAAGTGTTTTCAATTATTAATCATGCTTATTGTTTATGTTATCTTTTGATAAATTGTTTACCCTTAATGAGCATCTGAGCTCACCCATTTATTATGTTACATATTCCCATTATTTCAAATAATACTAAAATGATCGGTCCTTTGGGACTTGATTCCTTGTAATTAGGTCATTGTAATTTAATAAATCACCGACTCTAGGAAACTGGGGTCAACACATTTCAGTTGGTATCAGTGAAAGTTTAGAAACAAACTTAGAATTAGATTTATATAAACTCGGATTAGATAACATTACCCTAAGATAGACATTGATGATTAATATAAAATATCTTCCTTGAATTTTGGTAATACAAAGAGTTTGTGTATTTTTCAACCAATACATCCATGTCTTGATACGAGCAGGTAGAGGCGGCTCTAGCATAGATGTACCTAGGAGTGAAAACTACAAAAAAGAGTTTCAGGATTGACTCGAGGTATCCTGGTATACGACAATGGGCCATGATGCACTCTTGGTTATGACACTCCTCGGGGATATGCATAGGATAATTCAAATTTTCATTACAAGCCATTATGAATGATTTAGAAGTAAATATGTCCTCAATTAAAACATTTTATAGATTATATGAAAAATAATTTCAATTTAAGTTAGGTATTTTATATGTTTTTAATTATGCATTGTGATTCATAAACTGACCTAGTGTATCCCATTGATTAGAAATGGCGCCAAGTAGAAGACATGTGAATTCCAGTAATATGAATGATCAATAGATTATAAAGGATCCTGTATTTCAGGGTATTAAGGGAACATTTAGAAGAGAAATAGTCTCCCACGTATTCTCATCATATGCATAATTATTATCATATTCTAATTAGAAAATTAAATAATTCTCTGAGTCCAATGTATTTGAATGGAAGCATGAGAAGGAAAAGATGAAAGAGAGAAAGCTGGATAAAGGGAATATGGGAATGAAGGATTTTCCCTTATGAGATAACCATGGGAATAATCACCGTGGTAAATGCATGAAGGAAATGGTAGTTTGTTATATGTTTAGTGAAAAAGCACACCATGTACTTGATAACAAGGTTAAGAAAAAGGTTTCGAATGTACAATGCTTCATCTGCAAGGAGTTGGAACACAACATAAAGCAATGACCAAATCATCATAGTATACCCCAAATACTGTTATTGGATAATAATCACGTTAAGATACTACCGAAGATGAAGAGTAATGATAGGATTTCTTATGTTGTTACTAAAGTATTGTGTAATTTTAGTATTTTATTAATGATTTACATGTTATAATAATTATATATTATATAAGGATTGTGCTGAAGCAATATTTAATTAATGACTCGATATAGTATGGAAACAAGAAAAGTGAATCAATAGTAGGTTAATTTTTTTGGAAAATATATGGATGAGAGAAAGATAACCCATAATATGGTTCTGATATTGAGGTAGTGATTTTAGAAAAATATATGATTGATTTGGATAAATTATATTGTATATTCTTGACCACCTTGAAATTGATTAATGAATTTTTTATTCCTTAATTGTTGGAGTTTACAACATTTTTGGATAGAAGGAGTATATCCATTATTATATAAGCAATAAGTGATCACGAATGTAATCCATAAGTTTTTATGGTAATTCAGGGTGTTACCATGTTTTAAAAGAATACATGATGAAGGTATTCACAAGTTATTGCGTGGGAAAAAAGATATTCATTGTGTTTATCTTCCTTATATGTTTGGAACTGTGAGATTGGAAAAAAGTATAATGGATAAGTCTAAAGGTTTGAATGGATTATTTTTAATATTGGATACTATTGATTAAGGTTAAAAAAATCGTAGTATTATTTTTTGGATTGTTATCAAAATGAAAACCTGGTGGTTGGATGACAACATGTCACGTCCTATAAGGTCTTGAGACATGAACCCGCAACTGAAGGGCGGTAAGGGTGCAACACCTACCACTGGCTCAAGAGATGTCATGGGTTGTATAATGTAGTTTTTTAAAATCGGTGGACAGATTAATTATAAATTCATTTTTTTGGAACCCTATACGATTATGATGAATATAATATTTCTCAGTTCTATTATATTTTGCTGTGAAAGATGAGTTTGATGTAGAAATTATTTAATGGGTGTAACTCTACTTGTAATGTGTTATTTTTTCTACTGATTATATTAGAAAATTAATCTTTAACCTTTTGGTGGTGAATTTTTCATTTCCCTTTCCCTCTTTTTAATACTAATTTTTATTAACCCAATTTCCGATGAGGGTTTTCCACAGATGTATTGTTCTATTTTTTACCTTTTATTCTCAAAGAACAATTTAAAATGGCAAGGAGGAAATTTATTGAAGTAGGGGAGAATGTAACAGCCCCTGATTTTATAGTACGTTGTCTCATTAAAGTAATTTAATAGCTTGTGGTACACACAACAGCGGGTTCGAGTGCAACACAACTTACCAAACAAGTCATTCAAAAAAAGGTTATGAATAGTATTAAATGAATTTTGAATATGATATACTGTATATAATTTTAACATCCATATTATGTGTTTCTTATACATAATATGAGAACAAATAAAATTTTTCAGATAAAAGAATTAGTTTTCAAAAAATGCTGTATTACTGCATTTTAATGGAGAAACATTTTTAAAACCTATATTTTACATTATAATATAATATATTTAAAGAAATTAAATTCGTTATTTATAATAGGTACATAATGATTTATTTTAGATAAATGTTTGGTCCTTTTCTGATAACAATCTATTTTGATGAATAGTGAAAAATACAATGTTTTAATTGAAAACAACATTTTTAATCAAAAGAATTTATAGTATTAAATTATGAATTTGAAAGGTTTTGAAGTAAAATTAGATTATATTATTATCATTTAAAAAAATGAAGTTCATTTAAAGTATTTGCACATTTAAATTTGACATAAACACATATCAATCTTTTGATTGTTTTTAAATTTTAAAAACACGCTTTTTGTTTTTGACAAGGGGAATTAATTATAAATTATGAAATTAGAATTATATGTATTTAATATTGTAAAATAGATTAATTTTATGAATTAAAAATATCAAATTTATCTTAGGGTGAATTTTTTGAATTTTTCTGAAAACATTCAGTTTTTTATTAATTGTGAATAACACTGCGTTAATATTTAAAATATAATTTTTATTTAATTAATTATTTATTTTAATTAAATTTATTTTAACTACAAATATATATATAATACCTATATAATTTCAATGTAATTCATTGGAGTTATTTTATAATAGAATTAGATGTATAATATTTTATTGAACATTATAACGTTTTTACCCACCTTTTACGAGAATTTGCAAATTTGCATAAAAAATAATTTTACCACTTATGTGAATTGAATTTTAAAAATCCATGAGGCACGACTGACATAATTAAGTAAAATTTGGTTCAATAAGATATAAATATTTTTTTTTATAACAACTTTTGTCTTTTATTTACCACGGTTAAAAGTAAATAGGGTAATTAAGGGAAAAACAATTTTATAATTACCTTCAAAAATGCCCTAATTCTATTGGATAAATTTAATTCGACCAAAAACAACCTTATAAATAATATATGATCCAATTTGTTCATCTTGGATTTGATTAAGACATTTATTATTATTTTATTTAAAAAAGAGTTAAAACAGTTAAATTAAATGTTTTATAACTAAACCATTTTTAATATAAAGTTAAACACAATAAAAATTCACCTATAAATATTTATTTGAAATATATGAATATTTCCAACATAATGGTATTTTCTTTATAATTTTTAGATATTAAATATTTTAATTTATTTATGACACAATGATGATGCAGTAATTACTTTATTAATGAAATATTAAAAAAAATTATATTATAAATGTACAAATGAATATATATTGAGAATTATGATAAATTCCACTAATTTTGTAGGATTGTATGAAATTATATAGTTGGTTAATTAAATTTTATTCAGATTGAAATATATTTTATTTCATTCAATAAAATAAAATACTAAATATTTTTAAAATTGACATAATTGAGATTTTAAAACAAATATTATATTATGAATTGATATAATTGTATTTAAAATATATGGTTCAATAAAAGTTCTCATATAATGTTATATATATTAATATTGAACCACACGGGGTTCTCTTGGCTTGTTATAGTATATTTATTAACCATATAATATAAAAATTCAAAGAGACATGGTAAATGTAAAACTATTTAACTAAGAGTTAAATCTAAACGATAAGGTTAATATAATTACCTTAACCAGTCTAAAACCTATTGGTTGAGAGGTTTTTAACCCATACCTACATTATCCTTTAATGAATTCATTGTTTACCAATTGGAAACAGAAAATGATTTTATTATAAAATAATATTTCATGCTTTTCCTAAAGTGACCCTCACCTCTCTTATAAAAGGGCACTTCCCCTTAACTTAATTACACACCTCCAAATCCTTTTTTCTTGGCCAACCCCTTCCCCAATAACCTCCCAATATTCCTCTATTCATAATATAGCCCTTTATTTGTTCATAAATCCATCCTACAGAGCTTTCTTGATCAAATCAAAAGGAAGAACCCGTAAAAGTGGTAAATATTTCACCACCACATTCAAGTTATTTTCTTCATCCACTTATTCATTATTCATTGATTCCATTATTTAATAATAAATTTGTTATATTATATATAATATGATGTTATTATGAAAATGTTACAAACATATTCATTATTCAATCCATCACATGAATGAAAATGTCACCACACATGCATACGTACGGCTTACCGTCTCCACGTTGTTGTGTAGTTTGTTATTCAAACATGTCATTATTTTGATTGGCATAATAATGAATATAACTAAATTAAATAATAAATATAACATTACAATGATTATGTATAAATTATATACCATCCAATTACATATGATTTCATCATCAATATAATGATATTTTCACTCGTGCGTACGTATGGATTACCATCTCAATGGAGCGATGAGATTCATTTCCACATTCATCATTCAATGATGATTATAAAAATATATATTATTATTAATTATGTAATATATTACATAATAATTGTAGTTAATATATATATATATATATATATATATGTATATACGTACATATATTTTATTCACTTACTTCCATTCATTACGATATGAAAACAGAACCAGTGTTTATGCATATGTATGGCCTACCATGTCCATAAATTGTTTTTTTATTTCATATAACTATCTATTATACATATTTATATTATAAATATATATGATATATAAATAATTTTATATATTCTGGAAGTATCAAAATAATGATCTAAATGACACGATCAAGAATAAAAAGTTAAAACACAGACATTAATGAAACTGATTGTTACCCGAAATGTTAATTTAACATGGAAATAGTTATTAAATGGGTTGTATAATGTCATAAATTCATCGTATATGATATATAAATATTAATATGGTTCATTTATAATTTAATGACATACAATGGTCATTATAAAGTAGGTTATCCGTACCCTCAACCACTGGAATGTGCAAGGTAAGGGTTATTACCTCAATCTCATTATTATCCGAGATTGTTTATGTGTAAGTATTTACTTCGAAATATTTATAATTGATACCCATATTTTATACAAATACTTTCAAGATGAATGTTTTCTAGTTTTATGGGAGGTTCTATTTAACTATATCATAATTTTCAATGTTTTAAACATTTATATTTCTAAATCATTTTAATTAATGATTATGTTCTCAAAATGATTTTAAGGATTTATTTATATGGACATGAATGTTTTGTGAAGATAATTATTTTATAAAGTTTCAATGTGGTATTGGACACTTTTATTGAAAAATCAATTGTCAATTACACACATTATAAATGTATGACTTTTAAATGTTTTCATTAAAAATTGATTTTTCTCTCAAAGATTTTTATAAATCATTTTCATCTATGTCAACATCCTTTGATGGAGTTTAAACTTGTTTGAAGATGATTTATTATGATAAAAATATTCAATATTGTATTAACTATTTTTTGATATATTTGAATGTGGATGTGTTATTTTTATGCCATTCATGGTTTATAGTTAAAGTATTGACATTTCATGAGCTAGTTTTAATACGAATGATTATGTTATGTATCAATCATTACATATAAGGAATGTATTGGACTTAGTATGTGACTGGTAGAGACTAGTATAGCTCCTCAGTGCATCATTAGGTCTCATAAGATAATTAGACATGGAATTGGCTAAGGCCATTCCCAATTTGATGTATGGTTTTGGCCAATGCCTAAGATAGTTTTAGAGGTCTTAGATGAGGCATTGACAAGATGATTCAGAATGTCAAACATTATATACTCCCTCATTATGAAAATAATATTGAGGGTTCATGGGGTTATTCGACTAGTAGAATACCGATGACTATGATTTATTATGGAATTATTTATACATCACAAATTTCTTCCAAAAACTGTCCATCTTAAATATTTTTAAAGGCATGTGTTTTAAATTATTAACTATGCCTGTTGTTTATATAATATTCAGCTAAATTGTTACCCTTACAGATCATTGAGATCACCCCTTTCTTATGTTTTATTTTCCCATGATTTCCAATACTTTTAAACTGATTGGCCTGTCAGGACTTGGTTCCTCATAATCATGCCAATGATATGTAATAAAGCACCGACTCTAGGTAACTAGGGTCAGGGCCTTACCAAAATAAAGAGTTCATATTTATTAGAAAAATAAGCTAACCATTTATTGAGAGATAAATTATTCCTAGTTTTTTATTATAATATGTATTAAATTTATGAAAATCCAAATATTTATTGGGGTACAATTATTTATAAGAACAATGAGAGATTTGGAAATGATTATCACGGTACCAAATATTTTATGACTAAATTTCAATTAAATATATATATCATTAAAATCATGTAGAAAATTAATGGGAATAAAGAATATTTGATTGTTCAATAAAAGATGAAATCGTTATCTTAAAATTCATCATATGGGAATAAATCCATTAAAAATGTGTAAATATAGATTTCATGAAATAAAGAACATTAAATGTTATGTCGAAAATGAG
Source organism: Viscum album (assembly GCA_963277665.1). NCBI lineage: Eukaryota > Viridiplantae > Streptophyta > Magnoliopsida > Santalales > Viscaceae > Viscum > Viscum album. The sequence continues at coordinate 1,263,264,305 of OY728157.1, read as the reverse complement.
AAAGCCAAATAATTATAGACAAATTGAATAATACTAGTTTAAATTTCAATTCTATTAAACCCATAGGTTCACCTTCCTTCCCATTATTATTATTTCTTTTATAAAATTTTAGGGAATCCATATTAAAAACGAAAAGGATCTTACCTAGTGTTATTGTTGTTTTATTGAAAGATGTGGTTTTCATCACAGTTCATTACAACATGACCCTTTCCTCTGGGTCCCATTCCATGACATCCTAATCCCATCTCCAACAGTACAGGGGAATGTGACTATCACTAAGTAGGAACATCACAAACATGTAATGCATTGCCTATGTAGTTGTACAGACACAAAAATATCCATGTCCCTGAAATTCTAAAATGTAAAATAAATAAACAACCAATGGATTCATACATATTTTCCCTAATCCCAAAGTGAAACAATAAGAAAATGAATATAAATTGGTTCAAATACAATCCCATTAGAAAGAGTCTTTAACACAATTTCAACATGAATGTAGTATTACTAAGACTGTTGTCTAAATTACACATGAACAGAACTTGGTCTTTCCAATCTCATTATACACCGTATGTTCTTTGTCCACCATGGAATATTTAAAAATGTCTACCATCTTCCAAAGACATTATACTTATGAGAAAATCCTATATAGGTTTGATCATAAAAATTCTATAAAGGACACCCTGAAACCACAAATCATATAACAACAGAAATTAAAATCAACTCTACAGAGATATATGTATACATTACGTATCATAAGTATATCCAGAGAAAATCAATAAATAAATACTAAATTGAGGTATTTGACAACCATAGTACACCATCATAAAATTCAATCTCGGAGATTTCAGGAAGAACTCATCGGGGAGAACAAACCCTTGAATATGATAGCATTTATTATTTCTGTTTGATAGGTACTTCTCTTCGGGTTGTAGCATGAGAAAGAACACACTTAATGTCAGAATACAATAAGATAAATAGATGAGGGTCAATACATGGGTCGTGGGGTGATAACAGCAAATCAATCTAGATTTACCCACTAAGTGGAGGAACAACCCCAACATATCGTTGGTCACAATGATAACAATAAATCTACCTAGGAAAACAAATATTAACAGATAACTTAACTCTAATAATATTTGTGTAAGTGCAATGACTCTATCTCGAATGTCCTACTGAAGGTGAAATAGTCCTAAAGAGAGGATATAATTTCATTTCTATGATCAATTATTGGATAAGGGGAAAAAACCCAAACCAAACATGTCAATGATATAGAAGAAAATAGATGAGAGCCATGTAGAAAATATTACATGATGTATCATAGGGGTCACATGTTGTGTCTCTTGACCCCGCATTCGTCCAATGTAAACAACCCATTTTATGAAGCCATTTTTATGTTCATTAAATGATTACATGACATTTATATGGGTTAAACACCATGTATATATATCAAGGGTTCCACCCTTGTACTCCATCCATATTTGAGTACATGACATCAGACTGTATATTTGTTCCCATTTCCATGTACATTGGGTTCCCATGTACATGGATCAGGATGTTCTATGTGGGGGAGTACATGATATGTTGGAAACCTATTTACTCAATAACTTTTCCATGTATTTCTATAGTATATGTTGAGTCATCCATAGGGGGTAACATGTAGTGTAGTTATGTAAAACATGTCATGTCTATCAGGGATTTCGCAAAACCAATATCCTTCATAGCACTAGCCCTATGGCACCTTCATATTATATTGAATCTTTAATCATGCTAGTAATCACTGATATAACTCTTCTCAACCTTGACATCTCTCTAAAAACATATACCATTTGGAAAACAGGTTAACGCGACATTCTTTACTATGCACCGAAGAATGATGAAGAACGTGAGATCGAGCAACCTCTATAATCTAAAACACATTGTCTCTATCATCAAAACTTTGTTGTGTCATTTAGATCCCAGATCTATGATATCAGGTCGTTTCTCCAAGAATCAGGTGTGCAAAAATCGATTAATTTGGATTAGTCGAGTCATATGACAAACAAAGATCATCCAAAGTGAACAGTTAATGGGGTAGAAATGAAAAAAATAAATCTGGAGTAATAGACCTTGATCTATGTTTCTATCAATCATGGTCAATTTATATTACAGAAAATATCCATGAATAAAAAATTAATCACAAAACAAACTCTCAATAAACCCATCCAATCATACCCACACCCCCTGAAAATCAATTCTTGTATCAATCTGTTTATTTATTATTCTATGATCATTGTTGAAATCATGAATGGAGTGTAAAAATATAAAAAAACATTCCCTAAATCAATTTACTTTGATTGAAGATGATGAACAATGTGTTATTTTCATCGTTTGTTGGATCTTTTTAATCTTTGGTGTGCATATCATTGATCCATGATCTAACACTATAAACCTATGAGAGATCCATCAAAGCTCTCACCAAAGGCTCTCATAAGATTCCAATGTTTTTAAGAACCCCATAGAAATTATAAATAATTTCCTTTTTAAATACATGTCAATTTATTCATCAATTATTTAATGTGATATTATTTTATTCATTTCTGTAACTGTGATGACTATTCCACAATCAACTTGTCCTTACTAATGTTATGTTGTGACAAAGGGAAAACCTAACATTCTAAACTCAATGGGACACTTATATTTCTAACCTAGATAACCATTTAGAAGTTATTCCACTATTTAGGGAAACATCATACATGTTCTATTAATTGTATTTAATATATTTCAAACATCTTTTCTAGGAACACTGAATAAAAAAAGAATGTCTTCATATCACATAGTTATAAAAATAATCAATAAAATATCCCAAAAAATTCTCATAAAATACAAGATATTAAATTGTCCCATTTTTTATCATTATATCCTTGATAGTCAAAACAAGGGCAACATAGAATGATTTTAGTATTGTGAAAGAATATGAGCTTTTCACTCCCATGTGTATTCCTAAAGATTCCCATGTGGTAAAAATACACAAACTAAAGGAACCAATCACAAACAAAAGGATTATCTCCTGCTGACCCTCAATCTCTACCGGGTACATAGAAAAGTCTTATCCATCATTGATGTCTAGTTCTCCACAATCAATAACATTTTATGGTTAATTACTGTACCTACACAACTATTACATGAGGAAGACGTCATGTACCAGGTCATATGTTGAGGTAGTTTATAACATTATGCCACCATTACATCAATACCAATGTCTAAAAGGAGATGATAAGATGCATGTATAGATTCTTTCCTTGTCTAAATCTTTTTAATTCACATTGAGGCAAAACTCGATGGAACATATGGTCTCCTTCCTCGATCTCTGTGGAGTCCATCTTCTATCAGTTTAGGAATTATGAAGGCTATGTGTAGTCTTCATTATATCATTATTGATCTGTTGTAAAAACTTAAGAATATGATATTTATTTTTCATATTTATATAACCATTGCGATATTTTTCATTTAACATTAAACTAAACATTGATTATTTTATATTAAATCACTATATTTGGATTCTTTTATATGAAACAGAAAGTTAATCATGCAGTACACACAAAAAATATTTTACGTTCACTACACAGAACACCATGGATAACATGTAACTTCCCAAAAATTATAGAAACCTCCAAATTTTCCTACACAACATGAAACACGCACTTTTCATATGCAACACACAACACTATCTCATCCAAAGTTACATGCAACACTGAGTTTATACGAAATAACTATTTATTATTATATTTATTTAAAAGATATAATTATAATAAAACAACAAAAAATTATTATTAATGGTGATAAGTACATTTTAAATAATTTTATAATAATTTTATTTCAAAAAACATATTTATGATATAATAAATAATTTTTGGACAAGTCGATTTTTCCATAATAATAACCATTCCCAAATGAACTACTTTTAATATTCTGTTGGAAAAAATAATAATATTAATTATAGATGAATTTATTTATTTTATTTTATATAATAAATTTTATTTGTTAATTTATAATGTCATAATTAAATTATGGTTGCTTCTTGGGTTATTTTGTGAAACATCATTTTTGGAAAAATAGTGAAAAATACCGGATTTAAATTAAAAACAACTTTTAAGATAATTTTTTTAAAGGTTATTTTATATTTTTAATTAGATTAAAAGTTTAATTGTTTAATATAATAATATATTAATCCAATTCATTCTATTTAAATCAATTTTACTTATAAATTTGGTTTCAAAACATAGCTATATTTGGACGTTTTTTCCATAAAACATGAAGGGTCATCTTGTCAGCAGAATTAATTTAAAATTAATTTTACCACTTATGTGATTATAATTTAGAAAAATGGAATACATATTAATAATTATCATAATTTATAATTTATCATATGGTCAAAATTTATTAAAAATAATATCTTTTAAATTAATAAAAATCAATTACATTGATTAAGGTAAAATTAAGCTTAACTAAGGACTAAACATAAAATGTAAAACCCAAAATGACTTACACACTTGAAAAATATCAATTTTGTGGCTATTATTAGGATATTTATCATAAATTATTGACTTTTTTTTATGACTTTTTATTTGAAAAAATGGGTACACATAACTTATTTTAAACAAATTCAATGTTTGTCCTTTCCCTTCCATGTAAAAGGCCAACAAATCCCCCTCTTCTACAATCATATAAATCCACATAGTATTGGACAATATCTACCAAATAATTTTAAATAAATCCCTCTTATCCTCTTTGAATCATCCCAAAGGGAATTAAGAAACCCAATGAAGCCTTCTAACACAAACCAAAAGGAGTTACCTAATTAAGATGTGATGTCTTCTCACAAGATCCTTTCTTTAATGATCTTTCACCACCCATACAATATCATTATTACATAATTTTATAAAAAATCCCATATACTAAATATAATTGTTTTTTGTTACATTGTTTTCACATACATTTACTCACACATCCATCTAATTGTTAATGAACATAATGATTACGTGTATGGAGAACTACAACCTCACTAAACGATGGATGTTCATTTTAACATTATCGACTATCGTGGTGGAAATTATAATGGAAAGTATTTTTATATATGTTATATATAAAACTTATTACTTATTTATTATTATTTAATTACATTACAACACATATCTTTATACATTTCATGTTATATTAATACTATAATTTCGTTTGAGGATGTGTAGACTATTCCCCCTTCAAAGAGATGTCTCGCGTTCATACAACACATAAAATTTATTAAAGACATATTTAGTGAATATATATGAAAAATATGATATATTAAAGCTAATATATTAATGAATTATATATATTTATATACATATATGTCTTTTACATTCATTATTTCAACAAGACAATTAAACAGAAATTGTGTTCATACGTACGTATCTCTTACTGTCTACATGAATAGTGCATTTTATTTAATAATTCTATAGCATATGGATTATTTTAATACATCAAAAATTAATATAAATTATATTTTCTATGATTTACATTTGAATAAGAATGATTGAAATAAAGGGACCAATGATACAAAAATTATAAGACATGTGAAAAACAAAGTAGATTTTACCCAAAGTGAATAGTTAACATATAATTGTTTACAATAGTGTTATATAAAGCCATAATAAAACCATACATGGTATTATAATTAAGAATATGTTTCAATGATATACTAATAATTAGTTTTTTTTATTATACATGTTCTTTGAATGAGTAAGATGAGAGTCAAGACACAAGGTGAGGGGATTTAATCTCACATTTTATTTCAGTGAGATACATTCTTTATTCACCACAAATTCCATTTGTGTGTAATATATACAACCAATATATGAAATAAATTATTATTATTGTTAAATTTATGGTTATTTACATATCCATTATATGATCTATATATCATGGTTTTTTTTCATAAGTTACCGAATCTCTAAAATATGTTGGTCTCAATAGGCATTCCTTGAGGCTCATGTTTTGTTATGAACCTAAATTCATTTTGAGGTGGATATACATATATTTTTATATGATATATCATGATTCTCCATATTTTTATGTGATTATAAATATCATTTAATTTATATATCTTACATGGAGACTATGATCTCATGTTTCTATGTGATTTGAGTTTATTGAAATTGATCTAAATATTATCAATGTTTATGCTTCCTTTGATGGAATCTTATATCCAACAACAAATAAAATTAATTAATTACATTAACCGTTGGTTATTAATTATATATTAATATATTCATACCATATCTATAATATTTAGTACATAATAATGTTATGAATGTGTTTTTAAGAAATCCCTACATTTCCATCTCTTCGGTAAGAAATCTATGTTTCATCAGAACCATGTTTTCTAAAAATGGATTCCTAGAATATTATACTAATCTTATATGATAATTATAAAACAATTTTACCATTTTTTACAAATTATTTAAAAGGTATCTTTTTATTGCTTTCGAAATGTGGCATCTATCTCACCCTTTTACCTTTCAAAACGAATTTTCTTTTTACCTCGCACATCGTGTATTGATTTACCAAACATCATTTCATTGATGATTCATTTTATTTTTTAAAAGGATTGATATTATGAAAAAAAATTAAACATAATATTCGGGGGAAATTAATCACAAAACTTTTTGAAGCTTCTTTTATAAAATTTCAAGGAAAATTGTTAAAAAAATTTGATTTCAAGCCTTGTTTATATGCCATCAAAGTGTTTATTAATAAATGGTTTTGAAAACATTCTTAGGATACCATAATATATTTTCAATTAAATGGTTTTAAATTAATTTTCATAGCTTATTTATATTTTTTCATTGACTTCTAAATGTAAAATGTTGTCTAAAAAAAGTAGTTTCTTTTGTATATTTTCAACCAAAAAGGATATCAAAGTGATTTCATGTATTCTTTTAAGCATAAAAGGTATTTTTTATAAAAATCAATTTAATATCGATTTATGTATTAAAAACATTTTTTCAAAAATGAATGTACATTTTCCTCATGAATTTTGTATGAATGATATTTTAATATTATTTATCATCTAACAAGACATCTGCTGATGTTACTCATTCCCTCCTATTAAATATTCTGAATGTTCCATTCATATTCATTAAATTAATTGAATATGCTTAATTTCATGGTATTTATGAAACCCATTTCTATTTCATAGGTTATAGGTTTATGAAATCCATTTCTCTTTCACGGGTTATGCATTTGATTACATTATTATGATACATGTATTTTTTTCCGCAGGTTATGTATATATGATTTTGATACCCATTTAATGAAATGTATTTCGATATGATTGTTTATGATTTTGTGTCAAATGTATGTGTGATTTAACAATGATATTGGTGGGACCTATATCTCCATTCAAAAAATATTTGTAAGGATTTATATCTCATGATATATACATTGTTGGAATGAAAAATGAACGTAGTTCTGTATTACATTGATGTAATGAGAAATTAACGTGCTTCCATAATACAAGGATTGAAAGGGGAGTGAACCATGTTCAGTAATACAGGACATGAATGAGCTGTGAAGTCAGATTAGTATAATAGGGTTTGAATGGGGATGCGATATGAGTTTATTAAATTACTTTTTCTAATTTTATGGACATATAAGAAATGCATTTACTATTATAAAAATCATTATTATATGCTTATTTGTTTTCCACAATTCCATGTTTAATTCAAATTTTATGCTTTCTTGGATTATGTTCATTTTTTCTTTACAATTCACGTCTTATGAACTTCCATGATTTACTCCATGTTTAATATATGTCAACTTTGATATGAAGTGTATGAAATTATATTTTCATGATGATGTTATCAAACCCTTATTCTCATTATTAGGATCACATATCACCCTTGTTTACCCTTTATGAGAATTTGATATCCCCCCTTTCTATGTTTCATTCCACATGTTATGAAGATATATATTATGATTGAAGTTTCTTTTAATGGTGATAGTCAAGAAGAACCTAGTGGGATATAATGTATCTCATTTATGTTCCAATGTTTATGTTTTCCATGTTTTCTAATGTACTTGACTACTGTGGCATTTATGTGTCTATTTGTATACTATTTTAATTATTTCGAAAAATTATGTAATTACTATATATGGAAAACAAGGCTCTCTATAGTTGGTATGAAAGATATGGGTAATTTAATATATGGATTCTAGTATTAGACAACCATAGTGATAATACTAAAGATTTGTCTAAGAAAAATTATAATCACAAGGAAATGTATGAAAATATTTCTACGAATTTTTTTAAATTTTATAGTGAGTGGTTTCCTTGCAATACATACATGTCATAATATTACATGAGGAAGTATCTCTAGGATATATGTACCTTTTAGTAAAAACCCCAACATGTTGATCGAGGCATGACTCGAGGTAATATAGTAAAAGACAAAGGGCCTTTCTACACATCTGTTTCAATACTCCTAGGGGATATTCCTTGGGAATTCAAAAAAACATCATGCACCATCATGAATGATTTTAATATAACTATTCTATGAATAACAAAGTATGAAACTAGGGTGTCATATACATAACAAGGTGGCATGATTTAGACATCCTATACGTAATTTTTTTCATGGCTATGTGGTTTTCTTCTATGATAAGTAATGATCACACTATGCTTCTGGATTTAGTCAATTGAAGGAACCGAAACACAGCAGAATAACATTGAATGTGACAGAATATGTCTTAATGATAATTAAAGTGTGATGTTCATTTGAGTGAAAGATGTTGTGACTGTACCTAATCAGTTTTCCAGAAACATGATTGACAATGTTCTCCCTAACCAACTCTGAGTCTCACCAAGGAAGATATATAAAAATTATCTAAGAGTGTTTGTAGTAGAGACCACTGAGGAAATAAGATTTGGTTTCATTTTTGTTTTGAATGTGGAAATAATCACATAATTGAATGTATTATAAGAACAATAAGTTGTTTTGAATATAGAATAAAAGTACACAAAGTGAGTGGCTGCAAGGTATAAATAATGTGTCTAGATGACAATGTGGATGAAAATATTGTCCTTCCAAAGACATTAATTAAGGATAAATTTTTTATTGATAAAATAAATAGTCATTATTCAACTAAATTTCCTACTAGGAATGTTGATTAAGATGATTAGAAAGATGGAATGTGTAATGTATATATTGTAGATGATGATGAGAATACAAATAAAATTTCTAATGAATGAGTAATTGTGTAATAGGATGAGGAATCCTTCCTAATGGCATAAGGATAATGTGAACTGTTTATTTCATTATGTATTTGGATTCAAGAATTATTTGATATGAATTGTGAAATATATAAGAATTGATCTGTTAATGTTATTCAATATAGATTTATAAGAACACATTGAATGGATTTGAGGGAATAGAAAAGTGATATAATGGAAATGTGATTCCCATGGAAATCCCATGATTAAGGGAATGATAACCCTTAAAATTTTCATTAATTTATGATAATGGTTTTTGAATAATGCAATGTGGTATATAAATAAGTAAATTTGGTAGTACTAATTACAATGGAACTAATTAATAACCTGTTGAGAAGTAGTTCATGCTACCAGGGATGAAGTTAAAAACTTCTTCAATTTATGGAAAATGTCCATTAATCTATGGAATAATTAATCATGTTTAGTTTCAAATATTATTTATTAAAATTTTGGGTGATAAAATGTTTGATGAGAATTTACCATTAAGGTATTCACATGTCTGCAATGTGATGACTATGATTAAATTTGTGATATTTGAGGGATAAATGGTAAGATGATTTTGTGGATTTTTTTATTATGTTTTGGATTTTAATTTTATAATTGGTGTTATATGGTTAACCATTCATGAAATTTTTATGTTAAAAAGTATTTTATGTATTCATGTATTCATATTTTATTGTAAACACTGAATAAAAATATATTTAGTGATTATTCTTATTTGAAGGATGACCATTTATTTTTGAAATTATATTACAGTGGTTTAAAAAAAGGGAATCATGTTTTTTGGTTGACAACCAATCACGTCCTATAAGGAAACAAATCCTCAACCTGTAACTGAAGGATGAAAAGGGGTTCACACCTACATATGGAATACGTGATATACCTGTGTGTGTATAATTATATTCGATGAACAATTATTTATGATGAAAAATTAGTGTTTCATTGTATTCCTAGAGACTAATTTATTACATACATTTTTTAAAGAGATGTTCTTGTAAAATAGTTATAATTTTTATTCTTTTATATTCATTAATATCTGCTAAAATAGAATATTATTGATTTGGGAATCAAAAGAAATTTATGGACATCCATTTCATGAAATAATAGATGAATTAGAATTAGTTAGAAGCACAATGAAATAATGAAATTTTGTTTATATAAATATATAAAGTAATTTTATTTCCTTATATTCTTGTTCAATAAAAGAATTACTCAAAGATAAAACAATGATAAAAAATATATTTTCCTAATACCATAATTTTTTTGATCTAATGGCCTTATAAATCATCATAGATTTATTAAATTGAGGGTCTAAACATTTATTGGATCAATCAATTTTTTTATGAATGATAACCTCAACCACTAGATATTAATATTTACTATTTTCATCTATGACCAATACTCACTCACATTAAATGTTATCCTAGGTGGAAAAAAATTATATGTTATTTTGGTAACCATTATGTTTTCTTCATTCCATTTTTAAGTGATGTTTTAGAATAAATTTTTATGTTGTATATTTTTTTTGAATGAAACATTCAATTATTAAACTGTAGATCTTCCATATAGATTCCAAGTGAGAAATTAATTTAAAGGGTGGTGGAATATAACACACCAAGATTTTTTGAATTATTATATTTCAAAATTATTTATTCATTTTGATATATTTTATTTCATGTAACATTTGAAATAGTTTATTTTATATTAAAGCCGAATTTTAGTCTTGCGATATACACAACACGAACACAATCATGCACTACACACAACATAACTTTTATCTTACCTATGATGAGAAATTTGGTGATCATGAGACTTGGTATATGATACATGAAAAAGTGACTTGGAATATTAAACATGAAACAGTATCATGGTTTATGAAACATGCAACACCGACTTGGCCTACGTTACACACAACACCGAGTTTCTACAAAACACCTTATTTATTGTTGTAATTATTTAAATGATATAATTATAATCCAATCATTGAATATAGAAATATGAATACTGATAACTAATTTTAAAATAATTTATATAAGAAATTTATTTAAATGAAAAATATTTGTGATAAATGATATAATTTATAGTAAACTTCTTTATATGCATAAAAATAATATATTAACAAAAGAACAAAATTTAATATCATTCTATAAAAAATAATAAAATTGATTTTAGAAAAATTTAAAAATATAATTTCATAAAATAAATTTTATTTTTTAATTTATAATGTTCAAATTATTTTATGGGGAATTTTTGGGGTTTATTATAAGTAAATTCATTGCTAGATGAATTATATAAAATAGATGATTTAAATTAAAAACTATTTTTATAAAATCTCATATTATGATTTATTAATATTTTATGTTAGTTTTAAAATGTAATTGGACAATATTTTTTTTAATTAATCCTCTTTAGGCCATTATAATGAATTTAACATTGAAATTAGGCATAAAACATAGAAAACATTTGGACAGTTATACTTTAAAAACCTATAGTGTCGTCTCATCAGCAAGATTAATATTAAATTAATTTATACAATTTCTGTGAATAAGATTTAGATAAATGGATTACATGATTAGTATTATAATAATTTTAAATTTCAGTAAAGTAATACTACTTTTTGAATAGATATTTATGAAAGTAATTAAAATTAATTTCATCGTTTAAAATTAAATTAATTATAACTAAAGACTAAACAATAAATTTAAGACCGAAAACAACATATACACTTGTCCAAAACCCATTTAATAGAAAATAATTTGCCCATGATCTTTAAAATATAAATTTTTTTTGTTAGTCATGTCATTTTCTTAGGTAAAAACGTTTGTACAACTAACTTTTTTCTAACATTTTCAAGTGTGTACTTTCCCCTACATTTAAAAGACCACCACCTATACATATTATTCACACCACCAAAACATATTAGGTTTGGAAAAATAGTAAAAATACACTTTAGAATATATCTAAATTACCATTTTAAGGCTCATTTTGGGAATAATGCAACCTAGGTAATCATTTTGGCACAAACAAAATGGAGTTACCCGATTAAGGGGTAACATCTTCTCTCTAGCTCCTTTCTTTTATTTTCATTATCCAGAACTAAAAAACATTATAACATTATTTTATACCAATAAAACTATCCAAAATATAATATTATTATTTTATTCAATGGTTTATACCGATACTTACACACACATTCATTTAATGGGTAATGAACATACAAATTACACGCATGGAGAACTACCACCTCACAAAAAATGATTTTTCATTTCTCTCTTACCACCTCTATTAGTGGAAATTATGATGGAAACTCTATTTATATATCATATATATTATATATATTATGTTTTTATTATTATTTAATTATTTAAAAACACATATCATTAGACATTAAATTTTATGTTAATATTATAATTTGGTTTAAGGATATGTGGACTACTGCCCCCTCAAAGCGATGAGATTCATTCATACACTTCATAGAATGTATTTCAGATGGATTTTGTGACTATATATTAAATATATGATATGATAAATATAATTTAATAATTATATATATATACATCTATATACATTTATGTCTTTAACATTCATTCTTTCAACTGAACAATTAAATGGAAATAGAGCTCATGCATACGTACAACTTACCATCTTAATGAATGGTTTTTTCTATTTCATACTTGAATAACGTATGAATTATTATAATACACATATATTTAATATTAATTGACTTTATATCATGTTTTATATTCTAGTAATAATTATATAAATATTATGACTAATGATAGAACTATTTAAGACGCTTGTGAAAAAAGTGGATATTACTTGAAGTGAAACATTAACATAGAGTTGTTAACAAGAAGTTAATATAAATACATAATAAAAAAACATATGTAATTATAAGTAATAATATGGTTATGTGATAGATTTATAATAAATTTATATTCATTGTTCACAAGGTTTTATTGATTACGATGAATGTCAAAACACAAGGTAAGGGGATTTCTTCTAAGTTTTTTATTTTTTTTAAGATCCATTCTTTATTATCCACCCATTCCATTGTGTGGTGTGTATAATTAACATGTATTTAATAAATGATAGTTATATTTAATTATATGGGTACTTAAATATGAATTATATGAACTTTATTTTATTATATTTATTTTTCAAAAGTTACTAAATTGGTAAAATATTTTCGTCTCAATTTTAAATCATTGAGACTCATGTTTTGATATGTTCCTAAATTCATTTTGAGGTGTATATGATTAAATTATTTATTATATATCTTTAATCACCATATTTTCATGATATTATAAGGGTCATGTAATTTCCTTTTCTTACATAGAGAGTATGATCCCAATTTACAATGTGATATGATTTTATTGAAACAATCTCATCACTTTTCAATATTATTTATGTTTATGATTACTGGGATTTAATACTATAACCCAATATATCAAGAAACTTCATTATTTTTGTGTATTATTTTTAGTAATATATATTAATGTATGGGTACCATATTTATACTCCTGGGTACATATGTTTTTTTATAAAAGTATTTTGATGAAATTATCACTTTACCCTATATTCGGTCAGAAATCTATGTTCCTTCAAAACAGTGTTTTCTAACAAAGGATTACAAGAATATTATACTAATATAATATGATAATTAAAATTTATTTTTACCGTTTTTCAATTTTAAATATTAATTCAATGGAATATTCTTGAGTTCTTGTGAATGAGTAATTTTTAAACCTTTTACAGGGAAAAAGGAATGTTATCTTTATATAATACATCACATATGGATTTACCCACCATCAATTATTTGAAAATTCCTTATCAATTTTCAATAGTTTTTATTTAAGAAAATTTTTTTAATGTAATTTTAAAGGAAAATTGTTTGTTAAAACTTTTCAACCCTCTTTTATTAGTTTTCGATGTAATTTGTTTTAAGAAAAAATTGAATCCATATTTAAATGTTTTCAATTAATTTTTAATGAAATAGTTCCCAAACAAGTTTCAATATTCTTTCCTATGTTTTCATGTAAAAGGGATATGGAAAAATTTATATGTCTTATTATATGTTTTCAATGTCTTTTTAGAGGTATCATTTGTTAAAATAATTTGAAACATATTTTAAAATTTAATGAGGAAAATGTTTTCCACAAGGATTTTAATACATCTTCACAAAAATTTATGGTATATTAAATGAAAAATATTTTAAAATATTTTTTTGTGTAAAAAATAAATTTTCAACGAAAAACCTATATTTTCTTCTAGAGGCATTTTTGATTATTTTTAAAAATTATTTTCCAACTATGATGACATATGTTGATATTACTAATTTCTTCATACAATATCACTTAAAGGATAAATTAAACCTATTTATATGAATATGTTATGCTTCATGTCAAGGTCTTTATAAAACCCATTTAACATTAATCATTTATATGTTTATTATATCTGTTTCTATTCATGGTTTATGATTTTGATGAAATGATTACAAAACATGAATCTTTTTCCACAAGATAAAAATGTTTATATATTTATGACACCCTTTTAATACCATGGGATAAGTTATGATTATATAGGATTTCTTGGATCTTGTATATAATATTTCACTATAAGATTTATGGGACATATATCTCCCTCTAATGCATTGTGTAATGATTTATATATCATGAGATAGAAATGGTTGGAATAGGAAATGAACTCAATTTTGTATTACAAGGCTGGAATGAAAAATTAACGTAGATCAGTAATACAAGGCACAATTGAGAAGTAAGCTCAGTTTAGTAATAAATTCCTAGATGTGGAGTGAATTTGATTTAGTAATAATGCTTTATAACAGTGTGTGAACACAGTTTATTAAAGGATGTTTTATAAAAATATGACATTGGAAGTAATTCCATTACTACAATAAATGTGATTATTATTTTCTTATGAGTTTTCCATATTTCCTTGTTTTATTTATTAGTTATAAATCCCTAGATTATGTTAATTATTTCATGTTGATACGTCTCTTATGAAATTCCAATATTTAATCCATGATTAATATATAAGATCCTTGATATATAGAGTATGATCTTCCATTTTCATGATCCTATTTTCATACACTTATGCACATGGTTATGCTTATACATCTCCCATTTTTACCCTTGGTGGGTATTTTTTTGGACACCATTTTATGTTTCCTTCCCCTATTTATGAAGATATGTCTTATGTTATATGTATATATGAAGGGTGATAGTGATGAATAACATTATGTGAGATAATTTTTCTCATTTACGTAATAGTTTTTATTTTTCCATGTTTCCGAAGGTAGTAGACTAGTATTATCATTGTGCACCTAATTGTATAATGTATTAGTTATTCATAGAATGTAATTTAGTCATTATGTATGAAAAAATAAGGTCACTATATATGAACTATATCTATTTTATCTCTCACCATCACTAGGAAAATGAGTGCTAACTCTCCTAGGTCTGTTGGGAAAATTGGTGACATAAAGGGTTTCTTGTACAATCCCTAAAATGGTTCCATACCGATGGTGGAATGGAAGTTTTTTTATATGAAAATTTCAGCTGAGTTAGGTGATCCTACAATTTATGGAAAACGTCCAACAAGAAATCATGTATATTGACCTCTATAACCTAAATGGTTTTCAACATTTGGCCATCAGTTTTGGGGTGAAACGTTTTTATCAAGTGATACTAAGTTCCAAACACCACAGGTAATATATTCCATAGTCACGATGTAATATAACAAAAATTTTATATACAATCATCAATGGGATTCCATTGAGTCAGTCTATATCCTGAATATAGAGGCATATCAATCACTCTATTAAAACCACTCTTTTATAGATCTGAAATGGTCCAACAAGGTTAGTCATTTTATGATCACATAGATGGAACCATGACCCCTAGACGTACTTGGTAATCCCCTCATGAGGTCTATATATATATTCCACCCACATCCATTCAAGAACCACAAGTGGTTGATCTAAACCCACTACTATATAGTGCTCAGCATTAACACTCTCAGAGATAAGGAATCGAGAGTCAAACTCTAAAAATACCTTTTTCATCCCTAACCACTAAAAATTACATCAAATTTCATTGTATATATTTTCCACATTTTAATATACCACCAAATGAGATGTATGATACTCTCTCCAAACCACTTCCCATAGCCTCTTATGTACCTTCCTGTGTCCCCTAAAAATATGGATGTACTCCCCACCATTAAAATATCCAATCAAATCATGCCCTTGGATATAGAAGAACATAGAATCTACCACCACATTCACCATCCCATGAATAAAGAACAACATGATTTCATAATCCTACTGGAAATCTTTCCACAACTTGTATTTCAATTTATGCCCTTTTTTGGGAAGATATACTTGAGGATCTTATGATCAATGTTGATGATAAACCATTAATCCATCTTAGTTTATCCACATCATCAAATAGAATAATACCACAAATAAATCAAGATTATGGGTCACATTCTCTTCCCATATAGTCTCAAATGGCATGTACCAAAGGCAATCCCCTTGTTATTCTATATCATGACCCAACCAATCCTAGTTCCTAATTTTTCGTAGAATAATATATACATGACACATTCCTATAAAAATTTCAATATTTTAGGGATTGTAAAAATTTTCCTTCACATTTGAAATGACCACTAGAACATCTCCAATCACATGAAAGGATATCCATTTTGAGACCAATATATCGTGGGTGTGGATACTCTAAGGAAAAAAGTGTGAATCTCATATAATATCTTTCTAATTAAAGAATTCTTAACATTTATATCACATTCATATGTGGATTACAAGATAACACTACCTCACCCTTGACCGAGTCCACCACCACTCCATCTACAAAGATAACATATCCTAGAAAGTGGACTTCATTAATCAAGAACTGAAAATTTGAGATATTTTCATAAATTTGTTACTCGTAGAGACCATAAATAACAATCTATAAGTGTCTCGTAAGCTCCTCCTCAGATGTCGATTAAACAATAATATCTTATATGAAGACTACCATGAAATGTTCAATGTTAGGCTAAATGATCTGGTTTGTGAGTCCCATGAACACTAGTGTAGAATCTATGACACCAAAGGTAATCTCCAATTAAACATAGTGACTATAGAGACATCTGAAATTTCTATTTGGAATATTATTATCTTGTACTCCCAACTAGTGATATCCTGGTCGGTTATCAACCTTCAAGATCCATCATGGCACTATCAATAGATCCACTAGGTCATGGATCCACGGTTGTGGATAATTTTTCTTCACGTTCACTTGATTTATGTGTTGTTAGTCCACACTCAATCTCAACATCATTTCTACCTTTATGGAAAACAATTCTAGGGATATAATGTGTGAAACACTTAGTCTAAAAAGGACTTTCCTATATAAGTCATCTAATGTCACCATCTTCTCCTGAATCTCTACATGAGCCATCTGATATGTTGTTTTATAAATTTGGGTCTTATTAGGTTTTAGATGAATTGGAAATTATTTCACTTGGTGGGGAGATAAAAATGGAAATTTTCAAGGAAAAATTCCTCATACTCTGCCACCACTGGAGGAAACTAGAAACTGATGACATCCTCTACACCTTGGGTCAAGATTTACAACTAAAGAGTAACCAGTACTACCCTCAGATGCATGGGTTCACCCTGAATTGCTTGGGATTCCTCACTAGTGCAGAAAACGTTTTTTACGTCACCATTTTTTACGTCGGTTATATAAAACCGACGTCATAATATGTAAAACGAGGTTTTTTACGTCGGTTAAGAAATAACCGACGTAAAAACCTGTGTTCGGTACACATTTAACGTCGGTTATACAAATAACCGACGTTATTAATCTCGCGGCTTCGTTTTTTACGTCGGTTATTTTTATAACCGACGTAAAAAACGCGGTTTTCGAAGGCCCTTTCACGTCGGTTATTGAATAACCGACGTAACAAACGCGGTTTTTGAAGGCTTTTTGACGTCGGTTATAAAATAACCGACGTAAAAAAAGAATCCGCAGATGTTTTTGACGTCGGTTATTCCATAACCGACGTAAAAAAACGCGGATTTTGAGCCATTTTTTACGTCGGTTATTATATAACCGACGTAAACAATGAATCAGAGGAAGTTTTTTACGTCGGTTATTGAAATAACCGACGTTATAAATGTTTTTAAAACAATTATCACGTCGGTTATTGAATAACCAACGTGATAACTCAATTAAAAATTTACCCAGACCCGTGGATTGTCATTCGCAAGTTTACCTTCGACAGTCGCGACTCGTCTCTCTCGCGCGTAATCCCGAATCGGCTCGTCCATTTCGTTGGTTTAGATTCATTTTGCGATCATCGTTTCTCATATTTAATCTCCTCGGATCAATCATCTAAACTCGCAGCACTCAGGTAATCCTCCCACTCGTTCGTTTTTTTTCGCGGATAGTAAATATATATGTGTTGTGATTTTTTTGTTGAAACTAGCTAAGATTCTTCGATTGCGAACCCTTTTAACTCGTTTTGGCACCATAATCTTATTTATCATCCCTAGATCTATTTGTTCGACTTGCAATATTGAGTAATTTTATGATTTCACTAATTTTTCATCGTTTTCTATAAATCCCCGAGAGGGTTGGGGCGTGTCCATTTGGATGGGTTGCCCTTTTACAGTTGTTACTACTTTATTCACACACAACCATGGCATAGGTGCATGGATTTGGGGTCGGGGGGTGTCCAGGGGGGTTTACAAGGGGGTGGGTGGGTGTGGGGGGTTGTCCAAGGGTGTGGGTGGGTGTTGGGGGGTGTCCAGGGGGGTGTCCAAGGGGGTAGGGGGTGGGGGGTGGTGTCCAGGAGGGGTGGGGGGGCTGTCCAGAGGGTTGGGGGGTGTCCAGGGGGGTGTCCAAGCAGGTCGGGGGTGGGGGGTTGTGTCCAGGAGGGGTGGGGGTGCTATCTAGAGGGGTCGGGGGCTGTCCAGAGGGGTCGGGGGGTGTCCAGGGTGGTGTCCAAGGGGATGGGTGGGTGTGGGGGGCTGTCCAAGGGGGTGGCGGCCTGTCCAGAGGGGTCGGTGGGGTGTCCAGGGGGGTGTCCAAGGGGGTGGATGGGTGTGGGGGGCTGTCCACGTGGGTGGCGGCCTCTCCAGAGGGTATTTGGGGTTGTCCGGGTGGGTGGGGGGGCTGTCCAGAGGGTTGGGGGATGTCCAGGGGGGTGTCCAAGGGGGTAGGGGGTGGGGGGGTGCTGTCCAGGAGGGGCGGGGGGCTGTCCAGAGGGGTCGGGGGTGTCCAGGGGGGTTTACAAGGGGGTGGGTGGGTGTGGGGGGCTGTCCAAGGGCGTGGGTGGGTGTTGGGGGGTGTCCAGGGGGGTGTCCAAGGGGGTAGGGGGTGGGTGGTGGTGTTTAGGAGGGGTGGGGGGGGGGGGGCTGTCCAGAGGGTTGGGGGGTGTCCAGGGGGGTGTCCAAGCAGGTCGGGGGTGGGGGGTTGTGTCCAGGAGGGGTGGGGGTGTTTTCTAGAGGGGTCGGGGGGTGTCCAGGGTGGTGTCCAAGGGGATGGGTGGGTGTGGGGGGCTGTCCAAGGGGGTGGCGGTCTGTCCAGAGGGGTCGGTGGGTTGTCCAGGGGGGTGTCCAAGGGGGTGGATGGGTGTGGGGGGCTGTCCAAGGGGGTGGATGGGTGTGGGGGGCTGTCCAAGGGCGTGGGTGGGTGTTGGGGGGTGTCCAGGGGGGTGTCCAAGGGGTAGGGGTTGGGTGGTGGTGTTTAGGAGGGGTGGGGGGGCTGTCTAGAGGGTTGGGGGTGTCCAGGGGGGTGTCCAAGCAGGTCGGGGGTGGGGGGTTGTGTCCAGGAGGGGTGGGGGTGCTTTCTAGAGGGGTCGGGGGGGTGTCCAGGGTGGTGTCCAAGGGGATGGGTGGGTGTGGGGGGCTGTCCAAGGGGGGTGGCGGCCTGTCCAGAGGGGTCGGTGGGGTGTCTAGGGGGGTGTCCAAGGGGGTGGATGGGTGTGGGGGGCTGTCCAAGGGGGTGGATGGGTGTGGGGGGCTGTCCAAGTGGGTGGAGGCCTCTCCAGAGGGTATTTGGGGTTGTCCGGGTGGGTGGGGGGGCTGCCCAGAGGGTTGGGGGATGTCTAGGGGGGTGTCCAAGGGGGTAGGGGGTGGGGGTGGTGTCCAGGAGGGGTGGGGGGCTGTCCAGAGGGGTCAGGGGGTGTCCAGGGGGGTTTACAAGGGGGTGGGTGGGTGTGGGGGGCTGTCCAAGGGTGTGGGTGGGCGTTGGGGGTGTCCAGGGGGGTGTCCAAGGGGGTAGGGGGTGGGGGGTGGTGTTTAGGAGGGGTGGGGGGGGCTGTCCAGAGGGTTGGGGGGTGTCCAGGGGGGTGTCCAAGCAGGTCGGGGGTGGGGGGTTGTGTCCAGGAGGGGTGGGGGGCTGTCCAGAGGGGTCGGGGGGTGTCCAGGGGGGTTTACACATCGATTTGTTTTATATTTCAAAATTGTTATATTCAAATTATGATTTTTTTCATATAAACATATATTTGTCTTATCTAAAAAATATATATATTTTTGCTATTTTTTATAGGTAATAATGAGTCGAAGTTGGATTACGGCACATCGAATGAGCAATGAATATGAGGAAGGTGTTGATGCCTTTTTGGAATTTGCTAAACGAAATGTTCCAAGTAGTGACATTTTTTTCTGTCCATGCCTGAAATGTCTGAATATGAAGAAGTTGAAAAGTAGAGAGATAAAAGATCATCTGATTTGTCATGGTTTCAATCCGAGTTACAACCCTTGGATTTGGCATGGCGAAACTGGACAGAATGTCACTGATGATAATGAATCGCAAGATGGTAACTCCGATGGAATTGATGAAATGATTCGCGATATTGTAGCAGAACAAATTGAGATAGAACCGAGAGTTGCACGTCTATATGGTGATGCCGAAAAACCATTATATCCTGGTTGTACAGATTTTACGGTTTTGTCGGCGGTGTTAAGATTGATTAACCTGAAGGCGAAACATGGATGGAGTGACAGAAGTTTTACAGAGCTGCTACAATTGATGAAAGACATTCTTCCAAAAGATAACGATCTTCCAGATTCACATTATAAGGCCAAAAAAATATTATGCCCGATGGGATTGGGATACAGGAAAATACATGCATGTCCGAATGACTGCATTATATATAGGAAGAAATATGAATTTCTGAAAGAGTGTCCCAAATGTGGGACATCACGGTATAAGGTGAAAGAAAAATCACAAGCTTATTTAGAGATTACAAAGCTCCCTTCAAAGGTATTTTGGTATCTTTCTATAATTCCTCGTTTCAAACGTTTATTTGCTAATTCACATGATGCAAAAAGGTTAAGATGGCATGCTGATGAGCGGGTATGTGATGGAAAAATACGTCATCCAGCTGATTGTCCACAATGGAAGAAAATTGATGCCCAGTACCCTACATTTGGAAATGAAATTAGTAATCTGAGACTAGGCTTGTGCACAGATGGAATGAATCCATATCGAACCCTCAGTAGCACACATAGTTCATGGCCTGTTTTATTGGTAATTTACAACCTCTCTCCTGAAGTTTGTATGAAGCGCAAATATGTCATGTTGAGTATCATGATCTCTGGTCCAAAGCAACCCGGCAATGATATTGATGTATACTTGTCACCGCTGATTGATGATTTGAAACTTTTATGGGCTGATGGTATTAGGGTGTATGATTCTTATAAAATGGAATATTTTCAACTGCATGCAGTGCTTCTATTCACTATAAATGACTTCCCAGCATATGGAAATTTGTCTGGATACAGTGTTAAAGGGCATAAAGCATGTCCAATTTGCGAACAACAGACGTCATATTGTCAATTGCATCATGGGAGGAAAACAGTGTACATGGGTCATCGAAAGTTTTTGCCTATGGATCACCCTTATAGAAGACTAAAAAAGGCATTCAATGGCTCACAAGAATTTGATACTGCACCTCAACCTTTATCCCCAGAATTGTATTTTGAGAGGGTGAAAAACCTTGATGTGACATTGGGAAAGACACAGAAATCTGGTAATGATAGACATATTTGGAAGAAAAGGTCAATATTTTTTGAGCTACCATATTGGAGGTATCATGAAGTCAAACATAATATTGATGTCATGCACGTGGAGAAGAATATCTGTGATTCTTTGATCGGAACATTGCTAGATATTAAAGGAAAGACAAAAGATGGGTTGAATGCAAGGTTAGACCTACTGTCAATGGGAATACGTTTAGAGTTAGCTCCCACTCCTAAAGGAAGACGAACATTTCTTCCCCCGGCTTGTCATACATTATCGAAGAGGGAGAAAAGTAGCTTCTGTCAGTGTCTTCATGATATCAAAGTGCCTCAAGGTTATTCTTCAAATGTAAAAAATTTTGTCTCATTGAAAGACTTGAAGTTGATAGGTATGAAATCACATGATTGTCATGTCATGATGCAACAAATTCTACCAGTTGCACTGCGTGGAATATTGCCCATCCGTGTCAGAAAGACTATAATGAGGTTGTGTTATTTTTTCAATTCAATTTGCAACAAGGCGATTGATGTGAATGCTTTGAACATTTTGGAAAAGGATGCAATTATTATACTTTGTCATTTGGAAATGTATTTTCCTCCAACTTTTTTTGATATGATGGTGCATTTACTGATTCATCTGGTTCGAGAAATAAGGCTTTGTGGACCTGTATATCTTCGTTGGATGTATCCTTTTGAAAGGTATATGAAAATACTAAAGGGATATGTTAAAAATCCATATCGACCTGAAGCCTCCATTATTGAAAAGTATATTTCTGAGGAGGTAGCAGAGTTTTGTACGAGTTACTTGGCTACGGCGCAACACATAGGTTTGCCTCCATCTCGCCATGAACGGGTTAATAATGAGGGATAGGGGATTCGTGGCTTGAAAGTCAAATCACTGTCAGCTGAACATATGAAGAAGTTAGAATCATACATCTTGAATAACATAGCTGATGTTCAACCGTATATCACATTGCATATTAATGAGTTGAAACAATGTCATCCAAAGAAGAAAGAAATGTGGATTTTGAATGAGCACAACAAAACTTTTTTGCCATGGTTTAAAAAGACCTTGCTTGGTAGATCAGATGTATCAGAGACATTAAAATGGATAGTGGGTGGTCCATCTTTAAATGTGATAACATGGTCCGCTTATGACATTAATGGCTATACATTTCATACGAAAGCTCAGGACAACAGAAGTGCAGTTCAGAATAGTGGTGTATTGGTGTTTGCAGAAGCAATGCATTTTTCGAGTGCTAAGGACAGAAACCCAATTTCGGCATCAAGTGAATATTATGGAGTGATTGAAGACATATGGGAGGCTGATTACATTAAAATTAAAGTTCCCGTTTTTAACTGTAAATGGTTTATCGGTAACAACAGTGTCAGACACGATGAATTTGGAATGACACTTGTTAATCTGAATAGATTGGAAGACACAACTGATTCTTTTATAATGGCAACACATGCCAAACAAATTTTCTATGTAGTAGATCAATCAGATATGCAGTGGGCTGTTGTTTTACAAGGGAAAAACCAATATGTTGGTGAGGATGAATTTGATGAAGATGCTGATTTATGTGAGATCCCTACTTCCATGGAAAGATTAACAGAACATAATGATGAGTATGTTGAAGACATGGTTTGTGCCATTAGGAACGATCACGACGAAGGAATTTGGGAAAACAATCCAACTGTACATTCCTAAAATTACAGGTAACACAAGTATATATCTTGTTTACATTTAGTTTTTTCATATAATGTTAGATACTGTAAATTTTTTACTTATTAAAATATGTATCAAACCAAAACGATAAAACAATAAAAACCGTAAAGAGGAGAAGTCCTGCGCGCACCGGCAACCGGTCCTCTCTGTCTGTACCACCGGCCGGCCGCTGGCTCACCACCGGCCGGCCGGTGGTTCAGACAGAGAGCCTTCCTCTCTGTCTGGATCACCAGCGGCCGGCCGGTGTTGAGCCAGCGGCCGGCCGGTGGTTCAGACAGAGAGGAAGGCTCTCTGTCTGAACCACCGGCCGGCCGGTGGTGAGCCAGCGGCAGGCCGGTGGTACAGACAGAGACAGAGCCTCTCTGTCTGGATCACCAGCGGCCGGCCGGTGTTGAGCCAGCAGCCGGCCGGTGGTTCAAACAGAGAGGAAGGCTCTCTGTCTGGTCCACCGGCCGGTCGCTGGATCACCACCGGCCGCCCGGTGGACCAGACAGAGAGCCTTCCTCTCTGTCTGGATCACCAGCGGCCGGCCGGTGAGGAGCCAGCGGCCGGCCGGTGGTTTAGACAGAGAGGAAGGCTCTCTGTCTGGTCCACCGGCCAGCCGGTGGTGATCCAGCGGCCGGCCGGTGGTCCAGACAGAGGAAGGCTGTCTGCTCCACCGGTCGGCCGGTGGTGAGCCAGCGGCCGGCCGGTGGCATCAGTGAGTCCACTTTTCAGCTTTCTTATGCCAACTCCTTGGCAACATTTTGCCTGTGTTTACCATGTTTATCATTGTTTAACATGCTTATCATATTACCGATGTTTACTATTATGTAATTTAGTACACTTTTCTATTTGTGAACTAATGTTTGTTTTTTTGATTGGAAGGAAAATGACAGATCAATCAGTTGATCAGCCACATGATTCTGGAGATGAGCATATTGGTCATACATCTGGGGAGGAACATTCACATGCTCCTATTACGAAAAAGAGTTCAAAGGTTGGTAAGCGTGGGTGCACACGTTTACCAAAATTATCACTTGCCCGTACGAAGGAGGAGAGGATAGTCGTGGAGTTTGATGAGGATGATCTTCCTAGAGGTCCAAATGCTAAAGATTTTAAGGGTTTTGTAGCAACTCAGGCTAAGAGCAAAGTAAGCATTCTTTATGATGATTGGAGAAGTGTGGATAAGGCGATAATTTCTCAGCTGTGGGAGACCATTTTGGTAAGATCTTTTGCTATTGTTTGACTGTTCTTTAAATGTTTCTAGTATATATAATATTTTTAACCTCTTTTTTATCAGATGACATTTGATATTCCTGACACTGGAGGAGTCAGGAAGAAATGCTTATCGTTGGCTGCTAGGAGATGGAGGGATTTCAAATCAACCCTCTCATCTGATTTCATTTATGGTCATAGGAGTCGTGAGAATCCATGTCGTATATATCCTTTTATAGATGAAGACACATGGAGACAATTTTTTGAAAGTAGAAGAAAAGAATCATTTTTGGTAAGGGCAATGTAAACTTTTATAAGCTTTCTTATATAAATGATCTTATTATTGTTTTGTTAATGATTACTTATTCTTAATTTACAGCAAACAAGGAAAGCTCATCAAGAGATCCAATCTAAAAATGTATACCCTCATAGTTTATCTCGGGGAGGGTATGCATTATTGGAAGAACAAATGATGGCAGAAAAATTTCAACAACTAAGAGCTGAGTCTTCAAGCTCTGGAGAGGTGGCCCCTCCATCCCCTCCATCTAGACATGAGAAATGGAAAAGAGCTCGGAAGGGCAAAAAAGGACAATATCTTTCGGAAGAATCGAGACTCGTAGTTGAGAGGATTGTAAGATATCTATTTTATTTATTTAAGTTTACTATTTTCGTCATATATTTCCAATCATTATAGAAAAGTTCAATTAATTATTACAGGACTCTCTTGAGGAGCAGAGTTCACAGGGGACATTTACACCATCTGGGAGGGAAGATATTTTATCTGTGGCATTGGGAAAGCCCGAACATCCTGGCCGTGTAAGAGGATATTCGGCAGGTGTATCGGTAAGAAAAGTGTTGCCACGTTCCTCAACTTCTAACGTTGAGGGAGTTTATAAAAAAAAATAGAATCGTTGGAGGCTGAAGTCCATAATATTAATGCGACAATGGAGGACAAGATTAGAGCATCGGTGCAGTTAATGTTTGCAGACTTGCAAAGACAATTTCAGGGTGCAGCTCCCACTCCACCTCTCCCAGTAGCTCCCACTCCCCCACCTCAGCCTGCGGACCCCATTTTTGATCCTCCTCCTCCGCCGCAGCTACCTACTTATTGTGAGTTGTATGTTGATGATCCTCAACATCATATAGTTGCATATGGGATGGTATATTGTATAGGAGATACAGTTCATCATCAACAGTTAGAGGTAGAGAATCAGAGGGTCACTGTACAGGATATTATAGATAGATCAGCTCGGATACCATTACCTACAGATGAGGTGACGACAGTTGGACATAGTATCGGCCATTTTTTACTTTGGCCATCCAGACTTCTTCGACTCATTACCGTAGAGGTATGGATGTTATATCTTTTATTTTATATTTTTATTAATGTTTTATCATTTGAAAACTAATATATTTTTCAATTTATTTTTACAGGAATACTTCAAAGGTAAAGAAATACTGTATAGACAACAACAAAGACAGATAGCTATGACATCAGATGCAGATACTAGCAGTCTTGACAAATTGTCAAGATATTCAAATTTGTTGGCGGATCATTATGACTTTACAATGGAAGCTCATGTCTGTGGACGTGAACTATGTGTGGGGATTATGAAAAGTGATATCATGGAGTTTGTCACTGGAGATAAGATGGGCATCAACGTGGTGCAAATTTTTATCATGTAAGTCTTAACTCCTTTTCCTTGCGTTATATTTATTAAAAATGTATACTTATGTCTGCTTTGTATTAGGTATATGTATAAAATTTTTGAGAGGAATGAGCTGACAGATGTATATGGATTCATGGACCCACAATTGATTTCCCCTGAAGCATGTGCATTGGATGAGGAACAAAGAATGCTTTATATTGCTGATAGATTTGAAAAGAATGTAATCACACAGTGTTGGATGATGCCTTTTTGTGAGAGGTATGAAACACATCCCTCTCAAAGAGTTAATTATATTTTAACATAAAAAACCACTAACGTTAAATTTCCTTTTCTCAGGGATCATTGGATGTTAGGGGTTTTTTGCCCTAGGGAGAAAACACTTTATTGGATATGCTCTCTCCATGATGATGTGCGAGAAAGTTTTAAGAATATATTGGAAACGTAAGTTTCAATTTCACAATAGTTTTATATATTATAATGAATTTTAAATTTACCCCATTCGTATTATTTTCTAACAGGGCATGGGTCCACTTTCGAAAAAGCGCAAAGAAAAGGAATTACAAGATCAAATATGTACATGCGAAGGTAAATATCCATTTATAATTTGTACATTTTGATTTATTACATAAAAATAATATATTGAATTTACACTCATTCAAACAGAAATGTCATGAGCAACAAGGCATCATCGAATGCGGATATTACATGTTAAGATTTATGTATGAAATAATAACAACTGGGACAGTTCTGAGTTTTGACCTGGTAAGATTTCCTCTTTCTAATAATATTTCAATTTGATTTATTCATTATACACGTTGACTACTATCCTTTTCCTTTGTAGCTTTTTGATGACCCTCAACCCTTTACTGCTGAAGATATCAAACACTTACAAGTGGAGTGGTCAAATTATTTTACAGGTTCGATTGACTTTTAGTTGTTTGTAATGTAAAATGTAATTTTGAATATTGTCAATGTAATTGTGTATTTCGTAGTCGTTTAGGTTGGATTTAGTTTTTTTTGAAGTTGACATTGTAAGTTTTGAATGTTATATAAGTGAATGTTTAATTTTTCTCTACTTCTTGTTTTGGTCTACTGTTGATGGTTTTTCTGGTCTGGATTTTGGTATGGGGGGAGAGGTTCCAAGGGGGTGGGTGGGTGTTTGGGGGGTGTCCAAGGGATATGGGAGGGGTGTCCAAGGTGTGTTTGGGGCTGTCCTAGGGGTCGGGGGGGGGTGTAAATGAGGGTGGGGGTGTCCAAGGGGTGGGGGGTGTCCAAGGGATATGGGAGGGGTGTCCAAGGTGTGTTTGGGGCTGTCCAAGGAGTCGGTTGGGTGTCCAAGTGGTGGGGGGGTGTCCAAGGGATATAGGAGGGGTGTCCAAGGGGTGTTTGTGGCTGTCCAAGGGGATGGGGGGGTTTCCAAGGGGTAGGGGGGGGTTTCCAAGGGGTAGGGGGGGTTTCCAAGGGGTAGGGGGGTTTCCAAGGGGTCGGGGGGGTGTCCAGGGGGTGGGGGGCTGTCCAGTGGGTGGGGGGGTGTCCAAGGGGTGGGGGGGTGTCCAAGGGATATGGGAGGGGTGTCCAAGGGGTGTTTGGGGCTGTCCTAGTGTTCGGGGGGTGTAAATGAGGGTGGGGGGGCTGTCGAAGGGGTGGGGGGGTGTCCAAGGGGCAGGTTGGGTGTAAATGAGGGGGGGGGGGTGTCCAAGGGGTCTGGGAGGGCTGTCAAGGTGTGGGGGGGTGTCCAATGGGTGTTTGAGGCTGTACTAGGGGTCTTGGGGGTGTCCAAGGGGTGGAGGGTGTCCAAGGGATATGGGAGGGGTGTCCAAGGGTTGTGGTGGGGCTCCAATGTGGTGGGGGAGGGCTGGCCAGGTTGTTAGGTGGGTATAGATGAGGGTGGGGTTCAGTTGGGGCTTGGGGGAGGGCTGGCATGGTTATTTTTGTTTGGTTTCTGGTTGCTTTTTGGTGAGAGCAGTGCAATTATTTAAAAAAAAAAAAATTCTTTCACGTCGGTTATAAAATAACCGACGTGGTAAATAAATCGGTAGGGGTTTATCACGTCGGTTTTTTCTAGAACCGACGTGATAAACCTTTCCCGGGGATTTTATCACGTCGGTGCTTAGTATAACCGACGTGATAAAAGGCCTGGGAATCGATTTACCACGTCGGTTATTGAATAACCGATGTGCTAAAACGTTTCCCAGGCCTTTTTATCACGTCGGTTTCCTAAATAACCGACGTGGTAATAGGCCAGGGGAAGGGTTTATCACGTCGGTTATGACATAACCGACGTGATAAACGATATCCCAGGCCTTTTATCACGTCGGTTTAGGGAATAACCGACGTGATAAAGCCCCCCGCGCATATTTATCACGTCGGTTATTATATGAACCGACGTGATAACCACCGTGAAGTTAGGGATATTACGTCGGTTTTAAATAACCGACGTAAAAAACGTTATTTATAACGTCGTCCGTATTAACGTCGCCTAAAAACCGACGTAAATAATAAAAAATAACCGACGTAAAAAACGTTTTCTGCACTAGTGCCTTTTCAATAGAAAAGGAAAATCCCATTCCCTAACAATGGACCCACTGCACCCTTCACCTAATATTTTCAATATAGTCATATACTATAAATAACCTCTACATATGATGAATGATGATGTATGACCCTGAAACTTATACCAAGATATTATAATGTAAACTCTTACCTCTATTTTTCAAGGCATACTATCGGCACTAGTGCATGATCACCAATTCCTCTCCTGCAAGGGTCTCCAAATTTATGGGTTGAGTCAATGGTTCAACACGACTCTAGAAGCTTCAAATAAGATTTGTGGTGTGAAAAGAATTACAATAACATGTGTCTATCAATAATTAATCTGATGTAGAAAAGACATATAAGTAACATGCAATCATTTACAGAATCTCTTAGTTGTATGATTTGATTGCATGTACTTTTCCCTTCCATTTCCTCTAGATTACTGAGCATAGAATAGACTGCATGGGGGAAGTAGTGGTAATAAGTAAAAATTTTGAACACCTATTGGTAATATCACAGCTCATTTTACATGTTTGTCTCTAATATACCTTCTTTACCTAACCAATATCCCTCTCTTAATTTCCCATTTAGAGTTTCTCTGTTACTATACGACTGGTCGAACAATCTAGGGTGATATTTCCTCTCTCGTAACATGAGTATCAACACCACTCACTAGAATAAAAAGACCCAACCTGTGATCCTTATATTAATGATCCTATATCCTAGGTCCACATCCTAAATCATATTCTATGTATATGTCTTTAATAATGATGTTAGCTCTCTACTGTTGTAGCCTCTACTCTTTTTTAAGCACCACTATCAACTACAAGTTGTTACTACTCAGCCAAGAATCTCCCAACCTCTAATGATATCTATAGAACCCTATCATAGGTAGAAATTCCTGGATAAATTACACTAACATTGATGTCTCTACCAATACATAACTTGATGGTTCATTCCGTGAAGAAAATATCATCAACCATAACCATTGAGCACATGGAGAGGTTGATAAACATCATTGAATACACAGATACTATCATGTTTCAGTACTATATTTGAAGAATCTCTTATATACGAACAATCCTCCACATTGCTGGTGTTATAACCTCTCTGAAAGGGAACAAAAACTCTATTCATTAAATACTCACTTCATCATATGACTGTGTTAGCATACCCACCATCTCTCTACTAATCCATGAAGAAGGATCACTTACAAAAAACCATATAATCATAAACTATCTAGACTAGATGAAAAACACTAATCACCACCTCAAGCCATTCCTCATACTCATGTATAAAGGGATCACCATGGATCCTGAATTTTCTATATTATTGGAGCTCATGATGAATGTTCATCTTACGAACATTATCCTCTAGTACTATGGGTACGACGCATTTCTCTATTGGTGTTATGTTTAGTGAAAACCCTAGATATAAGATCTGGAGAACTCATCCTTGAACCAACTCCACATCACTAAGGTATCATCCTCAAGATAATCAAGTAGTATCATAGATAAAAAAATCAAAAGATTCGCCTTTATTGAAAACACGATGCACTATGGACATTGAGTATATATATAGATCTAAATCAAGAAGGATATGGTAACACATCCCATCCATATTTGATGAATGTACCATTGATTTCCATAGAACTAGTTTTCTGATGTACCGAGTTCAAAATTTTGGGATTAGAGACCCAGTGTACAAATATTTCGATTGACTCACCAACACTGCAGTCTCTATCTAGAAATATGAACTTGAAAAAGGTAACACTGTAGTGCAAAACTATTCTCATAGTCTCTCAATCTTAAGATAAAACAGACCACCATTGATGGAACTCTATCATGAACCGTCTCAGTAGGGTCCAAATTGTGACTCCCCAATCCCACCTTTAGTAGGTCATGGTTTAGTGACTCACACCAAGAAGGAATATCACTATAATGTGATGATTTTATTATGTATATACACACGCACACAAAAATTACCAAGGCTAGAAAATGATAAAATGTAAAAACAATTAAATTTCCAATGCAAGAATACATATATATCCCACAACCAATGTACTACAGAATGAAAGGAATTGAAACATGTCAAAATAAAACCCCTCTACTCATAGTCTCTAACATAAGTCCAACCTAGTGTAATGCTATTTCTACTACTGTCTGAAAGAACCAGAATACAAATTGGTCTATCTAGTGTCACTTAGCACCATC
This sequence comes from Viscum album, assembly GCA_963277665.1. Lineage (NCBI taxonomy): Eukaryota > Viridiplantae > Streptophyta > Magnoliopsida > Santalales > Viscaceae > Viscum > Viscum album. The sequence goes on along the minus strand of OY728157.1, from coordinate 1,263,232,621 downwards.
TAGTCCTAGTCTATCAAAGAATCTGTCAACAATATGATCTTTTTCATAATAGAGACACATTTAGGGAAATTCCATGCATTGGTGTGTTTAACGATACTCAGTAAGTGGCCCAATAACCACAAATCATGAAAATAGTGAAGTAAAATATTCTCTACATTAGTATATGTCTACAATAAAAATAACAAAAATTTCTAGATATGCTGATCAAAGAGACATATCTTTTATGTAAGTAACAACCACAGTATTCTATCCTTGCATTCAAGTTCAAGGGTTCCACAAAGAACTTATCCAAGAGAACATACTCTTGATTCTATTAACCCAAATTAAATCCATTCGATAATTACTTCTTATCGTGTCTCGTTACGAGAATGAACTTGCTGATAGTACAATGAGAATATGATACACATCTGAGGATCACTTCCATAGCCATGGTGTGATACCAAAAACCATATATACATGAACCCTCTATGTATATGATTTATTCCCACAAAATATTTTTCATCATGATACTAATTACTCTACCTATAGAATGAAGATGAATAGATGATCACACTTCAGGCCACTTGATGGGATTCCAAGGATTCTATACATCACATCCTATTGATTATATCATATTCTAGTGAGTATGAAATGATAACTTTTGTACCACAATGAAAGGATAATGGGAAAAAACCATTATGAAATATGTCGAATATATAAAGTACATTAGATCCAAACCATGTAGAAAATGTTACACAATATGTACTTGGGGTCACATGCATTCCCCTTTACCGCAGGATCTTCCTGTGTAAATAGACCATTCCATCAAAAAAAATTATTATATTAAAAAAGTGTGAATTGTTGGTAGAGGGATTACACAATCTTTTCCTTTATCCCCAATCCCAACTGTGTAATCCACCCATGTTAAAGTACACAGATTCAAACTATGTATCTATACCCATATAACAATACACATAGTAACCCTATATACATAGTGAAGGTTGTGTCGTATGGGGGAGTACATGTCGTGTAGGAAACCTTTGCACTCCACCTTGTGTCCTTATATCTCTAATGTACAGTTCAAGTCCTCAAAATCAGACTATGTTCCTTGTAGTAATGGAATAAACCTTGTGTGTACCATGTTTTTCTAGAAACCTGTCTTCTTCCTCCTGCTCACACTTCTACAACTATTTCCAAGTAATCGACCATAAATCGCTCCAGTAATCATTGAAAATCTAATGTTGAAACTTTCTATCACTCAAATGATAGATTCTTGTATCAAATACTTTTGTTAAATGGATCAAAACACCGATCTTCACTCTGCATTGAGGAATTTTGATGAACACAATATATGGAATCCTATATCATCATAATCGTTCTATTTCCATCATTTCCCCACTTCTAGGCCATGCCTATATCAGATATATGATATTGGATCATTACACCATGAATCATGTGTGCAATGATTTATTAACCAGTATTTCATGATTTTTGGGAAAATGGATGAATGTTTGTGATAAAAATGAAAGGGGGATATATACATAATAAATCAAGAAGTAGAGACCTCGATCTATGTTCTTTTCTATATCAATTCATTACCATTATAAAAAAATCTAAGAATGAATAATTAATCATGAATATGAGTAACCTGATAAAATGTTGCAATCATACCCACCCCACCTGGGGATCGATTTGTGGATTGATCTATTTGTTGATTAGTCTGTGATTGTCTTATAATATAATAATGGTAAATAAAAAATAAACACACAGCCTACCACAATATTGATCAATCTATAACAAATAACATCACATTTCGGTCATCGTAGGAATGATTCTTCAATGTCGAGTTGCATTGATCATTAATCCTTGATATGTTATCGTCCACCTTGAAGGGAATCCTAGAATCTATCTCCCACAACTCCCCAACATTTCAATGTTTTTGTGGATAACCCTAGATATACTCCATAATCATTTATTATATGATGTGACAATCATTGTATATATAATTTAAAATAATATAGTATTCTTTAATTATTTTAGTCATTTTTATGAATGTTATTAAATTAACAAAAATATCTCATGCTGACTAATGTTAAGTCGTACCTATGGTAAAACTCACATTATGAATTCAAATATACCCACATACATTTGAGCAAGGAAACCATTTAGATGTTATTCCACTTTTTCATTAAAAATACACACACCAAATACTTAATATATTTATTAGATTACATATTTTTTTCAGGAAACTTGGGCCTAGAAATCACATGTCGTCTTAGAAAATAGTCTGTAATGTAATTTATATAACTGAAAGAAAACATAAAAAATACGAGAAATTACACATTTGTACCTCTATAATGATGAATGTTTTGAAAGACTTATAGTGATAAAATTTTATTTTACGGTATGTGTTTCCCAGAAACAATGATTGTATGAAACTAATATTCATGGATGGATGCATATTGATATTATTGCTACGATAAATGGGTATTTTGTTCACACACATGAATTGTTTTAGAATATTTTTTCTGTTGAGTGTAGGAACTATATTTACATAAATTATAAAATTACCCCTAATACAAGGGTGATGGAATTATATTGACGAAGGAATTATATTTATAAATTTATTTTCGAAACATTTGTCAATATAATTAAACAATATTTTTTCAGCATTTGGTTCTCCCACATAGACATAGTGTTTTATAGATAAAGGAATTTTCTAGATATTTATGTGATACTATTATTCTTTTGAGGGTCGTTCTTAACATTATGAAAAGAAATAATATATTTTGGGATTATATAAATGATTCCCATTTTATTCTATTAACAATAAAGTCGGAAAATAAATTTTGGGAGAATGAATATGAGAGAGAATTAATTTAGAAACCATTTTTATAATGAGGATTTGTTAATAATAATGGGTCGTATACAATATTTATAAATATAGATATTTTGTTCCAAATATTATTAGTTCACATTTTAATCATATAAGGATTTATGTGTTTGTTGAGGATGTTACATATTTAACATGGGTACATTTTATTGAAAATATTTTACTAGTGTATCGAAGCATTATGAAGGTAGGTGTATCATTATTAATATTTTTATTATAAAAAATTTTGAATAAATTATCAATTATAGATGATGTTGTTCAATGAATATTTTTGGTAAAAAAATCAGGATACAATACTAAGGTTTTCAGTAAAATCTTATCACTTATAGGATTTTTTATATATACTATTGGATATAAGAAACCAATAAAAATAACATGATAGTAAATATTATATTGCTTAATCATATGGATAAATATGATGCTATAATAGAGAGTTAAATATTTGAATTATAAGGGATATAAGGATGTAATGTTCCCCACATGATGTATTATCTTAAAAAATAATTAAATACTAGTCAAAAGAAGTAATTTTATGTCATGTGATAAATAATTTTGATGTTATCAAAAATATAAGAATTTTAGATCATTAAATTTCAAATTTCATTAAAATATATATCAAATAGATATTATATCACGTTAATTCACCAGATGAATGTTTTTATAATATCACCAAAAACCTTTTAATGTAAAAAATTTAAGATGAAAATAGCCAATCATCAAATGATTATAAATAAATAATTTATATAAGTTAATTTAAATATATTATTAAGGATGATATTTATGTATTTTCACATAAAATTGATGAATTTGACCATTCAGGACTTTGAATGTGGTAAAAAAGATTGAGTTTAGGTTGAAATTCAAAATGGGGCCTGTTATTTTTCTATAAATAATTCTCGTACAAATGTGTATATGAATATTTAAATGTTCTCATTTTCATATAAAAAATTTATCATATGTCTAGTTGTTGGTGAGAGAACCCATGATGTGTGTTTCTAATAATTATTCTACATTAGTGAAGAAGAGTAGAATCTAATGAAATAATTTTAATCATAATTCTTTGAGATGGGTAGGTAGTAGTTCAAAAAGGCATATTGAATAGATGTGCATTGATTAATGTCACAATGAAAGATAATAATCTATATCGTGTTTTATTAATAGATCATTGTGGAAATAGGGTTACCAGATGGTGTTGTGCATGATAGTACACACAATATGGAGGAGAATCAGACACATCATATAGGACAAATTATTACAAGATATAAAATTTCATTAGAGTATTGAGAAGATCTAGTGAATTTGGGGACCAAATGAATCTACTAATACCAATAATCACATTATACAGTAGATAAAGAAATTTTAGTAGATGTATATAATATAATGTTATAAAACATGATCAAATAGGGGGACCTTATAGGGAATAATATCATTCCATAGTGGAGAGACATTGAATAAGGATGATATTTTAGAAAAGGAATATATAATATTTTTTATAAATACTATTTATGGGGGTTATAACTAGTCAATAATGAAGATGAAATAAGTACCACCTGGGATATAACCAAAATTGCAAAAACATTTCATTGTTGGATGTTGGTACCATGGTTGACTAGAGAAATGATTAATATGCTATAGGACATGTTGTCACCTTTTCCATTGTAATCCAGACAAAAGTTAATAATGAATCAATGCTGGGGTGGATAACCAACATGTAATAGGGTAATCCTTTGTACCAAACCTTGTAAATATACTATTTTTATCTCTCTTTATATTTAGTATATACTAGGTAATCTAGTGAGATATAATTAAGGGAATAAATAATCTAACACATTTAATAGGTTGAGTTCCGAATATGAATTTATAAAATTAAGAGACATTAGATTACCCCCCCCCCCCATAGTAAGCTCACACTGATCTAAGAATTATATTTTAGTTCTTAAGTATAATACATTTTTTTAGAAGCACATGTTGTTCCCAGTTTCTTATAAATTGGAATCCTAATGAATGTCTCCAAATATTTTAATGTCTGTGTTTTTGTGTGAGATAGTGTGATTGTGTGCATGGAGAAATATGTGTATTAAAATAGGTATTTAAAAATTAAATATATATATATTTATATATATTAAAATTTTATTTTCCACTAATTTATTTTTTTTGTTCTAAAATTATATATTCGTCTCAAAAATTCATTCCAAAATATATTTAAATGTTTATCTTCTTAAATATATGTAAATGGAAAAGATGAAACATTGAGAACATGGTTTTATGTTCATTTAATTTAATTTAAAGGAGAAACTTTTTATTGTATAATTGATAATTTTATAGTTTTAAAGCTATGATTGTTACTTTGAAATGTTTTTTCATAAAAAGTACAAACACTATACATAATTCCTTTCATTTATATTTTGTTGAGGTTTTATTAATTTTATGTTCAAGGGATGTTTTACTAGAAAGTTAGTAGGGAGGTGGCTTGAGAAAATATTTTTGATTTACAATGATTCCTGATTAAGATATTTTATATAAATCACACATCATCAGCCATTATAAAAATAAAGAAAATATTTTCAATCAGAGCATGGGAATAGAGTCTATTAAAATCAATTATCAATTAGATTGACAATATCCCCTATTGAATAAATGGTGATGTGGGAGTTCCAATTGTGAGGTATTTTGTGGAAATCAATTAGTTATAATATTAGGAATGAATCAATATATATGTAGATATTTCAAACCCATGTACTCTTAGCATCAACACCTAACATGTTTTCGGATTACCCATTATTATCTTCCCTTTAATATTTTTTACTTACCAAAATTGGTATCATTCTTATTATATTATTTTCTAATTTTAAAACCCATCCCAGAGGGTCCCATTCGGTAAAAACCCAATTCCCACCTCTAATTGGCCAGGGGCTGGTGACTAGCACTGAGTAAGATTTTACCACAAATGGTAGGAATTAGCCTAATGTACCATTACACACAATAATTTATATGCCAAAAATTCATGAATGATAAAGAAGAGATAAAATGAAAGAAAACAAATATGATATTGTAGCCAGAGTACAATACTAAGCAAAGGAATTGTAAACCAACATAAATAAAAGCCCACAATAAATAATATATAACCCAAATAAGAATAAAACTATATTGAGTCAAATGTTATCTAAGGTAGTAAACATCGTCAGTATGTGTTCCAAGAAAACTCCTCGGTCTATAAAGATATTTTTTTATACACTATTCCCAATCCTCCTATGAAATTGTAAAAATGGTTTTTTTCTAAAAAATACATGATACACAAGGAAAAAATCCTATACATGGGTGAGTATAAGAATAATAATTATAACATAGAAAAAACACCAAACACAAAGCACCATGAAGTCATCTTAATGGAATATATAACAATCTATGAATAATAGGTACATAGATATAAATAAAACCCCAATATATACTCATGGGAGACACAACGCCATTATATTGTAATAACACACTACTAGCCACATAATTCTAATATAAGTACAACTATTATAGGACAACTCAAAAATTGATCCATGATATCACCATAGACCTTCAAAGAAGATCTCTAGCTAATTTGATCACTACCCAGTGAGAATTCCTTGGTCAAGGATGACTATGATACACAGAAAAGGGGATCAAACATAGAACCACTGGGGGACACCATGAACCTAATCTGGATCAACCCAGTATATATGGGATCATACTGAGAACCATTTGGGGACACCATGAACCCTTTGGATGTGACCTACTAGATGGAGGATGTGTGGCCTACTGATAGAGGTTACGCCAATTCCAAAAAATCAACTATGGGCGATAGAGGATCATACTAAAATCTCATGGAGGGATAAAATTCACTATCTGAGACTCGACCCCTATAGGGGATTTCAATCCAATGATATAGATATAATTTTTGTTTTCACCCACAAATAAATGATCAATGGAACCAAACCTACAATTATTAGTTTAAACTAAAAACCCACCATTGGTCTCAAATGGACCATCTCAAATTTAGTTTATCCACATCAAAAATGGCTTGTCGATTAGACACATTATTTAGGATTTATAACATTTTTGAACCTGGATGGGTCATTGTGCCCATGGAAAAACCGTCATAGTCAGTTCTCCTACCGCACAGACCCAATTCTATAGTTGACTGCTCGCAGTCTATATGCACAGCTTTTGCACAGGTGTTAGAATTTTTTTGGTATAATTCCATTTGGATCTTCCCCAGATCCCCCAGATCAGACACTGGTTTGGACCATCACAATGCAGTCACCAGACACACTGACCCGACACAGACCATCTGGCACGAACCCATCTGCATGACGTATCCATCCTGGCCTACCACGATGCCCAACACAGCACGGCTTCCGCATCCTCCTCCATTATCCTTGAAGGGTCCATGTGTCCACTCCCACACCCATCTCTCCCACTCATGACACAATCAACCACTTCCAGCCACCCATGTTGTCATGTGTTGCCCGACACTGCCACCTCTAATCCCACAATTCAACCCATCCCATATGATTCCCAAAATTGAAATTGAACATATATATGATCTCATTGAATATGTACCATGATAAAAAATGTGTCTATATTAAAATATTCTAGAAAAAATATATTACATCATTATTCTTCATTGTGTTCCCAAGAACACGAAGGAATGAAAATTCCAGAATCATTCATCATCCAAATTGTACAATCTTTATCATCACACCTCCATCCATCCATAATGATCGTAAATGTATGATATCATATAGTTGCAGCAACAACCATGTGTGCATCTAAGGATTGATCTGGATGCTCAAACCCCGATCCAATGAATATTTCCCTCGTTAAAATGAGAAAATGGTGATGAAAACCCAATAATTCAGGAGGAATGAACCCCAATTGATGTTCTTGTGAACTATGGTTCATTTTAATTATAATGGGAAATGAAACCATCAACGAATTTACCAATTGAAATTTCTCCGAATAAAATCCAAGAGAAATAAATCCCCACCAGATGTACACATGATCATTAAATCAATCAATTCACATATTAATTCATTTTCATTATAGGAATTATGAATGGGGAATTAAATAACTAAAACATTAACCATACCTTGATTTGGATCAATGGGTGTTGGAAAAATAATTTGAGTTTTTTTTCCATTATTGAGATCCCCATTTTTATTTGGCACAATAATCATCATTGATCTACCTTTCAGTGATTGTCCATGAAATCTCCATCATAATATCCTCTCTCAAATTAATAGGTTTTGAGTACCTCAGTGAAATTTTGTTAAGACATAGTTGATAAAGGATATTAATATTTCACTACATCATAAAATTAATATAAATTTATTTGTTTAATTTATTTATTATATACATCAGCGATGAAATATTCACAATCTACATGCACCCAAAAATTATGTTTCACACCTAGGGAAAACACCACATTATGAACACAATGACGGTCTTAGATTTCCAATCCGTGTCCCCATTCAAGAGTTATTTGTATTTAATAATTTAATAATTTTATTTTATCATTTTATCTATAGTTACGTCCTTTGTGACTTTTTGTAAAGAATTCCCCTACTAACAAAAGTGATGTTGCACTTAGGCTAATTCCACTATTCGGAATTAAATAGTCCCCACTAATTTATGATCTGAGAATCAGTTTTGGAGTAATTCATCATTTTTAGAAACACCGCACACATGTGGTATTAAAATTTTTAATATTTCTTAATCATTTGTTCTAGCCACACTATGCCTTGGAATCACACATCATCTAAATGAATAGTCTCGAAATCAATCAACATAATATCAAAAAATAATACATGTAAAATAAGAGATGTTACATTCTCCCCATATTTGATCTTTATGTCCCTAAAAATTCAAAACAAGTGCTACTCAAATAGATTAGGGTACTAAACATGAATATGAGCATCCCACTGGTAAGTGCTCTCTTAGAGATCCCCATGATTCCACTAAACACTCAACAAAGTAATCAATCTCCAATGATGGATCCTCTCCTGGTGATCCATTATCTCTATTGGGTACTCAGTGAAGGTCACTCAATCACTGATGACCTGATCACCTTAATCAATGTCATGTGGTGTGTCATTCACATACCTCCTCAACGACGACACGTGGATGATAGTTCATACATGATCTGACTATGGTGGTAGAGGCATGTGGTAATACACCTTCCCAACACTACACAGTATCTAGAAAGGGATGATGAACATCATTGATAGCATATCACCCCATACAAATCTTTTTAATCTCCATCGAGATGAAAGATGAAGGAACATGTTGTATATTTTTTCAAACTCCAGAAGCCTCTATCGCCTGTCAGCATAAAACTTATGATAGCCTTGTGGAGTCTTCATCCACTCTTGGATGATCTTTTAATTCTCTAATATAGATTCCACAAAATTCATTCCCATGAGTGCTGACACTCTACGGTCGGTCCATCAAATCAGTCACATGTAGTTACACCCATATTGAGCCTCGAATGGTGCCATACCAATTTTGATATTGTATATATTTTTTTTGTAAAATCCCACCAGTAGTTGTGGATCCATCATAGAGAATACAAGGTCTATCATCAGAGCCTACTACATGTCCTCAAGAACCTAAATGGTATGCTAATTCTAGACATCCTTTTGTTGGTGAAACTATGTGCCCAGGCATTTATAGCTCCCAAACACCACATCCAATACCTTTCACAATCGATATGTAACACAAGAATCACAATGGGATCTATTTTCAATGGGATTACAGGGAGTTGAACTATCTCTTGCACGTAGAGGCATTCGAATCTCTCTTCTGAACTCTACAATCTGATAGCCAGGATGTTTCCCGACATGGTGATTCTTTTAAGAGTCACCCAGATGGAATCATGTCCACTAGAAATACATTATAAACACATCTTGAATTACATCAACATCCCATATAACATTTGTTATAGTACCTCAATGGCATCATCTAAACCCACTGAATCCTACAGCTCGACCACCATTTGGTGACAAGTAAGACATTGAGAAACAAAAATTGCAACTCAATTATTTATCATTGTCCACCAAAACTAATATTTGAGGTCCTGGTACATCTTCTCCACACTTGGATGTACCGGAAAATGGGAAGAATGGAACTACCTTTTAACCTCCTACTGCAATTCCACTACTACCATCATGCATCTTTCGAAGAGAATGATGTGCTCCCCACTTGTTGAATACTCATTCAAAAGATTCCCTGTAGGCATCTGAGGATGTAGGGTCTTGCTGTTGGTATGTCGATGTAATTCCTCCATGACTCACTATAATTGTGGAGTGGTGAAAACCATTTACTAGTGTCCAGCTAGTATATCCCCTTCAATAATAGATAATTTCAAGGAGGCCAGCAACTCTGACGGCACAGTCCGCAACTGTAAACTTCATCACCTCCTGAGATCATCTACCACCACGATCCCTAAACTCATTTTTTATTTCATTGTACCTATCAATTTTTTATTTTTATATTTATTTTTTATAATAAAATCAGATATGATTTTGTGATAGTTGACTATAAACCATCCACCCACCATGTAGTGTTGTCACATAATCAATTCGAAGTCCCACACTTCTAACTCATGATCGTGGGTTAGGTTGTATTTCTCAAGTGGTCTCAACTTGAATGAACCATAGCCAGCCAACTATTTCCACTTTATTATGACACAACCAATCCCGGTCCTTAATTAATCTTATAATACCACGCACTTGATTCATTCCTCCACTAACGTCATGACTATAATTCTTATTACCCTCAAACTCCCCTTCTAAATGAACTAGAGTAACATTTTTGTCATCACGAATAGTTGTGCATTTCATGTCAAATCATTCATGGGTGCTTCCAATCATGAGAATTTAGGTACAAACATCCAGTAGTACCCTTCCAATCAATGAAAAATTTATACCATAGTATTCCCCTTCAGTGGATTCAAAGAAATAACTACCTCAACCATCGTTGGATCCACTACAACTCTAACCCCTTAGAAAAAATTCCTAATAAAATGGACCTCTCAAATTCAAAACTAAAACATCATGAGATTTCAACAATTTTATTACTCTCAGAGTGTGTCTTCAACCATCCTCAAGTATCTCATGTCACCCACCTCAGACATCAAATACACATGGATTTCATCGATGATGAAAAAGACAAGCCTCTCTATATAAGGCTATGTAATCTAGTTCATAAGTCTCATTAACCCTGATAGGGTGTTCATTAAGTAATCAAACATCACCAAGTTCACATAGGGACCATAATGATATCTGAAGGCAGTCATTGGTATATAATTATACCATACTTGTAGTTGGTGTTATCCATATATGAGGTCCATCATTGAGAACCATTTTTACACTATCACATCATAAAATATGTATTTTATCCTTGTTAGTGGATACATGTTCTTCACAATTACCTTATTTGAGAACCAATAATCCACACATAACCTCAAGCTCATATCTACCTTCCTTGAAAATATATATTGTACTACCTTGGGCGAAACACTGGTTCTCATGATTCCCCTCCACTAAATTTCATCAAATTGTACCCTTAGATGTGAATAATCTACGAAATCCATCTCCAAAGCCTGTGTAGATATCGGGGACATGTCTGGGTGTAATCTAATGCAGAAGTCTGTCTCTCGAAAGAGAGTTAAAACAAAAATATCATCCAAAAATAAGTCATCATACTCAACTGCCAAGGTATTAAACTGAGGACACATAACATCGATTATACTGATGGATTGGAAATCTAATTTATGACTAATTAGTTTCAACCTCTACTGTGTGAGTCAATCCTATGTTTCATGAATTTCTGTTTTACCAATAAAGATACATTTTTTCTACAATCATGGACACACTGCACTCTTCTATTAAAATATTCAATTTGAGTATTAATTATGGATAATTATTCCATTCCAAGAATGATTCCTTATGGCCTTGATGCTTTATCCATGATATCCCACCCAAAAGTATCACCTCTAAGAGTTATGTCACATAGTTAGCATTAGTGCATGATCATTGGGTCTCCTCCATTTGGAGTCTATGCATACGAGGGTCAAGTCAATAGTTCTTCCAGAATCATGGAGTCACAATCAATATTAATGGAAAATAATTATTATTATTAATTCTATCAATCAATACACAATCTCAATTATAAACTGTTGAGCCCTCTGGAAGATTGCTGATTTCATGTTTATAACTGATGTTTTAATAATCACAAATCATCACAACTCATTGCTGCTTAATCTGGTTTGATGTCTCATAAACATAATTCCAATCTATGAATGAATCTGTTATCATGTTTTTAACTATGCTTATTGACTTGCGAAGTATGTTGGAAGTCTTCTGGATTCAACATCCATCAGAGTCACCGATCAATCAGACTCACCGATCCATCAGAGTCACCGATCAATCAGACTCACCGATCCATCAGAGTCACGGATCAATCAGACTCACCGATCCATCAGAGTCACCGATCAATCAGACTCACCGATCCATCAGAGTCACCGATCAATCAGACTCACTGATCCATCAGACGCACCGATCCATCAGTCGCACCGATCCATCAGACGCACCGATCCATCAGACTCACCGATCCAAGGACTCACTGATGCAGATGACTCACCGATGCAAATGAGTCACCGATGCAAATGAGTCACCGATCCAATGATAGACCGATGCTGATCAAAATGACTAACCGATCAGATGACAGACCGATGCTGATCTATCTGAGTCACCGATCATTACTCTAATGCTGATGACCTACCGATCTCTTGAACAGTCATAAAAAACTGTTTGAATTTCTTTATCTCTATCTTTATTTATTCTAACCAACGGTCATATTAGTTATATTTTAATACCCTGACAATTAATTAATAAAATTTGTCGGATGTCAGGAAACCGTACCTCGTACCTGCGGAAAGGAAACCGTTTCTGTCCTACGGAGCACGTGACATAAATACAAGAAGACGTTGCTGAAAGATATAACAATAACAGAGACAACGAGGTGAAAACACACACAGAGACAAGGAAGCATACGACATACTCAAGAAGAGCTCTGTGCATACAAGAAGAACCAAGCAAGACAGAATCAAATATACAATCAAGCCTACTCAAGAAGAGTGGTGTGCATACAACAGAATATTGAAGAGCTTCATCGACTACATATCACCGCCTGTGAACCTGAAGCATACGACACTCTACTTCTAAAACAAAATCGAGAAGAGGACTCAGAATCATTTCTGATTAATTCCAAAACGAGTCCAGTGCTACACTGAAATCACTAGAGCCATTCCTAAACTCCACATCTCTGCTCTATGATTTATTCATTCTACATTTTGAGCAGTGTGTGTTATCTGCTGTATTAAACACACACACTGACTCCTGTACTTTCACTGGAGGATCTGTAAATCCTCAGCAAACCTTTTTACACTTCACTTCCCACTGTGGATAGTGGTAGAGGTCTTGTGACCTGGACAGCTGGCTGCTGTTGTTTTTTTTTTTCACGTTGAACTGTGGTAGAGGTCTTGTGACCTGGACAGTGTGTTCACTGTTGTTAACCTCGATCCAGGGTGTGGATCACTTTTATATAAACTTTTGAGAGTACTAAGTCTCGGCTTGAGACTGAACCTCTTGGTTACTTCTCTGTGTTTATAGTTATACTCTATATCCATACTATACATATTTATTTCATATTCCGCTGCTATTACTTTGAAATATAATCTATCTTCAAAGCTACTTTGATAATTAAATTCTCAAGTGTTTATATTTATTATAAATCAGTAAATTAGTTTCAAAAGTTAATTTAATCATAAGATTAAGTTAACTGAGAATTAATCAATCTTTGAGAAGCTAATTGAACCATTATATTCTATATAAATTCACTACAGTTTAATTTATTTTTGAAATTGGGGGATTTTATTAGAAATTGTTTTTAACAGAAAATTTTAATTGGAACTCAATTCACCCCCCTCTTGAGTGTCCACTCCGACCAACACTTGGTATCAGAGGAAGTTAATACTTTCTAAAAGTGATCTGCTTTTGAACTGTGATTTTAGTTGTATTTTAAAGTTCTTAAAATTTCTGTTATTTCTAAATTTTTATCTCTTTAAAATTCCTTTTTGTAATATCATGGATAATAGACTTGAGGGTGCTGCTACTAACCGGCCACCTTTCTTCAATGGAACTAATTATGCTCAGTGGAAACTGAAAATGAAAATTCATCTAGAAAGCACAGGTTTTGATATTTGGACTGCTATTGAATCTGAATACAAAATCCCCACTACTGCTAGATCTACTTGGGATGAACCTACAAATACTGCTTACAATAACAATTGTAAAGCTATGAATGCTCTGTACTGTGCTCTAGGAGATGAAGAGTTTAATAGAATTTCTGCATGTAAATCTGCATATGAAATTTGGGATACCTTAGCTGTTTCTCATGAAGGAACAACAAATGTTAGGGAGATGAGATTGAATACCTATACTATTAAGTATGATAATTTTAAGATGAAGCCTGATGAACCCATTTCTGATATGTATCTCAGGTTCAATGAAATTGTCAACACAATGACTTCTCTGGGAAAGGATGTTCCAGCAAAGGAACAAATTATGATAATTTTGAGATGTCTACCTGAAAGATGGAGAGGAACCTCTGTCTCCATTAGAGAATCTGGTGACATTGCTTCTCTACCTGTCAAGGAATTGATTGGTAAGCTGATGATGTATGAAGAAGAGCTTAATGTAAATAAAGAAGAAGATGATGAACCTAAAAGGAAGTCTATTGCCTTCAAGACTACAACCTCAATGAATAAGGATAAGGAAAAGCTTCAAGCTATCAATGAAAGTTCAAGCAGTGAGGAAAGTGAAAATGATTCTGACAGTGATGATGAGATGGCTCAAATAGCCAGGAGATTCAAAAAGTTCTATAGGAAAAAGAAATTCTTTAGGAAACCAAATTACAAGGGAAAGTATGACCAACAAGGGAAATGGAAAAAGGACTGGAAGAAGAACGACAAATCAGATGATGTTGTCTGCTTTGAGTGCAAGAGGAAAGGACACATTAAAGCCGACTGTCCAAAGATGAAGTATAAAAAGAAATATGAATACAAGGATAACAAGTACAAGAAGGCCATGAAGGCTACTTGGAGTGCTTCAGAAGACCGCACAAGTGAAGCTGAATCTTCAGACTCTGAAAAGAATCGGGCCAACATGTGTTTCTTGACAAACACTTCTGAGGTAACATCAGAGACTCCTGCTTTTAATTAATACTATTCTGGAGAAGATTCTGACTCAGAAAACATGTCAAAATCTGAATTGTTTGAATACTGTGACATGCTAGAAGAAACATGTAATGAGCTTAAAGATAAATATAAAGGTCTAAAGAAACAGTATGCTTTAAGTGTTAAGCATAAATCTGATCTGGATATAGAAGTAGAAAAGAATCCTCAGCTACTTAAAGATAATACTGAACTAAAATTGTCTAATGAGCAACTCAAGAAAGACTTAGAGAAGTTCACCAATGGTAAAAATACTCTAACACAAATGCTAGGAAAGCAAGTTGCACCTAGATACACTACTGGTATAGGATACCAACCTGGACAAAGGAAAGTTGCCAAAACTAGATTCATTCCTAAATCTTGACAGAAGATAGTTGATTCTGGAACTTCTTATGCCTCAACCAGTTATACTCATAGTTATGAATCTAATAAGGTTTATCTTTCAAAGAATGTTATTTCAACAAATTATATGAGACCCATTAGACAAATATGGGTACCTAAAGTGTTATTGGCTAACCTCTCTGGACCCAAGAAGATCTGGGTACCAAAATCATCTTCCATCTAAATCTGTTTTGTAGGAGACCTGCTTGAAGAGCTGTTACAAGAAGATATGGTATTTAGACAGTGGGTGCTCAAGACACGTGACTAGAGATTATTCTTGTTTCAAGAGCTTAATAAAAGTTGATGGAGGATTTGTCACCTTTGGTGATAACTCTAAAGGAAAAATCATCGGCCTAGGCCAGATTGGTAACACTGATTCAATTTTGATTTCTAAAGTTTTATTTGTTGATGGACTTAAATATAACCTGTTAAGCATTTCTCAGTTATGTGATGATGGTTTTCATGTTAAATTTAAAAATGATTCTTGCAATGTTTTTAACTCTAAAAATGCTTTAGTATTTTCTGCTTTAAGAAATGAAAATGTTTATGCTGTTGATTTAGATTCTTTAGTTAAACAGAACATTTCTTGTTTAAATGCTTTTCATAAAGAGTCTTGGCTTTGGCACAGAAGATTAGGACACTGCAATGTGCACTCACTTAGAAAACTTTCTAGGAAGAACTTGGTTAGATACTTACCCAAACTTGAATTTCCAGCAGACAAAGTTTGTAATCCCTGTCAAAAGGGAAAACAACACAAAGTTTCTTTTAAATCAAAGAAAGAAGTTTCAGCTTCTCAGCCACTTGAATTGGTTCACATGGATTTGTTTGGACCATCAAGAGTTTCTAGTTTAAATGGTAAGCACTATTTCTATGTTCTCGTAGATGACTTTTCTAGATATACATGGGTATATTTTCTAGCTCACAAAAGTGAAGCTTGATCTTACTTTGTTAAATACTCCAAGTCTGTAGAAAATCATAGTGGACTGAAGATTAAGACCCTAAGAAGTGATCATGGTCGTGAGTTTGAGAATCAAGATTTTGAATCTTACTGCTCACTCAATGGCTATTCTCATAACTTTTCTGCCCCTAGGACACCCCAACAGAATGGTGTAGTAGAAAGAAGAAACAGAACCCTGCAAGAAATTGCTAGAACCATGCTCAATGAATATGACCTGCCAATTTACTTTTGGGCTGAAGCTGTTAATACAGCTTGTTATGTCATTAATAGAGTCTTGATCAGACCTGCTCTAAAGAAAACCCCTTATGAGTTGTGGAACCATAGGAAACCTAAGGTAAACTACTTCAAAGTTTTTGGCTGCAAAGTCTTTATTCTGAATACTAAAGATAATCTGGATAAATTTGCATCCAAGAGTGATGAAGGAATTTTCCTAGGTTACTCTATCTCTAGTAAAGCCTATAGAGTTTTCAATAAGAGAACCAAATGTGTGGAAGAATTTGTTCACATCAAATT
Organism: Viscum album; assembly: GCA_963277665.1. Taxonomy (NCBI): domain Eukaryota; kingdom Viridiplantae; phylum Streptophyta; class Magnoliopsida; order Santalales; family Viscaceae; genus Viscum; species Viscum album. The sequence continues at coordinate 1,263,215,572 of OY728157.1, read as the reverse complement.
TGATGAAACTGATCCACATGAGCCTAAAACCTCTTTTGGGAATCTTGAAGAAGATTTGTCTATTCTGGACCTTAATGATAAATCTAAAGAACCTGTTATAAAAGCATCCAGTTCTGGACATTCTCCAGAATCTGCTTCTGTTGAACCTCAATCTCTAGATGAACCTGAAATTTCTAGCCCTATCTTTTCAAGACCATCTAGGACTCTAAAGAACCATCCCTTAGATGCTGTTGTAGGAAATCTATATAGAGGGACACAGACTAGAGCCTCTCTAAGAAACCATGTTGAACATCAAGTTTTTATTTCACATTCAGAACCTAAAAATATCAATGATGCTATCAATGATGAATTTTGGGTAATGGCTATGCAAAAAGAATTAAATCAGTTTGAAAGGAACAAAGTCTGTGAATTAGTTGACAGACCTAAGGACACTTTGACAATAGGCACAAAATGGGTGTTTAGAAATAAAATAGATGAATCTGGAAATATAGTTAGAAACAAAGCTAGACTAGTTGCACAAGGATATAGTTAAGAATAAGGTATAGACTATGAGGAAACTTTTGCACCTGTAGCTAGACTAGAAGCCATTAGGATCTTACTTGCATATGCTGCACATCTGGATATCAAATTATATCAAATGGATGTTAAAAATGCATTTCTAAATGGTTTTATATTTGAAGATGTTTTTGTAGAACAACCACCTGGATTTACTAATCCCCATTTTCCAAATCAAGTTTTTAAACTTTCTAAAGCTTTATATGGTTTGAAACAAGCTCCAAGAGCTTCGTATGATAGACTTAGCAATTTCCTTATTTCAAAAGGTTTTACTAAAGGGATTGCTGATCCAACTCTTTTCATTAAAAGAATTTCTAAAGATGTTTTAGTTGTACAAATATATGTTGATGATATTATTTTTGGATCTTCTAAAAACTCCTTATGTACTGATTTTTCAAAAGTTATGCAAAATGAATTTGAAATGAGCTTAATGGGAGAGCTTAAGTATTTTCTTGGATTTCAAATCTTTCAAACTAAAAATGGTATTACTTTCAATCAAAGTAAATATACAAAGGATATTTTAAAACGTTTTGGATTGGAAAGTATTAAGGAAAGTAATACACCTATGAGTACTACCTGTAAATTGGATGTTGATGAAACTGGGAAACCAGTTGATCAAACCAATTACAGAGGTATGATTGGAAGCTTACTTTATCTTACTGCTAGTCGACCAGATATTAAGTTTAGTGTGTGTATGTGTGCTAGATTTCAAGCTAATCCTAAAGAATCACACTTATTATCTGTTAAACGGATTTTTAAGTATCTTAAGTATACTATAAATTTAGGTTTGTTTTACCCAAAAGGACAATCCTTTGAGTTAATGAGTTATTCAGATGCTGACTTTGCTGGTTGTAAGTTAGATAGAAAAAGCACATCAGGAACATGTCATTTGCTTGGAAAATCCCTAGTATCATGGTGTAGTAAGAAACAGAATTCAGTTGCATTGTCTACTGCCGAGGCAGAATACATAGCTGCTGGTAGCTGCTGTGCACAAATTTTGTGGATGAAACACACTCTATGGGATTATGGATTTGATCTTAAACATGTTTCAATTAACTGTGACAACACTAGTGCAATCAACTTATCCAAGAACCCTGTTTCTCACTCTAGAACTAAGCACATTGATGTCATACATCACTTTCTAAGAGATCATTACCAGAAGGGTGATATTTCTCTAGAATTTGTTAGTTCTGAAAATCAATTAGCTGACATCTTCACAAAGCCCTTATGCTCTGAAAGAATGAAATTTATTAAACAAGAATTGTGTATGAGTGATCTGTGAAACTGATATGTGAAACTGATCTGTGAAACTGATCTGTGAAACTGATCTGTGAAACTCATCTGTGAAACTGATCTGTGAAACTGATCTGTGAAACTGATCTGTGAAACTGATCTGTGAAACTGATCTGTGAAACTGATCTGTGAAACGGATCTGTGAAGCTGATCTGTGAAACCGATCTGTGGAACCGATCTGTCACACTGTTCAGTCAAACCGATTTTTTTTTAAATTTTTTTTTTTACTTTTTATTAATTAGTAAATTACTTTTGATGGGAACCCTAAATGATAAAATAAATGATACGCGGCTATTTATCTTCCCTAAACCTTTGACCTTTCATTTCCCGCCGAACCTCTCAACCTCTCTTCCCCTCTGCTTCGAACCTTCGAACCTTCGAACTCCTGCCTCTCCAAATCCTCGAATGGCTAAGCAAAAGAGACCGAGCAAAGGACCAGATAGCCCTGTACCTTCAAAGCGTGCTCGAGGCGAGTCGAGCAGTACCTCTCAACGCTCAGTAAATCCGAACCTGGAAACTCGGATTGTTGCTGTAGAAAAAGAAGTAAACTCGGCGTGGCTTCTGTCAAGTAAGTCCCTATTGCTACAAGTTCTTGAATCGCAAGGATGGATAGACTGGTTTTCAGACAACGCCCGAATAGATTATCCAAAGCTAGTACATGAGTTTTACATGAACCTGAAAATCACGCTTGATGGTGTGGAAGCTGCTAGAATGTCGTCTGTTGTAAAAGGAAAGAAAATATCTTTCTCATCTAAGCAGTGGGCTGAATGTTTAAACGTACCTCATGAAGGTCGATATGAGGACTATGCTGGCAATATACCCCCAGTCACTGACTATTTTTCTTATGAGCTAGCGCTAGAACTCCTAACTGGAAACAGAGAATCGAGGAGAATCACAGCTTCAGAATTAGATGGTGAAAGTAGACTCCTATTCAAGTTTATTCAGCACCAACTTTGCCCTCGAAGAGGAGATTTTGCTGCTGTTAAGTTCCAAGATGTTTTTCTATTGTTTCTGCTCAAAACCCATGAAAAGATAAATCTGTGTAGATATGTGATGGTGCACATAGCTAGTATGATGAAACCTTCCAAGAAAGCCACAGCGTTGTTTTATTCAAAAATGATATCTACTATGCTCCAGAATCTGGAATGTGTTGATGAAGATGATGAAGTTGTTGAAACAGAGCGTACCTTCTGTCTCAACAAAGAGATCTGCAAGAGGATGAAAATCATTTGGAATCCATGGAAGAAGTGCTGGGTTGCAGATGAAGATAAGTTGTATGAAGCCTACAATCCCATAGATCATGGCAAGAGGCCAAAGGATTTGAGAGATCTTGGATTAAAACGAGATGAGGAACCAATTTATTCTGATGATGATGAGCAAGCAAATGCTGCAACTGAGGAAGGAAGTGTGTCTTCTCCTGATGATAGGAGTGATCCAGACACTGCTAGCCCCAAGAAAAGAATAGAATTTGGACCTGCTAGTCCACCCTTAACCCTACCAGAGTCAGAACCTATTCTTGATGATGAAGAAGATTCTGATACTGAGGAATATCACAGTGAAGCCTCTGAGCAGAGTAATAATGAGCAAGGTGATGCTGATGAAAATCTTGGTGCTGATGATGATGATGCTGATGATGTTGAAGCTGCTGCTGACAGTGTTAACAGACCAGTGGATGGTCTTGCTGTAGATCAGGCAGAACAACCTCAGTCAGTACCAGAAATCCATATCAGTGGCAAGGCTGACTCATCAAAAATCAGTGGACCAACAAGCTATGAGAAACCCAACTACACCCTGTGTGCTGCTGTTTGGGATGACTACCCTGGATATGCTGTTTTGGGCTTAGACTATTCTGAAGAAGAAGACGAATTGCCAGAATCTGCTCCAGCTGTGAAAAGGAACCTTCCAAGTGAAGCAAGGTCTATTCCTACTGTTGATCCTGTAAATGTGAATTTACCTGGTTCTGAAATCTCTCGAGCTGATCTTGATAAGTTTAAGACTGAATTGCTAACCACTGTGAGAGATATAGTCAGAGAAGAACTTTCCAATGCCCTTCATCAAGTATCTCTACAAGTTTCTGAAAATTCCTTGAAAGCTTTTTCAACGGCAGTCTCAGATGTTCTCAAGACAGACTTGACTACTACTGGTGAATTTGTTGGTAGGCACCTAGCCTCTTTGAATCAAACTTTGAAGGATCTCCAAGTTATCTTACTTTCTCTATCAAATGAGTTCAGATCCACCATCTCTGGTATGATGGAAGTTTTGAGAAATCTGATTGAACATCTCAACAAGTCTGACCTGAGGAAGTTGAAAGCTGAACTAACTCATATAGTCATCCAAGCCAGTACAGGCAAGGTAACCAAAATCACTACTCGTGAGATAGAAGCTCTCAGAGAAGTTGTGCATGCAGAGCTAGCTGCTATAAGACAAATTCTTGACTTAGAATCTTTGAGGAGGATGAAAGAGCTCTGTGATAATAGTCATAAGATGGCCTTAGTATATTCAGCAGATGCTAAGAAAGCCCTGCAAGAGATCAAGGAAAATGTTGATACTTACTTTTCCAAGATTTATACAAAACATGAGATGGCTGCAAACTTCAAAGTCTTGGCAGAGAATCTGAAATTACCTCCAGTCACTCAGGCCTTCAACACTCAAGTTCGCCAATTGCAAGATTGTGTCCCTTCCTTGGGGCAGTTCATGGAAAACAAGGATGATTTTGAAAAAGCTATGAAGTATGGCGCAGAATTCATTCAGGACATCATTCATCTGTTGAAACCTTACTTGGATGCACAGGCCACTGCAATTGTACTCCCTACTTCTGAACCTCTCAGTGCCTCTGATGTCGCTCCAAATCAGCTGTCTGTTGCCCAAGCTCTATCTCAGTTACAGCCAGTCTCTCAGAAAGCCTCTCATCCAGCTCCTGCTCCTTCTCAACAACCCTCTGTGACACCTTCAACTGCACCTGCCCGAGTTGTCCTGCCGCCACTTCAGCTCCGTGAACCACAACCTGCCTCCAAGCCTTCTACATTACCTACCATTGATCCAAAGGATAAAGGGAAAGCCCCTTTGTATCCCAACAAATAGCCATGTATTGTTTTTGATGGGGTGATCTATGTATTGCTTATCTCCTTTTCTGTGACTTTATCAAATTTGTTTTTTCCTTTGTGTTCTGTTCTATCCTCTCTGCACCCTGCTTCTCTTTTCCCTTATCTGTTTTCCCTCCTTTTTGATTATCCCAAAGGGGGAGAAAGAAGATATATATAATGGGGGAAAGAAGATATATATAATGAGAAAGAAGATATATATAATGGGGGAAAGAAGATATATATAATGAGAAAAAAGATATATATAATGGGAGAAAGAAGATATATATAATGAGAAAAAAGATATATATAATCGGAGAAAGAAGATATATATAATGGGAGAAAGATATATAATGGGGGAAATATATATCTAAGGGGGAGTACTCTATATATGAAGAGGGAGATCAATATCTCAGGGGGAGAAATCTGAATAATTTATATGGGAAGGTTATTTTAAGAGGGAGATTTTTTTATTTTTTTATTTTATATATATATATGAAGATTTGTGATTATCAAAAAGGGGGAGATTGTTGAGCCCTCTGGAAGATTGCTGATTTCATGTTTATAACTGATGTTTTAATAATCACAAATCATCACAACTCATTGCTGCTTAATCTGGTTTGATGTCTCATAAACATAATTCCAATCTATGAATGAATCTGTTATCATGTTTTTAACTATGCTTATTGACTTGCAAAGTATGTTGGAAGTCTTCTGGATTCAACATCCATCAGAGTCACCGATCAATCAGACTTACCGATCCATCAGAGTCACCGATCAATCAGACTCACCGATCCATCAGAGTCACCGATCAATCAGACTCACCGATCCATCAGAGTCACCGATCAATCAGACTCACAGATCCATCAGAGTCACCGATCAATCAGACTCACCGATCCATCAGACGCACCGATCCATCAGACGCACTGATCCATCAGACGCACCGATCCATCAGACTCACCGATCCAAGGACTCACTGATGCAGATGACTCACCGATGCAAATGAGTCACCGATGCAAATGAGTCACCGATCCAATGATAGACCGATGCTGATCAAAATGACTCAACGATCAGATGACAGACCGATGCTGATCTATCTGAGTCACCGATCATTACTCTAATGCTGATGACCTACCGATCTCTTGAACAGTCATAAACAACTGTTTGAATTTCTTTATCTCTATCTTTATTTATTCTATCCAACGGTCATATTAGTTATATTTTAATACCCTGACAATTAATTAATAAAATTTGTCGGATGTCAGGAAACCGTACCTCGTACCTGCGGAAAGGAAACCTTTTCTGTCCTATGGAGCACGTGACATAAATACAAGAAGACGTTGCTGAAAGATATAAAAATAACAGAGACAACGAGGAGAAAACACACACAGAGACAAGGAAGCATACGACATACTCAAGAAGAGCTCTGTGCATACAAGAAGAACCAAGCAAGACAGAATCAAATATACAATCAAGCCTACTCAAGAAGAGTGGTGTGCATACAACAGAATATTGAAGAGCTTCATCGACTACATCTCACCGCCTGTGAACCTGAAGCATACGACACTCTGATTCTCAAACAAAATCGAGAAGAGGACTCAGAATCATTTCTGATTAATTCCAAAACGAGTCCAGTGCTACACTGAAATCACTAGAGCCATTCCTAAACTCCACATCTCTGCTCTATGATTTATTCATTCTACATTTTGAGAAGTGTGTGTTATCTGCTGTATTAAACACACACACTGACTCCTGTACTTTCACTGGAGGATCTGTATATCCTCAGCAAACCTTTTTACACTTCACTTCCCACTGTGGATAGTGGTAGAGGTCTTGTGACCTGGACAGCTGGCTGCTGTTGTTTGTTTTCCCACGTAGAACTGTGGTAGAGGTCTTGTGACCTGGACAGTGTGTTCACTGTTGTTAACCCCGATCCAGGGTGTGGATCACTTTTATACAAACTTTTGAGAGGACTAAGTCTCGGCTTGAGACTGAACCTCTTGGTTACTTCTCTGTGTTTATAGTTATACTCTATATCCATACTATACATATTTATTTCATATTCCGCTGCTATTACTTTGAAATATAATCTATCTTCAAAGATACTTTGATAATTAAATTTGCAAGTGTTTATATTTATTATAAATCAGTAAATTAGTTTCAAAAGTTAATTTAATCATAAGATTATGTTAACTGAGAATTAATCAATCTTTGAGAAGCTAATTGAACCTTTATATTCTATATAAATTCACTACAGTTTAATTTATTTTTGAAATTGGGGGATTTTATTAGAAATTGTTTTTAACAGAAAATTTTAATTGGAACTCAATTCACCCCCCTCTTGAGTGTCCACTCCGACCAACATAAACTTTACAGATCGTACCTCAAATCATTCCTCGACCCACTGAGTCATATTCATAGACCATATTCATATGTTCCCTCCACTTTCTTTCATCACCCTGAGCCTTTCATGGACCACCGAGGTGTCTTGGTGGAAATATGTTGAAATGTAAACCACCTCCTTCTACGCTCATAACTCCACTACCACATCCGCTGTCATGGGGATCTATCTGCTCTTACTTTCCCACTATTGAAGGTCATAGGCTATATCCTTTTATCCATGAATACATCAACTTCCAAGTCTTGATGATGAAAAACAACATAAGTAATAATGTTCATAGGGATAACACATGTTCTTATGTCCCTACATAGACCTCACTCAAATGATCTACCTCTGATTTAATGCTTTTTAATAGTTTCATCATTGTACTTTTAGTAGCTAGTATGCCTCAAGGAATACTCAGACAGTGAAATTTCATCCTAACTGTGCTATAAAATCCCCTGGATAAACATAATACTTATCTTATAAGGTGATAAATCCTTTATTAAATGGTTCAAAAACACATTCTATCCAAGTGTCTCCTGGTAGAAAGATCAGGTAAATAATCCACACAATTTCCAAGATCAGTCATTTAAAAAGGATTTCATCCCGGACCAAAATATAGTGAGATGGTTTATTAAAATGGTGGAAAAATCAGGTCTACTCTTCAATACATTAATCATCCACCTTTGTGTTAGGCTAGCCTAGGTACCTGAGTGGACTTCGTAGCTCAAACTCATGATGTGTGATCAGCCTAGGCACCTTATCAACTCGTATAGTGTGTACCATGTGCTTCTCTACAAGTGGTTCTATGGATGGTGAACCACATATAGGTGTTATATCTGGTAAAAATCCATATTCAATGCCACATCACATAGTGTATCATTGTCCTGATCACGTGGTTCAATCTAATATGGATATCTATGTGGAGATATATGGAAATAAATCATTATTTACCATGTTCAACTAAGCATATCTATGATATGACTCAATAAAACATAGAAAACACAGCCATTATTATGTGACTAAGGTAATATTTTTCCCTTATTACTTGATTTCTCATGTAATGAGTCAAAAAGTATGTAATAAGAGTTTTGGTGTATGGATATATCATCTGTTGCACCAACACTGGAGTCTCTAGCCTAAATGATGAACTCAAAACAGATAACACTATTTCCCTAAACAACATCACAGATTCGAGGTCCTAATGTAGAATAGAATCATCATAAACCACTCTTTCACAAGTCATCCTAGAGGCACCCAGGTCATGAATACCACAAGCTTGCCTCCAAGAAGCCATAAGGCTGGGCACTAGCACCATGTACGCAATTCCCACAAATGGGAGGCATTATCCTAATGTAACTATAAAAAATATAAATCTATGCAAAAAAAATTATGAAATGTAAAGAATCATATATAATTCCAGCATCGAAATACTATCTCACAACTAGAGTATATCAGAGAAGAATGGAATATTAAACATTTCCAAATAAAGGCCCCCCCCAAAAAATCTATTACACAAGTCTGACTGAAACTGTAAGACGTCAAACATACACCATGAATGTGGACAAAGTCTAGGGATTCTCCCTAAAAACACCTTGTTATTCAAAGATGAATCTAAAATCCAATCACTCACAGGCCTCCTTTGACACTATAGAAAAGTATCTTTATCTGCACATTACATGACAGAAGTGAGAATATCCCAACATGGGGTGCATATATAAATTATTGATATGACACCCTGAAAACAATAAAAGCAATGCACTAAATACTCAAATAAATAAAATATGTCAAAATCTATGTATAATAGATATGAAGATAGAAAAAAAACTCCCCGATATAATCAAGAGAGACACAACATATCAACCTACCACACCCCTATGGTCAACATTCACGTCTAGGTGTTGTGGTCTACTTTGACTGATATCCACCATGGTCACTACAGATCCCGCCCGACTCAAGCCCAACCCAATATCCTAATACAACCCGCTGACCCTCCTAGGCCTATATGTCTAGGCTCATCCTCCAGCCCATTCCACATATCCCTTTATCGTGTCCCATATGGCGCTGCCATTACATACACCTCTAATGTCCATGTCATCTTCCCAGGTATGCTGCCACATGTGGCTCCACCACTGGTAATACCATCTACACTAGCTTTCGTGCACTTCTTCCTGATCCAACCATCAATACCTCAACATCCATGAGCTACCCAATACCATTTGATGCCCAAAAATCAAAATGTTCAAATAAATGAGATTGTTCGAGCCTCTTTGTCATCTAAAAATTCATCATTTCATCGGATCATCTTGTAAAACATATCAAATCATCATTATTCATTTTTCAATATAGAAAAATAAGCAACAAAAATTCATGAATCGTCTATCATCTGATTATCTCGATCTCTTTCATTACACCTCCACTGTGTCATGTAGATCCCAGATTTGTGATATCTTATAATTTACCAAATAATCATGTTAGAAAAATTGATTGATCAGGATTTTCCAAACCACAATCTGACAAAGAACATCCATGGTAAAATATGCAATTCGAGGACATAAGTACAATAATGAAATTGGAGATAAACTTTACCAATGGTCGTGTTGATCATGGGTCATTTTTGTAACTATGGGAAATGAATCCATTACCAAATTAAACAAATTAAAAATATCTTGATAGAATTACCACAAAATAAATACCATACTACAATACATTTTATGTATGAATCAATCTACACACTGACTTATTCACATCCATTATAGAAATTCAAAATAATGAGTTAAAAAATTGAAACACATGCCCTAACATGATTTTGATCGATCACTAGAAAAGAACAAATTTTCATTGTCATACTTTCCATATGTGAGATCCACAATTTTAGGTGGAACATCAATCTTCAAAGCTCATTTTATTAGTGTCCATCTGATAGGTCCACTAGGTCAGATACCATGACGGTGGAGTTGATATAGGGTCTGACAGATTAATATTTATTCCCCTTCATATCTTGATTCACCATTAATCAAAACTCTTGTATCTCTTGTTCCTTATGGAAAGTATAATTATAATTTAAATCATTTCTAACACATGTCAATTTTTACATGGGTCACCCTTGATGGGATACATTAAAGTCACATGCAATGGAGGTGTTCCGATGTACCAAATTCACAGTGGCTCACTACCAATATAAATTTCATGGATCGGGCTATATCTTATATGCCCAAGCTCATTACCTTTACAAGTTCTATGGTATCTACACTATATTTCTAAGTGTAACTCTATATGCATCGTTATCTATCTCACTACCTATTAAAATGATCATTATCTTCCTCTTATTTCACTCAATGAACTTGGAATAGAATCCACCCAGTGTTTATAGACTTGTATGATACACACAGATTACAGACCAGTAGGTCACTTAATTTGGATTAATGAATATATCCTAAATTATAGGAAGATTCTACATTGAAGTCCCTCATTAACCTATAGATTAATTATTCCTTCTCAGTTACGATTAGATACAGGAAAATCCATTCAAAAACTAATTTAAGGATTTCGAAATCATCCTTGTGTGTTTTTCAAACCACTTTTCCCTCCCATGTATTGTGTTGTATGTTTGCAATGAAAATCTCATCCATTTAATATCACCTCCGCATGCGAGAAATACTTATCCTCTATCATCTGCCTCACCCAGGAAATGCCTTCGCATGATCTATCTGGTACCACCTCTGCATACCGACACTGAACACCTTCTCTATGAACCACCCATGTCCCTAAACCATTCTATGTATGTGGAATGCCATTTAATATAACTTTTTAAACATCCTTCACGTATCGTGTCTTCATACACCACGTAGCAGAGATTCCTATTCTATGCACCAGACTTTCTCCTCCATGAACCCCTTTTTCCTTTGTGGTATTCAATGCCTTGAAAAATCCTTTCACAAAATTTCTTCTACGAACTGGTTCTCCCTTCTCAAAATTATCCCTCACAAATAACTTCTCCCTCTCAGACTCCCCTCATACCATGTCTTATTCAATTTCTTGTTCCTCTTTTTCAGGCTAAAATGTCCCGAAAAAACTATTTCAGGAACTATTATGTGAACTTCTTCAACCCTTTTCAGAATAACATCCCTCAAACAATTTTAGGACAACACTATATTTCCAATGCAAAGAGTTGTTTTCTAATGATATTTTCCATCCCTTAAATCAATGTGATTAATGATCCTTATATAAGAAAAAATAGATACATAACCAATTAAATCTATATTAATCAAATCCTGAATTTAGCACCACCATACCGCATAACACTTCTCCTTCCGCAGACCACAAACCATCTGCAAAACATTTTTCATACACACTCTGCGTATTACATCTATTTCTATGCGGTCTAACATTAAATGATTATACATGAGTCACACGTGCCGCAATCCCTTATCTTGGAACTGTTTAATGTACCACTCCTACTACACTATATGCATCCAAGAAACATTCCCAAACATGGTACGAGGTCTGTGATCTGAGGTACACAATTCCCATATTTTCCTGATTTTCTTCATAATTATTCATACCATTCACTCCATACTCATTCATGGTCATCTGGATTAGTCAAAAAACACAACCAATCCCAAAACATACTGAGGGGACACATTTAGGGTTTTTTCTATGAATATCCCCCTATGGGATTGTTGATAACTCTTCTATTACTAATTTTTTTCTTTTTGATACCTCGTTAATGCTCCGTCCTTCATCAATTAGCATTCTCGTCGTGAGATTAAGATAGAAATCATAGATTTAATAAACATAGACTCTAAGACAATATGTTCCTTGTTTTTAATGAGAAACAGGAGTATAAAGAAAATTCCATAAATGAATCACTTCATTCCTAACACAAACCATTGAATCTAATAAACTAATTTCATCATGAAACTCAGTTTTTGTGATATGTAAACTTTGATCAATCACATATAGAATCATCAGCTTTTATACACCCCTGTGTTACAACTCATCAAAATAGCATCAGCTAATCTTCAACTACACCTATCTCACTGCTACACCTGACAGCTTCTCCCATGACTTTTCTCCACCTAAACTACTCATAATGTATCCACCTTTGTCAATGAACCTGGTGAAAATTTCAAGGTTTTTTACAAAAAGGTAAGGATCACATATCATAAGATTATTGAATAAACCATACCTCTAGGACAGGGGGATCCCAAATCCCTTCTTTTACAAGTGATGGATTCGACTGGACTCCTGAAGCCAATCAATGCCTTTCAAATTCTTCTATGGGTAAGGCCTTTGTAAGAATATCTGCAACTCGTTGTTCTATTAACACATACTCTAATATCACATGCTTGTGCTCCACCATCTCCATTATTAATAGATATGTTATTTCATTTTTACATTTCCATGAGTGATGCACTATATTTTTTCACATATTTAAATAACTTGATTTAGCACCATGAATTCCAATCAGAGAATTCACTTCAATTCCCATACCATCAAGCTGCTACTTCATCCACAATAAATGTGTTCTTGATTATGTAGCCAAAATGTACATAGATTCTACCCTAATAAATGAAATTCAATATTGTTTATTTCTCAACAAATAAATACAAAATACTCATGGATATAATGAACCTAAAGACATTTATTTCCAATCATCTACTGATCTGAAAAAATCTTCATCTATAAATCCCAATAACCCGGGATGAGAATTTTTATTGAACATTAAACAAAAATCCAATGTTCCCTTGATATACATAGTTATTCTCAATAATGAAATCATGTGTCTCCCCTTGGTATTTCTTTGATATATCACTACATGGAATGTTACAATTACAATATCCTGCATTGTCAATATTAGTTAAAACATACATCCAAAGATTTTCCTATACTATTTTATATTGACTGCCATGGCTTTATTATCCCATGTGAGGTTCAACCGTTTAGCAACCAGAGTCTACATCTATTTGGAATTATCAATCCATACCATATCAATAATGTCATGGGATATATAAATATTTGAAATGAACGTGCCATTAATTATTTATGTTACCCATAAACCAAGGAAAACGCCAGTTCGCCAATAATTGACATTTCAAAATCAATTTATTTAATTTAGAAAACTATCTACACTATGATTTATCTTATCCACCAATGATTATATCAACACTATTATGCATATCCATCATCATTTTAATAGTTTCATCGATGTAATATTTATTATAATCAACTCCACCACATTGAAAACCAAGCATCTTTAAAAATTGGCCTTGACTTGAATTCCATTATCTTAGTGCATTCTTAAAAATATATAATGATTTTATAAGCGATAAAAATATATTCTTATCGTTATAAATGAGAAACCCAACTAGAGAATTAATGTAAACATCATCTTTCAGTACTCCATTATGTAATAATGACTTAACATCCACATGTAAAATCATGAACTTTCATTGCACTGTTTGTACCAAGAATAATCTGATTGTTTGAAGCCTTGAAATTGGTGAAAATGTTTCATCAATGTCTATACCCTTTATCTAGGAGTACACTTGGCACAAAATAAATTATTTTTATCAAATCATAACACCATCGTAATTCATTATATTATGAAAGACCCATTTCTTACTTATGAATTTTTTTTTCATCTAGACTCAAAACAATCTCCCATATTAGATTCCTTTCAATTTGGACATGCTCTTAATTCGTAGCTAAAACCCAGTTCTCATCTGCAACTACTTCATCAAGACATTTCGGTTCTGCCTATGATAATAATATTTATTTTTGTAGAGTATTAATTATCATTGACTACCCTTGTGCTACATGGTCACCAATTATGTATTTTATGTCAATTTTTTCTCTTCTCTCTTTTCTCATAGCATAGACTGATTTATTTTCATCATCCAAGTCTTTATTTGAATCAACCATTAGAGTTGGACCATCTATTGATCTGATCATCTCTTCATCACTATCCTCATGTTTCTGATCAAGTATTTTCTATATATTTTGTTCATCCTCCACTATATTCACATCATGAATTTCAACAATCTTTCCTAATAACTTATTAAAGCATTTATATTTTTTTTAGTATCTATGAATTACCCCTTCATCCTCCTGAGAATCAATCTTCCTTATTTTCTGCTTATTTAGAATGAAAATTTACATTCAATGTCTTGAAAGTACTTCATTGATAGTTTCAATCAATAAAATAACTCATATATAGTCAAAATCTCTTACAAAAAAAAATAAATATATATTTGTAATTTACACTTTTTTTATTATTGTATCTTTCCGAAATTTCACCAGAATGTCATTCTCAATGAGAATTGTTTTGGAATTGTTGGTCATAGTCGAGTTTCTTCAATCAACTACTTAATTATGATATGGATTTTATACCACTGAAACTTGATTCCTTATCTCATGTTTGTCGATATAATCCTCCACTTGGATATTTTCGATCTTTGTTCCATTATCTATTTGAATCTTCAAGATTTTATAACAAATAATCATTTCACATTTTTTTTGATATCATTTAATGAAAATAAAGACATTAGATTTTTGGGTGATTACGGAATCCCAGTCCATTATACTATTGTCACCAATGAAGATAACATTATTTATCCTCCCATCAATTGTGCTTGGTGATATTTGACCACCCACATCAATATGCACCAAATAAAGAATTCTTGTTGACTTTTTATCATTTGACATCTATGTATATCAAATAATATTCTGTAGTTGGAATGCATCACATGTATAAGTACGATAATGAGATAATATATGGAGATTTTGAGCAGCATCGTATTTAATAAGATATTTAATGGATGGTTGGCTTCTGTGGCCAATATTCTTAGGCCATAACTTATTTTCTTCATCCTTGGATAGAAGTGACATATCTTCTTCACAACTCACGAGGTAGAGACTACCTTTTTAACACTTTACCTGCAACACAATATCACCACCGTTTTCCTTGAGGTGTCATAATTTCTTTTAAAAACTAATGGAAAGCCCTGAGTCACCCAATTAACTGACAGTATGCATGTTGTGACTAATCCCCTTAACATCCAAGACATCTGGTCATCTAATTTATTTTCCCCCAAACATGTCTTTTCCTGAACCAATAATTTTCAAGCCTTTTTCATTAACAAATATTATGATAGATTCTTTATCATACCTGATTACAGTCACTAGATAAATATTTCCCATCATATGGGATGTTCATCCACTATTAGTGATCCAGGTCCAAGTGTTATCTAATGCCTTGAACACAATTTATATAGCCACTACCTGCTCAACCCCTTTATTTTTTTACCAAGTATTTGACTTCATACCCAGTATATTTTGATAATATTTATATTACTCAATATATCATACATCAGCATAATCATGTAGTGTAGCATATTGATTTTGAATTTTCATCTATATTGATGATAAATTTGGGTAGTTCTTAGGAACAAATTTAGTATACATCGACACATTCCTCCGCATTATTCATCTGAAATATCATTCTATATGTTTGAGTTATTTACACTTGAAACAAAAACTGTCAAATGAGGACCTCGAATATTGTGCTCTTTACGACCACCTTTGTTAGTTTTTTCCCTTTAGTACCTCTTTTCTATGGATCATACATTTCGAGAGTGTCCCATTTTACCACAATAATATAAACTTATGCGAGTTACATTGTCGTGTGGAAGTGTTGAACCCCTAGCTAAACCCTTGGTATTATGAATATTATGATTCTTAATTATACCCATATAAATCTCCAATCATGGAGTGGGTGCTTATAGTCTAACTTGAACTATAAATTCTTTCTGTTTTGGATCAACCCTTATACCAACCTTATCATTTAGAGTATATTATTGCTTCTTTTTTTTTGTAACACTCTCCTCAAATTTAATTTTATCTATTTCATATAAGATCTTCATTCTTGAGGTAAAACTGAGAGTTAATAGTATCTATTGGTCTTTAAATGTTTATCATAGACACAATGCTTCCTCTACTAGTACATAGATATGTTTGACTTGATTTTTTCAAGTTTTATTAAAATTATTTATATATATTTTTTGTTCATCAATTTTGATTTTTAACTCAACCACCTTTTCTGAGATTTTGCTTCATTGAAGACTGTGGCTTTTCAATTTCTACATTTAACTAATATTTCCATTATTCTTGCTAATGGAAATAGTGTTTCACATCATGTTGAAATCTGTTAGATTTCATTATTTTGGCTCTAAAAATATCTATATCTTCATTGGAAGCTTCTAATTCATCCTTAAGATCCAAAAATCTTTCAATTTCTCCGTCTTTATTTTCAAATTCTTCTTTTGTTAAAAAAATTCAAAAAACTCCCAACAATGCATCTACATTATGATCTTTGTAGTCCACCGACTCTTTCACTCAGATTCTGCCAGAAATTCATCTTCTTTTGAAATCAGAACCTTAATTTTGAATAACATTATCTTAGTACTTATCCCACTATTCACATTTTATAAATAAATTTTTTCAAGAATTTCAATATTGTTTTAACTGTCATCATCAAATTTCATAGCACACTTTACTCCAAATTTCTAATCATTCCTCATTGAATGCATGCCAGTGTAAGTTTAACTTTTAAATTCCCTTTTTTCATCTATATATTTGAGGAGGGAAATGACATAACATCTTCCACATTTTCCTCCTCATAAATATTTTCATTTGAGAGATTATTCATGTCACTGAATTCCACAACTTTGGGCATCCCCTTTTTCCACTGCATCGTTATCATAATCTTTAATCTTACACTCTACAAGGTTACTATGTATGTTATCCAGTGTCATCTCTTTTTCATCATTATCTACCCATACTAAAACATTAAGATTGAACAATTGCTGAAATTTACTCAATATACATTTCACAATCTTTATATCTTCAATGAATTCTCCAAGACCCCTCATATCTTCCAAATTAAAATTTACCTATTAAACAATTCATCAATTGTATCGTTGGGTTTCATTATGATATCCTCATTCATTTTCTATAGAACCTACAACATTAATTCATAGACTATTGTATCTCCCTCATAAATATTCAACAATTTTCCTACATATTGTCATAATTGACATGACCTTCATTTAAATTTCATTTGATAGGTCTCCCATAAAATCAGTGATACCTATAGAATCAACATCCCATTCCCTTATTTCATCTTCCGATAAATAACCACTATTGTTTTCAGTTGGTATTACATGCATAGATGCTATGAAGACGTCAATTCATAATAATTGGATGTATTCTTTCATCTGATTCTTCCATAGTTGAATTTTATGCCCATCGATATTCAGAATTATTTTATGATTGACCACCACAATTTATTCATATGAGATAGAACCACTAACATTTATCATTTTCCTCTGATACCACATGTTATAACAACTATGTCGAATACCCTATGATGGGGGGTGGTGAATATGGATATGAATAATTAAAATTAATCCCCCTACAGAACATTTTTCATCATTAAATAATCTCTCTTCTCTCTCATTACCATTGAAATGTATGAATATAATATAAACATTTCACAGGACAAAAAATTGATTACATGGTTCCCCATCAATAGGATACGTCCAAAGAGCATACAAAACTAGTGTCCCAATGTACAAAATTAACTATGGTTCACTAAAAAATAATGAGTAAAAGGTTCAATCTAGATCTTATATGACCAAGATCACTAAATTTAAATGAATTAGGGTCTTTCAGTATTCCCCAGGGTCACTCCCAATGCATCTTTATCTAGCTCACTATAAGTGGTAAGTGTAATCGTCTTCCTCTTTCATCACACACTGCTCTTGGGAAAGAATATAGTCATAGATTATAGACATGTATGTCTCACACAATTTATAGACATTTATGTCAATTCATTTGCATGAATGTATGCATCCTAAACTATTAGAAGATTCTTTTTTGAAGTCCATATTTTACTCGCAGATGGATTCCACCTTCCTGGTTAATATTAAATATCAAAAAATTATTTCCAAATTTGATTTAATGATTTTGAAAGCATCCTACTGTGATCCATAAACCACTTACTCTTATCGCAGATGGTGTAGTGGGTTTTCCAATCATAACACCTCTTCCACACATTTTTACCGCTTTCATGAACATCTTCTATTCTATATCCTACCTCTCCCATGGATTACCTTCAACTGTGTGATCATATACCACCATCGTGTACTGACTCTTTGCACCTCCTCTGCAAACCACCCTCTAGATGTGAACTATTCTCGATTCGCAGACTACCTTCCCTTCCACCTCATTAATCATCCCTCACATATTTTGTCTTCTTCCACCTAGTACCAAATAGTCCTCTACATATCAAAGTTCCTCTTCCATTATCCACTTCTTTACTTGTGAGCATCAGTTCCTTGTAAAATCCCTTCACAGAATTTCTTTCGCGAAATATTTTTTTGTTCAGAGAATTCACCCTCACAATTCACTTCTCTTTCTTAGACTCCACCACATATCACGTATCCTTCCATAGATTTTTTACTTTTCAGAAAATAACGTCCCAAAAAACACTTTTGTGAACTTTTCTATGAAATTAGTTATCCATTTTTGATATCTCTTCTCGATAACCACTTTCAAACATCAAAGAACTCCAGGAGTTAATAGAAGTTTTGTAGTGATATTTTCTCTCATTTAAATCGGTGGAATTAATGCTCCTTATTTAGGAAAATATATATGATTAATCCACTAAATCACAATTTACAACTCTTTAACACAACACTACCTTCACTGTATACTGCTTCTCTTCCCGTTGACAACAAGAAATCTGCCAACCATTTTTATTATGGGGCCCATATACTACATCTCTTCCAATATAGTGGACCATTATTTAAATATACATTCCTCATACATAGTTAAATCCATTCATTGTGAACCGTTCCACGTATCATTCTTGATACTCAGTACATGGCCACATACCATTCTCAGACATGGTTCACGGTACCTGTTTTGAGGTAAGTGGTTCCCTTAATTTTCATATTTTATACGAGGATCTTCATACCATTCACACCTATGTGTAATACATTCATTTTCAAAAGATAAATTCATAATTTTGAAGACAAAACTTTGGAAAACACTACAAAACTTTGTAATAGTAAAAACTTATCTTCAGAAAACACCAACCATAATCATCCGCAGTCATCTGGATTTTTTCACAAAAACAATCACACACAAAACATACCGAGAGGACACATTGAGGGATTTTTTACCATCATTTTCCATGGAATATCTTCCACCAGCCCTTCTCCAAAATTACTAGGTTGTGAGGCCACACTATAATGTTTGTTATAAAAAGGATTATAAATGATTTTATTAGGTCACAACATCATCAAATAAAAATAATTATGTTTAATTAATTTATATATTAGTTTCTTATTTGATGAAATTTTCACAAATTCCTCACAACAACAAAGGTTATGTCCTGCCTAGGGATAACGACATATTATAAACTCAAATGTGGTATCATATTTCCAATATGAGTCCACATTCATGAGTTATTAAGATTTAAAAATAAACTTATTTTATTTTATTATTTTCATTAAAGTTACATCATTGGTGAATATTTCTTCCAATGACACGAGCTGACAATAGTTTCGTCATGCCTATGATAAAAGAACTATTCTGAATTTCATATATTCCCCCCAAATTCTAATCTTGATACCCATTTGGGAGTTCTTCAGGTTTTCTAGAAAAACCATGTGCATGTGCTCTTAAATATTTTAATAATTTTCATATGTTTTTCTATGAATAGCAGGTATAAGAATCGAACACCGTCTCATCACCTGGTCATGAAATAAACCCAAATAAAATAATCAAAAAATATAAAAAAAATCCCAGTCGTTACATATTATTAAATTATAATAATACCTACTAGACCCTCCATTATATTACTTTTATCCATTCATTGATTCAGATCCATTTTTTTTGGTTAGAAGGCAATTTAAAAGCGTATATTCAATCATGATCATTAAATTAAATAGGAATGTTTAAATATTTATCTAAAACATATATTGTGTTTGAATGAATGTTTTCAATGAATGATTATATTATTATATATTCAGTTACCATGCCCTATATTCTACTTCTATTTCCAAAATAACATGTACTGGCGGTTTTTGTAAAATAAATTTAATGACATTGCGGTGCTTACCTGCCATGTATTTTTATTCTCACACCCTACACATTCCACATGTCATTGATGGATTATAGACTATTTTATATATTAATTTTATGTTTATTGAGACTTATAGTAAACTAGTTTTATGGATCAATGGTAATCAAGATGACTCATGAAGATTGTGTTCGGTATTTTGAAAAAAATATGAATTTAGGACTTATCAACCAAGTGGTATACCTTTATTTTTATGGTTTCATTTTCAACTATGGTTAATTTATTATATTGATTTAAATTTTTATTCCATTGATGATTTTTTGGTTTTTATATTTATAATTTATGTTTTTCATATTAATGTGATATCTTATTTATGGACTGGTCATGATGGATTTTCTTGAATAATTCCTTATTTTATTAAATAGAATGTATTGGGTGTAATATGTCTTGAAGAGATCTACTCTATTCTCATGGAAGTTGTTCCTATACGATAAAATGCAAGAAAATGCCTTTGTTATGTCATAGTCTAACTCAGGTTTTTGCATCCTGGTTGACAAGATGTGTTATTATAGACAAATGGAATTATAAAAAGATTCTAAAAATGAAGGATTAAATGCACCCTTTATTATATAGGTTGTGATTTATGATAGGAGTACAACAACTATAAAATGAGAGAATATTATAGCGGGAATCCAGATTTATTTTACACATTTTATGCCTCATGTTTCTCCGGGATGCTTGGTAATATGTGTTTAATTATATGTTATTCAAATTGGATTATGGTGTATTTCGGTTCATCTAGATGATTTTTTCTTTGCATTAATAGAGTTATATGTATTATGATAAGAATATTGGTGTTATAATCATGACAATTGGTGAGATCGTGCAACCTAACAAATCATGTAGATCATTTTTCATTTTTTTGAATGACATCTATTTGTCATTTGTGATTGGAACATGGTATTTTAAACCATGTGGAGATTTCCCCCTAAAGAAATAGTTCCTCCAAGATTGTATTGGTGGAACGTGATTTTATATATTGATTTTTGGTTGGTTAAAGATATCATGGATGATTGCTTAAAAGAACAATAAAAAATATTTTTGTTTCAAAACTAATAAACAGATTTTGTGAATGAAATTTATATTAAAAAATGTCAGGTTTTGAGGTTTGTAATGTGTCTTTAGATTTGGAAATTTTTTTTAAATGATTTGATTCATTTATAATTTAAATTTGATTATTTATAATAGGATTATAGATGGATTATAAATTTATATTAGGTAATAGACTACATGTAATGTGTTGTTATTCTAATTTTTGGTGACATGAAATTTATTGCCATGATTTATAAACATGTTCTAGTATTAATAGGGCTGATTGAGATTTGGTTTGTTCATTATTTATTAGTATGTTTGTGACACCATTAAAATATAATATAATAACCTTTTATTTATACCATTTATGACATGCGACACCAAGCGTGAAAGACAATAAAATAGTCGGATACATTATACAATATTTACTCTTTAAAACATATTCTATATATTTGAATGCATGTAACACCGACTTATCTTGTGTTACATTAAATGGAGAACAACCCTTACATCTTAAATTAAATAGAATAATGAACATTCTGAATTGCTTGTGTTACACAGAACTACAACCCTCCTCGATTGATCGCGTTATGCATCAGACACGGTTTTACTGGACAATAATATATTATTAAATTATTACTATTTAATATAATATGATATAACATAGAAATTATGTCATAGGTTATAAATAGTAATAACTAAATTATGAAAATATATGGTATAAAATATATATAATTAAATAATGGGGTAGAAATTAATTATAAGAAAAAATAAGAAGCAGTTGGATGTAACAAATATTATTATTTTTATGCTTTCATTGGAGTTTTCTTAAAATAAAAAAAAATTAATAAATATAATTTAATTACACAAATTTATATTTAATCTATTAAAAAATATATTTTTTATACTCATACAATAGTTTTTATAGTCATAAGATAAGAAAAAACCCTATTTTACATACAGATACCTATATTTTTATAATGACAATTATACTACCATTTAACAGCAACCCCATTTTAAATCATACTTTATACATCCAAATTTATTTATTATTAAAAAATAAACTTCATATTTCCATTTTAAAAATATTAATTATGTAATGGTGATTTGTTTATATTTTTATGAAATAACACATTTTTAGTGAATAGTTAAAAATGAAAAATATTATTTGAAAACTACTTTTTCTTCTATTTTAATTATAAGATCAAATTATATTTTTAATATATTATATTTTTTAAATAGATAAATTTTTTAAACATTAGTAAAATTCATATAATTATAATCACTTTCACATTGATGTTTATTATACAAACATAATAAAATAGTTGATCATTTTCACCTTAAAAACCCACATTATTATCTCGTCTCCAAGAATAAATTTAAATTAATTTCTTCCACTTTCTTATTGGAATTTGGAAAATTTGTTTTAATATTTGGAATAATAATAATATATATTATTTAAGACTATAAAAATTGTTTTTATAAGAAAATAATAGTGAAAATAATTCAATTTAATTAAATTATTAAGGTAATATTAATCATTATAAAGGACTATTCATTTATATTATGGGAAAAATGACTTAGAAACTTCTAAAACACCCAATTATTTGTAATAATTCAGCAACAATACTTATATTATTTATATGATTTTAGTTTTTAGGAATTTTGTTAGGTAGAACATATTTTCACCTATATTGTTTTTGAAAATTTACACTGAGTCATTTTGCTTCCCTATAACGGGCAACCACCTCTCTTACGTTTTCAGACATATAAACCCAAATAGGTTTATCCATGATCTACAAAAATATTTTCCCAAAATCTTTCCCATATAACTTTAATCTTACATTTGGGCATAAATACATCCAATGAAGTCTTTTAGTATGAAACAAAAGAACTAACTTGATTAATAGGTAACGTCTTCTCTCGAGCTGTATATTTTTATTTCCATTATTAAACCCATAAACTCTTATTATTATATTATTTTATAAAAAATTAGTATACTAAATAGAATTATATTTTTATTCTAGTTTTTATATCTGAACAAACAAACAAATCCATCTAATGGGTAGTAGACATATTTTTTCTATGTACGACGAACTGATGTCCCACAAAATGATGATTGTTCATTTTTCATTTCCACCCATAATAGTGTCCACTAGGAGGGAATATCTATTTATATATTATATATATTACATATATTATTTATTTATAATTCATTGATACATTTACTATAAATTCCTTTAATATATTCCATTTGACGTTAATATGATAACATTGTATTGGGGATTGTGTACTACCACACCCTCTAAGCGATGTGATTCATTGAAACAATACATGGAACATATAAAATATTGATTCAATTAAACATATGTGACATTAAAAACCTATATATGATATTAATTATATAATTATATTTTTGAAATATAAAATATATATTTCATTTTCTTTGTTACCCATTAACACACAATGTTATAACATCATTCTTGGATGTATGGACTACCACATCCTTGACATGATGTGATTTAATTTACAACAAATAATTTCTATATATAAGTATATATGATTAAATAATTTTCTATTTTTAATATAATTATCATTCCAGAATGATATAATATTATTTTTATTCTATACATAAGGATCATTGAAAAATTTGAATGTTACTCATGATTATGTATGGCCTATAGTCTCTATTAGTGTAACACCGACTCATTTTTCATTACTATATTTAATGATAAGATCTAAAAGTATAATTTATGAATAAATATGACAATTATTCCATTAATATTATTCTATATAAGATATATAATTACATATTTGACCATTGATGATCAATATATGTTTTTTTGGACACATAAACCTAACTTAGTCGAAACACCAGATGTTAAATTAATGTTTTAAGTAGATGCATACAGCATAGTAAAAACTGAAATAAAAGTATTGATAAACCTGAATTTCTTTCACAATAATGAAAAAATTAAACAAAATTTAATATTACATTCTGTTAATTGACATTCCCTCAAAATGAAATGCATGGAATGACATTATTGTCTTACTTTTCTTTCTGAAAGGCATACACTATATACAGTAGTTACTTATTTTGTGTAGTCTATGTAATTAACCATTGGATACATTATATCATGAATAATTTTTCTTCATGGTATTAAAACCTTTCATCAATGGGAATTATTATTTAAAATTACCACATGCTATGTGACACTATGGGATGTTTAAACATGATTTTCATCAAAAAAATTCCTTATAATTATATTTAAAATATAATTTTATTTCTTAATTAATAAATTTCAATTGGAATAAATAAAAATATAGTATTAAATTTAATTTTATATTACCTTGAATATCCATAATATGACATAATTTATATTATTATTACCAAATCAATATATCATCTTCAATAAAATGATCACATTGACTATTAATTAATTATAAGGGGAATTATTGATAAATAAATATCTTCTATGTAATAGAAATAGATTTTTATATAGAATTTTATTAATTTCATATGTGAGGAATGATTTGTAATGGAATGAAATTTTCGGGTCTCTATAATATATTTTTTCATAATGCATCAATAGTATCACAAGTCTATTCATTTGTTCGGATGCCTTAGATGGGTTTTATATGATATTTTGTAAATAGTATAGGGAATGATATTGATGGTAAATGTACCATATACCTAGGAAAAATGGCATAAAATAATCAATAATTTCCCTCAATTAGTTTCAGTTTTTTTTGATCCATGATATTTCTTTTCGAAATTTCTATGGATACAATTCATTTTTAGTTATTTTGATGGCATGTGTTTCAATTTCTTACATATAGGTATTTATTTTTCTTTATCTTGTTATTTGAGTGGAATGAGATTCTTATTATATACATTTCATATTTTTTGTTGACTTCTATTTAGTTTACAGATTATGTGGCATGTTTGTTCAGTTATTTACCTTTCCATATTGATTATTAATGTTGATTCATTATGTATTTCCCTACAGTTTTACCATACTATGAATTTGAGATCACTAATATTATGTTTCTTTTCCCAGAAATACATGAAGTTTACTGTGAAATATATATAATGATTTACTTGATGGATTATATTTATCATTGATGTTATATTTTTATAAATAATGAAAAAATTATAATTTAAATAATTTATCATTTTTAATACAAGACTCATGCATGTATCCAGTTTTAAAAGACTATTGAACACTCAGTACATTGGGATTTTATTCCTTATAATTATAAAATTGTATTTTTGTAGCATACATTGACTTCAATATATATGGTTTTGAGTCTCTATAGTTAGTATTAGATGATGTTTAGTATCAACCATGGGAATTACATTTAAAAATACATATGTTATAAAAAATAACCATATGGTATAATTTGAAAAATCTTATATTAGTAAATCCTAGAATTTTTGTAAATTATATATTATGTGGGTCTTTATATAAATACATACATGTGTAGATAATACAAGTGGGAACAGTTCTAATACAAATGAACCAAGGAGTAATAACTCTAAAAAATGGTTTCATTCCTGGCTTGATGTAACATGGTACATGAAAATAAACATCATTTCATAATTGGATTGACAATCATGGGGGATTTTGTAGAGACCCAAAGCTTGACGTACATGGAAATTACATTAATTTTCGGAATACTTAATACATAACAAAAACAGACACACAAGGACCGTAATAGTTTACTGTCTTTGGAAACTCGGAATATAAACATCTAATCATGTTGAAAAATCTCCAACAACTCCCATAATGATCTACCCCTTTTTTACCTTGACTAAAACCTCTCTTTATTTCCTGGGGAAAATAAAACATAAAAAGGGTGAGCTCAAATTCTCATTAAGGGAAATCATAGATAACATAAAACAATCCATAATCATTTGGAAGCAAAAACATGAACCTGAAATTTAAACTTCAAAATATTGAGCAAAGACATAAATCATGGAAGTACATAAGGTATATATCATAATGGGACATCAATCATGATAAAATAGAATGGGAATAAAACATGTAATTGTGGAAACCATTCAGCACATGTTATGATTTCTATAGTAGCCAAGGCATTGCTACCTAGACTATCTTAGTGGACAAAGTCCCTTTCTGAATCGAGTTCACCCCTCGTTTCAGTCCAATAACACTGAACCAGATTAACTTACCGTTAAATCCATGTCTATCTCATGAGATATAAATCTTTTCCCAATGCATTTGAGGGAGATATAGGTCCCATCGATCTCATAATGAAATCATTCTTTCATGTGCCACAAAATTAAAAATCATACATCATAGCATAATCCATGTAATAGAATGGGATTGTTAAACATCATGCCATAATAACATATTCCACATAAGAAAATGGATATCATTTCATCATAAGAAGAATAAAACCATGTAAATAATGGATACATTATACTTGAAACATATATATATTAAATAATGTCATTTTAGATGGAAACATGGTTTTGATTAAACACTTGAAATGAATTCTTGAGGAAAATATCATTTCTTCTTCAAAATCAATTTCTTTTCACAAAACATCATGAAATTTTAAAAGAAATAGATTTTGTTGAAAATATTTATGAGATATTTTGGATGAAGCTTCAAGAAAATAAGGCTTTATAATACTGTAAAAATCCTTTCATGCGGTATAAGTTAAAAAACATTCTTCTCGTTCTTTTTTTCAGAAAAGTCAAAATGTACCTCGTAAAGTAAAAAAAGAAATATTCCTTACATAACATGTCGTAAAAGTCAAAAATGGGTAAAAAGGACTTTAAACATACATGGAAATATTTTTATAAAACTTGGACATGGATGATAAATATAACCCCAGTAAATTCTTACGTATAACCAATCTCGGATAGAATACAATTGAGATTGCAACATTGTCCCTTACCTTAGGTCCGATATACTTCGTATGTTTCTGAACCTCTTGTATAATGATTTAAATAATGTCATTGACTTATTAGATGATCATATTCATTGTTATGATATCATATATTGTTCACTTATGACTTTATATTACCCGTTTTTTAGTAAGTTCAATGTTAAAGAAGCGTTTTGGGTTAAATCGTTTTATTTATCGTATGTGTTTGGACTTGTTGTTTATTATATGATTACACATATCCTAATTTAAATAATTCCAGAATGTAAAACATGATTTATATATAATATATATTCATCATATACATATATATATTATTGATCTATAAAAGGAATGAAATATATCGTTCATGGAGACGGTATGCCGTACGTACGCATGAACTCTATTTTCGTTTCCTTATTGAATTGAATGAAACTAAATATATGACATACATATATATATATAAATAAATACAGTAGCATTATTATTTCATATATTTCATTATTATTCATTTTATAAACATTATGATCATTCATGTATGGTTAACATGGAGAATGAATCTCATCGCGTCGTAGAGACGGTAGTCCGTACGTACGCACGAGCGATGATATCGTTCCCATAATTATTGAATAGAATTCGAGTGGAAGGTATAATATATAAGAATCAGTATGATGTTATAATAACCATATATATTTATTCTTTACATCATTATACCCATCTATGTAAGGTGTTGGTGGAAAAACAGATTTCACCACGGCATGGAGACGGTATTCTGTACGTACGCATGCGTGGTGATTTCGTTTTCCGTAGGATGGATATATGGTGAAATAGGGTTGTTTCATACTTATAATAACATATCATTATATGAGTTATACTGATGTTATTACTTCATAATGAAACAACTAAATAAAAAGATGTGGAATAAAAATAAAGTTTAATGAATTAGTAACATACATTACCTCTTCTTTGATGCGCCTCTTGGAGACCTCCTCTTAGGCCACTAAAATTGGTCTTTGAAGATAACCATAACCTCTAGTATGATTCAATGGATGTGTAGAAGAGAATTTTTCAGGGGTGGGCCGAGCATGAAGGCTTAATGTGGTGTGAGGAAGAGAGGGAGGATGTTCCTTTTTATAAGGGAGGAGAGGGGCACCTTTGAAAAAACAAAACATATTATTTTATTATAAAGTCATATTCGGTTTTTAATAGCTCCAAATTGATATATTTCTAAGAATAGGTTGGGATGGGTCGAAATCATCTCATCCAATAAAATTTAGACATGTTTAGGTCATTATATTAACCTTATCATTTAGTTTTAACTCTTAGTTAATTAGATTGACATTTACCATGTACCTTTGTATTTTTATATTATATAGTTAATAAACATAGAATATACATCCAAGAGAACCCCAAGTTGTCCATTAATGATACACCTATCATGATATAAGTATCTTGGCAGAACCTTAGATTATTATGAATATAATAACAATTAATAATATAATATTTGTTTTGATATCTATTTTATGTCAATTATGAAACTATTTGGAAATTGATTTTTGAGAAAATCATAACAGTTTTATTAGTTAGAAAAAAGTTAATTAAATCAATACTAACATTTCATATTAACATATAAAATTATTTTACTTCATAAAAAGTCTCAAATTACCCTTCATCAGCGCTAGAAAAGCGATGATAAAAATCCATGTATCAGCGCTAAAATGTTAGTGCTGATACAGGATGGATTTATCAGCACTTTTGTAGAGCTGATAAAGAGGAACATTATTGTCACGACCTGTCCTCGGGGCCCGTGCCGTGACTACCCCATGCCCGCCTTCCATAGGCCAGGGGCTGGTGAATAGCACCAAATGCATAAAATCCTGATAACTGGGAGGGTATTGCCTTTATAAAAGAAACAAGCACCACAGAGCACAAGCGGAAACAAAACAATAAGTACAAAAGAAAAGATGAAAAGTAAATGGGCCAGAATACAAACCCAAAAGAATGTACAACTACAACTGAACAAGGTAAAATAGCAAGAGACAAACAGCTGGAAGAGGAAAGCAGCTCCTTGGTCATCATCCTCGGGTCCTACCTGAAGGGTAGGTACAGATAGCGCAACTCCTAGTTATCCACCACGGATCCTACCTGAAGGGTAGGTACAGATAGCCTCCTCCATGCTCTCGTCCGTCAACCTCTTCTATGAGTCGTCACGTCATGTAGTCCACCTCCGGGTACTGACTCGTCGTGTAGTCCACCTCCGGGTACCATCCAGTCCTCGAACACTCGGCCTCCGTCAGCACTGCCCGTCGTCTGCAACCAACACAACGAGGTGCGAGCATAGCCCGTGCAGGGGTGAGTATAACGATACTCAGTAGGGACCCCGAGACCCTCAAGGTCTCACTAAACCAACAAGGATAACCACATGAAGATCTCAACAGATAACCTCCACTTAGATATATTCCCATACATATACCTAAGTTATCAAGTAACCCATCTCAATCATGAGGAAACACAAGGATCATGAAATCAATGGATAACCACTACCCAGGTATATGCCCATACATATACCAAATTTATCATGTGACCCATCTCAATCATGAGGTAAACACGAAGATCAAAAGTCTCAACTCAAACCAGGATTTTCATGGTCGAAACCATAACTGCTGAAGTGCCCCCTCTCTGGAGTGTACAGTGGTCCTGTCATGACTCTGAGGTACTGCTCACTAACCTAAGACTGCTGAGGTACTCCTCCTGTCGAGTACTGCGGGCCTGCCACCTCACACAGTAGTGCTTCCGGCCGGGGTCTGCCACCCAACACAGTAGTGCTCCCCCCTCATAGCCTACAGAGGTACTCCTCCTGTCGAGTACCGTGGGTCTACCACCTCACAATGTAATTCTTCTCCGATGTGGGTCTGCCACCTCACAAATTAGTGCTCCCCACTGGGCTACGTAATTCACTTCGAATCGAATCGGACAAGCAGTCTTCAGGTCTCTGCCGGCTATACGGTCTCCGTACTCCGTACGCTCGTCTCTAGGAGGGTCCGCTCCACAAGCCAAAAGTCGATACTCCAAGTATCTCAAAGTCCCACGAAGAAGTATCACAAAAGACTGCCTCGTCATAGGGGTCTCAACGCAACAGACGGCGCGTCAATCGGTCACCCGGTCTGCGAGTTATTAGCCTTTATGTCCCAGGGGCCCGGTTGGTTTCGTGAGCGAACCAACCCCGGCCGTATCTCAACTGTACCCCGAACTCTCATAGGGTATGCTCATAGGGACCGTTTCTCAACGTGATCACCAACGCCGCTGACGGTTCGTCAAACGGACGTCTGGTCTGAAAGATAACAGTTTTTCCGTTCCAGGGGCCCGGTTGGATTTCGGGTGCGATCCAATCCGGTCACTACCAACCGTATCGAAAACTCGGGCGAAGTATGCAAAAAGTTCCGTCTCATCAAGAGTAATTCAACGAAACAGACGGAGCGTCAATCAGACGCCCGGTCTGTGAGTTATTGGTTTTTTCCTCTCACACCCACCCTGGGAAACATCCCAGGAGGTCACCCATCCTGATCACTACTCTAGGCCAAGCATGCTGAACTATGAATTTTTAACCACGTAGGCTCCCAAAAATTAAGGTGCACCAAGAGTATAGTATACCGAAACGACCGTCTCGATCCAAGGATCGCGTTGCCGCTAACGGCGATTCGTTTGGAGGCTCGTAGCCCAAGATACAGGCATTTGACCGAAAGGGGTCTGAAACTGGGGGTCTGTGCCCGGGCCGACCCGGCCCGACCCCCCCCCCCCCCCTGGGTCGGCCGAACCGGGCAGTGACCCGGCCCGACGACCTGGCCCGGCTCAGGAAAACCGGCCCGGCCGGCGGCGCGACGGCGCGGTCAGGCGCGGCGGTGCGGGCCGGGGAGGCGGTGCGGGCCGGCACGGCGGCGCGGCCTGGGCGCCGCAGGCACGGTGCGTGTGGGGGCTTTGCCCCCCGCTTTGTGAACCACGCCCCCCCCCCCCCATTATGGGAGGCCATTTTGGCTTGCCGGGGGAATTAATTTCCCCTGGTTTTTCCTCCTTCCGGTCGGCCTGACCTGGCCGGCAGTCTCCTCCTCAACGGGACCGGCAGTGGCCGGTCCCTTTCTGGATCCGACACCGGTGGCCCGACTGGCCGCCGGTCACCAAGCTCCATCGCGGCCCGTAACCGTCCGCGGCCCTTGTCGTCCGGCGCGGTGCGACGGCACCGCGCCCCTCCTCCGTGGCCCCGCTCCGGCCGCGGCGCCTTTGATTTCTTTTGACGTGGCGCGACGACGTCACATTCTTGAATTTCTTTCCATGGCGTGGCGCGATGGCGCCACGCAATAATTGTCGTGCGATTCTTGCGTGGTGCGACAGCACCACGCCATCCCGTTCCATCCGCAAGGAAACAATTATGAACATAGGAGGGGGGGTTCGGCCGTGTTGGTGCGGTCCGGGCCCCCCTCTCGTTAAACAATTACATTTAATCGTTTATCCATGAAGTTCAACATTCTAGAATCAAGAATGGATTATAAATAAATAAAATATCAACAATCCCCTACCCCGGTTTCAAGAGCGGATCATGCCAATCAAGCCGCGGAAGACTAGCGTCGCGGAGGTCGGGCGTCGCGGAAATCGAACGTCGTTTACGTTGACGTCGAGGTGCGTCCGAAGAGGTACGTTGCTGGAGAAGCTTCGTAAGCTGACGGAGATAGTCCGAGGATGAAACGGTGTCTCCTTTCGTTGACACGGGATGAAGATCGAAGAAGCGGCGTCGTCGATCTTCGGAAACACACCGGCTACGAAGAAGAGAAGCGGCGTTCTTCGTCGGAGCTTAAGTGTTCTTCGTGTTCTTCGTCAGGGTTGAAGAAGATGGAGAGATCTTTTCAAAATCTCTCAAGTTGGCAAAGGAGACCAACCCAAAATAAAATAAGCTTAAGCCTTATTTTATTTACACAACTAAACATTTGAATTTCAAAAGATAAGAAACGAACCATTAATTCATAGAATTAATTCAACGTAAGAAACAACTCATTTAATTTACGAAATAAACTGCCCAATTAAATGGTCTGTTAAGAATTTAAGAAAACGCGTCAGTTGACTTTCATAATGACGGGTTTTCGCGGGTGCGTTACATAGCGGAAAGAAATGGTGGGGCTCGTGGGGGCCCCAGCTCACAAATATCCTACCAGGGGGGTAGGATATTTTTGGATAGTACCCTATCTGGTTCAACTTAGTTTAAGCCGCTTTTAAGTGGATTCAAGTGGCTTCCAAGTGGCTTAAGCGAAATAAAATAAATTTGTCGAAAAATTATTTTATTTCTTAACCTTAAGCCCGAAAATTTAAAAACCACACCGGAGCAAACTCAACTCCGGAAGAGGCGTTTCTAAGTGAATATCGGCACAATGATTTCATCGATGCCCTCAGAATTCAATTCTGGGCACCAGTTCAAAAGATAGAAAAACCCGCTCATCCGTTCCCTGAACGTACCTGAGCCAAACTTCCGAAATTGATTCCGAGCACACCGGGCCTCGAAATCAGGCACCGTCAGAAACTGCATTCTTGTAAAATTCCACAGAAAATTAAGAAAAAATTTTCCTTGTAATTTACAGGTCTTTACATTACTCCCACCACAGGGCTTTACGTCCCCGTAAAGCATCACCACAAACATAGGGAAACAAAGCGGTATTGAGCACGCATCTGAGCATTCCGCTCCCACGTTCTCACCTGGAGGTTCCCGCGCTGCCAAAGAAAGTGAACAAGTGGAATCGACCGTCCTCCTAGGATCCGCTCCTATTGATCCTCGATCCCCAAAGGAACCTCCGTAGAATTCACCTCATCGCCACCGTCCAGCTCCTCATGGTCGATGATATGCGATGGCGTCGAGCACGTATCTCCTCAGTTGGGATACGTGGAAAATGTTGTGCACCTAGTGCAACTGAAGTGGATGGGCCAAGCGGTAAACCACCTCGCCTACCCAGCTGAGGACCTATAAAGGTCCGTTGAACCTCGGAGATAACTTGCCTCCCTGGCCACATCTCCGTAAACCTCGTCGAGGTGAGACCCGTAAGAAGACCTGGTCGTCATCCTCAAACTCCAGAGGTCTCCAATTTCTGTTAGAACTGAAACTCAAAATGACTACTACTACAAGGGTAAGGTTGACCGACTCAAGAGTGATCAGTCGCACCATCCTATACAAGAGTTACCCTGCGCTGCCTGGGGTTTCCTTTTCCACCAACCAAGGAAAACCCATCCCGACATTTGCCTAAAACCGTCAATTTGAGTATGAACAGTTATTGCCCATTCCATACTCAAACTAACTTCATAAGGCCTCAACGCTGCCACCAAGAGATTCCAACTAGATCTCTCGCCTCGAGGGTCTGACCACACCGTCGACGTAAGTGTGATTATCGAGTCTCCTCCCAAGGTATCTTCAGACATGAGGGTCAAGTCCATGGCTTACAGGAAACTCTAGGTCTGGAACAAGATTTGTGAAAGCAAGGAATGATTCATATCGACGTCTGTTACTACAGCGGCTAGTAGTAGACACAGACTGTCCCTTGAATCATTTCTAGAGCCATTGGGTCACACTCTTTGACCGCATGCAGCCGCACTCTTCCTCCGCCCTCCATCTCTCTGAGCCTGGCGAGAATAACTAAGGCGGATGGTTGTACCATGTTAGGATGTACACCACCACATGCTACTCTCCTAGCTCTGCCTCCACACCTGCTGCTTCGTAGACTCATCTCTCCTTTATGCTTCCACTTCTTGAAACATTTAACATGCCCGAGTCTCTAAGACTGGCACCGGTTTCCTGTTTCATACAGCACTGTACAGTCTTCATCCTCTCTTGGATGTCCTGGACCTCCTTTAGTCTCACATGAGCTGCTATGATTTCTTCTTTGACGAAAAGAGAAATCTGGTCTCATCCCCTGGATGAACCACATTCGTTGCCTAATACAGTCAATCCTGACATAAATGATGCATTCATGCCATGGATGACGCCGTAAGGCCTCGACGTAACTACCAAGAGATCCAACAGTCACTCACGCCTCCAAGGGCCGAGTCACACTGTCGGCATCAGTGTGAGGTCACCGGGTCTCCTCCAGTAGAAATCTCGAAAGTGAGGGTCAAGTCAACAGTTTAACCGGGACCACTCAGTATCAGCCAGACAAAAGGACAGGAAAGCAAACAAAGATAAGTGTCTTTTTATAATTGCAGCTCATAGTACAAGACACAAAGCAACTACAGACAAACATCAACAAAACCAGAAGAAATAGGATCAATAGCCTCCATGTCGGAATCTAGTCACGCTCCTGTCCATCTGCTTGCGGAGCTCCAAGACCACAGGCCTCAGCTGCCTGAAGCTGAGCTCTCTCATGTCCTCTTGTCCCCTACGGTCGGGGTGGGCCTCCTGGTGGTGGTGGTGGCAACATCCCGAAGCGTCGTCCACCTCCAGCTGCACGACCAGCACCTCTGCCATGGCTGCATGCTCCTTGCAGTCCGCCCTGATCAAACTTCTGCCTCTGCCTCAGAGGTTCGTCATTTAACTACAGGTCATCTGCATGGCGGGTCGGACAATCACGTGCTATGTGACCAATTCCGCCACAGAAGTAGCACTTCATGGTAGGTCTGGCTCTATCACATCCCTTGGTGCCTCACACTACCGACCCTGAGTCACGCGGTCGACCACCTGTAGGTCTGGTCCTCTTGGACCCCTGCGTCATCTGTCTACTGCCCGCTACAGAAGAATCTGCTGCATGCTGGCTAGTGGTGGGTCCTGCTGCTGGAGACTACTCACCAAGGAAATTCTCCACTAAGAGGGCTTGCTCCAACACTCCTGTCTGCGTCAGAATGTTGTGCGATACAACTGAAGCTATGATCTCCCACCTGAGCCCCTGCTCGAAGGTTCGGGCCCTGATGAATGGGTCTCGTACCATATCTGTGGAGTAGCGCGAGAGGTCCGTGAATCTCACTGAGTACTGCGCCACTGACATGCTGCCCTGTCGCAGCTGAAGTAACTCCTATATATGCACCGCTCGAAGGGTGGCTGGTACAAACTCTTCCCAGAACAGGCTCTCGAAGTCTGCCCATAGAAGTGTCGCCTCGTCATGCATCTGAAGCATCAGGCTCCACCATCTGCCTGCTGCTGGCTGAAGAAGGCTGGCAGCAAGGATCACCATGAAATCTGTCGGCATCCCCACTAGCCTGAAGACTCTCACCACAGCCTCCAGCCAATCCTCATCCGCCTGCGGTTCCATCCCTCCCAGAAACATGGGTGGCCTCTGGCGCTAGAACTCATGCAGTGCGCTCAAGCGACGTGCATCCTCTGCTGTTGGGGCTGGTGGCATCGGTGGCCCAATGGGTAGTAGTACCGCTGGTGCCTCCACTAGGATAGGGCCATGTACTGAGGCCTCGTCGCTCGGCGGGCTGTCAGTACGCACCACTCTCAGGGCTCTAGCTGGTCGTCCATGGGGAGGCATCCAGAAAGAATCAACATGACACGGTCAAAAGATTGTACCTGGTGAGATGACCTGATTTGAGCTGTCATTTAAATAAAACTTCTGGAAAACACACACGCAATCAGTGATTTTGTGCACAAAGTCGGAAATCAGTTGTAAGGGTCCTGGTGTATGGATACGTCGGCTGCCCGCACCAACACTAGACTCCCTGAACTGAAAACCATGCTCGGTACTCTTAACACTATTGCTTCACAGAAAGAAACATCAGAGTTATGAGTTCTACGGTAGAACCAAACTACTCTGATACCAATTCGTCACGACCCGTCCTCGGGGCCCGTGCCGTGCTACCCCAAGCTTGACTTACATAGGCCAGGGGCTGGCGACTAGCACCAAAGGTTTAAAATCCCGATAACTGGGAGGGAATTGCCTTTATAAAGGAAACAAGCACCACATAGCACAAGCGGAAACAAAACACTAAGTACAAAAGAAAAGATGAAAAGTAAATGGGCCAGAATACAAACCCAAATTAAAGTACAACTACAACTGAACAAGGTACAACAGAAAGAGACAAACAGCTGGAAGAGGGAAGCAGCTCCTGGGTCGTCCTCCTCGGGTCCCACCTGAAGGGTAGGTACAGATAGCGCAACTCCTGGTCGTCCACCACGGATCCTACCTGAAGGGTAGGTACAGATAGCCTCCTCCATTCTCTCGTCCGTCAACCTCCTCTATGAGTCGTCACGTCGTGTAGTGCACCTCCGGGTACTGACTTGTCGTGTAGTCCACCTCTGGGTACCGTCCAGTCCTCGAAAACTCAGCCTCCGTCAGCACTGCCTGTCATCTGCAACCAACACAACGAGGTGCAGGCATAGCCTGTGCAGGGGTGAGTATAACGATACTCAGTAGGGACCCCGAGACCCTCAAGGTCCCACTAATCCAACAAGGATAACCACAAGAAGATCTCAACAGATAACCTCCACTTAGATATATCCCCATACATATACCTAAGTTATCAAGTAACCCATCTCAATCATGAGGAAACACAAGGATCATGAAATCAACGGATAACCACTACCCAGGTATATGCACATACATATACCTAAGTTATCAAGTGACCCATCTCAATCATGAGGTAAACACGAAGATCAAAAGTCTCAACTCAAACCAGGATTTTCATGATCGAAACCATAACTGCTGAAGAGCCCCGTCTCTAGAGTGTACAGTGGTCCTGTCATGACTCCGAGGTACTTCTCACTAACCTAAGACTACTGAGGTACTCCTCCTGTCGAGTACCGCGTGCCTGCCACCTCACACAGTAGTGCTTCCCTCCGGGGTGTGCCACCCAACATAGTAGTGCTCACCCCTCATAGCCTACAGAGGTACTCCTCCTGTCGAGTACCGCGGGTCTGCCACCTCACAAAGTAGTGCTCCTCCACTGTGGGTCTACCACCTCACAAAGTACTGCTCCCCACTGGGCTACGTAAGTCACTCTGAATCGAATCGGACAAGCAATCTTCAGGTCTCTGCCGGCTATACGGTCTCTGTACTCCGTACGATCGTCTCTAGGAGGGTCCGCTCCACGAGCCACATGTAGATACTCCAAGTATCTCAAAGTCCCACGAAGAAGTATCACAAAGGACTGCCTCGTCATAGGGGTCTCAACGCAACAGACGGCGCGTCAATCGGACGCCCGGTCTGTGAGTTATTAGCCTTTACGTCCCAGGGGCCCGGTTGGTTTCGTGAGCGAACCAACCCCGGCTGTATCTCAAATGTACCCCGAACTCTCATAGGTTATTCTCATAGGGACCGTTTCTCAACGTGATCACCAACGCCGCTGACGGTTTGTCAAACGGACATCTGGTCTGAAAGATAACAGCTTTTCCGTTCCAGGGGCCTGGTTGGATTTCGGGTGGGATCCAACCCGGTCACTACCAACCATATCCAAAACTCGGGCGAAGTATATCAAAAGTTTTGTCTCATCAAGAGGAATTCAACGAAACAGAAAGCGCGTCAATCGGACGAACGGTCTGTGAGTTATTGGATTTTTCGTCTCACACCCACCCTGGGAAACTTCCCCGGAGGTCACCCAACCTGATCACTAATCTAGGCCAAGCATGCTTAACAATGGAGTTTTAACCACGTAGGATCCCAAAATGGAAGTTGCACCTTTAGTATAGTATACATACACGACCGTCTCGATCCAAAGATCGTGTTGCCGCAAACGGCGAGTCGTTTGGAGGCCTGTAGCCCAGGATACGGGCATTTGACCGAAAGTGGTCCGAAGCTGGGGGTCTGGGCCCGGGCCGACCCCCCCCCCCCCCCCCCCCCCCCCTGGGTTGGCCGAACCGGGTCGACCCGGCCCGATGACCTGGCCCGGATCAAAAAAACCGGCCCGGCCGGCGGCACGACGGCGCGGGCCGGCGCGGCGGCGCGGTCCGGCGCGGCGGTGCGGGCCGGCACGGCGGCGCGGCCTGGGCGCCGCAAGCACGCCGCGCGCGGGGGAAAAGCCCCCCGCTTTGTGAACCACGCCCCCCCATTATGGCAGGCCATTTTGGCTTGCCGGGGGAATTAATTTCCCCCGGTTTTTCCTCCTTACGGACGGCCTGACCTAGCCAGCCGACTCCTCCTCAAGGGGACCAGCAGTGGCCGGTCCCTTTCCGGCTCCGACACCGGCGGCCCGGCTGGCCGCCGGTCACCAAGCTCCGCCGTGGCCCGTAACCGGCCGCGGCCCTTGTCGTCCGGCGCGGTGCGACGGCACCGCGCCCCTCCGCCGAGGCCCCACTCCGGCTGCGGCGCCATTGATTTCTTTTGACGTGGTGCGATGGCGTCGCGTTCTGGAATTTCCTTCCACGGCGCGGCGCGACGGCGCCACACAATAATTTCCATGCGATTCCTGTGTAGTGCGATGGCACCACGCCATCCCGTTCCATCCGCAAGGAAACAATTATGAACATAGGAGGGGGGTTCGGCCGTGTTGGTGCGGTCCGGGGCCCCCTCCTGTTAAACAATTACATTTAATCCTTTATCCTCGAAGTTCAACATTCTATAATCAAGAATGGAAAATAAATAAATAAAATATCAACAATCCCCTACCTCGGTTTCAAGAGCGGAGTATGCCAGTCAAGCCGCGGAAGACTATCGTTGCGGAGGTCGGTCGTCGTGGAAATCGAACGTCATTTCCGTTGACGTCGAGGTGCGTCTGAAGAGGTACGTTGCTGGAGAAGCTTCGTAACCTGACGGAGATAGTCCGAGGAAGAAACGGCGTCTCCTTTCGTTGACACGGGAAGAAGATCGAAGAAGCGGCGTCGTCGATCCTCGGAAACACACCGGCTACGAAGAAGAGAAGCGGCGTTCTTCGTCGGAGATTAAGTGTTCTTCGTGTTCTTCATCAGGGTTGAAGAAGATGGAGAGAGCTTCTCAAAATCTCTCAAGATGGAAAAGGAGACCAACCCAAAATAAAATAAGCTTAAGCCTTATTTTATTTACAAAACTAAACATTTGAATTTTAAAAGATAAGAAACGAACCATTAATTCGTAGAATTAATTCAACGTAAGAAACAACTCATTTAATTTACGAAATAAACCGCCCAATTAAATGGTCTGTTATGAATTTAAGAAAACATGTCAGTTCACTTTCATAATGACGGGTTTTCACGGGTGCGTTACTTAGCGGAAAGAAACGGCGGGGCTCGTGCGGGCCCCAC
Source organism: Viscum album (assembly GCA_963277665.1). Lineage (NCBI taxonomy): Eukaryota > Viridiplantae > Streptophyta > Magnoliopsida > Santalales > Viscaceae > Viscum > Viscum album. The sequence goes on along the minus strand of OY728157.1, from coordinate 1,263,175,949 downwards.
CTCACAAATAACCTACCAAGGGGTATGATATTTCTGGATAGTACCCTATCTGGTTCAACTCAGTTTAAGCCGCTTTTAAGGGGCTTCAAGTGGCTTCCAAGTGGCTTAAGAGAAATAAAATAAAGTTGTCGAAAAATTATTATATTTCTTAACCTTAAGCCCGAAAATTTAAAAACCACACCCGAGCAAATGCAACTCCGGAAGAGGCGTTTCTAAGTGAATACCAGCACTGCGATTTCATCGGTTCCCTTATAATTCTATTCCGGGCACCAGTTTAAAAGTTAGAAAAACCCGCTCGTCCGTTCACTGAACATACCCGAGCCAAACTTCGGAAATTGATTCCGGGCACACCGGGCCTCTGAATCAGGCTCCGTCAGAAACTGCGTTCTTGTAAAATTCCAATGAAAATTAAGAAAACAATTTCCTTGAAATTTACGGGTCTTTACAATTATCAATGCTAAGAAAAGTGCTGAATAAGGATACCTTTACCAGCTCTAAAATTTTAGCACTGATAAAAGTATTCTTTATCAGCACTTTGTTAGCACTGATAAAACCTTAGTTCATTTTTTATAATGTCGGTCACACAATGGCCTCATTTTATCATGACCTAATGCTCTGGCAGTAATGGAACCCTGTGACTCCCCTCAACCACCTGCTGAGTTCGTGTTGCCGGACCTCTGCCTCCTTCATGCTTCTTGATGCCAGACCTCTGTCACCTATTGATCTTCGTGTTGCCAGATCTCTACCACCCTCGAGATTCACTTTGATAGACCTCTACCACCCGCAATGCACTCGAGTATCGTTGTCGGACATCTGCCGCCCGCTATGCTTCGCCTTGCCAAACCTCCCTTTAAGGCATTTTTTGCAAATCATTTTTTAATATTGTTCTCATCTCCCATCACACATAACCATATGTTGATTTGGCATTGTAGATTTAATGGATATTTGAGATTGTGAGGGTTGTAGGCTACATGATTTATCCTTTTCTTCTTCAGGTTTGTCTATAGGGAAATGCCCCAGGTCGAAGCTCAAGTATGTTCTAACGTCTTCTAATGGTTCTAGAACTATTATTCTATAAATAATATCACACAATTGACACATTGTTAATTAGAGTTTTGGGATGTGAATATTTTCCATCAATGGTGTTCTAGTGGATTCTTTGTTAAATTATTTCATCCCTAGGTTTCATTTCCTCTGGTGGTGATTATTCTGCTTCATCGTAGATTCATGAGTGTTCTTCCTATATATTTTGATGGGGTTCTTGGAGGTGATCATCCAATATATTTCTATTACTCTTAAGGTATCACCTTTTTTCTAATGAATACGGTGGGTTTTTAGGTTATTTGGTATTTTTTTAATCTAGATCCTAGAAACCATTCAATTTGATAGTGGTATGGCTGGATATGTTATATAAATTATTCCAACAATCACCTTTATGAGAAGGTGTGGTTTTAAATATAGAATATATATGCTTTGATTTAATTATATTATTAGGTTATGTTGGGTTGGAAAAGGGGGATGAGGTTCCTAAGGTGATTAATTCAAGTTTGTTATCTTGTTAGTGATGTTTTTGATGATGATGTTGATCAGGTGCATCACGATGCAGGTATCAAGGCACGAGTATCATCATGATTCGAGGAATGATTCAATAGAATATATTTTTTTTGAAATTTGAGTTTAGTGGTGTTTAATGGGGTATTTTTTATAATTTCACATTCTATTTGAACATATCTGTCTATGAAATATTTATTTTTTATTTTATCATTACTCTATTATTCTAGGATTTTCTATTAGTATAGTTTTTTTTACTGTAAATCAAAATGTGGAAGATTTTGGGAATGTTTGAAATGGGATGATTTTTTTTAAATTGATGGTTTATTCATGTAATATATCTCTTGAGATATATATTATCAGTGGAAATATTGATATTCTCATCATCAATGGTGATCAATGAGTTTACACTATCATATTAAAGTTTATGAAAAATTTATGGTCCATCACACTTGGATCCTAGTTTCACTGGAATCCTCCTATGTATCATCAATTCTCTTATATCCAACACCATGTCACCATAAAGTAAGGAATGATGGATAACCTTTTTCTTCAAGGACAACACCATCTGGTTCTGATGCATTTCTAGGTCATCCAATGCTTGAACCTTGTTTTCATCGAGGGGTTCCCCCTTTTTTTCTTCATGCTATCTAAGTGAATTTATTTTGAAGTTCTCTTGTATGGCATGATTCCTATACCACCAATAATTCTAGCCTTGACACCCCTACCTCCATCTATGTCCTTATCCCTCTCTGAGGTTACTGACCACTTCTCTGTAGTGGCCAGGCCCATTCCTAGTAGTGTTTGTTCTGTCTCCCTTGTCTCTGAGCCTATCATCCAGCTCCAAATACATATTGATCCAGAGAAAACTACCTCAACAACACCCAAGTTTCATTACCCATCCTCCCCCTACAACTTTGGATCCTCATCTCCCACTCATATAAATCTTACAAACCATAATTGATTATAAACATGTTGAAAATCAAGGGACCTCAATGAGAGATCATCCTCCCACTTCAATAAGGTGATTAGCTCTAGATCCAATTCCAGAGCCCTGTCCTACCCATCATTATTATCTTCATATGTAATTCTCATGGTATTAGTGCCCATGTTAAATCAGACTTCCTCAATATAGATATCAAAATTTATAGTGTCATTTTTGTTGTTTTCAAATAACACAAAAACCCTATAATAATCATACAATTGTCCTGGAATATTATGTTGCTTGGATTTCTACACTCTAACCCCTCCAACAGATGAAAATGGGTATTTTGGAACTATAAATATTTTGATGAGACTGTTCAAGACTAGAATAAATTCATCAATACCAATGTTTCTAACGGTGACACCTCCTTCCTTACGACATTTGTTTTTGGAAGTTATAACCCACTTCAAATGGAATCTCTATGCAGTGAAAAAAATAACTTCAATCTTGGCCACCATACATTGTTTATTGGGGGTGACTGTAAAGTCATTTCCAACCTAATGGAACGGAATGTTAGAATCCCATTCTAGAGGAATTAAATCATTGATTTTGTTCAGTTCATGGATTGGAAGGGCCTCATTGATCTCATCTTCTCTGGTGACAGGTTCACCTTGTGCAACAACTTCAGAGGCCATCACCTCTAGTGGAGTATATTGGATAGGTGTCTAGCCAACATGAAATCCAGTAACCTATTCTCAAATACCATGTTTTTTTATCTTTCTTGAGGTATTTTGATCCAATCCCCCCACTTGGTTTCCATTTCGTCTTGGAATGATCCTCAGGAATGGATTCACTTCCACCAATAGTGGGTTAACATCTTATTGCACCAAGACATGGTTTGTAAAATATGGAATAAACCCTTGTAGGAGTATCAGGCCACCTTCAACCTTAGTGACCTGACCTCGAACCCCGATAGGTGCGTGTTCACCCCTTACTCCTCAGGAAACTTCACCACCTGGGACTACTGTCTCATATGGTCTCCTTTAGAGTATCCTGATAGATGGAATGATACCTTTGGTTTATTGGATTATTAACAAAATTTTGAGATTTATGTATGACTATATACTTATTATATTTTCTTATTATTTCTTACACACCACCACTTGAGTCGAGTAACCCGATTGAAATCCATATTGGTACTTTGGTTCTGATGTGGATATGGTTTTTATGTGTTTGTTACATGTGTATGTGTGGATATATGGGTATCTAGGAATGATGATATTGAATTTAGGGCCGAGACCTAGGAGGCGTAGATGTATCATTCTTGATTATTATTGTGTTTGGGCTAGGGTCATATGAGTAAACTATAATGAATCTAAAGTTATTATATTTAAGGAAGATGAATAAATACTAATGGTTAGGCTCTATTAATCTAAATTTTTATAAGGAAATGGTTCTCTTATACAATATTTTGAACACTTATTTGTGTACTTGAACCATAAATACTAATATATTATATTCAAGTTGGATGAAGATGAATAAATATTGGATGGATGCTAATCGTTTGGAAATAGAGTATGATAACGGAGTGAAAGATATCATCATGTTTGCAAAATATCACGCAAAGGATCCTTCTCAAATACTTTTTCCATGTTTACGTTGTTTTTATTCTATAATACCTACTCCAGAGGATCTAGAAGAACATTTGATATGTCACGGAATATATCAGAGTTATAAATGTTGGAATAAACACGGAGAAAAAGTGAATGTAGCTACTGGATGGGATAAACTGCATTTTATGGATAATCATATATGAATACAAATATGGATAATGAAGAAGACCGTGTGGAGGATGTGATTACAGATATCAATTATGATGAAAATAATATTGATGAAATGACAAAGATAGGTGATGATGAACTCCGCGATTTCCCAAAAATGTTTTAGAAGATAAAGAGTTGTGCAATGACACCATTGTATGCTGGTTGCACTAAATATACAACATTGTTAGCTATAATAAAGTTTTATAAATTGAAATCAGGGAAAAGATGGAGTGATGTCAGTTTTACGGAACTACTTTCACTCTTGAATGACATGCTCCCGGAAGATAATGAGCTCCCACGACTGACATATTAAGACAGACGAATGCTACGCCCGATGGGTATGATTTCGGAAAGAATATATGCATGCCCGAAAGACTGTATATTGTTTCACAAGGAGAAAAAATCACTTAAATAATTACCAAAGTGTGGGGCTTCTCGATACAAGAAAGATAAATCTAATACGACAAAAGTTGTTGGGTACTTTACAATAATTCCAAGGTTTATGCATCTATATAGAAGTGATAAAATTGCAAGACAATTGTCGTGGCATACAGATTAAAGAAATAATGATGGGAAATTACATCATCTAGCCGACTCTCCTCAATAGAAGAAAATTGAAAATTAGTATCCTGAATTTGGAATAGAGCCAAGAAACCTTCGTCTTGCATTATCTACAGATGGAGTGAATCCTTTTGGTTTTCAAACTAGCACTCATAGTACATGGACAACTATGATGGTAAATTATAACATTCCACCCTGGTTATGCATGAAGCGGAAATTTATCATGTTATCTATGCTTATTTTAGGGCCAAAACAACCAAGTAATAATATTGATGTTTATCTGGCTCCTTTGATCGAGGATTTGAAGTTATTTTGGGATTTAGGTGTTATGTTGTATGATGCTTTTAAAAGTGAATGCTCCACATTGAGAGAAATGTTGTACGGGACAATAAATGATTTCCCTGCTTATAGAAATGTGTTAGGCTATAGAATTACATGAACTAATGGGTGTCCCATGTGTGAAGAGGATATAGAATCAATTAGGTTGAGACATTCATCGAAATCCGTGTTTCTCTGACAACGTATATTTCTACCTCGTCGGCATAAGTAAAGATCTTGTATGACATCATTCGATGGAAGTTTAGAACAACACGCAGCACCGTCTCCACTAATAGGTGATCAGCTATTTGAGAGAGTAAAATATCTAAACACTATTTTTGGTAACCAATTTTCCAAAAACCATATGAAAATCGGTTTTAAAATGATATCAGTTTTTTTTAATTACCATACTGGAATTGATTGTACGTCAATTTTTTTTGGATGTGATGCATGTCGAAAAAAACATGCGTGATAGTGTTATCAGAACGTTTCTAAATGCCCCTGGGAAAAAAAGATTGAATTAAGGAAAGGTTGGACACAGTTTTTAATGGAATACGAGAAGAGTTGGCTCCCGTGAAGGGTGAAAATCAAATATTCCTTCTTCCAGCTGCTTATATTCTTTCTAGGGAGGAGAGATATCAGTTTTTTGACTTCTTAAATGATGTAATAGTTCAAAAGGGGTATTCATTAAATATCAAGAACATTGTGTCAATGAATTATTTAATGTTAAAAGGATTGAAATCTCATGATTACCATGTTTTGATCAAAGATTTAATTCCAATAGATTTACATTGCATTTTTCAAAATAATGTTCACCATACGTTAACAAAACATTTTTTATTTTTCAATGCTGTATGTATCAACCTTTTAGACACATAAAAATTTCCAGCTTTGGAAAAAGAAATTTTCATCATATTATGTGAATTAGAAATGTTCTTCCCACCTCCATTCATTGATATGTTGGTTCATTTTATGATTTACTTGGTGAGAGAGATTAAACTTTGTGGTCCTATGCACTATAGATGGATGTAACCTCTTGAATGGTATATGAAGATTTTGAAAGGGTATGTCAAAAATTGAAGTCTCCAGATGGTTTTATAGTAGAGATATATATTGTTGAGGAAGACATTGAATTTTGAACCGAATACCTATCTGATGTGGAAAGAATTGGTCACTCAAAATCTCATCACACTGTACGCATTGAGGGTGCGAGAATTTCTCGAATAGAAGTTGTGACAATCAGTATTATAGATCGGGAGCAGGCCCATCATTATGTTTTTCATAACAGTTGGGAGGTTTCTATATATATTGAAACTCACAAAGAAATTATTAGGTATATGAATACATCAAGGTCTGAAAAATGGTTATCAAATACACATAATCACCATTTAATAGGATGGTTTCAAGACCATATTTTTAAGCAGTATGATGAAAATCCGAATTCAATTTCAGAACGACTTTGATGGAAAGCCGTTGGACAATGTGTGTATGTATTATCTTATAGTTGCTATGTAATTAATGGTTATACATTCTATACAGATGAACATGATGAATCTAGTACCATAAAAATAGTGGAGTTACACTAGTGGTTGAACCTATTCATGTTTCTGGTACTAAGGATATAAATCCAATTTATTCATATATGTCATACTTTGGAATTATCAAACTAATATGGGAGTTGGATTATACGGCATTCCAATTGCTGATTTTTTAATGGAAATGGGATGATAACAACAGTGGTGTTAAAATATATGAATGGGGATTTATGAATGTTAATTTTAGTAAAGAAGGGTACAAAGACAAAAAATTTATAATGGCATCACAATAGGTACAAGTTTTTTATGTTCCAGATCCCACTAACCGAAAGTGGTCGATTGTTCTGTTATCATCCAAAACTATTGAAGGTTCCGATGAAAATTCATTTTAGGACGATCCTTTCAGTGGTACGTCACAATCATTTCAGAGTGGTCCCAATGTATATGATGTTTTTTATGTTACAGGAGACCACAATGAAGGGATTTGAATAATCTATAGTGGTGTCAAATCCCTAAAACTTTTGAAAAAAATATAGAGAGGTCAATAAACTGGTTATATTTTTTTTTTGGAATATAGATCTTGTTATCTCATGTTATAATCTTATCATTAATGAATTTATGTAATCTAAATTAACTGTTCAACCACTATTGTAGATAATGACTTCTGCACTTTCTTGTGCTCCAAACATTTAGGATAAACAGGTCTCTCAAGCTATTGTTGTTGCAGCTTCTACTGCTCCTGGTGTTGCTCCTGCTACGGCTCATGTTGCTCCTTCTGCTCATCCTACTGCAGCTCCTGCTGCTCCTGCTGCTCCTACTGTGGCTGCTGCTACTCCTTCTACTATGGCTCCTACTGCTCCTAGTGTTGAGGTCCAACAACCATCATCACATGCCGTTGATACCATTTAATATGAACATATAGATTATGTTGATATCAATGAAATGGTCGGGAATGAAGGACCGAAGTCGCAGAAAACAAAGGTGCGTCATTGTTTGACGGTGTTAGCCAATGTTCATAAGGCGAAAAGAAAAGGAATCAAATATGAAGTCAGATGGAATGCACGAGTTCATCATGTGAATCCCAACAAGGCTATGTTTAGTAGATACATTGGAGTTGTCACTCAGAAACGCATGCCAATTGACATAGATTCATGGAACCATGTTGTGTCTGAGCTGAAGGTTGTGATCTGGGAAGAAATTACAGTAACATTATGAATTTATTTCATTAATTTACTAGAAAATAATATAATGAAACAATGTATTACTCTTCTCAATCTATTTCAAAGTACATTTATAGTAGACGATTCTCCCAGGGATTATGTACTAAGGCTTTCAAAATGTATTCATCTAGATTTTCGCACTATTTTAAAAATATGTCTCCTGAATGATTCCAAAGGTAAAATAAACCTACACACACCCATTGTCTATGCTCACTTGATATCCCAAGAAGCATGGGATGCATTTATTGGCCGTCGTGGGGATGATAAGTTTCAGGTACATTGTGGGTGACTATACGTTGTTTGAGGATACCTGTATTCATCAAATTGATTGTTAATATTTCATTTATGAAATAGAAACTCTGTACTAAATATAAGAAGCGTGCATCAAAACCAGCATACCCCTATCGTAAATCAAGGATGGGGTACACTTCATTAGAAAAGAAAATGGAACGTATATTAAATTTACAATAATATTGTTAGGTTCCAATAAACAACATCATAAAAATCTTTCTATGTTTAGATGTAGATTCATGAATCTAAAACTAAATACACTTCCATCCCACATCATGTACTATGGATGGAGGCACGTGTGAATAAGGAAGGGAAGTTAGAAGATGAGAACACACAAAAAGTGTGGGAAATATGCGTATGTATGACAAGATGATAAAAATATTTGTTTTTAATTGATATTACATAAAATTAATTAGTTATTTTCATATATCCGACAGTCACAGGAATCAAAAACTCCTGTAATGGATAAAGCCCTATTATCAATAGCTTTGAAGTAGCCATAAAAATACGGGCATGTTAGAGGTGTGGGTTTTGGGGTGACACCCTGAGTATATTTTGAGAAGAAGAAAAAAAGAATGATACAGATGAAAAATTGGAACAAAAAAGGGAAAAAATAGAGTCCCTTGAAGAACGATTCCAATGGCATGGAGATATTCTAGAAACTTTTAAGGGTGGGAAGGAAAGGGAAGACACAAGTCATGAATAACCAGTGGGTGAACATCCCACCCCACTGCCCGCCAGCTTTGAGCTGAGCCATTCCCCTCAAAGAACTGTCTTAGTCAAGGTAATCAATATTCTAATAATTGTTCCCATGAAATGTGATTCCGACAAACACTGATAATTTTTCTGTATGGATCTTCTACAGTTTGATAATTATTGTGATTTATATCTATCAACACCAACCTATCACCTTGTAGCGAGGGCTATAGTCTTCAATATCCCAAATGCAATGCTGCATAATAGACCACTTACAAAAGATCATCAGAAAGTGATGATTACTATGAGCCAAATGCATAGTTACCTATTCCACTTGTTGACGATGATATTCATACGGTCGAAAAGGCTATTAGGGCATTCATTGCATGGCCATCACTACTTGTAAGTGTACATGCAGAAAAAATGTATTTATTTCCTTTTTTAAAACTTAAACTTTAACAATTAATGAAAAATGGTCTGAACCAATGATTGTTGTTATAGACGGAGAAAGGGAAGGGAATGACAAATGTCATCTCAAACCCATATAAAGTATTGACCAACCAATCCCAATGAGCTACTGAAAGCATAATAACACCACCCGTTCTCTATCCACATTTACTAAAATTGATGACTCATGTGGATAGAAAGCTAAAATATCATAATAGTCATATATTGGTTTTTGAAGAGAATATATACGCAGAGGAAAGTCAAGATTTTGTTTCTGCGGAAAATTTAAATAAGATCCTTGAAAAAGGTTTTCTAGGCGTCATAGTTGTAAATGTATATATGAGGTATGTTTCAATAAATTGATTTTATAAAAGCTAATCTAATGTGAAAAGTATGAATAAATTCATATAATATTGTTGATAGACGCATTTATGAAAAACAGTTGAAGGAATTTTCCCATGAGCCAGGATTTGGACTCATTAGTCCTCATACCACATCAACACACCTAATAAAATTAGAGCCATCAAAAAGGGATTCAATAGTGAATGGCTTGCTGAAAACATTTGAATGAAAGATTACAGATGACAGACTCTTCCCAATACAAACCATGCAGGGGTAAAACTCTACGATTAAAGAATATAAATTATATTTTCACTTCTTTTATTACTTATTTCTTTTTTTTTTGTTTGAGGAAACATTGGTTACTAATTGCGGTGAACTTAGATATTCACAAGATTTATTTTATGGATTCCATACAAAGATATCCATCAAACTGACCATGCATGATAATGTTTGTGAATCTGTAAGACAATATATCTTATGTTTTTTGTCTAAACATCAAGTAATATAATTTATATTATCATTTACTAAGGATTTTTTTATGATAGGGAGGTGTATAATTATTTTCAAAAAAGGAATGAGGACATGGGCTAAGAATAAGGAAGCGAACAAGTACTACATCTGGACATATATCAGGGTATATATAATAAAATTTTCTATCCAAACATATATCAACACAAGTTACATATTCTCCTAATGATAAATTTTTTTCAATATCCAAAACAAACAAGAGATAATGATTGCAGTTATTATATTTGTAAATTTATGAAACATATTTGTTTTTGTCAACAAACTAGCATCCCTAAAGAGGTATTTTTAACAAATACTACTAGTTCATTTAAATTATTTATTAATTCTTTATTTTTATATTTTTCAGTACTACTCTGACCGCCTAAAATCCTCATACTCACAAGACTATATAGATGTGTTCATAAAAAAGTGGGCCGCATACCTGATGGAAGATTGTACACAATACAATGAAGATCTGACTTGGGGTCATGTACAATTGGTCATCATTTTTTAGTGGGGTTAACAGGAACAAACGATGAACCATTGTTGTATGTAAATGTTCGTAGGAAAATTTTAATTGTTATTAAGTAAAACATTCTATCTCCAATGATTCATTTTCCCATTTTAATAGATGATATGAACCAGCAACATGCAAGAATGCTGAACCAGTCAAAGGGTCTCAATTTTTTTTAAAATGGACACAATTTTAAGTAAAAACAACAACTGACCAATGAAAATCAGACCAAATTCATTTTGATCGTCTTTATTTTTTATAAGAACGATCAATGGGTACTTTTTGACTTGTATGAATCATCCCTGCCTCAATCTGAGGCACGGTGTGGCCGGTAGCAATCAAATGGTCTCTCTTTGGTTTAAAATGTACACAATTTTATGTGAAAACAACAACTAGTCTACAGAAATCCAACCAGACCCACTCATATTGTGTTGATACATCAGGAGAACGATCCACGAGTCATTTGGGACATGTACGAGTAAACCTTGGACAAATCCGAGGCACAGTGTGACTGGAATCACTCAAATGGTCTCTATTTTGTTTAAAATGGACACAATTTTAAGTGAAAACAACAACTGACCAAAGGAAATCCAACCAAAACCATTGATATTGTGTTGATCCTTTATAATAATGATCCAAGGGTCTTTGGTGATGTGTAAAAGTCAACTCCACCTCAATCCAAGGCACAATGTGGCCGGTACCACAAAAAGGGTCTATCTTTTGTTTAAAATGGACACAATTTTAAGTGAAAACAACAAATGACCAACAGAAATTGGACCAAACACAATCGGATTGTATTGATCCTTTATAATAATTATCCATGGGTCCTTTGTGATGTGTATGAGTCATCCCTACCTCAATCTGAGGCACAGTGTGGTCGGTATCACTCAAAGGGTCTCTCTTTGGTTTAAAATGGAAACAATTTTAAGTGAAAACAACACCAATCCTACTAAAATCTGACCAAACCCATTTGGATTGTGATAATCCTTCAGGATAAAAATCCACAGGTCAATTAGGACATGTACAAGTCAACCCCACCTCAATCAGAGGCACTCTGTGGCCGGTATCACTCAAAGGGACTATATTTTGTTTAAAATGGACACCATTTTAAGTGAAAACAACAACTAACCTACGGAAATCGGACCAAAACCATTTGGATAGTATTGATACATTATGATAACAATAAAATGGTCATTGGTGCCATTTATGATCCATACCCGTCTCAATATGAGCCATGGTGTGGCCGGTACCACTCAAAGGGTCTCTATTTTCTTTAAAATGGACACAATTTTAAGTGAAAACTACAACTGGCCTACAAAAATCATAACAAAACCATTCTGATTGTGTTGATAATTTAGGAGAAAGATCCACGAGTACTTTGGAATGTGTAAAAGTCAACCTCGCCTCAATCAAAGGCACGGTGTTCCCGCTATCACTCAAAGGGTCTCTCTTTTGTTTAAATAGAAACAATTTTAAGCGAAAACAACAACTAACCTACGGAAATCAAAACAAACCCATTAGTATTGTGTTGATCCTTTAGGAAAACGATCCACGGGTCATTTGTTATGTGTAATGGTCATCCCCGCCTCAATCCTATGTACTGTGTGGCCGGTATCACTCAAAGGGTCTCTATTTTGTTTAAAATGCACACAATTTTATGTGAAAACAACAAATGACCTATGAAAATATGACCAAACGCATTATTATTTACTTTATCTTTTATAAAAACTATCTAGGGGTCCTTTTTACATGTATGAGTCATCCACTCCTCAATCTGTGGCACAGTGTGGCCTGTACCACTAAAAGGGTCTCTCTTTTGTTTAAAATGGACCCAATTTTAAGTGAAAACAACAACTGACCTATGGAAATCTGAACAAACTCATTTGGATTATGTTTATCCATTCTTAGAATGATTAAGGGGTCCATTGTGACATGTATGAGTTGTCCCAACCTTAATCTGAGGCACGGTGTGTCCGGTAGAGCTCAACAGGTCTCTCTTTTGTTTTAAATGGACGCAATATAAGTGATAACAACAACTGACCTACGAAAATCCGACCAAACCCATTTGGATTGTGTTTATACTTTATTATAATGATACATGGGTGCATTGGGACTTGTAAGAGTCAAATCCACCACAATATGAGGCATGGTGTGTCCGGTATCACTTAAAGTGTCTCTATTTTATTTAAAATGGACACAATTATAAGTGAAAACTACAACTGACCAATGGAAATCTGACCAAACCCATTCATATTGTGTCGATCCTATTGGATAACGATCCAAGGGTCATTTTGGATGTGTAATAATAATCCCAACCTCAATCTGAGGCACTTTGTGGCTGGTATCAGTCAAAGGGTCTCTATTTTGTTTAAAATGGACACAATTTTAAGTGAAAACAAAAATTGACCTATTAAAATCAAACCAAAAACATTCGGACTATCTTGACCATTTATAAGAATGATCCATGGATCCTTTTTGACATCTAATAGTGAACCCCGTCTCTATCAGAGGCACGGTGTGGCTAGTACCACTCAAATTTTCTCTATTTTGTTTAAAATGTAGACAATTTTAAGTGAAAACAACAACTAAGCTACGGAAATATGATCAAAAGAATTTTGATTGTGTTGATCGTTTATAAGAAATATCAACAGGTCTTTTGTGATGTGTAATAGTCATCATTTCCTAAATCTGAGGAACCGTGTGTCCGGTATCACTCAAAGGATCTCTCTTCGGTTTAAAATGGACACAATTTTAAGTAAATACAACATATGACCTACAGAAATCTTGCCAAACGCATTCATATTGTGTCGATCATTTATAAGAAGGATCCATGTGAACATTGTGACATGTAAGAGTCAACCTCGCCTCAATCTAAGGCACAGTGTGGCCGGTATAACTCAATGAGTCTCTCTTTGGTTTAAAATTGACTCAATTTTAAGTGAAAACAAAAAATGAACTATGGAAATATTACCAAACACATTCAGATTGCCTTGATCATTTATAAGAACTATACAAGGGTCCTATGTGATGTGTACGAGTCATCCACGCCACAATCTGATGCACGGTGTTGACGGTACCACTCAAAGGGTCTCTATTTTGTTTAAAATGGACACAATTTTAAGTGAAAACAACAACTAACCAATGAAAATCCAACCAAACCCATACAGATTCTATTGATCCATTATTAGAACAATCCACTAGTCTTTTTTGACTTTCACGAGTCATCTATGCCTCAATCCGAGGCACGGTGTGGCGGGTACCACTCAAAGTGTCTCTATTTTGTTTAAAATGGACTCAATTTTAAGTGAAAACAACTACATACCTATGGAAATCTGAACAAACGAATTGATATTGTGTTGATATTTTTGGATAAAGATCCATGGGTTTTTTTATGTTTAAGAGTCAACCTTGCCTCAATCCGAGGCACGGTGTGCCCACTATCACTCAAAGGGTCTCTCTTTTTTTTAAATGGACACAATTTTAATTGAAATCAACAATTGACCTATGAAAATATGACCAATCAAATTCATATTTCCTTGATATTTTATAATAACAATCCAAGGGTCCTTGGTGATGTGTACAAGTCACCCTCGCCTCAATATGAGGTACGGTATGGCCGATACCACTCAAAGAGTCTCTATTTTATTTAAAATGTTCACAATTTTAAGTGAAAACAACAACTGACTTACGAAAATTCTACCAAATGCATTCGGATTGTGTTTATCCTTTGGTAGAACGATCCACGAGACCATTGAGATTTGTATGAGTCATCCCCGCCTCAATCTGAGTAACTGTGTTGCCGGTAGCAGTTAAAGGGTCTCTCTTTGGTTTAAAATGGACACAATTTTAAGTGAAAACAAGAACTGACCCACAAAAATTCAACCAAACAAATTCATATTATGTTTATATTTTATAAGAACAATCCACAGGTCCTTTTAGATATGTACGAGTCTACCCTGCCTCAATCTGAGTCATGGTGTGACCAGTAGCACTCAAAAAGACTCTCTTTGGTTTAAAATGGACACAATTTTAAGTGAAAACAAAAAATGACCTACGGAAATCCAACCAAATGCATTAGGATTTCTTTGATATTTTGTAATAATGATCCAATGGTCCTTGGTGATGTGTAACAGTCAACCCCGCCTCAATCTATGGCATGGTGTGGCTGGTACCACTCAAAGAGTCTCTATTTTGTTTATAATGGACACAAATTTAATTGAAAACAAGAACTGACCTATGAAAATTCGACCAAACACATTCGGATTGTGTTGATCCTTTAGTAGAATTATACACATGTCCTTTGTGACATGTATGAGTCGTCCCCGCTTTAATCCACAGAACGCTGTGGCCGTTAGCACTCAAAGGGTCTCCTTTTTGTTTAAAATGAACACAATTTTAAGTGAAAACAACCACGAGCCTACAGAAATCCAACCAAATGCATTCTGATTGTGTTGATCCTTTAGTATAATGATCCAATGGTAATTTGTGAAATGTACGAGTAAACCCAAGCTCAATCTTAGGAACGTTGTGCCTGCTATCACTCAAAGGGTCTCTCTTTTGTCTAAAATGGACACAAATTTAATTGAAAACAACAACTAACCTACGAAAATCGGACCAAAAGCATTCGTGTTGCCTTGATCATTTATAAGAACTATTAAAATGTCCTTAGTGATGTGTAAGAGTCAACCCTACCTCAATATGAGGCACAGTGTGGCCAGTACCACTCAAAGGGTCTCTATTTTGTTTAAAATGTACACACTTTTAAGTGAAAACAACAACTGACGTATGGAAATTCAAACAAATGCGTTAGGATTGTGTTGATACTTTAAGATAATGATCCACGGCTCCATTGGGATGTGTAAAACTCATCCCTGCCTCAATTCAAGGAATGGTGTGGCCGGTAGCACTCAAAGGATATCTCTTTGGTTTAAAATGGACACAATTTTAAGTGAAAACAACAACTTCCCTACGGAAATCTGACCAAACACATTTGGATTGTCTTGATCGTTTAAAATATCGATCCACGGGTCTTTTGTGATGTCTATGAGTCAACCCTGCATCAATCTGAGGCATGGTGTGGCCGATAGCACTCAAAGAGTATCTCTTTGTTTAAAAATGGACAAAGTTTTAAGTGAAAACAAAAACTGACCTATGGAAATCAGACTATATGAATTTTTATTGCCTTGATCTTTTATAAGAACGATCCAAGGGTCCTTTCTCACATGTAAGATTCAAACTCTCCTAAATCCGACGCACGGTGTGGCCAGTACCACTCAAAGGGTCTCTATTTTGATTAAAATATACAAAATTTTAAGTGAAAACAACAACTGACATACGAAAATTCGAACAAACACATTCGGATTGTGTTGATCCTTTTATATGACAATCCATGGGTCCTTTGTGACATGTAAGAGTCATCCCCGCCACAATCTGAGGCACGGTGTGTCCGGTAGCACTCAAAGGGTCTCTCTTTAGTTTAAAAGGGACACAATTTTAAGTGAAAACCACAACTGACCTACGGAAATACGACCAAAATCATTTTTATTGTGATTATCCTTTAGTAAAATGATCCAAGGTTCCTTTGTGACATGTATGAGTCAACCCCACCAAAATCTGAGGCACGATTTTCCCACTATCAGTCAAAGGGTCTCTCTTTTGTTTAAAATGGACACAATTTTAATTGAAAACAACAGATGGCCTATGAAAATCCTACAAAATGCATTCGGATTGCCTTGATCATTTTTAGAATAATCCAATGGTCCTTGGTCACGTGTAAGAGTCATCACTTCCTCAATCCGAGGCATGGTGTGGCCGGTACCACCCAAAGGGTCTCTATTTTGTTTAAAATGTACACAATTTTAAGTGAAAACTAAAACTGACTTATGAAAAATTGACCAAACACATTCGGATTGTTTTGATCGTATATTAGAATGATCCATGAGTCCTTTCTGATGATTACTAGTAATTCTCAGATCAATCCGACGTAGGTTGTGGCCGTTAGCACTCAAAGGGTTTTTCAATGGTTTAAAATGGACACAATTTTAAGTTAAAACAAGAACTGACCTACAGAAATCACACCAAAAAATTTCGAATTGTGTTAATCATTTATAAGAACTATCCACTAGTCCATTCTTACGTGTATGATTCAACCCTTCCTTAATCTGAGGCACAATGTGGCCGCTATCACTCAAAGGATTTCTCTTTGGTTTAAAATGGACATAATTTTACGTGAAAACAACAATTGACCTATGGAAATCCAACCAAATGCTTTCAGATTGCCTTGATCATTTAT
This sequence comes from Viscum album, assembly GCA_963277665.1. Taxonomy (NCBI): domain Eukaryota; kingdom Viridiplantae; phylum Streptophyta; class Magnoliopsida; order Santalales; family Viscaceae; genus Viscum; species Viscum album. Next base: position 1,263,158,927 of record OY728157.1, on the reverse strand, counting down.
AATAATGATCCAAGTGTCTTTCATGACATGTACAAGTCAACCCTGCCTCAATCTGAAGCATGGTGTGGCTTGTATCACTCAAACGGTCTCTATTTTGTTTAAAATGTACACAATTTTAAGTGAAAACAACAACTGACCTATAGAAATCCTCACAAACTCATTCGGATTGTGTTGTTATTTTTTTAGAATGATCCATGGGTCCTTTATGATATGCATGAGTCATCCCCGCCTCAAACCGAGGTACGGTGTGCAAGATATCACTCAAAGGGTCTCTATTTTGTTTAAATTGGACACAATTTTAAGTGAAAACAACAACATACCTATGGAAATCTGACCAAACACATTTTTATTATGTTGATCCTTTAGGAGAATGATCCATGGGACTTTTTTGACATGTAAAAGTCAACCCCGCCTCAATCCAAGGTGCGGTGTGGCCAGTATCAATCAAAGTGTTTCTATTTTGTTTAAAATGGACACAATATTAAGTGAAAACAACAAATGATCTACGGAAATCCGACCAAACTAATTCGGATTGGGCTGATACTTTTGGAGAACGATCCAAGGGTCCTTTGTGACATGTATGTGTCAATCCCACCATCCCCCTAGACCGCCCCTCACCCCCTTGGACACCAACCAACCCCCTGGACACCCCCACTCCTCTGGACACCCCCATCCCCTGTAAAGCCCCCACCGACACCCTGGAAAAGAGCCCACCCCATGGAAATCCCCCATGGTCACCCCCATCCCCCCGGACACCCTCTACACCCCCTCGGACAGCCACCCCAAACCCATGAACAATCCCAAACCCCCTGAATTCTGAATTGAATTCTTTATGTCCTTAATTAACATATGAATTATGTGTTAATGGTGTACGGGTATACTTGTTGTATAGGTATACATGGTCTAATTAGATTACGATTTATGTGTTCATTTTGTAGGGTTATACTCTCTCTAATTATCTTATTGAGATGCTGAGTTTTTTTGCAGGTGTTCGTGTGTGCTGCTGCAGATTTTTTCGTAGCAACAGACGTGGCATTTATCAGCGCTTGTTTAAGCGCTGATAAATGTAGATTTTAGCAGCCCTGAAAAACCGCTGATAAACTACACCTTTATCAGTGCTAAAGAAGAACTAATAAAGGATCAGTTTACCAGCGCTGAAGAAGCACTGGTAAAACACGCATTTATCAACGCTCTTTTAGCGTTGATAAAGGGTTGCTTTATCAGTGTTTTTTAAACACTGATAAAGTCCACCATTATTTTCCCATTTTTACTGCTAATTAATGTTTCATTTATCGGAGATTTTTTAGCGCTGATAACAACTACATTTATCAGCGCTAAAAAATCACTGATAATTTGTACCCCCCCCCCGTTATCAGCGCTGAGTTTAACAGTGCTTTTTATGCGCTGATAAAGCCCGATTTAAGCGCTGATAAAGACCATTTTTTGTATTAGTGAAGCCAGTCTGCATCTCATCCCAACTAGGATGGCGCTGCCTATTTCAAGAAGGGACAGGTCAGACCCATACCTGGTCAGGTCAGCCCTAGCTGGGTCAGGTCGGCCTGGACCCAGACCCCTCTCTGGCCCATAAAATCTTATATGTCCACATCTCGCAAACTATATGTCTGTTTGACCAACCGTCTATGGAGATGGGATATTAGGAGCAAGATATTCATTTAATGATACTCGATGAGAGTTATGGAGAAATTTTTTGTATGGCCAGTTTGGATCGACACTGAATCAATTTGAGCCCTTGGCACAAAAATGCCTATAGCTTACATGCCAAGCATCTGGTTGATGTGCCATATGTTGTGTTAGAAACATTATGATGTGACATATCATCAGGTTACTTCATCTTGGGACTTCATTCTGGTTGAAATATTATTGATGGCTTGAGGAGTGGTGTTCATAGAATCAAGTCTTCTAGGAGCAGTGGGTCAGTGCTAAACGATACTATGTTTGAGACAGATCATACCAAGGTTATTACTGAGTGATCTTGTGTGGGTCAACACTTACCAATCCTATTTTCGTCAGATCCGGTGTGGTCAGTGCTCAACGATACTATCTGGGTCAGTGAATACCGATCCTATGTGGGTCAGATCCTATGTGGTTCAACACTCAGCATTCCTGTGTGGGTTAGCGCTCAACTATCCACTGTGTGTCAGTGCTCAATTATCCAATGTGGGTCAGTGCATTCTGATCCTATGTGGGTCAGTTCATGTGTGGGTCTTCGGGGGGTTAGTTACCTATCTATCGTGGGTAGTTAAGATCATGTGTGGGATAGTGGGAGTTAGAAACTATCGTTCCTGTGTGTTTCAGACTCCGTATGGTCAAAAAACAGCGCCTCTTGAATGAATGTGATGGTCTAGCTTCACAGCTAATTATCTTTTCTACAATTCATTACATATACCTAGTTTGTGGTGAGTCTTTTACTTTGTTCTTTGGGATTGGGATCGTGCTTTGTGGTTCTTCCTTTTTGAAATTCTATGAGACCTTCTGCGGTCTCTAGGCCCCTAATATGTATTATTATACTCATCCCCGTATGGGATTTTCCCACACCTTATTGGGTCTTGTACATACGAAGAGTAGAATGGATGAGTCTTAAGGGAGCCAGAACCAGGTGGTACATCGAGGATATTGGATTATGAGGACAGTAGTGGAGATGATATGTACCTACATTTCAGGAATGATCCTCCTTGGACAATTCCAAATGTTATATTTTGATTCTCAGTTGTACTTGTAACTTTCTATTGGGATTTTATCTCAACCCTTTACATTCAGTACATGATATTACACTTAATTATGGTTATTAGTTGTGGTTGCACCAAACTCTTCCATTGTATTTCTCTTGTGCATAGTGTACCCTACTCGTGTGTGAACACATTTTGAGGGAATTCCTTCCCATTTTGATGAAATGCATTTCAAATTCTATTCCATAACACTTGGCCTATGGAATGAGGGGTTGGGTTAGTCACGAAACGGGTCCATGGGGACATGTCGTGACAAAGTGGTATCATAGGAGTCATTAATTATGAATAACTATGACTCTGACCTTTTTAACGGAGAAATAATGTAAATTTTTTGGAGGATGGGTTTTGGTTTGGGGTGTCTAGTTTTGGAGTGGTGGACGACATATCAATAAATGGGGACCATGAATTTTGATTTAGGACTTGGTGCACTAAGACACTGATTGCATGTGTTTTGGACATGTTTTTACATTGATCTCTTTTGCGTCATCTCACCAGGTAAAAATTATTGACCATGGTACACTGGTTTATTTTCAGCATGTCATAGTGTACACAGCTAGCCAAGATTTCCAAGAGTGTTCATGATGACGACCCACTGAGTGATGAGTCTTCGGTAAATGGCCCTCATTCCATGGTAGCACAATCAGGTGGTTCACAAGAAGCATATCCACCCATTGGGAAGCATATGGCACCATCCCCACCAGCCGAACATGCACATTTACTGAGTGCATTGTAAATTTTCCAGTGACAGAGGCCTCTAAGGTTTCGAGGCATGAGATATTTCAAGCCAGCTAGAGACTGGCTAGAGGCTATGGCTAGAGTTTTCTTCATCGTTGAGACACCAGTAGATCCAATGGTTATCCTAGATGCTAACCTTTTATAGGGAACTATATGGATATGGTGGGGCCTGATTCTCCAAACATGTTACAATAATACCCTCACCTAGATAGACATTGAGAGCCTCTTTAGAGCTGAGTTTGTTCAGTTAAACTATGATCAGTGCATATTCAGGAGATCTTTCACTTACAATATGGTAACCTGAGAGTATCCCAGTACTCATCGAGATTAAATACTCTCTCGCACAACTCCTCAGACATGGTACATGACCCATTCTTCATTTCCCATTCCATTGAGAAAGGTCTCTGGTGGAAGATCAGAGTGTCGATGATATTTCTGTATTTCTTGACTTAGGCTAGACTTCTCGAGTGAGAATTTTTGGTGTAGAGCATCATAGAAGAGCATGAACCGATGATGATAGCCACCTCTAGATGAAAGGTAGTCGATTCATTTGTAGGAGGCAGTAGACTGATAACGCATAGGTCCATGCGGGCAAGACACACTAGTAGAAAACCCATGAAATAGGGTCGGAAGTACGAAGCTCGTGAGATCATTGGATGGGATATCATAGATGCTGCATCGAGGCCTTACGATGTCATATTTTGTACGGACTATCAATCCAAAGTCTATGATAATATCTAATGTTTTCAGCCCAATGTGTAGTGTGTCCATGAAAATGGGATCAGGTTTTCCTTCACCGGTGAGAATTAATGCTTTCGAGAACATGATGGACTTTCTCGAAGGAGGGTGAAGATGATCACACATTAGTTGGCTATCCTGACCCACTAAGAGTCTGATGTATGGAGTCCGCGATATCCTGTAGTGGTGGAACAATATTCTAATGTATTCCTAGATTATGTTCTATGACTACCTCCTCACAGAGAGGTAGACATTCAAATTGAATTATACCTTGGGACCACACATATATCTACACCAGAATATCAGATGGCTCTCGTAATGCATCGGGATTTGTGGGTATAGCTGGAGGACAGACAGGGAAATGGGATCACATGGCCCAGTGTTTCTCTATGGGCATCCACGATTTTGTTCACCCAGATGGAAGATGGTAATTTGAGACATTGTGTGGACTATAAGTTTTTGAACCAGGTGACCGTGATGAACAAGTGTCCACTATTGGGGATCCATGATCTCTTCTACCATCTTAAGGGAGCACGTTTGTTTTTGAAGATAGACCTCAGATTAGGCTATCATCAGCTCAGAGTACGGGAGGAGGATGTACCGAAGACAACTTTCAGATGTCGGTATGGCCATTACTAGTTCTTGGTGATGCCTTTCAGCATGAAAAACACTACATAAGTGCTCATGGGGATCATGAAAATGTTCTTTCTACAATTCCAAAAATTCATGGTGGTGGTATTCATTGACGACATCTTGGTATACTCGACATTGGAGGAGGATCACGCTATGAACATGCATATTTTTTGGGAAAAACTCTGAGAGAACCAATATTAATGAAAGCTCTCAATGTTTCATTTCTAAATATGGGAAGTCCACTTAATAGGGTATGTTATCTTGGAGACTGGAATCACAATGTAAATACGAAGGATAGAGGTAGTACTTTCTTGGAAACCACCATGGAGTGTGACCGAAGTGCGGACTTTCCTGGATTTGGATGGGTAATACCGATGATTTTTATAGGACTTCTCTAGGGTAGAGGCACCCTTCTCTTCTTTGATGAAGAAGGGTAACCCCTTACAATGAAAAAATATGTGTCAGTATAGATTCTTGGAGATAACGGAGAGACTGATGAGTACCCCTATCAAGAGTCTACCAGAAGAGAGAGTTTGGTATGTATTCTATTGCAACACATCAGGGACTAGAATAGGTTGGGTCGTAATATATGAGAGAGCATTGATCTCCTAAGGCTCACTGTAGTTGAGACAACAAGAGCATAACTACACTACCCATGACCTAGAGTTAGCGGTAGTGGTCTTTGCGCTAAAGATGTGGTGGCACTACTTGATGGGAGAATTCATTATAGTCTACTCAGATCACAATATTCTCATGTATATCATCATATATATGGACCTGAACCGATGACATCGACGATGGCTACAGTTCCTCCCGAACTGTGACATTGTAATAGTATATACTCATGGGAAGGGAAATGTTGTAGAAGATTTACATAGTAGGAGGTCTGGTCTACAACAGCTGGGTGAGACGATAGACTAGCTTTCCATGTTTTAGATATCCTTCGTGGATAGAGATGGAGCAGCTTACCTCTAGTCTATAACTTTCAATCTGCCATGTCTACATTGAGTTCAGGAGGCACAACATGGGGTCATTGACTGTGAGGCCCAAAATGCCCAGATATCCTCAGGACGGTCTTTTGAAGGATTTTTTGAAGGTTTGGAGAACTCCATTCCATATATATCATGCACTATGGTACCAGTTACTCATTGAGATTTAGTACTGAGGGAATTCCACACATCCCCTCTAGCGGTACAAACACGAGTGGAAAAGATGTATCAGGACCTCGAGAGTCAGTATAGGTGGCCAGGGATGAAGAATGAATTGGTAGAGTTTTTATACTGATTCCACACTTGTCAGTAAGTGAAGGTCATGGATTAGGTATGAGCAATCTGATCTCACAAACTTGAGGTACCAGAGTGGAAGTGTGATGATATGTCTATGGACTTCATAACTGGGCAACCACGTCCATCCAGGGGACAATATCCCATCAGGGTGATCATTGACTGACTCATCGTGTCGGCCCACATCCTACCCATTCGAGAGAAAGAATCAATATAGTTCTTGGGATGTCTCTACGTACAAGATATTGTTCGACTACACTGGGTGTCATCAAATATTGTCTTAGATCGCGACGAACATTTTTCATCTTTCTTTTATAAGTGATTATTGGAGACATTCAAGACGTAACAATGCATGATCTTTGACATTCATCATCAAATAGATTTTCAGATGGAGAATACCATACAAACAGTCCTGGACATGCTATGTACTTATGTCCACAATTGTGGCCTCATTTGGGAGGAACACCTGCCCCTAGTGGGGTTTTAATAAAATAATTGTTACCTCTCCACCATTAGCGTGGCTTTATTTGAGGCAATGTACGGGCAACCATAATGATATCCTCTATATTGGGTAGACCTAGGAGAGTAAGCACTTAGGATCTATAGTAGGTACAAGATCCCACAGAGAAGGTGTAGATCATCCAGGAGAGGATGAAGACTGCACAAAGTCGGCATATGTCTTAGGCCAACATGATAAAGATACCCTTGGAGATTAAAGAGGGAGACCATTTCTTCCTATATGTCATACCCTAACCAATATTATGGAGGTTTGGATAGGCCGAAAAGCTGTCTTCGAGGTTCATCAGGCCTCTCCATATCGTCAGTAGAGTAGACGAGTTGGTGTACCATATATATCTTCCCCCAAAGATGCACCGGGTGTATAATATTTTCCATTTGTCACAACTGAGAAGATATGTGCATGATCCATCACATGATATCGACTGAGGAGAGATGGACATCGATGATGGTGCGACGTTTGTGGAGATCCCAGTCGAGATAGAGGATCAACATGAGAAGGTCCTTTGTGGGCATTCGATTCATCTGGTGTGAGTTCATTGGCAGCATGGGAACCACCAATACATATCTTGGGAGTGGGAGGCTCAGATACATGCTCAGTACCCCCCATTTGTTCCCCTAGTTTTATTTTAACATTTGGGTATGAAAATCACTAAGGTGGGGAAAATTTAAATTCTCAAAAATTCCATGAATTTTTTTAAAATTATCTGGGATTATTACGATTCTACAAAAATTGACATCGGATGATTTTGAGGCTCGGTGTTCCTGGAATTAATTTATAAACATGTTTTAGGTACATTCAGTAAATTTGCAGCACTGTTTTATAACTTTTGAATCGGGGTTCATATTAAAAATCCTATGCCACCGTTGAATTCGCAACATCATAAATTTCTTAAGAAATGCTTCACTTTGACCATAGTAGGTCAGGATCAAAATTATGTTTTTGGACTTTTTAAATTAATGGAAAATAATTGGTAATTTTTATTATATTTTATTTTTCTCCAATGGATGAGCGGCGTTGGCGGTACTAGTGACTTGTCTAGAAAATTAACGGAATGAATCATATATTGCATTAATCCATCATTTTTAATTAAAAGTGGGTCATTAATTAATTTAAGAAAACTCATTAATTCTTCAACTTGTTACTCACCTATCCCAATCCTATTTAAATGGATTTTGTGGTGGGGTTTTTGCATGACTTCTTCAAATAAGGAAATTGTGGCCGAGTTCTACGGGAACATCCACCGACAGAGGATGGAAGCATGGTCGGTGATAATCTGGGATTGACAAATGCTGATGAATCCATCAATTGTGGACACTCCACATGCCACAACTGACTCTATATGTGAGGACCCTCATCCTACCAGATAGGAGAGTACAACTCTGGAAGTTTTATCGCTATGGGGACCAGCACCCCATTACATCAGGGGAGTACTGACCCCAGGCTAGAGGAACCACACCCTTGCATGACATGAGAGTACCGACTATTCTGTTCTACTGCATAAAGAGTACCGGCACCCTGGGATGACCATGGAGTACCTACTCCTAACATTGAGGACTTGCACCCAACCTAGTAGGGGAGTACCTAACACTATGTGAGTTATGTATGGAGAAACCATTCCCTAGTATAATATGAGAGTTCCGACTCCAGAGATAAAATAAAAAATCAGAGGGAAAAAAACCCACACTCATGATGTGGGGATTCTCATCTCTACCAGAGTAGAGGAGAAAAAAATACTCATGCCAAGAGTCATCATGGGTGTAGCCATCCTAACTCCCATTACAAGGCACACCCTGGGTCTTATCCTCTGGTTATTGTCCCTAACTGAACCACCACTATGTTATACAAGATAGTAACCAAATGATCAATCATGTAATAAAGGTTCCAATGGAACATATGATTTGTCAACTGAACACGGGGTCTGTAGGATATATGCATTTTAGTGCCGAGGGCGCAGTTGAATTTGGGTACGATCCAACAATACAAACATCATCATTATCTTAATCCCATGTGGGGCATCTCAAAATAAACATTTCTCTCGAAGGATCCAAGTTCTAGAGATGGTCTCTCAAATGGATGTTGGGTTCAAAAGTTGTGACCATTTTTAATCGTATCTGGGCCCGAGTGGGGTCCTGGTCCAGCCCATCCCGACCCATTCCTGGTCTAACCTAACCCAACCCGGTTAAGCTAAGATGTGGAGACCGTGTCCCGATGCGCTGGCACAGCTCACCAATCGGGTGGCCGCCCAACTTCCCAAATGGCTCATGAAGAGCCATTTGACTATTCAAATAGCGAAACCATGTGGTTCTTGGGACCAACGGGGCACATGTACCCCTCCTATCATGGCTTTAAAGCCACGACTCCTTATATACGATGCACGACGACATGCCTCCTCACCAACATGGTCGGCTAGGTGTCGGCCACCCCTTTTGGTCAGCTGAATCGCCAAGCGGTGCCTTCCTCTTCCGCAGCCAGCTAGCGCCGGCTTCCACCTTTGCAACTGGCATCGATCGTCGTTTCCCCGAGCGAGTGTCGTTATTGAAAACCTTCCGTGTTCCAAAGAGTGAGCTCCGGTGGCATGTTCTTTTATCCGGACATGCATACGGTCCTCTTAGGATGTCTTCCTAATTTTGTGACTCTTTATTTTAATGTTATGTCATGTTGGAACAACCCACCACTGAAAAACGCAATGAAAATCAATCAGAAGTGGTTCTGGGCCTGATTTGTTTGGCTCGCTCCCTCAGTGTTAACATTATAACAAGTGGGGGTAATTTATAAATTACATTAAAATAATGATAAACCCAATTCAAATCCCCAAAAATTACCTCTCGCAAAATCAAGATTAAGGAGAAGAATCTTGTGAATTTGTTGAATTAAAATACAAACCCTACCTCAAGAATCGTTGGAGACATCATAGGTGTGGAAGGAGAATCTACTTATTGATGAAGTCGTCATCGTTCTTCGCTCCCGATTCATTGATACTTGGGCATATGTCTCTATCAGTGGATGATGTTGTGTCACTTCGCCAGAGGTTCCTCACATGAAGAATCTGTGTAAAAACTCTAACCTGAGCCCCAATTAAATTTATAGAGAAAATGGTGAGTAACACTCTAATGAATTAATGAGATTCATTAATTGGCGTGATTAATGTCAAACATTAGTTATACGAGGGGTGGTTTTGCAACGAAAGTGTACCGGTCAATTAATATCCCATATTTAATAGTCTGACCACCATTATGGTCCCCTTAATTACAGCTCAAAAGGTGGTAGGAAAAAAATAACAATTCCTATGTTATTTTATTATTTATTTAAAAAGTCATAAAAACAATATTTTTCACCCGACCAAATGCAGCCGAAGTTAAGCATCCCATATGTGTATCCCAGTGCTGCGGATTAAACAATGCCCTTGGATTTTTATTTTGATCATGGTTCAAGAGATAGAAAATTACACCCTTGCGTTTACTAAATGTACTTTTAAAAAATTTAAAAAATTTATTAACAATCACCTTCGATCTGCACTAATCGAGATTAGGCTCCTCCAAATGAGAACAGACCATCCAGAGGTCAACCGCTATATGAGATTTTCAATCTTAGTTATCATTTATATGTTAACAATTTTACCAAAAAAATAATTGTCACTTAATTATTTTATATATGGCCAAAATCTATCTTCCACTGGTGGCCCATGCTAGGAAATGTTAGGATCTGGATAAAGAATGCATACCCTTAGAAGTTTAGTGGTGGTCTCAGATTTTTAATTTGAGTCAACATTTGTGAGTTATACACATTTAAAAAATAAAATAATATTATTTAATTATTTTATTAATGTTTATTCCATTTTCAGGTATTCTCATTGGATGCTTGTGCCAACTAAACTTAAGTCGTTCCTAGGGTAAACCCACCATCTTGAATGTGAAGGTTCCATCTGATTTCTAATCTGGGAACTCATTTATGAGTTATTCTTCTTTTTTAGGAATACTACTCACGCACTCTATTTTAAGATTAATACATTTACGATGGATCATTCCGGGAACTCCGGGCTATGGAATAACTTTTTGTTGTATTTTTCGGTCCCATAAAAATTATATATAATTAAAAAAAATATACAGAATTTCAGGGTCTTTATATTCTCTCCACATTAGGGATTTACATCCACAAAATCCAAAACATAGGAAAAACAAAAACATTAAGGCACTGATCATGGATCTTAACCTCTATCTCCCATGTGCTCACCTAGAGGTTATCATGCTACCATAGAAATCACACCAGAGGGGTCGACCATCCATGAAGGACATGCTTCTACTTTTCCTCTATATCCACTAAGAACACTGTAAATGTCACCCCATCATCAAAGTCGAATTCACCCTAGTTGATAAGATGTGATGGATCATGTACGTATCTCCTCTTCCGTGACACATGGAAAAAATTATTCACCTAATGAATTTGTGGAAGAATATATAAGTAGAACTCCACCTCACAAACTCTACTAAAAATATGTAATGGATCGACGAACATTAGAGATAGTTTTATACCCTGGATGAATCTCTACAATCCTCGTCAGGGTGAGACCCGCAGGAAGACTAGGACTCCCTCGTTGAACTCTAAGGGTCTATGTCTCTTGTTAGCATAAGACTTCTACCTGATCTATGAAGTCACAATCCTTGGCCACCAGTAGTGACTTTTGAGGTCGTGGTATATCTTTTCCACAACATGATATACTGCCAACGGTGGATGTGGGGATCTCCCTCAACTCCTCTTCTTTTAGAGTCACCTATACCATGGTATATCATTTGATAGGTATGATGTTACCCCACCATCATAAAATATTTCAAGGGAATATACAAAGGATATTTGAGCACATCATTCCTCACAGTCTATATCCCAATTTTGTGCCTACCGAACTCACTTAATGTGTGGGGTAGTGATATTTATAGACTATAGGTAATCTACTCAATCACTAACCACGAAGGGTTTCTTTAATGTGGATAGTTGCATTTTTGCCTCACTCAACTATTGTAAACCAGTCATCCTACTGAGTTCATCTACCACCACATCCCCCTTCTAACTCCCATCTCTCAGAGCTTTACGAGAGCTACTCAATATGTAGTTCTAGATATTTGTGTCTTCGTTGGGTACAAGCCAATGCAGAAGTCCCGCTCTCTATGGGGAGGTAATTCTAGAATCATATTTTAATGAGATGTTCCAACACTCTTCCACCGCTGTATGGAATTGAAAACTCAAAACTCATGATGTTACAAGGTTAAGGATGACTGAATTTTGAGTGATCAGTTTCACCCTCCTATTCATGAGTATAACACTTTCTTCCCGAGTTTCCTTTTTCTCCAACCAATTAAAACCCCATTACAATGATATATATATACCACAACATTTTTTCCTAAAATATTCAATCTGAGCATGAACAATGCGTGACCATTCAATACCCAAAATAACGTCTTAAGGCCTAGATGCTTCCACCAAAAAGGTTCCAACCTAAACTCTCTTCTCAAGGGTCAGATCACAATATCAGCATAACTGTGATTATCGATTGTCCCCCCAAAGGTATCTACAGATGTAATGGTCAAGTCAATTGTTTAACTAGAAACTCTAGGTCTTGAAAAACAATCGTGATAAAAAGGAATTTTTTTTACCGATGTCTATTTGTAGAGAAGATAATAGTAGACACTGATAGTACATTGAATCATTCATGGATTCCTTGGTTCACTGTCCATGACTGCATGTAGCTACTCCCTTCTCCTATCCTCCAGCTCCCTAGGCCTTGTAGGGGACACATTGGGGTGCTGTTTGTAACATATCGAAATGTATACCACCTCCTTCAGCTCTCTGAGATGCTCTTCATAATATAAATCTCTGAAGATTCATCTGTCCCTATAACTTTCTCTTCATGAAACATTATTACTCATCCAAGTCTCCAATACAGATGTCAGTTTTATTATTTCCCACTGCTGAAATTCACTGGATGTATCTTCTCAGCCAAATAATTTTTCAACCATAATGGTTCTCTCTAGCACCCTAACATTAGTATTAATTCATACAGGAATATTTATATCTCGGATGTCCTTAAACACATCTTGCTCAGTGATCCGATCATTGAAGAACTTCCCATATCATATTAATTTGTTACCTAGAATGATCGCTATGCATCAATGAATACTCAGATTTTGAAATTTTGTTCTTCCAAAGCTGTAGAATCTCATGGGAACACATACCCCATATATTTTTATAGAAAAGACCCCTTTCACTAATAAAGGTTCTCAAGATCTGTCCATGGAAAAAGTCACCTTAACTTACGATATGGGCAACTAAACCATTCCATCACCCTACTGAACCACATTTAATGTTCACTTCATGGATCACTATCTGAACTATTGGTTCCTAGGATAGATGGAAAATCAGTCACCACCTCAGGCTGGTCCTTAGCCACCTATGAGTCAAGCCTTCTATGGAACCTGAGGGGTATCAGTCCCTGAAACTCAATAATGGAACTGATCTTGTAAGTGTTCTCTACTGGTAGCACCAGTAGTGTGTGATTACCAATAAGAAGTGATACAACTGGGACACCACCTGAAGGTACCATTTCGGGCAATGATCCCTATACCGAAACCTCATCACTAGGCAGACCATTCTCATGGTCATGCACTGGAATCCTGGATGGTTGTCTGTGTGGAGGCATCAAGAATGTGATTCATGGTGAACCAAGGTAAATAATTTATAACTAGTGATCTGACTCAAAAGTGATCAAAGTAAAAAACATTCAAAAACATAGGCAATTAGTTTTTTCATGCACTGATTCAGAAATTTGATTTCATTGTCCTGAGGTTTGGATATGATGGCCGCTGAATCAACATTGGACTCCCAAAACTCAAAACACATAACACCATTGATCCATTAGAAAGATCAGAGTCCTAGTTCTTTAGTAGAACATCCATTTGATACCACTTTATCATGTCCCATCCCATGGGGCCCATGTTGTGACTGCACCAAACCCACCTTGCATAGGCTGAGGGTTGGAGTCTAACACCAAAAAAGAATTTCCAAAAATTTGGAAGGAATTGCCTCAAAACCTGTACACACACATGTAGGGTACACTACACAAAATAAAACACAATGAAAGAGTAAGGTTCAACCAAAAAAAGATACCAAAACTGAGTTTAAGTGAAGTTACTGAAATTAGGGTCCCGAATACAAGACCAACTAAAATAGAAATTCAAAAAAATAAATATCTCCTGAGGTCGTCCGCCAAGGATCCTACCGGAAGGGTAGTTACATCTTGTCATGCGGCTCTCCTCATCCACTGATCGACTCTGTCCACATAATTTAATGGCTCCCCATGTCTTAGTCAAGGTTATCCATCATCTACACAAGACATAGCACTGTGTGGGTAATTCCAATGTTGGGGTGAGTATAGAAATAACCAGTAGGGACCCCAAGACCAACGAAGGTCTCTAAAGATTACACAAAAGAAAACCAAAAAATAATGATCTCAATCACAAAGCAAAAATTAATAGACTCAACTAAACCCAGATATACTCATCTCATCCACAAAGAAACATAAGGCACCGACCTCATTCCATTTCCAAGATTTCCAAATACGGTTCAAAGCATAACTCAAGGATCATGAGTACGTGATCCTTAAACTGATCATCCATAATGGAACCCACCTGAGAGATGTACTCTATCTGGTAAAACTCAACCATTCCTATTGGAACACCTGAATGGTCATGCTTCATCGATACTATTCTGCTATAACATCATCTAGTACCCAACATTTGAGGTCTCTCAGTCACAGTCTTGGGCCCTAGGAATGACCAAGGAAAATCAGGTAAAAAGGCCCACTCCTTGACATTGTGTCCTACAGTCAATGGAGCTCCAACTCTTATGAGGACCTTCTTTCCTTCACTACTCAAAAATGGTGGAGTACTTCTCCATATGTAAAGAACAGAACCCTAATCGGTATGGGAGTATACCTCTGTTAGTTTGTTTACTATGGGGAACCTTCTCCCTAGTACTTTAGGGAATGCCAACCCTAATCTAGAGTACCCACACCCTGTTATGGAAGGATAGTACCGACCCTATATGGGGGACCTACACCCTAACCGGTTAGGGAGTACCACTATGGTAGTTTGGTTATTGTGGGAGAAAATCATCCCAGTTCGTCCTAGGAGTACCAACCCCAGGCAAGAGGACCCGCACCCTGACACATTAGGGGAGAACAATCTCTTCTAAAGTACTGCACATAGAGGACATGCACCCTAGGTTGACAGTGGAGTACCTACTCCTAACATAGAATACCTGCACATAGACGAATAGGGGAGTATAAAATCCAAATATAAAAAAACCAATCAGAGTTAAAAAACACAGAATCATGATGTGGGGATCCCCGTCTCTACTGAAGCATAGGAGTATGGAAAACCTGCACATCAACTCATCAAGGGAGTATCCATACAAACACTAACTACATGAAACATAGTGGTTTTTCTCCTCTAGTTATCATCCATACCTAAACCACATCTAAATTTAATAAAGAATTAACTCGATGATTCATCATGTCGTAAGGGTTCCAACACAATAGACAAAACATCAACAAGACACCCCGTCTATAATCTATAGGTATTTTAGTGTCGAGGGCCTTGTTGAATTCAAGTAGGATCCGATCAGCCAAACACCAACATTCTTATAAATTCAAAAGGAGTATCTCAAATGGTATATCTTACTCCAAAGATCCCAGTGCCGCATGCGGTTTTTCAAACAAATATCTAGTTCGAAAGACATGGTGTTTTGTAAGCGTATCTAGGCCCAAGAGGGGTCAGGGTCCCGGCCGACCTGACCCATCCCTGCTCAGTTTGGCTGGGCCACTGAGGGCTCAGCCTACTGGTCCAAGAACCGGGCCGACCCACCAACATAACATGGCCGACCTGGAGACGTGTCCTGATGCGCGGGTGTGGTTTGCCATCCGGGTGGCTGCCCAGCTTCTCGAACATCTCAAGAAAAGCCGTTCGAATCTTCAAATAGTGGTGCCACATGGCACTACCACGTGGTCTGTAGGACCCATGGGGCACGTGTAATCCTCATGTAATGGATTCAATGTCATGGATCATTCTCTGTGGCGTGCAAAGGAGAACCGCCTCACCAACGTGGTCAGCCAAGATCCACCCGCCTCATCGGGTCCGCCGTGGCGCCCAGTGGCACCGCCCGCATCCATGGCCGATGAGTGCCAGCCGTCTCCTTTACTAACGGTGCTAGTCAATGGTGTTGGCATGCCAGTACAACACCAGAGAACCGTTAGTGGGCCTAAGAGTGAGCTCTGGTGGTCCGTTATTCTTTTTGGATGTGGCTACGGTCCTCCCGGAATGGTGTTATCATTGTGTGCCTCTCTGTTTCAAGGTTTTGTCATGTTTGAACAACCCGCCTCTAAAGAACACATTTAAAAATATGCGGTGGAGGTACTGGGCCTGGTTCATTTTGCACGTTCCCTCGGCGTTATCTTTATAAAATGTGGGAGTAATTTATAGGCCACATTAAAATAAAGATAAAACTTTTTCAAATCCCCTACAACGACCACCCTCAAAATCAAGAACCATGAAAAGTATTGTTGGAATTTCTTATTTTAAAGACGACGCCTACCTCATGAATCATTGGAGTCATCTTAGTGGTGGAAAGAAAATATGTGCTTTGTTGAAGCCTCTAGTGTTCATCGCTTTGGGTTCATTGATGTCCGAGCTTCCTTCACCATCGGTTTAAGGTGTCGCATAACATCGCTAGAGGTTCCTCGAGTGAACATGTCATGTCATAAACACTACCCTAATCCCTGTTTAAATAGAGGGGGAAATGGATGAGTAACACACCAATGAATTAATGAGATTTATTAATTGATGTAATTAATGTGCAACATTAATCACACAAGGGGTGGTTACCCAATGAAAGTGTAACTGAGCAATTAATATCCCATATTTTAAAGTCTAACCACCTATTTGGTCCTTCCCACCGATGCTCAACATGTGGTAGGAAACAAAGTAATGAAATAATATTTCCTGTGTTTTTTTATTATTTCTTTAAAATGTTGTAAAAACTAACTTTTTCAACCATCCAACTATGGTCCATGTTAATCCCCCCTTAATCGAATCTTAACGATACATATTCAACGATGTCCTCAGATTTTTAATTTGATTACTGATTCAAATGATATAAATAATTGTGCATGCGTTTCATTAACGTAACTTTAAAAAATATCAAAAATTATTATTAGTCACCCTCAACCAGCACCAGTCGAGGATTGGATCCACCTAAAAGGAAAAAACCTAATGAGATCAATTTTACTCATGGATATTCAATATGTATTACTGTTTTGAAGTTAAGGATTTTACTATAAATAAATTTTCACTTAATTATTTTATTTATATTTGAAAACTAACTTCCACTGGTAGCCCGTGACGACCAAAGTTAGGATCCGCCTAAGGAAAGCATACCCTCACTAGTTCAACAGTGGTTTCATTATTTTAATCAGAGTCACCATTCGTGAGTTATAAGCATTTTAATAATAAAATAATTTTATTTATTTATTTTATTTATTGTTATTCTATTTTTGGGTTTTCTCATTAGAGGCTTGAGCTGACTAAGCATATGTCGTTACTAAGGTAAAACTACCATCCTAAACACAACAATGCCCTTGGATTTCTGATTCGGGCACCTGTTTAGGAGTTATTTTACTTTTTTAGGAAATGTATTCATCCACAGTATTTTAAGCGTAGCAATTTTTCGATTGATCATTATAGGAACTCTGGGCCCTAGAATCAGGTGTCGTGAGATTTTGTGGTAGCTTAAAATTTTATATATAACTAAAAAAATTATACTGAATTTCCAAGACATTAACTTGTGTAAATGGTTAGTTATATGTTAGAGGATATATTGTACACCTATTTAGATGGGATAATAACTAAAAGAATGATTCATCATGTTTTTTGATAGTAGTTGTTGTAATGATGTCGTACTAGTTAGCCTTATTTTCATTGGAATTAGGGGAAGAAGTTGAGTATAATGTTTTAATTGAAATTGTTGATTAGTTTATGGATGTATTTACTAATTAATTATAAGGTATTACACTAGTAACAGAACTGTAGTTTACAATTGATCAATTTCTGGGGACCAATCGTACTTCACTTCATTCCTAAAAAATGTCACCAGTTGAACTGAGGAAATTAAAAGTGTTATTGGAAGAGTCAGAAAACATAGGTTTTATCTAGCCCTGCATGTCTCCATTGAAAATGGAATTATTATTTGTTAAAAAGTATGATAGGACTCTATGGATTTTAGTGGGATATTTTATACATAATCTTGTTATGAAAAAGAACTGGTATCTATATACAGACATTTATGTATTTTTTGACTAGTTTTGGGGAGCTCAATGGTCCTATCTGACTGAATTGATGTCATTATATCATGAATTGAGGTTGATGAAGGAGGATATTTCCAAAACAGCTTTCATAAGTAGATATGACCATTATAATTACTCAGTTATGAAATTTGGTCTCCAAAGTGAACCATCAGTGTTCATTGCATTGATTAATCAGACATTTTAGAGATATATGGCTTAAATTGTGGTGTTATTTTTTATGATATAATTTTTTGTTGGATAATAGCGTTGAAGAAAGAGTATCACATGGAGAATGTTTTAGCGATCTTGATGGATCATTGATTTTATGACAAATTGTAATCGTGTGACTTTCGGATACATGATGTTCTTTTACTTATGAATGTTATTTATGAGAAGGGTGTTTCAGTTGGTCTAGAAATTATAGAGTATTTTATCTCGTTGAAGCCTCCAGATAATATTTTTGAGATATAGATAATCCTTGGTCTAGCTAGATATTACAAACATGTGGTTCACGGTTTCTCATGATTGGATTCATCAATGAAAACTTTTAAAAAGAATAATGTTCCATTTCAATGGGATTTGATGTGTTAGAAATGTTTTGATGAGCTAAAGTGTTTCCTTACATCATAACCAATCTGGATGTTTCCAAAACTAGGGATATGCTATGTGGTGTATTGTGACACATCAGGATCAGGGTTGGGGTGTGCACTCATACAGGGGGATCATGTGGTTGTATATTGATCTTGGATGTATAGGTTTCATGAGAAGAACTGACAACAAATGATTTCGAATTGGATACAATGGTCCATGATTAATAAATGTGGTTTCATTACCTTTTTATTGATAAATTCATGGTATTTATTGATCACAAGAGTTTAAATCATATTTTATCACAAATAAATTTGAACAGGATGCTAAAGAGACAGATGAAATATCTACAGATATTTAATTTTGAAATAATGTAAACTCTGGGTAATTGAAATATGGTGGCAGATGAATTAATGAAAAATTCTTATGCTTAGGTGGTAAAATAGAAATCAGATCAGTGGAAGTTGATTTCGGTTATAGACAAAGTGTTGTTGGAATTTCAGGACCGTGGTGACATAGATGTCTTCATTCTGATATCAGTGGTTTATGACTAGGATTTTTTAGTGAAAAAGGCACATGAATTTGATTCCGAGTGTTTGGTGATGAGGTGAAACTCAATAGTGGGAAACCATTGAGGGTTGGGAATAGAATTGGAATTTAGTTTTGGGTTTTTAAAATTAGATAATTTTACCAAAAGTATTATTATAAAGAATATGTTAGGGATTTTCAGCATTCTTGGTGGTCTGTTAGTAAGACCCCGAGATTTTATGAGAAATAATATTTTCTTTGATGTCTTGTGTAGTACGCTACACCAAGATTAGATTTCTCAATATGAATCACCATATTATCTTTCAGTATACACCACAATATACTTGGATTTTGTTACACGCAAGTGTGGCGTTCCTCGATTGCTTACGTGGTATGCAATACCAAGTTTCACTAAACAATGATGTATTATAATATTATTATAAAATTGCTGTTATGAATAGTATTAACTAAATTTTGATTTTTATAACATTATAATTCATTGTACACATTTTATTGAACATGGAATAGGAACAAAATTAATTTTTCATATACAATAAGTATTTTTCAGAAAATGCAGTTTTGTCACTTTTTGATGGTGCACCCATTTTAAATAGAACATTTAGACAATTTTTTATGTTTAATTTGAAAAATTAAACTTCTTTTTTTTAATCAGGATATAAAAAATTATGTTGGAAATTTTTTTTGACATTATTCTGTTAACCTTCAAATTTTGATGAATAGTTAAAATACACTAAATTTTAAAAAAAACAACTTTTTTCATCGAGATAATTTATAAGGTAAAATTATAATATTACATGGTTTGTAAATTATAAATAGAATATATTTTTTCCATTTTATATAATATAATTCATTATCATTAATTTTATTATGAATTCATAGGTAAAAATATTTCAATCTTTTGCTATGTTTTATCTTTTAAAACCTGTTTTCTCAATAGCTCGATTATTTTTAAATTAAATTATACAACTTATGTCCATTGAATTTGAAAAAATGGATTCCATATTTGGAATTAGTAGGTTCAAATTATGTTAATATGCTATCTTTTTATTTTTAGTCCTTATTAATAGTAACTACGGTAAATGTTATTTACCAAAGCTAAAGGTAAATCAGGTAATTATGGGTAACAATGATATTATTAAATTACCCGAACACTTGTATTAATATAATTGGATGATTATATTTCGTCCTAAAATATACAGGGGTAGAAATGGTATCTATTAGAACCCACTTATATTTGATTATGACAATTAATTTATTTTATTTAATGTAAAGTGATATATGTATCACTAAAACATTATTAATTAAAATATTTTTAATATAAAGTTAATTAGAATATAAATTTGATTATAAATACAAATTTTAAATCTAAAATGGTTTTATTTATTATGGTAATTTATTTTTAATTTTTAATAAATATATAATTACCTTATTAGCTTATACATTAATGATTCAGAAATTATTTATTAAGTGAAAAATCAATAATAATGTTTTTATTAAACTAATAATGCTAATAAAATCCACAAACATCTAACCAAAACGTATTGGTCCTGTACATGCAAACCATAATCATCCAATTGTAGAATATTTGGCCGTTTGGAGCCTTACAATAGTGATTATGACACTTATATTATATAATTTTAAATGACGTCAAAGTGGTCACCTTCATACGTTAATGAATAATACAATTATAATGTTGTGATTTTAAAATGATAAATTAGAGTAAAAGTATTCATATAGATAATATTAGATTTATTTGCATATTAGAATTTTATTTTTAATTTTTATAAACAAATAAGTATATTAAATAATTATTCAAAAATTTTGTAGTAATTATTTTACTAATAGAAATATAAAATAAATGGTATTAAAAATATTTAAATAAATATTATATGAACAAATTAATGTTCTAAATGAAGTTTTTAGATTTTTATGACATGTTAAAAATATATTAAATATTTTGGTTTGAATATATATTCGGTTTGGATTTTATTTAAATTCTAATAATTGAATAGTGTCCTAATTGACACTACTGATATTTTATAAAAATATCATTTTATTAAATTGTGTAAAAATCAAATTAATCTTTAGAAATTACAGATTTAATATTATATTGTCGAGAATGTAATAATGTGTCTGACTATGGAAAATTCACTACACATAAGTAAGTATTTATAACAATTTAAAAATGAGAATATTATTAACGTAAATAAAATTAAATAGATTAAAGAATGATAAAACAAAATGTTAAGGATTAAAATAAATTTAAAACATGTCTAAATATAATTGGTTGATAATATGACAACCCTATATTAAGTCATATTCAAATTTGAGTCACTTTGGAAGTTTTTATGTGGGGTTTGAGTTTATTATAAATTAATATTTTGGAGGATTCCAAAAGATCCCCTCTACTCTCTTATAAAAGGGAACCCCTTCCCTCTCCTCTACACTCAATATTGAGCCTTAATGCTCATACAAACACTACAATTGTTTCTTCTCAACCTATGTAGTTACATTATAGTGGTTCTGGTCTTCTCAAAAGACCAAATCTAGTGCCCTAAGAGGATGTTTAAAAGTGGTACGTTGAGGAAAAGGTAATCTCTTCTACCGATTCTTTCTTGTTTCTTTCATCTTCAACATCCTCTTCATTAGTTTTATTATTATCAATTAATAACATCAGTATTACTAATATACTAATATGTAATTATAAATATGAAACAACCCTATATCAATTCTATGAAAAATGAAATCACCGCGGGTGCGTACGAGTGGCTTACCGTCTCCACGTCGAGGTGTAATCTGTTCTTCCACCACCACCATACTTGGATGGATATAATTTTGGGAATAATAAATATATATGATTATTATAATATCATAATTATTCTAAGATATTATACCATCCACCCCAATTCCATTCAATAAATATGGGAACAATATCATCAGTCGTGCGTACGTACGGATTACCGTCTCCACGACGAGATAAGATTCATTCACCATGATAACAATTCCAAAATGATTATAATTTATATATAATAAAAAATCATGAAATATATGACATAATAATGATAATATATTTATTTATATGTTACTTACTTAATTCCTTTCAATTTAATAAGGAAACAAAAACAACATTCATGCGTATGTACGACCTACAATCTCCATGAACAGTGTATTTCATTTCAATTATTAATCAACTATATATATTTATATAATGAATATATATTATATATAAATCATGTTTTACATTCATTAATTATGTAATCATGATCTATGTAACCATATGAATAATTATAAGTCAAAACACGTATGATAAATGAGATGATTTTACCCAAAACACTGCTTTAACATAGAACTGACAAATGAACGGGTAATAAAAAGTCTTATGTGAATCATATATTATATTGAAATATTATTATGGTTCTGTTAAAAGTTAATAATATGTTTAAACCATCTATATAAGAGTCTTGTACATATACGGATGAAATTTGATATAAGGTGGGGAATTATTTCACCTCACTTTTAATTCTTTGATACATATGGCTTAATCACCATCTATTTCTTTTGTATGGTGTTTATGATTCCAATGCATGTTTTATGATTTTTATTATCGAGGATATGATATTTACATATGAATATAATTTTTTTGTTTTATGACATGTATTATTCCACGGATTATAAAAGTCAAGGGATAATTATTCCAATCTCGTTCTTATCCAGGATTGTTTATTCGTAAGTACTTACTGGTGTAATGTTTATCATCCATGTCCATGTTTTCTAAAAAATGTTTTCATAAAATGTTTGTTATTATTCTATGTATGTTTAAAGTCATTAATAAACATTTTTACTTATACCCCACGGTATGGAAAGAATCTTTATTTGGTTTACCACACGATGTACTTTTTGACTTTTTTGGAAAATGTACAAGAAGAATGCTTTTTTAAATTATACGATGTGAATGGATTTTTACAGTTTCATAAATACATATCTCAATGAAGCATAATCTACAAGATTTCATGATTAATTTCAAAAAAATCATTTTCTTTTAATATTTCATGGAATTTTGAGAAAATAAAATGATTTTGAAAAAGAATGGATATTTTCCACAAGAATTCATTTCAAGTGTTTTATCAAACCCATTTTCCATCAAAGATGAAATTATGTCATATGTTTATGTTTCATGTATAATGTTTATATTATTTTCATTTTTTCATTTTTCTTATTATGAAATGATATCCATTTATTTTAGATTAATTATGTTATGATGGGATGATGTTTATGAATCCAATTTTATTATTTGGGTTATGAGGAATGATTTATGTTTATTTTGTGGCACACAAAGGAATGATTTCATTATGATATTGGTGGGACCTATATCTCCCTCTATTGATTCGGGTAAAGATTTATATCTCTGGAGATAAATATTTCTTGAGTGGAAAGTGAATCTGGTTCAGTAATACATGGATGGAATGATAAGTAAACATGTTTCAGTATTGGACATTGTCCACTATGATGGTCTTGGATGCAATGCCTTGGCTACTATGGAAATCATAACATGTGAAAAATGGATGCCAAAATTACATGTTTTATTCCCATGCTATATTATCATGATTAACATTCATTTGTGATCTATACCTTAAATACTGCTATTATTTATTTCATGGCTCAAGATTTTGATGATTAAACATTATTTTCATGTTTCTAAGTTCAAATGAATATGTTTTTTATATTCTCCATGCTTACCCTTACCGAGAATTTCAGCGAACCCTTTTAATGTTTTCTTTCCCCAAGGATATAAAGAAAGGTTTTATGTAATAAAACAAAAAGGGGAAGATCTTTATGGGAGATGTTGATGTTCTTTCACCATGATCATATGATTATGTTCCATGTTTCCAAAGACACTAAACAATTATAGTCCATGGGTGTCTGTTTTTGTATTAATTATTCCGAAAAACTAATGTAATGTCCATGTACATAAAGATTGGGTCTCTACAGTTGGTATTAGAGGAATGGTTTAGTTAACATTTTGAAACTAGGATTTGAAAATTATTGTGATATCCTTAGAGATATTTCTAATGTATGTCTTGGGATGTCCCTATGACTATATATAAGTATAGGTAACAATCCCAGAATTAAGATAATGATCAAGAAAAACATAGGATTAAACCTAAGATGTTAGGGATTGAAAGTACTCCCCCTTGATTATGTTGTATTCCTAGTAATATTTTTCCTCTCACGCTATTCTTTTTGGGTTTTAAAAAATGGATTAAAATAGGAAGATTCATGTTAATGGGGAATATGATGGACAATGGAATGTTATTTATCATGAGAAACAAAATGAAACAGGATTTGGAAGTCTGAACATCATTATTATTCCTAAATATAAATCTCATAATATGATCAATAATCTCAAATTTTGTATGTTTTTCAACTCAGCTAATAAGAGAAAGTTTTAGTTTCATGATGATCATAGAGGAAATAAAGTTCAGTTTTCCTTCTGAATATCATGTGGGATGAGGCATGAGGGGGAATGCTTCAAAGGAACTGGATGATTATTTGGGTGTGAAAAAGAAGGGAAAAAAGCTAGTAATTGCAAATGAAAATGGTTTTGTTAACACAATGGACAAGGATAATGGTTTTTATATGACATTAGTAATGGTTAAATGTTTTAAATTTCGAATTTAAAGTCATTATGGAAACCAATACCCTATGGTAAAATCTCATGAAGTGAATCAGCATGGTCGTATGGGTCGTATTTATGTTGATGATGATGAAGAGACAACAAATGATATATGAGATGAAAGAAGTGTTTAGACATGGAATAATATAGCTTAGTCAGTGGTTTAATAATGTATTAGAATTATTTCATTTTTATCAAGAATAATGTATAGTACTATGGAATAAAGAAAAACTTAAGGATTGTTACACTATTGTTCTTCTTTTAGTGTTTGATAGTATCTGTTGAATGGTACTG
Organism: Viscum album; assembly: GCA_963277665.1. NCBI lineage: Eukaryota > Viridiplantae > Streptophyta > Magnoliopsida > Santalales > Viscaceae > Viscum > Viscum album. The sequence goes on along the minus strand of OY728157.1, from coordinate 1,263,133,780 downwards.
TTAACCATGAAAAGTGATTAAAATATTTTTGGAAATCAGATGATATGTTCATAATGAAGGGATAAGGATAAAATAATATGTTTGATAATATTTATGATCTCAAGATTAATAGATGGACAAAGTGGAATCATGTGTTGAGTATATATAATTTTTGGGATTTTAGTATGTAGAAAGTGTAAACGTTTGACAACATTAATGTTTTCACTAAGGTTATATGGTAACTCATTTTTCAAAAGAATACATAATTAAGGTATTCACATCTTTGGAACGTGACTAACAAGATATATCTTATGATATACATGGGATAAATGATAGTACTCACATGCTCGGAAGATGACCTTTCTAGTAATCGATTTTTTATACTATGAGATTGGATAGAAGTATTTTTTGATAGACCTAATTGATGGAATGGATTATATTGGACATAATATAGTATTGTTTAAGGCTAAACATGTTTCTATAATGTTATAATAGTATAGTTTTTTAAAAAAGGACAACATGTTGGATGGGCGGCAACCTGTCACGTTAGGAAAGGATGTGGGAATCAAACCCACAACAAAAGTACGACATGCCTTTATCACCTACCATTGGTCTACAGGAATACCCTAGTTAATAGAAATAAGTTTTATTTTATTAATTGGTATTATAGATAATGTATAAGTCCATTTTTGGAATCATAAACACCATAGATGGACTTTTGTATATTTAATAATTTGTTCAATCCTTTTTGTGATAAAGAGATATGGAATGACATATCATTCAATCACATGATCTTTTAATAACTAAAGAATGAAAAATGCAACTTCATTTCGTTAAATAAGAGATGAATTAGAAATTTTTCATGTAATGTCCAATGACGATTTTACACTTAAATCAGGTATGTATTTATCCTTATGAAAAAAAATTCATCAACTTTAAGGAAATGGTCTTAAAAACACAAAATGTTGTCCTAATACCCTCATATCGGATGAATTAGATGGTATCATAGATCATCACAAAGTTATGTCTTTGTGATTGTTGGATTTTTCATAGACATGTTCTTTTCCACCCTTCATCAGAACATGATGGTTAGATTTCTCTTCATATCCATATTTTCACCTATATTATATTATGTGGAAACCCAGTGTTGAGTTACATTGGGATACCATTATGTTTCAAAAATTTCCTTTTAAAATAAATTTTTAGTATTCCTTTTTACTATTTTGGTTTCTATGATAGTAATTTTCAATTTGTAAACAATTTATATCCCCGACGAATTTTGAGGGTGAGATTCATTTTAAGGTGGTAGAATGTTACACATGTTGATTTAATGAGAAATAATAATTTCTTTGATGTATTGTGTTTTATGATACACCATTATTATATTTCTCTATACGCAGAACCATATTAGCTTTCAGTATAAGTAACAATATTCGTAGCATGTGTTACATGCAGGAGCGACCTTCCTCGATTGCTTGCGTGGTATGCAATACCGAGTTTCACTAAACAATGATATATTATAATATCATTATGATCAAGCAGTTATGAATAGTATTAGCTGAATTTTTAATTTTATAACATTATAATTCATCTTACACTTTATCTAAAACATTTTATAAGAACAAAATTAATTTTTTAGACATAAGCAGTATTTTTAAAAAAATGGAGTTTTGTCTCCTTTTGATAGCGCACCCATTTTAAATCAAATTTTGACAAGTTTATAATTTAAATTTGAAAAATAAATGTACTTATTTTTAATTAGGATATAAAAATTTATGTTTGATAAACTTTTGACACTATTTTGATTACCTTCATATTTTGATGAATTGTAAAAATACGCTAAATTTTAATTAAAAATAACATTTTTCATCGAGATAATTTATATGGTTAAATTAAAATATTTAATTGTTATAAAGTATAAATATAATATATTTTTACCATTCAATATAATATAAGTCATTATAATTAATTTTACATTGAATTAATAGGTAACAACATTTCAATCTTTTGCAAGGTTTTATCTTTTAAAACCTGTTTTCTAAACAGGGCGATTAATTTTAAATTAAATACTGAAAATTCTTTGTATTGAATTTGGAAAAATGGATTCCATATATGGAATAATTAGGTCAAAATTATATTAATATTCTACTTTATATATTTAGGCATTATGAATAGTAACTACGGTAAATTTTCTTTACCAAATTAAAAGGTAAATCAGGTAATTAAGGGTAAAAATAATATTATAAAATTACCCTAACACTTGACTTAATATAATAAAATGATTATATTTCGTCCTAAAATATACTTGGGTGAAAATGGTATCTATTAGAACCCACTTGTATGTGATTAAGACCATTAATTAATTTTATTTAAATAAAAGTGAAATATGACTCACTCAAACTTTAATCATTAATGTAATTTTAATATATGGATATACAGAATATAAAGTCTATTATAAATACTAATTTGAATCATAAAATGTTTTTCTTAATTATCGTAATTTATTCGTAATTTATAATAAATATAAACTTACCTTAATATCTTATACATTAATGATTCCGAAATTACTTATTCAGTGAAAAATCAATAATACAGTTTTTATTAAACTAATAATGCTCATAAAATGAAAAAACATCTAACCAAAACTTATTGGTCATGTAAATTTAAACCATAAGAATCCAATGGTAGAAATTTTTACCAATTGGATCCTTATAAAATTGATTATGACACTTATATTATTTTATTTTAAATGATTTGAAAGTTGTCAACTTCATACTTTAATAAATATAAAAATTTAACTGTTGTGATTTTAAGATGATAAATTTGAGTAAAAGTTTTCTTATGGAAGATAATAATTATATCTGAATAATTGTATTTTATTTTTAATTTTTATGAAATAAATAATTATATTACTTAATTATATAAAAACGATATAGTAATTATTTTATTAAGAGAAATATCAAATAAATGGTTATAAGAATATTAATATAAATATTATATGAAAAAATAATGTGGTATATGAATTATTTAAATTAATATTACATTTTATTAACCAATTAAATATTTTGGTCTGAATATATATTCTGTGTGGATTTTATTTAAATTCAAATAATTTAATAGTGTAAAAATTGACACTATTGATATTTTAAAAATAAAAAATTTAAAAATTATTAAATTGCTTAAAAATCACAATTTTTATAAAATTTACAAATTTAAAATTATATAGTCGAAAATTTAATAATTTATCTAACTATATAAAATTAACGACACATATGTATGTATTTATTACAATTGAAATATTAGAATATTATTACCGCAAAAAAAATTAAATAGATTAAATAATGATAAATCAAAATGATATGGTTTAAAATTAAATTGAAACATGTTTAAATTTAATTGGTCGATGATATTACAACCCTATATTACCTCATATTTTAATTTGAGTCACTTTTTATTTTTTTATTTGGGGTTTTATTTTATTATAAATTAATATTTTGGAGGTTTCCAAAGTGCCCCTCTCATCTCTTATAAAAGGGAACCCCTTCCCTCTCCACTTCACTCAATATTGAGCTTTCAATCTCGGCCAAAACCTTCAAATTAATATTCTCAACCTCTCAAGTAACATTATAGTGGTTCTGGTCCTCTCAGAAAACAATCTCTAGTGCCCTAAGAGGAAGTTTAAAAGAGGCATGTCGAGAAAAAGGTAATCTCTTCTACCGATTCTTTCAAGTTTATTTCTTCTTTGACTTCGTCTTCAATAGTTGTTTCATTATAAATTAATACAATTAGTATAAATAATATACTGATATTTTATTATAAATATGAAACAACCATATATCCTTCCTATGTAAAACTAAATCACCCCGCATGCGTACGTACGACATATCGTCTCCACGTCGTGGTGTAATCTGTTTATCCACCACCACCATACATGGATGGATATAATTGTGGGAATAATAACTATATATGATTATTATAACACCATACTTATTATGAGATATTATATCATCCACTCCAATTCCATTCAATAATCATGGTAACGATATCATCGCTCGTGCGTACGTACAAATTACCGTCTACACGACATGATAAGATTCATTCACCATTTAACAATTCCAGAGTGATTATAATGTATATATAATAAATAATACAGAAATATATGACATAATACTGACTATATATTTATTTATTTGTTATTTACCAAATTCTATTTTATATAATAATGAAAAAAACAATGTTCATGCGTACATATGGCCTACGGTCTCCATGAACGGTGCATTTCATTTCACTTATGGATCTACTATATTTATTAATATGATGAATATATAATATATATAAATCATGTTTTACATTCTATAATTTATTAGTCATGATATAAGTAATCATATGAATAAAAAAATCAAAACACGTACGATAAATGAAACGTTTTTTCCCAAAACACTTCTTTAACATGGAATTGACAAATGAATGGGTAATATAATGTCATATGTGAATCATATATGATATCATACATATTATTATGTTTCTATTACAAGTTAATTATATGTTTTATCCCACTATAGAATAGTCTTGGACACATACGGAATAAATTGGACATAATGTAAGGGATTATTTCGTCTCACTTTTATTTCTCTTAGATATATTCCTTAATCACCATCTATTTCTTTTGTATGGTGTTTATGTTTCCCATGAATGTTATATGATTTTTATTTTGGAGGATCTGATATTTAAATATTCATATAATTTTAATTGTTTTATGACACGTATGATTCCACTGACCATAAAAGGTAAGGGATAATTATTCCTATCTCGTTCTTATACAGGATTGTTTATTCATAAGTACTTACTGGGGTTATATTTATCGTCAATGTTCACGTTTTCAGAAAACTATTTTCATAAAATGTTTAATATTATTTCTTGTACATTTAAACTCTTTTTTACCCTTTTTGTCTTCTACTACATGGTATGGAAGGAATCATTCCTTTGTTTACCATATGAGGAACTTTTTGACTTTTTCGGCAATAGTACGAGAAGAATGTTTTTTTAACTTATACGGCATGAATGTATTTTTACGGTTTCATAAAGACTTATTTCCATGAAGCTTCCTCTACACTATTTCATGATTATTTTCAAAAAAGTCCTTTTCTTTTAAAATTTCATTGAATTTTGAGAAAACAAAATGATTTTGAAGAAGGAAGAATATTTTCCTCAAGAATTTTTTTCTTGTGTTTTATCAAAACCATTTTCTATATAAGATGAAATTAATTCATATGTTTATGTTTCATGTATAATGTCTTTATTATATACATGGTTTCATTTTTCTAATGATAAACGGATATACATTTATTTTATATGTATTATGTTATGATGGGATGATGTTTATGAAATCCATTTTCATATTTGGGTTATGATGAATGATTTATGTTTATTTAGTGGCACACAAAATAATTATTTCATTATGAGATGGGTGTGACCTATATCTCCCTCTAATGCATTGGGTAATGATTTATATCTGATGAGATAGACATGACTGGAATGGAAAGTGAATCTGGTGCAGTAATAAATAGCAGGAACGACAAGTAAACTCAGATCAGTAATAGACTTTTTCCACTATGATGGTCATGGAAGCAATGCCTTGGCTAATATGGAAATCATAACACATGCTTAATGGATGCCACAATTACATATTTTATTCCCATGCAATTTTATCATGATTAAGATTACTTTGTGATCAATTCCATACATAATTCTATGATTTATTTAATGACTCAAGATTTTGATGTTTAAACTTTATGTTCATGTTTCTAAGTTCAAATCTATATGTTTTTTATCCATGATTACCCTTACTGAGCATTTGAGCTCACCATTTTAATGTTTTATTTTCCCCAGGATACGAAAAAGGTTTTTCATAAGAAAAAAAGGGGATTATCTTTATGGGAGATGTTGAAGATCTTTCACCACGATTAGTAGATTATGTTCAGAGTTTCAAAAGACACTATACTATTATGGTAGTTGGGTGTATGTTTTTGTATTATGTATACCACAAAAGTAATGTAATGTCCTTTTATGTCAATCTTGGGTCTCTACACTGTCCATATTGAAATTCAAAATATTTTTAAGGAATTTAATGTGTAGTTTTGGTGGGATGGTATAAAAAGGGAAGTGGTCATGTTAGTTTTGAGATGATAGAAATGTTATCATGTTAAGGAAAAGAATCAGTAGCCAGTAAGAATGTTGAAATATTATCCATTTCTAGTATAGAAGTAGAAAAAAATAGAATGGGATTTTGTGATAGGTCTATTAAGAATGGTTAAGAACCATGATGTCATATGGGTGATTGTCAATCAGCTCAAAAAGTCATCATATTTCATCCAGATTCATGAATCTCATATGGTGGATGTTCGGTCCATAATCAACATCCCTGAAGATGTGAATATGAATGGTGTTCCAATTTCTATTGTGTTATATTGAGATACAAGGTTCATATCTTAATTTTTTTATATCCTTGTAGAAATCACTTGTGACACATTTGAATGAGAAGACGAAGTATCATCTTTATATAGATGTAAAATCTGAGAGGAAGATACAAACAATAGAGGATATGATAATGGATTATGTGATGGATTTTTTTTTTCATGGGAATATCACTTACTATTGGTGGAGTTCACCTATAATAACAATTATCATGCTCCTATACACATTGTTCCATTTGAAGCATTGTATTAATATCTATGTAATTCTCTAATATGTTGTGTATAAATAGTTGAGACTTCGATGAATGGAATGAGTCTTTTCAAATAGTCTATAGAGAAGATCACGTTGATCATATAGAGGATGGAGAAAACTCATAGTCCAAATAAATCATATGCATACCATTTTTGATGACTGCTGTCATTTTATGTCGGTGATCATGTGTTTTTTATAATATCTCCAAAGTTGGGATGTCGTCGGTCTAAAAAAAGGATTGTTATCTCTGAGGTATATTGTCCCTTTTGAGATACTTGAGGGGATTGAAGATGTGTCTTATTAGTTGGATTTTCCACCACAGTTTAGTGTGGATCACAATGTGTTTCATGTCTCATAGTTGAAAAAGTATCTATCGGATTGTGACCATGTGATTCAATGTGATCATGTTGAGCTAGAGCCAGATACTATTTTGGTGCACATCGTAGTGTAGATCGTTGATAGGCAATATAATGTCTTATATGTGAAGGTGATCATATTAGTTCCGGTTTATTGGTAGCATGTTCATATTCAAGAGGAGTCTTGTGAGTGGTAGAAAGAGTTATCCAAGCAATGGACCAACCTTTTTTTGGAAAAGATATTGTTCTCTACATTTTAATGATGGAATGTCCAATGGTGGGGACAACATAGCACCCATAGTTTGAGTTGTGTGGCCCTTTTTTATACCATTAAATTCATATAATATTGTTGATAATGGTTTCGTAGTGTTTGGGAGTGATTGGAATGATTTTAGAAAAGTTTTGAGGCCTTTTTAAGGATGCACAGTTTTAGCATGGTTAAAGGAAAGCGTGTTAGAATCCCAAGTAACCATGTTATATGTCACTGTTCGGATAATAGCATCTGTAGGGTTAGTTCATGTCTTGGAAAATCGTGTGAGATAACCATGGGTCCCATTAAAAATGTTTTTTTAAAACAAGTTTTGTCAAGATTTTTCCTAACTCACTCATTTCTTATCCCTTATGAATTCTATGTTGGATTTATTCTTCTCAAGGGATAGGGGTAATCTTCCACTCATTTTGGATGTATTTTTAAGGGTTTTTATGTTTATTTTACGGAATTTCATCACATGTAAGACTTCCATATTGGTTTCACTGTGTTTTCTACTAGATCGTATCTCTTCACTCTTCTTGTTTTCTATATCTACACCTATTTCATTAATATATATGGTTTCTACTTCTTTAGGTTTTGTTCTTAGGGATTGTTTATGATAGGGAAGAATATTTAGAGTTGTTTTTTGTAGATTTTTAATGGATTATTGTAGTGGTTTCTTGTGGGTTGATATTGTCGAATCCCTAATGGTAGATTAATTATCTCTCTAGTACACTTTTCTTAAACATGAGGACATGTTTTAAATTAATTATTTTTTCTTAAAATTATTTGTTAATATGATGTTATAATCTTGGTGTAAACCCATTGGGCGATGATATAGGTATTTTGTGTGAAATGATACATTTTTACAAAAAGGGGAATGTTGTGTGATTTTAAAATATAGATTTTTAAATTGGATTAATTGTTTGGTTTTTGAAAATATTTTGGGAAACAGATTTCTAATAAGATTATAGTTTATTGAAATGTATATTGGCATGGAAAATTGAAAAATGGTGTTTTCAATAAATTTGTGATTTACTGTAGAGATTGGCATGTGTTGGAAATGGTTGTGTGCATAATGTGTGGCCTTGGTGTGCTTTATACTTATTTGTTGGACATGTATTGTATCTTGTGTTTATTGTGAGTGAATTGGGTGGGATGTCACATTTTAAAAGGTTATGGATAGTGGATGGAGGTTCCACCATTATGTATAAGTGGTCTAGAATCACACCTAGTATGGAAAAGTACAACATGGGTTTAGATGGGATGTTCCATCATGGTTGTTTATCTTGTTGTGTGTTGATGTGGAAACAAAAAATGGTGAAATGTCTTATGGGAGGGTATTTTTTCATTCCCTTGTGTTTTATAGTCTGGGTAAGGTGGCTTGGTATGTGGGTGTTTGGAATATCAGTAAATATTGACCTATTTTATTTATCATATAAACTATTTTTTATAAATTGGATAACAGTTTTATCTTAGTGGAGTGTGTAGGGATGTAATTTGGGGAAATCATGCATGTTTTATTACTAACATTTTCTTAGGAACATGAATGATTTGGAAGTTTTTTTATTCTGGGACATAGGTAAGAATAAGGCATCTCATTTTGCTAGCAGTTCTTTTGAACGCTTGGGTAGTTTGGTGGTTCATGAAGCATGGATCTTGTTGTTGATTAGTGTTGTGTGACTTGGTTCACTATGGTTTTCTTGTATAGTATTCCACAAAGTTCTCTAATTTTGGATTTGTATGGTTTGGTTGTATTGGTTTTTAACAATTTTAATGGATTCTTTTGGTAGTCTTTTGGTACTATATGGTTCGGGTAACTATGTTAACATGCATCATGTATATTTGTTGGTAATGGCATCTTAGTTTGATCCATTTATCTTAAGGAAAAATCATTGACGAATTTTTTCATGAATCTCTCAAAATTTATTGCCATCATTTGGCACGCTGTTAATATTGGAAAGGGTCTTGTAGCACCTCAACACCTTCTCAAGCCAATGTGTAAGGGTAAGGGCATTAAAATTTTCATAATGAGTTTATCAAATTCCATTATGTTGGTACAATTAATTCTTTCACTAAGGCCTGCGAATAACATGTTTTTAGAAAATATATTCCTATGAATATGAATATTCCACTTTTTAGTATTATATTCATTTTATTCATAGGTATATTCTAGTATTTTTCCAATTTTTTATGATATTACACCCTTTTATGGTATGATATCATGATTAGGGATTATTTTTTTACTTATAGGAAAAGTTACTAATATTTTTAATCATTTGTGACCATACTTTTGGATTATGTTTAAAATTGTTAAAAGATATTTATCTCTTTTTATTATTTCTCTAATGTTTTTGATCTCGTCATTATGAAGAATTTATATGTTCCCCTTAGAAAGAATTTATCCTCAAAACATTATTATATTTCAATTCACAATTTTACGCTAATTATTTTATAATATTATATTTCTAGATGAGGGTCTAAGAGAGTGAGATTTTTTAGAATGTTAACAATTATTGTAAAATATGATTTTTATTTGTTTATATCCATGGAACAGAGCATTTAGTTCTATGGGTTGTGAGGTTATTTTTGAGAGTAAAATTTAAATAATGGATTTATTTTATAATTATTTAATTTTCAACATGGGTCAGCAAATATTGTATTAGAGTAAAGTCTTTGATTTTTAAGCATTTGTTTTGTAATTTATGATATTTAGGATGAAATGACGTCAATAAAAATAATAGGTATTTGATTCCATATATAAAAACATCCTGATGCATTTTTAAACTACATAGTATGTATTTTTCTAATAATTACATCCCAATCAAGACACTAGAAAAATAATTTAATAGTGTCACAAATACACTTAGGGGTAATCCCCTTAAAAAATTATTTTTGATTAATTACTCAATTGTTACTTTGTGCCCGATGAGTGGGCCTAAGTCCATAGACCAAGAGATACACTCTTAGGAGATATTATTTGGTAATTCAAATGATCTTTATAAACCATTTAAAATTAATTGAATATAATTAGAATAAAAACACCAATAAGAAAAGGCAATGAATAACCTAGATTGATGTAAGAGTGATTTATTATGAATTCAAATAGAAATAGTATACCAATATGGTATCAAAGAGTATTATATATCCATCTAAATATATTGGGTTATTATTTAAAATAATTACCTAATTATGTATTATATCTTCACTAATGATAAACTCATTTTGTTTTATAAATGGATATATCTAGAAGGAAATAATTTTGCAAAGGGTTTGAGTGATATTGTGTTGATTTTTTCAGTAAAATGAACCATATGTTTGGAAAGAGAGTATAAAATATGGATGAAATGTTTAATCAGTTATATCAAGCTTCCAATAACAATTAAATGATTTTTAGCTCTGGAATAACCTAAAAATGAAGATAAAAACTATCAGGTCATTTATGTTTCAACACCCACAATCCATTAGTGGGTCTCCTAGGACACTTATTGTGTTGCAATAGATAAATCATATTGAAATGATATTTTTAGTATCTATTTCGTTAAAAAAGAGAATTCAATTCATCCTGATTAATATATAGAAGTAGAGTTTGACCAATGGTTTGATCTAACTTGAAATATAATGGAAAATGTTGTTATATGCTCTATGGAATTTGAGAAAATAAATAATTTTTTATTCATGAATAATATTCTCCAAATTATTCAAACAAAATGAATGAAATGGTTTTATTAGTGTTTAAATAAGAAATGCTGACTTAGTGGGACATTATAATGTAAATTTAATGGGGCTTCAAATTTATCTTTAGGTTTTAATCATTGATACTAAATGTAACATTTATGACTTCAATATTGGATTAATGAATTTTTTTTGAAAGGTTTTATCCATAAGAGATGATATTTACTATGATGAGATTGTTCAATGTGTACATAATATTGGAATTGAAGTGGAGGATGTAATTATTGTATGGAAAATAAAATAGGAAATAAAATATTATGGAGGATCAAAATAATATTCATATTGGGGAATAAAAATTAAAAATTCTAAAAGTTGGAAATATTGGATAAAGAATCAATGTTACTACTAAATGGATATAAGGAAGTATTTTAAATGTTTTAATATTTGTATCCATGATTATAAAAAAAAAGAGGTTCTAATTGTCTAAATAAAATTGTAGAGTATAAAAACAGCATAACAAATATTCCACAAGCAATTCAATTCATCAAATAAATTAATATTAGGCATTATAAAATTGATCTCACTAACTAAAATAAATTAAGACAATTGATCCAAGGAACTTGATAAACCTTGGCAATATCGTAGAGTTTACCCAATCAGTATTACTGAGTTGGATACCAATGATATAGTAGTGACATTTATACCTATGCAACACCCTATAGTCGCTAATGAACATTTTAATTTCTAGTTCATTATTTTTTTCTATTAAATATTTACAATGAATATTAACTTATCCCCTTAGAATCATGGTAAAAAACAATATATTAATACTCTTGGTGGAATCATGACCATTTATATAAGGTATATCTCTCTCAAGTCAGGTTTTTTGGACGTTACTACATGAGAATATAATTACACACCCCCAATAAATATTTTTTCTTTTAAATCAAATATTTCCAATCTCTTTATAAAGGATATATAAAATATTTGGATAAGGAAATATCATTTCACATAACAAAGCATCAAGTTAAAAAGTATAAATTCAATGATGATTATGAACATTATATTGATTAACCTTCTATAATACATGTTATTTTACCCAGAAAATATTTATATTGGGATCTTTAGATAGGGAGGGGGTGTCAAAATTTTTGAAATGTGTATTATACATGATTATAATGATATATTATTGTAATAACTTATGGAATCTATAAGTTATTGAGGATTATTTACCAATAAAACACATTCTGAAATCCTTTCTTGTTACAAATATTCTATATGAAATGACTCCTATCAAATTTGGGTAATTAATTATATAACTACAATATAATATTCACGACAGTTTTATATATCATAGTTATTCTCGGTGTGGTGAAACTATTACATTGTAAAATAATGTATGGATCATTGAATATTTTAAATTAATATATTTATCTTAATAAAAGCATGATCAATAATAAGTATCATCAGCCATATATAAATGATATATTTAATCAACATTGAGACACTCAGTGGGTTTTAGAAATTTACCTTCAATCTAGTTATCCTTAAATGTGATTTAAAATGAAGTAACTTTTCATGACAACATTCAGTTCCAGGTATTAACATAATTAATTTAACTTTAATCCCTTTGGATTTATATATTTTCAACATGTCTTAAAAAATAAAAATAATATTTTTTATAGATTACGATGATAAATTTTATTTTATTCTTATTAATTATATTCTTATTTTTTTTCAAAGGGAAATTAATAATATGATTATCATTTGTGGATTAATTTATAAAGAATGGTTAAAAATAATCTCTATTACAAAATTTTAAATTGTGACTTATAGCTTCATAAATTATCAATATTTTTATAGGATATCAACATAAATGTAATATTATAAGATTTAGGAATGATTAATGTTATCATAGAATGCCCATGACCAACCACTCAAACTGAGATACATAGTTTTCATGGGATAGTAGTGTATTGAAGATAATTTTTTAGAATAGTCTCATGGATATAAATTTACAAAACCCACGGTCAGATGAATGAGGTATATGATTATTTAAATGGATAGATTTGATAAATAGATCATGGAAATAATAAATATTATTGTCCTTGTTAATGTAATTACACTATTGTTTATTGGGAAAAAATTTATAATATATTTTGATGCTTTCAAAAATTTCTTGTGTTGGGACCTCATGATAAATGATAACATAATCTTATGCCTAAGGCTAATTAATAACTCATTAGAAATATCTTGAAATGAATGATATAAAATTAGTAGAAATAATATTCAAATTAATTATTTCGAGATATTATCTTGTTGGTGAAAAAAGCAATTTATATATTGATGACATGATATATAAAAATATATTGACAAAAAAAGTGTTTAATATAATCTGATGGATATAGTTGGATGTGGTCAATTATTTTAATGAACCCACACATTACCAAATTATGAATGTAGATATGGGGACATATGATATAAGATAGAAATATCATGTTGTATTACCAGTGATGTGGATTTAGAAATACTCTATACTCATTTATTTGTACATGATCAATCTAGAAATCATAATGATAGGTTATAAATCCTTCCATTCTCAACTAACTAATCGAACATATATTTACTTGAAGAAAAATTAATATCATAAATTTGGTCATGTTATATATAAAAAGGATTTGAATATATTTGTGTTCAACTTATATTAATTTTTAGTTGTATAGTTTTGAACCTATACATGCTTTCCATAAAGCTCCTAATAATAAAAATATATTTTGGGAGATTTGTAATGATCACTCATCTCTATTCCTCAATGATGTATACATATTTAACAATATATAAGAAATATATTGTGATTGAAAGGTGATATAAGTTCTATAAAATATATTTTGTTTCTTAGTATGTCGACATATTAAGGATTTATGAAAAAATTATATATATTTTTTACCATAATTAACCATAATAGAATGACAGTTTCAAATAAATTTCATAGATTTAATCATTGGACACCAAAACTTCTCTAAGGATCTTTATGCTATATTGGTTGTAGTTGACCATCGTACAATGTTAATGATCATTATTTACATAATTTAATAATTATCTCCAGACAAACTCACCATGATATGAATAAGGGACTTGGTAAGGACCTATAGAGTATCGATATTTATTTTCATTTATTGGTACCATGCGTTACCTTTAGTATATAGAGATGTATTTAGATATCATTGGAGAAAAATATGTGATTATCACTATATATCGTCCTCATATTGATATTTATTCTCCAATGAATATTAAAACTCATTATGATATGATTTAATAATTTTCAATAGACATCCTACGTTTTTGGGATCAAAACCTACCCAAATTATATTTCTTATAAAAAAAATCATTCAATAATTCTGAAAGTCCAATATAAGGATCTTTATTAGAAGTGATGTAGGACACCAACATATTGGGATTATGTTTGAAAGAGTTTTCTAATATGTATTAACATTGTTGAAGAGATTATGGATTACATTTTAATAATTAAAAAAATCAAAACTTAATAAATTCCACCAATGAGTTATACAAATAAACATTATCAAGATGAAGATTTTTATATTGGTTTAAATGTGTTACATATAATATCATAAATGATGTGTGTTATAATATTTTTGAAGAATTGAATGTTTATACCTCAATTCATTTTTCACTTTTAGATCCTTGATCATGTATGGGTTATAGCCTATCATTTAGTAACCCTTCACACCTCTATCAAGAGAATGGTGTGTTCCGTGTATCACTTTTGCAGATGTTCATACTTGATCCATCATAGGCACTGATCTTAAAATCATAATAATTTGATCATGATCTTTAATATGATTAACATGTGAATATATATGGTTGAGAAGTGATAGTATTAAGGGAGAAGAAAACAGCTCTAGTCAATCATCTAGGGAATAATACCATGTTTGATGTGAATACCAGGGAACCTGGAGATGTGATTAGAGAAAAGTATCCCTACATTTTCCCCATGTGTAATAATAATTCATACAATAATTTTTGTTGAGGTAGAATAAAACATTTTATGTTCTTAGTAAATATATATCCATTAATAGATATGGAATCTAAAAACAATCCTCCAACAAAACTGAAAACTAAAAAGAATAATGAAATATTAGATATAACAATTTTAATTTAAATAAAACCTATAGTCTATAAAAATAATGTAACCAATTATAAATGAATAATTTTTTTTGTTAATAGTTCATAACAATTCATCTATTAAATTTTAAATAATAATAGTTTTTCATTATCTATTTCATATAAATTAAGATTTTAAATGAAAATATTAATAAATTTCAATTTTTTATAAAACAACTTCATTTTTATTTTCAAAATACCAATATTAAAATATAATAATTTTTTAGGAGTTTTGTAAGAGAGATTTTCGATAAATGGTGATAATTTTTGATTTTTCTAATTCAATAGTTTTTGTTGTTTTTTAATTTTATATATAAGCCATTATATATTATAATAAATTAAAAATAATTAAATCAGTATTTATAGAGAAATATTATGTATATATAAATAGTATTTTATCAACAAAAAATATTTTAACACTTTAAATACTTAGTTACATCTCATTCAATTTTATATATTTTATTTTAAATAATCATTATATTTGTTACATTCGGTTTTTTGTTACATTGGAAGACACATGAATTTTATTTATTCTTTCATAAACAAACTCATATCCTTAATATTTAATGATATTGAAAAATTTAATAAACTGATAAATTTGAATCATAAATAAAATTATTTCTAAAAATAGTTATGGATATGTTTTCTAAGATAATATTAAAATCAATTTTCATAACCATTATAAATTATCTTTTAAAATGTTTTTTATGAATTGAAATAATTTTTATAAACTTTTTAATATATTTAATTTTAATATTATTCAACAATAATAATTAACTTGGATAAAAAATAATTTTCTATTGTAAAAATAATGTGGTAAAAAATAGTTTTACTCTGAAAACAAGTTATAAAATTTTAGAAAATTATCCAGTAAGATTTTTAATGTGATTTTTTCCTATAAACCCTCCTTCCATAAAACAATTTAAACCTTTAGGGATCTTAAACCCTTCCTTGTGATATGAAATTATTGAAATGAAATGTGTTCAAGAAAAAGTACACTTCTCTTCACTTATAAATGGGGATTGCTTCCACCATATAATGTTAAACCTAACCACTACAATATATTAATTAAACTATTTATTTGGAACCTAAAATTATAATATCTCACATATATATTACATTATTCTCAATTAGTTACCTTATTTCTTCCATTTTCATAGAAATTTCCATGGATGAAAAATAACATGTTGATGATGTGAGTATAAATAATTACAAATGAATATTTTTAAATAAATAAAATCCAATTATAATTTTATTTATAAGGAAAAATTACATAATAAACTATTTTTATATTGAAATATATTACTCTATAGTAATAATAATTAACAACCTCTCCCATTTTCAATTAATATAAAAATGTAAATGTTATTCTTGTGTTTGTGTATACTATCGCCTCCATAAGGTGAAATCTTTCATCATTCCACATGGACTCTCTATAAATTTTATAGGGATGGAATTGGGAAATTTATCTTTAATATATAATATATATTCTTAAAACTATAAAAATTATAACTAAACTTCTTTTCCTCTCAATTTTTGAGAAATGAAAATTATAATCATGCATGCGTGAAAACTAACACATCCAAAGAATACCATTTCACATTTTTCATATAACATAATTTAAATTTAATAAAATATATTAAAATATGAATTAAAATAATATTAAAAAAATAGTATCATTATTATTATGTATAAATATAATTATGATAATGAAACAACTTTTGTAACGATACTCACCAATCAGATATTGAATGTCTTTATGTAGGTTAGTTTAACCACGAATATAATAAACACTATAAATAATTATCAGAGGTCAGTTAGAGAATATAACTACTAGTCCTATTATACACAGAGGAGAAAAAAAATTAATTGTATATTGATAGTAAACGTCAAAAAAAATAATCAATCTAGTTTTAACATTCTCCCATTTTATTAGAAAAAAATATATAGAACTATTTCATCACCAATTTTGTATTGAAATACCAATTATAGTTTACCATGAATTGAAAAAAGACTTTAAATAATCTGTGAATAAATATTTCTATATTTTTAATAATTTGAGAATGATGAATGTGTAGTTAAAAATGAGTATCGACATCAATATTATTAAACAAGAATGATATAATTTCAATCCCATGATAGTGAAAGTTAGTTATAATTAATAAATATAATTATAACTAATTATTAGAAATTAAGTATATTAAATTTAAAATGTAAGAATTCTTTTTTTAAATAGTTTATTTGGATGGTTATATAAGGTATGAAGTAGTTTATAGTACAAATAAAAATAATGGAATTCAATTTAATGATTTCATTGATTAAATTTATTCATCATTGGTTATATGATTTTCAAATAAAATATGCTCTTAATTATTTCATCGATTCTTACATTCCAATATTGAATATGTTATTATTAAAATTTTTTATGGAAATTACTTCTCATAATCTCTAGGATAGTTTTAAATAAATGTCTATCTTAATAAAAATAATGATGTTGGAAGGAATAACTTATGCTCTTAACCAAGTATCATTATCATTTACTTCAATGAATTGTTATTATATATATTTCCATTAATAAATAAAAAATATTTTTCCCATTCGTATTCCTAAATTTTTTATTTTACTTAATAATATATAATATTAATAGTTTTCTATATTGTTAGTTTCATTTAAATAGGCAGTTATGGTTAATGATAAAGATTTCTTTTTAATATTCAAAACATATATTATCCCTATGAATATACATTCATCACCTATGATGCATTTCAGGAAACCAATACATGGAAAAAATAGTATATGTAGCAACCCAATTATTTACTTAGATATGATTTCTTTAATTTTTTTAAAATTCATTATTTTGGATCTAATATTGATGCTTAATGTGTTAGAAAATGTATCGTGGGTGTCTTGGGAATGTTTAGATACCAAAAAGATATCTTTTTTTAAGAGATATGTCGTATCACATGGTTAGCCCTTGGTTAGCACATGGTTTGGCTTACTGTATAGAATGGAATTTTCTGAAAACCCACATAGCACAATTGGTGTGTGACCGTGTAGCCTAACAATTCAAGTGATCTTTATGTCTATGTAATTGTGCATGGTTTGTGCAAAGGTTTTTCAAACTGTATAGATATGTAGTGGATACGCTATTATTCTAGTTAAAATATAATTTTTTTCCATGATGATCTAATTAAATCCCTCCTTCGTCCATAATCATGAGTACTAGTGGGATTAACAATTATTCCTCCAATTTTTGAGATTTTTCAATACCTATAGTAGGAACAAATGATTTCATTTGTTTGAGTTCTTTTGGGGATTCCTTTCATCATGTTGGATGTGAAATGGTAAGTACTTGAGTCCATTTAAGCCATTCCTCTTCTTTCTTACTTTTGACCTAGTTATCAGGGTATGATAGTTTTTATCATTTTATTATATCTACTATGATCTGAGTAAAAACATGGGGTAATAGCATAGGATAAGGATCATACAACCCTGTGGTGGGTGTTTTATAACACTTCACCCATGTTCGTTGATCATGGAATTGTCATCTGGGCCCCACTGATTTTATCATGTGTCATTTATTCAATTTAAATTTCATGCTAACAATTATTAACTATATATGGTTATTATCATTCATTATTGGTGACTAGTTGTCAGTGGTTATTCCCACAACTCTCTTCTTCCCATCTATGAAGTTATTTCATAATTTTCCTTTTAGTTTTTTGACACGTTTGAGCCACTATTTTACTGTTCCCTTTCTTTCACCTTTATAAGGGTAAACATTTATATATTGAATGACTTGATTTAAATTATAAAGTGCATAATGGAATGGACTGTGTGAATTTACATGTTGACACACCTAATGTAAGAGATTGATATTGATGATTAAATATAAATTATTAATAGGTTTTATGTCTGTGGGAGCCCTTTCCACATTAATGTAAGGTAGCAAAATGAACCGTAATTATTGAATATTCATTAAATGGAATTAATATAGGTTTAATGGTACTTGGTCTTGTCACAATAATGAATGGAAATGATAGAACTAGATGACTTGATTAAAAGGTTTCATGAAACATGATTGTATCACACTAATGAAAGGAAAGGATTGAATCGAAGGAAATATTAAATGACTTCAAAATAAAATATGAATTTACTAACTCGGGATTGCTATGGATTCTAGAAGAGAATTACATGAACACCTAAGAACCCCATTCTGATTCTAGGAAACATCTTTCATATGTTGAGACACATCTGGATCATGATATTGGTCTATTATTTGGATTCTATGTATGAAACCCTAGGATCTCATCAATATCATTATAGGATAACTTGGACAAACCCCTTGTATCCAGCATTTACAAGAAGGTTTTATGGTCACAACATATATGGCCCATTCTCTTCATAGCCCAATTTTACCTTGGACGATCACCTTGGATTTGGTCGTAACCTTATTGTAAAATACCTTGGAATATGCTATGTGGATTAAACTATAATCCTTAGTCAGGATATACTTATTTTTGTTTTTTCAACACATGAGGTATACATTGCATTAGAACAACTTTATTAAATGTCATTACTATTTTCCTTGTAATTAATTTTATCCATAACTATTTATAACATGTGACTTATTTATAAATTACTAATAGTCAAACATTGAATTGTTGATGTGTTCAGACACCATCCGAGGGATGAAGAAGGAACTTGGGCATTTAGTTAGCATACACCACATACTATATATATGCATTCATTCACAATATTAAATTTCTATTACATGGGTTTGATGTTATAGACACTGTTGGTGGTGGACCATTGATATTTTTCTCACACACTCTCCAGGTGATGTTTGGTACCAAAATTAGATTACCATGTTTCACCTGTAGACAAAGGGAAGAATATATCTTCAGAAAACAATATTTCTTGTTGTTTAGTATGGATATTATGAATAGATGTCTAAGTAGTAGCTCAAGATTATTGGGAATCTCTTTGATTACTTTAATCATATGCGGATCATTTTATTCCTTCTACCTTGTATCCATATATTCATGTTTTCTCATGAAATGACATATCTTCATCAGTGGTCGTATGCTTGGATGTTACTCTGGTTATTTTAGTGTTTGTTATTTTTGTTTATATTTTCACCAACTAGTTTTTTTACATATATATGTATTCTACTATTTACCAATATTTATAATAATTTGATGTGCTATAGTTTGGTAATAAGAGAATTGTTTCCCCAAAGACACACACTAGGTCAATGCTGCTTGTCAGTAGCCTCTGGCATTCGGGGATATGCTATTGAGTTCAATTGGTGCACCTGGATCCGGTCTCCCATTATAGTTTATTCGGGTCTACAACATCACATAGTGGTATCAAATAAGGTTCCATTATAGAATTAATATTTTGAGAAAATAGACTTGATTTTAGGATTTCTAGGGACGTGGTCTAAAGTCTTTCTAGGGCATCACAAACCCATGTTTGGAAAAAAACCAAGTTGACTAAATTATAATTTTTGTTCTGCATTTTCCTATTGCAGTTGATATTATTTCACAATTGTTTTTCCCTCATGTTGTGGAGTTTTTAAATATTACCTAGTCTAATAGATTATTTATTTAAACATTGTATTGATGAAATGAGGAAAAATTGAATTGTTAAATGCATCCTAATAGGAACATATAATTCCTATGTCATTAAAATTTCCATTCGATATATTTCCATTCCACTGATTTGAATTTCATGAAATTCATGTGACAATTGAGTTAAAATGTTATAGTTATTTATTTTTTTGTTAAACTATTGGATGTGATTGATTGACTTCCTATCTCAATTCATATGGTTTATGGACATCATGTGTTGGGATGAGTAATTTATAGAGTTGAACTATTATGCTAGAAAAAAATGGGTGTTGTTTCTACTGATATGTGTATGGTCACTGATTCACTAGAATTTACATCCCCTAATAAATGAAATCATGATTTATAAAATGAATTGATTTCATATCCTTATACTTCCATATCATGTTTATGAATAGTATGGGTGTGAACCAAGTAATAAAAAGGAAATCAAAATGAAACTTATACATTAGCATTTACCGATACCCAGCTATCTAAGCTATATGTTGGGGTAGCAGGCCTTGGGTTCTGTTTTTCGTACCATCGACATCTACTAGTGACGTATCATTCTTCTTACACTTTTTTGAGGTGTGTTCTTGGATATTATAGACCAATACCTCAATTAAGTCCTCATATCGTACGTTAGTGTGGTGGAAGCATCCAAACTCCAAACATGATGGTGCCTGAGCTTCTAGTCTTAACACCTGGTGTGCCACATAAGGCACTTCCTACTATACGTAATTTGGGAATGAATTACTATGTTCTTGATAGTTTATTATTTAGGATGTAGTCCATGTGCTATGCTACATGGCTTGCACGTAGGATGGATAATCAGACTCTTGAGTTCCAACGATATCATCCTTCTACCTAATATGGGGATGGTTTTCCATAGGCTGTTGAGTGTCGGCTAGAGTCCATCCAATTTATCTTTGATCATCTAGAAACACCTCCATTGTGGAGACTCATGTTTTTGACATACATACTTGAGGACTCATCAAAACATTGGGTGGATATGATTAACTTGAATTTTCATTATTAGGGTATGCTATGTGTTGATTTTCAGATTGCCTTATTTCATCAGTTATTTCCTTAGACATTGATAGCTAACATATCCAAAGAATTAATGGATATGGAGTAGGGTTCTATGTCAATTATCAAATATTCAATATGTTTCATTTAGTTTTCAAAAATTTTACTGCCTCAAGATGGTAATGAACTTTTTCCTGCTAGATTCACTGAGGATGGGCTCCAGTATTCCATCTGTATGCATGTAAATGTGTTTCACCTACCTACCATTTCATATATAATCAACCAATCTCCTATCACTGATCAATACCTGAGGGATGGAAATAAATTCGTTCATAGAGGACCAATATTGTGTCAGACTAGTAGTTATTTAGGTGGTAGAAAATGTTCTTCTGAGGTTTCTTGTTAGGGTAGTGACAACCAGAGTTCCCATTTTGATAACTCTAAGGTTTGTTGTAAATGTGGACGATGGTGGAATTCAAATCCTCGGTGTGATAGGGGACCCAAGGAGTGTCTCAAATTTTTTCATATGGGTAATCTCCATGGTTTATACAACACATTTCCACACGCCTCGTGTAGAAAAGGATCGACATCAGCTCAACATTCCGATGTGTGTAATTTTGCGCCACCACATGTAGGGAGTTGGAATAGCGCTGGTAGGTCTGGACTAGGAAGTGTTCATGGCCATCATAGATAGAACCCTTATCACTAGCTACACCAAGAGAGATGTTATGATCATGGTAGTCCATCTATTTCAAAAGGATATAGATCAGGTCAATTGCATGCAAAAATGCCGATACCTGAGGATTAGGTTGTGAGACCATATACTGTATGAGGTACTATGATAGTTGTATCTACCATATAATCTGATTTATTTGATACAGGTTCTTCAAAATCTTTTTTCTAATTATATATTGTTGGAATCTATGATTATAGATACAATATTACTATAGTGTAATGACCATAGATACTCCATTGGGGGTAAGAACATATGGTATAAACCAATGTTTGATTGTCGCTTTGTGGTATGTATTTACCCATTCTTATGGATCCTTTTTTATCTCAATATGAAATTCATCGATGCGATACTCATGTTGAATTGGTTTGTTGAGTATCATCCATTTATAGACTTCTATTGTTGTAGGGTATCACTCAAATCACCCTAAGGAATTGTATAGATACATAAGGGTTAGTGGGATGTCTGGGCTGGTAGAGTGGGATGGGAGCATCATGGGCTAGGTAGAGCTAACCAACTATAAGGGAAATATCATCATGGAATATCAAGATTTATGACATGATAATTTGCCTCATGTGCTGGGTCATTTCATGGATGTATTACCCGATGATTTTACTGGGTTACCTCCTAAGTGAGAGGTAGTGCTTACAATAAAGCTTATTTTTATAGAAGATTTGATGTCCATTACTCAGTATATGAAGTCCTCATCATATTATCAAAATCTCAAGAAGTTGTTATAGGATTTATATGCCAAACAATAAATATGAAAATGTACATCCTCTTGGGGTTTCCCCATACTTATCGTCCAGAAGGACGATGGAATATTACATCTATTCACGGATTACAATTTGATGAACGTGTTTATGGTCACGAACCAAAATCAAATTCCTCAAGTAGATGTTATCATTGACTAGGTCTGAGGATAAAAGGACTTCCCTAAGATTGACCTGTGATTGGGTTATGATCATGTATGAGTCAGTCTATCAGACATACCTCATACCACTTTCCGTAGAATGTATGGTATGTATGAGTATCTATTTATGCTTCTCGGTCTTAATAATGGGACCTTTGTGTTCATGGCTTTGATGAATATGTTTTGACACCCATATATGGATGGTTTTTTAATAGTCCTTGTGGAAACATATTAGTGTATTATCACATTCATAGATAATAGGCCAAACATCTTGAGATCTTTCTAAGTACATTGAGAGAGCATAAGATTTAAACCTAGATTACTAAGATCTATGATTTTCTTGAGTATGTTCACGTATTTGGTCATCTAATATCAGAATAATGAGTATCATTTGACCTATAAATGGTTAGTGTTGTAGTTTCATGGGTGAAACCGTAGAAGGTGTTTGATATAAAGTGTTTCTTGTGGAATGCTACATATTACAAGTGTTCCATACATTACTTTTTTCCCTAACTTCATGTCTCACATGTCATACAAATAAGAGTTTGATGTTTATATAATCAGAATCAGGCGAGGATTCCTTTCCTTCCAAAAATATGGATTGTATTAGCTCATATTTAGACACTTTCTGATCCAAGTGTAGGTTAAACCATCTTTTGAGATGCATCAGGAATCATCCTTGGTGGAATGATGATATAGGAGGACAAAGTCTTTGGGTGAATATATCAGTAGTTTAGGACTCACGAGTGACATTACTAGACACAAAATCATGATCATGAAGAAGTTTTACATCCCTTACGTTTTTAGATTCATTATTAGATGAGTGAGTAATTTTTGGTGTACATGGACCACAAGATACTCAAATATATCTTTTCACAATTCGACTTTAATCCTAGAAAAAAAGGATGGGCCAAATATCTACAATCATTTTATTTTGATCATTTCTAGATGAATGGAAAGTGAAATGTGGTTGCAGTTGCGTTGTGTTAGAAAAATAAAATAGAATAACTATTAAAATATAATGATTAATGTCAATTAATGGGTCTATTTGTTGTGATGTATCTAGGGTTTCATGAAATTCAAGAGCAGTGTTACCTCTCATCAATGAAATTTACCTCTTCCATCTTTGATATAGGGATGAGTATATTGTTTTGAGACCATAAACGCTTGGTTCTCTGTGATATTATATTAGAAGATAACCCACCTATGGATTGGTCTTTGGGTAGCTCATCTGGGAACTTCAAATTTTAATTGATATATATGACGCCAATATTGGTGTCTTGGGATCGATGGTTTGATTGATGAATTTATCACAAGGGATGCGCTAGTCAGCAGTTGAATGAAGAGAACCAGAGACCTACAGGCTGGTTAAAACTACTTCTAATCCTATAATGGAAATGGAAATATGTTTACATGGATTTTGTAGTCATGTTACCATGTTCACCAAGAGGTAGGGATTATATATGGTTATTCATTGACCGACTAACAATATCATCCCAATTAATTTCTATTTGGGAGACTATCTTAGTATATGTGATGTGAAGGTTGTATCCATGTGAGAGTGTATGACTACATGGGGTTTCTCATAATATTGTTTCTGATCGGGATTATTGTTTCACTTCACATTTTATGGTTGGGATTGAAAAAGTATATGTGAACATAGTTGCTTCAAATCATATCTTTTTAACCTCAGACTAATTGAAAATTAGAACAGACAATACAAGTTCTAGAGGATATGCTTTGAAAACGTGTCCTTTATTTCATTGGTTCTTAGTAGAAGCATATCCCTCTCCTTGATTTCACCAACAATAACAATTTTTAGGAGAAATTTTATATGCATCCTTTTGAGGTCATGTTTGGTAGGTCATTTAGTTCACCCCTTTAATGGCAAGAGGCGGTTGAGGATGTCCTAATAGGTCCTCATCTTGTTGAGGAGAATTCAGAGCATTTTTAGCAGTGTAGAATGTGTATGAATACTGATTAGTCCTGGAAGAAATCTTATGCCAATATTCGCTGATTAAAACTAGAGTGTATGTTTTGGGATCGTGTTGTTCATAGATAATTTTCCATACTTTCCCATAGATGGTTACAAAATCATGGAAATCTATCTCTTCATTACATTTGATCATTTGAGATTCTAGAGAATGTTGGGTCGACAGCCTATTGGTGTCTACTACCTCATAGGTACGGTTCCATGAATGGTGTCTTCTAGGATTCATAGTTTCAATGGTATCATGATGAATAGTCAAATACATATTTTCCATAGAAAGTTGAGTTAGATGTTGATGCTACCTTTGAAGAGTATCATTTACACATCATTGAACGAATCACGAAGGCTCTCTGTGGCTAGTATATCCTTATACTATGGGTTTTATGGTATTACAACTATGTGTGGTATGAGACTCAGGAGAGGGAAGCCTAACAACTTGTTCAGTGGTAATAATTGTTTTCAAAAAGAGTATCTACACCCTTGGAAGGTGATCTCAGGGACAAGTTCTTTTAAAGAGAGAATACTATAAGAACCTGGTTTTCCACTCAGTTAAAGAACCGTTAAATTTCTATATAATTCATTTTTTTTCATAATATAGATTATTAATGAGGTAGAAAATGACTCTGTAGAGTTTGAGTCATGTTTGGAGCCCAAAACCCAACTTTTTAGATAAATAGGACATGTCACACGGTTATCACATGGTTGGTGCATAATTTGTCTAACCATGTGGATGGGAATATCCAGACAAAACCATATAGCACGGTTTTCTCAAGCTTGTTTATTCTAACCATTCATGTACTCTTTATTCCAAAGTAACCATGTGGAAAACCGTGCACATTATATTTTTCTTAGTAAATTGTCAAATTTTCCCTTGATGGTCAAATTATATTCATCAGTCTTCCTGAATCCAATAACAAGCGGGATTAACCATTTTCCACTCATTTTTCATATTTTTCAAGACCTAAGGTAGGAATAAAGTGATATCCTTCATTGGGGATCCATTTGGGCTTTCTATCATCACGTTGGATGTGAAACAATACGTATTCAAGTCTGTTTAATCCTCTGCTCTTCTCTCTTGGTCTCGACCGTGTTATTGGCGTATGTGTGTTTTTATCCCTTTCAAATATCTACTAAGATCCAAGATAAATCAAGGGAATGTACAGGGGGATAAAAATTATAAAAACCTAAAGTGGATGGTTTATAACTCATCATTCATGTTATTTTATTACTGAATTGTCTTCTCGAGCCCATAGATTTCATCAGGTGCCATTTATGGAATTTATATGCCATTATTATAATCATTAAAATTAGATATTTATTATATTTATTTAAATGTGATTAGTTTTTATTGGTTATTCGTACTACTCCATTCCTCCCATGTTTTATTTTATGCAATAATTGTCATTTTAGTGTTTTTAAATGTTAGATACACCATTCTGGTGTGACTTGTCGTGAACTTCCTAAGGGTATGTGTTTCTATATTAAATGGATAGATATAAAATGTGAATTGTATAATGGAATGCACCCGTTGTGTTTAAAAATTGAACCACATATGGTATGTTCTTGAAAGTGATGATTAAATTTAAATGATTTATATATTACACATATATAAAACCACTTTTCATATTAATGAATGGAATCAGAATGAACCTTATTGGTAGGATGTTATTTAATAAAATTAATAATGTTTTTATTATAGTTGGACATGTCACACTAATAAAATAGAAGTATTAAAAAACTGACATGATTAATCGGTTTCATTCTACATGAACGTATCATACTAATGAAATTCAAGTCTTGAACTAAATGAAATATTATATGAATTCATAACAAAATAGGAATGGCTACACTCAAGATAGCCTTGGATTATAATTGGAGAATTCCATTTGAACTCTCGAACCCCACTCTCATTCTATGATATTTCTTGTATAACCTAGGAAACACACATATCATGATCCATTTATATTATTTGGGTTCCTAGTATGATTACATAGGATTGCTTCAATATCATTACAGGATGACTTGAAAACACTAATTGGATCCATCATTGACATGTAGATTCCATGGTTATATCCCCTAGGACCCTATCCTTACTAGTACACATTTTAGCTTAGATGATACCCTTGGATTTAGTGGGAACGTTATAGTAGAATTCCAATGAATATTCTCCTTGGATTACACTCTTACACTTAGCCGAGATTTAGATATTAATGAGTTGGGGCCCTTGAGGTCTACATTAAATTAGTTGTTACCTTGGAACATCATTATTAAATTTCTTTATAGGTTTCCTTGTAATAACATGGAAATTTCACTATTGGAAACATGTGACAAATTTTTAATCTAGTAATAATCATATATTGAATTTTTGACATGTGCAGACAATAACCGATGGATGAATTAGATACATGTGTATTTATATTGACTATACTATATATTTTATTTATGCATTCATACACACTATTATATTTTTGTTTCAGAGGACGGATGTTATAGACACTATTGGTGGTGGCCCACAGAGATTTATCTCACACTATCTCTAGGAACCATATGGTACCTATAGTATATTACATGGTTATAGGTGTTGAAAAAGAGAATCATACATATTATTACACATGATTTCCTGTCATTTATTATTGATATTTATAATAAATGACATACTCTGTTCATAGTATTATTTAGAATTTTTTTGAATCTTTTATACATTTCAATAACATTTTATTCTTAATTCCTTTTATCCATGCTTTCAAATTTTTTATATACATGACATATGATCAATGTTTTTTGTATCTTGGTAATTTTCTCATGTTATTTTAGTTATTGTTTTTTGTCCCTATTTTCCATTGTCCTTTCTGTTTACATATATTTCTTTTTATATTTATAGATGTTTATAATCGCCATATGCACTACACATTGGTAATAAAGGAATAATCTCCCCACAGACACACCTTTGGCCCTCACTATTAGTCACCACCCACTATTATTTGGGAAGATGCACTTGAGGACATGTGGCCCACAGGGATTGGGGTACCCATTATGTGAAATCCCGGTCTAGGGAATCCATAATAATTTTTTTGAAATAACTTTTTTTCATCAACCAATTTTTTTGTTTTAATTTATTTTATACAAAATCTAATGATAATGTTTTAATTGTTTTTAGAACAGTTTCTTATTCTTGGAATTTCTTTTCTATAATTATTTTCTCAACAGATGAAATTTGTGGACGAAAAATAAAAATTAAATATTGACATGAATCCTTATCAAAACGAGTATATTTTATCATATGATTTGTATTGTTTCTATTATGAGATTATTTTTTTAAAATATTATGATACTCTTTAGTTCTCATTAGTACTTTATGATATTTTATAGAATTATTTTTGGTTGAAAAAATATCTATTTATAATGATAGGTGGGGTCCTCTATCACCCCCCAATGCATTAGTTATTTTTGATATTTAATGAGATAATAATTCATGGATAAAATGTGTCTATTCATAAATTTTGAGGAATAATGAGTTTTCCAACATTTTAATGTGTGGAAAAAATGAGTTCATTCACAATGGAATGGGGATAAGGAGTTTTCTTACATATATATCCTTTTCTTGTGACTGATGAACTTTTCTATGTTTCTTTTCATTTCATGAATTGTAACTGTAAATGATTATGAAAATTTTCTATGATATTAAAAACTTTTATGTTATGATCCACATATTTGATGTTATAGTTTCATGGTTTTTATCCTTTTAATTATTATTATTCTTGTTTGATAACTATAATATGGTATTTTGATTCACTGATAATTATACCTAATATATTTCTCATCTCTATGTTTTTATAATATTTAGGATCTAACCATTATGAAGAATTGATAAGTTCACATTATTGATCCCTTCAATTATCCCCTTTATTGTTTTTTCATTACCTAATATATTAATAATTTTATACCATATGAGATATATATAAGTGGGTATAGAGGGATCCGTTTATGGAAAATGTTCAAAAATATTTCCAAATATGATGTTTCTTAACTATTATTCAAGACACTAAACATTTAGGTCATTACATTGTTAGATTATTTGTAAGATATAATATTTCAATCATGGAGTTGATTTTTCATTAATACATTTATTTCATCAGTCACCATGATTAGTATATAGAACCCAGTAATGAGATACTGAAATACCTCAACATAGAAATGGATAACAAGATGCATTCATGAACTTATATACTCATTTACATATGTATAGAAATAAATCATATTCATGGAAATCAAAAATGAAAACATAACAGTATAAAGAAAAAAGTGACACACAAATGAATGAAATATTATATCAAATAACTTTATACAGATAGAGGGGAATCACATATATTAAATAATTTGTTCCTATAGCTATAAATATCATACGACTCTGTTAGGTAAATCATGACTCTCATCCCATTGAACAAATGTTTATACAATTTTTACTCATGGCTAAAAAGGAAGAAATGGTTCCCATTGAAAGGGGAAGGAGTATAGATGATTCATGGATTTGTCCCCTTATCTTATTTGGGTATATCTGATGTGGCATAAAATTTGATTGGAGTTTATATTAAACCACCTAATAAACTTATATAAGAAAATAATAAAAATACCAAATAAAACAAATAATAACTAATATATTGGTTTAATATGATTTAATCATTAATAGTTACATTCAAATATATAAAACCAGTAACATCAATAACAGTTTTATAATATATAACCTTCATTAATAAACATGTGTTTTTTATCTACAAAACATAGTACAATGGAGTACTAAATCATTATGTATTACATGGATAATCTGTTTATATTAGGATAAAGGACCCTTACATCAATGTTAGAAACAAATTAAAATTTATAGTTTTTGTGACATTAATTATTTATTAGGGTGTTTTTTATCATTATAGATCATATATAATCAATGTAGTTGATATTACCTATGTTTCACTAGTTACCTAGAAAAAATTATAAGAAATTGAAAAAACATCCACTATATTGGTCATAGGAAAAGCCAAGTAATTTTTTCTCTCTTAATGGACTTAAACAACACATACTCATAGTATCCCAAATCAAAACAGAATGAGATATGAGTGTTTTATCTAATAATTTCATTATATGAAGGGTTACCTTAAAAATAATTTTCATTCCAAAAAACATTATTTATGAAAATATATATTTTAAAGGAATAGATTAACACTCAATGATTTTACTTCATTTTAAAATAGTAATAATTTAAATAGAATCAAATATAGACTTCCATAAAAATATTTCAATTCTTTTGGGAAGAATATAATGTTTCAATTGAAATGTGGTAACATAATTTTATTATAAATGTTTAGGGAATTTAAAAAAAATAAAATTTTAAAATTAATTGAAAAAAATCAATTTATTATAGAGGTATATTATGTTTTCTTTACTGACATGTTCAATTAAAAATTAATGATATAAATGAATAATTTATTTTCAATACACATTTCTTGACTCACAATCATCTCCCCACAGATAGAACTCTAGATATGGGTTATGTTTTAATAAATGAATTTCAACATTTTAAATTCTATGGAAAGACGAAATTATATATTTATAAAAAATTACATGATCCAGAAATGGTATTATTGTATAGAACATTGTCATAATATTAATGATTTAATGTAAAAATGCATACCTATTGAAGAGGAAAAAACACAACTATATATTTTACTAATGAAACCACTTTGGTTTTAGATCATGATTAAGATCATATATCTTTTTTAAGATATGCCTCATATAAGGGAATTAAAAACAATATTCAATAAATATAATTTTATTCATGTTTATGAAAAAATTAAATAAATTAGATAATAATTCTTGAATAAATTCATTGTGGACTTAAAATTATAACATTCATTAAAAAAATAGTGTTTTATACAATAATGACTTTACCATTTCTATCTATAAACAAGGTAAGAAATACATTTTTAGGGAATATAATTTTATAATACAATTACATAATGATTCTTATAAAATTTCCTCAAATCATTGACATATAATGTAAAAATATCATTGTAATGCATGCTTAATCCAGAATATTGAAACTATTTTGTAGTTTTTTTATTTTTAGAAAACAAGAAACAATCTAGTTCAAGGATTAGATTATAAATTTACTTATGTTTTGAAAACCCCACAATGAATTTAGGAGTGACTGATAATATTTCTAAAATCACTAAATAATATTATAAATTTCATCAATATACCCCTATAATAATCATATTACACACCCACAAGGAAAAAAAATTCAAATGTACATTTATTATATATGATTACCCCTTAAAACTATGAATACATATGTAGGTAACTCTAAAAAATATTTTTCCACAATCTTCCTAATAAACATAACTAAATATTATTCTGATCATAAATTTTCATCCTATGACAAAGTAATTAAAAAAATTCCCACTATATTCACCTTATAAAAATATAGAGGTTAATAAATCGTAAATAGATCTTTAGATTCATTAAAATAAAGATGAGAAATAACCATGATATAATATGATAATTAATATATACATTCAAATCACAAACCAACACCATAACCAAGGGGGTGAAAATATGATAGATGGAAGATGAAATGGAGAATTCAATGAAGAGAAATGTTTTCCTTTGTTTAAGAAAACCAAACACCATTAGATCAAATGTGGATTGAGGGATGAACATGAGAGGGAGAAAAGTATCAAAGAGATGATCTATATGAATTTTTACTAGTTTGGAAGATTATTTATAAAAAGGGATATAAAATAGTTAAAAATAAACTAATTAAAAGAGCCAAGATTTTCTATTTTAAAAAAAAATTAACTATTCTTATAAAATATGTGTTACAGTTCCACCAAGGGCCTGATGTCACCCCTGGAATTTCATAATTTCATCCAATCTCACTATGTACATTTTACTCTGTTTGAGGTACCTAGTTCAATTCATATTTTAAATAGAAGATGGTGAAAACAATGTACCACTAAAAAACCATAATTCCTGATATAAAAACCAAAATGTAAGAAACACATAAGGTTTCATATCTATATATGAAAAATCATTATTGAATATCAAAATAAAATAAGACAGATTAAACAAAAAGAAAATATAAGTATGGAAGACAATTATATCATCTAATTACCAAATTTAAAATAAATATAACCATTAAATAAAACTCCTAGGGAATATTCCATTACATGATATGACATACATTATGTAGATTAATACCATTCCAAAAATAATTTCATTACTAAATGTAAATTTAGGGAAAATAAAAATATGATTAAATGGTTCCAATCCTTTGATTATGTATTCAATGAATCCATATAAGCGTTTTAAATATTTGAAGAAAACATCGAACATCTATATTTATGTACCATTGATAATACAAATGTATTTCTTAATGATATGAAGTAACATGGGGAAAATTTTAATATTAATGTTCTGAAGATCCATTTGTTTTTAATTATTATAAAATCTAAGTTTAGTTTTCATCGACTCTATAATAATTTAAAGTGGCCCCTAACGTATTCCTTCCACTGATACTATTAAAACAAATTCTCATTGAAATGGGAATAGATAAAAAATATTAGAGGACATCCTAAAGAATTTTGTGAATACTAATATAGATAATCACTGTCGGGTGATGTTAATAAAGAAACCACCATCTTATTAGCACTAGAGAAGATAATTTTAATTGTATACCTCTGTATAAATAAATATATCCACTATTTAGTGGGAAACCCCATGTTGAATTTTTCATTTATCATAATCATTTTCATTTGTTTCTAATAAATTCGTTTTTATAGTTTAATTTATACTTCGATGAAATTACTAGTTGGTTGATTTCTAATTCATGATTCCATGATTTAATAACTATATAATACATCTCCTCCTCATTTATATTAAAACATTATATCTCACATTATACATTAATATAAACGAGTGTAGTAATATATAATATTTAGATTTAATATTACATATTTTGAGAAATTTCACATTTATTTTTTCAACTTTATAGTACTTTTATTTTGTAATTGAGCTTAATTTATTTCATTGTTCAATCTAGATTATTGTAAATTTTTTTTGAGGTATAATATTTTTTAAATACTAAAAAGTCAAAAGAAATAATATTGATTTTATCCTATAAAGGTCACATTGAACATTTAATAAACATAGATCAACTATGAAATCCATTTTCATAAGGAGTGTCAAATATTGATCTTTCTATCATGCGAGTTTAATATACCTTCATCAATTATTAATATAATTGTTATATTTATCTTAATAGACTAGGGGAATTATATTCAATATTATCTTCCTATAATTATATATCATTAATATTAGTGATTTCAAATTTTATAAAATGAAAAAGAAACTTCTTCTAATCAGATAATATAATATAAAACTACATTTACATTTAACCATGTTTCATGAATTTGAATCTATGAACATTCATACAGGTTAAATAACAAAATAAAATATATATTTTATTTATTAAAATTATTTTATGGAATTGATATGAAAATGATTCAATCTATGTTTATATGAATGGATTTTCCTTGAATAAAATTAAAAGGAATTCATTATTCTTGAATTAATAAATATTGTTTTTATTTTATTATAGGTCATGAGGTAATAAGTACAATATCATTTTAGGTTACTTGATTCCCTATTTCTATCCAATAAAATACTGTTCTTGATTAATATAATTTTATAAAAATAATGAGAAATAAAAAAATACATATATATAATAGTATGTTTATTCAATATTTTTATTTATAGATAAGTAAAAAAAAGAATAGTGAGAGAATGTGAGTGATGGATGATACCGTTAAATGGGAATAAGTGGGTAAAATACTATATATTTCCTAAAAGTAAAATAAAGTATTTTGGTTTAAGGATAAAATAACTCAATAATCCTTCTCTATTAAAATAATAACTTTCCTTAAAATACCTTCCAAAAAAAAATATGATATAAATAATAATTGCTACATATTTTTTAGCATGTTTTAGTAAAATTAATTATAATAGAAATACATTCGAAATAATTCATTCAATAATGAATATAAAATCTATGTATTACTTCCTAGAGACATGATAGATAAATTTATGAGAAGGTAACCATGAAATTTATGGGGGAGAACAGAGGGTTGAAGTAATCACAAAGATAATTAATGAATTTGGAAAATAAGACCGATAAAGAAATATTGCTAAGATTGAGGAAGTAAGATTTGAATTTTTTTAAGAAATTAAGTTATTTTTTTCCATTATACAAGATGAATTTTAATCCCAAGAGAGAGAAATTATAGTGCAGGGGACCGATGAAACACAAATATTTATATTTTTTATCCTATAATTCGCTGAGTAAAACCCAATGGATTTTACAATACAAGGTAATTTACAATAAATTATGAAATTAGATAAATTTTAGAGTATAATATGAATATGACTTAATATTGTGATTTTATTCAGTGAATTGTAATTTTTAAAAATATTTCCATGACCAAACATTGATTCAGTATATTTTTAATAGAGTGTATGGGAATAATGATTAAAAAAATTGTAATATAAGTTAAAATAATTTCGTTATAGTTATATACAATTAAATGAATATTTGTCTGAACCATTTATTTATAACCAATATTAATGTATTTGTGATGTATGGTTTGTATTCGTTTCTATTAATGTAAAATATTATTTCATCTATATAATATTAATTAAAAATTTTTAAAGCAATTTTATTATTAAAATTATTTTTCATAACTGTACTCTTCTGTTCAACTCGATGAATAATTTAATTTCAAAGACTCAAATTGAAAATTTTCAGAAAAGAAATATCAATAATATTTTTTTTACGTTGAAAACATGTCGGTGAATCCAATTAAATTTGTACAAGGTGGATTATAAAATTATCACATAAAAACAGATGAGACAGAAAATTATTGTTACACATACTAAAGCATTTCTTTTAAAAAAATCTAAATAAAATTTGTATGCAGATGAAAATACTAGAAGGAAGGTGTATATTATCAAAGAGGTTATTCGAAAACAGATGATGGATGAATGGCCAAAAATAACCCATTAATATTATTATAATATTTATAATGATACCATATATATTTGGTGATATATTTGAACCAACATCAATGAAATTGTTTTTTAAATAGATAATCAACACTCTAGAAAATTCATTCAAATACTTTCATAACTATTTAAAGTATTAATTTTTTTCATTTGAAGTTTTTTTCATCACCTATAATAATTATTTCTCCATGGTAGTAGTGAGATACAACTATTTATATTGTGATAAGGTGATAAAACATATGTTGTGTATCACTTTATGAACAAAATTCCTTTATTTTTATTTTTTACATTCATAATATGATGAGGTAATCATATTTTTGATGAGATAAATATTTTATTTTCATAATTATTATTTATTTTAGTGTTTACCTTTTTTACTAAGGAATTCAAAAATTATATTCACTAATTTCATTCTACATTCGATGAAGTAATATGGGGAATTGTCGAGTACATAATTATTATAGGATATACATTGTATGACGATAATTATTTTATTATCTAACACTAGGTGTAGTGTGAAGGTTTCTTTTCTAAATTCATGAATGAATTCTACTATTTTACACAGGGGAATATAAGGTATTGTGATATTAAATAGTAATTTAATACATATTTACATATTAAATAGTGAGATATGGTCAAGTGAATAAAATTCTATTCAAATATAGTTTTAGGATGAGATTAATGGAAATATAATAAATATTAAAATTAATATATAATCATAGATAAAATTATAGAAAAGTATTTATTATTAGGTCAAACCATAATTGTTTTACCATCTAATGAATTTTTTTCTTCTCAATCAACAAAATCAACTCCAATTTGAAAATTATGAGATAAATATAAATTGTGGATATAATATGAACATTGGGTGTTTAGGATCCTTCATCAAGTATAAACATATGTATTTCACAAATATAGTACCCATATTTTTTTGAAATAATATTATGGAAATCCCCTATAATTGCCCATTGATGTGATTTTTTAGACAATTTTTAAAAAATTAAATAAAAAAAGGATCAAATCTCATCCAATGAATTATTAAGAAAGTGATTAAATAAATTAAATTAAATTAATTAAAGAAATAATAATTTATCTTGTATTTTCAATCATCATAAACATTTAGTTTTTTATATAATTCCGTAATAATTTGTTAATTACTACATTTACTAGTATATACTAGCTTGTAGAATCCCTTAATTTTTAGATATGTCCCCGTATTCTTTAATGATATGATAAAACTTCTAAAAAATTCTAATAGAAGAAATCATTTTGATATATATTCATCTTCATATATGAAAATTCACTATTTCTAAAATGTTCTCTATAAAAATCATTACAAATAACTAATTCAGAAAACAAATGAATCCATTTGACTTCAAATGATTCACAAATTTTTTCCAACAAACCCATTAGATTTCAACCATTATAATATTTAAAATATAATTGTTATTTAATTATGTGATTTATAGTCTTCTTTAATAGTTAATAAAATTCTTACATATCTATAAATTATACAGAATCATCCAAAATGGGAGTATAATAATTATTAAATAGATATTATATTGTTATTACTTATCAATCTCCATGAAAAAACAATATAGTAACAAAAACTATAAAATAACATAATCTAATTCATGGTGGAACTCTTGAAATCATTGTTTATGATTTGGTTCTTAATTCCACTTGAATCTAAAAAATTATTTTTAGAATAATCCATGGATCAATAATGTTATTTAGAATGTATGAATTAGAAAAAAATGAATTTTTTTGATGAAATACAATTTTTAGAAGTGACATATTACTAGAACCATTACACTTAGAATAAAAATAAAGTAAATTTTTAATAAAATTATTTAGAGAGAATAATCACCACTTAATACATTAGAGAGATATATTGTTGATCACTCATCATTTCAAGGGAAAAAATGTGGATAAAACAATAATGTAATCTATATCTCGGACACACATTATGATAAAAAATTTACGATGAGTATATAATGAAACAAAAATATATTAACTAACCTATTTATCATAAAATACAAGAATAATATTTTAAACCCATATAAAAAATTCTTTTGGATATTTCCATACCCTTTTTTAAACACTATTATAAAAACCAAACTACCTAGAAGGAAGGGAAATATGGATTTTTATTAATAAAATAACAAATTCTATAATTTAATACATTTTTAAATATATAATGAAATAGTAAAATGTCATATCCATAATGACCAATTATATAGGACATTCCTTTTTTCTTTTTAAATTATAGTTAAAATATAATATATAATGTTTGTAAATATTTCATTTTGAAAACAAATGAATTAATGTAAAAGAAGAAATAATTATTTTCCCATTTTTTAATTTCTTCATATATAAGGTGATACCAAAAATAATTTTACATATATGGACATGGAAGTTTATGATTTAAAAAATAATCCCTGAAAACATTTAACCCATTATTTTGAGTTAATTTGTTCCATGCATTGATTCCCGATCATTATATAAATTATTCAATTTGTTGTAATATAAAGATAATAAAATCATTTACATTTTTAAAACCCTTTTAAATGATTATTATCTATTTTATTTCCCTATAATTATATATTACTTAATCAATTATGCTTACATGAGACTTTTTTATGATATGTGACTCATATTCCCAAAATGCCATTGGTAGGTTAAGTATAGTTAATAACAAAATTATTCAATCATATAAGAAATAAAAATCATTAAATAAGTATCATTTCATTTGAAAATACTTTCCATAATAGTTAACGAAGAGGGATGATTATGAAAAATTAAATATGTTACAATCCTGGAGACGATATGTTATACATGTGAATGAGTATGATTTAGATTTATCTAGATCTGTTTGCAAAGGTATTTATTATATTATATTTTAATATTAATTTTTATATAATAAATACTATATTATTTATTAAAAATACTTTTATATATCATCATTTCATGTGTCGAGGAAAAACAAATCACATAGATTTGTGGAGCCAGTAGTCCATATAAAAGCATGAACAACACAATCATTTTTTAGTTGGTGGAAATGTAAGAAATTAAATGATATATTTTATTATAAAAATTAAAAATATTAAATTAGTATCCTATAAATATATAAAATCATTCATTTAAACTAGCTATAATATGATTCTATGGAAAAATAAATGAATTTATTTTGGAGCTGATAGTATGCATGTATGCACAAATGAGAATTTTTTCCAGAATTTGATGGAATAACAGATAAATATTGTTTAATACATTGAAATAATAAAATATCAATATATGGAATATTATAGTGATGTTTTTTTAATACTGTTTAAAAAGATTTTAAAATGATTAAAAGATAAATAGGAAAACTATTGGTTACGAAGTATACCACTACATAGAAAACCATCGAAACGTTTACAAAAAAAGTGTTCTTAGAAATGTTTTATAACAAAAAAATGGATATATGGGGAATTAAGGTATATAAATAAGTGGTTCATTTTGGGATTCTCTACAAAAAATGATCCTGGAATTTGAGGAAAATGTGAGAGGAAATACCCTTTAATAATAGTGGGGAGGTGTACTATTAGAATTTTATAAGGTATTAAATTGAAATAAAATAATTTTCTTATTTATATGTGTAATGGAACGGACCTCTCCGGCCCATTCCATTGTCAAAAAGAAGCCAAAGAAGTGTTATGGAGTGTAAAATGGACTTTTTCTACACTTTCCAGAATTAGGAAACTACACTCCGTGTAGTTTGACTACACCCCGTGCACCCCCTTCCCGGGTATACCCATGTTGCAGGCCGTGTCCTTGCTGGGTGGAGTAATGGGTGCACGCCATGTGTCCAGTTCTACACTCTGTGTAGTCCTTCCCCGCGCACGCGTTACCAGTAAATGGTTGTGTATCGTGTTGGAGCAGTTTCCTTGCCGTGTGCTATAAATGAGTACACACCATGTGTCTAAAATACACGCTGTGTAGTCCTTCCCGCATATGTGTTACCCTCAAACCGTGTGTTGACATGTCAACGGCCGTGGAGCCGTGTTGGATGTCGCATGAAGACTGTGTGAAAGAACCGACTACATTCCCTGTACCATAAACTAAAGGCCGTGTACTTTCTCTTTTCACACCTATAAAAGGAGGGGTCCCCTCCTCATTTCAACTCACCCCTCTCGTCTCCTCTCCTCTCATCTGAGCAGAGCTCTCTCAAGAGACTCGAAGGCTCTTCCTTCTAGAACATCTTCATCCGAGCTCCGATTTACGATCCGTCAGCAGCCACGGGATCATAACGACGAGGCGGAGCTTTCGAGCTTGGATCTGTTGTCTTTCCATCAGCCTTTTCTTTCTGACTTCCACCCGAGGAGTTTTTGCCGGGACCCAACAGAAGTGACAGATGCCGACAGACGTCTTCTAAGGTTGATCTGGGTGAGCATTGCGATCAAGAACCTATTAAGTTAGGGATTTTACCTTCGTCTCTCTAATTTGTGCATCAAGTGTGGTGGGTGTCTTCTTGTTTACGTGAAACACTTTTGAATCTATTTTAAAAAAGATAATAGCTGGTTTAAGAATGGGGATGGGATGTTTGTGATTTGATGTTACTTTATATCCTATGATATTATGTTGTGAATTGAATGAGCTTCTGACTACTGAAAATCATAGTCGTTGGGGGCCTTTTCATACGCAATTAAATGTTTCCCTATCATTCTAGACCATTTTTGTGGGTGGATCTTTGTGGAATGTGGAAATTGGTTGATCACGTAAAGTTGTCTGATAAAATCTGGAACCCATGTGTGATCACCCCAGTTAAACAAAATGGAATTATGAACATGTGGGTGTTGTCTTGGTTACATGGCATGTGTTGGGGGTGTTTTTGTGGGTTGTTGTGGATCGGGTGAGCAGTGGGGCTATAGTTGACTTGGTTGTGGGTTGGTGTAATTGATGTGTTAGTGATGGACAGTGGGGCTGTAATAAATGGTATTAAAGGGATGATGATGTGCGGGTTCGGTGTGGTTGTGGTTATGGTGGTTGGCAGCGGGGCTGCAGGGATGTTTTTATGTGTGAACGGACAGTGGGTTGTGTTTAATAAATAAAAGTGAAAGAGTTATTGAATGGTGGGGCGTGGTAATGAAACGGAAATAATAATCATTGGGGTTGGTTCGTTGATAATAGGGACTTTGTTGTGCTTCTTATGTTTTCCTAACTTTTTCTATGGATGGTGGGGATATGTTTTATGAACGATCGATGTGGTTGGTTGTGGATAGTTTCCCAGTAGTTAAGGAACTAAATAAACTAATTCTGCTGAGATGTGAAAACCAAAAGGGGAATGGGTTTGTTTGTTGTATGCATGCTTCATAGTAGTAGTGCTAAGGCACGTGATCAGTTTCTATTTTTAGAATCCATAGTTTGGGTTGTTTGGTTGGTATATATATATTTGTATCTTTTTTTTTCATTCCACCCCACCCATGTTGAGCACTTAGGGTCGAACACTCCCATTTTATGGGAGAGGGTGCTTTTCACTTAGTTACTGGCTCATTCCCGCTCCTTCTCCCCTAGGTGGTGATGGCTTGAGGCGACCTCACACCTAAGACTCTTCGGGTAGGTTTTGATTGGGGTGGTTTTAGCCCAAAACACTTTGGGAAGGTTCTACTGTTTCCCAAGAATCTTCGGGATGAGGCTCAAGTGTGTGCGGGCGGGATACGTGGTTTTGAGGCCCAGGTGTGTGCCGGCGGGATACATGGTTGTGAGGTCCAGGTGTGTGCGGGCATGATACATGGTTGTGAGGCCCAGGTGTGTGCTGGTGGGATACGTGGTTGTGAGGCCCAGGTGTATGAGGGTGGGATATGTGGTGGTGAGGCCCAGGTGTGTGCGGGTGGGGAGAGTGTGGAAGCTTCAGGACGTTCATCGTTAGGAAGAGTAGCTAACTTAAGGGAACTGGTGT
Organism: Viscum album; assembly: GCA_963277665.1. Taxonomy (NCBI): domain Eukaryota; kingdom Viridiplantae; phylum Streptophyta; class Magnoliopsida; order Santalales; family Viscaceae; genus Viscum; species Viscum album. Next base: position 1,263,092,281 of record OY728157.1, on the reverse strand, counting down.
GGGGTACCCAATACTCTTGTTTCTTATATACTACTACCTGTTGTGCTTGTGTTTTGGTGAGTGTGGCTGGTGAGGTTGGGTGGATATAATTCCTTTATAGGGTTCTTCTGTTGTTCTCACGGGACATTAGGATATCTCCCCACATGTGCACGAGAGCTTTAGGTTTCCCTACTGAGTATACTTGTATGCTAACTCTACATTTACTTTCAGGATTCCAGGAGGACTACCAGGGCCCTGCGGGACCCTACTAGTTAGATAGTTGGAGTTTTTGCAGTTTTTTTTCTCTTTTTTTCTTTTGGTATTGTACTTTGAGCTTTCTTGTACTTGTACATTGCAATAAAATTGTTTAAGCATGCATGTGGGCATGATTTGGGTTTATTTCTATACACTTGTTCTTTTTCCATTTTCGTGGTTGACTTGTCCTATTTCTCGATCATAAATAAATAAAAAGGGTAATGCCTCCCATACATTAGAAAAATCATACCCTTGGTGCTAGTCGCCTCCCCGGGGCCTACTAGAGGCGAGACTCGGGGGGTCAATATCTCCCTTTCACCATTTCCCACTCAGGAGGGGAATCTTTGGTGGGAGGGGGTCATGATAGAATGTTATCAAAGGTGATGGTTGAGAGATAGGATGGAGTCTATAGGTAGGCACAGTGAGGATTGCATGGGATGGTAGGGAAACAATTTTAGTCAATCTTGGTGCGTGACATAGGCCAGGGAAGACCGGCTTGGACACGAGATTTTAGGGCCACCCGTGATCCGATGTAAGGACTCTGAGCCTACCGAATGACCAAGTGCGACTACATTGATTGTAGGGTAGAGACCCTAGGGAAGGTACCTGCATCATCATGATTGTGTTTTACTTGATTTGGGTGTTATGGGAATGAAATTGAAATAAAATGATAAAATAAAACCTTGAGTTCTCCTTTCTACTTGGGCTTAGGCGATCCTTGTTTACCGTACAGCTATGACACCTGGACGTCATTCCTAGGTGTCGTAGAAGGCTGAGGACCACCAGATTCAGGTGGACGATCAGCTGAGGATTGACCGAGAGGAGGGAGATAGCCAATGGCAGAAAACTCTCTGTTCTTTTCAGCGGCAGACCATCAAGAAGTACGAGGGTAGTACTTTGGATACAGAGACGAAGGGTTGGATTGAGGAACTAGGGATCACTTTTACCTTGATCCGAGCTTCATCAGAGTACTGGGTTTCCCAAGTAGTCAGTCAGCTGAGAGGTGCGGCGCGACAGTGGTGGACGCTCTACCTCAGAGAGAGGATAGAGGCAGAGGTTCCATGTGCTGACTTTGAGATGGAATTCCGAGAGGAATTCCTTTCTTCCATGATCATGGTGGAGAAGCCAAAGGAGTTACTCTCCCTTCAACAGGGGAGTTTGAATGTATGAGAGATGGGGATCAAGTTCAAGGATCTCATGTTCTTTGCTCCGGATCTCTTTCTGGATGAGGAGTCTCGGGTGAGATGTTTGCTGGGGGAGCTTCGTCCTTCGCTCCAGTATGCTGTCACCCGTTTAACCCTTCTGACGTACATGGCGGTACAGAAGAAGGCAGAGGTTGTAGAGAGGATGAACTCGCTGGGAGGTGCAACCCAAGAGGGGATCCAGCCAGGCTCGTCAAAGGGGAAAGCAGTCAGCAGTAGGTCTCTTGCGACGGGACCTTCCAGGTTCAGGCCAGTGGGGAGCAGGCCCCAGCAGTTCCAGTTCAGATCTTCGGGTCCTCGTCCCGTTTTCACGAGCCCATGACCGAGGTGTTTTTCTTGTAGAGGTTTCAGGCATGTTCAGGGTCGGTGCCCAACCCGAGCTCAGTACAGTGGAGGTGGGCATGTTTAGCTCCCACCTCAGCAGTACTGGTTGACAGCGAGACCCTTCCAGCAGCAGCATGACCATGCTCCTTCGAGGGCAGACTTTGCAGGAGGAGGCTGACCTCAGGGTGCTCCTCAGGGACCTCGACCAGGGCGTGGTCGGGGAGTTGGACGACATCAGAGAGGCAGAGGAGCAGGGCGTAGACAGTTGCACGCAGCAGAGTTGACACCCCCAGCAGGACCAGAGGTGGTGTGAGGTACGGTTTGGTTGTTCATCACTCTTGTTTCTACTTTGTTCGATTCGGGAGCCTCGCACTCTTTTGTTGCACCTAGTCTAGCCCATGCTCTGGGACTAGATGTAGAGAGAATTTCCGTACCACTGGTACTGAGTACACTAGTTGGGGGCCAGACCAGCGTATCTTGTGTTTGACGGGGATGTGGGCTGACGTTGGGACCCCATTGATCTAGTGGGGACCTTCTTCTTTTACAGATGCAGCCATACGATGTCATCATAGGCATCTACTGGTTGTTTTGTGTTGGTGCCTTTATCGACTACTTCTGGAGAAGAGTCATGTTCTCCAATGTGGATGGGAAGCATGTATCTTTTGTTGGCGAGAGGAGCTATCAGGTGGGAAGCCGGCGTGTGAAGCCTCTCATTTTTGTGTTAGGTGGGCTATCAGTGGTTCCATCTGATACAAAGATGATGGATGTCCCGGAGGTTTTTGGGGAGTTCCTAGATTTTTTTCCTGAGGAGGTTCTGACACTACCACTCGGTGGGATGTTGAGTTCGGAATAGACATACCACCTGGTGCCCGTCCGATTTAGATGGCCCCTTATCGGATGGCACCTTCATAGTTGCGGGAGTTGCGGGTTTAGATTGACGATCTGATGGAGAAGGGTTTTGTGAGACCCAGCGTATCTCCATGGGGTGCTCCAGTTTTGTTTGAGAATAAGGCAGATGGTGGTTTCAGGCTATGCATAGACTACTAAAGGTTGAACCAGGTAACGGTCAAGAACTATTATCCCCTCCCAAGGATAGATGACCTCTTCGACCAACTGAGGGGAGAAGGATGGTTATCCAAGATTGATATATGATCTGGATATCATTAACTGAGGGTAAAGGATAGTGACATCTCGAAGATGGCTTTCTGGTGCAGGTATGGGCACTTCGAGTTTGTGGTGATGCCATTTGGAGTTACGAATGAACTGGCTGTGTTCATGGGACTTATAAACATTGTCTTCCAGGAGTTTATGGACCTGTTCGTCGTTGTGTTTATTGATGAAATCCTGATCTACTCAAGGTCAGAGGAGGAGCACATTGAGCATCTCAGGGCAGTCTTGGAAGTCCTTCGACACCACGAGCTTTACGGGAAATTTTCGAAGTGTATGTTCTTGACACAAGAAGTACACTTCCTTGGGCACATGGTGTCTCATCATTGAGTGTCAGTGGACCCATCGAAGGTAGAGGCAGTTGTTTCTTGGGCAGCACCCAAGAGCGTGGCAGGAGTTTGTAGTTTCCTGGGGTTAGCAAGTTACTATCGGAGGTTCGTTTTTAACTTTTCTCGAGTTCCTGCTCCATTGACATCTTTGATGAGGAAGAACTAGGTCTTCCTATGGAGCGAGCAGTGCCAGAAAGCTTTTGACTACCTGAAGGAGAAGTTGGTCAGTGCTCCCGTACTCAGGTTTCCAGAGGAAGGGTTTTTGTATGAAGTGGTTTGTGATGATTCTGGCCTTGGTCTAGGGTGTGTGCTGATGCAGAAGATGGGAGTGATCTGTTATGGGTCTAGGCAGTTCCGCCCTCACGAGTATAACTATGCCACCCATGACTTGGAGCATGCAGCATTAGTGTTTGCACTGAAGTTGTAGCGACATTACCTCATTGGGGAGTGCTTTGTGGTCTTCTCAGATCACAATAGCCTGCATTATATCTTCTCCCAGCACGACTGGAAGTTACGACATCGAAGATGGGTCGAGTTTATCCAAGACTATGACTTTGAGATCCCTTACACTGAAGGTAAGGGCAACGTTGTGGCTGACTCCCTGAGCAGGAAGTCGCATCAGGAAGTGGTTTTGGAATCTACTGATGCTTGGAAGGCAATGGGGGAGTTCGCTGCCTTGCACGTGGATGCCAGGGTAGAAGGTGTTAGAGGTTGTTTGTTTCAGATGAAGGTGCATTCCTCCTTGCTACAGTAGGTGGAAGAGTCTCAGTGGGGGGACTTCAAGGCGGAAGTGATACTGGATCGTGTCGATCAGGGGAACGCTCCAGAGTGGTGGTCAGAGGACAGCCGACATCAGATGCTTTTCCAGGTAAGGTTGTTTGTTCCAGAGGCAATGCGTGAGGGAGTTCTCTGTGAGTTCCATAGCTCAGCCTTAGTGGTACATCCGAGAGTTTCAAAAATGTACCGAGGCCAGAGGGAACCGTTTTGGAGGCCCGGGGTGAAATAAGTAGTGGCAGAGTTTGTGGCTAGATGCCTAGTGTGTCAGTATGTGATGGCTGAACACCGTGTTCCCAGTGGTTTGTTACATCCTTTAGATGTCCCCGACTAGAAGTGGGATAACATCTCAACAGACTTCGTCACAGGACTACCCATAGCTCAGGGTGGTTATGATGCTATCTGGGTAGTGGTGGATCATCTGAAAAAATCAGCTCACTTCTTTGAAATTAAGGAGTCAGGCCCGGTGAGTACCCTTGCACAGAGGTATGTAGATGAGGTGGTGCGTTTTCTTGGAGTTCCGAGGACTATCATCTCATATCTAGATACTCGGTTTACCTCACGAGTCTAGAGGGTGTTACAACATGTTTTTGGCACCCAGCTATGCCTTAGCACTACCTTCCACCCCCAGACTGATGGGCAGATGGAGCAGACTATCCAGACGTTCGACGACATGCTGCGAGCATGCGTTCTGAATTTCGGAGGATCATGGGTATGACACCTGCCTTTTGTAGAGTTTGCCTACAACAACAGCTTCCACTCTAATATTGGCATGGAACCATTTGAGGCTTTGTATGGAAGGCCAGGTTGTTCACCCATTTTCTGGGAAAAGGTTAGTTAGACAGGTGCTCTTCGGCCAGAGGTAGTGCATAGCACCACTAAGAAAGCCCTTCTTGTACGTGAGAGGATAAAAGCGGCTCAGGACCGACAGAAGTCTTATTCTGATCATCGGAGGAGGCCCTTGGAGTTAGAGGTGGGGGATGATGTGTTCTTGATGGTTTCCCCTCGATAGGGGCAGCGGAGGTTTGGGAAGGGGATCAAGCTCTCACCTTGGTTCATCGGACCTTTTGAGGTGTTGAGGTGAGTTGGCGAGGTGGCTTATCTGCTGGCCCTGCCACCTCAGTTCGAAAACGTTCATGACGTCTTCCATAACTCCCAGCTTCATCGGTACTTACACAACGACTCCCATATTATTGAATGGGGAGAGTTAGATATGGGAGAAGATGTGACCTTCGAGGAATGACTAGTCAGAATCGAAGATCGTAAAGAGAAGGTGCTCCAAGGACGAACCATTCCCTTGGATCTTGTGTTGTGGAGGCATGGTAGCAACGCAGAGAGCACTTGGGACCGGGAGACCCAGATACACTCTCAGTACCCAGAGTTGTTTTGACTCGTGTTCTTCCATTGTTCTTTTCGGCTTTGTGCTGATGTTGTATGTTGTAACTTTGAGATATGGAATGCTTGGCTTGTCAGTTGTGAGACATTTTGTTTCCTTGTTCCCTGGTAATGTGTTACATCTCTGGATGTGCAGGAAAGGAAAAAACCGGACCCTTAATCGAGACGCATTAATACGGATGCGATTGATCCTGTGCGGGTGAGTCAGTGCCGCCTAAAGTGGATAATATCTCAACGTAGGTGAAGGAATTTCCCAAATCCATGTGTTCGGGCAGTGTGTTGGTTGTGTGATGTTAGGGTTAGTGCGAGTTGAAAAATAATAATGTATGAATGTGGGAAGACCCAATTCTTAATCGAGACGCATTATTGAGGATGTGATTAATCTCGTGCAGGCGAGTCAATGCCGCCTAAAGTGGATAATATCTCGACATAGGACAAGGAATTCCTAACACATATGATTAGGGTTGTTGGTTGGGTTCCTGTTATAACGAGAACCCTAAGAGGTATCTTGTTGGGTTCCTCTAGGTTGGTTTTTGAATTCTCGGGGATGACAATGTTTTATGAGGCATCTGATGTAATGGGTCGGACCTCTCTGTCCCATTCCTTTCTCAAAAAGAAGGTCATGAAGTTTTCTGGAGGGTAAAATGAAATTTTTCCACACTTTCCAGAATTTTAAAACAACACGCCGTGTAGTTTGAGTACACGCAGTGTACCCGCTTCCCGGGTATACCCCATGTTGCAGGCCTTGTCCTTGCTTGGTGGAGTAATGGGTGCACGTCGTGTGTCATGTTCTACACGTCGTGTAGTCCTTCCCCGCATACGTTTTACCAGTCAATGGCTGTGTACCATGTTGGAGATATGTCCTTTATGTGTGAAATAAATGAGTACACGTCGTGTGTCTAAACTACATGACGTGTAGTCCATCCCCACGTATGCGTTACCTTCAAACCGTGTGTTGACTAGTCAACTGTCGCTGAGCCTTGTTGGAAGCTGTGTGGAGACCGTGTGAAAGAACCGAGTACACGTCGTGTACCATAAATTACACGCCGTATACTTTTACTTTTCATGCCTATAAAAGGATGGGTCCCCTCCCACTTTCAACTCACCAGTCTCCTCTCCTCTCCTCTCCTCTGAGCAGAGCACTCTCAAGAGACTCAATGGCTCTTCCTTCCATAACTTTTCGTCTGAGCTCCAATTTACGATCCGTCAGCGGCCACGGGATCGTAATGACGAGGTGGAGCATCCGAGCTTCGATCTTTTGTCTTTCCTTCATCCTTTTATTTCTGACTTCCACCTGAGGTGGTTTTTCCGGGACCCAACAAAAGTGACGGACGACGACAGATGACTTCTAAGGTTGATCTGGGGGAGCGTTGCGATCAAGAACCTGTTGAGGTAGGGATTTTACCTTCTTCTCTCTAAATTGTGCATCATGTGGGGTGGGTGTCTTCTTGTTTATGTGAATCACTATTGAATCTATTTTAATAAAGATAATAACCATTTAACGAATGGGGTTGTGAAGTTTGTGATTTGCTGTTAATTTATATCATGTGATATTATGTTGTGAATTGAATGAGCTTCTGCCTACTTAAAATCACGGTCATTGGGGGACTTTTCTTGTGAAATTAAATGTTTCCCTATCTTTATAGACAATTTTTGTGAGTGGAACTTTGTGGAATGTGGAAATTGGTTAATCACGTAATGTGGGATGATAAAATCTGGAACCCTTGTGTGATCACCCCGGTTAAACAAAATGGAATAATGAACATGTGGGTGTTGGATTGGTTACGTGGCATGTGTAGGGGGTGTTTTTGTAGGTTTTTGTGGATCGGGGAGCAGCAGGTCTGTGGTTGAATTGGTTGTGGGTTGGTGTGAATGTTGTGTCAGTGATGGGCAGCGGGGCTGCAATAAAAGGTATTAATGGGATATGATATGCGGGTTCGGTGTGGTTATGGTTATGGTGGTTGGTATCGGGGCTACAGGGATGTGTTTAAGTGAGAACATACAGTGGGTTGTGTTTAATAAATAAAAGTGAAAGAGTTAATTAATGGAGGGGGTGGTAATGAAACGGAAATAATAATCAATGGGGTTGGTTGGTTGATAAGAGGGACTTTTTTGTGATGCTTATGTTTTCCTAACTTCTTTTGTGGATGGAAGGGATATGTTTTACGAATGATCGATGTGGTTTGTTGTGGATATTTTCCCTGTAGTTAAGGAACTAAATAAACTAATTCTGTTGTGACGTTAAAACCAAAAGGGGGTTGGGTTTGTTTGTTGTATGCACGCTTCGTAGTAGCAGTGCTGAGGCACGTGATCAGTTTCTCTTTTTAGAAGCCATAGGTTGGGCTGTGTGGTTGGTATATATATATATATATGTATCTTTTGTGTTTTATCACACCCCACCCATGTTGAGAACTTAGTGCGGAACACTCCCATTTTATGGGAGAGGGTGTTTTTCCCATAGTTACTAGCTCCTTCCTGCTCCTTATCTCCTAGGTTGTGATGGCTTGAGGTGACCGTAAACCAAAGACTCTCTGGGTAGGTTTCGATTGGGGTGGTTTTAGCCCAAGACTATTCAGACAGGTTCTACTGATTCCCAAGAATCTTCGGGATGAGGCCCATGTGTGTGCGGGCGGGATACGTGGTTGTGAGGCCGAGGTGTGTGCGGGTGGGATACGTGGTTGTGAGGCCGAGGTGTGTGCGGGCGGGATACATGGTTGTGAGGCCCAGGTGTGTGCGGGCGTGATATGTAGTGGTGAGGCCAAGGTGTGTGCGGGCGGGGAGAGTGTGGCATTGTTAGCACATTCGTCGTTAGGAAGAGCAGCTAACTAAAGGGAACTGGTGCGGGGTACCCAATAATCTTGTTTCTTATAAACTACTACCTGTTGTGGTTGTGTTTTGGTGAGTGTGGCTTGTGAGGTTGGGTGAATAGAATTACTTGCTAGGGTTCTTCTGTTGTTCTCACGGTACATTAGGATGTCTCTCCACTTGTGCATGAGAGCTTCAAGTTTCCCTACTGAGTATACTTGTATTCTCACCCTACATTTACTTTCAGGTTTATAGGAGGAATACTAGGGTCGTGCGGGACCCTACTAGTCAGACAGTTGGAGTTGTTGCAGTTGTTGTTCTCTTGCTTTCTTTTGGTATTGTACTTTGAGCTTTCTTGTACTTGAACCTTGGTATAAAATTGTTTAAACATGCATCTGGGCTTGGTTTGTGTTTATTTATATACACTTGTTCTTTTTTCCTTTTTGGGGGTTGACTTGTCCTATTTCTCTATCCTAAATAAATAAAAAGGGTAATGCCTCCCATACTTGTGAAAACTCATACCCTTGGTGCTAGTCGCCACCCCGGGGCCTATTGGAGGAGGGACTCGGGGGTCATTATCTCTTTTTCACCATTGCCAGCTCAGGAGGGGCATCTTTGGTGGGAGTGGGTCAGGAAAATATGTCTTAAAATTGTGATGTTTTAAGGATAATATTTTGTTATATTTAAATACACTCATATAGTAAAAATTAGACAATTTTAGATGATTTTATCACCCTCATCTTTCAATTTTTACCATTTTACCCATTTTTTAAAATTAATGTTCTAATGTTTTTAGTATTTAGGGGTCATGATACATTGTTTAAAAGGAAAAAAATAATACAGTTTGATAATTAAAAAAATATTATTTGTAAAAATTGAAGCCATGTTGATTCTTGGGATGGATGTTCCCTTTGATAGTCGAATGTTTCTATTTTATAATGTATATTATCATTTCCAAAAATGTGTATTATTTTATAATGTATAAATTTTAGTTTATATGAAAAAGGAATTAAATTAAATCTATCAAAAAAATTAGAGGAAGCATACTTTATATATTAATTTTCATTTTACCTAAGATAAAATTCCATAATAATATTATCCTTGTAGGACATGAAAATAATAATATTGGTCTCTTTGATAAATCCATACGAGTTAACTACATTTGAATGATGATTAATGAAAAAAATAGGTTTCTATGAGATTTATCCGATGATGTTATTCAAATAATCTAAAATATGGAACTCTCAATTAGTTGGATTCATTTTCTTTGACATCTCTTAAGGTTGCATTCTCCAGCATTACCTCTCAATCCCACTAGTTAGCAGGAAAATTATTCTCTTAAAATATTGTTTGAAAACTGGATAGGGAGAGATTTATTAAATTAGATCAGTTTTGGGGATCACTTAATATATCTTAATATGAAAAAAGTGTGATTTTATAATTTTGATGAATTTTCAAATGAATGTAATGATTATGTTAGGATGAATACATTCATTAATTAGTATGATATCCATATTTGGTAACCATATTATAATGTTATCTTCACAACAATGATTTTTAATTTCTACACAATTTCACAATACAATCACAAACTGATTAAATAATTATATAAAAAATTGATCTCTTCATATTGATTCTTGCTGCTATAGAGAATTACACAACCCAAAACACCCTTTTGATAAAATCATGCATTAATTAGGTAGAGCTATATTTAAAATATTTCTATTATGTTTTTAATACAAGTAAGATATTAATCACATATTCATGAGTTTAGACACTTCTAAACACTCTATTATTTCATTTTCATAACTTTTGATCTAAAAATGTCGGACATTGATTCCTTCCAGAAGCGCCTATTTGATTATAGATAAATATCTATTTCAACACAACTATTCAGACTAGTTATCGCATGTGGTACTGAATTAAAGAAAATTATTTAAAAAATTGGAAACATTAAAATTAACGATAATTATACAATCAATGGTGAAAGATGAAATCTCATCGTAGCATGGTCCACGAAACAACTATTTGAACTACGTAATGTTGTTGAGAAAATTTTAGGTCAATTTATCATTTCCATTAACACATAGAACTACTATAATTTTCTAGGACAAACCATTCATAGATTGGATGAAATGTAATTTTGATGGGGCCTCTAAAGGAAAACTACCTACTTCTATATTTGGGGAAATATTCAATGACCACAATTCCATTATTATGTGGTGAAATTATAATTCATTGGGTTTTTACACATTCAGAGACGTCTATATACTTGGGATGAAAATTTAAATGAACATGGCTACCAAATATAAAGTAATAATCTTTTTATTAAATGCGACTCTAGTGTCATTATGCATGTGTCTAGAAAAGGTCAATTAAATCATTCATATAGACAAAATTATTGGAGGATGAAATTCATGTATCTTATTAAGAATGTGATTTTTTATTACAAAACTATTTCATGATGCCAACCAACTCGATATTGTCTTGCAAAAAATGGGACCAATATTCCTTGGTATGTTCTTGTGGATGCATTTCTTAATGATCTTATAGAATTTTTTCAAATTGATTTTAGAAAAATTACATTATTTTATTAAATGTAACTTTTTATAAGTAATAAATTAAATTTTCCTATTCTGAATATTGTAAAGATCCATAATTTTCTGTTTAAATTTATTAATTTTTATAATTAGATGGGAATTTTACGAGCCTGAGAAAAATGATAGCGTGTGATTCCAAGGCCTGGTGTGTCCGGTATCAATTTCTAATTTTTTTTGGGTATGTTCAGTAAATGTATGAGTGGGTTTTTCTCAATTTTGAATTGGTTCTCAGAATTAAAATATGAGGGAACTTTTGAAATCGCAGCACTGGTATTCGCTTAAGAAGACATTCACCACAATGGTAGTTGATCGAGGGTGAAAGTTAATTTTTTGAGTTTTTCATGGAAATAATAAAATAAAATAAGTTCATGTTTTATTTTATATCATCTATTATAACCACCTATGTGGATGTTGGAGGTGGGTACCACCACACATTAACCTCTGATGAGTGGTTATGGTGGTGTGGCGGACCTGAACCTTACCTCCCACGAGAGGATACGGTGTGGTGACCACCGAGGACTAAATCCCCCAATTAATTGAGGAAAACCTCTCAACTCACTCATTAATGAGGGAGAGTCTCTTGACCTCCTCTACCATTAATTGTTCCACCCATCCCTCCTAATTAATGGGGTAAACCCTCCCCTTATAACTATGTTATCCAGCTCATTTAATTAAATGCTACAATTTGAATTTTAAACCCAAAAAACTAAATAATAGATAATCCATTATATTGAGGGGCTACCTATTCATTTGTTGGAAAAAGATTGGAAAAGGACGATTAGTGATCTTGGGAGAAACCACTCCAATGAATAATGCTTCCACCAGTGAAGAATGCTCCGCGGATGAAGAACATAAACCTTGACATCAACCAGCTTCCTCGGATCTCCTTCTCACATGGGATTTCCTCATCCACGGTGAATCGTCGTTCGTCTTTTCCCAATGGTTCGTCTTCTTCCATGCGACCCCGTCGATGAACAACGAACTAGGTCAAGGTTTTATTTTAAGTATGATATTAATCCATTGATTATTTCCTTATAAAACAAAGAATACAGACCAACTTATTATCAAGTTGATCCGTGGATTTTTTCCTTGCGTGTTGAGAATATTTTGTTAATTGAGGGATTTTGGAAATTGATTTTTTAAGATATCTTCCATGACATTGTTTAATTAATTCTTTTGAAATGTTTGCTAGCACTCTAAACACTGAGGATGTGGGCCAAAATAACATAGACCGACCCCCCCGCCGATATTATTTTTGGTATTATTTGAAATAACGATGAAGGTGATGAAGTCAACAGCCACACCACCCTCGGCCTCCACAACCCGCGCCGCCCCCACGACATTCTGACTACATATTGAACCCCCCCCCCTCGCACCATGACCGCAACGCCCCACATGGGCTATGCCCATACCTTATTGTGTAGGATGTAGACGACAGACATCACTGACTGAGGCTGAATGTACCAGGACTGGACAGTACCCGGAGGTGGACCATACGGTGTGATAGTACACGGAGGAGACAGACAGTTGTGGAGTGCCGAGGAGGATATTTGTACCTACCCTTCAGGTAGGAACTCTGTGGATGACCATGTAGCTGTTTTTTTTCATAGTTTTATTTGTACATTCAGTTTCTTGTACTCTACAGTTGGGATTGTATTTCTGGCCCCTTTTAACTTTCAGCACTCTTTTGTTACACAGTTTTACTTAGTGTTTCGTATCCATATGTGTGCTTCATTGTGTTTTTTACAGTCTATAAAGGCAATTCCTTCTTAGTTTTAGGGAATTTTGACTTTGGTGCTAGTCGCCATCCCCTAGCCTAAGGAAGGGGGCAAGGGGTAGTCACGGAACGGGCACTATGGGACCGGTCAGGACAAAACATCTCTCCTTTTATTAAAAATTCTTTTAAAATTTTTATTTATTTTGAAATCTCATTATTGTTAATTTTGATAGAATTAATTTAGTTTGACATTAAATTCACCTAGAAAATGATGTAATATGAATATATACCTCCAAACTTCCCAAACAATGTCCTAATCAACAGAAAATTTAATTTAAAATACAATATTCAATCAAATTTTTTTATTCTAATATTTATAAAATCATTCATTTTATTTTTAGTTGAATTAAAATATTATTACATCAAAGTTGCATAAGAATTTATGAAAATTAAATAATTACTAAAAAGAGATATAAATTATCATCCAAAATATAATTTCATTATTCTCAAATATAAATTTTATATTTGTTCGCATAATTCTATTTTTATTTTTTGAATGAATAAATATTATGAAAACTAAGTGGGTAATGTTTTGTACTATTCTTTTATTAAATTATTTTAAACATTAATATAATGGATATTTAATAAAAGGTAATATATTCAAAACATGAATGATTATGAATTAAATTTACACATCCAATATAATTATTTTATGTGTTATGCTTATTTTTTTATCTTGATCAAATTATTTTTACCCTTAATTGACACACTTTACCTTTACCATAGAAACATATATTTATTGTTTTCACCATTCATTATGACCAAAGATTAGGTTCACCATATTAAATAATATAAATTATTTGGAATCTATATATGGAATCCATTTTACCAAATTTAATCCCCATATATGATATAATTTAATTTAATACTAAACTTATAAATTGAAAAGAAACCAATTTTTCTGAAAAATTACATTTTTAATAAAACATATGATCTTAAATGAACTATATTAATATAGATAAAAAAATTAATTAATTTAAATTCATATAAATAGATATATATTATTTAAATTTCATATAAAACAATCTTTATTAGGATTGATTTTAATTGTTAAAACTTATTAAACATTAAACACATTTAAATATTTTTCTAATAAACTCAATTATTATGCATTAAAATTAACATAAACCAAATTAATGTTTTTTATTCAAATGAGGATAATTAAATTATTAAAAATAAAAAGATTCATATTTATATTTATGACTAAATCTAAAATAAAATTGGACAGATAAATTAAATTATTTAATTAAAATAAATGATAGCATTTAAAAAATCTGTAAACTTCATCATTTACTTGAAAATATATCATTTCCAAAAAATCCAACAATTAAATCATTATATAATTTTGATATGAATATTTATATTATTATATACATTTTATAAAATAATATTTTAAAATTTTCTATAAATTTATGATATTATTTACTCACAATTAACATAAAATTCATTTTTGAATTCTAAAATGCATTTACTATAATTTGAGTTATTATTTGACAATATTTTATCATCTAATTTATATTGAGTATAAAAGTTATATATATTTCATAATTTTTCCCCATATTGATACATGCAAATATAATTTAATGGTTATAATTGTCATATTAAAATTATAATATTTCATAATGTGTTTTTTCTTAAGGTTGTTTTCCTAACACATTATAGAAAATATTTAAATTTTTAAAAATATTACAGTGTTATATATAAACTATTTTGAAAAATCATGTCCTCTTAATTTTAATTTGACATTAGTAAAAAGATTTTTTATATTTTAAAATAACAATTTTGGAAACTCACATTGTAAAATGTCATAATATATCACCCACTATAAAACCGTAAAACTTAAATATTAATGTCATCAAATTACTAGAATAAATAGCATAAAAACATTACGGTGATGTAAAAATAAGAAAATTGAATAAAATAATAAATACAAATAATAATCACCATTTAATGAGATTATTAATAAAAATAATGATGATGATCCAACGAGAGATAATGATAATAAAATGAAAAAAAAGTGGTTTGAAAAGAATCCTCGATTCTTAAAAAATGATGCTAATATGATAAATTTTTTATTTCAAGAAGCATTCCCTAGATTTAAAGAATCTCAGACCACTATGATAAGAACAAAATAATAATATACTTACATTACATGTATTATTTAATCCATTATTCACTTTCAATAACAATTTCTTCTATTATTCCAAAAGATGAGTATTAATGACTTTTTTATTCTTGAATCACTAAAATAAATTACTAATAGATCATATAATTCTACAATAGAATCACAATATATTCATACTAACATTAGATATTTAAAAAAAAATTTCTTTAACAAACGGTAAGGTAATTCACATACCGATAAACATTCATATGAATAAGTAACATACAAATGTTCATAAATTAACAGTAACAAATAAAGATCATACTATATTAGTATAAAAATAACCATATGTAAAATTCATCTATATACTCTAGAATCATATTGAAACACTGTTATTATAATTACATTATCACATATTATCCAAATATAAATTTAAAATTAATCACCAAATAACAACATTCACTCATAATATAGCATAAAAAATAATATTCTATAGTTATAAAATTTCCATTATATTTTAATAATTTAAATTAATTTCGTTATTTACTATAAAGACACATAAAAATAATAATGATATAAAAAATAATATTCAATATTTAATCTTCAAATAATGTTTCATATTATTCTATTTATCTTAACAATATAACATATATAAAAATAATGTGGAAATACCCAAAAGTAAAATTAATCATCAAATAAAATTTTAAAAATACAATGTTTTCCATACATATTATTTTACATAAAAATTTTTAATAATAGAGTATTAATTTGGTAACATAATTCACATATTTGGAAAAATTTTAATTTATAAATTTATCTTATATCCTTGAGTGAGTCTGTGAAATTTTTTTCACATATTCACTATACCACTATTTGAAGGTAAAAATTATTTTAAAACTATGATTCATAATTTTGAAAACAAAATATAGTGTTAAATATTACTTACTTTATTGATGATTATATTAATTATTTATACAATATTAGAATATCATTGATAGAACCATCATTCATTAAACTTCTGTCTAATTATTTTATCCATGAATTTCCAAGTTATTCGATGATATTAAACATTATATTATGATTAAGGAATATAAAAAATGATTATTCCCGCATAGAATATTTTTGAATAATTCACACAATATATTCATACATAAAGGTCTATTTTTTAGATTTTTATATCTCCTTTATCTTTATATATAATTTACATATCCCTAGAAAAGAAATTGTCAATAATTTTTTGTTTTTCCCTCTTTGAATTAGATTTGGAGTTTAAATTTTTAAATAAAAAAAATGAATTCCATGATTCATAGTAATTTTGGATTAATAAAAAGGTATAGGATATGTTAAATAGTTTTCTATAATATATTTGGATTATTAAATATTTCAATATCATTTCATGAATTTTTATCCATGATAATATCCATTAAATTAAACAGTTTGGATACCAAAGTTAGAGGAGATCCTTTTTTATCCATATTGATAAAAAATATTTATTTTATAAATAATAACACCATTAAAGTATGAAAATAATTATTTTATTTTAAAATAAAATGTTCAGTGTGAAGCCATTTTCCATTGACGTTATATATTACCTTAATCTCCAAATCATAAAAAATATCCTTAATAACATCAAATTTATTGAAATTGTTATCCCCAAGGGCTATTTCATAACTTTCTTCTTACATCCCTAAAAATGTAACAAAATTATTCTGAAATAATACTTCACATTAAACCTAATGGTTAAATGTACCTCAACAAAAATAAATCATCTAATAAAATAGCTTTTTTATCTTTTAAATCACATCACATAAATGATTTCTAAGGGTTTCTATGAAATTGAACATATGATCAACAATAAAAGTATAACCTCTAATGGTATCCATTAATTCTATGTTAACCATACAAGAAATAAATCAAATTATATAATTCTATTAAAACCATATTATGATAACAACTATAAGAAACCAGCTTTAAACAGATTATAATATTATGTTTTAATTAAATAAATAATTCTCTTAAATTTTGTAGTCATTTAATGTTTATATCATTATATAATTAGTTAAAAAATTATACATAACAAAACCATATTTTACAAAATGGAAATTATTGATCAGTATCAGTTTTGTTGAAATTATAAAACATCAACAAAAAAAGGTTTTATTTCAATAAAAACATTTCATTATGTTAAAATTGAATAATTATTTTATCTTACCCATTTATAAATACTTTCGAAAACATTTCAAAAGTTGGGTTTCGAAGAATAATCTATGTAAGGGTCATAAGTAAAATGATAAAAAACCATATAAGTCAATTTTTAGACCATGAGATCATAAGATGTGATTTCCTTTGAACATTGAAATCATTGAAATTGTAATTAAAGATTTAATCATTTTGTAAAAAAACACTAAAACAAAATAAAATGGAAAAATAATAACCATGAAGGATTCATAAAATAATGGGATCCTATGTAAAATACATCCTTTAAATTTACATCTTTAGCCTAAAATGAAATAATCATTATATTAAAAATATGATTATCATACAGTTTTACAAATGAAACAATTTACAAAAAAAATAAGTATAAAAAACAAAAAGTTTATTTATGTTCCTTGGAAAATATCGTCATATAAACCTTACAATAACCCTTATACATTATATAATCATATAATCAACAACTAAAATATTTATCGAGAGAATATAATACATATACATTGTATTGTAAAGCTACAATGGGGATCATGCTTAAAATAAAAAGATATAATGGGTATCAACACTTCATATAATATTTATCAGGCTCGCCAATTATTATTATTTTCCAAGTGCCATATAATCAATAAGAAATTTATTGTCAAACCATTTCATAATAATACACTTGAGAAACGTATTTCGAACACATTTGTAAAACACATTTGGATTTTAAAATTCCATCTTTATTCAAAAACCATTTTCAAAACTATAATATCTAGAAGTAATGGAATAATTGATTTTACATTAAAGATACATGAAATATTTATAGTTTAATGAATAAAAAAATTACTATTATCATTTTGATAAAATTAATTGACATCGTAAACGTTAAAATATAATATTCTTTGGTCATTCGTTAAAAAAACTATAATGTTTTATATATAATGTCCAAAAATAATAATTGTAAAAGCCGTTAAAAAAGTAATTTTAGAAATTGTAACATCATTGATAACATAATTAAGTCTATATGAAAATTCATGAATTAAGAATAGTAACATGGACATGGAATTGGAAATTTTATAAAATATATCAAAGAACTATAAATTGATGTCTACTGTTACAATGTCTCTTACATTGTGTCTGAGTCATCACATAACTTCATTATACTCCAAAATAATAAACATTATTTATTCATATACATTCTTAAGAAACTATTTATGTTTAATTATTTCAATTTAGTAAAATTGTATGGTTAAGTAATTAATCAATTATGTTTACATCAAACGTTTTAATTATATTAGAGTCATATGCCAAAAATAACCTTGGTAGGGTAAAAATAGTCAATGGGTTGATTATTCTATAAAAAACAAAATAACAATTGTGTTATAGTTATAAATTTTTTTATCTCAATTATACATTTAATATCATCCCTAAAATTTTATTATGATAAACAAACTATGATATAAACAAAAAAATTAAATTTATGTATGAATGTATAACATTTATATTTATAAAGAGAAATTTTAAAAAGACAAAAATTAGTATTATATATTTCATTAATGATAGTTTCATAATAAATATAATATTATTTATTTATATATAGTTATATATATCAACCATGAGATGTGGTGGTGAAAAACCAATCACGTAACTTTGTGGACAAGGTTGTCCACATGTATGAACAAACAACATTATAGTTTATGTGTTAGTGGAAGGGTAATTAAGTAAATAATATATTATATTTTCCTTTTCAAAAAAATTTCATGAATATCATATATATATATATATTAAATCAATCATTACAATCAAAGGTGACAGTAGTTTTGGGAGAAAAATTTACATTGGTACGTTAGGCTGTTGTCACCACATATAGCAACATGATGGCATCGTCCTATATTTTAAATAAGAATATATTTATATTGGATTTTAAATTTAAATAATAAAAATGAATATTTATATGTTTAATTATGTTATCATGGATTATGAATATTATTTAAATTTGGAAAATTATACAAAAAAAATCTTGGTTAAGAAAAAAATCATTTTCCTTGGTGAAACTCTTAAGGCATACACCAAAATAATTTTAAGATAGATTTATTGTCAAAATGGGACACTATTATGTTTAGAGGGAATCAATTTAATTGATATTTTAGGGATTTAACAAAAAAAGTACATGGTGTGTCCATTAATGAGGAGATGATGTGCTATATTCCAATAGGGGTGGGATACTATTATAATTTTTAATGTATTAAATTTAAATCAATTTATTTTAATATAGAAAAGAAAATAAATCAAGTTGGATATATGATATTATTATTGTGGGTATTAATAAAACCATTTAACAAATTTTTAAAATAAAAATAAGGTTTTTAACCCTTATCTTTTTTAATGCATTTTTCCATTTTTGAACATTATCACAGTAATATGGTATTTTGTATTTTGGACCTCAGAAAAAACATATAAAAGGAAAATTGTCCCATAAATTTAACATGAATAATTTCATCAATCATTTTTCAATAATTTTTTATTTTATATGATTTTTGTAAATTTAAATCATGTAATGAAGCATTATTTATTATAAAATATCATTAGTGTCCATTTTGACACTATTCATTAAATTTTACATATGAAAACAAAGACAGTGATGAAATTTAATTATATACCTTTCCCACAACTTTTATGTTTTATAATTATCATAAAATTTCAAGATAATAATAATAAAATCAAATTATATTGCCTATAATATTTTTCCTATAATGTTTTCATTTTTCCATTAATTTAAATAATTTCTATGCTAGATTTATGTAATAATTAATGTTAAATATTTAATTTATAAAATAAAAATATTCTTTCATAATGAAAAAATTTTAATGATTATAAAAATAAAAAAAATATTCATTCTTTAATTTATATGTTCCCTTTGTGAACATAATATAGAGTTTTAAATGTAAGAGAGTGACATTTCATCCTTTTGTTTACATAAATTATTATAAACATCATCATCACAGAGAAATGGAAAAAAGGTCACATAATATAACCATTAATGATTATCGGTGATATTTAATAATAAAATAATTTCATGATATATGTTAGGATTATATTTTAGTCACTATCAATTTAGTCATGCCCTTCTATAACCCATTTTACCTTTACTATTATAACAAATATTAATTGTTCTCAGCATTTATTTGGTTCAAAAATAAATTTTACATTTATAAATAATAAAAATTATTTTTATTAAAAATATGGAATAATTTATTCCTTATAAAATCACTACAATTGGTAGAATTTTATTAAATATTAAACATGAAAAATGTTATGAGAAAAAGATTCAAGGAAAAATGAGTTTTTCTTTCAATTGATGATCTTATATTAAATTTATGAGTAGAAATAATCATTTTTTGGATTTTAATTAATATAATTATATATATAATATATAAGTTTTCTTAAATTCCTTCCATTTCTAGGGTTATTTTAATTAATTAAATGGATAAATTTGTCAACATTTAAACAGTTTTTAGAAATCTATGTTTTTATGTATAAAAATAAACTAATAAAGAAATAAAAAAATTGAAAATTAAAAGAATTTCATATAGATTAAATTTTTTTATTATCATTATTTAAACAATTATTATTGGACTCTCAAATTATATTATTTAATTGATTCAAATGCTAATATTAAAAAAATCAACATTTTTTACTATTCAATAAAAAATAAATCATTCTAGAAATATCTATTTTATTTCAAGAAAGCCTTTTGTTTGAGGAATTAATAAAATTTTTCCTTTTAATCAATTTTTTTTACAAATTAACATAAATTAATAATAAAATTTTCTCACAAAATACAACAACAACAATTTCTTAGGAAAATGTATTATATAATAACAAAATGTATTTACAAAAATTCTATTGGTTATATAATTTCACTTTATTAATAGATTTTTTATTCAGTAGGGACATCATATAAATTATGAAAATCACTTTATCAATTTAACACCCTCTAATGTCACCGTTCTATTCTAATGGTAATATATAAGTAATAATATATCATTGTTTTTTATGTTTATTGTTTGATATTGTATATGTTGTAGAAAATAGATATATTTATTATAATATGATGGTTTTATTTATCAATATAAATAAACTAAATAATAATTTCTTTATAAAAATACACATCAAACAAAAAAATCCAAATCCTCTAACCAACCAATGAATGTGAAACACCATGATCTACACTATAATTCATTCTTGTAGTCAAAATTATTGATTCCAAAATGGGTGATAGAACTAGACCAGAGGGGTGTAAATTAATTTAATTAAATATTAATAAAATTTAATCTTTAATAGAAAAAAGAAAATTGTCATAATAGTAAAAAATTAAGGCACAAATATATAAAATGAAACTAAAATTTAAATGAAAGAATGTAAAATAAGAACATAATAATTTTATAATGTTTTAGATCTAGAGGTTAATAGTACACTCTTGAAATATTAATCCATTGTATATCAACCACTATGTTAAATCAATATTTTAGGAGAGAAAGAACTATTTACATCAATTGTTGTCAAAACTAGGGGATTAACCCAGAACCCCATTCCATTATGGGTTTTGAAAAAGCCCTATCATTTTATAGAAAATGATACAAAATAGAATTTAAATTGGAAGACGTTTCCATGGATTTAATAGTCACCATTCCAATGTCACCAAGGAGTAGTGATTTTATAGGGTTATTCATTGACTGATTAATGATATCATCCCACTTTTTTCCCATTAGGTAGAATATCTCAGTATATGTGATGGAAAGGTTGTATGTTCGTGAGATTGAACGACTACACACGGTTTCTCATAATATCCATTCAAATCAGGATTATCATTTCACTTTTTGTTTCTGATATGGTTTGAAAAATGATATGGGTACACAGTTTCTTTAAAGATCATCCTTTCACCCTTAGATCGATAGAAAATTAAATCATACAATACAATTTATTTAGGATATACTTTGAGCATGTTTCCAAGATTTCATAGGTTCTATGGAAAAGAATATACCTCTCATTGAAATCACTTATAATAAATATATTTAGGAGACAATTTAGATGGATCCTTTTGAGGCTTTTTTTGGTAGGCCATTCAGTTCACCAATGTTATGGCTAGAGGTAGGTGAGGAAGCCCTACTATGTCCTCCGTCCAGTTCAAGAGACTTTAGAGTAGGTTAAACTAATCAGAACGTGCGTGAATATTACTCAATATAGAAAAAATATTATATCAATAATTATTGATGACCTCTAGAGTTTTTGGTCGGGGATCGTGCTCTTTTTTGAGAATTTCCCACGCTAGGTCATAAATGGTTAAATAAGAATAGAAATTTTTCTCCTCATTATGTTTTTCTGATTGAGATTATAGAGAGTGTATGACATGTGTCATGTTGGTTTCTACTACCACACAGGTACGATGTCATGAACAATATCTTCTATGATACATAGCTTCACCTGTATCATGCTGATCAGTCTCGTATTATTATCCATAGAATGTTAAGTAATATGTTGATGTTACCATTCATGAGTATCATATAGACATCATTCATCGGATCATAAAGGCTCTCTATGTCCAGTCTGTTCCTCTAGGATGGGTTCTATGGTAGAATTGTCATGTTTATGAGGAGAATTGGGAGATGGATGTTAAATTACATGCTCAGTGGCCATATGTTTTCCCAGAAAGTGTTTCTACACCCTCGTAAGGTGAACTCGAGGACGTGTTCTCATAATAGAAGGAAGAACGTAAGAACTCGATTTTTCACACAGTTATGCATCCTTTAAATTTTTCTCCTATTTCATTATTTTGGTCCATTTATAGATCCCTAATGAGTTATAAAATGTCTTAATAGTGTTTGTGGAATTCTCAGAGCCTGAAACCCTTGTTTTTAGGGATATATGACATGTAGTATGGTTAGCACATTGTTAGCGCACAGTCTAGCTAACCATGTAGATGAGAATTTTCAGACAGTACTATATATCATTTTTTTCTTATGGATGTGTTGACTAACCATGAAATTGACTCTTATTCCTAGGTAACAATGGAGAAAAACTATACACATGCTATTTTTCGAGGTAAAATGTCCAATTTTTCCATGATGGTTTAATTATATCCCTCCATGTTACCTAATAAAATAAATAGTAGGATTAACCATTTTCACTCTCATTTTGTAGATTTTTGAAGACCTAAGGTAGTAATCAAGAGATATTATTCCTTCAGGATCCATTTTGTATTTCGTTCATTAGGATGGATGTACAATGGTATGTACTCTGGTCCGTTTATGCGTCCATCTTATCAATTCTTCTTGACCTAGTTATCAGGGGTATGAGAGTATTTATCCATTTCTTATATATACTCATATCTATGAAAAATCAAGGGTAGATACCAGAACATAAGTATCATAAAACCCTATTGTGTGTGGTCTATAACTCATCTGTCATGTTCGTTTATCTCAGAATTGTGGTCTGGGGCACAACAATTTCATCAGGTGTCGTTTATTGAATTTATATGCCATGAATATAATCATTAGAATTGTATTTTTTTTATCATTCCATATATTTGATTAGTTTTTAGTGGTTATGCCTACTACTCCATTCATCCCATGTAGTATGTTATGCCATAATGTTAATTTTAGTGTTTTTACATGACTGAGCCACCGTTCAGGTGTTCCATAAGTTTAACATCCTAACGATAATCTTTTTTATATTAAATAGATTGATTTAAAATGTTAATTGAATAATGGAATGTACCATGTGTGTTTACAACAAGACCTGCCTAAGGTAAGTTCTTGATATTGATGATTAAATAATAATTATTAATAGGTTACATGTCTATAGAACCTCATTCGACATAATCGTAAGGTATCAGAATGAAGATTAATTTTTGAATATTCCACAATGGAATTAATAAATTTATAATGCTAGTTGGTCTTATCACACTAATAAAATGAATGTCTAAACCAAATAAAATCATTAAAATGTTGCATGCTACATGAATTTATTACACTAAGGATAGGAAATTATTTAACCAAATGATATATTAGAAGAATTAATAATAAAATATGAATGGACAGAAGAAATCTCACCTATGATTCTGATAGAATAATTCCCTAAGAACTCATTAACACCATTCCCATTCAATTCAAGTTACATAGGTTGTGACCCAGATAGATCCCGATTCTATTGTATTATTTGGATGCCTTATACGATAATGTAGGATCCCTTCAATATCGTTACATGATGACATGGATACACTAATTGGATCCATTATTGATATATAGGTTCCATGTTTTTATACCTTAGGTCTTTGTCTCTACTTATCCCCATTATACCTTGTACAATCACCTTGGATTTGGTAGGCACCTTATTGTGGAATGCCTTGGAATATGCTCCTTGGATTACATTCTTACCCTTATCGATGATTTAGTTGTTACTAAGTTGGCGACCATTGTGGTTTTTGTTGAATTGGTTATTACATTATAACTTCATTATTAAATGTCATTGTAGGTTTCCTTGTCATAACATGGAAACTTCACTATTGATAACATATGACATTTTTATAAACTGGTAATAATCAAATAAGGAATTCGTGTCCTGATCAGACACTAGCACGATGGATGAATTTTTTAAATGTGTATTTAGTTTCATTGTACTACACACATTATTTATGCATTCATGAACACTATTAAATTTCTATTAAAGAAGATGAATTTTATAGAACTGTTGGTGGTGGCCCCATGAGATTTATCTCACACTATCTCCAAGAACCATTTTTTACTTATAGTAGATTACATGGTTTTAGAAGTTTACAAAAGAAAATATACGACTTCAAAAACATTATTTCGTGTTGTTTAGTATAGATATTGATAGAATATTGCTGAGTTAGTGGTAAGGGTTATTGTGATAGTGTTTTATTGATCTATACATTTGAGGAAAATGTTATTCTTAATTCCTTATATCCAAGTTTTAATTTTATATAGTGTAATGACATATCATCCCCAATTGTAGTGTGCTAAAATTTTACTAATGTAATTTTATTTACCATTACTGTGGTCTATATTTTCCATCGTGCTATTTATATAATTATATTGCTCCTAATATTTATTGATGTTTATAATCACCCGTTGTGTTAATCTTTTGTAATAAGGGAATAGTCTCCTTGTAGACCCAGCCGAGGCACTCATTGTTAGTCGACTGACATTGGTGTTCAGGGAGATGCGCATGAGGCCATGTGATCCACTGGGATTGGGATACCCATTAACTGGCATCCGAGATTGAGGCATCACATAATAATTTTTTTGGATTAAATTTTTTTCATCAATATTTTTTTTTGAAATTATTATATACGAAATCTAATGATAATGTTTGAATTTGTTTAGAATGATTTTTTGTTATCAAAAATATTTTACTATAATTAAATTCTCTTGTGAATAAATATTTGGATCAAAAATGAAAATTATATTTTCATATGATTTTTTTTGAAATGAGACGTTATTTTATATGATTTTTGTTTTTATCTTATGAGGTGATTTTTTTTTAAATTTTACGATACCCATTATTTGTCTCGTTTTTCTATATGATATGATGTAGATTGATTTTTGGAGGAATGAATTTCTTGTTATAATAATAGGTGGGGTCCTATATAACCCTCCAATGTATTAGTTATGTTTTATATGTAATGAGATTATAATTCATGGATATAATGTGTTTATTTATGACGGTTGGGGAATAAAAAGTATTCTCACATTTTATTATGTGGAAACAATGAGTTCATTCAAAATGGAATAGGAATAATGAATTTTCATACACTGATTTTTTTTATTATCAGTAATTAACATTAATTTGATTCTATTCATTTCATGCAATGGAACCTTCCATGTTTATGTAATTGTTATATAATATTGAAAACATTTATGTAATTATCCCCATATTTGTTGTTATAGTTTCATGCTTCTTATCCTTATTATTATTAATGTTCCGGTTTGATAACTATAATATTGAATAATTATTCATTGATAATTGTACCTCATATTTTTTCATCTTAAGGGTTTAATCATATTTATGATCATACGATTATAATGAACTGATAAGTTCCCAATATTGATCACTTCATCTATAACCTTTATTATTTTTTTATACTAATGGGATATGAATATTATTATACCTTTTGAGATGTATATAAGAGGGTATAAAAAGAGTTTTTTATATAAAATGTTTAGAATTATTTTAAAATATATTGTGTTTAACTAATATCTATGACACTAAACTTTTAGGTCCTAGCATTGTGAGACCATTTGTTATATGTAATATTTAAATAATGGATTTAATTTTTCAATATTAAATTCTTTCCCTATGTCACCATGATGAGTATATAAAAACCTAGTAAGGAGCCACTAACATACCTTAACTTATAAATGGTAAATATGATTCATTCGTGATCTTAAATACTCATTAAAATATTTATAGTAATAAATACTATTCATGGAAATAAATAATGAAAACAAAATAGTAAAAATAAATAAGTGACACAAAAACCAAAAAAATACGACATTAAATAAATCAATATAGAGATAGGGGAAATGCGTGTACTATATTCATGGATTCTGTAGATTAAAATGTGATATGAATAGGTTTCAGAAACCATGACTCTCATCCCATTGAACATTGGTTATAATATTTTTACCCATGGCTAACTAAGGGAAAACCAGTTCCCCATGAATTGGGAATGAGTATTGATGAGTCAAGGATTTATCACATTATCGTATGTGGGTAAAGCTGATGTTGTATACAATTTTTTGGGGGAGTTTCTATCCCACGCCATAATCAAAGAAAATAATATTATTATATAAATTCCAAATAAAACACAACACAACTAATAATATTGGTTCAACATTATTTAATGATTAATGTTTATATTCAAATCAATGAAACTAATGACATCAATAACTGTGTAATATTATACATTCATCATTACGAAACATCAGTTCTTTATCTACAAACCATATTACAATAGAGAACTAAATAATTATATATTACATATATAATCTACAAAAATAATGATAATGAATCCTTACAGATACATTCGAAACAAGTTAAAAATTTATGTTTTTGTTAAATTAAATATTCTTTATGGTGTTTTGGTATCATGATAGATCATATATATTCAATGTACTAGTTATATCTTGTTTTTCACTAGATTATTATAAAATTATACTATAGAAAGAAAAAATATTCATAAGGTTGGACTTAGGATAAGGCAAGTAAAAAATTTAGTATTTTAGTTTCAAAAACCAATACATACTCATAGGATCCAAAATAACAAATAAAATAAGATAAGAGTGTTCTATTTAATCATTTCATTATATGTAGGGTTTCTTTCGAAATATGTTTGAATCTAAATAACATTATTTATGAAAACAATTATTTTAAAAATCAGATTTATAATCAAGGTTGTTACATTATTTTAAAACATTAATTATGTAAATGGGATCACATATAGTGTTCAATAAAAACATTTAATTTTATAATGTGGGAAGAATAAATGTTTATAATTGAAATCTGGTAATATGAATTTGTAAAAAAAATTATTGAATGGAAGATGAAAAATATAATTTTACACATAATACAAATACATAATATTTAATTTAGATACATAATGTTTTCTTTAGTGACGTGTTGCTTTAAAAAAATAATGACATAATTGAATAATTTAATTTCATTCCACATTACTAGAATCATTGTCACCTACCCATAGATGGGACTCTAAATTAGGGTTATGTTTGTATAATTGAATTTAAAGTTATTTAATTCTATAGAAGGATGACTTCTATATTAAGAAACAATTATAAGATCCATGAATATTTTTTTTGTTTAGAACATTATAACACTATTCATGGTTTAATGTACAAATTCATACCATTCAACCAAGATTAAATAAAACTATATAATTTATGAATTACACACGTAGGTTTTAGATAATGTTTAATATCATACAACATTTATAGGATATGACTCATGTATGTTATTTTAAATCATTAATTAATAAATATAAAAATGTTTTCATGTTTATGGAACATTAAAATAAATTAGAGAATATTTTTTGTAAAAATTCATTGTGGAATTAATATTACTGAATTCATTAATGAAAATTATTTTTTATAAAATCAAGTATTTACCATAGTTATCTCATAACATGATATAAAATATGTTTTCAGGGAAAATATTTTAAAAATAAAATTACATAATTATTCTTATAAAATTCCTTAAAATGGTGGATCTATTTTGTAAAAATATCATTGCAAAGAATCATTAATCCATAATATTGAAACTATTATCCAGTTATTTTTAATTATAGAAAACATGTAATAGTCTAGCTCAAGGAATTAACTATAAATTCACCAAAGGGATGAGAACCCCCTGACATATATCTGAGTTATAATTAATATTTATAAAATAACAAAATAATATTGTGAATATCACCAACAGACCCCAATAGTAATCATATAATACTCACATAAGGGATTGAAATATAAATTTAAATTCATTATATATTATTACACCTTTAAAAAGAATACATAAGAAGTTAACCCCATAATTATTAATCATTAATATTTATAAAAAAATAATTTAAAAATATCTTCAGAATGAATTTTCATCCTATAAAAATGAAATTAATATAGTTTCCCAATATAGTCACCATGTAATCTGGTAGAGGTTAATAAATGGTTAAAAAGATATATATATTCGTTAAAAATTTAATGAGAAATAAAAATGATATAAAATAATTTTACATTTCTAAAGTCAATTCAAAAACCAACACCACAACCAAGGATGTGAAAATAGGGTATATGGAAGATTAAATAGAGAAGATAATGAAGAGAGGAGTGTTCCATTGTTTATAAAAAATATCCATCAGATCAAATGTGGTTCAAGGTATGAATAGGCGAGGAAGATAAATATCAAGGAGAAGATCTATAGGTATTTTATCGAGTTGGGAAGAGTGTGGATAAAAATCGACATATAAATAGTTAAAATATATGTATTGATAATAGCCAATTCAGTACTAGAATTTGGGATATTTGCAACAGGAACCTATCGCAAATTTTTTTTGCGATGTGGTCCCTTCGCAAATAGCATGTTGCAGAAAACGGCGTCGCAACATGTATTTTTTACGATGGGACTATATTAACAAATACTAATTCTGACGGGAAGAGGTAACATCACAAATAGATCTCTGATTAAATACATTAGATATACAAGAACCATTCGTGACGATCCCATCCCAAAAGAAATACTGACGGGTCGGGGTCCCATCACAAATAGAAAATATGTTATATACTTGTTGTGATGGACCCGTCTCAACAAATTTATTGTGTCGGTAATGAAACCCATGACACAAACTTTAAATATATATATGTATATATAATCTATTTGTGATCGACACCAATCATAAAAGGCCCCGCATCAAATATGTAATAAAATAAATTAAAAATAATAAAATTATGATTAATGAAAATATAATATTAATATTATTAAATTAAAAAATAAAAAATATTATAATTATCTATATTTGGAAATACATAATAAAATAAAAAAACAATGATCTATTAAAACAATAATATTAATATAATTCAAATAATTTAAAAATTGAAAAAATTAAAATTCATAATTTTTAGAAAAAAGATAAAAAAATCCAAAAATATTATTATATTTATTATTATTATTATTTTTAAAATAAACAAACATTAAGAAATATGAAACTAATAATAAATAATTAAATAATAAAATATTAAAAATAATTTATAAAATTATGCAATATTCACGCCAATATAAAAGAAAAAATCTGTAATAGTTCATATTACAGCAAATGTTAAATTCAATTTTTTTAACATATGAAAAAATCTGGAGAGGGATAATCATCTAGAAAATTTGGAGGAGCTAGAAGAGTTGTAGGAGATGGTGGAGAAAACTCTATACCTAAACTATGAGTCAGACGACGCATGGATTCCATCTGCTTGTGCTGCTGCTGCTATCATAGATGCATGTCCTCCTCATGTTGATGCTGCTACCATCGACGCATGTCCTCATCGTGTTATTGTAGCTACTACTGTTGTTGCCGACACATCTTTTCATGATGCTTATGCAAACCCTCTATATGCTCTGTTTGAGCTCACAACTTCTCCAGATACTGTGAGCCATAAGATGATTATTCCCTACGATATCCTCTCTAGATGGATGATGACATCTCATTAGTTCAATTATATGTCCCAGGAGTCAAATGAGAGTTGATACCAACTACTCGACCCTTCTCGAAGGCATATTAGTTTTCCTGTATCCATGCCACCACATGGAAATGGTGGGAACTAGTCTGATCACCTGTCTCGGCCTGACCCTCAGCCCGTGTCTGAGAGGTCGCGACCTCATATGAATCATTTGGTATCAATTTGAAATTAAAATAGTCAAAATAATATATGTTGATAATTATCAAAATGAAAAAAAATAATACTGACCACAATCTGATGCTGGAGATCACCTATAATCTCTCATTTGGATAGATCACAATAAATCTTCTGATAAACCTCATACTCCGTAATATCAGGATGCTCGACTGCCTATATAAATATTAAAAAAACTGTTTATACTTAATGTTGTATAAAATATTAAAAAAAGTTACTTACCAGATGCTCTTTATGCGTATTGAATGTATGGATACTAGCTTGATGTGTCATCTCCTATCTCCCCCAGTTTTTTTGGACCAATGAAAATATCCTCTAAAATCCACCAATCAACCAGTTGGAATATAATCCATCACAAACGCGAGAAAAAATGTACTCTGGTCGGTGGGCTCTACATGACTCATCAAATACTGTAACATCTGCTTTCTTAATGATTTTCCTTATCAAATTGTGCAAAACCTAATGGAAACACTCACACATAAACACCTCACATGCCTCATGGATGGTGTCACACATGCTATAATCAATGGGATACCATAAAACCTACCAATAATTTTTAATATCAGGTTATTAATGAAATAAATTTATAAATAAATATTATTTTTTTACGTACCAGCCAATCATTGAACATTCTAAGCTGCACAACAACGAGAATCTATTCCCATTTGATCCATGTTTGAGAAAACTAGTTGTGCAACATAGCACTCCCCTGTCCAATAGCTACATGTGCAAAACTGTGAAAAGGGAACAAATAATCAAACAATTTTTATATAAATAAATAAATTAAATCTAACTAAACTACATAGGTTGTCATACCTTTGTGTGAATGGATCGATACCAAGATGTGGACACAACTCGAGAATATGGTCACGAATCATCTATCACAAAAGACTGTGCCCCCTCCATGTACCCCCTAAACTGCCTGTAGGCTGAGTGTCACAGGATCTCAAATGCTCTTCATCTAATGGTAGATAAGCCTCCCCCAACTTAGGAAATATACCAGGGTCCATCTAAAACACAAAATGAATTTTTTTAGTAGATAGTTGAAAATAACTATTACATATAGACATAAATTATATATGATTATAACAAGCATTTAACTATGTCAATGTTCACCTTTATTATCATCTTCGTATCTAACATTGTCAATGTCTTCATATTCATCATCGTCATCATCAATATTCTTATTAGTTTAAATTTCATTGTCTCTTTCCATTTCAAATTAATTTGTAACATCATCTATATCATTGTCGCCATCGACCCTTGATTGCGGGGTTTCATCATTGATATTCATGTCTCTTTGTGAAAAAGATGGATTTTGAGTAGTCTCTTGAAAAATTTCAACTCATTGTACTTCATCGGAACCACATTTAGTTTCAGTAAACTAATTTTCTTGAGATTTGATTTATATTTTCTTCCACCAATTAGTCAAGTCTCTTGTAGTAGAACAGTAATTTATATAATATATTTTATGTGCCTCTTGAGCTAGTGAATATGGTTCATTTACTGCAAAAAGACTTTTTTATTTAATATTGGTAATTCCATGAATCGAATGATCACTAAAGCCTCTCCTAGTATCCAACCACTGACATTTAAACATTGTTATGTAATTTTTCATACATAATATAGTTCATTAATTTCATAAATCATGCCATATTTTTCAATATTAGTTCTCTACTATGTGATCCATTCAAGAAAACATCACTATTCAATGTTTTTTATTACACATATGCACGTGTATGAAATCAAAAATCATTCACACCATGTGCATTATATGATTTAACTATTTTGGATGGTGGGTTACTCAAAATACATAGTCACTTATCAATTTTATCTGCATGTTAAGACACATAAAAATTTTTCACACAATGATCTATATAGTAAATAATAAATAGAATTGATATATTAAACTGTCAATAATTTATATTACCTATTTTTGAAACCATTGAGAAAAAAAAATTCTTTCGACGTTCTTCAAGAGTAGCTACTATAATTTGTGGACGTTGTCACTTGATATGAAAATCATATAACCTAAAAATAAAATAAGTTTACTTACTGTAAGATAAATTATAAAATAAGTGATAGAAGCACTCAGTCTACAAAAGATTCCACTTCTTTATAGTTGATTAGATCATATGTATGAGCTCTATGACGTTCGTCATCTGGAATCTATCATTCATGAACTGCACTGAATCCAAGAAATGGATGGTTAAAAATAGATAATTTATTGCCTATTTATTCATCGACATTCCCCACATTCCATCTCATGGGGGTTTGTTTTTAGGGATATTCAGATTCAAAATAATGAGAGTAGAAAAAAGAAATTTCCTCCTAAAAATAATCTTCAACAATTGAGCCCTTAATTGATTTTTCGTTATTAACATTTTTTGAAAATTTATTCTTGCTTCTACCGAATGGGTACATCCACTGAAACTATACTAGACCTCCAAATTTATCTTCATATGAAAAATGTAATATGTAATGTTCCATTGAGTCAAATAAATCTGGTGAGATGATTTTTTTCAGTTTACGTATAATGACAATAACATCTTCGTTCAGTTTACTTATTGCATGAGATTCTGTTGTCACCACACAAAGTTTTTGAAAAAAATATGATATATCTGTTATCGAATCCAAAATAAAATAATTCAAAAAACCTCTGAATCCAATCGGCATAGTTATTTCCATTATAACATGAAAATCATGACTTTTTAATCTGGTAATTTGACCATTCTTAACACATCTGCCCAAATTGAAAGCATATCAATATGGGAGTCTCAAATATGCAATCCATAGTAAAAAAAATAAGTGACACTCATTGGAATGGGTATAAGCAAATTTTGGATTCATTAACCACTATGATCTGGCATTTTGAAACTGTTCAAGTTCTAGTCGTTTCCAAATTTCGGCAAGATCTAATCATTCCATTACATTTTCTTTAATCTTACTCGGTTTATAAAAAAATATATGAAATAAATTATCAAAAAATATCTTCTCAAAATGCATGACATCCAATATGTGGCAGACCAAAAAATCATACCAATATGGAAAATCCAAAAATAATGCTCTGATTTATCCAATTTTTCAATTTCCCAAATCCATGAATTTTTTTTTTGTTTTATAGTTTCCCCAAACATGATGATATGTAATTAAAATTCAATTTATTTTAACACTGTACCAGAGATCATTTTTAGAGGTTCATCCCTTTCAATTATGCCTTTCATAAAATGATATTTTTTCCTTCAAAGATGGTGACCGGTTGGCAGAAATCTAAAATGATAGTCAAAATAGAAAGGTTTTTTTTCATAGATGACTATAATGGATTTTTTGCCTTTCATACAGTAAATAAAAAGTTTTTGGACCATGTGTACTCCAGAGAGATAACATGCCATATGCCAGGAATTCACTAATCATCCAAATCAATGCAACTTTTAATATGAAAATTTATTTCAGAACAACATAATATGTACTAACATTATTAGTCCAGAATGAATTTAAATCATCAATCAATGGTTTTAAATAAACAACAATATTATTTTTCAGATGTTTGAGGATTAATAATGTCAAAAATATATAGGGACCCATCATCAACATCTAAGGAGGTAAATTTTATGGAGTCATAAAGATAGGTTAACATGAATAATCACTACCAGAATAACCAAACAGATAGAAACCTTCTGTAGAAAGACCCAATCACATGTTTTGGACTTCTAAAGAAAAATTTGGATGCAGTGAGACAAAATGATTCCATGAATCACCATACGATATATGATTTAATATTTTAACATTTGAAATCTTTATTTTGTGCCAGGACATCATTACCGCTATGTTTCGAGAAATAAAAAAACATTGCAACCCGGTTATAAGGGGAAATATTTGAATTATTTCTCAGGAAACGATCCAGGCTTCCCCAATTGAGATACATTAAACCTCTATTCTCCATATGTGGGGAAACTATCCAGTGACTCATTTTCACCAGAATATAAGATTCGATCATTTTCACATGCATGGATCTTCTGAAAAATAATGCATATATTACAGAACAGTCTCTTTCCCTCATATTAATTTCCAAGTAACACATTTCCTTCATGTAACATTGTTTTAACAAAAGAAAATAAATGATCAAAAAAGTTGTATGAAATTTCATTTTCTAATTTAATAACCATAAATTTTTCAAACCGCTTCTAATTCTTTTATCTATCAAATAGGATAGAATGCATCCTCAGCAATCCCAAATAACTCATAAAATTCGAGATGGTGCCAACTAAGGTGTTAAATCCATAACATCCAGAGTTTCTGTTTTTTGAACAGATGCACCAACAATATCATGTACTAAATTTTGAAACCTTGATGGATCCAGAATGAAGTAATTAGAATCTTTTTTGGAAAGGTGTTCACCGTGTTAATACCAAAAAACAAAATCTTGATGAAAACCAAACCGCAAGAGATGTCCCCAAACCTTGTCAATTGTGGTAAACATTCTCAGAGCACATTTTTTACAAGGCCACATAATTGTGCCTTCTAAAACAAATTCTGGTTTTCATGCTTCTAATGATTAGAAAGCTTCAACACCCTCAATTTATACAGGATATAAAACAGAACCATTTTTTCACAGATTTATCCATGCGCGATTATCTAAAAATGACTCTTGTTGACTTCTTTATTCAATATTTTTCTACAAAATATAAAATCATTACTATTTTTGACTAAATTGAAATTAGAAAAATGCTATCCAAAAAAAGAAGATAAATAATTACAAGTACATCTTATTTCTAATTATTACCCTTTATTACAAATTATTAACATTTATTACTAATTATTTCCATTTATTACCATTAATTTCCATTTATTAGTATTTATTACTTTTTATTACTATTTATTACTATTTATTAGTATTTATTAGTATTTATTAGTATTTATTAGATTTTATTAGTACGTCTTAGTATTTATTAATATATATTACATATATATTACTATTTATTATAATTTATTACTATTTATTAAAATTTATTAAAATTTATTAAAATTTATTTCTACTTATTACTATGTATTACTATTTATTTATATTTATTAGTATTTATAACTATTTATTAATATTTATTACAATTTATTACAATTTATTACTACTAATTACAATTTCTTTCTATTTTATACTATTTTTTAATATTTATTAAGATTTGTTACTGTTTATTACTATTCATTTCTATATATTAACATTTATTAGTATTTATGAGTATTTATTACTGTTTATTACTATTTAATAGTATTTATTACTAATAATTATTATTTATTCTTATTTATTTTTATCTTTTATTAATTATTATTATTTATTACTAATTATCAGTATTTATTACAATTTATTAGTATTTATTACCAATTTTTTGTATTTATTATTTTTTATTAGTATTTATTAGAAAAAAATATAAAAAAAGAGGATAAATAATTAATACTACTTCTTATTACTAATTATTACAATTTATTACTAATTATTAACATCTATTTCTAATTATTATCATTTATTACTATATATTCGTATTTATTACTATATATTAATATTTATTAGTTATTATAAATAATAATTATTATTTATTATTATTTAATAGTATTAATTAGTATTTTTTAGTATTTATCGCTATTTATTAGTATTTATTACCATTTTTTACTATTTATTTCTATTTATTACTATTTATTACTATTTATTACTATTTATTACAATTTATTTCTATTTATTACTATTTATTTCATTTTTTAATTATTAATTTTTATTTTTATTGATTTTATTAGTATTTATTACTTTTTATTAATATTTTATACTATTTATTAAGAATAATCATTAATTATTACTATTTATTAATAATTATAAATACTTATTTCTATTTATTACTATTTTTTATTATTAATTACTATTTATTACTATTTATGACTATTTATTTTTAATAATTAGTATTTATTTTTGTTTATTAGTATTTATTACTATTTATCACTATTCATTTGTATTTATTACTAATTATTAGAATATAGTACTATTTTTTAGTATTTATTATTAATTAGTAGAATTTATTACTAATTATTAGTATCAATTAGTATTTATTAGTATTTATTAGAATTTATTAGTTTTTATAAGTATATATTGGTAATTAATACTAATTATTACTAATTATTACTAATTATAACTAATTATTACCAATTATTACTAATTATTACTAATCAATACTAATTATTACAAATTATATATAATTATTAGCATTTATTAGTATTTATTAGTATTTACTATTATTTATTATTTTTTTTTACTATTTATTACTATTTATTACTATTTATTAGTATTTATTTCTAATTAATACTCATTATTACTAATTATTAGTATTTATTAGTATTTATTACTATTTGATGCTATTTAATAGTATTTCTTACTATTTATTAGTATTTACCACTATTTGTTAGTATTTATGACTATTTATGACTATTAATTACTAGCTATTACTATTTATGACTATTTTTTACTATTTATTAGTAGTTATTAGTATTTATTACTTCTTATTAGTATTTATTACTATAAATTAGTTTTTATTACATATTATCAGTATTTATTAATAATTATTTGTATTTATTACTTTTTATTATTATTTATTAATATTTATTAGTATTTATTAGTATTTATTACTATTTATTAATAATTATTACTAATTAATACCATTTATTACTATTTATTAGTATTTATTAGTATTTACTACTATTTATTACTATTAATTACTATTAATTATTATATATTTCTATTTATTAGTATTTATTAGTAATTATTACAAATTATTAATATTTATTACTATTTATTACAATTTATTACAATTTATTGGTATTTATTACTTTATGTTAGTATAAATTACTATTTATTACAATTTATTAGTATTTATTACTATTTTTAGTATTTATTACTAATTATTAGTATTTAATAATATTTAATAATATTTAGTTGTAATAATTAATATTTATTATTATTTGTCACTGTTTATTAGTATTTATTACTATTTATAATTATTTATTACTAATTTCTACAAATTACTACTCTTTATAAGTAATTTTTAATATTAATTACTATTTATTTCTAATTATTACTATTTATTAGTATTTATTAGTATTTATTTATATTTATTAGTATTTACTACTATTATGTAGTATTTATTTCTAATTATTAGCTTTTATTGGTATTTATTACTATTTTTTAGTATTTATTATTATTTATTAGTATTTTTTTTGTATTTATTGGTTTTTATTACTATTTATTAGTATTTATTTCTAATTATTACTAATTAATAATATGTATTTCTAATTGTAAAAACTTATTAATATTTTTTCTAATTATTAATATTTTTTTAATTATTACTAATTAGTGATAATTACTATTAATTATGAAAAAATACAGCTACTAATTACTAACTATTTCTTGTTATTTATATTAATTACTAATTATCGTTAATAATTATTAATTATGACAAATTACTATGAATTAGTACTAATAATTTAATTTTATTATTAAAAATAAATACTGATGACAAAAGAATTGAAATCTAACTTAATTACCACTAATAAAAAATAATTAAAATTAATATAGAGAAAACTGAGGGGGGTATGTATATGTTATTTTAGTTGCAACCGGTGTATTTGCGACGGGAGTCTCATAGCTAATAGTACTTTTTGTGATGGGTCCCATCGCAAATACCTTTGGCCGCCTTAATTACGATTAGCGGTTAAAAGGTAATTTGCATTGGGGCCCCTTGTAAAAAGTAACAAGTCATCCCACTATTTGCGACAGGGCCACATACCATCGTAAATAGGTTTTTACCGCCTTCGGTTATTTGCGACGGGTCCCATCGCAAATACCCTCCAGGGGATCCCCCATCGCAACTAGGTCTTACCGCTATCAGACATTAGCGACATCTGATGCCAACCCGTAGAAAATTCCCTTTCACGCGGGCTGGCACGCAAAACGTGCCAATCCGCTTGTATGTTTTTGGGACAGGGTGCCTATTCCTGTCGCAAATAACCTCTTCGACGGAAAATTAGCAACGGGATCAAAGCTCATCACAAATAACCCATCGCAAATAATGGGTTTTCCCACAGTGATTTTTTCTATTTATAATGAAAATTTTAACTAGTCGTATAATGTATGTATTACAGTTACACTGGCTACCCAATGTCTCCCATATAATTTAATCATTTCTTTCTATCCTACTATATACATTGTACTCCCTATAAAGTACCCAGTGCCACCTATATTTCACACAAAATATGGGGACTACCTTGTACCAAACCTAATCATTAATTCCTAATATAAGACATAAAAGATTAAGAAACACAAAATGTGTCATATCTTTATATGAACATTCATTATTGAATATAAAAATAAAAGAAGGCCCATCAAACAAAAAAAGAATTTATACATGTCAGACAATTACATCAACTAATTCCCAAAGGGAAAATAAATTTAACCATTTAATACAACTACTAGTGAATTGTTCATTACATGATATGACATATAATCACTTGACTAATTATATTCCGAATATCATTTCATTACTAAGAGTTAATTTTGAGAAAATGAAAATGTGATTAAACAGTTACAGGCCATGGATTAAGAATTCGATGAAGCCACCTAAATGCATTAAAAAATTGATGAAAACATTGAGCAGTTGTAGTTGTGTTTCATTGAGAATAAAAAGGTATACGATAATGATATGAAGTTACAAGGGGAAAGGGTTTTTATTAAAGAACAAAAGATCCATTTATTGTTTATTATTGTATGAACTCATTGTAAAAGTCATCACCTATAAAATAAGTTAATGAGGCTTCTAATGTGATCCTTCCACCCATAATATTAAACAAAATTATCATTGAAATGGTAGAGAGATAACCATTCCTAAGGAGATATCCTAAAGAATGTTGTGAATCATAATACATATAATCATTATTGGAGGATGTTAATAAGGAAACCACAATCTACATTGGACCTGAGAAGACAATTTGAGTTGTCTATCTATCTGTAATAAATTTTTACACTATTTTGAGGGAAAACCCATGTTTATTTTTTTCCCTTTATCATATCCATTTTTATTTATTTCCAATAAATTATTTTTATAGTTTAATTTATAGTTCAATAAATGTACATGTCGATAGGATTCCAAATCCATGATTTCATAAATTAATAACAAAGTGATACCTCTCCTCCTCATTTGTTTTAATACATTATATATCAGAATATACATGAAAATAAATGAGTTTAGTAATATATAATATTAGGAGTTAACATTACATATTTTTTTAAATTTCAAGGTTCATTATTTCAATTTTTACTGAACATTTATTGTGTAATTGAGAATAATTTATTTCATTGTTCAAACTATATAATCATAAATTTTGATAAAGGTAACATATTTTGTAAAGCTATAGTGTCAAAAAAAATATACATATTGGTTTTATCCTATGAGGATCAATTTTAACTTTTAATGAACCTTGATCTAAATTAAAATCCATTTTCACAAGTATTATCAAATATTGATCATTCTATCTTGAGATTTTTATTTACCTTCATAAATTATTAATATTATTGTTTTATTTCTCTTAATAGACATGAATAATTATATTTAATATTATCTTTATATAATTATATTTCAAAAATATTAGTGACAAGAAATTTTAAAAAATTGAATCAGGAATTGATTGCAATCTCTTAATATCATTTCATACTATATTTAAAATTATCCATGTTATATGAATTTTACTGAACGAAAACTCTAACAGGTTAAATAACAAGATAAAATATATATTTTCATTATTACCATTATTTTATGGAATACATATGAAATTTTTTTAATCTATGTTTATATGGATGTATTTTCTTTGAATATATTTAAAAGGAATTCATTGTTCTTGAATTAATAAGAACTGTATTTATTTTGTTATATATAGTGAGGTCTGTAGTAAAATATCAATTTAATTTACATGATTCCCTGTTTATCACTAATGAAATA
The DNA here is from genome assembly GCA_963277665.1 of Viscum album. Classification (NCBI taxonomy): domain Eukaryota; kingdom Viridiplantae; phylum Streptophyta; class Magnoliopsida; order Santalales; family Viscaceae; genus Viscum; species Viscum album. The sequence continues at coordinate 1,263,051,874 of OY728157.1, read as the reverse complement.
TTATATGTTAGTAATATATGTTTATAAAATATAATGAGAAAGAGAAAAATATATAGATTTAACAAGAGATTGATTCACTATTTTTATTTATTTACATGTGAAACCAAGAATAATGAGAGATTATGAGTGATTCATGATACCATTAAATGGGAAATAAGTAGGTAAAATAAAATATATTATTTAAAGGTAAATAATTTTATTCATTTTAAATATAAAAAACATGACCGGGCTTCTCCTTTTCAAATAATCATCGTCCTTAAAATACCCTCATAAAATCCAATATCAAATCAATAATAATTGAATCATATTTTGTATTATGGTTTAATAAAGAAGCATGTTAATATAAATACTGACGAAATAATTCATTAAATAAAGAATATAAAAAATACTTATTACTTCCTTGAGATATGACAGATAAATTTTATCAAAGGTAACCACTAAATGTACATTGGTGGTATAGAGGGTTAAATTTATCTCAATGAGAATTAATGAGTTGGGAAAATAAGATCGATATGGAATTAATGATAAAACTATGGAATTAAGATTCAAATTTTTTTCAAGAAATTATGTAATTTGTTTCATTAACTATGAATTATTTAGATTCCTAAGAAATAGAAATTATAGTGCAGGGTATAGATAAAATAGAAATAGTAATTATTAATATCTTATAATTCACTGATTATATCCCAATGGATTAAACAATAAGTGGAAATTACAAAATTTAATGAAATCAGATAAATTTTGGATTATAATCTGAATATGAAATAATATTCTAATTTTATTCATGAATTGTTATTTTTTCATAAATTTCAATGGACATATATTTATTCAGTATGTTATTAATGGATTTATGTTAAAAATATATAGAACGAACAGTCATATAAGTGTAAATTACTTTTTTAATAGTTAGGTAAAATTAAATGAATGTTTCTCCTAACTACCTATTTTTAACCTCAAATAAAGTAGATGTGATGTATGGTATAAATAATTTTCATTGAATGTAGAATATTTTTCCAACAACATAATATTAATTAAATAATTTTAAATCCCTTTTATTATCAAAAACAATATATATATGTGTAATGGATATGCTGAATTGGAAGAACAAGGTTATTTAAAATACTCAAATTGATAATTTTCTGAAACCATTTTCAAAAAAATAACATTTAAAAAATGTGGGTGATTCAAATTAAATTTATATACAAATTATTCTTAGTGTATCTAATGAAAACTAATGAGAATAAGAATAATTTTTACACATACTAACATATGAAATAATTAAATGATTAAAAAAATTTTAATATAGATTATCACCCTAGATGGAAAAGGGAAATGATCATATAGATTTTCCAAAAACATATTGTCGAAGAGAGGCCACGAAAAAACCATTAATATTTGAATAATATTTATAATGATAATATTTATATTTCGATATATATTTCTACACAAAAATAAACAAACTATCTATTAAATATAGAATGAACACTGTAGAAAATTTAGTCAAAGACTCTCATAATTATAGTTTGTTTTCATTTTTTTCATTTTTTTCATTTTATATTTTTTGTGTCATCACCTGTAATAATTTTATCTCCCTAATAGTAGTGAGATACTATTATTTTTAGTGCGTTGAAGTGATGAAACATATGTTGTGTATCAATGTATGAATAATATTCCCTTATATTTATTATTTACATTCAAAAAAGTTGAGGTAATGATATTTTTAATGGGATAAATATAGTATTATTGTAATTATTATTTATTTAATTTTTAAAATTTTTCATTGGGTCACTCAAATTTAATATTCATTTATTTTATTCTTCATACGATGATGTAAAATGGGGAAATATGGAGTAGTTCATGATTATAAGATATGCATTATAAGAAGAAATTTCTATTATTATATAGTTTTAGGTGTTTTTCCAAGGATTGTTTTATCAAATTTAGTAATGAATAATACTATTTTACATAGTGGAACATAATGTATAGTGACATTAAATAGAAATTTAATACATCTTTACATCTGAAAATAGTGAGATATAGTCTCGTGAATAACATTCCATTCGAACTTGTTATGATGATGTGAAAAAGAGAAAACTAGTAAATATTAAAATAAATATATAATAATAATACAACTTATAGAACACTATATATTATTTACTCGCACCTTAATTTTCTTCCCTTATCATGCATTTTTATTCTTCTCCATCAAAATGTAAACACCAATAAGAAAATTAGAAGATAAATATAAATTATTAATATAATACAAACTTCTGGTTTTTAGGAACCTTCATCAAGGATAAAACTATTCATATCTCTCATATAATACCCCTATGTTATTTGAAATAATATTTTGGAAACCCCACTATAATCGACCCTTCATGTAATTTTTATGATTTTTTTTAAAATTAATTAAAACAAACAGACACATCCACCTATTTATTAATAAAAGGATAAATTAAATTAAAAGAAATTACTAAAATAATAATAATTTATCTTCTATTATGAACCATCATAAATAGTGGGTTTTTATATTATTTAGTAAAAAGTTGTAAATTCCTACATTTAAAGGTATCCAGTGGCATGTCAAATCAACTAATTTCATGATATTTCCACATATTATTTAATTATGTGATAAAACCTCTTAAATATTGTCAGTTTAAGTGAAAAGTGTGAGATATATTTTTCTTCATAAATTAAAATACATTGTACTTGAAAATTTTTCCATAATAGTCATTATTTATAAGAACATCAAAAAATTAATGAATATATTCGAGTTCAAATTTTTTTATAAATTTTTTCCCAATTAACCCATTAGATTTCATCCTTTATAAAATATAATATAAAATTATCATTTATGTTTTTGATTTATTATCTACTTAAATAGTCAATAAAATTCCTACAAATCTATAATTAATGTATAATAATCCAAAAATCGGTGTATGAGAATTTTTGATGAGATATTATATGAATATTAATTAAAATTCCTTACAAACAATACAATGTTATATCACAAATTATAAAATAACATAATCCTATTCATGATGGAACTCTTGACATCCTGTTTTATGATTTGGTTCATAATTCCAAAAGATACATCATATAGTATTTTATGATTAATCAATGGATAAATAATGTTACATAGAATGTATGAATTAGATAAACAATGAAAATTTGTGATGAAATAAATTTTTTAGAAGTTATATATTATCTAGTGTACTAAATAATACCTTCCCATTAATTTATTCACTGAATAATGAAATCTACCATCATTATGGATATTAATATATCTATTACAAAATCATTCACATTTAAGGAAAAACATTGCAAAATATTCTATATTGGTCATTATTTGATTTATTACTCCATCTAAAAAGTAAATTCCCTAAAAAATTTAAAAAGGACTCTTATCTTCATGTATAAATATGGATGCTAAAGAATGATCATATAAAATATAAAATAGAAATAATGAATTGATTCACATTATTAGTGAAAAATATAGTAAATGGTGTATTTATCATATATGCTAGTAACTTTTAGTTAAATATATTATATGGATGTAGTTTGATTTTGTAGAGACCCAAGATTGACATAAATGGAAAATACATTACCTATGCAGAATACTTAATACAAAAACAGACACCCAAGGACAGTAATAGTTTAGTGTCATTGGAAACTCAGAACATAGTCTTTTGATCATGGTGAAAGATCTTCAACACCTCCCATAAAGATCATCCCCTTTTTGTTTTCTTTATAAAACCTTTCTTTCTATCCTGGGGAAAAGAAATCATAAAAGCGTGAGCTCAAATGCTCAGTAAGGGTAAACATATAGAAAATAAAAAAACATATTCATTTGAACTTAGAAACATGAACATAATGTTTAAACATCAAAATAATGAGTCGTGAAATAAATCATTGATGTATGTAAGGCATTGATCACAATGGAAAATTAATCATGAGAAAATAGCATGGGAATATAACATTTAATTATGGAATCCATTAATAACATTTATGATTTCAATATTAGCCATGGCATTGCTCCCAAGATCCTCATAGTGGACAAAGTCCATTACTGAACTTGGTTTACTTGCCGTTCTAGCCCTGTATTACTGAACTGGATTCACATTCTATTCCATCCATATCAATATCATGAGATATAAATCTTTACCCAATGAATTAAAGGTAGATGTAGGTCCCACCCATGTCATAATGAAATCATTATTTCGTGTGCCATGAAATAAATATAAACATTCATCATAACCTAAAGAATAAAATGGGTTTCATAAACATCATCCCATCATAACATAATCCATATAAAATAAATGGATATAATTTCATCATAAGAAAAATGAAACCATGTAAATAATATAGAAATTATACCTGAAACATAAACATATGAAATAATTTCATCTTATATGGAAAATGGTTTTGATAAAACACTTGAAATGAATTCATGAAGAAAAAATCCTTTTTTCTACAAAATAATTTTATTTTCTCGACATGCAATGAAATTTTATAAAGAAAAGTATTTTTTTAAAAATAATCATGAAATCTTGTAGAGGAAGATTCATGGAAATAAGTCTTTATGACACCGTAAATATCCTTTCTTGCTGTATATATCAAAAAAACATTCTTCTCATACATTTGCTGAAAAATTAAAAAATTCCTCATATGCTAATCAAAAGAAAGATTCCTTCTATACCATGTGGTAGAAGTCAAAAACAGTAAAAATAAATTTAAACATACATGTAAGAATATTAAACATTTTATGAAAACATTTTTTTAGATAACATGGACATGGATGAAAAACAAAACCCCAGTATGTACATACGAATATACAATCCCGGATAAGAATGTTATAGGAATAATTATCCATTACCTTTTCTGATCGGTGGAATCATACATGTCATAATAAAAAGAAAATTATAGGAATATTTGAATATCATATCCTCTATAATAAAAATAAAAAAACATTCATGGGAAGTATAAGCACCATACAAAAGAGATAGATGATGATTATGGAATATGTCTCACAGAAAAAAAAGTGAGACGAAATAATCCAATACCTTATGTCCAATTTCTCTTATATGTGTCCGAGACTCCTGTATAGAAAGTTTAAACGTATTATTAACATGTAATAGAACCATAATAATATTTATGATATCATATATGATTCATTTACGACATTATATTACCTGTTCATTTGTCAATTCCATGTTAAAGAAGCGTTTTGGGTAAATTCGTTTCATTTAATATACATTTTTTTACTTGTAATTATTCATATTATTACTTAGATCATGATTACATAATTAAAAAATGTAAAACATGATTTGAATATAATATATATTCAGCATATAAAATCAAACACCGTATAAGAATATCAAAAGTGACTCAAATTTGGATATGAGTTATGATAGGGTTGTAATATCATCATATAATTAAATTTAGACATGTTTTTATTTTGTTGTTAACCTTATCATTTTGATTTATCCTAATTTAATCTATTTAATTTTATTTGCGGTAATAAAATTCTAATTTTTTAATTGTTATAAATAATTACATATGTGTAGTGAATTTTCCGTAGTTAATTACATCAATAACATTGTAGACCATATAATTTAAAATTTGTAGTTTTTAAATAGTTTTGTGATTTTTAAACAATTTAATAATATGTTATTTTTATAAAATATCTATAGTGTCAATTTTAACAATATTCATTTATTTGAATTTAAATAAAATCCACACAGAATATATAATTGAAAAAAATATTTAATAGATTATTAAGATGTTATATTCATCTAAAAAATTCATGAAGAACATTAATTTTTCATATAATATTTATTTTAATATTTTTAAAACCATTTATTTGATATTCTCGTTTATAAAATAATTACTACAACATTTTTGTATAATTATTTAATATACATATTTTTTTAATAAAAATTTAAAATCAAATAATATTATGAAGATAAATAAAATAGCTTTAATAAAAATACTTTTACTCAAATTTATCATCATTAAATCAGAACATATTAATTGGTATATTTATTGAAGTATGAAGGTTTCATGTTGACATCATTTAATATAAGATAATATAAGTGTCATAATAACTTTTATAAGGCTCCAAATGGACAAAAATTAGACCACTGGATGTTTATGGTTTACATTTACATGAATAAAATGTTTTTTTTTCAGATGTTTATGCCTTTCATTAGCATTATTAGTTAATACAAACTGTAATATTGATTTTTCACTTTATGGAAAATTTCTACATCATTATTTTATAAGCTATTAAGGTAATTATATATTTATTAAAAATTAAAAATATATTACCATCATAAATAAAAATATTTTAGATTTCGAATGAATTTTTATAATCGAATTTATATTCTGTATAACCATATATTAAAATTAGTTTAATTATTAATGTTTGAGTGAGCCATATTTCAAATTCCTTTAAATAAAATAAATTAATGGTCTTAATCACATGAAAGTGGGTCCTAATAGATACCATTACGACCCATGAATATTTTAGGAAGAAATAGAATCATTAAATTATATTAATTCAAGTTTTAGGGTAATTTTATATTATTATTTTCACCCTTAATTACCCAATATACCTTTTGCAGTGGTAAATAAAATTCACCATAGTTATTATTCATAATGCCTAAAAATAAAATGTAGCCTATTAACATAATTTGGACCTAATGATTAAAAATATGGAATAAATTTTTTAAAATTCAATACACAGAAGTGGAATTATTCAATTTAAAATTAATCCCATTTTTGAGAAAACAGGTTTTAAAAGATAAAACATTGTAAAAGATTGAAATATATTTACCTATGAATTCAATGTAAAATTATTGATGATGACTTATATTATATTAAATGATAAAAATATATTCTATTTATACTTTAAAACAATTAAATATTGTAATTTAACCATATAAATTATCTCGATGAAAAAAGTTGTTTTTAATTAATATTTAGCGTATTTTTACTATTCATCACAATATGAATGTTATCAGAATAATGTCAAAAATTAATCCAAAATAAGTTTTTCTGTCCTGATTAAAAATATAAAATTTAATTTTTCATATTTATCTTATAATCTTGTAAAAATTTTTATTTAAAATGGATATTCCATCAAAAGGTGACAAAACATCATTTTTTGAAAAATTCTTCTTGTATCCGAAAAATTATTTTTGTTCTCATACCATGTTCTAGAAAATGTGTAAGATGAATTATATTGTTATAAAATAAAAAATGTGGTTAATACTATTCTTAATGTCAAGTTCATTATAATATTATTATATATCAATGTTTAGTGAATCTCGGTATTGCATACCACACAAGCTATCAAGGAAGGTCGCTCTTGCATATAACACAAGACAATTATTTTGTTGCATATACTAAAAGCTAATATGGTGTTGCATATAGCACAAGCTAATCTTGGTATAACATACAACACAATACATCAAATAAAATATTATTTCTCAAAAAATCTCGGGGTGTTACATTCTATCGTCCTAAAAAATAATTTCACCCTCAAAATTCGTTGAGGTTATAAATAATTTACAAAATGAATGTTTCATTAAAAAAACCCATTTCGTAAAAATGAATAATAAAAAAAATTTAAAAAAATTAGAAACATAATGGTCACCCAAAGTAACTCAACATTGGGTTTCCACATAAGAGAATATACGTGAAAATTTGGATATGGAAGAGAAATCTTAGCATCATGTTATAATGAATGGTGGTAGAGAACATGGATATCAAAAATACAACAATCACAAAGTCATAAATTTGTGATGATCTAAGGTACCATCTGATTCCAAGGATATGAGGTTACAAGGACAACATTTTTGTTTGTCAAGATCATTTCCCTAAAGTTGATGATTTTGTCGTGCATAATGATAAATACTTACATGTTTTAGGTGTAAAATCATCATTGGACATTCCATGAACACATTCTAATTCATCTCTTATTTCTTGAAAGGAAGTCTAATTTTTCATTCTTGATGTATTAGCAGATCATTTGATAGAATGATAGGTTATTCCATCTCTCTTTATCACAAAAAAGTTAGCACAAATTATTAAATATACATAAGTCCATCTATGGTGTACATGATTCCAAAAATAGACTTATAATATATCTATAATACCACATAATAAAAGAAAACTAATTTCTACTAACTAGAGAATAATTTAGGCTAGTGATAGGTGATAAAGGCCTGTCGTACTTCGGTTGTGGGTTCAATTCCCACGTCCTTGTCTGACACGACAGGTTGTCGCTCGTCCTGCAGGTTGTCCTTTTTAAAAAAAATATACTAATATAACATTCATGAAAAAAGGTTTATCCTTAAACAATACTTTATGATTTCCAACATAATCCATTCTAACCATTAGGCTTATCAAAAATTCTTCTTTCCAATCTCGTAGTATAATGAAAATGGTTACAATAAAGTCCATCTACCGAGCTTGTGAATACCATCATTTATACACCGTATAACATATGATATATCTTGTTGGTCACATTCCAAACATGTCAACACCTTAATTATGTATTCTATTGATATAAGAGTTACCATAGAACCTTAGTGGAAACATGAATGCTATAACAAGTTAACTCTTTCCACATACCAAAATACAAAAAAATTTATATACTCAAACCATGATATCACTTTGTACTTATATAAATCATGGGTTTAATTACACTATCAATCACATTATTTTCTCCTTATCCCTTCATTATTCGCATATCATCTGCTTACCAAAGATTTTATAATCACTTTTCATGGTTAACGGTATGATTCAACATATAAATTCAAATACTCAAAGAAAAATAGTAGTGTAACAATCCTTAAGTTATTCTTTATTCCATAGTACCATACATTATTCTTGATAAACCTGCAATCATTTTACAACATTTATAAACCATTGATAAATCTTCATCATTTTATTTCTCAAAACTTCATTCATCTCATATATATTTTGTATTCACTTCATCATCATCAATATAAATACTACCCATATGACTATGCTGATTCTCTTCATATGATTTTACCTTATAGAATTTGTTTGCATAATGACGATACAATCCAGATTTAAAACATTTAACCATTTTATATGTATTAGAAAGACCATTATCCTTGACCATTTTGTTAATTGAACCTTTTCCGTTGTAATTATTGGCATTGTGTCCTTATTTTCCACATCCAAAGAATCTTCCAGTTCCTTTGAAACATTCCCCCTGATTCCTCTTCCCACATGATCAACATGAGGGAAATTTCAATTTATTTCCTGTATAATCATCATGAAACTCCATCTTTCTCTTATTAGATGAGCAGAGAAATTTACCAATGTTGAGATTATTGATCATATTTTTAGATTGTTGATTAGGCATAATAACGATGTTTGGACTTCCAATTCCCATTTCTTTTGGTTTCTCATGAAGAATATCATTCCATTGTCCATCATATTTTCCATTAACATGAATCTTCTTGTTTACAGCCATTTTATAAAACCCAAAAATAATAATTTGATAGGAAAAAATCTTACTAGGAAAACAACATAATAAAGGGGGAGAAATTTCAATCTCTAACATCTTAGGTTTAATCCTAGGTTATTCCTGATCGTTATCATAATTCTAGAATTATAACCTATACTTATACTTACCCTTAGGGACATCCCAAGACCTACCTTAGAAATATCTCTAAGGATATCACTAAAGATTTCATATCCTTGTTTCCAAAGGTTTACTAAAGCTTTCCTATGATACCAACTATGGAGACCAAAGCTTGAAGTACATTAATATTACATTACTTTTGACGAATAATTAAGAAAAAAACAGACAACTAAGGATAGTAATAGTTTAGAGTCTTTGAAACATTTAAACATAGTCTTCTGATCAAGGTGAAAGATCATCAACATCTCCGATAAAGATCTTCCCATTTTTTTTCTTACATAAAACCTATCATTTTATTCTGGGGAAAAGAAAAAATTAAAATGGTGAGCTCAAATTCTCAGTAAGGGTAAGAATGGAGAAAATAAAAAACATATACATTTGAACTTAGAAACATGAACATAAAGTTTGAACATCAAAATCTTGAGTTTTGAAATAAAGCATGGCAGTATGTAAGGTATATATCAAAAAGGAACATCAGTCATGTTAAAATAGCATGGAAATAAAAAATGTAATTGTTGAATATATTAAAAACATGTTATGATTTCTATAGTATCTCAAGCATTGCTGCCAAGACCATCAGAGTGGACAATGTCCATTACTGAACCAGATTCACTTTCCATTCTACCCATGTCTATCTAATGAGATATAAAACTTTAACTAATTAATTGAAGGGAGATATGAGTCCCACCCATCTCATAATGAAATCATTGTTTCATGTGACAAAAAATAAACATAAACAATTCATCATAACCGAAAGAATAAAATGGGTTTCATAAACATCATCCCATCAAAACATAATCCATATAGAATAAATGGATATCATTTCATCATAAGAAAAATGATACCATGTTAAAAATAGGGTAATTATACTTGAATCATAAACATATGAAATAATTTCATCTTAGATGGAAAATGGTTTTGATAAAACATATTAAATTAATTCTTGAGGACAATGTCCATTCTTCTTCAAAATCATTTTCTTTTCTCAAAATGCATTAAATTTTAAAAGAAAAATATTATTATGAAAATAATAATGAAATCACGTAGATGAAGATTAATGGAAATAATTCTTTATGAATCTTTAAAAATTCATTTATGTCGTATAAGATAATAAAACACTCTTCTCGTACTTTTGATTAAAAAGTCAAAAAGTTCATCGTCTGTTAAACAAAAGAAAATTTATTTCATACAATGTAGTAGAAGTCAAAAAGGGTAAAATAAATTTAAACCAACATGGAATAATATTAAACATTTTATGAAAATAAATTATTTAGAAAAAATGGACATGGATGATAAACATAAACCCGGTAAGTACTTACGAATAACCAATCCCGGATAAGAATGAGATTTGAATAATTATCCCTTATCTTTTATGATCGGTGGAATCATACATTTCATAATACAAAGAAAAGTATAAGAATTTGAAAATATAATATTCTATATTATAAAAATCATAAAACATTCTTGGGAAGCATAAACACCATATAAAATAAATATATGGTGATTAAGGCATATGTCTCAAAAAAATAAAAGTGAGATGAAATAATCCTTTACCCTCTGTCCAATTTCTTTCATATATATCTGAGACTCCTGTATATTAAGTTTAATAATAATATTATTAACTTGTATCATAACAATAGTAATATTTATGATGTCATATATGATTCACTTATGACATTATATTACCTGTTCAGTTGTCAATTCCATGTTAAAGAAGCATTTTAGGTAAAACATTTTAATTTATCTTACGTGTTTTGAATATTAATTGTTCATATGATTAAATAGATCATTATTAATTAATTCCAGAATGTAAAACATGATTTATATATAATATATATTCAGCATATAAATATATATAGTATATCAATAAATGAAATTAAATACACTGTTCATGGAGATGGTAGGTCGTACGTACGCATTTATAATGTTTTTGTTTCTCTATTAAATTTAATTGAAGTATGTAAATAACATATACATAAATATCGTATCATTATTATGTCATATATTTCATGATTATTTATTATATATAATTTATAATGAATCTGGAAAGGTTAACATGGTGAATGAATCTCATCCCGTCGTTTAGAAAGTAATCCGTATGCACGATCGTCCGATGATATCGTTCCCATAATTATTAAAAGGAATTGGAGTGGTTGATATAATATCTCAGAATCAGTATGATGTTATAATAATAATATATTGTAATAATTACCGCAATTATATCCATCCAAGTATGGTGGTGGTGGAAAAACTAATTACACCACAACATGGAGATGGTAAGTTGTACGTACGCACACGTGGTAATTTCATATTTCGTAGGATCTATATAGGGTTGTTTCATATTTATAATAAAATATATATATATTAGTGACACTGATGTTATTACATGATAATGAAACAACTATATAAGAGGAATTTGATGAAGAAAAAACATGAACGAATCTGTAGAAGAGATTACCTCTTCCTCGCCATGCCTCTTTTAAACTTCATGTTAGGGAACTAGATTTGTTATTTTGAGAATACCAGAAAATCTATAATGTAACTAGAGAGGATGCGAAGAGTAATTTTCATGGTTTGGACTATCATTAAAGCTCATGATTGAGTCAATAGTAGAGGGAATGTGTGCCCTTTTATAAGAGAGGAGAGGGGGACATTTGGAATCCTTGGAAATATTAATTTATAATAAACTCAAACCACATGTAAAAACATATACTATAACTCATAATCAGATATGAGGTAATATAGGGTGGTAATCACATCAACCAATTAAATTTAGACATGTTTTGATTTATTTTAAACTTTATCATTTTGATTTAACCTTATTTAATCTATTTAATTTTATTTGCGGTAATAAGATTCTAATTTTTAAATTTTTATAAATACTTTATTATGTGTTTTGATTTTTTCATAGTTAGATACATTATTACATTTTCAACCATATAATGTTCAATTTTTAATTTTTAAATATTTTTGTGACTTTTAAACACTTTAATAATATGTTATTTTTATAAAATATCAATAGTGTCTATCTTGATACTATTCAATTATTTGAATTTAAATAAAATCCACACAGAATATATATTCGATCCAAAAAATTTAATATATTCAAAACATATCATATTCATATAAAAACTTCATGGAGCACATTAATTTGTTCATATAATATTTATTTTAATATTTTCAAACCATTTATTTGATATTTATCTTATTAAAATAATTACTATAACATTTTTGTATAATTATTTAAAATAATTATATGTTGCATAAAAATTAAAAATAAAATACTATTATGCAGGTAAATTTAATTTATTCTTTAATAAAACTTGTACTGGAATTTATCATCTTAAAATTGTACCATTTAAATTGTTTTATTTATTAAAGTGTGGAGGTGACAACTTTTACATCATTTGAAATAAAATAATATAAGTTTCATAATCACTTTTATAAGGCTTCATATGGTCAAAATTCAACCATTTTATGATTATGGTTTACATGTTTACGACTAATAATTTTTGGTCAGATTTTTGTGCCTTTTATGAGCATTATTAGTTTAATAAAAACATTATTACTGATTTTACACTTAATAAATAATTTCTACATCATTAATGTATAATCTATTAAGGAACTTATATATTTTTTAAAAATTAAAAATAAATTACCATAATAAATAAAAACATATTAGCTTTCAAATGAGTTTTTATAATAGAATTTATATTATGTATAACCATATTTTAAAAAAACATTAATTATTAATGTTTGAGTGAGACATATTTTACTTTCCATTAAATAAAATAAATTAAAGGGCATAATCACATAAAAGTTGGTTCTAATAGATTCCATTTCGACCGAGGTATATTTTAGGAAGAAATATAATCATCCTATTATATTAAGACAAGTGTTAGGGTAATTTTATAATATTATTTTTACCATTAATTACCTGATTTCCCTTTAACTATGGTAAATAAAATTTACCTTAGTTATTATTTATAATGCCTAAAAAATTAGCCTATTAACACAATTTTTACATACTGATTCCAAATATAGAATTAATTTCTCCAAATTCAATGCACAGAAGTTGTAGAATTTAATTTAAAATTAATCTCACTGTTGAGAAAATGAGTATTAAAGGATCAAACATTGCTAAAGATTGAAATGTTTTTATATATGAATTCTTGTAAAATTAATGATAATGACTTATATTATATTAAATGGTAAAAATATATTCTATTTAAACTATAAAACCATGAAATATTATAATTCAACCATTTAAGTTGTCTTGATTAAATAAAGTTGTTTTTAAATAAAAGTTAGCGTATTTTTACTATTCATCAAAATATGGTGGTTATCAGAATAATATCAAAATATTATCCAACATAAATTATTATATCTTTATTAAAAAGATGATGTTTAATTTTTTATATTTAAATTATAAACATGTCAGAAAATTTGATTTAAAATCGGCGAACCATCAAAAGCGACTAAAGTGAATTTTATAAAAAAATATTTCTTGTATCTAAAAAATTAATGTTGTTCTCATACCATGTTCTAGATATTGTGAAAGATGAATTATAATGTTATAAAATTCAAAATTTTGTTATTACAATTCATAACGGCTAGTTCATCATAATATTATAATATATCATTATATAGGGAAACTCGGTATAGCGTTCCATGCAAGCTATCGAGGAAGGTTTCTCTTGCGTGTAACACAAGCAAAGTATATTGTCGCATATACTAAAAGCTAATACGATGTTTCATATAGCGCATCATAATCATTGTGTATCATACAACAGAAGACATCAAATAAAATATTATTTCTCATTAAATATTGGGGTGTTACATTCTACCCCCCTTAAATTGAATATCACCCTCGAAATTCATCGGGGTTATAAATTATTTGGTAATTGAATGTTGCTTTCAAAGAAACCCACATCATAAAAAGGAATAATAAAACTTAGTTTTTAAAAGTAATTTTAGAAACATAAGGGCCACCCAATGTAACTCAACACTGGGTTTCCACATATGATTACATAGGTAAAAATATGGATATTGAAGAGAAATATAACCATCATGTTCTGATGAAGGTTTGTAGATAACCAGGCTATGAAAAAGAAAACAATCACAAAGCCATAAAATTGTGATGATCTAAGGTACCATCTGATTCATCAGATATGAGGGTACTAGGACAAAATTTGGGTTTTTCATAATCACTTCCCTAATATTGGTGAATTTTTTTTGCATAAGGATAAATAATTATGTGATTTAAGTGTAAAATCATCATAGACCATTCCATGAAAATATTCTAATTTGTCTCTTATTTATGGAAATGAAGTTGAATTTGCCATTTTTGAAGTATTAGCAGATCATGAGATGTAATGATATGTCATTTAATCTCACTTTATCACAAAAAGTTTAATAGAATATTTTAAATATACATAAGTCCATTTATGATGTATATGATTTAAAAAAAGAAAATATAATTTATCTATCATCAAACATAATAAAATAAAACAAATTTCTACTAACCATGGACTTCCAATAGGCTAGTGGTAGGTGAGAAAGGCCCGTCGTACTTCGGTTGTTGGTTCGATTCCAGCATCCTTGTTCGACACGACAGGTTGTCGCGCATCCTACAGGTTGGCCTTTTTTCTAAAACAATACTATTATAAAATTATAGAAAAAAGTTTTTGCCTTAGATAATAATGCCTGATGTCCAACGTAATCCATTCCAACCTTTAGTCTTATTAAAAATACTTCTTTTCAATCTCATAGTATAATGAAAATGATTACTAGAAAGGTCATCTACTGAGCATGTGAATACCATCATTTATCCCTCGTATATAATAATATATATCTTTTTGGTCATGTTTAAAAGATGTGAATACCTTAATCATGTATTCTCATAAAAGATGAGTTACCATAGAAACATAGTGAAAACATGAATGCTATCAAAAGTTAACTCTTTCCACATCCCAAAATCCCAAAAATTCTATATACTCAAACCATGATTTGACTTTGTCCTTATATCAATCATGAGTTCATCAATACTATCAAAATATTAAATTCTCTTTATCCCGTTATTTTGCACATATCACCTGCTTTCCAAAAATATTTTGATCACTTTTCATGGTTAATGGTACCATTCAACATATACATTCAATACTCAAAGATAAAAAATAGTGTAACAATCCTTAAGTTTTTATTTATTCCATAGTACCATAAACTATTCTTGATAAACATGAAATAATTCTACTACCTTTTTATTCCATTGACCATGATTCATTATTTTATTTATCAACCATTATTTCATCTCATATATCTTTTTTAGTATCTTCATCATCATAAAGGGTGAGTAATTTCAATCCCTGACATCTAATGTTTAATCCTAGGTTATTCATTATCGTTATCATAATTATAGGATTGTAACCTATACATATACTTACCTATAGGGACATTCCAAGACATACCTTAGAAAAATCTCTAGGGATCTCAATAAAGTATTTGCATCCTAGTTTCCAATGGTTAACTAAACCTTTACTATGATCCAAATAGTAGAGACCCATGATTGATGTACATGGACATTAAATTAATTTTTTGGAATACTTAATACAAAAATAGACACCCAAGGACTGTAATACTTTTGTTTTTTTGGAATATCATAACATAATCTTCTCATCATGGTGGATGTTCTTCTACATATCCCATAAAGATCTTCCCCTTTTTGTTTTTATTCCTTAAAATTTTATTTATAACCTGGAGAAAATAAAACACTAAAAGGATGAACTCAAATGCATAGAAAGGTTAAGAATGGAGAAAATTAAAAAACATATACATTTGAACTTAGTAACATGAACATAAAGTTTAAACATTAAAATCTTGAGTCGTGAAATAAATAATGGCAGTATGTAAGGAATATATCACAAAGTAAAGTTTTTCATGATAAAATATCATGGGAATAAAACAAGTAATTGTGGAATCAATTAAGCACATGTTATGATTTCCATAGTAGCCAAGGAAGGATTGTCAAGACCATCATAGCGGACAAAGTCCATTATTGAACTGGGTTTACTTGTCGTTCCAACCTCATATTATAGAACCAGATTCACCTTCCATTCAAGCCATGTCTATCTCATGGGATATAAATCTTTACCCAATGCATTGTAGGGGGATATAGGTCCTACCAATATCATAATGAAATCATTCATTCGTATTCCACAAAATAAACAAAAATCATTCATCATAACCCAAAGATTAAAATGGGTTTCTTAAACATCATCCCATCATAACATAATCCATATAGAATAAATTGGTATCATTTAATAATAAGAAAAATGAAACCATGTAGATAATAGAGACATAATACTTGAAACATAAAAATATGAAATAATGTCATCTTAGATGGAAAATTGTTTTGATAAAACACTTGAAATGAATTGTTGAGAAAAATATCCTTTCGCCTTCAAAATCATTTTATTTTCTCAAAATTCTATGAAAATTTAAAATAAAATTATATTTTTGAAAATAATTATGAAATTTTGTAGAAGAAGATTCATGGAAATAATTATTTATGAAACTGTAGAAATCAATTCATGTCGTATAAGTTATAAAAACAATATTCTCGTACTTTTTCCGAGAAAGTCAAAAAGTACCACGTATGGTAAACAAAAGAAAGATTCCTTCCCTACAATGTGGTAGATGTAAAAAAAAGGGTAAAAATGACTGTAAAAATACACGAAAGAATAGTAAATTTTTTATGAAAACATTTATTTAGAAAACTTGGACATGAATGATAAAAATAACTCCAGTAATTACTTACGAATAAAAAATCCCAGATATGAACGACATTGGAATAATTATCTCTTACCATTTATGATTGGTGGAATTATATGTGTCATTAAACAAAGAAACTTATATGAATATGTAAATATCATATACTCCATAATAAAAATCACAAAACATTCATGGGGAGCATAAACACCATACAAAATAAATACATGGTGATTATGGTATATTTATCACAGAAATAAAAGCGAGACGAAATAATCCCTTACCTTATGTCCAATTTATTCCATATGTTTATGAGACTAATTTATAGTAGGTTTTAACATATTATTAACCTGTAAAAAACCATAATAATATTAATTATATCATACATTACTCACTTATGACTTTATAAAACCTGTCCATTTGTCAATTGCATATTAAAGTAGCATTTTGGGAAAAATTGATTCATTTATCGTACGTTTTTTGACTTGTAATTATTCATATGATTAAATAGATCATGATTAAATAATTAAATAATTTAAAACATGATTTATATATAATATATATTCAACATATAAATATATATAGTATATTAATAAATGAAATGAAATACATCATTCATGGAGATGGTATGACGTACGTACGCATGAACGCTATTTTTGTTTCCTTATTAAATTGAATGAAAGAATGTAAATAACATATAAATTAATATAATATCATTATTATGTAATATATTTCATGATTATTTAGTATATAGACATTATAATCATTCTGGAATGGTTAATATGGTGAATGAATCTCAGCGCGTCGGGGAGATAGTAATCCGTACGTACGCACGATCGATGATATCATTCCCATAAGTATTGAATAGAATTAGAGTGGATGATATAATATATCAGAATTAGTATGATGTTATTATAATCATATAGTGTTATTATTCCGATTATTATATCCATCCATGTATGGTGGTTGTGGAAAAAAAATTACACCATGGCGTAGAGATGGTAAGCCGTACGTACTCACGTGCGGTGATTTCATGTTTCGTAGGATGGATATAGGGTTGTTTCATATTTATAATAACATATCAGTATATTAGTTATTGATATGTTATTATTTTATAATTAAACTACTAAATAAGAGGATATTGAAGAAAAAAACATGAATTATTCGGTAGAAGAGATTACCTCCTCCTCGGCATGCCTATTTTAAACATCCTCTTAGGGCACCAGAGATGGTCTTTTAAGAATACCAGAACCTCTATAATGTTAATAGAGAGGCCTAGAAGATTAATTGGAAGTTTCTGGCTGATATTGAAGGCTCATGATTTATTGAATTGGAGAAGAATGGGGTGCCCTTTTATAAGAGAGGAGAGGGGAACTTTTGGAAACCTACAAAATATTAATTTATAATAAACTCAAACCCCACGAAAAAACATCCAAAGTGACTGAAATTCAGATATTAGGTATTATATGGTTGTAATCTCATCAACCAATTAAATTTATTCTTGTTTAGATTTTATTTTAAACCTTATAATTTTGATTTATCCTTATTTAATCTATTTAATTTTATTTACAGTAATAATATTCTAATTTTTAAATTGTTATAAATACTTACTTAAGTGTTGTTAATTTTCCATATTTAGATAAATTATTACATTTTCGACCATATAATTTTATATTTGTAATTTATAAATATTTTTGTGATTTTTAAACAATTTAATAATATGTAATAACTATAAAATATCAATAGTTTCAATTTTGACACTGGTGAATTATTTGAAATTAAATAAAATCCACTGAGAATATATATTCGAACAAAAATATTTAATAATTACAAAACATTTTTTATTCATCAAAAAAATTCATTGAGAACATTAAAATGTGACTAAAATATTGATTTTAATATTTTTAAAACCATTTATTTGATATTTCTCTTAATAAAATAATTACTACAACATTTTTGTAAAATTATTTAATATACTTTTTTGTTGCATAAAAATTAAAAATAAAATAATATTATGCAAATAAATTTAATATATTATATAAGAATACATTTACATGAATTTATAATCTTAAAATAACAACATTTAAATTGTTATATTTATTAAAGTATGAAGGTGACAACTTTGACATCATTTAATATAAAATAATATAAGTGTCATAATCACATTCATAAGGCTCCAAATGGAATAAAATTATACAATTGGATGATTATTGTTTACATGTACACGACCAATAAATTTTGGTCATTTCATTGTGCCTTTTATGAGAATTATTTGTTTAATAAAAACTTTATTACTTATTTTTCAAATAATAAATAATTTTTGTATCAATAATGTATAAGCTATTAAAGGTAATTAAATATTTATAAAAAATTAAATTCAAATTACCATAATAAAGAAAAACATTTTATCGTTCAAATGATTATTTATAATTGAATATATATTCCGTATAACCTTATATTAAAAGTACTTTAATTATTAATGTTTGAATGTGACATATTTCAGTTTGATATAAATAAAATAAAATAAATGTATTAAACACATAAAAGTGGGTTCTAATAGATACCATTTCGACCCAAGTATATTTTATGACGAAATATAATCATCCAATTATATTAAGACAAGTGTTGGGGTAACTTTATAATATTATTTTTACCCTTAATTACCAGATTTACCTTTAACTGTGGTAAATAAAATTTGCTGTATTTACTATACATAATGGCTATAAATAAAAAGTATCCTATAAAAATAATTTGGACCTACTGATTCCATATGAAGAAACCATTTTCCATATTAAATACACAGTAGTTCCATTATTTTATTTAAAATTTATCCTACTACTGAGTAAACAGGTTTTAAAAGATAAAATATTGCAAAATATTGAAATGTTTTTATCTATAAATTCAATGTAACATTAATTATAATGACTTATATTTTATTAAATGGTAAAAAATATATTATATTTATACTTCAAACACATTTAATATTATAATTTAACTATATAAATTTTCTCGATGAAAAAAGATGTTTTCAATTAAAATTTAATATATTTTTACTATTCATTAAAATATGAAGGTTATCAGAAAATGTCAAAAATTTATCAAACACAAATTTTTATATCCTTAATAAAAAGAAATGAGAATAAATTTTCATATTTAACTTATAAAATTTTTATAAATTTGATTTAAAATGGGTGTGCCATCAAAAGGTGACAAAACAAAATTTGTTTAAAAATACATCTTGTATTCGAAAAATTAATTTTGTTCATATAACATGTTATAGAAAATGTGTACGATGAATTATAATGTTATATAATTAATAATTTGGTTAGTACTATTCATAATGGCTTGTTCATAATAATATTATAATATATCATTGTTTATTGAAACTCGGTATTGCGTACTACACAAGCTATCGAGGAAGGTCGCTCTGGAGTGTAACAAAAGCCATGTATATTCATGAATATAATCAAAGCTAATACTGTGTTGTGTATAGAGCATGATAATCTCATTGTAGAGTAAAACACAAGACAACAAATAAAATATTATTTCTCATAAAATCTCCGGGTGTTACAGTTTTAATCTTATCTCAGGTTATTTTGGGTGAATTTTACTGAACTAAAATGGTGTCGTGAAATGTTCACATATTTCACATAGTTTGGATAAACAATTGGGTATTCCTAGATAATCGTTTGACATTTAGTTATATGGGAAAATATAATTTCACACTTTTTCATACATATAGAAAAACCATGTGACTAAACGATAAAGATATTCAAGTGTATGAAAATAGGCACCTGACTAGTGTAATGTTATAGAAACCATGTAACCAAACCATGATGCCCCCATACTTTATAGATATTATTATATAGTAGGAAAATAATTTTATAAATAATGAATCGAAACTATGTGATCAAAATAATTTTTTTTAACACAAAACATCTCACATGAAAATCATTATTTCTCCAAAACAATTGGATCTAAACTTTGGGGATTGCTTTTATTAATATTAGATATCCCAACCATTCCAAAGTGTGATTCTGATTGATCATGAAGTGTTGGATCTATGATTCATAGTTTTAGATCCCATAGAAAAATTTTATCATTCATTTAATATGTAGCCTATTTTAATTAAATGTAATTATATATCTATTATGATGTTTCAAGATATATTGGTTAGGCTAATATATAATAATATATCTTATTTATCTTATATTAGAATTTAATTTCTATACCACATCTAAATATATATATTCAGATTATTTGGAACTTATTTTTGAATGTGTTGTCTCATATCATTATTGATGTAAATTTTGATGAATCTGCATTTCATGAAATGGGTTTTCTTGTTATCCCCTTCTTTATCTTGCTAATATCCCACTTTCTCAATTTCATGTAGATCCCAATTAGGCATTTGAAATTACAAGTGTATAATGTAGGTTGTTTTAGGAAATGTGTTTATATTATAAACAATTATTTACATCACATTTAAAATGGATTTCTTTATTTTTTTAATGAAAATAATCATGCTTTAAAAATCATAGTTGTTTGGATACATTTAGGAAATATATTCTTACATTCTATATTTTTTAGGGAAAACGTTTTCAAATCATATTTTAAATAAAAATTTGAAAATTTTATTGTTGATGCATGTTATTCTATTTAAATTATTTTAACCTTAAAATTTAAAACCTATGTGCCTTGAATGATTGTGAAATGAAAATATTACGATTTTTGGAAATGTAATTGGACACCCTGAAGTACATATGATTTTGGATAGATTGTTACAAGAATTCATTGATGGTCTACAAATTCCTAGAATGTATTAATGCTAAAACAATAACTAAATTATGTTATGATAGTGGGTCCACTTGTTTGGGTTTTCTCTAATCTTGAAACCAATTTTTTCTTGGATTCAAACAAAAATCATCAATGATCACTATGATATAAGGATTGTAGGAAACACATATATAATATATCCAAGCAATTAATTTCCAATTGTCATTGTTTTTTTTTTAATTATTTACAATTGGAAAAGTGGTTTATATTTAAATTTTTAATTAACTGTTTTTTAATGTTGGAATTTCAATTTTCTGTTACAAACTATGAAAATCTAATTTTGAAAATTTTATTATATTTAAATTATATTAAATTGTTCATTTAATAAATTTTTATTATGAAACACATAATTGTATCAAACTATTCCAATTTTCCTCACACCCTCACACACCAATGGCTATTTGTTGTTCTCGTTTTATCATATATAGAAAATTTCATGGCACCACATGATGGTAGTGGTTTTATGAGTTTGTCTAGTGATCAATATATGTGGATACATGGTGGTATGTTGTCAAAAATATCACACAGATATGGATTTTCTATAGATTTATGTACTTTAGTTTACAACATTTTGTTTGGAACATATATTTATTTGTAATCTATTTATTATGATGTCTATCATTATTTTATAATGTTCTATTCATTTTTTATATTTAATTTTTCATTCCATTAGACTGACTATATTGGGAAAAAAATAATTCTAAATTGTATTTGTTGATTCCCAGCAACTTGTTGTTAACAGGATGGACTAGGAATTTCATTTAGGGGTTATCATGGGATTTGTTGGGTGTCATGTTATTTGATAAACTAGGTTGGTTTGTGATAGTCTCTATATATTTTAATAACTTGAATTTAGTTACCATGTTCAATACTCCATGTAATGTATTAATAATATCATTTATTGTTTCTAGGGATACAATGGTTCTATAAATCCAAAATTATTTCATTATGACACTAATGATCAATATGTTAGAATAATTTATCTTAATTTTATTTTCATTTTGAAATATTATTAATTAAAATTACATGTATCATACAAGAAATTCAATCATGTCATGCACATTGTTGACATTGATAGAATGATGCATTCCCAATAAGTGTATAATATAATATTATTGATTTTAAAAAAATATATGAATTAATGGGAACCCATATATTATTATTTATATTTTTAAAAATTATTTCCAATTCCTTTATGATGTTCTCTTAAAATATACAATTTCCAAATATCCATATATTTTATATAATTAAATAGAAAAACTGACATACTCATTATTTGATTTCACCATTTTCACATTATATGACACACCAAATATTAAATCATATTATAATATGAGGGTTTGATAAATAAAATCTAAACAATTATTTAAATAAATAATATTTATCAAAGAATAATTTTGTGGATTTTAGGATTGAGTAGTGAGAGAATGGTGGTTTTATAGTTTTGGTCAATGGATCAAATTGAAGGGTAAATCCATGTCATTTGAAGATAAATCCTTCAAAATAAATAACATTGGGATTTTTATTAGAACTATTCTGCCATTCAGAACAAATCATATACTATTAGTGAAGGCATATGTGAACCATGAATTCTTACTTGATTAAGCCATGGGTTAGATACTAGCACCGAGTGTATGAATCACACAAATGAGAGTAAATCCCCAAATGAAACACATACATACTCTTCATTTGATTTCACCCTTTTCACATTATATGAAACCCCAAATTTTAAATCATATTATTGTTTGAGGGTTTCATAAAAAATATAAATTAGTATTTAAAGAAATAATATTTATTAAATAATATTTTTGTGGAATATAGGATTGAGTAGTGAGAGAATCGTGGTAGTATAGTTTCAGTCAATGGATCAAATTTAATGTAAATAGGTTTCATTTGATGATGATTCCGTCAAATTAAATAACATTGGGATTTTAATCAGGACTATTCTGTAGTTCATAATAAATCATATTCTTGTAGTGAAGGCATATGTGACCCAAGAATTCTTACATGATTGGGACATAGGATAGATAATAGCACCGAGTATATGAATCACACAAATGAGAGTAATTACCAAAATGAAACCTAGTAACAAATATACACCACATGGAACACAATATGGTATTAAATATGTCCCAATCCTTAATACAATTTAATTATTTATGGAAATACAGTCTCAAAAATAAAATACTAAAAACACATTTAGAAATGAATATGATAGAATCTTCAATACTCAGACTAGTAATATAATAGAAAATCACAAACATAAACCATGAATCTAAAAAAATAGATTTTTATACAGTGGTGTGAGAATAAAATTATACTAAAAAACATCCAATACTAGACCTCACATTAAAATGTGTAATAATTATACTAGTGGATTATTGAATAATCAACCAAACCAATATGAACCTATTCATACTCATACATCTACAATACATAACTAGGTGAATTAACCCAATATCACATATGAGAATATTAGCATATTTTTAATTGAAAATATATCAATATCTTCCATACATCTTTTTCCCCATATATCCGGTCATTATTATGCCACAACTAGACATTTTATATACCTAAATCCCCTCCATATAACTGTATAGAATAGTTTCCAAATTACTATATATTTTAAAATTATACATTCATTACATAAACCAATGAATTATCATATCAGCATCAGAGTTTGGTATAAGAAAAATAAAGGATATCAACCATGTTACCTCCTCCTAAAATTTATGACCTCAACTGTAAGAACCTGGAGGTTCGGTTTCAGGTACAGATCTCTTTTACGGTCTTTTTTAAGAAAAAACAGAGAATCTGGAAATTTTCAGAGTACACACCGTGTAATTTATGAGTACACGCTGTGTACTCCTCAGCCACTCATAGCCGTGTGTTGTCCAAGACCGGGCCACACACACGGTGTGTAGGGGTGACGTGGAGGCTGATTTTGGCGGAGTACGAAAAAAGGCACTACACGCCATGTACTTGTTTTTATTTCATTAATCGACCCGGGGTCAAGCCTAATGACAGAAAACAAATTCTTCTCTGCCTAATTCCGTCTAGAACATCCGAGGAGGCCGTTTCTTCTCCGAGCCACTCATTCGTCACCGGTTGTCTAAATCATACTCCGTCGGTTGCAGAAGAATCTCAGCGGTGAGTTCTTCGTTCTTCTTAAGCCTTGTTTCTAGAATCTTCCACCCATGTGAGTTATCTGAGGTAGAGAGTTTTAGACGTTTTTGCAGGTCTACTCGGTTCTAGGCCGATTCACGGGCCGAGGTTCAAGTATATCGATATCCGAGGATTGAGGTAGGTGTTGTTTTCCCTATTTTGATGTTATTTGAGTTTTGGTTTCAAAAGTGTCGGATACCCATGTGTCGGGTATCCCAGGTTTAGGATTTTGATCCAATTGTTTATCTACCTAGATTACTTGTTATCTTATGATGAATTGATGCTAATTTATGCTTGGTTTCATGTTTGAGGATCACCCCACGGTTGTTTTCCTCCCTTGTTCGACCGTTTATCTATGTTTGATACCGTTGCCTGTGAGGCAACCCCATTGTAATTGTTAGTTTAATTTTTATCACTGATTGCATGTGTTTCCTGCTGTTTAAATGCATTTGTTGTATGGTAGCTATTAGCCAAGTAGTTGTTTAACTTACTTAGGGATGCTATTAGTCAATTACGCACGACTGGACTTCTCAGGGCTGCGAGAACCCGGTGTGGGAGATCAAGGATGGAATAGATGATTAAGTGCTTCCCTAGAGGGTCTGTTGGTTTTATTTTCGTATGCAGGACCTACGGTAATAGGACATTGTGCTTCCCAAGAGTGTTTTTAGTTTACCCATGCATCGAGACCACATGAGGAATTAGATGTAGGTGCTTCCTCAGAGATTCAGTAGCTATCATTGCACGACCATAGGGGAATTGACGTAAGATCTTCCTAGAGTGTATGTGCCTTGATGTTGAATGGACTATAGGGGTCTGCTAGTTTTAGCCTCCCAGAGAGTCAATGTGTATATTCTTGATTTTTGGTTGTGAATAGTCCACCAAGCAAAAGTAACAGCTTGGGTATTGTACTACTAGTGTTAGGTAGTTTTTTTTGGACATCTGTTGTGTTACTTTCTTATCTTGGAATAGAAAACATAGCTGGTTTTCCCTGGTTGTGAAATTAAATGAATTTTAATGGTAATTGGTATATTTGTTTACTACATTTATTTACCTTTAATTTTTCTATATCACTCACTGACAGTAGGGCAGATATCCTGTGGTGGTTGCCTACTGGGATTAGTCTCACACCCTGTTTGGGTCCTTTTTTTCATCCCAAACAGATTATATGATTGCTGGTATAGGTAGGGATTGTGGCCCTTCTACCTCAGTTACATGACTGCCGGTTGGAGCTGGAGAGCATGGGACCGGGCTTGGGCCCGCGATGCTGTTGGAGTTACTATTTAAATTTAGTACTTTGGTTTCAGTTGTATTTCAACATTTTGTTTTGCTTACTACTCTCCATAGATACATGTACCAATCTGCATCATTGTTATATCAGACATTGATTTTACATTCAAATCAGTTGTTTCATGCTATTTACTGCACCCTCTATTGTTTATGCTTATTCTTCTACAGCATACTTTACCAAATGTTGGCATAGCTTCCCCACTGACTCACCAGGGCCATCACCGCTAGTCAGCAGCCTCTGGCGTTTGGGGAAACGTGCTTAAGGTCTTGTGGTGAACCGGGTACAGGGCTCCGGTTATGCGGCTCCGGACTCGTTTCGTTACAAATTGGTATCAGAGGAGTTTTCATCTTTACTATTGCTTACTGTTTTGTGAAAACAGCCAGGGATAGGAAGAAATGAAAAGTTAGTACTTAACTATACCCGGTAGTAATTGACTCGTGTACAGGGAGAAGCTATATTACCTCGTAATTGCATTTTTCCAGTTTTTTCAAGTGTTACAGTTTAATATATTTCACTGTTGGGTGATCCACATGTTTTGTGTTGTTACAGTTTATATGATCATAGTTCTATTTGGTTGTAACCTAATGAGATGTGGGTGTGCCATCTCATGCATCATATAGGCACTGGGTAGGAAATCACTTGTCATGCATATTACCATTCCATCTAGGGTGCATTAGAATTGCATGCTGTTGTGATAGATGACGTGATATAATATGCATGCCATTGTGGTAGTTGGTGTGATAGATATAATTGTTGCTCTAATAGAGTACTACTTATTTTATAGTCCATTTAGCATTGGCGCCATGATATGGTCTTGGAGGTGTTATGGGCCCTCGAAGACCAGAATTTGGAGGATCATTGTTTGTTATGATATTTTCTTGATTTATGCATGATTATGAGGCCAAGCTTTGACTCGCGGGGAGTATGGGAACCCACCGATCGGAATTTGTCACATAGATGTGGTTTTTTAAGTGTTTCTGGAGTTCGGAGTAGTTTCTGAGCTACTACCCGGAAAAACCCAGAATACACGGTGTGTACTTTATTCATAAATTCCATTAAGTTTTTAAACCATGTTACTATCTGTGTAAACAAAAACACAGGGTGTTGGAAAGTCTTCAGAGACACGCCGTGTACCATAAGTACACACCGTGTAGTAGTCAACCATGTACCCAGCAGTGTCACTATCAACACAGGTCGGGGAAACTCATGTAGTACACGCCGTGTGTTATTAGAACACACCGTGTAGGTTTCGTCTGGGAACCCGGCTGTGTCACGAACAACACGGGTTGGTGTTATCCATCCTAATACACGCCGTGTTTGTTCGGAACACGCCGTGTAGGGGCCAGCCATGTAGCAGACCATGTAACCTGCTACACGGGTCGTCGAACCTGTCAAGTACATGTCGTGTATTATAGGAACACATCATGTAGTTTTATCTAGGTAACCAGCTGTGTCACGAACAACACGGTTCAGTGTTTGCTTCTCTGATATACGCCATGTTTGTTCTGAACACGCCGTGTAAGGTGTTAGCTGTGTGGCCGACCGTGTAACCTGCTACATGGGCCGCTGAAGACTAGCTTGTAGACATCATGTCCTTAGTGCACACGCCGTGTAGTATAGAATTTGGAGGACCGTATAGGTTAGTCGTGCAAAGATACACGGGTAGGGGAGTGGAGTCCATGTACACACTGTGTTTTTGGACAACACGCTGCGTAGTCTGGAATGTTACACGACCAATGGTGGCAGAATTGCACACCATGTAAATGGCTTTAACAAACACGTCGTGTATCTTAAATACTCGACTTGTAGTCTTGTTTTGAAAATTTATGTGTTTCTCTCTCCTGTTCCCATTTTATACTTGTGTTTTTTTTCTGTTCCTGTTGATCCTAAATCTGGAATATGATTTTGACCATTCCGGGTTATGGAAACAAGATGTCCTACCGTTGAACGCCAGGAACCAGGAAGTGACCGTACGCCTGATACGACACACTAGGGACTACCAGTAGTTCTGCTGATTATTCCGAATATGGATCCTGCAGTGATTCCGGACACTGGTGCGGATGCTCAGTTCAGAGAGGGTTTCATGAGGTTCATGAAAACCTTCTAGGGAGCTCAGCATACTTCTCCGTTTATGGCAGAGTTGACGCGAGTCTTCCAGCAGTAGCATCCTCCCACCTTCACAGGGGATGGAGGACCTGAAGTTGTAGTGTCATGGCAAGAAACCATGTTTTCCATCTCCAAGCATCTGGAGACACCCCCAGACAGATGGGTGAAGCTCGTGACATACATGCTATGAGATTCTACCAAGATATGGTGGGATGTAGTCTCACAGGAAGGGCACCAGCGGACTATGGCATGAGATGAATTACATCATACGTTCTACGACTACTTCTATCCAGCGATGCTGAGGGCCAACAGGGCCAGGGAGTTCATTAACCTACAGTAGGGTACTCTTTCGGTTATGGAGTATTCCTCTCGCTTCACTGAGTTGTAGCATTTTTCTCCCGTTCTGGGAAAAGACGAGTTGTTTTTGGAGAGGAGTTTTGAAGAAGCCTCAAACCGGAGATCAGATAACTGGTGAATGTTTTCCAGTTGACTTATATTACTCTAATAGTCAACCAGGCGCTGATCACCAAAATAAATCTGAGGGACACTGAAGCTGTTGACCAGGGCGGTTCAGCATCCAAGGTTCATTCATTTCATACTGACAGTAGGAAGCTCCACCGAGAGTCTACTCGAGGTGACTCGAGGAAGTGAGGTATATCGTTTGGTAGACAAGATCTTCATTCTAGGAACCAGGTGGTGTGCTATTAATGTGGAAAGAGCGAGCATAAAAATCCCCAGTGCCCGATAGGTACAGTGGAGTGCCGAGCTTGCGGCATGATGGGTCATCTGTAGAGTTTTTTCAAGGGTCTTCTTCTAGCGGCTAGTGAAGGAGGATCTTTTTCTACCCCTCGTTCAGGAGCAGGATTACCAGTCCCACAACAGACTGGGGGATAGAGTTCATCAGGTCATTCAAGACATGGTAGAGGTCGCAGACGCGATGTTTAGGATCAAGGGGAATCATATCAGGGATATCAGGCTACTACACTAGGCCGCGGTACTAGCTAGACGATTGCACTAGAGCCGATTCATCGGGAGAAGGATCATGGACCATGCACAGTTCGAGGTACGATCCTAGTAGCCTCAGTTTTACCATCTGAACATTTCTATAACGGAGCTTCTCATAGCTTTATTTATGTGCACACTATGGAGCTCCTTGGACTCACTATCCTTAGTTATGTGGAAACCATGGCACTAGACACTCCTTTGGGACATAGAACTTCTAACGTGCGTCAGTGCAAGGAGTGCCCCTTGAGGTTTGTGGGTTTCACTTCATGTGGGATATTTATGTCCTGGAGATGACAGGTTATGATTTTATTCTCAGAATGGACTGGCTAGTTCTTTTTTAGGAATATGTCAACTGTTATCACCACATGGTGAGTTCCACGTCACCAGAGGGCAGGTCTTTTCTTCACAAGGGCGAATGGGATGTCCAGGAAAGCAGAGCTAGACTAGAGAATCATGCGTTGGGAAGAGTTATGGCTCAGATTGCTATTTTATATCTGGATGATTAAGGGACCACTCAGATGGATTTTCCTCCATTGTTTGACTTCTTTCCAGATGTCTTTCCAGAAGAATTTTCAGGTTTTCCTCCGGAGAGTGAGGTAGACTTCTTGACTGAGCTTGTTCCAGGAGATGCACCAGTATCCATACCTCATTATAGGATGGCTACGCCTGAGGTGCAAGAGCTCAAGAAGAAGTTGGAGGAGTTGCATTCAAAGGGTTTCATCCAACCCAGTACTTCCCCTTGGGGTTCACCTATGTTGTTTGCGAAGAAGGCGGATGGTACCTTATGGCTTTGCGTCGATTATCGGAAGTTGAACCAGTTGACGATCAAGAACCTATATCCCTTTATAAGGATTGATGATCTTTTTGATCTGCTTAGAGGAGCCCAGGTGTTCTCAAAGATCGACATGAGATCCAGCTATCATAAGCTACGCGTTAGGCCTTCAGATATAACTTTGAAAGACATTAGAAGCAGGTATGTCCTCTACGAGTATACGGTTATGCTGTTCAGCCTTACGAATGTGCCAGCAATTTTCATGGCATTGATGAATCGAGTGTTCCATCCTTACTTGGATTCCTTCGTCGTGGTCTTTGTGGATGATATCTTGGTGTACTCTCACACTCAACACAACAATGAACCCCATCTTGAGATCGTTTTGAGTTCAGTGAGGGAGCATCAGCTTTATGCTATACTCTCAAAGTGCCACTTTTGGATGGACTAGATTCACTTCCCGGGTCATGTCATCTCAGAGACATGAGTATTAGAAGACCCATAGAAGGTGAGGGAAGTCGTAACATAGGAGCATCCGAAGAATGTCTTCAAGGTACATAGTTTCTTGGGGCTGGTTGGTTACTATAGGCGGTTTATATAGGAATTCTCATGCTTAGCGGCGCCGTTGACGGGATTGACCATGAAGGGTGTGAAGTATGTTTGGTCAGATTCCTAGGACTCTACCTTCCATGAACAGAAGGGGAGATTTACATCAGCACCGATTCTAGTTCTACCAGAGCTGGTCAATAGTTATACCATTTTATGTGATGCATCTGGCATCATGCTTGGAGTAGTGCATATGTAGGAAGGTCGTGTTGTCGCGTACGGATCTCGACAGTTGAGGCCACAATAGAAGAACTATCTTACGCACGACCTGGAGTTGGCTGTTGTTGTTCATGATTTGCATTTTTGGAGGCACTATCTCATGGGAGATAATTTCATGGTATATACTAACCAAAAGAGCCTCAATTATATCTTTAGGTAGCATGACTTGAATCTGAGACGGTAGAGGTGGGTCGAGTACCTACAGTCTTTCGACTTCGAGCTTTCTTATACGCCTGGCAAAGGCAATGCTGTGGCAGACGCACTGAGCAGGAGGACTCAGTTGTAGGCAGTTCAAGAGGCCAGCAATGAGTGGAAGCTCATGGCTCTATTCTCTAAGATGCATCTGGAGGTTCACAACAAACAAGGTGAGACGATTCTTTCTTCTGTAGCTGTTACCTCAACCCTTTTTGAACGAGTTCAAATGAGGCATATATTAGACCCTGAAGGCCTAGAATTGCGGGAGGGTGTGTCAGATGGAGACCCTACTATAGGGTGGACAGTGGTCGATGACGATGTGCTACGTTTTCATGGCTGCATATGGGTTTCAGCGGACATACGGGAGGAGCTGATGCGGGAGTTCCATGCTTCAGCTTGGGTAGTTCATCCTGGTGTCACCAAAATGTACTGATACTTTAACTATCAGTATTGGTGGCCTGGTATGAAGAAGGATGTGGTCGGTTTTGTTATGCAGTGCTCCACCTATCAGCAGGTGAAGGCAGAGCTTCAACGACCAGCATGGCTTTTGCAATAGTTACCCATTCCTGAGTGGAAATGGAATGATGTCACGATGGACTTCGTGACAGGTTTACCGAGATCTCCTCGAGGAAATGATGTGGTTTGGGTTGTAGTGGACAGGCTCACGAAGGTTGACCACTTCTTGCCGATAAAGGAGACCTTCAATGTTGATGAGTTGGTACAGTTGTACATCTGAGAGATTTTACGTCTTCATGGAGTTCCACACTCCATTGTTTCAGACAGGGATGCAGGTTTTACTTCTCACTTCTGGCAGGGGCTATAGTGGGCGTTGGGTACATAGGTACTTTTGAGTACAACATACCATCCCTAGACTGATGGCCAGTCTGAGCATACGATCCAGGTGCTCGAGGATATGCTCCAAATTTGCATTCTAGACATTGGCAGTTCATGGAAGAAGCATATTCCCTTGCTGGAGTTCACCTACAACAACAGTTTTCAGGCGACTATTCAGAAGGAACCTTACGAGGCATTGTATGGTAGGCCATATCGATTACCATTATGCTAGCTAGAAGAATGAGAGATAGCTTTTCTGGGACCTAGTCTTGTTCAGGAGGCATCAGAACAGATAGAGTTGATTCGAAAGAGGATGGAAACAGCACAGTCTTGGCAGAAGTCTTATGCAGATCAGCAGAGAGGAACTCTGCAGTTTGAGGTCAGGAATCAGGTTTTCCTGCATGTCGCACCGAGGTTGGGACATAAGAGGATTTGGAGATAGGTTAAGCTCTCACTAAGATATGTCAGGACGTTTGAGGATCTGGATAGAGTTGGGCTAGTTGCTTATAGGTTACAGTTACCTCAGAGACACTAGGATATGAATGTCATCTTTCATGTTTTTCAGCTTCGACGGTATTTCTCAGAACCATCTCATGTTTCTCAACCAGAGGAAGTTGAGTTGGAGCAGGATGCATCTATCAAGGATCATCCTATCAAGATTGTTGATCGTAGTGAAAAATTACTACGTGGCCGATCTGTTCCTCTGGTACGGGTGCTATGGCAGCACAGCGGTATACAAGACGAGACTTGGGAGAGGGAGGCAAATATGTGATCACAGTGGCCAGAGTTGTTCATGGTTTCTTCTTCTATACCTTGCTAGGGAAATTTGGTGACGAATTTCATTAAGTGGGGAAGTTTGTAAGTACCCGGAGCTTCGGTTTCTGGTACAGATTTCTTTTACGGGCTTTTATATGAAAAAATGGAGAATCTAGAAATTTTCAGAGTACACACCGTGTACTTTATGAGTACACGCCGTGTACTCCTCGGCCACTCGAAGTCGTGTGTTGTCCAAGGCCGGGCCACACACACGGTGTGTAGGGGTGACATGGTGGCCGATTTTGGCGGAGTACGGAAAAACCCACTACACACCGTGTACTTTAAGAGTACACACGGTGTACTTTTTTTATTTCATTAATCGACTGGGGGTCGCGCCTAATGAAAGAAAACATCTTCTTGTCTACCTAATTCCATCCAAAACATCTGAGGAGGCCGTTTCTTCTCTGAGCCACTGATCCATCACCGGTTGTCTGAATCCAACTCTGTCAGTTGTAGAAGAACCGCAATGGTGAGTTCTTGGTTCTTCTTTAGCCTCGTTTCCTGATTCTTCTTCT
The DNA here is from genome assembly GCA_963277665.1 of Viscum album. Lineage (NCBI taxonomy): Eukaryota > Viridiplantae > Streptophyta > Magnoliopsida > Santalales > Viscaceae > Viscum > Viscum album. The sequence goes on along the minus strand of OY728157.1, from coordinate 1,263,018,068 downwards.
CGTGTGTGTTATCTGAGGTAGAGAGTTTTATACATTTTTACAGATCTACTCCGTTCTAGTCCGATTCACAGGTCGTGGTTCATGTATATTGATCTCCGAGGATCGAGGGAGGTGGTTTCTTTCCCTACATTGAAGTTCATTGAGATTTGGTTGAAAAAGTGCCAGATACCCGTCTGTCGGGTATCCCGGGTTTAAGATTTTTATCCTATTGTTTATCTGCCAAGATTTCTTGTTAGATTATGATGAATTGCTACTAATTAATTCTTGGATGCATGTTTGAGGATCACCCCATGGGTGTTTCCCCCCCATGTTTTATTATTTATCACCGTTTGGCACCGTTTCATGTGAGGAAACCCCATTGCAATTGTTAGTTTACTTGTTATCCCTGATTGCATGTGTTTCCTGCTATTTAAATTCTATTGGTGTACAGTATCTATTAGCCATGTAGTTTTTTAACTTACTTAGGGCTACTATCAGTCGATTACACATGATTGGACTACTCAGGAATGTGAGAACATGGTGCGGATATTAAAGAGGGAATAGACGATTAAGTGCTTCCCTAGAGGGTCTGTTGGTTTTAGTTTCGTACGCACGACCAATGAGAATAGGACTTTTTGAATCCCAAGAGTATTCTTAGTTTACCCATGCATTGAGAACACATGAGGAATTATTCATAAGTTCTTCCTTAGAGATTTTGTCAATATCATAGCATGACCATAGGGGAATTGATGTAATAGCTTCCTAGAGTGTTTGTGCATTGTTGTTGACTAGATTATAGGGGTCTGCTAGTTTTAGCCACCCAAAGAGTCAGTGTGTATATTCTTGATGGTTGGTTGTGACGAGTCCACCATGCCAAAGAACAAGCTTGGGTTTTGTACTGCTTGTGTTAGGTAGTTTTTTTAGATACATGTTGTGTTACTTTCTTATCTTGGAATAGAATACTATGCTGGTTTTCCCTGGTTGTGGAATTAAATGAATGTGAATGGTAATTGGTAGAATTGTTTACTACATTTATTTACATTTACTTTTTCTATATCACTCACTGATAGTAGGGCACACATCTTGTGGTTGTTGCCTACTGGGATTAGTCTCACACCCTGTTTGGGTTCTGCTTTTCGGCCCAAATAGATTATATGGTTGCAGGTATATGTAGGGATTGTGGCCCTTCTACCTTAGGTACATGACTTCCGGTTAGAGCTAGAGAGCATGGGACCGAGCTTGGGCCCGTGATGCTGTTGGAGATACTGTTTACATTTAGTAGTTTGGTTTCAGTTGTATTTTAGTATATTTTTTCTTACTTCTTCCCATAGATACATGTACCACTCTGAATCATTATTATATCAGACATTTCCTTTTCTTTCAGTTCAGTTGTTGCATGCTATTTACTGCTTCCGCTATTATTTATGCTTATTCTTCTGCTGCATACTTTACCAAATGAGGGCATAGTAGCCCCATTGACTCAATAAGGCCCTCGCTACAAGTCGGCAGCCTCTGGCATTTGGGGAAACACGCTTGAGGTCATGTGGCGAACCAGGTATGGGGCACCAATTATGCGTCTCCGGACTCTGGTCGTTACACCAACCAATTATGAAAATCACAACCACAACATTTTAATCCATAATATATATATACTAGAATAAATATCTATTACAACCAATGTATATATAACTAATAATTTGATCCATGATATCAAATCTTATAGTTTAAGTGAATGTGAGTAAGAGTGATTAGTCATCCATCAATTCCCTCTATATCCTTTATATTGGGGAATATTCTGGAATCATATGTCCCTATATGGGGATTGGTCATGATACTAGAATCATGTGGTAGTTAGAATAAATTATAAGAAAATACAAGATGTATGTATTCAAACAGAAGCCAAACCATATGTTTATTTAAAATAAACTATAAAATATTCTATTATAAGCATCATACTACAACTATAACATTTAATCAACACTTTCCACGTATTTAATATAATCATACCCAAATATCCACACACAAATATAGTAAAATCATTGTCAGTTTTCTATTTCATCACCCCCTTAATTAATTATTTGTTATACTAATATCTAGAATAATTAACTTAATTATGCCCTTTTCCCATAATTATGTTCCATCAATTAAATAAATAACAAATTATTTTTAAGGAAATCACAATTCTGATATTGAACTCCATTCATATATCTTACCAATCATTAATCAAAATAATTTATGGATTCAATTATAGTTAACTGTTTATTCTCATTCCATTAATAATAAATTACATTTAATGAACCCAAAAATATTGATTCTATCCCATTACTATTTATAATAATACAAGAATCATTCCATGCTAAAAAAGTATTTCAACACAACCCCACAACAATCAATCCAAAAATATAATATATATTATGAATACACCTACTCATGGATAAAAACCAACATCCATTTCACACAAATAGCCATGTTACTATTACCATAACCACATAAATTCCCATCCATCACAACCCCATAAATACACACACCACATCCTCTAATAAATCCAAAAAATAGGATAAAATACTTCTAATGGAATCCAAGAGACCATACATAAAACATTATGTTATTGAAAACATAATACGAATTCAAACATAATAATATCCCATTAATCATTATTTCAAACTAATATAAATTTCCATGTTTGACACAATAACATTAATTTAAAAATCACACACAACCATTTCATTATCATTTTATGGGATTAACCCATTATCAAAGTCAATTTTTACAAATAATTAACAATAAAAATATATATTGTTGTACAAAAAATTAATCATTTGAAAATAATAGTAATGAAATATAAAATATATTTGTTATATTAAGGAATATCAAATACAACATATTTGGTACCCCATTCAATACAATTTAATTTAATTTATTTCATTATATATTATGGATAATTCACATAATCTACCTTAAGAAAACACTATAATTATAATTAAATGATTTTCACATAAATAAATAGGAAGAAATCGTTAATCAAAAACCACTCCCAATGATTATATAATAATTATAGATGATAATATTATAACTCTAACCAAACACCACCAAACAGATGAGGATAAACCATAAGGCCAACATATAACCATTATTCATTAATTTCAAAACACAAAAAAACCTAGAATGATTATAACAGATATCAAATCCTATTTAATTATAAGGGGAGGAAGTGAATTTAAAATAAGGGACATAGAAATATCCTTCAATTACAAGGACAATAATCTCATCATGTTGAGTGGTAATAGAAACAAAATGACGAAGGAAGACCTCAAAATATTATAAAGTAGTAACCTATAGTTCAAGGGAAGTCAATATATCAAATGAAATTTGATACTATCCTAATTTTAAAAAAAATATCTATTTTATAGAATCATAATTTGATTTAGTGTGATCTTCCCAAAAGAGGAAAATTAAAAAAACTGAATAAAATAAAATTATGGTTTATCTTTTTCACTCCAAAAATCTCACTAAAAAACGGCCTTTATAAAATTAATTTAATGATGATTAAAATACAATACCATTTCCTCAACAAAGTGATGAACAAATAAGTATAACCATGAAATTTATTTTCACCGAATTTATATCATTTTAGAAATGTTTTTGACACATTAAAACAAATAGAGGATGAAAAATATGGCAATTTATGAAAAACTTAATGTAACTCAAGAACACCAGTATCTATCGGAACAAACCATTTTATAACTACTCAAACCTGATTTGAAAACAAAAAAATGTAGGTAATATTATTCTAAAAATATTCAAAAAAAATAATTCCATGAAAAGTATCAAATGAAAAAAATACCTCGTCACACTACAACTAAACTTCTATAATAAAAATATGTGACATTCAATCATCAAATATTACATATATTACTCTACATATAGTCATTACATTAAATATTACATAATCATATGTTCTATATCAAGAATAATTTATCTTACATTTGATTACCATTTTATGATAGTTGTTTTTCTGAATTAAGACATCACATATACATAACATACAATATTTTAAAAAAGTGGACACATTAAATCAATATTCATTTTCCCACAAAAAATATAAAAAAGGAACATTTTTTAAAAAAAAAATTTCATGAATTTCAACGTGATTTCTTCTTCATTATTACCCATCATTAAAACACATGGAAAACATTTCAAAATATTTTATGAGCTGTGAAAAACATATTTATGGAATAAAAGAAAAATAAATAAACATTTCAGTTCATTTTAAAAACATTGATATCACAAAAAGAGTTTTTATATAAACATATAGATCATAAAAATATTATTTATTACCCAATGATTTTCATAAAACACATTATAAGAATATTTAATGGCTAAATAAAAGTAATTATTGTTTCATTGAAAACATGGGATCCCATTAAAATATTTTCTATTTACAATCCTTTTTAACCTAAATAATTATTATCCTTCCATTAAAAATATCAATAGATAATATTTTTATAAATTAAATAATAGCCTAAAAATCCATATCGAGAACCTAAAATTCATGTAGGTTCCTTGGGATATCATCTTCATTGATCTTTTTTTGGAACCATTACACTTGGAATAAAAATAAGGTAATTTTTTATTATAATTATATATAGAATACCAACTCCAATAAATCCATTAGAGAGATATAATGTTGATCACCCATCATATCATGAGAAATAATGGGGATCAAACCATGATGTAAACTATATATGAACCATACATTATGATAAATAATTTATAATTACCATATAATTAATACAATTATTCTTGAACCTTTTTATCATAAAATTCTAAAAAAATAATTTAAACCCATATAAAAAATACATTCGTATATTATCAAACCATTTATTTTTAAAAACCATTATAAAATCCAAAATACCTATCAGGAAGGGAAATATGGATTTATATTAAGAAAACAAAAAATACTATAATTTAATACAAATTTAAATATCTATAATATAATAGTAAAATTTCATATCTATAATGTAAATTGAAATAGAAAATTCTTTTTTCCTATTGTAAAGAGAGTGAAAATATTTCACATACTGATTATAAAAAATTAATTTTGGAGACATATGAATTATAATAAAAGGAGATATAATTATTTTTTGACCTTTATTTACAGCAGTTAAAGGTAAACATGTAAATTCAATTAAAATAATATTATAATAATTCAAATTTACTTTAACACTTGTCCTAACCTTATTGGATGAGTAATGGCCAAACAGTGAAATTCTTGGGTCGATTTTGGGACCCGATGAAGCCACTTATTAATGATAATGACACTTTATTTTAATTAACATAATGCAAAGGAAAAATAAACAGAAACAAATATCCTTTTGTAAATTAAATTTTACATTGTGTTATATAAGTTATATTTTCGACAATAAATATTAATAGAAAAGGAATAAAAATTCATATATCATGGTATTTATTTTATACTTTTCAGACATCGAAATAATTAAATAATTATTGACACAATAATGATGCATTGTTTACCTCATTAATAAATGATTTAAAAAAAGTAGAATATAAATATTAAAATAACTGCCAAAACCTACACAATTCGTATTGGATGAATTTATTCTGACTATGAGTAATTTTATCTTCTACCTTTATGATTTTGGACCTTTAAAACCCAAATATCATTATATAATAAAATAATATTATCACACTTTCTTAAATAAACCCTCCACCCCCTTATAAGAATCCCTCACATCTAACCAGTTCATCACACCTCTCAAACCTTTTTACTCGTCCATCCTCGGCTCAAATAATCTCCATATATCCCTCTCCTCCTCAAAGAATATTTACCTTCAGCCGAAGTCACTTCAACATATCCTTTTGGTTCATTCTAATGTAAGTTACCCAAATTAAAGGTATCTATTCCTCTTAACTTCTTTTCTATTATTTTACATCTCCAACCCCAAAACTCTTTTTATTCCATTATTTTATAAAAACACTAGTATATTAAACATAATAGGATTTTTTATGAGAAGAATTCGAACTACACCTACAGACACCTCCATCTAATGGGTGAAAACATACGGTTTCTAGGGTTGGAAAACTAACGCCTCACAAGACGAAGATTGTCTGATTGCCTCATACTGCCTATCATGGAGGCCATTAAGATGAAAATATATTTATAAAGTTTCACAAAATAATGAACCTTTAATCAGATGTTATTGATGTGGAATTATTAAAAACTCACAAATTTTTTATTTCATAGACTGAATATACTGAAGGGCACATGAATAAAAGTTGTATCCAAATAAAGAATGGTTCTCTAGAACATATTTCATAGAACACTATTTTTGGTGCAGAATATTTAGAAACATGGCAAGATACTATTCATTGACCATATCATGGAATGTTCCAAAGAAGAATCAAAATGTTTACATAAGCAGATCAATGACCAAATATTTGAGTTGAAAATTAAATATATATTTGTATCTTTGCATGATGAAGCTGGACCATCATTCTCTGAGAAGGATATGAAGTCTCAACCTCTATTGAGTGTGAAGATAAAAATATGGACTACGAAGAAGAGAGAAGAGAAGACAATGGTTGTTAAAATTTTACTTAAAGCATCAGACCATTCTGGTGTATGGATCCTTGATATTGGTTTCACATCTCTCATGATAAGAAATAAGGATTTGTTTATAAGCATAAAATTTGAAAACACATGTAGTTGTCAAGATTGTAAATGATTAAGACATGAAGATACATTGATCAAGAAAGGTTCAGATTGGGAAAAAAGAAATAAGGTGTGCTGATGTCTTGGTTGTAGATGGTTTCCATCATAATACTATCTATGTCAGTCAACTATGTGACTCAAGGAATTCTATAGGGTTTACCAAGATTATTTGTGTTATAAGGGGAATAGATGGTTTAGTGATCCTACAAGGAAAAAAGAACAAAGGGGAATCTCTTCATGGTAAGTGGAGAGATTGATATGTGCATTTTATCGAGAGAGGAAGAAAACACATTGTGGTACGAATGACTTGGTCATCTATTCTAGACTTCCTTAGAAGATTTGGTAATGTTTGATGTAGCTAGAGACCTGTCTATGATATCAAAATTTTTTTTACCACATTTAGTACATGCCAGAAAAGGAATCTCATCATAAAGACGTATAAAAAATTGAAGAAAATTCAACAAGAGTTATCGAATTGGTGCATGATGATGTTTGTGAACCCATCCCACCAATATCAATTGATGGAAAGAGGTACTGCATTCTATTCATTGATGAATATATCATAATGGAATGATTTAATTTTTATTTCTCATAAGTTTGATGTGTACAGCTGCTTGAAGCAGTACAGGATGAAGTGTGAGAGAATTCTTGGAGAGAAAATTATGATGTTTCACCCTGATAATGGTATATAATTCACAAACATTCATGGAGTAGACTTTATTAGGAAACACTGTATAAGGCATCATGTTTCCTTAGTAATAACACCCATGTAGAATGGTGTGATTGAATGTAGAAATATGATCATCAACAACATGGCCAGAACGATGCTTATAGAAAAAGTCCTACCAAAGAAGTTCAGTATGGGAATAGTGTTGACATCTTTCTACATTCAATACAGATCTTGGTTGTGTCTGAATGAATGAATAACCCTCTATGAGATTTGGTATAGAAATAAGACAACAGTGAAATAACTTGTAATATTTGTAAGTATGTTATTTATTCTTATTAATGAGATACATATGAAATTTGAGTCATGTGGATATTAGGGAATATTCAAAATAAAATCAAGAAAAAAAGAATACAAATTATTAAACATGTGGCTGGGAAATGTAGTTGAGAGAAATGATGTCACAATAGTCGAAAAGGAAGAGAATATTAAACAACACATTGTACATTTTCATGTTGATTGTGCTAAAGAGTAAGGCAACAAGGGGGGGGGGGGAATAAGTGGAAGTTTCCAATTTAGAAGAACAAGAAGATAAGGAAAAATAGAAATCATGAACTATAACAGTGAAGAATCCAAATAGTGGAGCTATGATTAACATGCAGAATATAATTGGTTATTATAAAGCCCCATGCCAGAAAAGAAGGGTGAAGTCACTACTACAAGAATCCCTCTAATCTCATGTAGAGCCTAAATAGTTTTATGATGCATCTGAACATGAAAACTGGGTCCACGAAATGACTAATGAGATAGAGCAGATTGAGAAGAATCAGACATGGGAGATTTGTTCAAGGCCAGAAAATAAAAATGTCCTGATGAAAAATGGTACTTTCAAAAAAAAAATAAATGATTATGGGGTCATGATCTGAAAAAAGCATGACTGATGTACAATGGGTACTCCAAGATAGTAGTCATTGAATTTGATGTGATATTTTTACATGTCACGTGGCTAGAGACCATTAGATTATTCTCGGCCAATGTAGTGCCAAAAATATTCAAATTTTTATATATAGACATAAAGTCAGTATTTTTTAAAGGGATCCTAGAAGAAGAAGTATATATTTAGTAGCTAGATTTTTTTCTCATTCATAATGATGATAACAATGTATGTCGACTAAATAAGGCACTTTATGGGTTGAAGAATGAACTGAGAGCAAGGTACTCAAGACATGATCAACATTTGAAGAAGCTTTTCTATTAACGTGGAAGAGTTGATTACAATTCTTATTTCAACAATGATAGTAAGATAATAGTGATAGTACTATTATATATTGTTTAAATAATATTTGGTGGATTAGATGAAGCACAACAAAGGTTGTTTTTTTAGTTCATGAAAAATGGCTTTGAAATGTCTATGATTTATGAGATAATGTTTTCCTTGGATTTCAAGTGACAAAAGGTTGAAATGGAAAATTTACCTCTTAATATAAATACTAAAAGTACGTTTTAAAGATATTTAAAATGTATAATTCCATTTCTATAAAGACTCTAGTCTCTTCCTGGATAAAACTGACAAAGGATGATTCATGAAAGGTGGTTAATATAAAAAAGTACAAGAAAATAATTGGATGTCTACTATGTATCACATCGACATGACTTGTAATTTTATTCTACAGATGCCAAGATGCGGAATATTAGATTAACCCCCTGAAAAGCCACATGATATTAGTGAAAAGGAATGTTCATTATTTCAAGGGCACAATGAATTTTGTCTTAGTGTATAATGACATAAATCAGCCACAATTTTTGGGATATACAGATGCAGATTGGGCTGGATCAATAGAGGATCAATAATCAATTACTAGAGGTGCATTCTATCGTGATGGATTGTGTATTTCATAGCTAATAAAAAACAATATTTCATTACATTGTGCACCATAGAAACATAGTACATTATAGCCAGACAATCATTCACACATCAATTATGGATGAAATATCATCTTGTTGACCTGGGTATGGTTGTCCACTCTCCAATCGAAATTTAGTGTGATAACTCATCTTCTATAAATCATATAAAAAATCTCATCTATCATTCTAGCACCATGCATATTGGGATCAAATATCATTTTATCATGGAGAATGGGGTAGGGAAGTTGAAGTATGTTCCTACAAAGCAACAAGTTTTTGATATACAGACAAAGACCATACCCAAAAAAGTTTTTTACTGGAATCAATTGGATATGGGTTTCTAGTTGACTTCCTACAGTAGAAAAAGTGTAGATGTATCCCCTACCCCCTTTCATCGAGGTATGATGTCTTTTCCCAAATTTACGGATATGTGTGTCTACCCTATTACAGACCGCAAAGGTTTGACCATTTAGTTTGTTGAAAATGGGGGAAACAATGGATGTTTAATGGGGAGACAGTGTGACTCTTTGGGAAATCAGGAATGATATGGGGAGACGTTGACATGTGGAGCAGTGAGATAGGGGGAGTTTCAGCTAAAGAGGAGTTGAATCTGTAAGCTGACAAGGGGTGTTTTAAATATGATTATACAATAAGTGGTCTATTAGTTAATATATATCACGATTTTTGAAGATCATGATAAAAATAGAAGACTAGTGTTGGAATGGTTTCAGAAGTATTTCAACAATCAATATTTGCTATATGTATGGTATCATCAATTGGTGTTAGAAATGAATTGACTCATTAATGATATTTTTTGTTACTCTTGTTTCGAATGCTAATAATTGCTCATGTGGGCTATGATTATGAGTTGAGTAAATCCTTGACTGCTATTAGAATCACCAGAGATGAATGACAGATGAAGATGGAAATATTTTTAACAAGGTATCAAATTGTGAAATAGTTGTCAAAAAAACCAAAGGGGTATATTGTTAGGGAAAAATATCTACTTCCATTATTGAATAATTTTTTAGTTGGTTGTGTTCGTTGAGAATACGGTCCTTGATGTTTTGTTTGTTAAATAGGTGGGTTTCTTGGTTTAGTTTTTTGATAAAGGGGTATCCATAATGATTTTTAGTGTTCAAAATACGTTTTTTACAACCCATGATTGACATAAGAATCTCTACAATGGAATAGATTATCTGGAGGAGGTACAAAAAGTGAAAATACAAGGTGGCACCATTTTCCAGATCAGAAGCTCGAATAAATGACAATGTCATGCGGTGCATGAAAATTTTGAACAGTTGGTGAAATACTGTGTTACATAAAAGATATGTATTTTATGTTCAAAGAAGATTACATGATCAAAGAGTGTTTTCCACTTATGATTCGGTTTTGCATATAAATATTAGGTGACCCCTTCATTTGTAAGACCGCATGAATTTGATATGATCTAATCATTGATGTGTGTTAAAAAATACAGAATGGGAGTTTCGCAAAAAAAATTATGTTGCACGTAAAAATTTATGTTGCACAAAAAAATTAACATTGCGCAACAATGAAGGCTGCATGGAATTTATGCGGTTTCATAGAAAGTGGAGTTGGTATTGCTTGCAAAAAATCAATTTTTCGTGCAAGGAAACTGTACTACTCGCAAGGTGCAATAATGTATATGCACAAAATTTGAGGTTACCAAATAAAATTCTATGGTAAAGAGATATTATTCTAAAGATGAAGCTATAATATCAATGGAGTATCTATATATAGTTGAGGATGTAGGAATTCATTTAATTAGAGAGATCTATAGTTCAATAAACTATGATTGGATCTTCTGAAGAAGTAGTGAGCACAATTCAGTTGAGAGAGCAATCAGCTTTCATATTCGGATTGGTTGTAAACCAGAAGGGACATTGAGTCCACATCGAACAGTGTAATCAGTAGTGTGCTTATAATGGATTTGGTACATCGACAAATAGTTAGTGAATGATTTTTGGAAATAGTCTTGTGAGGGTGAAGCAAGTAAATATTTTTGTGTCCTATGTGTCATTTAATTTCTGTTTATACCAAGATATAGGAATGATAGATAGGTGAGGTTTTCATAATAGTGAAACAAGATCAAAACTTAAGAGGTTCAAATATTTCATACCATGATTCACCACTCTCTTAGGGTATTTATACTTGTGGGACTAATAATTTGTATCAAAGGTAAAGGTTAATATCAATACTACACCCATAATGGTGGTAACCAATCATAAAGGGATTCTGAACAGCGACCGGAACAACATTTAGTTATGGATGAATCAGATTCAACAGTACTCCCTATCTTTTGGAATGAATGTGTTTATATCAGTAATTCATAGTATAAAGCCTGATATTAATAGTGGTGCACTATCATAAAGTGATCAAATAGAATTGGATGTTGACGTATACGGAATAAATCAATTAGGGGGAAAACAATACAATGATATATATATATATATATAAGAAGGTGATGTCATTAAGTACATCACATGAAATGTAGAAAAAGCTATTGAACATATATTCAAGAGATTCAAACGTAAGAGAGGCCACATAGAATGTGTTGTAGAATAAATATGAAGATATGATAATGAACTCGAATGATACTGTTGATTAATTCATTAACATGGTGAACATTGATTTTGAAAACATTTTAGGATGTGGTGAAGCCATTGATGAAATAAAAATTGTAAAGTGAATCCGGGGGAAACATCCACCTCAATTCATCCTGAAGGTTTTTGTATTTGAGAGAAACGACCCGAATGAGCTGACACTGGACAATTTTCATAGTACCATGGTTTCACATGAAATGAAAAAATATGATAATGAAGATGTGGATTAAGGGAAATAAAAATAAATGGAAATAAAGGACATTAAAAACTCACCATTTAAGATACTAGGGAAGAAGATGATACATATGATGTGATGTCATTTCTTTCATCAAATATGTAAATTGGAAAAGGAATGTTTAAAGGAAACTTCCATTGGAATGTACTAAATGTGGAATGGATGGTTATAATGCTTCATGGTTCCCCCTAAATTTTGAAGATGTTGATAATGATAATGATGAAGATGAAATTCCCTTGAAGAAGACTTCATCCGATTTGAAAGGGAACAACCAGTTCAAGAGAAATTTGTTCAAGAAGAATAATCTTCATTCACATGGATTTGAAAAGTCAAATGAGTTTGAGGTTGAAGAGAGAGATTTTTTGAGATCAAAACATAGAAAAATCCTTAGTAGCCATAAGAAAAATAAAAGTATTATATAGTAGAAAAAATTGAGAAACTCAAGTCCTCATCACCAGAGTACTCAGAATTGGTAAGTGAGTATAATATCATGTTTAAAAAGAAGAAGTGGGAGATTGATGGTTATGAAAACATATTGCAATACTATTTCAATCATATCGATGGGATTGAAGTGGATGTTTCATGTCTGTGATAAAATTGTTAAGGACAATGAAAAAAATCTGATTCCCCGCACATTATTAGGAAAAAAGATCATTCAAATGTCTAAAAACATAGAAGAGGAGCCTATTAGATTAGCTGGAAAGAAGTTTAAATTAAGTATAGATGTTAAGGCTGATTTGGGGAATGATCATAACCAGAAAGAAGTGAGGTTTTTAGTTATAAACAAAATACACATTCTGAGAATGAAAATTGATATGGGTACATAAAAAAAATAAGAATATTCAATGAACTCGATGGACTACTGGTAATACAGAAGTGTAAAGTAGGAATAAAAATTTAATCAGGTGTTATTTTTCTGGAAATACGGACACTAAAAAATGTATGTTCAATAGCCATAAGATACCCTAAGGAACAAGAATAAAGGTGTCATCCAAACAAGGAACAATTCTCTAGAAGTTATTTCGAAGGACCCAAAAATTGATTTTTATCTTTTCAAGATAATATGGGACATCATACTCTAAGAATGATCAGAAGTCTCAATATATGATGATTTTGAAGACAAATAAAATATATAATAAAAATAAGAGGGAAGAGAAGGCAATGGATTCAATAATTTCATTTAAAGCATCAGACTGTTATGATGTTTGGATCTTTAAAAGTGGTTTCACGTATCACATGACAAGAAATATGGTTATGTTTACAGGAAAAAAATATGAAAATTATAGAGTTGTCAAGTTTGGAAACAATGAAGGCCTGAAGATAATTGGATCTGAAAAGTCCGGGTTTATGGGAATTGAAATAATTCATTCTGATGTCTTGGTTATTGAAGGCCTCAGTCACCATTTGCTTAGTCCCAGTCAATTTTGTGACTGAGGGAATTCAATATATTTTACCAAGAGGAAACATGTCATCAATGGAAGAGATGATATTTTGTTCCTACATGAAAAAATAATAAATGGGATTCTCTACCTAGAATGTGGAGAAAGAGATATGTTCCATTTATCCAGTGAGAAAAAAACAAGTTGTGGAAAAAACGACATGGTCCTCTATTTCATCTATCCCTAAAAGATTTGGTAAAGTGTGATGTAATTTGAGACCTCTAAAATCTATCATGGGATCTTTTTCACACATGTTTTACATTCAAAAAAAATATCATCATAAATACGTATATGGAAAAGAAAAAATGAATTCTACAAGTGTGCCCTTATTATTGAATTATGATGTTTGTAGGACCATAACACCCTTAAAAATGAATAAAAACAGGTTTTACATTCTTTTCATTGATTATTACAACATAATATAATGGGTATTTGTTAATTCCCATAAGTCCAATTTGTTTAGTTTCTTATAGAATTGCCATAAGGAATGTTAAAGGATGCTTGGATATTATATTCTGTAGATTGGTACTGAAAATGGGATGGAATTCACAAACAGTCAGGTGGAATACGATCTCATGAAACATGGGATAAGGCATCATGTTTCCTAAATAAAGAATTCCCAACATAATATAGTTGTTGAAAAGTGAAATTTGATCATCAAAAACATGTTCATAATGTTTCTTATAGAAAAATTCATACTATAAAAGTTCTAGAAGAACGTATTGTTGACATCGACCAACATTTCTAATAGAGATATGTTGTGTCCGAAAGAAGTAATGACTCCATATGAGTTATGGTATTTAAGAATAAAACAATGGAATACATTTGTATATGTGGAAGTATATTTTTTATTCTCAACAAAGAGAAACATATGAAATTTGAGTCATGTGGAGATGGGATAATATTCCTTCGATACTAATGAAAAATAAAATCATAAAAATTATTTAACAAGAGGCATAGAATGGTAGTTAAGAGCAATGATGTCACAATAGTGGAAAATGAAGAGAATGAGTGGAGCTGAGACTACCATGTATAAAATCATTGGTGATCAGAGATCTTAGGTTCAGAAAAAAAATGATGAAGTCACTAAAACAGAAATCCCCCCTATCTGATGCAGAGCCTAAATGTTTTTCTGAAGTAGCTAAATATGAAAACATTGTTTGGGAAATGACTAATTAGCTATACCATACTAAGATGAACCAAACAAGGGATATTGTTTTGAGGCCATCAAATATTAATTTCTACAGAAAAAATGGTTCTTTCAAAATAAAATGAATGAGGATAGTGTTTTCATCCAAAACAAAATCCTGACTAGTGTGCAAAAGGTACTCCCAGATAGAGGGCATTGATGTTGATGATAAATTTTCACCTGTTGCAAGGATGGAGATCATCAGATTATTATTGGCCATAAATGTGAATTTTTTATAATGTATTCCATATGGACGTAGATTAAAAATTTATAAATGGTGTCCTTGAAGAAGAATTATATATTGAGTAGCCCAATGGATTTATTATTCATTAATATGATAATAGTTTTTATGGCTAATGAATCCACTTTATGGGTTTAAGAAATCACTAAGATCATGGTACTCAAGACATGATATGTATTTAGTGAATCTTAACTTTCATCATGTAGGATTTGATTAAAATTTATATTTTAAGAATTATAGTAAAGAATAATGATGGTACTGGTATATGTCGATGACATAATATTTTGTGGATTAGTTGAAGAACATTGTAGTCAATATTCAGTGTTCATGAAAAATGATTTCAAAATATATATGATTGGTGAGCTGACATTTTCCTTTGATTACAGGTGAAACAACGAAGTAATGTTAAATCAACCTGTGAATATAAATACCCAAAAGATGTTATAAAGATATTTTTAAAAGAATATCCCAATGTGATGAGGAATCTGGTAGATACCCGGATGAAACTGTTAAAGGATGATGAAGGCAAGGTGGTTAATATCACGGAATACAGGAAAATAATTTTATGTCCACTATATCTAATAGTGACACGACCTAACATTGTATTCACCACATACTAAGAAGCGAGATAACAGAATAATCCTAAGGAAATCCTCATGACCACAGTGAATATAATTATTCAATATGTCAAAGGAACTGTGGATTTTAACTTGGTGTATAATGAAAAAACTATGCTACACTTTTTGGGATATACAGATGCATATTGGGATGCATCAGCTGATGATCGAAAATCAACATCATAATGTGAATTCTATCTTGGTGGATTGTTTATTTCTTGGCTAAGCATGAAAAAATATTTCGTTTAATGGAGCGCTTCCGAATATGAGTACATTGCTTCCACACATGAAATCCCTACACTATTATGGATGAAGCAGCTTCTTGTTGACATGGGCATGGTCGTGTAGTCCTCAATCATAATTCAATGTGATAAATCAAGTGCTATAAATCATAGTAAAAATCTCATCAATAATTTGATGTCCATGAATATTA
The DNA here is from genome assembly GCA_963277665.1 of Viscum album. NCBI lineage: Eukaryota > Viridiplantae > Streptophyta > Magnoliopsida > Santalales > Viscaceae > Viscum > Viscum album. Next base: position 1,263,002,003 of record OY728157.1, on the reverse strand, counting down.
TGATCAAATATAATTTTATCATGGATAATGTGGAGCAAGGGATGATGAAGATGCAGTATATCCCTATAGAGCAATAAGATGATGCTATTCTGAAAAAGGCCACACCAAAATCAATGTTCATGAAGCATCAACTAGATCTAGGAGTCCAGTAAACATCTATCATTTGAAAATGTGTAGATATAGAACCTACCCTCTCTCCCTATGGTATGCTTCCATTTTATATAATGCAATGTTATGTGTTTTTACCATATTACAGACCGCAATAGAGTAACCTTTGGGTTTGTTTATAATTGGGGGAAACAGTTTTAGTTCAATGGGGAGACAATTTGGCTATTTGAGAAATCATGAAAGATATGTGCATAAGCTAATTGGTTGAGCAGCGAGATAGGGGGAGATGAAGCTCAAGAGGAGTTGATGTTATAAGAAAATAGGGGGAGTTTTAAATTTGATGATGCTAGAAGTTATCAATCATAGAATAGACATCATGATATCTGAGGATCATGATAAAAGCATAAGAGTGGTGTTGGAATGGTGTTAGAAGGCGTCCATCAATCATAAATTGTTAGTAGATTGGTATTAATAATTTATGTCAGAAATGATGTGACTCATTGAAGAACATTTCATTTTCTATTGTTTCTCACATTGATAATTTCTCATGTGGTCGTAGAGTATGTTTTGAGTACATCCTTTATTGATATCAAAATCATAAGAGTAAGATGATAGATGAATATGGAATGATATTTAAGAAGTTATCAAATTGTGAAAGATTTTTCAACATACCAAAAGGTTGATATTGTTAGGGAAAATCTCTAATTGCATTATTGAAGCATTGTTGGGTTGGTTGTGTTTGTGGAAAATGTTATCTTTGATGTATTTTTTTTGAAAAGGTCAATTTTTTATGTTTAGTTTGTTGACAATAGGGGAATCTATGGTGAATTTTTTGGGTTCACGAGATGTTTTTTAAAATCCAGGCTTAATAAAAGAATATCGAAAATATAATATTTTAAAATAATTCATACAAAATATTTTAACATCTGGGTCTTATTTTTATATTTTTATATTCTATTTATCTTCAATTATAAATTACATATCTCTTGAAAGGAATTTTTCAGGTGCATTTATTTATTTCATCCTTGAATAAGATAATGAGTTTAAATTTTTAAATGAAATAATATCGATTCCACGATTCTTAGTAATTTTGGAGTAATAAAAAGGTAGTTGATAGGTTAAATATTTTACAAAAAGATATTTAGATTATTAAATGTTTGAATATCCTTTTTAAAAGTTTTTTCTAAGATATTGACCATTAAATTATCTTATTGGGATAAGTAGGTTGGATGAGATCCTATTCCATCCATATTTACAAAAATAAATAATTCTATAGATAATAACACCATTAAATGATGAAATTAATTATTTCATGTTAAAATGTAAACTTCCATGTGATGTAATATCCCTCTGAAGTTATATATTTTAATAATATCATAATCATAAAAAATACAATTAATGAGTTCAAAATTATAGAATGTTTTATACCCAATAGTTATTTCATTACATTCTTCTCACATACCCAAAAATGTAAAAAAATTATTTTGAAATTATTCTTCATGTTAAACATAATGGATAAATGTACATCAACTAAATAAAAAATCTAACAAAATAGGTGCATAAACATTTATATCACAACACATAAATTTTTTATTGGGGTGTATATGAAATTGAACATATGATCAGCAATAAAATTATAACCTATGATGGTATCCATAAATTCTAAGTTAACCTTACATAAAATACATCATATTCTAAAATTCTATCCAAACTATCCTACGATAACAACTACAAGGACACAACAATAAATATTTGATAATTTTTTGTTTTATGAAAATAATTTATTCTCTTAAATTTAACAATAATTTCAAGTTTAAATGATTATATAATTACTTCATAAATTATACATAAAAAACATATTTTACAACATGGAAAATCCATATCATTATCAATTTACATATAATAAAAAACATCTAAATACATGTTTTCCTTGCATAAAGAATTTTCATTATGTTAAAATTGAATAATTATTTTATCTTATTTATCTATACACCCTTTGAACAACATTTTAAATATGGGGTTTAGAAAAAAAATCTCCGTAAGAGTCATATGTCTAAAATTAAATAACCCCATATGTCAATTTTAAAACCATTATATCATAAGAAGTGATTTCCATGAAACATTGAAATCATTAAAATATTATTTAAGGAATTTTTTTTTATTAAAAACATTATAATATAAATGGAGTGGAAAATCCTAACCATTAAGGATTTATAAAATCATTGGATACATTTATTTATATATCCTTGAAATATACATCTTTACCCTAAAATGATATTATCCTTTCATTAAAAATATGATTATCTTAAATTTTGAACAATAAAATGAATTAGATAAAAATAATTATAAATAATAAAAGATAATGTATATTCATTGGGTAACATATTTATATAACCTTTATAATAGCCCTTACAAAATAGATAATCATATAGTCAACATTTAAAATAATATTCTAGATAATAAAATACATGTACATTGTATTAAAATGATTAAATGGGGTCACACTTAATATAAAAATATATAATGGGGATTAATTGTTCCTATAATATTTATCTAGATCACCTATAATAAATTTAATTCCATGAGAAATGTCATCAAATAAAAATTTATAATCAAACCACTTCATCTTAACACTCATGAAAAAAACGTTTCTGATCACATTTGTAAAATAGATTTAGATATTAAAATCCATGGATTCTTTAAAGAAAATATAAAAACAAAAATAAAAAAAAGTAATGGAATAATTGATTTTATTTTAATGATACTTGAAATATTTATATGGTAATCATAACAAAAAGAACTATTTTTACTGAGGAATAATTAATTGTCAGTGTATATGTTAAAATAGAATATTCATTTGGCCTTTTGGGAAAAAAATTAAAAACATCAATATATAACATCCAAAAATATTCATTTTAAAATTCGTTAAAAAAAGAAAACGTAGAAATAGTAATTTCTTTGATAACATAATTATTTCTGTATAAAACATACATGAAATGTTAATATTAATAAGAACATGTAGTTGAAAAATTTAAAAAATATATTAACAAAATTATTATAATGAGTTTTCAAGTTATAATGTCTCTTGCATTGGGTCAAATTTATCACATAAATTATATTCCTAAATAATTAACATTACATAATTGTAAACATTATTAAAAAAACAATTTCAGTTTTATTATTTCATTTCGTTCAATTTTATGGTGATATACTTAATCAATTATGTTTAAACCAAATTTTTCAATGATATACGAGTCATGATCCAAAAATAATCATGGTAGTTTGACAATGATCAATGGATTAATTATTCCATAATCAACTCAATAATAAATATAGTATTGTTATAAATTTATTTTCCTTAATTATACATTTAAGATTATCAATGAAATATTTTTTTGATAAATGAACTGTGATACAATCACAAAATAGTAAATGGTGTGTATTCATGTATAACATTTATATTTATAAAAAGTAATTTTAAAAAGATTTTATGAACTGTTTAACATTTCATAAATGATAATTTCAAAATAAATATCATATTATTTTTTATATATACTTATATATATCAATTGTGAGATGTGATGATGAAAAATAAATTACATCACATCACTGAAAAGGTTTTCTACATGTACACACAATCAACATTATCGTTTACGAGTTAGCAGAAGGGAAATAAGTTAATTGATATATTATAATTTCACAATGAAATATTTTTCATGAATATCTTATGTATATTATCATTAAATCTATAATTACATCCAAAGGTGATAGAATGTTAGGGAAAAAGATTTATATTGGTATACGAGGTAGTAGTCCCCACATATATAAAAATGATGGATTAATTCAATATTTTATGAAAGGTTATATTTATATAAGTTATTATATTAAGAAAAAAAATAAAACTATATATTTTTAATTAGTTTTAACATTGTATAAGAATATTTTAGAAATTTTGAAAAATGAACTAAACAACACTATTTGGTTATGAAAAAACCATCTTCCTTCATAAACCTATAATGGTATACAAATAAACAATTTATAGGTTTTATTTATGGTCAAAATGGGTAACTTTTATGTTTGGAGGGAATCAAAGAAATGGATATTTTAGGGATTTTTCATAAAATATTTATGTAGTGTTTGAAAAATAATGATATGAGGTGCTCTTTAATAATATATGGGATGAGAAATCTTGTAATTTTTAATGTATTAAATTAATAAAAATTTATTTTCATATCCAAAAAGAAATAAATTAAGATGGATAGATTGTATAATTATTTTGAGTATTAATCCATTCATTTTATATATTTTGTAATAAAATATAATGTTGTTCACCCTTATATTTTTTAATTCATTTTTCCATTTCATAAAATTATCACGATAATATGATATTTTCTCTTTTGGATCAAATAAAATATTTATAAAAGAGAAAAATTCCCATAATTGTAACATGTATTTTTCCATAACCAATGTTTCATTAAATTTTAACAATATAAACATTTTAGTTAATAAAAATCATTTAGAAAAGAAATATTTATTATAAAATGTCATTAATGTCCATTTTTAAACTATTCATTTAATTTTACATAAGAATAAAAATATAATGATAGAATTTAAATATATACTATTCACATGTCCCATAAATTTTATAAATATCATAAAATTTCAAGAAAAATACAATTAAATTACATTTTAGTACCTATAATATTTTTAGAATAATATATTTAATTTTCAAATAAATTTAATAATTACTATTTTGGCATTGTGTATGAATTAAATGTAATTATTTAATTTAAAAAACAAAAAATATTCTATCCTGTAGAGAATATTTTATTGATAATAAAAATAAATACATATTTTTATTCAATACATTATATTTTCTCTTTGTGAAAATATTATAGGGTTTTAAAATTAAGAGAGATAGATTTCTTCTTTTTGTTTACGTAAAATATTATACACATCATCAACATAAAATTATCGAAAAAAGTCATATATTAGAACCATGGATGACTATGGCTAAAATTTACTCCTAAAATAAATTCATGGTATGGGTTAGGATTATATTTTATTCAATATCAATTAATTCACACCCTTTTGTAACCCATTTTATCTTTACTCTTGTAAAAAATATAAACAGTTCTCAACGTTTATTCTTCTGAAAAATAAATCTTACCAATATCAATATTATAACTTATATTATTAAAAAATATGGAATAATATTTTCTTTGTCTAATCCATATCCGTGGTAAAATATAATTAAATATTAAACATGAAAAATTATATGAGAAATATTTTATAAGAAAAATTCATTTTCCTTTCAATTGGTGATCTTATATTAAATATATGACAAAAATAATCATTTTTAAAATTTTAATTAATATTATTACAGATATAATATATTAAATTAATTTAAATATTCCTCTATCAAGGGATATTTTATTTAATTTAAATGGAAAAACATTATCATCATTTAAATAGTATTTTTTTAAAACTATGTTTGTATATATCAAAATAAAGAAATACACAAGTAAAAAAATTGAAATCTAAAACGATTTCATTGAAATTATTAATATTTTTTTTTCATATATATCATTATTAAAATAACTAAAATATAATGAGAATTTTACAAAATATTTTTAATTTATTCAAATGTTAATATTTAAAAAATCAATATTTCATTATTAATTTAAAAATAAATCATTTGAAAATTATCAATAGTATTCACCAAAAGATATATTTTATTTGATAAATTAAATTTTTTTATCATTTCTTTCAAATAAAATTTTAATAATTTAAATAAATTAATCATAAAAATTCCTCATAATAAATATAAACCCCATTTTTTAGGAATACATATTTTCAGATAAAAATAATGATTTAATAAAATTTGAGTGATTATATAATTGGATATCATAAATAGATTTATATTTAGTAGGGCCATTAGGTATATTTTGGAAATAATTTAATCGTTTTCATAACATCTAATGTAATCGTTATATTTTTACCATTGAAACACTATTGTTTTCAATATAATACATTCTTGTAGTCGAAATTGTTAATTAATAAATATGTGATTGAACTATACAAGAGGGGTTGAAATTTATGTCCTTAAATATTAATAAAATTGAATCATTAATAGTAAATAGTGATTGGTTAAAATAATAAAAAATTAAACCACACACATATATATATGCTCAAAGGGAAATGTAAAAGAAAGAATGTAAACTATGAACATAATAATTTTATAATCCTTCAGATCTAAAGGTTAATACTACACTCTTCAAATACTAATATAGTGTATATCAACCAATATAGTAAATTCATATTGTAGGAGAGTGAGAACTATTTAGAACCTCTATTTTTACAACTAGGGGATTAACCCAATGGCATTTTTTATGGGTTTTGACAAAGAAATATGCTTTATAAGAAATGTTCGAACCTAGAATTTCTGAATTTTATTCCAATATTGGAGTTTAGCTAGAGCCCACTAATTTTGGAATGAAACCTGACCATATCATTTGTGTGTGTAGAATCATATTATTAATTTACATGCTCTAACATAACCATTTATAAGTTATTGTTCAAGAGGAACCCAATATTTTAATTGGACAGACTACATGTGGACTCTTATCGAGGTGTTTTATTCCATTGATATTATTTTGGTTTAATAGAACCTTGAATTCAGAGGGGATCAAAATAGATTTATTCTATGGTGATATAGAAAATCTAGAAAATTCATTTTTTATGTTAGTACAACCTCATGCATGATGAAATAAGTTGGACTATTAAATAATAAAAATTACAGAACAAATAATAAATAATACAATATAAAACATTGAATGAATATCAATGATGATGCAAGTGCTTTTATTAGGTAGTGATATGGGTCTTCATGATTTTTTAATTAATTATTCTTTGGGAAATACTAATTTAATGCATCATGTATTTTAATGATGCAACTCAGGGTCATAGTTTTAGACAATTATGCTTATAAGAGAAAATGTTAAGTCTTGAATATCTATTTCCTCCATGCCTTGGTGTATTTTTATATAGAAAATATCAATTTTTATTTCATTCACATGAAAATATATGACTATAATTAATAATTTCCAATAATAATATCATGTAATGGATGTATCTTCTAATTAAAAGTTATATACTATAAAAATTTAGAATTGTACTTTACAAATAATCTCATTAGGAAAATGCATTAACTATTAATAAAATAAATTATAAATCCATAAAATTTAGAAATAAATTACTCAAAACACTCATAGAATTCATGTGTATAAAATTATTTATATATCATATCAATTCTAATTTAAACATTAAATTTAATACATATTTTTATACTTCTCTTTACTATTTCCAAGATAATCAATTCACTTGTATTTTCATAAATGGAAGATAAAGAATACCATTGTGAGTTTAATTTTGATATTCTATAAGATCATTATTTAGATTGATTCGTGATTACAAAAATGAAAAATTATAAAGTAATCCATATTAAAATCGGTAAAAATATTCTGATGTGTTTTATGAAAAAACTCATCATATTCAAAATCACCTAATTTTGAATATCCTCTTTCCAAAAATATCTTCTTAAATATCCATTTGCACTTAATCCCATTTGAATCTCAATTGATTCATCATCAGGAAATTTAAAACCAATTTTCATAGAAACTATATAATTAATTAGTAATTTTATAACAGATTAAAAAATATATATATTATTATAATATAAATTTGAAAATTGAATTGTTAATCATTTTATAAAACAAAGAATATTTCTTGATTTCTGAATATATATTTGTAAAATATGACATATGGATTTTTAAAACATACCGATAAATATTTTTTGAGAAATAAACTAATAAAACAAAAAAATACTTGAATACATTATATACATGAAAAAATTATTTTTTAAGGATTGAAATATCATTTTGAATGATAATATATTTCATGAAACAGAATTATACCAGAAAGGTTTGTTTTTCTACTTAGTTGATCTTCATGCACGTGAATTGCTAATGTAAGTGATTTTATATAGTCAAATCACATAGATGAATTTACACAGTTGATTACACATACGTGAATTATGTAGTTGAATTTATATATACAATTCTACAAATTTTAAAATATATATTATTATCCAAAAATATATAGATGAATGTATCATTAGGTTGTATAGTGTGCACTGGTTATAATAGAATAATATTTTTACAATTTAATTATTTTTTTAGTATCACTAATTAGATAAATATAATTTTTATTGAAAAATAGTTTCAAAAAATTATGGACTTCAGTAAATAAATATGAAGTGATGTATTAAATAATTTGGGATCGGATATATCAGATTAAAAACATTATTTCATTTAATTAAATCTATATAAATTTCCAATATTTTTCATGAACAAGAATCACTAAATTTGTTTTTCTATATTCTTTGTTATGAACCAAATCAATGTGGAAACATACTAATGAACTTTGGCTATGTTGGTTGGTTATGTGAGAGATTTTTCTATGTGAATTTGTAGTGAAAGATAATTGGATATGTGAATTAGTTATGTGGGAATAGTAAAAATCCTATATAAATGAAATTTTAAGGTCTAAATTATCTGTATATCCAATGAACTAAATAAAAAACATAAATAAACATTTGTGACCAAGAAACATAAGAAATCAAAATCTATTTTATGAAATGAAATTTTATGATATGATCAAGATTGCGTGTAAGGTGTTACAAGGGGGTAGTCAAATGTTTCACAATTTTTTATAATTTTATAACAAATTATAATTTTTAAAACATCTCCCTTATTCTTGAAATTAAAAACAATAATATTAATTTAATAAAAAAATTAATCCTTCAAATGATAATTATTCTATGATATTTTGTCTATGAAAGTGTCATATTTAATATGGGTGAGAGTCTAAGAATTAACTACCCCTTAATTTATGCATATTCAGTATTAATATTTTTAAATAGATCCACTTTAATCCCCTAGAACATTTATCTGTATAATGTGAGTATATTTGAAAATATTCAAGTAAAAATTAAGGAGAACCAATTAATAAAATATTTTTTTATTAAAAATAAGGATTAAAATTAATCAAACACCATCTTTTATGTATAAAAAGTCATTTAAATGAAAAATAAAATCTAAAAATGAGTATTAAATTTAAAAATAGAAAACTAAAAATCATATTCCAGATAAATATAATTTTTTTGTAAATATTAAAATTTCATCATTTAAAAATCTCAAGATTTCATTTTATTTTTGAATTAATATGATTATCCATGAGTATTATAGAACTAAAATGTATTTATAAAATATAAAAATCATCATACAAAACTATTATTTCAAATTAAAAATATATACATATTTTTTATCTATGATTTTTAATGTATAAATTATAAAAATATACTTTTATAAATTGAGAATGACACATGTCAATCAAGAATTACTATTTTTATTTAATAATAAAACAAAAAATATCACTTAAAGTAATTATTTTAAAAAAATTTAAATATTTAATATATCTTAATCAAATTCCATAAATTTTGAAATAGCCTTCAAATAATTATAATTTAATAGGAAATTTTAAGAGTTATAATATGGTGTTCTCCCCAATTATTTATAAAATATTTATATTGTAACATTCCAGGTAAATAATTAATATTAAATATTAAATATTTATTAATATTCTTGAATTAAAGATTAATTTTACATTAAAGGGGTTGCTATGTTCGATAGCATGCCCAATACGCAACAACATGTATTTTTTTGAAATCTTACATTGCACACTAGTAATTTAATATTATTATTTTAAATGATAGTTAACTCATAGACGTTGTATTGGAGGGAATGAACAAAACAAACTACAATATGATTATACATATTTGTTAAATGTATTTACATTTATCCCATAAATTTTAGAGTCTTAAAATGTGAATGAATCTAATTCTAAGCATAATTTACATTAAAAGGGTCGAATTACCGCCTTTTAATTGAGAACCCTCTTTAAATATAGTTTTGGTCTATCTTATATGTTATATTTGACCAAATAAAATTCTTATCTAAAATTAGGATGCCAAAATTTACTTTGGGTAATTTTTTGGTATTTTTTTGATACAATTAACTTTTTAATGAATAATGAAAATACTATATTTTAATTCAAATGATCCTTTTAATATAATTTTTTATATGGATATATTATCATTAAAATTTCTTTTAAAGTGTTATTAGAATATGGTTTTACCCATTAATCCAATTTTATTCATTTGAATTATTTTCACATTGAATGTGGACATAAACATGTATCAATCTTTTGATAGTTATTGTTTCTTAATACACACTATTTGTTTTAACAACGATAATTAATTTTAAATTAATTAATGGAACTTATTTTTTTGGAATTTGGTAAAATAGAAATAATTTTTTAATTTGGAAAATTAAATATAGATTAAGATAAATTTTTGGTAGTTTTCTAAAAAACATAAATTTTTTATGAATAGTGAAACCACTTTGAAATAGTTAAAAACTGACATTTTCATTTTAATGAAATTTTACCACATATGTGAATTGAATTTTGAAAATTCGACATACATGGTTGTTATTATTATGTAAAATTGGGTTAAATAAATTGGAAATATTTTTTAGTGAATAATAACTTTTGACTTTTATTAACAACAGTTAAAGTTAAATATAGTAATTCAAGGTAAAAAAAAATATTATAATAATTATAATTTACTTTAACACTTGTCCTAACCTTATTAGATGAGTAATGGACAAACATAGAAATTCTTGGGTCGATTTTAGGACACGATGAAGCCACTTATTATTGATAATGACACTTTAATTTAATTAACATAATGTAATGGAAAAATAAACATAAAAAATATCCTTTTATAAATTAATTGTTACATTGTGTTATATAAGTTATCTTTTTGACTATAAATATTAACTGAAAAGGTAAAAATACCTTACATCATGGTATTTCTTTTATAATTTTTAGACATTGAATAAATTAAATAATTAATGACACAATAATGATGCATTGTTTACCTCATTAATAAATGATTTATATAAATAAGATTATAAATATTAAAATAACATCCAAAACCTATACAATTATTATTGGATGAATTTATTATGATTATGAGTCGTCTTATATTCTACCTTTACGAGATCTGGGCCTTTAAAAACCGAATATCATTATATAATAAAATAATATTATCGCACTTTCATAAAGAGCCCCTCCACCCCCTTATAAGAAACCCTCAAATCTAACCAATTATTCACACCTATGAAACCATTTTACTCATCCATCCTCTACTCAAATAATCACCATATTTCAATCTCCTCCTCCTAGAATATTTACCTTCGGCATAAGGCACTTCAACAAATCCTTTTGGTTCATTTTAAAGGGAGTTACCCAAATTAAAGTTAACTATTTCTCTTAACTTCTTTTCTATTATTTTACATCTCCAACCCCTAAACTATTATTATTCCTTTATTTTATGAAAAAATACTATCTTTAATATAATATGATGTTTTTATGAGATGCATTCGATCTACACTTACACACAGCTCCATCTAATGTGTGAAGAACATATTGTTTCTATGGATGGAAAACTAACACCTCACAAGACGATGATTGTTCGATTGTCTCATACCACCTATCATGGTGTCCATTAAGATGAAACTATATTTATATATGATATATATTATTTTTATTATTTCTTTATGCTATTGTATTTTTTATTTTTAGTATACCTTTATGTTTTCCATTAAGGGTAAATTCTATAATTTCAGTTGAGGAAGTGTAGACTACCGCCCACTCAATGTGATATGACTCATTAATGACATATGCGGGATGTATAATGGAGAGAGTTTATGATATTATATATTATATTATACTAGAATTATAATATACCCATGTATAATTAGGCTTTAATATAATAAAAATAATAAATATAAATGAAAGTAGTGTTCATGCATACACACTGCATACCGTCTCCATAGAAGGTGCATTTCATTTCATACCACTAAATGATATGTACTATTATATATATATATACTATATATATATATGATATATATGATATCAAAATAATGATTATCATTCTGGATATAATGGACTATTTACCACATGGAAAACATGTAAATATAAGGTGTTCATTTTTTACTCAAGTACCAAATATTGACAAAACAGATGATATTAACATAAATGATTACATAATGTTTATAACATAATAATAAGTGATATAAAAGGAATAATAAAATTGAAAAACGTTCTTAAGAAAGTATAAATTAACTTTATTTTATTATTTAGGAGATTAAAGTACAGTCGAGTCATGTCAGACATGAGGTAAGGTGCTTCATCTCAATCTCATTTCATTGAGGCATATTTTGTTTTAATACATGACTTTATTTTATATGCTATATAAACACCATTGACTATTAATTTCATTCAAAGGGGATCTTTTTCTATGAATCGTTCAAATAAAGGACAAAATAGAATTGTTTTTAACATAAGCGGTGACCATGACCTTTCCACCGCCACGAGTATTATTTGGCCATTGGATTTCATAACAATCTGTAATGTTTTTAAAAGGAAAAATAATTACCATAGATTCTTTTTTACATATTTTGGTATTGAAAATTATTTTGATAATGCATTTAATATTTCAATATCTTGAAATGATATATTTTTATTACAATGTGGAAATGATATCTTCCCTTTTTACTTATATTATGTGTTATGATTATGTTATGGTTCTTAGACATTGTTTACGTATATTGGTGGTTCCATAAAAAACTTATGGCAGTTTATCCTGAGATATATCTCTATTTAATTGGGTAATGTGATAGAGGTAAATGTGAATGTTTCTCCTAAGATATTTATAATATATACTGTGATGGGAATTCCAATGTAAATCCCTATGTAGCTGTGATAACTACAATGTAAGTATGTTATGGTTTCCACAAGTTACCTTTATGATTTATTATTTCTATATGTTATTCATAAATCTTATGATTTTATGATGTAAATAATAGAGTTTATATTTTTCATGTATTTATGATCTAATGTTTTCATTCATTTTTTTATAACCCCTACTAAGATTGTTATGCACATCCTATGTTTTGAAATGTTTTCACAGGACTTAAAGATGAGTAAGATCAAGGCTATGATCTAGAAAATGTCATGCTATCTATAACATGGAACTAAACATGACTCTTTTTATTCATAAGTTTTTATTTTATGAAAGAAATGGAAACTAAGTAAAAGAGTCAACTTTGTAATCTTTTGAGATGTAATATTTATGTCCTATTTTTCTAAAACTCTAAACCAGAAATGATACTCAATGTGAATTATTCATTTAATTCAATATTAAGTAATATTTAAGGTCGGGTCCTTATAGCTATTATCAGAGAAAATTTTAGATAAATTTTGGAGATATGGTAGTGTAAAATTAATATCCATAAAGTAATTTATGTAAATATTGAAATATTATAGTATTTATAGATTACAATTTTTCTTCACCTAAAATATTTCTATATTTATAATGGTTTTCCGCAGAGGAAACACTGCAGCTTTGTTAGGATGACATCAAGAGGAAGACAACCTTCTAGATCAGCAACCTGAGATCATTGAAATTTGTACTTAACTGTTTTTTGAAGTGATGGAACAATTTAATAAGGATATAAATGATAGTGGTACCCATGCACTTGATCAGTTAGATCAACAAGGGAGGAACACATCGGTAGTAGAGCATTTTTGTGGAAACATCCCCCATCATTCAGTGGATCATCTGACCATGTGCTAGCAGAAGGGTGGATTAAAGCACTAGATAATATTTTTTATGTCATGGGGTGTTCAATAAATCAAAAGGCCAGTCTTTCTATTTACCGTTTTTTTGGTGAAGCTAATTAGTGGCGGTCGATGGTGAAAAATATCTTGGATAGTGAAGACGTTGATTCTCTTGATAGGGATGAATTCAATGGTATGTTTCTTGAGAAATATTTTCCTCAGGTGGTTTGTCTTATGATATAAAAACAATTCCAGGAATTAAGGCATGAGGATGACTCAGTGGCTACTTATGAAAAAAATTCACTCGACTGACAAGGTATGCTACATATTTCATAAGAGTTATATATATAAAATCAACCTTTTGTACTATAGATTAATGACAAAGTATCAAAGGGATTTAGCTTCTTGTGAGTTCAAAAGTTATGAAGAACTTGTTCATTGTGCGGAGAAAGTGGAAATGAAGTTTTCTGATGATCATATGTTCTTTGACAAATAGCAGAATAGGAGGTTGAGATGGAAGACAAAAAAAATAACTCCTCAAAAAAGAATGATGGTGTGAAATAGAAGTTTAAAGTTTTTGAAAATTGTGGTAAAAATCATGCTGGGAATGTATTTTGAATTCTATTATGTGCTACCGATATGGTAAAATGGGACATAAGACATTTAATTTCACTGAAAAAGATCAATGTAATTTTAATACAGAATATGATTTACAGTCAGAAAAATGTTTTAAGTGCAATGAAATGAGACATTATGCCAATGAGTGTCCAATAAAGAACTCAACTGAGGGAAAGAAGCCAAAATACATGCAAAAAGGGGTGGTCAAATCCTTTGTAACTACATCAGCTGATGTTGGTCCATCAATTGAAGTACTATCAGGTTCACTTTTTGTTTGTTCTAATTATGCCCATGTGTTGTTTGAGTTAGGGGATACACACACTTTCATTTCTGAGTAGTTTTCTAGAAAATTGGGAATTCCATCTCAAGATATGAATATATAACTTATGGTAAAAACACTTGGAGGAAAGGTTGAGATAAAAAGAAAACATAAGAACCTTCTTGTCCTTTTGTTCGGAAAGAATATTCCTGCAAACCTTATTTTTTACCTCTAGTAGAGTTTTATGTTGTTTTGGGCATTGATTGGCTTTCTGTTTATCATGCTAAGATTGATAGCTTAGATAAAGAGGTTTCTTTTAAGAATGATTTTCAGTTTGTGTATAATAATGAACCCTTGCTTTCTATAACATATCAGGAAGATGAGAAACTAGTAAAAGTTTGAAATGAATGTTAGGTTGCACATATTGTTAAAATCAAAGGAACTGTTCATATTAATGATGTGCTAGTGGTAAATTAGTACCTTGATGTTTTTTCAAATGAGTTTCCTTGTATTATAACTGATCGAGAAGTTTAATTTACTATTGAAATAGTTCCTTTTGCTAAGAAAATTTCAAAGTCCTTTTATCAAATGGCTCAAATTGAACCTATAGTGATAAAGATGCAATTATAAGAGTTATTAGATAAATGTTTCATTCGACCTAGCACATCACCATGGGGTTCTCTTTTATTCATTGATAAAAAGAAAGATGGTTCAATGAGACTTTGCATTAATTATAGATAATTGAATAACATCACTATTATGAACAAGTATCCATTTCCTCATATCGATGATTTGTTTGATCACCTCTAGGTATCTCATTAAATTTCGATGATTCACTTAATATTGGTGTACCATCTATTGAAAGTGAAAGAAGAAGACATTCTGAAGACCGTGTTTCATAATAGATATGGCCATTATGAATTTTTAGTTATGCCTTTTAGTTTAACCAATTCACATACAATATTCATTGATCTTATAAATATTATTTTTCCGTGAGTTCTTGGATTAGTTTGTGGCTATGTTCATTGATGATATTTTTTTCTATTCTAAATGTTAATCAGAACATGAAAGTCATTTAAGGGTTTTCTTGAAAACCATTAAATAAAAGAAACTATTTGTTAAATTCAGCAACTATGCGTTTTGGTTGAACAAATTTCATTACTTGGACACATTGTCTCAAAAAATGGCGAAGCGGTTGATGCTGTTAAAAAAAAGTTGTTGAAGAATGGACAAGACCCAAAAATATAACTAAGATCCGTTGTTTTCATGGTTTGGCAGGTTATTACTGTAGGTATGATGAAAAAATTTCACAGTTATCTAGTCAAATGACTGCGATAACACTAAAAGGAGTTATGTTCATCTGGACAAAACAATGTGATGATTGTTTTCAATAATTGAAAAGATGATTGTCGAACGCTCCAGTTTTGGAACGGACTTATAGAAATGGTGAGTTTGTAATCTTCAGTGATGCTTCATTGAATGAACATGGTTGTGTCCTTATAAAAAATGATATGTTAATTGCATACACATCAATTCAGTTGAAACATCATGAGTTAAATTACCCTACATATGATTTGAAATTAGCTTCTGTTGTTTTTGCTTTAATATTTTTGAGGCATCATTTGTATGGAGTAAAATTTCAAATATTTACTGACCACAAATGTTTAAAGTATATATTCACTCAGAAAGAATTAAACAGGAGACCGAGGAGATAGATGGAATTAATCAAGTATTATGATTTCATGATCCATTACCATTAGGGAAAAGCAAATAATGAGGTTGGATTTAGAAAGGGCAGAAGGAAGACAATGAGTTACAGAAAAAGGCAGAGTTGGTTCTGAAGGGTATGTTGCCTGAATTTAACATTAATAATTATTGTATTTTGAGATTGGGAATGAGATTATGTGTGCCTTGTGATTCACATTTGAATAATGGGTTATTATATGAAACTCATAGTTCCTCGCTATCAGTTCAACCTGGAAGTACTATGATGTACATAGATTTTCAGGGTATTACTAGGGGGATGGAATGAAAAGACATATTTATGATTTTACTTTGAAACATTTGACTTGTTAGTAGGTTATTGCGGAGAGGTAGTTACCGAAAGGGATCCTTCAGACTTTACTAGTGCCGTATAGGAAATGGGAAAATATATCCATGGATATAGTTGTGGGATTACAGAAGACATGTCGAGGTAATAATGCAATCTGGGTTATTGATGATCGATTGACCAAATCATCTCATTTCATTCATATTAAAGATACATTGCCTCAAGATCAACTTTATCAGTTGTATGTTAAAGATATATAGAGGTTTTATGGAGTTCTCATCTACATTGTATCATAATTAAAAATTCAAACCCTGGAGGATATGTTATGTGCTGGTTCTCTTGATTACCTGAGAATTTGGGACCAAAACCTTTATTTGATTGAATTTTTATATAATAATAGCTTTCATTCTTTTATATAGATGGCACTATTTGATGCATTATATGGAAAGCATTGTCGAACTACAGATTTTTGGGATGAAGTTGGTTAAAGAAAGCTAATGCGGCCAGAATTTGTAGAAGAGATGGAAGAGAAAGTTCTGTTGATTCAGAAGCACATGAGAACAACTCCAAGTGGGCCGCAAAGTTATGAGGATAACCAGAGGAATGATTTTTCTTTTGTGGTTGGTGATCGTGTCATTATCAAATTTTCACAAGGGAAAAGTGTGATGCGTTTTGGTAAGAACAGAATGTTGAGTCTGAGGGTCATTGGACCTAATGAAATCCTGGAGAAAATTTGATCGGTTGCATACACAGTGGATTTACCTCCATGATTATCCCAGGTACACAATGTTTTCAATTTTTCTATGTTGAGAATATATATACCATATCTATCTCATGTTTTGAGCCCAATGGTAGTTCATTTGGAAGAGAATCTCTCTTATGTGGAACAACCAGTCCAGAATCTTGACTAAAAAGAGAAAGTGTTGCTGAATAAGGTAATTCACTAGGTAACAGTTTTGTGGGAAAACCATATGGTAGGAGAGGCAATGTTGGAATTTTAAAATTCAAGGATGGATAAATACCCCTATTTATTTGATAAGTAAAGTTGTGAGGATGCAATTCCCAAAAGGGGGAAAGGATGTAACATCCCAAGCCAATGTAGAATAATACATTTTTCTTATTTATTAAAATTTGTGAATTAAATATTAAATTTACTGTAATAGAGTTTATATGATCAATAGCATACCCGATACGCAACAAAATGTTTCATTGAAATCTTATGTTGCACACTAATAATATAATATTATTATTATACATGGTAGTTATATCCTAGCCATTGTATTGGAAGGAATGAACAAATCTAACTAAAATATGATTATACATGTTTTTTAAATGTATTTACATTTATCCAATAAAATTTAGAGTCATAAAATGTGAATAAATCTAATTTCAAGCATAATTTACATTAAAAGGGTCGATTTAACGCCTTTGAATGGAAAACCCTATTTAATCGAGTTTTTGGTCACTTTTATATGTTATGTTTGACCAAATAAAATTATTCTTTAGAATTGGGACACCAAAATTTTCTTTGGGTTATTTTTTGGTACTTTTCTGATACAATTCAAATTTTATTGAATAGTGAAAATAATGTATTTTAATTCTAAAGTTCCATTTAATTTAATTTATTTATATGGGTATATTATATTTTTAAAATGTTTTAATGTGTAATTAGAATATATTTTTATCATTTAATCCAATGTTGGTCATTGAAATTAATTTCACTTTGAAATTGGACATAAACATGTGTCAATCTTTTGATAGTTATTGTTTTTAAAAACACACTATTTGTTTTAACATCATGAATTAATTTTAAAATAGTTTATGAAAAATCTATGTCTAGAATTTGGTAAAATATAAATAATTTTTTAATTTGGAATATAAAAAAGATATTAGACTAAGTATTTGTATTTTTCTGAAAAACATCAATTTTTTATGAACAATGAATCCATTGAGTAGTAGTTAAAAAAACTGACTTTTTTCATGGAAATGAAATTTTACCACTCCTATGAATTGAATTTTAAATATTCAACATACATAGTTGTTATACGTAAGTTAAATGTGGTATAATAAGATGAAAATAGTTTTTTTTTTTGAATTTAACTTTTGACTTTTATTTACCGTGGTTCAATATAAATAGAATAATTCAAGGTAAAAAGAATGTTATAATAATTTAATATTTCCTTAAAACGTGTCATAACCTTATTGGATGAGTAATGACCAACCATGTGATTCCTTGGGTCTATTTTGGGACCTCATGGAGCCACATATGAATGATAATGACAATTTATTTTAATTAACTTAACATAAAGGCAAATATGACGTAAAAAAATATGTCATTGTAAATTAATTTTTACATGGTGTTATATATAACACACCATGTTTTTCTAAAAACATATATAAATTCATGAAACTTTTTTTATGTAGATATTTATATCTAGATTGATAACTAAGATAACACGGAAAGGGGTTAAATTTTTTTGGATAGAGGAATGAGATGATTGTTTTCAGGAACTGAAGAAGAGATTGGTGAATGCTCCAGTTTTGGATTTACTTTCCCGGAATGGTGAGTTTTTCATCTACAGTGATGCTTCTTTGAAGGTACTTGGTTGTGTTTTGATGAACAATGATTAGTTAATTTCTTATGCATCGAGACAACATAAACCTCATGTGCTATATTATCCCACACATGATTGGGAATTGGCAGCTGTGGTCTTTGCTTTTGAAAATATGGAGGCATCATCTCTACAAAACCAGATTCCAAATATACATTGAAAATAATAGTCTAAAGTATATATTCACTCCTAAGGAATTAATCATGAGGCAGAGAAGATTTCTAGAATTGATAAAGGATTATTACTGCACGATCAATAACCATCCTAGAAAAGAAAACAACGTAGCAGATGCCTTAAGATGGAAACATCATGAATCATTAACCATGCTACATTTGGAACATGATCCCTTGATTAAAGATTTGATGAATTTTGGCTTAGAAGTTGTTGGTGCAGGGAATACATCTATTTTGTTTCAAGTTTCAGTGCAGTCTTTATTGTCAAAAAGAATTAGGCAGGCACAGAGGGCATACCGTGAGCTACAGAAAAAGATAGAATTGGTTAAAATGGGTATGTTTCTAGAATTTAATCATGATAATGATTATTTTTTAAGATTTGGAAAAAGGTTGTGTCTGCCTTGTGATTCCCAGTTGAATAAATAATTGTTCTGTGAAGCTCATAGTTTTCCATTTTCTGTTCATCCTGGAAGTACTAAGATGCAAAGAGACCATCAGGAGTATTATTGGTGGAATGGGATGAAAAAAGATATTGCTGATTTTACCTTGAAATGTTTGACGTGTCAACAGGTTAAAGTACATCGACAGTTAACAAAAGGGATGCTTCAGCCTTTTCCAGTGCCAGAGTGGAAATGGGATAATATATCCATGGATTTTGTGGCGGGACTACCAAATACTTCTCGAGGTAACAATGCTATTTTGGTTATTGTTGATCGGCTAACAAAGTCTACACAATTTCTATCAATTCGAGATACAATTTCTTTGATCAAGTTTTTCGATTGTACCAGAAGGAGATTGTCAGGTTACATGGAGGTCCTCTTTCCATTTTATCTAACTAAGATCCCAGGTTTACTTCTAACTATTGGAAGGATCTTCAGAAGTCATTGGGAAAAGATTAAAATTTCAGTATAGCTTTACATCCTTAACTAGATGGGCAGTCAGAACAAACGATTATAACATTGGAGGATATCTTTGAGATTGTTCAATGGAATATCAGGGAATTTGGGATCAACATCATTCATTAGTTGAGTTTTCTTATAATAACAGTTTTCATTCTAGTATTCACATGGCACCTTTTGAGGCTTTGTATGGAAACCGTTGTCAGACTCCAGCGTTTTGGGATAAAGTCAGTGAAAGAATGATGATGGGGAAGAATTAGATGATGAAGTGGCTGAGAAAATGAGGATGATCTAGAAGCACATGAGACATCTCAGAGCAAGAAAAAAAATTATGCAGATAATAGAAGGAAGGACTTCTCTTTTAACGTAGGTGACCCTGTTTTCCTTTAAATCTCTCCTTGAAAAAGTGTGATGTGTTTTGGTAAGAATGGAAAACTAATTCCACGGGTCATCGGTGCTTTTGAGATCATGGAGAAAGTAGGAATAGTTGCATACATTGTAGCTTTTCCTCTGATCATGATCCATGTACACAATGTTTTTCATGTATTGATGTTGAAGAAATATGTGCCAGATTCATCACATATCCTGAGCCCAGAAGCAGTTCAGCTGGAAGAGAACCTTTATATGAAGAGAAACTAGTTCAGATTCTTGATCGGAGGTAACATGTATTGCAGAATAAGGTAATCCACCAGGTAAAGGTTTTGTGGAGAATCCACATGGTTGAAGAAGCAACATGGGAGTCTAAAAATGCTATAAGAGAAAAATACCCTCAGTTGTTTAATAAGTAAATAAAATTGCAAGGACGCAATTTCAAGAATGTGGGGATAATGTAACACCCAACGATTTTCTAAAAATAAATACAAATTCATGAAACTTTGCTTTACATAGATATTTATAACTAGCCTTTTAACATAAATTTTCCTCTTCTATGTTTTGAATTTCAAGAAACTACCATAAACCATTGTGTTCAGTATGATATTTGGAGTATATTGGCAACAATTTGTTTTTTTTGGTGAATAGCAAAAAACCCTAAATAATAGTAATATGACCCTAATGAATAGTAAGTAAATTATTATTTTACTTTCCTAAGGCTAGAAGTTATTAACATCATAGTTAATTTTTCATCGTGATAAAGAAGTAGTTGTAGAATTAAAACTGTTAATACTAGAATTAAGTATGATTTTATTTAAATATTAAATTAATAATATTTAGAAAAATATTTTCAAAAAATGGACGTCATTTTTGAAATATCCACGTCGATAAATGGTTAGGGTGAATTTATGAAATTTTTCAGAAACATTTGATTTTTCAGTGAATAGTAAAAAATATAGTTTTTAGTTTTTGTGTGTTAATGACATCATAAATGATATAATAACGATGTAATAAATATGGTAGACTTTTGTATAGATAAATAAATTGTGAGGTGTCCCAAGTGTCTTATACCATGAGGAAATACCATGGGCAAGCCCATGGTTTTGCAAATACCACCCATGAGGTGTCCCTTGAAAACTATTAAAATAATCCCTCAATTTTCCTATAAATAACAACTATTCCATTCATTGAATTAATTACAAAATTCTCCCTCAACTAATATCTGGTCTCCTTACCTTAATATTAGTCATCCCAAGTATTCCTCAAGCCCCCAAGGCCCCAAACTTCATGTTCTAAGGGTTACTCAACAAGGTAAGAAAATTCTCAATTTCTTTTTTTGTTTCAAATTCTCTTTTATGTGGTATAATTTTCAATTTTCCATACTATTTTCTTATTTTCTACTTATTATTTATCTTGTATATATTATGAATCATTTCTAGATGGGTGACTCTTGTCCCCTCTTTTTTTAATATTTTCTAAAACCATGTTGCATAGCAGTTAGGCTACCAAATTTTTGTAAGAGATTTCACAATTTTTCTTTTATTTGGAGTTCCTTCCTTATTATTTCATAATATATCCTTACCCAAGAGGAATTAATTATCCAGAAATTATTTATACTCTGGATTTTATCATGTTTATGAAAAATTAATCATCTTTATTCTTATCCTCTCCCACTTATTTAAAGAATAAAAAACATTTTCTGTTTGTGTCGAATTACCCATATCGTGGATGCTGTGATTTCGAAATCCATTAATTCTTTCAAGTCTGGTCATGAAACCATTTATATGGTTGACCCAGGTTATAATAAATATTTTATGACTCCCCCATGGTTCTGGAAATCTTATTTACTCATGGTTCTAATTTATAGGACAAAATGAGGTTGTTATTATCAAAGAACCACTAAAAGGATCTAAACGAACATCATTAATGTACTATCTTATGAATCATATTCATTTAAGAATTAAAAATGTTAAATGTAATAATTTATTTTTTTGGTTATATGAAAATATTAATCCATTATAATTCTATAGTTTCACATCCAATCAACAAGAATGTCCACCATGAACCAATCATAGAAAATATGTTAAGAATTCAACCAAAAACTGTGCAAGGGGAAAAATACTAACAATTAAGGGTGAAAATATTTTATTAAAGGATCATATAAGATGTTATAAACATAAAAAATTTTCTTTAAAATATTAATAACACTCTTTTAACCATTATACAAGAGGTTTAAAAAAGTTGAATGTATGACAAACACAAGGTAATGTAATTCTTAACCCAATTTCCGTTTTTTGGGTTAACATTATTCTTCGTCATTTATGAGGTATTTAAATTTTTTGTGTTATGAATTATGATAATAATATGCTTAATAATGTGTACATACAGCATATATACATATTTCATCCACTCTATTAAGTCGCACTTCATGTATATGATCTTTATGATGGACTTTTCATCTAAAATCCTCTTTTAAAATTATGTTTTTACAAAATTCAAAACCAATGTTTTTATGGTATTATTCATGTTGTATATTTATGTTTTGGTTCTTAGGCATTGTTTATGATGAATTTTGGGACCTATATTTCCCTCCAATTTATTGGGTATGAATAATTTTGATGTCGACCATATGATTACTCCATGTGTAACTATGATGGTTAAACAATGTAAGGTAGCAATGAGGGTCAAAAATTTTATGGTAGCCAAGATGGATACAAGATTATGTATGTATTGAACCAAGATACCTCTATAACTATATTTATGTTCTCATTTTTGAGTGTATCTTGTGTCCATCTCATGTTACACTATGTAATTATTTATGGGTGAAAATAATATCTTTTGAAAATGATTCCATACATTATGAGTATTCATGGACTAATGTGATTTTTCCTTCTTTTCCATCCCTTGTTGAGCTTTTGTGATCATTCCATGTTTTTAAATGATTTTCCACTGGTTGATTGATATGTAATACAAGGAAGTAATATATGTTAAATGTTGACAAATTAGAAAGGAGTCTTGTTTTATGTTTTAATGTGTTATATTTTGAGAAAAAACAGAAACTGTTTTTTTGGCATCCACTTTGTAACAATGTGTGATGTTATGAATGCTTTTTACTAGTTCTATAAAGGTCTAACCCTGAAAATATCCTCAATTTAAAAGGAAGTTTTTTATTAACTAAACTCATGATTATGTATTTAATAAGGTCTGGTCCTTATAGTTGGTTTCTGATGATGCTTTAGATAACTTTAGAGGCTAGGGTGATGTTAATAGAATACCATTGTTTCCGAAACATTCACCAGGGAATGTGTATCCGTCTGTGAGGAAGTGTAGCTGTTACCCTACATTTCTGCTTTCCAAAGGTGGGCGGTATCCACTCTTTATTCAGGGACGTCTGCTCCTTGATCAAAACCGGGATGATTTTATGTCAGTTCTTCCTTCCATGGATTCCTCCTCAGAACTCTTCACCTAGTCTGGGTCTACCTCATAGATTTAATACATTGTTCATGAATATCATTCTCGGTGTCATATATTTGTGGATACCAGTTAATTACACTACTTCATTTAGGACATTACATGGGGTTTTGACATTACAGAATCCTTCGGTCAGAGTAGATGTCAATATCAAGAATGTCAGGGCATCTCGGGGTGTGTGGACATTGGGGAACCTGTATTCTTCCTCATAAGAGGGAATCTCAAGGGTGCTGGACCCGAGGCATCCCATGTCGAATGCAAGGAAGCATATTCCATATGCATGAATCTTAGGTTTTCCTCATATTCCCATGTTTAACATAGGGAATGCTGCAAGATAAACACCTAGAAGAGATGGTTACACCAAAGGCGTGTCATCTGAGGTTTTCCTCAGGCATCTCATGTTTATCACAAGATAGGCTACGAGTTTAATGTCCTACGGAGACAGAATGATAGTGATCAGAACGTCCAATATTGATGGATCGGATTGGTATATCCCAAGGGGGAATTCATGGAAGATTGATGGATCAGGATGCCCAATGAGGACGGATCCGAGGTGGTGCGCTCCAAGGAGGGGAGAAGTCACACCGTAATGGCTGATCTGAACACCACTGAGGGCAGATCAAGGGATGTGTGACCCAGGATGTGGGACACCATGGATTACCATTGGCTGGGATTGATGATCTTAGAGGTTTCGTAAGTACCATGTGTAGAGGACCGGGATCAAAACCCACGTAGTACGAAGGTTTGATGAATTGCGGTTTACACATAGGACAACGACCTAGAGACATGATAGGGCTTACATGTGGAAAGTCGCCGAGGTACGGCTTGGAGCGGCGAGGAGGTGGATGGCGTGATCCCACAGAGATGTGGCGGCCCGGACAAGAATCAGAATGGATGATTGATTGATGAATGAAGTGGAGGGGAATGTAATGGGACCATCGCAAGGGTGATAGTGAAGTTTGGATTGATCCTCTAAGAGACATCCTATGTATCCTCGTGGTAGGGAATCAAAGTCCGCCTAGTTTGGGATGGTACTGGTGAACCGATGTGAAGGTGGACCTTGGCCCGATGGGTGTTTTCAGTGAACCTATGTGAATGTGGACCTTCGTCTGATGGGTGTTGTTAGTGAACCGAAGTGAATGTAGAACTTGGTCCGATGGTTATTGTCAGCGAACCGACATGAATGTGTACCTCGGTCTGATGGTGGTGGGCTTGAACCTCAGGGAGTCTTCCTGCTTACCATGCCTTGACATGGGTCAATGTCTTCATAGTTCAAATGAGATGTGGAATATAGTTTAATGTCATGCAGGACGAGGGTGAACCGACGTAAATGAGGTCGGAACAACCGGGTGATGCGATTGAACCTCATGGAGTCTTCCTACATACCCTGCCTTGACATGGATCAAATTCCTCGTAGTTCGGGTAAAAATGGTGGTTGTCAGTGAATGACGTGAAAGAAAAGAGACCTTGGACTAGATGGTGTGGGGCTTACACACTAGGCTGCCCAGGTGTTGGTGAACCGACATGAAGGAGGTCGGAGTGACCAACGGGTGATGGTCTTGAACCTAATGGGGGCTTCCTATGTACCATGCATTAGCACGGATCAAAGACCACTTAGTTCAAGTTGGACGTCGGAAGGCCGATGTGAAGGATGACTAGGGGTCCAAGTGGTGGTGGGATTGAACCTCATGGAGGCTTCCTACGTACCATGCCTTAGCATGGATCAATGACCACATAGTTCTGGTTGGGTTTCATCGGAGAACCAACGTGAATGTGAACCCGGGGAGTCCACTGGTGGTGGGCTTTAACCTCATGGAGGTTTCCTACATACCATGCCTTGACACAGATCAATGTCCAAGTAGTTCGGGATGGTCACAATGGATTACCGCTGGACTGAAATGTAGTTTAACGTCGTTCAAGATGAGGGGTGAACCCTGACATGAAGAAATGATGGGTGGTGGTCTTGAACCTCGTAGAGGATTCCTACATACCATGCCTTGACATGGATCAAAGACCTCATAGTTCAAATGGAGGTGCAGTTTAACGTCATGCTGGACAGGGGCATACAGTTTTAACGTCATGCTGGACGAGGGAATACAGTTTAACGTCATGCGAGAGGAGGGCATAGAGTTTAACGTCATGCTGGATGAGGGCATACAGTTTAACGTCATACTGGACGAGGGAAAACACTTTAATGGCATGCTGGAAGACGACATACAGTTTAATGTCATGCTGGAAGAGGTATTGTCATGGCCACTACTTACTCTATGCCCATGTGAGTCGTGTTCAGTGTGAGATACAAGAGGCAGCAGAGACCTGACAATCATGTCGCGAAAGGTGCGTCTATGGGAAACGAAGAGGGGCTTACGTGTTAGGCGGCCCATGGTGCTGGGACTTTCTCCAAAATTGAGACCCAAGGAAATGGACCACGATGGTTTCGGGCTTTAGCCTTGAAGAGGCTTCCTACGTATCCCAGTTGTAGGGAATCAAAGTCCACGTAGTTCTCCTGATGAAGGCTTATCGCCGATTGGGGGTTTCAATGGCTTACCGCTAGATTGGGTCAAACGGATTACCACCGGATAAGAATCACAACGGCTTATTTCTAAATAGGGTCGCAGTGGCTTACCGATGGATGAGGATGTCAACGACATGGCACTGAAAGGGTCACAATGGCTTACCGCTGGATAGGATAACAACGGCTTACCGCAGGATAAGAATGTCAATGGATTACCGCTGCATAGGATAACAATGGCTTAACGCTAAATGGAGTGACAATAGTGGATGGGGCCTATGCAAGGAAGCTACCCGGATGCCGATATAGAGCGGAAATGGTGAATATGGCTTACACAAGGAGGCTTCCCGGGTGCCGCTATGGAGAAGCATTGGTGAATGGGGCTTACGCAAAGAAGCTGCCCGGGTGCCCCTATGGAGCGACACTGGTGAATGGGGCTTATGCAAGGATGCTTCCCGAGTGTCGCAATGGATCGAATATGGTGAATGGGGCTTACACAAGGAGCTGCCCAGGTGCCACTACGGAGAGGCTATGGTGGATGGCGCTAACGCAAAGAAGCTGCTCGGGTGCCGCTATGGAGCAGCACTGGTGAATGGGGCATACGCTAGAAAGCTGCCCCGGTGCCGCAATGGAGCGGCAATGGTGAATGGGACATACACAAGGAAGCATCCTGGATGTCGCTATGGAGCGACAATGGTGGATGGGGATTACGCAAGGAAGATGCCCAGATGCCTCTATGGAGCGAGAATGGTGAATGGGGCTTAGGAAAGGAGGCTACCTAGGTGTCGTTATGGAGCGACACAGGTGAATGGGACTTACGTAAGGAAGCTGCCCGGGTGCTGCTATGGAGAGACACTGGTGAATGGGGATTACGCAAGGATGTTGCTCGAGTGCTGCTATGGAGCGATGATGGTGAATGGGGCTTACGCAAAGAGCTGCCCAGGTGCCACTATGGAGCAGCAATGGTGGATGGGGCTTACGTAAGGAAGCTGCCCGGGTGCCGCTATGGAGCGGCACTCGTGAATGGGGCTTACACTAGGATGTTTCCTAGGTGCCGCTATGGAGAGGCAATGTTGAATGGGGATTACGCAAGGAAGCTTCTAGGATGCCGTTATGGAGCGGCAATGGTGAATGGGGCTTACGCAAGAAGATTCCTGGGTGCCACTATGGAGCGGCAATGGTGGATAGGGTTGACGCAAGGAGCTGCCCGGGTGCCGCTATGGAGCGGAAATGGTTGATGGGGCTTATGCAAGGAAGCTGCCCAGATGCCGCTATGGAGCAGAAATGGTGGATTGGGCTTACGCAAGGAAGATGCCCGGATGCCGCTATGGAGCGGCAATGGTGAATGGGGATTACGCAAGGTTGATTCTCGTAACTTCTTCCTCATGTCTAGCCATGAGGGCATCCCAACACACTTGTGGGTTGAGGTTTATGATTCTACACCTATGTGCTAGTGCACAAGCGGGATAACACCAAGGGGTGTTGGAATTATGCCACTGTAATCATGGAATTAGGCGTCTCATGCTTGGAGCATAAGGCATATCTTGTTTAGTGCAAGAGTCATCCTATGATTGGAACATAGGTTGTACTATAGTTTATAGTCATGTAGATAGGACTATTGGCATCTCATGCTTAGAGAACAAGGTATCTCTTATTTGGACGAAGAGGCATCCTATGTACGGGACAGAGGATGAACTACATTTTATAGTCATGTACAGAGGACTATTGGCATCTCATGCTATGAGCATGAGGCATCTCTTGTATTGGGAAAGAGGCATCCTATATTGATCATATAGGGGATAATACAGTTTATAGTCATGTAGGTAGGACTAATGGCATATGGCTCCTTGGAATGGATGGAGTTGGGTGTTTCCCAAGGGCGGCCCTTTAGGGTTCAACCATGAATATGAGCCAAGTGATGGGGTTTAGAAGAGTTTCCTAAGGAATGTCCTGGCTCAAGGTACTCAGGGAATTGATGATGAGGATCTCAACTCACGACATGTGAAAGGGACCGAGAGGAATATGTCGACTCAAGGTTCTTCATGGGGTGTAGAGGAGTCTCTCGAATCATGGTATTCCATAAGTGGAAGGTGGCTACGCATAAAGGCACAATGGAAAATCCTGATGTCCTGGGCTGAAAATTTGGTAGTGTGACTCTCCATTTTTCATGGGGTTCTATGACGGTAGCGAAGGGACAGGCCCGGAGGACCAGGACCACAGCCCATCAGTGACCCTGACCAGGGGTGCGGGGGTGCAGCCCCTGCGGTATGGACCGGTAGGAACAAAGGTAAGAGACTCGCAAAGGATATGTCTTCCCGAAGTTGCTTCGGAGAGCAAAGGGGCACGGGGAGCATGCGGTCTCGCGGAGCATGGGGCTCTTGCGGAGAAAGGGCGGCTCGCAGAGCAAAGTCTCTTGGAACAGCATCGCAGAGCATTGGCTCATGGAGCATGGGCTCATGGAGGATGGTCTCGCGGAGTAGCATCGTGGAGATTTGGCTCATAGATAATGGACTCACGGAGCCTCGGCTCGCGGAGTAGCAATGCGAAGGAAGTTTCTCATGGAGCATGGCCTCACGGAGCTGCAATGCGGAGCACCGCGGACCTGGAGATTGGCCGCCAAAGGTGCGAAGTGTCTATGGCCATCCGTCTGGTAAAGGGGGGTGAGCTAGGTATTTATAGATAGGGGAGCTGCGAAGAAGATCTCACGCGGCGCGAAGACAGAGCTTGCTCCATGGTGGAACACGAACATTGAAGGCGGTCGCGGAGCGTTACCGCCTCTGGTGCTTCACGGCGGGTCGCGAACGTCAACCAGGTTCTAATAGAGTTACCGCCTCATATTCTTTGCGATGGGTCTTCGCGGTGCGTCACGAACGTTAGACGGGTTCGCGGAGCATCTCACCTAATTACATCGTAGCGGATCTCCGCGATCACGGAGGGGGCTTCGCGAATGGGCTTTGCCAACAAGTTTTCCAGCCCATCTTCAAATTTCCATAACTCCTAATCCATTTATTCGTTCGAGCCCTATGACTTACCAAATCATAGCTTGCGAAATGGACTACGATATGGGTTCGTGTATGGTAGCATTTGGAAAATTTTGGGGATGTTTTTTCTTGGGTCTAAAACCATAAATGATTTTTACTCTATGTTTAGTTTGAAATATTATAGCATTAAAAGATTACCATGTTGATTTATCTACAACATGTTTTTTCAGAATGGTTGTCCATAGAAGGAAAAAATATGCTGAAGAAGAGAGGATCCGACAGAATTACATATTTCCGAAAATACAACCTAGAATGGTAGGGATTGGAAATGAGCAGTTTGTGACAGTAATGGCTCAACTAACGCAGGAAATAAATGGTGGTGGAATCTGTGAAAGAGAACCAATAGAGGTACCACAATGGAACATGAAAGTGGTGGAACATTTTATGAGACAAAATCCCCCCGCATTCAATGGATTTTCTGACCCAGTGGTAGCTGAAGGATGGATCAAAGCCCTGGAAATGATATTTTATGTTAAAAGAAGTTCATACAATCAAAAGGTAAGTCTTACAATTTATCGTTTGGATGGGTAAGCTGATCAATGGTGGTCAATGGTAAGGAATACCAGGGGTAGGGATGATTTTTATGCCTTATAGTGGTATGAATTTAAAAGTATATTCCTTGAAAAATATTTTCCTTAGGTGGTGCAACTATGAATGGAGAAGAAATTCCTTGAATTGAAATAGAAGGAGGAATATTCAGTTGCTGTGTATGAAGCTAACATCACCAGACTGTTGATGTATGCTCCAAATTTTATTCTGGATCATGATAGAAAAATACACCTCTTTTACTCAGGATTGAAGCCAAGGTATCGAAGGGAGTTGGCCTCCCGTGAATTCAAAAGTTATGAGAAACCTGTCTGATGTGTCGAGAGGGTAGATATGGGGTTTTCTGATGATCATGTGCATTTTGGAAACAAAGAGAAGAATAGTTCCAATTTGCATGAAATGGTTCAGAATCAACCAAAAAAATCTAATGGTAAGAAAATCTAATTTCTAGTTTTTGAAAAGTGTGGAAAGAAGCACCCAGGGGAATGTCTTAGAAGAACTGTGAATTGTTTTAATTGTTTTATGTTTGGACATATGGCCTGAGATTGCAATGAAAATGATCCAAATGATAATCATTATAAGCAAACTGTAATGTGTTTTAAATGTGGGGAAATGGTTCATTATGAAAATGCCTTCCCAAAGAGAGACCAGAATGATGAAAAGAAGCCAGACTATAAGAAGAAAGGTGTAGTGAGATCCTTTGCGACTATATCAGAAGATGTCGGGTCATCCAATGATGTTGTATCAGGTACTTTGTTTGTTCACTCAGATTTTTTTATTTTTTTTGTTTGATATGGTGTCTACACATTCATTCATCTCTGAGAAATTGTTTGGGAAATTGGAAATATCACCTCAACAAATGAGACCCGAACATTTTGTTAAAACACTAGCAGAAAATGTTATAGAAAATATGAATTATAAGAATCTTTCTATTGTGGTCTATGGAAAGACTTTACCTACAAACCTCGTTGTTTTACCCTTATTCGAGTTTGATGTTATATTGGGGATATAATGGCTTTCTGATTATCATGCTAAGATTGACTGTAGAGCTAAAGAATTTGTTTTTCAGAAAGAGGTTCAGTTTGTATACAAGAATGAACCAATAAAATTGATAACATATAAGGAAGATGAGAAACTATTGAAAGATGGAAATGAATGTTATCTTGCTCATATTGTTGAAAACAAGGAACTATTCAAATTAATGATGTTCCAGTTGTAAATGAATACCTTGATGTTTTTTCAGATGAGTTACCCGGTGTCATACCTGATTGAGAAGTTGAATTCACAATTGAATTAGTTTCTCATGATAAGCCAATTTTAAAACACCCATATCTTATGGGTCCAATAGAACTTCTTGATTTGAAAAATTAGTTGTAGGATTTTATTGACAGAGGATTCATTCGTCCTATCACTTCACCATGGGGAGCCCCGATTTTGATTGTTAAAAAGAAAGATGGTTCCATGAGACTTTGCATTGATTATAGAGCATTGAATAACATCAATGTTAAAAACATGTATCCTTTGCATCATATTGATGACTTGTTTGATCAGATCCAGGCAGCTCAGTACATTTCCAAGAATGACTTGAGATCTGGATACCATCAGCTGAAGGTGAAGGAAGATGACATCCCGAAAATAGCCTTTCATACTAGATATGGGCATTATGAATTTGTTGTTATGCTGTGTGGATTAACTAATGAACCTGCTGTATTCCTTAATCTAATGAATAAAGTATTTCATGAGTTCTAGGAAAATTTTATGGTAGTATTTATTAATGGCATTAAGTTATTTTCTAAAAATAATGATGTTCATGAAAAATATCTATGGTTGTTTTGAAGACTTTAAAAGAAATGAAACTATATGGAAAATTCAGCAGGTGTGATTTTTGTTTGCAACATATTTTTTTTTTGAGATACATTGTCAATAAGAATGGAATAACAGTTGATCCTACCAAAAAAAGTAGATTATGAATGGCCAAGATCCACAAATTTTACAGATATTCATAGTTTTATGGGCTTAGCAAGTTATTACCGATATTTTGTTAAGAAAATTTCATGGTTATCTTTCCTGATAACTATGTTAACATAGAAAGGAGTAAAATTTGTTTGGATATAGGAATGTGATGTTTGTTTTTAGGAATCGATGAAGAGATTGGTGAATGCTCCTGTTTTGGAATTACCTTCCTGAAATGGTGATTTTGTCAACTACAGTGATGCATCATTGAAGAGACTTGGCTGTGTTTTGATGTAGAATGATCAGGTAATTGCCTATGCTTCGAGACAACTTAAACTTCATGAGCTAAATTATCCCACACATGATATGGAATTGGCAACTGTGGGTTTTCATTAAAATATGGTGGTATCATCTATACGGAACCAAATGAAAAATATATACTGACCATAACAGTCTAAACTATATATTCACTCAAAATGAATTAAATATGATGTAGAGAAGATGGCTAGAACTGATAAAGGATTATTACTACATGATCAATTACAATAATAGAAAAGCAAAAAAAGTAGTGGATTCCTTATATCGGAAATATCATGCATCATTAACCATGCTACATTTAGAATATGATCCCTTGATTAACGAGTTGATGAATTTTGGCTTAGAAGTTGTTGGTGCAGGGAATACATCTATTTTTTCAGGTTTTAGTGCAGTCTTCAATGTCAGACACTATTATGAAAGCGCAGAGTGATGACTGTGAGCTACAAAAAAGGTAGAATCAGTTAAAATGGGAAAGCTTCCAGAATTTAATCAGGTTAAAGATTGCGTTTTAAGATTTCTAAAATTGTTGTGTGTGCCTTTTGATTCCCATTGGCAGAAAGAATTGTTGGGTGAAGCTCATAGTTCTTCATTTTTTGTTCATCCTGGAAGTACTAAGATGTACCGAGACCTTCAAGAGTATTATTGGTGGAATGGGATAAAAAAAGATATTGCTGATTTTACCATGAAATGATTGACGTGTCAACTGGTTAAAGTAGAGCGGCAGTTACAGAAGGGGATGTATAACGACCCACACTTTACATACATTGTTAATACTTCAAAATTGAAGCACACTTATTACAACATATGACAAAACCACAAAGGACCGTATAGGTATAGTGTCTTTAGAAACTGGGAAACATAAACAACTGGTTCATAAATCTTCTACAGTGTATCCCATTTATTTCATCATATCTAGGGTCCCTTTTAGCATATTCTACTTAATATCCATCTTCCTGACCTGGGGAAAAGAAAACATAAAAGGGTGAGCTCAAATGCTCAGCAAGGGAAAATAAAGGAAATAAAAATCATATCATATCTTTATGAAAATCAAAACCTGCAAAAGAGATCATAATATCTTAACATGGAATAAATCATAGAAGTGAAAATGAGATCCCCATAATCATAACATAAAACTTGAAACTTTGTGGCATGCATACATAATCATGGAAAATCATTTCTTGTTAGTCATGACTCATTGCCAAGACTATCTTAGTGGACAAAGTCCCTTTCTGAACCGAGTTCACTCCTCGTTTCAGTCCTGTATCACTGAACCGAAAAAACCTTCCGTTCCAGCCATGTCTATCTCATGAGATATAAAATCTTTACCCAATGCATTGGAGGGAGATATAGGTCCCACCAATCTTATAATGAATCCTTTCTTATGTGTGCCACATAATCATAAAACATACATCATCGCATAACACATGTAACAAAAATGGGATTCTTGAAACATCATGACATCATAAATCAATTCATATAAGATAAAGGAATTCATAAACATAATTCCATCACAACGTAGTCAAATCAATGTAAAAATATGTATAGAAACAGAACCCTTTATTATCTTAGATGGAAAATAATTTTGATAAAACACTTGAATTGAATTCTTGAGGAAAATATCCTTTCTTCTTCAAAATCAATTTCTTTTCACAAAACATCATGCTATTTTAAAAGAAAGAGATTTTATTGAAAATAGTCATGAAATTTTTTATAGGAAGCTTCATGAAAATAAGGCTTTATAAAACAGTAGAAATCCGTTCGTGCCGTATAAGTTAAAAAAACAATCTTCGTACTTTTGTCGGAAAAGTCAAAAGGTACCTCGTACGAAAAACGACAAAAGATTCCTTTCATACGTATTACTAAAAACTCACCGAAGGGTAAAAATGGATTTAAACAATTTTAGGTGGATGGAAATAATATTACATATTGAGTAAACATGGATGTGGATGATAAAATACACCCTAGTAAATACTTACAAATAAACAATCTCGGATAAGAATGAGATTGTGATATTTCCCTTACCTTAGGTCCGATTTGCTTTGTTCGTGTCCGAAGCTCCTATATAATGGTTTAAATAATGTTATTGACTTATTCCAAAATCATACATATTGATATGATATCATATATGGTCATATTATTAGCTTCTTGTTAGTAATATTTCATTGCTACTTGTTACTCGGGTCTTTATAACTTTTTGTTCTTATGCGTGTTTTGTTGAATAAATTCTTAGTCTTATCTTTAGGTTATAAATAATTCATTTCCAGAATGTTATTAGTGTATTATATACCATATTCATTCATT
This sequence comes from Viscum album, assembly GCA_963277665.1. Taxonomy (NCBI): domain Eukaryota; kingdom Viridiplantae; phylum Streptophyta; class Magnoliopsida; order Santalales; family Viscaceae; genus Viscum; species Viscum album. The sequence continues at coordinate 1,262,966,958 of OY728157.1, read as the reverse complement.
CAATTCATTTATATAATCATTATGAAATGAAGATCATGTAGAAAGAGTCTCATCACATCGTGGAGACGGTATTCCGTACGTACGCACGAGTGATGATATCGTTCCTATGATCGTGGAATTGTATTGGAGTATATATATATTATTTCAGTATCAATATTACTTCATAATAATCATATATAGTTACTCATTACACCATTATACCCATCCTTGTAAGGTGATGGTGGAAAATAGATTACACCACGGCGTGGAGACGGTATTCCGTACGTACGCACGCGCGGTGATTTCATTTTTCCGTAGGATGGATAGAAGGTGAATTAGGGTTGTTTCATATTTATAATAACATATCAGTATGTATTTAATACTGATGTTATTACTTTATCATGAAACAACTAAAGAAGAAGAAGTTGAAGAAGAAAGAAATTGAAAAGATCGGTAATGGATATTACCTCTTCTTTGGAACGCCTCTTTGAATCATCCACTTAAGGAACTAAGATTGGTCATTGGAGAAGACCAGGACCTCTAGGATTATTCTAGGGAAGTGGAGAGGAGAAAATGGCAGGGGATGGCCGAGATTGAGTGCTCAAATTGGTGTGAGGAGGAGGGGGAGGAGGTTCCCTTTTATAAGGGAGGAGAGGGGCACCTTAGGAATATCTCAAAATATTATTTTATATTAAAGTCAAAATCGGTTTATAATGGTTCCAAAGGGTCTTATTTCGAAGCTAAAGTGGGGATGGGTCAAAATCCTATCAAACAATAGGATTTAGACAAGTTTAGGATATTATTTTAACCTTATCAATTAGATTTAACTCTAAGTTAATTAATATAACTTTTACCGTGTCTTTTTGTTTTCTTTCACTATATGGTTAATACACTTACTATAACATCCCAAACGAACCCCAAAGTGTTTATTATTAATATATATATCCTTATCTAAGTCATTTGGCCGAACCTTAGATTTTTAGAAATAAAATAACAATTAATAATATAATATTTGATTTAAAAACTATTTTGTGTCAATTTGGACACTATTTGATATATGATTTTTGTGAAAGTCATAACAGAATTATATGTTCGAACCAAGTTGATTAAATCATCATTAATATATCATAGTAACCTAGAAAATTAGTGGAATTCATAAAAAGTCTTAAATTACATTTATTTTGGTATTTATATTATCAATTTTGTCAATATTTCATTAATAAGATAATTACTGCATCATCTTTGTGTCATAAATAAATTAAATTATTTGATGTCTAAAAATTACAAATAAAATGTAATCATGTAGGAAATTTTTTTAGCTTTTTAATGAATATTTACAATTGAATTTATCTTATGTATAACCCCATATTAAAAATTATTTACTTATTAAACTTTTATTTTAACTATTTTAACCCTTCTTTAAATAAATTAATAATAAATGTCCTAATCTAATCCAAGTGGGCCTAAATGGTCATATTTTATTCCTAAGTTTGTTTTTGGTCGAATTACACTTTTCCAATAGAATTAGGACATGTGTTAGGGTAATATTGATATCATATTTACCCTTAGTTACCCTATTTACTATTAACCGCGGTAAAAATCGTAAAAAGATACTATTCACCAAAAATTATTTTTATCTCATTGAACCACATTTTACTTACTTATATAAACCGTGTCTGTCGGATTTTCGAAATTCCATTCACAGAAGCGGTAAAATTAAGTTTTATGCAAAATTCAGTTTTTAACCCACCACTTAGTGGTTTCACTATTCATCAAAAATTGAAAGTTTTCAGAAAAATACCAAAATTTCACCCTAGGCTAATTTCGGTATTCCGAATCCAAAAATGAAGTCCATTTTGAAAAATAAACTTTATAAAATTTCAAAAAATGGTTATTACTATTCATAACGGCTAGTTTTAATAGCATATTGTTGTTTAGTGAAACTCGGTATTGCGTACGATGCAAGCTATCGAGGAAGGTCGCGATTGCGTGTAAAGCAAGCCAAGCAAGTGTTGTGTAGAAAAAGATTCCTTTGATGGTTTATATAACATAAAAGTCTCAGGTGTTACATTCTACCCCCCTTAAAAAGAATTTTGCCCTTGAAATTCGTCACTTTGTAACAAACAAATGAGGATACTTCTCCCTCATCATATCCTCAAGCTCCCATGTAGCTTCTTCAAGTTGGTGGTTCCTCCATAAAAATTTCACCAAGCGAGTGGTCTTGTTTCGTAGGACTTTTTCACTACGATCCAGAATCTCTATCGGCTGTTCTTCATAAGAAAGATCTTGCTCCAGCGGTACAACTTCTGAGATGAGTACATGTGAAGGATCTGGTATGTACTTTCTCAGGAGAGATACGTGGAACACATCGTGAACTTGAGAGAGAATTGGTGGAAGCGCCAATCGGTAAGCTACCTTCCCAACACGATCGAGCATTTCAAAAGGACCGATATATGTAGGTCTCAACTTCCCCTTCTTTCCAAATCTCATAACCCTCTTCCAGGGAGATATTCGTAAGAACACTTTATCGCCCACTTCAAACTCTAGGTCTTTTCTTCGGTTGTCGGCATAAATTTTCTGTCGACTCTGAGCTGCTCCTATGTGTTGTTGAATAGATCTAACCTTTTCTGCCATTTCATCAACGAGATCAGGTCCTAATAGCTTTCTTTCCCCAACTTCATCCCAGCAAGTTGGAGTCCTGCATTTCTTTCCATAGAGAGCTTCACAAGGAGCCATCTGAATACTGGAGTGAAAGCTATTATTTTAAGAAAATTCCACCAAAGGTAGGTGTTGATCCCAACCTCCTTTGAAATCCATAGAGCAAGCTCTCAACATATCTTCTAGGGTTTGAATTTTTCTCTCAGACTGACCGTCTGTCTGGGGATGATAAGCAGTGCTGAAACTCAACTCTGTATCCAGAGTATGCTGAAGACTTCGCCAGAACTTCGAGGTAAATCTCGGATCTCGATCAGATATAATAGAAAGTGGTACTCCATGCAATCTTACCACTTCCTTTACATATATCTTGGCAAGTTGATCTAGAGAGAAATCCTCTCTAATAGCAATGAAGTGTGCATACTTTGTAAGACGATCATCTATGACCCAGATAGCATTATTTCCTTTGGATGTTTTAGGAAGTCCTGTGACAAAGTCCATAGTGATGTTTTCCCATTTCCATTCGGGTATGGGTAATGGTTGTAACATCCCCTTAGACTTCTGTCTCTCAGCTTTAACTTGTTGACAAACCAAGCATCGAGAGACATATTCAGCAACATCTGTTTTCATGCCATCCCACCAGAAGTACTCTTTCAGGTCCCTATACATCTTCGTGCTTCCAGGATGAATAGAGAATGAAGAACTATGAGCCTCATCCAGCAGCTCCTTCTTTAATTCGGGGATGGGAGGAACACAAACCCGATTCCTGAACTTTATTATCCCATCACAATCAAGGTTGAATTCAGGAACATTTCTCAACTTCTTTTGTAACTCGGCATCTTCTTTCTGTTCCTCTTTAATCTTCACATGTATAGATGGTTGAACATTCATTTGAGAAAGATAAGATTTTTCCCCTTCCATTATAATTCTATGATCCATCCTTTGTAAATCCATAAATATTGGATCTTTTGGGATCCTCATCATGGATAAACTAGCATGGTCTTGTCGACTTAATGCATCTGCCACCTTGTTTGCTTTCCCAGGGTGGTAATGGATTGAGCAGTCGTAATCCTTAATCAGCTCCAACCATCTTCTTTGGCGCATATTCAGCTCCTTTTGTGTGAAAATATACTTTAAACTTTTATGATCAGTATAAATATCACACCTTTCACCATAAAGGTAATGCCTCCAAATCTTTAATGCAAAGATTACCGCAGCCAACTCCAAATCATGTGTTGGGTAATTTTGCTCATGGATTTTCAACTATCGTGAGGCATAAGCTATCACCATATCATTTTGCATAAGAACACACCCCAATCCCTTCTTGGATGCATCACTGTAGATCACAAACCTTTCTCCACTACAAGGCAGTGTGAGCACAGGTGCACTGGATAACCTTCATTTCAACTCCTTGAAATTCTCTTCACATTCCTCTGTCTAGACAAACTTAACTCCCTTCCGAGTCAACTTGGTGATTGGATTAGATAATCGTGAAAAATCTTTTACAAAACGTCGATAATATCCAGCCAAACCAAGAAAACTTCGGATCTCAGTTACTGTTGTTGGTCTTCACCGTCTTTCGATAACCTCTGTTTTTGCTGGATCCACAGATATCCCCTCTTTTGAGATTATATGACCCAAAAATGCAACTTTTTGAAGCCAAAATTCACACTTGGTAAATTTGGCATAAAGATTCTCTTTTCTCAGGGTCTTCAATATAATTCTCAAGTGATCTTCATGATCTTCCTTGCTCTTTGAATAGACAAGAATATCGTCTATAAAGACTACCACAATTTGATCAAGATAGTCTCTAAAGACTCTATTCATTAGATCCATGAAGATAGCAGGGGCATTAGTAAGACCAAATGGCATCACTATAAATTCATAGTGTCCATACCTTGTACGGAAAGCCGTCTTTGGTATATCCTCCCTTTTGACCCTTAATTGATGATACCCTGAACGAAGATCAATCTTGGAAAAGTATTCAGCTTCGCGTAGTTGGTCAAATAAGTCATCAATGCGTGGGAGAGGATATTTTTTCTTGATAGTGATATTGTTATGTTCTCGATAATCAATGCAAAGTCTCATTGATCCATCTTTCTTCTTAACAAATAGAACAGGTGCTCCCCAAGGTGACGCACTAGGGCGTATGAATCCCTTATCAAAATTCTCTTGGATTTGCTTCTTCAATTCCTGCAACTCAATTGGGGCCATTCTATAAGGTGTCTTTGAAATAGGCAAAGCACCCGGTACGAGTTCTATTGAAAACTCAACTTCACGATTTGGTGGAAGACCCGACAATTCCTCCGGAAAGACATCATCAAACTCCCGTACAATGGGCATATTCTTAATCGTGAGTTTCTCACCAACCATTTGAGATAAATAACCTTCATTTAATGGAATCAATACCCATAAGATGGGAGAAATTTCCACTGGAAGGTTATGTTCATCCTTGCATTGATAGACGATCGTAGATTGATCTGGAATATTAAATGTGACTTCCCTTCTTTGGAAATCGATATGAGCTCCATGTAGAGAAAGCCAATCCATGCCAAGAATCACATCAAATTCCACTAAAGGAAGGATCACAAGATTTGCAGGAAGCACTTTCCCACAAACTTCGATCGGAGAAGAATTATAAACTTTTGATGCGATTGATGTGCCATTAGGTGTTGTCACAGCTAACTCAACATCTAATTGTTGAGGTAATTCGGTGATACCCTTAGAAAAGTCTTCATAAATAAAAGAGTGGTTGGATCCAGAATCAAATAAAACATTTTCTACTTTAGAGTGGATGGTAAGTGTACCTTTCACCACATCGTTATCGTACTCCACATCACTGATAGAAATTGCATGTGACTTTCCTTTGTCTTTAGCCTTAAGAGTTTGTTGACGTCGACCATCATCATCAACCCTTGGATTTGGGCATTGATTGGCATAATGCCCCATCTCCTTGCACTTTAAACATTGAAGTGTAGTAGGTTCATTCTGTGTATCCCTTCCTTTGTTTGCATCATTAGACATCTTCTTCCCATTATCACAGCATTCAAATGCCCGATGACCTTCTTTTCCACATTTAAAACATTTACTTATCCCTTTAAGACAACTCCCTCCATGTTTCTTTCCACACTTTGAGAATAAGGAAAAGCTCATCTTATTTTCCGTGTGCTCTTTAGATTTTTCTTTGAATTCCATCTTCCTCTTCTTATCAAACCCATGTGACTGATGGGTTACTCCAATCTCCATCTCGACTTTGAGAGAACATGGAACGATTTCCTCGTAGCTATTGAAGTCCCTTATGGCTAACGCCCTTCGAAGACTTGGTTTTAAGCCACTAAAGAATCAATCGATCTTACTCTCAGGTTGGATAATAATACCAGAAGCGTACCTTGCAAGTCTGGTAAAATTTTCTTCATAGGTACCAACAGATTCATCATCCCTTTGCTTCAGTTCAAGGAACTCTTTCTCCATCATTGTTCGGAGAATACGAGGGAAGTACTTATTGAAAAATATGTTCTTGAACTCGTCCTATTCCATAGACTCAATTTCATCCCTTTTCCTCGTATTCTTAACAAGATTCCACCATTGATCCGCATCTCCTTCCAAAAGATACACTGCTAGGATGACTTTATCATGCTCAGAACATTGAAGAACTGAAAATATCTTTTCAGTAGTACTAATACATTGTTCAGCAACTAATGGATCAGTATACCCGCTGAAAGAAGGTGGACGCTGCCTCATAAAGGATTCAACAGAATGTTGCTCCCTCCTTTGTTCGTTTGGAAATCCTGCATGATTCATAGCTTGAGAAAGTTGTGTGAGCATGGCTAAAAGATTTTGCATTCCAGCTCCCATATCGTTTGGTTGCTCAGGGGGACAATCATTGCATTGCCCATCGCATTCCGTATTAACACGGTTCCTTCGGGTTCCAGCCATTGACTAAAACCAAGAAGAATAGTGTGAGCAACACTAATTATAATAGGAAACCACATAATTCAAGAAAAAAAAAATTTCATGCTTATGGTCTTATCCTAGGTTATTCATGGCCATTTCTAAGATTGTGTTCTATGCTTAGACTTATCCTTAGGGTTCTTACTAAGGTATTCACATCCTAGTTTCCAAAGGATGACTATACCTTTCCTCTGATACCAACTATAACGACCCACACTTTACATACATTGTTAATACTTCAAAATTGAAGCACACTTATTACAACATACGACAAAACCACAAAGGACCGTATATGTATAGTGTCTTTAGAAACTGGGAATCATAAACAACTGGTTCATAAATCTTCTACAGTGTCTCCCATTTATTTCATCATATCTAGGGTCCCTTTTAGCATATTCTACTTAATATCCATCTTCCTGACCTGGGGAAAAGAAAACATAAAAGGGTGAGTTCAAATGCTCAGCAAGGGCAAATAAAGGAAATAAAAATCATATCATATCTTTATGAAAATCAAAACCTGCAAAAGAGATCATAATATCTTAACATGGAATAAATCATAGAAGTGAAAATGAGATCCCCATAATCATAACATAAAACTTGAAACTTTGTGTCATGCATACATAATCATGGAAAATCATTTCTTGTTAGTCATGACTCATTGCCAAGACTATCTTAGTGGACAAAGTCCCTTTCTGAACCGAGTTCACTCCTCGTTTCAGTCCTGTATCACTGAACCGAAAAAACCTTCCATTCCAGCCATGTCTATCTCATGAGATATATAATCTTTACCCAATGCATTGGAGGGAGATATAGGTCCCACCCATCTTATAATGAATCCTTTCTTATGTGTGCCACATAATCATAAAACATACATCATCGCATAACACATGTAACAAAAATGGGATTCTTGAAACATCATGACATCATAAATCAATTCATATAAGATAAAGGAATTCATAAACATAATTCCATCACAACATAGTCAAATCAATGTAAAAATATGGATTGAAACATAACCCTTTATTATCTTAGATGGAAAATAATTTTGATAAAACACTTGAATTGAATTCTTGAGGAAAATATCCTTTCTTCTTCAAAATCAATTTCTTTTCACAAAACGTCATGCAATTTTAAAAGAAAGAGATTTTATTGAAAATAGTCATGAAATCTTTTAGAGGAAGCTTCATGAAAATAAGGCTTTATAAAACAGTAGAAATCCGTTCGTTCCATATAAGTTAAAAAAAACATTCTTCGTACTTTTGTCGGAAAAGTCAAAAGGTACCTCGTACGAAAAACGACAAAAGATTCCTTTCATACGTATTACTAAAAACTCACCGAAGGGTAAAAATGGATTTAAACAATTTTAGGTGGATGGAAATAATATTACATATTGAGTAAACATGGATGTGGATGATAAAATACACCCCAGTAAATACTTACGAATAAATAATCTCGGATAAAAATGAGATTGTGATATTTCCCTTACCATAGGTCCGATTTGGTTTGTTCGTGTCCGAAGCTCCTGTATAATGGTTTAAATAATGTTATTGACTTATTCCAGAATCATACATATTGATATGATATCATATATGGTCATATTATTAGCTTCTTCTTAGTAATATTTCATTGCTACTTGTTACTCGGGTCTTTATAACTTTTTGTTCTTATGCGTGTTTTGTTGAATAAATTATTATTCTTATCTTTAGGTTATAGATAATTCATTTCCAGAATGGTATTAGTGTAGTATATACCATATTCATTCATTCAATTCATTTATATAATCATTATGAAATGAAGATCATGTAGAACGAGTCGCATCACATCGTGGAGACGGTATTCCGTACGTACGCACGAGTGATGATATCGTTCCTATGATCGTGGAATTGTATTGGAGTATATATATATTATTTCAGTATCAATATTACTTCATAATAATCATATATAGTTACTCATTACACCATTATACCCATCCTTGTAAGGTGATGGTGGAAAATAGATTACACCACGGCGTGGAGACGATATTCCGTACGTACGCACGCGCGGTGATTTCATTTTTCCGTAGGATGGATAGAAGGTGAATTAGGGTTGTTTCATATTTATAATAACATATCAGTATGTAAGTAATACTGATGTTATTACTTTAGCATGAAACAACAAAAGAAGAAGAAGTGGAAGAAGAACGAAATTGAGAAGATCGGTAATGGATATTACCTCTTCTTTGGAACGCCTCTTTGAATCCTCCACTTAAGGAACTAAGATTGGTCTTTGGAGAAGACCAGGACCTCTAGGATTATTCTAGGGAAGTGGAGAGGAGAAAATGGCAGGGGTTGGCCGAGCTTGAGTGCTCAAATTGGTGTGAGGAGGAGGGGGAGGAGGTTCCCTTTTATAAGGGAGGAGAGGGGCACCTTAGGAATATCTCAAAATATTATTTTATATTAAAGTCAAAATCGGTTTATAATGGTTCCAAGGGTCTTATTTCGAAGCTAAAGTGGGGATGGGTCGAAATCCTATTAACCAATAGTATTTAGACAAGTTTAGGGTATTATTTTAAACTTATCAATTAGATTTAACTCTAAGTTAATTAATTTAACTTTTACCGTGTCTTTTTGTTTTCTTTCACTATATGGTTAATACACTTACTATAACATGACAAACGAACCCCAAATTGTTTATTATTAATATATATATCCTTATCTAAGTCATTTGGCCGAACCTTAGATTTTTAGGAATAAAATAACAATTAATAATATAATATTTGATTTAAAAACTATTTTGTGTCAATTTTGACACTATTTGATATATGATTTTTGTGAAAGTCATAACAGAATTATATATTCGAACCAAGTTGATTAAATCATCATTAATATATCATAGTAACCTAGAAAATTAGTGGAATTCATAAAAAGTCTTAAATTACATTTATTTTGGTATTTATATTATCAATTTTGTCAATATTTCATTAATAAGATAATTACTGCATCATCTTTGTGTCATAAATAAATTAAATTATATGATGTCTAAAAATTACAAATAAAATATCATCATTTAGGAAATATTTTTAGCTTTCTAATGAATATTTACAATTGAATTTATCTTATGTATAACCCCATATTAAAAATTATTTACTTATTAAACTTTGATTTTAACTATTTTAACCCTTCTTTAAATAAATTAATAATAAATGTCCTAATCTAATCCAAGTGGGCCTAAATGGTCATATTTTATTCCTAATTTTGTTTTTGGTCTAATTACACTTGTCCAATAGAATTAGGACATGTGTTAGGGTAATATTGATATCATATTTACCCTTAGTTACCCTATTTACTATTAACCGCGGTAAAAATCGTAAAAAGTTACTATTCACCAAAAAATTATTTTTATCTCATTGAACCACATTTTACTTACTGATATCAACTGTGTCTGTCGGATTTTCGAAATTCCATTCACAAAAGCGGTAAAATTAAGTTTTATGCAACATTCAGTTTTTAACCCACCACTTAGTGGTTTCACTATTCATCAAAAATTGAAAGTTTTCAGAAAAATACCAAAATTTAACCCTAGGCTAATTTCGGTATTCCGAATCCAAAAATGAAGTCCATTTTGAAAAATAAAATTTATAAAATTTCAAAAAATGGTTATTACTATTCATAACAGCTAGTTTTAATAGCATATTGTTGTTTAGTGAAACTCGGTATTGCGTACGACGCAAGCTATCGAGGAAGGTCGTGATTGCGTGTAAAGCAAGCCAAGCAAGTGTTGTGTAGAAAAAGATTCCTTTGATGGTTTATATAACATAAAAGTCTCGGGTGTTACAGGATGCTTCAGCCTTTTCCAGTGCCAGAGTTGAAATGGGATAATATATCGATGGATTTTGTGTTAGGACTACCATAGACTTCATGAGGTAAAAATGTGATTTGTGTTATTGTTGTTCGACTGACAGAGATTGCACATTTTCTATCAATTCGAGATAAAATGACTTTGGATTGAATTTATCAATTGTAACTAAAGGAGATTGTCAGGTTACATGGAGTTCCTCTTTCCATTGTATCTGACAGAGATCTCAGGTTCACTTCTAACTTTTGGAAGGGACTTCAGATGTCGTTGGGCATAGAGATAAATTTTTGTATAGCTTTTCATCCCCAATTAGATGGGCAGTCAGAACAAACGATTCAATCTTTGGAGGATATTCTTCGAGCTTGTTCAGTGGTCTATCAGGGAAGTTGGGATCATCATCCTTCAATAGTTTAGTTTTCTTATAATAACAGTTTTCATTCCAGTATTCAGATGGAAAATTTTGAGGCCTTCGATGGAATGCGGTGTTGGACTCTAGCGTTTTGGGATGAAGTTGGTGAAAGAAAGTTGACAGGGCCAGAATTAGGTAAAGAAGTGTCTGAGAATGTTAGGATGATCTATAAGCAGATGAGGACAACTTAGAGAAGGCAGAAAAGTTATGCAGATAACAGAAGTAAAGACCTCTCTTTCAAGGTAGGTGACCGTGTTTTCCTTAAAATATCTCCTTGGAAAAGTGTGATACGTTTTTGTATGAAAGGAAAACTAAGCCCATGGTTCATCGGTCCATTTGAAATCTTGGAGAAATTTAGAACAGTTGCATACCGCGTTGCTTTTCCTCTGAGCTTGTTTTAGGTACACGAAGTTTTTCATGTTTCTATGTTGAGGAAGTATGTGCCAAATTCATCACATGTCCTGATCCCCGAAGCAGTTCAGCTAGAAAACAACATTTCTTATGAAGTGAACCCTGTTCAGATTCTTGATCGAAGGGAACATGTATTGTGAAATATGGTAATCCACTATGTAATGTTTTTGGGGAGAAACAACATGGTTGATGAAGCAACATGGGAGTCTGAAAATACTATGAGAGAAAAATACCCTCAGTTGTTTAATAAGTAAATAAAATTTAGGGGACCCAATTTCAAGAAGGTGGGGATAATGTAACACCCCAATTTTTTCTAAAAATAAATATAAATTCATGGAACTTTGTTTTAAGCAGATATTTATAACTAGCCTTTTAACATTATTTTTCCACTTCAATGTTTTGAATTTCAAGAAACAGTCATCTACAATTGTGTTCAGTATGTTATTTGGAGTATATGGGAACCAACTTGTTTTTTTCTAAATAGTATCAGAACATAATGAATAGTAGTATGAATATAAAAATGACCCTAATGAATGGTAGATTTTATTATTATTTTATTTTCCAATGGCTAGAATATAATAACATCTTTGTTAATTTTTCATTGTGATAATGAAGTAGTTGTAGAATTAAAACTGTTAATTTTTGAATTAAACATTATTTTAATTAAATATTAAATTAATAATATTTATAGAATTATTTTCAAATAATGGACTTCATTTTTGAAATATATATGTCGATAAATGGTCAGCGTGAATTTTGGGAATTTTTCTGAAACATTCGATTTTTCATTGAATAGAAAAAAATACAGTTTTAGTTTCAGTGTGTTAATGACATCATTAATGTTATAATAATGATGTCATAAATATGGTCTACTTTTTTATAGTTAAATAATTTTCGAGGTTTCCCAAGTGTCTTATACCATTAGAAAATACCATGGGCAGGCCCATGGTTTTTGAAATACCACCCATGAGGTGTCCCTTGAAAATTATTAAAATAATCCCTCACTTTTCCTATAAATACCAACTCTTCCCTTCATTTAATTCATTCCCAATTCTCCCTCAATGAATTTATAGCCTCCTTACCTTCATAGTAGTCCTCCCAAGGTTTCCTCAGTCGCCCAATGTCCCATCCTTCATGTTCTAAGTGTTACTCTACAAGGTAATAAAATTCTCAATTTCTTTTTTTCCATTCAAAATCTCTTTTATGTGGTATAATTTTCCTGTTTCCATAACATTTTATTATTTCCTTCTTATTAATTATCTTATCTATATTATGATTCATTTCTGTATGGGTGACCATTTTCCCTTCTCTTTATAATATTTTCTAAAACCATTTTGCATAGCCGTTAGGTAGACGAATTTTTGTATGCGATTTCACAATTTTTCTTTTATTTTGAGTTCCTTAAATATTATATCATCATATATACATACCCAAGAGGCATGAATTATTCAGAAATAATTTATAATCTGGATTTTATAATGTTTATGAAGAATTAGTCATCTTTATTCTTCTCCTCTCCCACTTATTTAATGAATAAAGAACATTGTCCGGTTGTGTCGAATTACCGACATTGTGGACAATGTGATTTCAAAATCCCTTAATTATTTCAAGTCTAGTCATTAAAACATTTATATGGTTGAAACAGGTTATAATAAATTTTTTATGACTCACCCATGGTTCTAGAATTCTTTTGTACTCATGGTTCTAATTTATAATACAAAATGAGTTTGTTATTATCAAGGAACCACTAAAAGGATCTAAACGAACATCATTAATGTTATATCTTATGAATAATCATAATATAAGAATTCAAAATGATAAATGGAATAATTTATGTTACTAGTTATATGAAAATTATACTCCAATACAATTCTGGATTTTCACTTCCAATCGTCAAGAATTTCCACCATGAACTAATCATATAAATCATGTAAAGAATTCAACCAGAAGCAGTGCAAGGGGAAAAATACTAACAATTAAGGGTGAGAAGATGTTATTAAATGATCATATAAGATGTTATCAGCATGAAAATGTTAGTGTAAAATATTAATAACACTCTTTTAACCATTATACAAGAGGTTTAAAAAAGTTGTAAGTAAGACAAACCAGAGGTAAGGGAATTCTTATCCCAATTTCCATTCTTTGGGTTAACATTATACTTCGTTATTTAAGAGGTATATAAATTGTTTGTGTAATTAATTACAATTATAATATTCTTAATAATTTTTAATGATAGAGTATATACATATTTCATCCACTCTATTAAGTCTCACTTCAAGTATATGATGTTTCTGAGGGACTTTTCTTCTAAAATCCTTTTTTAAAATTATGTTTTTACAAAATTCAAAAGAAATGTTTTTATGTTATTATTAATGTTTTATGATAATGTTATGGTTCTTGGGAATTTTTATGATGAAGGGTGGGACCTATATTTTCCTCCAATTAATTGGGCATGAGTATGTTGGAGGTCAGCCTTAAGGTTACTCCATGTGTAACTGCGATGACTACACAAAGTAAGGTAGCCATGAGGGTTACAAATTTTAAGGTATCCAAGATGGTTACAAGATTATGTAAGTAATGCCCCAGGATATCTATATGATTATATTTATGTTCTCATGTTTGTTTGGATCTTGGGTAAATCTCATGTTACACAACGTACGTATTTATGGGTGAAATCGTGTATTTTGAAAATGTTTCCATACATTATGAGTATTCATGGAAAAATGTGACTTTTTCCTTCTTTTCCATCAGTTGATGAGCTTTTGTGCTCATACAAAGTTTCTAAATGATTTTCCATAGGTTAATGGATGTGTAATAAAAGTATGGAAGACACGTTAAATGGGGAAGAATTGTCAAGGAGTCCTGTTTTATGTTTTAATGTTTTATATTTTGAGAAAAAACAGAAACTGTTTTTATGGAATCCACTATGTAAAAATGTGTAATGTTATGAATGGTTTTTCCTAATTCTCTTATGTTGTAAACTTGAAAATATCTTAAATGTAAAAGGAAGTGTTTTTTTAAACAAACATAATATTATGTTTGTAATATGGTTGGGTCCTTATAGTTGTAGAAACTGGGCGTGCAGCGGAAGACCCAAACATGTGGGTTTTAAAATTTTTCAAATGACAGTCGATGGAAACATGTCGACATCAAAGAATAGTCATTCGGTCTTAGCCAAGGACCACGCATGGAGGATTTTAAGAACCAAAATTAAACTGTAAAATACCTGGTTTAAATCTGAAGCAGCGTAGGACGTATGACCATCGTTGGAGATCGCTGCTCGATGAATCTGATGTTGAATTCCCTCTAGATCGTCCACACGTTCTTCAAGGAATCTGTGGGAGTGCCATTCGTCGTAATTTGGGTGATAGCACGGATTTTAAACATTGCCTTTGACTCTCTAACGACAGCCGCATCGCATCGCTAGCGATGCTCGAGGGAGTGCTCTTTGCATGTAGAGTATCTCTCTCTAGACATTGGGAGAGAGGGGAGGAGAGGGAAGCTACATGAATTGTAATTATAAATATCCTCTCCTCTAATATTTATAGTGGTTAATTAATTACACGGAATTTCCAAACAAGTCCCCGAATACTTAACGCACTATCATTGACATTTATGACTATTAGTATGAGTCATAAATATTATTTTCACTTACTTGTAATATATTAAAATATATTACATGATAATAATTAAGTCCTTATCTCGACTCATCGCTCACATAAATATTAATTGAACCCAGAATAATTTAATATTCATCAACTAATAATTTTTCATTTATTTTCTAAAATTCGTAAATACATTTAATATATAAATTCAATATTCATTATTCTAAACTTAAATAATATGAATTTATTTATTGCATTGGTGGCCGCTTATCTTTGTACAAATACCGGACCCCTGCGGTGGGGCCCGCCATGTCCAAAACTCATATTCAACTGAATAGGTAATGTTCTTGAATACGCTATTGTGTGTGACCCTCTAGGCCATTATTTCAACAGCTGTGAATAGTATTCAATGACCAATAGTGGGATCTAGCAACCCATCATGGCCCCTGAAGAAATAAGGATTGTCACAGCAGTGACAACCAACCTACAAACACACATTGTGTATTATAATCACTTTGTCAGGAATATCTCATAAAGCACGACACACTCACGTGTCATCACCCTTTTCTTGCTTTATAGTTTGTTGACTTAACTGGATGGATTTACCCTTGACTGCCATGTCCATGGTCTTATAAGGGTACTTCAATCCATATCAACATGGCTTGAGATATATTACTTCCATAACCCGGAAGTGACAAATCCTTTCAGGACCATTCAACCAATTTCATGACACTAATGATGCACCCGAAATAATGGTTGGTGGGTAACCGGGAGGCAAAGGCTGAGGGACTCTGCCAGTTTGCAAGGCGGAGCCTGGTCCTCTTACAGCGGGTCTCCATGAGGGAGATCAGTGGGCCGCCTGGTGTAGTTCATCGCGACTCCCAACCAAAACCATTGGACAGAGGCTAGGGTGAAGCAGGGAAGCGCAGGGCTGGCCAGCTTGGATGGGGCGCACAAGGTGGCGCTGCTGCTATGGCGGGTGGCTGGTGCAGCTAGCCTCCATGGGAAAAGATAGGAGGCAACAAGTCGCGTAGTGGGGTGTGGGTCTCCGACCTGGAGCTTTCCGCTGCTGCTTCACCGGGAAGGAGGAGAACCGAAGAAAGGGGAACAGCTGCTCGAGCTGGTGCGCCAGGTGCAGGAGGGTCCGATAGCTCTGCTGTTGGGGTTGGAGGAGGAAACCACGCTTGCTAATTGTGGCAAGAGGCAGCCCAGAGGGGTGGCCCGCAGCAGGCAGAGGCATCCACACTTGCTTCTTCTAAAATACTCTTTTAAAATTATTTTTTTTACAAAAATTAAAAGCAAGGTTTTTATGCTATTATACATGTTGTATGGTTATTTTTTGGTTATTTGGAATTGATTATGATGAATGGTGAGACCTATATTTCCCTCCAATGCACTGAGTATGAGTAAGTTGGAGGTCGGCCATATGGTTACTCCATGTGTAACTACGATGGTTAAACAAGTTAAGGTAGTCGTGAGGGTTAAAAATATTAAGGTAGCCAATATGGTTACAAGATTATGTAAGTAATTCCCCAAGATACATCTATGACTATATTTACGTTCTCATTTTTGTGTCGATCTTGTGTAAATCTTATGTTATATGAAATAAGTATTTATGGGAGAAAAGCATGTCTTTTGAAAATGTTTCCATACGTTATGATTATTCATGGACTAATGTGATTTTTCCTTCATTTCCATCCCTTTCTGAGATTTTGTGCACATCCCATGTTTTTAAATGATTTTCCATAGGTTAATGGATGTGTAGTACAAGGAAGTAAGACACGTTAAATTTTGATGAATTGTCAAAGAGTCTTGTTTTATGATTTAATTTTTTATATTTTGAGAAAAATTGGAAAATGTTTTTATGGTACCCACTATTTAACAATGTTTAATGTTATGAAGGTTTTGTCCTAATTCTCTAAATCTCTAAACATGAGAAGATCCTCAATGTAAAAGGAAATATTTTCATAACTAAACTAAAGATTATGTATTTAATAAGGTCAGGTCCCTATAGTTGGTATCTGAGGATGTTTTAGATAACTTTAGATGTTAGGTTGATGTCAATAGAATACCATAAATAATTTTTAATCTATGATTAATTTGAAATATTATATCATTTAATGATTAACACGTTGATTTATCTAAGACATGTTTGTTTTGAATGATTGTCTGCAGAAGGAAAAGGGATGCTGAAGAGGAGAGGCACTGACAGAATGACATCCTTCCGAAACTACAACCCAGAATAGTAGGGATTGGAACTGAGCAGTTTGTGACGGTAATGGATCAGCTAACGCAGACAATAAATGGTGGTGTCATCCATGCAAGATAAACAATTGAGGTACCACAACGGAACATGACAGTGGTGGAACATTTTATGAGACAACACCCCCTCCTTTCAATGGATCATCTGGCCATGTGAAAGCTGAAGGATATATCAAAGCCCTTGAAAAGATATTTGATATTATGAGATGTTCATACAATCAAAAGGTAAGACTTTCCATTTATTGTTTTGAATGGGAAGCTGATCAATGGCGATCAATAGTAAGGAATATCAGGGGTAGAGAAGATTTTGATACCTTAGAGTGGGATGAAATTAAAAGTCTTTTCCTTGAAAAATATTTTCCTAAGGTGGTGCGACTAAGAATGGAGAAGAAATTCCTTGAATTGAAATAGAAGAAGAATGATTTTGTGGCTGTGTATGAAGCTAACTTCACCCAACTAGTGAGGTATGCTCCAAATATTATTCTATATCTTGAAAGAAAAATCAACCGCTTTTACTCAGGATTGAAGCCAATGTATCGAATGGCATTGGCCTCCCGTGAATTCAAATTTTATGAGAAACTATCCCGATGTGCTGAGAGTGTATAGATGGAGTTTTCTGAAGATCATGTTCATTTTGGAAACAAAGATAAGAAGAGTTCCAGTTGAAAAGAAATGTGTAATAATCAACAAAATAAATTTGATGGTATGAAAATCCAATTTCCATTTTGTGAAATTTGTGGAAAGAAGCACCCTTGGCAATGTCTTAGAAAAACTGGGAAGTGTTTTAAATGTGGAAAGTTTGGGCATATGGCCTGAGATTGCAATGAAAATGATCCAATGAAAAATCATGATATGAAAACTGTAAAGTGTTTTAAATGTGGTGAAATGGGTCATTATGAAAATGCCGACCCAAAGAGAGATCTAAATGATGCAAAGGAGCCAGACTACAAGCAGAAAGGTGTAGTGAGATCCTTTGAGACTACGTCCGTAGATGTCGGGACATCCAATGAGGTCGTATCAGGTGCTTTGTCTATTCACTCAGATTTTGCTAATGTTTTTTTGATACAGGGTCTACACATTCCTTCATATCTAAGAAATTTTCTGGGAAATTGGAAATATCATCTCAACAAATGAGACCCGAACTTGTTGCTAAAACACCAGTGGAAAATGTTATAGCAAAAAATAATTATAAGAATCATTCTATTATGTTCTATTGAAATAATTTGACTACGAAACTCATATCTTTAACCTTAGTCGAGTTTGATGTTATATTGGGGATGGAATGGATTTTTGATTATAATGCTAAGATTCACTATAGAGCTAATGAATTTGTTTTACAAAAAGAGTTTCAGTTTGTATACAAGAATGAACCCATACAATTGATAACATATCAGGAAGATGAGAAACTATTGAAATATTGAAATGAATGTTATCTATCTAATATTGTTGAAAACAAGGGAACTATTCAAATTAATTATGTTATAGTGGTAAATTAATACCTTGATGTTTTTCTAGATGAGTTACCCGGCTTCATACCTGATCAAGAATTCGAATTCACAAATAACTTAGTTCCTGATGCTAATCCAATTTCAAAACCCACATATCATACGGCTCCAACAGAACTTCATGAATTGAAATATCAGTTGCAAAATTTTGTTGAAAAAGGCTTCATTTGTCCTAGAACTTTAACATTCGGAGCCCATGTATTATTTTTTAATAAGAAAGATTGTTTCATGACACATTACATTGATTACAGAGCTTTGAATAACATCACTATTAAAAACAAGTATCCTTTGCCTCATATTGATGACTTGTTTGATTAGCTTTAGGGAGATC
The DNA here is from genome assembly GCA_963277665.1 of Viscum album. Lineage (NCBI taxonomy): Eukaryota > Viridiplantae > Streptophyta > Magnoliopsida > Santalales > Viscaceae > Viscum > Viscum album. The sequence goes on along the minus strand of OY728157.1, from coordinate 1,262,948,016 downwards.
GGTACATTTCCATGATTGACGTGAGATCTGGATACCATCAGCTAAAGGTGAAGGAGGATGAAAACCCGAAAACAGCATTTCGTACTAGATATGGGCATTATGAATTTATTGTTATGCTGTTTGGATTAACTAATGCAGCTTTCGTATTCATGAAACTTAATAATAGAGTATTTCATGTGTTTTTGGATAATATTGTGATGGTATTTATTGATTAAATTATGGTATTTTCTATAAATAAAGTGGATCATGAAAAACATCTATGGGTTGTTTTTCAACCATTAAATGAAAAGAAACTATATGGAAAATTCAGCATGTGTGATTTTTGGTTGCAACAGATTTCTTTTCATGGGAAAATTGTAAATACGGATGGAATAACAGTTGATCCTACCAAAATCAAAGTAGTTGATGAATAGCCAAGACCCACATATTTTATAAAGATTCATTGTTTTCTAGGCATAGCAAGTTATTACCGATGGAATGTTAAGAACATTGCAAGGTTATTTTTCCCGATAACTACCTTTACATAGAATGAGGTTAAATTTGTTTTGACAGAGGAATGTGATGTTTGTTTTTAGGAACTGAAGATGGGATTGGTGAATGCTCCAGTTTTGTCTTTACCTTCCAAGAATGGTGAGTTTGTTATCTACATTGATGCTTCTTTGAAGGGAATTTGTTGTGTTCTGATGTATAATGATCATGTAATTGCCTATGATTTGAGAAAACTTAATCCTCATAATCTAAATTATCCCACGCATGATTTGGAATTGGCAGCTGTGGTTTTTTCCTTTGAAAATAAAGAGAAAATATCTATACGGAACCAAATTCCAAATATATACTGACCATAAATGTCTAAAGTATATATTTACTCATAAGGAATAAAACATGAGGCAGAGAAGATGGATAGAACTGATAAAGGATTTTGATTACATGATCAATTGCCATAATGGAAAAGTAAAAAAAGTAGTGGATTCCTTAAGTCGGAAACATCATGCATCATTAACCATAAAAAGTTTCGAACATGATCCCTTGATTAATGATTTGAAGAATTTTGGATTAGAAGTTGTTGGTGCAGGGAATAAATCTATTTTGTTTCAGGTTTCAGTGCAGTCTTCATTGTCAGAATGAATTATGTAAGCGTAGAAGGATGATCGTGAGCTACATAAAAATGTATAATTGGTTGAAATGGGTAAGTTTCCAGAATTTAATTTTGATAAAGATTGTGTTTTATGATTTTTAAAAAGATTGTGTGTGCCGGGTGATTCCCAGTTGAAGAAATAATAGTTTTGTGAAGCTCATAGTTCTCCATTTTTTGTTCATCCAGGAAGTATTACGATGTATAGAGACCTTCAGGAGTATTTTTGGTTGAATGGGATGAAAAAAGATATTGCTGGTTTTACCATGAAATGTTTAACGTGTCAACAGGTTAAAGAAGAGTGGTAGTTACTGAAGGGGATGCTCCATCCTTTTATAGTGCCAGAGTGGAAATGGGAGAATATATACCTGGATTTTGTGGTGGGACTACCATAGACTTCTTTAGGTAACAATGCGATTTTGGTTATTGTTGATTGGCTAACAAAGATTGCACATTTTCTATCAATTAGAAATACAATGTCTTTAGATCAACTTTCTCAATTATACCTCAAAGAGATTGGTAGGTTACAAGGAGTTCCTCTTTCCATTGTATCTGCCTGAGATCCCAGGTTCACATCTAACTTTTGGAAGGGACATCAGAAGTCATTAGGCACAGAGTAAAATTATAGTACAAATTTTCATCCTCAATCAGATGGTTAGTCAGAACGAACGATTCAAACTTTGGAGGATATGCTTCTAGCATGTTCAATGGACAATCAGGGAAGTTTTGATCAGCATCATTCATTATTTTTGTTTTCTTATAATAACAGTTTTCATTCCAGTATTCAGATGTCACCTTTGGAGGCCTTGTATGGAAAGCAGTGTTGGACTCTACTATTTTGGGATTAAGTCAGTGAATGAAAGTTGATGGGGCCAACATTAGTTGAATATGTGGCTGAAAAAAAGTGAGGATGATCCAGAACCCCATGAGGATATCTTAGAGCAGGCAGACAAGTTATGCATATAACAGAAGGAAAGACTTATCTTTAGATGTAGGTGACCATGTTTTTATTAAAATATCTTCTTAGAAAAGTGTGATGAGTTGTGGTAAGGAAGGAAAACTAATTCCATGGTTCATTGGACATTTTGAAATCTTGGAGAATGTTGGAATAGTTTCATACCACTTAGCTTTTCCTCCGATCTTGTTTCAGGTACACAATGTTTTTCATGTTTCGATTTTGAGGAGGTTTGTGCGAGATTCATCAAATTTCCTGAGCCCATAAGCAGATCAGCTAGAAAATAAAATTTCTTTTGAAGAGAAAAAAGTTCAGATTCTTGATTGAATGAAACATGTTTGGAAGAATAATTTAATCCTCCAGGTAATGGTTTTTTAGAGAAACCACATGGTTAAAGAAGCAGCATGTGAATCTGAAAATGCTATAAGAGAAAAATAATCTCAGTTGTTTAATAAGTAAATAATAATGTGAGGACAAAATTTCAAGAAGTAAGGGATAATGTAACACCCCATGTTATTTTCAAAATAAATATAAATTCATGGATATTTGTTTTAAGTAGATATTTATATCTAGCCTTTTAAAATAATTTTTCCACTTGTATGTTTAGAATTTCAAGAAACGGTCATCTACAATTCTGTTCAGTATGTTACTTGGAGTATATTGGAACCAAATAGTTTTTTGGTGAATAGAAACATACCCTAATGAATAGTAATTTGAATAATTATATGACCGTAATTAATGGTAAATTTTATAATTATTTTATTTTCCTAAGGATATAAGATAATAACATCTTGGTTAATTTTTCATTCTTATAAAGAAGTAGTTGTAGAACTAGAACGATTATTTATTGAATTATGTATGCTATTATTTAAATATTAAATTAATAATATTTTGAAAATTATTTTCAAAAATGGACTTCATTGTTTAAATACACATGTCGATAAATGGTTTTGGCGAATTTCGGGAATTTTTCTGAACCATTTGATTTTTCAGCGAATAGTAAAAAATACAGTTTTTAGATTCGGTGTGCTAATGACACCATTAATGATATAATAATGATGTCATAAATATAGAATAATTTTTTATAGTTAAATAAGCTGTGTGGTGTCCTAAGTGTATTATACCCTGGGAAAGCCAGTGGTTTTTCAAATACCACCCATGAGGTGTCTCTTGTAAATTATTAAAATAATCCCTCACTATTCCTATAAATACCAACTCTTCCTTTCATTGAATTATTTCCCAATTCAGCCTCAATAAAGCTATGGCCTCCTTAACTTCATAGTATTCCTCTAAAGGTTTCCTCAAGCCCCCAAGTTCCCAACCATTATATTCTAATGGTTACTCTACAAGGTACGAAAATTCTCAATTTCTTTGTTTCCTATCAAATTCTATTTAATCTAGTATACTTATCATGTTTCCATACAATATTATTATTTAATTATTATTATTTACCTTATATATATTATGATTCATTTCTGGATGGGTGAATCTTGTCATATCTCTTTTTAATATTTTTTTAAAACCATGTTGCGTAGCCGTTAGGGTACAGAATTTTTTTAAGCGATTTCACAATTTTTCTTTTATTTTTAGTTCCTTCATTATTATTTCTTCATATATACTTACACAAGAGGCATGAATTATCCATAAATAATTAATACTCTGGATTTTATCATGTTTATGAAAAATTAATCATCTCAATTCTTCTCCTCTCCCATGTTTCTAAAGAATAAAAAACATTGTCTGATTGTGTCGCATTACCGACATCGTGAAGGATGTGATATCAAAATCCATTAATTATTTCAAGTATGGTCATGAAACCATTTATATGGATGAACCATATTATAATACATGTTTTATGACTCACCCATGGTTCTATAATTATTTTTTACTCATGGTTCAAATTTATAAAACAAACCATGTTTGTTATTATCAAAGAACCACTAAAAGGATCTAAACGAACATCATTAATGTTGTATCTTATAAATCATCTTAATGTAAGAATTAAAAATGATAAATGGAATAATTTATATTACTAGTTATATGAAAATACTAATCCATTAAAATTCAAGAGTTTCACTTCCAATCATCAAGAATGTTCACTGTGAACCAACCATAGAAATCATGTAAATAATTCAACCAAAAACAGTGCAAGGGGAAAAATACTAAAAATTAAGGGTGAAAAGATGTCATTAAATGATCACATAAGATGTTATAAACATGAAAATGATTCTATAAAATATTAATAACACTTTTTTAACCATTATAAAAGAGGTTTAAACTTGTTGGAAGTAAGACAAACCCAATGTAAGGGAATTCTTAACCCGATTTACATTCTATGGGTTAACATTCTACTTCTTCATTTCTGAGGTATTTAAATTGTTTGTGTGATAACTTATGATTATATTATGCTTAATAATGTGTAATTACAGAGTATATACATATTTCATCCACTCTATTACGTATCATTTCATGTATATGATGTTTATGAGGGACTTTTCTTCTAAAATCCTCTTTTAAAATTCTATTTTTACAAAATTCAATATCAATGATTTCATGCTTTTATTCGTGTTGTATGATTATGTTTTGTTTCTTGTAAATTGTTTATGATGAACGGTGGGACCTATATTTATCTCCAATGAATTGGGTATGAGTATGTTGGAGGACGGCCATATGGTTAGTCAAGTTGTAATTGCGATGGTTACACAAAGTAAGGTAGCCGTGAGGGTTACAAATTTTAAGGTAGCCAAGATGGTTACAAGATTATGTAAGTAATTACCCATGATACCTCTATGATTATATTTAAGTTATCATGTTTATGTGTATATTTTTTAAATCTCATTTTACATGAAGTATGATTTTGTGGCTGAAAATCATGTATTTGGAAAATGTTTCCATACGTTATGAGTATTCATGGACTAATGTGATTTTTCATTCTTTTCCATACATTACAGAGCATTTGTGCTCATAAACTGTTTTTAATTGATTTTCCAAAGATTAATGGATGTTTAATTCAAGTATTTAAGACATGTTAAATGTTAAAGAATTGTCAAGGAGTCTTGTTTTATGTTTTAATGTTTTATATTTTGAGAAAAAATGGAAACTTATTTTATGGTATCCACTATGTAACAATGTGTAATGTTATGAATGTTTTGTCCTAATTATCTAAAGATATAAACATTATTATATCCTCAATGTAAAAGGAAGTTTTTTTAACTAAACTCAATATTATTTATGTAATAAGGCCGGGTCCTTATAGTTTTCGGAACCAGGCATGCAACAAAAGCCCCAAACATGTGGGTTTTAAAAATTTTCAACTGACGATCGACATAAACATGTCGACGCCAGAGAAGAGTAGCCCATTCTTAGACAACGACCATGCGGGGAGGATTTTAAGCACAAATATTAAACCGTAAAATACATGGTCTAAATATGAAGATACACACAATGTCTACTCTTCGTTGGCGATCGCTGCTCGAAGAATCTGAATTCGAATTCCTCTAGATCGTCCACACATGATTCAAGGAATTTGTGGGAGCGTCATCTGTCGTAATCCGGGTACTAGTGTGGATTTCCAATGATGCCTTCGATGCTCCAACAACCATCGCATCACATTTCTAGCGATGCACGAGGGAGAGCTCTTTGGATCCAGAGAATCTCTCTCTAGAATGTGGGAGAGAGGGGAGGAGATAGATGCTCCATGAATAGTAATTAGAAATATCCTCTCCTATAATATATATAGTGGTTAATTAATTACTCGGAATTGCCAAACCTGCCCCCGAATACTTAAGGCACTATCAACGACATTTATTACTACTAGTCTGAGTCATAAATATTATTATCACTTACATGAAATATATTAAAATATATTACATGATAATAATTAAGTCTTTATCTCGACTCGCCGCTCCCATAAATATTAATTGCACCCTGAATAATTTAATATTCATCAATTATTATTTTATCATGTTTTTACTAAAACTCTTAAATACATTTAATAATTAAATTTAATATTAATTATTCTTAACTCAAATAATATGAATTTATTTATTACATTGGTGAATGTTTAACATTGGACAAATCCCAGAATCCTGTGGCGGGGTAAGCCATGTCCATAACTCATATTCAACTAAATAAGGCAGATTCTTGTATACGCTATTGTGTGTGACCCTCTAGGACATTATTTCAACAGCTGTGAATAGTATCCACTGACCAAGAATGGGATCTAGGAACCCATCATGGCCCCTGAAGAAATAAGGATTGTCACAGCAGCAAAATGCAACCAACGAACACGCACTGTGTAATATAATCTCTTTGTAGATAATATATCATAAATCATTACGCACTCACGTTTCATCGCCCTTTTCTATATTTATAGTTTGTTGGTTTAACGGGATGGATTTACCCTTGACTGTCATGGCCATTGTCTTATAAATGTACTTCCATCCATATCAACATGGCATGAGTTATATTACATCAATAACCTAGAAGTGACAAATCCTTTCTTGACAATTCAACCAATGTCATGACACCAACGACGCACCTGAAACAAACTACCTCACCCCCACTTCATCGCCATGATTTTAATCTTGCATTAAAGAACATAATCATGTGACATACATTGAACGTGATCTCAAGTTAGGAGACCATTGCACATGATCGAATATAGGAACATCCAATGACACCCGAATCATGTGGTGTTCCTATTGGAAGGCCCTTCCTCATGATCTCACTACTAGATATCACCAAGTGCGAACTTCATGAGAGGATGTCTCAATGCATATGGGCCCCCAACACCTGATGGTGAGACATCTACTATTTCTAATTAGAAAGATGTATCTAGACCATAGAACATATATATTTAAGATTAATGTCATAGTTTTTAGAGGTTCTCATTATATCATAGAAACTGATATAACCTTTCGATACGACAATTAATCTTTGGACATTACCATTTCAATAGTGGACGAATAAAAGTCTACACTATAATGGTATGATGACATCATTCAAAGTTTACACTATACGTGATATGGTAATCCACAGAACATAATAGTCGGGTCTAGGGAACCCAATATTTCACCAATAGTTAGTATCAAAGGATGGATTAGATAAATTTAGAGGTTAGGGTGGTGCTAATAGAATACCATAAATCATTTTTACTCTATTTTTCATTTTAAATGTTTTACAATTTAAATATTATCCTGTTTATTTATCTATGAAATGTTCGTTCAGAATGGTTGTCCGCAGAAGGAACAGTGATGCTGAAGAGGAGAGGCACTGATTAGAGTTACCATAATAAAAAGTAACAATTTATCATAACATATTTTATTTTATTTTATATATCCAACCCATAAAATATTTTTATTTCATTATTTTATAACAACACCAATATCTTTAATATACAATGATGTTTTTATGAGAATGATTCGAACTACAATTACACACACACCTCCATCTAATGGGTGAAGAACACACTGTTTCTGTTGATGGAAAACTAATACCTCATGATAAAATGATTATTTGATTATATCCTACCATCTATAATGGTTTCCATTAAGATGATACTATATCTATATATGATATATATTATGTTTATGTTTTTTGATTCCTCTGTATTTTGCTTTTATATCAAACCTTTATTGATTAAGTATTTCTATATATGGGATGTATAAAAAATGGAGTTAATGATAATATATATGATATTATATGGTAATTATAATATACCTACGTATCATTATGTTTTTTTCATTGGAATATGAAATAAAAATGAATGTAGCTTTCATGCGTACATATGACTTATCATCTCAAAGAACGGTGCATTTCATTTCTTACCTCCAAATGGTACGTACTGTTTTAAATATATATATATTCGGAATATATATGATATATATGATATATAAATAATTAATTTCATTTAGAATATAATGTAGTATTGACCACATGGACACCATGTTGATATAAGGTTTTCATTTTTTACTCAAGTACCAAATATCGACAAAACAAACGTTATTAACTTAAATGATAACATAATGTTAATAAAATGGTAATAATATATATAAAAGGAATAATAAAAATGAAAAATGTTCTTAGGAAAGTATAAATTAAATTTAGTTTGTTATTAAATATATTAAATAACGATCAAGTCATGTCAGACACGAGGTAAGGGACTTCGTCTCAATCATCTTTCATCGAGGAATATTTTTTTTAGTACAAAACTTTCTTTAATACCCTGTATAAACAACATTGATTTTTTATTTAATTCAAAGGGAATATTTTTCTAAGAAGGGTTTTACTAAGTGAAAAAAATGATTTTTAACATATACGGTGACAACAACCATTCGTCCACCGTGAGTATTATTTGTCCTTTGGCATTCTTAACAAGCCATAATTTTTTAAAATTTAAAAATAAATACCATATACTCTTTTTACATGTTTTGGTATTGAAAATGATTTTGAGAATGGATTTATTATTTCTGTATATTGAAATGATATATGGTTATTACAATTTGGGAATCCTATCTTTCCTTTATACTTATGTTGTGTGTTATGATTATGTTATGGGTTTTTGGAATTTTTTATGTATAAGAGTGGTTCCCTGATAATCCTAGGGTGGGTGAGCTTGAGATAGCTGTCCAATGCTTTGAGTAACGTGACGGAGGTAAACATGAATGTTTATATTAAGAGATTGAGTGAATACAATGTGATGGGTATTCCAAATTAACTCCCTAGGTAGTTGTGATAGCTACAATGTATGTATGTTATAGATTCCACAAGTAACCTTTCTGATTTATGACTTCTATGTGTTATTCATAAATATTATGATTTCATGAGGTAATTAATAGAGTTTAAGTGTTGTTTGTATTTATGAATTAATGTTTTCATTTTTTTTATAACCCTTACTGAGCTTTTTATGGTCATCCCAGGTTTTGAAATGATTTCACATGACTAAAAGATGAATAGGGTCAAGGATGGGATCAAGGAAAAGGAATGTTGTCTAAAACATGGAACTAGAAATGAATCTTCTTTTTCAAGAGTTGTTATTTTATAAAAATAATGGAATCTGAGTAGAAGTGGAAAATTTTTAATCTTTTGAGATGTAAAAGTTATGTTCTAATTCTTCAAAACTCTAAACCTAAAAATTTCCTCAATGAGAATTATTATTTTAATTCAATATTATGTAATTTTTATCACTGGGTCCTTATATATATATAAATTAAATAAAATAAAAATTTCAAATAAAAATATACAGCTTAATTACTTTTTAGAAAAATATAGTGAAAAAAACATTTAAATAGACATATTTTACATGAAATATAATATTGTAAATTAAAACATATTCATATTTGAGTCCTTAAAGAATATTCCACAAATTAAAATTATTTATAATTAAAATTATTTTATTTTAAAGAGTGAATACAAATTATATGAATTTCATGATTACTATTTTTCAAAAGAAGGGAATAAATTTAAAAAATATAAATGAATATTTATTCCCTCTTAATTCTAGTTTTCATCTATGAAAAAAGAAAACCAGTTTTTGAATGTATTAAATTTTCAAAAATTAAATCATCACATATTTGGAACTTGTATTAAATGTAATTTTCAGATGAAATGATATTTAAAATAGTGTGTCGCAAGTGGAAGAATTAATAAAAAAATTAAATAACCCTAAATTTATGTTTTTCACTCTAAATTAATATATTAAATAATTATAATAGGAATGTTAATACTAGTAGTGAACAATACCCTAGAAAACAATCATCGATATCACAATGTGTCACATGGAATGTTTTAATATATTCCAGGAATTTTAATACTCACCAAATGATAATAACATATAGTTTACCTTAATTTAAAATGAAAAATTTGTGTTCATTGTCAATATAAAAATGAAAATTCAAGAGTATAATGTAAAAAAAATTAAAAAAATTTTCAGAAAAAATAGTTACATAATAATGTACATAATAGAAATCCAAAATGATTAAGGTATTATATATTGTAAAAATAAAAATAATAAATTTTATAATGTTTATTCCAGCACTCCAATGATATAATATATAATGAAATTCATTTGAATATAATAATTACATTGTATATGTTACATGGGGTATAATAAATGGATTAATTTCAAAGGAATTAAAATACATAACTTTAGGTACCCTTGTAATATATAGATTATATAATATGTCATTGAAATTGGATTTATGAATAAAATTTTATTTTTAATAAATTATTGACTGATATTTAAATTGTAATCACTAGTATATGACCATAATATCCATCTTTTAAAATAATAACTAATGAAATTCTTCTTAAATTTCATTTTGAAATATAATTTTTAAAAATAGATAGAATAGAACAATCACAACATAAACTCTTTTCTTTAATCAATTAATGTCATATATTAAACAATATTTATAATATTTAAATTTAATGATACATTAATTCCATTTGTCATTTCGAAAAAGGCATTTAATTTCTTAATTTATCTAATTTATTCTTCAGTCATTCAATGTAATTTTGAAAAAAATCAATGTCATCGCATACCATTTCATATGTGTAAGAAGATTTGTTATATAATTTAAATTTACCATATCATTATCTACATAATGGTTTAATTTTCTTTGAGTCAATATTATGAAATTTAAGATATTTTTTATTTTATTTTCATGAAGACTTCTAAATTTTTATATGAGAAAAACATATATAAACTTCAATTCAATTATTTGAGCTTCATATAACTCACTCAATTATGTGATCTCCTTAATACTAGGATCATAATTCTAAGAATTGATATATATGTGATAATTTTAATTAATTTCAGTATCATTATTTTATTTTGGAACAAAAATATTTACTAATTTTAAAGCATAAGAACCACGATCACTTTATATTGAATATGGATGTGAATATGCAACCATATAAAATTATTCCATAAATGAAAAATTAAGAGTTTCATTTGGCCTTTACCCAATGTTTCAAGAGATTTTAAATTTTATTATGAATTCATTAATATTTTTCTTCGTTTTTTCATTCTCATCCTTGTATGGTGTATCATGAGAAAATTATATTAAATATATCCTTTCTTATTAAAACTATAACAAATCAATTGGATCAATAAAAATTATAATTTGAATAAAATTGAGTTATATATTACTTTATGAAGATGTTGTTTTTATATTTCACTATAATAATTTTATTCAAAAAATAGTTGTATCTTTTTTGTTCTAATTTTTATGAGTTGTGTTCCGACTAAAAATAATTTCAAAAATATTTACATTGAATATTAATGATTATCCAGGACCCATAAATTATGATTATATATAATAATATCTAATCCTTTCTAATTAATATGATAAAATTAAATTTAAATATATGATTTATTCACAATATAATAATATAGAATATCCATATTCATTAGAAAAAATTCCATCTATATCATTCACTATGTATACTTTCTGCTATTAAAATTTGGTGGAAATATAATATTCAACCCATTTTTATTCCTTATGTTGGAAATCCTATAAATTGATCTTTCCATTAGTCCAATTATTTAGAAGGATATAAAATTTGACATAATTATCTTAATTAATGATTCCTATATTCCATAAAATTGAAATCATCTGATATAAATAATGAGGTATCCAAAAAAGTGACCAAATAATTTATCTTCAAAGGTTCCTAAATTGATTCAAAATTTTAATTATTGATGTGGTGAGGTAAATTTGAAAAAATGGGAGTTAATTTTAATTTATAAAAAATAAATCATTATTGATGAAATAGGACAATATTATGAACAGTTAAAATATTATTCAATTCAACTACTATAATATAAGGAAATAATGTGAAAATATAAAATACAATAAAGTTAGAGACTATCACACAAATATTATATTGATTTTTATGTAAGTGATCCAACACCAATATTTATACATGTACCCTATTTATAAAACCCACTATGGTATGTAAAATTATATAGAGAGTGAAAAATCATTACCTGATCCCTTTTCACACCTAGTTACATTACTAAAAACTCATATCATTGATAGTATTAAAAAGAAGAAAAAAAATTTATCAGGAGAATACCAAACCAAATCTATTGTAAGATCAACCAAATTCTATTTCCTTATACATGTTTTTAAGAAACACAATCTTTTATATGGGAAACATTTTATAGTAGTAGATACAACCTATACTTTCAAATATTTTGTATTAAATTATTATATGTGATGTTTTATAGCAACCTATCCTTATAATGGGACAAAATAATATTATAATCATAGCAGAGAAGAAAAATCCTCTTCTATTTTACAAGCTATGACAATCCTAGTAATCAAAGAGGATATACTAAAAGTAGATTTTATAGGGTATAGGGAAATCCTATACATATCATTAGTTAGGTTATTATAACCTGTTGTAGGACATAATGACTGTGACTATACAACATAGAGAGTCAAAAAAGGAAGATTAAGATAATCTAATTGAGTGAATTAGTGTTTATAAAATGATTTAATATTAATTAGATAGTATTTTGACCATTCAAGATGTTGAAATTTTGATTTTTGTGTGAAACACAATATATATCAAGAATAAGTGGAATGATGAAGTTCATTGAATCAATTTCAGAATATGAAGCATATGCGAGAATAAACATAGTCATGGCTATCTCTTCATTATATACCTTTGTATTTTTTATACTGAAAATAAAAACATCTATTTTCTTAATATAAAATATCCCTGACTTTACATCATAATTTTCAACCATAAAATTACCACATAGAACGATATATTAATTAACGATGATATATAGTAAAAAAAATTGAAGACCATGTTTTACAAATAATATGAATAATTTAATGAAAAAAATAATAAAATATTTAATAAATGGAAAAAAATTCATAATTAATTCCTTATAATTATACTTTAATTCGTGTGGGAATTTCTCTTCATATTACAAAGTATTTTTAATTTTCACTCTGCAATTATTCCATTTAGTTATACCAATCACACTTATTTCTTGGATAAAAGGTTAACTTGTATTTCTTATAAATGCGAGAAAATTAATATCCAATTGAGTTTAAAAACTCTATTCTACAAATTTTTTTACTGATATAATAAATTTTATAAAAATTAATACCAAATTTAATAATATATTATAATAACATAAAATATATCCATAATAATATTTTAGAAGGGCCCTTTATATTTTAACATAATTTATTTTGAATATCCCATTTTCTTAAATATCTTTATGACTATCGATATATATATAATATAAAATAAATATCAACTAGTATTTCATGAGAAACGATAAATTATTCACATGGATAATAGATAATTATTAAGTAATTTTAGAACAAATTTAAAATTAGTGATATTCATAATAAACGTGTTGAAAATTTAGATGCTTATCAGTATATATATCCGAACATAATTATAGTTTTATATATCCATATATCAAAAATAAAATATACGATATTTGAACATATAATAAAATTTATTCTTCTCTAAATAATTTTCATAATAAAAATAAAATCATCAAAATATTTTAGATCCATAAATAATTTGATTTTGTGTGACTGAATTATCATTTTCAAATATGAAATATAACATGTAACCATATAATACTATGAAATGAAATTTATCAATGTATCTAATTTTAACATCGTATAATTATTCAAAGAGTTGAATAACATATTTGAATTAAATAGGTGAATTATATAGAAATTTTCATGATGGTAAGTTACATAGGTGAGTTTTTTGTTGATACAAAAAACATATAAATATGTTGGCTTATCAAAATTTATATGTAAATATAGCTTTATAAATTTCCTAAAACTATTTTATTGAAATTGAATTATATAGATTCAACATAATTATCATTTTAAATAACAAATAAAAATAATAATATGACTCTTATATCTCAAATTTTCATTAAAAAGGTATAGAAAAATATTTTCAATATACAATATAATTATAATGAGAAACAATCAATCTCTTCTGAACTGAATTAGACATTATATACCCTGATAATGAATATAATGATTTATAATAAAATATTTAAAATATTATTATCTTTCCATCTAGAAAATCCCCACTCAATTTGGAGTTCTATATCTATTTTTATGACTGAAATATATAATGGAATAGAATATAAAAATTCTTCTTCATGTCTTGGTAAAGTAGAAGATTTTGATATGTGAGTTTTTTACATGATAGAATTAGATATTTTAATTGGATATATGTGAATATAAAATATATAAACGCATAGTTTTCAAACTAAAATTTGGCATATGAATAAATAAATATTTATTACATGACATAACGATATGTGATATAATTGTTCTAGTCCAGTTCCATTTGAATCATGAATACTCCAAAATATGGTTTGTAGGTAAAATACAAAATTTCATTATATGTTATTCATATCTCGAACCCTTCATTATGATATCTTACATAACATATTTCAATATAACATGGAACAAAGGAATCATAAGAAAGGTTGATCTTAGATGCCTAATAAGAGAAAGAAGGGAGTTGTCAACCTAACCGGAGAATTTGTTATGAGAACATGATAATAACATTTGAAAACTATAACCTACATATAAAATATAAAAACCTGAGTAATTGAAGTATTACTAGAATTTACTAATACATGAATAATAATGGAATCAATGAAAATAATCCATCATAGCATGACATTGGAATAAGAAATTGATTTGTGATATGAACAGAAAAATAGAAAATAATTTTCCTCATAGACATGTATCATTTCTGATAATAAACAATTGTTGTATGTATACTTCCAAAACCATCAATTTCTTTAAGTTTTACTCCATAAAATATCATAGTGGATTCGGTTCATTCTACAATCCATTATAGTGACGAGGGTTGAAATCTATGAACATCATGGTTGAAAAAGACCGTTATTCAACTTGGTTCTCTCCCCATTATAGTGTTATTTATCTCTGGAGGTATCAATCTCTACTCAATACAATAATGGGATATATCAGCCCCACCCTTACATTGTTATAACCTAGAAAACGTCTTATATTAAAACATATCCACCATCCATAGTTATAAAATAACCACTATAACAAAATGGATACCATATATAAGTGATCCAAAAGATCGTAAATCATTTATCAAATAAAAATGCATAAAATGAAATGGGTTTCAAAAACATTTCATCATATAATAACCCATAAAAAAGGAATGGGTTTCATTAGATTCTAATATGATAGTGTATACTATGGAAATAAAATGGGATTACTAAATATTTATTGATATTATTATGGTGTAATGAAGTTAAAAAAACGTTCTTAATAAATATTTCATCACAAAACTCTTAGTGATAAAATGGGTTTCGTAAACATTTGTTCATTTCATCATTTCATATCATATATAAAAGGAGAATGATTAATGATAATCATTCCATCATAATAATTAAACTTACATATAATGAATATAGTTATAGTCATTCAATAATATCCCCATTAAAATATTACTAACATCAATGGATTTTACCATATATAGAAAATTATTGTGAAAGATCACTAGAATAATTTCGTGAATAAAATATACATTTTAAAGGTACCTAATTTATTTAAAATATTATTTATTCCAAAATTTAAAAGACGAAAATTTCTTTGAAAATAAAATTGTTAAATTATAATGGAATATTTTAATCATTGGGTGGTCTTGCCAATGAAATGTAATGTTTTGTCATACAAGTTAAAACACTGATTCATTTTACATTTTCTGTAATAAGTGACAAGATAGTAATTAAGAAAATGAAAATATATACTATTTAAATAGTTTTCTAAAAATAAATAAAATCAACATCACTTTCACTATAATTTAATAAGATTATGAAAATTATTTTAATCATTTTTAGGATACATGGACATAGAATAATTTTTTTTCACCAATGAGAGAATTAATGTAAATTTGTAAAAAAAAATTGGTATTGAAGACATAATGGAATGAAAATTAATAGGAAAATATATTTCTATGAAATAACAAAAGGATAATAAAATTTATGAGTGTATTTATAGATAGAACATATGATTTCATTATTATAGATACTATAAAAAACAATACCATAAAACCATAAGATTATAACATAAAATCCATACCTATTTTGTATAGTTGAATAATAAGTCCCATGAATGAGTAAATTTAAACCATACAATAGTTATTGTTATAATAAATAAATTAAATATATAAAATTTCAAATGGTATTTAAATAATCATAACAAAAGTAGATAGGTGCATATCAAAACATATGTCCCAAAGAAGATAATTTGAGAAAGAATTTCCTTACCATAAGTCTTGAAATCATTTTTACACGATCAAAATTCTTTTAAAAAATATATTTTTATATTAAATATTTTATATATCCATGTTTATATATATCATGACATATATTATTTACATATTCTCATTTATTATCTATTTTAATAAAAATTATATGTCAAACCCTCGTGTCGGGTAAAAATTGTCTTGTTTTATATATATTTTGTGGTTTTTTCATTTTTTACTTCTCACAATGATACTATATTTATTATATAATTAATTGTATAATTTATATTACCATCATATATATTCATATTATTTTTTAGTGAAATTCATTAATGATTGATATATAAAATGAATTATACCTTTCATAGAGATGGTAGGTCATACAGACACATTGAAGATGTTTATATTTTCATCAATGAATGGTTATAGATAAAATTAAACAACACATAAAATTTATAATTTCATTTGGATGCTATAAATATAACACATATTCATTAAATATATCCATGTTTACATCCATGTAAATTGTAAGTAAAAAATATTCAAATTGCTTTGTTAGGCGGAATCCCGCTGATTAAACATTTGATGCAATCCTATTTCAAAAAAATGGCAAGTATGAAGGTTAATATGTTATTATAATTCCAAAATTTAAATATTTTTCAAATATTATATATAATAGTTATATACCTCATTTTATCCTTTCATGAGATTCAGTGATGCAAAATGAATTTCATCGGCTCGCTACACGATAGTTAACCATACACATGAATGGCTATTTGGTTTCACATTTGATGGAAGAGGAAAAAATATATATATTTCCATAAATATAATAAAATCACATTGTATATTATAAAATGGAGGCATTATATATTAATAATTTTCAATTTTATGATGTAGGTGACATAAAAATTAACAAAGAAAGGGAATATTAATGACATTTACCATCCCTTAGAAAAACATAAATTGGAACATTTATTAAAGAACCTATGGTTAGTCCTATGATATAAAAACAGACATTTAACATAGTTATAGATTTTGGGGAGGTATTTTTTTAATTTATTCTCCCTAAATATTGCTAAAGAGTTATGGAGAATTGAGGGGCGGAAGTAACATTTCATAATAGAGGAGGAGACATATATATGAAAATATGAAAAAATATCCAATAATTATAAATCACAAACAGAAAAAGTGCAACATTAATTGAAAAAAAATAATTAGGGGAAAACATGATTCAATCCAATAATCCACCATAAACAAAATATTTTTAAGAAATTATTCCTTATATATTATGGTTACTTAATTTCACCATTTTAATTTTTACCTTGGTAAGATGTAGTATTTCTTTATTTACCTATTTTATTTATCCCTTTGCCTAAAAATAAAATTGAAATTATTAGATAATATGGACTCAATGAGTTAAATTATAACATCACATTAATTAAATTAATATCTTATATGTATGGAAAATATGATTTAAAAATTTCAGAAGTAATGTGGTAAATTCTATTTTAACAATGACCAGAGTAATTAATTTTTACTATTTTTACTATAATTTATAATTGAGATTTTATTCAAAATTATTAAAAAATATATCTTATAAATATTTAAAATATTTATATCTTTATATAAAATGAAATTCAATGATGTAACCAAATTTAATATATAATAAAAAACACAGACATTATATAAAAGTGGGTTTTCAATGAAAAATTCATCATATGTCTAGATTGTTTTTATAAGAAATTGGGGTGGATAATTTTTATTAATGACTTATAATATATTAATATTATAATTATTTTACTAAATATTTATCTTTAAAATTCTTTTAAAACAAAATACTTCTTTAAAATTATTTAAATGATAATCTAGTTTTTATGAAAATAATCATTTTCACTATTCAATAAATAATCAAATTTCATCAAAATACAGAAAAAATTAACCATAAGATAGATTTTTCTTTTTTACACAAAAAGTGAAGTTCAATATTAAAATATATTTTATAAATGTGGAAAATATTAGTTTCTATATTTTTTTCAAATAATCAATTATTTTATTTAAATTATTTTTGATGCATATAATGAATTTAATAAAAAGTAAATATATTTTATAGATATAATTTATTTATAAAAAAGAATTATTATCAATTAAAAAAATTTAAAATTTCTAATTTAAACAAAAATTATTATAAGCAAGGTTATAGTAGTACTGTTTATATAATAATATTAGTAGTACATTACAGTTCGTTAATATTTGGTGCCGCTTGTAGCATTAAATAGCAAATGAAATCAAATTTATGAGAACATAATTATTTTATAAAATCAATGTGTGTTACATTAAATCCTACTTATAATGAATCTCATCCTTGTAATTCTATAACATTGATATAAAAAATGGACCATACTTTGGCCTCATAATATCTCCACATACCCAGGTAGATTCTTCATGTTTTTTGGGGTTTCCAAATAAACCATGATGGGGTGAGTGCTCTAGTTTCTTATAAATTACTCTATAAGGTAAATAACATGCAGTAGTTATACCACATAATAGATATCATAATCTAGTGGTATTAATTTTGAGTTCACTACATATTAAAGGGTTAGTTATACAACATCATAAAAGAGAGACCTGGAACAAATTGTGGAATTTAAAGAGGATCAATGGATATTCCAAGTGATAAGAAACTGCCCCACTCAATCGAGAATCGTGAAGAGGCTTATCCAAATATGGATTAGATTTTCTATATTCATAAATAATTGAAATTTCATCTATGGGTAAATTATTTAAATACCTTCTCACACACATTAAAACATATATCACACCAACAACTGTCTGGATAACAATTCTATCGATATTAAGCTTCCTAAATGTGTTGTAGAATGGATATGTATTTCTATACCAACTCCTAATATATTTAAGATCTTTATATAATTATTTAGATAAATTCATTCTATCACATTGGATATATAAATTTATTTAAATATAAGACATCATGGAAATATATTTCAATTCTTGGGTGAAGTATATTATTGAATGAAATCTCAAATTGAGGAAGGTGATGATACCGAACACCTATAAAATTTAGATTAAAAAATCCAAACATATGAGATATGTTTTAAATAGTTATATTAGGCTGAAAAATATATCTATGTGTGATATTATTTTATTAAATAAAGCTCTGTATCCATGGGCTCCTGATGATATTTCTTAAACAGCACGAGAAAACTTAGATTCAGAATATATACTATAGAATGTGGTAATCCCTTAATCCTTACAAATTGATTAATTGATATTATTAAAAAATGGTCTATTGAAAAATTGTATCTAAGTGTAATTAATTTATTAACACTAGATTGCAATCAAAATAAACCATATAGACTTGTTCCTTTAATCCATTTTATGGAGTCATAGAATAAAATCCATGGTTATGTTTTACTATTTCCATTTTTTTATTAGTAATGG
This sequence comes from Viscum album, assembly GCA_963277665.1. NCBI lineage: Eukaryota > Viridiplantae > Streptophyta > Magnoliopsida > Santalales > Viscaceae > Viscum > Viscum album. Next base: position 1,262,928,169 of record OY728157.1, on the reverse strand, counting down.
TTAAAAAATATATGTAGAATTTTTTCTCTCAGTCCAAACTGAGTTAAATACCATGAATATAGATATAATCACTACAATATATCTCATCATTACATCCCCCCAAAAATAATATTTTAATTATTATAACTAATTTTTATATCAATGAATAATAGAGAATGAATATCTATGAGCATCCTTTAACTATTCCCCCTTCCTGTATTATATTATTTGGACACAGACATGGTTTCATGACCTTATTATTCCCTTAATATCAATGTTAATCTCTAGAACTTTTCTCCCATTATTCTATTTATCTACATCATTATTTTTCAGAAATTTAATCTTCACATGGATATGGGAATGAACTCTTATTTCAGAATGGTAACATTTTCCCCCAAATTAAAGATTTATGGATACATCATTTTGAAATAAGAAAATATTTGATAATTTTTTATCCCTATTATAGATAATTTAGCATGATTTTTTGTAATCAAAGAAGACTACTCTATATTGTCTTTTAGAGTGTGGTAATGTACTGGGAAGTCATATTCATTAATAAACTCTAACCATATTATTGGTACATGTCTGTATTATTATATGTGAATAAATAAATAAAATTTCTTGATCAATATATATAAAAACATTCAACTTAATGATACGGATGTAATATCTTAAATGAAAAAATTAACATATATGACTCTAAATCATGATTTTGGTAATTTTTCACATAAAACATCAATTTTATGGGGCATAAACTATAAAAAATTCATTATTATTAATAAAAAATACCAGTCCCTTTATTGAGGCATCACATTTGATTATAAACTCATTTAAATTTTATGGTAATTTAAGTACATGAATGCTCTCAACCCTTCTATTTACATCCATTAAATGTTGCACACATTTAACATTTTTGAAAAATGTTGCTCCTGTCTAAGATAACATGGTGAGTGGATTTGATAGTCATACAAAAATATCTAGAATAATAAATTATATATAGTGAAAAAATAAACCATTAGATCTTAGTCATTATTGTCAGTATTAGACAACATTCAAAAACCACCACCTATGATGAATGAACTGATATAATATTACATATTATTATATAACCCATAATAAAGATTTTTTTGCAAACAAAATTAATTGAATCTATATTTTTAATATAGTATATATGTTCTTTGATTTTTTTAAATTATAATGTTATCTTCATGATCTTATTTTCCATATGAATAAAAAAAATTTCATCTATAAAGATTACCGGAAACTAATCATTATAGTCACTAAAATCTCTATTCAGTAAATTTAATAAAATAGAGGGGGTCTTCAATAATAAAAAAATTTAATTGATATATATTATTATTTTATATTTATTTTGTGGAATGATTCCATGGGTATATCATCTTTATTACCTCACAAAACAATATATCTTGAATGATGGTATGTCATGAAAAATTATATTAATTCAATCAGTTGATAAAACATCCCTTCAAAATGGGATAGATGATTCATGTTATTTAATATTATCTTGTCAATTTCTATATAATTATTTTAGAGTCCCACTGATACATATTTTTTAGTAAAAAATGACAGTTGTACCTCAAGGTGACCCGCATGGCTAAATGATTCCATTGTGATGCTTCTCACATATTTTTATATTTAATTCCTACAACATTAACATGACCATTCAATAGTATGTAACTGGAATAGTTTTAGCACAATGTATGTATTTTATTGATCACACAACATCATGATTCACTATAGTACTATGAAACTCTTTTGGAAATACATCAATTTGTTATTGCACAATAGTAATATCCCCAGAGATCATTTGTACACAAATATCAATGATAAAAAACCATTAGGATTCGAATCACAACCCATACAATCGATGAGATCACAATTAGATTTACGTATTTATCATTTCATTGATAGAAGATCCAGCATTGGTTTGGGATATCAAATCATACATTCCTTCCATATAAATTGATGTGGAATTTTTTTAGAGAAATAAAATCCATTCCAAATATAAAATCAATTTGACTAGAGAGTTAACAATAAGACATATAAGAACTACATTACCTTATTCATTAAATATAGATGATTCAGATACTTGGTATTTGATCATTGTATCACTTGTGGTTTTAACTTATAACAAAGGATCTTGTATATGATATTATGAATTAGAAATCCTTGATAATTGTATAAAAATAAATGAATTCTTATATATATGATGATATATGGTAATTCAATATATGAAAATAGCATTAAAAATCACAAGATCATCTTTTTATGTTGAATACCATAGATAAACCAGAATAGTGATCATGTTTATTAATAATCTTTTATCAGAATGACCAAGGATGAAAAATTATTCATAGAATGTGCAGATACTGACACATTATTTTTAGTATATGATTCCTTAGAATTAACATAATTCATTCATGGTCATCATATACTCAAGTACAAGATAATGGTTCATAATGTGTTTTAAAATTTCTATATTATACCCATAGATTGTGTTGAAATAGTTGTGAAACAAGTCCCATTTATTTATATTAAGTTAAAATTGAGTCCAAATCAAATAAAACTTTAAGTAGTTATTAACCCTATGAACATCTATTAAAGATCCTCATCCACTTTTAGTATCAATTTATGGATGAAATTTATTCGAAACTGCTAGCTATATCTTTTACGAATATTTAAATATATTTTCATATAATTTGATTTTTCCTAATGGTTATCACTAAATTTTTCTATTCCATATTTTTAGAGGTTTTCAAAACCTTGATCGGATACCCACTATAGTAACCCACACTATTAATATATATAAATAAAATATGAATAAGAAAATATTAATTACATCACCTAATGAACCAAACTACAATTATTTAGGCCTCGTGTCTTTGAAAAAATGGATACATAAAGAACTTTTTTATAGTTAAAATACTCTATATCTTACAATGTTCTTTATAAAAATAAGTCCTATTAAATTTATTATACAAAATACCTTTTCATCAAACAAATATAAATTAATACTGATAATGGTATAGATATAAATCTTATTAAGTTTAAATAATAGAGATATAAACATAATATGAGAATATGAGTATGATAAAATTTGATTAAAAACTGAAAACCTTAACTTGTATATCATAGATAATTCTCTTCTGGAAAATAGAAAGTCATGGAACATAAAAATAAATGAATCATAAAAGAATCAAAGAGCATAATCCATGGGATCATAACATTAGAATAACCCATTAATTTTTTTTATACAATTACCCATATAAAATAATTCCTTAGTATTTAAAGATCATTTCTGAGACAACCATTTTATATTGAGTTCACAACTTAATCTATCACAGTGGTAAAGGTTCACCACCATGAATATTATATTTGTTTCGATTAACTCTCCAATCCATTGTATTTTTCATTTTCTACACCCAAGACAACCATAAATGAAAAATTCCCTTAGTTAAATTGGTTCACTCCCCATTTTATTAGTGTTTATCTCATGATGTAACAATAAATACCCAAGGAATAGGAGAGAGTTATTAGTCCCACAAATACTTGGTTATTACATGACCACTTTACTTTTCATTAATGTATCCACCATCATTTCATCAACTGTAACCACTATAAAATAATTAAATATATATATAATTTTGTAAATGTATGTTAAAAAAGTTTTCATTTCATAACTCATGATAATAAATGGGTTTCAAAAAAAATTTGATTATAGTGAAACCCAACGAAATTATCATATAATAACCAATAGAAATGAAATAGGATTCATAAAAATGAAAAATTCTTTTTATCATAGACCATGAAAACGAAATAGTTTTCATCAATATTTTATTATTTCATCATAGCATAACCCAAGGAAAATATTTAAGTTTAATAAATATTTCTCCATTTCTTCATAGAATAACCCAAGGATGATTAATGGGTTTCATATAAATAATTTTGTTATAAATAGAATCCATTTTGATAATGAATAAGGATGGTGTCGTGGTATCATATTCCCATTAAAACATATATCACATTTATGTATCTCATCACAGGAGGAAGTGTACTTTGAAATACCATAGGAAAATTTTCACGAGAAAAATATCGTTTCCCCTTGAAATAAATTGATTATAATTTGAAAACATTAAAAATATTAAAGAAAACATATTTTATAAAAACAATAATTTAACAATGTAAATCAAAATTTTATTTGTAATGTTTTCTTTAATGGAAAAAATATTTTTCATTCCTTTAAATAAAAAATAACATTGCTTTAATATTTTCGTTAAAATGTTAAAAGAGTATTCATAGAAAATATATATAAATATTCAATTTTAAACATTCCAAAAAAAGTAAAAAGGATAATTTTTTTTATTAATAATGTTTTATTTTTTAAAATAGTTATAAAAACATTTTACAAAACAAATATAGGAATAAAAAAGTTTTTGAGAAACATAGATAATTAATATTGATTTACATAAGAGCATTCATTTGGAATTTTGAGTAAATTAAGGTTGGAAATGATAGGGGAATTTTTTTTACATGAAAAAAATTAGAATTTATGAAATTTTAGGGAATTAATTATGGTTATATATTAAGGTTTAATAATTAAAAACTTAATAATAAACCATCTTGTCAAAAAATAGATTGTAAAACAAAACCATTACATTTTTGTATATTTTGAATCATATGTCCGACTAAAAAATAAATTTAAATGAAATATTAAATTTCATGATAACAAATATATTCAATATATGACCTATGAATAGGAATTATATACCTTTCATTAAATAATAATGTTTAATATCATAACATAACTTTTGTCTCAAATAATACAATTTGAGACCAGTTCCCCAGAACTTATATCAAAAATTTCTCAGTACATATTAAAAAAATCATATATCAATAATTTACATTAAATTTAAATTTTTTAAATAACCTTAGTTATATTTATAAAAATATATATTTTTTATTTATGACCTTATATTGTCTCATTACTAATAATTAATTGTTAAAAATAGGTTTCACTTAATAACTACTTCATTGTTATCAATGTTTTTTTATAATAGGCAATTCTACATTGATCATGAATTGATCTTATAACAAATGTAAAACTTGATTTATATATCTTATATATTCAATATATATATGTATATAGTGTTTCATATAATATTGAAATCGAAAATGAGTAACCCAGTTCACGGAGAAAGTTGGTTGTATATAGTTAGGAACAATGTTTCCATTTAATTCAATGGATTGAAAAAAATATTGCAATAGTATAAATAACATTTAAACATATACCGTGATGTTATATATATATATATAAATATCATTAATTCATTAAAACATTCATTATTACTATTAATTTAATGATTATGTGAAAGTAAAATCACATCGGTTCTCAATGTGGGGTCAGTCGTACACACCAGCTACATTATCGTATTATAATGATATGAAAATAAATTAGTTTTTTGTTGTATTATAATTAATTAGGTATTATTATTTTATAAATATTAAGTTGATAATTAAAATCCATATTTTTAACCTTTCATGAGTGATAGTGGTGGAAAATTAATTAAATCAGTTTATGAAATAGTAGTTCTCTATATACACGATCAAAAGTTTTGTTTCCAATTTTTCAGAAGAGGATATGTATATAACTTTTTAAATCAACATAATGATAACTAAGTACATGGTTGATACTTTTTTATTATATTTTAATTACTATTACATGATCAATATGGTAAGATAAGATGTAATAAAGAATGAGCTTTGTGTAGACAATTTCCTTTTCTTAGAATAACCTCCTTTGGATATCTTATTAAGGAATCTATTGTAACGTCTCGTGTTTTTAAATAAGTTTAAATATGAATGTTTTTAAAAATATTATTGACTGGTCGATTTTTTTAAATTGAGTTCCAGAACATTATTCAGAGTTTTTGATCACTTAAAGGTGTTGTTTTTGGGCATGGGTGAATACCCAAAAATTTTCATGGGTTTCTCGATAAGTCTAAGGAGCACCAGATCAAGAAAATTACACATTAATAGATCTTCATAGGCTTCATCCAGTTATGGTCCAACCTGTGCACCTTACCCAGTTTAATATTTTTTTATTTTATTTAAATAATATTTTATGGGAGCTTTTTGTTTAAATAGAATAAGGTGCTAATAATTGCAATGTTAATAATAATTATTATGGTTCCATAAATTATTTTAATATTAAAATGTATTAATAGGATGATTAATAAGATGAAATTTTAATATGGAATAAATAAAGCTTTCGGGTATCTCAATGAAACATTTTTTAATGAGGAGTTTCATATTATATATATTTGAGTTTTTTTAATGAGGATTTTCAAAATTGATAAAGAAACATTTTTTTAATAAAGCTGTCGGGCTTGATCTAAGGTTGAATAATAATAATAATGAAATTATTATTATTATAGATTTATCAGTATAATAATAATTATTAACTATTGTTGTTATTATTGAATGTTAATAATAATGAAATTTGGGTTATTTTAATTAAATTCAAGGAAAATGGAATTTAATTAATAGTGGCGAAACAATTGTTTCATTTAATTAGACTGAGTTAAATAGAATTTAACGAAATTATGTGTAGTGAGGATTTTTTGGGTTTATCACAGAATCATTTAGTTAGAGGATAATAATAATGATAGTTATTATAATAGTTGTTTCATTTATTTAATATTTGGTTGAAATTAATTTAACTAAATGTTTTATTGGGGTTTCATTTAATTAAATTCAATGTCAATAAGAATTTAATTAATCGCTATGAAGTAAAGGAATTAATTAATTAATTCATATTTTGAAAATAAATTATATAACAATGATTTGTAGTTTTTAATTATATTAAATTTTGTTTCGAGAATTTATTTAAATAACATAATAGGGGATTTTATTTTTAAAAAAAATTTGTATGAATTTAATTAAATAAGGTGTTATTGAAGAGTTGGTGGTTATAATTGAAGGGTAATATTTAAATAATTATAAATTATGAGTTTTGTGTTATGGAAAAAGGGTATTATTAAATGGTAATATTAAATGAGGAATTAATTCAGACGTGGGTTTAATTTAATTGAGCCATTTTTTTAGATTTAGATATCGGGCTGTGCACGGTAAGTCAAATAGTGTGGGTCAACTACGTAGTTACTTGATTTTTTGAATGGATTTTTATTTAATTTAATGAAAAGGTATATTTAATAATAATAATAATAGTAAGGATGTATTTATTATTATTGATTTTATTTAATTAAATAAATGTAACAATAATTTGATTGGATTATTAATGGGGGTTTTCAGAAGTAATATTGATGTATTTATTTAATGGTTAATTGATGAAATTTTTTTCTCTTAAATGATAGTAATAAATGTAATTTTTATTATATTATTTCTATTATTTTAATAGTGTTCTTACTAATTTAGTGAGATGGAATGAAGAAGGAGGTTCACTGTAAGACCAATGACATGAACCAGTCCCCCACCCCCCTATGAGGTGCACTAAATCCCCCTATCGGCTTATCTTCGCACCCTCAAATAATTTCTCTGACTTCACGAGTCATTTCTATCATGTCAAGGTGATTTTATCTTCGTATGTTTCATGCTTCATGTCAACTGGTTTTCTCTTCCATCACCACATTTTCTTTTCCGAAACCCTAAGGCTTAGGATTAATTTGGTTTCATTGTTTCATAAGTTATAGGGTTTTTCAATGTGCTCCTCAAGAACCATTGGTCGATTTTTAACTACTTCCACCATGGGTGATGTTTTTTGGCTTAGTTTTGGTTCATCATCTATATTTATGGGTGTGATGATATTTTCCAAATACATGTGTATTTTTTTAGAGGTTCGTGTACGTGAGCGGATCATAGTTGAGTTATGAAGTTATGTATCGACCAAATTTGTTGAAGGAGGGTTTTACATCGTGTTTTAAATTAATAATACGCAACCATTTATTATTTACTTCTTTTGGTAAATTTTGGTAAATTTGACTGCAAGGATGGATTAAAATTTAATTTGTATTAAATGTATCATTAAATTACAGTGTCTCGTTTTTGTAATAAAATCCATCCACCTGAGGTGTGGATAATGAGTGGGTATACCCATTATATGTATTTAATGGATTAAATGTGATTAATTGTTTTTGAGAATTAATTTATGAGTATAGATAACTAAAATATGGAATATTTATTAATATGAGAATTTTGAAGTAGTGGATTTTATTGATGTTCTGGCATTGTAAATACATGATAATTACATGACATGATAATTACAAAAAGATGAATATTTATTTGAGAATAATTAACTGGTAGATTAATTTTTACACATTAATTTTGGGAATGGTTAAAAAAATTCTAAATTTGATAATGAGATCTGATAAAATTATTTAATTATCGAATTAAATACATGGAATGAATTAAAAATATTTATTAAATAATTAAATGATTTTGATAATTGGAGAAAGAATAAGAAAATTAATTGTGATAATTAATTATGGTTTCTCGTGTCGTAAATTTTTCATCAATGAAAATGAAGATTAATTGGAAATGAATTACCAATGTAAAAGAATGATATGTTGGGATAATTAAATGTTGTGTTAATTATCAATTTGTACTTTTATGAACAAGAATAATTAGTAGGTTGATTATTTTTTGAAATTTGGGTATTTGAAGGGTTAATTGATTTGGGAATTAAATACCATGATATTTTTGTAAATTTGATATTGAGAAAATTAATGGACATTATTAATTACCATATGAATTAATTGACTAATTGGATTTTCGGTGTTTGAAATTGAATTCTTAACTATTGATATTAGGTAGTATACATGACTACTTACATGTCACACACACACACACACACACACACACACACATATATATATATATATATATATGTATGTATGTACAGATAGTTGATAAATGGGTTTTGAGACAGAGACCGATGTTCCAAATATTCATGGCGTTCCAAAATGGCAGTCTACACCTAATATGCATGATAAATTTATTATAAGGGACAGGGACGGATGCCCCAAATACCTATGGGTTGTGAGATAGGGACTGATGCTCCAAATATCCATGAGGGTGCTAGAGAAGATGTTCTACACCCATTAATTGACATTGAACTATGGTTCCTATTGGTCATACAAGAATTTAATTAAATGGATAATGAATGCTAATGTGATATGATTATTTGGTGATTGAATACGATAACTGGTTTAGACACTGGTATAGCCGAGACAAGTATTGAGATACTGGTGTCCAGGGGAAAACATATATTAAACATGTTCAATAAAGAATATCAAATAATGTGTAAAATAGTTTATTTCTGAATTTTATATATAGTTCCTATTCAAACTCATATTTCTAGCTATAATCCAAATCAGGTATCTCTGTGAGGTGTCTCTTATGAAGTTGGACTAGTTTTAGTTTATTTATTCAATTTGTATTTTACATCATTATACATGCACACTATTTATTTATATTGAATCATCTTTATTGTGGTAGACACTTGTGGTGCCGTCCCCCTAAGATTAATGTGTCACACCCTACTCAGGCCGCCATTTCATTAAGGTACCCAATAAGATCTTACTAGTTCACGAGGAGTTGGACTTTTCTTATTGTTGTTGTCTTTCTTGGAGTTAGGAGAGGAGGATGAAGAAAAAGACTTGGATTCTTGATGAGATCACCCTTGAGGATTTGAATCACTGATTATTTATTTCATTAATGATATGTAAATATTTATGAATCTTTTATCACTTTCATAGTTGTAACATCATAAAATTCATTCATTTTATAAAATTATAATTGGAAATTTTTTATTATTCATGATTTATTAAATCTACCTTCTGATGTTTTTTCATCTATTAGACATATTCATCTATTTATTTCTATAGTCTCTTCTTGGAATCTAATATGTAGGTATAGTAGCTACACTGACTATCCATAGACCCTCGCTGCTAGTAAGCAGCCTTGGGAAAACAAGGATACGCTCTTGAGTTCATGTGGAAACTAGTTTAGCCACAGATTTAGGGGTGAGTTGGGTAAGGATGTTACAATTATGTATTAGAGGGATGTTCTATTCCATTGTCTTACTATTTTGGGGTTAGTATAAAATATAATAGGAAGGATTCAGTTCATTGGTTAATAGTCATGTCTGGGACCGATCATCCCATGTTCGGGAAATGACCTTGTGTCCAGGGATGGGAATCAATGTTTATATTGTTCATGGATTCAATAGATATGATTTCACCTTTAGTGACTGGTATATTTTTTAATTCTTATTGATTTTGAGAATTTTGAAACAAATTAGCCTGATATGGCAAGGAAGTTGAATACGTGCATCATATTAGGTATTTAGAGATTCATATGCCTTGTGTATAACATGCCATGTAGTTTCATTACAAGGATTCATGGTAATTATGTTTTTACGCCTTTGGTATAATTTCATGTTTTGATCGTCTTTACCATTCCTATATAAATAACATGTTCTTGTGATAGATTTCACATTCTCGACTGATTATATGTTTTACTACCTCTCTTACTAGCATTTTTGTTGTTGTTCCATGCTTTAGTGTAATAAGATCCAATTTTTGTTACTACTTATTATAAAATACTATACATGTTTTGATTTTGTAAAGGGGTGATAAAGTTATAATGTAATATGAATGATGATTGTGATAAATTAGTGCCAAATTTCATAGAGAATGTGTATCGGTGCTTAATTTATTAGTAGATGGACACCTATGTGTTTAAACATTTTATAACCATAGTTTGTTTGAAAATGGTTCTGAATCTAAAACTACATAGTTTTTATTGAAATGAACTATTGTAGGGTTTCTTTTTGAGGAACAGGAGTGAATAAATGTGAAACTTATAGGTCACCTTTATGTTAAAAGGAATTTAGATGCTAAATTTATTATTTATATTAGGTTAATAAAATATGTTAAATTTCTATAGAGGTTGTTATTTATAGTAATTTTATTTTTCCAGTGGGGCGATGACTGAAAACCAATTGAATTTTTGTGAAAAATTATTTTTATGTTCGCTAAAATTCATTCAAATGATAAAATGATGAAATTAGTTTAATAAATTTGGTGACAATTAAAATAGGGATTTTGAACCTCGTGATTATAGTTTAGAGTGACCAAGAGGGAGGGTCGATGTTCATGTTTTGTAAGGAGATAAAATGTGGTAGGTAGAACACATAAAATGTTTTAGGAATTAAGGTATTTTCATCCCACTACTCGGGATGACATTTTGGGAATCGAGTGGTTTGACACACCAATATGTTTATGTGACTAATTTTAAGATCAATGTTTGATGACGTGATTGTGGTTCGAGAAATAAAACATGCATGTCTTAAGGTGTTTTGAAATAGCATGATGGTGAGTGGATGATCATTTCATACAATGTCAAGGACAATCCTATTGTTGGTTGTGCGCATATATTTTGGTAAATGTGATGGGAGGTGACATTGTGATTTTTGAACAAAGTCATCCGATAATAGTTTGACCAATCTTTTTAGTGACCTTGGTTTACTCTGGGTGCGCTATTCCAAAAGAGGCGAGAATTCCCCCAATCATGACCTCGTCATGGAGACACTTATATTTCATTATTGTCATGTCGTGCTAAATATTAAATTGTTTGTTGGCTTGATGAGCCATTGTTATCTGAGTTGAATGTATGAATCGTGTTTTCTTTGGTATACACCTTAATTCATGTTGGGGAACATTAGTATTATTTTAAGTAGAGTTGTGATGGATTATGATGTAATGTCACTAGAGGTCAGTTAAGGATTTTGGTGTACATGTTCTTGGTTATTCAATAATTATAAAATGAACGTCACCAGTTTAAGGGTGGCTGTTAGATTTGGGATTGTAATGTATTTCTAAGAAATAATGTGCAACTAGTTTATATTGGTTGATAAAGATTTTAACTTTTTATTTAATTAGGTATCTATAATTGAATCTGATGTATGCTCATTTTCAGTGATCTTTGGCTTCGATTGTTAAGAAGGTGTACTTATGTTCTAAATAATAGTAAGTTTAGTGTCTAGAAACATAATGTGGTTATTCAAATGAAAATTATTTTTGACCTTGGTACCTCAACATATTTAGTAATAATTTCTGATATCTTCCTGTGGATTATATGTTTTTAAGGTGGGAAGATTGTAATGTCATGTGATTTTGAACTGGGTTTCAATATGAATTTTTTCCATTTTTCCATTTTTCAACAGGTATGTTTTTTTAAATTATGTGTTGGAACATTATTCCGAGTGTTGGAACACTTAATAGATTTTTTTAGACATGGCTCAATACCTAATAATCTTCACAGGTATTCTGATATGTCTTAGGACTACCAGATCTAGAAAATTTGACTTTAATGGATCTGTATAGGCCCTGCGCAGTTACAGTCCAACCTATGAAGCTTACCCAGTTATATATTTTATTTATTTTAATTAATGAATATTAAATTAGAGTTTTTGTTTAAATAGAAGAATATTTTAATAATAATAATGTTATTATTATTATTATTATTGTGCCATAAATTATTTTGATTTTCAAATATTTTAATTGGATGATTAATGAGGTGTAATTATTATGTTAAATTAATGATGCCTTTGGGGAAATCAATGAAATGTTTTTTTAAATGAGGAGTCTCAAATTAAATTAGCATGCGTCTAATTAAATAAGGTGTTTTAGAGTAAATAAATAAGCATATTTATTTAATATATGTGTTGGGTATTATCTTTAGTTGAATAATAATAATAATGTGATTATAATTATCATGGAATTATGCGTATAATAATAATTATTAATTATGTTTTTATTATAACTGTGATGATAAATAATAAAGGAATTTGGGTTTTTTAATTACATTGAAGGAAAATGAGGATGTAATTAATTATTGGGAAACAATTGTTTCATTTAATTAAAATGCGTTAAATTTATTTTAATTAAATGATGTGTATCATAGAATATTTTGAGTTTTATGAAAGAATCATTTTAATAGTGGATAATAATAATAATGGATATTATTATGGCTGTGTCATTTATTTAACTTGTGTTTGAAATTAATTTACATAAATGAGTTGTTGGGGATTCATATAAAAATATTAAATGTCAACAGGAATTAAATTAATAACTATTAAGTAGAGGTTTTATTTATTTAATTAATGTTGATAAAATTAAATAAAAAACAATGAGTTGATATTTTTTATTTAATGAAATTCTATTTTGAGAATTTAATTAAGTAACACAAAGTGGAGATTTTATCTAATTAGTTTTTTTGAAGGAATTTAATTTAATATTGAATTAATGGGGAGTTTGTGGTTATCAACGAATGGTAATATTAAAATACTTGTAAATGAAGAGTTGGGTGTTATCGAATAAGTGTAATATTAAATGGGGAATAAATGTGGAGTTGGGTTTAATTTAATTAAACCATTTTCTTAAATGTAGATATTAGACAGTGCATGATTTGTCAAACCGTTCGGGTATGCTGCGTAGATACCCAATTTTTAAAATGAGAATTTATTTATTTGAATGAAATGAAATATGTAATAATAATAATAATAATAAAGATGCTATTATTATTATTATGTTTATTTAATTAGATAAATGTTACAAGATTTTTATTAGATGATTAATTGGGGTTTTTATAATTAATTGTGAAACATTAATTTTATGGTTTATTAATAATGAAAAGTAATATTAAATGAGAATAATAAATGTTAATACTATAATATTATATCTATTATTTTAATAAGTTGTTAACTAGTTGATTGAGAGATAATGAAGGATGAGGCTCAATGCTGGAGCAATGACAGAGCCCAGGCCCCCACCCTCTATGAGGCACACTACACACCCATTGTTGGCTCCTCTTCGCACGCTTGAATCCTTCTGGTGTATTCATTAGTCATTTCTTCCTTGTCAAGGTGAGTTATTTTGAGTATTTTTCATTATTCACATCAACCGTTTGGTTCCTCCATCACCCATGTTTCACAACCTTAACCCTAAGGCTCAATGTTAATTAGGCTTCCTTGTTTCATTGTTTCAAGGGTTTTGCAATGGGATCCTCTAGACCCATTGGTCCATTTTTTCACTACAACCTCAAAGGACTATGTGTTTCGTCTCATTTATGGTTTATAACCACCATTTTTGGGTGTGATGATATTTTATGGATATGTGTCCATTTTTGTTGAGGTGTGTGTACGCGAGTGGTTCACAGTTGAGTTAAAAGGTTCTGGCTTGTCCAAATTCATTGAGGTCGAGTTTTTAATCATTAAATAAATAAATAAAACACATCATTTTTTTATTTACTACCTTTTATATATTTTACTTCAAGGGTGAATTGAATTTCTATTAGAACTAAATGTTTATTTAAAATACAATGTCATGTTTTTGTAATAAAACTCCTCTACCTATGGAGTGGATAATGTGCGGGTATACCTATTATATGTCTTCAATGGATTTAATGTGATTAAATGTTTTTTGAATTTATTAATGAGTGTGGATAATTAAGGGATGGATTATTTATTAAGATGTGAATTTGGAAATAGTAGCTTTGATTGAATATTAGAAACTGTGCATATGAGATAATTACATGACATGAGAATACTATATAGATGAATGGTAATTTTAGGATGATTAAGGGGTATAGTAATTTTTAAAAATTAATTTTTAGAATGGTTATTAAATTATTGAATTTGTTAATGCGATATTATTAAGTTATTTAATTTTTTAATTAATTAATTTCCATGCATTAGAAATATTTATTAATTAATGAAATGAATTGGATGATTGAAAATGAATAAGACAATAAATTACTAAAATTATTTATCTTTGGACAAGTTGCAAAATTTTAATGAGAGATAAGGATAATTAATAGGTATATTAATTACCAATGTATATGAAGGACAAGCTGGGTTAATTAAATATTGACTTAATTATTAAGTTGTACTTTTGTGAACAAGAATAAATAATCAGTTAATAGTTTTTGAAATTTGATATTTTAAAGGGTTATATGATAGGAGAATTAAATAACAGGAAATTTATGTTGTTAATTAGTTATTGAATTAAATAATTGACTTGATTAATTAATTTATGATTTAATTAATGATTGGGATTTTGGGTGTTGGAAATCGTGTTATTCAATAGTGAGGATAGGTGGAAGACATGATGTTCTACATGTGATATATGTGTGTGTGTGTGTGTGTGTGTGCGTGTGTGTGTGTCTGTGAATGTGTGTGTATGTGCATGTGTATATGTTTTTATGGTTGATAAATGGATTTAAATAAAAGGAATTGCGCCCCAAATTATCACTGGGGACTAATCAAAATGTTCTACACCTTGAATGCATGGAAATTATATTTTAAGGTATATGGATTGATTCTCCAAATACCCAGGGGTTTTGAGATACGGACTGAAGCTCCGAATACTCACAAAGAAGCTAGACATGATGTTTAACACCCATTAATTGACATTGGAATGTGGTTCCTATTGGTTGTATATGAATTTAATTAAATGAACAATGAATGTCGATGTGATATGATGTTTTGGGAATTGAATATGATAAATGGTTTAGACTCTGACATAGTCGAGATTGGTGTTGAGATACGAGTTCCCAAGGGTACTCAATGATCTATGCAGTTAAATAAATACTATCAAATAATGTGTCAAAGATATTATATATGTGTTATATATATATATTTCCTATTAAGAAACTTATTTCCGGATACGATACAACGTAGGTATCTCCGTCAGGTGTCCCTTAGGAACCTGAGCAGGTTGTAGTTTATTTATTTAATTTTTTTGTTACATCATTATACTTGAACACTGTTTATTTATATGGAATTGTCCAGATTTAGCTAGAAACTAGTGGTGCTGGCCTAATGTGATTTATATCTCACAACCAACTCAGTCCACTATTGCACTGGGGTACTCAGGTAGATCATACTTGTTTACAGGTCCTTAAAACTTTCTTGTTGTTGTTGGCTTATGTGGAGTTAGGAGCAAAGGACCGAGCAAAAGCTTGAGACGGTCGATGACATCTCCCTTGGGGATTTGATTAATTGTTTCTTATTTCATTATTGATATGTAAATCATGATTTATATATTATCACTTTTATTTTTGTAAAATTATAATATTCAATCATTGTAAGACATTGGCGTTGGAGAATTTTTATTATTCAAGATATATAAAATCGTCCTTCTCATGCTTTGTCATTTATTAGGTTTCTTCTTCTATTCAATGGTATTGTGTATTATTGAACTATTATATGATTGTATAATCTCCCCAATGAAAATCCATATACCCTCACTATTAGATTGTAGCCTCTTGTGTACTGGGAGATTCTCTTGAGGTCATGTGGCGACCGGTCCGACCACCTGTTCAGGGGTGATTTGGGTGGTGACGTTACATCAATGGTCGGTATTTTGGGTCGAGTAGAAGTTATAAAAAATCAATAAAGATGTTGGGGAGATTTTGAGTCAGATTTCATTATAGGTCTGAAGAAGTGTGGGTAGAATGATATCTTACATAATTAATGTGATTATTTTTTTAAAAAACGAAAATCTATTCAATAATGAGAAGTCACTAGTACACCATGTTACTATAAAATTGATAAATAGTGTGTTGGAAGGATTAAATGTTATATCCACACAGTAAATGAATACAACACATTATTTATCAACGTTATTCATCAGCATTCAATGATACATAGTTATTCAATTATAGTCATCACTATAGTGACATATTTTTTTTATTTATTTAACTTTTTGTTTTATCACATAGTACTAAAAATAAGATGATCATTATTAGATAATATATACACATTGATAATCATTATGAAATAATATATATATATATAATAAATTTATAATATGTTGTAAAAATTAATCTCAACATATGCGTAAGAAATGTGGAAATCCTTATTTTAACTTTAACTATAGAAAAACTTATATAAATGTTTTTACTATTGGTATTAAAATAAGATTAATTCGAACTTATTATATAAAATAAATTATTCAAATTTCAAAAATCAAATTTATTTTATGAGATTTTATTGATAGATGTTACATAATTTAATAAAAAGTAAATCATGAAGATGTTATAAAATTTCGAATTTCTAATGATTTGTTTTTCACATGTGTAGAATACATTCATATATAATTTCTGCCTAAAAGAGATTTTAATGACATAAATTGTACTATTAATAAAATAATTGAAATAATTGTTTTTAAAACCATTTAAAAATGATACTTTTAAATGATTTTAATGAATGGGAAATTTAAATAAAATTTCTTTTTTCACTATTAATTAAAAAAATATTAATAGAAAAACAAAAAAGTTTCCATAATATACTTTAAATATTTTTATTCTAAAAATTGAGTAATTTTTTTAATAATAAAATTATAAAATTTTAAAAATATTAATTTTACAATTTTTCTATGATATGGAATATTATATTTTTTTAGAAAAATATAATTTCGAAGAATATGAAGAATTTACAAAAAATATGTAATATTTATAAATAAATATTTTATATAATTGAATTATTCATATTTTTAAAAAAAGGAATTATACCTATTAAGACAATAAAAATAAATGAATTTTTCATATCGATCTTATTTAAATAATAATACTAATACTATATCATGGTTGTAATGCCCCGGGTTTCAAAAAAGAAAAAATAATACGTTTATATAAATTATAATTTAAGGTGAATAATGTTATAAATAATATATAAAAGAAAGAAATTTCTAAATTAAAATTTATGAATACTTTGATTTAAAAAAAATGTCTTGTTTTAATACGCGACGACGTCAAATATATTTTCAAAGACGTTCTAATAAATGAAATAATTAAGAATGATGTTTATTATAAATAATGTTTTGAAATAATCTATGTCACACACACACACATATATATATTTATGTAGATAAAAGCTTAAAATAAGATTAAAAAAATTAAGTGTACAAAAAGATTTACTAACATGCAATCAATTTTTTAAGATCATTATTTATTTTTAAACTAAAATAGTTATTATGTTAATGTATGAATTTTAATAAGAGTTGTTTTAATAAAATAATTTTCGGTTCATAAAAATTTATTTTACAAGCTAAATAAACATGTATATAAATTTATCAAAATAAATAAATAAATGAATAATGATGATAATCTAATAATATTGTAGTTATTAATTTTGAAATTCTAAGTATATGAATATGTATGTGTATGGAATCTATTTACATATAAAAATATATTTAGTAATAAGCAATGTATTTTATTTATATATGTAAATGTTTTATTAAAATATTGACTTATTCTAATTAGGTTGATAATGATATAAATAAAAATATTAGTTTTGAAATATTTGTTAATAAAACTTATATTATTATAAAATTATAATTTTATTTTAAATATCGTTTTAAATTAATATTATTATTATTAAGATAATATATATTATAAATATATGATATATATTATGATTTTGTTTATATAAAATTTATAAATTATAAATACATAAAATGGTTATCTTTTGGGCATTAAATTTTTATGTTATAAAAAACATGTGTAATTTGAATTATTTATATAAAAAAAAAATACATATATATATATATGTATATTTATATAAAAACGCAAATATGGTGTATATATATGTATATAAAATTTTATAAATAGTTTAATCTTTTTGAAATATTAATAACATGAATAAATAAATAATAATAATAACATTTTATAAGTATTTGTTTTAAAACAATTATATTATGATAATATATGATTATAAATTTAATACATAAAATATTATTATCTTTTCTTTTAAAATAAAAGTGATTATTATATTAAACCTTTACTTTTTAAAGTATTATAAATATAAGGTAACTTTTGACTTTTTTAGACATTAATGATGTATTAATATATGAGAACAATAAAGCGAAAAGTATTATAATGGTGATATTGATGGAAAGTCGCGGATGAGTTAGTTTGTGAAGGTTTTTTAAAAAATATTCTAAATTAAAAACAATAAATAATTAATAATTATAAAACAAATAAAGTTGCAATAGTAAGAAGAAAATTGATTTCATGGGTATTAGAGATTGTTTAGTGTTTGGGTCCATGAGGCGTTAGCAAGAGAACCTGAGGAGAGCTACGGTAGAAGCGACCAGTGCTCCATTAAGCATTCCAAGGCATCGTGACGGAGGCCAAAGAGTAGAGGTAGGCGCGTGGCCGTAGCAGGGTGCTGGTTCGAGCACTGGAGGAAAGTCGCACAGAGAAACCATGAGTTTCTAGCCGAGAGGTGCCATCCTATTTCTTGGTTTGATCGAGGGTGGTCTGAGGTCATGTGTGTCGCAGGCTACGGTCAAGATTTAAGTGCATTCAAGGATGGATATCCAAACTCAGATCTCAGTAGTGAGTTAGGGTATCGTCATGCCTTAATAAAGGGTATAATAGTTTATTTAATTTTTTATGAATCATATTTATTTTCCCTATGTGATTCTATCACTTTGTCGTTGTTGATTTTTCTTCCTCAGTATACTTTTAGGGGTGTGTTGCGGTGTCTTTGCTGTCAATTTTTGAATAGTTATTTCCTGAATCCTTTCCTTCTCAGTTTTTTGTTTTATTTCTGGAAAAAATGATGTGCATAATCATTTTATATAGTTTATTACAATTTTGTGTCTGAATTTCCCTATCTGCAATAGTTCCCCAGCATGAACAGCAAGATTTACATTAGGTTTTTGATTTTATAAGAAGCGGAGTCACTTTTCTCATTTTCTCCAGGGGTTTTAACTTCACTTTCTGCACAAATTACTAAACATGGATGCCTTTTGCATTGATTGAAGACTTTTCCTCACCTCTGTTTTCTTCCAGGAGATCGGGTAAGGGACTATTTCATTTTTTATGTAAAACGATTATACATGATTTTTGAATAATCAGATATACAATATGTTTATATATATATATATATATTCGGTATTGGATCGTTCCCCTCTTCCACTTTCAAGAAAGGTGTAAGGGATTATTTTCAATTAGTTTTATTATATAAAACTACTAATATATATATTTTTGTATATGCTGATTGGAAATATATATATATCCCTTCTATTTTGAATGTTTTTAAGAAGATCATGACACTTTATTAAGGTACACATATTTCCTGTCTGTGTAGGAGGTTTTAGTGTAATGTTTTCAATTTACCAATTTCTTTTTATGTGGTATTAATCATATAAAGTATACATATATATGTAAATATGCACATGTTTTTTCAATCCCTTTGGATTTTAATAATTTCAATTAAGAATAAATATTTCTTACTAAGAATATCACATAGGTAATGGACAGACTTCAAACAATTTTGTTACCTCAAATCCATATTACACGATTCTGTATATACAATATATATATATATATATATATATTTCTTTCCCATTTATGGTTTTCAAAAAAGGGTATTTTTGCGTTTTTGTTGAACTCACGCAAGCATAACCATGTAAGGGGATACTTCCTCCCTTTTTATGCTTCAAAACCAAACATGCAATCCGTTATATAATATGTACATATATATATATATGTATGTATGTATATTTTCAGTAATGAATTCATCCTCTTCATATTTTGTTCAACACAAATCAAATTATTATTTTTATGATTTGAATATTCATCCTTAAATAATATACTATGTGCGAACCAAGTTTTTGGTTAAAAAGAATAATGTTTCTAAAACCTATATATATATGTGTGTGTGTGTGTTTATGTATCACAATCCAAATCCATTTTATAATTATTAAAATATTATTTCCACACATTAGGTAATGTTTTAGAAGAGAAATATATTTTGAGTTCAATCAGATTTATATTTAGTATGTGAAACCCTAATTTTTTTAACATATGAATACACTTTTGGTCAGACAAGTTATATGCCTAACATGATTTGGTTTCCAATCATGTGATAATAATGTATTAAAAATATTTGGAAGTATTTCTTACTTTAATAAATTAATAATCATGGTTTAATTATGAGATCCCATATACACACCTTATGTATATACGGTTTTATATATATATATATGTGTGTGTGTGTGTGTATATATATATATTTATTTATATCATATAGTTTTTAAAACTCTAATTTTCAAGTATTGATCTTTAAGATTAGTGTTTTAAATGAAACCAATACTTCAAGGGTAATTACTAAATGTTAAATTTGGTGTTCGCTAAATCAAAATGTATTTATAAGTTAATTTTTTAACAATGTATTAATTTTATTAACTTCATATGTTTATATATATGAATGTAATGATGGTTATCATTTTTAAAATTTTTATTTCAGTTTATCGTTATGTTTACGAAGATACACACATAAAACATCAACATCTTTTATCGACATTATGGTCATTTCATTTGCATAGATACATGGCCATGCTGTTATGTTCATAATCTACATTCATCGTTTTATAATTGACTCATAAATGTCAAATAATTTATGACCATTATTTTTATTAACGACATATCATACACATCGGTTTCACTAATCTTGTTTGTAAAATATTTATTCATATTGTATGCACTAAATATATATGTATTCATGATTTATAGACAAACTTTTAGTATAGATGTATTTTAAAATAATTATTTGTTAAAGGGTAAAATATGTATGATAAATCGTACAGAGATATGTCGATGTGTAAATCAACTACTTCAGAACAAGCAGATGAATTGTTATGAAATTATATATACATATATATACGTGAAAATATGTATATGCATTACTTATGTATCAAATGTTGTTTACATGTTTTAATATATGAAACCCCTGTGCAAATGTATACATATTTAATGCAAGCATAAAAACGTATTCAGAAAACCTGACTCTCGAGTGTGGTAGACATGAAGGGATTTGGTGTGGATCCATCGTGGCTTTCCATTATTCGAGCAGTCTCAGAGTTTGTTATTTTTTTTTCAAAATATTTCCTAGTGTTTCAAGATAAACATTGGAGTATTTTTAGGTAATATAAATTGGAAATTAAATATTCATAGTCGTATGGGACACCTTGAATATCAGAACTTATTGACATATGAAGAATGTATTGGACTGCCAGGTTTGGGTCCAGTTAAATGAAAGCCCTCGAGGTTGGGGACTGGTTAAAGTAAGCCCTCCGGGTTGGAGACTGGTAAAAGTATTCTCCTCGATGCATCGATAGTTCTCAAGATAGTCAGATTGGATTATTACCCTTAAATCATGGCACAAGGCCTTGACATTCAGACTTGATTCCCGCATTATACGTTTCCTCACTATGTTTCAGTATATGACCAACCAAGTGTTATTTCAACTAGAGGAATATACATGGTTAAAGAACCATAACCTTTGAGTATGATATTAGGTGCACATGACATATGATGACACAGTGTTCCAGTATGATCAGTTTTCCTTTCCAGAATTTTTAATGAAAATGTTAGCATTACCATTATCATGTTATAATTTCCATTATAATAATTTGTAGTGAAACTGTTTATGCACAACTCTGATAATGTTCATGCTCTGTAGTATTTGCATAATTTTCATTTTGTGCTTCTTTATACCAGAATTCTTACTTTGTAACATGATCTTTTAGTAGTCTTTAGTTTAATTCTTAAATGGTTGTGTGGAATTTCTTAAATGGTTTCTAGTAACCTTCGAAAAGTGATGACGTTTTCATTAAATGAATTATTTTATGTATGTGCATGTATCTTCAAAATATGTTTTCAAAATACTATTTATGTATTTTAAAAACCCCTTACTGAGAATCTTTTTTTCTCACACCATATTTTTGAAATATCTTTCACATGTTTCCAGAATTGGTTACCATTGTTGTAGCGCAGCGGAAGCGGTGATGATCTTACATTTTGTTTAGTTTTTCGTTGTAACTCGGATGATTGTTATAAGCATGTATCTATTTCCAAAACCTAGATCGGAATAAGGTCCACTTGTATGACATGTTGAAGGTTGGGTCCTTATAGTTGGTATCAGAGGAACGATTTAGACAACATTGGAAATAGATGTTGTCATTCAACAGTAGTGTCTAGGAATCTAGCGGTCTTAGTTTCCTAAATTCTGAAGACAGAAATTCAGAATTAGTTTTAATCTGACGATCGAATAGCAGGGACTCAATTCTGTTAAGGGGGGAATATTGTAACGCCCCATGTTTAAGAAAAGAAAAAAATAATATTTTTAAATAAATTATAATTTAAATTTAATAATGTTATAAATAAACTATACAAGAAGGCATTTTCTAAATGAAAATTTATGAATACTTTGCTTTATAAAAAATGTAATGTTTTAATACGCGATGACGTCAAATATATTTTCAAAGACATTATAATAAATGAAATAATTAGGAATGGTGTTTTATTATAAATAATGTTGTGAATTAATCTGTGTCATATATATATATATATACATAGATAAAACCTTAAGACAAGATTAATAAAAATTATGTGTTCAAAAAGATTTACTAACATGCAATGAATTGGATAAGATCATTATTTCTATTTAAAATAAAATTAATATCATGTTAAAGTACAATTTTTAATGAAAGTTGTTTTAATAAAATAATTTTCGGTTCATAAAAATTTATTTACAAGCAAAATAAATATGTAAATCAATTTACGAAAATAAATAAATAAATAAATAATGATGATAACCTAATAATATTGTAATTATAAATTTTGAAATTCTTAGTATTTGTATATGTTTGTGTATGAAATATATTTACATATAAAAATATATTTATAAATAAGAAATGTATTTAATTTATATATGTAATTGTTTTATTAAAATATATACTTATTCTAATTAGGATGATAATGATATAAATCAAAATATTAGTTTTGAATTATTTGTTAATAATACTAATATAAATATAAAAATATAATTTTATTATACATGTCATTTAAAATTATTATTATTATTATTATTACTATTAAAATAATATATAATATAAATATATGATATATGTTATTCTTTTCTTTATATAAAGTTTATAAATTATAAATACATAAAATGGTTATATTATGAAAAACGCATAAATTAATCATGTTTTAAATAAAAATGTGTAATTTGAATTATTTATATAAATAAAACAAATTATATATTTGTATATATACATAAAAATGAAAATATGGTGTATATATGTTTATAAAAAATTTTATAAATATTTTAAACATTTTGATATCTTAATAACATAAATAGATAAATAATAATAAAAACATTTTATAAGTAATTTTTTTAAAATAATTATATTATGGTAATATCTGTTTATAAATTTAATAAATAAAATATAATAATCTTTTATTTTAAATGAAAAGTGATTATTATATTAAACCTTTAATTTTTAAAGTATTATTAAGATAAGTTATCTTTTGATTTTTTTGAACATTAAAGATGTAATAATATATTATAATAATAAATCTAAATGTATTATAATGGTGATATTGAATGAAAGTCACAGATGTTTGGGTTGTGTAGGTTTTTTAAAAAATACACTAAAATAACAACAATAAATAAGTTATAATGATAAAATAAAAAAAAAATTAAATAGTAAGAAAACAATTGATTTCATGGGTACTAGAGATTGTTTAGGGTTTGGGTTCATGCGGTGTTAGTAGGAGAACCTGAGGAGAGGTGCAGCACAAGCGAGCAGTGTGCCATTAGGGTTTCCAAAGCGCCAAAAGGGAAGCCGAAGAGCTGAGGCAGTCATGTGGCCGGAGCAAGGTTCTGGTTCGAGTGCCGTAGGGAAGTTGCGCAGAGAAACCAAGAGTTTCTAGCCGAGAGGTGTCATCATATTTTTTGGTTCGATCGAGGGTGGTCTGAGGTTATGTGTGTCGCAGGCTGCGGTCAGGGTTGAAGTGTGTTTTAGGATGGATATCCAAACTCGTATCTCAGTTGTGAGTTAGGGTTTTATCATGTCTTAATCTGAGGTAGAATAGTCTATTTAATTTTGATGTATGAATCTTATTTATTATCCCTATTTGATTATGTCTCTTTTTCGTGGTTGATTTTTCTTCTTCAGTCTACTAGTAGGGTTCTGTTGGAGATTCTTTATTTTCAAATTTTGAATAGTTATTTACTGCATCCTTTCCTTCTTAGTTTGTCTTTTTTTTCTGGAAAAATTGATGTACCAAATCAATTTATATAATTTGTTACAATTGTGTGTCCGAATTTCCCTATCTACAATAGTTCCCCAGCTTGAAAAAAAACTAAACCTTAGTTTTTAGAGGTTATAACAAGTAGAGTCACTCTGCTCGTTTCTTCCGGGGGTTTTTTCTTCACTGTATGCACAAATAATTATACATGGATTCCTTTTGCGTTGATTCCAGAGTTTTCCTCACCTATGTTTTAATCCAGGAGATCAGGTAAGGAACTATTTCATTTTTTATGTAAACCAATTATACATGTTATGTGATTAATCATATATAAAATATGTGTATATGTATATATATATATTCGGTATAGGATAGTTCATATCTTCCATATTCAAGCAAGGTGTAAGGGATCATTTCAATTAGTTTTATTATACAAAAATAATAATATATATATATATATAAATATATATCTGTGTGTGTGTATATTTATATATATCTTTTATTTTTTGAATGTTTTTAAGATGATATTGATGTTTTATTAAGGTTCACATAATGGCAGTCTGTGTAGGTGGTTATTGTGTAATGTTTTCATCATCATCCTCTTTTGTTCAATACAAATCAAATTCAGATTATTAACACTTGATTATCCATCCGTAAATAATATTCTACGTGTGAAACATGTTTTGGGTTAAAGGGAAATATGATTCTAAAATCTAAATATATATATATATATATTCATGTTAATGTATCACAATCCAAATCTATTTTATAATTTTTTTAAAATGATTTCCAAGCATTAGGTAATTTTTTAGATGACAAAAATATTTTAAATTCAATTATATTTATATTTAGTATGTGAAGCCATATCTTTTTTAACATATGAATATACTTTCGGTCACACATGTTATATATCTAACATGGTTTGGTTTCCAATAAAGTGATAATAATGTATTAAAAATATTTTAAATTACTTATTACATTAATAAATTAATAAACAAGGTTTAATTATGAGAACCCACATATACACCTTATGTATATACGGTTATATATATATATGTATATACATATGTATATTTATATCATATAGTTTTTAAAACGCAAATTTTCAAGTATTGGACTTTAATATTAGTGTTTTAAATGGAACCAATACTTGAAGGGTAATTAATAAATGTTAAATTTGGTGTTTTCTAAATCAAAATTTATTTATACACTAATTTTAAAAAAATCAATATATTAACTTCATATGTTTATATATATGAATGTAATGATGGTTATCATTTTTATAATTATTATTTCAGTTTATCATCATGTTTTTGAAGATACATTTCTAAAATATTATCATGTTTTATCGACATAATGGTCATTCAATTTTCATAGATACATAGCCATGCTATTATATTCATCATCGACACTCATTGTATTATAATTGAATCATAAATGTCATATAAGTGATGACCATTATTTTTGTTAACGACATATCATGTGTATCAGTTTCTCTAATCGTGTATGTAAAATATTTATACATATTGTATGCACTAAATATATATGTATGCATGATGTATGGACAAAGTGGTAGTATAAATCATTTTTAATATAATGATTCATTAAAGGGGAAAATATCTACGATAAATCACACAGAGATATGTCGATGTGTAAATCGACCACTTCAAAACAATAAGATGGATTCTTATGAATGAATATTTAAATACGTAAAAATATGTATATGCATTACTTATGTATCAAATGTTGTTTACCTGTTTTAATATATGAAAACCGAGTGCAAATGTATACATATTTAATTAAAGAAAAAAAACATTTTCAAAAAACCCGACTCACGAGTGTGGTAGACAAGAAGGGATTGGGCATGGATCCATCCTAGCCTGTCATTAGTCGAGCAGTCTCAGAATTAGTTATTTTGATTTCAGAAGAATGCCTAATGTTTTCCGAAAAACACTAGAGTATTTTTGGGTAATATCAATTGGAAATTAAATATTCAAAGTGTTGTAGGACACATTGAATATAACACCTTATTGATAAATGAGGAATGTATTGGACTGCCGGGTTGGGGTCCGGTTAAAAGAAATACCTCCAGGTTGGGGACTAGTTAAAGTAAGCCCTCCAAGTTGGATACTGGTAAAAGTAAGCTCCTCGATGCATCGATAGTTCTTGAGATAGTCAGATTGGGTTATTACCCTTAGGTCATGTCATGAGGCCTTGACATTCAGACATGAGTCTGGCATTATACGTTTCCTCACTATGTTTTAGTATATGACCATCCATGTGACTATTTCAACTGGAGGAATATCATTTGTTAAACAAACATTACCTTTTAGTATGAGATTAAGTGCACATGGCATTTGATGAGACAATGTTGCAGTATGATCAGTTTTCCTTTCCCTGATTTTTAATGCAGATGTTAGCATTACTGTTCTCTTGTTATAATGTGAATTTTTATAATTTGTTGTGAAATTGTTTATTTGCAACTCTGATAATATTCAGGCTCCATAGTATTTTCATACTTTTCATGTAATGCTTCTTTATACCAGCATGCTTACATTGTAACATGATCATTTAGTAGTCTTCAGTTGAATGCTTAAATTATTTTGTAGAATTTATCAAATGGTTTCCAACAACCTTTTAAAATTGATTATATTTTATTTAATGTAATTATTTGAAGTATATTCAAGTATTTTCATATGATGTTTTCAAAAGCCGTATTAATTATTTTCAAAACCCCTTACTAAGCATCTTTTGTGCTCACCCCAAGTTTTTGAAATATTTTTCATAGGATTCTAGAATTTTTCATCGTTGTTGCAGTGCAGTGGAAGTAGTGATGATCATGCAGTTTTTATAGTTTTTCGTTGTAGCTCTGATGCTTTTTATAAGCATGTATCTATTTCCAGAACCTAGACTAGAATAATGTACTCTTGTATGACATGTCTAAGGTTGGGTCCTTAAAGTGGTTCATGAAAATTTGGTGTTTTATTGTGATGTAGGATAGAAAAGATATTAAATTTAATAAAAATAATTTAGTTTATAATATATTTATTTGATCCAATAACAGACAATATAAATGAATTTTGTTGACAAAAATAATGTATTTATCATGGGGACTAAATATAAAAAATTTAGAACATGTTATAACCAATCAAAACCTGAAATAAAATGAAATTTTTGAAATGAAATAATATAATATGCCCCTGATTAAGAATAATTTATCCATACAATAAATTCAATGTTTTAAAAACATTAAATTAAATTAGTCAAATAAAACATAATCATTTTCATAAAAAAAGTCGTTCAAGGATCCATAAAACATAAATTTCATCTCTTATTCATTCTTTCAATATCAAAACTTCACATGCGACATCGAACACGTGAATGAAAAATGTAATAGTCTATGAAAGACTATTTTTTTCATTATATAACATTGAGTTTATTATCATCTTCAAGAATTAGAACCATCCTAGAATGAAAAAACAAAAAACCAAAGAACCAATTTAATAATCCTACCTATCATGAACAATTACTCTACTAGTACAATGCACCACAACACATACAATAACATCCCAATAATCATATAAAAAACAAATAACATTAGGGAAATATAAATTTGTATGTAATCAAAAGTTACTGACCATGAATTATAATCTACAATTCCACTTAAACTCCTCCACAAAATTGTACATCTATAATACATGAAACAAGGGAATAGACTTCATGTGTAACACTTTCTCCTAACGATCCATAATCTCAACCAGCTGGTCCGTGAATATCGTATCATCAACTAAATCTAAATTACATGAATCAATAATAGGGGTTTCCACATAATAATATCTAATATGTCACAATACATGAAATACATCGTGGATCTAATGTAGTAATGGGGTGCAGATGATGGATACACCACTTTACCAAGAGACTCCAATACCTAACAAAACTCAAAACTAAGGTGAAAGATCACTACATACAAAAAAACTATAATAATAATGATTATGAGATAATTTAATGATCATTTTCTCAAAATTTTCAATAAAAAAACCCCCATTCTCTAATCCACAGACTCTATTTTATGGTCCTTCACATTCTCCAGGTTATATAAAATAATCGTTTCATTCTATATTGTACCTTGAACCATGTACATTCAATGAACCAAAAAATAACTACTATTTTTATATTATAATTAATATCAACATGAATACTCAATAAATTACATGACTACAATCTTTCCAATAAATTATTGATGTATATTATAATAATAAAACTCAAATAGGGAGATTTTCTTTACAAATAATTTATATAAATATGATGTACATCCATGTAATATGTCCCCCACTATCTGAATAATAAAACATATATAACCGTATATTATGAGAAAGAAAAAAATTATTAATTATATCGATGAGAATGAATCATGAATAAAATATTTCCTATATATGTGATATAAATCATGAATTCCATTCAATGATAGTTGACCTTAGAACCCCATGATGCATCACTACCATATCATAATAATACATCTCCAAACATACAAATCACTAAACTTCTTAATCAATATTAAATGAACCTAAAATGGAAGAATTTTTTTCATAAACAAAATATAATCATATACTAAATTATCATAACATCAACTAATCACATAAGCTACAAAAATTTACCCTAATTTGGACTCTGTAAAAGATAATTATTGCGTCAAACCTCTAGGAACTGGATCCCATGAATTCACCTACTCAAATTCCAAGAACCATAGAAATAGATCAGCTAATAATAATGTGTTCCATATAATCTAATTCCATCTCTTAAAATATATATACATCACTAATATAGAAATATGAATAATCATTTTCATGTTATGAATCTAAATAAAAACCGCCCTTGGTAAATTGATTCAATGAAATCATTTCTTAAAAACACACAAATAATGATGATCATACTCTAAAAAACCATTTGAATAAAAAAATGATATTATCACACCAAATTTCAACCATGATATCTACAAACATTGAAGCATAAACATACAATAAAAATGATCATTTCTGTGTAAATGTCATGAATTTTTACTATGACAGATGACCCACATGGAGTCAATGTGCTTCTACAACCTATAACGCTTACAATGGATAAAAGTATCTGATTATAATATTGTTATAAATCATCATAAATTCATGAAAAAAGATCTATATTCCTCTATAACTCGCCTTTAAATATTTCCACTCATAGTCCTTTTTTGGAAATTTCCTCTCATGTCACAGAATAATACCTCGCTCGGGTCTATGATATTTTTCGTTTCAAATAAGGATGATGTGTTTAAAAATTGGAACCATATAATGATTTATAACTTATAATAATAAATAATTTAATGTATAAGACTACTGTTATGGGGAATTTTCTATCATTATACACTGAGGTCCTCTCATAAGACCCTTTTTCTTTAATGAAATACATGGTTATTCTTATTGAGGAATGGCTTGAATTACATTCTCCTACTCCATGTGATGAGGTTATAAACTATAGTAACTTTGCTACAATTCATATATTTGTTAATTTACACCCCCTATATGTAAAATCATTCAAATCACTCACATTTATAATATGATATAGTTGGATAGTAATCCATATACAACTATTATAAATCAATTTTTGAGATAATATCTTTTTATAAAAGAATATAAATATTTAGAATTTTGGGATCCATGATCAAATATTATCCTTAATGACATTGGAGTTTTCTTTATCCTCTCATACGACTTCATGTTCCTTTTTTATATTGATATATAACCAAATATTTAATCTATAGATTATATTTTTGTAAATAATAATACTCTAATAATTTCCACTATAAAAATTATAGTGACATGACCAAAGATGTGGTCCATGAATGACCATATATTGATTAAAAAAATGTTTTTATTTATTTGAATGAATTATCTTAAATTTCATCAATATTTAATTATTGTTTTGGATACAAGGTATATGAGATATTTAAAAAATATTCTATATTTATATAATGATCTATTTAGTAGTAATATCTCATTGTTAATTTTTTAGAGACCATACTGTGAAAACAATACACAATTCAGTTTCCCCGAAATTACTTATTTTCGTATAAATTTAAAAAAGTCAAATTAGTTTATATAAGTGAATTTTCTTGGAAAACTGATTCAAGTGGTCTAAATTTATGTTTTCATTCAATATATCACATTCCTGGTGAGTAAGAAAAACAACACATTGTTTATGAATTTTATTTATGATGATAGTGAACTTTATCATATAAGATATCTCTAGGATTCACTATCCACTTTAGATACTATATTCATATCATAGTTTTAGGAGGTATTTTTAACACTGTAGAAGAAAAATATAAGAATAAGTGAGGGTATAATATGAAAATATTTTTTCTAAGTAATTTTTCATGATTATTTCTAAAAATAATATAATAAACATCCAATTAACTATATAAATGTTATAATTGTATAACAAAAAGAGTGGTTCTAGTATAATGTATAATATTATGTGTTTGTGTTTGGGATCCATTCTGGATACCATATATTTACCTTTCTTTTATGTCAAGTAGATTTTGCAATATTATAATGATCATTTCTCAATTTTACTTCATATCCAATGTATTATAGTTATGTTCTATGATATAATTATTAACGATAATTGATAGAATAAATTGATAAAAGGTGAAAATTCACATGTTATAGATGACTCCCATGAATGGAATTAATTGGTGGTGATTAAAAATAAACAAAGAAAATTAAATTATATTATTGAATAATCAAATAAAAAGAATCCAAGTCACAATATAATATTACATGACCATTAGGAAGAAATTATCCTACTAGGTAATGTGATATTAGTATAATGGGATGAAGAAACTATTTCTATTATCTATCTTATGCGAATTTGACTATAGGAGAATTTATTGTTGGTAGAATGTTTTTTGAGAGAGAGTTATATATTTCTGTTTAAATAAGGGTGATAAAAATATAAATTCCCTTAATTCATGTATATGGGAATATAAAGTTTATGGTAAAATTTATACGTAACATGAGGGTGGTACTCACCAGAGTGATATTAACAATACAAATCCCCTGGTGATGGAAAACATATATGAATTATACACAGATCCTACAAAAGTGATGAAAAATCAGTAAAATGGGTTCATAATTGATTATTATATATTGAGATATATTTTAAGGACTATATATAATTTTTGAAACCAATTTTTATGATTCCTTCCATATGTAGAAGAGAATGAAGAGGCTATAAAATTATATAGTATATATTTCACTATGAATATATTGTTTAAAGGATCATTTTATGTTGTTTCTTAGTTCAACATCACAAATGATGTCATTTAAGGGAATCGATATTGTTTCAAATGTGGAATTCATACCTGGGTAACCACTATAGCAATCATTTTCTTTTTTTCCATGGTGACCCAACATAATGGATCTAGTTAATTTCATGCCATTTTTATATATAATTTATAATACAATATTATTCTTAATATTTTTAAAAAGAAAATTCTCATCCCATAAAACTTCTAATATCAATATAAAACATGTCTTCATAATATGAATATTTATACAAGGATCAATTTCACTATACCAAGAAATGATATAAGACCATAATAAAAAATGATTTGGCTCCAATATGTTTTTAAAAATTATCATGGAAAATGTATATAATAGAATAAAATAATGATTCATCTTATGTGTTTTACAATAATGTACATTTTATTTTTTTATGACGTACATTTTTTATCATTTTTTCACCTCTCCATGTTTTCCAATTTAGTTGATGTCTAATATATTTTTTATATACAATTTAGGGAAGAGTATTACATAATAGGATCCACACCCTCTGAAACTATATTTCATGGATCAGTCTGTTATTTATAAGAACCAATGTAAATGTAATCATAATTTTTTTATCCATTTAGTGTTTTGTATGGGTTCTCAAGAATTTTTCACTTATTTAATTCAATTAAATTATATAATTCATAATAGATAATAATATCTCCATAATATATCTTATATATATTATGAACACTTATTATAGTATAAAAGATAATTTTTATTAATAATAAAAAATGAAATGCCTATATTTCAAACAAATTATCTAGAAGAGTGTCTAAATGTATTTATGAGAAGCATAAAATTTATATAATAAATTTTTTATTGGACAATATATGAAACCCAATATCCAATTTTAGAATTCAAATCCACCACATTGATGGAATTGTAAATAGAATCACATTAAGGATTCATAATTAATAGAATAATTTATTTTCATTTAGATGTAGGATCACCTGGTGGATAACTATCTTTCTTCTATTCCTATAGACATGATTTCAGTTTTTGGTGTACCAAAATCATTAATATGGAATATTTAACTCATCATCATTGTATTTAGTAATTTTCCAATCATAAGAGTAATGATCATTCTACTAGCTAGTCTAGTGAAATAAAAACCAATGATGAAGGTTTTTTTGATTTCTCAGTAATTAATGTAAACATATAATGGTTTTATTATATGTTTACAAGGGATGTGATATTTGAAAAAAACATCTATCAAAATTTCATAGGGAATAATTATAGGATATCTCATATCAACTTGACTATAGTGGACATCATTTCTCTTTTGTGGATTAGCCTCTATTGAATCATAAGATGTGTAAAAGATAGGTCTCACATGATTATCAGTAGTGGTGGAATGTCATAATTGAAAGGGAACTAGTTAAGAATACATATACAATACACTTGGAACCTATTTCTAAACCATGCATTCAGTTAGGACTCTCAACATCCTTCCTTTAATGAATTGGTCTTTAACAATGAACCAGAATCCTTATGTTATAACATATAAATAGTAGTATGAATTAATCATTTCATCTTCACAACATATGTATAGGTAAAATTTATTTTCCCAAAAATTCAAATAGATATAGTTATGTAGATTCACATGGATGACATGTGGAGTTATATTTAGGGAAAATATATTCTCTGTAAATAAAAATTTCATGTATAGTGGCTTTTGAATAATTTTATCCCTATAAATGTATACAAAAAAATATAATGTATTGTTATAGCATAGAAATGTCTTTATTGTAGATTGTGCCTATATAATCAGTGTAATGCTTTTTTCTGATGGAAAATGTAATTGATTCATCTAAATTATTATTGAGGTTCTTTAATAAGTTTGATTATTTCATGCTCAATGATAAATTTCCTAGATTAATTTTTTTAATATTAATAATGATTCATACTTTATATCCTAGGGTAGGTTTATTCTATTTTTTAATGTTGTTAGGTGATATGGGAGATCTACAATGACGTTTGACACCATGGATTGAACCAAAACACAAAATACGACATCTATATTATCATATTACTTATTTTTTCACTGAATTTTCCTTAGATGTGGTCTCTTATTCCATGTTTTTTATGGGATCAATGTCATAGTATAATGAAAAATATATTAGTAGACTTTAGAGGAAGAAATATTATTATTTTAGATAAAACAACATAAGAGATGGGAGTTTATTTAACATGAATGATTTATGTATCCCGAGATTCAAACACAGAGGTGGATTTATTTATAATTTAGGGACATAGTCATCATGGATTTTCTACTTTCCCCATGGACGATACCTTGGTGTAACCAGAATCCCATGCAATGATTGCCCGAATTTGTCTCAATTATTATAGTAAATATATTTTTATAGTCTAATGTTACTCTTTTATACGGGAGTGTATTTTATTTTTAAAATACCAATTTCATTTGAGATTAATCTATATTATTATATATTTTAGAATCAAGATGCATAAGAATGTTTTTATTTTGAAGACTAAATGTAAGTAGAATATAGCGATTGATCTTTATATATTTAATGGTCATTTGGAGAAGATGGATATAATATAATTTATAAATGAGTCTCTACCCATGCATTTTATTAACTTTGTATGAATGTATTCCATTGGTCTTCATTAATATTTACCAAGGTAAATTTTCTTCTTCATTATATGTGTTTATTGAAAACAATGTATTTAAAATTTAGTAAATCTATATGCTCACTCGTCAATCACCATAAATATTATACTAAAAACAAACATCCCACCTAGACTTATAACCTAACACATTAGTCAACACCATACCTTTCCCATATATGTGTTTGGTCCTAATGTCATAGTCTAATATGTACTCTATCCACAAATAAACACATAGAATTAAATATCAATGATAGAAAATACAACTCATGTTTTTGGCATCCATAAAGAGGAAAAGGATTCACTAATGAGGTTTCAACAACACACCATTATATAAAACACCAATTCCCTAAAATCAATAACATGGGTATAATTATTTTAATGATTATCCCATAACTAACAAGACCCATATGAGATCATCCCCCTTAGCCAAATTAAAAAAATAAAATTAAACATAACAGTTATAACTAGAGATTATAAAAATGAACCCTAATCATAAAAAATTATTATTAGGAGTACAAAAACTTGTCCTTAAAGTATTAATAATATATTTGATTTTTTCCACACTATATAATTTTTTAGTCATTCAAATTCATTGTTGATAGAGGATCCACAGTTCAATAGGTATTCAAAATAATTGTCCAATATTTCCATATGAGATCAATGAAACAATGAAAATATGTAATAATATTATATCATTCCTATGAGATAAGAACATTTATTTTCTATGGGTATAATTATACTCTTATATGAAACACCATATTCAATATTTTCCCTCCAATTTCAATAATAAATACATGAAAAATGTCACAGAGAACTGAAGGTGGGTAAGGAAATATAAAATGATTCTCATATGCTCAATATGATCTCCCATTATATTGAGTACACATCAATATAATCAAAAAAACATCCAGGGAAAGATCTTGTAACTCAATAAACATTAGTTTATTAGACCAAAAAATAATTTCGGAATTCGTGATATAAATAGAAATAATTAAAAAATAAAATATTTTATATTGAAAAAAGATTTTATCTTCCAATATATCATTCTTCATCACCCTAATACGATTACACCACAATATGATATCAATATTTAAAAAATAGAAATGTATTATTAAATAATTAATTTTGTTTATAATTAATGAACGGTTAAAAAACCTCCACCTTGTTTAACCATTGATAGTCTACTTATAAAAACATACTTTTATATTCCCTCATAAAAAGTAACACCAGAGAGCCATATAATGAAACATTATACATAATAAAACCCTTTTACAATAATATATTAAAATTAATATTTATCTTCCATATCTATGTGTGTTCCATCTAGTAATGTTTCAAATAATTTGTTAGACACCTAGATATCACATTATCATAAACACGATATTTCATTTTGGGGGTAAGGAAATAACTAATATGAAAAAAAATTAAACTCTGAAGACAAACATATAAAAAAATTATTCCTTATCTTATAATTAGAACAATATAAAATTCTCCAACTTTGAATGTAAATTAATGAATTTTTAATAAACCATTGGCAAACCCACTACCAGATTAATACTAGATGCTGTCTTTAGAAATCAAAAACATTCAAATCACATTTTGAAATAATAATTTGAATCAAAATCTAAATTTACTAAAAAATCAATGAATAAAATCCTATAATTTTATTTTTTTTAATGTAAATCCCCGATAAAATTTTTCCCCTTCATCATTTCAGAACCATAGCATAAGTTAATTGAACTAAATTTACCTACAACTATAGTAATCAATAATAGAGGAACTATATATCTTTCAACCTTGTCTATCGATGTATGGAACAAGAAAAG
Organism: Viscum album; assembly: GCA_963277665.1. Taxonomy (NCBI): domain Eukaryota; kingdom Viridiplantae; phylum Streptophyta; class Magnoliopsida; order Santalales; family Viscaceae; genus Viscum; species Viscum album. The sequence continues at coordinate 1,262,891,211 of OY728157.1, read as the reverse complement.
TAAATTAAGGGAATAAAATAAATTATAATAAATAAATGTATAATCAATGGTAGATGGAAAATAGGGGGTATATAAAATTAACTTTGACTAACCATGTGATTTTACCTCCATGTATTACAATTCACCATGACCTATTCCATTACCTTTGTATATATACAAATATCTAACTCTACGATCATTTTATGCCTATATCCCTAATAGAAACTACTTTCATGGGTGTTTCTCATTCAAATTTTCCAACCTCTATAATCCAGAAACCTATATACCCAATTATTTATATGACCTTAGGAGAAATTGTGTGGGGAGATAAACATGAAGAAGATCACCTATTCATTATAAGACACTAAGGATGTTTGTGAACAAGAATTAGGATTTTTAGGACCCCCATTAAAAATAACACTTGAAAGGATCTCATAATAGATATATATTAAATATAATCTACATAGATATAGGTGTAAATCCATTGATACCATCTCCCCAATAGTGGATACCTCCACTAATTTGACATAAGAGATCTCAAAACTAGTTTTTTGGTCCCTAAGATGATTTTATAACTCCCATATATTTATTATTTTTTCTTTATCGTATATATTCATTTCCATATTTTTATTAGAGAGGACCACATGATATATTGACAATAGAAATAGTGTGGAATTGTGTTGAATCATTAGATATTAGACCTAATAAAATATCTATGACATGGCTTTCCCATATTGAAAATGATTAGGTGAATATTGATAAAATCTCCAAATAAAATACAAGTATCTCATTGGATCATTCTCCCATCATAATGATAAACTAACTAATTTCACATCACCACATTAATTGATGAAGAAATAAAAAATACAAAAGATTTATTATAAAAATATATCCTTGAAATTATTGACTCCACATTTATGAAAGAATTAAAAACGATTAGTTTTCTATTTCTAATATCAAATAAAAAAAATTAAAATGTATCCAATTAAACATTTTAGCCTAAAGTGGGTTAAACAATATTAAGAACCACTTAACATCAATTTTTCAAATTACCTTATAAACACAACACATACGTCACCAACATCTGAATCTTAATGTTTTGTTTTATTTTCCACCAAGACGTATCCTTCTCTATTAGGTCATCCCTTATATACTTAGCCAGATCATCAAAATGAACATCACTAATAAAAAAATAAGGGCGACACACAAAAGTTATATATATATATATACAAGTAATGGAATCACATAAACCTAAGAACATGTATTTTTATTTACAGATTATTCAGATATGTATATTTTAACATTAGTACATTCACCCTAATTCAAATATAATAACAATTATTAATGATTCACGCAATACTTATAGGACTCTACCACACAATAAACATCATTATTCTTATTATGTCTTGTATTTTCAATGTTATTGAATTACATAACATAAGGTTATAATCACCAATATCATATGTAGTCTCTCATTCAATATAAAATGCTAAGTTCGACTAATATAACTTACAACCAATGAACACATCACTTCTTTCAAACTCCAAACTCAAATCCCACGCTCATACATTTCATTGACAAAATGTTTTCACAAGATCCCCCATTAGTAACACAACCTTGAATAGTAGTGAAGGGAAATGTGACTTAAAAATCATGTACCTAATAGTCCATGACTTGGTGACTAGAATTTAATGTATAAACAAAACAAATGGGATGAATTACCCTTCAAAGCTAGTGAAAATATATACCAAAATAAATTTTAATCATTTTTGGATAAATTAAAATCCATAAGACACGCATGTGTCAAACAGAAAAAGTTACCCAAATTAAATTTCCAATGAAAACTCAAGTGAACGTGACAATGATATAACCTTTAGGACTTGAACATATATTTTAAAACTAAGTCTCCAATTGAAACCTAGTAAATTAAAATATATAATAACAATAATTTGTGTGAGCATGAATGTTTAATTAGTAGGTTCATCCTTAAAATATATCATGTATATGTTGAAGAAGCATACAATTAACAAAGTGAGTAGAAAGCAGATCTAACACACACCAATGAAACAAATCATATACTTCAACTCCTTAATTATTACACCATAACCATGTGTACAAATATCAATATATATATATATATATCATAGAAATATTCAAAAACAATTACTACAACACAACCCCAAATCAAATCAATATCACAATAGATTTCATGATTATGATGGACATAAACCATATTCCTTCCACAAAAAATGAAAGACATCCACCATGTAACCACATCATATCGATGAAAATGTAATCTAGTTTATATATTTTATAATAAAAATCCACTATATCTTATATATATATATATATTGATGTCTCCAATCCATCACATCCAATGATAATTTTGAAGTGATATAGAAGAAGTGGAATCCCTCGGCCATCCACTTAGTCTATAAATTAGATATTTGTAAATAAATGAAAAACCAATATCCTCATATAGAATTTCGCCATGTTACCTAAATTAGGTGGTGGTTGCTATGAAAATACAATAAAATACTAGAGGTATACAGTCACATTAAAACCAAACATCAAGTCTCACGCAAAACATACTTTATAATCATATTCTATATCAATCCCTCCCTCACTAACACAATCTATCAATCTCTATAATAAATAAAATAAAATTGGACTCATCTATCCATATATAATAGATATGTAATTTTTCTTAATTACAATTTAACTCTTCTACTTTGTATATTATTGATGTACAATTTACCAACTACATTAGATTCATTATTTTTTCCATTTTTATTATAAACACATTCAATAATAGAATTATTCTTTCATATTAATCCCATTAAATTATATAATTCCACTCAAAACAATTTCATTTTCATAATCGCAAAAAATCATTACAATACTTTTAATTCATCAGTTACATTAATTTATTCTATAAGGAATTACCATTTTCTATCCCAACATTTATCGATTACAACCATTACCATTTCAATTATTTCCATACATGTTCTATGCCACCTATAATTTATAATATATCCCTCTGAAATCAAAACCCCACACTAAAATAATTTCATTACACACACTGAGAGACAATAATCGATCCCCCAAACCAATTTATATCCACAAAATTATATATGTTACAAATACTATAATCACACAAAATTTCATCAATCAATACACATCAAGGACAACACTATATACTCTAAAATAAATTTAATAAACATAAATAACAATTTTAATTAAAGTAATATCATCCCATATACCATAGTAAGAAATAATAATCATGTAATATTTTCTAAATAAACAATATGACCCTAAATATAGATAAAAAAAATAAAATTCTCTATCCATTATAAAAGGTTATTTTTGAAAATTATTTAAATGAATACACATTTAAAATACAAAACATATATATTTCAGATAAAAATTTATAAACAAAATCTAATATATAAAAAATATATGGGGATTTTTTAAAGTAATTCTGAATAATCGATTACCATAAACTTCATTAAATTCAATTTTTTGTATTTTATATTTTATCAATACCATAATATTATAGACAAAGTTATGATAATTCCATTATTTGAAAATAAATAATGTATAAAATGTCTTAAATAACCAATCTTATTTAATGTATTAACAATCATTACATTAAATGAAAAAAAACTCTATTAAAACAACACGTAGAACATGATAATCAATCACTTGTCTTATACTTCAAACTAACCCAAAAAAAATTTAATCACACAAAATCATGATACACAATACTTCTATAGTCTGATTAAAAAAAAAATATAATCATGTAGTATGGAAGAGTAACACACATTGGTTCACAAATAGGTTGATATCTTAAGTTATAGGGACAAACCCTATTAAAATTTGTCCATAAATATCTAAATATGTACCAATAGCCACCTTAAGTTTCGGGAAACATATGTAAATTAGATGTAATGTGATTCAATGTCCATATTTAAAATTACTCAATAATTATAAATAATAATTTCAGGAGGAGCGATTATTGATCCCCAAAAATTATATCTGCAATACCATTAAATGTTATAATATTATTTATTCTTATATATTCATGATTATTATTTTCAAAATATTCTTAATTATATTAATATTATAATGATCCATTATCAAAAAAATATCATGGGGAGATGATTCTAAAATAAAAAACCTATGAAATAAATGATATTGAAAACAAAACTGTATTGGAATGAGTGATGAAATGACATACACAGCAAATGAATCAATAAAAGTCAGATGGATGATAAATCCAAACCCCACAAGTCCAAATAGTTGTAACTAAAATAGATAGAGTGAAGTCATTATTTTATAATGTTTACAATGATGTATTCATGTTTTATTAACCCAATGACATCATTCTATTATAATTACCTATAAAACCTTAGTCTTAATCAATAAATATTCACACAGTAACCATAATTCCACCATGAGATATAATGAGATAAAAACCTCATACCTCAGACACCGTGTCATAATACAAGAACCAAGACATAGCATAATTATTCATTTTGATAATTTATAGATATAAATGAACCCAAATATTTTGATGAACCATTCATGGTTTAGAAAAATACTCCACAAAAAACATGCATTGAATAAAAATAATCTATCCAACTCAATCAACATTCCACCAACCTTAACTAAACACATTTAAATCCCAAAAGATTCAATTTAATTACTATAGTTTGATTGGGTCATGACAATAATATACCTATTAAAAATGGAAATTATTGATGAAACAAATTAATCATGATTCAATATGATCATATATCCTCTTTTTATAATCTTAATGTTATAGGAATTTATTTATTGAGGTGTCATAATATAGGAAAACATATTTTTTAGAAAATTACACCCCTGAATCCACTATCCATTTTCATGAAATTTTAACTTCTAAGATCTTCAAAAATCATTCCTATATTATATAGGTATGGTGTTATGATTTTATCTATGTATTATCATAACCTTGTTCCTATTGTATTTTAGCATTATTTTTGTGTTTTCAGTCTCATTTAACTCTCCTTAGATAAATATGGAACTATAAATTTACTTTTAATTTATTAATTATAATTAATTCAATAGAATAAGAGGTAGTTTTTAATTATATAATTATTGAAAAAACTATAATATGTGAAATAAAAATAAATAGAAATGAAATATTTTGTCATATATTTCATTTAGATAAATATTTTAATTTATTAATACTAATAATTAAAATTTCAATTTGTTATATTTTTATTAAAATTTCAATAATTATTATTCAACAAAAATATAAAAGGGTTGGATATGATCATACATATTCTAAGAGAATACATTATATTCTAAAATATATTAAATTTTCAAATTTAATGATAAAAACCTCCTATGGTGGATATAATGCATTCAATAGTAAATTTATCAATGGATATTGATTACTTAAATAAAAATATTAATCTTAAATAAATAAAAATTTAACATTTTCATTAAAATTTTAAATATATTGATATATATTAAGAATATACTAGATAAAAGTTGATTGGAAAATTTAAACAATTATAGTCGGAGACTTTCGAGGATCATTATGATATCACTCTTAAAAAGTGTAAATCCCTATAACACACAGCCCTATGAATCCCATATTTAGTAGTTACATTTTTAAATTGGCATGATTACAAGGAAACAAATCCTGAATGACTGAGTAGCTTAGTGGTATGAGAAAACTACATTTCATTCATGATACTAATAATAAATTTGGGAAAGAAAATAATGCATAACATATGTAAAATCTCAGCATCCATAAAAATCATTTGAATGGTTCATATTCATAACATATAGAAATGAAAAATTTTATTGGTGAGATAAATTGTGCAATAAGGGTATGATTAAACAAATACATATTTAATTAATGAGAATACATCTGTATTGAAAGATAAATAACTAAGAACATGTTATTTTTGAATTATTGGATAAGGAATAATCAATATAGATTGTAAATTAACTGAAAAAACATGTCAATTAATCATAAAATGATAATGGTATTCAAACATATATTTAACCATATAAAATCCTAATTTAAAATAACAATATTAACTTAAATATCTATTAATGGAATTCTTACTTAATTGGGGAAATGATTAACGATCATGAAAAACTAAATTGTTATGAACATTCACAAGAAGGTTTATAACCATAGGTAATACACGTTTAATTTGGAAAATGTATTTTCCCAATGATAACCTGTTGATTCATAAATGGGATATATAATGTCCAGGCACCACCTGTCACTGCCAGTCTAATACATTCCTCATAATGACTAATCAATTTAATTAGTTATTAACATTACATATCAAATATCTATATTAAACAAATAATACATATTTAAAAATAAAATCCTAGTGTTTTATAATTAACAATAATGTTTGTTTCTATTGATAAATATTAATACCATTTAATGTTATCTAATAAAATTTTTAAGAAAATTATCATTAAACATTCTACAATGTCTCATAAGACATAAAAACATTAGAATCATAATAAAATGAAGGAATGATATTAAATTAAGATTATAATAGCATTAAATTATGTACATTCAGGATATAAATTGTTAATGTGAAGATTATACACAATAGAAATGAAACAAGGTTCCAGAATTTACATTATTCTTTAATGAAATGAAATTGAGATGAAATCACATACCTTACATTTCCTGTTGAGATAACATACATTAAACTCTCGTATAATGGTTTAAATAATGTTATTACAATAAAAAAATAATTTTATATATAATATCACATAAAAAGATATTATAATATATTATTACTCGTATTTTATAAATATTTCATCATTTTGATTATTTTTTTTGTTGCCATTTTTTCCAGTATATTTTAACCTGTTACTTATTGTTATTATTAATTAGATAATGATTTAATCAACTGAAAAAAATTATAATTGATATAATTATCATATATATTCATTTTATATGAACATCTAACAATCCCTATAATTTTGACATAGAAAATGAAATGCATCATTCCTAAAGATGGTAGGTTGTATGTACACGTGAACAGTACTACCATTTCATTGTCATGTTAAATCAATTAAAAATAAATTATATATTTATATTATAATTCCAATATCATATTCATTTCATAAATATCATATATATCCATTATATCAATCATTATACCCATCCATGTAAAGTACTGATGAAAAAAATAATACACAATGATGTGGAGATGGTAATTCATACGTATGCATAGACACACAATGTTTTTGTATCACATATGATGTGTATAAGGGGGAATATTTTTTCCCAAGTCATAATAGAATTTTAAAATATATATTATAATGGAGTTAATAATATATAAATTAAAAAATACATGAATATGATGTATAATATAAACAAATGTGAATGTTTCGATAAGGACGATTACCTATTCTTAGGAGGAATTATTTATTACATCATTTAAGGGGAATATTATCAAAGTGTAAAATCCATTATAACATAACTAATTTTTTTATAAGATAAATGGTTGGGGTTTAGTTAATTTAAATAGCTCAAATTCGACTATGGATGTGATGGAGGAGGTGACTTATTATATTTGGGTAGTGGGGAATTTTAATAAAACATCAAAATATTAAAATATAATATGGATATCATTGTGAAAAAGATGTCCAAATAGATAATAGATGAATTTGGGAAGAAATTTACGACCATATATTTTCCCCATTGTTATTATTTATGTTTTTTGTGATGTTTGAGTAATATAATAACATATTAATTCAACAAAATATCATTATATTACATTTTTATACTATTCATTTAATTTGACATAAAATATATTATAAAAATGTGGGAATTAGAATGTAATTATTTAAATATCTCTATGATATCATATAAATCTAAAATATTTATTATAAATTTTAACTCATACAAAATATATCAAAAGTGATACTTTTGAAATAAATTTTTTTGATTCATTATTAATTAAATTAATAACATATTATAATTGCACATGAATTGAACATAATAATGTGATTTTTTAAAAATAAAAATTAATTTATAAAATTAACTTAATTTAATTTGAATAAAAATTGATATTTAGTTTTGTTAATTTCTAGAATTCATTGCTATGTGGACCCATTATAATATTCTATATGAAGAGTGTAACATTATGTAACAATTTTTTATTTAATTAATATATAAGTTATTTTTAGTGAAAAGTGTCCATTAAAAAACTCCAATTAGATATTAAGATTATATGGGTCGAAAAATACTCATAAAATAATTTTTAGACTATTTTAGGTCACATTATTTCTTTTCTCTAATAGTTTTAACCCATATTTAAACACATTAACTCTTATTGTGACAACATGTGTTTTTTCTCTTTAAAGGTTGATATAGTTAATAGAATATATCAAATGCTACATAAATTATTTGGGGAAGAAAAATAAAACTATATCCTAATATTATTTAGGAATGTAATATTTTTACCTATTTTAAATCATTTAATAAAATATTATTTATTTGAAAATATCGTTAATATAACATATAACATTAATCATTAGTTTTACATTAAAAAATATATGAATATAATAGATAAATTAAACAAAAAACTATTAATGCATAAAAAATATCTCAACTACCGACATAAATATCATGTACGAAATTATGTATAACATACTCTATTTAATATGATATTTTTAATTACATTTATTTAATTTTTCAATTAAATAATCAATTAATTCTTCATCATTTTGAAATAATTTAAATTAATTTTTAATAATAATTTTTTTTTTTAAAAATATCAATATGAATTTAATAAATATAAATATATATATATAATTATTATTTATAGTCAGATATATCTTATAAATAACTATAAATAAAAGTGTTACATGTATTGAAAACATGAGTATGACATATATGACTTTCATTTGAATAAAATAACTCAAGGGCTTAAAGTCATTCTAGTGGCTCAAAGAGGCCAAATAATTGGTCCAAGGATGTTTTTTTGACTACAACTATGCATAAAATTAAATTTTTAGTGGCGTTAGTGTTATTTTGTAATATTTATAATAGTACTTGTACCCTTGATTAACTTATTAACCTGTTATCATTTTAATTAAAATCTTACTATAACTACTATTAATTTTTCCAAAAATTAATAGGGTCTGATTAAATAATTTCAAACCATATGATTCCAAATGTGGAAAAAAAATTCAAAATTAAAAACACATAATTGAAATAATTAATTTAAATTTGTTACAATATATAAAATTAGAAAACATGATTTTTGAGTCGAAACATTTAAAAAATTGAAATGTTTTTCTATTCATATTCAATATGAAATCGATTCCAATGACCTGAATTATATAAAATGAAATGTTATTTACTAAAGTTACATTAAAATATATTTTAAATATTATTAATCACAATGAATTATATAGATGAAAAACATGTTTTCAATTAATATGAATTATTTTTATTATTATTTATCAAAACATTAGAGATATCAAAAATATACCAAGTATTAAATCTATATAAATTTTTATAATCAATATTCAATCAGTAATTTTATATTTTAAAATTGAATTTATTTTTCTAAAACTAGATTTAGAAAATGTGAACTGTCAAAAGGCGGTAAAACTACATTAAAAAAAATAGATCATTTTAATGCCTAAAATTAGATTTATTTTTGTCTTAATCCCATGAAATCATTTAGTTGATTTTAAAAAAAGGTTGATTAAATAAATAATAAATAATAAATATATATTTTATAAGTTGGATAATACTATTCATTACCCCCAATTTTTAATCTAAGTTAAAATAGTTTTTCATTTTTCATTTAAGTTGGGCGTTCTGTGAAATGCATTCACTCAAAATTATTAACAACAAAAAGAAACATACCGTAAAAAAGTTGAACCTTAATTTATTCTTTACATCATTAATGATTTCTATAGAATTATTAATTTCATTGAAAAAATCAATAGGTGATTCTTGATACTTATTTTATGGGAACCCCACAATATAAATATGTTTGATAAAAATACTCTTAATAAAAGTGAAATTGAAACCTGGTGGTTATAAAAAAAATTGGCTTTCAAATTGTTAAAATTTAGTACAATGTGAAATACGGAACATGTAATAGAAATACAACTATCATTTTTTGATTGAGAGTGTTATAATTCAAGGTATTAGAAATATAGAATAAAATACTATAAATTTTGATTAGTTGGAAGACCATTTATTTCATAGTAATTAATGTAAATGGATAAGGTTTTTGTTTCAAAGGCATTTTCCTATAGTAGAGGTATTTTTTTATTTAGTTTTAATCATTATAAAATAAACATATATGATTACCTTCCATGTCATAATCATAATATCATCATTTTGGTGTGATTTTATCTATTGTTTACTTGATCCTTTTCTCATGGAAATTAATATTCAAGATGATTTTTCCCTCTGAAGCACTTTTATAAAACAAATGTTCTATGATTAATTCAATTAGACATTAAATATTAATTGAAAAAAATGGTTAGAAAAGTTTATACAATATCATTAATCATATATTAACCTCAAATAATAATATCTAATGAACATCTTTAACTATTTGAACATTCAGAATCATCCAATGTATATCTTTCTATATTCACAATCCAAAAAGGTATCCTAATTTTAAAAAATTAATCTTAACATTATATTCATCAAACAATCTAATGAATCTATTATTTTCACACACAAAATATTTTAATATATTGATCACCATAAAACCATAATAGAACCATTTATTCATCCAAATCTTTAAATTATATGTATTGAAAAAATCATCATATAACTCTTGATTCATAAAAATAGAGAACCATGGAATAAATAATAATTTAATCTAAATAAAAAAATTTAATCATTATAACTCATTCTAAAACCATTAATTACACATCATCATTATATTCCTTAATAGCTCATTCCTTTTACTTTTATATTGTATTCTCTTCATCATCAATTCACTAATCCTTTCTAGTATAACCATTCATTATCTATAAATTGACAAAAACATGTATCACAATTTTAGAAACACTAATCATATTGATATTTTCATGAAGAACATTTATAGGTCATCTAAATAATGAAAATTTATTAATATATGATTCCTTATGTTTAAATTAGGTTATCCATTGTCATTACCAAATCAACATTATGATATCTTAAACATAGTATTATCCGTAAATTCATTAATGTGGTTATACTCCATAATCAATGTTTAGTCATTCTAGTTTAAATGGTTTTTACTGAAAATCCATTGATAACAACACTAATTTCCTAAACCGATAATCCTGGTGTTGTGGATACATTATTTCAATTGAATGATTATGAAGAATAAAATGTAAATGGAATGACCAGTTTAAAAAAATCATATTACATTCATGATACTCAAAATTAATTTCAATATAAATAATTAATAACAAACATAATATATCAAAATGATCAAAAATAATTCCATGGATTCCTTTTTATGACAGATGGAATGGAAATATAATAAGGGTGAGCAAAAATTCTCAGCAAGGATATGTACAATGGGAGAAATAATGAATAAATGAGAATAAATCTATTTGGAAATGTAAATATCAAAGACAAAATTAAATTTAAATAACTCAATGATTCATAATTAATATGTAAAGGTGAACAACTAAAAATCATTACATTTCATTAATGAAATGATAATTAAATACAACCACATATTTTATCATATAAAAACCTCATGAAATTTAACAATGATAGTTGTAATATGTATGAATAATATTCATAATTATTTTTCCCCATGTCTAAGGAACATGAAAAACTATACCTTCAAGACCATTGAAAAGAATGTCTAATTCCATTGGTAGAAAAGAAATTTACTTTTCACAATATATTTTACTAGGAGAGCCTATTTATTCATTTAAAGGATATATAACGTTAGGGTCCCACACATCACTACTAGTTAAACACAATCCTCATATCGAGTAACCGAATTAATTAATAATTAATATGCGTAATCAAATATATGTATTGAATAATTAATTTATATTTAAAAAAATTACGTAGTGGAGGAGAAGTAACAACAATTTCTGATGACATTGATGAATGAAAATACCTTTCAATGATCATCAATTATATTCTTATGGAAAATAATATAAAAACAATCCATAGTTTAACATACACTTCAAAACATTTCAATCATAATCCTTGTGAAAGAATAAAATTAAATTAAACATATAATTTCTTGAAAATAGGTATATTTATTATATAACGTATCAAATGTTTTTATATACACCATTTAAAAGAATCTAGGTGGACAACATTACATAAGGCCTCAACGATATGAAATTGAAGCTAAATCCTTTACCTTTTATTTTGTTTTGATAAAAAATCATTTATAGTCAGGTATAACCGATTTAATCATGATATTAAATTATAATATAATTTTAATTATATTATTAATATCAAATACTAACATATTATAATATATGATTACACTTTTATAACAATAATTTATTAATTTAAGAATTTCTGTTGTTAATTGCTGATTTTTTTAATATGCTTTGACTTGCTACAAGTTATTATTAATTATATCATGATTTTATAATTTTATGAGTGTAAACCATCATTTATATATCATTTTTATTCAGTGTATATGAATTTTGAAAAATCTATTAATTAATGTGATTGGAAACGAAAAACACTATTCATAAAGAATATAGTTCGTACGTACGCATGAACAGTACAAATATTTATATTTCATACTAAAAGAATTATGATTAAATTATACATATGTATGTGATAATTTAATTATTATATATATGTAATAATATTCATATATATAAAGTATCATCATCATTAGACCCATCCTAGTAATGTGATTTTGAAAAAAATATTACACCATAGCGTAGAGATGTAACCACGTATTTAGGCACAAACTGGGCATTCATTTATCATAAGATGACCGTAAAGGGGAATATGGTTTTTCCATAGACATAATAAGATATCAGAATGTAGATGATACTATATTTATTACATTATATATAAAATAACAACTTTAGAGTAAGTATAAGAGAAGAAAACCTGAAATAATTGATAATGATGATTACAACTTCTTCATTAGAATTCTTTTATATCATCACCTAAGGGACGTTGGTAATGTATTATAGAAGAACCATGAACTCGATAAAATAATTATGTTTTTTTAATAGAAATAGGTAGGGTTTCATGTAGCTAGATCGCTCAAATGTTAGCAATGAAGTGAAAGAGGATGTTATCTTTTATAATGGTGGATATGGGAATTTTTGGAAATCCTAAAAAATTTATAATATAATAAGGCTATTGTAACATCATAAACCATGTTACCGATAACCAGTGAATTATTTTAATACATTATCATGATTACAATGAATTATTACACGAGGGACCGACCAGTTTTGCAGTCTTGGAAAATAGATTATATATATGAACTTTACATTAAAATTTATAACATAAAATACTACATAAATATTTATTTGATAACACCATTATTATCCTAGATTAACACTATCAATCAATGATAATACACTTTTTGGATTCTCGGGAAAATAAAACATATGAATTGTTTGAGGTCAAATGCTCCGTAAAGGTAAATAAATCTGCATAATCTATAAACTTTAAAGGCAGGATGAATAATAAAAACAACAGACTTTTAATCATAAATCCTAAATATAATATGGTAAAAATAAATAGAAATTTACCATAAACATTAACTTGTATATTATACTAGTGAAATAATTACATGTAATAACTAATTTCATAATGAGAGAATGCATAATTCTTGAGATTTTAACTACTATGTCAAGGCCTTGTGCAAAGATAATTAAAAAATATTATATCAAGGCCTTGTCCAAAGACAGTAGTTTGTCTCATGAGATATACATATACATCTAAGGGATATAGCAGGCCCCACCCACCACTTACCATTTCCAATGAATTCCCCAAATGGAATGGGTGAAACATAACATAAAAATTCGTATTAAACTAACATATGAAATGTTAATACTTAACGAAAAAACTGCGAATGACATAAAAATAGAACATCCATAGTCAAACTTATCATAAAAATATCAATAAGATATGGATTATTTTATTATAATAAATAAACATCAAATAAAAAAAAATCTAAAAATAGATGTTCACACTGATGAAATAAATCAAAAAACTATTTCACAAAAATAACTCTGCCTACATAGATATAATTTATAAGTAACATAATTATAAAAGAAAAAAATTTATTTTTAAAATATTCATAAAATATTTTAACTAAATATGATAAGGTCTTATAAGGGTATAAAAAATATTCACCCTCCATATAAGTTAAAAAACATTCTTAGCTTAATTTGTCAAAAACGTCATAAAGAACCTTTTTTGGAAAACGACAGAAAAGATCATTTCAATAAATTTTATTAAAATTCAATAAAAGGATAAATTAAATTAACCCATAATCTAGTAAATTGTAAAACTATTTTGAAATACATTTTTTGGAAACATAGATATGATTTATAATGAAGTCCTAGTAGATACCTATATGAAAAAACCTCAAATAATAAATAGATTGTAAAATTAACCCTGGTCTTAAGTTTGATACTTTTCATACATGTCTGAAACTACGTTATAATTTTTTAAAATATTATTAAATTATATCAACTAATAATAATATTTTTTCTATCATATTTGATTATTTAATGACTTTAAATTATTTATTTATTTATAATTCCATGCTAATGCTACATTTTAGGTAATATCACATTGTTTATTTTCTGTGTTTTAACTTGTTAATTTTGATCCTATTAAATTTATCATGATTTAATAACATGAAGAATGTATAATATGATTTATATATCATATATATTAATTATATAAATATATATAATATATACATATATAAAATGGAATACACCGTTCATGGAGACGGTATATCGTACGTGTGCAAGAACACAATTTCCGTTTTCATATCGTATTGAATAGAAATAACTGAATGATATATAATTAAATATATATATATATATATATGTAGTGGATTTATTATGTCATATATTACATATTAATTAATAATATATATTTTTATAATCATCCTTGAATGGTGATCTTTGAAATGAATCGCATCGCCTCGTGGAAACAGAAAGTCGTACGTACTCATGGGAAATGATATCATTTATTTAATAATTAAAAGAGTATAATTGGATGGTATATAAATTATTCAGAAAAATTATCATGATATGTTAATTATTTATGAATATAGTATTCAACATCATATCCTTCAAAATAAATTATTGTTGAATAATAAATTACACCACATTGTTGAGACGGTCTATTGTATATACACATGCATGGTGACATTGTCAATCATTGGACAGATATAAAAAGAAATATTGCTTTACCATATTTATAATATCATCTCAGGATGTAGAAGTTATTAATGTTATTATTTTTATGGAAACAACATATATAGTAGAATTAGAAGAAGAAAATAATTTTGATAGAGGTAATAAAATAATTACCATTTTTTCGGGTGTTTCCTATTGATTTGTACAAAAGGGCTTCTTAGGTTGGATCTATTCACAATGTAAGGCCTTTAGATTTAATTTATACTATTTGGGAGGATATTTTGATCGATGTTTTCTGAGCCAAATGTCTTTGGCATTTTTTAATAAATAGAACGGATGTTTCCATTTTATAAGAGCGGTGAGGGGCACTTTGTGAAAAGAATGAAATATTAAATTATTATAAAATAATTATCGGTTTATAATAGATCCTAATTGATTTATTTCAAGGATATGATGATGATGTGTCTAAATCCTCTCAATAAGTATTTTTTAGACATGATTATGTCATAAATGAATATTTATCTTTAAGGATTAACGCTCAGTTAAACAGTATAACCCTTACCATGTGTTGTTGTATTTTTTACTAAATTGTTAATTTAGTAGCCAAAAAATGACAAGGGAACCAGAATTGGATCATTAATAGAATATATATCATTATAAAATTCATTTTTATGAATCTTATATTTATAGTATTTTTATATCATTTAATAAAATAGTACTTGTTTTAAAAATACATTTTTGTCAATTTGGACACTATTTAGTAATTGATGTTTGTAATTCATTTAAAAATTAATAATTAAAAAAATAAGTTCGATCTACCCTAACATGTAAAATATACCTATACAATTATTGTATGAAATCAAAATTATTAATTTACATTTTTTTTAATATTAGTTATTTTTATCTTTCATTAGTAATGCAATTACTACATCATCATTGTGTCCAAATAAATATAATTATTCAATTTTTAAAAATATTAAATTAAATAAATTGATGTATAAATTATTTTTTTATAATTAATATTTATAGTCAAATTTATCTTATGTATAACCCTATATTAAAATGCTTTAATTATTAACATTTTAATTTAATAATTTTAAATATTATTTTAATAAAACATAATACATGTTCTAATCTTACCAAATTTCATAAAAAAAGATCATATTTTTTTTCCTACGGTTGATATTGGTCTAAAAAAGTTATCCAATATAATTTAGACATGATTTGGTTTAATTTTATGTTATTTTAATATTTTTTTACCTTTAACTACAATTTTTAATTTTAGCTATATTAAATAAAATTCAAAATTTAATATTCAACAAAAAATCATTTTCAACCAATTGAACCACACATTACATAATAATGAAATCTGTGTCATTCTGATTTTTGAAATTTAGTTGACAAAAGTGGTAAAATATCATTTTATACATCTTTGCTACGTGGCCTATAATGTGGGTCAAAGATATTAAAAAGTTCAATAAAATTTTATATACATAAACTTGTTATAAAATTTCTCCAATGAATTTAATTAGACAAATATAGGTATTATATATCTATTTTTACTTAAATATAAACATAAATTAAAGTATTTATTTAAATAAAAAATTGGTTTTAAATAATAACTCAGATTTTTTCAATATTTAAAAAATTTTGAAAATTTTCATAAAAAAATTTCATAGTATTCTAATTTTGATATTCAAAAATCAAAAAATGAATTCAATTTGGAAAAATAAAATTTATAAAATTTTAATAAGAGGATATTAATATTCACAAGTAGCATCTAAATGGTTAATTTGATTGGTCGTCGTGTGATAGAACTCGATGCTGCGTACAATGAAAGATATTATATTATTTAAAAACGAAGCATAACATGGAAGCTTGGGGTGATACATTATCCCCTCCATCAATAAATTTATTCCTCTCAATTAATACTCTATTTTGAAAACTAAGGGTTTTGGCATTCCAAAATATCTTAGTTGAAATACCACAACAGAAATTGGATTTGTAAGGCCTCTATTTGAATATAATGAAATTTATGTATGAAGGTTACCAAAATACAACATAAAAGGGTACCATTTAAGAAACATGTATATGGAATAGAAAATTAACCATCATGATCTGAAGGAGTGTGACAAAGGATAATATTTGGAGAAAGTTGACAATCTGAAAGCCATAAATCAGTGATGATGCATTAGACCATAACAATAATCATAAAATATAGTACTATGAAAAAAAATTGTGTTTTATGATCCATTAACTAGTTTTGTATAATTATTTTACTTCATAGAGTAATAAAACAAAGAAGCATAGTTAATTGACATGTATAGTTTTATCCTTTAAGTAATTCCTACCACAAAATCATATTTCTCTTAAAACTGTAAAATTAAAAAATATTCTATTTATCTTAATCGTATAAGGTTAAAAATATATAAATATATATTTCAATAATGTAAACTATGTTATACTAAACAGGATGTAGCATAGGACATTAGTAGGCAGTTTACCCTTGTGGCCCTTCGGTTGCAAGTTCAGGTCTAACTGCCTTGACAGATGTGATAGGTTGTCACCTAACCTTCAGGTTGTTATTTTCTTAATAGTATAACATTCTATTAATAATCTTATGAAATTCATTATTATTAAAAAATATTATCCAATATCTAACATAATCATTTTCAATTTTTACTATTATGAAAAATACTTCTGTCCAAACTTACAGTCAAAAAATGTATAAGGAAGGTCACATAACGAGGATCTCTTTTTTCCACGTAATAACATGTGAATAATTTCATCAGGTATTATATTAAAACACGATAGTACCCTTAATTACCATAAATCCTTATTAAAGACATTCATGCTCCCTTATCCATTACAGAATACTAGATATACTATAAGACCCCAGCCTTAAACCTTACTTAATATTGAATTAAATGAATAATTCACATCGAGGATCTTTTTAGTCATAGAGTTTTAGAGAATTATTAAATAACTATTACATATCAAAATATTACAATGTAGAAACTTCTACTATGTTTCCATAAAATAAAAACTCATAAAAAGAAACATGTCTAGTTCCATGTTTTAGGTAGCATGACTTTCCCGTGATCCCATCCTTGAAACTATTCCACGTTATGTCCTATGAAAAACATTTCAAAAAAATGGGATGAGCATAAAAACCTCAGTAATGGATACACAAAGAATGAAAACTGTTAGTTTTTTAAAACAATAATTAAACCATGTATACTTTATCAAAGTAATACTTTTCACCTTCTCGAAGTCTTAAAACCTCTTCACTGAATAAATGTTCATTACTTACCGTTCTGTAACCAAAATATTACCATAAAACCCATATAAACATCATATAACATATAAAGGTAACTTGGGACATAAACATACTTAAGTGGAATAACCATGAGGTCGACTTCCACACATATCACTTAATGGAATAGCCATTCACCCAACTTGCATACATACTTAATAGAATATCCATACGGCCAACTTCCATACCCAATGCATTGGAGGTTATAACGTAACCACCCGTCATATGGTTTATCACGTAACCACCCTTCAAATGTCCAAGTACCATTATAAAATTATAACACATTAAACCAATATAATGGAATGATAACATTTCCACATTTCAATCACAATATTTTATTTAAATATATTGACATAATAGAATCGTTTATCAAAACCATTTTCAATACCAAAATACATAAATGAGTATATGTAATTTATTTTATTTTAAAAACATTACGGCTTGCTGAGGAAGCCAAAGATCAAATAATACTCGCGATGGCAGAAAAGGTCGTTGTCACCGTGTACGTTAAAAGAAACATTCCTTTTTGTCGTTTAGTAAAACGCTTCGTAGAAAAAGATTAATTTTGTATAAAAGTAAAATTCAAAGGGGTTTATAAACCATATAAATGAAAGTTGTCTATAAAACGAAATATGCCTCAATTAAAGGAGATTGAGACGAAGTCCCTTACAAAGACGATATCCGAGGATTAAGGATAAATCAATTACATAATTATGTGTGACAAACGAATACACCAAATATAAGTGTATATTAATTGTAAAACAATGAGATGTTATTCACACATATTCATAGAACTACATATTCAAGGATTACAAACTTATCCCAAAGAATCAAAATTGGGTTAAGAAGTTCCCTTTCAAACATTTGACGGCCTAACGACGTCACTACAAAATTCAGAAAATTAGTTGATTATAGATAAAAAAGGGTATCTAATCACTTGGACATAAAATTTAAATCAATAAGGATATAGAATAACATATCCCAACATAATATTATGTGAATTAAAAGACACAACAAAAATAAGTCTTCTACAAAAAGAGGAGGGTGAAAGTTTCCCTTACCGACATGGGTATCTTTCGAGACATGCACCCCGGGAAAGAAGGAAAATACAACATTGATGAAAATACTCATAAATGAAGGTATATTACACAATGAGTAAAATAATGGGCAGTACATACACCAATCAAAGGAAATTATGTCAAATGTAGCATAAATCTCACGAGAATAAAAGTGAGATGAAAAATCCCTGACGAAAAATTGGCAGCCTAACAGCGCCACTTAAAACTTCCAAAATGGATTAATGAGATCAAATAGGGTCTCTAATCATATTAACATAATGTTTAAAGAACTAGTAATATAAAATAACATCCCCCAACATAACAAAGAGGTTCTTAAAAGAAATGACATAAAGGAGAGTACACAAAAAGTAAGAGAGAGGTTAGATCTCTTACGAAAATTCGGCTGCCTAACGGCGCCACTCAAAACATCCAAAATGGATTGATGAGAGAGAATAGGTTATCTCATCATATGAACATTAAAATTACAGTAAGATTAATATAAAAGAACATCCCAATAACAAAAAGATGAGCTTTAAAAGGAATGACATAAAAGTGTACTTAAAAAGAAAGAGAGGAGTACGATCCCTTACCTCAAGTCCAACTTGTCTTGTTCGTTTCATAATATTCCTGTATAATAAACTTTGGTCAATTTATAATTTATTAAGGACATCCTATAAGGATTATTATTCAGTTCATACCACATATTTTAATGTTATAATAATTGGTTAATAATATGAGTTCTTATCAGACGTTTTTGTCGATGTTTGGTATATGAGTCAAAAATTGAACTTGTTGGAAAATGTAGTTATAGGTACATCATATGAAGAATAGTATTGATGTTTTAAATATCATATATATCCAGTATATTTTCACTTTATACTATTCCATAGCATTTGGAGATAAAAAATTAAAAGCACCGTTCATGGAGACAGTAGGTCGTACGTACGCATGAACACTACTTTCATTTTTTGTCATATTAATGGAATTAAACCAAAATAAGATATATATATATTTTTATTCTAGAATTATATCCATCATTTAGATGTAATATATTATATATATCCATTATATGTATGTACATATAATAGTACATAACATTTGGAGATATGAAACGAAATGCACCGTTCATGGAGATGGTAAGTCGTACGTACGCATGAACGGTACTTTCATTTCTATCTCATACTTTAATGGAAAGAAAATAATAATGACATAAATGTATATTATAATTATAGTATAACATCATATATAATATATTTAAATCCATCCTTTATACATCCCACATATGTCATTAAAAAATCAAATCACTTTTAGGGGGCGGTAGTCAGCACTTCCTAATATGAAGATATCGCGTTTACCCACAATGGAAACCATAATGGTATGCCATAAATGAAAAATAAAGAAGATTAAGTAAAACATTAACATATTATATATCATATATAAATATAGTGACATCTTAATGGCCACCTTTTAAGGTGTTATATGAGTGTTGAACAATCATCATTTCGTGAGACCGAAATTCGCCATCCATAGAAACAGTGTGTTCTTTAACCATTAGATGGAGGTGTTTGTAAGTTTAGTTCTAATAATTAACATAACAACATCCTAGTATATTTAAGATACTGGTTTTGTAACAAAATTAAAGAATAAAAAGTGTTTAGGGGGTTGGAGGAGAAAAATAAAACATAAGGACTCAAGTGAAGACATTACCTTAAAATCGGGTAACTCCCTTTGGTTTGAGCTCAAAGGCTTCCTTGGGAAGACATATGCCCAAAGTGAGGCTTCAAGGAGTAAGAGAAGGGATTTGGAGAGACACAATCGGCAGGGGTTAGCCGAGCCAAAGGCTTTGGAAGTGTGGGTAAGGTGGTAGAGGTTGGGGCCTTTTATAAGAGGAGAGGAGGGGCACTTTTGGAAAGTAAGGAAATGTTACTTTATTATAGAATGATTTTCGGATTTTAATGGAACCACATTGATTATTTTCTATGATATGGTTATAAGGGTTTTTAATACACCCATACAATAGGTTTTGGACATGTGTAGGTCTTAGATTTTACATTATCTTTCCATTTTATTTAAATCCTTTATTAATGAGGTAATCGCTTCATCATAATGATGTCATATATAATTTAATATATTTACTGTCTAAAAATTATAAAAAAAAGATCATGATGTAGTAAATAGTTTTATCTTTCTAATGAATATTTATAGTAAAAAATTGGACTTGTATTTCCGAATGTAAATTTTTTTTAGTAAAACAACTAATGTTTGTGTAATTTTTATTTTAACATTAAATAAAAAGGAATTTATATCATTTTCCAACCAAAGTGGCTCCATGGGGTACCCAAGTTGACCCATGGATTTTCTTGGTTGGCCAGAAGACATCCAATGTGGGTAGGACATGTGTCTAGGTCGTTTAATTTTATTAAAACATTATTCTTACCTTAAACTACACTAATTACCTCTAATCACGATTAAAAACTTAATAAGTTACTATTCACCAAAAAATTATTCTAATCTCATTGAACAAAATTTTACATATTAATGACAACCATATATGTCGGATTTTTGAAAATAAATTCACAGAAGTGACAAAGTTTCCTTTAAATGAAAAATCAGTTTTTTAACAACCACATAGTGGTTTCACTATTCATCAAAAATTGAAGTTTTTCAGAAAAATACCAAAAATTCATCCAAAGCTATATTTGATATCCCGAACTCAAAAATTATATCTATTTTAAAAAATTCATAATATACAAGTTGCATTAATTAATTTAATAATTAATTCCCACTATCAAAACAAATAGCGTGTTTTTAAGAAACAATATCTATTAAAAGATTGACACTAGTTTAAGTCCAATTTCAAACAGAAATTAATTACAACGACCACTATTGGATTAAATGGTAAAAATATATTCAAATTTCACTTTAAAACCAATTAAAAATATGATCTAATCATGTAAATAAATTAGATTGAAAAGAGGTTTTGAATTAAAATAAAACATTTATCACTATTCATTAAAAAAATGAACATTATCGGAAAATACCAAAAATTTACAAAAAGTAAAATTTTCTGTACCTATTCTAAAGAAGAATTTTATTTTGTCAAATATAACACATAAAATTGTCATAAAGTGCATTTAAAATATGTTTGCCATCAAAAGGCGGTTAATCGACCCTTTAAAGAATATTAGAATGTTTACGCTTAAAATTGGATTCATTCCCATTTTTAATCCTCTAACATTTATTATAAAGAGTAAAAATATTTGACAAACATATATAATCATTTTGTAGTTAGTTATGTTCATTTCCACCATTATAACGGCTAGGCATTAACTACCATTTAATATAATATTATTTTATTATTAGAGTACAACGTATGATTTCAAAGGAACTCGTTATTGCATATTGGGTAAGCCATCGAGAATAGCATTCCATTTTTTTTTAATATTAATATTTTATTAACAATTATGGATAAATGTGAAAATTTCATATTCTTTATTTACATGGGGTGTTACATCCTTCCCCCCTTTTGGGAATTGCGTCCATGCAATTTTAAAATTGGGCTCAGAAACATCATTGAAAGTCCCACATTGGAACAAGAGTCGGTAAAACAATCACTTTAAAATAAAGAAAGATAAGTACAAGATCACCCTAGTGAACACATTCTAGTATTCCAAGTATGAATATATGGACATGGAGAAGAAAACATAGGGTCATGTTCTGATGGAGAGTGATAGTAAACATGTTTAGGAAAAGTTAACCACAAGAAAACCACAAACTTGTGATGGGTTAAACGGTATTCAATTCCCCAGTAGGAAAAGTTAATAGGCAACATTTTTGTTTTAAGTTACTTTTCATTGAGGAATTTATTTTTGAGCTTAACTAAATCATAATGAAACATACTTACTTGTCATGTTGACTTTCAACTTTTACTAGATTCCTTAATCAAACTCATATTTTCTTCAAAAGACAAGTATTTAGGAAGACTTGTTCGCATTAAGAGTACTATAATCAATTTCTAGAGAACCACCTAATCCAAAAAAGAGAACTATATACTTCCCATATATTTAGACCTTAACCAAAACCAATACCAAAAAGGTTAGTACAAGATCATATAATACCCAAAAATGATAATCCTTTAAAAAAACAAATCTATTCTTAATCTCTAAAATTTATCAAACAATACCCAAAGATCAACAAAGACCATTCAATAAACAAATTGTCCATAAAATAAATCAAAGTAAACCAAACTACGATTTAAACCCAAATATTTGAAGGATTTAGTCACAGAGTCTACCAAGTTAAATCGTAACATTTATCTCCAAACAACATCAGTGGCTCCTAAAGTCTCGTATTGAAAAGTAATTATCCTAATCACATATCCTCCATGATTGGTTAATAAATTTCCATAGATAACCCAAAATCAACATATTATTAATTCATAAAATCATCTAACTAAAAATAATTAGTCAAACTAACCAAGGACTTCATGTAGTCCAGTGGTAGGCGATAAATACAAGTCCCACTTTTGTTGTGGTTTCGATTCCCGCAGCTTTGTCCGACGTGACGGGTTGTCACACGTTCTGCGTGTTGTCCTTTTTTCAAAACTATATTATCCTTAAAACATCCCCCAACAATGAGATAAAATCTTCAAAAATAATCATCACATATTTTATCATCTCGGTTATCTCATGCCTTTCATTTTCCATCATATCATAGAGTAACCCATAATTACCTAAAATGTAAGGATCAAATAAACACTAATGGTTAACTTTATAATTATTACCTTAACATCCACATCGATTGGTCATCTCGTACATGATGCATTATAGAACATACCAATGTTCAAGAGGATGATCATGACTCCTTTATAGTTGGTTTTGAAAAACCACGAGTTTCCTCATTGATTACCTCATTTCATCCAATCTCTTAATCAGAGAACCACCACAGTTTCCTTCAAACCTATTGTCACTTTGGTGCCTGCTAGATCCATCCATTCACTAAAAATAGAAATTTTAGTGTGAGTATATAAAAAAACAATCTTGCACTAGTGAGGAAGATAATCCACTAATATATACTTACTTATTCACTTTATCTAAAACTAGGACTCTTTCTGAAATCATATCAATTATGGTAATGTCACTTATGCTCAAAAGATACCCTAACATCTAATGTTATATAAACCGACCTCTGATACCAACTATAAGACCACAGCCTTAAACCTTACTTAATATTGAATTAAATTGATAATTCACATCGAGGATCTTTTTTGGTTTAGAGTTTTAGAGAATTAAGAAATAACTATTACATCTCAAAATATTACAAATAAGAAACTTCTACTAAGTTTCCATAAAATAAAAACTAATAAAAAAACATGTCTAGTTCCATGTTTTAGGTAGAATGACTTTCCCTTGATCTCATCCTTGAATCTATTCCATGTTATGTCCTGTGAAAAAATTTCAAAAACTTGGGATGAGCATAAAAAGTTCAGTAAGGGATACACAAAGAATGGAAACTGTTATTTTTTCAAAACGACAAGTAAACCATGTATACTTTATCAAAGTAATAATTTTCACCTTATCGAAGTAGTAAGAACTCTACCCTGAATAAAAGTTCATTAATTACCCTTATGTAACCAAATGATTACCATAAAACCCATATAATGATCACATAACATATAAAGGTAACTTGGGACATAAACCTACTTAAGTGGAATAACCATAAGGTCGACTTCTACACATATCACTTAATGGAATAGTCATTCATCCAACTTCCATACATACTTAATGGAATAGCCATACGACCAACTTCCATACCCAATGCATTGGAATTTATAACGTAACCACCCGTCCTGTTATTCACGACCCCACCCGTCATATGGTTTATCACGTAACCACCCATCAAATGTCCAAGTACCATTATAAAATTATAACACATAAAACCAATATAAAGGAATGATAACATTTTAACATTTCAATCACAATATTTTATTTAAATATATTTACATAATATAATACTTTATCAAAACCATTTTCAATACCAAAATACATAAAAGAGTACATGGTATTTATTTTATTTTAAAAACATTACGGTTTGTTGAGGAAGCCAAAGATCAAATAATACTCGTGGCGGCGGAAAAGGTCGTTGTCACCGCGTATGTTAAAAGAAACATTCCTTTATGTCGTCTAGTAATACGCTTCATAGAAAAAGATTCATTTTGTATAAAAGTAAAAGGGGTTTATACACCGTATAAATGAAAGTTGTGTATACAATGAAATATGCCTTAATGAATGGAGATTGAGACGAAGTCCCTTACAAAGACAATATCCTTGGATTAAGGATAAATCAATTACATAATTATATGTGAAAAATGAATACACCAAATATAAGTGGATATTAAGTATACAAAAATCATATGTTATTCACACATATTCATAGAACAACATATTCAAGGAGTACAAGCTTATCCCAATGAATCAAAATTGGGTTAAGAAGTTCCCTTCCAAAAATTTGACGGCCTAACGGCGTCACTACAAAATTCAGAAAATGAGTTGATGAGAGATAAAAAAGGGTATCTCATCACTTGTACATAAAATTTAAATCAATAAGGATATATAAGAAAATATTCCAACATAATATTATGTGAATTAAAAGACATAACAAAAGAAGTCTTTTACAAAAAGAGGAGGGTGAAATGTTCACTTACCGACATGGGTATCTTTCGAGACATGCACCCCTTGAAAGAAGGAAAATAAAACATTGATGTAAATACTCATAAATGAAAGTATATTACACAATGAGTAAAATAATGGGATGTAAATACACCACTTAAAGTAAATTTTGGCAAATTTATCATAAATCTCACAGGAATAAAAGTGAGATTAAATATCCCTTACGAAAACTCGGCAGCCTAACAGCGCCACTTAAAACTTCCAAAATGGATTGATGAGATCAAATAGGGTCTGTAATCATATTAAAATAATGTTTACATAGAAATTAATATAAAATAACATCCCCAAACATAACAAAGAGGTTCTTAATAGAAGTTACATAAAGGAGAGTACTTAAAAATAAAGAGAGAGGTTAGATCACTTACGAAAATTCGGCAGCCTAACAGCGCCACTCAAAACTTCCAAAATGGATTGATGAGAGAGAATAGAGTCTATAATCATATGAGAATAAAAATTACAGTAATATTAATATAAAAGAACATCCCAACAATAAGAAATATGATCTTTAAAACGAATGATAAAAAAGAGTGTACTTAAAAAGAAAGAAAGAAGTAGGATCCCTTACCTCAAGTCCAACTTGTCTTGTTCATTTCTTTATATTCCTGAATAATAAACATTGGTCAATTTATAATTTCATAAGGACCTCCAATAAAGATTATTATTCATTTCATATCACATATGTAAATGTTATAATAATTGGTTAACAATATGAGTTCATATCAGACGTTTTTGTCGATGTTTGGTACATGACTCAAAAATTGAACTGGTTAGAAAATGTAGGTATAGGTACATCATATCCAGAATAGTATTGATGTTTTAAATATCATATATATCCAGTATATATTCATTTTATACTATTAAATAGCATTTGAAGATAAAAAATTAAACGCACCGTTCATGGAGACGGTAGGCCGTACGTACGCATGAATGATACTTTCATTTTTTGTCTTATTAATGGAATTAAAACAAAATGAGAGATATATATATTATAATTCCAGAATTATATCCATAATTTAGATGTAACATATTATATATATATCCATTATATATATGTAAATATAATAGTACATAACATTTGGAGATAAGAAATGAAATGCACCGTTCATGGAGACGGTAAGTCGTACGTACGCATGAACGCTACTTTCATTTCTATCTCATACTTTAATGGAATGAAAATAATAATGATATAAAGGTATATTAAAATTCCAGTATACAATCATATATAATAACTTTAAATCCATCCTTTATACGTCCCACATATGGCATTAACGAATCAAATCACTTTGAGGGGGTAGTAGTCTGCACTTCCTAAAATGAAGATATCGCGTTTACCCATAATGGAAACCATAAAGGTATTCCATAAATGAAAAATAAATAAGATTATGTCAAACATAAACATATTACATATCATATATAAATATAGTGACATCTTAATGGCCACCTTTTAAGGTGTTATATGAGGGTTGAACAATCATCGTTTCGTGAGACAGAAATTCTCCATCAACAGAAACAGTATGTTCTTTAACCATTAGATGGAGGTGTGTGTAAGTGTAGCTAGAATCATTAACATAAAAACATCCTAGAATATTTATTATACTGGTGTTGTTACAAAATTAATTAATAAAAAGAGTTTATGGGGTGGGAGAAGCAAAATAAAACAAAAGGACTCAAGAGAAGACATTACCTTAAAATCGGGTAACTCCCTTTGGTTTGGCACAAAGGCTTCCTTGGGAAGACTACTTCCCAAAGTGAGGCTTCAAGGAGTAATAGAGGGATGTGGAGAGACAAAATGGGCATAGTTTGGCCGAGCCAATGGCTTTGGAAGTGTGGGTAAGGTGGTAGATGTGGGGGCCATTTATAAGAGGAGAGGAGGGGCACTCTTGGAATGTAAGGAAATGTTACTTTATTTTAGAATGATTTTAGGATTTTAATAGTCCAACATTGATGTTTTTGTAGGATAAGGTGATAAGGGTTCTAAATCCACCCATCCAATATGTTTTGGACATGTTTAGTTCTTAGATTTTACATTATCTTTCCATTTTATTTAAATCCTTTATTAATGAGGTAATCGCTGCATCATCATGATGTCATATATAATTTAATATATTTAATGTCTAAAAATTATAAAAAAAACTATCATGATATAGGAAATATTTTTATCTTTATAATGAATATTTATAGTAAAAAATCTGAATTGTATAACCCCATGTAAAAATTGTTTTCGTAAAACAACTCATGTTTGTGTCATTTTTACTTTAACATTAAATAAAAAGGTATTTATGTCATTTTCCATCCAAAGTGGCTCCATGGGGTACACAAGTTGACCCATGGATTTTAGTACTCGGCCCTGACTCATACAATGAGGTTAGTACACGTTTCTAGGTCATTTCATTTTATTAAAACATTATTCTTACCTTAAACTACACTAATTATCTCTAATCACGATTAAAAACTTAATAAGTTACTATTCACCCAAAAATTATTCTAATCTCATTGAACTACATTTTACTTCTTAATGACAACCATGTATGTCAGATTTTTTAAAATCAATTCACAGAAGTGGAAAAGTTTCATTTAAACGAAAAATCTGTTTCTTTATCTACTACTTATTGGTTTCACTATTCATCAAAAACTGATGTTTTTCAGAAAAATACCAAATATTCACCCTAAGATATATTTGATATCTCGAACACAAAAATGATATCTATTTTACAAAATAAAAAATATATAAGTTTCATTAATTAATTTAATAATTAATTCCCGCTGTCAAAACAAATTGCTTGTTTTTAAGAAACAATATGTACTAAAAGATTGACACTAGTTTAAGTCCAATTTCAAAGTGAAATTAATTCAAATGAACACTATTGGATTAAATGTTAAAAATATATTCTAGTTTCACTTTAAAACCAATTAAAAATATGATATAATCATGTAAATAAATTAGATTAAAAAGAGGTTTTGAATTAAAATACAACATTTTTCACCATTCATTAAAAAAACGAACATTATCTGAAAAATACCAAAAATTTACACAAAGTAAATATTGATGTACCGATTCTAAGGAAGAGTTTTATTTTGTAAAATATAACACATAGAATTGTCAAAAAGTGGATTTAACAGAGGTTCTCCATCAAAAGGCGGTTAATCGACCCTTTAAAGAATATTAGAATGTTTACGCTTAAAATTGGATTCATTCACATTTTTAATCCTCTAACATTTGTTGTAAAGAGTAAAAATATATGACAAACATATATAATCATTTTTTAGTTAGTTCTATTCATTCTCGCCATTACAATGGCTAGGCGTTAATTACCATTTAAAATAATATTATTTTATTATTAGAGTGCAACGTAAGATTTCAATGGAACTCGTTATTGCGTATTGGGTAAGCCTTCGAGCATAGTGTTCCCTTTATATTAATATTTACATTTTATTAACTAATATGTATAAATGTGAAAATTTCATATTCTTGATTTACCTGGGGTGTTAAATATACAATTTAAATTCAATAATTTTTAAAACCCCAAAAATGATTGAATAAAAAAACCATTAATTAGTATTAAGTTAGTAAAGTTTATCCAATATAATTTTTACAAATTAAGAATATCATATTCGAAAATCACTACCTTTGTATAAATACATTATTAAGTATTATCTTTCCCTATACCATGAATTTTCTATAAATTTTAACTTGTTATTAAGCTACATTTTTTAATACAATTCAATCTCAAATCTTCATTGAAATAGTATTATAGTACAATCCTAATTTATTTACATCATTCATATAACCATTAAATTGTTAATATATTAATAAAATGGAACAATTATTAAATAAAATCATTAGATCACTAATATTTACACTTCATATGTATTATAATAATAACTTTATTATTATCCAACATCATCATTTGGGGTATACTCTTATGTTTTGGACATTGATTCGTGTAGTGTCCCAACTCCTTGAGATAAATCATTGTAGATTTTAATCCTTTTTCATACCCTTGATATCATTAACATGGTGTCATTTTTCTACAAACATATTACAAAATCTCATTCCATTCATGAATTTATGAAGATGACTTTTCTAAAGTTATCAGATGTGGGAAAATTTTCTTTCCCTTATTCCCTTTATCTGTCTTTTTCTCTACCATCCTCCTTCTCTCATCATTCCCTTAAAAGACATAAGACTAAGAGAATTATTTAATTATCTTATTATTTCATGATACTATTTCTTTATATCAGGATAATACATGGGAGACTATTTTCCTTTGAAATATTTCCTTAAGACCATGAAATAAATGATTATTCTTACTATTTGGATCATGCGAACGGATATAGTTCTCATGTATTATTTATGGTTCCATTTCTAAATGAATACATAAACTAGGTTAGATTATATCGTAATGCATAATCCAGAAAATAGAAAAATTCTCAACATTAATTGAATATTTACACATATCTAGTCTCATTATTAAAAATATTATTTCATTTCGAACCTATTTACTCCTAAATCCTTCATAATGGTTTGTATAAAAAATTTGAATTATCCCAATAATATCCATCGAGAGTGTCAAATGGGGTGTGCAGTAACACCCATTATCCTATACTAAAATATCCCAAGTTAACCTCGAAACACCTTGTTAGAGTTTCTACTCATAGGTACATCTATGCTAGAACAACACTCACTGGTAGTTTCTAGACAAGGATGTACTTTGTAATAATACCCACATACTCTCTATTTTAATATTACATGATGATCTTCAATTCTTATCCTCAATTTAAATATTAGTTTTATGATCCCAACTCTATGTTTTCTAAATCTTTTACAAATTGTTTATTCTACAATTCCCTTGAAAAAAAACTGTAATTCCTGACCACAGTTTCCCAGAGTCGGTGAATTATTTTAATACATTGGAACGATTACAAAGAATCAAGTCACGAAGGATTGATCATTATATAAGTCTTGGAAAATAGATTACATACATGAACATTACATTATAATTTCTAACATAAAATATAACATATTTAATCATTTGATAGGACCATTATTCCTCTATCTTAAACCATTATATCATTCATTATAAAATTAAAAACATACTAGAAAAATAAAATATAATAAAGGGGTGAGATTTGAGGCCTAGAAAGGGAAAATAAATCAGCA
Source organism: Viscum album (assembly GCA_963277665.1). Taxonomy (NCBI): domain Eukaryota; kingdom Viridiplantae; phylum Streptophyta; class Magnoliopsida; order Santalales; family Viscaceae; genus Viscum; species Viscum album. The sequence continues at coordinate 1,262,859,573 of OY728157.1, read as the reverse complement.
GAAGCTATAATCTTTTAAGGGAAGATGTATAATAAAAACAATAGACTCTTAGTCATAAAACATGAACATAAAATGGAAAAAATAAGTGAAAAATTACCATATAAACATGCACATAGATATTCTATTAGTCAAACAATCACATTTAATAATTAATTTCATAATGGGGGAATGAATAATGTCAGACATTATAACTACTATGTCAAGGCCTTGTGCCAAAAAAATTCACAAATATTCTATAAAATCATGGTGATAAGACAGTAGTTTCTCACATTAGACCTACTGATGTATCGTGGGGATACAAAAGTCCCCCCATTACATACTAAATCTAATGAATTCCTCATATTAAAAGGGAGAGACATAATATAAACAACCATATTAAACTAGCATACCAATTTTAATACTTTAACCATAAACTATGAATGACATAAAAATGCACACACCTAGTCAATCATATCTTTAAACTATCAATATTATATTTAATATTCTATTATAATAAATCAACATATATTAATCATAAAATCCATCAATATATGTTGAAACAGATGAAATCAATCCAAAAATTATATGAGGGAAATATCATTTTCGACTTTGAAATCATTTGAAAGAAACATAATTATAAAAGAAAACAATTATTTTTAAAATATTTTTATAAAAATGTATGGAAAGATTCAAATGAGTTATAATGATGTAAAATATTGACACCCTCTTTATAAGTTAAAAACATTCTTACCATAATTTGTCAAAAAGGTCATAAAGTACATTTTTTGGAAAATGACATAATGATTTTTTTCAAATCATTTTATAAAATGTCAAACAAGGGTATAAGAAACATTATCCCATAGTCTATGAAATAGTATAAACTATTGAATGTACAATTTTTAGAAAAACATTTAAGGATGATGAAGATGTCCTAGAAGATACTTGTGTATAAATATCCTCAAATAATATAGAGATTGTAAAATGAACCCTTATAATAGGTCTGATACTATTTGTTCGTACCTGTAACACCTATATAATGTTTTTAAACATATTATTATCTTATTTAAGAATCATAATAATATTTTTAATATCATATATGATTATTTTATGACATTATATTACCCATTTATCAACAATTCCATTTCAATGAATCATTTTGGAAAATATTGCTTTGTTTATTGTACGTGTTTTGACTAGTTATTCTTGAACATATTACATAGATCATGATTTGAATAATTCCAGAATATATAATATGACTTATATTTCTTATATATTTATTTTATAAATATATATAAAATATAGATATAAAAAATGGAATACACCATTCATGGATACGGTATGTCGTACGTACGCATGAACACTATTTCAGTTTTCATATTGTATTGAATGGAAGTAAGTTAATGAAATATATGTCAATACATACCTAAATTTATATTTATAGTATTATTATTTTTTCATATTTTACATTCTTATTAATAATATATATTTTTATAATCATATTTTAATTAAGAACGTGGAAATGAATCTCATTGTGTCGTGGAGACAGTTAGTCATACGTATGAATGATAGAAAATATCATTTTTTAATGATTAAAAGGTATATAATTAAATGGTATACTAATAATACAGAACAATTATCATGTTATGACCATTTTTATATACATATTATTCATCATTATATCCATCCAAAAAACATAGTGTTGAAAAAAATTACACCACAATGTGGAGACGATAAGCTATACGTATGAACACATTGTGACTTTATCATTAATAGGATGGATAGAACAAAGAATATGGTTGTTACATTTTTTTCCCTAACTTCTAATAATGTTTAAGGTATTTTATTTATTATTTTAGTATTGAGGCAAAAAATAAAGGGGATGTATAATAAGAAATGAACTTTGAAATAGGTGATAAAATAATTACCTCTTCTTCGTGTGTTTTCTTTTAATTTGAACAAAATGATTCCATAAGATGGATTTAATCTCAAATTAATTACTCTAGGTTGAATTCATTGTAGATGTAAGGATATTTGGATAGGTTTTTGAAGAGATAAATGGATTTGGAGGCGCAAAATAAAAATAATGGATGGTTCCCTTTTATAAAAGTGATGAGGGGAACTTAAAGAAATGATTGAAATATTAATTTATTATAAAACATTTTTTTTGTTTCTAATAGCACAAACATTATTTATTTTTATTATAATATGAGTTCCGGTCTAAATATTCTCAAAAAATATCTAATATATATGTTTATGTCATACAACCATCATTATATGTAGGGATTAACCTTTAGATAAACAGTATAACCCTTACCTTGACTTCATCTATTTTTATACTCTATGGTTAATTTAGTTACAATAAAATTCAAAAGGAACATAATGTAGATAATTAGTGAAATTTTTATCATTATATAAGTCAGTTGAACAAATATCATATATATAGGATTTTTATGTCATTTAATAAAATAGTATTTGATTAAAAATCATTTATGTCTATTTTGACACCATTTAATAATTTTTTTTGTTAAAGTCAATACAACTTGATTCCTTCAAAAAAATACATTGATATAAACAATATCATTTCATATAAACCATGAAAATTCATAAATGAAGTCAAATGATTCAATTTAAATTTATCTAAAATTTTATAATATCATTTAATTTAATCATTCAGTAAAAAATTAAATACTACATCATCATTGTGTAATAAATAAATTTAATTATATAATGTCTAAAAATTATAAATAAAATTCTATGATGTAGTAAATATTTCTTGTTTTATAACGAATATTTATAGTAGTATTTATATTATTTTTAAATATATATTAAAATGGTTTATTTAAAAAAATTTAATTTAACCGTTTTAAATCTTCTTTAAATAAAATATATTAAATGTCATACTCTGACTTAAGTGTATCAATAAATTATCATATTATTTTCCTAATGTTTATTTTGGTCAAAAAGCACTTATCCAATATAATTATGAGTTGTGTTGGTGTAATTTTATATTACTATAATATTTTTTTACATTAATTTCTCTATTAACTATTAACTGTGGAAAATAAAATTCAAAATTTACTATTCACCAAGAATTATTTTCATCCTATTGACCCACATTTTACTTACTAATGAAAAATATGTCTGTCGTACTTTTCAAATTTAATTAATAGAATAGGGAAAATTAGGTTTCATGCAATTTTGAAAAGGAGCCTAGAAGGTGGGTAAAAGCCGTTAAAAATTTCAATAAAATAATATATATTTACATATTAGAAAATGAGTCTAATAAATTACATTGGACCAGTATATGTATTATGTATATATTTTTACATTAAAATAAATTAAATTAAAAAATAATTAATTAATTAATATGACAGTTTTGAATAATAATGCATTGTTTTTTACTATACATCAAAAATTGAACGTTTTCCGAAATATACCAAATATATACACTAAGTTATTTTTATATTCAAAATATGAGAAAAGTCCATTTTGAAAAATAAAATTTAAATTTTTTTTAAAATAGGGTATTACTATTAATAACATATTTTTTAAACAGCTAATTTGATTAGTTGTGCAGTGCTAGAACTTAGAGCTGCATACAATGCATGATATTTTATTATTTTAAAATAAAGTGTGTTGTGGAAGCTTAGGGTGTTACAACTACTGTAGAGAAAAACAATTCCAAATCGACTAAAAATTAATTTGGGAAGGAATTTTAGTCCCTATATTATCCCCATTGTGATTAGTTAACATTTTTGTTGACCTTCTTATTTTTATGATCACAAAATCATGATTATAATGATATTAATGAATTTAATGGTATTTTAATGTTTTTTATAACACTAGATAAGTGATCAAATTTACATAATATGTCACATCTATTCACTGTTATGGATGAGTCACCATGGATGTTAAGACACTATCAATAAGATTAACGGATAGAAAATGAACCACCTTCCGGATACATCACTACAATGTGTCCTAAAAACAAACTAGAAAATTTAAAAATCTTGAGGAACCATTTCTGGTGTGTCGCCATTATCCATGATTCACTGCCAGAATGGAAATATCACTAAATCTATGAATCCATCAGTTAAAAATACTATTGGTGTTTAAAATCAATAAAGTATGACTCACTGCTAGGTTGAACTATCCTTAGTGGAGTCACCACCAGAAACATGGCCTATCACTAGATGGAGAAAGTTCAAAAAAAATAATTTTCTTTTAGGTATAAGACACCATTAGTGTCATACCACCCAAAAAAGACACCAACTATTTGAGGCCCTACTAGATCCTTAGAAACCACCATAATTTATAAACATAACTATTGATTTTAAATTATTTTAATAGCTTTATTATTATTATTAATTAAAATTTATATTTTAATTATTTTCTTTGAAATGATCAATATAATTAATTATAGAATATGTTAGATGAGCAATAAAAGGAAGCATAATATCTGAATGAACATGGATAATCTACATGATGTTTCTACTATTAATTAGGTATGTATAATCCCTCATGTTCATAAGTATAAATCATCGTGCGACTTTGATATCAAGGAACAAGATTGTGCTTACATATCTCACATATAGAGATGTAGATCTAAACTGATAATCCTGCAAACATGCGACTGATAAATCCAAATATCTTACATATCTAATGTTATGCATGAGTGAAGAAAAACATATTGTGATACTCTTTTCATCAAAATATTTCAATATAACATTAATGAAGATTCATTTATAAATTCATTCCATGAGTCAAGATCTACGCTCAATAGACGAAGATTGTATATCCTAATACTTTTAGATTTCTGACTTCTGTTTTTAAATTTTTTTTATATTGAGAAATGTGTAATATTCTATAATTTATATACATACATGGATGTCTATTACAAACATAACGATTCATTGATATATTATCAACCTTTATTTATCAGATTTTGACATGTATAACTTTGGTATAGGTCAATGTGTGACCAGTTTTGTTGTACTTCAAAAAATAATAGTGGAAGAGGTCATGTGTGACCTTGATATTTTTAATATATTATAAGAATGATCCAATTTATGGATCAAATTGTTTATTATATATGATCTCCTTGGTCGTGGGTGATCGCCAAGGGTAGAGGACTAAGTCATATATTGAGACTAAAAATGTTATTTAACATTTTGGCTATATGTTTTTGTTGACAATATTTCTACATTAAAAATATATTTTCCCATAAAAAAATAATACATTAATATTAAATATTTTTTAATTTTATTATAATATTTTAATTTCAGTAAATTGATTTCAATGTACAATGTAATATTTTGTATTACATACTGGAAAACTAATAAATATTTATGAATCCTTTTAAATGATTAAATAATATAAAGATCGTCTATATGGATTAACTAGGACTTTATAAATTAATTGGGGGATTTAAAAATAATCTATTTTAAATAGAATTTTTTATTGGGTACTCAATTTTCCCCCCATATAAGATACTCACCCGAAAAAACATTTTGTATCATTGGAGATTTTTCTTTAGTAATAAATTTTTTTCACCCATTTTCAACATTGATTTTAAATTAACATTAAATATCCTAAATTCATATCATTTCAAAATTTAATTATTCTAATATGGATTCTAGATAATATGGATCTTCAATATACATAACTTCATTCAGTAATATATGTAATTGTTAATAAAGAATGATTAAAATCATAATGCATATAGAAGGGATGAATTTTGATATTTTTTCTAATATAGAAGAAGAATATTTTATTTATGAAACTAAAAGACAATATTGGGATGATACTACAATGATGGATTACTATAAAATTTTTAAATTAATTAATCCTTTATTCTAGGAACAAGGATACAGTTAATTTTATAGAATTTCTACATGTAAAACAACATATGAAATTTGGGATACTTTATATATTTCACATGAGGGATATTATAATATTAATGTGATGGGGATTAATATTTATAATATTAAGAATGAAAGTTTTCTAAGAATCCTAATGAACCTTTTACTGACCCATACATTAGTTTTTATGATATTTTGAATACCATGAACTCACTTTGGAAAATAGTTTCTAACAAGGACCAAATTATGATATTGCAGAGATGTCCACCTGAATGATGGAGAGGAACATCTCTCTCCACCATTGAGTCTTGTGATATTATTAAACATCTATTTAATGGGATGATTGATATGATTATAATGTTTGAATAAGAACTAAACGTAAACTGAGATGATGATTTGGTTCCCAATATATGATAACTATAAATTAAGAGTACTACATCTAAAGAGTATTATGAAAAAGAAAAAAAATAAAAGGATTAATTTTCGTGGTCAAGTGATGGTGAATATAGACCAGACAGTGGTGAGGAGATGGTTCATTGAGCTTCAAGTAATATTATGTTTTATAGGGAAAATATTTTTTGTAAGATAATATTTAGAAATGAATATATGACCGAAAGAGATGTTGGAAGAAATACAAGATGAAATATGAAAGGGATGTTTTCTACTACGTGTTTAAGAATAGATTTCATGTAATGTATTAATATCTAAAGTATAAGTATAAGAATAAATATGATGAGAAAATTTATATATAAGAGGTACCTGAAGGAAACATGGATTGAATTTCAATTTTTTTACTAACTGTGATTCATCTTGAGTTGAGAAACCTTACAGAGAAAAAATATTGTTTATGACTAATATTTTTTGTGTACCTATTATTTTAATTATATGCCATCTTTTTTAAATTCTAACTATAATGTGATCAAATAATTTCACAATGACATTTATAAGGATTAATTTGTTGAATACATAAATTATACATTGAATTAATTTAAAGATAAATATGAATTTTACATTTTATAGAAGTATCTAACAATAAATAACGAATCAGAATAATATGTTGAGAATGAAAAAAATGATCATTTTTTAATTGAAAATACTGAACATAAGTTTTAAAATGAGTGGTAAAATAAAGTCCTGAAAAATTTTACAAAATGTATTGTAAAGAATAATTAGACCATAGGTATGATTGTTGAACCTAAATATGTGCATAGAATAAGATATGAACCTTGACAGAGGAGATTTTTTAAAAATCCAATTAGTACCTACGTCAAAACTACACTGTTCAAGTAAAAATAATACTTCTAGAATACCTAATAGATTTTTCCTCTCTTAATATTTAAAATCGTTGAATACAAAACCTAGTAATCAATTTTGGGTTCCCAAATCAATAATTTCATATATTTCTGTAACAAATTAAATTTGGACACCATAATCAATTCTTATTTAAAACATGTGTTATAGATAAAATAATTGAAGACCTCAAGTAGAAGTATACATTACATGGTCAATATCTATTCAATTAATATGACATGACATTATTGATAATTCAAGATAATTATCAGGGTCAATGGAGTTCATGTTTTATTTTGGAGATAATTCAAATGAAAAAACCGACATCCTGGGCCAAATATATAATACAGATTCAGTTTGTATTTATAAATTGATATATGTTGATGGTTTGTAATATAACAATCTTAGTATTTTCTAGTTATATAATGGTGGATTTTTTGTTATGATTGAAAATTATTCTTGTAAATTTATTGATTATATGAATGTTTTTGGTTCTACAACCATTTGAAATTATTACATATATTTATTTATTTAGAATCTTTTATTTTTAAATTTTTTTCATGTTTATGTGACATTAATAAAGAATCATGGAATTGTAATAGGTGACTAGTATAGTGCCACATATACTCAATTAGGAAACAAATAATAAAATGGTTAGTTATGGATAATTCTAAGCATGAGTTTCGAACTAATTTAATCTATAACGTTTATCAAAATGGTAAAAAAATAATGATTCTTTTATATTAATGAACAAACTGTCATGTTATTGACCTCTATAGATGGTTCACATAAATATTTTCTAACCATCTAGAGTTTTGAGTTTAAATGGTATGTACTATATTTAAATATTAGTATATGATTTATATTTGTATACATGTGTATTCTAATTTCATGTTGTATTCAAATTGGGTAGATAATGTAATTGGATATTGAATTTAGACCATAATAAGTGAGAATGTTTGTGGGATTGAGAATCATGATTTAGAATATTTTTTCACAAAAAAATTGTTACACTCATAACTTCTCTACTCCTGGGAACCATTGAGAGAATGGATTTATTGAATGGAGAAAAATAACATCATAGGAGATAGCATGAAAAATATTATATTAGTATGACCTTATTTCCTATTTTTTGAAGAAGTTATCAATACACCCCACTACATCACAAATAGTGTCTTGATATGAATTAAACATATGAATACCTCTTATAAATTTTGGAACTATTGATAACCTGTTTTTAGTAGACTTAGAATTTTTGGATGAAAAATAATTATTATTAAAAGTATGGATAATTTGGAAAAATATTCATCCAAATGTGATGATGGAATTTTCCATTGTTATCAAATCTCTATAAATGCATATATATTATTTAATTAGATGAAAAAATTGTGTAGGAATACATTCATGTCAGATTCTATGGGAATTATCCATATGGGCCTACGTCCCACTAGAAAACCATAAGGATTATTTGTACTCTTTGAACAAAAATTATAATACAATATATTCAACTTTAAATAATTTAGACTAATCCTCTAGTTCTGAATTATTTTAAGAACAATATAAACATGGACCTAGAGAACCAAAAATGACTATTCCATATTTTTGTAGACATGTTAGAAATCTCTATTACAATCCTTTTGATTATTTTTTTGGATATCTAGGTGGAAGTACAAAATCTATAGATTCCCTAAGAAATGAGTTTGAACATCAATAATTCAAGTCTCAACTACAACCTAACAGCATATATGAAGATATTAATGATAAATTCGACATGATGGGAATGAAATAAAAGTTAAATTACCTTGAATGAATAATTTGATGGAACCTATATATATAACATAGAAAAAAAATGAAATTTGGAAGTAAATGTGTATTTAGAAACATTGATAAGGAATCATGAAGATTTGTTAAGAAATATAGCTAAAAATTTCTCACATTGTTATAGTGATGAAGAAGAGATATACTATGAAGAATCTATATCACATGTATCCAGACATGAGTCCTTATGAATCCTTATTTTATATATAGCTCATCTAGATTTCAATATTTATCAAATGGATTTGAAGAGTCTACACTTGAATGGATTTTAGTTGATAAGGTTTTTGTTCAACAAAACTATAGTTTTCAAAATCCCAATTTTCCAAATTATCATTTCAAATTAACAAAATATTTATATTGTTTAAAATAATGCCTATGATCATTGTATTATTGGATCAACTTTTTTTTATTTCAATTTTTTTCAAAAGGAATGGTTGATCCTACCATTTTTATAAGTATAATTTTAATAATTTTATTAGTAGTATAAATCATTATTGATGATATTATTTTGGTATCTTCATGAAAACCTATTTATATTGATTATTCTAAAATGATGAAAAATTAGTCTGTTATTTTTTTAATTAATGAACTGAAATATTTTTATGGTTTTAAAATCATTAAAAACAAACCACTAGTAATTTTAAATCAAAGTAAATATATAAAATGCCTTCTAAAATGTTTTAACATGGACAACGCAATGAGTGGTGGTACTTTAATGTTTACCACTTGTATATTGAATCTAGTAGAAATTGGGAAACGAGTGCATCAAACCTATTAGAGAGTAATTGCTAGAAGTCATCTCAACTAGATTTCTAGGCGACCAGATATTATGTTAGTTTTATTAATATGTGATCATTTAGAAGAAACCTAATTGACCACATATAAAATTTTTAATATATTTTTCAAATATAGTAATTATAAATATGAATTAGAATTCATTAACAAGAGTGTTAAATCATTTGATCTAGTAAATTATATTGATATTAATTTTGGTGGATGCATGTTTGGTACAAAGAACACCTCTGGAACACACCTATTTTTGAAAAATTCGTTTGTTTCATGTTGTATTAAGAAACAATGTTACATTGCATTTTATACTATAGAATATAAATACATAGATCTTAGTAATATATGTTCAATTTTTTTTAAAAAAATTTCCCTTTACTAAACTATAGATATCAATTATGGAATGTCCCCAAATATTTGGATAAAAAATATATATTAACATTTCTATGAATCATTTTTCAAATTATTTAATAGGTCACATTGATATAATACATAAATATTAGAGAGAACATGTTCAAAAAGGTAATATCACTCTTGAATAAATTTTTACACAACCTCACATAACTGATATCTTTAAAATTCCATTGTCCTCATAAACAATAATTTATGTCAAATATAAATTAAGAATGATTAAATTTTGATATTTTTTCATAGAGACGCAACATTGAGTGACACAATTTTTAGTGACATACTGATAAGTATGACATATCATTTAGTGACACACATTTGTGTAGGAAAAAATGTTGGTTGACACACTATTAGGTATGATAGACATTTGGGTTGTCTAAGCATTACAATCTCACAATTTTTTTTTATTTTACCATTATTATTTTCTAAACATTGTTGCTTAATTGGTGTTGTTGTCTCATAGTTGTTGTCTCATCGTTGTTGTCTCACCATTTTTATTGACATAGTGTTTTCCTATCACACGGTTTGTTTTATGCCATTGTCAATTTTTTCTTTTAATTTTTAAAAAATGATGGTTTATTTTTCTTTCAGTTTATGTTATTTATCGACCCCATTTACATATTTTTCCAATTTTCTATTTTCATTTCAACTATAGAATACCTTATATCGTAAATTCCAAAAAAAAATTATTTCAAACAATGCATCTTCTCCTGGACATAACTTTTTTAGCCAAGTGTGACCTTGCTACTTTAGACCATCAAATGTTCCATCCTTCTCCTTACTGTTAACCAATCATAAAAAACATGTTAGTATAAATATAATTATTTTCCATAAAATTCTTCTCCAAAAAATGTCACGAACAAGGAAGAATCTGATAATAAATCCAATTGATCAGACTTTGGTAGAATATGTAAACCCAGATCTTGCAAACATTTCCATAGTAACTGATAAGAATGTTGAAGTCAAGAGGTTGTTGTATGTAAATAATCTTTTAGTTATAGTGAATACAACAAATAATAGATATATTAGTTTTAGTCAAATGATATAGGTTTTTTTACAGTAGATTAGTTCATCAATTTTACATGTATTTTTATATTGGATTTAATAAGAATGAATATTACAGGATGAGAGTGAGAATAAATGGAAGAAAAGTTTTGCTTTCTTCAAAACATTTGGACAAGTGTGTTGTTGTAGCCCATTACGAAATATACAATGATTATAAAGGATTTGTTAGTATGTATAGTGACATTTTTTGTATATGATGATGCAATTGCAGTACATAAAAATAACAAGTTAACCAGGGGTCATGTTTCCTCATTGTGGGACATAGAGTGTAGGTTATTATTTATGTTTATACAATAATTTATATTCCTTTGGAATGATGATTTTTGAACCATGAGATACCATGATTTGTATATTATTTGCCTTAGGAAATGAAGTCATATTATGAATCAATGTTGACATCTTATAGTGAATATGTATGACAATATAAAATCTAACTTTGAGGTCTGACTCTTTATTATTTCCAATGATAATTTGTACATTGTTAAATCCCAAGGGTCTAGTTGTTGAGGATGAAAAAACAATTTCAATCTATGGTGGTTTTGGTAATTCAAGAGCTTTATGTTCAAGTATCAAAATTAGAAATAACCCCTAGAGAATGAGTATGGTTTGAGGATAGTGATATGTTGTATATAGAATTTAACCCAGTGAATCATCCTACCAGACTGAGGGATGTTGTTGATCCTGATATAGATCCTGATGAGGTTTTAGAATAAAATAATGTTCTGGGAAAGGATATAAAAATAAGAAGTTGGAAAATAACCATCTATTTATTATGGTAGCGATGTATATATATATCCAAAATTACTACTGATTACATAAAATGCATTAAGTCCACTATGAAAACTCCCAAAAAGTGAAAATATTTTTAAAAGTGGTGATGAGAAAAAATATGATTCTTGTGTGGATCAATTAAAAATACGATCAATGTCCAATTATGAAGAATATAATGGTGATTACGAATAAAAATATTGTAATAGAAATGGATGTTTTAATCTCCATGGAGATAATAAAAATGTTCTGGATTATGTACCTAATAATGGTGATGATTTTGACCCTAGTGATTTAGTTTGAAGGACTGGGCATGATGTAGAGATGCCTCCAGAGCTAATTTATTCACCTGGTGAACCTATTAAGAAACCAGTCCTAACGCGCGAAGTAGGCCAAGATCTAAAAAATAAATATTCACTTATTGAAGGGGAGAAATTCACATATTTGTAATTTATCCAAGATAATAAGGCAATTGAGGGAACTCTTGTCAGTTCAGTTGGTGATGGATAAACAATTTCTGAATCTTCAATAGTTAAAAACATGAGTATTATTACTACATTGGAATAACATGTAGCTAAATAGAATATAAAGGTGGTTATTGTGGAAGAAGATGGTAATGAATAGTTTATTATGGTAGTTCCCATAAGTCACCGGTGGATAGGAATGTGGAAGGTGAATTTTGTTTTGATGTTCAGAAAATGATTTTTAGATTCCAGATACTCTTAATTTTGGTACATAGATATATTTCAATCATGCTAGTTTATTTGCACAGAGCTACGTTGCTCAAAAATCAGGTGAGATACCTATTGCTATTGTGGCAGCTCTACCGACTATACCTATGTTGTTATTGTTGATTTTTAGAATGATGTGATGATCATATGAATATAAATGGGACAGATTCCTTAAGTTCATACCAACTGATGGTTGACCTAATGTTTGAGATGAAATAAACGCTAAGGATTCATTAATATCCCATGATGTGTGACTTAGAGATGTTTTTGGTAAAGAGTCTCTTTTGGAGTTTTGTTATCTTTTGAATAGTAAAGCTCCATTCATGACAATGATTAGTGATATTGATGTTAGATACTTATTTAAATTGGTAATTTAATAAATACAACCAAATATGACTCATCACAACAATTGTTTGAGATTGAAAATAAATGGATAAATAATGATCGTGTTCCTATCATCTATTTAATTATAGATATACAATCTTCTTTTAATGGTTCTTCGAATGGGATTTATAATAGTCGTGAAGATGGATCATATGATACTTATTTTTATATTTATCCCCCTCCCCTTATAGTTTTTAAGGAAGAGGTGATCAAATATACTTTCATCGAGTAATTGAGGATTGCCTCTTCCAGTTCTTAAAGGTTCATACATAATCAACACCAATTTTTTTTAGTTGAATGAGATATGAAATTTACAATGTTCATAATCTGATTACCTAATATTCCCAATAGATAAAATATAACCGAGATACAATAACAAATTACATAAAATATTGTCCCTCCTTGACTTATTACAATCATTAAATATATGAAAACTTCATTTTTAATCCAAAATTTTAGATTAACACTTGTTACGCAACATTTCCAAGAACATGTCAAAAAATCGAAATAAATGACAACTGTTTTTCAAAAATTTATTGATGAAAAATGTGATTTAATTACTTTCATAGAGATGAGTTTAGATCATTATGAACATGATCTGAATAAGAATACCAGGTATCCATGTTCATGGAATGACTGTTGTGGCTCAGCAATCCATTCATATTACTCAACAAAAATATTTTAGAATAGGGGTCTAATATACCAAGAACGACATACATATACCAAACAATTTTTTTTGTGGAATACTAAATAAATTACATAGATTCATTCCCAAAGACTGTATAATTTTATTGACTTTGGAATCTCTGAACATATTCTTCTTTCTTGGTTAAAGCTGTTCAAAATATCCCACATTAATTTTCATACCAAAATGCATTCATTATATTATGGGAGAAATAATACATAAAAATGTTGAGCTCAAATTCTCATTATGGGAAAACATGGAAAACATAAAAATAACCCAAACATAATAATGTAAAATAAAAAATATATATTTTGAATATCAAATTATGTAATCAAAAATATAAATTAATGAAGTACATATGTGATAAATAAAAAACGAACATTAACCACGATAAAATATCATTCAAATAAAACAAAGAATTTTTGGGAACCCAAATTAATAGAAAATCATTTCTATATTAGCCACTGCTCATTACAAATACTATCATAATGGAAATAGTTCATTACTGAACCATTTTCAGTCCGTGTTTTAGTCCTGTATTACTGAACCAGATATGCTTTCCATTTTAGCCTTATATTATTGAGACTAATTTACCTTATGTTCTACTCATGTCTATCTTGTGAGATATAAATATTAACCCAATTCATTTAAAGAAGAAATAGTTCCCACCCATCACATATTCATAACCCTATATATATGTTCCAGAAAAACAAAAATCATTAATCATAGTATATCCGAAGGAATTAAATGGGGTTCTCAAACAATATTACACAATAATACATAAAAAATTTAATTTATAAAATAATATTCCACCATAAACATAATAAAACAAAATTAATAATAGGGATAAAAGAATAACCATATTTAAAAAATATCATTATTAATGTAAAATAATATTGATAAAACAGTTGAAATTAATTATTGATGGATTTTTGTTTCTACTTCAATAAGATTTTCTTTTCTCAAAATTATGAACAATTTTAATAGAAAACAATTTATTTGAAAATAAACATGAAATAATGTAGATGAAGATTCATTGAATAAGGTGCTATGAAGACGTACGAATCCATTATTGTCGTATAAGATAAAAAATCAAACTTCGCATACTTTTTCTAAAAAAGATAAAAAGTACAAATTTATAAATAAAGACAAAAGATTCATTTCATTAAATATAGTAAAAAATCACTAATGGTTATAATTGACATTAAATTTTTTTAGAAATATTATAGATAATATTAAATATTGGGGAATAATGGATGGGAATGAGAAATATACCCCAAGTAAATACTTATGAATAATAAATCCCAGATAATAATGAGATTATGAAATTATACCCTACCTTAGGACCTATATTCTGTCTATATATCTGAACCACCTATATAATAATTTAAATAATGTAATCAATTTATTTCAAAATCATAGTATTTTTTTATGAAATCATATATGATAATATTTTTATCTTTTTTATAATAATATTTCATAATTACTTGTTATTCGAGTATTCACTACCTTATGTTCTTCAACCTGTTTTATCGAATATGTTCCATTTCATCATCTTATTTCAGATTTATATAATTCCAAAATTATATAAAATAAAACATATTTATTCATTTGTTAAATTTATGTATTCATTTTTAAATTATGATCATGTTTAATGAATCACATCGCCTCATGGAGATGATAGGCCATACTTACGCATGAGAGATGATGTCATTTCCAATTTCATTGAATGATTTTAAAATGGATGGTTTATAATATTTTATAATTAATTTCATGTGATGAATTTAATATATAGTTATTATTTCCATCTTTATACCCATACACATAAGGTTGTGGTGAAAAATATATTACACCACAATGTAGAGATAGTAAGAAATATATACACACGAATTGTAATTTCATGTTTTTAGGATGGATTAAGGAGGTAATATGGATATTTAATAATTATAATAAAATATAAGTGTATAAAAGATACTAATGTTATTATAGTATAATGATATAAATCATTGAGAATAATTAGAGTATGAATGTTGTTTGATAAAATATTTAGAGGAGATCACCTTTTCTTCTATGTGTATCCTGTAAATGGCCTCTTAAATCACTAGATATAGTCTTTGGAAAAACTAGAACATAGAGAATATAAATATGTATGTTTATAAGGGAAAATTTCTATTATATGGTCGAGCTTTATGACTAATATTTACATGAATAAGAGAGGGAGGAAGAACCCTTTTATAACTGAGGTGAGGCGCAATTTTTGAAACCTCAAAAATAATAATTTATAATAAAATAAAACACAACTGAAAAAAATGAAAAAAATATACATTTAAGAATATTCTATGAAGTAGGGCTGTAATCTCATCCACCAATAAATTTTAGTGAAGATTTTATTTCTATTTAAACATTATAATTTCAATTAGTACATAGTTATTCTATTTAATTCTACTTGAGATAAAGTATATTTCAATATTAAAATGGTGACATATCAATTTATTTTATGTCAATTAGACCATAAAATGTACCTAATATCATTTATGACCATATTGAAATTATTATATATTGTTTAGAAATGTGTTATTATTTTTATATAATTTAATAAAACATTGTTTTGACAAAACTACAGTACTGTCAACATTGAAAGTATTCAATTCATGAGTTTTTATGAAATTCAATCTACGATCTTATCTCTGAAAAAATTATTTGATAATATCCATATAGGTTCTAGGTAATATAAAAAAATCATCAGACATATTAATTAGTTCAAATTATATTTATTTTAATATTTTTAATAACAATATTTTGATATTTCTGTTAATAAATTAAATTACTACATCATTATTTTGTAATTATTTAATTAATCTATTTTACATAAAAATAAAAAATAGATTATTAAAATGATGATAAATATTCTATATTTCTTAATAATACTTGTATTTTAATTTACCTTTTAGTAAATTCAACATTAAAAATGATATTCTTATTAAATTATGAATGTCCCAACTTTAACATAACATAAAATAAAACAACATAATTTTCATAATCACATCCATATAGATACAAATTGTTAATAAATAGACTCTTCGATAATTACGGTCGAGATATATGTTACTAATAATAATTGCGATTTTTTTACTATTTTTATGGTTATTAACATTTTTATAATAATTGTTTTATTGATTTCTCATCTATTAATTATTTTTTTACGACGTCAAAGTATAAAATTTTAAGGTGACTATATATTTCATAAAATATGAAAATAAATTAATATGATAAAAATATCATTTTTTATTTCAAATAAGTATTTATAATAGAATTTATCTTCTATGTAGCCATAAATATTATATGGTTTAGTAGTTAAAACATCAGTGAGACATGTTTAACATTTCATTAAATAAAATAATTTTAATGTCCTATTCTCATCCAAGTGTATTTAAAAAGATTACATTTATTACAAGTATGATTTAGGTAGAAACAAACTCATTTAATGATATTGATATAAGTTTTAGTGTAATTTTATAATCGCAATATTACACATAATTAACAGTTTTACTATTTTACTCTATTAATAAAAATTATTGAAGCTACTTCTCAAAATCCCCAAAAATAACATATATATAATTAAATACTTTGGTAATAAAGATTAAAAATAGTTAATACATTTTTAAAAAATATAAACACATATTTTTCAGATATTAATTTAAAATTATTCATATTATCAGAAAGATAGAATGTGGTTATAAAAGATAAAACATTGCAAAAAATTGACATGTTATTACATCTAAATTCACTGTAAATATTATGATAATGTAATACATTATATTGAATAATTAAAATATATTATATTTATACCTTCAAACCATTAAATAATATAATTTAGTAACATAAATTATTTTATTGATTTTATTTCAATTACAATTTCTCAAAAAACATTATTCAACAAATTTTAAAATATACTGAAAAAGTATCAACAAATCATCCAAATTATATTTTTATAACAATATTTAAAAAAATTTGTTTTTTTTTGTTAAATAGAATATATTAATGTGGAAAAAACTAGATTTAAAATGGGAGAACTTTCAAAAGGTGGAAATACAATATTTAAAAAAAAAATTTATATGAAAAACTGAATTTGTTCGTATATCATCCCTAGAAAGAAAAAAAAATAAAAAATTAGATTGAAAATGTAAATAGTGATTTTTTTATTTTATAGACAAATTTCTTTTATTTAAATTTTTTTTAATAAATTAAATACTATTCAGACCATCCATTTTAGTTAATATGTAATAATATTTAGTTGTTCATATATACATGGAATTTCATAAAATTATTTCAATCAAAAGAATATAAAAATATGTTTACCACATGCCAAGAATTGTTTTGTGAATACCTCAAGCAAAAAAGGTGTTCTGTACAGTGCATTGTAATCTTATTGTAGTGTAGAACAAGAGACAATCAATAAATTAAAAATAATATATCTCATAAAATCTTGGGGAGTTAAATTAAACCATACATAAAATGAATTTCACTATTGAAATTTGTTGGGTTTATAAAAGTATTACTACTAAAACGTCTATATCATAGAATCCCACATCATAAAAATAAATACTAAAACATCATTTTAAAATGGAATGTTAAAAACATTACAGTTACCCAAAGTAACTCGTCACTGGGTTTCCAAATATAAGAACATGTGTGTCAATGAAAACATGAGTATGAAAGAAAAATCAAACCATAATGTTTTGATTGATAGTGATATGAAACACGATTTGGAGAAACTTATGAAGCAAAATTCCATATATCTGAGATAATTTAATGGACCATTTGATTCATCAAATAAGAAGGTACAAGGAAAACATTTTTTATTTCAAGATCTTTTTCCTACTTTTGAAGAATTTATCATGATAATTAATATATACTTGATTGAAAAGATATATCACCATTTTTCATTCCTTGTAAAATTTAAACATCATTTATTATTCAAAAAATGATGTTGAAATTGGAATTCCTAATGTGTTATCAAATTATGTGATCCATAAATAGATTGATAGGTCATTCCATCTATCTCATGAAATAGTTCAGCACATGTTATCAAACATGAATAATTCCACATATTGAAAAATATTATAGTGATATTACAAAAATAAACTAGATTATAACATAAAATAGTAATAAATGGATAACCATACAATCCATCTAGAAAATGAGAATCCAAAACATTATAAAGAGCTGAACTAAATCATCTTATCATTTATCCTTAATATCTTATAGGGTAGTTCTTGGTTGTCACATTCCCAAAATTTGAATATTGTAATCATGTATTATTATGAAAGCTGGGAATAACATAAAATTTCATATATCGTTCATGAAAACATGCATGATATAAAAAATTAACTGTGTCCAAATTCTATAAATCCTAAAAATTATATATACTCAATCCATTATATCACATAGTCCTTATATTGTCCATGATGTTATTAATACTATAAAACATTTCATTACCTCTTTATCCCATCAATATGAACATATCAGGTGTTTTCCAAAAAAAAATGTTTCCATCACTTTTCATTGTTACCGGTACAATACAATTATGGAAAACATAAAAGGACTAATACATAGATATTTCAATATTCTATAATACTATACACAATATTATACAACAATATTATAGAATCCCATTACATAAATACTCAATCATTCAACCACATCATTTTCTTACTCTATATTTCCAATCGTGATTTCATGGTATTTTGATTTTTCATTGGCCTTAAGATGTTTTAGAAGTAGATAATCATTGATAACAAATGGATTAGTTATTTGGTTATCATAATTCCCTATTTCCATGAACTTGTAGCATTGAAGTGTGGGTGGTGAATTCACTATTGAATTTTCTATATTTTAATCATTAGCTACCTTCATCTAATTACATCATCATTCAAATAACCGATGAACTTCATTTACACAATTAAAAAATATACTGGTACCATTAAGAAAATCTCCACCATGCTTTTTCCACACATTGAGAAAATAGAAAAAATCATCTTTTTCCCCATCATTTTGACATTATCTATTGAACTCCA
Source organism: Viscum album (assembly GCA_963277665.1). Classification (NCBI taxonomy): domain Eukaryota; kingdom Viridiplantae; phylum Streptophyta; class Magnoliopsida; order Santalales; family Viscaceae; genus Viscum; species Viscum album. The sequence goes on along the minus strand of OY728157.1, from coordinate 1,262,839,721 downwards.
TATTTCATTTCAAGTCAAAACCATGATATTGATATATAACACCAAAATACATTTATAATTTTATAGAACAGCACACAATCTCTTCATAGATAATTATGTCTCTTATCACTATTTCTCGTCAAAGACATCGTATTAAGACAATAGAGAATCGATAAAATTCACTTTCAGGTTGGATGATAAAGATAGAAGAATAGCATTAACATATTTTTATAATATCATTGATTGTACCATCAGATTCATCATCATTTTTCATAATCTCATTGAACGCATTTTTTATCTTCGTTCAACGAATACAATAAATGTAATTATTAAAAAATATATTCTTGAAATAAAATCATTCAATAGATTCAATGTCATCATTATTCCTAAAATTATTTATTAGTTTCTACTATGGGACCACTTTAACTTCTATACAATAAAAAACCAAAATTAATTTTTCATGTTCTAAACATTTAATAGGGTAAAAATTATTTTGAATAGTTCTAATACATTTTTATGTGAAAAGTTGATCAGAGGACCCCCTAAAAAAGTCGGTGTTTCCCCATGAAGGACTAAACAGAATGTTATTCCTTCCATTACTTATATGAAAGTCTAGTATTTTTCATATCATGTGTATGTATTGTGATAAGATTATTAATTATAGTTCCAAAAAAATTTGGTTGTTCATGAGGAAAAAAATTTATTTCCAATTCATTGATGATCAACAAAGCTCCTTCGGGTTCCATCTTTTGACTAAAACAAAAAATAATTCTGTGAGAGGGGAAAAATTTACTAAAGGGGTGTAATTAAAACATATCATATCGTAGGATTAGTACAATATTATTATTGATCGTTACTAGAATTCTACCACTATAAAAATAGTTATACATACAGTTAGAGACATCTTTATACATATCCTTAGAAAAATATACTGGTATCTTACAAACGTTTTCACATAATAGTGTCTAACAGTTGAATAAACGTTCAATATGAAACCATGTCAAACAAACCATGCATGACATTCATGGAAATTACATATATTTTTCAGAATACATAACAAATTACACAAATAGATTCCGAAGACTGTAATACTATATTATCTTTGGAGACACAGAACACATTATTCTAGCTTGGTGAATGATCATCAACATCTCCCATAAATATCATCCCATTTAGTTTTACTATGTAAAATATTTATTTATATCATGGTGGAATGAAAACATAAAAAGGTAGAGCTCAAATGCTCAGTAAGTTAACATCTGAAAGACATCAAACAAAACATAAACCTAATAATTTAAATGCATGAACATATATATTGAATATCAATATTTTGAGTCATAAAAATAAATATCGATAGTACATAAGGCATAAATCATGAATTACCAATAACCTTGATAAAATAAAATTTTTATAAAACATAGAATTGTAGAAAATTCATATTTATATAAAATAATATTCTATATTATCAAATTCTTATTTCCAATAACATCATAAAGGATAAAGTCTATTACTGAATCGAGTTCATTCATCAGTTCAGCCATATATTATTGAACTGAATACACTCTCCCTTTCAATCCTGTATTACTAAACCAGATTTAATGTCTATTCAATTTATTTATTTATCACGAGATATAAATAATTACCCAATGCATTAGTGGGAGACATAGGTCCCAAACATCACATAATTATAACCTTACATATTTATTCCAAAAAACCTAAATCATTCATCATAGAATAGCCCAAGAAATATAATTATTTTCTTAAACATCATTACAATATAATACATAAAAAACTAATGAATATTATAAATAAAAATCCATAATAAAAACAATAAACCCATAATAATAATCGGAATAAAAATAAAACCTTCTAAAATAATGTAATCATAGATGGAAAATAATCTTGATAAAACACTTGATATTAATTTTTAAGGAAAATATCACTTTGTTTTAAAAAAAATACTTTTCTCATAATTTCATTAAATATCACTAGAAAATAATTTATTTGAAAATTAACCTAAAATATTTTAGATTATTATTCATGGAAATAAAGTGTTATAAAGTCGTAAAAATTCATTCATGTTGTATATGTTAAAAAAATTCTAATCATACATTTGTAGAAAAAGCCAAAAACACATCGTATCGAATAATGACAAAATATTCCTCTCATACCATTAAGTAAATATTCACCAATGGGTAAAATTGACTTTAAAATTTTGATTTAAAAAATAAATAATATAATATATTTTAGGAATCATGTGTTTAAATGATAAATATACCTTAGTAAATACTTATGAATAAAAAATATTGGATAATAATGAGATTGATAAATTATCCATTACCTTAGTTGCACTATACTTTGTATATATCTGAAAATCATGAATAATTGTTTACATAATTTCATAAAATAATTCCAAAATCATAGTCATATTAATGATATCATATATTATAGTCATATCATCCTTTTGTTAATAATATCTCTTTATTACTAATTATTTTGGTTTTAATTACTTTATGTTTCTATGTGTGTTTTATCGAATAAATTCTAGTTATCCTTTTTAGTTCATAGTACTATCATCACAAAATGATATAATATACAAATTTTTTTTTCTTCTTAATGATATATGTATTCATTTTTTTTATTAATAACATGTAAAATTAATCACATCGTATCTTGGTGACGGTAGGTCGTACGTACGCACGAGCGATGATATCAGTACCATATTTGTTGAATTATATAAAAATGGATGGTGTATAATATTTAATAATTAATATCATGTTATAATAATCATATAAATTTATTATTTCAAAAAATATACCCATCCATGTAATGTGGTGGTGAAAAACATATTCCACCACGGCGTGGATATAGTAAGTCGTATGTACTCAGGTATGGTGATTTCATTTTACCATTAGATGGATAAAATGATAAAAAAGGTTGTTTCATAATTATAATAACATCATATTATATAACAGGTATTGGATTTATTAATTTTTAAAGAAACAATTCATTAATAGGAAGTATTTGAGTAAAGAAGTTAGAATGAATCAGTAGGGTAGATTACCTCTTTCTCGACATGCTTCCTTTAAATCTTCTATTATTGAACTAGAGATACTATTCATAAAACAATAACCTCTATAATCTTACTAGTAATGTCTATATGGGTGAAGGTAGGGTATAGAAATTATTTAAGGATTAAATTGGTGTGAATAAATGAGGTAAAAGGTTCCATTTTATAATAAATGTGAGGGGCACTTTTGGAAACATAAAAATGATAATCTATAATAAAATCAAAACCCACTAAAAACATCAAAAAAATTTCATTTTCGAATATGAGATGATATTGGGTTTTATTATGATTATCCAATAAATTTAAATAAATTTTTATGTCAATTAAAACATTGTCATTTTAATTAACACAATGTTATTCTATTTAATTTTAATTAAGATTATAAGAATTTAAATATTAATGGGTGAAATATATATTTATTTTATTCATATTATACAATAAATAACTACATTAGAGAATTTTATTAAATATTGTAATTACTCTATATTTTAAAAACAATGATTAAGGATTTTTAAATAATGTAATAAAACATTATCTTGACCAAACAAAAATAGTTTCAATTTTCACTCTATTAAATTTAAGGAATTTTTAAAATATCAAGATAATGTGTTATCATAGAAAAATAATTTTATTATATCTATTTTTGGTATACGTCATCTTTAATAATTGTTGTACATATTAATTAGTTCAAATTTTAATTATTTGAATATTTTTATTTTAATTTATTGGATATTTCCATTAATAAAATTATTACTACATTAGTTTTGTGTAATTATTTAATATACTTATTTTTTGGTTAATAAATATATATTAAATACTATGATGATGATACATATTAAAAAATTCATGAAAATACTTATATTCAAATTTTAATTTTGGAAAATAAAACCATAATATGTGATACTTATATAATTATGAATGTTATATCTTTAACATCACATTAAACAAAATAATATAAGTGTCGCAATCTCTTCCATATGGATTCAAATAGAAAATAACTCGACACTTAGATGATTGTGGTAGTGATATATTCGAACAATATGAATTAGGAATGTTTCTCAGTATTTTTATGGTTAATATATTTTTAATAATATTTGATTTATTGATTTCTCATCTATTAATCAATTTTTACAACATCAATGTATAAGTCTTTAAGGTAATTATATATTTATTTAAATTAATAATAAACTAAAATTATAAATAAATAAAATTTCTATTAAAAAAACTATTTATAATAATATTTATTTTATATATATCCTAATATAAAAATGATTTAGTAATTAAAATTTGAGTGATACATATTTAACTTTTGTTGAAATAAATTAAACAAAATGTTTTAATCTCATCCAAGTTGCTTCTAAAAGACACCATTTAGACCCATGTATGATTTTGGTTGAAAATAAATCATAAAATGATATTAATAATAGTGTTAGGGTAATTTTATAAATGAATTATCACCCTCAATTCCTCAATTTACCCCTGTACTATAATAATAAAAATTAACGACGTTACTATTAATAAGGCCACAAAATAACATCAACATATTTAACTAAACTAGTGAGATTTATTCCAAATATGAATTTAATTTTTCATATTTCAAAACTCCTATTTTTTACTAATTACTTTAACCATAATCATTTTTTAGAAAGAGAGAATGATGTTTTAAAAGATAAAACATTGTAAAACATTGAATTGTTTTTACATAAATATTAAATTTAAAAGTAATGATAATGACATAAAGTATACTTATTGATCAAAATTTATACTATTTATAAATTAATACCATTTAATAATATATTTTAATACTATAAATTATTTTGATGAAAATTTTTCTTTTCAATTAATATTTTGTATAATTATACTATTCATCAATATTTAAAACATATCAGAAAAATATAAAAAATTCATCCAATGTAAATTTTTATATAGTGATACACAAGAAGAAGTATAATTTGTTAAATATAATATATAGTATTTTAAAAAGTAATATTTAAAAATAGAGCACTATCAAAAGAAAGAAAAACATCTTTTTTGGAAAAATATTTATTTCACCCAAAAAATTTGGATTTATTATTATATATTGTCTAGAAATAAAATAAGATGAATTTTAAACATTATATTGAATCTTTAAATAATGATTTTTTTATTTTATATATTCACCTATTTTCATTAAAAAAATTATAAAGAAGATAATACTATTAATACACGCCTTTATAATGACTATGTTAAAATATTTAGTTGTTCACTTATTACAAGGATTCTATGAATTGAATTATATGAAAATAAAATTAAATTATGTATAACACATGAAAATAATAGTGTTATGTATATAAAAAACTAATATTCTATTTTTTATAGTGAAATATAATCATAATGTATAGTAAATCACATGACATCAATGATATATAAAATAAACTATCTTATAAAATTTCTCGGTGTTATAAGCAGTGACCATAGATCCGCATACATCTTTCTTGCCCAGATTCAATAATTTTATATGACTCTTAATCATTTTATAAGAGAGGTCAATCTAGGAATAATTCTACAGGTTCGTCATCATTTATCCATTGAAAGTATACCGATTGGTGTTACCTCCAATTTTCCTACAACTTCTATGGATCCTAATGCCTCAAATCAAGAGACATCCAAAAACATGATAAAAGAACCAACACATACATCTAACAAACAATGAAAATATGGGAGTCATAATTATTATATTTAGAGGGAATGTGTTATTTATGAATTTTTTCCACTTTCTACAAAACCATTGTTTAAATTTTATTAATAATATTTATCTATTAATAATATTATAGTACTACATCTAATATTTAATCTTATAATGTTTACCTTTTTTGATAATCCTAAATGGGGAAAAGATAATTTAAATTCATGTTTTTTGTTGATTTATCTATGTTACCTTTGATACATTTTATTTTTAACCATTATCCTCTAATAAATCATAATTGCCTTTATTTTCTCTTTATTTTCCATTTCTACCATTTTTAAATTCTGTGAATTAAAATTCTTGATTTATATTTTTTATCTTCTATTTAATATCATGTTTATATGTGTGATACATTTTATTCCATGATATTTTATCATAAAAAGGGTGATATTGTTGAAATCCTTGTAATAATAATCACAAATTCACGATTCCAATGATATTAAAAAAATTTATGTTTTTGTACGTATTTCAATATATTATATTGGTGATGAAATTTATGAATTATGAGTCACCTCCAGACACTTCTAGGGATAATCCCCCATTAATTTTAAGACCCTATCAAAGATTCTCGCCACCAAAAAATGACTTGAAACTAGAATATCTTACCGTTAAGATGTCATACCACTGATCGTGAAAATTCACAATGTTTGATACACCCTCACATATTTTTCATAATTGTCCATGACTCATTTCTAACAGGTAAATATCATTAAATATGATATCCCACCAGATAACTTGCCACCGGAGTATAAAATTAGAAATGTATTACTCAACGCTACATTGATCTTCGATCATTGGTGTCACTAATATAAAGATAACCTACCACTAGTAGAGACACCTCCAATGACATAAATTTAGGGTATGTATATATTTTTCTTATTCTCATGACATAAGTCCAATTAACCACTACTTAGAGACACCTCCAAATCCTAAGATAGCACTGATATTTCTAAACATTAGTTTTTCATTTAAATTATCATAACGCCTATATAAATGATTTTAATGACAATTTCTATTTTAATGATTGTCTATTACATGATCACCAGAGTGAATTGGAGAATATAATGGATGAGAATATTATATCTACAAAGATTTACATATAATATAATTATTGAATTTTTGAGTCACTAATTTTATATAAAAAAGTATTTTTTATAACATATCAAATAATCATAATTTAGCAACTTGCGTGATTTTATTTTCATGAAACTGACATAAATGTTGTGTTCAAGGTGATATTTGGAGTCTGATATATTTGAACATAAATTTTGGTGAAATGTAACCTACCTCTATGAAAAGAAATGTATCCTTATGAAGAGTAATATAAACTTTATGAATAGTTATCTCACTGATGAATGTATAAATAAAATTTAGGCACTTTATAAATGAATTTGAATATTTTGTAAATTATAAATTATGTATTCATATTTTAGTGAGTGATAATTATTATTTAAAATTTTAATTTAATAAAAATGTCCACTTCAAAAATGGGTTCTCAAATAAATGTTTTTTTCCTTATGATATTAGAATAATTTAATAAGATGATAGTTAATTTTTCATGGTATTATAAAATCAGTTTTTGTTTTATAACTGTATTTTACGAGTACATAAATATTTCAATTAAAATTTACATTTATCATATTTATATAATTATTTATATAAAATAGACTTCATTTTTGTATTAAACATGATTAAAAATTTATATTATAATTTTTATATGATTTTTCTAAAATATTTTAATTTTTAGTTAATAATGAAATTGATTAATTTACAATATATATAAATTATAGGTTAAATATAATATTCTTTGCACCATGGATGATGTAAGAAAACATTATTGAGAACTATAATGCATATATTACTATTCTAGGTCACATTAATTAATACTATTTATTTTTTTATGATGAATAATAAAATAATGAATATGATATTCATAAATCACTCCTCTTTTCCACTATAATACCCCCTAACTCTCTCTCTCATCACTCCTCTCAAGCCTTGTAACATGAATAAATTATTCTAAAATATCCTTAAATGTTCCCCCCCCCCAACATAAAAATTCACTTGTTCCCATATAAAATCCAAACCCTCTCCACTAATGATGCTCTCAAAGAAGACAACCTCAAGAGGTAAATTACACTTTTCATTTCATTGATTTTATGTTACATTATTTTCTTTCTTTTTCCTCAACTCATTAAATGAAACTGTTATGATAAATCTAGTACAATATAAATACTAGTTTTTTATAATGATAATGGAATAATTTATCCTCATCTCTTATTCCCTATCTTTTATAATAGAAATGAAAAAACCCTCTAATATGTTTTAATTTATTACATTCAATAATGATATGTTTTCAATTTCTATTACCATCTTCAATTATGTTCATGAAAACAATTTTTAAAAAAAAAAGAGACTATAATATATGCTTTATATGTAATTTATGGGTTTGTAATTTTTTTTACAAATTATATTAATTTAAAAATCAAAAGTATTTCATCATGATAAAAAACCACCAATTAACACAAACAGTTGTCATTAAATTTTGATATAATGAATTATCATCACTCCCAAAAAACAAAATGAATTTTATGGCAGTGTAATATTTTGGATGAAAAAAAAAGAAAACTCATCTTCTATTTTAAACATAAATTCTAATCATACATGTTTATATTTTCATGTGCACAATTAAACAGGTCCTGAATACTAGAAAAGAAAATGATGAAAAAAATTAAACATTAACATCTTAATCCCATCATGAAGTCCTTGAATGAAATTAATAATTATATAGTAAATCAATTACATAATAAATAGGATATGTACATATTAATTATTGAATTTTATATTTTTATCTAGTAAACTAATATTATGTGAAAAAACACCATTGGAAATAAGGTAAGGGGTTTTTACCCAAACCTCCATTTTCATTCAGGTTACTCTTATTGACTAGATAGATCAATTCAATTCATATTTTTTGATATATAATCTTCATATATTCTATTTTAATGTTTTTTATATGTGTAAACACCAGAATACTACTTTCATTTATTGGGATTTATATATTTTAGAAGGATATTTCAAAATATCTTCTTGAATTACAAGCCCAATTCAAATAAATTTCTCAAATTCATACCTACTTTGAAGGTTAATCTATAATATATTTTTTCCACATATATCATAATAAAATAAATAATTCTTTATGTAAATACTACCTTTATTCACTTCTATTTTTATAAAAATACTTTACAAAAATATTATTCTTTTTAATGAAATAATGTTTTTATCTGAAGAATAACTTGATGATTTTATAATTTTTTCTTCATATATATCAAAAATAATGTTGATTATTATTTGTTATTGGAAATAATATATTATTTTATAATCAAACACATTTAATTTAAGGTTTTATGAATAGTTTGACTATGTATTTGCTATCTCAAAAGCGTTCACCAATTTACACTAAATTGTTAGTGTTTATGCTTAATATTAATGGAATATTATTTACATTTTATATGTTAGTTTCAATATAAAGGTATATGTTTTTTATGTCTAACCCTATTCATATTTGGAATTCATTGTACTTATAATGTTACGGTTGGTGCCTGCTATATCATCTTGATGGATCGGTTGGTCTCAATATAAAAATTATGATCGTGGCATGAGGCCTTGACAAAATGGTTACTTATGGTCATAGAACGATGACTTGATGGTATGGTTATGAGTTTTAGAATTATGAATTACCTCAATTTGAAACTAGAAATTTAAATATCATGTGGTTATTCAAACAGTAGAATATCCATGACTATTTTTTATTATGTAATTATTGATCATATTCCTTCAATAAGGTGTCCAAGTGTATTTTTAATGGAATGTGTTTTTAGTTATTCATCATGACTAATGTTTATGTTTATTATATCCTATGCTATATTTAATACCCTTACTGAGCATTTGATCTCACCCATTTTTTTCATTTTCCTTGGACATGAAGAGGTATATTATGAATGACATGCAGCGATCACCTGTGGGTAATAGATGTTTTCAATTTATTTTCAATATTCTATTTCCTTTCATGTTGTAATATTGAACATATTTACATATCTAGTTTTAGAAATAAACTTTAATATTTGTTCCATCATGCTATGATATTCTTGTAATCATGTAAATGTGATGAATGAAGGCACCATATCTATCCAAATGTAGATAGATCATTACATTTGGTATCATATGATGTTTAATATAAAACATAGAAATTAGATTTAGATAATGTTGATTAGAGAACATAACCCTATGATTGACATTGAGGATAGACATATAATAACATTCAGGAATTTGGTAAGGAATATATTATCTGTATATTTCTTGAAAATAAATCCATGTCTAGATACTGCAAGTGAACGTAGTTCTTCTTTAAAATTACATAGGAGTAATAACTCTAACAAGTAGTTTTAGGCATGACCAGAGGTATCCTGAAACATGAAAACATGACTTACTATGCACCTAGGTTGACACTCTAAGGGTATATTCATAAGATAATTTACATATTATTTGAATCCATTATGAATGATTAAAATGTCATTTTTTCTCATAGAAACAAGTTTTTTGAATTTGAGAGTAGATATTTATAGGATGTCAATTTATGATCAGTAATTTTCTATGTTGAGATTATAAATTATGATTCAGAACATAATCTAGAGTATGAAATTATTTAGAAATAACACCTAGTAGATAGAATGGAATCCCCGTGAATGTGTGTGTCTCATGTAAGGGATTCCCTTAAATTCATAATAATTATGTTGGCTCTGGTTCAAGAATAACTGCTGAAAAAAATATAACTATATTGGGATTGATGAATCAGGTTATGGTCAACAACATACCCCATATGGAGCATCCGGTTCACCAATTTGTAGGATCAAGGAAAGAAATATTTATGCAAAATTTTCCTCTATCATTTAATGGTACTAGAAAACCATTTGTAGTGGTTTTGTAGATATGTTCATTAGAGGAGTTATTTCTCACATTGGGATATAATGAAATATAGAAGGTTGCAAGGGAGTTTTTTCATATATCAGGAGATGTGAATTAGTGGTGGTCTTTATTTCAAAAATTAAGTTGATTAATAAATAGAATAAAATGAATCAATGGATAATAATTTAATATTATTACAAAAATACATCTCTCATGATCATCCAGCATATATAGAAAGCCAATTTCTGAATCTGGAGAAATAAAAGGATGAAAGTATTTCAAAGTATGAAGTTAACATCCCAAGGTTATCAAGACATGGAATGGACTACATACACAATCCAAATAGATATATTTATTAAATATTTGATGATTTAAAACTAATCATCATAATGGATCTAATCTCCCAATATTTATCATCATATGAATTCATAGTCTCTCATGCTATCAATGATGAAAAGGAAATATCTATGTCTTATGATTTTAGGTGAAATCATGAGAAGGTGATAGATATGAAAAAATCATGGAATGGAAATAAGGACATTAGGTAGAACGAAAGAGTTGACTTTAATCACTTTGATAGTTGTAGTAAGGGACACATTGTAACTTGCCTGAAGGGTTTGGGTGTTTGTTATAAGTGTGGATAAAAATTCCCCTTATCCTGGAATTTTAAGGGGATGAAAAAAGCTACCAATATTCAATGACTGAATTTCATTTTGAGGGAAGATTATCGAAATGATTTCCTTGACATCAATGCATCATTCCCAAAAGATGGAAAATAGAGAAATGATAAGCATATAAGATCAGAACTATAGATATTGAAGTTCCTAATAATGTGATGGCTAGTAAATTGACTATTTCATAAAACATATAAAATTGTTTATTTGATGTTGGATAAATAGGTTCTTTTTTATCTTCTTATAAGTATAAAAATATTAGATATTTCCAATATGATTTAATAATGGGGTTTTCAATCAAATCACCAATAACATGTATCATTCCAATAAATATGTGTTATGGTGTCCCCATTATACCATATAAAAATTCCTTATCGACTAATTTTATTATTATACAGATGATTTAAAATCATAAAATCCTCAATATGGATTGGATTTTTAATCATGATGGGAAAATATATTTCAAGAATAATGTGAATGTAATTTTTTGGAATGATGGTGAAACCACTATATATAGAGACGAAACATGACCATATGATTCTTTTCTAGAACCACCCCAATAGCTCTTATAAATGCAATTATTTAGGATGATGATAATTCAATGTCAATGTGTTAGGAAATGAACATTCAAATTGAGGATGTACCAATTATGAATGAATAAATTGATTTTTTTTTCAATAGGATTTACCTGCACATCCTCAATAGTACAAATATTCATTCTCTATTGATTTAACTTCTGATTCAGGGCCTTTATCAAAGAATCATTATATAATGGCCACATTGGAATTTGTATAATTGAATATACAAGTAGAGAAATTTTGTGATAATGTATTTATTTTCCCTAGATTCCCTCCATGGGGAGCCCATATTCTATTCATTAAGAATAAATATTGATTTATGAGCTTCTACATTGACTAAAGGGAGATCAATTCTATAACAATATAGAAAAAGTATCCCCTACTAAACTTTTATTATTTTTTTGATCAACTTCCTATAACCAAATATTTTATCAAATATTGAACTTCAATATGCATTTCATTAGTTTTTAGTGGGAAGGATGACATTCCAAAGATATAATTTGAAGCTTGGTATGGGAATTATTAGTTTATTGTAATGTGTCTTGAATTGACTAATACACCCTCTATTTTTCTGGATCTAATGATTAGATATTTCACAGAATATATTTACGACTTTGTGGTGGTATTTGTTGTTGATATCTTTGTATACATCAAAAGATACGAGGATCATGAATATCACTTATGCATTATTATGAAGACTCTTAGAAGTAATGAATTATATGGGATGTTTAGAAAGTGTGAATCTTGGCTTTAATAAATTTATATTTTTTTCCACATTTTCTCTAAGGATGGAATATTTTTTGATATTTTGAAGTCAAATGCTATAAATGATTGGCCTACTCCAACAAAAAAAATCATTGGTACATACTTTTATTGGTTTAGTAGTTTATTAGCAGTTTTAGATTAGAACATAGCATGTTTAGCTAACCCAATGGCCAATATTACACGTAAATGGGTAATGTACATATGGAAAAAATATTGTGAGGAATGTTTTAAAAAATTTAAGATTAGATTAGTGGATGCTATGATCCTAAATCTACCATTGGGAAATGGGGGATCTGTGAGATATTGTGATGCAGCAATGAAAGGACTTGGTTGTTTCCTTGAAGAGAATGACAGAGTTATTGAATGTCCAAAGTATTTATAAATAAATTTATTATGTAATTCATGAATCATTTATCCTCTAAAAACCAATTTATTATACGTTAGCCAATAAACAGAATATTTCATCTGTTGTGATTGGAATTTTGAAAAACTGACATACATGGTTGCATTTTTTAGATATTTGGAGTATGATTGAATCAATATAAATGTTGGTGAAAATTAACACACCCTAATGAACATTAATTAACCTTTATGGATAGTAATATCAATGTTATGAATAATGACCTCAACCAGGAATGTTCAAATAAAAATTACGCACATCATAAATAAAGTAGAATATTATATAATTTATTAAATAATTATTCTAAAATTTCATGACTGATAAATATTTAATTAAAATGTTAAAATAATAAATATGTTAATTTTAATATAATGTGTTCCCAAATAAATATTTTATTGTCATATGATTTTATAATAATTTAATAAATCCTTATTTAGTTTTTCTGTGTGTTATAAAATCAGTTTTGGTTTTAAAACTGTATTTTTTGAGTAAATAATGGTTTTAATTAAAAATTTAATTTCTTATATTTTTAACATGAGTTTCATGATATTTAGTTAATTTTTTTGATTATATATGTAGAATAATGGATATGGTGGGTTTTTTCTATTTTTCAGAAATATTTGAATTTTTAGTGAATAGTGAAATACAATACCAGAACCCATTTTTTTAATTTTATTGAAAATCCAATTTTAAGGGTAATTGGGAACCAAAAAATCCATTCCTCTACACAAAAACTCATAACACCCATCACAGAGACAAATTTAAAAATAAAAACCCAACCATGCACCGCGTCGTACCGTCTGTTGCAACAAGTTTCAAAATTCAAAATATACCAACATCCAAAGAATCCCACATGGAATCAACAAAACTGCCAACAAAACAACCATTTCAAAATTTGAAAATAATAAAGTAGTAAAACATCATCACAACGAAGGAGTAAAACATCATCATAATGAAGCAGTATTTCCTCGAGACACAGACACTAACACTGAAGCCATCTGATCGTTGTAGCACCACCGACCCTCATCATTGCTGAGAACACCAACGTCGTCACCATATAACACCACTAGAATAATCATTGAATGAAACCATTGGAGAAAATAATCACCGAGGAGTATTCATCATCGTCACCACTGAGAAGAAACTCATCGTCAATGTTGAAACCAAACACAAACCACAAATTGGAAAACCACAGAACAAGCATAAAATATGTCGACAACTAGGAATAATCATACAAAATATTCATTGATATCATAAAGAAGAAAACCAAAAAATCAAAGCCAACGTCGTGGAGCTCGCTCCTGGAACATTGACGGATGTCGAACCACACATCCAAAAACCCTGTTGTAACCCCCACTCCATATCCAACCAGTATTGGAGATGCGGAATGTAGGGTGAGATCAATGGTTCAAGCGATCGAGGGCTTTGAACGAAGACATAGTCAACAAGGCAGAAAAACTGGGGACCATGAATGGAGAAGAGAGGCATCCCATGAAAAATATGTCATTGATACGAAGAAGGCAAATGAAAATATCATCAATTCGAGGGAGACTGAAGAAGATATCGTCGATTTGAGGAATACCGAAGAAGACGTCGTCGATTATATAGTAAATAGATTATTATTTAAATCATGGATAATGTAATAAACAATCAGTGCGAACATACATGAAAATATTACTGTTATTGGTCACAATAATCAAATCTATTACATATATTGAGACAAATAACAAAATAAAGAATAATATATTCTACAATTACACATCTCCACCACTATAAAATCCTCAAAAATCCCTTTTATATTGACTCCTATCATGACATGTTCTATTTATAAATTATAATAAAATATCCATCAAAGATACTTTCCAATATTAAGAATCCCTTGGTCTCATAAAAAGGCTGAATCCTATCCACTGAAGATTCTCTCAACAAATATAACATCAACATGTAAATTCCTCTTATCATTTCTCTAATATCATGTTCCTTTATTTTGGTTTTATTTCTTCACCAACATTCATCAAAATTTTATTATATGTTATGTATCCTACATGTAATGTAATGTTGTTGTGATAATGGAATAATTCATCATCATCCCTCCTTTCCCCTTTGTTTATACTATAAATGAAAACACCAATTGTGATTTGTTAATTTATCACATTCAGTGATTTCATGTTTTCAATTTCTATTAATGTCATCAATTATGTTCATGAAACCAATTTTTATGGTCAAAAAGACTGTAATTTATTTATTATATATTATTTAGTTTTTATTCTTTTTTTACAAATGATATTAACTTATAAATTAAAATGATTTCATCATGATCAAAATCTACTAATTAAAACAAAAAATTATCATTATATTTTGATATAATGATAAATCTTCACCCTCAATGTAAGAACCATGATCTTCTTTTCAGGTACGTTTTCCCTTCTGTTTGGAGTTTTTAAGGAAAATAGATTTTCTAGAAATTTCAGAAGTACACGCTATGTACTTTCTGAGTACATTCCATATACTCCTCCCCAGCTCGAAGCCGTGTGCTGGTAATGTCCGGCCACACACACAGTGTGTAAGGCTGAGGTGGAGGCAGGTTAATTCAGAGTACGGAAAAATTGAAGTACATTCCGTGTACTCAAGAAGTACATGCCGTGTACTTTACTTTTTTTCATTAAACGGACCAGGGTCGTTCCTAACACCTATTTTCATCTTCTTCTCCAGTTTTTGTCCGTCCGAGAGCGACCATATGACCAGATCTTCGACGAACTCCCGCCTCCCTGTCAGTTCTCCGGTTCATGCACGGTCTGTCGTGTAGGAATCACAGCGGCGAGTTCATCCTTCTTCTTTACCCTCATTTCATGATTCCTCCTCGTATCCATGTTATCGTGGGATTACCATTTTTTGTGTTTTCTCAGATTTTCATTGTTCTATGGGGGAATTTTTCGTCACTGTTCTCGTATATCGATCTCCATGGATCGAGGTAGGTAGTTTGTTCCTATCCATAGAAGTTGATGAATGTTATGTGAAAATTCCACCAATAACCCTGAACGCGGTATTTTGTGTTTCTTGTTTTGCCCTAGTTGCTTGCCTGCATTGCTTGATTTCTTTAGTAGAGGTTATTTCTTGTGAGTAGAATAATTTATTTTGTTCTCAGGTTGCCTTTCCATGCTTATTTTTCCTGTTTGGTGTTTTTCCAGTTGCCATGCCTAGTTTTAGGATAGCGGAACTGTTGTTTTGTTTTTGCTTCTAAGCCTTAGTTGATAGCCAATTAGTTCTTGAGGTTTACTTGGATGATGTATACGCGCGCTGAGCATGTATTACCTTTCACTCAAGACTGTGAGAAGCTAGTGTAGTATACCAAAGGGAAAATTGATGGAAGGTCTTGTCCATAGTGTCTTTTAATTACGATCCGAGACTATAGGGGGAATTCACGTTGAGTGCTTCCCCAGAGAGTCTGTAGATCCCCAACGCGGGCCACAAGGGGGAATTGATGTTGATTGCTTCCCCAGAGAGCCTTTAGCACGATCCGAGACTATAGGGGGAATTAACGGTGAGTGCTTCCCCATAGAGTATGCTTATTTATGTAGCTGAACCAGATGGTTTCTAGTAATTATAGGTTGAACCATAGGGGTTAGACTGTGAGAGCTACCCATAGGGTTACCTATTTCTTCTTTTTTTGCTGGTTGTTTACTTGTTTACTTTGTTTTCCAGAACTGTGGATTGTAGCTGCTTGTGCTTTTCAACTTACTTATTCTTATTTTTTTACTTCCATGTATTCATTGACTATTAGGCACAAATCTTTGGGTGATTTTCTACTGGGATTATATCTCACACCCTGTTTGGGACACACTTTTGGGCCCAAGAAGACTATGTTGCTGCTGGTATAGATAAGGGAAAGCTCCCTTCTACTTCAGGATCTTGACTGCATCAGGAGCCGGGGAGCATGGGACCGAGCCATGGATCGCGATGCTGTGGAGCTTAAATTGTTTTCTTTTGTAATTGGTTTCTATTTTATTTCATCACATTGTTGTGTTTGCTATTTTCCTTAGATACTTGTACCTATTGCATCATTTTCTTCCTAGTTATATATCAACATTGCTTCCGCTGTTTGGTTGTCATTGTTATGAATGTTGTTTACTACTTCCACTGTTTATTATTGTTTTCCTACCTTGTATACCTTACCGAATATGGGAATAGATTCCCCACCAACTCACCAAGTCCCTCACTACTAGTCGGCAACATCTAGTGTTTGGGGAAACGCGCTTGAAGTCATGTGGCGAACTGGGTACAAGGCACTAGTGGAGGGGCTCCGGACTCGGGACATTACAAAGTTGAATCAAAGGAGTTATTTTCTCTTGCCTTAATATTTGGAGACGTTAGCTAGGGATAGGACGGATTCCGTACATCATATTAAGATATGACCGAGAGTAGCTTACCCATGTATAGGGAAAATCCATACTTCCCCATTAATTTCAGTTTTATGGTTTTGAGATTTTATGGTTGGTATGTTATCACCTAGAGTGATTCATATGACTTGTACCGTTATTGTTTTGATATTTCGGTTCTATTTCTGTCGCAACCTGATGAGATGAGGGTATGCCATCTCATGCATCATATAGGCACTTGTATAAATCACATGTCATGCATTTTTTCCATGCTATCTAGGGTTCATTAGCAATTGCATGTTGCTGTGATAGGCTATGTGTATATTATGCATGCTTTTTTGATAGATGCTTGATAGATTATCTTCTATTGTGTTAGAAAACATTTTTTTTGTTCCTTGATTAAAATTAACGCAAAATTTGGGTTCTTGAGGTGTTACGGCCCCTCACAGATTGGAATTTGGCATCATTTCCCATGTTTTTGGAGTTTCTAGAATTCTGCACAGTATCAGAGCTACTGCCCAGAAAAACCCAGAATACACGACGTGTACTTTTTAGATACAAATTGTGTAGTTTTTAGGTTGTGTCACTGACCGTGTGAGCAGAACACGGTGTCGTGGGAGTAACTTCGGGAACACGTTGTGTACCATTGTTACACGCCGTGTGAGTTCGGAGCCGTGTTCCTGGCTATGTCACTAACAACACGGGCTGGGGAAGCTTTGTTTGAACACACCGTGGCCATAGAGAACACGCCGTGTAGTCTTTTCCAGGTACCCGGCCGTGTCATGAACAACACGGGCCAGCATGACCTTCTTTTCTCCATGCCGTGTTTGTTCAAGACACGCCGTGTTTTAATGCCCAGGAACCCGACCGTGTCACGAACAGACGGGATGGTGTCACCTTCGACTATACACACCGTGTTTGTTTGGAGAAGACATTGTTTGGTTCAGCCGAGTAGACAACCGTGTTCTTAACAACACGGTCCACTGAAGCCTTTTCTAGTACACGCCATGTTTGTTTCGAACACGCCGTGTAGCCTCGGGTTGAGTCGGACCGTGAGGGTTTGCCATGTAAGGAGACTCGTGCAAGGGAATAGTTTTCAAGTACACACCATGTGTTGGGGCCAACACTCTGTGTAGTTTGAAGTGTACACGACTTGTAGGGCAGGAGTACACACCCATGTCATTGTCTTATGAAGACACTTCGTGTAGTTTTATACAGGTCGTGTATTCGTGTTTTTCAATCTTTTGTGTTTTCTTCCCCTGTTTCTGTTTAGTACTTTTGTGTTCTATGTCCTTTTTTTCTTGATCTATGGTGTGCTTTTGATATTTAAGAGCTATTCCTCTGAGACGTTCCTCGGTCGTACATCTGTCGTCAGGTAGTGATCAGATGCCAGACATGGCTGATCAGGGACTTCATGTCGATCCCCCAGCCAAGCAAGCCTTGGCACCGTTTTTTGTACCCGTCGCGGGCATTGATGCGCAGTTCTGGTAAGGTTTCATGAGGATGATTCAGGCCTTACAGGGAGCACTGCATCCTGCCTCGACTCTGGCATACTTGATGCGGGTCTTCCAAAAGTAGAACCCTTCCACGTTCTCGGGGGAGAGAGGACCTCAGGCTGCAGAGTCATGGATGGAAGACATGCTGACTATCTTCGAGCATCTGGAGAAGCCTCCATAGTGGAGGTTCAAGCTCACCAACTACATGCTCTGAGACTCTTCCAAGAGGAGGTGAGATGTGGTCTCACAGGTGGGTCAACATCAGACTATGACTTGGGAGGAGTTACAGCACTTGTTTTGCGACTACTTATACCCGGACACCCTGAGGGCCGATCGAGCCCGGGATTTCATGAGCTTAGAGCAGGGTACTCTATCTATCATGCAGTATTCCTCTCATTTCACTGAGCTACAGTGTTTTACACCCCTTCGGGATGGGAGTAGGTTGTTCTTGGTGAGGGAGTTTGAGGATGGACTCAGGCGGGAGATCCACTCGCAGGTGAACATCTTCCAGCTGGCTTCCATTACTTCCATCGTCAACCATGCCCAAATTGTTGAGCGCAATTTGAGAGACTCTGGAGCTGCGAGCAAGGGTGGTTCTGCTTCCAGAGTTATCCTTCCTCCAGATGACAGCAAGAAGCACCGTAGAGAGCCTATACACGGTGATTCATGGAAGCGAGACGCATCATCAGGTAGCCACGTGACGTGCTACCAGTGTGGACGGAGAGGTCACACGAGGCCGTAGTGCCAGAGAAACCCCTTGGAATGCCGATCATGCAGTAAAATGGGTCACCTTCAGCGTTTCATCCATGTTTTCTCACCACCAGCAGCTGAGTGGTGTTCTTCCATGACTCCTCATTCAGAAGTAGCGCCACCAGTTTTTCACCAGTCAGGAAACTGGAGTTATTTTGGCCGTTCAGGCCGAGGGGGTGGTGAGGCCGTTGCAGTCAGCCACCAGTTCCTCAGAACCAGAAAAAAGGATCATCTCAGAGTGGTCATCCAGGGTCGCAGGGCCGCGGCATGGTCCAGTCTTTCACCATGGAGCAAACATATCATGAGTAGGATCTCGGCCCTTCTACTGTTCGAGTTATGATTTTTGTAGCCACAGTTTTATCTTTAGCCCTTTTCGATATTACTTCTCCGCATAGCTTTATCTATGTTGCTGTTTTAGAGATCCTTGGACTCTCCATCTTTTCTTCTGCCAAATCACTTACACTAGACACACCTTTGGGAACGAGTACATCTAGTGTACGCCAGTGTAAAGAGTGCCCTCCCGAGGTTGCAGGGTATCAGTTATTATAGGATCTCTATGTCCTAGAGATGACATGCTATGATGTCATCCTTGGAATGGACTGGTTGATTCCCTTCTGGGTAGTCATCGACTGCTATCACCGTAGAGTGAGTTTTGTCTCACCAGAGGGTGAATCATTCCTTCATAGAGGCGAATGGGATATTCGGGCGAGTCGGGTGGGACTCGAGCATCATGGGCTTAGAGGGGTGACATCCCAGATTGCTAACCTTTGCCTGGATGATCAGGTGACTCCATAGTCAGACTTTCCTCTAGTGGTCGATCGCTTCAGGGATGACTTTCCCGAGGAGTTTTTGGGTTTTTCTCCGGAGCGTGAGGTAGACATCTCTATTGAGCTCGTGTCAGGAGCGGCACCGATGTCCATTCCTCCATATTGGATGGCCAAACCTTATTTCCAAGAGCTCCAGAAGCAGTTGGAGGAGCTACATGCTAAGGGTTTCATCAGACCTAGTACTTCTCCTTGGGGATCGCCTGTTCTCTTTGCGAAGAAGGCAGACGGTACCCTTCGGCTTTGTGTGGATTATCGGAAGCTGATCCAGTTGACGGTCAAGAACCGATATCCATTGTCATGGATTTAAGACCTTTTCGATCATCTTCGAGGAGCTCAGGTGTTCTCGATGATCTACCTGAGGTCTGATTATCATCAGTTGTGTGTTAGACCATTAGATGTACCTCTGATAGCCTTCATGAGCAGGTACGGTCTTTACGAGTATACAATCATGCCCTTCAGCCTCACGAACGAACCTGCAGTTTTTATGGCACTAATGAACCGAGTGTTCCATCCTTACTTGGATGCCTTCGTCGTGGTCTTCGTGGACGATATCTTGGTGTACTCGCATACTCGACACGACCATGCCACACATCTTCAGATCATTATGAGTACACTGAGAGAGCATCGAATTTATACTAAACTCTCGTAGTGCAAATTTTGGAGAGATCAGATTCACTTCTTGGTTCACGTCATCTCAGAGGTAGGAGTATCAGTGGGCCCAGAGAATGTGAGAGTTGTAGTTTCCTAGGAGCAGCCGAAGAATGTCTTTGAGGTACTGAGTTTTCTAGGGATGACTGGATACTACAGACGCTTCATTCAAGACTTTTCTTATCTAGCAGCACCTTTTACAAGTGTGACCAAGAAGGTGGTGAAGTTCTTATGGTCATATTCTTGTGAGTGAGCCATTCAGGAGCTGAAAGAGAGGTTGATGTAAGCCCTGATACTAGTCTTACAAAATCCAGGCAAGAACTACACTATTTACTATGATGCTTTGAGTATCGGGATGGGTGATGTGCTTATGCAGGGAGATAGAGTTGTTGTGTACGGGTCTCGGCAATTGAGGCCACATGAGAGAAACTTCCCTACGCACGATGTGGAGTTGGAAGCTGCTGTTCATGCCATGAGATTTTAGAGACACTATCTTCTGGTAGAGAATTTTTTGGTCTTCACTGACCACAAGAGTCTCAAGTATATCATCACTCATCGTGATCTGAATCGAAGGCAACACAGGTGGGTTGAGTATCTACAGTCTTTGGATTTCGAGCTTTCCTATACGCCGTGAATGGGAAACCCTATGTATGATGCGATTAGCAGGAGAACTCAGATTCAGACAGTTTAGGATGCCAGTAGTGAGTGGCAGCTGATGGCGCTATTTTCTAAGATGCATCTGGAGGTGCATGACAGACAGGGACAGACCTTCCTATCTTCTATAGCTGTTACCTCCACACTACATGATCGGTTATGGATGAGGTAGCTATTAGACTCAGAAGGATTTTCCCTTCTAGAGAGTGTGTCAGGAGAGGACCCTCTTCCTGGATGGAAAGTGGTGGAGGATGAGATCCTGTGTTACCAAGGATGTGTATGGGTGCCAGCAGACATAAGCGAGGAACTAATGCGGGATTTCTATTCCTCAGTTTGGGCAGTTCATCATGGTGTCACCAAGATGTATCAGGATCTTCATCACCAGTACTAGCGGCCAGGTATGAAGAAGGATGTGGCTGGTTTTTTCATGAGATGTTCTATTTGTCAGCAGGTGAAAGCAGAGCATCAGCGACCAGCAGGGTTCTTCCAGCAGTTACTCATTCTGGAGTGGAAGTGGAATGATGTTGAGATGGACATCATAACTGGGTTTCCGAGATCACCTCGGGGAAACGATGCAGTTTGGGTTGTCGTCGACAGGCTTACAAAGGTTTCTCACTTCTTTCCGATCAACGAGACTTTCAGTGTTGATGATCTGGGACGACATTACATAAGAGAAATCGTTTGTCTGCATGGAGTACCGCGATCTATTGTTTCAGACAGAGATGCACACTTCACCTCTCGTTTATAGTAGTGACTTAAGAAGGCCTTGGGTACACATGTACTTTTGAGTACAGATTACCATCCCTAGACTGATGGCCAGTCCGAGCGCATGATCCAGGTGCTTGAAGTTATGCTCCGATCATGCATCCATGAATTTGGAGGTTCATGGGAGAAGCATATTTCTATTGTGGTGTCCACCTACAACAACAGTTTCTAGGTGACCATTCAGATGGTGCCATACAAGGCATTGTACAGTAGGCTATACCGATCACCCTTATGCTGGCTAGAGGTAGGAGAGGTATCCTTGCTTGGACCTCGTCTTGTTCAGGAGACTTCAGAGCAGATATAGCTTATTCGGAAGAGGATGGCTATAGCAAAGTCTCGACAGATGTTTTATGCTGATCAGCGGAGTCGACCTCTGGAGTTTGAGGTCAGTGATCAAGTTCTTTTACATGTCTCACCGATGATGGGACACAAAAGGATTCAGAGACAGGGTAAGCATTCATCGTCGTACGTCGGGTCGTTTGAGGTCTTGGAGAGAGTGTGGCCGGTCGCCTATCGGTTGCAGCTACCTCAGAGGTATCAGGCCATGCATGACGTCTTCCACCTCTCTCAACTCCGACGTTACATTTCGGACCCTCCCCATGTCTTTCATCCCAAGGAAGTCGAGCTTGAAGCAGACGCGTTGTTCGAGGAGCATCATATCTGGATTGTCGATCGTACTACGAAGGTTCTCCGCGGGCGGTCTATTCCACTTGTACGAGTGCTATGGCAGCACCGGCGAGTATAGGACGAGACCTGGGAGAGGGAGGCCGATGTACGATCGCAATGGCTGGAGCTGCTCGGGGTTTCTTCTTTTCTGAATCATTAGGGAAATTCATGGATGAATTTATTTAAGGGGGAAGTTCTCAAGAACCCAGATATTATTTTCAGGTACATTTTCCCTTTTTCCTGGTGTTTATAAGGAAAATAAATTTTCTGGAAATTTCAGAAGTACGCACTGTGTACATTCTGAGTACACACCGTGTACTCCTCCCCGGCTCGAAGCCGTGTTCTGGCCGTGACCGGGCCACACACATGGTGTGTAAGGCTGAGGTGGAGGCTGGTTAATTCAGAGTACAGAAAAAATGAAGTACACGTCGTGTACTCAAGAAGTACACGACGTCTAATTTCCTTTTTTTTCATTAAACGGACCGGGGTCACGCCTAACACCTATTTTCATCTTCTTCTCTAGTTTCCGTCCATCCGAGAGCAACCGTACGATGGGATCTTCGACGAACTCTCGCCTCTCCATCCGTTCTCCGATTCGAGCACGGTCATTTGTGTTGGAATCACAGCAGTGAGTTCTTCCTTCTGCTTTAGCCTTGTCTCTTGATTCCTCCTCGTTTACAAGTTATCGTGGGATGAAAGTTTTGTACGTTTTCAAAGATCGTTTTCGTTCTAAGGGGGAATCTATTTTCATTGTTCACATATATTGATCTCCTAATATCAAGGTAGGTGGTTTGTGCCTTTCCATATAAGTTAATGAATGATATGTGCAAATTCCACCAATACCCTAGAATTGGTTATTGCATTTTTCTGGGTTTTCCCTTGTTGATTGCCTAATTTGTTTGATTTCATTAGTAGAAGTTATTTATAGTGAGTAGAATAATTTATTTTGTGCTCATGTTTCATTGCAATGCTTGTTTTTCTTGTTGGGCATTTTTCTAGTTGCCATGCCTAGTTGTAGGATAGCGGAACTGTAGTTTTGTTTTTGCTGCTGAGCCTTTGTTGATTTCCAATTAGTTCTTGAGGTTTACATGGACGATGTATATGCGCACTGAGCATGTATTACCTTTCACTCAGGACTGTGATAACCCAGAGTAGTAAACCAAAGGGAGAATTGATGAAATGGATTCTCCAGAGTGTCTTTTAATTACAATGCGAGTCTATAGGGGGAATTGACATTGAATGCTTCTCGAGAGAGTCTGTGGATCCAAGATGTGGGCCACATGGGGAATTGACATTTAGTGCTTCCCTAGAGAGCCTTTTGCACGATACGAGACTATAGGGGGAATTGACAGTGAGTGCTTCCCTAGACAGTCTGCTTAATTACGTAGCTGAACCAGAGGGATGAGACTGTGTGTGCTTCCTAGAGGGTTGCGTGTACATATAGGTTGAACCATAGGGGATAGACTGTGAGAGCTACTGTGAGGGTTACCTGTTTCTTTTTTTGATGCTGCCTGTTAACTTGTGTACTTTGTTTTCAAGAACTATGGATTGTAGCTGCTTGTGCTTTCGTGTTTACTGCTTCTAGTTTTATTACTACCATGTATTCATTGACTGCTAGGCACAAATATTTGAGTGATTGTCTACTGGGATTATATCTCACACCCTGTTTGGGCCATGATTTTGGGCCCATGCAGACTATGTTGTTGCAGGTATAGATAAGGGCAAGCACCCTTTTTCTTCAGGATCTTGACAACATCAGGAGCTGAGGAGCAGGGGACCAAGTCTTGGCTCGTGATGTTGAGGAGCTTACTTTTTTTTCTTTTTCACTTGGTTTTAGTAATATTTCAGCACATTTTTGTGTTTTCTGTTTTCCTTAGATACTTGTACCTACTGCATCATTTTCATCATAGTTATATACCTACATTGCTTCTACTGTTTGGTTTCTATTGTTATGCATGTTCTTTACTGCTTCCTCGGTCTATTGTTGTTTTCTTACCTTTTATAACTTACCGAATGAGGGCATATCTTCCCCACCGACTCACCAAGGCCCTCGCTGCTAGTCGGTAGCCTCTGGCATTCGGGGAAACACGCTTGAGGTCATGTGGAAAATAGGGTACGGGGCACCAGTGGAGGAGCTCTAGACTCGGGTCGTTACACCCAATAACCAAATAAATTTTTGACTATGTAATCATTTGTATGATAAAAAATAACAAAAAATTATATTTTTTACATCCATTATCATCTTGCATGTTTATCCTTTCATGTATATATGTAAACATGTCGTGAATACAAAGGGAGAAAACGATCCCAAAAAATAAAATTTATCCTCATAAACCCATCAAGAAGGCCACAAATGAATTTAATAAGTCTATAGTAAATACAATAAATAAATAAAATGTTTTATACATATTAATTAATGAATTTTATTTGGTTAACTAGTACACTAATCACATGCGATGAACACCAATGGAAAAAAGGTAAGGGGTTTTTACCTGAACCACTATTTACAGTTGGTTTACTCTTATTGTCTACTTAGATCAGTTATATTCTTTTTAATTCATATGTACTACACATATATTATAATTTAATGATCTATATGTGTGAAACAACCAAAATATGACTTCCCTTTATTGGGAGTAATATATTTTAGACAGATCATTTAAAAAATATTCTTGAAATACAAGCCCAATTCAATGGAATTTCTCAAACTCATTACTATTTTCCAGGGATCTCTATATTATATTTTTAGAAAAAAATATCTTTCTAAAATAACTAATTTTTTTTAAAATAATACCTTACATCTATTCTATTTTTATATAAATACTATACCAAAATACTCTTCTATTCAAAGTAGAAGTGTATTTATCTCAAGAATTACTTGATGATATTATAAGTGTGTCTCCATATATTTCAAAAATCGTGATGATTATTCTGTATTATTGGGAATAATATTTTATTTTATCAGACATCATATTTAATTATTATATAAATTGATTGGCTATGGATGTGCTATCTTAATACCACTCACCAATTTACTCTAAATGGTTATTGTTTATGCAAAATAATCAAGGAATGTTATTAACATTTCATATGATGGTTTCAATATGTAGGAATATGTATTTTATTTTTATCCATGTTCAAATGTGGTATGCATTAGACATATAATGTTATGAACTAGCCCCACAATTACCCCTCGATGGATCAGTAGGTCTCAGGATAAAAACTACAGTCTTGGCATGAGGCCTGGGAAAAATTCTTATTTATGGTCATATCAAGAATACTTGATGGTATAGTTATGATGTTTACCAATATGCAATACCTAATTATGAAACTTATAATTTAAATATCATGTGGTTATTCAATTTTTTGAATAAACATGACTAATATTTATTATATAATTATTTATTCTGATCATATTCCTTCCATTATATGTTCAAGTGTATTTTTCATTGCATGTATTTTTAGTTATTCATTGTGCCTAATAATTATGATTATTATATATTCTACTCTATTTCATACCATTACTATGCATCTGAGCTCACCCATTTCTTTGTTTCATTTTCTTAGGACATGAAGTAGTATATTTTGAATGAAATGTAGTGATCAACTATTAGTAATGAAAGTTTTCAATGTAATTTTTTTATTGTATTTTCATTATTGTTGTAATGCTGATCATATGTACATATAAAATTATAAAAGTCTACAAAACATTTTTTTCTATTAAGAGACAACATTCTTATAATCATGTAAAAGTAATTAATGAAGGAATCGACATTATTCCACTAGGAATAGGTCATTAAATATTTTATTTTAGGATGATTAATATATAATATGGAAACTAGATTTAGAAAATGTTGATTAGAGAACAAAACCCTAAGAATTACAATGGAGATAAATATTAAAGATCATTCAGGAATTTTGGTAAGGAATATTGTAAAATCCCGGAATGAAGAATATGACATTTTCGTATTTATTAATATTTGTGAATTAAATATTAATTTTACTTTAAATGGGTAGCTATGTTCTATAGCCTACCTGATACGCAACAACGGGTTTTTTTAAATCTAACATTGCACACTAATAATATAATATTATTATTTTAAATGGTACTTGACTCCAAGCCCTTGTATTGGCGGGAATGAATAAAACTAACTACAATATGATTATACATTTCTGTTAAATGCATTACATTTTTCAAATAAAAGTTAGAGGCTTAAACTGTGAATGAATATAATTTTAAGCATAATTTACATTAAAAGGCTGATTTAACACCTTTCAATGGAGAAAACTAATTAAATATAATTTTGGTCACTTTAATATATTCTATTTGACCATAAAAAATCTTCTTTAGAATGGGGATATCAAAATTTACTTTTGTAAATTTTGGAATTTTTCTGATAAAGTTCATTTTCTAATGAATAATGAAAAATATTGTATTTTAATTCAAAACTTTGTTTTAATCTAATTTATTAATATGGATAGATTATATTTTTAATTGGTTTTAAAGTTTAATAAGAATATATTTTTAACATTTAATCCATTTTTGGTCATTAAAAATAATTTCACATTGAAATTGGACATAAAAAAGTATCAATCTTTTGATAGTTATAGTTTTTTTAAAAACACGCTATTTATTTTTATAACGGGAATTAATTTTAAAATTAAATAATTCCACTTATATGTTTTTAATTTGGAAAAATAGACATAATTTTTAAATTTGTAATATAAAATATATCTTAGGCTTAATTTTTTCTATTTTTCTGAAAAACATCAATTTTGATGAATATTCAAACCACATAGTGGTAGTTAAAAAACTGACATTTTCATTTAAATGAAATATTCCCACTTCTAAGAATTGAATTTAAATAATAGTACATACATGGATGTTATAAAGAATTAAAATGTGGTTCTTTTAGAAAAAATTGCTTTTTTCTAAGTAGTAACTTTTGACTTTTATTTGCCACGATTAAATGTAAATAGTTAATTTAAAGGTAAAAAGAATTTTATAATAATTTAAAATTATCTTAACACTTGTCCAAACCTTATTGGTTGGGTCATTTAAGACAATGGGAATTTTTGGGTGGATTTTGAGACCCCATTGAGCCACTTGGGTGTGATAATGACAATTGAGATTAATTAATTTAATGTAAAGATAGAATTGACATTAATAATGATTTTTCAGAAATTAATTTTTCTATGGTGTTATATAAGTCATATTTTCAACTATAAATATTCATTTGAAATCTATAAATATTTCCTACATCATGGAATTTTTTTTATAATTTTTATACCACAAATAAATTAAATTATTTAAGACATAATAATGATGTAGTATTTACCTCATTAATAAATCATTAAAATAAATAAGATTATAATGGTTAAAATAATATCCATAACATGTCAAATTCGGTTTGGATGATTATATTTAGACCAAGAGTCAGCTTATATTCATCATTAATGATTTATGGACCATTAGAAACCGAATATAATTATATAATAAAACAACAGTTTCACAATTTCCCAAAGAGCCCCTCCTCCCCCTTATTAAAGGAGACCACTTCTAACCAATTCCTCACACCTCTCAAGACATTTGGCTCGTCCAACATCTGCCCGATTAAGGCTCCTAAATCTCTCCAATACCCCTAGAATCCATAGTTATGGTAGAAGACACTTCAAGAAGTCATTTTGGTTCAAACCAAAGGAAGTTACCCAAATTAATGGTAACGGTTTCTCTTATATTGTTTTATTTTATTTTACTTATCCAACCCCTAAACTCTTTTTAATAATTTTTTTGTAAGAACATAATAATCCTAAATATAATAGAATGTTTTTATTAGTAGAATTAGATCTACAATTACACACACCTCCATCTAATGGATGAAGAACATAATGATTCTGTGGATGGGAAACAAACGCCTCACGAAATAATGATTGTTCAAATATCTACAACCGCCTTTCATGGTGGCCATTATGATAGAACTATATTTATATATGATATATTTTATCTTTATGGTTTTTTATGCCTCTTTATTTTCCATTTATATCATTTCTTTATAGTTTCCATAGTGGGTAAATACGATAAACTCATTTGAGGAAGTGCGGACTACTGCCCCCTTAAAGCGATTTGATTCGTTAATGCCTTATTGGGATGTATAGAGGATGGAGTATATGATATTATATATGATATAATACTAAAATTATAATATAAATATGTATCATTATGTTTTATTTTGATTAAAATAATAAATAGAAATGAAAGTAGCATTCATGCGTATGTAAGACTTACCATCTCCATGAACGGTGCTTTTCATTTCATACCTCTAAATGTTATGTAATATTATAAATACATGTATATACTGGATATATATTATATATATGATATCCAAATCATTAATATAATTCTGGATATAATGAACCATAGACCACATGAACAACATGTGATTATAAGAAGTCCATTTTTTACTCGAGTACCAAATATCGACAAAATGGATGTTATTAACGTAAATGAGTACAGAATGTTTATTACATGGTAATAAGTAATATAAAAGTAATAATAAACATGAAAAAGGATCTTATGATAGTATAAATTAACATTATTTCATTATTATGGGATTTAAATAATGATTGAGTCAAGTCAGACACGAGGTAAGGGATCTGACCTCTCTCTTTCTTTTCAAGTACTCTATTTTATGTCATTTCAGTTATGCTCCATTTTCTTATCTTGGAAGATGTTCTTTTATATTCAAAATAATTTAATTTGTATTTTCATATGATGAGCGGCCCTCTCTTACTATCATTAATTCATTTTAAGAATTTTAAAGAGGCTCCATTAGGCTGCCAAATTTTTGTAAGTGATTTTCTTATCTCACATTTAATTCCATGAGATTTCCATTGTTCTCCACTTATTAGTTGCATATGGTGTATTGTGTACAGATATTTGACATATATATTAATGATTATCATTATATTCATGTAATTCTATGATTCATTTTGTGGTTATTAAATTTTGGTCATATGACCTAGTTGTTTGCAACGTGGTAAAGGGTTTCGTGTCATTTTTATTCCTGTGTGATTCTTGCCATATTGTCCATTATTTATTTTTGTGTGCTGTATGTACTGCCCATTATTTTAATGATTATGTAATATACATTCATTTATGAGTATTTACATATTCATTATATGATCCTTCTTTCATGTGGCATATGTTTTGTATCTTACCAAATTGGTAAGGGAACTATTCACCCTCCACTTTATAAAGACTTCCTTTTGTTATGTATTTTAATTTACATATTATTATGTTGGGATATGTTCTTGTATATCCTTATTGATGTAAAATTAATTTCAAAGTTGTGAGATTCCTTTTTTTATCTCATAAACTCATTTTATGAATTTTAAAGTGATGTCGATTGGCTGTCGAATTGTTATAAGGGAACCTCTTAACCAAATTTCAATACTTTAGGTTCAACTTGTACTCATTGAATATGCCATCCGATGAATATGTGTGAATGACCTATGAATGATTTACACATAATATTAACTTATATTGTGTGTATTTATATTTATCACACATAATTATTCAGTTGATTTATCCTTAATTTAAGGATACCATCTTTATAAGGGCTTTCATCTCAATTTACATTTCCATTGAGACTTCATTATTGTTATGCACCAACTCAATCTTATATGGTGTATATACTATCCTTTGGAATATTATATCATGAATCCCTTTATTCTAATGATATTATAAATTCCTGATTAAATTTTACTCCGCAAATTTTTGTATTCAAGAGTCTCTCATTTTTTTAAGAACTCTTTAACAAAAATATCATTTCTAAATGTTTGAAATGTTTATAATTATAAATATTTTTCACTAATGTACATGATTCAAAAATGGTTTTGAGTATTTATTTATATATACATTAATGTTTCAAAATTATAATTCCATTAAATGCTTCAAAGTGGTATGGGACACATTGATTCAAAAATAATTTTTTAAATGGTTTTGAAGATTGATTGATTATTTAAATATCTAAAAATTACATGTTGTGATTGAAAATGAAATGTTATTGGTGAAATTTTTATATTTGAAATATTTTATATGTTATGATGGTACTTGGAAATTTTACGGGTGGTTACGTGATAAACCATATGATGGGTGGTGACGTGAATACCAGGACAGGTGGTTACGTTATAACCTCCAACACTTTGGGTATAGAAGTAAGCCGAATGGCTATTCCATTTAGTGATATGTGTGGAAGTTGGCCGTATGGGTATTCCATTTAGTGATATGTGTGGATGTCAACCATATGGTTATTCCATTTAAGTATGTTTATGTCCCATATTACCTTTATAAGTTATGTGTTATTTATATGGGTTTTATGGTAATATTTTCATTAAAAAAGGGTATGTAATGATCTTTTATTCAGTAAATGGTATTTACTAATTCATAAAGGTGAAATGTATTACATATGTTAATGTATTCATGGTTTACATGTGGTTTTGAAAAACTAATAGTTTTACTTCTTTGGTATCCCTTAATGAGCTTTTTATGCTCATCCCAAGTTTTTTGAAATGTTTTTCACATGACATAATGTGGAATAGGGTCAAGTATTGGATCAAAGAAAATTCATGATGTCTTAAACATGGAACTAGACGTGGATGTTTTTCAAGAGTTCATGTTTTGTATAAAAATCGATACTGGGTAGAAGTTTCTACTTTGTAATATATTGAAATGTAACAGTTATGGCCTAACTCTCTAAAACTCTAAACCCAAAAAGATACTCAATGTGAATTATTCATTTAATTCAAGATTATGTAATGTTTTAAGTTCGGGTCCTTATAGTTGGTATCAGAGGTTAGTTTAGTCAAATTTATAGGAATGGGTGTTATATAAGAATATGTAACATAACCACAATGGTTATAATATTAGAAAGAGTCATAGTTATTTTGAATGAGTTTAAGATAACAAGAATAAGTATTTTTCCTCATCATTAGATATTATATGATGATTTTACTGATATACTCACACTGACATTTTTGGGTTTAGTAAATGGATGGATCTAGCAGGCACCAAAGTAACAATGGATGTGAAGAAAATGGTGACGGTTTTAAGAACGAGAAACTGAATGAAATGAGAGATGAAATGAGAACTCTTGTTGTCATTCTCCACAAACTATCTGGAGTCATGATTGAAAACGTGAAACTTGGTGATTTTTATAAGGCATCATATATTCGAGAAACAAATCCATACAGAATTTTAGGTAATAATAATAAAGGTATGTATGTTCAAAAACCTATGTGTCAAGGATGTGGAAAGAAAAACCTATGAAAATGATTCAACATGATGGTAATATGATATTGTTGTGGTAATGAAGGTCATAAAACAAGAACCTTCCATGGAAAAAGGAAGAATGTAGTTAACTCAAGGAAAGGGAAAGAACTTATTTCTGAGGGATCAATGGAATGTTTTAATTGTGGTGTGGATGTTCATTATACAAACAGGTGTCCTACAGAGATGTTTCAAGAATGGTATCACAAGGATCGTACAAATATTATTTTACCAATACATAATGCCATTGCGATTGAGGATGAAGAAACTGAGAATGACTAATGAAAGGTATGGAATATTTCTTAACATATGATTTGATATTATTGAATCTTATGATATGATTTGTGATTCTGTTTATAGGAAAGAAGTATTTCAGAATAAGTTTAAAAGGAATTTATAATGGATCATGAATAATGTTGAATGTGTAAGAAGTCAACATATAAGGGATTCAAGAGTTATGGTAGATTTTATGATGGTGAAATGCTTAAAAGTATTAAGACTCTTTTGATGATTTGAATTACATTTGAAGACTTTATATTGTATGTGTAACCCTAAATTTTGATATATGAAAATTATATTCAAGGAAGAACTATCTTTTCTTTTTTGGATATAGTTATAAAGAACCATTTCGGTTTTTATGATCCTTGAATTTAAGGAAATTATAGGTTAATACATTTTTTGGGATAAAAAATAAAAGTAATTCGTTGTTAAAATATGTTATGGTTAATTTGATAAATTTATATATTTTTGGGAGTTTTATAAAATTATATTGTTTTTAAAAGATACAACACACAAACAGTGTGACAACTCGTTGCATCAAACGAAGCTATGGGAATCGAACCCACAACCAAAGTGCGACTTGTATTTATCCCCTACCACTGGACTACGTGAAGTCCCTGGTTGGAATAATTATTTTATGTTTGATGATTTTATGAATCCATAATAAGTTTATTTTGTGTTATCTATGGAAATTATTAACCTATCATGGAGAATGATCTATTTGGTTAATTGCTTTTCAATATGAGATTTTAAGAGTAACTGATGTTATTTGGAGATAACTATTATGATTTATCATGGAAGACTATATGATTAAATCATTCGGATATTTGGGTTTCAAAATTATTTTGGATTACTTTGAATAATTTTAAGGTTAAATTTTATAGAATTGTCTTTGTTGATCTTTTGGTTTTGTTAGACAAATTTTGGTGATTAAGAGTAGTTTTTCATTAGCTAAAAGTTTATAATTTTGGGGGATTATCTGATATTGTACTAAACATTTTGGTTTTTGTTAATATATAAAGACAAGGGAAATATATAGTTCATCATTTGTGGATTATTTTATTCTATTGAAGTTGATTATAGCACTTTTAATATAAAAAAAGAGTCACCTTGAATACTCATCGTTTGGAGAAAATATGAGTTTGTGTTTGAAATATAGTAAAAGAATAATGTCTACATGAAAAGTAATTATATTTCCATATGTTTTTAGTTAATCTCATAAATAAATTCCTCAATGATAATTAACTTAAAACAAAAACCTTTTCTGTTGAATTTTCCTACTGGGGAATCAATGACTGTTTAACCCATCACAAGGTTGTGAATTTATAGTGGTAAACTTTCTCCTAAACATGTTTTCTATCACTCCTCATCAGAACATTAAGGTTTTTTATATCCTCCATATCTGTGTTTTCATCGAATCATAGTATATGTTTTCTAGGGTAAGCTTTTTACTTATCTTCCTTTATTTTAATGTGATAGTTTTACTGACTCTTTTTTTCGATAAGGGGCTTTCAATGAAGTTCCCGAGCCCAATTTTTAAATTGCGAGGAAGCAATTCTCAAAAGGGGGGAAGGATGTAACATCACAGATAAATGAAGAATATGATACTGTAATATTTATTAATATTTCTGAATTATGTTTTAATTTTTCTTTAAATGGGTTTCTATGTTCGATAGCGTACCTGATACGCAACAACGGGTTTCTTCGAAATCATACGTTACACACTCATAATATAATAATATTATTTTAAATTGCAGTTGAATCCTAGCTATTATATTGGAGGGAATTATTAAAACTAACTAAAATATGATTATACATGTTTGTTTAAAGTATTTACATTTATCCAATAAAATATAGAGGCTTAAACATTGAATGAATATAATTTTAAGCATAATTTACATTAAAAAGATGATTTACTGCCTTTTAATGGAGAACCCAGATTAAAACTAATTCTAGTCACTTTAATATATTCTATTTGACAAAATAAAATCTTTAATTATAATGTGGAAATCAAAATTTAATTTGTGTTAATTTTTTGAATTTTTCTGTTAAAGTTTATTTTCTAATTAATAGTGAAAAAATTGTATTCTAATTCAAAACTGTGTTTTAATCTAATTTATTTATATGGCTAGATTATCTTTTTAATTGTATTTAAAGTGTTATTAGAATATATTTTTTCCATTTAATCCATTTTTGGTTAATAGATTAAATTTCACTTTGAAATTGGATATAAAAAAGTATCAATCTTTTGATTGTTATTGTTTCATAAAAACATGATATTTGTTTTGATAACGGGAATTAATTTTAAAATTAATTAATTCCACTACTATGTTTTGAATTTCAAAAAATATACATCATTTTTCAATTTGGAATATCAAATATAGCTTAGGATGATATTTTGGGTTTTTTCTGAAAAACATCAATTTTTGACGAATAGTGAAACCAATTTGTGGTAGTTAAAAAACTGATGGTTTCATTTAAATGAAATTTCACCACTTCTGTGAATTGAATTTCAAAAATCTGACATACATGGTTGTTATGATGAAGTAAAATTTGGTTCATTAAGTTGAATTTTTTTTGGCAATAGTAGCTTTTGACTTTTATTTACCACTGTTAAAGGTAAATAGGTTAATTCAAGGTAAATAGAATATTATAATAATTAAAAATTACATTAACACTTGTCCAAAACTTATTGGTTGAGTCATTAATGACCATATGCATATTTGGGTCTATTTTGGACCCCATTGAGCCAATTGGGTGTGATAATGAAAATTTAGATTAATTTATTTAATGTAAAGTTAAAATTGACATTAACAAAAAGCATTCAGTAATAAATTTTTATATGGTTTTATATAAGTCATATTTTTTACTATAAATTTTCACTGGAAAGCTAAAAAAATTTCCTAAATCATGGTTTTTTTAATTTTTAGACAACAAAAATATTAAATTATTTATGACATAAAAATGATGCAATATTTACCTCATTAATAAATCATTTAAATAAATAATATTATATTGATTAAAACATTATCCCAAACATGTAAAATTATGCTTGGATGATTTATTTCGACCATGGGTCATCTTATATTCATCTTTAATGATTTTTGGACCATTAGAAACCGAATATAATTATATAATAAAATAATAGTTTCACACTTTCCTAAAGAGCCCCTCCTCCCCCTTATAAAAGGAGACCCCTTCTAAACAATTTCTCACACCTATAAATCCCTTTGGTTCGGTCAAACTCTTCCCAATTACGGTCCCTACATCCCAATCCTCCACCTAGAAGCCTTAACTTAGGCAGAATTCACTTCAAGAAGTCCTTTTGGTTCAAACCAACAGAAGTTACCAAAATTAATGGTAATAGTTTCTCTTAAATTGTTTTCATTTATTTTACTTCTCCAACCCCTAAACACATTTTATTCCTTTTTTTGTAACAAAATCAATATACTCAATATACTAGGACGTTTTTATGAGAATTATTCGATCTAAAATTACACACACATCCATCTAATTGATGAAGAACATAATGTTTCTGTTGATGGAAAACTAACGTGTCACGAAATGATGATTGTTCAAATATCTCCAACCACCACTCATGGTGGGCATTATAATCGAACTGTATTAATATATGATATATATTATTTTTATTTTATCTTTATGCTTCTTTATTTTCCATTTATACAATTCCATAATGGTTTCCATAGTGGGTAAATATGATAATCTCATTTGAGGAAGTGCAGACTACCGCCCCCTTAATATGATTTGATTCGTTAATGCATTATTTGGGTTGTATAAAGGATAGAGATAATGCTATTATATATGATATTATACTAAAATTATAATATAGATATGTATAATTATTTTTTATTTACATTAAATAAGAAATAGAAATGAAAGGAGTGTTCATGCGTACGTACGACTTACCGTCTTCATGAACGATGCATTTTATTTCATAGAACAAAATGTTATGTATTATTATAAATAAATGTACATACAGGATATATATATGATATATATGATATGAAAATCTTGAATATAATTATGTATATATTGAACCATTGATAACATGAACAACATGTGATTATAAGAAGTCCATTTTTGACTCTAGTACCAAATATCCACAAAATGGACGTTATTAACTTAAATGATTACATAATGTTTATAACATGGTAATAAGTGATATAAAAGGAATAATAATATTGAAAAAGTTTCTTAAGAAATTATAAATTAACTTTAGTTTATTATTCAGGATATTAATGAATGATTGAGTCAAGTCGGACAAGAGGTAAGGGATCTAACCTCTCTCTTTCTATTCAAGTACTCTCTTTTATGTCATTTCATTTATGCTCCATGTTATTATTTTGGAGGATGATCTTTTATATTCACCATACTTTGATTTTTATTTTCATATGATGAGATACCCCCTCTTACTCCCATCAATTCATTTTAAGAATTTATAAGAGGCGACGTTAGGCTGCCAAATTTTTGTAAGGGATTTTCTTATCTCACTTTTAATTCCGTGAGATTTCCATTGTTCGCCACTTATTCATTTCATGTGGTGTGTTATGTACTTACATTTTATATAAATTATCATGATTATCATTATATTCATGGTATTATGCGATTCATTTTCGGTTTATTAACTTTTGGTCACATGACTCAGTTGATTACAACGTAGTAATGGGTTTCGTCTCACTTTTTATTCCCTTAAGATTGTTGCTATATATGCAACTATTTATCTTTGTGTGGTGCTTGTACTGCCAATGATTGTACTCTCTATGAAATATACATTCATTTATGAGTATTTAAATATTAATTTTATAATCCTTCTTTCATGTGGCTTATGTTTGGTATGTTACCAAATCGGTAAGGGAACTATTCACCCTCCTCTTTATAAAGACTTCATTTTGTTATGTCTTTTAATTTACATATTATTATGTTGGGATATGTTCTTATATATCAATATTGATTTAAACATTATATCCATGTGATGATATTCCTTTTTTTATCTCATCAACTCATTTTCTGAATTTTAAAGTGAAGTCATAAGGCTGTCAGATTTTTAGAAGGGACCCTCTTAACCCAATTTCAATTCTTTGGGTTCAACATGTACTTATTGAATATGAAATCTGATGAATATGTGTGAATGAACTCGGATTTTTTTACACTTAATATCCACTTATATTGTGTGTATTTATATTTTTAACACATAATTATGCGATTGATTTATCCTTAATTTAATGATACCATCTTTATAAGAGATTACATCTCAATTTACATTTCCATTGAGACTTCATTGTTGTTATGCACCAATTCACTCTTATTTGGTGTATATACTGTCCTTTGAAATATTATATCATTAATCCCTTGATTCTCATGAAATTATAAAGTTCTTATTAAATTTTATTCGACAATTATTTGTATTCAAGTTTCTCTCATTTTGTTTAGAACTCCTTAACACAAATAACATTTCTAGATGTTATAAAGATTTATCATTCTTAATATTTCTCATTAATGTCAATGTTTCAAAAAACTATTTGAGTATTTATATATATGGACATTAATGTTACAAAATTATAATTCCATTAAAATCTTCAATGTGGTATGGGACACTTTGATTCAAAAATCATTTTTTAAAATGGTTTTTGAAGATGGATTGATTATTTCAGTATCTTGAAATTACATCTTGTGATTGTAAATGAAATTTTATTAGTGAAATGATTATATTTGAAATATTTTATGAGTTATGATGGTACATGGACATTTGACGGTTGGTTAAGTGATAAACCATATGAAAGGTGGTGCCGTGAATACCAGGACAGGTTGTTATGTTATAACCTCCAATGAATTGGGTAAGGAAGTCGGTTGTATGGCTATTCCATTTAGTGATATGTGTGGAATTAGGACGTATAGATATTCCATTTAGTTATATGTGTGGAAGTCAATCGTATGGTTATTCCATTTATGTATGTTTATGTCCCAAGTTACAATTGTATGTTATGTGTTCTTTATATGGGTTTATGGTAATCTTTTGGTTACAAAAGGGTATGTAATGATATTTTATTTAGTGAAGAGTATTTATTACTTCATAATGGTGTAAAGTATTACTAATGTTAAAGTATTCATAGTTTGCTTTTTGTTTTGAAAAACTAACAGTTTTACTTCATTGTGTATCCCTTACTGATCTTTTTATGCTCATCCAATGTTTTTGAAATGTTTTTCATAGGAAATAATGTGGAATATGGTCAAGGATGGGATCAAAGAAAACTCATTCTATCTTAAACATGGAACTAGGAATGACTTTTTTTTTCAGAAGTCATGTTTTCTAAAAAAATGGATACTGGGTAGAAGTGTCTACTTTGTAATATTTTGAAATGTAATAGTTTTGTCCTAACATTCTAAAACTCTAAACCCGAAAATATCCTCAATGTGAATTATTCATTTAATTCATTATTATGTAATGTTTTAAGGCCGGGTCTTTATAGATATAATATATGTATCATTCTAGATAATAAATCTATGTCTAGATTCTACTATTGGAAATAATTAGGCAACAAAATTATGGAGTAACCACTCGGAAAAATAGTTTCAAGATTAACTAGAGGTATCCTGAAACATGACAATGTGCCTTACTGTACATTTGGTTTGACACTACCAGAGGATATGCATAGAATAATTCAAATTTAATTTGAATCTATTATCAAGTATCTAAATGATAATTTTTCCTTAAATAATAAAGGTTTATGGTTATGACATTAGCTATTTATATGATTTTATTTTATGATATATATTTATCTATGTTGAGATTATACATTACGAATCATAACATAATCTATTGTATGCCATTATTTAAAAATGACACCTAGTAGATGAAATGTATACTAAATGAATATATGTGTCCCTTCTAGGGGTTTCACTATAATGCATGATAATGAAGTTGAATCTTTTTTTTCAAATGGTTCTGAGAAACATATATCTATTCTGGGATAGACAAATCAGGTTATGATCAATATCATTATGCAAATAGAGCATCTAGTTCAAAAATTTGTAGGAGCTATGTTTTAACACTTTATGCAATAGTTTCTTATATCATTTTAGGGTACTAAAATACATTCGTAGTGGTGTTGTGGATAAGTTCATTGGAGAATATATTTTTCAATTTTGGATATAACTAAATATATAATGTTGTCATGATGTTTTATTATATATCAAGAGATGTGGATCAGTGGGGGTCTTTAATTAAAAAAAGTGGTAAAAAATAGAAGAAATGGAATTAAGGGATTAAAAGTAAATATTGTTAGAACAACACTTACCCATGAACATCATGTATATATGGAATGATAGTTACTGAATATGGGGAAATGAGAGGATTAAAATGTTACAGAGTATGAAGTTAACTTCACAATGTTTTTAAGGAAATGCCCATACTACTTACGAAATCCATGGAACAGTGATTATTGAATCATTTATGGGTTAAAACAATTCCCTTGAATTTCTCTAGTGTCCCAATATTTATCATCATATGAATTTATAGTCTCATGTGCTTTCAAGGATGATATTTAAATCTTTAAGACTTCTGATTTTAAGGGAAATAATGGGAAGAATATGGCTACATAAAACTCTGTGAATGGAAATAAGGACATGAGGAAGAATGGTAGTGTTGATCTTACACCTAGTGATAGTTGTAGGAAGGGACACCCTAGTACTTTCTTCAAGGTTATGGGTGTTTGTTACATGTTTGGAAAAAAATTATTCATATCATGGGATTGTAAGGGGAAGAAAAAAGCTACCAATATTCAATGATACAATTTCAAGGAGAGGGGAAATTATTCAAATGATTTTCTAGTCATCATGTAAACATTCCACAAATAAGGTAAAGGGAGCAAGGAAAAGCTTATGCAATCGAAACGGCTAATACTGAAGTTCCTAATTATGTATTGGGTATTAAATTGACTATTTTTTCAAACATATCCAATGGTTTATTTGACATCATATCATCATATTCATTCATATCTTCCTTTTATTCCACGAAAATTAGATATTTCCTATATTATTTAATAAGGGAGTTGTTAGTCAAAAATACTAATGAATGTATCATTGCAACAATGTTGTGTCAAGCAGTCCCCATTATGGCATATAAAAATTATTTATATGTTGAATTTATTATCATAACCATGATTATATTTGATATAATAATTGTTATGTATTGGATTTATATTCATGATGGGAAAATATTTTACAAGAATAAAGTTGATACAATTTTTAGGAACAATGATAAAAAATATATATTTAGAGAAGAAACTTCACCATCTGATTCTTACCTAGATCCACACAATGTATCTATACTGAATTCAATTGTTGAGGGGGTTGATAATTAAATGTTTATGAGTGAGAAATAAATATTCAAATTGAGGATGTACATGTTGTGAATGAATATATTGATGTTTTTTATAAGATTTACCTAGACATCCTCAATAGTGTGATGTTTAGTTTTCTATTGATTTAATTCCTGGTTTAAGGCCATTATCAAAGAATAATTATTGATCAATGACAATGGAATTTTTACAATTGAATAATCAAGTAGGGAATTTAAAGGATAATCGATTTATTTTCCCTAATATATCTACATGGGGAGCTCATATTCTATTTGTTAAGAATAAATATGGATGTATGAGGTTTTTCGTTGACTACAGGGAGATCAATTATATCTTAATATAGAAAAAGTATCCCTTACCATTCAATGATGATTTATTTGATCAACTTCATTAAACCCAATATTATTAAATTATTGAACTTCGATCTGCATATCATTAGTTGTGAGGAAGGAAGATATTCCAAGGAAAAAATTTTCATGCTAGGTATTGAAATTACGAGTTTACAACACTGCCTTTTTGAATTTCTAATACACCATCCCATTTTTTGAATCTAATTAATTGATATTTCATGTAATATGTTGATGAAATTGTGGTGGTATTTATTGATGATATCATTGTGTACATCAGAAGCTACGATGATCATGAAATTCAATTACACACTATTATGAAGACTATTAGAAGAAATAAATTATTTGGGATGT
The DNA here is from genome assembly GCA_963277665.1 of Viscum album. Lineage (NCBI taxonomy): Eukaryota > Viridiplantae > Streptophyta > Magnoliopsida > Santalales > Viscaceae > Viscum > Viscum album. The sequence continues at coordinate 1,262,797,697 of OY728157.1, read as the reverse complement.
TTAGAATGTCTAAATTATTGTGTTCATCAATTTCCATTGTTTTCCACATTGTCTCTAAACATTGAAAATTTTCTTATCCTGTGATGAGAAAGTATATTAAAGAATGGCATACTCTAATGAACATAATGGAGGTACATAATTTAATTGGTGTAGCAGTTTATTAGTAGTGTTTAATTTAGAACGTCACATGTTTATCCAACCTAAGGACCATGATTACACGTAAAGGTGTTAAGTTCATATGGAAAAAATACTGTTAATAATTTTTTGAATAATTAAAGAAGATATTAGTGAATGCTCTGATCCTAACTCTACAGTTGGGGAATGTTGGATTTGTGATCAATAGTGATACATAAACTAAATTAATTTGTTGGTTACTTATGCAGAATGATAAAGTTATTTACATTGAATAAGGGTAGTTAATAATTTAGTAACAGATCTATAAAAGTCCTGATATTGAGTTAGTTACTATAATTTTTTCTATAATGATATAGATAAACTCTATATACAGAGAAAGAAGTGAGATATATATGGATAAAATGAGTTTAAAATATAAATTTTCATAGAAATAACTCAACATGAGGAAAATGATATGGCTCTAAATACTCATGGATTATGAATGTTCAATACACTACCTCCCATTTTAGGGAATGAAGGTGGTAGATACATCAAGAATGAATGATCATGGAGCCCTAAACAAAATGATAATTGGAAGGGAACTGTGAGCATGGATCAAGTATAGATGGATGATTGAATTATAATTGATGATGAAATGTAATTATATTTTCAATTGGTTTCCCAATCATCTTTAATATAATGTCATAAAATCTCAGAATGATGATGAGAACCTAAAAAACATTAATGTTGTGAAATGTGGGATGTTGGCTGACTTCATGTGTGAATATGGAATTCTAAAATTTTGGATGACGCAATCTGTACCCTATATACTCTCGCTACAAATGGCTTTATTGGATGATTCCCATTTCTAAAAAATCCTTATACACCCTAGTAGTACTATAATGTATTGATATTTTAAAGAACATTTCTAGTGGGATAACAGAAAGTGGGTAATTGATGAAATTGTTTCAAGATATTTCATATGTCAACAATTGAAGCCCAAAATACATCATCTTAGAAGATTCATACTAGATCAAACTCTTCCTATATGAAAATGGGATGACTAAATAGATTATTTTGTATCTATATTACCAAAAACTCCTCAAAAGAACGATGAACGATGGGTAATTATGAAGCTACATACCAAATCTACATATTTCCTCGCAATAAGGTATGATTTTATACTAAAGCGTCGTGCATGACTCTATATAAATGAGGAATTAAGAATTCATGGAAAACAAATTTAAATTATTTCTAATCAAGATCCTTGATTTACAATTCAATTATGTAAAATTATTTAGAAGGATAATGATACTACGCTTCTTTTGAAAACTCCTTATCACCCACAAAATGATGGGAAATCATAAAAGATGATATAGTCTTTAGAAGACATGTTGAAATCATGATCACATGATTATCAAGGTACATGAGATCATTATCTACCTTTGTATGAGTTTGTATAAAATAATAGTTTCCATTATAGAATTTAAATGGCATAATATGATTCACTGAACGGAAAGAGATGCCATACACCAACATGTTAGGATGAATTCGGGGATATGAATCTTCTGGGATAAAATCTTCAGGATGAATAAAAAATAGGTAAATACTATTAAAACCCATATAGACGAATCTTAGAGAAGGAAAGATAGAAGTATTTGGAATTTCTTGTGGGATATCATGTTTTCTTAGAAGTGTCTCTACAATAGTGTTGTATAAGATTTAGGAAGAAATGGAAAATGAACCCTAGGTACATATGCCCTTGTGAAATTATAGAGAGATTTGGAGTGGTGGATTATCTTTTGGAAATGCCACCTAGATTGGCTAAACTACATAATGTTATCCATTTCTCATTGTTGAGAAGAAACATGACATACCCAATGCATGTCCTCACTTCTAAAGGTTTAGAATTGGATCATGAACTATCATAATTTGAAGAGCCTATCTGGATTCTGGAATGTGAGGTACATGTGTTTTGAATTTGAACAACATTACTGGTGTAGGAACATTGAAAAAATCATATTATTAATGTTGAAAAATGGGTTGCTGACGTGCTTATGATGAAGAACAACCCAAATGATTTTTCGAGGGAACATTTTCGTAATTTCATAGACGACATTTTTGTAATGGGGGAGAATGTGACACCCTGATTATTTATAAATAAATTTATTATGGAATTCATGAAACATTGAGTCTCTAAAATACACCCCTTTATTATAAGGTATCAAAGATCAAAATGTTTTCTCTTATGTGAATGAAATTTTGAGAACTGTAAAACTTTGTTGCATTTCGGGTGATATTTGGAGACTGATATAATCAATATAATCTTTCGTGAATATTATCTCACTATTTTGAATATTAATGTACCCTTATGAATATTTATATGACCTATATTAAGATTGACCTCACCCAGGAATTTACATATAAAATATAGGCACCTCATAAATAACGAAGAATATTATATAATTTATTTATTAATTATTCTTATTTTGGTGACTGATAAATATTTAATTAAAATTTAAAATTAATTATTTACTTAAATTTAATAAAATAGGTTCCCAGAAAAATATTTTTGTGTCTTATTATTTTAGAATAGTTTAATAATAACTTAGTTAATTTCTCTAGGTGTTATAAAATCTGTTTTGGTTTTAAAACTATATTTTTCATGTAAATAAATATATTAATTAAAAATTTAATTACATAATTTTGAACATAATTTTGATGATATGGGGACCATTTTTATAAAATAAATTTACATAAAAGGATATGGTAATTTTTTTAGATTATTCTTAAATATTTGAATTTTAGTGAATAGTGAAATACAATAATTTCTCATATATATATATATATTATAGGTTAATAGACTATTATTTCAAAAAATGATAATATAATAAACCATTAGTTCTAACATACAAAAAATATTAATATTATTGGTCCCATGAATCAATCCAATTTCTTATATAGATATAAATAACAAAATAATGAATAAGATATTCAACAATAACTCATTTCATCCACTATAACCCCCCATCAATCCCTATTATATTCAATCCTCTAAAGACTTGTTCCTTGTCTAAATTATACTCAATTGTACACCCAAGTACCATACCGATATAAATAATCATTTTGTCTCATAAAATGACTGAAACATATCCCTTAAAGAGGCTCTCAACAATGATTACTTCAATAAGTAAATTATTCTTTTCATTTCTCTTATATCATGTTCCATTCTATTGTTTTCATTTCCTCCCAACCATTCATAAAATTTTTATTTTAAGTCCAGTATCATAAATATAATAAAATGATGTTATGATATTAGAATAATTCATCATCATCCCTCCTTTCCCCTTTTTTAAACTAGATATGAAAACACCATTCGATATGTATAAATTTATCACATTTATGGCAGATATGTTTTTAATAAATATTAATATCTTCAATTATGTTCATGAAAATACTTTTTATGGTTGAAAAAGACTATAATATTTGTATTATTAGTTTTTTATGTTTTTAATTTTTTTAACAAAGGATATTAATTTGAAAATCAAAATGATTTCATCGTGATAAAAAATCACTAATTAACAAAAACTATTTTTATTATTGTTTTGTATAATGATTCATCATCACTAAAAATAACCAATTTAATTTTATAACCCTGAAATTTTTTGGATTCTAACAAAATATAAAACTTCAATTATGAACAAATATTCTCATCTTAAATTTTAATCCTTACATGTATATAAGTATGCTGGCCATGAATAAAAAGGAAAAAAACTCCCCCAACTAATAAAATTGAACCACTTAAACTCATTAAGAATTACTTGAATGAAAATAATAAGGATAAAATAATTCAGTTACATAAATAAGTAATTCTATAAATATTAATTAATGAATTTAATATTGTTATCCATGACACTATATTCATGTGAAGAACACCATTGGGTTTAATGTATAGGGTTTCTACCTGATCTCCATTTTCATTAGGGTTACCCTTATTTTCTACGTATCTCAATTAAATTATTATTTATTCACATGAAATATTCATATATTATATTGTGAAGTTTATATATATTCCTAAATCCCATAATTTTATATTCATTTATGGGGAGTTATATAATTTAAAAGAATATTTAAAACAAATTCGAAATAAAATTCCGATATAATAGAATTTCTCAAAATGTTGCCTATTTTAGGGACTCTATAATATGTTTTAGAAACCATTAAATTTAAAAAATCAATCACTATATTAGAAAATACTATCATAACTATATACTAGTTTTACACATAGTTATTTCCAAAAGAACACTTTATTTCACTGTAAAAGATTATTTACATCAAAAATTACACAATGATTATATAAGTGAATCATCATCTATTTCAAAACTATTGTTTATTGTAATGTATTGTTGGGAATAATATTTTATGATATCATATACCCTATTTATTTTAATTTTTTGTTATTGGTTTCTATGTAGATGTTCTATCTAAAAATCATTCACTAATTTTCCCCAAATTATTAGACTTCATGCTTAATGATCGAGAAAGTTATTTACACTTAATATGTTTTTTTTTCAATATGAATTTATATATTGTTTATTTTATCCCCATTAATATGAGGAATTAATTAGACTTAGTATGTTAAGGGATGGGTATGATAATTCCCCTTTCTTCGTCGGAAGGTCTCATGAGACAAACTACTGTCTTTGCATGAGGCCTTGACAAAATGGTTATTTATGGTCTTCACATTACCCCTTGACTGTATAGTTATGATATTCAACACTATGAATTTCTTCTCTATGAAACTAGTAGTCTAATGTTAACGTGTTTATTTAAATATTAAAATACACATTATTATTAAAATTTATTATGGCATTATTTATTCATCTCTTATTCATTCCATAATTGTTCTAGTATATTTTTACTGGAATGTGTATTTAGTTATTCATTATGGCTACAGTTTATGTTTCTAATATTTTATGATTTATTTAATACCTCTACTTATCATTTAAGATCCCTACATTCATATGATTCATTTTTAGAGTTCATTGAGAGATATATTATGAATGACATGTAGGTATAACCTTTGGGATATGGATGTTGTAAAAGGAATTTCTATATTTTTTTTTCTTTCAAGTTTTAATGTTGAACTTATATATGTATCTTTATTTCCAAAAATAGTAAAATAATGATTAAATTGATAAAAAAAATTGTAATTATTCCAATATAATAAATTATGGACCCAACACTAGGAAACTGGGGTCAGGTCATTACATTATTTATGAAGAAGATGGGTATCCGAATGTTGGTGGTTATTCTTTAAGAGACTATCAAACTTATATAAGGATCAAAACTATATATTTTTTAGAGAATTTAATCCAAATATTATAATGATATTAATATGATACCGCTCAATTACATAACAAACATATAGACTAATGTATGAACTTTTATATCCTATAAACACATGACTGAGGAAGATGAAACTCATACACATCATATGATTTCTTCCAGAAAAGAATAAGGGTTTGTGAAACTCTATTCATGAAAATATTTCAAGATAAATTGAGTCATGTTGAATATCAAAATACCTTAAATGAGTCATGAGTTATATTATAACATGTCATGAATTTATGTCTGTACACTTATAGATTTCCATTTCTAATTAATTATTCTTACATAATGAGCAGTGTGTGTTATATTCTGATTTATTTATGAACAATCTACCCTAATACAAACTAGATGATAAATTTATTTCATCTCAACATTTCATTATTTGTTTTTCCCACATATAACTATGTAATTGGAACATTATTGATACATTTGGTTTAACGCCCATGGATAATAGTAGAATATGTATTGTGTGACATAGATAATTGTAAACTATTGTAAAACTTGATCCATGATGTGGATAAACTAGTATATTTTTTTATAAATTTCAATGCGGTAGGTTATCACCCTCTATAGTAAACTAATTCATTGCATGAGACTGAACAACTAGTTTCAAATTTCATTCGGTGTGTTTTTTACATTATTTCAACATTTAAAACAGAAACTATTTTAACAAAATACTAACTAATACATTGATTGTTAATAATTATTAGTGTTTTTATAAGATTTTAATTTTTAAAAACTATTTAAATGGACTATGAAATATTATATTTTACATATCCAAGAACTAAAAAATATTTTTATATCCATTTAAAATAATAGAACGTATAACGATATGATATATTGATTAACTCGACTATTCTAAATTGATTGGGGTGATTTAAAAATCAACAATTTGAATAAGAAAAATACATAGTGTACAGAATTAATCTCCCCACTATATTTTTTAAAAGGTTGCAGCCGAAGCCTCATTTTTTATAAAATCAAAGCAAAGACATCTTTAACTAAGTAGAGGGAAACATATTATATAGCTCGAAGACCAAGTAGACATTTATCCATTACATGGAATATATGCCCATTTTTTTTTGGCCCAATACCCATTATGTGAATTGTAATGCTACAGTACCCGCATTGCTACAATGTCGCACAGTATTCGCTACTGCTACACTAACCTGTCGTCGCTACGGTACCTGCCATTGCTACAGTTCCGTCATTGTTATAGTATTACTCCAGTACCTGTGCCCAATGGGTTTTGAACCCCCACTATATATACTAACTCATTTCAATAGTTTCGGGACTTTCAAATAATTTTAATAATATATTAATTTGATGAAATATCATTATTGTCAAATTTGATACTATTCAGTTAATTAGACATCAAATACATCATGAAAATGAGTGAATTAAAATGCAATGAATTAAACAGTTTCTAATATAACATATTGATCTCAAACATTAATGTAACACATTAACTCATCCAAAATGAATAAAATGTTAAAATGTTAAAATATATTATTTTAATTTTCTATTAATTAAATTAATATCATATTAGGATTTCCGGGAATTTAAGGTAATTATATAACTTTTGAAAATTCAAAATAAATTTATATAACGAAAATAATTACAATAGTATACCAATATACAATTTTAGTTCATATCCTGATTTTTCCACTAAGTGGAATCATAAATGATAACAAATTTGTAGAGAGTGACATTTTGAAACAATCATTCATTTAATTAATATATAAGATATTTTCATAGAAAAATATTCATTATATAACTCAATTTTGATATTAAGTATATAATTGATGATTTCTCATTATGAAACAATTTTTAGACAAGTTTAGGTTACATTTATACTGTTATCAATTTATTAAAAATTATTTAAACCCTTTGAACAATTACTATGTCACTATTTGAATATACAATATAAAGCTTAATATAGTAAGTATAAAATTTTAAACAAATAAAAAATGAGAAATGTATGAAAATTATCCCATTATACCTATTATTTGGATAATTTTTATATATTTATTGATTATATATAATTTAATGATGTATTATTCATTTTAATATGATGTTAATTTCAATCTTAATACAATCTATTTGTTTGATTTTTAAAAAATATCAACAATCAAGATAACATTCAACCATAAACTTAATTCATATATAGTATGTGATTTTCAAGAAATAAAACTCAAATATTTCATTAATTATAGAAAATTATACATATTTTGTTATTTTTAATATCATTTAATTGACATGTCCATTAATTAAACAATTTATGAATCATTATTTTGATATCCTTCAGTTTTTTTATTTTTTCCGTAAAATTTAAAAATAATGTATGAAGATTAAAATAATTTTTTTTATAATTAATTTTAATAGTCGATGTTATCTTCTTCGACAAAATATATAAAAAATTTAACACTAATCAAAATTATACGAATGATATATTTGACATTATTTGGAATAAAATACTAAAAAAGGATTAATGTTATCCAAGTCAATCCAAGAGACCATAAAATCAGTTCATGGATGATTTTGGTCAAAAAAATAATCCAATACTATTATATTTTTTTGGTAAATTTATAATAATTAAAATATTATTTTTACCCTTAATTACCTAATTTACCATTAACCATGATAATTAAATATTACAAAAGTTACTATTATTATTATCCACAAATAAAAGGATTATATTTAGTAAATTTTGACTATATTATTCGAAAAATAAAATTGATTTTTCAAACATTTAAATATATAATTTTCTATTAATAATATCAAATTAATCTCATAGGTGAAAAAACGATTTTTATGTCAAAAATTTCAAAAGATAGATTTTTTATATTAAAAATCTATGTGAAATTGATTAAAAGGGAATAAATAAAATAAAATAAATTAATTGATCTAATTTTACTATAAAAAAATTTAAAAATATAATCTTACTCTATAAAATTTTTGGTTGAAAAATTTTATTTCAAATAAAATATAGTATAATTTCACAATTCATCAGAACAAAAACATAACACAAATATACAAAAAAGTAATTCATATTAAATATTTAATTTATTCATTTAAAAAAGAATATTATTTGGTGAAATATAATTTAAAAAATAGAAAAATATTTAAAACATGTGCACCATCGAAAGGCAGTAAAACTACATTTAGAAAAATAAAGCATTTTAATGCATAAAATTGGTTTATTATTATTTTTTTCCTATAAAATTATTGATATCAATTTAAAAATATTCTTCAAATATATAATATATGATTTTATTAATTTTGTTTATAATATTTTTTCAATATAATTTAAAATCTATGTTAAAATAATATTTCATTGTTCTTTCAAGCAGGTCATTTTGTGTAATGTATGATTTGGAAATTTTTAACTTTGCAAAGATACATACAATAAAACATGGGGGGGGGGGGTAAAATCCCCCACCTTGCAATTTTTTTACTTGGAATTTTATCCTATTATGTGTTCAATAGTTTCTCAGCACCTGAATCTTGTAATGTTTATAGAGTGATCATAGAATAAATTTTTAAATAAGAGTGTAATGTTGTATATTTTTTATATTTGTCTTCAAAAAATTTCACTTAAATCTATATAGGAAATATTTTTTATAATCCTAAATTATTATGAATTTTTTCATCCCATAAATCCTTCGATATAAAATCATGGTAGAACAAATTTATATAAGTTATCATACAAATTCATATTTTTTAGGTACATCTCCAAAAAAGATATGTTTTTTGATTTAGTATTGTCTATTATGTCACTCCAAAACAAACTAGTCATACAGACATCATGTTCCTACTATATTGACACAAAATCCATGTTACACACATAGATATATATTATCATTCCTAATTATGACCATTTACTAAAATATCTCATCCCTCTATATTCCACCCTTATTTAACCGGTTTTTAATTGGTGTATATATTTTTTACCCCAAATACTCACATCCCTACAATTATTTTTTTTCTCATACATTTTTAAAAAATAAGTAACATAAAAGAACCACACACTAATTCAACATGTGAAGTACAGATTAATCTATCATAATTCCACTATTTCATATCATGACTATTCACATTGATCGTGTAGTGTAGTTTTTTACCACGTGGCACTATCTCATTATTTAATAATTTTTTTGAAAATAATAAATGGTTTATTTTTTTAATTTATTACCCTTTCCTCACATTTATAATTTGGGAAACAACACATTGTCTTCCCTTTTGATATCAAATTAAAATCATTTGTTTAAAAGTATTAAAAAATAAAAATGTTGTATTAATTGAATATAATTAAAAAGAAAATTTATTTTCATGACCAATTATCATTATATTTTGATCAAAATGAACAAATAATTTTATATCATTAATAATACATGTAAATCGTATATTTAAAACAATATGAATATTGAAATAGGTGGGAACTTCATTGAAATGGAAACCGTTTTTTATTTGTATTCATTTTAAAATATTCACATATGAGTCCTCAAATATATTACTACCATACAAAAAAATTTATAAGTTTTTCATTCCCATACATGAATGGTTATGAGAAAAATTCTTGTGGTATTTGAAGCATCCCTATTCATACATTCTCATATGTTATTCAAAATAATTTCCTAAGATTATTTTTTATGTCCTTTGTTCATTAGGTTCTAATATAATTCACTAATGGTTCTATATAGGGAATAAATATCATTTTTTGGGATGTTATATCGATACATATTTTCTGCAAGCATATAATATTATTTATACACTGAATTTAAACTTTTTGAGTAATTACATTTTATGTTTAGTGCCCGATATTATTAAACATTCAATATGTATTTTAAAAAAAAATACATACGTATTTTCTATTAAATCTCTTGAAATTCACATATTTAGTAGATCTATATGACTAAATCTTGATCTAACAGTTTTTACTATTAATATTCTATTTTACATTAAATACCACATATAAGTATATCTAAGATAATTATATTTAAATTTTCAATTATATTTTTTTTAATAATACTTATAAATTTTTAAGACTATAATTAATATATTTAAACTATGTATCATCAAATATAAGATAATTATATCTGTTATAATAATTTTTGAAGGTTATATTTGATATCATCGAATAGATGTTTGGGAAAAAATAAAACACATTCTAGAGTAAATTATGTGTTCATGTTTCATTACTCAAAATTATATTACTCAACCATTATGTGATAAATCTAAAAAAATTATAAATTAGTGTTCCACATAGTTAAAAACACATCATGAATCAATGAAGAATTCCAAAAGTCATGGTTTTCTATTATATAATATATATTTCCCATAATTCATATCAAATATATAATCTCCCATTTAATTGAATTAGATGGAGAATACAAAGGGTCATATGTGTACTAACTATATATAATAAAAACATATTAAATATTATTTTATGCACCAATCATAAATTAAATGATATATTAAAAAATCCTTATATATTTCAACTTAGAAACAACCATTTTTGGATATATTATAATTTTTTACATAAAGAATAGGGGCTAGAAACCAGTGACCAATTAAACTATTCAAACCTTCTAAATATCATTTTAATATAATTATATTTAGAATGTAGAAAATAATATTTCACTCTAAAATTTTTAATTCAAAATATAACAATCATTTCAACCATATCATCTTTATAAATTTCTCTAGAAAAATTACTTTTTTATAATTATGGTTTATATTAATTTTAAAACAATACTTATATCTGAAAATAATAACACCGAGATATTTTTTAGAACATAATATTAATCTATTTATTAGAAGGGATAAAAAATACATTATAGAAAATTATTTCATTAAATTTTAAATGATATTTCATTATAGATTTGTTCAAACCATATATGTAACATACAAATTATAAAACCTAATATTTATTCTTGATTATAATAAATCCTTATATATTCCCCTATTTTATTTCTTACTCTAAATAAAAATTTAATAATATTATTCTAATTTCCATTTTACAATTTACCAAACAATATATGAAATAAATTGTTTGAAACATTAAATTAAAATAAAATATTTTCATATGAAAATAAATATTGAAATATTTGATTCATTCTCGATTTTTTTAACTCCAATGAGGATATATTTACTTCAAAATGGTTCAATAAAATATTGTCTTCATTATAAATACCCATTTATGACGAATTATTACTGAATGTTGTGTTTGATCAAATTATATCCTTGTATTTATCTTGGACATAATTAATGTTTCATCACTAATTACATTAATCCAATGAGAGGTAATATTTGATAATATAGCTTCTATATATTTCATTGTATCAGAAAGTATAATCAGCTAAATAAAATTTTCTTTAAAAATTATTAATTTCTTCCTTTAAAAAATAGCACATTTATATATTAGATATATATCATTTGAATATATGTGTTTATGTTATTTTATAATCTTATATAATAGTATTTCTTTAATATACCATTTTTTATTGATTTCCTATTTAAATATTATAAGAAAATGTTGAAAATCATTAATCAATTAAAAATATTTTTTGAATCAAAAACTGTAACACCGTAACCATAGTTACCTAGAGTCGGTGCATTATTTTAATACATTGGCATGATCACTAGGAAATCATGTCCTGAAAGACCGATCAGTTTAGTAGTCTTGGAAAATAGATTACATTCATTAACATTACATTACAATTTCAAACATAAAACACAGTGTAAATAGTTCATTGAAAACGACATTATTTCCTTTAGCTTAACCCTGCATATCAATCATAAGACACTACTTGGAATCCTGGGAAAAAAATATGCAACGGGGTGAGCTCAAATGCTCACTAAGGGTAAGAAATACAGTGGAAGGTGACATAAATATTAAGAATGGATAATAATTAAAACCACAAGTCTTTACCAATAATAAACTTGAATAACATTAAGGGAATAATATGAGATGAGTAAATAAAACAATAATAAAACATAATCATGGGTATTCTACTAGACAAATGACTACCTAAACCATAAATATTATTTCTGTAATGAGGGAATGTATAGTGGCAGACATTCTAAAACATTTTGTCAAGGCCTCGGTCAAGACGTCTTAAAATGATTAAGGCATCGAAAAAACCATAACTCAAATTGGGAGAAGGCCTTACCCAATTCCACATCTAGTTGTCTCATGAGACCTACCGGTGCATCAATGAGCTATAGTGTTCTCCACCCATCACTTACTAAGTGAAATACATTCCTCATATGAAAAGGATTAAACATATCATAACCATTCGTATTAAAACTACCATACGAAATGTCAACACTTTAACCATAAACTATGAATGGTATAAATAATAGCACATCCACAGTCAAATGTATTAGAAAACCTTTAATACAATATTGATGTTTTGTATCATAATAAATAAATTTCAAATAAGCTTAAAATCCATCAAAGGATGTTGACATAAATGAAATCAAAATCGATTTTATAGAAATATCTCTTTCTATTTTGAAATAATTTAAGAGTTACATAATTATAAAGAGAAGATTTATTTTGAAAATATTTTTATCAGATTTTAATGGAAGCTTTGATGATTTGATAATGGCAGAAAATAGCCGCACCCGCCATATAAGTTTAAAAAAAAGACATTTTTACCTTAATTTTGTTGAAATGTTTAAAAAGGACCTTGTCTGGAAATCGACGGAATGATTCCTTTATAAACATCTTATAAAAAGTCAAAAAACGGTATAAATGTCTTTAACCCATATTATATAAAATATTATGAATGTTTTTAAATAAATTCTTAAGAAACATGGATGTGGATGATAAAGAGATCCAAGTAGATACTTATGTTAAAACAACCTTGGATAATAAAGTGATTGTGAAATTAACCCTTACCTTGTACTTTTCCTTGGTTGAGGGTAAGTTAATCTCTTGTATAATAGTTAAATCATTTTTATTAAATTATACAAGAATCATATACATTAATATGATATCATATATTATATTTTAATATTTATTTGTAAATATTATTTTAGTATTATCATCGTTTCGGGTAATCACATACTCATTTTATTTTATATGTTTTGTTACATAGGCCATAATTTTTATCCATAGGTTGTATCTTATTTATGTCTATAATTATATCAAGTCCTTAAACATTTTTTTAATCTTAAAATGATATTAGTCTTGAATGGATACTATGGGGGATGAATCTTTTCGCGTTCGTGGAGACAGTTGTCCGCACGTACGCACGAACGCTACTTCAATTTCTTTTATCATTTTAAAAAGAATAAAATCCAAATGATACATAGGTATATTATAATTCCAGTATAATATATTATCTTATTTATGTTACTTATGTTCATTAAAACCATCCTATATATGTTCCATGTATGGTATGAACGAGTCATATCACTTTGAGGGAGTGGTAGTCCGCACTTTATCAAATGAAATTATCGTGTATATATATACAACATGAAACGAATAATGGTATTCTAAAAAATGGAATTTAAAGAGATTATATATAAAATAAATAACATTAATATCATATTTAATTATAGTTACAACATAATGGCCGCAATAAGAGGTGGTATAATATAATTGAACAATCATCATTTCGTGAGGCATTTGGTTTCCATCCACAGAAACATTATGTTTCTCACCCATTAGATAGAGGTGTGTGTATGTGTAGTTCAAATACATATCATAAAAATATCATAATATTTTTATTATATTGGTTTTGTTACAAAATAAAATAATAATAAGTGTTTAGGGGTTAGAGAAGTAAAATAAAAGAAAAGAAGCTAAGAGAAATCGTTACATTTATTTTGGGTAACTCTCTTTGGATTGAACAAAAAAAGAATCTTGATGTGTCTTCTGCCTAAGTTAAGTATTCTAGGAGGAGGATAGGGATGTATTAATTGGGTAGAGGTTGGATGAGAAAAAATTATTGTGAGATGTGAGGGATTGGTTAAAAGTGGTGTTCTTTTATAAGGGGAGGAAAGGCTCTTTAGGAATTATTGAAAAAACTATTTTATTATATAATTATATTCGGTCTCTAAAGGTCTAAAACTGATTAATGTTGAAGATAAGAACACTCATAATAGAAATGTAATCATCTAATAAGAATTGGACATGTTTTGGGTATTATATTAATCTTTATAATTTTATTTATTTAATCATTTATTAATGATGTAAACACTACATCATTATTGTGTCATAAATAATTTAGTTTATTAGTTGTCTAAAAATTATAAATAAAAATACCATGATATATGAAATATTGTTATATTTCTAATGAAAATTTATAGTTGAAAATATAACATATATAACCCTATATAAAAAAAAATTTTCTAAAAGAAATATGATTATTTAATTTTTGTATTTACTTTAACTTAATTAATAAAAACTGTCATTATCACATACAAGTGGCTCCATGGTGTCCCAAACAAGAACCAAATATGCCCATGGTCAGAAATGTATCATCCAATAAGGTTAGTACACGTTTTAGGGTAATTTAGTATTATTATAATATTATTTTTTACCCTTATTTACCGGATATACATTTTAACCATGGTAAATAAAATATTAACCGAAATAATTTTTCAAAATGTCAAATAATAAAAGTTACCTATTTAAAACATTTGGACCTCAGGATTATAAATATAAAATCCATTTTTATAAATTAAAAACACAGAAGTGGAAGAAATTAATTTAAAATTAATTCCCATTGTCGAAACAAAAAGCGTGTTTTTAACAAATAATAACTATCAAAAGATCGACACTTTATTATGTCTATTTTAAATATGAAATTATGTCAAATGACCAATATTGGATTAAATGGTAAAATTTTAATCTAATTATATTTTAAAATCACTCAAATTCATAATTTATCATTATTAATTATTTAGATTTAAAATGTTTTTTTAATTAAAATTTAGTAATTTTCACTATTCATCAAAATATGAAAGTTATTATAAAAGTACCAAAATTTTACCCTAAGCTAATTTCGATATTCCAAATCCAAAAATTTATTATATTTTACCAAATTCAACACATTAGAGTTGCATTTATTAATTTAAAATTAATTTCCACTGTCAAAACCAAAAGGCGTATTTTTAAGAAATAATAACTATCAAAGGTTTGACACTTGTTTATGTCAAATTTCAAAGTAATTTTACATAAAATGACCGTAATTGGATAAAATTATAAAAATATAATCTATTTATACTTAAAAACCATTAAAATTTATAATTTAACAATATAAAATATTTTGATTAAAAAATTTGTTTTCGGTTAAAATATATTATTTTTCATTATTTACCCAAATAAGAATGTTATCAGAAAAACACAAAAACATTATTGAAACTAAATTCATATGTACCAACTCTAATTAAAAAGTTTATTTTGTCAATTTGAAAATATATAAGTTTCAAATATTTTGTTTTAAAAAGGCTTCGATATTAAGAGGCGGTAAAATAATTTTTTTTTGAAAAATACTTCTTTTATATGAAACAAATGTATCTGTTCTTACATTATGTCTAAGAAACTCATAATATGGATTCTAAAATTATAATGATTATATAAAGTTCATACTTCGGTTAATACTATTCATAACCACTTTTGAATGGCTAGTTTGGTAAGTCATGGTTCGCTAGAACTCGGTGTTGCGTGTAGTTCAAGTTATTGAATTACATTGAAAAAATAATGTACTATTAAATCATGGGGTGTTACATTATTCTATTCTTCAATAAATTGCATCATAAAAATTTATAATTATTTTTCTAAAATAAAAGTTTTAAAATAAAAAATACTATTGGGAAAACCCACATCCAAAAATAGGTTAATAAAATTTAGTCTTAATAAGAGGAAAAGGGAAATGAAAGGGTCACCACCAAATTATGATCTTGATTATGATAACATTGGTAGAAATTAGAGACATATAATTATAGGAAAAACATAAATATTTATAGGTAGGGATTGAGGTCATAAATCAAATCCAATTGTAAAATTGAGGGCCTCAAATTCCTAAGTCTATGATGATTTAAAATACCATTCGTTCAACAAAACATATGGTATTAGGATGACACATTTTTGGTTTTAAGATCCCTTCACTAAATTATAAGAATTAATTTCTTCATAAAATAAGAGAAGAAGAAATATATATATATTTTTGACATGTAGAGTCCAATCCCATAACTAATATCAAACACAAACTCATCTTTCACTCTAAAAGGTAATAAAACTTAAAAATAATAATATATTTATCCTATTCATATAAGGTTAAAAAATGAATTTTTAATTCAACTACTACAATTATTTTTATAAAGCCTACATTATCCAATCCAGAACATCATGTGGGCCAGTGGTAGGTGATACATCGTTGTCACCCTTCTGTTGCGGGTTCATGTCTTACGGCCATGCCAGACGCGAAGGGTTGCCGCCCGACCTTCGGGTTGTACTTTTTTGGAAACCCAAAAATAATCTCAAACTAGAAATATCCAAAATAATTCTATCCAAACTCGTAGTCCAAAATGTATATGGAAGGTAAACACAATGAAGATCCTTTTTTTCCGCATAATAACATGTGAACACCATCATCATGTCTTCTTTTAGAACACTACAACTACCATAAAACCTAATTGATTACATTCATGGTCCCTTATAAATTATTGAATACTGTATATACTCCTTATATCCAGAAATATTGTAAACTCAAACAATGATGGAATATACAAATCATTAATCAGTTTCAACGTAGTCAAGGATATCCAATATAATTTATCCAAATCAATCATGTATTATTCCAAAATCACTTCCTTGGTATCAAAACCATATTATGGTTTATCTTTATCTCAACCATATATTTTCCAAAAATATAACCCCATATTGAGTCACTTTTCATAGTTCCACACAATCTCAAGTCTTTCATGAAATAGTACTGCAGTACACTCCTTTAATAATCCATAATTATTATAACCAGTACATTGTTGATACAACACTCAAATGACATAATTATCTAATAACAACATAAGAACTTTAATCAGTACTCCTCATATGTGGTATTTTCAAAACTTGATTATTATCCAATAGCATTTTTTGGGTCATACTCTGATGATTTGGACATTGGTTCGCGTAGAGTCCCAACTCATTGTAGATGAAGCATTGTACATTTGAAACCTTTTTCTTACCATTGTAGTCACGTAAATGGTGTCTTTTTTCTCCACACTTATAACAAACTCCCATTACCTTTAGTCATGTTCTAGGGTGTTTCTTTCCACAGTTATCACATATAGGAAAATTCATCTTTTCCCTCTTTCCTTTATCCATCATTCTCTCTTCCATCGTGTTCTTCTCTTGCTTCCCTTAAAGCCATATGACTCAAGGAATTCATTACATATCTTATTAACACAAGATATTATTTCATCATAGGTTTATAATACATGGGAGACTATTTCCCTTCTTAATGATAGCTTAATACCATGAAAGATATGATCATTCTTACTCTTTGGATCATACGTGTTTCTGGAGTTCACATTCCTTCTACTGGGTGCCATTTCTATAGAATTTCATACACTAGGTCAGTTTATGAATTGCAATGAATAATCACAAACATGTAAAATACCTAACATTAATTTAATAGTTTATGGATAGAATCCATAAAAATATTTTCTTTGAAGAGGTTTATACTCGTAGATCCATCATAATTATTCATAAAGAAAATGATAATTATCCTAAGCATATCCCCCGAGAGTGTCGTAACCAAAAGTGCAGGAATGCCCATTGTCGTGCACCAGTTCTTGTTTGAGCCTAGATGTAAGCAGTGTTTTCGAGTTTTACCCCTAGGTATATCTATTCCAGAGCCACCTCTACCTACTCGTATCCAGACAGGTATGTATTTTCTTTGAAAACTCACAAAATCTTTACATTACCAAAATTCTAGGAAGTTATTCTATACTATTTTTCAAATTCTATCATAGGGTGATGTTTTTTAGTCAGAGTTTATATAAATCTTGCTTCCAACATTATTGCTAAAATTCATCTGATACCAAATGTAATTCCCCGACCCTGGTTACCTAGAGTTGGTGCATTATTTTAATAAATTTTCAAGATCACAAGGAAATCATGCCTCGAAAGACCGATCTGTTTACCCATCTTGGAAAATATATTACATACATTAACATTACATTACAATTTATAACATAAAACACAACGTAAATAGTTCATTGAGAACTCCATTATTCCCTTTATCATAACCCTGCATATCAATCATAATACACTTATTGGAATCCTGGAAAAAATAAAACATGGAAAGGGGTGAGCTCAAATGCTCAGTAAGGTTATGATATACAGCGGAAGATAACATAAATATTAAGCATGGAGAATAATTGAAACCACATGCCTTCACAATTAATAAACATGAATACCATTATGGAACTAATATGAGTTGAGTAAAATAAGAAATAAAAAACATAATCATGGGTATTCTATTTTTATAATTACCACATGAACCATCAATATTATTTCCATAATGAGGGAATGTATAATGCCGGACATTCTGAAACATTTTGTCTAGACCGTGACCCAGACGTCTAAAATGATTAAGGCCTCGGCCAAAACCATAACTGAAATTGGGAAAGGGCCTCATCCAATTCCATGTCTAGTTGTCTCATGAGACCTACCAATGCATGAGAAGCTATAGCTGGCTCCACCCATCACTTAATAAATCCAAAACATTCCTCATATGAAAAGGTTTAATCATATCATAAGCATTCATATTAAAAATAGCATATGAAATGTCAATACTTAGACTATAAACCATGATTGGTATAAAAAATAGCACATCCATAGTAAAAAATATAAAAAAACCTTCAATATAATATTGATGTTTTGTATCATAATAAATCAATTTGAAATAAACATAATATCCATCAATGGATGTTGACATAGATGAAATCAAAACACTTTTTAGAGAAATATATATCTTTCTATTTTGAAATCATTTAAGATTCATATAACTATAAAGAAAAAAATTATTTTGAAAATATTCTTATAATATTGTAAGAGAATCTACGATCATGATATAATAGCATTAAATAGCCGCAACCGCCATATAAGTAAAAAAATACATTATTACCTTATTTTTGTCGAAATGGTTACAAAAGACCTTGTTTGGAAAACGACGGTAAGAATACTTTATAAACATCTTATAAATAGTCAAACAACAGTATAAATTACTTTAACACATATTCTATAAAATAGTATGAATGTTTTGAAATAAATTTTTATGATACATGTATGTGGAAGATGAAGAGGTCCTAGTAGATACTTACGTAAAAGCAACCTCAGATAATATATAGATTGTGAAATTAACACATACCTTGTAATTTTTTTGGTAGAGTGTAGGTTAACAACCTATATAATAGTTAAATCATTGATATTAAATTTTACAAAAATCATATACATAAATATGTTATCATATATGATCTTTTAATATTGCTTTGTTAATAATATTTCTGTATTATCGTTGTTTCAGGTGTTTACTTACTTATTTTCTTTTATATGTTTTGTTACACAAGTCATGTTTGTTATCGATAGTTTCTATCATATTCATATACATAATGTTATCAAGTCCTTACAAAGTATTTTTAATCATCAAATGAAATTAGTCTTGAATGGATTCGATAGGGAATGAATCTCATGGCGTTCGTGGAGACGGTAGTCCATATGTACGCATGAATGCTATTCCATTTCATTCATCATTTTAAAAGGAATCAAAACCAAATGATACATAGGTATATTATAATTCACTATAATGTAATATCTTTTATATTTTACTTAGTTTCATTAACACCATCCTTTATAAATTCCATGTATGGTATGAACGAGTCATATCACTTAGAGGGGGCGGTAGTCCGCATTTCCTCAAATGAAATTTTCATGTATATATATACTAGAAGAAACAAATAATGGTATGTAATAAAATGGAATTTAAAAATCTTATATATTAAATGCATAGCACTAATATAATATTTAAATATAGTTATACCATAATGGCCACCATGAGAGGTGGTAGGAGATAATTGAACAATCATCGTTTCGTGAGGCGTTTGGTTGCCATCCAGAGAAACATTATTTTCTTCACCAATTATATGGAGGTGTGTGTAAGTGTAGTTCAAAAAATTCTCATAAAAATATCCTAGAATATTTAGTATACTGGTTTTGTTACAAAAGAAAATAATAATAAGCGATTAGTGGTTAGAGAAGTAAAATAAAAGAAAAGTTGTTAAGAGACATCATTACCTTTAATTTGGGTAACTCCCTTTGGATTGAACCAAAAATGACATTTGAAGTTCCTTCTGCACAAGGAAATGCTTCTCGGAGGAGGCGATAGATGTAGGTAGCTTAATTGGGTAGATTTTGGAAGAACAAAAAGGCTTGAGTGGTGTGAGTAATTGGATAGCAGTGGTGTCCTTTTATAAGGGGGAGGAGGGGCTCTTTAGGAAAGATTGGAAATACTATTTTTTATATAATGATATTCGGTTTCTAAATGTCTAAACTCATTAAAGGTGAAGAGAAGATGACTCATGATCTAAGTAAAATCATCCAAAAAGAATTAGACAGGTTTTGGGTATTATTTTAGTCTTTATAATTTTATTTATTTAAATCATTTATTAATGAGGTAAACACTACCTCATTATTCTATCATAATTAATTTAGTTTATTAGATTTCTAAGTATTATTAAAAAATAAAATTATATAGGAAATATTTTTAGATTTTTAATGAATATTTATTGTAGAAATGATAACATATATAACCCTATATAAGAATTGTTTTTCTAAAAGATATATGATTATGTGATTTTTGTATTTACTTTAATGATATTAATATGAAGTGTAATTATCAATTTCATGTGGGTCCATGAGGTCCCAAAATCGACCCAAAGATGATCATTGTCGAACATGTATCAACCAATAGGGTTAGGACACGTTTTAGGGTAATTTAGTATTATTATAATATTATTTTGTTACCCTTATTTACTAGATTTACTCTTTTACCATGGTAAATAAAATATTTACCGAAATAATTAATCAAAATGTCTAAAAATAAAAGTTATCTATATAAACAATTTGTACATCCTGATTCTAAATATGAAATCCATTTTTCTAAATTCAAAAAATAGAAGTGGAAGAAATTAATTTTAAATTAATTCACGTTGTCGAAACAAAAAGCGTGTTTTTAATAAACAATAACTATCAAAAGATTGACACTTTCTTATGTCCAGTTTAAATATGAAATTATTTTCAATAACCAATATTGGATTAAATGGTAAAATTATAATCTATTTATACTTTAAAATCATTCAAATTAATAATTCATCACTATTAGTTATTTCGATTAAGAAAGTTGTTTTTAATTAAAATTTTGTAATTTTCACTATTCATCAACATATAAAAGTTATCAGAAAAGTACCAAAATTTCACTCTAAGATAATTTTGATACTCAGAATCCAAAAATGACGTCTATTACCAAATTCAACACATAATAGTTTCATTTATTAATTTAAAATTAATTCTCACTGTCAAAACAAAAAGTCGTATTTTTAAGAAATAATAACTCTCAAATGTTTGACACTTGTTTATGTCCAATTTGAAAGTGAAATTACATAAAATGAAAATCATTGGATTAAATGGTAAAAATATAATCTATTTATACTTCCAAACCATTAAAATTTATAATTTAACAATATAAAATATTTTGATTAAAAAAGTTTTTTCCAGTTAAAATATATTGTTTTTCTCTATTTACCCAAATATGAAAGTTATCAGAAAAACACCATAACATTATTGGAAAAAGATTATTATGTCCAGATTCAAAATAAGAAGTTTGTTTTGTCAAATTGAATATATGTAAGTTTCAAATATTTGGATTTAAAAAGGCTTCGCCATTAAAAGGCGGTAAAATTGCATTTTTTTAAATATACTTCTTTTTTCTAAAAAAATGTATATATTCTTAAATTATATCTAAGAAACTCATAATATGTATTCCAAAATTATAAATATTATATAAAGTTAAAAATTCAGTTAATACTATTCATAAACGCTTTTTAACGGCTAGTTTCGTAAGTCATGGTGCACTAGAACTCGGTGTTGTGTGTATTGCAAGTTATTGAATTACTTTAAAAAAATAACATACTATGAAATATGGGGGTGTTACAACAAGTTATTAATATATTGTTAATAATTATTTCATATGAACATAAATATACAAAATTCATAATTATATATATATATATAATATTCCATTAATACCACTATTTAAAAAAATTAATATATTTATTTTAGGTTATCTTATAATTGGGTGCTAGAACTAAGAATTTATTTATTTATATTTTGATTATTGTGATATCATAATCTATATAGACATATTTTATACCCTTTTATGGGATCTTATTTTAGTACGTGACAAACAATTAGAATTTTTTTAAAAAAACAACATGAAATACCATATATAATTTAACGTTAATGTGATTTTTTTTATTTTTCTAAACATTTTATCAACTACACCATTTCATTTGTGCTTAAGTGATAAACATGAAAAAAATATAGAACATTCACCAATAAATTAATCGTAGGATTTTCTGTTCCTAATGGGGGTATATCATTCAAATCACTTATGTTATTTTGTATCAACTATAAAAAATTTACTTTTTATTTTAGTAGTTCGAAATGAGTTCTTAAATTTTTTTGTATTAAAAAATTGAATACATTTATTATTTCTTTTATCTGTTCTCGGTAATAATTATAACTTATTTCTTCCAATTAATTTTCTTATATTTTATTTTCCCTAAATTATTGTATCAAAAATCAAAATTCAATAACATATATATTACCTTTATTCTTCTTATGGATATTATATTCGTATTTAATGTGTCATCACATTCTATTGAAATAAAATACCTAAATATTTTTATTGAATCTCACATTATCATTTAAAGGAGAAATTATATCTGTATGAATTCTATTTGATAACTATGATGGGCCTACTCCAATATATATGAGATACATGGTTTTGTTATCCTTTTGTGTATTTATCTAATGATTCATTTTATATTACCCTAAATAATAATATGTTTCAGTCACTCAATGAGAGATATATCTATATCCTTATGCATTAGATTATATTTGGAGTTTCCCAAAGAAATAGGGACCTCATCAATAGTTGTTGGGTTTATGATGTTTTCATTCATATTCAGGGTATGCTAATAAATATTTTAACATTAGTTGAATTTTTTTTACACATCCAAATGAGGGATCATCTATTTACCATGTCACATTGAATAAATTATATTATTAGGATGTTTTTTCTTAATACATCCTCAATTATATAAGTTTTACCTATATCATTGCATATTAAATTGGTCTCTGTAATATATCAATATAACTAAAAGGGATCATCAACCATTATGTTTATAATGTTTACCCACATCAAAACATAATCATTTTCCCATTTATTTTGTATTTTATAAACATACAGTTTACAATCATTAGTAAGATAAAAATTTTGAGTAAAAAAATCTACTATGTGAATAACAACCAGTTTCTACATCCAGATTTACTAACTCTTGAAATTTATTCTATCATCTTTCTCCACCTCGATCATCTTTTTACAAATCAATAGTTTCCTTTGATTACTAAAAATACACTTTTAAGGTTATGAAATTTCAGTGGATGAAGATGGAATAGATAAATTACATTATTAAAGATGAATACCATTAAGGAAAATTAAAATGTATCTCTCTTTAAGAGTAGATTACCCCCACAAAGTCAGTAGTATCATGGGTGAATATGAATGTTGATTTAGACCACATATTGACTCATAGTATAATAGAATATATATTTTTTTGTAAACAATAAGAATTATCTAGTTCTTATAGAAAAAATATAGCAAAATATGGAATTTTTTAAATTGAAAATGTTCAACTAATGAACTTATTTTTTTATAGGCATAAAGGATATCCTTTGGACCTGGTTTTATACCCTTTCATATTATATTGATACCATTACCTTAAGGATATTCCCATTTAAATTTAATCATGTTTGGTGGATATTCCCAAATCAAATCTATTATCGATATCCCATTCTCCTTTTATAATTGTATGTTTTTAAAATCATGTCTGATATGAACTATTCTTATGAAAAAATAAATTTTTAATACTATGAAAATACAACCAATGCCACAGATTAGAAATATATTGATAAATTATTTAATATTTTTAAAATAAAATATTAATAACCTAGAAATAATGACTCACTCACACAAATATATTAATATATTCTTTCATAATAAATTTCTCTTATATAAAAAAATTGGCGTGAATTGATATTCGATTACGTAAATTATATGTTCACACCAAGTGATTATCAAATCAACCACATAGTGTATTTAAAATATTAGTAGAAAATTATAATTTTATAATATCTGGACAATAATAATTATAATAAATTGATAATTATCTATTTAGAAATTATAACATTCATCAAAAATATATTTATTAACAAAAATCTATGATAAATTATGTCAATAACTAAAATATTAAAATATTTAATTAAATAAAAAAATCATTTAATATATTTTAATAAAACATGTAGGTATAAATACGGTGGAAATATTGATAAAAATGTATGGGATGTATAATATAAAATTCAGTAATATAAGGAACAAAAATTTGATAAATCTATGTTTATTTAGATTTAATTTTAATAAAAAAATATTGTACACGTTATATTTATTTTATAAATGTCATCAATTTTCCAAAAACAATTGATTAATTTGATTTCTCTATTTTTTCTTCCATATTGTAAAACATTTTTTGAAATTAGTTATCATATATACCAATTTTTTTTTGAAAACCATGATCATTAATTAATATTGTTTTTAAAAAATTATTTTTTACACAAACATCAATTTTTAAATTTAATTTTCTTATTTAATTATTTAATATTTATAATGAATCTTCTATAAAATTTAGAACCATTAATTAATTAAAATTTAAAAAATATATAAATTTATTTGTTTTCATAACTGTTTATGTTAAAAAAAGTAATAACTATATGATTGAAAATATTTTTTTGTCATTTCCTAGTTAATATTTTCATTCCATTGATTTTGTTAATATAATTATTTTTTGTTTCATATGAGTCATATAATTATTTGAAAATCCTCAACATGGTCAAATTTACTGTTAAAGAGATTATATTATCCATAAATAAACCAAATAGAGTGGAGATGAACAAGATTCATCAACTAACCCATGTTACAATGGAAAACACAAAATATTAGAAATAATGAATAACCAATGCCATTATTTTTCATAGATTTATAATGATAACCGATATTATGGCGTGTTTTTCTCCAACCATGCATGTATTTTTATATTATATAGGGTATAACCATTTTTCATGGGTTCTATTAATCCTACATAATATTTTACACAGATGAATAAATATTATCATTCAATGTAATATTGATATACAATAAAAATGTTTCTCAAAATTTAAATTACTAATAAAATTAAAAGTAATATCCTAAGAATTTTTATTTCTCTGGTTATCCCATATTTAATTAAAATCATTCTATTCATTTCAAATACATTTTCCACAATAAATAGATTCACTAAGATAATCAATAATTAAAATAGTTTTTGGTGTAAAAAAAATAATGTAAACATAATTACTCATTTCTATTTCTCTTAATAGTTAGTGAAGCAAGATAAATATAAAGACTAGGTGAAAAACATAACACATTTCTCAGAGGGGAAAATTTCTGATTGTCATTAGTAATTTTTGTGTTATTTTTGAAATATATCCCAAAATTAACATTATCATTTTCCATAAATGATGAATGAAAAATTATCATACACGAAAGAAAATTATGAAAGTGTCATTCCAAATTTGTTCATATAAATTATATTCCTTGATGATGACATCCCTAAAGTATTTAGAAAATTTTTAGTAGATGTATTGTATATTTTCATAGATATAATTAACCAAATATTATATCTATATAAATTAAACGATTTTCATAAAGGATTTTATTAATACTAAATGGTAGGAAATGATAAGGTTGGTTGTTCTATATTTTCTATTAAAATAATAAAATATACATGAAAACTTATATTACATTTTTTACATTTTTTCATTATATTTTATATATCTATTTTCTCATTGGTCGGTATGATCCAATTTTTTCCACTGTATAATGATCCTAAATCCACCTTCCCCTATAATAAATCATGTTGTGGAATGTTCTATAATAGAATTAAATTGTATAAGAAAAATAATTACTTATACAAATCATATTATATTTTTATTATGGAATTATTATCCTCTCTATCCTAATATACCATGACATTCGTTGAAACTATGGATATGTCTATTCTCCTTGATTGAGAGACCCTTTTAAAAGAGACCATAAATTGAATAATCATAGTCTTAATAATTTTCAAACCATTAGGATTTATATCATTCTAGGAAGTCTGTATAATATCTGTTCATATAATATTATTATCACCATAAATAGAAAATGTTAATTTTTTATTACAAAATATGTTAAAAAATTATATGAAATTCAATGATTAATTAAATATATTTTTCATAATAAACTACAATATAAAGTTAAGAAAAAACAAACAGAGTCAGGAAATTAATAAAAGTTCTTTTAAAATACATCTAAAGGAATTCATTGATTCCAATTAAATTTTAATGGTAACACCTAAAATATAGTAAAATCCTAGATGATTTTATTATTCTAAAAATGATTGTTTATTCCCAAATAAAAATATATTTTTTAATAATAGAATTCCTAACTAACTAAAGATATTATTTGGTGTCATAATCTCCAAGAGTAAAATAATTGGGATAATTTTTTTAAAAACATCATAATTCATATGAATTTAGTTAAATTTCATTTTATGGTAAAAAAATTGAAATTTTTTTTGTCAATCAAAAAAAATCACCAATTGTTAAATCCAACAATAATATGCATGAGTACTTATATATCATAAATCATCATCATATTTTCTTGTTGAAGCATTGTAAATTAGATGACTAATTATTTTCACTCTTTGAATCAATATATGGGAATTAAATTATAATCCAAATAAAATGATCATCTATTCATTGATTTTTTTTCTTTAATGGATAAATATTATACTGATGATTGAGAAAAATATACCATTCCCATATTTTTCATCAATTTAATTATAAATTTAATTCTTAAATGAATATATATTTGTGTCCCTATGTCTTCATTAGGCATGTGTTTATCAAAATAAATAAATCCCACCATTCTTAAACAAATGAATTTAAATCCACAATTTTTGGATTATCTATGTCTTTAACTAAATTTAAAACTCTAAAAAGAACATTATTCATATAGAAATAGATTTTATGGTTTAAATTCATCAAATAAATATCATAATCATTATATAATTCTATTGGGGTAATATCATGTTCCCATTGATAATTCCTATGACCCTGGTCACTCAGATCATCTAAGCCATTTATTATATTATAATCATATTATAATAAATCTCACACCCATTATAAAGGTTCAATAAGGCATAAGAGATTATATTGGTATACATTGTATTATATTAAAAAATATTTAAACTTTTTATGGTAAATTATATTTTTATACTGATACCTATATAAATGTACATACACAATATTCTTATTTATTGCAAAAATGAATGAGAAATAAAATAGAGTAATCATAGAAGTCCATTAATGTATAGTAAATAATGATTGAAAATATGTCTTAATAATGAAAATATATATATATATATATAACATGAAACCATATAAAGGAAAAAATAATAACATCATTACCGGGGGATGTAAAAAAAAATAAAGAATCACTTGGATAATATTAAATGACAAAATGATGTTGTAATTTAACTAAAAATATAATGTATGAAATCATAAATATAATAATACTTCATGATTCTAGGAGATCATAATAAATGTGTAAATTCATTTCTATTATCCTATCATAGTTGTCTTGTACGACAACCAATGAATTGAGGGGTTATATAATTCTAGGCCCCACCCATGACATTAAAATTAATTAAGTTATATCATCTTGTAAAATAGTATATTAAATACATATAGTAATATTCACTTTTAAATATCAATGTAATGGATAACATAATTATTCAATAAATCTTATTATAGATAATTTCTCACATAAGACATGGTATTTTAAAAACTGGGCAATAGATTTCCATGCTCTCTGAATTTATAGTTATTTGTATAAATATTTAATCATGAATAAACATGGGGAATTAATTCCACACATCACAATAATTCTATCAACAAATGTTTGGTAATTAACTAAATAATTTTGGATAACACATTATCGTATCGTCATTAGGATCCCATGTCACTTAATGTAGTCAGTGGTTACATTAGTGAAATATCGCTAGTTAATTAGTTTGATTTTTAGTACATTTTCATTTATATAATGATTCTGAATTTTATCATCATTATATCAAAATAATGACCTCAATAATATTAATCAGCATAAATTATATGTTAAGGGTCCAATGAATAGTTCATTAAAATGTATGAAATGGAATACATATGGCATTGGATTTTTTTTTGCATTTTTAAGTGATATTACATTACTACATTACATAATAGTATTCAAAATAGACCATGTTCATTGATCATATCTTTCCTTAATTTATAAATTTCATAAAACCTTTAAGTGAAGATATCTTCAAGAAGCTTGTTTTTATTATATGGCATTCATTATCCTTTCTATGGATGTTACCATAATGTTTATAAATACACTATTCTTACCTGAAATGAATTCGAATGGATCAAAACTTCTATAATGCATCTTCAAAAAAAGATAAGCCAAATAAATTCTTGACTCTAACATCATAAAATCATGTTATAGTCTGATATGATCTTCCACAAAAGGATTTTTATGGTGTCATTTTATTTTGAGTACAATTATTTATTTTATGAATAATAAATTTTTTGTAATTATTGAATCCATTTAATTTAATGTTATGTGAGAATGAGAATTCCATGTCCTATAATATTTTTATTGTCCATTCAGACCATCCTTCTATTTAAAGATGATATCTTCTACTATGATTATGTTATATAATTAATTCCTTTTAAAGAGTCCCACTGAATTATGACATAGAACATGAATCACATGAGATACTACTAATAATGTTTTTTGAAGGCGTCTCAATAATATATTAATATAAAACGTAGGAAGATGAGAAAAAAGAAAATATTTATGAACTTATATGAAATGGGATGACTTTATTGGATGATCAAAAGTGACCCATAATTACATTCATCTCCATGGATAACATATATAGTACATTGAAGAAATACAGAGTAATGTTATACAAATTATACACTATTATAAGTTAAAAATTAATTGATATATTATTATATATTGAATAAGTATTATCTTTTTAGTGTGATGTGAATATTACAGTTCGATATCAAATCTCTCTCTTTATAATTTCAAATTAAATGGATCTTAAGTATCACTATATATTGAATTCATTTAATTTTATATCATTAAATTTGAGTTATGCTCTTTAACAAATACATACATAGGAAACTCTTCTATTTATAAGAAAAATAACCATCTACAGTACCATAAAACATTATCTATATAAATATTGGACTCTGGTAATTTACAATTTTAGACCTCATCCATAATATTTTATAGGGAATCATAATCATCTTTATTTTTTTAATCCAATCCAATAATTAATGTTGGCTATATAAAGGTAATAATTTATTATTTCTCCCATCTATAATAACACTCATGTTCATTCATGCCAAATACTAGAAACTTTTATCATTCTATACTCCCAACATGTATATTCAACATGGGTATTTCTAACTCAATGAATCTTGTATATATATTTCCTTTAATATAAGATAATATATAGTATAATAAAAATACAATATTTATTATTTACATATCATTTTATTATCTTTATCAATTTTTAGGATAAAGATTTATTGAAAACTCTTGTGTTCAATTTATATATCATATCAGTCTCTGTAGATATATTTTATCTAAACCACCAGTTAAAAAATCATCACATATAATTAAAAATTAATATTAGGTTTATTTTTCATGCGTGGTTATGATTTTTATGATGAATTGGATACCATTATATGTATTTATAGATAAAAATGACCAAAAAATATCCAAAATTCATCATTTTCTGTAATAAAACTCCATTGTACTATATTGAAGAGGAAATAATGGTGAAATTACATCCCACCACTTTTATTCCTCGAAACTATATTTTCGACATACATTGATAGATATCATCAATAAATTATATAATGGAGTTCTTGTGAGCTCATGTTTCCTCTATGTACATTAATGGATACAAATTAGTAGTGAGTGTTTATAGTGTTAACATGGTAATAATATTATCATAACACATAGTATGATATAAACATCAGAGTTTAAATGAATTATAAAAGTGTCTAATTTTTTATAAATTTCTATATTTTTGTCCAAATATCATCAATTGTTCAATAATGTTCCATTTTCGGGCCATTTGGTATGTGTAAAATGTATGTATAATGGTCCCATTTTAAAAAATCAATGTGCCTCCTCGTCCCTACATATAAAGGGAACAACAAATCATATCCACCTCACACATTCAAATACAAATGGGTTTAAAATACCTAACCAAATAACATATTAAAATCAATAAAAACTATATATATCCCACATTTGTATTTGAATAACATCATACCATGACATTTGGTATAAAACTAATGTGGTTATTTAATAATGGGTTATAATTCGTAACCATTACTTTTCATATTACTTATCTTTACCCATAAATTAAAGATTTTTGAACCATTATGATATAATCACATAATTATCTTCCACATAATGGTTTGTTATTATGTTATTGGAAGAACATATATCCATATAATATTCCATCAAATGAGAAATGAAATCATCAGTCATATTTGTGGTGGACTACACACTTAATAAACTGATGCAATTTCATTTTCCATCTCTACATATCACTAATAGATAAAATGATGGATATAAAATTTATTTATGATATTAATTAAACAATAATAATTTTTGAATTATAAGATCATATCTACCCTCTAACAATCCATAATTTTGGAATATTATAACATCAATCAAATTTACTTGAAGATTACAACCTCTATCAAGTTCTGTGAATCATTTTTCATTTAATTTGACATTGTTGGAAGTAAGGATATATTTAATGAATAAATAAGATATATACAATCTGAAAATTATTATTGGGAGGTGATATATTATTTATATTTATTCTTTAACATCTAACTTATAAATGTAAATATGGTAATGTGTACATATAACTTACTATCCCCATTAACAGAGTAATTAATTTTCTATTTATAAAATCTATGGATTATTGTGAATACATATATATTAAATATATAATATATAATATATAAATTACATATCATATTGAAAATTCAATATATATCATATAATAATTTAATAAATAAAATCACCAAAAATACTAATCTAAAAAATACAAGAAAAATGAAGCAGTTATTGCCTGAATCATGATTTTAAGAATGAAATTTTAATATACATGTTAATGAAGTTAATAAGTAAATAATATGTTGTATAATATATCAGAGTATGGTTTTATAATATATTTATAATAAACATATATTTATTGTTTATATGTTTCAAATGTGTTAAATTTAATTTTAATTATGAGGTAAGGTATTTTTTCTCAGACAATTATTTCTATGGGACACATGTTACATAATCAATTTTTTTATTATGTGGTTCATATACTACCCTTTAATTAATTGTATTATTGTTATAAAAAAATTATTGTTATTTTAATTTTAATCTAATATTATTTCATTCAGGGGTATTATAAATAAACTATTACAAATTTTGTATATCTTCTGTTATAATTCCATGTTTATTAAGATTGAGGAATATTATGTTTCTAATGTTATATTATTAATACAGACCTCCCAAAAACATCATGATTTTTTTTACACAATGGATATATGTGTATATGAAAATATATCGCTTAAATTTTCATCTCTTTATATATATAGGACTCCAATAAATGTTTTATAGAATAATGATGCCATTTCTCTCTTTGGATTAAATTTTTTTTTTCAATCCATGTTTTTTTAATAATATTTTTAACTATGTTTTTAATTATAGTCAATTATTTTTTATCATTATTGTTAAAAGGGTTTTAATTTTAATAATTATTTTATAGTGAGTAAACTTGATTTTTTTAAATGTATACTTTTATTTTTTTTATAGAAAATGATCCAAGAAGCATTGCTTTTAAATCCATGTCATAAAAAAAATTCATTCACAATCAAAAATAAATTATTTATATCATACATTACATGTTTTCAGTGATAATTATAAATAATTTTTTTTCATATTGTTTATGTCATTTTTTTCTTTTTGAATATTAGATTTCATAGTGAAAAGGGTATTTTCCACAAGAAGTGTTCTAGTATTTTTTAAAACATGATTTCCTTATAAGACGACAACATTGATATTTATAATGTTCACTAATTATATGATCCAATGATAATTATCTTTTTCCATTATCTGTAAGGTTTATGTATATGATAAAAATGTGTTAATAGAAAATTTTCATTTTTCATGGGTTATGCTATAATGAAATTATGATGTGTTTTTGAAACACATTTTATTTCCAGGGGTTATAATATGATGAAATAATGATATTTTTATGAAAACAAATTTATTTTCATGGGGTATTATATGAGGAATTTTTTATAATCATATGGTTAATTTTTTATGAGTTTAAATTTTTTATGGGTGGGCCTAAAATTATATGTCCCTATTATGGGTTGGGTATATATTGAAAAACCATGACATTATAATGAATATAATGGGGAGTGAAACAAATTCATTAAGAGTATATATCCATAACGGAAGCCCTTGAGGTGATCATTGACTACTATAATGGTTTGGGGAGGTGTTCCAATCCACTACGATGGCCCTGGAAATGAGACATCACTAATATGTAATGTATTTCCTATGATTATGTCTATTCCACAAACAAATTTCATATTCCAATGTAATGTTATAAAATATTATAATATTTAAACAATAATATTTTATTTCTTGTTAAATTCAATTATATATTTTATGACTCAGGTTTAAGATCAATGTTATGTAGAGTTTGGTATTCAAAATTTTATTCTAACTTTCACATAACCTTATTCTCAAGTTATGTCAATATATCTTTTTTTACGATTAATGAGCATATGATCTCACCATTTCTTATATTTATTTTCCATGGATTAGGGAGAATAATATTATATATTGTTTTTATATTATTTTTTCTAGTGGTTATGAATATAGTGGGAGAATATCTAGTACAATTTTGAACCAGTTTTTTACATCACCTAGATTCTAAAGCCATAAGGCCTAAATGACTATGGAATTGATCATAATTTTTTTTATTGAATTTTAAAATATCATGAAGTCGTGTATAAATATTAAAAGCATAGTTTTTGATAGTTGGAGTTATATAATGGTTTCTTTCATCATTGTAATGTAGGAAAAGAAACGTTTATGGAGATCCTTATGGATAATCCATTGTATAGGAAAATATTTTATAATTTCTATGGACTATAGAGTGAGTGGGTTCCATTGAATTAATCAAGTTTGTGGATAATACAAGAGGTTGATTATGTGACACAATCATACATAGGTGTAACAACTCCCAAAAGGGTGCATTGATCAGTGACTAGATCATCACCTGGTGAGAAATAATGAGACTTGTTCTTCAACTAGTTTGAGACTCATGGGGTTTTTTTTCATATTGTAAATTTAATAATTATTCACTATAATAGATTTTAATGTAAAATGATCATGAATATACTATATAAATCCTAATGTGACATATATTAAAATGTTAGTGTCATTATTTTGACATCGTAGGAATAATTTTTCATGATCAATCAATATGAAAAATGATATTTCGTTGAATGAAAATATATATTTAGTTATATGAAATCGAAGATAGAATAATGAAGATGATGTGGAAATATTTATGCTCATTTATTGACTTAAAATGTTAGATATTTTCTATATAAATTTAATTATATTTGGAAAATTCTATGGTAATATTAATTCATATCCTCTCAAATTAGTTGATTAATTACAAGTGAAAACACTATGAGATTGATGATATTATTGAAATTCTTTGATTCTTCTCCTTGTAATGTTTTTAGAAACTAACTTTCTAAAAATATTTTTATTCTCTATATATGTGAATTACATGTAATATTATTCAAATATTGGATTTCTCTATATAATTTTAGAATCAATAAAAAAGGAAGGGATATCACTTTTGATATTTGGATCGGACCTTGGATCTTCAATCTATACGACAATAAGTATGAAATAATAATTTAAATTGAATAAATTGCATGGGTCTTTATTCCTATTCCAAATGGTATTATATTTCATTTAGTCAATGATAAACTATACATAAATGATATACCCATTATGTGGAATGTTTTTAAAGTCTTTCTAAAAGTGTTTAATAGTCTTACAGTAAATCGAGAAGTTAAGATCTAAATAGAACTCATAGTTGGGGCCACAAATATTTTAATGAGTCTCTAAAGAACATAAAATATTTAGATTTATGAATTTAAAGAATAAAATATAGGTTAATTTGGATAAGTGAATTATTGATTCAATTGTTCCACCTTGGGGTGGAGAAAAACGTTTTTTTTCAACATGAATGATGGATCTATGTAACACTACATCGATTATTGGGAATAGAAAAAGATAAAAA
This sequence comes from Viscum album, assembly GCA_963277665.1. Lineage (NCBI taxonomy): Eukaryota > Viridiplantae > Streptophyta > Magnoliopsida > Santalales > Viscaceae > Viscum > Viscum album. The sequence continues at coordinate 1,262,762,276 of OY728157.1, read as the reverse complement.
TCATGTAAAAGTATCCCTTTACCCATATTTATTACTTGTTTATTCAACTACATGGGGATAAATTGTAACAACTCAGATTTTTGAGATATTATTTATCAAATAAATATAGTTTTTTTTTTATATTTTTCCTTTCAAGAAACAATAAAAATAGTAAAAATTTAATTAAATCATTATGGTAGGTATTCATTATACTTAACAGAAAATAAATCATATAATACACATACCATAATTCTTTTCATACATACGTATAACACCAATTTTATTATTATTTACACAGAATAATGACTTTCATCAATGGCTTTCATAACACACAAGGCCATGGTTTACAAAACAATAATATATTATTAAAATCAATTGAATATAAATGGAATTATTATAATTATTAGGGTCAAACAACTATTATATAATAATAAATTAAATAAATTATAATTAGTGAGTGATATTAATGTAATTAATAAGATAAGTATTCAATAAAAAAAATTTATATTCATCTAATTGATTTTATATGGACATAATAAGAATATACCAAATTTTATGCATAAAAAATAATTTTTTTGTGAAGATATTATTTCCACCTTTTAATGTAAATTCCACTCAAAATCCAAGTTCTCAAACATTCAAAATATTAATATGTTGAAATAAAATCTATATATAGAAGATAAACATTAATATTTGGGTAATATATATTCTTGTCTATTTTCTATAATTTTTCTTTTTAAATGAATAGATAAAAATACAAGAATTTAATTAAAAACTACTATTTCACATAATTTTGTATAATGTTAAATATTAATTTAAATTTTTTTAATATATTAATTAAATAAAATTCATTCCAAATAATCATATTTATGACCTTTAAATGAATATTACAATGAAATTGAATATAAAAACATACAATAAATTAGATCATTTTTCTTTGAAAACCCATAGTGTCATCCCATCAATAAGGTTACATTTAAATTAATTTCTTCCTATTCTATGATTATAATTAGGCCATATGGATTATATATATGGAATAAATAAAAATTGTAATTTTTAATAAATAAAACATTGTTTTTTTCAGAAAATGTTAGAGAATGTAATTAAAATAAATTACACTTATTTAGGTAAAATTAGGTTATACTAATGACTAAACCATAACTGTAAGACCCAAAACAATATAAAGAGTTATCCAAGATCCATTGGATGACCATATTTATATACTATACTCCCATATATCATTTTTAAATCATTATTGTATCCCCGTTAAAAATAAAAACGTGGCATTAATTCTTTCTTCACAATCTTACATGAGTTCCACTCCTCTTCCACCATAAAAGTCCTTCTCTTCTCATACATCATCAAACATGTCAAGCACTTTAGCATTCCCAAACAATTCTCAAATAAGCTCCCAAAATCCCTCATTTCCTCTTATAACTTTCCCCTTTTTGATGAAATAAATGATATTATTTATTTATAAATAATCCAACAAGAGTTACACAAAGAATATGTGGTTTAAACGAGTACAGCGAGAGTCAACACACAAGGTAAGGAAAATTTAATCTCAGTTTTATTTCAATAAGATACATGACTTATACACAAATACCATAATTTTCCTGTTGTATATACTGTCCATGACTGTATTATATGTATTTATACGTCAATATTTTAGTATATACCTATCTATTTTAAGAATTTATTTCACAGTGTTTAATTCTCAAAAGTTACCAAATCAGAAAGGTATTTTTGTCTCAATTATTTATCATTGAGAATTATTTTTTGTTTTGGAATAATTTTATTTCATGGTGAATATACATAGATATTATCTGTTATATCATCAATATAATTTTTTAGGATATCTTATGTTTTATTTAGTTTCCTTCTCATACATGGAGAGGGTGATCCCATGTTACCATGAAGTAAGAGTATATTGAAACTGTCTCATCATTTTAAGAGATTATAAATGACTATAATTCCTATGATGAAATATTGTGATCTTTTTCTAATAACATATCCTTATTTTATTTATCTTATATAATTTTGTCATATATTCAGGTATTAGTACCATAATTCCAATCATTGGTATATAAGATAGTTATGAATTGGTTTTTTTGAAATCTCAACTTTACCCTTAATTCTGTTATAAATATTTGTTCCATCCAAATAATTTTCTATATAAATTGTTTCCAAGAATAATAAATTATTCTAAAATAATAAATAAAATACATTTCTACCCTTTTTATCTTTTACCAATGCTTCCAAAAAAATGTTATTGTCTCTATCCGAAAAAGGACATTTTCTAGCCTTCTAAAATAGAAAAGGACAACTAATTTAACATCGTACGACATGTATGGATTTGGCCACATACATTTCTAAGAGGTTTCATTTTCATGTTTAAAATAATAGATTTTAAGAATAAAAATTTAAAAACGATTTCAATGAATTTATTTTCAAAACCATTTCATACATCTTTTATATGCTTTCAAAAAAATGTGATTCAAATTGTTTTCAACCATTGATGATATATATTCAAACTATTTTATATAAAATGGATTTTTAATCATTATCATGATTATTTCATGTGTTTTAATAAAAAAATAAATAAAAATCCAATAATTCTTTAAATGTATTCAATGTTTTTTAAATTAAAAAAAAATTTTAATTTTTTTTAATATATTTTTATATGTTTTAAAAGAATTTTTATTTAAAAATGTTTTGAAGAATATTATAAATTTTTTCAATAAAGAGACTTTAATAATAAATTCTAGACTTCTCTGTATGTTTTAAAAATATATTTAAACAATATGTATTTAAAAAAAATTTATTCATTAAAAATATATTTCTTAAATAATAATATTTATTATCTCTAGGAATTGTTTTAAAAATATCATTTGATGTAAATTTTCATATAAGATGGAATCAGTGGATATAAATCAATCCCATCTAAGAAATGATCCAAATGTTCTATTAATTTTTTTATTGAATAGTTTATGTTTTTTTTGGAATAATTTATATGAAACCCATTCCAATTACATAGGTCATTGGTTTTGATTTCTGTTTCTCTTAATAGGATATGCATTGATTAAATGATTATGAAACCTATATATTTCTATAAGTTATGATCTGAATAAATACTAGTGATACCAATTTCATTTCCCAGGATATTATTTGATGTCAACAAAACCCATCTCTTTTCATTTTTCATGATTTGATGTATATTTTTTCATATGAATGTATGATTTCAGTATTGGATGGGTAAGACCTCTATCCCCCTCCAATGCATTGAGTAATGATAATATTTTTATGATCGCACATTGTATGTGGGAGGAAATCCAAAGACTGAAAAATGAGGGTACACAGAACCAAATATGAAGATAAATATAAAAATTTATACAGGAAGAAATTACTAGCCCGAAATAAGAGGGAATATGAGAGTACATACCAAGAATCAAAAAAGAGGGTAAATGGGAGGACATCCCATTCCTGAAAATATAGGGTATATGAGAGGTCATCCCAAGCACAAAATAAGATTGTATATGATAGGAAATCCAGAGAACAAAACAATAGGGTTCTAAGAAGGGAATTTCAATCATTAAGTAGGTACACGATTGATTAACCCCATCCTGACATGTTATAAAGGCTTTGGTAGGCCTCCATGAAATAGGGTTATTATATGATTTTGTTCTTTCCAAAATTCCAGGAGATATTCATATATTCTACATTCTTGGATTTAATTATTAATTTTCTTATGACTCATTCATTATAAAATAAAATTTTTTATTTAGATCTTTATTATATAGGAAGTGATCTTCAAATGTTATCATCAATTTTCATAACCTTTTATTCTTTTAATGCCTCCATAATACCTTTATTCACCCTTATTGAGAATCTGAGATCACATATTTCATATAATTACATTCCCTAGGATATTATAAAAGGTTTTAAAGAATAAAAAATGGTAGAGATCTATATGGGATATATTGAATATCATTCACCAAGAGTGAAGATTTTGTTTCCATGTTCCCAAATACACTAAACTATTATAGCCTTTAGGCATGTATTTTTGTAATGTTAATAGTATTCATCTAAAATAACGTAATATCCATGTATGTTAAAACTAGGTCACTATAGATTATATAAATGGAATGGTTTAATCATCCTTTGGGATCTTGTATGGGAAAAAATTACTGATATCTATATGTATTCCTTAAATGATATGCGTTGAGATGCATCTAAGGATAAGTATAATCATGTGTTAATGAATAAAAAAATGTCACAGAATTTTTGTAAAATATATTGTGGTTTATTTCTTTGAAATAAATCAATTTTTGGATAATACAAGGGGATGAGGTTGTAGAAAACATATATCTAGGGGTAAAAACTACTAAAATATGTTATAAGACCGACTCAGGGTAATCAAGTACATGATAATGGGCCTTGAAATACAACAAGATTGACACTTCTAGGGGATATGACTTGGGAATTAATTGTTTTTAAAACTATAATGATGTTTTTTAATTGAGAATTACTATGATTAACACAAAATAAACCAATGGTTTTATATATTAATGATGTAGTATCCATGGTTTAATAATCCAGTAAGTATTTTTTCATGATTATACGGTATCCTAATAAGATAAATTTTTCTGACACTATGATTTATATTTTTTGTCCCTGGAGAGATATAGAATAAACATTGTTAATATTTAATGTTAGTGATTTGGAAGGTATAAAAATTATGAGAATTTATTTGTTATGTAGTAATATCATAATGGGATTTAGAAATGTGGAACCAATATTGGTTATACTTATAACAGTAAAGAGACCACATGTGACATACGAATGGTATGATATTTTCCACCAGTATTGTTTACATGAATCATAAGAAGCATGATTAAATTAAGGGTTATGAACAATTATAAATTATTTATAATTAATATTATATTAATGAGGTATTAAGGAATATATTGATGTAGATATAGAGCTGGTTAGTGAATAACATTGGGTGAATAAAGTATTTATATTTTTGAATTCAATGATCATGTTACTTGAATATTGAGATATATAATTATTTAATGTATAATTTTTAATTATGTATTCATTGAGATATATTTAATGGTTTTGTAGACATATCGTATTGATATTTTTATTAATTTATGGCATCCCATAATATAATCATGATGTTGAAAAAATTATGTGTAGCTTGGATAAATAGATAATTGGTTATCATAATGTAAATAGTATTACACTAGTTACCATTGATGTAGTTATTGATTTTTTTCTAAAAATTTTATCTTATAAGGAATGAGGATTAAAAAATCTTATATTTATCTATTATATCCATTAAACATTGGAATAAAGTATCATTCATTTTTTCCAAAAGTATTTATTGCAATTCACGTTATTACAATGTTTTAAGAGAAAATATTACTAGTGTATTCACATGTCTTCAATGTGAAACCAAAGTGATACTTTGGTATATATTATTGATGAAGATAAATTTTATTTTATGATATTATTTATGCTGATTTTTTCATTATTATGAAGAGAAATTAGATTAATCATTTATGGGATGTTTAGGTTAATCTTTGGATCATGTTTGTGAGATTAAAGTATAATCTAACCACATGAGGATTATGAATAATGGATAATATTCTCAATTTACTTTTTTTATGGTAATTTAAGTGAGTTATGATGAATTATAATGAAAATCATGATATGATAGTGCTTCCGAAAAGAAAAAAAATTCACATTTATTTATGTTGAAGGTGGAAAAGTAGAAATTTGACTTGACGTGTTTAAATAGTGATATTTTCCTTATGAAAGGGTATGAAATAAAGTAATTATAAGTTAACATGAAAAATATTTAACTTTATAAAAGGATCATGAAATCATAGAATTTATCCTATTACCATAATTTCCAATTAATAAATTAACTACTTTGATTAGAGAATATTTTTTTCATTTTGGATTGTTGACATTATCTTAATCTTATTTGTTATAACAATCCATTAGAACATTATGGTTAGATTAGTATTCTATGTATATGTTTTCACATTCCACCTATGATCTCCTATAACAAACCCTAGAAATTTATTACTCTATGTAACAATCACATTTCTTATAATACCTTAATAGTGGATTTCTTAGAATACATTTTTATGATGTGGGATTCTATAAATGAGCCATTCAAGTATAAAACCACAGATAAACTAGTAAGACATGGATAGAGAAAATCATTTTTTGGGTCTTAGAATGTAACACTCTGATATTTTTAAAATATTTTTTTATAAATAATTTAAACTTTTTTTATATTTTTCCTTTCACGCAACAATTAAAATATTTTATTTAATATTAAAGCACTATGTTTGAATTCTATTGTACAAAAAAGTTAATTGTTAAATACAAAGAACATAAATATTATCGTTACCTACATATATTATTGTTATCATATTGTGATACACACAATAATTATTGTCCTGGATGGATTGCGCGACTCACATGACCTAGGTTTACCTAACAATAATATATTTTTAAAATAATATAATTAAACAATAAGATATAACATAAAAGTTAAATTAGAAGTTATGAATATTATATTATAATTTATGTAAAAATATATTTTTCATAAATATAAGAATAACAAATTTTTTTCATTTTTATTAGAAATGATAATGACAACAGATTGAATGTAAAGAGAAATTTTATTATTTTTATGGTCAAACATCTCTTTTACCTGAATAAATTAAATTAATTATAATTATTGAGTGATATTAATGTAAAATATTTGATATATAATAAATAAAATAATAGTTTCATTTATAAAATATATTTGATATAAATAAGATAAAAATAAACCTAATTTTATGCACAAAAGCATATATTTCTTTATATAGGTATTTTTACAGCCATTTAATAGAGAAAAAAAATCTAAAATCCAATTTTCGACACACTAATAAAATTAATATATGAAAATATATTTTACTATTATAAGATAAAAATAAAAATTACATTAGGTTATTTTTTTCAATTTTTCTATAAGGTTTCATTTTTTAATGAATAATTAAAAATACATGATTTTAATTCAAAACAACTTATTCATCTAATTTATTAATATAGTTAAATAATTTTTTAAATTGTTTTAATGAATTATTTATTTCATATTTTCATCATGTAATACAATTTAGGTTATTATAAAAAAACTAACATTGAATTATGATATAATTACACAGAATAATTTTGATCATTTTTATATTTAAAACCCATAGTGTTGTCATGTTAGTGAGATTAATTTTAAATTAATTTCTTCTACTTTAATGATTTGAATTTTGAAAAATTGATTCATTATTTTTAATATGAATAATTTATAATGACTAATAATCTAAACAATTTTTTTTAAATGAGTGAATTCTATTAAAATTAATTACATAGATTAAGGTAAAAATAAGTTCATATATGGACTAAAACCTAAAATTATGACCCACATTGACCTAGAAACTTTTCAAAGAGAAATTGGAGGTTTTTATTTGGAACATATCCTCCCTTGTATCAACATTGTATCATTATTGGATCCAATAGTATCATGAAAAACGTGTTTGTATTTCTCTCTTCAAAATATTACTAGAGTTCCCCTCCTACTCCATTATAAAAAAGGCATCCTCTCCTCCCACATCCCACACCTTGAAAACTTCTCAGCTCCCCAAAACTCTGCACAAATTATCTCCCAACATCCCTAGATTATTAAAATAATACACACATTTGTATGATATATATCCATGTAATTCATTTGGAACAAACCAAATTATGTTACCTAATTAAAAGTTTATTTGAATGAGCCTGATGAGAGTGGGGACATAAAGTAAGGTAAATTGTATCTCACATTTATTTCTATGAGATACATACCATATATACTACATAATTATTTTTTTGGTCTATGTAATGGAAATGAATGTGTCATATGTCTGTTATAGTTTATTATTTAGGTATTATCATATCCATTTTATGAACATTCATTCATAGGGTTTATGTCTCAAAAGTTACCAAATTAGTAAGATAATTTGGTATCAATTTTCTTTCTTTGAGGATCATGTTTGTTGAACCAAAATTCATTTTAATGGTGTATATTCATCAATTTAACAAATCATATCATGAATATTTTTTCATTCATGATATTTTCAGCATCATTTTATTTATTCTTATTACATGGAGAGTGTGATCCAATGTTACCATGTTGTAAGAGTTTAATGAAACAATGCCATCATTTTTCAAGATTTTTTACAAATGTTATTCCTTAGATGGAATATTATAATCTATCTCTCAATTAATCTCATGAGATTCCTTATTATCTTTTATTCTATAATATATTCATATATTGGTACAAATATTCAACTATTTGGTACATAATTTAGTTTAGAATGTGAATTTTTGTAAATCTGAACATTACCTTTATGTTGGTCAGAAATTTTTGTTCCATTGGATGCATGTTTTCTAAGAAGGGATTCCAATAATATTATACTATTTTCCTATAGTAGTTATATTTAATTTCTACCAATTTCTTCTTTTTTCAATATTTCCAATGGATTTTTCTCTTTTTATTATATATAAGGAATTTTCCTACACTTTTTATCATGCAAAAATAATTTTATTTTTACAATATATGGCAAGAACTTCTTTTCCTACCACCATTTCTATGATGATTTTTTAAATGTTTGAAATGGTAGTTTTAATGATTTTTTTGACAAATTATTTTCCAAGAAATTCATTTCCAAACATTTTCAAGATTCTTGTATAAGTTCTTCAAGGAAAATGTTTTTCAAAATGTATAGAGGACTTATTTATATGATTTAAAATTATTTTCAAAGAAAAAAATTTCAATATAATTTCAATATAAATTCTTGATTTTTTACCAATAATGCTTTCCAAATAATATTCAGTCTTTATTTATTTATTTTAAGTATTATTTTAATTAAAATTAGTTTTAATATTTTTAGAAGTTTATATTTTAGTTTTCATGGAAAATCGGTTTCAAAATTATTTCAATATTCCTTTAATTATTTTCATTAGAAATGGTTTCTAAAATAATTTTAAGCCTTAGTTAAATGTATTTAATTTATTTTCATATAAAATTGATTTCAAAATGGTTTTATTCATTAAAAAGTACTTTTCAAAAATGAAAATATATTATAATAATGAAATATTTTTCAAAATAACTTCTCAAGTAACTTAACAACTAAGACAACATCTGTTGATGTTAATTAACCCATTCTGGTATGTGATCCCAAGTATCCATTCATATTTATTATTTAATGGATTATATTTTGTTCAAATAAATATTATGACACTTGTTTAACTTCAAAAAGTATTATAGTTTTTAAACCTACATCTCTTCGCAGGTTATGATTTGATTAAATGTTTACAAAACCAGTCTATTTTACATTGATTATGATGTGATAAAAGGTTATTAATTTCCTTTTCATTTAATGGGTTATGATTTGATGTTTTTAAAACACATATCTTTTCATAGATCATGATATGGTGATTTTTATCACAAGAATGTATGATTTTATTATGTAATGGGTGGGACCTATATCTCGCTCTAATATATTGGGTAATGATTAAAATTATATGAGATCATGTTGTATATTGGTGGTCATACCAAGAATGAAAAAATTTGGTACATGGGATGTAATTTTACAATTGAAACAATAGGGTATAATTGAAGACATCCCATGTCTAAAAAATAGGGTAAACGGGGTGAAATCCCATGGCTGAATCAAGAGGGTAAATGTGAGTACATTTCAAGCCCAAAACAAGAGTGTACATGGGAGGAAATTCCATGCCTGAATGATGAGGTAACATTATAGGTCATAACAATCCCAATGTAGGTAAATGAGTGATTAACCCAAGAAATACATGTTGTAATGTACTTTTCAATGAATGTTTACAGAGGGTTATTATAAGATTATATGTTTCCCACAATTCTGTGATTTATTCCTATTTTTTGATTTCAAGGATTTTGTTTTCTATTTACTTATGATTCATTTATTATTTATTTAAAATATTTATTATGATATGTAATATGTAGGGTTTGATCTCCAATTTTTATTCACTTGTTTTATACCCAATTGTTATTGATAAGCTTATTCATATCCTTTATTTAGCCTTACTGATAAATTAAGATCAACCATATCTTAGGTTTCCTTTCCATAAGATATAGAAGAATGTTTTTTTGAAGAATTACTAAATGTAGAGATAATTATTGGAATTTTTATGACATTTATCCAGGATAAATGATTACATGTTATTGTCTCCATAAACAATGAACTATTATGTTTATCTAACATGTAATTTAGTAATATTCATATGATTATTCTAAAATGAGGTAATATCAATTTGTGTAAATCTTGGGTAACTATATAAATACTTTTATGTATTTTAAAATATATCATGATATCATTAATTTATTGTTTAAAATTATCATATACAATTGACTTCATTATGAAATCATCATGGGAATTATTAATATATTGAAATTCTATTTGCTTTTAATAATATCCAAAATATATTTATAGATTTAATGAATAGAGTTTTTAACGATTAACATGGTTAATTTTTTCTAGTATTTATATATAAATTTTTTTCTTAATTAGAATGAAATAATGTAAAGATCCCATGGGGTTTTTGATGAATCCCTTAAGAAAATAAATATTTAAAATTGGGATGTTTTAGTTTTTGTGAATAATTAATTACATTTTTTGTTTATATAATATAGGTAGTTTTTATTACTATGGTACCATTAATGAATAATGTTTTGAATGTTGGAAAAAAATAACACTTAGTATTGAGGTCTCAATTTTTTGGGGTTTCACTGGATATTATCAATGATTTTTGGAAAATGTATCATTCCTATCTAATAAAATCAATATGTTAACATGTAAGGGACATAAATTGTTTAGGATTGATGAATGGGACCAAAATTTCATTTAATTGAATAGACAATTAATAAGAACCACTCTAAATATATTACCTAAATTCGAATAAGGTGTTTTCATATATTTTAAATCATAAATGAAGTGACTATCATTACTAATCATTAAAATGAATATGGATACAATATATACCTCATACCAAATTATGATTTATGGTCAAAATTACCCAAATAATGGTTTAGAGTATATTTTTTTGTAATTAATGAATTATCGATATAGAGTATTTGTATTTTTAGATGAATCATGGTATATGTATTGATGATAAATGTTATATGTATAAATTAACAACTGATGAGTTGAATATGTTACAAATAATATAGTTACATCTGATTAAAGATAATGAATGGTCAATAGAATGTCACCATGTTTGATAGAAAAAGGTTTATTATTCTTTGAGTCCAAAATATACTGATAGTTTATCTCTAATAAGTATCTCAAAATATCAAATATATAATAATTTACAAAGTATTTATTATGAAATGAGGATGTAAATGGTGAAATTAAATCTTTGTAAAATGGGTGTTAAATAATATATCTCAGTGAATATTAATAAGGAACAGATAAAATATGTAGACCTATAAAGAGGAAAAAAATGTTCCTAAATTTAAATTACATTTCAATTGAATTATAATGGTTGGTAACAATGATTATGTAATTTCCATATCATATTTAATGAATTATTTCTTATAGTAATAGAATATCTCTCCTTTTTCTATTCATCCTGAGAGAACACATATTAATTGATATTTAAAATAGTATTTCTAGTGGTATGGAATAATGATATATATTGCAGTGATTCAATCATGGTTCCTGGTTTATCAAAAAAATGAATTAGGGAAAAAATATAAGTGGATATTACAACCATTACCTATTCTATAAATGAAATTTTTAAAACATCACTGTGGATTTTATCTTCTGGATACCTAGATATATAAATGGCATATTGATATGTGGTGATATTTAATCCCCTTATTAAGTCCACACACATCATTGTGATTAATAAATATTCTACACTATATCATATTTCTAGGATATACATAATGGAAGTTGCATTGTTGCAAAATGTATAACATTCCACTCTATTTGGATTACATTAGAGCTTTTCCATGATGTTATAAAGAATTTATCATCATGACTTATATACAAATATATGTTTCTACACATCTTATCATCCCTAGACACATGTTTATTCCAAGTGAAAAGTTAAATCAATAGAATATATGTTGATATTTTTTTCAATTTATTTTGGAGGATGTTACGATCAACATCATACTCAAGTTGAGTTTTTATAGAACATTATCATTCATTGAAGAATTCAGATGAGCCCTTATGAATCCCTTTTTGGAATGAAGTACCGATATATAACATGATGAAGAGTAGTTTTGAATAGAAATGTAATGAGACATTATATAAAAAATGGAATTTATTATAAAGACAATTCCCTTCAACCATAAATAATGGAATATCATAGTCGATGTTAACATTATGCTGATAATCATCATTTTGATCATGAGTTCATATTTGATGAGATTGTATTTATGTGAGTTTACTTATAGGACATGGTTATGAGATTTTGGATGAAAGGTATTTTAATACCATGGTATATGGGAAATTTTGAGATTATTGAGAGAGTTGTAGTGATTTCTTATCACTTGGTGCTTCAAGAGAACCTCTCCATTGTCCACGATGTGTTCCATCTATCTGTCCTAAAAAATTACTTCACATATCCTTAACATATTGTAAACTAAAGTGGTTTATGTAATATCTTAGGTAAATAAAGAATAAGTCATATTTAATATTTTTTAATATTAATTAATTAAAAATTAATTTTTCTTTTAAGGGGTTGCTATTTTCGATAGCGTACCTGATAGGAAACAACCGGTTTCTTTGAAATCTTACATTGAACAATAATAATATAATATTATTATTTAAAATTTTAGTTAAATCCTAGTCATTTTAGTGGCAGTAAGGAACAAAACATACTACAATATGACTATATATGTTAGTTAAATGTATTTAAATTTTTCCAAGAAAGGTTAGAAGATATAAACGTGAAAGAATCAAAATTTAATCAGAATTTACATTAAAAGGTTGATTTACCACTTTTTAATTGAGAAACCTCTATAAATTTAGATTTGGTCACATTAATACATTATATTTGACCAGATAATTTTTTTTTGAATCGGGACACCAAAATTTACATTAGATAATTTGTTGGTATTATTCTGATAAAATTCAATTTTTAATGAATAATGAAATTAATGTACTTTTATATAAAAGTGTCATTTAATATAATTTATTTACATGGTTAGATTATATTTTTTGTTGGTTTTAAAGTTAAATTAGAATAATTTTTTTCATTTAATCCAATTTTGGTCATTGGAATTAATTTGACTTTTAAATTGGACATAAACAAGTGTCTATAATTTGATAGTTATTATTTCATAAAAACACGCTATTTGTTTTAACAACATTAATTAATTTTAAATTAATTAATACAACTTCTATGTTTATAATTTGTTAAAATAGAAAGCATTTTTGAATTCAGAATATCAAGGATAACTTTGGCTGAATTTTTTTAATTTTCTCAAAATCATCATTTTTTGATGAATAGTGAAACCACTTAGTATTAGTTAAAAAACTAACTTTTTAATTTAAATGAAATTTTAGATCTTATGTAAATTGATTTTAAATATTCCAAAATACATGGTTGTTATTAGTATGAAAAATTTCATTCAATAAGATAAAAATATTTTTGCTGAATAGTATATTTTGACTTTTATTTACCGCGGTTAAAGGTGAATATAGTAATTGAAGATAAAAAGTATTATAATAATTTAAAATTACATTAACAATTTTCCTAACCTTATTGTATGAATAATGGACGTCCATTGGAATACATGGATCGATTTTAGGACACCATGGAGCCACTTGTTAATGATAATGAGACTTTTTTTAATTAACTTAAAGTAAAGGCAAAAATGACAAAAAAATATCTCATTGTAAATTAATTTTAACATAGATTTATATATGTTATTTTTTCAAATATTAACGTTCATTGGAAAGATAAAATGATTTCCTACAACATGGGGTTTTTTTATAATTATTATACATCGAATTAATTAAATTATTTTTGACACAATAATGAGGCAGTGTTCACCGCATTAATAAATTATTTAAATAAATAATATTATAAATATTTAAAATAACATCGAAAACCTGTACAATTATTATTGGATGAATTTATTTAGATAAATAGTCTTATTATATGATACCATAATGAGTTTTGATCTTTTAGAAACTATATATCACTATATAATAAAATAATATTATCACACTTTCCTAAGGAGCCCTACCCCCCTTATAAAAATCCATCACTTTTAACTAATTTCACACACCTTTTAAGAATTTTTTCTCTTCCAAAATCTTCCCAATTATTCTCCCCACATCCCTCTCCTCCTCTTATAATCCTTAACATAGGCAAAAAGAGTTTCAAGAAACACTTTTGGTTCATACCAACGATAGTTACCCAAATAAAATGTAACAATTTCTCATAACTTTTATTCTTTTATTTTACATCTCCAACTACTAAAATATTTTTATTCCAATATTTTATAACAACAATAGTATTCTCAATATACTAAAATTTTTGTATGATATTTATTCAAATTACACTTACACACACCTCCATCTAATGGGTGAAGAATATACTGTTTCTGTGGATGGAAAACTAACGCCTCGTGAAACGATGATTGTTCGATAATATCCTACTGCTTATCATGGTGGCCATTAAGATGACACTATATTAATATATGATATATATTATACATTTTTTGTTTATTCTTCACTATTTTTATTTTCTAGTATACCTGTATTGTTTCCAATATGGGTATGCATGATAATTTCATTTGAAAAAAGTGCATACTAGCGCCCCCTCAATGTGATATGACTCGCTAATTCCATATGTGGAAAATATAGAAGATGGATTTAATGATATTATATATGATATTATAATGGAATTATAATATACCTCGGTATCATTATGTTTTAAATCCATGAAAATAACAAATAGAAATGAAAGTAGCATTCATGCGTACGTATGGCTTATCGTCTATATGAACGGTGCATTTCATTTCATACCTCCAAATGATATGTACTGCTATAAATATATATATATATTAGATATATATGATATATATGATATCTATATTAGAAGTGTCTACTTTGTAATATTTTTAGATTTAATAGTTATGTTCTAATTCTCTAAAACTCTAAACCCATATAAGATCCTCAATGTGAATTATTAGATTAATTCAATATTATGTAATATTATAATGTCGGGCCCTTATATTTTACCCATGGATCATAATAAATCCAATGAATAAATAGTGGTTTATATTCCAGATCATAGAGATAAAGAATTGTGAAAAATACCACTCACTTATTCCATGGTTCGTGGTGAATCGTCCATCATCAAGAAACAATGTGGGAACACAAGGATATGATAAGGAAAAATAATCCCCACTTGATTATATAAATGTGTCATAATTTAAAGGGTGATATTAATTTTTTTAGGTATATAATGTAACAACACAATATATTAATATTTTTTAAATGCATTAAATTTATTCAATATCTTGTGTTGCATGCAACACTGATTTACAACAAACCCCAATATATAATTATTATTATTATTATTTAAACATGAATGATATATAATAGTTGTTAAAATTGGAGGTATTAATTGGGGTTTTCATTTATTTAAAAATAATGGTGATTTTTTATATAATGAGAACATATTAAAAAATAAATATTTATTTTTTACTATTGTCCTCTTATGCTTTGATAGTTTTTTATGAAAAAAAAAGTTTTTAATTTTTTTTAGATATGAAAAGTTATTTTAGAAATTTTAAGAACATTAAGGTAAAAATATAAAAATATTTTATTAATAATAATATGAATATTTTATTACACTTATTATTTGATAATTTTATGAAAAGATTACTTTCTTAATGAATGGTGAAAATTAACAATTTTTTTCAAAATTAATTTTTTCATTTAAATAATTTTCATGAATCATTTTGCTTTTAGTTGAATTTGAAATTAAATGTAGTTAAATTATATTTCTTTTAATCCAATTTTTTTAATTGGAGTAATTATTTATTTTAAAATGTTATATAAATAAAATTTTACTTATAAAATCTTTTTTATTGGAAAACCTATTTTCTATTGGATATAGAGGATGTAATTAAATTAAATTTGTCAACAAATATAAATTTAATTTAGAAAAATGGTTTCTATATTGGGCATCATAAGAATTAAAACTATATAATAATTTCAACAACAGTTTATTTAGATAATTAATTGAGAAATATTAAAAACAATTTACCATGGTAAATGGTTATATATGTTCAATAAGGGATAAACATAAAATATAATTGTTAAAATAGCATATAAAATTTTACAACTACTTTTAATTTATAGACATATAATTTTAATATCATATAATATTACTTAATTCTTGTTTTTTAGCCATTAATAATGTTTAAAATGTGTGTGCATATCTTTTTATTTTCAAAAATTCTATGTGTTTCTTCTCCCCCACCTATAAAATTGTTCCCAATATCCTATCATATTCACCTCTGCATGTTCAATTGTTTCAGATAATAACTTCTCAAATCAAATCCTGAAATATCTAACAACATCATAGAGTCCATATTTTTGTTTGTAAACCCACATATAAAGTATATAGATATAATCTTAATTATGTTCTGTGAATATTAGGTATAGTTGTTAACAAAAATTTGTATATTATTTAATACTCCACATCAAAAAATTCTTTTTCAAATGTGATGATATAAAAAATTAAGTATCTAAAATATAATGAGATATTATTATGTTTATTTCGATACCCATATCTATTTATTCACCCATAAAATGGTATATGAAATCATCGATTATGTGTATGATATACTGAAACCTTGAGAACCAATTTTTTTTTCATTTTCCATCACCACGTCTCAAATATAGATATAATGATAGATTAAATGTGTATATATGATATTTATGAAGCAATTACACTTTTATAATTTTGATATCACATCTAAAATATTATATACCAAGTCATTGGAAAATGATAACATTGATCATTCAAAAATATGGACGACCACCTTCACAAATCAATACTTTTAATTTTTTATTTTCTTAAGTAGATAGTAAAAAAGATCAGATTTTATAAAATCCCAAGTAATTATAGAACAATTTTCTTATTGTATAATTAAATAGTAAAATTAATTATATTTTTATAATGAAATAAGGGGTATTTATATAAAATATAGAATATATACTAATAAAACAATAACATCTCCAATAAAAGTATGAATACAATTTATGAATCTAATAATAGAAAATAGGTTAAATTTATATCATGCAATAATTAAATAATTGTTTAAAAAATGATAATCAAATTTGTGATATAATTATTAAACCTAAATACTAATTTAAAATTTTATAATTAACATAATGATATAAATTAAATTAATTTTCATAAAATAGATTCATAAATTAATTTTTTGTTTTGTTTCAATTATAAGATTATTTTATAAGACCCTATTTTTCTACAAAATTTCATAAAATCAATTATAATATTTAAATTACTATTTTCTGAATAAATGGTGAAACACTAAAAATTAATTTTTTCTCAAATTTAGAAAATTATTTTTGAAAAATAGAGTCTATTTTTTCTAATTTGCACATTGAAATTTTATTAAAGTTAATTTCCTAGAATTTTCTATAATAATTTAGTTTTTTGGTGAAATGTGAATTTTGTAATTTATAGTTTTTAACATTTTAATTAAATATTTGAATTATTTATTCATGGATCACATATTTTTGAGGTAATAAATAATTATTTTGAACTAAAATTATCATAGTTAAATTATCTATCATCTGAATCCTCATTATTAATAGTCTTGATCCAAAATAATGAAAACTGAATAATATAATAAAGACACACCTATCAACTCCATATAAATACGAACCCATGTTCCGGGACCCCAAAATCCTTATATCATGACTAAAGCAGTCCCAATTATCTTCTCAAGTCTCTTCCCTATGTCCAAGACCTACTAGATTCACCCAAAAAGAAAAGACACACTTGTTTATTATAATCTTAATGAGATGATATTTTAGAGGTAAAATCCTTTTTGTTTCTCTTTAAAATTATTTCTTTCTTTATTTTTTTCTAACATATCCTCACCTTACATATAAAAATCTAAATCATAGATCTAGTATCATATATATATATTTATTTTATTATGTTAATGGAATATCCACAACCAAACCTATTATCTAGTGATCACTTTTGGATAATTAAATCATCATATATATAGTGTCAATTCACTATTTCATGGATAATGAATTATTGTTACTTTTTAATACCTTATGGTTGTTCATCAAACCAATATTATGGTTAAATTTTATTTTAATATATATAATAACTTCATTAGTGTTATGTAACTAATTTAAAAAAATAAATTTAAAAAAAATATTGATGTTTTTGATGTTTGGTAAATATCCAAAAACAAACCAAGATTTTACCATTAATATATTATCTAATGTGTCATCATAATTTAAGAAAAAAAAATGAAATATAGAATCAATTAAAATTTCAGAAAAATATTAATACCATTCCATTCCACATGTGATGTTTTTCTTATATTAGACATGAACTCTAATAATTATAATCAAGGTAACAAACTCTAAAAACATGAAACAAAGGCTCATGGATCAATGATATTAATATTTATAAAAAATTGAAATGGAATTCAATGAAAATGATAACATTTTGATAAATAAAATATTTGTGGAATAGGTTCAAAAATAAGTAATTAATTAATCAACATGTTTATTTATGATATTATGTACACATCTATAACTCCTTTAGACATATGGTAATGGAATTCATAATCAAATTTCTATTTTTTAGTATAACATTCTTATTCAATGATTATGTTGTGACAAGATTATTTGTAAATTGATTTATTTATATATTATGTTTAATAATGCATATTTACAGTGTATAGAAATTTTATATTTATTTTATTAATTATCACTTCATTGATGTGACATTTGTAAGGGAATTTCCATTAAATATCATCTTTAATGTCCATTTTCTTGAAATAATTAAAAATAATGTTATTAAAGATAAAACAAAAAGGATTTTTCAACATTAATGAATTTTTATTGATTTTATATTTCCAATAATGAATTGAATGTTTAATTTCAGAAAACATATATCCATTTATAAGTGTTATTCAACATAAAAATGAAATTTGAATTCAAAATTGAAAAGTTATTTTTCTTAAGAATGTTTATTTTATGAGATATTTATATGTTGTTCTTATATTTTTTTATGGGAATATTTATGATGCTATATAGTTATATGAATAACCATGGTTGGGTGAGCCCTTTATATCTGTCAAATTCATTGCGTAAAGGGTATAAGTAAACTAGTTCGGTTTCTTCTAATAGATTGTTGGAATAAAATGTGATTTTTATTCCATTTGTAACCATGATGATTACTCTATATGTATTTTGGAGAGATACTTTATATGTTAGATTCATATTAAATCATTTCACTAGTCAAATTTATTATTTATTTATCCATTCTATACATTTGTAAGAAATTATTTATTTCATATGGTAAGATAATGAGTATATGTATTATATTTATTTTACTAATTTTTTGAAAAAATATCATTCATGGACTAATCCTTCATTCGACATTTATATGTCTATTTAGTATAATTTTTTTGTTATCCCAATTATTAAAAAATATTTCATAGGGTTTATGTATGGGTAAAATAAAAAAATAATTCATGTTTACTGTTTGGATTTTTTGATATAGATATAAATAAAATTTTATTTCTAGATATTCATATTGTGTACAAATTGATTATTGAGTAGAACAGTTTAATTTTTAATATATGAGTTTATATATATATGAGGTTATGATAAAATTCACTAAAAAATAAACATAAATGATCATTGAGAATTTACGAAAATAAATTATTTTTGAATTAATTTTATTGTGTTATGTATACGGCTGGTGAATTACATTTTCTATCAGAGAATGGTATAAATAACATTAGTTGAAAGAATAATGTTAAATGAATACCTATAAATTATTTTTTACATTATGGTAAATTTTTATTGATATATAATTTAATTATTATGATTTAAATTTGTGTTAGATATGTCTGTTCAGAGTTGTTTTCCATAGATGAAATTGGGAAGGTGATGTAAGATGGCCCCATGAGGATAATATTCTTGTGAATCAATAACCTGGAATGGTGGGATTTTTACCTGAGTTATTTAATACATTAATAGATTAGTTGAAAAAACTATATAAAGTGGTGGCATCCATGCACAAGGTTATCAAAATCAATTGCAGAGTAATATGTTCACGGTTGAACATTTTATGAGGAAACAACCTCCTATGAAATTAGATATTCTAAACTAGTGGTAGCTAAAAAGTGGATTAAATACCTAGAAACTATATTTTATATCATGGTGTGTTCATAACATGAAAATTTTCGTCTGTATATTAACCATTTTAAAAGTGAATCCATCCAATGGTGTTCAATGATCATGAGTATAATGGATAGAGAAGACATTTATGCATTCAAATAAGATTATTCATTAATATTTTCCTTGTCAAATATTTTCCTCAGGTTACTAGACTGAGTAAATAAGAACAATTCTTTGAATTGTTACAGTGGGATGATTTTATAGCTTCATAAAAAGAAAAATTTACTTGATTGGGAATGTACACACATAATTTAATATGGGACATTGATAGTAAATTAAATCATTTTTTACATAGCATTGAAGACACAATATCGAAGTTCATTAGCTTATCATGAATTAAAATGAAATGAAAGTTTTTTCAATGTGGGGATAAGGTGGAATATTTTTTTCAATGATCAATTTTATTTTGAATTTTTTTTGAAAAATATGTTATGGTGGGAAAAAATGAGTAACTGCAACGATGATGATTGATGGTAAGAAATTAAGGTTTTTATATTGTGAGATTTCTCGTGAAAAATAAACTAGGGAATGAATTTTCATAAATTATATGTTTCTCTTATAAGGTATGTTTTAGAATATGGATCGCAATTGGAATGAAAAAGGCCACAGTGGTGGAAAAATAATTCTTATATATAGTTAGTAAAATGTCTTAACAATTGTGAGATGGTTTATTATGAATATTAGAGACTGAAGAGAAAATCGAATAAATGAATGAATCCATTCTATAAGCATAAAGATATGGGGAAATCCTTTTCAAAAACTCGTGAATATGTGTTGTCATCCAATGAAGCAATATCAAGTTAATTGTTTTTTTAATTGGATTATTCCAATGTATTATTTCATTTAGGATCTAAACATTATTTCATTTCTGTTAAATATTCTAGTAAATGGAAAATTTTACACAAACAAATGAAATAATATCTTAAGGTAAAAGCACATGGGAGGAAAAATATTATGTAAAAAAGAAAAAAATTTAGAATCTAACCGTCCAATATATGATGAAATATTTTACATACAAAATGGGCTGTCCATCCTTTTTATAATTTGATGTTATTATAGGTATAGCTTATATTTTTTTACCATGAAAAAATAATTTTTAAATCTTAAGAAGTTTTATTCTAGCATTATTTTCATTTTTTATTTAAAAATGATCAATTAACAGTGATTATATATAATAGAAATTTGAAATTTTTTTAAAATAATAAAATTAATGTTATTATGAATATATTTACAATGGTAAGGGACCTATTAATTTAATGACTTTTTAGTGGTAAATAAGTATCTAGATTTATTACTTGATGATATTTAAGGTATTTTACATGAACATTAGGTTTAGATTACTTTTTATATAGTCCCCTATTTTAGAACAATTTAAATCCCCCTTATTGAATGGCTAAATTAGAACTTCAATAATTCAAAAAAATGATTCCTGATTTTCTAGATATCAATATAAATATTCTGAGTACATCATCATGTAATAATATTATTTTTTAAAAATAATTATGGTTTTATGAGTCTATGAGTTTATTATAGACCATATAATAAAAAAACTATTCAGAATAAATATAATTTTTCTCATATTAATGACATGTTTGATCATCTCTATAGAGCTCAATGTTTTTTCCACAATTGAAATCAGAACAGGGTTTCATCAGCTATTGGTTAATGAGGATGAAATTACAAAATATAATATTCCAACATTGATTTAGGAGTTATGATTTTTTTGTTATTACATTTTCATTTTTATGTTCCCCTTTTATTTTTATAGATATAATGCATGGGATCATCCCAGAATATTTGGATATTTTTTATTGATCATATTATGGTATATAAAAATATTTAAGATTACAAAAACAACTAAGGATTTTTCTATAACCTATTAATGAAATAAATTTATTTGTAAATTAATCTATTATGATTTTTTGGTTACAACAGATTTATTTTCATGGGATCATTTTAAATATTAATAGAATAATAGTTGGTTATACCAAAACTAAAGATGTGGGTAAATGTAAATAACATAATAATCATACATAGATTCATTTTTTTCTTGGAGTAATAGGTTATTATGGAAAACATGTTTAAAATATTGCACATTTTTCTAGACCGCTAAATAAATTAACATAAAAATGAGTTTAATTTATTTGGATAGAAAAATATGATTCATGTTTTTAGGAATAAAGATTTTTTTTTAAAAGTTTAATTTTTTCAATTCTACCCAAAAAATGAAACTTTGTAATCTATAGTGAAGTATCATTAAAAGATATTGATTGTGTTATGATGTATAATAATCATGTAATTTTGTTAATTCACAAAAATTGTAACCACATGAGTAAAATATCCCACACATTACATCGAATTAGCCATTATGGTTTTCTATTAGATTTGTTTTTACAGAAATCATATATATAATGAAAACTGTGAAATATTTACTTATCATTCATGTTTAAAGTATATAGCTACAAAAATGGAACTGAAAATGAGGTAGTGAATATTACTATAACTAATTAAGTATTATGATTGATCGATTCAGTTCCATCCTATAAAATAAAAATAATGTTGATGATGGGTTGAGTGAGAAAAAAAATTCTACCCTAACCATGTAATATTAGGAATATGACCCCTTGGTTACTAATTTGATGAATTTTCTCTTGGATGTTGTTGGTGACGTAAATTCAAAAAAATTTATTTATGTTTTAGTAGATAATTACCTTTTATATTGAATTAAATAAGATCCTAAAGAAGTCCACAAGTTATAGAAAAATTTAGAATGGTTTAAATGGTTATGTTTTCATAATTTAACTTTTGTAATGATTCTGTTATGAGATTTTGGAAGAGATTATATATTCCTTGTGATTCATTGTTAATGAATTATTAATTAAGTCATGATCTTAGCTATCATTTGTTATTTTATCCTAGAATCTCTAAATTGTATATAGGCCTTCCGGAGTATTAGTAGTGGTATCAGAAAACATCTTATTTTAGTACTTAACATTTGATATTTGACTTATCAACATCTAATAGTAGAAAAAAATTTCCAAAGGTTATGCTTTATCCTTTTCCAATGTAAATGTTGAAATAGTAAAATATATCCATGCATTTCAAACTGGCATTATAAAAAACATCTCATGTTAACAATGCAATTTATGTTATTATTGTTCAACTAACAAAATCTATTATTATTCATCATATTTAATATACTATTAATTTAGATCTTCATCATAGAATATAATTAATAGAAAAATTAGGTTACATAGAGTTCTATATTATAATTTATATTATAATGATCTCATGATCAGTCAAAATTTGTGGAAAGGCTTTTATAAGTCATTGGGAATATATTTGGGAATAGCTTTCATCTTCGATTTGATGAAAAGTTTAAGAGAACAATAATAAAATTTGGTGATATGATTCTTTCTACTTCAATGTATTACCAATGAATTTAAGATCATCCTATCTCTTTGGTTGAGTTTTATTATAGTAATAGTTTCCATTCTAGAATATAGACGGTGCCTTTAAAAGAAATATTTGGAATGTGGTGTCAAACTCTTGCATTTTAGGAGAATGAGATAAAGTAAAGTAGATCAGACCATAATTCATAAAGGATATATACCTGAACATTTGGTTGATTCAATGACACATGAGGATATCTCAATGAAGGAAGAAAATCTATCTGGATTACTATAGGATGGATCTTTTTTTGGTATGTGAACATTTGTTTATCATTTTTTCTCCACATAAAAGTGTGATAATTTTTTCTATAAAGTATAGCGAAGTCCAATGTTCTTTGGACCCGATAAAATCCATGATAAAGACGAATCAATTTCATATCATGTTTATTTTAATATGTGTTTTTCCAATGGAAATGTGTTTTTGATGTTTTGATGTTAAGAGAGTTTTTTCGAGATTTATTGAATTTTTCTATTCCCTAATAATCATCATTTCAAAGATATCATTTTGTATTAGGAGAATCCTAGTCAGATTATTGACCATAAATAGAAAGTATTTGGAATAAGTTAATTAACTAGGCTATGGTGTTTTATTGAAACCCAATGTTTGAAGAAGAAACATAGAAATATAAAAATGAAATGAAATAATAGAATCATTACTTGTTTAATAAGTGTAAAAAATTTCAAGGATGCAATTTCTTGCTGGGATAATGTAACAATCGAATTACATATAAGATATTTTGTTTTCATTTTAGATTTAGATTTGTATATTAATTATAAATGTGTAATTAAATAAGTGGTATTTATAGAAATTAATGAAGCTTTACTAATATATTAGTAACCTCACTTATGAATGTATAAATAAAATATATGTGTCTTATACAATAAAGTAAGATATATTTATATCCTGGAATATTTAAAAATATGTTTTTTAAATGATAAATTATGTGTCAGTATATTTTTTAAACTTAAATGTTTATTAACAATTTTATTATTAATATATTTATTTAAAAAAAATTATATTCATAAACTAGATTCCTAAATTAATATTTTATTTTATTTTATTTATGATAAAATATACTGATACATTATTTAATTTTCCAATGTGTCATAAAATCAATTATAATATTACAACATTGTAATTATTGAATAAAGGGTGATTCTAATTAAAAAAATAAATTTATCATATTTTGAAAATTATTTTCAAAAAATGGATTCCATTTTTCAATAACACGTGTCCATTAATAGTTATGTTGATTTTCTACGGCTTTTATACAATAGTTGAAATTTTTTTAATAGTGAAATAAAATTATATATGTGAATTTATATAATTATTTTAAAAAGAAATTATTAATCCAAAGATAATGCATAGATGAGGTAAGAAATCATTTAATTCAACTCACAAGATCTATTTACTATATTTATTCTTGATAATCATGATAATTAATCACATTGAGAAAAAATAAAAAATGAATGAATAAAATAATCAAAAACACCTCTCTCATATACCTTAAAATACAACCCTCAACACCCCTTCTCCTCACATTTCCAACAACATGTAGATTGTATAAAATTTACCCAATCACAATAAAAATCCTTGTACCCACGTCTTAGACCTTCTGGTATCACAAAAAATTAAAAAACCATGTTCGTTAAAGAGGTTCTCAGGGAGATTATTTTTGTTATTTAAAATGTCATTCCTTATCTTTAAAATTCATTGTTTTTTTTCTTTCAACATTATAATCACTTACTTTAGAAAATATGACATGATAAATCCAGTATCATACAGGAAAAATAATTTTATTTTTTTAGTTTCATTTACATGATAAATCCTCTTATATTAACCACATATTCTAAAAATGAATACATCATTTATGACATGTGGATTACCCATATTCGCGAACGATGAGTTTTTATTTTTGTTAACAAATTAAATTCTAATCATAAAAACATCAAAATGGTTATAAAAGATTATATTATGTATATTATACCATGTTTGATGTTTTATATCTAATTTCTAAATATAAATCTAAATGAAATGAATCTACATTATGATGTTATAAAAAATAACCAATTACAATCTAATGATTTATAATGATTTTTTTATTTAGTGAATCAATATAAAATTAGAAGAAAAAAATTCATATACATGATATTTTAAAACATTGGTAACGTATTAATACCATTTATTTCAATTTCTAGGGTTTTTATTTCATTCAATATAAACTCTTATATTAATAATATAGGTAACCGACCATAAAGACTATAAAAAAATTCTCTTGAAACAACAGTTTTGATATTTCTAACTAATTGAAATGGAAAAAACTAAACATGTTATTATGGTCATAAATAAAATATCATTTTAAATGGTTCTATTTTAATTAATTAAAGAATCTAATTTTTTTATCCAGGTTAGTAAGTATATGTGAAGAATAGTGTCAGGCATAATGTAAGGGGATCCATAACCATCTATACAATATTTTGTATCACATTCTACTACATTGATTAAGTGGTGAAAATATTTCATGTGAAAATAATATTTATTATATTATTTTCTATTATAATTATTTTTTGAGTTTAAACATATAACATTCACTTGATTAATTCTCACATTAATGATATGATATTTGTAAGGGGAAATCTAGTAAAAATCCACTTTAATGTCTCTTTTCACAGTAGTAAAAATATTTTTTATTATTATAATAATATAAAATTTTCCAAATTTCATGATGACTTTTTTATTGTATGTTTCCATTGCATGTTTACATGTTTATTTTGATATAATTATTTTTCATTTATTAGTGAATGAATTTTTAAAAATGAAATATTATTTAAAAATGGAAAAGTTATTTTCCTTTTGAATTATTCTGTTATGTGAGCATTATGTGTTATGATTGTGTTACAGTTTTTTGGTTTTACTGTGATTAAATATACATCAATGATAATCCTAGGGTGGGTGAGACCATTTTATCTCTATATTAAATTTCTTAATAAAAGGATTTAACCAGTTTGGTTTCTCCTAACAGATTTTGGGAATATATAATGATTTTTATTCAAACTGTATCCATGATAGGGAATCCATGTGTTGCCGGGGAAAAAATTTAATATATAATAGTGATATAAAAATGATGCCACAAAAAACCTTTATGATTATATATTATTTATATGGTGATACATGATAATTA
Organism: Viscum album; assembly: GCA_963277665.1. Taxonomy (NCBI): domain Eukaryota; kingdom Viridiplantae; phylum Streptophyta; class Magnoliopsida; order Santalales; family Viscaceae; genus Viscum; species Viscum album. Next base: position 1,262,735,084 of record OY728157.1, on the reverse strand, counting down.
TGATTTCATAAATAAAGATTAAGAGACTATGTTTTATGTGTAAAAGTTATAATTTTTTTAAAATGTTTTCAATTATCGAATAAAAATTTCTTTTATTAATTATATATACCATAAAAAATTATTATTTTAATCCAATTATTTATAATATTATTTACAGGGATTATGAATGGGTAAATAGAAGGAATAATTGAATTTTATCATCAGGAATTTTATAAATGGACTGAAATCATATCTCATTATTAATAATTAATATTGGAAAAATTGATATTTTTTATAAGTGAAGACATTTTAATATATGAGTTTATATGTTAGATTTTATGACCTAATTCGATAAAACAATAAACCTAGATATCTTTGGGAATGTATCTAATTGAATTATAGTTGAAATAACTATTTCATGTTATGTTTAATTATGTGAAATTAAAATTTTAATGAATATATATGATATATATGACTTCAAAATTATTTTTTAAGGTGATATATTATTATCCATTAATTTGTTCCATTCTCCATACAAATGGAAACACTATTAATTCATATATATGACCAACTATCTCCCTGAATAGTGTATATCATTTAATTTATTTAAATTTTATGTATAAATCTGACAACATATATATAATATATTTAAGATATATACATCAAGATTGACATTGGCGATATGATTTAGACTTTATAAATATTAAAGTACCGAAAATACCAAACTAATACATACCTAAAAAAACAGTTATAACCAAAATTGATATTTCAAAAAATAAGAATTGTTACTTAATGGGTAGTAATAAGAAATAAAAAATCATATGTTGTATAATATATATGATAATGTTAAATTAATATATTTTTAATAAACCTAAATTTTATATACATGTTGTTCTAACATGTATGAATAAATTTGAGACGAGAGGTAAACACTTTTTTTCTCACTTTTATTTCTATTGGACAAATCTAATATACATGAATTATATTATTAATGTGGTTTATATACTACACATGAATGAATTTTAATATCCATGTTTTCAGTATAATTGGGATATAAATGTCAATATATTAGTATTTATTTCATGTGGCTAATGATTCAAAATTTAACAAAGTGGTATATATTTTATATTACAATCATATTATTTAACAGGATTGAATATGATTTTGTTTCAAATAATGAAATATTCTTGTCTACCTATCTAGAAAGTATATATTTTTAATATAAGATATTTATTTATAGTAATTAATAGATTAAATTTATGTTCCATCAATTTATGCACATAAGATTCCAAAATAATATTTTTTTGGAAAATTGATGTTTTTATATCTTCGATCAAAAGTCCATATTCATTCATATCCACATTTTTTTAAAAATAATTATAGTTATATTTTTAATATTTATTATTAATTGTTTTTAAATTTTGACCCATAGTTATAATTTAAAAAAATTATTCAAATGGAATGATTTTAATAATTTATGAACGAAGTAGTATAACCTTTTTACTAATTATGAGAAATGAGTCATTATTTTGACATAAAAATCCTCAAAAAATACCCTCATCTCCACTCAATTATACATATTATCCTCTACATGATTTCAATTATAATTTAATATAATTTTTTTCATATATTTTATATATAATTTTGAATTTTTTATTACTTATTATTGCAAGAATATTTTATTTACTAAATGAAACGACCCACATGATCGTCCAAAATCACATTCCATCTAAAATGAAATTCGTTCGTGTCACTAATGTTTTATTAGTGATATGATATGATGGTACCATATTTATTATTTATATATATTATTTACATTTTAAATGAAAAGATGTTTATGAATCACATTCATTTTCCACATGTTACTATAAATGATTAAATATTTATAAAACCCACATTTTTTCACATGTTATGCTATGATTAAATGTTTATGAGCACTATTTTAATTTCATGGGTAATGATATGTGGAGTTTTCCAGGTTCATATTATAAAAATTTCAAAATTATCCATTATATGGTGGGTGGTTTTAAAATTATATAGACCTCCAATGCATTGTGTAATGATTTATATGTTATGAGATTTCATGATATGAATGAAGAGTGAATCATGTTAATAAGGTAAATTTTCCACTGGGGTAACATTTATTATGATCCATAGCTACTAAAATGGTTTGTGGCATTAACTCATTCAACTATGATTCTACTGAAAATGAGCATTGAATATTATGGATATGATTTTATATTAGCAGGTCTATGTTACAAATCTAGGTATTATGAAAATGTTATGTTATTATGGATTATTTTATTTGATACCATTCTAATAAATGTCTTATAAAAATCAAGGATTTTTTTCATGACTGAATTTTATGATCTATTATATAAAGGATATGTCATTCAAATTTAATTCTCATGTTCTCATACCTTTATGATAATATAATGTTAATATCTCCCATGTTTTCAATTACAATATATATAATGTCACCCATTATTAGGTTCCCATTCCCCATATTATGATGAAATGAATTATGTATGATATCTATAAGATGTTTTTATATTATAGACTACCTATTAAGACATGTTTTATTCTAAATATGAACTAGATGTTTCTGTGTCCATGTATCCCAAATCACAAGAACATTTGATTTATTAATAGATCATTATGTTATTTAGATATAATTTATCTAATAAATTTTTTAAATTTATGTATAAAAAGTATGTATAAATATGAATTTGATATCATATTTAATGGTTTCATTGTAGAATATATCCATGTTGAGCACCCACTAAGCCAATCACAAATAAAAAATGATTACAAAATTTAATGGTGGGTCTAATAGAACCCATGAGTATCATTCATAAACTCCATAAAATCTATCCAACTGAACCACGAAAGAATTTATCTTTTCCCTCTCAAAATAATGGAACATGAACATTTCTTGGTTAATACTATTCCAGGACCGTTTGTGTATGGTGCGACTAAAATATATTAGGGCGCCCCTAATGGTGTACAAAATAAAACATGTTAATGTAACATTTTTACAATAAAATATGTTATCGATAAGAGAAAATATATGTATGCATGATAAGAAAAAATGGTTATCCTCATGATCTATGGTGACACTAATGAATAATTTTACCATCATTTACTTCTACCAGATATCTAAAAGAATTCCATATAATCATCAAAAGGGATAGGAATGAACCTTCCAATAATACCACCATGCCTAATGTAATTATGTACAAAATTGAGGGAGGTTGTTTGTAATTATAGACACCTCATTATTAAACAAAAATTAGGAAATGTACCAACAATATAACATAAATATTACATAATCTTTAGGAATAAAACACACCTTAGATATCAGATCTATAATTTTAGTGTGATACAAACCTCATCAAATATATCACTATATAAATCATCATAGGGTTATGTATGTCACTCTGTATATATCTATAAAAAGAATTGCCTATATACAAACCCATCATGGTATATCTCTATAAATGTATTTGTGGTGGATAACCTATCTATTTAATATATATCTATATAAATAATTTTATGATATATTTTATAAAATGTCTATCACTATATAAATATATTTGGGAATAAGTGATTCACTTGTAATTATCCATATAAAACTTCATTGTGAATATAACTTTTTCTTGTAATATGTTTATATATATGAGGTTAATAGTTCCCTTCCCATCGTATAACCATATAGAATATTTGGGGGAAGGATTCTATCCCCATTATTATATATTTATTATTTTTTATTTTCGAGATGGTTTGTTAATTAATATGTAGTAATTTCGATTCATTTATAAAATTAAAAATTAATCCAAATAAAATTAATATACTAGTGAAAAATAAAATATGGAAACACATATTTTTACACGGTATTAGTTAAATGTCTTGCAACATCTATTCTTCATACTTTCAATGTGAGAGTCTAGAAGTAACATGAATAATGAGATATAGTTTAGAAAGTAGTCACACCATTATATAATTAATTTTTTATAATTATAATCAAAAACTAATTATAATATAATTTTATCACATATAAGAAAAACCAAGTACGATAATTTTAATGTGGTGGAAAATATAACCATTATTTTATCCAAACCAATGCACTAAATGGACCCTGTACATTACCAGGATAATAGATCAAAAAAGAAACATACATTTTAAATGAGTAAAAACCCAAGATGTTACATTTGTAAGGTTAATATAACCTAGACACAAAGGTAAATCCTTTTTATATAAAATTTATAAACCACTCATACAATACCAAAAATTAAAAAAAATTAAAATAGTATAAAAAAAATAAACTACTAAATATTTAAATATTGTTATAGTAATAATACTCCAATGAAAATTATTTTAAAATAAAAGTACTAGATAAGAGTTTTTTAGTAGAGATCAAACATTTTTATAATGGTATAGTTTTAGTAATTATAAATATTCTGCCAAAGCTGTTAATTTAAAATTATTCTGTCAAACTCATTATATGGAGTTTCATCATGAAAAAAATATGATAAAATTTAACTATTTCATTCCATATTTTTAATACATATTTTCAAGGTGATTTTAATAATTTAATTCAGTGTTGTTTTTGGTATCATTCCTCTAAAATTTTTGACATGTATTCACCATTATGTGTGGATGAAAAACATATACCATTGATTTTATAATATAAACATTAACATGTTGTGTATTGGAACATGTTATAATTATAAAAAATTTAATTTTATAGCTAATATTTCAGTAATATTAAACATTAATGTTCATGGAAAACACCAATAACTTATGCAATCCATACACTTTAAATATAAAATATTCAAATTTTGAAACTTTTAGCATTCCACGAATTCAATATTAATTTATATTCGACATGATTATTATTTAAATATTTATAATAAAATTATAAATCAAATTTCTTATCAATGAAATAATATATAAATAATTATTTAAAGGTAAAATAACGAAATATAACTACTACGATCATCTAGAAAATCAAAATACAATTTTATTAGTGAATAAATTCATAAATTTTGATTTATAAAAATAATGTGTTAAAACATTCATAACCATCATTTTTGTGTAATGATTATTTTCTCATAAGAATATATTTTAGAAAAAAAATTTGGAATTATATTTAAAAATAATTTTATATAAGATTCATCTTTTTTATTTATATAAAAATGAGGTTGTACAAACTCCATTTAATGTATTATGTTAGAATTTTTTGTATTTCAAAAGTATCATCTAGTGTTGTGTATACATAATTATTTATATAATTATTATAATGATAGTATTATATATAATAATAATAAAATATTATCGTAATCCTTATACAAAGTAGAATTTCAATCATTATATCCATCACGAGAATAAATCCAAGCATTATAAACAAATAAAAAATCAATTTATAATATTGAAAAGAATCAATAGAAAAATCAATTAACAATAGAAATAATGATTTTATCATTTATATGTAGTGTAAGATTGAAAAAAAAATTATTGACTCATGTTACAGATAATAAATAGAAATGATTTCAATTATTGAAAAAATAATGTGAGGTTTCAATAGGCCACTCAATAATCACTCCCCATTTGGGAAATACAAAAACAAATATATATTCACAAATGTCTACCACAGATTGAAATGATAAAATTGAGATTAAATAAACATTGAAAACAATTTTCCTCTTTTAAATAAATACTAATTATATTATATATAACTTCCATAAAAATAAAATAATTTGAAACATTGATAATTTAATATAAAATTGGTATAAAATCAAAATGATCTAAAATGAAATAGGTTTTCTTGAATAATAATTTGATTACACTCTTTTAGATCTCTATAAATCCATAAATGTTAAGTATATAATTCAATGTTAATTAATGAAAATAATAAAACTAGGGGATTAGATATAAATTTATTTATAGATGAAGTTTCATTGATGGAATGTGTTTTGTATATATTTACTATGTACTAGATGGAGTTTTTTTTGCTGATATTGTGATTTTAATGAGAATTTATTGAATATTCATTTATCTATGATATATATTATTAGTCATTGAATATTTATATTTTAGTGGGTTATTAGTATTCTAATGATAAATTAATATTTGGATAAATTAAAAAAATTAAGAGTAAAAACATTGTGATTGTTACGCTAATCATCTATTATAAATAATGTTCTGGGAATTTGGATATAATTTTTTAATAAATTAATGATATAATTTTTAATTTATAATTTTTGAAATAAGTTTTGATGTTTAATATTATTGTTTAAATATCCTTTTGTGTTCATAACTTTCACTAATTTTGTTTTATTTTTTTATAATATATATAGTCATATAATTCTTTTTTGATTACTTCTGTAATTTTAATTATCAATTTATGTTTGTTATGAGATAGTACAACTAAGGTAGCTGACATTAAAAATGTAATTCTACTATTCCTATGACAACATAATTTTTATAAATAATTCATATTTGATGTGGAAATGCACTCATGTTCTACAAAAGTGTAATCACTAACTTATAATTCCTTATAATGTTTAATACCCACATCACAAAAAACTATATAGGTGTAGCCCAATGTCATCTTCTAACATCAATATAGAATATTAGTCCTAGAAAGATATCACATGCTATTCATTATCAATGTCAAAGTCTATATGGTAATTAAAGTGTCCTTGAAGTTATATATATCTCAAATCAAATCCAAGAGGAGTTTGAACACAATAATGCTTCTACTATGGTGTTTCAATAATAAATATGTGTATTCAAAGTGGGATGATTTTAAATTTTATGTTACATAATTCCATGGACCAGAGGAAATAGGTTGTTATTATATAGTTTTGGTAGTTTAGCTGTAGGAAATTTCGATTTCTCTTAACACCAGCATATAATACATGTGTGATTTCCATATGGAATTACCTTCAAATCAGATTATCATTGGTAGTGATGTTTTTAATATTAATTTTCATATAATAATAAGGAATAAATTAAATTTTATAGGGAATAAACATCATGGGAACTAATTAATATTATTCATCCCAGTATATCTCTCTTAGAAGCATGTATTCTTATTATAAATGTAATGGTGTTTTTTGTTATTTTTCATATCTATCGTAGTATGAAAACATCAATTATGGAGGTATAAAATGTTAGAATAAAACTACATATTGATGAAAAATAGTTCCTTGAGATCAAAAAATCATATTAATCCCACCATTTTCATTTAAAATTTTCTGTTCATGATTTTGAAACCAGATATATCACTATACACCTATATATCGCATTGTTCACTACTTTTTCCCGGTTGATTGTTTTGATATTATTTTAAATTCATTTTTATGTAATCAAGATATTTTAATGTATTTTATCTCTTTTATATCACCTTTTATGGAAGATATTTTTGACAGGGGTGAATTTATTTAATTATACCTTTCATTTTATAGAGTTTCATCATGAACTAGAAACCATTCTGTGTATAATTTCTCTGTGTTATAGATAAACGTATGTTTTATATAGAGGAATAGATTGTTCATTGATTTAAGATTGGTATTGATGATTTAATATTATTTAAGATCGATGATATGTTATTAAGGTGTGAATAACAAAAAAATGAAATTATTTTTCATTGAATATCCTATCATTTTCATGAAACTTATGTCTTTTATTCATTATTTTCTATTTTCATGTTTGGTTCAAAATTTATTAATTCATTCAATCATCTGTTTATATATATTTTTTAGCATAATAAAACATCATTTGGGGTAAATTATAGTCATATACAAAATATGATTTTATTTTAATAACATTTGGTTTATTTAAGAACTTATTCCCACTAATGACATGTTAACATTGTGGAATACACTAAATTCTATAAATTAATGCTCAATTTTAGTGGAGTATTTTCCATATTTTTTTTATTCATGAATCTATACTGAATAAGTAAGAGAATATATTGTATTTATATATTAACCATGACGCTCTATAAAAATATTTATATAATGATATATTCTATATAACTCTCAGCATTATTACTATCCATTCAAATTAATTACAGATAATGAAAACTCTTTACATAGAATCCATTGATATAGATTCCACTTGAAATTCCAGATGAGCGAGTCATCTTGAATTGTGAAAACACAATTTATTCTCAGATCAATCTATATATTATTACTAAACTTCATGATTCAATGATAATTACATTATGTTGATATCTTATAACTCTATTATTGTTTTTCTATAATATATATGTGAATATATATTCCTTCTTATTCTATATAAATTATATATACCACTATATATCTTCATTGGTGCTCAAAATAGCTTTTATAAACACCATAAAATCTAATTAATAATTCATGAAATCATACATCACTGGTGAAAAACACCAAGGAATAACCCCTGAGCACATATCCATAGCATGATACCCTATTTTTCATAACTCCACATTTGAGATTTTGAGGGACAAAATATCATGTGTATATTTACTTTAATAAGCTCATGTGAAAGGATAAAAGTATTTGAACCTTGTGTATATAACAATTTGAACATAAACCAGACCGTGAGACCTCAAATAAATTTCTTCTTACACACTACTAAATTTCTATCTTCCTTACTTCTCACTATCTATGGAACCGATCTCATATCCTAGAACATGACCCATATCACATGACCTCCCTTCCTTCTACACAAACTACTAAACTGGATAATGTTTTTATGAACAATCGAGTTTTGAAAGTGATGATAATGTAATTTATTTATAGTTTTTAACTGTGGAAATATAATATAATAAGCATTGTGGTATATTCATTCCATGTAAAAATATATCTTTTGAACATCTCTTAAGTACGATAATTTTAATCACATGGTCTCAATTAATATTTAGATTGCGTGTATCTTCTCCAAAACATTTATTGATTATTGTTTCTCCTATTGTTGTGTAACTATATATTCTAAAATAATTCATGTCTCTAATTCATTTCATAATAGAGTTAATCTTGATATCTCATAGTCTCACAAAATCACCATCATTTAAAGGGTATCATTTTTTATACATTAATCACATATGGTTCACATTAACTTTATATCTTTAAAAAATTCCTTCCATATAAGTGATTTTGGTTGTCATAAAAAATCACTACACCAATCATTGAAAATAATTTTGATAACATGATCAATTCATGATGAACATCAATCACATGATCCCTTCAAGTATACATGAATCACATGAACTACAATATACTAATCCATATGAGTTTATGAATGAATAGAAACAACTATACAAAACACATTATCTTGCCATGTATTTTAACTTAATCTACAACATTTAATGACCCTTAAAGGTATATAGAATCAATTATCCTATAATGGATAACAAGATTTGAATTGATGTATTTTAATTTTATCACTACATTTTGAGATCAATGTATTCCACCCTATTATTATTCAATAAAACCTTTTGGATTCCAAAAGTATTTGTGTAATAACATTTGAAATAACTTCTTCAAATCAATATATTCATCATCTAGTGTAGAATAATTCTAAACATTATTCATTCATCCAATTGGATAAATCCTCTTAATTTCATCAAACATTAAAAAATATTATAGAACTCTATTAACAATTTATTGAATTACTATATATATCTACATTTTAGATATATAATATTCATTATGTATGTCCAAACAACTCCTTTATGTATATCAAGGTGTCACTTTTCATTTATCCAAACAAAGTCCTTCTAGACTACCCTACCTATAGCAATAAATGAACTCTATACATGACATGAAAATCCACCAATACTCAAACCATAAATTAGAATACTATGATTAAAAAAACACAAAACATTATATTTGGTACAAAAATATCACCTTTTTTTCAAAACTATTATTAATAAATCATCCATTAAATACACATTATTCAAATGTTATACACAATTTTTTCCCCAATTAAAAATAAAATAAAAATTTTCCTTGAAATAGATTCAATCCTTCATAGAGTCTCATAAAATTTCCTTTTATTTGAATACCCTTTTAATGGATAAATCTATAAAGGATTCATTCATTTTTATTTTCTCTCCCATATTCATTAATATTAAAATATAATTTTATTGAATGATCTATAGACAAATAGTTGGGGACACAAAATTCTCTTCCAAAATTTCTAAATCCGATCACAATGTTATTATTCTACTCATATTCATGTACAATTTATCATCACATACCATAGGTGGACAATTTATTTCCACATAGATATGTCATTCTCATTCTAATTTAATTCAAAAGGGCATTTGATTAGTCATCGATGATTAGCATTGTTTATAAAATTATGACAGAAATATTTCTTCATCGTTACCATTAAAATTTCATTCTATATTCCCCTTTTTTATAAACATTAGTGATATATATGAAGGGAGTGAAATTATAACTTGGAATTGAGCCATTGATTAATCATATATACATACTACATTGAGACTCATTATAAGAAATATGATTTTAATTTAGTATGAATTTTTCCTTATATCACTCACTTGAATCAATGGATTATATAAATTAAAATTTATTTTGATTCAAAATATATCATATCATAATAATCATTCTACCAAAAAAATCATATATTTGATAAATTAATTACATGTTTGTGGCGTACACCAGAAGATAATTGTATTGTCACCACATGTTAATATATCCTCATGGTACCACATAATATGAATGATCAACAATTCTTAATTGGAATGAATTGTTTGATGAGGCTATAAATCCTATAGTGTTTGTTACAAAATTTCCCAAAATATTTAATCTCTATATTCTTACTAATTATTGAGTGTAAATTTTTATCTAATTCCATAGGTTGAATTATTCTTTAGAATATTTAAATTGCATATTAAGAATGACCTTTATTTAACAGTATATTATGGAATTTAAAATATATTTTGTTGATATGACATTATTATGAAATAAAAAACAAATAAGAAATTCTGGAATTTTAATACATCTCAACTAATTTGTCTTCTTATGGTGGTAAAATACAACATTAACTATATTTATATTCAAAGAGTTGAATAGTTAATATCACTGAGAGATAATTATCAAATACATATTTTTAAGAATATTCATCTTATTATCGTGTTATTCATAATATGATCTCTCATTTATAAAACATTCATCTTCCCATTATAGATTTTAAAAAATAATGTTTTTATTTGGTAGTGATTTTTCTGTCAGACCCAATATGTAATTTCCATGAATTCTTAATCATATATTCACATGTATATTCCTTTAGTATTATCAACTTTTTTATTTACCCATACACAACCCACATCGATAAATTATTCACCTTTATCTTTTACCCCATTCAATAATAGTTGGACCTAATTAAATCCATTGGGAGTGGTGGATCTCCCAAAATCCCTATAATAATATTTTCATTGTTCATGATAGACTAACTTGTAGATTCTATCATTTCTCCATACCAATATTGTGGGGACGTTTTTAATATAATCACACACATAAGATTTGTTATTTATTAGTTCATTACATATTTTTCTTTAATTTTTTTGTTACTCATAATTTGTATGAAAAAAATTATTTTTTGTTTGCCTCTACATAATTTTATCCAATTCATGTTGATTGGGAGAAATAGTAATACTTTATTTATATGAATTTAATTTATTATATTTTTTAGGTTCCATATGATTATCCTTTCTTATATTTACTGGAATAAATGAAAAAATTGAAGTTTCTTTTATTTATTAAGAACCTTCTTAGTCTTCCTTCTCTACTGGAGGTTTCTTTCTCTTGAATTCACTTATAGACTCATGGAATAATATGTTAAACAAAAAAAAATTATTATGTTTATCCCTTAATATATATATATATTATAAACTCTCACTATTTTCTTGTTATGGTTAGCATATCTTCATAGAAATAGAATCCATACATACAATAGGAAAATCATAACAATTTAAAATACTAGATTTTTATGTTCCCTATTAGAGGGATACATATCGTGGAACCTAGTAAGATCATGGAATAAATTTCTTGAATATAATTTTTTTCCTATAATATATTATACCAATATTACATCTTCTTAATATATACACCAGTTTGTAATATCTCATTATATGATACTATATTTTTGGACCTCAGTTCTAAATATTTTCCCTTATGTTTATTATTCCAAATTTAATATATATCCAAATTCCCCCAATTAAAACATAAAAAAACTCCACTATTGAAAAATAACTTATTTCGTTATGTATGGGTGGAGATGTTTGTATGTTTAGCGGTATTATTCTTAAATTGATCCATTAGTCTTCTAGACACCTAATATTAGTGTGTTTTAATGATACATAATAGTATGTTTTAATGGATAGTTACATGAAAAAATACATCCATCTAGATTTTCCAGATAAATATTTATTACTTTCGGATTTAGAAATGTTTTCTTCTAAATTACTGTTATTATATTAAAAAAACTCACATAATTTAGTCAAATATGTTTCCCTAGAGTGAATCTCAACATTTCAATTAATGTTTAGGGAGATAATATTTGTGTTGATATCCACTATCTTGTAATCAATATATTTTATATTGGCATTATTCATATTCAAATTTCTTTTAGCATCATTTTATAATTTTTTCCTATATCACAGAAGTTCATTTTTTTTGAACAAATTCTAGTTTACTTTTTGTTCAAAAACCATATAATATTTTATATCATTTCACATTCCCTAAAGTAGATCACTATGATCTTTAATTTTAGAACCCATCATATTCATGTCAACATTTAGGTTCACCTCATATCTTTTCAGCCAATTTTTCATTTTTCACATTTATTCAATTATTTCTCATCCCATATCCTATAATGTTTTTTAATAATTTAACCAATCTTGTACATATTAGATCACTTATTGATCTCAAAACACACTATCATGGAATTTGAATAACTTATAACATTCCCATTTTTTCCATGTCAGTTTCCACATCATACAACACGAGTTCATCTTCACTATTAATGAGTTAAAAAAATCCCTTCCATTAAATTCATCATTAATGGGACCCGAGACAGTTATTTGTAATTTCATGGTGGGTTCTACCTCATTTTTCTCAATCGTAGTATTTATTTATTAAATAGAATCATTTAAACATTTTATTACCTTAGCTTGATTATCAACCATTAATGGGATCATTTATAATTCATCAATGTGATTAATAATATTATTCAATTCTAATAGTGATTTAACATTTTAGGATTTTGAATATTCACTAGATTATTTCCTAGTTCAAATTTTGAATTAGTGTTTAGCACTACTATTTGTGAGACAACTAGAATATAACCCTTGGGTGAATATATCCTTTCATGATCTCATAAATATTAATCTATGTAGGGGTACCCTATTTACATAACCTAGATCTTGAGATTTATGTGAACACATCTACATCTGATTATGGTTATGGTTCACTAGTCATATGGCAATAATCAGTGAAATTTTTCTTTTAAGTCACTTATAGGCTACACATTATTGATAAGCCACACACATACCACATTTTTTATTCAAAACATGTATATACGTGTAGTAAATTGATCATGTTCCCTTTCTACAATTACCCTAGACAACAGTTATGGATAAAGTCTATTATGAATGATTCAAAAATTTATTTAACATGGAAGTGTTATTTTTATAGTTAATTTATTTTTAATTATTATTTTATAATCCTGATAATCCATTAATTCCAATGATGTATAAAACATTGGTGCATCATCTATATAATTTTACTATGATCATATGATTACCTTCATGATTTGGATTAAATGTCTCTAATTGAAAACCTGCACACCTAAACATTCATCAACTATAAGTGTAACATCATCACATAACCTATTTTAAAAAAATAAATCATCATGTTACTCAGTAAATCACAAAACATTGTGGTCATATAAAAACATATTCACTAACAATATAACTTTGTTTAAAAGTTCATCTATTTATGTTCCATTATTAGGATCATTGTTTAAAAGAATTCCAATATAAATAATATAGGATGAAACATAAATCACGACCAACATATGTGAATGTAATTAATATTTCATGTTTAATTTAGGACCATCTTACATTGTATGACACCTTAATATATTTTTGAAAATTTTATAAACCCATTTTTTGTGATACATATTGCAAAAAATATGTGAAAACATGTTATGCAAAACTGATTCCTAGTCGGCCTATTTAAACATGAAATATATAAAATGATATCCCCTAATAGATTACATGATCACATATTATATAATTGATTATATGATTTTAATGGTTCTAAACTAAATTTTACACTTTTCATGGATATTATTGTTAACCTCTCTATTATCATTCAATGAATCTCTTACTTTTCCACATGTATTTTATAAATTTCTTTTTGGTATATCAGTATTATAATAATATATTCTACCACAATGTGAGAGTAATTTTCCATTGGAAGCATTCAGTAATATTATATTAATAGTTACCATTTTATCTATGCTAAAAAATAAATGAACAATTTTATGATATAGGTGTTATACAATAAAATTCCTCTAACCATATTTTTAATTTTTTCAATACATACAAAATATATGTTTCTAATTTATATGATGGTCTCATTTGTATATTTATCCATACAAAGACCTTCTGGATTGCACAAATTCTTAACATGACTAACTTTTATCTATTAATTCATAATATACCAATAAATCTTCCATATATTGTAATACATTATTTCATAATATGTCTAACACCAAACACATGTTTTCATTCCCACACATTATGTTTATAAAAAAAGATTAATATGAAAATATAGTTTAATAGATTTCCTAATTTTTTCACACTGATTCCTCAAGAACAATCCTAATGCAACCTATTATAGTATAACATGGATGAATATAAATATATATACATTATTTCAAAGGAAATAGATGATCATAAATTGATATTATTTCCTTTGAACCAATGCTTGTTTTAGTAAGTCAACACATTTCCATTAATTATTTTTTAATTAGTGAATGACTCAAGAATTATTTAATCATTTATAAATTTATAAATATCCCAATTAAAAGACTATATTAAGGATTTTTATGATTATCAAAATTCTGTATAATCCAATGTTATTATATCACCCGCTAATGACGATCACTAAAGACAGATTTATGTAATTATATGAATTTTCCAACTATACTTAATAATAAAAAAAGAGCAAGGAATCGAATTATAATACTATATAGAATCATTTATTAATAATATTGAAACAAATATAAAATAAATAAAATTATAATAATGAAGATTTACATACACTTATTTGAACATAAAATTCATGTGAATGAAAATATGGAGTTTGAAAATCCTCATATTAAGATTTTTTTGAGGGGTGATAGATGACTGATCAAGTATAAATAGATGAAAATAAAAAGCATTAGGATGATAAATTTTTTCATAATTTTTTTATTTACATAAATTATATTAATAAGTATATAAGTTTTTTTCAATTACTCAATAGATTAAAAAACATAATGTGCCCATATTTTATTCTATTAAATACATTAATTATGAGGTAATCTATTTTATGGTGTTTAAAGAGAATGTAATCTACTTATATCCTATCTTTTAACTAATCATATTATAATAATATAATTAATATGTGAAATACGATGAATTGGTTTTTTGATGATATAGTTTCCTATAATAAGCTATATTTTATTACAAAATTATTATATTTAAGTTCGTTTTTATTTGAATTTTCTATATGTATATATTAATGAGTAAGATAAAAAAATTTGTTACATTCATAAGGGAACTATTACAACGCCTCATAAATAAATTTTGGAACTCCATGATTTAATAGAAAATTCGAGTATAAGGGTGGTTTATAATGATTGAATTGAGTCTGTGACTAGGATAGTAATGGTTATAGAGGATGAATCAATCCTTGATGGTTTAACACTATTTTACCAGGTATTATATTGTTGTTTATGAGTTTAATTTGTAAATATTTTTATGAAAATTTATTATTTTTAATGTTTTTTATATTTTTCATATGAATAATAATGATACACATAAATTTTTTCAATACCATCATTAAACGAGATAAATAATAAATTACATGGTGATTATTTTAGAAATATTTTCCATACAAAATTGGATCATGTGTAAAAAGTATTTAATGATGGTATTCTATACCAGTTTGAAAAAAACACAATGGAATGAAAAAATATTTCAACTCTTATAAGAAGAATCACCTATATTAATATTGGGTTTCAAAAGAAGAATATGAATCTCTAAATAATTTTAGTAATTTTGTTCTTATGGTGTTTTAAAAATTATAATTTATTATACCAATTATTATTCATTCATTTACATTTTCATCAGAATAGTTAATTTCCTCTGTTATATGAAATTAAGAGATAGTGAATTCAAATGGGTATTGAATGTTATAAATTACCCGACTAACACTTGAATACCAATCATGTTTCCAATCAACCAAGTCATTTCTCACATAAAATCAAAGTAAATCATCCATATAAGTATTTTTAATATAAATTTTTGATTCTTTATTGAATGAAAATAATGAAATCGGACAATTGGATCTTAGAACATTTTTAAAAATAGGTTTTCTAATTTTAATATGTACCTTATATAATTTAGAGGGACATAATGGATTCAATAAAATATTAAAAATATAAAAAATCTTAGTCATACCACATGATTAAATAAAGAGACATCACATCAAATATTATATAAGGAGGTCCATTATTTCTCTAGTCCAAAAGGCTGATTTATTATTTATAATTTAAACAAAAATTATCTAAAACCATTAATCAGTTTAACATTGAGTTTATCATGTTAAAAAATAATTTTAATCTTTATTGAATGTTTATATTTCTTTGTATTCATGATTTCTATGTTATAGTGTCCGCTCTTTTGAATGATAATATATTATTTAACTAGGAAAGGGAGAGTAAGGGGTAAGATATTTATGTTATTGAAATTGATATGAGAGGAAATAAAATTGTTGAAATTTAAAGAAGGTAGGTCTGCCTTTGTTAAATATAAAATCTCATGGAGCCAAATAAAATGATAGTTTTATATGTCCACTAAGAATATATATAAATTTGAAATTGGGATAAAATAATTAATATATGATAAATTATTTACTTTTATAGAGTGTATAAAAAGTCTATTTGTAAATATAATAAATTAAATAAATACACATTGTTTGGAAAAAAATAAATAAAAACTATAATTTTTAAAAATATAATAAATATGATAATGGTATATTGAGCCCAAATGAAATAGAAAAAAATTGGATTATAAAATTATTATTTGAATTATTTCAAGGAATAGAAAAATGGATTATTGGTTTTAGGACACTAATATAGTGTGACACTTTAATGTTATTGTTGTTAATAATATTATTCCAATTATAGAAACTCTATTTCCATCTCAAAAGATGAACATGTACATGTATTGAAGTAAGGAATAGATTGTTTTCAAAGATATGCTTTGAGATTTTGTAATGTCCTGAAATTTCATTATAATTTTTATAATTATATGTAATTATTACGTGATCGCAAAATCTAATGGCGCGTGATTCCGGGGCCCGTACTGCATGGAATGATCTGTCATAATTTGGTTAAAGGATAAATATAGTGTGTGAGGGGTTTTCCTAAGAAGATAAATAAAACATAAATGGTAACTGTAATCAGAAATCAGACATTACTGTTGCATTCATGATAGTGGGATTCCCATAGAAATGTTTTATGATTAGTCGACGTCGGCCTCCGGTGAGAAAACCCAAAAATGGAATAACTATAAATAAAATAATTAAATAAAGTTATTTTATTTTTCAAATGCTTATAACTCACGAAGTAACCATGAATTAAACTACTGCTAGTCATGCTGTAGTGATCATTCATTGATAAATATGGAGTAGCTTACCTCTAGTCTATCACCTTCACACCCCTAATTCTTCAATGAGTTTGGGAGGCACAAATTATGGATGTTGACTATGAGGCCTGATGTGCTCAAATTTCCTCAGATAGGTCTCATGAATGATTTTTTGAATGTGGGGAGCACTTCATCCTCATCAGAGGATGCCCCCATTATACCAGTGGCGCTTCAAGAGGAGGTGTTGAGTGATATGTACACATCCCCATTAATGGTACGTCCTGGAGTGATGAAGATATACCAGGACCTCTAACGTCAGTACTCATGGCCAAGGATGAAGAAAGCATCAGAAGAGTTTGTATCACGATGACACACTTGTCATCAACTAAAGAATGCATAGAGTTGGAAGAAGTCTTATGCCGATATGAGACACAGATCTTAGGAGTTTAAGAAGGGAGACCCTTTCTTCTTACGGGTGTCTCCCCAATGAGGATTGCAGAAGTTTTGTTGAGGCGACAAGTTATCTCTGACGTTCATTAGACCTTTCTATATTTTTATTAGAGTGGGCGAGGTGGCGTACCATCTATCCTCTTCCCCACAGATGTACAGGGTGCATAATGTTTTCCATGTTTTAAATCTGATGATATGTATCCATAATCCATCGTAGGTTATCAACTTGGGTGAGTTGTTCATTGATGATGGGGTGATGTTTACGATGTTCCTAGAGATGATAAAGGATTGAAAGGAGTGAGACCTTCATGGATGGTTGAAACCTTGAGTGCGAGTTCAGTGACAGCACAGGGACCTCCAAGAGAGAACATAGGAGCGGGAGGCTCAGATTCGTGCTTAGTAATCTCATTTGTTTGATTGTCCTTTATTTTGGCTTTCAGTGATGTAAATCCCTAGGGTAGGTAAAATTTAATGTCCTAGAATTTTTGTGAAATTTTTTTTAATTATATAAAATTATTTCGAGACCTCTTAATTTGATAGAACATGTTCTTGAGACCCAAAGTATCTAAGAGGATCCATTGAAGTTTTTTTTAACATTTAACAGCAGGCATGACTATTTTCCAGAAAAATTAGAATAAATCTTAAAAGGGTGCCTGGATCAGAAATCTAAGGGTACCGTTGCATTTTGGATATTGGGTTTACCCTATGTGAAACTTAATTTTAGTCGGCATAGGCCTCCTGTGTGAAAACTCGAAAATAGCATACCCAAAAATAAATTAATTATATAAAGTTCTTTTTTTTCAAATTCTTAAAACTAACCAATGGTGACTCGAATTAAAAATATGAGACCATTAATAAACTCTTGAGGGTATGCTTTCTATAGGAAGATTCTAACAGTGGATGACAGAAGCCAAATATTGACGTTATTTTTTGACCATAAGAAAATAATTATGTAATAATTAATTTATTGTTAAAATCCATAACATCTAAATGGTTTCTCAGATTAAAAATCTGAGATTACCATTGAGTTTTTTGGGATGTGTTTCTCTTAGGTAGGCCTAACCTCGACATGTGCATGTCAAGGGTGACTGTTAATAATTTTCTGAACATTTTTAATGTACGTTCAGTAAACTTTTGAGCAGCATTTTCTATCTTTTGATGAAGTTCTCAGATTAAAAACTTAAACGGACCATTGAATTTGAATCACCGAGATTCTCTTAAGGATGGCTTAACATTGACTGCGGTAGGTGTGGAAAACAAGATATATTTTGGGCATTTTTAAAAGAATAAAAAAATAACTTTGTTATATTATATATTTCATTCTTTTCCTCCAACTGAAAAGTGGCAGCATGGGACCAATGGCGTGTCAAGCCATTGAATGGATTAGCACTTCATTCTTATGTAAAAACATCATTAAAATTTAAAAAGTTTCCAATTAAATAATCAATCATAAATTCTATGATCATTGCCCAAACTCTCCCTAACCTATATATATAGAGATTGGGGAGATGTAGTGGCATAGATTCACCAAGAAATAATGTACTGATAAAGTCCATGATTGCAAACTTGGAGGATAGAGTCGGTTCCAGTGGGTGGTGATGGGTTATACTGAATCACAGACCGAAGGACAAGGTTTTACCGGCAACAATAGCGGCTTGTTTCGGGGACAACGAACACCAAACCACTTCCTCAATCGTGGTCTAACTCATACGTTCTTGAGGTAGGGATTTATCTTGTTTATGTTCCAATAGAATCTTGAATTCGTTATCTCTATCATGTTACCAAGCTAACGTGGAGGTTGTGGGACAAACGAACAAATCCAGAAACCTCCACCATTAGTTGGAATTGATGTGTTTTTCGCAGGTATTTTAATTAGTGTTGGACCGAACACAGAATGATGGATGGTAGTGGTGGATAACATCGGCTCGCTGTATAGGAGATAGTTGTGTGTTGTCAGTAGATAAGGCCGTGATTGTATCCATGGTGGGTGACGGTGGTGGCCGGCAACGACCAGCTGCAAAAGAAGTGGCGGCGCGCAGTCACGTGCAGCTAGAGAAGGGGGAGGCTGCGACGATGGTGCGACAGTCAATGTCGACCGACACCAGTTGGATGCTGATGTAGGTAGAGTGTAATATTGTTTTGCATCGCTAGAGGTGGCCACAGATTGAAGTTGTGGCGTTGTAGGACCCCGCACCTATAGTAGTTTCCGTAGAGACCAAGAGGCACCCATGTGGCACAACCACAATACAAGCTGAACAACCTCTTTTCTATTAAAGAAGACCAGAGGTATCACCCCCTGTACTATCTAAGGAATACGCCACTGATGGCCATGCTGGTAGGCCATGCACCACATCAAACTGAGCCTCACGTGCCCTATGGGCCGCAACCCAATGCAGGTCGGGCCTCAAGAGCCTAGCGGGTCGGGCCGCTCGAGCCCAGCTGTCTGGGCTGCAACCCCATTTTGGGTTGTGCCAGACCTCGGCCCATCGGGCTGAGCTTTCCATGCCACAGCCCTTGCTGGTCAGACCCAAACCTGGTCGGGGTGACCCAAATCATTTCGGGTCAGCTGAGGCCAGGTCAAGCCGTGTCATACTGGACCCAAACCCAACTAGGCCCAAATCTACTTAAGGTCCATAACATGAGATCAGAGTGTTTGTTTGATGAACCTTCTATGATGCTGGGAACCTTGGAGAAATACAGTACTTTTGGTATACTACAATTGAGTTTTGGAGATATTTGTAGTCTGGATAGTTTGGATCGAACCTAAATCCAAGCGGGTCCTTAGAACTGAAAAACATATAACTCACAGACTTAGTGCATGATTGATGCATTGTATGTCATGTTGGAACCCTTATGAAATTTTGTCCTTTTTTATTACCTAATCGTGGAGCATAGTGGCATTATAAGTATGACTGATATCTCAAGGGAAGGAATCTATGGAGCTCAATCGCACAGGGTGCGAGAAATCATGTGGATGGCTATAACATGAAGAAATATAATCGATCCTATGTAGGGTAGCATCTACCAATCCTTTGTTGTAAGAATCTATCAGATCCTGTGTGGGTCAGCCATCAATAATCATATGTGGGTCAGCACTTACCGATCATATATTGGTCAGATCCAGTGTGGGTTAGCGGGGGTTATTACATATCGATCTTTTGTGGGTTAGAATTAATGTTTCATTACATAATGTGATGATATAGAATATGAATAATCATATTTAATTCAATACACCAATTATACCTAGTGTGAGATGAGTCTTTAACTTCGTGGTGTTTTCTTCGTGGGGTTACCTATGTTGTAATTCGACCTTCGTGGTGTTATCTATTTTGTATATCTACCTTCATGGTGCAGTCATTGTGGTGTTACCTTTGTCGTACTTCTATATTCACAGTACTATCTAGTTGGTACTACTACCATCGTGGTGTTACCTTTATAGTGTAATCTTTATGTTGTTACATGTGTGGTAGTTCAATCTTTGTTGTGATACCTATGTGGTACTTCTACCTTTGTGGTGTTACCTTCGTGTTGTCATCTGCATGGTGTTACCTGTGTGGTACTTCTACCTTCGTGGTGTTACCTTTGTGGGGATACCATCATTGTGTTATCTTCATGGTGTTACCTCGGTTGTACTGCTATCGTCGTGGTGCTATCTATGTAGTAGTTCTACCTGTGTGGTGTTACCTTTGTGGTATTCTTCCCTCATTTATAAGGTGAGAATATCTTGATAACTTAGGTATATGTATAAGCATATACCTATGTAATGTTGATATTCATTGCATCGGTCTTGATATGAAGGTATTGGTTTGTGGTTTTTCATTTTTGGAACTCTGGGATACCTATGAAGGTCTCAGGGTCCCTACTGAGTATCGTTAAGCTCACACCTGCACGTGCTATGCTTGCACCATGTTGAGTCTTGTGTAGATGATGAACAACATTGATAGACACTGAGGGAGCCCAGACTAGATAGTGCTCGGAGGTGGACCATTTTGTGTTACATGACATAGGGTCCACTAATCATGAGTTGTAACTACCCTTCATAGAGGATCCATAGTGAAAGACCCCGGTGATATTTTTCATTATTTAGTGAAAATTTGTGTTATAAGTATATAATAATAAAAATTTCAAAGG
The DNA here is from genome assembly GCA_963277665.1 of Viscum album. Taxonomy (NCBI): domain Eukaryota; kingdom Viridiplantae; phylum Streptophyta; class Magnoliopsida; order Santalales; family Viscaceae; genus Viscum; species Viscum album. Next base: position 1,262,712,583 of record OY728157.1, on the reverse strand, counting down.
TTTATTTTTTCATTTACTATAATATAAACATATTTAGTATTTTTGGAGTAATGATTCATTGAAAATTAAAATCTATTCTTTTTTAATTTATTTATTCATCATTCCATGTTATTAGTTTTATTTTCATTTCATGAAATAAATATCTATATATAATTTAATTATTAAAGTGTCATGATGAATATATTATTTTACTAATTTTATTATTTATATGTATTCTGAGAATTTATGTACTTGTAGAAATTATTCATGATATCATTAGAATGTGTAATTTTTCATTTACATTGGTTGTATAATTGCAACACCAATGATTTTGAATCAAGTGAGGGTAACATCATTTATCCCATGCCTAAATAATCATTAATATAATTTATTAGGTGATTCTGAAAGCTATATTATTACTTTAGATGTGTAATCAGCCACTTTTTAATCCCATTGAGGGGTAGATCCCTCATTGAAAAATGCTAAATGAGGCTAGTCAAGTGTCATCCACTCGTCTGAAGGTAACTTGGCACTCAGGGAAAGGGATTTAATGATACATAGATATATAGAAACACATTATCAGTATATTCAAATTTAGTGAAATATATAATAATCAATATTATGTTTTTCAATTTTAATAAACCATCAACACATATTAGAGTTATCCATTTTTTAATTTTCACATAAAATATAGACCAAAAAAGGTGAATGTGATTTACCAAATTATTTACTCAATGAAAGAATCTCATTCTTTTTATTATCTAGTATAACCTGTGATTATATTATCTACTATGAATATCTTATAAACAATTTTTATTAGGGAAAATATATAGAACTCTCATAAAAATTCTTCATTGTTTTTATCAAACACTATAAATTTTACCCAAAAAAATATAAATACATAAAATGGATAAAAACTAATGTGACATAAGTAAAAGATGATTATGAAAACATTTGGGTTGATAAATTTTAGTCTTCCACCGTTTTGGAATAATAGAAAGAATCTACAGAAAATAGCATGTATAGAACTATACACAACCACATCACAGAAAGGCATAATATTCTTCATCAAATAGTTTTTCAAAATATGTTGATCATAATAAAAAATACTTCATCTCAATTATGAAATTTATGACCATCTCACCAAGATGAATTCTCCATGAAATTATTGATGAACATTATCTTCTGATGATAGTTTTATCAAAGAATACTACATGAATAAATTCATTTCTTATATCCAAGAATTATAGGAATGAAAATTTCAGTTAATACTGTTATAAAAAATATTTAAACAATATGCATTTATGAATGGAAAATAAAATTCATAAAGCATAATTATCATGTCCTTTGTTTCAATTGAAAATTATATCTTTTTTATCATCCACCTATGAAAATTATATTCATAATAGAATTCATCATTAATTATTTTCACGTAATTAATATTAAAATTTTATTTACTAAAACCATCAAACTCATTTTTTATTTATAAAATATTTTATTCATTTAACGAGGTATAAAAATTTTCCTTCACGATAAAATGTTTCCATGTGGAGTCATCATCACAGAACAAGTCTCACAGATAAATCCATATTTTTCATTCATTAGATGATATTTTAGAGCTTTCTCATTCAATTTATTGTTATCATACGTTCTTCATTTACATGAATATGTAATTTAAAATTCATTAATATAGTTCCTATTAACATAGTTTCTTCCTTTTAGAAGAAAAAAATCAAACGAAACTTTGTTCAAAGTAGCATGAATTAGAAGATATACTATATATAAAGAATGACTTTTTTAATTGATGGAAATTTCACCTAGAAGCATTGGAATTATTTCATCCAGCCACTTTACATATTATATGAAATAATGTTAATCATCCTCATAAAATAATAAGTATGAATCTTATAATTATTCAACCTTATATGTGAAACACAAATTACAAAAAAACTATTATAAAATTTTAATTGTTAGTTGACATAAATTATAAGGAACAATTTAAATCATATAATAATATTCATCTTCCAAATATTGGGTTTTCTCTATTCAAAATATTCTTCTTCATTATATAAGGATAATGGTAAATATATTATGACATAGATATATTTGAAGACCATTTTACCATAAAACACCATATTCAAAATAGATACAGTTGTGAAGTACCATTATTCATCAAAAAAATAGCATTATGAAGCACCTAGTCATCCTTTACATTGGTAGAGAAATATTCAGGTAATGGATATAGAAGAGTTGGATTTTAGATTTACATATACATAATACCTGAATTTCATGTAAATGGGAAGTGTTACATCTATTATACCTTTATTCGTTAATGAAAAATACTTGAATCACCCTTATGTAGTTGATGAATTCCATACAATAATAATAGAATTATTCAGAAACTACATCCAAAAAGTTACCAAATATTCATTTTATTAACATATATATGATCTATGTATTAAAAATAAAAAAAACCATGCATATGAATTCCATCGTATAAATACTATTTTCCAAGAATGGTCTCAATAAACAAACACCTCTAGATATAATTAAAATCATTGACTATAAATAATGCTAAAAAATATCACACATAGAAATAAATCATTATTAAATAATTCCTAGGTTATTCTATTGAAATTGTTTAAAAAAACATGAATATTAACTAATGAAATAATATTATCAACATCAAATTAATGATTTACCATTAAACCTCTTCCATCATCACCCGATTTAAACATTCTATTGAATGATCAATAATAAAATTACATCATGCACATTAACAGTCTATAAAAAGTGTATCACCATGAGATATGTATATATTTGTATTTTTGGACTGATTATCATAAATTAAAAATTGATTATAAAAACCCCATAATATATTATCTATTAAATTTAACCACTTTAATAACATACGAAATATGAAACCTAAATATTAAATTAACTACAAATTAATATACCATAATAACCTAATTATAAAATTTTAGTCCATGAATATTACTAAAAAAATTATTTAAATTATGGTTATCTATTTTATATTTATAAAACAAGAATCACTTAAATGGAAAAAAAATTGTTTTCTAAAAAACATTATTTTCTCCAGAAGATGATTTAACCACTCTTTTCTGCTGGTAAACATTAAATTATGTTTAAAAATTTTATTAAATCAATTGGAAAATATAAACACCATTCTTCAAATCAATATATCAAAAAATTATTATGGTCAATTATTGAAATATTTCTAAAATATTTTATTTTTTAATATAGTGAAAAATTATAGATTTTAAATTAAAATCACATTTTTATTTAAATTATTTCTAAATTTAAATTATATTCAGAATTGGTTTCAATGTAAAATTAATTGAATTATATTTCTATTTATCCAATTTATGTATCTTTACTTTTTTAAAATATATTGACCTAACCCTATAAAGCTTGGAGATTGTGGCTACTACCATTAAATTGGCATGATTTCTAGGAAACATATCCATATGGACCAATCAGATTCATAGTCATTGTAAACCATATATATATATATATGATTCATTTATTATAAATGAATACATTAATTAAAATATAATTTTTTTTATTTTGAGGATAATAAATTTAATCCATCAAGTGTATCCTAGCATATAATTCATAATATATTTCATGAAATCCTATAGAATGTAAAAAAAATAAGCATGAGATCAATTTCTCAATAAGATTAATTTATAGTTGAATAAAAAATGAATCAAAAAATATTATCTAATAGAGGCTAAATAAATCAACACGCAATCAATGATATTAATAAACAAAGATAAAAGTTTATAATCAAAATTGAATGGTTTTTTAATAGAAATGATTTCTATGAAAATAACTTGATAAGGAATAGTAAATATGGGAAGTTAATAAATTGAAGAATGGTCTCGCCCAAATTTACCCATGATTATAGGGTTAAGCGGTAACATTTACTTTAGCTTGGGTTGTCAGATTCATAGAGACCTAAAAAGTAACCTATATGCACATACATTCTATGTATTTTTTTGGCAATGAAATGGCCAACATTGGGTTTGATTTTATATAGTTATAATTGAACACTATGATAAATATGATAATTAATTTTTAGATAATGAGTTTATCATAGGATATCACATGGGGTGGATTGGAAGAATTCCTTTTTAACGATTTCAATTACATATATTTGAGATGGGATAATAAAAAGATCAAACAAGTACATCACATAATTGTTTAATAATGACACACCATAATACTAATCACCTATACACTTATATGATCATATTTATGAGCATACTTTGGTATAGGATTGTATTAGCGCTTCAAGTGTATGGCCTTAAAATTCTTCATGAATGAAGAAGTCTTAAAATCATCGCATAAAAATCTCAATTAAAGTAAGTGATTATAAAATAATTAAGTGATAAAAAACATAATATCCAACACTTATATACTCCCCTTAATCAACCCAAAAAAGGGTAATCCTTAAATTGATGACATGTCCTCAATGGAAGTAGAATTTAGACTTATGATGGTTTAATTGAAGATGTAAAAACAATAAAACAGTGATCATACACTCTTTTGTGATAAATTTCACAAGGTATGGTGTGAATAAATTCACAACATGAGGAAATTGTATCAACATGATATAGATAATAATAAAATTAGTGGAAAGAAAATGTGTTATTAAGAAACTAAGGTGAATTGAACGACATTCATGAGAATGAAATGCGATTACAAACACAAAGTGGAAGCATAACACTACAATGAATCCAAGAAAAAATGATGAATAAATCCTCCAAGCCCACTTCCTTAATTTGAAATTTTAGGAGCCTTGGGTAGACATTCAAATATTGAATGTTATCCCACTTGAGTATTGTAGTCATTTGGTGGTGAAATGCTTGTGGAACATATAATTTTCAACCATTGACCCGAAGTGGAAGGAAACATGCATCTATCGAAAAAATGTATCTCAATGACCTTCTAGATGGCCATATTATAGTTCAACAAAGAATAATGAAATGGAGATACTTATGTCTCCTATCCTCTTATAAAATTTCATCCCTAATTTTATTTTTTTTTGAGATATTATCAAAATGGTGGGATGTTTTAGGGCCCACAGAATCTAGCTTAGAATTTTATCTCCAAATTGGTCCACCTATAACTATTTTAAAACTACCAATTTATCTATTGTAACTATTGGATGATATTTTATCCATTATTTCCTCTATCTTTATTTAAATTTTTATAATCACTTAGATTGTATCATGGCTTCTACAATCTTTTTATTGGGTTGTTTTCCATTTTACATTTCCTAGAATGTTGTTGATGTAAGGACAACTTTTATGGTCTTCCAATGTGAAGCTTCATGTGAGACAAAATCATTAATTTCCCCTTATTTAACGGGATACCTGAAAATAAGATGTTAAAATAAAATTAAGACCATTTTTTATTTTAGGAGATGTTAAAAAATGTACCATGTAGTAGTTTATTTTAATAAAGAATTACAATCAAAATGTAAAATAATGTTCAAACCCTAAAATTTATTAAAATAGTGTCTATGAAAAATTAATCCCACAAATGTTATAATTATTTACAATGAATAATAGCATATTACAGTGTCTAATCACACAACCACTAAAGCTTTTCTAGTCCCTAGAAAAATAAATCTCAATAATATGAATTTTTAATTCCATTTTCCCAAATAAATTTAATACACAATGATCACGAAAAAACATTATATGAATCAACTATGAAACCCATCAAAATATTTAAATACAAGATAGTTTAATAAGTAGATCACAACCCAAAGACCATTATTTTGTTCAATTTCATTGCCATATTTCAACCAATATCAATTATGCATGAGGATGTGTTGTGTATCACAATAGACATGGTGGTTCATATTTATTCAAGGGGGAAATGATGGAAGCTCTAAGTGTAATAACATTTTAATATTAAAATGAGTAATCAATTTAATTATTATTATTTGTTATATTTTTTTTGTAATTTTTTAATTTTTCAATGCTAATTGAAATTGTCATAAATTGAGTCATCCCATGTAGTGAGACTTTTCAGATGACTCCTAGGTTCAAAGACCTTAGGGAACCAAGTGAATTCCACATACTCATGCATCTTCTCGAGTTAACATAGTAAAAAATGAAGTCAAATTAAAACAAATATATATAAAATTACTAACTCTATGCCAGAAAACGATGGTTTCATGATCCATTAGTGATGAATGCCACACATTAGGTCATTTCTTTTCTATACATGTACATTAATTGTTTTTTTTTGTAATTATTTTTTTTGAATACCTTTAATAAAAATAAAATGATCACTACTATGATATTTATTTTGGGGACCCAATGAGATCAAAATAATACCCCATTATCCAATGGATGTGCACTGTGATTTATTTTTTTTATTTGGATGTTAATATGAACAATGAAATATCACATTAGATATCCACACATTCCAAAATCTATTCTCATGAAATCTTCATGGACTAAAAATAGAATCATGGCATGTTAAATTATTTTATATTCAATTTCAATGTGCGTAATTTCTATTATCAAGTTCAATGTTAATGAAAATCATCTTTTAACACATATTTTATATTCAAAAATTAATATTATTTTTCATTATTTTCATCCCCAACTTTTAATAACATTGTCTATAGTGTTTATAGAAATTAAAATTTATATGTGAGTAGAGGTAGATGAGATGATTTATAAAAATATTTTCAAATATGAAATGTGGAACAAGGTCATCTGGTTTTTGATGTTGATGTTCATGACGTTCATTATTAGTCGTTTTATTTCCATGTCACTTGGAGAATACTCGTAAATGATATCTATTTTTGTTTATACACCTGGAGAGAATATGAATTTCCTTAAAATCCATAATACTCAGTATCCCATTAATCATAAACACCAACACATTTATAATATAATGGGAACCCCTTGAGTTATATCTCAATAAATAAAAACCAAGGAATGGAAAAAAGACACTAGTTTATTTAAGCGTACCAAAGACCGATACTATGAACAATTAAAAATTAGAATAATATATATATATATATTATAAAATATAAGTATATATAGAAAAAATATATAAGAATTAAACAAGATAATTCATAGGTTAGTGGTAGGCTCACTCCCCTGTCTCCCTTCGGTCCTGGGATCGAGTGTCTATGGCTTCGCCGGTTGTGACGAGGTTCGCTCCATGACCTTTGATGTTCCATTTTAATATTATATTTCTTATATTATTATTTTTAATAATATATATTTTTATTTTAACCTAAAAACACATATAATTTTAAAATCTGAAGTTACATTATACTCAGTGTAAATTTATAGTCGAGGTATTACTCAAGGATCACTCCACATGACACGGATGAATATGGTGCTCCCTTTTCATAGCCATCCATTCTCATAATTGAAGAACATGTCAAAACTATATGGTACTATCATATTCAGATATATATATATATATATTATTTATATTTTAATCATATTTGAAAAACAAATATTATTCAATGTGATTGGAAACATGAAAACCACATGATACCTCCTGTGCATCACTTTTGTTTAACGGTGTTAACTCAACATTATCCCACATAACATACCCAATAAAAACATTAAAAATTTTAAGGACCACATATTTCTCCTCGTATACTATATTGAAATTGTTTTTTTGTTTAGTATTTGTGTCATTTAAAAACCAATGTTCTACAATGAGTTGGAAAATCTTTGGAATATCGGAAATAATTGATCTAATTTCCACTATAGTCTTGCCAACGACATAAATGATCATTCCATTTTTTTTGGTATCAAGAGAGGCCTAAATTCAAAATGAAATATCATGGTTATACCATATAAAGGGATACTTGAGCAGGGAATAAAGGAAAATAATTTGAGCTCAGTTTGGATTGATCATTCAGACACATGTCGGTATTTTTAATCCAACTATGTTTTATTTTGAAAATTTCACAAATAGAATTGGTTTATTTTTATTTGAATGTTCAAACAAAAAATTGAAAATATATGTTTTTGTAATGGGAATGGACTCAAAAAAAAAATTCTCTCAATATTTTATTATTTTATTGTTTTGAAAAATAATTAATGGGGAAATATTAAAGACACATAATCCGAGATGTCAAATTTCCCTCTGGTAAATAAAAATAACCAATTTCCTCTTGATTTAAAACAACCATAAAAAATTAATTTATCCTATTTATCGTTCCTGAATCCAATGGTTTTTTCCTCAAAAAATTCATGATAGATTTCTAGGAGAAAAGAGTCTTCTATCAATGATAAAGAAGGGATAACATGTGTTGGAATGGGTTCTATAACCTCTCAATGATTTGTAGTTCTAATATCTATGATGAAACCAAAAAAATCATTATCTTCATTTATTTACACAGTTTTTAAATTAATTGATTTGGATCATGATCGATAATATGTTGATCCAAATTGAATATTCTAGGTATATAATTAATTTGTTGTAATTTCACATGAGGGTGTTTAGATTGGATTTGTGGGGATTTAAATTCATTATATGTTAGAATGATTTGTGTATAATATGAGGGAAAACATTGTGGTTGATTATGTTGTTGATTATCGCACAAATAGAAACTAGGATGGCCATAGTACAACATACTTTGTGTGGGGTAGTCAAAGTAGAGATATGATCCCCTTCATTGCATTTGTTCGAATGGAATTTCTATAGGATGGAAAACAGTAATGATAATAGAGATTTGGGATAGGAAAACAGATATGTGGTAGAATAGAATGAGTGTTGATATGACTTACTTGGGTCCACAGAAACAACCCTAGAATTTGGTCTAACCCAAATTTACTCATGATTTTAGGGTTATGCGGTCGCTTGTAGTTTAGCATGGGTTGTTGAATCCTTAAACACCTAAGATGAAACCTATAGACACATATATTATATGGATTGAAATTGGATATAAAGTGTCCGAATTTGGGGTAAATTTTAGAAAGATTTAATTGAACACTAAGACAATTAAGTTAATTCAAATTAAGATAATTAGTTATTCTCTGTTTATTGCTTGACGTGGAATGTATGAATTTGTTTTTAACGATTTCAATTTCAAATATTTTAGATGGGTTCATAATAAGTTAAAAAGCTTCATCACATTCAAGTTTAACACTGACACACCACAATACTAATCACATATACACGTTTTGGAACATATTTATGACCAATCTATGGTAAAGTTTCATATTAGCGCTTGATGTGTGTAGCCTTAATGTTAAATAAGGAGGAAGAAGTTTTAAAATCGTCAAATAAAAATCACAATTAACATATGTGATTAAAAAATAATTGAGAGATAAATAACATACAATAAAACCCTTAATACTCCAATAGATCATCAAATAAAAGTGTTATCCCTTTATTTATGACATGTTCTTAATGTATGCGGAATGGAGACTTACGAGGGTGGATTGGAAGAAGTAAAAACAACAAAATAATGATCACTCCACCGTTGTGTAATAAATTTTACAATGAATGGTGTAAATAAATTAACAGAATAATAAAACTGTATCAACATGATATTAAGGAGAATAGAATATAAGGACAGAAAAAACATTTATTATGAAACTATGGTGAATTGTAAAACAAACATGATAATGAAATGCGATTACAAAATCAAATTTGCAGCATAACACTACAATGAAACCATGCACAAAAGATGAATAAATAATCCCACACCACTACCTTAACTAATAATTTTAGGAGCCATGGTTAGAGCCTACAATATTTAATGTCACCCTAATTTAGTATGGTAGGAATATGGTGGTAGAAATCATGTGAAACATATACTTTTCCCCCCTTCACCCGAAGTGGAAGGAAACTTCCATCCAATGAACAGACATATTGAAATGTCCTTTTATATGGCCTATTTATAGTGGGCCATAGAATAATAAAATAGAGAACCAAGTTTCCTCTAATTGTATGTAATATTTTAGTCCAAATTGATTTTTTTGCGAGATAATATTGAAATTGTGGGATTTTTTTAGGCCTCAGAATATGGCCCGTAATTTTATCTTGAAATTGGGCCACCTTGAAATCCCTCAAAACATCTTAACTAACTCATGTCACTATTGGATTATATGTTCTCCATGATTTAATCTATATTAATTTAATTTTTTTTGATAAATTCGGATGGTATCTTGGCCGCTAAAAACTCTTTATTTGGATGATTTCCAGTTTAATTTTCCCATAATGTTGTTTGTCAAAGGACAACATTGGTGGTCTTCCAGTGCGATTCTTCCAGTGCTCAAAAAACAATAATTTTTCCTTATAAAATTGTATACCTTAAAATAAAATATTAAAATAAAATCAAGAACATTTTTAATTTTATGAGGTGTTCAAAAATTTACCATCTAATAGTGTATTTTATAAAAAAAATACAATCATAATGTAAAATAATGTTCAATGTGTAAAATTAAATAAAATGGTGGTTATGAATAATTAATCTCATGAATATTATAAATATTAACAAAGAATATTAGGATATTTCTTTGGCTAATCAAAGAAACATGCCAACTAATCAATAATCTGATAATGTAATTCATCCACATATATAGTCATAGTGAATATATAATGGATAATTAGTGGGTAATCAAAATTATGTCAATGATTATTTATTGGAAAACATGTATCAAGAACATAAAAACCTATACCATCAAGACCATTCAAAATATGGTTTAAAAGTACTTGTATAAACTAAATAATTTTTTTCAGACAAACCTTTTGATTAGAACATGTGGATGCATTGAGGGGTTATATAATGTCAGGGCCCCACCAATTATTTCATTTGAAATCTTCCCTCAAATAAAATAATGTATTTAATTAGTAGACAACATGACTTATGAAATATCCAAAGTGAATAATGAATATTGATCATTAAAGAGTTTCCCTAGATTGTTAAATAAATGTAAATGTAAACATCATTTGGAAAGATGTATATGGTTTTGGAAGTGAAAATATACTTAAATAATGTTATATATCATTAGAGTAAATTCAATGTTAAATTATCAAATTAAATTTCATATTTAAATGGGTCTAACAATGTAATATACGAAGAAATTGTGAATATTATCCAGATCCCAATCAATTATTAACTATCCATAGGAAGAATCAGGTTGGTATAAACAAAAAAATCCAACGTAGAGTAATTATAAATTTTTGTTTTCAATTATGAAAACATATAATATAAAAATAATTTTTTAAAAATATTCATGAAAAATGAATCAATTTAATTTAGAAGAAAATTTGGGAATTATATTTTTTAAATCAATATTTAAGTCATTTTTTGAAAAAGATTCAATTCAATCAGGAAATGGGAGTTCAAGGAAATAATGGAAGGAAAATATATATATATATTGTATAAGGTAAAGAATAAATTCCATTTTTTCGGTAAAAATATTATAAAAATGTCATATTTAGAATGTTACATGAAGTTTCATTTGAAAACATTTGAAAATGAAAAAAAGAATAAAAAATCATTAATATTTATTTTTTGAATATATATATATATATATATATTAAAAAAATTATAGGAATAATGGTTTTAAGATGAAAATTTTTAATTGATTAAAGAGAGAAATAATGTTTGATTTTCCTAAAAACATATTCAAAAAAAATTAAGTACCTAACATTGGAAAAATGGAACCATTACAGAAATAGTTTTGTGAATATGTAGATGAGGAGAAAATAAATTATTCTATTATACATATATCCATTTTATTTAATTTTAAGAGTATATATTCCCAATCAATATTTTATTTTAATGTAAATCCATTAAAATATTCTAACATCAAACTAATAATCAATCAATGAGGATATTATATTTACCAATTATAAATCTATATAATGAAGTTAAAATACATCAATAGACATTCAAACACATTAAAATCTTGTTAATAAAATATTATCAAAAATGAGGATGTAGTATAACCTAATAAAATTGTATGGGGTTATAGAATTATTTTCCACATGATAACTTTTAACTCATACCCCCATAGATGAAATAATTTTAAATAAAACTCAAAATATCATTAAGATTGAATTAATCATGATTTCATGTAACATAGTGCAGGCCTATACACCATATATATGAAATTAGGTATGGAAAAATATAATGAATTTTCCAAGAAATAGGTAAAATTCACAAATTGAAGTGAAAGTTAAATGATAATTATTAAAAAAAATTGAGAGAAATTATATTTTAAAATTTCATAGTGTATTACACCACATTGAAACATTTGAATAAAAATATCTATGATGGAAACATATTAAATTAAACATATAATATCATCATAATATTATATTAACCATATCAAATGTCAATGTTAATAAATAAACCAAATAAAAGAAACATCGTTTAGAACAACAATTAAATTTCAATTCATGGTAAATTGAGACGAAATACCTTAACATGTGTATCCTTTTAGGAGAAGATCCTTTGACATCCTAAATAACGGTTTTAGACTTGTCTCTAACTAATAACATTACCATAATAATATTTTTCATATCTTATTACCCATTTGAAATCAACCATTCATTATTTTCATTATTTCAAGTGTCAATTTTTTAGTCTGTCGAGAATGTTTTGTCTTATTTCATGTTCTTCTTCTTTATTTGATTATGTTTTCTTCATCTCAATATAGTAAACCATGATTTAATTATTATATATATTAAATATATATATATATTTAATAAAATTTATATGATATATTACCCCACCTCCTTAGATTGAGAATGTAGATGGATATTATTTGGTATTAAAAAACATCTTTAAGATGCTTATGGATGGAAATAAATTCCATGGGTATCATTAAATGATGGTGGGAATTTTTTTCCTCTAAAATTAAAATAATCAAAAAATCATTCTAAAACCAAAAAAAAAATGTTGCATGATAACAATGTAAATCCACCAAATGTAATAACACATAATTAATAACCAAACAATAAAATGTACAACAACAGAATATAACTAAAAAATTATATATTGGAATAAAAAATCCAAGAGACTCATTTCAAATGGATCCACAACTCCAAACATGATCAATTCTCTAACACCACAATATAATTAAAGTATCATGACGCAACACTAAAAAAGTGTGATAATTTAACTTTTCTTCCGTCATGAAAAAACAAATTTGAAAAACCACTAAAGTGGAAAAGAATGGGTGAGTAATGAAACCTAATATTATTTCCCTGAATAAATTCCATACTCACAAAACTAGGATATGACGAGTTTTTACATTTATATAAAATTATTTATATGAAAACCATTTAATGTAGTTCAACAAATAATAAAAAGAAAAACAATTCCATATCGAATCAATTTTATTAAATAAAATGATCACACAAAAAAGAAACCAAGAAAGTCATTATACCATTTCCCAATTTCCATATTAACAAAACCCACTCTATTTCACGTAATCAAACACACGCATATCCACACAACCACACACTTTTGGTGTTACCATTTTTGGTGAAATATAACAACCATACATTTTCCCTTTGATAATGGATCTTTATGGCCATTATCTATAAAATTCTATCCAGGATTTACTAAATGATGCAATCACAAGAAAACATAACATATTATAAAAAAATTCAAGAATTTTAATAGGACTTCAATCTTTTTAAAAAAACATAACAACAAGTTATTTCAATAAAACCAAACCTTTTATTGATAAAACATTTCAATAAATCCATTCTAAAAATCTATACCATTTTTTGAAGTCACATTTCAATGCATCAAAACCAAATAAATTTATTAAAATTATCATTTTAAATTTCTTTTACAATTTTCAATTTAAAAAAAATTGTAAAATTTCCATAACCACCAAAAAATGAGGTTTCCATCAAGAATTTAACAAAATATTCAATATTAATATTATAAAAAACCATCATTTTGAAATCATACCTTCTAGCTATAGAAATATAATTCGACCGTATAACCACATACCTCAAGAATTGTGGTGAAAATGACGAAAAACATGAAAACGCCAAGAAAATCAGGTTGAAACATAAAAAACCATCATTGATATCATCACCTACCATAAAAAATAATACTTTTACAATTATTAGAATATAAAACCATTGATTTATTAGCATCAGATGAGATCTAACAAACTGATATAGAATGAGAAGAAAATCTATGAGAATTCATAAAAAACTACCATAAATGAGGACCTACTAATAGAGTTAAGATTCAATGTACAAAGAAATTGCTATAAATTAATTATAAATTGATGGGGAAGGGTTCCACCACCTTTGGGAGAATAAAAAAATCAAGTTAGTGTCAGGATGATGAAAAAAATATTGGTTTAAATGTGATCCCAATCTAGATTATATTATTTAATATATTGTTTTAAAACCATCCATAGTTTGTTTCATTTTTATGAAAACTATGTGCTAATCATTTTCTAGGATCTCCCTAAAGGGGTATTTCACGTAGTAATCCCCCATGGAAAGAAAAAATGTGCTCCAACTAGGAAAAATCCCACAACCCAATTTTTTACGGTTTCTCTTAGGAGGCAGCATGGTATGGAAAAATTTTGCGCTTGCATGGGTTCCTTCTATTTATCCCCTATCTCATTATGTATTGTTTGTTTAAAGAGTTTAATGATTTAAACCAAACATTCTAAAAATATGAACCTATAGAAAATCCCCATAAACCATACATTTTTTTGAGAACACCCAAGCATCATAAAAAACATTATATACATAAATATCACAAATGAAGGTTTACATAGTTGAAAACAGGGTACAAGATTTTCCATACAATTTGAATTTTCAATAAAAGAATTTAGAATACTATTATTCCAATAATAGAGTTTAGTCGATTTATTGACCATTTACATCTCTTGTTCCGATGTTTGTCATTTAATATGACTATGTTTCCAAAAAACTACACTAGACTGATGCTTTTCCAATGTAATAATTTCATTTTCTGATCCAAAAACTACACTATAATTTTCACCAATGAAGCATCAAGCTCTAGGTTAATGTTATCTCATCAAGTCAGGTGGTCAATATTAGGATGATACATTTTCAAATAAGATATATGAAACACATTGACCATAACACTTCACCCTGATGGAAATTTGAGGTGATATTCCACCTCACCAACCCATTCATGTATCTCAAAAGGGCATATGTATTATGGAAATAACAGTCACTAATTCATGAAAACGAAGATGTTCAGGATTTTAAAAGATTCTTATTAGTACAAAACAACTCAACTATAATGGAAATAACTATTTGATATGATCTACATAATTATTTTATTACCCTAAGCATCTCCGTAGTTTTTTCCAATCAAGAAAATATTATCTATTTTTCATGGAATATACATGGAGCAACTTGTGAATTATCACATGTTTTCACCAAACAATGTGATGGATGACTAGGAAAACCCCATTAAATGATTCTTAATGATATATATGTATTGAGAGAAAAACATGATTATTAGAGGAAAACTGCAATGATAGTATGTGTTATTTGTATGAGCGACAACAATTCATTATATAAGCCTTTATAATGGATTCCATTGTTTGTATCGCCCGTTCAAATTCTCCAAAATTATAAGGATGATATGTTGTACCCATAATCAATTGGTTCCTACGTGATTTCTAATATGGTTTTATGAAATTAGACTTAAAGAGTACATCCATGTTTGATACTATCAAAACCATTATTCCATTCCTCTTCACCACTAATCTAATATATATTTTTGTTATTTCCTCCACCATATGTGATTCTAAAATTTTAATAAAATGGGATGTATTTGTGAGACAATCCACTATCATACATATAATTTTTTTTCAGAGTATATTATGGGAGAAAAGTTAAAAAACCATAGTTATATGCTCTTATTTACAAATATGAATAGGAAAAGTCTGCAACATACCATCTTGACATTGACGTTTTGGATTTATCATCTCAAAATATAAGCATTGTGAAATAAACTCTCCTACATTCAGATTCATACCAACTCACACAAAAAATTCATTCAAAACCTTATACATATTTTATATCCAAGGATGATAATAATATCCTGATTAGGGGTAAACATGAAGTAGTTGTTACTGAAAATACAGAGGTATGACAATCTGATTTTGAAACAACAAAACCAAACTCTCATCCAACTTTTTTCCATCAATGGTCTCCCCTTACAGAGTTTTTTACATATAGAAACACATTGAAAATAATACATCCATGTAGTTTTAATCATCTACAAAAAATTTGGATCAAATAATACTTGAAATATAATATAAATATCGTCTTGGTATTCCCATTACAAGTTCATTTATTTCATCACTAACATTAACATCCTCATATCGGAAGTTTCATTATCCAACTAAGTTTATGAATTTATCCCTCATTCATCGTCCTAAATATTTTATTTACCCATATTATATTTTAATTCAAAGTCCAACATTTTAAGATACTACATCCATCTTATTTTCCACCGGTTCAAATACCTTTAGGAAATTTTTTTTTACAAGATATTATGATCTGTAAACAATTTAAAATTTTCACCAACATGGTAATGATGTGAATTATTTAAATAATAGACCAATATATCTATCACCAAATTATGTGTCATGTTATTCATCATATTCAACTATAATAATCTTGATCCATAATAAACAACATGTTTTCCATTTATGAGGAAACATCCCAACCCTAATCCCAACGTATCACAATACACGACGTTCACTTGTCCTGATTTCAGAAATATCAATATAGGTTCTACTTTAGAGAGAATATTATTCTCTAGAAAAGACTTCTGAAATTTCACAATCTATTATAATAGAACATTATTCATTTTTATATCTATCATAGGTGATTCCATTTGTGATAAATAATGGTTAAGAATCGTTATAGACAATCTAGACCAAGGAAATTGTATATCATGTAGATATTTTCTGTTAGAATCTAATAGATAACAACTTATATATTTTATAGATCTATAGAAAAAACTAATTTAGATATTTTACCCAAAAACTACACTTTGATAATATATATAAAAACCATGATCCATAATTATTCCCAACATTTTCGCCATGTTTTCCTAATGCACATTCCTTATCTTTGAATACAACAATATTTATTCCACAAATATCCTTAAAAAGAATCTAGATACCTATGAAATATCTATTTCATTAATTATATAAGGACTATTATTTCATTCTTGAGAATGAATGGAATTATCACATATTCACAACGGCCCTATCAACTCCTAATAGTTGACTTTGTAATAACCTCATACTTATCCCACGATTGGCGATATCAATAATAAAATTCAATCAATGAGAGAAAAAATGCTCTTCTCAATTGATTAAAATTATTATAAATATGTTGCCGTGGATACTGATTCTATATCATTACATAGTTATGTTTATGATAATGTATATAATCTTGAATATTTCCATCGCTAAATTTGACAAAAATGACTGGTGCTGCTAACAGAGATATTCTAGGCCGAACGAACCCATTTCATTCCATCTCATCAAACTACACCATCAATTATATTATTTATGTAGGTTATATCTTATATGATGGAAGGTTAGTATGACTATTACATGGGAGATGTTCAATATTAAAATTTACTTCTGATGTAGGTTGAAACCCATAGAAAGTATCATGAATTAAATCTTGAAACTAATCAACGGTTGCTGAAAAAAATATTATTCTCAACCACTTCAATAAATGCCAAATAAAAATTTGAAAACTAGAATAAGATCATTTCAACCTACAGTGCCAAAAATTATACTACACAACCCATAAATTGTGGTCTCCTCTAATGTGATTCTTCCCACCATCACTACTTGTGAAACAAACCATTCTATTTTGAAAGTTAGTGTGATCATTAAACATATTCAACAAATTCATACACTAGATTTTCTCATAGAAATCCATATCAATCATAGATAAATCCCATATCAGCTAAGCTATATCGGCATGTATAAGACACAATCTAAACACAATGTCTTTACATATTTTTTGACAATTAGGATTTTTAATTTTTAAGATAGATAGATTAATTTAAACTTTTAAACTCATAAAATCATTATAAATATAATTAAAATAATTAATAAGAATCGCCTTTATCAAACAATGATTACATAAGGGTGGAATAAAAAATAATTATACCTCACAACATTGATGGCCAAGATTAATCATCCAATATAACATGCTTGTCTTGTTAAAATTTCTTACATACTGCACATTGTTCCATTTTTCACTATTGAGATTTCTGTTATTGTAGAGTCATGGTATTTATGGATCCACCATGGATAACTCCTTTCATCGAAAGAGATCTACTCTTCTCCTCTCATCATTTCAATGCTTCTGATGTATGCGACACTTGATAATTGGCATGAATACACGACATAATAGAAATTTTACAATTATGTAGCACATTCCTCATTTTGTAGTACTTATGGAAAAATATGTGTGGTTCCATACACTATTTCTTTATTTGACTTGGAGAACCACATTAAAAATAAAATTTATTATTCCTAGGTATTGGGATAATATTAACCAATCTAGATGTCTGATTCTATGTTTATATCCCTTCTTGGAAGTAGGTTTCCCTCTTCTTATTGTTAAAAACATAAGATTTCCCACAATTTTATATAGGTATCAACATATATCTTCAATATGTATCTCCGAATATGTTCAATTCTAAAGAGGTTTTTCTATTGACCATATCTATATAATGTATTATACATAGCATGACTATAATGGAGAAAATTTTATTCCTCATACCTGACATAGAAATGTATTCTTTCTAGGACATAGTAGAATCTACATCGGGTGGCAGGTTGAAAATCCATGAATTTAGCATCATAGTATTTTACTATGATGATCTCATTTTTCAAGATGATGAAATCCATTATTCATGATATACAAAATGTAATAGCATAGAATTGATAGTTAAATAATTCTTAAAAACCATCCAATGGATTTACTAGGATGAATTCAGCCTAAAATATTGAATCCCATACATGGAATTCAGGATTATCAATCATAGTCATCACCTAATTTACATTCACCACTATTTGTGTACCAAGGAAATCGATTATTATATTCATATTATCTATAGACACTACATTCTTAGTTAGTTCTGAATCTCCCAGAAATATTGGGGGATCATGCTTCATGTACTAAATGTAATGATCCCCTTTCCTTGGTTCACTGATTATATTCTATGTATCCACTAAATGAAAATAATATAATATACTCCAAACCATATATTGTTTCACCTATAGAATTCCCCAAATTAAATCCCTACACATGCTACTGGAATTGAAAATATTTGTCCATTATATAAAACCCATCTAAATTTTTTCACAATTTATATCAAAGAAAAACAATTCCCTAGAAAAATATTTTATCAAATAATAAAATTTCCATGAAAATCAACCAAACAAGTAATTATATCATTACCGAGTTTCAAGGATGAAATAAACCATTTTATTTCACATAATCACACATGCACACTTAATAACACTCCCAGACATGTCTAGTGTTACCGTTGATGATTGAAAACCATGTCTATACTCCATCCCTTTGATGCTGGTACTTAATGACCATTATTTATCTCATTTCACACATTATTGACCATTTAATCCAACCACATTCCAATTTATTAGCTTCTAAAACAATTCATCCCTTTAAATATAACTACACTTTTATTTTAAAACAGTCCAACAAACCATTTCAATAGAACCATGAATATATTTAACACTTTTTTTCAAGAAACCATTATAATAAAACAAAATTATAATTTAAAACACTTTCCAATCTATAAAAATAAAATAACAGTTATAAAATCATCATTTTAAAATCAACATACCATTTTTTACTTCCCACAAAACTCCAATTACACAATTAATATAAATAAAAACATTCAATTTGAAATAAATCTATTTTTTCTAGTAATATGATTTGAGAGTGAAGACATGTAGCTTTGAAATTATGGGGGGAAATGAATAACCTCTAGAACATGAAAAAAATTTGGTTGAATCTTCAAAAAACCATCCTTAGATCTCATCCCCTAAAAACAACCTAGTCAAATCTCACCATGAATGGAATAAACCACCTTATATCAATATACAAATACTTGATCTAAGAAACAAATAAAGGGGGTGGATTATATCTAATAAAAACCCAATAAACTACCATAACTGAGGACTTACCAAAGAAATTATCTTTCAAAACACCAAAAAATGATATTTTATCAGTTCAAAATCAATGGGGAATGGTTTTATAGACTTTGGGAGGATAAAATGGAGAGTTAGGCTATGTTTATCGAAAAAATAGTGGTTAAAACTAAATATCAACCCACAACATGTTTTTTGGGATATTTTCTCTAAACAATTATTTGTTTGTCAAAATAATTGGAAACAAATTTCACTAATCTTGCGATGGGATCTACCTCAATGGGTGGGGTTGAATGGTTGGACGTCTATGGTGAGAAAAACCATACACCAACCCTGTAAAATCAAACTACCAAATGTTTCATGGTTTCTACTAGGAATTAATTTTTTTTAGAAAAACATGATCTTCTGCATGCTCCCACATATTAGACCATGTCTCATTATCCACTATTTCTTATAGGAGTCAAATGATTTCCCAAAAATGTGCTAAAATTTTTCACCAATAGAAAATTCTACAAAAAATATTCCAAAAGGTTTCCAAACCATCTTTAACATCACCGAAACACTTTATATTGTATAACATCATAAATAAAGGGTTATGTACTTGAAATTGGGAATCTGGGACTTTAATATTTTCAAATAAATAATGAAATTAATAGTTTATGCAGATGGTGGGTCATACATACACATGAACCCTATATTCATTTCTTTTTTGTAATAAATTATATAAATTAAAAGTATATATATATATATATATATTATAATTAAAGTGTTATATATACCTCAAATGTGTTCTATAGGATTACTAATTCCATACACTATATATTACCTATATAGTGTTAATGAATCACATCGTTTTCAGTGGGTGGTAATCAACACTACAAAAAACGATGTTATTGTGTTGCCATAAAATGGTGTGAGAAAATATATATGTTATAATATATTTATATAAATATAAATAAATTATAATTAAAACATATAAAAATGATAAATATATTTGGGATTATAATTCCCAACCATGATATGCGGTAAAGAAACAATGAAGAACATCGTTTCGTGAGGTGGTAGTTCTTCATTCAAATAACTGTTTTATTCAGTACCCATTATGTAGTAGTGTATGTAAGTGTTGGGATAAATCATTACATAAAAATAACATAGGGGTTTTAGGTTTGTATTTTGGTGATATAATAAGGTATAACAAATAGTAAAGTGGGTTGACATTGGAAATAAAACTAATGATCTTGAATAAATATTTTACCTCTTCTTTGGGAAGCTACTTTTTGTTTTATAGAAAAGGGATTCCTTGGATGTCTTCCATAACAAAAACATTATTCTAAGATATAGATAACCATTTGGAGGAGAAATTTGGGTAGATATTGTTTGATCTAAATTTTCATGGGATGTGTGAGGAAGTGGGATTATTGAGTGTCTCTATTGTGGAGAATGAGTGACACATTTTTATTTTATAAAAAAGAAATTCATACCACATTTTTTCCATTATATGTTTCACCAAAAACATAAAAAATTTTAATAATTTAAGGATAGGGTACCAATATGTACATATAATGGATTTTGGAGATGTTTCATGGTCATTTTCCCCCAAGATTATAGTTTCATCCCTTGTTATGATATTTTTTTCAGAATCATTGTAATTAATTTTAATCAGATTCACTGATATTTTTAGTCAATAACCAAGTTAAACATATTAGAAATTATAAATTATGATTATTACAAATATGGATGAATTATTTCATAATTATAATCATTGATGTATTATATATAAATTTAAACTAAATCCCATATATGAGAAGACAATTAATATTTATTAATTAAAATTTATCAATTGCTCTCTATGTATTTATATTCTATTTCCAATAGATATCGAATATAATGAACTAAAAATTATAATTTGATAAGAAAATTAATCTAATTATCTTTAAAACAAATAAAAAATATAATTTATATTCATAATTAAATTATATGAATAATAATTTCAAAATTAATATTAAGCATTTTCACTATTCATTAATTAATGAAGTTCATTAAAAAATACAAAGATTTTTCTATAAACTATTTTTTTGATTCAATATAAAATGTTGTCATTATTTTTACATATAAAATATTTAGAAGATACCAATAATTATATTTAATATAATTAATTCTATTAAAGGTCAGTAACAATTCAATTATAAAAATTGGTGTTATCAAGTGTGCAATTGGGTTTGTTCTTCTCTTATGTCTATAAAATCTATAGTATGAATATCAAAAATATTATTTTTAATATATAAAATATATGTTAACTTAATATTTCAAACTAATTATATTTAATTATTTTGTTAAGACAAAATAGATATGTGGGAAAAAAATTCATTTTTATATAAACATTCCCTTTATATCTTGTTGGTTATTATATTCATTTCTTATTAACCTATAATAAACGAATTCATTTTATGAAGACAAAATTGATATGTTGGAATATGTTAGTTACTAATAATAATTATATCTAATATAATGGTTACGTTATATATTATTATGTTAAATATCAATATTTTAAATATATATTATTGTTTGTTAAAACATGATCTTGTATGTTACACAAGCCAAAAAAATTGGTTCATTCAATGTACACTAACACAATGTATCATGAATATAAGTATATAAAAATTAATAAAGTTATTTAAAATAGTGAATATATTATAAATTATATGGATATTATATTCCCATACACACATGATGTTGTGTTTTATACACACTATTGAATACAATGTTATTACCTTCTCTTTTTAGGGTGTAACATTATCCAAAACATTATTATATTTTCTTATCGAAATATAATATTGATATTGGTAATTGATTTTTTTGATAATTCCTTCATTAAAAATCTCAAATCATGAGAAGTGATCAAAAAAAAATTTGTTGGAGGTGCGTACATTCTAGAAATGCTTAAATATTTATTAGAATGGATTTATTTCATCAATAAAATATAAATGAACAATTAATAGAATATTGAGGGACTCAAATACATAAATCCATCTTGCTATAAAAGTTAATTTTTTCATCAAAAAATAATGTTATTTGGAAAAAAAATTATTTTTAAATTATTTTACTAATGTTGATTAATTTTTATTACTACCTATTAATTTTAGGAAAAATATATTATCAAAAAAATAATGTAAACACAATTTCATCATTTGGTATTGCTTTGATAAATTTCCAATTCCACCATTAAATCAAGTCATATATATCCAAATATTAATATTGAATCCGAAATTACTGAAATATATTTTCAATAGATGACAAGTCTCATAAAATGGTGAAAAGATTAAGTATTTGTCTTAATCTATTCTCCAAATCTAGTATCATTAATACAATAATATCAATACTTGAAATGATACAATATAGGTTCATTATAATTATTTATTTTTCAAAGTGTATAACTAAATGTAATTAAACATTATCTAGGACATCACGTAGGTCAGAGGTTGTTGTGAACACCTTGTCATCGTTAAATTATTGGTTTGTGACCTATGGATTTCCCAGATATTATTTTTTATCAATTGACATACATGTTTTACTTTTATAAAATACAATTATTATAATTTTTAAAATAATTATGTTGTAAATCCTTAAAATGTTGTTGATCTGTAAATATAATTTTAACAACGGTTTTCAATACAACAAAAAGACATAAATACTAAATCTATTTATTTCCAGATATTACATTTCATGGACTAGTGTTTATCTTTTTGATTAATCAATTGACTCAAGTAATTCAATGGCTACAAATATTTATGGAAACAATCTATAAATAGTTCTTTAAGATGATTTCATTTCCTTACACAGTACTCTCTAATTTTCGGAGGTAATTCATTACATTACTTAATTGTTTACCAAAAAAAATTATTTTAAATTTCTATTCAGAAACATTCATTGGTGTCTCCATCCACATTTCAAGAATCAGAGAACATGATCATTCTTCCCTCTATGGTCTCCACCCCATGAACTCTTAGAAAACAATATCCTAATCTTATTTGGTGAGTTGGGATTTCATTAAGGCATATGTTGTTAATAATATTTTAAGGAAAACAAATTTGGAATATACTTGGTATAATTAAATTCTATCAACACCTCATATTGTATCAAATTATCATCATCTTGTACTTTTGTCCCATGATAACATGACTTTTTTTTATTTGACCATTTTAATAAAATAAAAAATCTTATTGTGAGTAACAACAGTCATAGTGAATAAAACATTTGATCATTTACAAGATAACTAAACCAAAACATGTTATCTTTTCTCTAAAACGACATAGGATAAACACAGATTATTCATCTAGAATATCAAAATAGTTCTACAGTATAAAACATTGTCATGTACCAGGTTAATCCGAGTCTGTACCATCTCACCTTGTGGTTTTTATTACACCTGGGTACATCTTTTCTAGAACCATGTACACATTTAGTATCTAGATAGGGAGGTATTTCTATAAATAATCAGATAATATGTATATTAACATAATTATATTATGATCTTTAATAAATATCCTCAAATTATACCTTATAACGATGTTCTATAATCTATATTTACATAAATCTAGTTCCCAAGGTTTAAATTAAGCTTCCTCTGATACAAACTGTTGTGACTAAACCCCAAAAATCCTAAATCTAGTGTCTAATACCATTATAATGGCATGATTATAATAAAATGAAACATGATGGATTAATCATGTTAGTATTATTAGTAATCCATATATATAATGAGTCTTATATTACAAATGAATATACTAATTGCAAATTTTTTTATTTCAGGGAAAATAATATTACTCCATATAGTGTATCCTTTAATATCATTCATAGTACAATTAATTGAATTTCAGCAATGGAAACAAAATAAGGGTGGGATAAAATGTTTTATGAGGGTTATGTACAATGAAATCAATAATAAATCAAGGAAAATAATCAAATATAAATATAAATAAATAAATAAACATGAAGAGATATCAATATACTTATAATGGCGTGTATAATAATTATTTAAAAGTAAATAACTGGAAACACATTCAATTCAAATAAATATATAATGAAAAATCCATATGGAATGGTAATAAATTTAGGACACATTCAACTTAATCAATATACTAATAATAATTTCATCTATATATTTTTTTCATTGTGAAAATATCATCGAAAATGAATACAAAATGAAAATAATTTCAATAAATAACTATTGGATATCATCTCTTAAGGTCCTGAAACCCTATAACATTGAGACCATTCACCAGATAGTTTAAAAATATGATTAAAATTTTAATTAATTTGAGTTATTAATTTTTCTCATGAGAACCTATCGATGAATCAAGGGTATATTTAAATGTTGGGCCCACCCTTCATTTCATATTCAAATCATTCCTCTTATTGAATAACTGATTTGATTTATAGACATTATTCCTTATCAAATTTCTACATTTAATACATAATGAAAATATAATATTTCTCTTTATTGTAAAATATCTTTTCATGTAATCACAATACAGAAAATGGTATACAGTTTTGTAAATTAACATATCCATTAAGATTTATTTGGACAATTAGTAAAATTAAATAATTAAATAGTCATATAAAATTAATATTTCAATTGGAAAAAGATAAGAATCAATGGAGTTAATGTGAATAATATATTTATCCAAATCAATCATTATAAATCCATAAGAATAATCATGATGGTAAAAAATATAAATATTTAAATTGGATAAATGATAGAGGGTTTTTTATGATGGTGAACTGGAATACTATAAAAATAAAATTTTAAAACCTTTTTAAAGAATGCATATTTTTTTAAAAAAAATCAACAATCCATTTAGGTTAAAATTCCATTGAAAAACATTATGTTTAAAAATTATAGTTTTAAACATGAAAAGGAAGATTTTATAAAAGTATGGAAGGTAAAACTATACATGTCTTACAAGGTAAAAATTACATTCCTTTTTTATGGAAAAATTGTTAGAAAAATGACTTATTTTGAATATGACAAGATGATTCCATTTAAAATATTTATAAAATAAATAAAATGTTAAAGGTTTTTAATAAACCAATTTGAAATGGATAATAAATTTTTTGAATAATTTTAATTGAATTTTATTTTAGGTAGAAATCATGTTCTTCGACTATGGAGAGAAATAAAATTCGGTTTTCATAAAAACATTTTCTATAACATTTTCAACACAAAATAGTGGGAAAATGGAAATATTAACTGAAAGGGGTCGTGAATAAATAGATGAAAATTAAATAAATGTGTTCATTGGAAAAAGAAAAACTTATTTTATCTGATGGAAATTCATGTATTTAAACTAAAGAACCAAATGAGATTATAATATAAACCCATGATGAAATTATAATGTTAATGTGAGAATCAATTAATGTGTAGATTTGTTGTATAAATTGTAAATTCACTTAATGAAGTGGAAATACATCATTATATCTTTAATATCATTATAGGTATAATGATATTATATTAATTACAATGGGGTAGTAGTATTATACAATGAAAATATTTTGAGTTATGAAATGTTTTCCACTTGGTATTTTTTCACTCAAATCCCACAGATGAAATAATTTAAATTGAAACAAAAAAGATAATAATAATTAATTATACAAGATATTATTTGAAAAAGGGGTCGTATATACACCATATATTATAAATTTTTTTAGACAAATAAATTTATAATTACAACATAAATTTTATAATACCATAAGGAAGCCTTATATCAAAGATAATTTTTAAAATTGATATTTAGAAAAATAATCCTTAAAAATTAAAAATTCTCTCATTAAACATTGAAAAAAATAGTGTAATAATTTCCATGATGTTATAATATTAAATAAAACATAAAATATAATTATATTAATTATTTAACATTTAAAATTATAGTTTATACACCATATAAAAAAATTATTTTCATTGCAACATATAAGTCTCAATGCAATATAAATTGAGACAAAATCCTTTAAATTTCATTAAAGGTAAGGTGAAAATAATTCTATTTTCTTGTATAATGGTTATAAATATGTCAATAACTAATATAAGAATCATTATCATGATAAATTTTTGTTACTTATTTCATAACAATCCTTCATTATTTTTACTATTTATAGTGTTAATTGTATAATTTTTTGAGTCTGTTTTGACTTGTTATTTATTTTTATTTCTATGATTATTATGGTTTCAAAATCCCAATAATGTAAAACATGATTTAATTATCCAAGAAGTTATTTATATTTTAATTTAAAATAACCTATACTAATTCATGACATGAAATTAAATTCACCATTCATGGATATGATAGCGCATACGTACATATGAACACTACTTTCATTTATTTTTTGAAACTATATAAATAATAAAAAATTAATATATGTGTATTTTATAATTAAAATATCATATCTATTTTATATATGTTACATATTTTTATCAAATCATTTTTTATACATTTCATATACAATGTGAACAAATAACATTGCTTCGAGGGGGAGGGTGTCCACACATCCGCAAAAGATGTTATCATATTCCCACAAAATGAAGTACACAATGTTCTGTGTTATAAAATAATTAAATAATTATAAATAAATAATATATATCTTATGTGTGATATCAAAAAAAATATTTCATCATAATTACAAACCATGAGAGGTGGTAAATGATAAACGGGCAACATCCGTCCATGGAGAGGTTTTTCGTAGTATACCTAAATGGTATTTTTGTTACCCATTATATAGAATAATTATTAATTTTTGTAATAACATTATCATAAAAAGATATATGTATATTTACGATTATTGGGTTTTTATATTATAATGTAATAATTATTTTTTTGGGGGTGGGAAATGGAAGTAAAAATAATGAGTTTGAAGTAAGATGTTTCCTCTTCTTTGGGTACCACGTTTTGGTATTCCCCAATGAGATTTTTTGGATGGATTTCATAAAATTTTAGGATTATTTCATAGTGGTACATATTTTTATGATCTATTTATTGTTATATTGGTTAAACTAATGTGTTTTGATATGTTTAGTGATATGGGTGGTTTGATGACCTTTTTATAGTAGATAAGGAGACACACCAATGAAAATATTTTAGAAGGGAATTTCACAAACGTTTTCCCATTGAAAGTGGATCATATAATTGAAAAAATTAGATAAATTAGAGGATAGGGTTAAAATATGTCCATCCAATGGATTTTGGGAATATTTTAAGGTCGTTTCGTCCATTATAATTATGATTTAGTACATTGTTAAACTAATATTTTGATTAAATATTTTAAAATTTTAACGACATTCACAAATATATTTTTTAAAAACAATGTTTTCATTATTAGAAATTATAAATTATGATTCTTTCAAATATGTAATATATTTTATCATTTTAAAAGTAAAAAAGGAACAAAAATTGATTTTAATTTAATCCTATTTATGGGATGATAATATAAGGTTTAATGTACAAAAATTCATAAGTAAGATAAGTTTTTAAATTAAATTTCCTATTGAAAATGAGGAAAATGACAAAAATTTTATTAATGTATAAAAATATAACATATATAAATTTTAAAATAAATTTATTATAAAATATATCCATAAATACTAATTTGATGAAAAAAATTATTTGAATTTAAATTCATTATTTTTAACTATTCATAATGAAATGAAACATCATAGAAAACATAAAAAATTAATCATAACCAGAGATGTATATTATAATATCAAAGATGATGTTTATTTTTACATGTAAAATTTATAATACTTCCAAAAAATTTCTTTAAAATAGGATTTTCATTAAAATAAGGTAAAATTTCCTTTATAAAAATATTAGATTTTTATGTGAATAAATGGTGTTTTCTAATATTTTTCCTATCTAATCTATTGAATGAATAAAAATTCAATGGAATATATAAATTATATTTTAAATTAATATTAGATACAACTTTTTTAAAATTAAATATATTATGATGAATAATCTATTTCACCATAAAATTTTTTTTTATAAAAACATTCATGTTATATTCAATTAGTTATTATTTTAATTTATTTTTAATTTTTAACATGTGAAATGATTTTTTATCATTTTAACCAAATATTTTCATAATTTATTTAATAATAATAATTTCTTTTATTTTATTTTCTTTTTAATATCATAATGTATTAAATAATAATATTTTAATAATATTTACATTTTTAGAAAAAAATGGTATTGTTTGTAATAGAATACATCTAATAAACACTTTGTTGAATTAGATATATTCCATCTGATTATAGTATGAATTCAACGTATTAAAATAGAATGATTTTATTTAAAATAATTAATATATTATAAATTATTGGTGGTTTATATTCTATTATGTTTAGGATGTTGTGTGCCCTAAAATATATTAAATTCAATGTTCATACTTTCTATTTTAGAGTGTTACATAAATATTTAATTTTCATATAAAATCATTATAATCATTCGTACATTTTCTCAATAAAAACCCTCTTCTCATCATGCCTTCTAGGTTAATTTAAAATTAAATATTTTCACTTATGTGAATGTACTATTAATATATTTTATTAATATTTGGAATCTGAATAACTTATATTATATAATAAGATCAAATAATATTTCCAAAAAAATTAAGAGTAAATATTTGATTATTATTTATCACAACAAAGGTAATTATTCATTTATTATGGGGTTAAACTAAGAAGATAAGGGTCAAAATCACTCACCAAGATAACAGAAATATTATTAGACATTAATTTTTCTACATTATCATTGATAAGTTATAATTTAGTGTAATATAGAATATTTTTTCATTTCAAAGGATTTATGATTTTGTATTCATTTTATAAATTACCAACGAATTTTATTAAGGGTTTTCATTCAATAATTATAATAGGAAAAGGTATATACTCACTTTAATACTCCTCACAATCGATTTGTCTAGAAAAAAACTAAAAAATATCAACCAAAATAATAATAATTTTTATATAGATTGGGGTACTCCCCAAAGAACAACCATAGTGTAATTAATAGGAGATTTGAAAGAGGTTTCTCTTAGGGAATATAATTATCTTAAAATTGATCTTTCCTTTTTTTTCTTTCTTTTATATATTGAATTATATTATATCATGTAAAATATAATAACATTAGTATATAATATATAATGATATCTTATTATCTTTCTTGAATAATAGTTATCCATTACCACATAGATCGAAATAGAATTAAAATATGCAATCCTGTATATTATGGACTATAATCTCCCAAACCAACATAGTTCGTTTTCCATTACAAATTTTCATCAATTGATATATTGATTGTTTTACCAAATTTATATGATTTTTTTATATTATTATAATATCATATATTCATTTTTTTGTGCCATTCAGTTTCAAATATTATTACATCGCTCCTCTGTTTAGTGAACTATCATCTCATGATGCAATGTGGTTTATTTTTAACGTATGATTTACATAAAATATAATAAGAA
This sequence comes from Viscum album, assembly GCA_963277665.1. Classification (NCBI taxonomy): domain Eukaryota; kingdom Viridiplantae; phylum Streptophyta; class Magnoliopsida; order Santalales; family Viscaceae; genus Viscum; species Viscum album. The sequence continues at coordinate 1,262,681,870 of OY728157.1, read as the reverse complement.
TAAATTTATGATAATTAATGATACTAATAAGGTTATATTTAATATTATAATGTTATATATCCCCCAATTATTTCCCTTTTCATCCCTCAAGATAAGTATATCATCGATTGGGTGTATACACATCCCACAATCTCTAGGAAGGGATGTGATTCTTTTTACATGAGCAAATCTTAAGACTGGTTACAATAATTTATATTTTCTGTTAAAATTAAACTTTTAAATTTATTATCACTATCTATATTAAATACATATATATAGTAAAAAATATATAAGGCAGTTTTTTTAAAACATGAATGTGAAACAAGGATATTAAAACAACAAAATTGAAAATAATGAAAAATTATTTTTAAATATGTTTTAAAATGGTAAAATACGATAATATATGATTTTATAAATATAATTATTATTATATAATAAATTAATAACATACATAAAACTGTTATTTATTTAGATAAACATATTAATCCAATGAAATTTGTGAGGTAAGAGCCATCCCCTTAATTTCTATTCATTGAGGAATATTGTAATATTATCCACCTAAATTCATTTTAATGGTGTATATAAAATTTATTTGATATGTAATATAATTATTAATTTATGAATAATGTAATTTTGGGTCACATATTAGATTATTTCATCCAAGTGGATTTTTTATTATGATATACTAAGTTGTAATGAATTTCATAACTGAAATTCAATTCATTGGGTTTTATTTCTCATTCGTCATCTTTTATATTGTCAGACTAGTATTGAAATTAATTTTGATTTTATTTTCATGTATTTACACTTGTTTTAATAATATTTACAATTTATAAAAATAATCAAATCCTTGATTAATTTTCACTTAAATTTTATGATCATTGTGAGAGTTTATTTCATTATATCATTCTAAAAAAACTTATTTATTATTGAATTTTAGGTGAATGAAAATACATAACCATTTTATGATAAATATTTACATTTTTTATATTTTTTATATTTATTTAGTTATTAAGAAATTTTAACAATTTACCACTATTTTTTACATAAAATACATTATATTTTTTTCAAGAAAATCCCACTCCATTCCTCTCATCCGTCGAAATTATTTTTCATTCAAAACCATGTTGTCAAAAAAGGTTAATAAAAATGATTTTAAATAATTGTAAATGATATATTAAATAATTTTTTCTTCCACATTAAATTTTAAATTAATTAATTGAAATAAATATTCTTTACATTTTTAAAACAATTCTTATTTCTCTTATAAAAAAATATTGTAAGGAACCATTATTTTAACATAATTTTCTAATTTAGAATTTCCTAAAAAATAACTACTTGAGGATTAAAAATTATATTAAAATTTAAAATTTTATTTTCGAAGCAATTGGATTTAAATATTTTTTTTGAATGATTTTAGTTTTCAAAAGTTATTTTAAAAATGAAAAGGATAATTTCCTGATGAAATATTTTGAAGATCATTTGACTCGAATTCAACAACAAAAAACCTTGTTATTTAAAAATTAATAGGCTAAATTTACCTAGTATTGATCCCATAGTTATTCATTATATAGAAAGATTGTAATTATTTTTACAAATTTTATTGTTTATATTCCATTCCTTGATTCATTTCTATATTCATTAAATCCCCCAAAAATTACTCACATTATGATGATCATTGGGCTTTAAATTTCTTCATGATATACATATTAAATATCATTTATTTTCTTATTGTTTAAAAAATATCTCATTTATACATAACATGTTTCACATTGGAATATATTTTATTGAATGTAAAATTATTTATAATATGTATTCTTCCAAAAATGTAGATATTTAATTGTAATGAACCTTTTTCCAGAATTATCTATATGATTCCATATATAGGGAATGATTTGTAAATGAAGTGTCTGGTTCGACCTAGTATTTTAAAGCTCCTCCATTAATTTATAGTCTCATGGGTTGAATCAATAATATATTATTATATTGGGTTTTAAATGTATTTTTTAACTATCAGGTGAAAGAACTTCATGGCCAAGGTACTAGGATGTTTGAGATCAGGATGTCTAATAATTAAGCATTTCCATCAGTTAAAATCAATTATTATTATTAATTAATATATTTTCACAGTTATATTATATAAGAATTCATTTTATTTCTCTATAATGAATAAATGTAATATTATTTATTTATTTATCTTATTATATTCATTTGCCTTTATATTTTTAAGATAGTCATATTAATTATTAAATTGAATGATTGTTGATTAATTTTTCAATCTATATAAATTGTGTCTTATCATATTATACATCATATCTTTTCAATTTTATTATATTTAGATGAATTTTATTCTTAGTTTATTGATTCAATGACATGCGTGTTCAGTAATTTAATATTATATATTGATAAATCATATTTAATCATGATAAAATCTATTAAACCTACCCTTAATAAGAATTTCACCTAACCTTTTTTTTAATTTATAGTAATTCCATGAATTTTACATCGACTGATATAAAATAATATTATGGAAAAAATAAAAAAAACTCTAGTAAAATAATTATTCTGATATTTTTGTTTTCAATTACATTGAAAGACTCATGTATAAATCTAATGTTGAAAAATTATTATAATATTTAGTCATTTGAGATTCAATTCCATTATAATTATTCCAATGTAAAAAAGAAAAAACAATAAATGGACTAATCAGAAAGGGGTAACTATAGATTCTATTAGATTATATTTAATATGAACAATGATTACTAAATAATCACAAAAATATGTTAGTGATCATCACACAATCATAAACATTTACGATAAGTATTTAATAATATATTAATTATTTGGAATGAAATTTATTATGCTATTTTTACTAGGAATACATACTTTTTTTGATACTAAATGTAGATTTTGTTCTAGAATATGATTTACCTAGGGGTAATAACTCTGAAAAAGGATAATTTGGATTGATTAGATCTTGACCTCATACGTGAAAATTTTTCTTCCTATGCACCTAGTTTGACACTCAACAGGGGTATTCATTGAATAATTAGAATTTTAATTAGAAACCATTATAATGGATTTGAATTTGTGATGATAAATAATAATCAAGGATAAACCAAAGTAATCATATTTTTAAAATATGGTGTCTCAATAGAATTTAAATATTTTATATGTGTGGAAAAAAAATTTATAATATAATGAATTACCAATAAACCAATAAATAGTATGATGGATGTAAATAAATCTCACATTTGGGATGAATTTATTGTTTTTTCTTTTATATAGAGAACATAAGCATTATGAGGGATAATTTCATCATATATAGGTTAATATTTTGACCATGGAATGACTTATGTTGTATGAAATTGTATAATGTATATATATTTTGAGATTTATGAATTAAATTTTAAATGTATCTTACAAAGGTATTTTCTTTATATGAATCATGGAAAATATATGGAATATAATCAATTTTAGAAGAATATGTGTCTTCATTATCATAAAAGTTATCAATATCATAATTTTTTATGAATTTAAGATTGATTATATGATCAATTAATTAAACAAACATTTTTAGGATTTATGTGTTGGGATTCTACTAAGATTAAATATATTTTAGGAAAAAATTATGTCAATAAATCCCAATGCATTAGTATATGTTTTATTGACAATGAAATTTGAGTAATAATTACCTCACATATTATAGACATGGGTTTAATGTAATCAATAAGCATTGGGGGTTATATTATGATTATTGATTTTTTAATAATTGTATTATTATATTATTAGAAATTTTAGGAGTAAAATTTATTGAAAACATTAGAAAAAAAATTATTTAGTGTATAATTTTATTTCAAAAATGTCAATCATATGATTTTGATAATCTTATGGGAATTATGATAATACCATTTTAGAAAAAAGGACAACCCACATTTTGGGTTAAAACTCTTCCTGTATGGAAATGACATGGGGCTTAAACCCATAATAAATGGATGATATATTTTTAAGCCTTACTACTTGACTAAATTATTTCATAGTTAATATGTAATGTTTTTAATTAAACTAATTCACAAATAAATAATAAGGAGGAACTACTGGTGTCACTGTTGAGGATTACTAAAATATTTATTATATCACCTAACTTTTGAAAATGTGATTGTTTTTTTAATAGTTGATTGAATATAAAAAGGGAGGTAACTAATTTATGGATATAGAAATATTTTAAAAGTTAATTTTTGTGCTTTATGAGTAAAAATAATAATTTACAAATTTTATTAGATTAAGTGATGAATTTGAAATTGATCTAAGCACAACCAATAGTTCAAATTGGGCATAAGAAAAAAATTATCAAGTCTATTTTCTTATATTGATAGAAATTAAAATAATTAATCAATATTATGAAAATGATCTATAATCTAAAAATTTATCATATTACATTAATATTATCTGAATAATTTTTTATTTTAAATCATCATAGATATTGGGTTTTGAGGTTGTTTACCTTCTACTGATAATCCAATTTTTTTTATCATTTAACTCTACCATTATTTATAATTATCTACAAATTTCATAAATAAAAATATCTTAAATTTAGAAAAATTTCCTTCTATGTATAAACATAGTTATGTTACATTCCCTTTAAATTTATTATTTCAATATCTCTTTTATTATGATGATGTTTTATTGAATATTTTTTTGATATGGGGTTTCAAGAAAATATATTTCAAAAATCAAATTCATTGTTATCGTGATAATGTTTATTATTTAAGGGAACTAATTATTTACGATAGAAATAATGTTTCAACACAATATTTTCAAATAATAACATTGTTTTTGGTATCTTATGTGACACAAAATAAAATGCCTAAAGAAACCATGAGAAATATTTTTCTACAATTAATCACTTTGAATATTATAGAAGACACCACCCTGAGTCTAAATGAAATGTAGTGTTGTATTCATTTGAAGCATTGTTTTCAAATTAGAGGGAATTTATTATAATAATAAATTATGAAAATAATTTATATCTATTTATTAGATATAAAATAATAATCATTATCATAATAAGAAATATTTTCTGAAAAAAATAGTTTATCTAAAAGAAGATTAACTCATGATTATAGAACATAATTTAAAAATTATTAGTATTTTGAGTTATTTATATCATATATAACCCTCTATGTTCCCCTTCATTTTGAATACTACAACATTTCCCATGTGTATGGAAGAATATCGCCTCACGAAATAATGAGAATCATTTTTCACTGAAGAATTACAAGTAATGCAATGTGAATAATATTAAGGAATATATAAGATAATAAAGATACAATATTTATTTTTTAAAATAATAATATTAAAAAATTTCTTACCCTTTCACATGTTAATAAAATTATGTAATTGCTTGTGTATACATGTGGCATACCATTTATATGAAGTGATTCAGTTCATCTTTTAGGCATAACTCTAATGAGTGGATATAATAATGTTTCTACTATGTAAATATAATATCTATAAAATTATTATCTTTATATAGTGTATATATATACATATGTTATATCTACCTGAAAATTATACTTCATTATAAATAACACATTACAGAACATGGAAATTAACACACACCAAAGGAGTATTAACAATCATGTGGTAAAATTTTATAATAGGATAAAATATGTTATTATAAATATTTTTATTTTAATTATAATATAATATTGTGATTAAAACTACTATATTGGTGGTTAATGTATTTCCATCTAGAATAAATATTGGGGTAAGGAACATCCTCTCAATTTCTCTTCACTAAGGCATACTATAATTTTATAAACATAATTTGTTTTTTATGGTTTATTTATGGCCACATTGAAATGTAATATATTGATTACATAATAAATATAATGATAATGAATTTCATTTTTAATTATTTCATCCAATAGATTTGTCATTAGAGTTACCATGTAGAAAATAATTTTAGAACACATGGTTTTCATATTGTTATATTACATTTTATTAAACTATATTTTTATAATATTATATGTGAATCATATATTGATTATCATATATTTTTTTAGGTTTTTTATATTTATTAAGGGGTTTCAAAAATAATAAATTTATTTATTAATTCTCACATCAATGTTATGTTTATTTTGTGTTTTTATTTAGAAATATCATTCTAATAACACTTAAGAAATCACATTTCATGATCCAAATTAAACGTCTACCGAGGATTGTTTTTCAATGTCCCTCAAGGTCTCCCCCCTTTATTATAGATGTTATAGACCATCATTAAGAGTACAGATATAGTATGTTGGGGAGACTATAACCTCGTGATTAAGGAAGTGTATTGGTATAACAATATATACATCATTCAATAGTGGATATAGTATAAATAAATAACAATGTAGTGGAATATAATAATAACTAATGAGAATGGACAATTGAAATTGCCTTTAACCTTGAAATAAATGTCAACATGAGTCTATAATTTATAAAAAGTATTCATACAACTGATGACATGATATAGTATAGACCATAAATAATTAAAATGAACAAAATCCCCATGAGATATTCCCTATAGGATCCTGACATCTAGCTCATTCTATTACTAATAAGCTCTAATTTCTATATGAACTACCCAATTATAAAACATAAACCGATACCTATATCATGAGGCCAGTTTGGATATCCCAGTGCAATGTTGGCCTAAATAGGTTTTGAGATATATTTAGTAGGACATATCCAATGGGTTGTATATTAATATGGCCGTTGAAAATATAAATTGTGGTTTGATGGTTTGAAAAAAAATGTAGAAAATTAATAAAAATAAAGATGTTGGATCAGGATCATAATGGTGTAATTGAATCATCCTTGAATGGGAGTCTGTGAAAACATGAAGTAATTCTAGGTAGCCACATTTAATTGAAAAAATTCCATTATTTGGTTGAGGACCCAAGGAATATACTAATATCATCCTTGTATAATGACTATCAGAAACAATACCACTAGTCCTTTGTAATAATAAACATTCATGATATATTATTTTCATCATATTTTCTATATAATGAGTCTCTTAATTAGAAAACTATTAATCACTTAAATTTTGTCATAATTCATTTATATAGGAGCCCAATTTGGAGTTCTTTAATTTTGAAACCCACGTATCACTCAGAGTTATCAGAAATTCATTAATCCTGTGATCCCTTACAAGAGTTCCACCAAGCGGAATCTCATATTTTTATAAAGGATGAATGTAATGAAAGTGACATATTATCTCATACAAGAAATTCCATAAAATAAAAACTCACAACCCACATGTTAATAATAATCTTATATAGCCTTTAAGATGGTAAAAATTATTATATTAGAAGGAAATAAGGTATTTCTCAAGGAATACATAGTTCCAGTAACATTTTATCGCATCCATCGAGTTCTATAAAATTTAAAACCACATAGAGATCATAGATTATATTTTATTTAATCCTTAAAATTCATATAATAAGGAATTCCATGTTATTATAAATTTCATATCACATTATATTTATGTTTAACTAAGAGGAAATATCCATGATAATTCCTCATAATAATGGAATAAAAAATTATAAACATGTTCATGTAATTAGTCAGGCCACATCACAAGTCATGAGTATATATAAAGGGACAAATCCATTAATCATTTAAAATCAATTTATACAATTATTTATCCCTTAAATGTGGGTTTAATCATCACATAAAGATGGTGTAATAATGTTTATGTAGATATTATTTTTGGCCTTGTATGGAAGCAGTCTAGAATGGTAGTATAATTTTTTCAAACAGAATAAAAGACACTATAATATTAGAAACACACCCAAGGGGGGTTTGAGTCATGGTGATCCACCTATAGTGTTGTTATTTAAAAAAAATGAATATTTAGTATAATTAATTAGATATATATATATATATATATATATATTTAATTTCATGTTTTAAATAAAATGAAGATAAATTGTAATGTGTACCAGAAAAATATATTTTATAGATTGATTAAATATGCATGTAAAATATATTGACCAAATTCATTTTAATTATAAAGTTCCTAGTTTCCAATATCAATATTCTATTTCTGTTAGTTAAAAAATGTCAATTAATTATAAAAACACTCTAAAATAGGGTTAATGATCTCATATAATATTATAATTCATGATGGTGATACAATGTAATAATAGAGAAATAGTAATGAAAAGATTACTATTATGCATCCAATGAGCCAACAATAAGTGATTCCAACATCACATGAGGGAGATAATTCAATTAATTTGGTGATGATCAGAGGAGATCCTATATAATGAGGGGATTCTATGAATGGATAAAAGTATAATAATAAGGGAAATACATTAACCGAGGAGGGTTAAAATTTTCATTTTTTATCTATTTAAAGCAACATAGGATGAAGTCATGATTTAAAAAATGGTGCACTAACCATATGCAACTACTACCATAGGGTCATTCCCATCACATTAATACCCAACATTCTTGGAAAACAATTCACAACCTAGTTAGTGTCTATTTCACACTTAGTTATACCCAACAGAGTCAAATTCATGTTTAAAAAAACCATTTATTGCACTAGTACGCCTTCTATTTCATTTCAGGAAAATGGGGTTTTGATGTCAGATAGCCTCAAAACCAATATGATCTTATGAGAAACATTTTGAGTGAAAAACAAAATATAAATGAAAAAAAGTAAAATGTTCTATAAATATCTGTTACAATCTGAATTTAAATTTGAGAAATGACCAATCCATTAAAAAGGAAAATTCAAATTTCACTTACAAAAAAATTCACCAAGAAATTAACATGGGACATTACACAATTTTTATTCATTATAATATTCACTCATTATATTCCCATATCTCATAATATCACTCAATCCTATGAACCCAAAAAAAATATTTATGTCGGAATTGGTGTTTTAATTGGTTCTAATAAGGGGTCTTTTTATTGACTAGGGTGAACAATGTTGTTTCCTAGATCAGTTGCGCAATCTCCATCATATATGTTGCCTTTTGGAGGGTTCTCATAAGATGAGGTACGATTTTATATTTAATTTCATATAAATGAATATTATAAATTTTTTCTTCTTTCAAATGAATTTATTTTTATATTATAATCAAAATTTATGCCCATAGTAGGCTTTCTGATTTATTGTAACATCCCAAGTAAGTAATGACTAATAGATATTTTTATCTATGTCTATTAATGATTAAGATAGTGTTATAGAGGCTTAAAATGAAAATAAATACAATCTTATGCATGGAATACACTAATATTCTTAAAAGATTGTTTTAGTGCCTTTTGATGGCAAACCATTTTTGAATCTATATTTTGACAATTTTATAAACTATGTTTGTCAAAATAAACTTATCCTTTATGATTGGGACATCAAAATTTACCTTCTGTGAATTTTTGGTATTTTTTTGACAATGATCATTTTTTAATGAATAGTGAAAAATACTGCATTTTACATCAAAACTGCTTTTTAATCTAATTTATTTATATGATTAGATTATGTTTTGAATTGGTTTTGAAGTGAAATTAGAATATATTTTTACCATTTTATTCAATGGTGGTCATTGAAATCAATTTCACTTTAAATTAGACTTAAACTGGTGTCAATCTTTTGATACTTATTGTTTTGTAAAAACACGCTATTTGCTCTGGCAGCGGGAATTAATTATTAAATTAATTAATGTAACTTATATGATTTGAATTTTGTAAAATAGACTTAATTTTTGAATTCAGAATATCAAATATTGCTTAGGGTGAATTTTTGGTAATTTTCTGAAAAACTTCAATTTTTGATGAATAGTGAAACCACTAAGTGGTAATCAAGCAAACTGATTTTTCAGTTAAATGAAAGCTTACCACTAATGTGTATTGAATTTTGAAAATCCGACATACATGGTTTTCATTAAGAAGTAAAATGTGGTTCAATGAGATTAAAATAATTTTTTGGTGAATAGTAACTTATTAAGTTTTAATCGCGATTAGTGGTAATTAGTGTAGTTTAAGGTATAAATAATGCATTAATAATATGAAATGACCTAGAAACATGTCCCAACCTTATTGGTTGTGTCATGGCCGACCAACACAAGCCATGGGTCAACTTGGGGACCCCATGGAGACACTTTGGTTTGGAAATGACATAAATAACTTTTTATTAAATGTTAAAGTAAAAATGAAACAAACAAGAGATGTTTTACGAAAACAATTTTACATGGGGTTATAAAGATCAGATTTTTTATTATAAATAGTAATTAAAAAGCTAAAAAGATTTCCTACATCATAGTTTTTTTTTATGATTTGTAGACATTAAATAAATTAAATTATTTATGACATAATCACGATGCAGCGATGACATCATTATTTGACGATTTAAATAAAATGGAAAGATAATGTAAAATCTATGAACTACACATGGCAAAAACCAATTGGATGAGTGGATTTAGAACCCTTATCACCTTATCCACGAATTATATAAATGTGGGACCTTTTGAAACCGAAACACATTTTCAAATAAAGTAATATTTCTTTACTTTCCAAAAGTGCCCCTGCTCTCCTCTTATAAAAGGCCCCCACCTCTACCTCATTTCACACACTCCACAAGCCTTTGGCTCGTCCAACACCTTCCCATTTACTCTCTCCACATCCCTCTACTCATCCTAGAGTATTCCCTTTGGGCAGAATCCTTTCAAAGGAAGCCTTTAGGCTCAAATCAAATGGAGTTACACTTTTTAAGGTAATTCATTCTCTCATGTTCATTTGTTTTATTTTGCTTCTCCAACCCCCTAAACTATTTTTATTTACTTCTTTTGTAACAAAAACAGTATCTTCAATATACTAGGATGTTGTTATAAGATATATTTGAGCTACACTCTCACACAACTACATCAAATGGTTAAAGAACATACGGTTTCCGTGGATGGCGAAATTCTGCCTCCCGAAACGATGATTGTTCAATACTCATTTAACACCTTCAAAGGTGGCCATTATGATGTCACTATTTTTATATATGATATATAATATGTTTATGTTTTCCTTAATCTTCTGTTTTTTTTCATTTTGGGCATACCTTTATGGTTTCCATTATGGGTAAACACGATATCTTTATTTTAGGAAGTGCGGACTACCGCCCCCTAAAAGTGATTTGATTCGTTAATACCATATGTGGGAAATATAAAGGATGGAACTATGATATTATATATTATATTATACTGGAATTATAATATACCTTTATATCATTAGGATTCCATTCTATAAAATACGAAATAGAAATGAAAGTAGCGTTCATGCGTACGTACGGCTTACCGTCTCCATGAACGGTGCATTTCATTTCGTACCTCTAAATGATTATGTAATATTATAAATGCATGTATGTACTGGATATATATATATTACACATATGATATCTACATCATGAATACCATTCTGGATATAACAAACCTATGACTAAATTAACAACATGTAAGTGTAAGAAGTCTATTTTTGACTTAAGAACCAAATACCGACAAAATGAACATTATTAACTTAACTGATTACATGATGTTCATAACATGGTATAATAGGAATAATGAACTTGAAAAAGATTCATAAGCAAGTAGAGATTAACTCAAGTTTATTATTTAGGAGATTAAAGAACGGTCGGGTCAAGTCGGATACGAGGTATGGGACTTCGTCTCAATCTCCTTTCGTTGAGGCATATTTTATTTTATACACAACATTCTTTTATACGGTGTATAAACCCCTTTGACGTTCACATTTATTCAAAAGGAATCTTTTTTATACGAATCGTTTACTAAATGAAAAAAGGTAATGTTTTTGTCGTACGTATGCGGCGACAACGACTTCTCCGCCGTCGTGACCGTTATTTGAGTTTCAGCTTCCTCTACATGCCGTACCTTCTTTTTAAAAGAAAAATAAATACCATGTTTTACTTTTATTTTATTTTAGTATTGAAAATGGTTTTCATAATGTTTTTATATCAATGTGTTGTATTGATATCTCGTGATTGAAATGTGGAAATTTTATATTTCCTTTATGCATGTTTTATGTGATACGATTAAGTTATGGTTCTTGGGCATTATTATGAAGACGGGTGGTTCCGTGATAAACTAAGGGCGGGTGAGCCCGATATAGCTCTCTAATGCATTGGGTAACGCGAAGGAGTGAAACGTTAAGGTTTCTCCGATGAGATTTTAGGGAATATACTGTGATGGGTATTCCAAACGTAACCAAGAGGGTTACTCCCTACGTAAGAATGTTATGAATGCCTCAAGTTACCTTTACGTATTATGATTTCTATGATTTATTCATGATTTTATGTTGTATGTTAAAGTGCAGATGTTTTATGGGTAAAGTATGATTTCATTCTTATGTATATATGAACTCATGTTTCCTTTCCATGTTTTTTTTATAACCCATACTGAGTTTTTATGCTCATCCCAAGTTTTTGAAATGTTTTTCCTAGGTCAAGGGAAAGGTACATGATAAGATAATAGAGTCAAGGATGTGTCAAGAAATAATCCATGTTTTATTTTAAATGTGTTTCCATTGATGGGAATGAAGAATACTATATTTATGTAACCACTGTGTTTATATGTGGAATGTAATGCAAGTTTTATGATCTAATTCTCTATAACTCTAAACCCGAAAAGATCCTCAATGTGTAATCTTGTAATAACTCAATATTAAGTAATGTTTAAGGCTGGAGCCTTATATTTGGTATCAAAGGTCGGTTTAGATAACTTTAGGAGTTACAATTCTATTAAATGATTATCCAAAAATAATTTTTTTTAAATGATATAGCATTTAATGATTACAATGTTGCGTCATCGAAGACATGTTTGTTCAGAATGGTTTTCCGCAGAGGAAACAGGGAAGCAGTGCTAGGAAGGCATACTGAAGGAAATAACCTTCCGAATCAGCATCCAAAAATGGTCGGAATTGGAACTGAACAGTTTGTTGCAGTAATGGCGCAGTTGACTCAAGCGATAAATGGCGGTGATATCCATACACGAGATCAGCCAGACCAACCGCAGAGGAACATGTCAGTGGTGGAACATTTCATGAGGCAACATCCACCATCATTCAGAGGATCATCTGACCCTGTGCTAGCTGAAGGGTGGATTAAAGCACTGGAGAAGATTTTTGATGTCATGTGGTGTTCAGACAATCAAAAGGTTAGTCTTGCTATTACTGTTTGGAGGGTGAAGCAGATCAGTGGTGGTCTATGGTTTAAAATATCAGGGACGCCGATGAGATTGATGCTCTTGACTGGGATGAGTTCAACGGTATGTTTCTTGAGAAGTATTTTCCTAAGGATGTTCGACTTAGGATGGAAAAGAAATTCTTGGAATTGAGGCAAGAGGAAGACTCAGTGGCTGCCTATGAAGAAAGGTTCACTCGATTGGCAAGGTATGCTCCAAATTTTATCCGGGACCTTGATAGTAAAATCAATCATTTTTACTCAGGATTAAAGCCAAAATATCGGAGGGCATTAGCTTCTCGTGAGTTTAAAAGTTATGAAAAGCTTGTTCGATGTGCTGAGAAGGTGGAAATGGAGTTTGCCGATGACCATGTTTTTTATAACAACCAGCAGAAGAAGAGACCGAGGTGGCAGGAGAAAGGTAAGAATTCTTCAAAAAAGTCTGATGGTAAGAGAACTAAGTTTCCAGTTTGTGATAAATGTGGCAAAATGCATGCTGGGGAATGTCTTCTGAATTCTAGGAAGTGCTACCGATGTGGTAAGATGGGACATAAGGCTTGTGATTGCACTGAAAAGTATCAAGGTGAAGTTAATAACAAATTTGATTTACAGTTAGTGAAATGTTATAAGTGCAATGAGATGGGTCACTAGGCAAACGAGTGTCCGACAAGGAGCTTGAGTGATGGGAAGCAGTTAGACTACACGCAGAAAGGGGTGGTGAAATCCTTTGCAACTACTTCAGCAGATGTTGGGCCATCAAATGAAGTTGTATCAGGTACTTTGTTTGTTTTTTCAGATTATGCCAGTGTGTTGTTTGATTCGGGGTCTACACATTCTTTCATCTTTGAAACCTTTTCTAGTAAAATGGGAATACCATCTCAAGAAATGACTCCTGAACTTTTGTTAAAAACATCTGGGGGGAATGTTGAGGCAAAAAGAATTTATAAGAATCTTCATATCCTTATCTGTGGAAAGAACCTACTTGCAAACCTTATTGTTCTACCTCTAGTATAGTTTGATGTTATCCTGGGTATGGATTGGCTCTCTATTTACCATGCTAAGATTGACTGTAGAGCTAAAGAAGTTTCTTTTCAGAAAGACTTTCAGTTTGTTTACAAGAATGAACCCTTACTTTTGATAACATATCAAGAGGCCTAGAAACTTGTAAAAGATGGAAATGAATGTTACCTTGCACACGTCATTGAAAATAAAGGAACTGTTCAGATTAATGACGTGCCAATGGTAAATGAGTATCCTGATGTTTTTCCTGATGAGTTTCCTGGAATAATACCAGATCGGGAAGTTGAGTTTACTGTTGACTTAGTTCCTGATTCTAAGCCAATTTCAAAACCCCCTTATCTAATGACACAAATTGAACTTTTAGAGTTTAAGGAGCAATTGCAAGATTTATTAGATAAATGTTTCATTAGACCTATCACATCACCATGGGGTGCTCCGGTTTTATTTGTTAAAAAGAAAGATGGTTCTATGAGACATTGCATTGATTATAGAGCCTTGAATAATATCACTGTTAAGAACAAATATCCTTTGCCTCATATCGATGATTTGTTTGATCAGCTCCAGGGAGCTCAGTTTTTTTCAAAGATTGACTTGAGATCGGGGTACCATCAGCTGAAGGTAAAGGAGGAAGATATTCCGAAGACCGCGTTCCGTATCAGATATGGCCATTATGAATTTGTAGTTATGCCTTTTGGGTTAACCAATGCACCTGCTGTATTCATGGACCTTATGAATAAAATTTTCCATGAGTTCTTGGATAAGTTTGTGTTTGTGTTTTGATGTTTGGGAAGAGGTTATGTGTGCCTTGTGATTCATAGTTGAAGAATGAGTTGTTATGTGAGGCTCATAGTTCCCCGTTTACAGTTCATCCTGGCAGTACTAAGATGTATAGAGATCTGCGGGAGTATTACTGGTGGGATGGAATGAAAATAGACATTGCTGATTTTACTGTGAAGTGTTTGACTTGTCAGCAGGTTAAAGCAGAGCGGCAGTTACTCAATGGGATGCTTCAACCATTACCAGTGCCAGAGTAGAAATGGGAGAGTATATCCATGGACTTTGTTGTTGGATTACCGAAGACATCTCGAGGTAATAATGCAATCTGGGTTATTGTTGATCGCTTGACAAAATCTGTTCATTTCCTTGCTATACGAGATACTTTCTCTTTTGATCAACTTTCCCGTTTGTATCTTAAAGATATAGTCCGGTTACATGGAGTTCCTCTCTCCATTGTATCAGATCGTGATCCCAGGTTTACTTCTAACTTTTGGAAAGGCCTTCAGAAGTCGTTGGGTACTGAATTAAATTTTAGTACAACTTTTCATCCTCAATCAGATGGACAGTCAGAACGAACAATTCAGACATTGGAGGATATTCTACGAGCTTGTTCTATGGATTATCAGGGAAGTTGGGACCAACATCTTTCTTTGGTTGAGTTTTCATATAATAATAGTTTTCATTCCAATATACAGATGGCACCATTTCAGGCATTATATGGGAAGCGGTGTCGAAATCCAGCTTTCTGGGATGAAGTGGGTGAAAGAAAGTTGATTGGACCAGAATTGGTAGAAGAGATGGCAGAAAAAGTTCAGCTGATTCAGAAACACATGAGAACAGCTCAGAGCAGGCAGAAGAGTTATGCGGATAACCGGAGGAAGGATCTATCTTTCGAGGTAGGAGATCATGTTTTTCTCAAGGTTTCTCCTTGGAAAAGAGTGATGAGATTTGGTAAGAAAGGAAAGTTGAGTCCAAGGTTCATTGGACCATACGAAATTCTGGAAAGAGTTGGATCAGTTGCATACCGAGTGGCTTTACCTCCGAGTTTATCTCAGGTACACAATGTTTTTCAAGTTTCGATGTTGAGAAAGTATATGCCAGATCCATCTCATGTTTTGAGTCCAGAGGTAGTTCAGCTGGAAGAGAACCTATCTTATGAGGAACAACCGGTCCAGATTCTTGACCACAGGGAGCAAGTGTTATGGAATAAGGTGATTAAGCAGGTAAAGGTTTTGTGGAAAAACCACATGATTGAAGAGGCAACATGGGAATCTGAAAATGCAATGAGGGATAAGTACCCCCATTTATTCGATAAGTAAATAAATTGCGGGGTCACAATTTTCTAAAGGGGGGAAGGATGTAACATCCCAAGTAAGTAATGAATAATAGATATTTTTATTTATGTCTATTAATGATTAAGATAGTGTTATAGAGGCTTAAAATGAAAATAAATACAATCTTATGCATGGAATACACTAATATTCTTAAAAGATTGTTTTAGTGCCTTTTGATGGAAAACCATTTTTGAATCTATATTTTGACAATTTTATAAACTATGTTTGTCAAAATAAACTTATCCTTTATGATTGGGACATCAAAATTTACCTTGTGTGAATTTTTGGTATTTTTCTGACAATGTTCATTTTTAATGAATAGTGAAAAATACTGCTTTTTTCATCAAAACTTCTTTTTAGTCTAATTTATTTATATGATTAGATTATGTTTTGAATTGGTTTTTAAGTGAAATTACAATATATTTTTACCATTTTATCCAATGGTGGTCATTGTAATCAATTTCACTTTAAATTAGACTTAAACTGGTGTCAATCTTTTGATACTTATTGTTTTGTAAAAACACGCTATTTGCTCTGGCAGCGGAAATTAATTATTAAATTAATTAATGTGACTTATATGATTTGAATTTTTTAAAATAGACTTCATTTTTGAATTCAGAATATCAAATATAGCTTAGGGTGAATTTTTGGTAATTTTCTGAAAAACATCAATTTTTGATGAATAGTGAAACCACTAAGTGGTAATCAAGAAAACTGATTTTTCAATTAAATGAAAGTTTACCACTAATGTGTATTGAATTTTGAAAATCCGACATACATGGTTTTCATTAAGAAGTAAAATGTGGTTCAATGAGATTAAAATAATTTTTTGGTGAATAGTAACTTATTAAGTTTTAATCACGATTAGTGGTAATTAGTGTAGTTTAAGGTATAAATAATGCTTTAATAATATGAAATGACCTAGAAACATGTCCCAACCTTATTGGTTGTGTCAGGGCCGACCATGACAAGCCATGGGTCAACTTGGGGACCCCATGGAGACACTTTGGTTTGGAAATGACATAAATAACTTTTTATTAAATGTTAAAGTAAAAATGACACAAACAAGATATGTTTTACGAAAACAGTTTTTTCATGGGGTTATAAAGATCAGATTTTTTATTATAAATATTCATTGGAAAGATAAAAAGATTTCATACATCATAGTATTTTTTATTATTTTTATTCATTTAATAAATTAAATTATTTATGACATAATCACGATGCAGCGATGACATCATTATTTGACGATTTAAATAAAATGGAAAGATAATGTAAAATCTATGAACTACACATGGCAAAAACCAATTGGATGAGTGGAGTTCGAACCCTTATCACCTTATCCACGAATTATATCAATGTGGGACCTTTTGAAACCGAATCACATTTTCAAATAATGTAATATTTCTTTACTTTCCAAAAGTGCCCCTCCTCTCCTCTTATAAAAGGCCCCCACCTCTACCTCATTTCACACACTCCACAAGCCTTTGGCTCGGCCAAACCCTGCCCATTTACTCTCTCCACATCCCTCTCCTCGTCCTAGAGGATTTCCTTTGGGCAGAATCCTTTCAAAGGAAGTCTTTAGGCTCAAATCAAAAAGAGTTACACTTTTTAAGGTAATTCATTCTCTCATGTTCATTTGTTTTATTTTTCTTCTCCAACCCCCTAAACTCTTTTTATTTACTTCTTTTGTAACAACGCCAGTATATTAAATATACTAGGATGTTTTTATAAGATATATTTGAGCTACACTCTCACAAAACTACATCAAATGGTTAAAGAACATACGGTTTCCGTGGATGGCGAAATTCTGCCTCCCGAAACGATGATTGTTCAATACTCATTTAACACCTTCAAAGGTGTCCATTATGATGTCACTATTTTTATATATGATATATAATATGTTTATGTTTTCCTTAAGCTTCTGTTTTTTTCATTTTGGGAATACCTTTATGGTTTCCATTATGGGTAAACACGATATCTTCATTTTAGGAAGTGCGGACTACCGCCCCCTAAAAGTGATTTGATTCGTTAATACCATATGTGGGACATATAAAGGATGGAACTATGATATTATATATGTTATTATACTGGAATTATAATATACCTTTATATCATTATGATTCCATTCTATAAAATACGAAATAGAAATGAAAGTAGCGTTCATGCGTACGTACGGCTTACCGTCTCCATGAACGGTGCATTTCATTTCTTACCTCTAAATGATTATGTAATATTATAAATGCATGTATGTACTGGATATATATATATGACACATATGATATCTACATCGTGAATACCATTCTGGATATAACGAACCTATGACCAAATTAACAACATGTAAGTGTAAGAAGTCTATTTTTGACTTAAGAACCAAATACCGACAAAATGAACATTATTAACTTAACTGATTACATGATGTTCATAACATTGTATAAAAGGAATAATGAACTTGAAAAAGATTCATAAGCAAGTAGAGATTAACTCAAGTTTATTATTCAGGAGATTAAAGAACGGTCGGGTCAAGTCGGATACGAGGTATGGGACTTCGTCTCAATCTCCTTTTGTTGAGGCATATTTTATTTTATACACAACTTTCTTTTATACGGTGTATAAACCCCTTTTAATTTTACGTTTATTCAAAAGGAATATTTTTTATACGAAGCGTTTACTAAACGACAAAAGGGAATGTTTTTGTCGTACGTATGCGGCGACAACGACTTCTCCGCCGTCATGACCGTTATTTGTGTTTCAGCTTCCTCTACAAGCCATACCTTCTTTTTAAAAGAAAAATAAATACCATGTTTTACTTTTCTTTTATTTTAGTATTGAAAATGGTTTTCATAATGTTTTTATATCAATGTGTTGTATTGATATCTCGTGATTGAAATGTGGAAATTTTATGTTTCCTTTATGCATGTTTTATGTGATACGATTATGTTATGGTTCTTGGGCATTATTATGAAGACGGGTGGTTCCGTGATAAACTAAGGGCGGGTGAGCCCGATATAGCTCTCCAATGCATTGGGTAACACGAAGGAGTGAAACGTTAAGGATTCTCTGAAGAGATTTTAGGGAATATACTGTGATGGGTATTCCAAACGTAACCCATAGGGTTACTCCCTACGTAAGAATGTTATGAATGCCTCAAGTTACCTTTACGTATTATGATTTCTATGATTTATTCATGATTTTATGAGGTATGTTAAAGTGCCTATGTTTTATGGGTAAAGTATGATTTCATTCTTATGTATATATGAACTCATGTTTCCTTTCCATGTTATTCTTTATAACCCATACTGAGTTTTTATGCTCATCCCAAGTTTTTGAAATGTTTTTCACAGGTCAAGGGAAAGGTACATGATAAGATGATAGAGTCAAGGATGTGTCAAGAAATAATCCATGTTTTATTTTAAATGTGTTTCCATTGATGGGAATGAAGAATACTATCTTTATGTAACCACTTTGTTTATATGTGGAATGTAATGCAAGTTTTATGATCTAATTCTCTAAAACTCTAAACTCGAAAAGATCCTCAATGTGTAATCTTGTAATAAATCAAGATTAAGTAAGGTTTAAGGCTGGGGCCTTATATTTATAATTAAATATTATGGACCTATGTTGCATGCAATGAGTTTTCAAAATGGACCATATGATTATTTTTAATTTTTTTAACAATTTAAAATGTTCACATAGGATATCACATGTGTGTGAAATAAAGTTTAGTTTTATTATAGAATGAAAATAGTTAAAATACATTTTTTGGTATATGGTTTCATTCAAATTGATTTCTACAATTTCATGTTAAAATTTTTAAATGAATTTTATTGATTCAAATCAAAGTGTGGAAACAATTTTATCATTAATGAGGGTGGGTAATTTTTAAAAGGTTGGTTATAAAAATATAATGATGTTTGAAATATATGTATTTAATTTTTATCGATATGATGGTGCCTCTTTGGAAAATAATAAAATTTTCTCTAAGAGGTGTGTTCTTTAAAGGTTAATTGACCACTTATTATTTTTAAATAGATTGTATTGCAATCAATATTGGAATTTGTGAAATAGTTGGAATTTTAAATTATATCAATGTGGATTTTTATAAATGGATTCAAAATTACATTTTAGGTATCATCATCTAATTGAGTGAAATCGACTTTACATATAATTATCATTTGGGAAATCATATTTGATACACTATTCTTGTTTATTATAAATTTGTTTAACCCTATACAAGTTCCATGTATATATTTTGATTTTTATTGGGGGTTGAAATACCTTATGAGATAATTTGTATTATTCTATCCCTATGTGTTGTTTGTGCATATTGTTAATGGGTTATTTCTTTTGTGGGATTAGTATGTGAGGCTTGAATTATTTTGAATTCATTATATTTGTTCTTGGAAATAGTTTTTTTGTACTGAAATAGTATTATCATATTATGGGGTTACTACATAGATAATAGGTGACCTGTATAAGAGTAATCCTCATTTTAAAATAGTTCTATAGTAGAGAATTCATTATAATTATACCACATTTGTTATTGTGTGAGGATATCAGGTCGTATAATCATTCAACCTTTTTAATGTCCATGGTAGCGAAGTATCTCTCTATCAAATTTTATATGGATAGTTCAATGAGACAATATGGGTTGCAGACATGTTCATAATTTCGTACCTATGTATAATGTTTCTAGTTAGATGGTTTATCAATAGATCCTTTTGAGAATTCCCATGACTATAATTCTATCTAATGATTCTTCATTGGATTTAATTTTATAATTTTATTCATTTCCCATATTTTTTTATTGTCACCACAATTGATTATTCTCTATGATTTTTTATTTGTTGATTTGGTTATTATGACTAATTTATATACTACATGAGTGTATTTTGGTCCAATTTCCAACATCATTGTTAAATGATTTAATTTAGTCTCTAAAATGTTAAAAATATAGGCTATTTTTTAATTTCTTCCAAGAAATGGGTTTTCCATGTGGTTCCTAATGTAAAAGAGAATAAAAAAAGTTCAAAATGTTGAAATATCATGGATTTTTCTTCGTTTAAATCATTTAAAGCCTCATTCACTTTTTTTTGAAATGATATATGAAAATATTTATCTCTCATAGTTTCAAATTCAAAAAAATATTTCTGGTTAAAAATATATATGTGCAGTGTTATTGAATATTCATTTTATAATTCATTGGAAATATTATTGTTTCCAAGTATATTCAGACTAACATATTATGAACTACTTTATGAGTGGATTCATATAGTCTCATAAGGCAGAGACCTAAAATGAAATTTGGATCATGACTATATCTGTCCTCTTAAGATTCCAATGTCTTTTCAAATTTATTTCATCATCTCAGATTAATTCAAATGTTGATGAGTTGAATGTGATGGGTGAATAACTATCAACTATAGTTTAATAATAAATGTTCTATTTAAAATTCACTATATTATTTTTTTCCATTGTTTTAAACATTTATACATATATTTTTATTTGTATATTTATAAATCATTCATTTACTACAGAGGTTTATCCATACATAGTTGGTTTTATTTTTATTCCACGTTCTGAAAGTTTATTTACCATTTATATTTTTTGATTATTTTATATTTATATCATAGGGAACATATTTCCGATTGAGTGTATGGTTATTCCCATGAATTGGTTTCCCCCAATTGGGATCTTGATTTCCCATTGAGCTAATTATAGGCCGGGCCACGTTGAAAATAAGAAAACAATCACGCTGCTTCATTAAATATAATAGTATAAATATATTTCTCAATTAGTAAAAAGCATTGTGAGTCATTGTACATTTTTGGGGGTTTTAACATAATATTTAATTTTTATTGTCTTTGGGACACCGTTGGTTAGTCTTGAGTGAGTTCATGATCATTTTCTTCTATGTTGATTCCTGTGATACCATGTGTAGTGGGGTTTTATATTTGAAATCAATATTTAATTGTATTTATACTTTTTTATCACAATTTGAATAATGTGAGTTTATTAGGGGGTATATTGGATATTGGGATGAATTAAAAAATTGTATTTGTGGTGTGAGTAAGGTTGAAACAATTTGATAAACAAGAGCGTGACCAATCACATGATATTGGGAAAATTACAGATATTTTTCAATGTATTTTCCATAGTTTAGTAATTAATAAATCTATGTTGAACATGTTTACACTTATCATTTAAATTATTTTTTAGACTTCCCTTGATTAAACCCTATAAATTGTAGATATTTCATGGTGGATCTTGTTATGTGATAACCATGATGATCAAATTTTGTTTTATATTGTGTCACATGTCCTTTTTTCATTTTTTAAAATTTTTATTTTAAAATGATGATTATGTGGAAAATAAATTGGTTCTGAAAGTTATCATTGAGAATTTTATATAAAAATCATCTTATATTTTTGGAATCCTTTTTATAATTTAAAATTCATCATTAACCATTTTTATGAAATAGAATTATTTTAATGAAAATGTTCCTGGCATTGTGTTATTTTGAAATTTTATTTTTTTGATTGGAAATTGTTTTGGGAGTCAGTTTTAAAACCCATTGGCATTAAATTTTAATGTATTTAGGATCCATGATGTGTGATTTAGAAAAAATATTGATTATTTACAATTTATGATAGCTAAGTGTTAAATATCATAAATTTGTTCTAAAAGGAACATGTAGTTTATTGAATGGTTTTAAATAAAGATACTTGAGAAGCTCAAGCGAGTTGCTTATTTTATAGAGAAGTTAGTTTATTTTAAAAATGGAATAACGTTTCTTTAAATTCTCTCATTGAATTGTGGTTCTAAAAGAAATAATATTTTTCTAGATGGTATGCTTCTTTTCATAAAAAATATTCATGAAAATTTATTTTTATTCATTCTAGAATGTTGTAAATTTTTTGGATGTATGACCTTTTCCATTTAGCTTCCTAGACTATTTTATATTATTATATGTTTTACCATTGAGTGGGTTGAAACAAGATTATGTTATTTGGGAACCATGATAATTGGGATTAAATTTTTTAAATCATTAATCCTAGAATTTTATCCATGTAAATATTACTATTTGTAGTGTGGTCCATCTCCCATTATAGATGAAAATTTCCAATATTATGAGTTATGTGGTCAGTATCATTCCATTTTGGATTATTTGAAGGTAATGGTTGTGAAATGTTTTATAAATGATCCATCACCTTGTGTTTTAGGGGATGTTAAATTTTTAGGTTTTGTGATTGATGAGTTTATATCCTTGTATCCTTAATGTTTATTCATGTTGGTGTAACCATTCATGTGCATTTTAGGTTTCACTTATTTAGATGTAGTAACGCTATGATGTCCATGAAACATTTTTCAAAGTTCATAGAATGGATTCATTGTGGATTCTAGAATTATATTGAGAGACATACATAGGTATTGTATTGTTTTTTAACATATAATTAACATGGGATATATGCTCATTGTACTTGGATTTGTTTGTCAATAATTGATATTATCCAGTTTTTGTTTAAATTGCATTGGGTTACCATGAGAGAATATTTTTGTTATGAGGTTCATGAAAATCATTTCATTATGTATGTCATCCCATGTTAAATTCAACAACATTTATTTTTTATGTAATTACTATTATTGTATAATTATTTATATGTGTTTTAGTGACCTGGTGGTTTCGGAAACCACAGATCATGCACATAGGTTTTAATTAGATGTAATGGATATTGATCATTTTATATCATTGATATTATGATCATAGATATTGTCTATAACTGGGGATTGTAGGTCTTCCATGATCCATGACTCTTAATTAGAGTAGAAATTTCTTTTAGTTGATTATAGTCAGTTGAATATCACGGTTTCCCATGTGGTTTGGAAGAATCGTTATATTAATTGTTCTAGTTTTGTTATTTTAGTGGTCATTATATAATCTACATGTTATATCAATACATAATATTCCAAAAACTATGTTCACTTTTTCTTTTTTATTTAGTGTTCCTTTGGGGTGCTCTTGATCTATTCCGTATATATGGTTCTGATGTTTTTTTGTGGTTTTTAATGTTTCTCTATTATGTTATAACTATTTTTTTCTTTCCATAATCATGGAATATTTTTATTTATCAATAATTATATCACATATCATGGTGTAATATGAAGGATTTGACTACATTTTACATTGTGGGTTTTGACAGTGGCCTTTCTAGGGATATAATGTCTCTTAATGGGGAGAATTGTGACTCCCATATTCCACTATAACCTTATATCTTAGAATATTTTAATATCACTTCGAGAAATTTTTGTTCTCATGATGTTTTGGACCGAAACATTATTAATCTAGATTTTTCTATCAATTCTCATTTTTGAAAAACTATTTATGGGAATTTCATGTCAAAAATTAAAAAATGAATTTAATAATTGATTATGTATTAAACACAGTTTGTTTCATTATTAGTGCATGATTTAGAAAATAATGTGCATGGATTATGAAAATTGGTATGAGTCACCCTTGTGCTTGGGTACAAAAACACAACTTGATCATGGAAAAAATAAATTATATGATAAGAGTGAAAAAATTTGTGTGGTTTTAAAAGTGGGTGTTTTCATGAAAGGAACACAATCTCTAAACCTTGGGACTTATACATTCTTAGGAAATTCCATTTTAATGGTTATCACATTATTTAGAAAACAGTGCTTCCAAACCATGAAATCTTTTAATATTTTAATAAGAGTGTAAAACATTTATTTCCCCCACATATTTTTTTGTATATTGGCCAAATATTCTCTCCCATTTATTTTTACTAAGAATGGAACACACTAGGAGAGAGTCTTATTTTCTCCCCACATTGAATGGGAACATTATTCATATCGATTTCAGGTTGGTAAGAACTCTTTTTTTATATTCCTATCCTCTCTTATTTTTCCGCCACTCTCTTGATTTTTCTCCCCCCATAAAACCTAACAACTATTGATATTGTAATTATGTTTCAAAGAGTTTAAAATTATAGTGATTTTGGATTTTAATGGTTCGTTTTTTTATTTCATGGATTAGTTTTTTTTTCATAGATGGAGACATGTTTGAAAAGGACCCCTTTGAAATGATAGGTGTGATTATGTATAATTACCGTTTAATTTTTTGTATAAGTTAATTTCATTTTATAAGTGGTTACATATAAACATTATAAAGAAAATTGTTTGTTTCCAGTAAGCATTATATTGTTTATTGACTATTAATTTTCTTCTATTGCATGCCATGTTCTTGTGAAATTTACATAGTGTCTTTTTTGGAAACTATATTAAAATTTTAAAATTGTGCTATATATAATTAAAAGTTTGTTTCAAAATTTATTGGTTTCAAAATTTCTATGAATTTGTTTATTAATTTTCTAAATTCTTAGATTTAATTAAATGTATTTTTTATGTTAACATAGTTACTTTTCATAAGGGAAAACAATTATTAAAAGGATTTTACACTAGTTTAATCATTAAATAATGTTTTTGATATTCCAACGTCATGTTTTAGATCTATAATTTAGTAAATTTTATTGAATTTAAATGATTTTGGGATGATTAGGTCTTATATAGGAATGAAACAATTTTGAATTGTAAATTATTTCTTTTTGAAGGGATATTAAAACAAATGACATGTTTTTTAAAAGGGGTGAGATGATATCAAATATGATTTAATCAACATGTATGGTATTAAAATTTTACTTTTCATTTAAAGTGTTAGAATTTTGTTAGTATTAATATATCAAATGTATCATTCATGTGGTGTAAACATGTAATGGATTCCGAAGAAATTTTTTGATAGCCTAATGAGAATTTTTTTAATGTTTTTTTTAAATGTGTGGGTTCCACAATGAGAATCGTGTGACTATTTATATTATTAATGTTTCATGATAAAACATAACGGATTAATTGAAATATTATATATTTATATTTAATTTATATATAAATTATAAAGGGATTTTTTATTTTGAGGGTTTCTATAATGAGGTTTGAGTAACTTAAAATGGATTATATCTCATATTTGTGATGATTTTTTTCCATTCACCTCCATTTGACTTGTTGTGGGAGACCTATGTATATTGTAGCTGACTATTAAAAGGTAATGAAATAGTGAGTAATTTTTTTATAACTAGGGAATGTTTTATAGATTTATCTCATTTTATAGTCCTTTTTCATAATTCCTTGCATGTGTTAGAAATAATTTTTTTACCATGGTAGAAATAGATCTATTAGACCATTAATTTGTTGATTTTAGGATAAAACTACCAAGGATTCATATTGGTCGACTTGTGTTGGCAATGTTTCTATGACAAGAATTCAAGAAATTTTCTCTACTATCATGGGATTATTCACTCGATGATAGGTATTTCTTAATATTCATTAAGTCATATAGTTTTATGACTTAATTGATCCATAGATTTGTTGATTACTTGAACCCATGTTGTTATATCAATTGTATTGTTCTTCCATGATGCTTAGGTTTCTATAATTTAATTATGTATAAACATGAGTTTTCTTTTTTTCGTTATTAATAATTTTATTTTATATTTGTTCAAATTGTATTTAAATAATGGATAAATGGGTTGATCTTTTCAGATAGCAGTATTATGAAATGATTTTCCATTAGGTTTTATATATAGAATAGTTTCATGAAATGTCTGGTAATATAAAAAAATGTTGATTCTCCAGACATTATATACTATTATAGACCCTGTATATATTGTGTTCAAAACTTTATGGAAACTTTTAAATGTACTCGTTTTTTTAAAAAGTATTTTTTGTTTAAAATGTATATGTGGCATTTATTTTCAAAATTTTCTATAAATCATGTGAAACCTATTTTTAATACATGGTCAAACTATAATTTTATACACTGTGTTATGAATGGATTTATATCATCATAGAGGGTTGATAACTAAAAATATTTTTATCTCAAATATATATAAACCATTATTAGGTTTCAGGTAGTTACATTTACATTAGATCATTGGTTTGGGTTCACTATTGGTGGAAAAATGTGGTCTGACATGTGACTAAATTCACTTGTGGTTTTGTTAGAGATGTTTTGGTTCTTTTCCCATTTTCTCCTTTCTTATGATATTTTTAATCTTCATTTTAGGCTATGATGTTTATATATTTCTCAATCCTTAGTGTATTTATCATTAAAATTTATCTACGCATAGTTTTCTATTTTTTATTCTAGTGTTAAATGTTTTATTTATTATTTAGTCTATATTATATTTTAAATTTTTTTCATTTGTAAAATAATTGTAAATTTTGTTCCAAGATACCCAAGAACCTTTATTGTGTTGAGTCGTGTATTAGTTTAGATTGAATCTCATCCTAGTTCATTAGAAAAAACAATTAATATCATTATTTATCATTGGTGGTTCATGATAAAAATCCATTTTGGAATTTTTTCATATTCTATTTTCCAAGATGACCATACGTTTTGTGTAAAAGTTAATTCTTTTCATTCTTTATTTGGTAAATTGAATTGAATTTTTCTAAAAAAAAATAAGTAATAGTTTTATTTATTATTATTTCCACTATAATTACATCATAATTATTTTCACAAGGAGTCAAACTTCAATTAATTCTTCTAAATTTAATGAATCATTCAGTGGAGAAATACAAAATATACTATATTTCTTCCAATAAAATAAAAAAATTTATTTCATTTTTTTATTTTCTAATTATAGTAGAACTGAACCTTTTTATCTCGAGTGAGACATTATTTCAAAAATTCCATAAAAATATTCATAATAAAAAAAACTATCAACTGAATTATGACTCATGTAATTTGTGAGAAGAATCCACTATTTAAAATTCATTAAATTTAATTATTATATTCATTACATGTATCATCATCCTCATTATTTTTTCAGTAACCTTATCCTTTCTCAAAAAAGGAATCATTCCTAATATTATGGAGAAAACATTAATTCATCCATTATCATGGGGTCATTATTAATCCCATATTTCATAACCATTTTCCAATAGAAGATGGTAGATTTCATTTTTTTTATTTTGATTTTTTAGATTTCTTATATATCAATCTCATTTCAGTGGGATTGATCATCCTCTAGTTTATTATCCCAAGAATTTTGAAATCACAATGATATATGTAATATAAAAAATAAATTATTTTTTCATTAAAAAAATCATTACATTTAAAATAGTATCTATAAGTTTAATATTATCCCATGAATAATATAAGGTTTATAGAACTGTAAATCTAAATCCATCCTATATTTGAACTAATATATTTCTTCATTTTAGAATTATTAATATTGGAATATATAAATATATCTTTAAATAATATAATTAATCCATTTCATTTGATCATAAATATTTATAGTAGTTTATTAATAGAATTATATGTTTCCAAAATTTAATATTTTATAGACTCAGCTATTTTAGCCACATATATGGATCTTTTGACATGATTCATCTTAGACACTCTAGAAACCATTTTATCAAAATAATGATCCTAGTAATATTTTTATTTTTATTTTCTCATATTTAGTTATTCTTTATATACTCAACATCTTAATTAACAGAGTTTGTAAAAAGGTGTTTCTATAATTTTAGTTCATATTTAACAATGAACAGTCTCATTTAAATATGACCTTGTTTCTCTACAAAATCCTTATACATTGATTTATTCTTGATACCCAAGGTTATTATATCATTAAATAATTTCATTAGATCTTTAATATTATTCAATATTAATAATTTTTATTCTTTATGGAATATCATCATAATATTACAAGACTGTTCATATTTTATCACAATTTTGTTCTCATTTCATTATTTTTAATTTAATAGAGATATTATTGAAAACCTCTAAATACAATTAACCCTATTATATATTCCACAACTTCACATCCATAATTTTTACTCCGTTATTGGTTAACAATTTATCACTCATATTACTAGTGAGAAACATTTTGAAAATAACATTATCAGTATGAACCTACTCATAGACATCTATATATTGATATTCATCAATAAAATATAAGAACTAATTTTTCCAATGAAAAATTATTTCCCATTATTCTAGAATAAGGTTTTGATTTAGCTAAATTCTTCATCAATATTCGTCCAAATATTTATTTTTCTTCAACACAATATTATTATTCATTTTATTTCGATTAATATACTCTAATTTTTGTTAATAATTTATTAATTAATTAATTTAGGTGGAATATTATTTTCAAACACTCCCATACCACTTCTCAAATTTCAAGATATTAGAGACATATGTTTAAAAAATGTCACATTATTATCATAGAATGAATATGAAGTTTCTTCTTTTTCATCATAAAAAATTACATTCCAACATTTCTTATTTTTTGAGGCCATAAAATATATTTTGTTTTCATAATTTATGTTTTTTTAGTATCAAACCCGTTTCTCATTTAATTTGATATAAAAATACAATATAAATAAACATTTCCTAAGGCACAATGTTCATTTCGCTCTAACAAAGATACAAATATATCTAAAAAATCATGTAATATATGAATGATAATTTCATCATTAAAAAAATCTTACAAAACCCAATTAAACCATTTTTTTCATAAAAATTTATTAACAATTGTAAGAAAACAAAAAATAGTTTTCACATATTTCATTCATATATATTAATATTTATGCCTCCATAAAATTACTTTTCTCATATTACCTTGCTACTCTTTATATAGTTACATTACATTTTATCATACAAAGGTTTTATTTTATAATTTCATTATCATTAAAAAATAACTCGTTGATAAATATAAAAAAAGATAATTATTATTAATCTAAACCCCATTTTCTAAATTCATCTAATCTAATGATTTTATTGAAGCACATTTAGAATATAGAAAATATTAGTAATTTGATAATACAAATATATTATAACTA
This sequence comes from Viscum album, assembly GCA_963277665.1. Lineage (NCBI taxonomy): Eukaryota > Viridiplantae > Streptophyta > Magnoliopsida > Santalales > Viscaceae > Viscum > Viscum album. The sequence continues at coordinate 1,262,651,591 of OY728157.1, read as the reverse complement.
AATAAAATATATAAATATGCAACATGTCCTTCCATGAATTAATCCTTGTACTATAAAATATAGTTATACACTTACAATTTTTTAATTTTAATTATACAGTGTATATAACATAAATAAGAAAATTATTTAATTTTAGATATACATAAAAAATTCAATATTCAAAAAGATAAACGCAAATATATATATCATCACTCGAATAGAAATTATTTGAACACATTATCAGTGGAATCATTGAGATATTGGATGAAATTTTTAATTAGTCAATATTAAATTTTTTAAAATATTAACCACCTCATAACATGATATAGTGAATTCTGGTTCTGTAAAACCACACATAAGAACATATGAGATTTACAAAGAACTTTACTCAATTTATATAGATTTTCTATATGCAATCCCTAATAAAAAATTTATCATATGATCCACCGATAATATGTTGTGTACCACTATGATCAGGGAAACCCATTAGGTATCACATTACAATTTTCATAAAATTTTCATGTATCTCTCAAAACCCCGAAATCCAATAGTAACATTATTATATAAAATGAGTAAAAAATTGTATTCATCCAATGTCTATTTTTTTCTATTTTCTGATATTAATTTTATTTAATTATTCCGTAGTAAAAATAAACCACCACAAATCTCATATAGAGTATGACATGCAATAGCATTGGAGACAAATAATAGCCTTATCGTAATAGACATATTGAGAATATATAGATGGTAACAAAAAAATATTAATCTATTTATATTCTGAACCTCACAACTAAATTTAATAGTAGTGTCCTTTAAATATATTCTCAACAAACCTTCTAATTATATGAAACTTAATTTTGAAATTGACAATTATTCTTCAATATTCAATCTCATTGAATTATCAGATCAATAATTTTTCATTGAACTTCCTCAGTAAATGATTTAAACGGTATAAATTTATTAATGAACTAGGTTAATTCAAACATTTGAAATTATTAAACCTTTTTATCCTTTTTTTAACATCATCTCTTCTATATTTATAAAAAAAATAAAAATCATAATAATACTCCTTTTAAATTAATCTATCATTATTAATATTGGAATTATTCCTCATTAAAACACATGAATTTTTTTTATTCCATTATATTCTAGAAAGATACTATTTTTTACAAAATGCATTCAAGATAAAACTATCAGATATGGATTTATCCTCATGATTCAAGGCTCGCAATAAATTATCAATTCATTATGAACAATCTACTATTTCACATTTTTCTTATTTATCTCCATTATAAGATATCATGATCAGTTCTATAAATAAAATTTTATAAATGCATATAGATACCACATATATGGCTACCACATTTACATGAATAAACACAAAAAACTTCTTCTCTCATAATTTATTACATAAATATTATCAAACAAAGAACTGTAAAAATTATTTTTAGTTGAATAATTATTGATATGAAATAAAATAAATTAAATCTGGTTTTCACTAGAATGTCCATGTCATGTCATTTAGATCAACTTTATAAAATTAACCATATCATTTCCACAATTTTAAAACATACCGTATAACATCAACAGTTTATAAACAGTCTTTGAAAAGCCCATTGTCTCTTGTACTATATTGAAAATTGAACTATCAATCTTCCAATAATTTTTAGCTATAATTCATCATGAATTTTCTCTTCATTATATTTTTCCCTCATTATAAAAGTATAAATATATTTGAACAATGAAATATAGATCATATAAAATAATTTGAATAATTATATACATGTTAAAACATTATATTGATCTAGTTTATATTAATAGAACAAAAAATTACTCATACAACAATAACAGGAATCCATATTAGCTGTAAATTCAGTAGGAATTTCGATTTTTCTATTAGTGAATGGTTGGTTTTGAATTATATAAATTAGGATGTGTTTAAGACAATTTTAACATCTAAAATACATTTTTGGGATGTTTTTAACTAATTAGTAGAAGTTTTGAGGGATTGATCAAGCATCAATGGTTTAATAGGTGTGCCATTCTATTGAAAAAAGCTCCATTTTTGTTTTCACTTTATTAATATGATTAATGAAACGAATTGGATTTAAGAGATGCATTGTGTAAAATAAATAAATGAAAAGGGTATCCAAGGAAAATATCATGAATGTTCATAGAATGAGACATGTATTTACTCTGTGAATCATGTTGGAGAGGCCCACTTTTTGGATTTTCCTTGAAAATACATGGCGCAATGTCAGTTTTCAGGTCATGACTATAAGAAACAAACACTTCATTAAATATAAATTTATTATTAATTACATTTAAGAATTCCTAAAAACAATGAAAATTATGAAATTGAGTGTATTTGATATCATGGTAAATTAAAGAAAAAATAATAATATATTAAATACATCAACTTTATTGAAAACATTTTCTAACATGCACAAACTTAAAACAGAAGGGGATAAAATGGGGAAAACATAATAATTTTTTGAGAAACAAATACCATTATAAGAATAAAAATATCATAACATTAATTATGTAAAACATTATAGAAAATAAGCATATAAATATGAAAAAAGGTGTTATATTATTAAACATTAACAATGTGTAAACATATATCATGATAACATAATAGATATATTGGAAATACGGAAACAACTTAAATCTTTACATTATAAATACTATTATATGATTACTACCAAGACATCATAATGGGAAAGTACCATAAATGAATCAAGTTCACTCCTTTTAGAAACATTATTTCTTAAGGACTTAAACATTACCCAATTCAATGAAGAGCTATTTAATTCCAGGTACACCTGTCACATTCAATTCATTATTCTGCTTAAGTGTGACACAAAGATCATAAAACATAGATTAATTCATCATTATATTTTATTAAATTGATCAAGGAGTATGGAATAACAAAATATGTGACTAATATCAAGGAATTATAATTTTATAAAGGTGAACACCCTTGATATTCAATGGGAAGGTTATTTACTAGAAAAAATATTTCACGGAAAATCATTGTGAAATTTCAGCAGCATAAACACATCACATAAAAATTCATAAAATGGGTTGATGAAAGGGAAAGGTGTATCTCATAATTTAAAATATAAACTAGTGTGTAATAGGTACATGTAATAAAATATCAGAATATTATTAATCATAAATGTAAGGTATATGTTAACAAAGATACATGCATAATAAAGAAAATGTGATGATCTAATACATGAGTGCATGTCTTAAAATGCAAGAAAGGGATTCATAAGAACTTGAGGGATCCTTTTTATTACTTCAGCAGGGGTTGGTTAGAGTAAGTCATGTTCCATGTATTTTTATTGATGATAAATTAGAGCTTAGAAGGGTTTATATAATAAACAAGTGGGGATTTTGCTGATATTATCAAACATAATTTTCAAAGTCTATATAATTAAATTTTTTAATCCACAATCCTCACCACAATTTATTCCCATGGGTTCATCCAAATGGAATTGGTTTCATTTTTTTAAATTTCTATGGACCTTACATAATAAAATAATACAATTTCTTCTATGGAAGTGAGTTGCACACTTAAAAAAAGTATTTTAAATACCATAAAATATATTAATGATTTTAGAGGATTCATAATAGATTTATAAAATTATTTAAGTAAAAATTAAATATCATTATGTTAAATATAAAACAAATATTTGGTAAATTTCTCGTAATTATTATGTCTTATTACATAACTAATTTTTAAATGGTATTTAATTTTTACCCTAAATATTGACTAGCTATGAAAATTAGAAAAAATTCAATGTTGGATAGTTTGTAAATTATAAATACAAAAATAATATTCATTTTATGAATATAATTTTCTAAATATGACTATTTACCATTTAAAAATAGAATATATGTTTTTTAATAAATGATAGGTTTTTTTTGACAATAAATGTTTTCAAGTAATTAAATAAAATTGGTAGGACTTCCCAAAAATTTTAGAATATATTATATTTGATAAAAAATATTTATTAATTGTATTTTATTAAAATATAATTTTTTCCCCAATACATTAATTCATCAAAATAAATTCCCTAATTTAATTTTTAATATAAACTCAAAATACTATTTTTGTATTATTGTATCAAAATATAAATATTTCATAACGTAGAAATATTAGGATGGAAATGTAATCATTATTATATAAAAAAATAATATAAATGATCATATTACTAGGGTATTGTTAAATATCCCTTTAATACTCTAGATAACTCCCTATGGTTATGCTTTACGATTGTTATATTTTCATAGGGTGGTTTAATAAACACTGTTTCAACGATGGTGTTTATGAGTTTGAACTTATAACATAAACAATTTCACTCAAACATTAGTCATTAGATATCAACATGTGATAGGTCAAGGTAAAAGACTAATAAATCTATCTCCCTCATTATATTCGCTAAATGGGCTTCGTAAGTTCTGATTTTATTGATTTAGGTGATCACTTCCTCTGCCTATTTTAATTTATGTTTTTTAAATCATATATTTATAAACAAAACCAGGTAATCAATATAAAATGTATATATTATCAATAATAATGATTTTTAATGATCCTTTAAATTACATATAATAACGGAAAAGGTGTACATGTTTCTGAATAAATAAATACATAATAATAAAATTTAATTAAAATAAAAGGGGAATTTCATTTATAACATATCAGACCATTAAAATATTTCCCCATTTATAAATTTCTCCCTAAATTTTATTCATTTCACAAAATAAAATATATGAAGGTATATATGTTTCATCACCTCCTTTGGTTCCCACACTGCTTCTCAAAAATTTGGTTTCTCTATCTCACATTGACAAGGTGAATTGTATTATTTCATATAATGCTTCCTCTACAATATAATATTTTCATCGACCTCTATACATAAGAAATACAATTCCATAATGAAAAAAAATTTGTTTGAGTTAGTTTTGGAATCCAAATAAGTACTTCCTCAAGAGGGCTATAAGAAATAAATAATGTCTTTGAGAAAGGATATGTGAGAGTTCTAATCGATCAGCCACCACTTTAATACTATCATAGATCTAAAAGGGGCCATAGTTTTTTTTGTATAGTCATTATATTATTCTCAAACCACACCACAATATTAGATGGATATATGGGGAGGAAAACCATGTATCTGACATAAAACTCTAGGTCTCATCGATGGTTATCAGCATAACTATTATGTCGAATCATAAAAGCCTTCATGTGTTGGAGAATGGTCTTGACCATTTTTCCCATTATCCCAGCCATTTCAAGACCGAGATGTTTTTCCCATCTTCATCACAGTATGAATGTGTTCTTCAAAACTATCAATAAAGGTCATCATATGGAGCAATTTAGATTCTAGAGTTAGAAAATTAATTGTATGGGAACTCGACCAGAAGAAGTTGTTGGCCCCATCCTCTTTTGAAGTTCATAAAATATGACCCCAACATGTATTCCATTTTCTAAATAGTCTGCTCATATTGGCCATTAGTTTGAGGATGATATACTATAATAAAGTTAATAATATATATATATATATATATATATATATATCATGTTGGATACTTATCCGAATCATAGAGGTAAATCTACGATCTCGAGCATATACAATTGATATTGGTACCCCATTTAGTCTCACCATTTCATTGATGTATATACGTGAAAGTATATGTAGTTATGAGTTCACATCAATCACATTGAAATTTTTAACCTTTTGTAAGGAAATCAACTAAAACCTAGATATCATTAATCCCTATAGTGGTCTTTAAATTACCTATGAAAAAGACAATGGTTATGTTCTCCCATTTCGATGTATGGTATGTGTAATGGTTGCATCATCCCCTTGGATTTTTTCCTTCCCACTTTGACTTGCTGACAAAAAAGGCATCTCAATGTATAATCCATGATCTTCTTCTTCATATTTTCTCACTAATAGTTATCTCAAAGATCACGACACATATTTGTGGTTCCATGATGGATAGATAATGTATAACATTAAAAATCATCAAATAAATTAATTATTAAATAAAGATTTGATTTTACAAATTTCAGTTTCCCAAATATCTCAACACTTTCTTCATTAAAAGTGATCTTCATTGATTTCATATTTTTGATTTACACATTCTTTTTAATTCCAACATATTCTATTTGAAAAATTTTTATCTAGTTCATAAGTGATGGGTGACCTATCATTTTTTAAAGTATTAACGACTTACCCTCTTTTTGATTTCCATGTTTATCCTTCCGAATCAAAGAATATTAGATCCCTCTAAATTAAAATTATTGATAGAATTATTGGATCATTGAACAAAGAGAATAATAAACATTATTCTCATTACCTATATATTTATGAATTGATTATTCATATCCCATGATCACATATACCGAACTTCATTGGAACATATTCACCTACTTTCATGTGAATATATACTTGATTATTTTGTGATCCATGTATATTTAACACTTCTCATAAATGAGATAAAAAAACCATATTTTCAATGAGAAGATCACTATATCAAACTCCAGGTCATATGTTTTATAGTTATATTTGGGAACATTTACCTTCATTATAACATATACTATCACATTTTTGTTTTCCATTATAATACACTGCAATCCATTATTTGAAGAAACACTGAATACTATGAATAGTTCCCCACTTGTGGGTAGTGTAATAGTGAGTGCAATGATATGCCTCTTTTTCATATCTTTGAATTTATATTCCCATTAATCATTCCCTAATAAATTAAATCCCTTATGAGTTATCTTATCTATATGGTGTTAAAATAATGTGAAACATTTCATAAATCTATTACAATACCCAGTCAATCTAAAGAAACTTTGAATATCTCTCATTGATGTTTAAAAAGACCTTCTATAAACTACATCTTTTTTATGGGTACAAATATATTCCATTTCTTATAATGTTATTATCCATGAATGAGACACATTTAAAACAAAACCCACATTTTATTTACATGAAATAAGGCTTCTCAATTTTATGGTCTTTATCACACTTCACAGCTATACCTCATGTTACTCTTAGGATTTGGATAATATCAAAATTTCATATATAAATACTACCAAGCATTTTCTAATTAAATATCTAAAGACTCCATTCAACATATTCATCAACTTATCTAGAGAATTGGGGAGCCTGAATTGAATTAATGTTATCACATAGTGCCCAATCATTGTATAAATTTTAGTATTAGATATATCATCTGTCTTCACCCAAGAATTAAATTATTCCAACCCCAAATCCACATTGGATATGTATTTTTATTTTCATAGCTGATTGAACAAGTTATATATATGTGGACTAAGATACTTGTTCATTATTAAGATATTTTTTAAAATTTGATAATCTACGAAAAGGAACATTCACCGATCCATCTTATTTATTAAAATGAAGGGTTAACCATATGGTGAAGCATATAGGAATATAATCATAATGGAAAAATTATATTGTAGTTCATTCTTCAGATCCTAATGTTATACAACAACAATATTATACAGAGTCTTTGATAATGGTAATTCCAAATCTATAATCTCAATTGAAAATTAAACAACTTTTCTTGGTGGAAGAGTAGAAATTCCTTAGATAATACATTAGAATATTACTTCAAAATGGGCAGGTATTTATTTAAAATATATTTCTTAGACACAATCATTTGAGATATATATGTTTATTTCATAGGGAAATAATATACATGCTCTAATGTTTTGTGCTACATCTGAATTATCCTCTTCTTTGAATTTATATAGAATCGAATGAAATTTCTAAATACATAGAGTCATTTTGTTGTCATAGAAATTTGTATTGGCTATATACATGGAAATCAAGTCCATATGAATAATTGCTTAAAATTCAAATAAAAAGAGTATGACAGGGTTCTATAGAAATTAAGTACACTAATATCGACATGGGAGGAGTTATATACATTGGATGCAATAATTCCCTCATTTATTAATTTCATCAATACCTTTACTCTAATGATATATGGTGGTGGATTAATAGTTTGACTAAAAATGTTTTTTAAAAAGGAATTTTTTGATCTATAATAAAACGGAAATTTCATTATTTTTGAACAAACAACATTAATTCCTATCCTTACTCATTATCCAGATCCAACTCAGCGAATATGATGGACAAAGATCACCATTGATACCTGTTAGATTTTTTCTTTTCTCCAAAATATGTGTTATTTCACATTTTTTTGAAAAGTGAAGTGGTTATTTATAGAAGATGCAATGAAAAAAATGAACTGAGGGTTGACAATAGAATTTATTTCCTCTATGACAACAGTTGGTTTCATCTATCATCAATATTTTTAAGTTATACTTTATTATAAAAAAATCCTTTCATTTCCCCCTTAGGAAATTTCTGCAGAGCTACTTTCCACGATTTTGACAAGAAAGATGTTGAAATTTCATATTAAAATTAGATTTATCCATTATAATATGGGAAATAAACACTAATTTACACTTATTATCCTCATGATTCACTTCATATTTCATAAAATACATTTTAGATTTGAGGGAACATCGGAAAATTTTCTCCTATATATGAAAGGCACATTTCAATAGGGATTCACATAGTCAAGGTTTTGGAATGTAAATAAGTGGTCAACTTTGAATTCAGGGACAAAAATATTGAACTAGACATTTCATTAATGTCATTTGATATATTACTTGTACTCACCAATATATTAATCATATTTTTTCTTGAGATAAAGAACATTCCTTCTATTTTATAATGATATGTGCAAGAAAAATATTTATCAAACAACTTTTTCTAAAATTAATAAATCCCCTTCATATCGATATCTTCCTCATGAATCAAATTGTTGATCAATGAACACCACTAATCATTGTTTAAATCTATATGATAACCAAAAAGATAAAATTTCACTTACTCTGATCATTTTTTGATGGGGAATATCTCTTCAATGGATTTGATCCATTATACCATGAATAAGGGATCATATGATCCACTGAAATTTGGTGATATTTTTCGAATAGAGATTTACATTGTAGATAATTTTTTACTGGGATTTGGGAACTTCTCTAAATCTAGGTTAATATTTAGAACCAAACTCAATAAAGAGACTATAATTCCAAATATTAAGACTCATGCTCCCATACAGTTTGGCATGTCCTTGGAAATAGTCTTTATAATGCCCATGACATTGATTGTTTTCCTGATTCCTCCTATTTCTTTCCATTTTCTATAATAGAAGGATAATAAGTGTTTGTTATATTAATATATTAAACACATAATGTGGAATCTGAGAAAATTAATATTATGTCTTATAAATTACATTTATTTATCAAACAATTAATTTCTATTCATCAATACATGTTATCCATGATATATTTAATAACATTTAAACTTATTTTTATTTTTTATTCCCAAAACAATGATTCATAATGAGATTAAGAATTTACAAAAAAAATATCCTTTGGAGAATAAATCTATTAGTATATAAAGGATCTTTTTCAGGAAATGGTTTCGGTCATGTCTAGATCAAGGTTGTGTTTTTGGGGTTTACCCCTACGTACATTTTTTTCAGATCCAAAACTACTTATAGTATCCTGACAAGGATTTATTTACTTGATAAAACACTTACACAATTATTTACAAAATTTGATTATGTAATCTTTTAATTAGTATTATCTCAACACATATTTCTAGATTTTTCTAATCTTAATTACAAAAATAACAAAAAAAATATTTTTTTTCTAACTATAACAACACTGAACATTTTTACATTTTAAATCACAACTTCTTATATAAATGTAAAGGTAATATAGACTAGAATATGGACATGTATTTTATATTGTGGAATTGTTATATTAAATAAGAACCTAAAATTTAAAATGAACCACCATTATTGAGAACATCTTTAACCAGATCATACATAAAACATAGTGGGTTATCCGATGGATTAACAAAAAAGTGGTGAGATATAAATACAATTAATGAAATTATCTTGAACTACCATGAATTAAGAAACTAATTTTATGAAATATGAGTTTCAATAGAACAAAATAATGGTTTATAATCATAAACATGAACTACGAGGCATGATATAACAACATGATAATACAAGATCATGGCAAATATATAAAAAACCTAAAACATTTCACAAAAAATATAAGACAATGTTGAATTAATAAAATCATGATAGGGAATATCCCATAAATTTATCTTGTTTACTTCACTTCCTAACTTGATATCACACATGAGTAATGATTAAAAAGTTAATTAGAGTGAAATATATTTTTGGGCTCACCTGTCACATTCATTTCATTCTCATGCTTAAGTGTTCCACATAGATGATAAAACATGGGATCATTCATAATCATATTTTATTTACTGATTAAGTATTTTGGAAAATTAATAATTCAGTTCTCATTAAATGGTGTTAAAGTGTATGTAGTTGAACATATTTTATATTATATGTGTATTTATTCACTCTATTAATGTTTTAGCATGGAAAATCATGTTGATATTTTACTAGAATAATGATGTCAAATAAAAATTCTTATAATGGGTTAATGAAATATAAATGGTCCTCTCATCGTTTTGAAATAAAAGGGGAAGTAATAGGGTCATGTAAACATATATCCAATAATTCGGAATAAGAAATATAGTAATAATATATTTAAGAAAATTGATCAATGAAGAGAATGTGAGGATCCCTTACTTGAGTGTGTGAAATCGAATACTTGGGAAGCATTTTTTTAGAAAATGAGGGCACCATGGTATGACTATTGAGATAGGATGGTAGAGTACAGACATGATACAATGATTATGAGTGAAGGGGAATGAGTTATTTTATTGGATTATATGGGAAATTATTGAGGAATTCTATAATATTTCTCAAACATTGGTTTTAAACTCTATATAAAAATAACAAAAAAAAAAGATCACAATGTCATGAAAAAATGGTATACATATACTTTATTTTATAGTTACAAGGGACAAAATTAATAAAATAATATCATTTCGTATATATAAGTGAGTCATACTTTTAATGAATAAAACCATTTAATAAATTAATGGTTTTTTATGATTCATGAAGGATAATGATTTTTTTCGTTTTCCATTACCTCTGAAGAGGTATGATATAAAATAATTATTATTGTTTTATAATATTATAATTGGAATATTATAATACATTTCATGATCTGAAACTAATATTTAGACATAATATAAAACAATATAAAAATAGATCAGGAATGTTTGAAAAGACAACAATATAAAACTAAAATTTTTCAATAAAATTTTATCAATTAAATCATCCTCATACCTGAAATAAAATGATATATGGGATCACATAAAATATTGGAAGTTAATTATTACTATTTTATCTCATTTATCTATTTTTTATTTTAATTTTACAAGACTATCTCTATTTATAAACAAATAACCAACCTTGAAGACATGAATCAAACACACATAACACAATAGAAGATGTGATATATTTTTCATGAATGGGTTTTGATATATTAAAAAAGTATCATATAAGGTATTAAAAATATAAATATGGATTAATAGTGAATTAATAACAATTTTAAAACCATATGACAATAGATAAAATTATGAAAAACTAAAGGGAAGTGTGAGGTAAGCGTTTTGTTGTCTCACTTTTACATCGATGATATATACGCATTATCGAACAATTATTTATTTGGTGTGGTGCATATACTTACAATTGAAATATAGTATATGGATTCTAATTATATCCATGGTATTTAATTTTTTAATTTATAATTATTAATTTTAATGGGAATGAGATTATATTGATTACAAATTGGTAAGGTATTTCATAACTCAATTTCCATTTGTTGGGATAAACTTCCAATTCATTGATTATTTCAAAATATAATTATATAATAAATGTATTTTTATATTATTATATTTTATTTCCACTTGTTTTATGTATATTTACATATGATAAAAATATTCAATTCACATGATTAGAGCTCACTTCAATAATATGATATTTTTAATTGACATTATTTTATATATTATATTTAAAAAATACACATTAATGATATATTTTCTATCCATTCCAATGATTTAAAATAAGAGAAGTTTTTAGTATTATATTATTATTATTTTATTTTATTTTCACTCATGTTTTTTTACTAAATGGTTTTAAAATATTTTCATTTCTTAAACGGGGATCTTCGTGACATTTCAAAAAAACCTAGAAGGAATGTTTTTTTATCTTATAAAACATGAGAATATTTTTCCACCATCCTAAATGTTTAATTATTTTATTTCAATATTAAAATATTAAAATTATATTTACAATTATAATGTTTTCCATTATAATTATGAAAAATCTTTGAATAGAATTGATTTGAAAATTTAATTGTTATTTTCAAAATAATTATTTTATGTAACATTTAATTTTTAATTTTTATCTATGATAACATTATATTATGTTATTTATTATTTAATATAGAAAATATTTAAAGATATTATCATTATTTTTATTTATGTTTTGTTTAATTTTATGTTGGAATGATATTTAGGAAATCCATTTCATTTCACGGGTTCTACTATGAAGAATAATTTATTTTTTATAGAACACATATATATATGGTTATCATGAGTTGATGACTGGGACATATATATCCAAATACTTTATAAGATAAATATTTATATCACCAGATATAAAAATGGAAAATATATCTATGGGATTGAACCACTATGGGAAACTGGTTCCCCGTAGTCTATTATGAGAACATGTATTTTGTATCAAAAATATGATTAACATTAGGAGTGAATGTTGACTACTATAATGGCTGATTATGTGATACCATTACACATTAAGATAGTAGTTACCACTAGAGATGGTGGTGTGTCCCTAATATGATTTTTATCCCCCATAGTGTCCCCTAATATATTATTGTATTCATCCTTTACTACTAAGGGAGTGATATTATTTGACTATATGTTTGAAATATTACATGTCTTATGCCAATGTTACATTATTATGTCTATATTGTATTATAGTTCATACCTTATGAAGCTATATGTTTTATTAAATTTCTTAAGATTATGACATTCAATATAAAATTCATAATTTTCAAATTATATGTTAATTTTTTATTATTATTATGGACTAATTGGTATCTCTGATGTTTATCCTTACTGAGCCTATGACCTCATAATTTTCTTATTTTCCAATTACATAGTACATATATAATGGTATTAAGTAGGATATCTCGATAATGTATCTCGTAATGAACAAATATTGGGGAGGTTATTTAATTCATCTATAAGAATGTTTTTTAGGATTCCATGTTACCAAACATAGTAAACTCATATGGTTTTGGCATGGTTTTTATATGTTTTGTATTGAACACGAATATATCTAGATATAGTATCTAAGTATGAAATTATCAGGTTTTTAATTTGGGATTAGATAATATTTTTCTTATTATTATGAAAAAAGGATGAGAAACCCATTAGTATAATCCATATGTTTGTGTATATATTTTCATCTGAGGGTATTGGAAATGATAATGAATGACCTAAGATTAAACCAATTGTTTCATATATTGAATGTTTATAATAAATCTCTACAGATTGTGGGGTGTCCCACTATGATTTATATTTCACCAACAATGAAATTTTTTACACTATCGAAAAATGGGATTAATATTAATGCTGATTGTGATGTACAACGTAATGATGATCCTCATGGGATACCGAATGAGATTAGAATCGGATTGGGAACCCTAGTCATTATGAATAATATAAAATTTCATTATATTGTAAAAAATATGAACATTGGTGAGTTTCCCTACTCATCTAGTAAAATAAAGATATATTTTAATGTTTTCCAAAGTGGAAATAATGATTATCTTTCCTCATGTAAATATTGTGAAAAGAGGAATCAAATACAATGTCTTAAAATAAGATGGACGATTTTTTTGGTGTGGTAAAGAAAGACACAATGCATGTTATTTTAATGAAATAATTAATCTTTTTGATAATTAAAAGTGTGAGAACAATGGTATTCCAAATTGAACATAATCATTTATCTATTCCAAATGTGTAATGTATGTGTATTATGAAAATATATTTCCTAGGTGGATATATAATTAAGGGAATGAACAATGTCGTATGATTGTTAGTTATATTGTGGATGATGAAGAGACTAAAAATGAAATATTTGATGGTAGAAGGGTTAAAAAAATAAACATATCAATCTTGGTTATTTTTATAAAAATTAAGTAGAATTGGTCAGTGTTAATGTATGGTAATCCAAAAATAAAGTATTAAAAGATTCTTTTATGGTATTATAAAATAATTACACAACTAAATATTTCTTCACCTTAGTTTTTTTATATGTATTTGAAATTATATTTTGAATGCAACAAGTACCGAAGAAAAATTATTGGTGTAATAAGGTGGTATTTTTTTGGGAAATGTGATTTAGATAAATAAAACACTTGATCTATACATGATGCTGGGGTAACAATGCAATAAAGAGTTATTTATTTATGTCTAAAAATTTAGACAGTGTTTGTATCCTTGGAACTGGTTATTAATACGATTACAAGGGACTTTATCGATTGAGTTTATTTAATTTTGGATTTTATAGTATGAAAAAATTGTTAATTAATTTTGGAATATATGTTTTCAATATTAATTATGGTTATTCAGGTTGTTATAATGTATTAATATAATAATTGATATTTACCTTCACATGTTTGGTGTGTAATAATTGAATGCTCCAACTTGTTTTTTTAGGGATTAATGATAAGTTGATTTTTTAGATTTAGTGACCATGATTCGATTGTTTTTTATTTTATGTTAATGCAAATTTCATAATGGTATCTATTATAGAAATATTTTACATTGAAATTAATATGAGGTTTTAGATGTTAATGTATTGTATAATTATGTGATTATTTTTGCATATTGGATAAATATTGTTATCCATTTTGTTATTAATATAGATATGATGAATAAATTGTTATCTAATTTTTTATGATATGATCCAATAGTTATTAATTCATTATAATTTTAGTTTCATTTATTAGAGTATGATTTGAAGATGAAAATTTTCAAGTCAAAAACAAATAGTGAGACAATACTTAGGAGATAAAATCAAGTAAACATATGTTACAAATTGAATTTAAAAAAAATTATATCAAATTATAGTCATTTATAATTATATAAATTACCTTTTAATACCGATTTTTTATCGTTTTTGGGTAATTAACCTTTATATGACCAGATTTTCTATTATTCTCCATTTTAACATGATATTTAAAAATCTCTTCTATGTGCATATTCGAACTTGCTTTTAATTTTCCATTAATATACGTTTTTGTTATAGGAGAAATTATATATTTATATTCCATTTTTTATAAGGAAGATTAATTGACACTTTTACTGCTTGGGGTTCCCATAAAAGAATATTCAAATATTTGTAACAGATTATTTCTGTGAAATTTAAAATTGTAAAAAATATTTTTTTACAATTTTTTGCATTATTGGGATGGTAGCTTATCAATATGCTCTCCCACAAAATATCTCTTATGATTGAGAATTATTCCATGTATCTTTCTTGAGGAAGTACAAACCGTATAGTTCACCTTGTTAATGTTTTATGGTAAAACCAAAAATTTGGGGATTCTATAAGGTAACTTAAAGATGATATGAGATTGATGTACCCTAATTTATTTTTATCTAAGTGAAAATTTTCATCAGAAAAATTAATTTTAAGGCGATAATAATGTAACAAAAAAATATTTTATAGTTTGTATCTTTTTAAAAAAAAATTCATTTCATCAGTAGCTTATGTTGAAAAAAACACATAGCTTAACTAAATTCCAATGTGTTATTATTATAACTTTATCATTATAAATTAGCCATTAAATTAGAAAAAATTAATAATATTAACCAAAATTTAAAAATATTTTTTTCTAACTCCTTGTTTTTTATAAATTAATTTTTTTTATATCATCCAATTTTATATAAATTCTATTTTATTATTAAAATATATGGTTTCGTCAAAAATATATTTTTGTTGACATCGATGATAAAATAAACATATTTAATTTTGTAAAATTTTATAATATCTGTTTTATAAAATTAACATTATATTTTAAATATTCATGTAAAAATTATATTTTGATTGATATTCAATAATTTTTTTAAAAATATAATATTATGTGAATAGTATAAAAATAACAAACAATATAATGCCATTATTATTGTTATATTTAAACTACATTTTATGATTTTAATTTTATCTAAAATTAAAATAAATAATATTTTATGAGTTATAATATAGAAATTTTAATTTAAACAATGTATTTTGTTTATGTTGGTTTGGGTGCATACTTGTCCTTAAATTTTTTTTTTAAAAAAAAACATGTTTTAATTGTGATTTAATAGTATCACATTAAATGTATTTTTTCATCTTATATGTTTTGAAATTTTTTTAATGGATTCCGTATTATTAAAAATTATTTATAAATTAGGTTATATGTTCATTTTTCAATTGTATTCATATTAAACATAACGTCATTAAATAATTATTGACCATGATATTAGTAATATAATGTTTCAAGTCATCATGAAAATGTACAAGCATAAAATTACTAATAACTAAAACATTAATGATGTGTTTTATGTATTTATATACCTTATCATGTCTTTACATAATTAAAAATCACCCAATTTATTTTAATTAGTTAAACCCAACAATGCATGGAATTAAATATAAAATAATCACTAATTATTCAAGTAAACCCACACCAACTCATTTATAAATACCACCCCTCACCACCCCATTAATCCTATCATGGCTCGAATATTATAAAAAATATTCATCATCTTCTCTTTTCAACTATCCTTACATTCACCTATTTCTAATCACACACAAATATCAATTTCATGTTTGTTGTGGTGTTTTTAAATTATTTGATATTCCATAGGTTTGTTTCTCATGAATCCTATATTAATTTCATTTATTTATCTACCTTATCTTAATCTAATTAATCCAAAAATTTGTAATCACTAATGTTAATTAATATAATGTAATTTTACATTGGAAATGTAAAATCTATTATGCATCCCTTTTATTATATCATCTTTTTTTAAGAATAAAAACCAATGTCCGAATTATGGAGGTTAACTATTGTCATAGATAATGATTTTTTTCTATTTTCCATTATATAATTAAAGGATTTTTTTAAATATAATATTCTAGATAAATAAATTATAATAACTATATTAAAATATATTTCGTGTTCTTGAACAAATATATAGACATATCATTAAATAAATTGACATCAAATCTTGATAGTCGGAAAAACATCAAAAATATTTTTTACATTTATTATTAATATTTTATCACATGAATCATCATCATACTATAATGATAAATGATATAAGGGAACATTTTATCTTATGGATGTTACTAATGACCATTTCATTTCAATTGAATATTATTATATCGATTAGAAAATAATATCAAATGTTATACCTAGATGGAATAAATATGAAACCATGTAACGATTAGACCAAAAACAATGGAAATAATATATTATTATTATTAAATAAGTAGTAATATGTTATAGAAGTACCATATAAGTAATTATAAATAAGAAGTTGATTTTGAACAAATTAATTAAATTATTAATGAATTTATGAAGGAGATTAAATTATGAAAACATAAGGGGAGTGTGAGGTATGTGTTTCTCATCTTATAATTACAAAAATGAAATACATGAAATATAAACTAATTATTTGTTTTCTGAGGGTTTAGATAATTCTTATTAGTATATAATATCATGGACGTCATTATATTATGGTATTTAGTGTTTAATTTGATAATTATTACATTTATGGGGAAAATGATTCGACTGATTATAATGTTGTAATGGATTAATCAAATCAATTTCCATTCATTATGATAAAGATAAAAATAATAAACTATTTCAGGATAACATTATTTGGGTAATGGATTATTATTATCTCATATTCTATTTTTACTTTTTATGTGGGTTTATAACTGATACACATAATCTATTCATTAGATTAATATTCACTTTAATGATATGATATTTATGTGTGACATTAATTTAGAAAATTGATTCTTCTAGAATTCCCCTTAATAGTATCTTTTTCGTCAATTACCATGTTTTTAAAATTATTTCAATTTTTTTACTATTCTCTTATTATTTATTGATATATTATTCATCTATTTTACTTTTTACAAAATACATTGAATGATTTTCTTTTTTGTTTTCTAAATTAGGTTTGTTGTGGGGTGCCTAAAAACAATATGAAAGGAATGATTCTTTAAATTATATGAAATGAAGAGAGTATACCACCATTATTAAACATTAATGAATTTATTTCCCCATTACACTATTATATGATTATTTTGAAAAAATGTTATTATTTCAAAATGTGTGGGTCTAAACAAATAAAATAGTTTGTAATGGATATATGTTTTTTAGTTATTTTATGTGATATTTCAAAAAAAAATTCATCTAAATATAACATTATTTTTTGTTACTTCTTCTTAAATTGGATATTAATCTAGGATACGTTCCTTAATCACTTTATGGATAATTTACTTTTCTTATAGCTTGATATTTATGAAACAAATTTATTCTTATCGGCACTAATAAGACGAATGATTTATTATCCTATGGAATAGAAATGTATGTTATTTATTATGTGATGGGTGTGACCTAAATATAAATTAAATTCATTGGGTATATCCTTATATACCATGAGCTAACAAGGATAAAAATAATTTGTCTTCATCCACAATGTGATATAGGAACATTGTGGTCAACTATTAGAAATAGGAGGGTCTTGAACCGTATTGTGAATGTTTGTGGGAGTAAACCTTGACTACTATGATGGTTTTGGAAGTGATACCATTCCACTATGAGGATATGTATACCATTGAAAAATGTTTTTTCCCCTCTTATAAGGTGTATCCACCCATATAGTACACTTATATGTTTTTTTAATAATCCTTGATTATTAAGAAAAATTTCTTTTATACTTACGTGTATACCACATTCCATATATTATTCAAATTTTATTCACTCATAGATCATGTTATCTTACAATTCATGTATAATGATTTCCTATGATATATTACATGACTCAAGATTATGATATTTAATATTCAAGGTATATTTATAAAATGTTATCGCCATGTTCTTATGCCCTTATACTTATGCTATGATTGATTTCGTTATTGTTAACCCATTCTGAGAATTTGATCTCATCGTTTTATTATGTTTACATTTCCCAAGATACCCATAATGGTATTAAGTAGGATATTTAAAAGTATTTATATTTATAAAGGAAGATGTTGGAGATGATCTAGGTGTTTTAAGAACATGAAATTTATATTTACAAGTATCGAAATACATTAAAAACCTATAGTTCATCAATGGTTTTGTATTATTTTTTCAATTAATATTAATTTATCAAGATGTTATATCTATTTATGAAAATAGTGGGTCATTATATTAAATTCTTTTAGGATACATGACATATTGATTCACATTATTTTGGGACGTTATATGCATGATTTGTCCAATATAGTAAAAATTCACATTGGATATGATAAATTTACCCCATGTATGGTATTTCAACATGGGGATACATAATCAATAAAGATATGGGTAATTATTTATGAATCCTAGTATGATATATATAATTTTCCCATGTCATGGAATTCCCATGAAAATATGTTTGTTTCTATAGCATGGTTTAGAATCCAATAATATGTAGATGTCTTTCCCTTGGTGTATAGTGTGCCCAGGGATCACATATGTTGATATGTCTTGTTTTAGTTTCTTTTATATGATGTTTATATTCCACTATTTGAATGGTAATGCACCATGGGATGTCTTAAATGAATTCATAGTAGTTAATTCATACGGGGAATGATTTCGATCAATTACAGGATACGTTATATCGGTGATTCATCATATACAAGAGATGACATTGATGGAATTCATGATCATTCCTCATAAAGCTGGTCCATACACGATTACATTGTTAGATACATGTGATTACATAAGACATGATATAATAGATTCATCTAATAAGAATAATATAGAAATTAAATTGTTATTAATTCCTTGGAAGGATGCTCCCATTACATGGTATAGATATCGACAATTGTGTCAATGCTTTTTAGACTGAAACTGGGTGTAAGTAATAGGGTAGAGGGTTATTAATGTAAATTTAATATATTATTCTAATTTATAAGTTGATTCCATGAATAGAATTATATGTCATGAAATATACAGTAACATAATAATTGTTGAAACACCATTATTGGAAACCTATTAAATATTTCTCACGCCCATATTAGGTCGTTATTGAACATATGTACTTGAATACCTCTTACGTGATGATTCTCATTCACATGGTTTTCTTGAAGCCCAAGATAATAGGGTCATGTTTGATAACTCTGATGGTATCTAGAGACTATATTCGGTTCATCTTTGATTGGTTTTAGATCCCTTTTTTCATTTTCATTTTATTGTTGCGTATAATGGTGACCTCTCTAGATGGAATGTTATTGTATATATATCATGGATGTCATATCCTTTATATTATGTCATAAATTATTATGTTTCATGTCAATTTATTTATTCATACTTAAAATATTTAATATTTTGGATGCTATATTTTAAAATTATGTTCTATTGTGAACTCTAGTATTGGGGTATAATCTCCCCATTGTACCACCTTGTACCCCAACTACTTATCAACAACCTCTGGCATAAAGTAAGGTGGACCTGGGGTTAAGGGGTGAACCAATATGACCAATAATTTAATGATATCTATGATGTTATGTGAAAAGTGATATTTAGGCTATTCTTTAATTTTTTTTCATGAATTTAGGATCATCTATTCTAGATGTTTATATGTTTTTCGAATATTGTCAGGTATTTTATTTTGTTGTGTCTGAAACACATCATCCTATTGGTGGTACATGTTAGTAGATCATGGTAAATGTATTTTAATTTTCTTTTTTATGGTTTTATTGTTTCCCCTTGGTGGATTCATTTATGGTTTGGATGTTTTGATTCTAACTGTTCATCTTTCTATTTTCCTATTCTAACGTGGCCCTTTATTAGATTTTATGATTTTGGATATAGAGAAAAGAAACATATTATAGTTCCTATAAAGTACATATGATTTGAATGAAAGATATTCCTGGTATTATGTGATTTCACCAGTAATAGCGGTATTGTTATTTAATGTGTTCACAACTAATCATAAAATAATTCATTATCCGGTAATTGGCATTATTGTACTCAAATATGATAACTTGTATATTGATTCTTTCTAATGTAATGTCAACTGAATCATAAGTGAGATGTTTCATGAGGATGAGGATAATGAGATGTATCTTATGAGAAGTAATTCCACAGAACCTACTGTCTTTGTATAGAATAGATGTATGATCATTGTACCCATTATGGGTGGATTTTCTCAGGTTCGATTGTATCATATAGTCCTCCAATGAGTTGTCTCATATATGTATTCTTATTGAGGATTAGTTCCATTGTTTTTTATGGTCAGTTTTTTAGGATATTCATCATATGTGAGACCCTATAGATTCTTTTTCTAGAATAATGATGATGTAAGATGTTGGGATAGGAGTGTTATTAACAAATATTGAGTTGTGATGTTAAGAATGTTTCCCTAAGCCTAGTTGGTGTTCCCTAGTGACATCAACAAGAGACCTTGTCTTGGGAATATGTGTGGAAGAATAAATACCTTTGAATTAATGGATTGATGTATGGTGGGATTATTAGGTTGATGTAAAAATAATTGTTGTTATTTATTTTCATTCCATAAAATATCCTTGAGTTTTTTTGTTGTATTTTTCCTCACATTTGTTGGGAATGATCATTCTTATTTAAAATCCCACTTATATTAAACACATTTCCATGGATGTCGATATTTGAACATAGATGTTCAAGATAAGTTTGAATAGAGTATGGATAAATTCTTTTAATCATAGAACAATGCCCAAAGTGGAATTTGGTAATGTTGTTTGACTTTAATAGAAAAAAATTTTAATTAATTGGATGTGAATTCTAAGGATGACTAATGCCCTATGATTTTATCCAGCCAGGATGAATGGAAAATTTCTTGAATGGGTGTTTGACCATAGTTATGATGAAAAATAATTATATTAATTTTTAGTCATGATCAATGTATACTCATTGAATGGTGTACTAAAAATTGTTTCATGTGAACTCAAGATTGTTTTAATTTATTATTGGTGCAATATGTTGTTTTAGATATTTGAATTCATCTCTCAGATTTCATTGCATGTGGTTATTAGCTAGAACAAGGTCACATGATCCAACCATGGTAAGACAAGTGGGATTCATTCACCATTATATAATTGTTTTTATTTCATTGATAATTATTAATTTCATGATAGAGGAACTCCATAAGTGTGGTGGAAGTTTTGTGGTAGGAAAAATCTACATGTGTCTTCATAGAAGATGTTTTTCAGGCATTTTTAATTTTTATCTAATGAACATCTCGTCAATCATAGTGGTTAGAAAATGATTAGATTATTATGGGTAGAGACACATAAGGACTTTGAATTTTATTGACATACCCCATCTATAAAATGTTACATCATAATTGGATGGGGTTGAGGTGGTATTTGACGATAAAAGTTTAGTCTACATCTTGTCAAGACATGATGGTTCCTAATATTATGCATCATTTTATATAAACTGAAAAGGTATTTTTTTAATCACCAAGAAAATTGAATATTTGTTTGCAATTTCTTGATGTGTGTTGCTAGGTTTTTTCTCATGTATAAGTATATGAAATCTCATATAGTGGGGAACCCATAATATTTTATTGTAGGATGGTCCTCACGTCAGAGGGGTCTCTGGCTTGGTTGACCTAGTAATTTCATAGTTTAGGTGAAATTTTATTATCAGTGAGATGTAAGTATGATTAATCTATTTCCATGTAAATATTAGTTTTAAAATTTGAATTAGAATATTAAAGTTTTATCTGATTTGAGATATATATCATAATGCCTTGATGTCATCAGAATGTATTTTATAGGGTGAGAAATGATTAAAAAACTAACTCATAGGTTTAATCTTATATATTTTCATTATTAAATGAGAGAAACATTATTTAATCGCATAGATCATATGATGAATAGTGTGATTAAATATTGAAGGCATATTTCAGGGGTGAAATATATTGTGGAAAGTGATAATGATAGTATTTTGGATGAAATTTGGAGGAATTCTAGGGATGTTGGTACCATAGTAAAGGTTCATTTTTTGTAAAATTTGACTATTCCATGTTTTGGAATAAATTTTTTTATGAAAGGTAGTTATATGTGGGACTTATTCCTCGACCATCGACAGTCATCTATTTAATCATGGATGCAATTATGAGAGGAGGTACAATTTATGGAAGCAATTATGGAAATTTTTTGGTATGGTTTGGTTGATATTATGTCAAATGGATCATTAGACCATTTAAAAAGGGGTTTGATAATAAATCCCAGTAATCGAGAACACCATTGGTGAGATGTGGTAATAATATTAAGGTTTTTATAATGTAGTGATACATGAGCCTACTAATTAAATGGATTGAGAATAAATGGAGTTTCATACATTTATATCTATAGAAATCACTGGCTAGAGATTTAGAAATGGTTACGAGTGGTCTCTCATGTTTAAGTTATTGATCTTCGTGTTGTATGGAATTTCACATTTTGATCTATTTTTATAATCTGAAGTGGAATGTTGATATTTGGGTTATTTTAAGCATCTTTTAAAGTTCGTGTTAATTTAGTAAATTCTAGTTCAGGATCATCATGGATGTGATGTTTTATGTTTTTCATATTTCGAGACCTTTGACATTTATGGGAAAAATATTTGGTATAATGTTTATTTTTATCCATTTCTGTCTATATTTTTTTAAATACCTATATATTAATACGGTTATTAAAATTTCAAAAAATAAAATGGTTTTTTTATATGGGGATAGTGATGTATTATAAGGCCTATGGGTTAGGTAATGTAACCATGGATGAAGAGGCCTATGTGGTACTGAAAGAATCTATAGTAGGTTATTCATGTCCAAAATATGATTCATGACATTAATTTGTTTCATAGGGAGCATTGTGGAAGTTGATTTTATAATAGAGTGGTGCCCAGTGCTTGAACAAAATTGTACCTATGTTATCCAAGGACTCAAATTGTGTATAGTATATGTCATAAATAGTTATTGGATATCCTACAACAATAATTAAATGAAAAAAAATGAACTAACTCTTAATAGCTTTTTATGAATTTTAATGTTCAGTGAATACAACCCTATAAACTCCTTCATTCATGTATATTATGTGGAAATCAATAAAAGAGTATGGTTTTGGTTTTTAGAAGATCATTTGATCTTATTCCTCCACCAATTGAATCTCTATATAATGTGATTGATTCCCATAAGTTTGTTATACCATTAGTAATTTTAGGGTTCAAATAATTCTATTTAAAATATTTTTTTTATAACAGGTCATGATTAGAATGTGATCACTTAAATTGAATGAAAATTCTACCACATCTTGATGGAATTGTTTGAGGTCCACGATGATGATGAATTAAACAAAAAATTGATATCCTTTGTGGATAAATGTGTACCACTTAAGGGAGATATGATAAAATATCATTGTTATGTTTTTCCATTCAAAGCATTCGATTTTAATTATATTACATTAGTCGTTGTTTTTTATCAAAATATGGGGATTTTTCTTGTATTGGTGTCATATTATTTTATATGACATTTAATGAAAGGTTCCTAGATGAACTAGAATTCTAGTGACATTATAGAAGTATTTTGGTATGGTTTTAATTCAAAATTGCATGTGAGGATCCCTATTATAATTAAAGTAAATATAATTTATCTATAATTAAATAATTGGGATTCTTGTGAATGATATTGGAACCCATGGTATTTGAGAAATCTCATATGGGCATGAATATTTAAGAAATTCTATTAGGGATTTCATTTCCTAGAGATGCCTCCATTTATGGAAGTTGTTCTAGATAATATCCCCAATGTCTATTTAGATTATTCTATTATGTGATATAATTAGATGGTGATGGAATTCCAATTTTTTGAACTATTTATTTTGTTAATTTTAGTATTTAATTATTTTTACTAATTTTTATACCTATCATGGACCTCACCATGTCCAATGACATTGACACAAACTAGTGGCCACACTTGAGGTGTGCCAACCCATGTTGATATTGCAATTCAGGGAAAATTAGCATAGCGGTACTAATTAGATTGATATATGAATTATCAAATATGGTAACATGCCTTGACATGGCATGTGTAATTAATCTAATACATTCAAATACACCCATTAATAACTCGCGGTTTATTAATTTATAATTATTTTTAGTCATACACATTTTATTATAATAACATTTGAACGATTATCATTAGTTTCCAGAAGTTTTATTTCTTGGGTGAATCATCTATTGCAGGTTAATATTCCCATTAAGAATAAATGTTTTATTAATTGTTAAATTGACTAATTGACCATAATTTTCTTAAATAATAACAATGATAATCATCAGTGATATGGAATTATATGACTTCAATGATTCCTCGGGAGAGAGTATAGTCCACCAGTTGTTGGTAAACAACATTTTATAATTGTAATTGGAATAATTGACCAATTTTTCATAATATAATATGATAAAATAATTTTTTTAAAGTTATGTACACCATTGAGGCTCTATTTTGATGAATTAGAATCCCACAAGATGGGTTGTAGACATGTTCATAATTTCTTACCTGTGTATAATGTTTCTAGTTACATGCATTATCAATATATCCTTATGACAATTCATATGACTATAATTCTATCTCATGATTCTTCATCATATTTCATTTTATAATTTTATTCTTTTCCCATAATTTTTTTGACTATTGGCACAACAATTTATTATTCTCTTTGATTTTTTTTTTGTTGATTGGGTTCTTAGGACTTATTTATATACTCCATGAGTGTATTTTGAGCCAATTTGCAACATCTTTTTAAAATGATTTAGTTTATTCTCTAAAATGTTAAAAATAAGGGTGATTTTTAAAATTGTTCCATGAAATGGATTTTCCATGTGGTTCCTAATGTAATAGAGATTCAAAAAAGTTCAAAATGATGAAATAAAATCGACTTTTCATCATTTCAATCATTTAAAGTCCCATTCTATTTTGTGATAAATTATATATAAAAAATATTTATCCCTCATAGTTTCAGTTTCAAAAAACTATTTATGTTGAAAAATATATAAGTGTAGTGTTATTGAATATTCATTTTATAATTCATCTGAAATATTTTTTCCCTATATGTTTAGACTAACTTATTATGAACTAATTTTTGAGTGGATTTATATAGTCTCTGAAGGTGGAGACCTACAATGAAATTTGAATCATGACTATATCTGTCCTCTTAGGTTTCCAATTCCTTGTCAAATTTATTTCATCATCTCAGATTAATCTATATGTGGATGTGTTGGATGTGATAAGTGAATAACAATAACCCATAGTTTAATAATAAATGTTCTATTTACAATTCACTATATTATTTTTTGGCCATTTTATCAAACTATTATTCATGGATGTTTATGTGTACATGTATAAATCATTCAATTAATGTATATGTTTATCCATGCATAGTTGGTTTTATTTTTATTCCATGTTCTAAAATTGTATTTTTGATTTATATTTTTTGATTATTTAATATTTATATCATAGGGAAAATTATTTCCATTGAGTGTATGGTAATTCCCATTCATTGGTTTCCTCAAATGGGGATATTGAATTCCCATTGAACTAATTGTAGGTCATGCCACGTTGAAAATAAGATAATAATTAGGCTGGTTCATTACATATAATATCATATATATATTTCTTAGTTAATAAAAATTATTGTGAGTCACTGTACTTTTATTTGGGGGTTTCAACATAATATTTAATTATTATTGTCTTCGAGACTCCGTTGGTTAGTCTTCAGTGAGTTCATGATCACTTTCCTAAATGTTGATTCCTGTGACACCATGTGTAGTGGGGTTTTATATTTGATTTCAATATTTAATGTTATTAATCTTTTTTTATCATCATTAGAATAATGTGAGTTTTTTTGGGGGATATATTATATATATGGATGAATGAAAAAAATTTATTAGTGGCGTGTGTTAGGTTGAAATGATTTGATAAACAAGAGAGTGACCAATCACCTAATCATGGAAAATTTATAGAGTTTTTTCAATGTATTTTCAATAGTTCATCAATCAATACTTCATTGTTGATCATATTTACACTTATCATTTAAATAATTTTTTAGACATCCCTTGAAGAAACCCTTGTAATTGTAGATATTTCGAGGTGGATATTATTATATATTGACCTTGTTGATAAATTTTTTTTTTATATTCTGTGACAGAACAGTTTATATCATTTATTAAAATTACTATTTTAAAAGGACGATTTTGAGGAAAATGAATTTCTTCTGAAATTTATCATTGAGAATTTAATATAAAAATAATATTATATTTTAGGAATCCACTTTGGAATTTAAAATTTAAATTTATACATTTTTATAAATAGAATGCGTTTAATGGAAATGTGCCTATCATTGTATTATTTTGAAATAGTTTTTATTTGTTTGGAAATTTTTTTGGGTGTTTGTTTTAAAATCCATTGGCATTAAATTTTAATGTAATTAGGATCCATGATTTGTCATTTAGAAAAAAAATTGATTATTTTCAATTGATGATAAAGAAGAGTTAAATATCATAATTTTTTTCTAAAAGGAACATGGAGTGTATTTAATGGTTTTAAATAATGATACATGAGAAGCTCAAGTGGGTTTCTTATTTTATAGGGAAATTGGTTTATTTTAAAAATGAAATAGCGTTTTTCAAAATACTCTCATAAAATTGTGGTTCGCAATGAAATAATATTTTTCCAGAAGGTCCGTTGTTTATAATAAAATAAAATTTCTTGAAATATTACTTTTTATTCATTCTAGAGTGTTGTAATTTTTTTTGGAAGTATGACCTTTTCCTGTCAAATTCCCAGATTATTTTATATTATTATATGTTTTACATTTGAGTGGGTTGAAACAAGTTTATGTGATTTTGGAAAAAGGATAATGGGGGATTACATTTCTTTTTAAAAAAAATAAATAATCATATAATTTTCTCCATGTAAATATGACTATTTATATTGTGGTCCATCTACCAATATAGATGCAAATTTCCACGATTATGAGTTAGGTGGTCAGTTTCATTACATTTTGGGTTAGTTGATGGTAATGGTTAGGAAATGTAATGGAAATGATCCATCACCTTGTGTTTTAGGGGATGCTATATTTTTAGGTTTTATAATAGATGAGTTTATATCCTTGTATCCTTAATGTGTATTCTTGTTGGTGTTACCATTCATGAACAGTTTTGGTTTCACTTATTTAGATTTAGTAATGCTATGATGTCCATGAAAAATTTTTCATTGTACCTAGAATGGATTATTTGTGGAGGAAAGAATAATATTAAGAGACATGCATAGGTTTTGTATTGTTTTTTAAACATAAAATTAACTTGGGACATATGTTCATTGTACACTGATTTGTTTGTTAATAATTGGTATTATCCATTTTTTTGTTTAAATTGCATTTGGTTACCGTGACAGAATATTTTGGTTATGAGGTTCTTGATCATCATTTTATTATGGTTTTCATCCCATGTTAAATTCAACATCAATTATTTTTTATGTAATTTCAGTTGTTGAATAATTATTTATATGTCTTTAGTTACATGGTGGGTTTGGAAACAATGAATCATGCACACTGGTTTTATTATATTTAATGGATATTGATAATTTTATATCCTTGATATTATAATCATAGATATTGTCTATAATTGGGGATTGTAGGTCATCCATGATCCATGACTCCTAATTGGAGTATAAATTTATTATAGTTGATTATGGTCAGTGGAATCTCATGGTTTCTCATGTGATTAGGAAGAATCGTGATTTTAATTTTTATCGTTTTGTTATTATAGAGGATATTATAAAATTTATATATTATATCAATTCATAATGGTCATGAGACTCTGTTCAATTTTTATTTTATTTAGTATTCCTTTGTGGTGCTCTTGGTATATTACTTATATAGGGTTATGATGTTGTTTGTGGTTTGTAATTTTTTTCTATTATATTATAATTATTTTTGTTTTTCCATAATCATGGTATATTTTTATTTATCACTAATTATATCACTTATCATTGTGTAATAGGAATTATTTGACTATATTTCACTTCCTGGGTTTTCACCATGGCCTTTCTAGGGATATAAAGTCACTTAATGGGGAGAATTGTGAAACCCATATTTCATTATAACCTTCAATATTAAAATATTTTAATCACTCTTCGGAAAATTCTTGTTCTCATGATATTTGGGAATGAAACATTATTAATCTAGATTTTTCTATCAATTAATGTTTTTAAAAAACTAATTATGGGAAACCGTGTGTCAAAATTTAAAAAAGGAACTTATAAATTGTTTTTGTATTAAACATAGTTTGTTTCATTATTAGTGCATTATTTGGAAAAAAATTTGCAAAGATTGTGGAAAATTTTCTATGTCACCCTTGTGTTTGGGTAGTGAAACACAACTTGATCCTGGATAAAATAAATTATATTAAAAGAGTGAAAGAAGATGTGTGGGTTTAAAAGTGGGTGTTTTTTGGAAAGGAACACAATCTATAAACCATGTGACTTATACATTCTTAGGAAATTCCATTTTCATGGTTATCTAATAATTTAGAAAATAGTGCCTCCAAACCATGAAATCTTTTAATATTTCCAAAATAGTGTAAAATATTTATTCCCCCCACATATTTGTTTGTCAATTGGGCAAATTTTCTCTCCAACTTATTTTGATTAAGAATGGATCACATTGGAAGAGAGTCTTATTTTTTCCCTTCATTGAATAGGAACCTTGTTCATATGGATTTCAGGTTGGTAAGAACTCATTTTTTATCTATATCCAATCTTATTTTTGCCACCTCTCTCTTTATTTTTCTCCCCCATCCCATTAAACCTATCGACTATTGTTATTGTAATTATGTTTGAAGGATTTTAAAATTATGTTGATTTTTGATTTTATTGGTTGGTTTTTTTATATCATGTATTAGTTTCCTTTTTTCCTTTGATGGAGACATGTTTGAAAAGGACCCCTTTGAAATGATAGATGTGAATATGTATAATTAAATTTTAATATTTTTATAAGTTATTTTCATTTTTAAGTGGTTACATATAAACTTTATAATAATAATGTATATTTCTAGTATGAATTATATTGTAGAATGACTATTAATTTTTCTATATTGCATGCAATATTATTGTGGAATTTACTGAGTTTTTTTTAAATTATTTAAACATTTTAAAATTGACCTATATGTAATTATATGTGTGTTTGAAACATAATTAGTTCCAAAATTTCTAAGAATTGTTTTATTGATTTTCTAAATACCTTAGTTTAATTAAATTCATTTTTATGATAAAATAATTACTTTTCATAAGGGGAAATGAATATTAAAAAGGTTTTTACACTAGTTTAATCATTAAAGAAGGTTTTTGATATTCCAACATGAAGTTTTAGATTTATAATTTATTAAATTTTTATTGATTTTATATTACTTGGAGATGATGAGGACTCATGGTGGAATGAATCAAATTTGAATTTAAAATTATTTCTTTTTGAAGGGATATTAAAACAAATGACATGTTTTTAAAAAGGGGTGAGATGATATCAAATGTTATTTAATCAACATATATGGTATTAAAAATTGATTTTTCATTTATTGTGTTATAATTTTGTTACTATCAATATATTAAATGTGTCTTTCAAGTGGTGTAAACATGTAATGGTTTCCTGAGAAAATTTTTTATAGCCAAATCAGAATATTTTTTAGTATTTTTTAAATGTGTGGGGTCTACTATAAGAATCTTGTGACTATTTATATTATTAATGTTTAATGATAAAATAAAACTGATTAATTGAAATATTATTTCTTTATATTAAATTTATATATAAATTATAATGGGATTTTTTATTTTTAGGGTTTCTATAATAAGGTGTGAGTAACTTAAAATGACTTATATCTCATATTTGTGATGATTTTTTTTCATTCACCTCCAGTTGACTTGTTGTGGGAGTCCTACGTATATTGTAGGTGACTATTAAGAGGGAATGAAATACTGTGTTGTTTTTTTTATCTAGGGAATGTTTTCTGTATTTATCTAATTTTATATTCCTTTATCATTATTCCTTGTATTTGATTAAATAGTTTTGTTACCATAGTAGAAATAGATCTATTAGCCCATTCATTTAATGATTTTCTGATAAAACTACCAAGGATTTATATTTTCCTAGTTGTGTTGTCCAAGTTTATGGGACTAGAATTCAAGAAATTGTCTCTAGTATCTTGGGATAATGCACTCGATGATAGGTATTTCTTAATATTCATTAGGACATATAGTTTCATCACATTATTGATCCATAGATTGGTTGATTACTTGATCCCATGTTGTTATATCAAATGTATTTTTCTTCCATTATGCTTAAGTTTATATAATTTAATTATATATTAACATGAGTTTGTTTTTTATCTCTATTAATAATTTTTTTTAAATTTGTTTTCAAATTATTTTTAAATAAAGGAAAAATGGGTTGGTCCATTCAGATAGAAGTATTATGAAATGATTTTCCATTAGGTTTTATATATAGAAGAGTTTCATGATATATCTGGTAATATAAAAATTTTTTGGTTCCCCAAACATTACATACTATTATAGACCCTCTCTATATAGTGTGAAACACTTTATGTAATCTTTTAAATGTTATCGATTTTTTTTATAAAAAGTATGTTTTTTTAAAAAAGAATATGTGGAATTTAATTTCAATGGTTTTTTATGAATCATGTGAAACATATTTTTAAACCACGGTCAAACTATAATTTTATGGATTGTGTTATGATTGGATGTATATATTCATGGAGGATTGATACCTATAAATATATTTATCTAAAATATATATAAACCATTATTAGGGTTCAGGTAGTTGTCATTACAGTAGATCATTGGTATGGGTTTAACGTTGGTGGAAAATGTGGTCTGACATGTGACTAGAGTCACTTCTGGTGCTGTTGATGATGTTTGGGTTCTGTTTCCATTTCTTCCATTCCATTGATATTTTTATTCATAGTTTTATACTAATATGTTTTTCTATTTCTCAATCCATAGTGTGTTTATTATAGAAATTCTTCTGTGTATAGATTTATATTTTTTATTCTACTATTTAATGTGTAATTTATTATTAATTATATTTTTTATTTTAAATTGTTATCATTGGTAATATACTTGTAAATTTTTTCTGAAGATACCCATGAACCTTTATTAGGATAACTCAGGTATTAGTTCAGATTAAATTGCAAACTAAATCATTAAAAACCCAATTAATATCATTATTTATCATAGGTGATTCATGATAAAAATCCGTTTTAGAATTTTTTTCCATATTCCATTTTCCAAGATAACCATAAATTTTGTGTAAAATTTAATTATTTTCATTCATTATTAGGTAAATTGAATTTTATTTTTCTTCAATATAAAATAAGTATTCATTTCTATATTTTCCTCTTTCAACTATAATTACATCATAATTATTTTCACTTGGAGTCTAAATTCATTAAATTCATCCACATTTAATTAATAATTTAGTGGAGAAACACCCAATATACTATATTTCGTCCAATCAAATAGAATTATTTATTTCATTTTTTTCTAATTATAGTATAACAGATCCTTTTTATATCATGTGACACATTATTTCAAAAATTACATAAAACATATTCATAATCATTAAAAACTGTCAATAGAATTATGACTCATGTAATTTGTGAGAAGAATCCACTATTTAAAATTCATTCAATTTAATTATTCTATTCATTACATGAAACATCTTCCTCATGATTGTTTTCTGTAACCTTGTCGTTTTTCAAATAGGGAATCATTCCTTATATTATTGGGAAATATTAATTCATCCATCATCATGGGGTACTTATTAATCCCATATTTCATACCCATTTACCAATAGAAGATGTTAGCATTAATTTTTTTATTTTGAATTTTTAGATTTCTTATATATCAATCTCATTTCAGTGGGATTGATCCTTCTCCAGTTTATTATCCCATGCATTTTTAAATAACTATGATATATGTAATATAACAAATACATTATTTTCTCATGAAAAAAATCCTTATATTTAAAATATTATCAGTAGGTTTAACATTATTCCATTAAGAATATATGGTTTATAGAACTATATTTCTAAATTCATCCCATATTTGAACAAGTAAATTTCCTCATTTTTGAATTCGTAATATTGAAATCAAGAAATATAACTTTGTATAATATAATTAATCTATTCCTTTTTATCATCACAATTTATAGTATTTTATAAATAAAATTATATGTTTCCAAAATTTAATATTTTATATACTGAACTATTTTAGCCACATACGTGGAATATTTGACCTGAATCATCTTAGACACTCTAGCAACAATTTCATCAATATAATAATGCTGGTAATATTATTATTTTTTATTTTCTCATATTTCATTATTCTTTATATACTCACCATCATATTTAATAGTGTTTGTAATAAGTTGTTTGGATAATTTTAGTTCTTATTTAACCATGAACAATATCATTTAAATATGATAATGTTGCTCTCCCAAATCCTTATACATTCATTTCTTCTTGATACACAAGGTCATTCTATCAATAAAAAATTGCATTATATTATTAATATTATTCAATATTAATAATCAATATTCTTTATGTAATGCTATCATACTATTAGAAGACTGTTCATATTTTATCACAATTTCTTTATCATTTCATTCTTTTAAATTTAATTGAGAAATTATAGAGAACCTCTAAATAAAATTTACACCATTATATATTCCACAATTTCACATCCATAATTTTTACTTCCATTATTGGTTAACTATTTATCACTCACATTACTAATCGAAATCACTTTACAAACATAATTATTAGTATGAACCTACTCATATACATCTATATGTTGATATTCATAACAAAAATATACGAAATAACTAATTTTTCCAATGAGAAATTATTTCCCATTATTCTGGAATAGAGTTTTCACGATGCTGAATTCCTCATCATGGTTTGTCCAAACATTTATTCTTCTTTAACACAGCATTATTATTCATTTTATTTCGAATAATTTACTCCAATTTTTTTAATAATATATTAATTAATTAATTTAGGTGGTATATTATTTTAAAAAGTTCCCATACCACTTCTCAAATTTAATGAAATTAGAGACATATGATTAAAAAATGTTACATTAATTTCATATAATGAATATGAAGTTTCTTATTTTTCATCATCAAAAATTACTTTCCCGCATTTCTTATTCATTAAGGCCATAAAATATATTTTGGTTTCATAATTTATGTTTTTATTAGTATAATGCCAGTTCATAATTTAATTAGATATAAAATTACAATATAAATAAACATTTCCAAAGGTACATTGTTTAGTTCTCTCTACGAAAGATACAAATATATCTAAGAGACCATGTAATATATGAGTGATAATTTCATCATTAGATAAATCATAAAAACCCCATTTAAATAAATTTTTTAATAAAAAATTTGGAAACAATTGTAAGAAAACAACCAATAGTTTCCTCATATTTCATTCATATATATTAATATTTATTCCTCCAAAAAATAACATTTCTCATATTACCATGGTTCTCTTTATACAATTACATTACATTTTATCCTACAATGGTTTTATTTTATAATTTAATTAAAATTAAAAAAAATCGTTGATATAGATAGATAAATATAATTATTAACTTGAACCCCATTTTTTAAATTCATCTAATCTAATGCATTTATAGAATCTCTTTTAGAATATAAAAAATATTCCTAATTTGTTAAGAAAAATATATTATAACTAATAAAAAATATATAAAGAAACATCATGTATTTAAATGTATGAATCATTGTCATATAAAATATAGTAATACACTTATAATTATTTTTTATTTTTAATTATACAGTAAATATAACATAAATGTGAAAATTATTTAATTTAAGAGATACATAAAAAATTTGATATTCAAAAAGAAAAAGACAAATATATGGAACCTCACTCGAATAAAAATTAATTGAGCACATGATCAGTTGAATCATTGAGATATTGGAAGTAATATGTAATTAGATCATATTATAATTTTATTAATATTAACCACCTCATAACTTGATATATTGAATTATGGTTCTGTTAAACCACACATAATAACATATAATATTTACATGGATCTTTACTCAATCTATATAGATTTTCAATAGAAAATCCCCAATAAAAATTTTATCATATGATCCACCAATAACATGTTGTGTACCACTACGACCAGGGAAACCCATTAGGTCTCACAATACATTTGTCATAAATATTTTCATGTATCTCTCAAAACCCATAAATGCAATAATAAGATTATTATATAGAATGAGTAAAAAAATTTATTCATCTAATGACTCTTTTTATTATTTTTTTTGTATTTTATGATAATATTTTTATTTATTTATTCCATAGTAAAAATAAACCATCACAAATATCATACAGAGTAACACATGAAAAAGCATTAGAGACTAAAAATAGACTTACTTAATAGACTTATTGAGAATATAAAGATGGTAACAAATGTTTTTTTTAATATATTTATATTGTGAACCTCACAACTAAATTTAATAGTCGGATCATTTAAATATATTCTCAATATACATTATAGTTCTATGAATCTTAATATAGTAATAGAGGATTATTTATCAAAATTCAATCTCGTTGAATTATCATATCAATAATTTATCATTGAACCTCCTAAGTAAATGATTGAAACTGTATAAAATTATTAATGAACTATGTTAATTCAAACATTTTAATTATCACACCTTTTTTGCTTTTTGAAACAGTATCTCTTCTGAATTTATCAAAAAAATTTAAATCATAATAAAACACCTTTTAAATTATTCTACCTTTATTAATACTAGAATTATTCCTCATTAAAACACTTTAAAGGTTTTTATTCCATGATATTCTAGAAAATTACTATTTTTTATAAATAAGGATTCATGATGAAAACTATCAGATATAGACTTATCCTCATGATTCTAGGATCACAATAAATTATCCATTCATCATGAATGAGCTACTATTTCACATTTTTCTTATTTATATCCATTATAAGATATCATCATCAGTTATGCAAAAAAAATCATAACTGCATTTGGATACCACATATGTGGATACCAAATTTTCATGAAAAATCACAAAAACGTCTTCTCTCATAATTTATTACAAAAATATTATAAAACATAGTATTGTAAAAATTATTATCAGTTGAATATTGTTTGATATGAAATAAAGTAAATTAATTCTGGTTGTCACTAGAATATCCATGTGGTGTCATTTAGATCAACCATATCAAATTTCCCATATCATTTCCATAATTTTAAAATAGACCATATAACATCAACAATATATAAGCATTCCCTTAAAATCCCATTATCCCTTGTCATATATTGGAAATCAAACTATTAATCTTCCAATAATTTTAATCTTTAAATCATCTTGAATTTTTTATTCATTATATTTTCCCTCAATATAAAAGTATAAATATATTAGTACAATGAAATATAAATCATATAAAATAATTTGAATCATTATATACATGTTAAAACCTTATAATGATCTAGTGTATACTTATAGAACAAAAAATTATGCATAAAATAATAATAAGAATCTGTATTAGTTGTAAATTCAATAGGAGTTTCATTTTTTCTATTAGGGAATGGTTGGTTATAAATTACATAAATTACGATGTGGTTTGGACAATTTTATCCTCTAAAATACATTTTTTTGGATGTTGATAACTTATTAGTAGAAGGTCTGAGGGATTTATCAGGAATCAATGGTGGTATAGGTGTGCCATTCTATTGAAAAAAGATCTATATGTGTTTTCACATTATTAATATGAATAATAAAAATAATTGGATTCAGAAGATGCATTATGTAAAAAAATTAAATGAAAATGTTGTCCAAGGAAAATATCATGAATGTTCATAGGCTGAGAATTGTATTCACTCTTTGAAACATTGAAGAGAGGCCCAATTTTGGGATTTTCCTCAAAAATAAATGGTCTAATGTCTGTTTTCAGGTCATGAATATAATAAACAAACAATTAATTAAATATAAATTTACAATTTATTACATTAATGAATTCATAAAAACACATGAAGATTATGTAATTTTGTGTATTTGATAACTTTGTAAATTAATGAAAAAAATAAAATATTAAATACATCATCTTTATTGAAAACATTTATTAACATGCACATACATAAAACATAAGGGG
Source organism: Viscum album (assembly GCA_963277665.1). Lineage (NCBI taxonomy): Eukaryota > Viridiplantae > Streptophyta > Magnoliopsida > Santalales > Viscaceae > Viscum > Viscum album. The sequence goes on along the minus strand of OY728157.1, from coordinate 1,262,613,945 downwards.
ATAAACCGGGGATAAAAAATTCGTGAGAATCAAATCCTACTATAGGAATAAAAATATCATAACATTAATTCTGTAAAAAATTATATTCAATAAGAATATAAATATGAAAAAAGGTGTGATATTCTTAAAAATTAACAATGTGGAAACATATATCACGATAACATAATGGAAATATGGGAAATGTGGCAACAACTAAAATCACAACATTATAAATACAGGTATATGATAACTTCCAAGACATCATGATGGGAAAGTACCATAAATGAATCAAGTTCACTTATTTTTGAAACATTATTTCTCATGGACATAAAAATCACCCAATTCAATAAAGGGATATTTAATTCCAGGTACACCTGTCACATCCAATTAATTATTAGCTTAAGTGTGCCACAATGATCATAAAACATAGATTAATTCATCGTTATATTTTATTCTAGTGATCAAATAGTGTGGAATACCTTAATATGAGATTGATATCAAGGAATTATCATTTTATAATGGTGAAGACCCTTGATAGTAAATAGGAAGGATATTTACTACAAAAAACGATTTCACAGAAAATCATGGTGAAATTTCATTAGCATATCCACATCACATAGAAATTCATAAAATGGTTTGATGAAAGAGAATGGGGTCTTTCAAAATTTCAAATATCAATTAGTGTGTAATAGGAACTTGTAAAAAATATCAAAATATTATTAATTATGAATATAAGGTATATGTTAACAATGATACATGAATAATAATGAAAATGTGAAGATCTATTACATGAGTGCATGTCATAAAATGATATAAAGGGATTCTTGAGAGCTTGACGGATCCTTTTGATTACATCAGAGAGGGGTGAGAAGATTAAGTCATGTTCCATGTTTTTTATTGAAGATAAATGAGAGCTTGGGAGGGTTTATATAATAAATGAGTGGGGATTTCCCTGATATTATCAAACAAAATATTTAAATTCTATACAATTAAATTTTTTAATTCACAATCCTTATCATGGATTAAACCCATGGGTTTGGCCAAATGTGATTGTTTTCATTATTTTTAAATTACAAGGACCTTACATACTAAAATAATACCATTTCTTCTATGGAAGTGAGTTGAACATGTAAAAAAAGATTTTGTAAACCATAAAAATATATTAAAAATTTTATAGGATTCATAATTTATTTATAAAATTATTTAAATAAAAATGAAATCGCATTATAATAAATGTAAAACAAATATTTGGTCAATTTCTCGTAATTATTATGTCTTAATACATACATAATTTTTATATGGTATTTAATATTTACCCTAAAAATTTACTAGCTCAGAAAATTAGGAAAAATTCAATGTTGGATAGTTTTTAAATTATGATTCCAAAAATAATATTTATTTTATAAATATAATTTTCTGAATATGTCTATTTACCTATAAAGACCCGGAAATTTCAAGGGAAATTTTTTCATAATTTTCTTTGGAATTTACAAGAACACAGTTTCTGACCGCACTTGATTCTGAGGCCCGGAGTACCCGGAATCAATTTCTGATGTTTGGCTCAGGTACATTCAGTGAACGAACGGGCGGGTTTTCCGATCTTTTGAACCGGTGCTCAGAATTGAAATCTGATGGTGCCAATTAACTTGCAACACTGGTAATCTCTTAAGGGAACCTTTACCGTAGTTGTGTTTGTGCGGGAGAAGAAGTTAATTTTTGGGGATTAATTAAATAAAGTGAATAAAATTGTTAAATCAATTTTATTTCATGTTGTGTGGTTAACTTCTCCCATGGGAAGTTGGTGGTGGGCCCACATCCATCCAACTTCCCATGTGTGGATATTTGAAAGGGTGGGGCCCACACGATCCCCCCACCTTTTCAAATTCCTTAAACTCCCTAACTCTCTTAACCCCTCACTTTCGTAACCCCTCTTAACCCCTCACATTCCAACTCCGCATTTACTCACCTTCTTTAATATTTGACAACTTGTTGTAATTAATTTGGTGAGTTACATGTAGGTTTTTTAAATTCAAACAATTGAATTTCAAATTCATTGTTGTGTTAATAAAATATGTTTAGAACTTATTTTATTTGGGTTGGAGTTTAGTTGATTGGGAGCCTTTGGAGAAAAAGCTTAAGAAATCCAGAGTCCTTTCTCTACGATGAAGAACATGAAGAACGTCTCTTCCGCCTCTGAAGCACGACGACGCCATCTTCTTCATCGTTCTTCAACCGAGGCAAGGAAAGGGATGCTACGCCCGCGACATCTCCAACAACCTTCATCCGCGTCAAAGGAGAAGACGTCGCCTGCGAAGAACGTCGTCAACGACGCTGTCACCTCCGAACGCTCGTCCACCAACGACGAGTACCCTTCTTCCTTTCCGACGCATGAGCGTGAGAATTGGGAGTGTGTGACAAACACGACAATAGAGGAATCGATATCCACCCTTTTTCCGGGATCGTCAACGAACGACAATTACGATGTAGGGGTTTTATTTATTTATATTTGTTCGTGAATTTCTGAATTAATGATCATCATGGTTTAAAACCATTTGATATTGAATTTGATCTTCATGGGTTAAAACCAAATGATATCAAATAACGTGAGGGGGCCGGACCGCACGAACACGGCCGACCCTCCTCCATACATTTCGTGTTGGTTCTTTATGGTTTGGTTCAGGAAGGTGTGGTGTCGTCGCACCACGCGGTTTCGTGTGGAAGGAAATGTGCGGCGCCGTCGCGCCGTGCCGTGGAAAGAAGTCTATGAACGCGACGCCGTCGCGCCGCGTCGAAGAAAAACAACGGTGCCGCGGCCAGAGAGGGGCCACAGCGGAGGGACGCGGTGTCGTCGCACCGCGTTGGACGAAAAGGGTCACGGCCGGTTCCGGGCCGCGGTGGAGCAGGGTGACCGGCGGCCGGTACCAGGCCGCCGGCAACGGAGCGGGTCGCTGTGGTCGTGCACGGAGCCGACGCACCGCGCCGGAGAACCCGTGAGAGGCAGCGGTCGGGGAAATCTACGGTGGAGGGTCGCGGCACCATCGCGCCGTGCCAATCGAACAAGGGCCGCAGTTTGAGCCACGACAGTGCTAAAAGGGGCGGCCGGAAAACCGGTCGCCGGCAGATAAGGAAGAGTCGCGGCCCTATGGCAGCGGCGGAGCAGCCGGAGGCAGCCGGCCTCGCCGGCCGCCAGAGATCAAGAGAGTCGTGACCATCAGGCCGCGACATGGTGGTGGAAGGCAGCAGCCGTGTCGACCGCCGGTTTGCAAAGGAGGCAGGACCTGCAGGTCCCGCATGTGATAAAAACGAACGGCCGAGATCCTTAAATACTGGGGATTGAATTCCCCGGTTTTTGTAGAGGCGCCCCCCCCCCACGTGGAGGGGGTGTTTTATTCAAAGGCGCGACATAATGCTGCGCCGCCCTTTTGAAACAAAGGGGGGGCTTTTCCGCCACGCGCGGCGCTCATGCGGCGCCCATGTCGCGCCGCCGCGCCACCGGCCGGGTCGTTGGGGCGGGTCGACCCGGTTCGGCCGACCCAGGGGGGGTCGGGCCGGGACAGCCCGGGCCCAGACCCCAGTCTTCGGACCATTTTTGGTATTTTTCTAGTAACATGAGAAACGGGCCTCCGAACGACACGCCGTCAGTGGAAATGCGATCCTTGGATCGAGACGGTCATTTCGGTATATCGCACTCAAGGTTTCGGATTACGTTGAGTTCGGCCGGGTTGGTTCGTACACGAAACCAATGGGCCCTCGGAGCGGAAACGCTCATATCATGATCTTCGGACATCCGATTGACGTGTCGTCGAGTTTGTTGAATTCCTCTAAGTGAGACAGATCATTTGGCTTACTCCGCTCGAGGTTTGGATGTCATCGGAGTGCGGTCATGTTGGTTCGCTCACGAAATCCAACCGGGCCCCTAGAACGAAAAAGAAAATAACTCACAGACCGAGCGTCCGATTTATGCGCCGTCTGTCTCATTTAAATCTTCTTGATGAGACGAAACTTTTGGCATACTTCGCCAGAGTTTTGGATACAGTTGGATAGTGGCCGGGTTGTATTGTACCCAAAATCCAACCGGGCCCCTGGAATGGAAAACCAGATATCATTTAGACCGGACGTCCGTTTGACGAACCATCAGCGGCGTTGGTGATCACGTTGAGAAACGGTCCCTATGAGCATACCCTATGAGAGTTCGGGGTACAGTTCAAATATGGCCGGGATTGGTTCGCTCACAAAACCAACCGGGCCCCTAGGATGAATATGCTAGTAACTCACAGACCGGGCGTCCAATTGAGGCGTCGTCTGTTGCATTGAGACCCCTATGACGAGGTGGTCCTTTTAGATACTTATTCGTGGGACTTTGAGATACTTGGAGTATCAACCTGTAGCTCGTGGAGCGGACCCTCCCAGAGATGAGCGTACGGAGTACGGAGACCGTGTAGCCGACTGAGACCTGACGACTGTTTGACCAACTCGACTTGGAGTGAATCGACTAGCCCAGTGGACGGAGCACTACTTTCTGAGGTGTAGACCCATGGCGGATTGAGTACTACCTGTATGACAGTGTAGACCCGCGGTACTCATCTGGAGAGTACCTCAGCAGGCTACTAGGGGGTGTGCACTACTATGTTTGGGTGACATACCTCGGCGGAAAGAACTACTATGTTTGGGTGGCTGACCCGCGGTACTCAACAGGAGGAGTACCTCAGCAGTCTTAGGTTAGTGAGCAGTACCACGGAGTCGTGACAGGACCACTGTACACTCTAGAGACGGAGCTCTTCAGCAGTTAAGGTTTCGATAATGAAAATCCGGGTTTGAGCTGAGACTTTTGACCATTTTGTTTACCTCATGACTGAGATGAGTCACTTGATAACTTAGGTATATGTATGGGCATATTCCTGGGTAGTGGTTATCCGTTGATTTCATGATCCTTGTGTTTTCTCATGATTGAGATGGGTTACTTAATAACTTAGGTATATGTTTGGGCATATACCTAAGTAGAGGTTATCTGTTGAGATCTTTTTTGTGGTTATACTTGTTGGTTTTAGAGAGACCTTGAGGGTCTCGGGGTCCCTATTGAGTATCGTTATACTCATCCCTGCACGGGAGATGCCCGCACATCGTTGTGTTGGTTGCAGACGACGGGCAGTGCTGACAGAGGCCGAGTGTTCGAGGACTAGATGGCACCCAGAGGTGTACCACATGACGAGTCAGTATCTGGAAGAGGACATCACGGCAAGAAGACACACAGAGGAGGTTGACGGGCTAGAGTGTTGAAGAGGCTATCTGTACCTACCCTTCAGGTAGGATCCGAGGAGGACGACGCAGGAGCTGCTTCCTTCTTCCAGCTGTTTCCTTTTTCTGTTGTACTTTTGTTCAGTTGTAGTTGTACTTTCTTTTGGGTTTGTATTCTGGCCCATCTACTTTTCAGAACTTCTCTTGTACTTAGTGTTTACTTTTTCCGCTTGCTTACTCTGTGGTGCTTGTTTTCTTTTATAAAGGAAATGCCTTCCCAGTTATCGGGATTTACTCCTTCGGTGCCAGTCGCCAGCCCCTGGCCTATGGAAGGAGGGATTGGGGTAGTCACGGCATGGGCCTCGAGGACTGGTTGTGAAAAATTGGTATTAGAGGAGTGGGTTCTAACTCAAAACTTATAACTCTGATATTTTCTTTCTGTGAAGCAATAGTGTTAAGAGTACCGACTGTGGTTCTCAGTTCAGGGAGTCCAGTGTTGGTGCGGGTGGCCAACGTATCCATACACCAGGACTATGACAACTGATTTCCGACTTTGTGCACGAAAACACTGATTTCGTGTGTGTTTTCAATGGTTTTTCCTTAAAACATCTCAAACTAGGTCAGTTCACCAGGTATAATCGTTTGACCGTGTTACATTGTTTCTTTCAGGATGACTTTTCTCTGATGACCAGCTAGAGCCCCGGGAGTGGTTCGTACTGACAGCCCACCGAGCGACGTGGCATCAGTAAATGGCCTTTTCCAGTTGAGGGACCAGCGGTACTACTACCCGTTGGGCCAACGATGCCACCAGCCCCAGCAGCAGAGGGTGCACCTCTCTTAAGCGCAATGCACGAGTTCCAGCGCCAGAGGACACCCAGGTTCCAGGGAGGGACGGACCTGCAGGCGGCTGAGGATTGGCTGGAGGCTGTGGTGAGAGTCTTCAGGCAACTGGGGACGCCATCAGACTTCATGGTGATCTTTGCTTCTAGCCTCCTTCAGGAAGCAGCAGACATGTGGTGGGGCCACTTGTTTCAGTTTTGCGACGGAATGGCCTTCGCATGGGAAGAATTCAATACCTTCTTCAGGGTTGAGTTTGTGCCAGTAGCTCTACACCCCGAGCGTGTATAGGAGATTCTGCCTTTGCCGCGTGTTTTTCGATCAGTAGTTGAGTCATCTATGGGCAGTAAATAGATGATGCAGAAGTCCAGGAGGACCAGACCAGCAGTTGGATGATCTCTGGTTTTAGGACCGGTGGTGCGTGGCACCCGGGGTGGGGTCAGAGCCAGGCGTGCCAGAAACTAACAGTGTTACTCACGCGGCGGGAAGGGTCACCTGGCATGTGACTGTCCGATTCCTCGTACAGTTGATCCGCAGGCATTGGAGGAGCCACCAAGGCAGCAGAGCTCCGGGAGTAGGTGGATAGAAGCAGAACTAGTGGATACGTCCCTTGTACTTCTAGTTCCATGTTTCTGTTGTATTCTTGTCTTTTTACTGTGAGATGCAATAATAAAAAGACACTTACCTTTTTTTTTCTTTTCTGTCCTTTTGTTTGGTTAATACTGAGTGGTCCCGGTTAAAACTATTGAATTGACCCTCACTTTCAAGATTTCTACTGGAGAAGACCCAGTGACCTCACACTGATGCCAACAGTGTGACTCGACCCTTAGAGGTGAGAGTGAAAGTTGGATCTCTTAGTAGTTATGTCGAGGCCTTATGACGTCATCCATGGCATGAATGCATTATTCATGTCAGGATTGACTATATTAGGTAATGGGAGTGGTTCATCTAGGGGATGAGACCGAGTTTCTCTTTTCGGAAAAAGAGAAATTTTAGCAGCACTTTCAGATCATAGGCAAAGCAGCTGCAGATCATCTAGGAGCGGATGAAGATTGCACAGTGTAGTAAGAAACAGGAAACCGGCTCCAGTCTTAGAGACTCGAGCTTGTTAAATGTTAAAGAAGAGGAAGCTTAAAGGAGATATGAGTCTACGAAGTAGCAGACGTAGAGGCAGAGCTAGGAGAGCAGCATGAGGTGGTGTACATCCTAACATGGTACAACCACCCGCCTTAGATATTTCCGCCAGGCTTAGGGAGCTGGAGGGCGGAGGAAGAGTGCGGCTGCATGTAGTCAAGGAGTGTGACCCAATGGTTCTAGAAATGATTCAAGGAATAGTCTGTGTCCACTACTAGCTGATGTAGTAATGGATATCGATATGAATCATTCCTTGCTTTCACAAATCTTGTTCCAGAGCTAGAGTTTCCGGTAAGCCGTGGACCTGACCCTCACGTTTGGAGATACCTTGGGAGGAGACTCGATAATCACACTTACGCCGACAGTGTGGTCAGACCCTCAAGGTGAGAGTTCCGGTTTGAATATCATGGTGGCAGCGTCGAGGCCTTACGACGTTAGTTTGAGCATGGAATGGGAAATAACTGTTCATACTCAAATTGACGGTTTTAGGAAAAAGTCGGGATGGGTTTTCCTTGGTCGGCGAAAAGGAAAACCCAGGCAGCACAGGATAAACACTTTCACAGGAGGCTGCGACCGATCACTCTTGATTCGATCAACCTTACCCTCATAGCGGAAGTCGTTTCGAGTTCCAGTTCTAACAGAAAATGGGGACCTCTGGAGTTCTAGGATGACGATCACGACCTTATATGGGTCTCACCTTGACGAGGTTTACGGAGATGTGGCCAAGGTAGCAAGTTATCTCTGAGGGTCAGCGGACCTTCTTAGGTCCTCAACTGGGTGGGCGGGGTGGTTTACCGCTTCACCCATTCACCGCAGTTGCACCAGGTGCATGACGACTTCCACGTATCTCAACTAAGGAGATACGTGCTCGACCCTTCGCATATAATCGACCATGAGGAGCTGGACGATGGCGATGGGGTGTCTTTCCCGGAGGTTCTAGTGGGGATCGAGGATCGACAGGAGTAGATCCTACGAGGAAGATCGATTCCTTGGGTGCACTTTCTCTGGCAGTACGGGAACCTCCGGGTGAGCACATGGGAGCGGAAGGCTCAGATGCGTGCTCTGTACCGCTTTTGAAACCTTAGTTTGTGTTAAAGCTTTATGAGGACGTAAAGCCCTAAGGTGGGAGTAATGTAAAGACCCGGAAATTTCAAGGGAAATTTTTTCTTAATTTTCGTTGGAATTTTACAAGAACGCAATTTCTGACGGCACATGATTCTGAGGCCCGGAGTGCCCGGAATCAATTTCCAAAGTTTGGCTCATGTACGTTCAGTGAACGAACGAGCGGGTTTTCCTATCTTTTGAACTGGTGTTCAGAATTGAAATCTGATGGTGCCGATGAACTCGAAACGCCAGTAATCGCTTAAGGGAACCTTTACCGTAGTTGCGTTTGTGCGGGAGAAGAAGTTAATTTTTGGGGATTAATTAAATAAAGTGAATAACATTGTTAAATCAATTTTATATCATGTTGTGTGGTATCTTCTCCCATGGGAAGTTGGTGGTGGGCCCACATCCATCCAACTTTCCATGTGTGAATATTTGAAAGGGTGGGGCCCACACGAACCCCCCACCTTTTCAAATTCCTTAAACTCCCTAACCCTCTTAACCCCTCACTTTCTTAACCCCTCTTAACCCCTCACATTCCAACTCCCCATTAACTCACCTTATTTAATATTTGACAACTTGTTGTAATTAATTTGGTGAGTTACATGTAGGTTTTTCAAATTCAAACAATTGAATTTCAAATGCTTTGTTGTGTTAATAAAATAAGTCTAGAACTTATTTTATTTGGGTTGGAGTTTAGTTGATTGGGAGGCTTTGGAGAAAAAACTTAGGAAATCATGAGTCCTTCTTTCTCTACGATGAAGAACATGAAGAACGTCTCTTCCGCCACTGAAGCACAATGACGCCATCTTCATCATCGTTCTTCAACCGAGGCAAGGAAAGGGAAGCGATGCCCGCGACATCTCCAACGACCTTCATCCGCATCAAAGGAGATGACGTCGCCTACGAAGAATGTCGTCAACGACGATGTCACCTCCGAACGCTCGTCCTCCAACGACGAGTACCCTTCTTCCTTACCGACGCATGAGCGTGAGAATTGGGAGTGTGTGATAAACACGACAATCGTGGAATCGATATCCGCCCTTTTTCCGAGATCATCAACGAACGACTATTACGAGGTAGGGGGTTTTATTTATTTATATTTGTTCGTGATTTTCCAACTTGATGATCATCGTGGATTAAAACCATTTGATATCGAATTTGATCTTCGTGGTTTAAAACCAAATGATATCGAATAACGTGAGGGGGCCGTACCGCACGAACACGGCCGACCCTCCTCCTTACTTTTCGTGTTGGTTCTTTGTGGTTTGGTTCAGGAAGGCGTGGTGCCGTCACACCATGCGGTTTCATGTGGAAGGAAATGCGCGGCGCCGTTGCGCCGCGCCGTGGAAAGAAGTCTAGGAACGCGACGCCGTTGCGCCGCATCGACGAAAAACAAAGGCGCCACGGCCAGAGCGGGGCCGCGGAGGAGGGACGCGGTGCCGTCGCACCGCGCCGGACGACAAGGGTTGTGGCCAGTTCCGGGCTGCGGCGGAGCAGGGTGACCAGCGGCCGGTACCGGGCCGCTGGCGACGGAGCGGGCCGCGATGGTGGTCCGCGGCGCCGATGCACTATGCCGGATAACCCGTGAGAGGCAGCGATCGAGGCAATCTACGGCAGAGGCGCGCGGCGCTGTCGCGCCTTGGCAATCAATCAAGGGTCGTGGTTTTAGCCATGGCAGTGCTAAAAGGGGCGTCCGGAAAACCGGCCGTCGGCGGATAAGGAAGAGCCGCGGCCCTATGGCTGCGACAGAGCAGCCGGAGGCGGTCGGCCTCGCCGGCCGCCAGAGATCAGGAGAGCCGCGGCCTTCAGGCCACGGTAAGGTGGTGGAAGGCGGCGGCCGTGCCGGCCGTCGGTTTGCAAAGGAGGCGGGACCAGTGGGTCCCGCGGGTGATAAAAACGGCCGGCCTAAGGCCGGCCAAGATCCATAAATACAGGGGATTGAATTCCCCGGTTTTTGTAGAGGCGGCCCCCCCCACGTGGAGGGGGGCATTTTATTCAAAGGTGCGGTATAATGATGCGCCTCCCTTTTGAAACAAAGGGGGGGCTTTGCCCCCGCGCGCGGCGCACATGCAGCGCCTAGGCCGCGCCGCCGGCCGGGCCGGATTTTCTTAGCCGGGCCGGGTCGTCAGGCCGGGGCGACCCGATTTGGCCGACCCAGGGTGGGTCGGGCCGGGTCGGCCCGCGCCCAGACCCCCCATCTTCGGACCATTTTCGGACTTTTGCCCGTAAATTGAGCTACGGGCCTCCGAACGACGCGTCGTCAGTGGCAATGCGATCCTGGGATCGAGGCGATCATTTTGGTATATCGGACTCGAGGTTTCGGATTACTTTGAGTTCGGCCGGGTTGGTTCGTACACGAAACCTATCGGGCCCTCGGAGCGGAAACACTCATATCTTGAGCTTCAGACGTCTTATTGACGTGCCATCGACTTTGTTGAATTCCTCTAAGTGAGACGGATCTTTTGGCTTACTACGCTCGAGGTTTGGATGTCGTCGGAGTGTGGTTGGTTTGGTTCGCTCACGAAATCCAACCGGGCCCCTAGAACGAAAAAGGCAATAACTCACAGACCGGGCGTCCGATTGACGCGCCGTCTGGGTCGTTGAATTCCTCTTGATGAGACGGATCTTTTGGGATACTTCACCCGAGTTTTGGATATAGTTGGATAGTGGCCATGTTGGATTGTACCCGAAATCCAACCGGGCCCTCGAACGGAAAAGCTGATATCTTTCAGACCGGACGTCCGCTTGACGAACCGTCAGCGGCGTTGGTGATCACATTGAGAAACGGTCCCTATGAGCATACCCTATGATAGTTCGGGGCACAGTTGAGATACGGCTGGGATTGGTTCGCTCACGAAACCAACCGGGCCCCTGGAATGAAAAGGCTAGTAACTCACAGACCGGGCGTCCGATTGACGCGCCGTCTGTTGCGTTGAGACCCCTATGACGAGGCGGTCCTTTGAGATACTTCTTTGTGGGACTTTGAGATACTTGGAGTATAGATCTATAGCACGTGGAGCGGACCCTCCCAGAGACGAGCGTGCGGAGTACGGAGACCGTGTAGCCGACTGAGACCTGACGACTACTTGACCGACTCGACATGGAGTGAGTCGACTAGCCCAGTGGACAGAGCACTACTTTCTGAGGTGCAGACCCATGGTGGATTGAGCACTACCTGTGTGACAGTGCAGACCTGTGGTACTCGTCCGGTGAGTACCTCAGCAAGCTACTAGGGGGTGTTCACTACTGTGTTTGGGTGACATACCTCGGTAGGAAGCACTACTGTGTTTGGGTGGCTGACCCGCAGTACTCAACAGGAGGAGTACCTCAGCAATCTTAGGATAGTGAGCAGTACCTCGGAGTCGTGACAGGACCACTGTACACTCTAGAGACGGAGTTCTTCAGCAGTTACTGTTTCGATAATTAAAATCCTGGTTTGAGCTGCGACTTTTGGCCTTTGTGTTTACCTCATGATTGAGATGGGTCACTAGATAACTTAGGTATATGTATGGGCATATACCTGGGTAGTGGTTATCCATTGATTTCGTGATCCTTGTGTTTTCTCATGATTGAGATGGGTTACTTAATAACTTAGGTATATGTATGCGCATATACCTAAGTAGAGGTTATCTGTTGAGATCTTCTTTGTGGTTCTCCTTGATGGTTTTAGAGAGACCTTGAGGGTCTCGGGGTCCCTACAGAGTATCGTTATACTCACCCCTGCACGGGATATGCCTGCACCTCATTGTGTTCATTGCAGACAACGGGCAGTGCTGACAGAGGCCGAGTGTTCGATGACTGGATGGTACGGGGAGGTGGACCACACGACGAGTCAGTATCTGGAGGAGGACTTCATGGTGAGAAGACACACGGAGGTGGTTGACGGGCAAGAGCATTGAAGAGGCTATCTGTACCTGCTTTTCAGGAAGGATCTGAGGAGGATGACCTATGAGCTGCTTCCTTCTTCCAACTGCTTCCTTTTTCTGTTGTACTTTCATTCAGTTGTAGTTGTACTTTCTTTTGGGTTTGTATTCTGGCCCATTTACTTTTCAGCACTTCTCTTGTACTTAGTGTTTACTTTTTCTGCTTGCTTACTCTGTGGTGCTTGTTTTGTTTTATAAAGGCAATGCCTTCCCCGTTATCGGGATTTAAGCCTTTGGTACTAGTCGCCAGCCCCTGGCCTATGGAAGGCGGGCTTGGGGTAGTCATGAAACGGGCCCCAAGGACGGGTCGTGACATTACCATTTAAAATAAGAATATATGTTTGTTAATAAATGATAGGTTTTTTTATAATAAAAGTTTTCAAATAATAAAAAAAAAAATTGGACTTCCCAAAAATTTTAATATATGTTATATTTGATAAATATCATTTACTAAAAATATTTTATTAAAATATAATATATGTCCCAATACATTATTTCATCAAAAAAATTCCTTATTTTAATTTTGAAAATTAATTCAAAATACTATTTTTGACTTATTGTATCAAAATAAAAATCATTCATAACACGGTAATAATAGAATGAAACTGTATTCATTATTAAATAAAAAAATAATATAAATGATCATATTTCTATGGTATTGTTAAATATCACATTAATACTCTGGAAAATGCCATATGTTTTTGGTTTACGACTGTTATATTTTCATAGGGTGGTTTAGTAAAAATTGTTTCAATGATGGTCTTTATGAGTTTGAACTACTACCATAAACAATTTCCATCAAACATTAGTCATTAGATATCAACATGGGATAGGTCATGATTAAACACTAATAAATATACCTCCATCAATATATTCGATAAATGGGCTTCTTAAGTTTTGATTTTATTGATTGAGGTGATCACTTCCTCTGCCCGTTTTAATTTATGTTTTTAAAATAATTTATTTTTAAAAAAACCAAGTAATTATTATATATTGTCTATATTATCAATTCTAATGATTTTTAATGATCCTTTAAATTAGATATAATAAATTAAATGGTTTACCTGTTTCTGTATAAAAAACACATAATAATAAAGTTTTATTAAAATAAAAGCGGAGTTTTATTTATAACAAATCAGGCCATTACAATCTTCTTCCATTTAGAAATTTAAGCCTATTTTTTTCATTTACCACAATAAAATATATGAGGTTATCTTTGTTTCATCACCTCCATTGGTTCCCACACAGCTTCATCAAACAGTTGGTTTCTCTATCTCACATTGATAAGGTGAATTATATTATTTCATATAATTTTCCCGCTACAATATAATATTTTCATTGACCTATCAGAATAATAAATAAAATTATTAAATGGAAAAAAATATTGTTTGAGTAAATTTGTGAGTCCTAATAAGTACTTCCTCAAGAGGGAAACAAGAAATAAGTAATGTACTTGAGAAAGGATCTATGGGATTTCTAATTGATCATCCACCACTTTGATACTATCAAGGATCTAAATGGTTCCAATGTATATTAGTATATTCATTATCTTATTCTCAAACCTCACCACATTAATACATGGATATATGGGGAGGAAAACCACGTATCCAACATAAAACTCTAGGTCCCATCGATGATTATCAGCATAACTATTATGTCGAATCATAAAAGCCTTGATGTTCTGGTGAATTGTCCTAACATTTTCCACAATTATCATAGCCATTTCAAGACCTAGATATTTTTTCCCAACATCATCAAAGTATGAATGTGTTCTTCACCACTATCAATAAAGGTCTTTATACGGAGCCATTAAGATTCTAGAGTCGAAAAATTAATTGTTTCGTAACTCGACCATAGTAAGTTGTTGGCCCCATCCTCATTTGATGTTCATAAAAGATGACCCCAACATGCATTCCATTGTCTCAATAGTCTGCTCATATTGGCTATCAGTTTAGGGATGATATACAATAATGAATTTAATATTAGTATATAGATCATGTTGGATAAATTACCAAAACATAGAGGTAAATATACGATCTCGAGCATATACAATTGATATTGGTACCCCATTTAGTCTCACAATTTCATTGATGTAGATACGTGCATGTTTATGTAGTTATAAGTTCTCTTGAATTACAATGAAGTGTTTAACCGTTTATAAGACAATCCAATGAAACCTCAATATCATTACTCCCTATTGTGGTCTTAGATATACCTATGAAAAATACAATTGTTATGTTCTCCCATTTCAATGTATGGTATGGGTAATGGTTGCATCATCCCCTTTGATTTTTTCCTTCCCACTTTGACTTGCTGACATACAAGGAATATTTTTGTATACTGCACAATCTTCTTCTTCTTTACATTTTCTCAGTAATAGTTATCACTGAGATCTCGATGCGTATTTTTGGTTCCATTATTGATAGATGATTTATAATATAATACATCATCAAATAAATTATTTTTTAACTAAGGGTTTGATTTTACACATTTATGTTTCCCAAATATCTCAAATCTTTCTTCATTAAAAGTGAACTCCAATGATTTATGTTTTTATATTTACACATTCTTTTGAATTCCAACATATTCTATTTGAAAATTTTTTATCTGGTCCAGAAGGGTTGGGTGACCTATCATTTTTGAAAGTATTAATGTCTTACCCTCTTTATGGTTTCCATGTTTATCATTCCAAATCTATTAAGATTAGATCCCTATCAATTCAAATTAGTGATATAATTGTTGGATCATTTGTATAAAGAGAATAATATACATTATTCTCTTTCCCTATATATTTGTGAATTGACTAGTCATATTCCTTCATCAAATCTACCCAAATTCATTGGAACATATTCATCTATATTTATGTTAATATATACCTGATTATATTGTGATCCATATATATTTAACACTTCTCCTAAAAGAGATAATGAAACCATATTTTCAAAGAGAAGATCACTATATCCAACTACAGGTCATATGTTGGATAGTTCTATTTGGGATCATTTTCCTTCATTATAAAATATACTATCAAATTTTCATTTACCATTATGATACATCACAATCCATTCTTTGAAGAATCACTGAATACTATGAATAGTTCCTTGGTTGTGGGTAGTGTAATTGTCAGTGAAATGATAAGACTTATTTTTATATCTTTGAATTTATATTCCCATTCATCATTCCCTAATAGGTTGAACCCATTATGAGTTATATTATTTATATGTTGTTAAGATCATGTGAAAATTATCATAAATCAATTACAATACCCAGTTAATCTATAGATTATATGAATATCTCTCATTAATGTTTAAAATGACTATCTATCAACTACATCGTTTTTTGATGGGTCCACATACATTCAATTTCTTATGACGATATTCTACTAGAAAGTGACAACTTTTAAACAAAACCCACATTTTATATACATGACATAAGGCTTCTTGTTTTTATGGTATTTATCACAATTCGCAGATGTACCTCATGATCCTCCTAGGATTTGGATAATATCAAAATATCATATTTAAAGACTACCACAAATTTTCTAATAAAATATCCAAAGACTCCATTCATCTTATCCATGAATTTATCTAGAGCACTGGGGAGCCTAAATGGAATGACTATTATCTCATAGTGCCCATACATTGTAGGAAATGCAGCATTGGATATATCATCCATCTTCACCCTAGAATTATAATATCCCAACCACATATCCACATTGGATAAGTATTTTTGTCCACATATGTGATTGAACAAGGTATAAATATGTGGAATAAGATACTTTTTCTTTATCCAGATATTTTTGAACATTTGATAATCAATGAAAATGAACATTGACCGATACTTATTATTCATTAAGTTGATGGGTGCACCTATTCATGAATCACATTGGAATATAAACATAGTGACCAAATTATCTTGTAGTTATTTCTTCAGATCCTAATGTTATAAACCAATAATCTTAAACAGAGTCTATGATAATAGTAATTCCAAAGGTATAATCTGAATTGAAAAATCAAAATCTTTTCTAGGAGGAAGATTAGAAATTCCTTAGATAAAACATCAGCATATTCCTTCACAATGTGCATGTATTCATTTAAAATATATTTATTAGACACAATAATTTGAGATAGATATGTTTTTTCATACAGAAATAGTATACATGCATTAGATTTTTGTGCAACATGTGATTTATCATCCTCATTAAATTTTTATAGATTTTATGTAAATTTCAAAAAATATATAGGGTGATTTCGTTATCATAGAAATTTATATTGGCTATATACAGGGAAATCAAGTCCATATACATGATTGCATAAAATTTTAATAAAGGGAGTATGACATGGTTCTATACAAATTTAATCACAAAAATATCGACAAGGGAGGAGTTATATACATTGGATGAAATAATTGGAACATTTATCAATTTCATAGATAACTTTACTCTGACAATATATGTTGGTGGATTAATAGTTCGGCTAAAATTGTTTTATAAGAAGGAAATTTTAGTTCTTTAATAAAAAGGAACATTCTCTATTTTTGAACAAAAAACATCCATACTTATCCTTACTCATTATCGAGATCTAACTAAGTGAATATGATGAAGAAAGCTCAATGTTGATACATTTTAGGTTTTTTGTTTTCTAGAAAAACATGTGTCATAGTGCATTAGTTTGAAAACTGTAGTGGTTCTTTCTAGTTGATGCAACAAAAATTCACTGAGGGTTGACCATAGAATTCATATACTCTATCACTATAGTTGGTTTCTTCAATGATCAATCGTTTTCTAGTTATCCATTATTATCTAACAAAAATCATTTCATTTCCCCCTTAGTTAATTTCTGTAGAGCTACTTTCCACAATTTTGACAAGAAGAATGTAGAAATTTCATATTAAAATTAGATTTATCTATTATAATGTGAGAAATAAACACCAAATTTACACTTATTATTTTCATTATTCTCTTCATATTCGTTGATCTACATTTTAGATTTGAGGGACCATCAGAAAAGTTTCCCCTAGATATGACATGCACATTTCAATAGAGATTCTCATAGACTAGGTTTTGGAATGTAAATAAGTGGTCAACCTTGTATTCAGGAGGAAAATTATGGAGGAATATCATTTATGTCATATGATATATTACTTATACACCCCAATATATTACTCATATTTTTCATGAGATAAATAAAATACCTTCTATTTTATAATGATGCATAAGAGAAAAATATTTTTCATACAACTTTTTTTAAAAGTAATTAATCCCCATCATATCGATATCTTCCTCAGGCATCAAATTCTTGATAAATGTCCACCACTGATCATTATTTAAATCTATATGATAACCAACAAGATAAAACGTCACTTACTCTGAACATTTATGGATGGGGAATATCTCTTCAGTGGATTTGATCCATTATACCATGATTAATGGATCATATGATCCACTGAATTATGGGGATATTTTTTGAATAGAGATCTAAATCATAGATAAATCTTTAATGGGATTCGGGATCATATCTTAATATATGTTTATATTTAGAACCTAACTCAATGGAGAGACTATCTTTACAAAAATCAAGACTCATACTCCCATTTAGTTGAGCATGTCGTTGGAAATAGTCTTTATAATTCCCTTGACATTGATTGATTTCCTAATTCCTCTTATTTCCTTCCATTGTCTATAATAGAAGGATAATAAGGGTTTATTATATTAAAATATTAAACACATACTGTGGAATCTGATAAAATTATTGTTATGTCTTATAAATAACATTTATTTATTAACTAATTAATTTATATTGATCAATTCATGTTATCCCTGATATATTTAATAACATTCACACTTATTTCTAATTTTTCACCAAAAATAATAGTTCATAATGATATTAAGAATTTACAAAAAAATATCCCTTAAGAGAATCAATCTGTGAGTGTATCAAGGATCGTTTCATGTAATGGTTCCTGGTCATGTCTAGATCAATGTTTTGTTTTTGGGTTTTACCCCTACGTACGTTTATGTGGGATCCACAACTACTTATAGTATCTAGAGAAGGATTTATTTACCTGATAAACCACTTACCCAGTAATTTCAAAATTTTGATTATGTATTATTATAATTAGTATTATCTCAACACGTTTTTATAGAGTTTTCTAATCTTAATCCCAATAATAAGAGAAAATTTTCTTTTGTTACCAACTATAACAACCCTATAAATTTATACATTTTAATTCACGATTTCTTACATAAATGTAAAGGTAATATAGCCAAAAATGCGGACATGACTTTTATATTTTGGAATTTTTATATTAAATAAGAACCTAAAATTTAAAATGAATCAACATTATTGAGAACATCATTAACCTGATCATACGTAAAACATAATGGTATATCCTATGGTTTTACAAAAAAAACAGGTGATATATAAATAATAGTAAAGAAACTAACATGAAATAACATGAATTATGAAACTTATTTTATGAAATATGAATTTTTATGAAACAAAATAATTGTTTAGAATCGTTATCATGAACAATGAGGCATGATATACCAATATGATAATACAAGATCATGAGAAATGTTGAGAAAATATAAAACATTGCACAAAAAACATAAGACAAGGTTGAATTCAAAAATCATTATTGAGAAAGTCCCATAAATTAATCTTGTTTTCTTCATTTCCTAACATGACATCACAAGTGAGTAATGATTAAAAAATTAATTATACTGAAATATATTTTTGGGCTCACCCTTCACATTCATTTCATTCTCATGCTTAAGTGTTCTACTTATGTGATAAAACATGGGTTCATTCATAATCGTATTTTATTTACTGATTATGTACCGAGGAAAATAAATAATTATGTTCTCGTTAAATTGTTTTAAATAGTATGTATTAGAACATATTTTATATTGTATGGGTGTTTTATTCACTACGTTGACGTTTTGGCCTAGAAAATCTTGTTGAAAGCTTAGTAGAATAACGATGTCAAATAAAAATACATATAACAAGTTAGTGAGATATAAATTGTCCTCTCATCATTTTAAAATAAAATGGGAAGTAATATGGTCATGGAAATAACGATCCCATAATTTGGAATGATAAGTATAAGAATAATATAATTATGGAACTTGAACAATGAAGGGAATATGAGGATCCGTTACTTGAGTGTGTGACATCAAATGCTTGGGAAGAGATTTTTGAGAAAATTAGGGCACCTCGGTATGACTCTTGAGACAGGATGGTAGAGTATGGACATGATACAATGATTATGATTGAAGGGTAATGGGTTATGTTATTGTTTTATATGGGAAATTGGTGGGGAATTCTATAATATTTCTCAAACATAGGTTTTATACTCTATATAAAAAATTATCCTAACCACAAAACATCACAAAGTCATGAAAAATGGAATAAATTTTCTTTATTTTATAGATCCATGGGAAATAATTAATAAAATAATATTATTTATTATGTATAGGTGATTCATACTTGAAAAGACAAAATCCATTAAATATAGTAATGGTTTTGGATGATTCATAATGGATAATGATTTTTTTCATTTTCCATTACCACTAAAGAGGTAGGTTATAAAAGAATTATTATTGTTATATAAGATTATAATATGAATATTATAACACATTTCATTATATGAAACTAATATATAGAAATAATATAAAACAATATAAAACTAGATCACGATGGTTCGAAAAGCCAACAAAATAAAATTAAAATTTTTCATTAACATTTTATCAAATATATCATCCGCATACATGAAATAAAAAGGATATATGGGATCAAACAAATATTGGAAGTTAATTATTACCATTTTATCTCACTTATATATATATTTATTTATTTTACAAGACTATACCTAATTATAAACAAATAAACTGACCTAGAAAACATGTACCGAACACACATAATACAATAGAAGATGTGATATATTTTTAATGAATGGATTATGATATATTAAAAAAGTATCATATAAGGTATTATAAATATTAATATGTTTTAATAATGAATTAATAACAATTTTTAAACCATTTTACAATAAATAAAATTATGAAAAACTAAAGGGAAGTGTGAGGTAAGTGTTTTGTTGTCTCACTTTTACATCAATGAGATATATGCCTTATTGAACAATTATTTATTTGGTGTAGTGCATATACTTCCCATTGAAATTTAGTATGAGTATTATAATTATATCCATGGTATTTAATTTTTTTTATAATTATTAATTTCAATGGGAATGTGATTGTGTTGATTAAAAATTGGTAAGGGATTTCTTAAGTCAATTTCCATTTGTTGGGATAAACTTACAGTTATATGATTATTTCATGATATGATTATGTGAGAAATTTATTTTTATTTTATTATGTTGTATTTTCAATTTTTTTATGTATATTTACATATGATACAAATATTTAATTCACATGATTATAGCTCACTTCAATAAAATGATAATTTTAATTGACGTTCTTTTATAAATTATATTTAAAAAATAAACATTAAATAAATACTTTTTATCCATTCCCATGATTTCTAATAAAAGAAGTTTTTACTATTATATTATTATTATTTAATATAATTTTCAATCATGTATTCCTTTTTTACTAAATTATTTTAAAATATTTTTTTTTCTAAATTAGGATCTTCATGACTATTTAGAAGAAACATGAAAGGAATGTTTTTATATATTATACAACATGAGAATTTTTTTTCACCATCTTGAATGTTTAATTATTTTATTTCTATATTAAAATATAAAAATTATATTTACAGATATAAAGTTTTCCATTATAATTATGAGGATCTTGGAAAAGAATTGATTTGTAAAATGAAATGTTATTTCAATAATAATTATTTTATGTAACATTTAATATTTAGTTTTCATCCATGATAACCATATAATATGGTTTTTATTATTTATTATAGAAAATATTTAAGGATACAATCTTTATTTTCCTTATGTTTGGTTTAATTTTATGATGGAATGATATTAATTAAATCCATTTCATTTCACGGGTTCTGCTATGATGAATAATTTATTTTTAATGGAACACATATGTTTGATTATCATGAAGTGATGACTGGGACCTATATATCCCACTAATTTATAAGGTAAATATTTATATCACATGATATAAAAATGGAAAATGTATCTATGGTCTTGAACCACTATGGGAAACTGGTACCTCGTTGTCCATTATGGGAACAACATTTTTGTATCAAAAATATGATTCAAATTAGGAGTGAATATTGACTAATATAATGCATTACTTAGTGATAACATTACACATTGAGAATCTAGTTACCACTTGAGATGGTGGTGTCTCCCTAACATGATTTTTATTTCACATTGTGTCCCATTATATATTTTGGGATTTATCCTTTACTACTAAGGGAGTGGTATTATATGTCTATGTGTTTGAAAAATTCCATGTCTTATGCCAATGTATCTTTATTATGTCTACGTTGTCTTATGATTCAAGCCTTATGAAGCTATATGTTTTGTTACATTTCGTGATATTATGACCTTTAATATACAAGTCATAATTTTCCAATTATATGTTAATTTTTTCCTTATTATTATGGTGTAATTGATATCTCTGATGTTTACCCTTACAGAGCATCTCACCTCATCATTTTCTTATTTTTATATTACAAAGTACATATAGAAAGTTATTAATTATGATATATCAAAAATGTATCTTGTAATGAACAAATTGTCGGGATGTTATTTAATTATTCTATAAGAATGTTGTTTAGGTTTCCATGTTACCAAACGTAGTGACTAATAAGGTTTTTGCATGGTTTTTATATGTTTTATATTGATCATTAATATATCTAGATATAATGTATATGTATGAAATTATCGGGTTGTTATTTTGGTATTATATAATGGTTTTCTTATTCTTATGAAAAAATAATGAGAAACCCATAGTATTATCCATATGTTTATGTATATGTTACAATATGAGGGTATTTTTAATTATAATTAATGACCTAGGATTAAACCAATGGTGTCATATATTGAAATTTTATAATAAATCTCTCTAGATCGTGGGGTGTCCCATAATGATTATTATTTCACCCACAATGTTATTTTTTACACTATTGAAAAATGGGATTAATATTAATAGTGACTATTATGTACAACTTAATGATGAACCTCATGGGAAACTAAATGAAATGAGAATCAGATTGGGAAACCTAGTAATTATGCATAATATAAAATTTCATAATTTGGTCAAAAATATGAACATTGTTGAGTTTCATTACACATCTAGTAAAATAAAGATAGATTTTAATGGTTTCCAAATTGGAAATAATGATTATGATTCCGCATGTAAATAATGTGATACAAGGAATAAAATACAATGTTTTAAAAGAAGATGGATGATTATTTTGGTGGGGTAAAAAAGACAAAATGCATGTTATTTTAATTAAATAATGAATCTTTTTTATAATTAAAATTGTGAGAATAATGGAATTCCAAATTGATCATAATCATTTATCTATTTCAAATGTGTAATGTATGTGTATTATGAAAATAGATTTCATAGGTGAATATATCATTATGAGAATGAACAATGTTGTATGAGTGTTGGTTGTATTGTAGATGATGAAGAGACTACAAATGAAATATTTGATGGTAGAAGGGTTAAAGTATAAACTGATCAATCATGGTTAATTTTTTTAATATTAAGTATAATTGGTGAGTGTTTATGTGTTCGAATCCACAAATAAAGTATTAAAAGTTTCTTTTATGGTATTATAAAATAATTACATATCTAAATATTTCTTCACCTTAGTTTATTCATATGTATTTGAAATTATATGTTGAATGCAACATGTACCGAAGAAAAATTATTGGGGTATTAGGGTGGTATATTTTTGGGACACATGATTAAGAGAAATACCCCACTTGATCTATGCCTGATGCTGGGATAAATATGCAATAATGAGTTGTTTATGTATTTCTAAAAAATTTAGATTGTGTTTGTATCCATGGAACTGATTATTAATATGATTACAAAATGAAAATTATCAAGTCAAAAACAAAAAGTGAGACATTACTTATGAGATAAAATCTTGTAAACATATCTTAAGAAATAAATTTTAAATAAAATTATATCCAATTCTTGTCATTTAAAATTATATAAACTACTTTTAATACCAATTTTTGTTTCGTTTTTGGTTAATTAACCATTATATAACCGGATATTCTATTATTATCCTTTTTAATATGATAGTTAAAAATATCTTCTATATCAATTTTTGAACGTTTATATAATTTTCCATTAATAAATGTCATATATTTATAGAGAAATTATCTATTTACGTTCCATTTTATTATTGTAAGATTAATTGAAACTTTTACTGCTTGGGGATTCCATAAAACAATATTCAAATATCCCCGACTGATTTTTTATGTGAAATTTAAAATTGTAAAAATAGATTTTTTTTAATTTTGTGCATTATTGGGATGGTGTCTTATCGGTATGATCTTCCACAAAATCTCTCTTATGATTGATAATTATTCAATGTATCTTTATTGAGGAAGTAAAACCTTATACTTCACCTTGTTAATGATTTACGGTAAAACCAAAATTTTCGGGAAGCTACATGGGAACTTAAAGATGTTGTGAGGTACATGTACCCTAATTTATTTTTATGTAACTGAAAATTTTCCTCATATAAATTCATTTTAAGGGGAGAATAATGTAACACACAAATATTTTATGATATTTATCTTTTTTAAAATAAATATAATTTCTTCAGTAGGTTATGTTGGAAAAAACACTCAGCTTAACTAAATTCCAATTTGTTATTATTTTAACATTACCATTATAAATTAGCCATTAAAATAGAAAAAATGAATAAAATTAACCAAATTGTGAGACATATAATTTTCCAAATCCTTGTTTTTTTATAAATTAATTCTTTTTTAATATGAACCAATTTTATATATATTCTATGTCATTGTTAAAATATATGGTTTCTTAAAAAATACATTTTTATTGAAATCCGTTAGAAAAAACATAATTAATTTTATAAAATTTTATAATATATATTTCTTAAAATTAACATTATATTTTAATTCTACATGTATAAATTATTTTCTGATTAACATTCAATATTTTTTAAAAAAGATATTTTTATGAGAATAGTATAAAAATAACAAATAATTTAATACAATTGTTATTGTTATATTTAAATGTCATTGTATGATATTAATTTTATCTAAAATTAAAATAAATAATATTTTTTATGATATAATATAGGAAATTAAATTTAAACAATATATTTTGTTTATTTTGGTATGGGTACATATTGATCCTTAAAAACATAATTTTAAAAATACATGTTTCAATTGTGTTTTAATAGTTTCATTTCAAATGTATTTTTTCATATTATATATTTTGAATGTTTTTTTAATAGATTCTATATTTTTAAAAATTATTTATAAATTAGGTTGTATGTTCATTTTTCATTTGTATACATAGTAAACATACCGTCATAAAATAATTATTGACCATGATATTAGTAAAATAATGTTTCATGTCATCATGAAAATGTACAAGCACAAAATAAATAATAACTGAAACATTAATTATGTGTTTGATGAATATATATATCTTATCATGTATTCAAGTAATTAAAAATAACAAAATATTCTTTAATTAATCAAACCCAACTAAGCTTAAAATTAAATCTAAAATAATCAATAATTATTCACTTAAACCCACACCTACTCTTTTATACATACTTCCCCTCACCAGACAATTTATCCTATCATGTCTTGAATATTATAAAAAATATTCATAAACATTTCTTTTCAACTATCCTTACATTCCCCTATTTCTAATGACACACAAATATCAATTCCATGTTCTTTATAGTGATCTTAAATGTGGTGATATTTTAGAGGTATGTTTCTCATGAATCCAATAATAATTTCATTTATTTACTTAGCTTATCATAACCTAATTAATCCACAAATGTGTAATCACTACATTTTAATTAATATAATGTAATTTTATATTGACAATGTAAAATATATTATGAATTCTTTTTATTATCTCATCTTTATTAAAGAAGCAAATCCATTGTTCGAATTACGGAGGTAAACCGTTGTAATAGATAATGATTTTTTTATATTTTACATTATATAATTTAAGGATTCTTCTAAATATAATATTCTAGATAAATTAATTATAATAATTATATTATAATATATTTCATGTACCTGAACTAATATATAGACATATCATTAAATAAATTTATAGAAATTATTGATAGTCGGAAAAATCACCAAAATATTTTATATATTTATTATTAATATTTTATCACATAAATCATTATCATACTAGAATGATAAATGATATAAGGGAACATTTTATCTTATGGATTTAACTAATGACCATTTAATTTCAAATGAATATTATTATATATATTTGAAAATAATATCAAATATTATACCTAGATGGAATGACTATGAAACCATATAATGAATAGAACTAAAACAATGAAAATATTATATTATTATTATTAAAGAAGTAGTAATATGAAATAGAAGTACCATATAAGGTATTATAAATATGAATTTGGTTTTGAACTAATTAATAACATTATTAAAACATTTACGAAAGAGATTAAATAATGAAAACATAATGGGAGCGTGAGGTATGGATTTCTCATCTTATAGTTACATCAATTGAATACATGAAATATAAAGAAATTATTTGTTTTCTAAGGGTTTATTTACATCTTATTAGTATACAATATCATTAATATCATTATATAATTTTATTTAGTGTTTAATTTAATAATTATTTCATTTATGGGGCATATGATTCAACTGGTTATAATGTTTTAATGTATTTCTCAAATCAATTTCCATTCATTATGTTAAAGATAAACATAATTAACTATTTACGGATAACAATATTTGAGAAATGGATTATTATTATCTTTTGTGGTATTTCTACATTTTATGTGGGTTTATAACTGATGCACATAATCTATTCATTCGATTAATATTCATTACAATGATATGATATTTATATGTGACATTAATTTACAAAATATATTTTTCTATAATTACCCTTAATAGTATCTTCATATTCCATTACCATGTTTTTTAAAATTATTTCAACTTTTTTACTATTCTCTTATAATTTATTGAATATAATTTTTCAAATATTTTTCTTTTTACAATATACATTGAGTTATTATATTTTTCATTTTCTAAATTATGTTTGTGGTGGGGTTCTAAAAAACAATATGAAAGGAATTATTCTTTAACTTATATGAAATGAGGAGAGTTTTCCACCATTATTAATCATTAATTACTTTATGTCCCCATTACACAATTGTAACATTATTTTGAAAAAATGTTATTATTTCAAATTGTGTGGGTCTATAAAAATAAAATACTTTATAATAGATATATATATTTTAATTATTATAAGTGATATTTCAAAAAAAATTCCATAAAATATAACATTATTTTTTGTCATTTTTTCTTAAATTTCATATTAATCTAGGATACTTTTCTTATTCTCTTTATGGATAATTTACTTTTCTTATGCCTTGATATTTATGGAAAAAATTATTCTTATCGGTTCTAATAAGATGAATGATTTATTTTCCTATGGAATAGAAATGTATGTTTTTATTTATGTGATGAGTGTGACCTATATATAACTCCAACTCATTGGGTATATCTTTATATACCATGAGATAACAAGGATAAAAATAATTGGTCTTGATCTAGAATGTGATATAGGAACTTCGTGGTCAACTATTAGAAATAGGTGGGTCCTGAACCATATTGTGAATATTCTTTGGAGTGAACCGTGATTATTATGATGGTTTGGGAAGAAATCAAATTCCAAAATGAGGATATTTATACAATTGAAAACTGTTTTTTGACCCTCTTAGAAGGTGTATCCACCCATAGAGTGCACTTATCAATTTTTTTAATAAGCCTTGATTATTAAGTAAAATATTTTCTATGCTTACGTGTTTACCACAGTCCATATATTATTCCAATTATATTCACTCATGGATCATGTTATCTTTAAATTCATGTATAATTATCCAATATGATATATTACATGACTAAAGATTGTGATCGTTGATATTCATGATATAATTTTAGAATGTTATCGTAATGTTCTTATTCCCTTACACTTATGATACGATTGATTTCATTATTGATTACACATTACTATAATTTGATCTCATCATTTTATTATGTTTAATCTTCCCATGATACCAATAAAGGTATTAAGTAGGATATTTCAAAATATTTATAGTTATAAAGGATGATGTTGGATATGATCTAGGTGTATTAAGAACAATTAATTTATGTTTCCATGTATCCAAAGACATTGGAAACATATAGTTATTTGATGGATTTGTATTACTTTTTAATTAATATAAATATACCAATATATTATATCTATTCATTAAAATTGTTTGTCATTTTATTAAATTTTATGCTAGGATACATGACATATTGATTCGCATTATTTTCGGATGTGATATGTGTGATTTCTCCAATATAGTAGAATTCCTCATTCGATATGATAAATTTACCCCATGTATGGTATTCAAACATGTGGATATATAATAATTAAAGATATGGGTAATTATTAATGGATCCAAGTATGATATAGATAATTTTCCCTTGACATGGAATGCCCATTCAAATATAGGTGTTTCTATAGCATGGTTTAGAGACCAATATGATGTAGATGTACTTCCCTTGGCTTTTAGTGTTCCCATGGAACACATATCTTGAAATATCTTATATTATTTTCTTTTATATGATGTTTATATTCCCCTATTTGAATGTTCATGCACCATGGGATGTCTTAAATTACTTTATAGTACTTAATTTATATAGGGAATGGTTATGATCAATTACACGAGACATTATATCGGTGATTCATCATATACAAGAGAATACATTCATGGAATTCTTGATCATTCTTCATAAGGGTAGTCCTTACAAGATTCCATAGATAGGGACATGTGATTACATAAGACATGATATAATAGATTCATCTTATATGTATAATCAAGAAATGAAATGGTTAGTCATTCCATGGAAGGATGTTCCCATTACATGATATAGATATCTAGCATTATGTCAAAGCTTATTAGACTTACCCTGGGTGTAAGTAATGCGGTTGAGGGTTAGGAATGTAAATTTAACATATTATGAAAATTTATAAGTTGATTCCCTAAATAGAATTATATGTCATGGAATATACGACAACATAATGATTTTTTAAACACCATTATTGGGGACCTATAAAATTTTACTCACACCCATCTCTGGTCACAATTGAACATATGTACATGAATACCTCTTATATGATTATTCTCATGAATATGGTTTTTTAAGCCCAAGATAATAGGTTCATGTTTGATAACACTGATGGTATCTAGAGACTCTATTTGGTTCATCTTGGATAGGTTTTAGATCCCTTTTTTATTTTCAATTTATTGTTATGTATAGTGGTGACCACTCTAGTTGGAATTTTATTGTATATATATCATGGATGTAATATCCATTGTTTTATTTAAAAAATTATTATGTTTCATGTCAATTTATTTTTGGATACGTAAAATATTTACTATTTTGGATGCTATTTTTTAAAATTATGTTGTATTGTGAACTCTAATATTGGGGTATAGGCTCATCATTGTACAACCTTGTACCCCAACTACTTATCAACAACATTTGGCATACAGTAAGGTGAACCTGGGGTAAAGTGGTGAACCAATCTGACCAATTATTTAATATTTTCTTTGATGTTATGGTAATAAGTGATATTTAAACTATTCTATGATTTTTTTCATGATATTAAGAATTGGTAGTATAGATGTTTATAAGTTTTTTGGAGATTGTGAGGTATTTCATGTTGTTGTGTCTGAAACACATCTTCCGGTTGGTGGTACATGTTATCAGATCATGATGATTGTATTTAAATTTTATTTTTTATAGTTTTTTATTATTTTCCCCTTGGTGGATTCATTTTTGTTTTGGAGGTTTTTATTTAAAATGATAATATTTCTCTTTTCCTATTGGAACATTTCCAATAATTCGATTTTAAGATATAGTATATATTGAAAAGAAGCATATTATAGTTCCTAGAAGGTACATATGATTTGAATGAACAATATTCATGGTATTCTGTGATTTCAGCAGTAATAGAGGTATTTTTATTTAATGTGTTCACAACTAATCATACAATAATTCATTATCAGGTAATTGGCATTATTATACTCAAATAAGATAAAGTGTATATTTATTCATTCTAATGTAAAGTCAACTAAATCTTAGGTAAGATGTTTCATGAGGATTAGGATAAAGTGATGTATCTTAGGATTAGTAATTTCAATGAACCTAGTGTCTTAGTATAGAATAGATGTACGATCCTTTTACCTATTATGGGTGGATTTTATCAGGATTGAATGTATGATATAGTCCTCTAACGAGATGTCTTATATATATTTTCTTATATAGGATGTGTTCCATTGTTTCTTATGGTTTGTTTCTTAGGATATAATTTATATGTGAGACCCTAGAGATTTTTTTTCTAGAATGTTGAAGATGTAAGTTGTTGGGATAAGAGTGCTATTAACACATTTGGAGTTGTGATTCTTGGAATGTTTCCCTAATCCTAGGTGGTTATCCCTAGTTACCTGATCAAAAGACCATGTCTTGGGACTATGTGTGGATGATTAACAACCTTTCGATTTATGGATTTATGTATTGTAGGTTTATTAGGTTGATGTAAAAATAATTGTTGTTGTTTATTTTCATTCCATAAAATTACCTTGAGTTTTTGTGATTGAATTTTTCTTCACTTTTTTGGGAATGATAATTCATATTTATAATCTTACTTATATTAAACACATTTCCATAGATGTCGATATTTGAACATGGATGTTCAAGATAAGGTTTGATAGAGCATGGATATATTCTTTTAATCATGGAACAATTCACAATGTGGAATTTGGTAATTTGGTTTGACTTGAATATAATAAATTTGATGTTATTGGATGTCAATTGTATGGATGACTATAGCCCAATGATTCTAACCAGCTTGGAGGAATGGAAAATTACGTGAATGGGTGTTTGACAATGTTTATGATGAAAAATGATTATTAGAATTTTATGTCATAATCGATGTATGATCATTGAATGGTGTCCTAAAAAAATTTTCATGTGAACTCATGATTTTTGGAATATATTATTGGTGTAATATATTGATTTAGATATTTGAATTCATCACTAAGATGTCATTGAATGTGGTTATTTTCTAGAACATGGTCACATGATCCCACTAGGGTAAGAGTAGTGGGATTCATTCATCATTATATAATAGTTTTTTTCATTGATAATTATTAATTTCATGATGGAGGAACTCTATAAGTGTGGTGGTAGTTATGTGGTAGAAAAAATCCACATGTGTCTTTAAAGAAGATATTTTTGAGGCATTTTTTAATTTTAGCTAATCAATATATCTTCAATCATGGTGTTCATAAGATAATTAGATTATTATGATTAGATACACACAAGGACTTTGAATTTGATTGACATGCCCCATATATAAAATGTGAAATCATAATTGGATGGGGTTGAGGTGGTATTTGACTATAAAAGCTTAGTGTACTTCTTGTCAATACATGATCGTTCCCAATATCATGCATCATTTTATGTAGATTGAAAAGGGATTTTTTAATCAGAAATCTAATTGAAAATATTTTTTCTATTTCTTGATGTGTGTTACTAGGTTTTTTCTTTTGTATAAGTATTCGAAATCTCGTATGGTGGGATCCAAGAATATTATATTGTAGGATGGTCCTCACGTGAGAGGGGTCTCTGGCATTGTTGAACTTGTCATTTCATAGTTTTGTTGAATGTTTTATATCAGTGAGATGTAAGTTAGATTTACCTAGTTACATGTAAACAGTTGTTTTAAAATTTGAATTAGAAAATTAATGGTTTATCTGATTTGAGATAGATATTAGAATGTCCTGATGTGATAAGAAGGTATTTTATAGGGTAAAAAATGATTAAAAAACTAACATATAGGTTAAATACCTATATATTTTCATTATTAAATGGGAGAAACATAATTTCATCACATAGATCATATGATGAATAATGTGATGAAATATTGAAGGAATATTTTAGGGGTTAAATATGCTGTGGAAAGTGATAATGATTCTATTTTGGATGAAATTTGTAGGAATGCTAGGGATGATGGTACCATGGTAAAGGTGTGTTTTTTTTGTACAATTTGAGTATTCAATGTATTGGGATAAATTTTGGGAGGAATGGTAGTTTTATGTGAGACTTATGCCTAGACCATCGACACTCATATATTTAGACTAGGAAGTTATGATGAGAGGTGGTACCATTTATGGAAGAAATTTTGGAAATTTTTTGGTACGGTTCCGTTGATATTATGTCAAATGGATCATTAGAATATTGAAAAGGTGCTTGATAATAAATCCCAGTTATAGAGAACACCATGGGTCAGATGTGGTCATAATATTAATGGTTTTATAATGTTTTAAGACATGAGCCTACTAGTGAAATGGATAGAGAATAAATGGAGTTTAATACATTTATATCTACAAAAATCAAAATTTAGAGAATTAGAAATGGTTACGAGAGGTTTCCCATGATAAGGTGACTGATTTGCAAAATGTATGGAATTTCATATTTTGATCTATTTTGATAATATGAAGTGGAATGTTGATAGTTGGGTTATTTTAATTGTCTTTTAAATGTCTCGTTCATTTATTAAATTATAGTTGAGTCTTATCATGGATGAGACGTTTTTTGTTTTTCAAATTTCGAGACCTTGGATATTTATGGGAAAAATATTTGTTATAACGTTTATTTTTACCCATTTGTGTCTATATTTTTTAAATACCAAAATATTAATACAGTTATGAAAATCATAACAAATAAAATGGTTTTTATATATGTGGTTGGTGATGTATTACATGGACGATGGGTTAGGTAAAGTACCCATGGTTGAAAAAGCCTATATGGTTACTGAAACTATCTATATTTGTTAATTCATGATTTGAATATGATTCATGACAATAATTTGTTTCATCAGGAGCATTGTGGAAGTTTATTTCATAACTAAGTGGTGCCTAGTGCTTGAACAGAATTGTAACTATGTGATCCAATGACTTATATTGTATATAGTGTATGTCCTAAATAGTGTTTGGATATCCTACAACAATCATTACATGGAATAATTTTAAAAAAATTGAACTACCTCTATATAGTTTTTTATGAATTTTAATATTAAATTAATACAACCCTATAAACTCCTTCATTCATGTATATTATGTGGAAATCAATAAAAGAGGATGGTTTTGGTTTTTAGATGATCATTTCATCTTATTCCCCCACCAATTGAATCTCTATTCAATGTGATTGATTCCCATAAGATATTTATACGATTTATAATTATATGGTTCAAATAATTATATTGAAAATATCATTTTTATAACAGTCATGATTATATTATGATTACATAAATCTAATTAAAATTCTACCAGATCATGATGGAATTTTTTGAGGTCCATGATGATGACTAATTATACAAAATAATGATATCCTTTGTGGATAAATTTGTCCCACTTAAGAGAGATCTGATAAAATATCATTGTTATGTTTTTCATTTCAAAGAATTCAATTTTAATGTTATTATATTAGTCTTTGTTGTTTTCTCAAAATATGTTGATTTGTCTTGGATTGGTGTCAGATGATTGTATATGACATTCAATGGAAGGTTCATGGATGAAATAGAATTATAGTGACATTATGAAAGTATTTTGGCATGGTTTTAATTCAAAATTGCATGTGAGGATCCCAATTATAATTTAAGTAACTATAATGTATATATAATTAAATAATTGGGATTCTTGAGAATGATATTGGAACCTATGGAATTTGAGAAATATCATACAGAATTTGGCAATGTAAATAATTCTATTAGGGTTTTCATTTCTTATAGATGCTTCCATTTATGGTACTTGTTCTAGATAATATCCCTAATGTCTGTTTTGATTCTTCTATTATGTGAAAAAATTAGAAGGTGATAAAATTCCATGATCTAAACTATTTAATTTGTTAATTTTAGTATTTAATGATTTTTACAAATGGTTATACCTATTATGGACATCATCATGTCCAATTACATTGACACAAACTAGTGGCCACACTTGAGGTGTGCCAACCCATGTTGAAATTACAATTCAGGGAAAATTAGCTTAGAAATATTAATTAGATTGATATTTTAATTATCTAAAATTGTAACATGGATTGACGTGGTGTGGCTAATTAATCCAATACATTCAAATATACCCACTGATAACTACTGGTTTATTAATATCTATTTTTTTAATTATATATATTTTATTATAATAACATGTAAACGATTCTCATTAGTGTCTGGAAATGTTATTTCTTGGGTGAATCATCTTATGCATGTGAATATTGACATTAAAATAAATTTTTTATTAATTGGTTAATTGACGAATTGACCATAGTTTTCTTAAAATAATAACAATGATGATCATTGGAAATATATAATGATATGACTTTAATGATTCATCCATAGAGAGTATACTCCATCATTTGTGGGTAAGAAATATATTA
Organism: Viscum album; assembly: GCA_963277665.1. Taxonomy (NCBI): domain Eukaryota; kingdom Viridiplantae; phylum Streptophyta; class Magnoliopsida; order Santalales; family Viscaceae; genus Viscum; species Viscum album. Next base: position 1,262,580,010 of record OY728157.1, on the reverse strand, counting down.
TAATTGTAATTGGAATAATTGACCAATTTTTCATAACATAATAGGATAACATATATTTTGGAAAAGTGATGAACACCATTAGGTCTCTATTGTGATGAATTAGATTCCCTCATTTGACTATTATATTCCATTGGTATGTTTGGGGTTGATATTTTCTATTAGGATTCCCTAGGGATTTAATCAAAATCTCATGAGATTCCATACTAGCTATTATTATTACATAGTAGAATATAATAATTTATATTATCACATTACCCATGGTATAATTTTATAAAATGGGAAGATATGTGTGAGTTGTGCATGGATAATTCACATGGAGAAAATTATTTTACATATGCTTTTCCCATAGAATGTAGTGATACAATGAACCAATAAGTGTATCTATAATCATTTAGTATCGAGTATGATAAATATATATCCCTATTAGAATTATTTTCACCATAAGGAACATGTAATTGGATATAGTTTTATTTACAGTATTTTATATAATTTTTATAATCCACCCTTATCATGGTCTAGGACCCTATGAAGAGGTAAGAGAATCATACATTGATACTTTTCATAGCTGCTAGTAAAAATCATTTATATGGGACATGATAAGGATGATTCATCCAATTCTTGAGAGTATTCCAAGAACATGGGAGATCCATCTTGGATAGTTTCATCCAACAGATGATGCATGAGGTAAACACACACTATTACTTGAGTCATGACATAAAAAAATTCATACTATAAGTAGAATCATACTATGAGGATGGTATTATAGCCTAGGAAAGTGGATCTCCTTATATGATTGAGAAATTTGGCATCCTACCATAGTAGGGTTGGTTTACCCTAGTTGTAAACCTTGAATGTAACTGTCATCATTTAATTTTATGATAGATATTAATTTATAAATTCATGCAACATATATCATAATATTTAATGGAATATAACTTGGATATGATTTTTTCAAAACATTTTGTGGTGGCCTACATAGTTTTAATCAATCCTTGATCAGAACACCATATCACATTGGTAGATGATTAGCTCACACGTGTTTATTGAGGTTACTTGGTTTGGATGATGACCAATATAGCATAGAAAAGTAATATCTCATATTGTATCTGGATTTCATAAGAGGTTCATCTTATAGATGATGGAGATAATATTTTATTATATTCTCTCATATTATATTATTAATGTTTGAGTGGCCTGGTGGGGTAATTTTGGTAAATATATAATGGTTTTTCGGACATTTGTTTCATTTCATATGTTATTGTTTTGGATATATTTTTATTTCACTAAAATATGATGATTATAAAATCTTGATATTATTTTTTATATTATATATCATTTCCCACTATAATATTGGGTATATAATCATCCCTACTACAACCATTGACCCTCAATGATAGTTGGAACTGTTTTGTGTATCGAGAGGTGTGCCCAAGGTCATATGGGGAACTGGTCCAGCTACGGTTTTAAGTTGAGTTAATGTGGGATGTTACACTTATGTAGCATCAAACCACTATTATGTTGTGTGTGTGATACTGCAACATAATAACTTATTTTTTTATCCACCATTAAGTTCTCCAGTTTAACTAATGATATACTATTATAGTCAGAAGGAAAAATTTGTAATGTGCTTACAAGAATAGTGAAATATGTAGATAAACTATATATAGGTTTAACTATCCTTATCTTACCTTTATGAATTTTTGGTTTATTAGATTTACCTATATTCATTAACTAGACATCTTTTAAATGTGTAGTGATTATCGAAGGATACCTTCTCTGATGAAGAGTAACCCTTGAATGTACTTCACATGGGTACTTAATTCTATATAGTACATGATGAAAAAATAAAAAATTACTCAAAAAATGTTTCAACTTTTTTAAACACTTCAAATTTATATGATTAATTTTTTTTAATGAAAATAAAACATAAGAGGAATATTCATTCCATATTTATAAATATTTTCATTTAATGAAGGACTCTACAAGATGATACATTATGTGGAATAGAGGAAATCAAAATCTCGTAGAGTTCCATAAATCTAAAATCAAAGCCAATTGGATTTTGAGGTCATCAGACCAGGTTTTAAGTAGTTCATTAAGGATTAATAGGGATGTAGAGTGAAATTTTATAACGATTCATGATACCTACTATCTAATAAAATAGATGGGGTGCATTCTGTTGTCTGAGATCTACTACATGAACTAATAATTTCACCCAAAGCCGGTTATGAAGACCTATTACTATCAATTTAGATGATTCATCCTCCTAGATTATATATTCTAATAAATAATTCTTATTTAAATTCTGAATAATAGAATATGAAATTTTTTACAGCTAATCCCAAATATTGGGATCTAATTTTCATTATTTATAGATGTTTCTCTATATATAAATTATAGATTTAGATTTAAAATACTACGTGTAGTTTAAAAATCGGTGGATATTTAGTGATCTTAAACCTAAATATTAGAGGGATAATCATTGTGTCTAGAACTAGTGACTAGAGAATACATATTTAGAATGATTTTAAAATCCTTATTACTAACTAAATTTCTTCAACGTTAGATCAATTTGATGGTGATAGTGGAGATGAAAATAGACCAAAACTTATAGTAAATGTTTACCATGCTTTGACAAATTATTATTTTTCCACATTTTATTAGTTAATTTGAAATGTATCATTGTGGGGTTTTCTATTTGTCTGTCACCTGTGGATCATCACTGTTTGAATGATATTACTAACTAAGGTGATCTTCTTAAGTGAATATTTTTCACTGTGTGGGCATTATTCATCCACTATAAGTCATTTTATTCTTGAATGCTTAATGTTTTTGCTGAGAGATGTGTTTCTATTGAGGAATAGACAATTACCTAAGTGAGGTCAGAAATTGATCATGTATTATTCGGCAAAACATATGATAGGTAGTTTAATATTGAATCAACTTATATGTAACATTTCCTTCCATTTACTATCTTATCCTTTTTATAATTATTGTGTCATTTTTAATTGAGGTTCTATATAAATGGTTTATTAAATATTTCCATCACTTTTCACTCTTCCTCACTATTTTGAAAATATATTAAACATATAAAAATATATTATTAGAATCACATGGATTGAGAAAACTAATTCCCTGAGACTCACCTTGAGATTAGATATTATACTATATAATTAAAAATAAAAAACAATATTTGATAGTTCAAACTGTGGGGCTCATTGATAAAGACTATTTATACAATATTTTATCAATTAATAAAAAAATCGTAAACAAAAAAACATTATGTGGGGATTTTGTAATATTATGTTTGTAGAATTCATAATAAGCTATTAAAAAATACTATATATTAAAATGTGAGCGTCTATCACATGTCAAAATATATAGGGAATTTGAAAATAAATTTCAATTAAATAAAATATGTAAAACAATGATTACATATTCTATTGAACTCTTTTATATAATATATTTATCAACCACACAATCCATTAATGAATTAATGATTTATTATTATCACATTAGATCAAATGATCCAATAAGGTAAATCATTCTTATGAACCAAAATTGACAATATCTCATAACATTCATAAAATATATAAATATTGGAGTTGACATGAAGATGGATTCTGTTAGAGAAATGATTTGACCTTCCCTATTCAATGTCAATAAAATAATAGATTATGTTTAATTCTTTATTTCATACTTCTGTCACTCCATGTATTTATTTATTATCTCTAAAATAAATTATTTCTAATTGTTTAGAAAATATTTCAATTATTGGATCACCATATGAAACATATTACAAATTCATATAACCATTTATAAAATGGCCCCAAATAAATTTATATTTAACCTCAATGTTATTTTATTAAATGAAACCAAGGACTCTTAAGAATGTCAACATTTAGGAAAATATTATATGAAATTAGTAACTTATCAATGTTAAAATTATTTTTTAAAAAATTTTCTTTAATACAAATGGATGGGGAATGATGGTTTTAAGAGAAATGTATCTAAATCTATAATAATAACAGAAAATAATTTTTTCATAAATATAATAGATCCTATTATTTTATTAAAAATTTTACATTCCACTTGTCATTTCTTATATATTTTAAACCCACTAGATTATTAATCTAAGTATCTATATTAATTTATTTTACTATTTTCAAGATAAAATAATACAAGTTTTAATAATCCATTGAGATATTAGATTATTCATTTGATTTACTATAAGATATTCTTTTGAAGAATATTATCAAATCAATAAAAATTGAAAAATAAAAAAGGCAGGGTGATATGTAGTTAGATATAGTCAACTACCTCTCATATTTCTACAATTGTTTATCAACATATATTTTAGATTCGTAAATTTCTAATATACATTATGTATCTATGGGGATATTATAAAATTTGAAAGATTAAATCCTATTTTACATAATTATCTCACATTCCTAGTTTGATTTAAAATATACAATACTATATTTTATAAAAAAATATCATTAAATCATTTGATTATGAATATTATAAGATCAGGAGTTCTATATAAAAATTCAGTTTCAATAGAATATGAGAACAAAATTAAATTTATTTCTTTAAGAAATTTTATTATCCATACAGATTATTAGAATGTTTCAGCATATGAAAAATGTACTCTTCATTTTGAAAACAATTTATTTTTATAACACTTACATCTTTATAAAAATATCCATTTGGAAATGTTCTATTTGACATCCATTTGAAATAATCTATATCCATCAATTGTATAATAAGATAATTCAATTATTATATAATCTATTATATTAATTGGGTAATGAATTAACTCATAAAATTTTCTTTTGTCTTGAATGAAACATGAGATACTAATATATCATTATTTAAGACAATATTACACTATTTTTCTTTTTTTTAATATTAAAATATTCTATTTAAAACTAATTAGTTGAGAATTTTTAGTTTTTCAACTAAAACCCAAAATTTTATCTACTAAATTTATTAAAAACATCTACCAAAACATGAATATATTTTGAATCTTTTAAATAAGCATAAAATTTTTTAGGAACAAATTTTAAAATAAATGCACAATAATTTATCAATATAATTATTAAATTTCTGGTTTAATTTCATGGATTTATTTTTCTTATGACTTTATATAAATTCTTATAATTATGATCTCTTACCACATTATCATGAGAGTGACCAACCCCCTCATAATTTTCAAACTAAATTTGGTGAAAAATCATTCCAAATTTCCATTATATTAATTCTTTATAATGGTTGTTCGAATCCTCATTCCTTCTTTTTAATAAATTCTAATCAAATTTCAGAGGTAAATATTATTAAATAAAAAAATTTACTTTATTGTAAATAGTATATTATTTCAAAATTTTAAATTATAAAAAGGAACAATCATAATATTTTTAATTAAATATTTTAATTGAATATTTAGTGTTAATAATATAATAATTTTTAACATATGACTCTGATGTACAAAACATTTAGTTTTCTACAATTCCAATGTTCATGAACTTAATTATTTGATATTTTTCCAAAAAATAAATATATTGGATTAATAAAATGATTTATTTATAGAGTCTTCCTAGAAAAATCTTAGAGTGTTAAAAATGCTTATCTTGGATTAATAAATTACATGATGTGTTTTTTTGCATAACACAATGTTCACAGTGTGTCTTAGGGGTTATAAATTTCTTTAATAACCACTCGCTTTATAGAATTCGTAGAAAAAAATTATTTTCAAATTCTCCTACAATATAATATTTATTACACTATATTAAATGCCCATTTTAATTTTAAACAGTAATATAATATGTAGAAAATTTATAACTCGTAATAAATTTATGAAATAGATTTTAAAAGCGTATAAATCAAAAAATTCAAGAAAAATTTCAAAAACATTCTTTATTCCACCAATACTAGATGTGAATATCAATCAAAATAAATCAGAAAGAAAAATATGTGGTGACCTTACCATATGCAGATAATTTATTATTCAGAATGATTATATATGGTTGTTACCATTCATATATGAACCTCATAAGTTTGTTGTGTCCATCATTAAATATAAAATAATTTGAAAACATTCATTTTCAGACAACATTCATAGTAATTTCATATTGGCATTGTTTTTCCTCTTATAAAATATGATATTTTTATATTGAATTACACTTAAACATTTAACATTTTCAATGTTAGTAAATAAAATTAAATAGAACACATGTTTTTATTTAAACTATTAAATGGTAGTAAAATGTGTTATTTGAAAAGTATATTATTATCATTGTCTAAATTCAAATTCATTCTATAATCACATAATTTTTAAATACATTGAAAATTGTTTTTACTCATCAATATGTTACTGTTTTTAGATAATAAATGAATAATAGATTCCAAACACACCATAGAGTTATACAATACCTTTTTTATTATTTTTAAGTGTAACATTACCTAGTACACATTGGTTAAATGGTTAAAATTTAAAACAATTAACTATCATATTTCAGGATCGCCCATTATCCATGTAAGTAGTTTTATTTTTTAAATATTTATTTCACATATCCTAAAAAATATTTTGTTTTTGTACGCATGAAGTCACAGGTCTAATTGGGTTAGGAAAATTATACCTCCGATCGAAATCCTTTTGAAAGGATTTACTAACTATTAATTTATAAGATAATTATTTTTATATAGAAATATGGGGTTGTATAATTGATTATTTAATTTCTAATGTGAATTCATCTTTACAGTCTCAGTTTGTTACACATTTAAAACAAATTATTTTCAAAATATATACCTTGTATCTTTTTATAATAAATATCTTCTATAATTTGGGAAATTGACTACCATATCCAAGGCCAGTTTTATATTTATTCAATTTTTTAATTCTTACCATTATTGAATATTTTTTCGCATCCTTAAAAATATATGTAAAATACACTTTCATTTTACTACTATTATTTTTATATTTTCATATTCATCTAGAATACCATTAATCATTATATACATTCCATTATCTTTAGAAGTGATCTTATTCCCATTAACAATATTGATATATATTTTCCAATGTTCATTGTGTATATTTAAATTTTTTTAAATATAATGTTTTGATCATTAAACTTATTCAAATGACTCATTCATAATTTATTCAGTAGAATGGTATTGAGATTTATCTAAATCATATTCACAAAATTTATTTCAAGAGACCATGAATCAATGAGTTGTTACATGGAATTCATAACCAAGTTCTTCACATGATTAAAAAATTATGTATATCTCAATACGATTATAAGTGATCTCCTTTCTATATTAATAAGGTTATTTTATATTCAATTAATATTTTGGAATTAATTTTTAATGTGAAACTTCCTAAGGTATTCATAAAAAATTACTTCTGTAACATAAATAATAAAAACATTACTGTTTCTACGACATTTATAGTCCTTATCATGTTTATATATCATATTAATCATTACTATCAATTAAATATTTTTTAAAAATACATTTTTATAGTAAATACCTATTAACATTCATTTTTTAGTAACATAAAATCTGAGGAGTATCAAGTATATGTAATGTCTTCTTAATGAAACTACTTTTGTTTTTATAAATTATTATACATTGATATTTTTCAACCTTATGCCATAATAAAAATAATACAAATGAAATAATGATTTTTATATTCAAAAATATACATAGTATCGTCGATTAGAAATTTCAAAGAATTCTATTTTTTAGAGATCTAAAAAACTACATAAACAAAAACAGTAAAAATTTTTAATTATACAAATGAATTCATGAGAATAATGAATCTATTACAATGATGAAAAATTTCATTTATTTCTTCATTATAATAAATTTTTAATTCATGATTTTCATTCATTAAGGTATCATAGTTAGTTAAATTAATTTATTAGAACCGTAATGTGTTTTATGTAATATTCTCCACATGTAATGTGTTTTATTACATTCAAAAATGTGACATCAAACATTTTCATTAGTATAAAAATAAATTTTCTTCATGATTACATAATATTCTAGATATTCCAAAATATCAATTATAGTATGTGTATTCGATTAAAATTTATGTATTTTTTTACATTCCATTCAGTTTTTTTAAAATATTTTTTAAAATTATTCTTCATTAAATTCAAATAACCATATTTATTATTTTTAAATAATTTTTGTGCTTATATACTTTGTAAATTTTCTGAAACTCATTCCATCTAACTAAAATAGATATCAATTATTGAAATTTTATTCTAGGATATGGTAAAAAGAAGGAATGAATAAATTAACAAAGTAAATAGAAATCTCTCTAAAGACTATGAACCACCACTAGTTGTTTGCTTCGGATATGAGAGATGGAAAATTGGGAAAATAAGGATGAAATAAAAACATATATAAAATTAACGATTATAATAGTTAGGGTCACATATCTTCATAAAATAATATATATATCCATGTAATTTTATTTTGGTTTTTGTCATTTTAATTTTTTATATATAGCTGAAACTCTCAATGTGATACTATGGAAGACTATAAATATTTTCATGACTTTTTGAATGGAGTAACAATGTTTTCTAATAAATTATAAATACATGGAGTTATAAGGCAATAATACAACACATTATCACATATAATTTAAAAATATATAACCTTTCTATTGATTTAAAGGATGAACCAATATTGACTTTTATCTTCACCATTTAAGAATAAAACAGCACGCCTTGAAATAGGAAGTGGAAAAAACTAGAATCTTTATTTTTTTAACTTATGGAACAATCTAAGAAATAACTTTTATAAGAATATAATATCCCAGTAAATATGATATATATTTTAACCAAATATTAAACATCAATTAAATTACAAAAAATTAAATATTAATTTTAGAATCCCTCAAACTAGTTCATAAAATGATGAACTCAATATCAAGAAAGAAAAATCACTATGGTGGAAAATGTATTTAATAGTGAGGTTCTACTCTTAGTGTTCCATTATTGATAAATTTTTTTATAAATATATAGTTATAGTGAATATAAAAATTATATCAATTAAGTTACATTTCAATCTTTTTATGAAACCCTTTTATAGAGATTCCCCTTTCACAACCATCAAAACATTTCATCATAGAATTTCATCTTTTTATGGATATCACATATGTGAATTTAATGTATATCCTCAATGTTATTCAGTGAATAATTCCCATAAAATGGTTGATGTGTATTTATTATTATGTAATATGGTGAAAAAACTCATAGGGATATTATTCAATAAAAAATTTACAATTGTATAAATGAACTCAATAAAATTAGTATAAAATTACTAAAATTGTTATTATTCATATAATAAACAATATTTCTATTATTGGAATACTCCAACAACCCATTTAAAAAATAATATATGTATTATAAATATTTCAAATTTTAATTATATATCATTTCAAGAATGAAACATGTATATTTTTCAACAATTATTTATATATATATAGTATTTCAGAATATCAGTATGTAGAATAAATATAGTTTATACATAATTATGTAATGATTTAATTAAATAAAATAAGAAATATAATGATAGATTCCATCAATATACAAATTCCTAACAATAATAATTAATAATTTTCTATTGGAAAACAATGTGTTTAAATATGTGTATCCTCAATATTTAATAAGAATCAATTTTTTGAAAGGGATAATGTATTTATTAATAATTTTATAATTTTATGTAAACGTGATTTTTTTAAGCAAGGACTTGGTGTCTTCCTTGAATATGTCTCTATAAATATCATTTCATGTATGGTGTTAACATCATCGTGTATTTCATAATAATAATCTAGTATTTCGATTATATTCATTATATATGGTTAGCATGATTTTATTTCCATATATTTAACCCATCCTATATTCAATAGGCAACATCATATAAAGTATAACCACCATTATATAAATTGTATTAATCAAATTGTGCACCGTATGAATTTGAAAAGTGGTGGGTAAGGACTAGAAGGTTTTATGAAAATACATTATATAAATTAGACTATATGTTAGGATGATGAAATTTTTTATGGAATAAATAAAAAAATAAAAAAATAATGAAATAAATATATATTAAATGAATAAATAGTAATCAAAACAATAATGATTTTAGAAAACATAATTATTATATGAGAATAATTATTCAGGTGATCATTAATACAACCCATTAAAAATTAATATTTATAAGAAAAAAATTAATAAGAAATATATATAATGATAATAAATATTTTTATAAATGAATTTAATATTTTCAAAAAGCTATATTAATAATACAAGTTGGTATTTATCAAAGAAAAATAATAGTAAGTGTAAATCCGAAAATACAGGTACCCATATATTTGACACACATAAATTTATTATTTATTACATAGAGGTGAACATACAATCCAAAAGTATAATTAATCCTAGCTTCATTGGTAAATTTGGAACATAGTATGACATAATGAAATAGAGATACATTGAAATTATTTAAAACATCTAGAACGTGTTGTTAAAATTTCATTATTCTTGTAAAATATAATGGGACATCCTATGTATGTATATAAGATATAGTGAGATATAAAACCATGTAAGGGAATTAAAATTTATAGAATTATGTAATGTCATAACTATGAGGAAATGGGGATATCGTGGAAATATAATTTGGGTGATAATCTTAATATTGTACAATGATTGATGTGATAACATGATATCATAATGGAATCCTTGAAATGTGGAATCAATAAAAGAACATGTCATTGAAAATAGAATTTACGAAGAACATTAAAGAAAATATATGATATTGTTACCATGTTAAAATACCACACAAAATTAATGTATACTCATGACATAAAAAATTAACTAAAACATTGAAAAACCATATATTTCTAGGTGATGCAATCATATTCATATCATGTGCATTCAAAATTGTGACACATAGATAAAAAAAATATAATGTTTTAATTCATCAATTTTAAAGATGTGATTAATAATTTTGTGTTATATAAATTAAAATCAAAAATCAATGAAGGATATGTAATACATGGTCAACACCCTTCTATGTAGATGAAAAATCTTATTCGATATATAATTGTTTGGCAAGGAAAATCACAGGATAATTTTGACACTATAAATTTTGTACACAATAGATTATATAAAGAGTTAATGAGTAATAATGTGGTCGTTCTTTACATGGGAATCACAGGGATTGATATATAGATCTTTAAAAACACATACCAACATAGATAATTGGTAATCTAAAGGATTGTTAGAAATAATGTCCCTGACTAATGTAGTGGAGGGGATGTTTCCTTACCTTCATCAGCTACTTCTAAAATCTTGTGGATTATCTAGAGATCATGGGGAACCATAAGTGGTATCTATGTATCAAATGATATATTAATCTAATTCCTTAGGACTTTTTAGTAAATAGTAATTGGAATTTATGTCAGATTATATAAAAAATAAAGGATAATTATTTATCAATTTCAAAATATATTTTTTGGAATCTATGTGATAATGTCATCAAAACAAAAAACCACAACATGGGGTTTTCCCATGGTTCCTTCTAATGATGTATGATTTTAATTATTTTACATGTATATAAACTTATATAACTATTATATTGTGTTTATTAATTAGGAATTGAGTCATATTTATAAATAATTAATTATCAAACATTAAAATATAATATTGACATTAGAGGATACATCATATATTTATAAAATAAATAATATTACATAAATAACATATTATTTTATTGTTTAAATATATATTATGTGGATTATACATTTTACGAACTATCTTTTATCACATTTGGGTTAGTATGGTATTATAAGAAACATAGATTATTCAGATTTTATGAAACATTGACCAAAAAATGGTATTGTCTCTATATATTATGAAAAATCCAGTATTGGATAATATTTACATTATTATTAAAAAATAATTTATTTTTATCAAATATATTTTATATTTATGATATTTTTAACGCTTCAATTATAAATCCCCATTTATTGAAAATTAATAGTTTTTAGTGTAAATTTTTTTAACTTTATGTATATTATTTGTTAACATAAAATAAAAAAATTATCAGTTATAATTATAAAAAATATCCAGAAAAACTCAATTTTTATTTTAGTTTAATTAAAAAATATTTTAATTAATTAAAATATTTTTCTTACCTATAAGAATACATTTCTTAAAAATATTATTTGTTTTTTATTGTATCAAATGTTAATTTTTATCAAACACATTATCGATTAATTTAAAATGGGATAATAATAATGAAAAAATATATACTCGTTATTTTTTTACATATAATATATAAAATTATACCTTCCGGGTCTATAGACACATATATTTAATAAAAAATATAATTCCCTAATGGTAAAGTGTGTCACTGTGAAATTTTCATAGGCTATCTTGGAAAATATGGTTCTTGGTCCTAATCTCAAAATAAATAATCCTCTATTATAATTTTTTTCTATTATGATATATTTGTTGAATCTTGCCTTGGGATTAGTGATGTTGAAATACCATTGATTCTATCTCTCTATAATGGTTTGATTAATGAGCATCAAAGGGTACGATTCTAGTAGTCGAGGATATCACTTTCTTTGTACAATTAAAATTGAATTGATTGTAACCCTTAATATAAAAATAATAATGATCAATATAAAGTTTTTATTTTATCAATGTATTTGATTCATAATATTATTTTAAATTTAACAAAATAAATTATAGAGAAAAAATTATTATTTCATGTTTATTTTATAATTACCTTACTTATTAACGTAGTTATTACTTCAAAAAGGGAATTTCATTTATAATAGTTTTTTTCATTGTATTATTCAAACTCTAGAAACATCAACCTCTAAATTTTTATTTCTTACCATTAAATATACGAGTGTAATTTTTATTTATTTCCTCTTCTAGTTCCCATGTAGCTTCATCAAACATAGAATTCCACCATAATACATTAACCAGGGAGAGGTTTAGCTTCATTAAACCCTGTATATTTAATTTATGATTGTCAGAGTTTGAACTATGTGTGAAATATCATTATCCAATTGCACCACCTCTAGATTCAGTACATGTTATAGGTTTGGTATGAACATCTTCAACTAGGATACCGAACAAGTCATGTACATGAGATAGTTTTTATGGGAGTGCTAATTGAATGGTGAAATCTATTGTTGGATTAAGGATCTCAGAGAGGTCATTGCATCTATGAATAATATTCTGCTTCCTCCCAAACCACATGACATACTTCTATAGTGATATATGAGGAAACACATTATCTATACATTAATCTATAGGTCTCTTTGATGAAAGTCTATATAATTGTTCTATCCTTTTGTGATAATTTCAAATGAAATTTTATGTTTTAAACCATATTTCTCATCTCTGTAATGTGTTTAGGTCCCATCACAATATACCATATTACATCAAACTATAATGATAGAGTGTGACACAACTTCTTACAAAGATACTTATAATGTTACATTTGAAAGCATGATTTTAATCTATTGTTGTATGATAACTCATATAGGAGATGATTTTGGTCTCAATATCCTTATAAATACATTGATGAATATAAATTCATATCCTTTATAGATTGAATGGTAATTTTATAATAATTATCAGTCTGAGGGTGATATGTATTGTTGAAACTATGTTTTGATTCCAACTATTTCAAATATATAGTCCAAAACAACTTTGTATTCCTTAGATATGGATTAGATAAAATAGAGATAAATATTCCATGAAACCTCAAAACCTAACATATATATAACTTAGTATGTTTTTTAAATGTAAAAATTCTTTTATTTATTTGAAAAATACTATCCATGAAAGGATATTGGAAACCATCAAGATAGAGTTATTCCCATTATGAGTGTTGCAAGTTCTATGATTAAATCCCTGGAAATGTTTTCCTATTTACAAATATTAATGGGAAATAGCTTCATCATACCCATATAATTTTTTAATTCTTCGTTGATTTTTTTCATATAAATAAATAAGATACAAAATCTACAATCTCAAACATCATGTTTTTGACATGATGTTTTAATTAAAATTTATTTACATATCTATGATTAATGGATAAATAAATAATGATTATCTATGTTCATTTTCTTTAAGATACCTCTATATTTAACATATTTGTTGGATATGTATCAGGGTTACAGACATTATAACTCTATATTCATTAAAGATTAATACTATAAATTCACTTCCATTTTATATGGTTCCTCACACTCTTTCGTGTCATCCCTAGTCTTCTAAAGGATTGAATTTTGAGCAGTTCTTCAGGAAATGTAAGATGAAAATGATTTTATTATTTAAATTTTTATCCTTTTCAGGTCCAATAAATTTGATCCCATGCAATATTCATCATCGATAAGGTTGAATGACCTTTTATACTCAGAGTATCTACCACATTGAACTCATTATAGGATGGTAATGGATAGAAGAATCATTTTCTTTGATTATATCTAATAATATACATTTGATATTATTGAATTCATTTTCTGTAAATATATACATGAGACTTTTATGATTCTTATATATGAGAATCATCACCATATAGAGATTATTTTTCCAAATTATCAATGTCAAGATCACTAAATCCAATTATATATCATGTATCAGGTATATCATACCCTGGATTATTAATTTATAGGAGGAATCTGTTATCAAATTTTCATATTATAGAGGTAAAAAATTGAATCCAATTTTAGATATAATGTTGTAGATCATAAATTCTTCACCACATGTGGGTAATGTGAGAATTTTTTTTGTGATTATCCTTATCATAAACTTTTTAGAAAACTCATCTCATTAATCACTCATGAAAATAATTTTACTTTTATTGGTTTATAGCATAGAAGACATGAAAATAGGGTGAATTTTGTCACAAATTGATAATAGTTCCCATCTAATATTATGAAATTATGGATTTTCATCTTTGATATAAGACTTTAAAATCTCTAGATTTCTTCTATTTCTGATACATCTACAAATTTAATATTTTTTCATAACATTATACTTGAATATTACATTATCCACCCAAGACTCACATGTCGAGTATTTTTCTTATAACATATATATATACAAGGAACTTTTCGTAGTATTTAAAAGCTAATCATTTTTTTCAATAATTTTTCGGGTTAAGAATATCATATATAAAGGGTACCAAATAATTTCAAAGATATTATCTAGAGTGATTATTTATTATATATATAAATATTTATGGTTCATTTTTGGTAAAAAAAGAATCCAAAATTACTAATAATTCATGTACCTTGTTTTAAAATCACTCATGGGGTAGCCTACTAATTTTATTTTGAATGAAAATATTTTATCAAATATCAAAAATTGGGAAATAATAGACTCCATATAACTATTTTAATAAGTCGTTATCCTATATAGATGTATATTTTTCATTCTTGTGATCTTGTTGATCTTACAATAATGGATATAGACGTGTTCTGACACATTTATATTTTTGAAGAAGAGGACCGGTTCACCCCATAGTGAAGCACATGGTTATAAAAACTTATTGTCATTACTATATATTAATAGATTCTTTATATCCTCATTCTCAAAAATTTCCAATACATATAGGGTCTTTAATATTTGAAAATATATTTGTATTAGTTAGATTAATAAATACACCATTTTTCTTGGAGAAAGTCTATTAATTTATTTGAGAAATGGATCAATGAAATCCATTGTATAGGGAATGTCATCAATTTAATATTTTCAATATTAATAATCATTTTATTTAGATATTCATTATCAAAATTAAATAATATTTATACTTTATAATTTGTTACCAAAGATAAGGCATCCTGTAATATTTCCATGTATATAATGAGGGATAAATTTTTGATACGGTAGATGATTTCATTTACTATTTAATTTATCTTAGATCTCTACAATGAAATCAATTAAATACAAACAATTTCATCAAATTCATATATTGGTATAATCCCATGGTTTTCATGGCTGTTCAGGCCACGAATATAGGCAATATCAGATCCATATTATTTGGATGAAAAAATTCATCCATTTTTCGTCTCCATCGATAAATTTACTTCCATGAGTTTAAGTGAAATTTTAATAGTTGTACTAAAATTATACGATACTAGAAAATGTGTACATCCATAATTGAAAATGATGCTCACAATTAATGAATCAGAAATTAAAATACTAGTAAACACATTGTTGTCAGGATCCACCTTAAAAATCTTGGATTCATATGATTTCCATTTATATCTAGGACATGGAGGTTGTTTACATCATATATTTTTAACAACCCATGTCTTAGTTATTTAGTTCACAGAGATTCCATGTTTCTTATAATTTAATTATAGGATAAAGGGGTGATGGTTTCCTAGATGATTCCTTTATTCCATCATATTTGTGGGTTCCTCCCATTGGCCATCACCAACTAGGTACCGTACTATCCCAAACATATCAAATTTATATGTTACCTTAAGAAAATTTACGAGATTATTTATCCAACAATTTTGAAATATGGGGATATAGGGATTTTATTCCCTAATGAGATTTTTAAAAGGCGCTACTATAATTAAATTCAAATGTCTAAATCGTATCTTGAGACCCATGAGACCCTTACAATGTATTGATCTCTATCTCAACTATGATGGAACATTGGATAACTCACTCATAGATTCAAGTGTCCGAAATTAATAAGGATTTCTAAGATATTTATTTATCCCAGCAAAGAAGTGGTAAACATTACATCCTTAGTTAATTGAAACACATAAGATATATCATAAATTTTATGTGATGTTTTTATTTATATTCCCCACATGATTTCTCATCCCATTATATGATTCTATAGAAGTATCTCTCCATTTTTTATGTGAGAGTGAACATAAACTATTTATTAAAAAATATTTTATAGAATTCCATCAACTCAAGAATTTTTTCTCCTAGTAAACATTCATATTTTTTACTAACAACCACCATTTATTAGCTTCTTCCTCTATAAAATAAACAACCAACATGACCCATTTCAATGTGATTAATTCATAAAAAGATACATTAAAGGTGAGAGGTATTTTTCACATAATTGACTATATTTCAACATGTTATTTCATATGTGTATTTTTTTGTTCCCCATGACTAATGTTTCTCTTCAAAAAATGAGTCAATCAAAAATGTTTTTTATTAATTATTTGATTATTGATATCATCTGTCCTTGTATATCAACTATATAGTGACCAAATTTCTACTCACATTTGCAGTGGATCAAATTATTCTTAATTATCCATTAAATAATATTAATGGAATATGAAGGGGGATTATTTTAAAACTATTAAATATATAAACCAGAAACCATGAACATTAAAGGTATAAATAATGAATGCAATATAATCTATAATAATTGGATTTGTATATTTCAACCATTATTGTGAAATATCTATTTTAGAAAATAAATAAAACTATTATATTTTTTCCTTAATACAGATTCATAATGTGATTTTTAATTTACTAATGAATACAATTTGAGTGTTTCAAAACTACTATTTTGAAAGACCTATTTTCAACACTAAGTGATGCTCGAGTCCCACTAAATATTCCATTCCAAAACATATTAACAATAAGTACCTATAATCTAGAGACACATCTATATATAGTATCACAATCAGAATTTATTTTCTTTAACGGAACATAATCGGTTATTTAAAAAAATCATGTTTTTTATTTTTATAATTATCCCTAATATTTTATTTATAGTTTTCTAATCATGATCCCATATATAACTATTTTTTTATATTATTACATTTATGAGGACCCTTATAACTTGTAAACATTATTTCAATGTTTATTACAAAATTGTACAAAAAATAATCTACCAAAATATCATGAATACTATAGTATATGGGAAATTAATAATATAAAATGACACCTACAACTAGAATAGAATGAAATTATTGTGACCATACTTTAGATGCACATAATATTCCATAATTTTTTTAAAACATCATTGGATATCTAGGGAAGTACATATGTAAAGGATAAGCTATAAAGCCCAGTATGGTAATAAAAAATGAATATTATTTAATAAAACATTGATGTGATCCAACAAGTATTTTATTGTTAAATAAGTGGGACTAGAATCATAATACCTTACAATGAGGCATGTTATAACAATATAACCTAAGGAAAATATAGGAATAGGTAAACAACATAAAACATGCAACGTAAATATAAGTCAAGGATAACTACCAAGAAAAAAATAAACCAGTGTGATATAGATAAAATTTAGCACACAATAATATTTTCTATTGAGATTAAAATATTTCTTAAATAATTATAACGATATATAATTTTGAGCACAACCATCACATTTGTGTCATCAACATGCATAAGTACGCCACATAGATAATAAACCTTAAAGATTTGATTAATTATGCTTTCCAAAATGATTTAAAATATTGTGAAAAATAATTTTAAATCCATAATAAATGAATGATGGGATAAACTTAGTGAATACTCTTCTATAAAGTTGATATTGAATATTCACTGTAGAAAATATGTCTTAGAAATTTGATGGATGATATCAAAAATATAATGAGTGAACATAAATGTTTAATGAACTGTTTAATGAGAGGTAATGGGGTGTTTCATTCAATTATAATCATATATATAGTATGTGGGTGTTTTAAAACCATATCCCGACCTGATAAATTTAGAAAAAAGGTATAAAATATAGATGGTTCTTGTATAAATATTTGAAAGAAATTATTCCTTACCTTGAGAGGGTGATTCCAATGGATAGGGAGGATCTTATTAAGAGATTAGTGGTACCATTAGAGGTATATAAAGAACGAATTGTAGAGTAATTTTGTCCTCTAGTAGATTAAATTGAAAAGAATTTGGAGTTTGAGGTTTTTATATACATAAAAGTCGATTAGAATTATTTATTAAATATAGAAGATTGGTTTTGGACTATATGTGATAAAGTAATGATTACAAGAAATGGTCCTATTATCTTCTCCAATAGTTTCTTCCAATGTATATTGGTTTTCTGTTGTTTATGATTTCATCATCTAGTCATATTAATGTAATACCCTTATCAGTGTGGATGTGAGTCATGTTTATAATGAATTTTCTTAAAAACCATTAAATTTAATATACATTTTTAGGATACATTAAGGTAATATAATGTTATTCAAATAACATAGAAAAAATAATTTAATTTTAGAATATATATTTTGTATTCTATTCGTGTTATGGAATATATTACACCATGATTTGTTCATTATGTTGTCATAATACACACAATATATTTATACCTATCATAATTTTGACTCAAAATTTCATCGATATCATAATATTATGGAAAAATAAAATATTAATAAATTTTCAATGATATAAAAACTAAACATTTATTATAAAAATAATTATATATGTATGATGATTTACAATTTTGAATAAAAAATAAACATTAATAGAAAAATAAATGAATATTCACAATAAAAATAATCTAACCCTTTTAAAAATTATTTTTATGATGGAAACTAATAGTATAATATATATATATATAATAAAAGATAATTATTAATAAAACATTACAAAAAATAGTAATTTTATAATTTCATGAATAAATTAGTGTTTACGTTCTTAAATGAAACTATATATTTCTAATAAAATATCGTTTCTATTTGATAGTATCAAAATCATTTTTTTCAAACTCAATAACTAATCATGTAAAATTTATTAATAATACATAATAAAAAAATATAATAATTATTTAATTAATGAATAAATATACCAATTCATACTGTTATGGTCTATATATGTATCCCCTCATTAAAATAGTGAATGCAAGGGGGTATGGGGTGTGATAGTGAGATCATCATGGGGTTTGAGGGAAACTATTTTTGGACATGATCTTCATATGCATGAAATTATCCCATAAAGGGTTTTCTAAATATCTATTTATTAAATAATTTATTATTCTTAGTCACGGTGAAATCCCATTGAATTTATCTCGCATTGATTCATAACTATCATTCAAATTTTACTGACCATATTGGGGTCTATATTATACATGGACGTGTATGTTTTTTTATAACTACATAACTTAAAACGGAATTAATTTATTCAAAAATAGAATTTTATTTTTAATATTTTTTATAATTACAACCAATCATCAACATTAATATATATTAACGTGAGTAATAACACCCACCCTATAATAACATCACATACGAGGTTAATGGTGTCCCTCTCTAGAATGTCAAATCATATTTATCAAATTTATGGAATCACCTACACACAAAACCATAGAAAAAATTCCTAGGTTGATATATTATGAACATGTCAAATTGATGTTCTGAAATTCATAACAGGCACTTTCCAAGATATATTTTATGTTCTTATCCTCTATCAAGAACATAAAATACATATCCTAACATTATGGTCTCTTATGCCACATTATTTCTCCAATACCCCTATAGTGTCCAATATTTGAATATATTGTCTTGGTTCAATGCACATCAATTAGGTTTAAAAATATTTGATCATGATTATCCCATATATTTTTAACCCTTATATTCTGATTATGAAAATCATAATTTACTATATAGAGGTCAAATAAATCCTATTTCACATCAATGTTCAATCTACATTAGTCCTTTCAAACCCAACCAACACATAAACCATTTAAATGGTAAACCAACCGATGAATGATCAAACTAGTGGGATAAAAACTCTCCCCCCATTGTCATGTAATCTTTATGAGAGGATACATGTATTACCCACGATCCTTATGGACAACACAAATTCCAACCATATCTTAGCCATTGAACTCCCCTGCTTCGTGGGATATAACAACACCAATATGATTTTCCCATATGTCTTATTCAATGATTTTACACCCCTTTAAGGTTCACTCATCACATAACACACTTTCAATATAATTTATAATTCCAATCGTGACTTGTTAACCATCTAGTTTACAATGGACCATTATGGCCCAAAAAACTTCGTAACATCATTTTGTTTAAGGGAAATGAATCATTTAAAATTTACGTTCAAAGAAAATACGTATTATTAATACATATCATATTAAAAAAAATAAAAAACTATAATAAATAGTAATATATTAAAGAAAAACCAACTTAAATCAATGTTATCAACATTAATCTAGGTTCTAATATAATTGGTAAAGTGCTTACATTCCCAATCAAACTATTCCTATCAATATGACGTCCATACACAATAAAAATCACCAATATTAACTATGATCATATATAAAAAATTAATCCATTAGAACAAAATTAATCCAGTAATTAATTTACAGGTAATTGAAAAAGAACCACTTATAATGTGACCTACTGCATCTGTATCCCTAAAAAATGAGGTCACCCACCCCATCAAAATCTACCCATATCGAAGCCACACTAAATCCATTGTTTATCACAAACAATTCATCCACCAATATTTAGGTAATCCAAAGGGAAAATAAATTATATTTATGTTGTGACCATACACTAATAAAATGTGAGAAATTTCATGTGTTTATATTTACAATTAATACAAAATACACAACATGATAAATCCTTATCAAATAAAATCAATTCCACTATTCTAGGGGGATTCGGCCTCAAAACCTAACCTGATGAATCTAATATTTTTATGATGAAAAAAAATTTATGTATAAAAAATGGAAGATGAAATAACTCCCTAAACCACTGTATAATTTTCCATGATCATCCTATTAACATGTTCAACCAAAGGGGGAGGGGTTTTATAGCCTCTCACTTATGACATAAGACAATATGAGTGAAACTCATTGGGGTTTTAAAATTTCAAAACAACTATATACTTATAATCAAAAAAATATGTCAAATAACAGTTATTTCTGGATAATAATATTCAATTCACAACAACTCATAACCCATGATCCATCATGGAATACTCTTTCTAGGTCAGAAAATGAACATCCAGGGATATAGGTCCAAAACTCAAACAATACTTCAATTATTTGATGATATATATTGTCACCATATAATTATTCTCTCAGATAAAAACAATTAATACGATGCAATGTACTGCATATTTTGGCCTATTTTTTCATTGTGTGGTCCTTCACATGATAGAGCATCAAGACCCTAATCGATTTATGACTCTTATAGCCACCATGTCATTTTCTTCATTATGTCTATATCCAAAAAATCAATTAAAATAATTTATTATGTAGGGGTACCTACCACGGTCCATAACCATTATCTATGGTATGAATAGGAAATGTTATATTTTTTTATTTTTTAAAAATTAAATTAAATTTTCATTAATGGTGTGCCACAATGATCATAATGTCATATTTTTTTAAACAGATTTTACATTAGTGTAAAAATCCAAAAAAATATACCCCACCATGACACCAACTATTAACGACAATGATATCTTCTCTCAATCTATATAACCAACCATGTTAAAATGTGATATCTTAACCAACCAATCAACAACATATGACCCTCAATGATTACACGTATATGAACAATACACACCTCAAAATTCTATACTGGCCACCTTGAGGCTAATATAATTTTCTTATCTACAAAGTATATTATAATTGTTTGAGTACATGGGGATATTTTTAAAAACCTGTGTTGAGGGGAAAAGTTCACTCTACATGTAAATACATATATATAAATAGTTTGGGTTAAATTCAAGTGGATATTTTTATTATGAACACTATTATATTCAATTCACTAAAAGTATTCAATTTCACATAAAATAAATTTTAATATGTGAGTTCAATGAATTGTGGATATTTGGAATATGTCTAAAGGTATTTTTATGTATAAAAGAATTTTTATTACTGCGAACTAAAAAGTATAAAAATAAAAACAACATTAGAAGTTCAATCAATTGTATTTTGTATTAGTAATATAGTAAATTATTCCCTTCATTAATGTAATTTTATATGTTTAAATATGAAACGTAATTTTAGTATTATTAAAGAACGAATTTGGAAGAGACGTGAGTGGATTTGGATAAGTGGTCCCTGAGATACATAAATTAACATTCTATTCATGAAATGTAAAATAACACTAGAGAAAAATAGATAAATACATTGCACGATTGGTTCTTTACTATAGAAATAAATATTGGGACATGAAAAGTGTAATGTAGAGCATTGTATGGTTTATTAAACACATCATAACATAAAACATTGATTTAATAAGATTAAGGGGACACTATGAATTATTCATATAAATTTTATAATTTTATGAATTCTATTAAATTAGAATTTTATATTATAGATTTTATATTTCATAAAATGTATATTTTTATGATAATGTTAATGTTGTTTGTCTATTTTTTAGACATCACAACATGGGTTTTTTAAATCAAGAAAAGGGAGAAGAATTTTCATTATATGAAGATGAGATTTCTAATAAATGAAAAATTATATGGTAGTTTTATCATCTTGGTAACAAAATAATATATACATCTAAAGAAAAAGTTCCCGAGATAATAATTCTAAAGGGACATACAGAAAAATATAAAGAAATATACAGTGGGAAAATAGTTGGAGGAGCATTCTTATTTGAATCTAAATATAAAAATATAATTTGGAGGATATATAATTCAATGTCAAATGATATAATTAAGATTTTATTTCAGGAATGAAATATATAAAATTGGTTGTCATATATTTGTAACAAGTAAAAAAATAAAAAATATGGTTTTTAAGTGTAGAATATAAGAGGTAAAATAATATTTCCATTGAAAGTGTAGAAGATGTAGGTGGATTAATAAGAAACATTTGATAATGAAAATATTGTCTATTCATGTTTAATAGATCTAAATTATCCTGAAAAATTAAAAATTATTATATAATGGGGGGACAACTATAACATATGATAAACATGTGATATGATGTGTATATGGATATACCATACTTAATGTATCTCATATTCTTATTCTAGTATGTAATATTTCCTCTGGGATATATAAATATAATGAAAAAGATTAGATTTCTCATTCTCTGAGGTGATCCTTGTATATTTGATGTTCCCTTTTATTTGTGTGATTCAATGAAATGATAGTGAATGATTTAAAATTTTTAATTGGGTATAATGGTTTCTTCAATAATAAAACAAAAAAACGAATTTGAAAAACTAAATTTCCACTTATCTTAGTATTTCCCATATGTCATGACAGTTCTTTCAGAAGGCATCAGAGAAAAATTCACACCATTTGTGATCATCTATTTAAAGATCTTACTTATTAGTGTTTTATCTAATTATAGATTATTCACTACATTACAATTGATAAACTAAATTTTGTGATTAATAATTGAATTACCATTTTTTATGCAAATGATAATTATATATAAACATATAGAATGATCCCTTATTTATATTTCACTAATTTGGATAATGAGATTCAAATAAATTTGAATTTCAACATCATGAAAATAATTTTTCATTAAAAGTATTAAATAATTATTATTTTAATATTTATATATGTGCTAATGATAGTTAAATTTATTCCAGCATGATTATGTACCTTTTGATTAATTAAAAAATAATGATAAAAATATGAATGCAGGATGATATAGAAAATAACAATGAAGCTATATTAAAATTTATGAAATAAAAAACATATTTTGACACTAAAATATGAAAATTAGAAAATATAAGATGATGAAAATATTGAAATATTATATACCAGATATAATGAAACTTTGAGTGTAGCCTAGTGCATTTCTGGCTTGTTAAAAGATACAAATAACGATTAAATGATTCTTTTCATTCTAATAGGCATGCATTATTTTATATTATCATTTTAATTATATAATTATCCCCAAAAACATCCTATTGATGAAATATTCAATTTAATAATTTTTTACTAAAATATAATATATTTACTCTAGGAAAAATGATAAGATATAAAAAATTTGTTTAAAATATTTGAAGTATTACCATTATAATAAGAAGTATGAGTAAGATAAATCTAGATATTCAAATATAGAATCAAATGTGTTTATAATGCTTCAAAAAGAGATATTTTATCCCTTAAGATTTTAGAAAATGTAATAAAACATTATAGAAAACTATTCCCAAAAATTGATTCTAGAGTAGAGATAATTGATATTTTTCTATAAATTTTCTTAATTAGACTTTTTAATAATCCATTATAGATTATTGTGAATAGTGAAGACGGTTTTGTAACTATAATCCCATATTAATTTTTAAATAATGTTTTCTCCAAAAGGAAAATAAAAAATATTATCTAAATATATAATGTGATAATTCTTATATAAGTGTAAAGACATTGGAAATTTTGATTAAGAAGAGGAATTTTATACCTACAAGTTTATTGATAATAAAAAATATATAAATGAGGTGAATGGGATAGAATTATCTCAACATGAATTTGTAACACCGAAATATAATAAGATGAACTTATATAGAGTTTATATTGATTCTAGATTTGAAATAATTTATCTGAAGAAGGTCATGGATAGAAAATGAGATCATAACCTAAAATAAATACATCCAATATTCTAGTGGCATAGAATATGTCAATGAAAATAAAAAAATGTTATTTAAAGGAGAAAATTATTGAATAATGTTTCTTGATGACGTGAGAAAATTAAAATTAAAATTTGAATAATACATTAATGAAAATGAAAAAGGGTATGGGTCTATTTTTTAATAGAGTCTCAAAACTAAGTGAACAATTATATATTCAATATCAAATATTCAGTGTTAGAAATAAGTTAGTATTTTTGAAAAAAATTGGTTGATAATGTATATAATAATGATAATAAATTCTTAACTAACAATGAAAACAAATATATGTTGTCAAATATATTAAAATTTATAGAGAGAGAATGAGAAGAAAAGTTATGTGAATACAAAGAAAAAAATGTACAGTGATAATGTGAATCTAAAAACTCTAAAAATATATAGATCTCTAACATGATAATGACAATTTAAACATTTGGTGAATTCGGAAGAGTTGAAAAGAGTTGAACTTTGTGGAAGGACTTGTTGGGAGTCTTCAATAATTTTTTTAGAAAATGTAGTCCCAGTGGTCAACTCAAAAATTGATATGTCCACATTTGATCAACATGTTCTTTTCATGGGAATATATTCATTGTATATTTTAGAATAAAAATGTGAAGGGTTAAATAATATAAATCATTATTTTTTTTAACGAACAAATATCTTATCCATCCTATGAGGGTTATGAATAAAATATTAAGGGAGATTTGTTTCTATAAAAATAGAACATTTTATATGTAAATATAATATTTTATATAAATATTATAGAATAGTTTTAGGTTGTTGAGAATGATTTATTAAGATTAACCCTATCACATCTTCTTGAAAATTAATACATAAGAAATTTTCTATCAAAAATAGTAAATCGATACGATACACAAAAAATTATAATATTTAAGAAAAGTGGATAATCTTTATAATGTTTAAGTGGTAGATAATTCATTTATATGGTAAAATCCATTGATTTTGGATAGTTAATTTTCCTCTAAAATAAAAGAGATTTTAAATATTCAATGTATATTGTAATTATGGGTCTCTAAAAATTCTTGCTGATCAACCAACTATGATTATTAATGATCACAAAATATCTAGGGACACTTTCTTTTTTTATGAGATGAACCTCAATATTATTTGTGTGTCTTAGCTACATGATGAATAAAATTATTTGATAATTTAAATTGATTTATTTTTAGTGACTATCTTGAAATAAGGACCTGTAATTAAAAGAGATCAATGAAAATGGATAAATCTATTCCAATCAATAGATGAATGAAGTTTATGATGAATTATAAAAAAATAGTATACATAATTATGGAATACATCCGATAGATATCAAAGAAAATAGAATAATAGTAAGACCACTCATGAAAAAAATGTTCATGATATTCTAATACAAAAATTATAGATAGATTTTATACATTAAACAATATTAAAAATAATAACAATAAATAATTCAAATTAGATTGTATATATTCATTCAACTGATCTATTAATGATTATTCGTTTGGAAATTTATAGGCCCATTGGAATTCTATAAAAATGTAGATATATATTTTACATTATTTACAAATTAATTTTATTATGGTTATTAAAAATAAAATACTTGATAGAAGAATTTTCTAAATTTTAGATAATATGAAAAAATTATGTTTAGTTTCTCATTCAAAATATTGGGATAGATAATGGTTTTAAATAAATAAGTGAATTATTTGATGATTAATAGTAGAATAATGGTATAAACTATGAACTCAATCCACCATATGAACATAATAAAAGTTTTTTTTATCAATGATGAATTATAATACTTGTTGATATGGCTCAAAAAATGTTGATAATTGCCGAAACCCATTATATATTGTTTGGATACAAAATTGTTTTGTGTCTGATAATCATAATTATTTCTTATATAAGACAAATGTTTATTTTTCCACACATGACATTTATTAGAAACAAATATGCATGGAAGAAATCATAGTGTTTTATATAACATATATCATCAAAATTTAATGATATAGTATATGACTTCTTGAAAAAATTTATATTTATAGGATCTTACAAGATTTTCTTGTATATAATCTAGAGAATACTGATTTAAAAAATTTTAATTGAAACATAATTGATAACCCTGATGTCAATCATCTAGAATGAAAAACGTATGAAATAATTCATTAAGAAGAATATTGTATATTTTATGATTCAACTAACTTTATTTATTAGGATAAAACCCACTCATTATATCCATGGATGACAAGATAAGTGGAGATTCCGAAAAACATTTGATATCGATTACAAAAAGTTCACACAATTAGAAAATTATGGAAAACATAAAGCGCCCTGATGTTTTAATTGGTTGAACCAACATGCATTAAATAGTTTTTAGATCATATAAATTTTTCTAGAACTAAAATATAAAAAACATATATTTTTATAATATACCCAATATAGTAATAAAAATTTTATCGTAAATAAATAGTTATATAGTAAATGATGGTGGAATAGGTAGATGTTTTGGAATAAAATAATGAATTGTATAAATGTGGATGTTTATGTTTAAGGATAGGTATTTGAGGAGACCTTTGAATCAATTACAATAAATTAAATTAAAAAAATGTTTCTTTCTATAAAATCATTATGTCAATGTATGACTTTTCAAACGGATGTAAATTTATCTTCTCCCAATGGTCACATAGATGATAAAATATATAAATTGAAACCCCCTATTTTACTTCATAGTGGAGACAAAAACTATGATAATTGGTTAAAGAATGAAATATAAGTGTTAAATCAATCCCCAAGAGAATGAAAACACATGTATAAGACATTTAAATTCAGAAATGGCAGAATAAGAAACAACCAATATATTAGTAGTGAAACTTTTTATCTCTCTATGTTTTTTATTGCATAGATGAAATCAAATTTAACTAATATGATGTATAATTATTAATGAATATTCCATGTAATTAAATGATATATTTTTTATTTCCAATGTTAAATAGATGATGTACTTTTTTGGAAAAACAATTATCCAATTAGACACCATATTTTTTATCCTTAATAGAATTTTGATTGGGAAATTCTAATTATTTTTTGCATAAAAGGTAAAGGATTACATATACAACAATTTAGTTGAAATCATGTTATCCCAATAATAGAATAGGATGGATGTAAATCATATATAATTCAAACATCTAGTGATATTTTTATTACACAAAGAATAATATATATAATATATATTTTATGGTTTAACCTATTATGTTTTGTATCAGATTTAACCAAAATATTCTCAATTCGTTATAGAAATGGTGATTTTAATCTACATTAAAGTTATCTTTTTAATAAAATATGTGCGAGATAGAATGAATGAAATATTTTTTTTATTCAAATAAGATTTTTATTTATTGATTATAATATAACTACATTTTGTGGATTTAGCAGTCATGGTAAATGGTGTGTTATTTGGTACCCTAATAAGTCATGTTCAGTAACATTGATCACTAATAATGGATAATGTATGTCTAAAACTCTTGATATGAATTATTTTAAGCGGATGAAAACCAATTTGGAAGATCTAAAGGTTAATTAGAATATAGAACTTCTTATAGGATGATGAAATCAACAATCTATCCACATTTAAGGAAATAAAGTGCATCAATCAACCATTTTGGATTGATTATTATCATTCTATTTAGGATGATGAAAGTAATTAAATCTTATTCATATCATGGTAATTTTATTGTCAATAAGGGAAACCAACCCTCATAATCTCTACATTCTATCTTCAAAGGGAGATAAAAATGAAAAATAAATTTCTTTATTTTTATTAATTGTTGTGTTTATAATATGTGGAGAAACCCATTTTTAGAATATTATTTGATATGTTTTATTATCCAATATAGAAATATCTTAATTATGAAGAGTTTTTTTATAGGGTTATGAAAAGGAAAAATCTATGAAACATACCATGTGGTTTTTTGAGAAATTTTGAATTGTCTTTAATGTTTTAATGAGAATGTGTAAATGAATATTATTTTATAAAAGTGTTTAATTTTTTTTTAGGAATGATAAATTTATTTGATGGAATAAGTATTTATTTTCATGTTATTTATATAACTATGTTTCTTGTTATATCAAAATGATGATAAATTATAAGAAAATAAAAATTGGTATAAATTGGAAGAAATTTTAATTATTTATAAATTAAATCAACATTTTTTGGGAAAAATTGGAATTTTTATTCAATGTATTCATATAATATTACAATTTCCATCATTTATGATTACTATTATTGAGTGGTATATTTTCTAAATGTATTAATATTTAATGTATTATTTTTATTATTTTCCACAAATAACAAAATTTAGGAGATTTTTGAGCCCAAGAGGAATTTATTATTGGTGATTTCATGGGGATATTTTTCCTGGAAAATTAAAATTTCCTATACACGGATATCACTTTTAAGGAATTGTTGGGAAACAAATCTCTTTACAAAACACATTAAATAAATAAATTTACATAGGATGTTATATAGTAATTATAGAAAAAATTAATCTTTTTCATGTGACATACCTGATATAAACACCATAGGATTGGTGTTACCATGTAATCTATGTAGAACATGATGAACACCTAAAAGTGGTAGGGCATATTATCCCTATTCTATATGTGTACATCAAGTTTATTTTTCCCAGCATTGACATCGAATATAAAATCCAATTCAAATGTCAATCCACATATTCTTTTATTCATCAAATAAAAATTCAATGGTCTTCTAAATATTATATCAGAATCATTATTCATAACATCAATTATAAAGGATTCCTCCAGTTTATTTTCATTATAATGTTGGAGATGGTCCTGTAAATTTTCTCTTTTAGTTACCTATTTGTCAGTAGCAATGGGAACCCAATCTGTTGATTCCTTTTTTATAATTTTTTTGACTTCACTGTCACCCTGAATTTCCTTCAAAGCTTATGATTCCATGATTT
The DNA here is from genome assembly GCA_963277665.1 of Viscum album. Taxonomy (NCBI): domain Eukaryota; kingdom Viridiplantae; phylum Streptophyta; class Magnoliopsida; order Santalales; family Viscaceae; genus Viscum; species Viscum album. The sequence goes on along the minus strand of OY728157.1, from coordinate 1,262,549,422 downwards.
TTCCTGCATTATCCTAAAAAAAACTTTTTTTTGAATATGTGTCATTCCAATATGATATAATATTAGTTTTAATAATGTCATCTATAAATGTTGATTCAACCATCCTTTTATCTACGTGTGTTTTTATTTCCTATGTATCTATTAACAATTATGTTTTTAAGGATTTAGTAGTCATTCCGTGTCACATATTTTATACATTAATTATAGAAATTTTTTATAAGATATATTAATTTGTTTTCGAATTATTTTTCCCATCTATATACTCATAATAAATTTTAGGTCATTCTCATAGACTAAAAATATTAAAATTATATCAATATATACAAAAGTCTTTAATCCTTATTTCTACATTTTTTATAGGAATATATGGTCACCATCATTGAGGGTCATCAGTATACTATTCATCTAATTTCAATGATGTATATATATTTTTTAACTATATTGAGCATGTTGGATCTCGTTTTCCAGGAGAACTCCTCCTCAAATATCTTATTATATTCAAACATGTAAGATCCTAATATAAGGAATTAGGAATTAAATCAATATTTCCGAAAAATGAATCATATATAATACTGGCTATTTAACTAAGTTCATACCCACTTCTCACAACTCCACCATTCATATTATCAGAGAATGTGGGATAGACCGCAAGAGCTATCATATCATCTTCTCCATGTGCAAACATTTTCAAAGTTGGATCACCAAAATATTAATGATAGAAAATAGGTTTTCATAATTCTTATCATAATAAACAATATATCTTTCCTTCCAAATTGGATTATAAATAGAAGAATATCTAATATCCATATGATTAATAAATATGTACGTGTGACATAAAATCACAACCGACTGGGTACATAAACCCCCAATGTTGTTCCTTGCATCTATATTGGCAGGATTGGAACATTTTACATGTCCCATTACCATAAAAGCATAAGTCTATCCATGAATCAATAAGAAAAAATTTATACAGAGAAACCCTTCCAAAATTGATATTCGCACCAAGTATAATGGTGGTTTAGAAACATCAACTTCAACACATATTCATATGGATATCAGCTAGAAATGGTATATTTTCATTTGTACGAACACACCAAAACACCCACACAAATATCATGGAATTAACTTTTTCAATGGATTATGGAATGGAAGGGTGATTTTAGAAAAATATTACCCACATCACTATTATCAGATCATCTTGTTTTGTATTAAATTTATAGGACCATCTATCTAAGAAGAAATGTGATCCACTCCAGAAGAGAGGATCTGTAGAACAATATATAGTCTAATAATCAATTTATGATAAATAAACCATGACGTTCTACTTTTTAAGAAGATTCATGGTCACCTTATATTTTATTCACCAATAATTTAATATAAATATATCCAAATTTTCAAACTATGGATGGTGAAAACAAAATTGGTCCACCAAGGTTAGGTTTTTGAGAGATGATACATTTGTGAAATTCACGGTCCAAATCACGAGTGATGAAATACAAAATAAATATCGTTAACACTCTGTAAAAGTGTGATATCAGGTAATGGTGGGAGAAAATTGGGGTTGGAGAATGGAATAAATGAGGTATGACATGCCACATAGGAAGGAAGTTGTCCCTCCTCAGAGAGGGAGGGACATGAGAAAAAACCATCAACTCCTACAGTTCAATCTACATGGAGGTATTTTAAAAGACTACTGTTGATGGATTATGTTACCTCAAAAAGGAGGAAATATTATAGGGGATAATGAATGAAAAAATTAGGGTGAAAAAATCATGGGAGTTTTAAACATTTCTTGATCGATTTTTATGTGTACTAAAATTTTTATTATTTCATGCTGAAATTATTATACATCCACAAAACATTATTAGATTCATCAAATGTGGTGGATATTATTAATATTGAAAATTTGAAACCTAATAATAGTCATAAAATAGTTATTAAGTATAATTTCTAACATTACACTTATAAAATATGACAATTTATGAGTAATTTCATACTTTAGATAAGTAAACATGCTCCTTAAAAAGTAAATGAATTTTTTTAAGATTTATTGACAATTTTAGAAGTATAAAGTGGTTCTTCAAGAGCATAATTTGGAAATATATAACATGTTTTTGACACATCAAATGTTTAATTCTACAGTATATAAGAATAACATTAAAATGTAAGAGTGATATACATTACAAAATTTCAAAAATTATTCTCAATGAAATATGAAAATCATATTTAATATTTTGAATAATAAATTAATTAAAGTGTTCTTTAAATTCATTGAAGAATTTTTAAGAATAAAAAATAGTTTTTTAATGAAAATTTATAATAAGGTATTTAAATATAAGAATTTAGTTTATTAAAATAAAAAAATACATTATATTTAATTTGTTACGATGTAGATTGTTCTGTAACACGACATGTGTCATAAAGAATAATTAAAAAAGATTAATATAAAAGATATAAAAGTAGAATTTAAAAAATATTAATGGATAGTTGCATGTTTGAATTTTAATTTTGAAATAAAATTCAAGTTTTTTTTATTATATTGTAATATTAAAAGAAGTGGATATTATATTCATGATATATCGGAAAAAATAATATCTGTAAGTGTACAATGAATGTGAAAAATTAAAATATTGTTGAAAAAATAATATAGAGGATAAAAGAATAAGTGACCTAAAATACATAAACAGATGAACATGATGAACTAAGTAACACTTATCCATGTTTAAAATGTCTTATTAGGTATTGGTTACTTCAATTGTTAGAAAAAAAATCATATTAAAATGAGTGTTTTAAAAATAATCAATTGAGATACATGATCTACAAAAAAAAATTTGGATATCCATTAATCATTATAACTAGTGATTTGATAGAAGATTGTCAAATGGTATTAATGATATCTAGATAAGAAAAATTATTATACATTCCATTTTTATATTTTTACTTTGTAAATATATTTTCCCTTCATTCTGTATGATTTCATGTCATGAAAATGAAATTACATAACACATTAATAGGTGGGGAATATTTTTTCAAAAAAAGGAACAGAAAATTTAATTGAGATATTATTTATACCCATATAAGTGTTTCTCGTTGATCTATATATCTCATTAATAATATTTACCTATGAATTTAAGATTCTATAATAATTTATAATCAAATATGATAACAACTACATAAGTAATTACATATTTCATAAGATTATTGAAATACACAATTCAAAAAATGTTCCATTATATGGGACTATAATTTCAAACCTTTCATAATGTTCACCAACCCATATAACATGGGTCCTAAATACCTCCATACCATAAATATTATGGTTCTCATTAGATATCATCATATATCCTCCATGGAATGTTCTAATTATATAAGCATAATGCATGACCCAACTCAATTGTTTCCCATTGATTATTGTTGTTCTGATATTAAATCAATCATAATTCTACTAATCTATAATCTCAAGCCCATGAATTGTGGTGAATATTATATCTAGTAACAACATAGAAAATGCTAAATCCTAATTTCATTTGTTAATTAATATACCATATATGAATTATGCTTTCGGTTTACATTATAGGTCTACACATGCCCATCACCCACTTGACATTATAATACAGAATCACCTAACCATACCCACTAAAATAAAATTCATTGTAATTAAGACTTCATCACAATAAAAAGCCCCTTTCTGTTTTTCTATATTATTTTAATATCAAGTATAAAAAATATCGTATAGAATCGATCACTCCACTGTCCCACCTTCTGAACACAAAACCAAAGTTTCCCCACAAACGTCACTCCATATTGAGTAGTAGTATGACAAAATCAAAAATATCATTCCCAATTATTTTAAATTGATATTCATCTCGGATAATTTATTTATTTACCACACATGACCCATTTTTTATATCCTTTTTCTTAAAAAAACAAATTTGATGTTCATCCATGTATTCTATGATGTCAGTTCTGAATTTTCACAAAAACTACTGAAATTAAGTTTCAATATTTCTGATCATATTGGAAATTATAAACACATATAAAATCCCTTCCAGTGATTATAATGTGAAAAATAAAATAATATATAATACCACACATTTGTTACTCAATGAGAGCTAGGCTCATCTAAACCTAGAGAAAACTAGTTTATACATTCTAAAAACATGTTCAGATAGAAAGAGAGATATTTTAGGGAATCCATGGTATCGAAAAAATTATCCATATAGTGTACTAAGTATATCTTATATCTTCTATAATAATTCAAATAAATTGTTTGAAAAGGGTTTCAATAATATTTCTAACCACAATAATAATTATATTAATCCTTTATTCTATTTTGGGTGTTAGATCGCCCTTTTTATTTTTTTCTTCATGTCCATGGGTAATCCCAATAATTATATTCCAAATGTGTCAAAAATATCTTTAAGGAATATCATGAATACCATAATATCATTTATTAGTGATTATCCTTAATTGGGGATATTATATTCGGATTCATTGTCTTGGATGGATAAATTAGTGGTCATAATGGGTATACAATTATTTAGTGTGGTGGTCACAATAAAATCATTGACTGCTATGATTCCATGAGATAATGTTGATATCTACACCCATATCGGTAATCATTATTATGGGCATGTATGGTTTAATCATGGATTTTACAAAGGGTATATTATAATTCCTATAGAATATGTTGTAGGTGTAAATTCTAGATCTCTAGTGCAACCTAAGGTTGATCATCAGATGTGGGGAGATAAATTTATGAAAAAACAACTAGGAAGGAGCACCAATATTTCCCAGGATTGCGTAATTATAAAATAATTTATTCAATTGATTAAATTTACCCTTCTTTCATTGATATAATTTTTTTACATTTTGTAACATGAGGTTTTCAACAATATCATGACAACCCCAGATCAATAAAAACACTTCTTAATGGCTTCCTAGTGGGAACCTCATCATAAAATGATTATTGACTCACAATGCATAAAAATCTGAAAAACCATGAATGGGGAGCACATCACTAGTACAAATAAATAAGTACCCAATGTAAATTTCATGTTATGATAATTTCAAATTTGTAAATAATAAAAAATGAGTAGATAAAATATTGTTGAATTAAATTATATGTTGTGTTCATATGTTATCAGTGTGCCATGGAATATACATCAGACCACATTATTATAGAGGGAGAGCGTGTGACATATATCTGGTGCGGATTTGGGGATCCCCTCAATCCTAACATAAATTTTTTCACCATTACTAATTTTCCATATTGGTGGCTTCATGGTGTTAGTTTAAATCCTTTGGTATGAAAGGTGAGGGTACTCCTTCTATCCTCTGGCTACAGGTTCACTTTGACTACAAGTAGGAAGGAATCATTGGGAAATTCACCTAGCTCACTCCAATCTATGTTTGTCTGGTACAAATTTTTATTAGTTGACCAAGCCGCTTTAATGAATAGATTAGATAATTTCTCATCATTAAATATGATCATGGATAGAATAATACATATTACATACATTAAGTGGCTGCCTCGGCAAGAGTGGGGGTTCATTAGAACCCTCATAGAAGTGGAATCAATATCAATGTTGTTACTTCTCGTAATCTCTACCTCATGAGGTGGACTGTGTTTTTTATTTCACAAAATTTTAAATTATTGTTTCCTTCAATGTATTTTATGGTATTGGTGATTCACTCAGTGTTGGGACTAGTTCCCCGATCACTAGACATGAGGTGTTTCAATCCTGGAGTATCATATTGGACTCCATTGAAATATATTCTACCATAATTCATAATTATGTCTTTGATAATTCTAGTGTATCTTATTCTATAGAATGACATGTCCTAAGAATAAAGATACTAATCTCTATTAGTGTTATTCTTGTAAACATGTTGGGTTATGGGAATAAAGATTCATATTTTCTTAGATAAAGGAGAGCACATTAAAATCATTGAATTATTTTTTCTAACATGGTCTTCCTCCAAGTGTATTTTGAGCATGTTCAAGAATATTATGATGGGTTACACTACCGCATAACCCTATATAATATATGAAAAATATTTTTATTTATAAAAATATATATTGTTGGAAAATATTAATAATGTATAGATACAAAACACCACTCATAGACGATTATCATACCACAATTCGAATAAAAATTTCACTGATAAACCCATAATAATTTTCACCTTAATACCATAAAAAATATCAATATAGTTGAGAATCACACCAATCAATCTGAATCAATTATGAACTATTAATGTATTAATTTCCATTATTATTATTTTCCCCACTATAATTCTTTAATTATAACATATGAATATAAATAATTTCAATCTCCTATAAGAATCACAATCCAAAACACGCGTCAATTAGTCATAACTATGGAGTCATCAAAATTATGTTAGGGTACTCAATCCCAAAATCAAATATATATTTCATAAGTGAGAAACAAGGAACACTCTCCAAAAAATCTCAGATGATCAAACCAATGCCTCACTAAACCGCCTCTTTCAATAAGTGTTATTTACATGAAAAAATCCCACAAATAATAAACATTCAATCATCACATTTTCCCATTGTCAGGCCAATATAGTCATTATCCACTATAATGACATCTATTTTTCCATCAATAAAACACATTAATAAATAAAAATATTTGAAATATGATTCCCCTCTTACTTAAAAAATATAATTCCATGAATCCAACTCTTTCAAAAAAATTCCCCTTATTTTTCAAAACCAAATAGCTATATGAAAATTAAAATTAACAACTTTCATCAAATAAAGTGAAATTAAAATATAATTTCTTACCTAGAATGCATCAATATGAAAATAATAAATCATTCCAAAGCTCAAATAACTATTCGAACTCATAAAAATTGGATAACCAACCTCAATAGTTACCCTCACATATTATAATCAACATTATGAATAATACGAATATACCATGTTACATAGCTATAACATCAGACTCACTAATAACAAAAGTATGATCTTGAAGTCACTATGTCCTGGAATTTAGTACATAACCATATCCTACAAGGGGCATGTATTAGGGAGAATCATCCAAAGTCCAACTTCAAATAATAGAATAAATTAAAAAGTAAAAAACACCAACTATAGAGTATTCAATTATATAAATATCAGGAACCACAATCTCAATACATTAGCTAATCCATTGAAATTATTAGCACAAATAATTCATGTTCTATATGACACCCTCATGTATTTTTACTATATCCCCATGTGAGGTCACCAAATATATTAATTTATATTTGGATTAACAATTATCGCGACTTCATATCATAATAGATCAAATCCAAAATCATAATGGATTAATGTGTTTATAAACTTGATACATAAATAAATTATTTTATAACTTTTTCATCTCCTCCCACAACTAGTATTCTAAAATGATACATTATCTGAAACATCCATCTTAATACACGCATTCATAAAATATAAAATTGAAATCTAATATAGGTTGAGTCAAGATACCATGTAAGTGAATTGACATGATTCCTAAAACGAACATCAAATGATAGAATAAGAAGTCGAAAATTTTACGATAATATAACCTTGATGTGTGAAATAACATAAAATAATCATAAATTTGATGTAATATATCCTAAAACATTATTCCTTTGATAAGGCAATGAGAATAACATAATAAAATAGTAATAATAGTTTTAAAACATGACATGATAGTCATAAACTAGGAAAATAATACATTTTATATAAAAAATCACAATGATGTGTGGTGCATGAATACTAAGGAAAAAATCATTTCATATGTCATGGGTCACTTCTGCGACCATAATCACAATGTGGAAAGAGTCTAATATTATATTGGGTTAACACCCCATTTCCAAAGAAATGGGACAGATATGTATTAGGGAATTTTAGGGATATATTTCAACCACATCACACTTATTGATAAATTGTATACATATGTCCCACAAAAAATTGAAAATTTATAAATCATTATAACATAATTATCCCAATAAAAATTGTTTTCATAAATATTTCTACCATACTTTATCATTTAAAAACAACTTAATTTTTATTTATACTATGATCAATTGATATTATAGTATATATATAAGAAAAATTATAGGATGTTGACATATAAGGAAGAAAAAGTTATTATCAAAATATAATTAACACAGAATATGAAGATGAAATACTATATGTTTTTATGTAATCATGTTTAGGTACATTAAAATAGACCACATGTAATAAAATAATTAGTCAAATGTAGGGCTATAACGAAATAAAAAATATTGAAATTGAGGAAAATGTTTAGGGATAGAAACATTATTCTATTATAAAGTTTTCCTATAGGTAAAAATTTGACTGAATTTTGAAACAAACGTGTAATGAAATTATTGGATGTGATATAAATATTATAAAATTCTATAGTAGAATAATTTTTTTATTTATATATATCTTAATATTTCTATTGATAGAATATTAATCATACCGATCATAAATTCAAAATGAAATTGGGTAGTAAAATATTATCGATAACTGTCTATATTGACAAACAATAATCACCATACATTACAATAAATCTAACCATGTTAAAAATATATTTCAAAACCCTAATAAAATTTATTACCTTTTATAATAATTATTTATATTTTCTAATTGTACATTCATTATGTTGTTTACAATTATTTTCCGTATCATATGTTATTAATTTCAATTGATCATACAAGTTTTGTAATTGTAATTATAGAAACAATTAATTGATACCATTTTTACACTTACTAGATTTGTAAAGGAACATAACAAATATTTTTCAATTATTTATGTAACCCATGATCATTTTATGTAAATTTTGGGTTTGTTTTGTGTTCATGGAATCCAAAAAGTGACTATTTTAATGTAATTTACAAATATCAATAGATTTCTTAAAAATGATATTTATTTTTTGTATATATTTTAATATCCATATTCATGAAATTTATTAACTCATAATATCTTATATATTCATAAAACAATTTAACACCAATGTATGGAGTTATTCAGATATGAACTATGATTTTAATAATATTATTTGTGTACACATAATATGAACATCACTTTCTTTTTTTTAATGGATAAAAGAAGGATAAAAATTGATATTCGATAACTATTATTAAATTAAAAAACCTAATCATACATATTTATTTATGTTATAATGGGTATAATATATTTTATGGATTTATATGAATAATTAATGGATCATAAATGAAAAAAGAGTGATCTAGAGTTATTAGTTTAGTCCTACAGAAAACTCCCTATTATTTATGGACTTAGTTATTTATGAAAAATGAATCTATAATATAAAGGAATGTTGGTTTGTAAATGATTTATTTGATTTCAATTCATATAAGAGTAATTATATTTTATGTTATTTTGCGTGGTTTAGGGATAAATTTATATATTATAGGGGGGATTTTTTTGGAAATACTCATTACATAAAATTATAGGCATATCATATTTAAAACAAATGAGAATATAATAATTTAAAATAGTTAAGAGGGTTGATAATCTAACTGGAAAACATATTTTCCACAAAAATTGGGGATATTAGTTGGGATATATTTTGTATTTCCCCCAAAATTTAATTTTGAACCATAATTTACTTTTAGATTGGTAACCCATTTTTTACATAGGAAATTATTTTTATAACTTGAAATGAAATTTTCAATATTATAGATTTTTAATATGATGATTAAAATTATGGAACACATTAAATAATACATAAATTATAAATATAATAAAAATTAATTCTTAAAAATATTTTGTTTATAACACAAATAAATTTCTTTTAATTAAAATATAAATTAAGTTCCATAATGTCAAATATATGTTTATAAATTAATGTTAATAATTTTAAATGTTTAATTTATCTTATTAAATTACTCTTTATAAAATAAAATGGGGTCATAAAATTTTAATTCATGTTTATATCATGATGAATTATCAAAAGGTACTGTAATTTTTAAAAATTTATATTTATATCTCATTTAAAAAAATTATTCTTTTGAAAAAAATTCAGAATATATATAAATAACTTATTTTTAATATGTTCAATCAAAAAATATAATAATATATCATTACATTTTTATATATATTATATTTTATCTTGTAAATCAAAATAAAATTTATGTGGAAAATAAATTTTTTATATTAAACTAATTATTTGAAATCATTCATTGTTTTCAATCATATTTCATATTAATTACTAAAATAAAATGAGTTTTTATATTATTTTCATAATAATTAAATAAAAAATAATTCAAATTGATCTATTTATTTTGTTTTGAGAAAAATATAAAATATCTAGAAAAATATTTTTATTGCAAATATAGATAATCAAATATTTTATTTCTAAATATTTAAATTGATCATATTAAAAAAATTATATAAACTTCATTAATATATTTTTATAAAATGAGATATTTTTTATTATAAAATTGGACATAAATTACAAATATATAAGATATACTTTAAAACTTAATTATAATAGTAATTACACGTTTATATGATTATTACATATACCTAAAAATCATGTAAGGACCTATAAATAATACTTATTAATAAAATTATGATGTTGTGGTAGTAATAGGTTGTGACCAAGGTATCATGGAACTTATAATAAAAACCACGACCTATAACTTCTCCAACGTATGGTTTCACTCAAGGCAAATATGTTAATGTTCTTGTTTGGGCTTGATTTAATGCAAACCTAGGTTATGATACCTCTTTTACAAACTCAAATAAATATTACTCATAAAGAATACATTTAATAATCAATCCCAATGGTTCTCATGTATACCTCAATTTCAGAAAGTAGTTTCATAAATTTATACTATATAATTTCATGATCATTTTATAATGGCATTATCTAATACATAAATTTTTATATTAATAAAATAAATTAGTGGTTTATTAGTTTTTTTTTGTGTGAGGCATGTTATTCAATGATATAATTTTTAATATGAAAATGAAAAACAAAATCATGGTATGTTATAACATGTATATATAATGACATATCTCTATGATGATATGTACTGATTAAAATGTAATATTTTCACCATTAAATGATATATTATTTGAATTTAATACAAGAAAACATATTATAATTTGATATTATAACATTATTTAACAAAAAAATTATAATATTTATATCACTATAAAAAATAACTAAACCCTCTTTTCTATTATGTAGAATTACACTAAGGTGTATTGTGGGAAAACACCATATATGTGGTTGGTGAAACATTTTGTAACTAGTTTAATTTTTTATCTATAACTAGTGTATCTATCATAGAAAAACATGAAGATATCTAGAGAACACACTTTCCTGAAATGATACATGAACCTTTATACAAGTACTCCTCGGTACAATAGAAAAAAAATAAATCAATAAATTACAAACTCGATTTTGATCATGAACCAACTCAACTATAACATCAATAAATACAAAAAACCATCTCCCTTATTACTTGGGCATTAAGTCATACATATTTCGGGTCATGAACATGATATTGTGTCTATACCATGATTTAAAATATAATACCTATTTTATTATATAGATATTTTTTGGGGAATTAGAAAAATTAGGTAACATCAATTTATGATATCTAAAACCTTTTCACCCAAAAGCAACTATATCAATGTTCTACATTATAATAAGGACACCTCCCTATATGTAAGAATATACTAATGACTGGGGATATAATTTTTTTCAGTAAAGAGACTATATAACCATATTAGAGTTGAAAAATAGCATTATTAAGTAAAATAACTCCACCACCAATAATTAGATTGTGAAAAATAAAAAAATAATACATGTTTTATAAAATGAAATTACATAATACTAGCTTACACCCCATATGATTATCAAAAAGGTTTATCAGATATAGAAATTAATCCAAATAAATAAAATACACATATGGTCTACCTCTATCCCCAAGAATAATCTATAGAATATATCCTAGATATCAATCTTCACTATTTAAAACTATGACTATACTCTTCCTAAACATTAAAATATGAGATCTACTTGTATAAAAGCTTCAGGGAAACCCATGTAGTGTGTTATTAATACTCAATAGGAAACGACCAAATTTTTCCGTATCATATTGATCTAATATAATGGAGGTAAAATGTGTCATGAACAAAATAATTTATAAATTATTGAATTTTTGTGAATCAATCATCATTAGTCATTATATTCTATGATGAAAAAATAAGCGATCTTACTATCTTTAGATATTATCGATTGTCTCTGAGCATGTCACATATTCATTAAGGTTGTATATTATATTAAAATATTAGTATAATCACTTCTTATATCATCGTATATATTATATGTGGTATTAAAAAAAATATAATACATCATAACCATACACCCCATAAGGAAATGCACCATTCTTCATAACATCAATTTCAAATAATTTGGGATAATAATGCTCACCCATCCATTATATATATTACATGGTATGAGGATAACCACCTCACTAGTCCAATATATTTATAAATATTCTATGTTATATGAATCCAACCTAATTTGGATTAATATAAATATACTTGGGGATAAATTACATACCTAGTATATCTCTATATACATCACTGAAGGGAGAAGACCCTCAGCCAAAATATCTAAATATAAATCAAATAAGGGATAATAGCTCATCATTATTTCCATATATTTCTTGCGGAGATAAACTACCCACCTAGTATATCTGCATATATAATATCATGGGTTTAGGTTTATAATGTAGTATATCACCACAAATCATATCAGGGTGAATAAAACCTACACCCTTATTCAATATTATATAATATTTGATGAATAAGGACCACCAAAGAATCACATAAAATTATGAGGGGAAGTCAACCCTTGAGAAATTATAATATCAAATATGATTCAATCATGTTGTTATTATACTATATGATCACATTATAAAATTCCAAGGATTCCCTCTCAGTCAAAAAAATCTAATTGCTACGTTCATGAAAGGTTGCAATGAAGATATCCCCATTCTTTTAATCCTATCACTATAGAAAAGGTTTGGTAATGTCCCAATAGTAACATATATCACATCATTGGATGAACATAACTCATGTATTCATCAATATCATTCCCAACATAGGGGTAACATCATGTCACTATGAGAATAACATTGTTGAACACAACCCTGCATGTATAATGATATAGTTATCTACACTATTTATGAAACAAAGACATTAATGAAGAAATATGTAATAATGATCTTATCACATTCAAAGACATGCTTTGTCAGTCCCCACATGAAAAACATCAAATAAATTCATTCAATTGTAAACCCATGTTTTCAAACACTTTATCATTATAGAAAATCAATCCCCCAAACATAAAATGAAATAACACAAAGGCTAAAATTCAATCCAAGGGTCCCCATGACCTACACATAGTTGATCCAAATTATATCCATCAAATTATAATACTATGATAAAATTAAAAAAACTATCTCAAGTTGTCTTATGACTTACTAATTGAATTTACACCCCTACAGGGTTTACACATCTAATAACAAAAATTAAATTTCTAGTCTATGCACTTATTAATTTACAAAACTGGTTGGTGTTTAAGGGTACAAAACATTTGAGCATGATTTTTACACATTTAGGGATTTTTGAAGATATAATTATTTTAATAATATAAAACATTATAGAATTGGTGATACCACATATCACACAAAAATATCAAAATATATATTCCATAGGGGGTATATTGAAGGACTACCTACCAAAATAAATGTTATTATCATTAATTTAGGTCAAGGAACCATCATCTAAGCTTTTGATTCTCTAATAATCATTATTAATCAACCTGAGTTCCTATGTGTATTAATAAAAAACAAATTTAATTTCAATAATCTGTATTTATTTAATAAATTATTCCAATAATATTTCTCGAATTAATATCACAGAAATAAATAATATTCCAATTATTAGGTGGTCTCTAGTGTAATTATCTTCAAACATTATCACTAGAAATGAATTTATCGGATAGAAAAAAGAAATTCGAACCAATTAATAATTATTATATTAATCACATGAACAAATGTGAAATCCTCCATAATATAATATATATTAAATTTGTGTAAATGGGTAAAATATGGGAGGAGATCTTGTCTTCCCCCTACTCTTGTGACTGAAAATGAGGGGAACCCATTGGGTTTTGTTATATAAAAATGAAAATATCATTCTTCTATTTTTCAAAATATACCCCATTAGTTATCCAATAAATTAGCAACATGAGGATGATATCCAAACATAGTTTCCACTCCCAATTATGGAGTGTCTCTTCAAGGTTACAATATGACCATCGTTGGATTGTGGTCCCAACCATTAGAAATGAAACCATCATGATGTGACCCCTGAGGTTATTTTCTCGGTACCATCCTACAAGAAAAGAAATAAATTATAATTCCCCCCCCACCATGTATTTTCCTTCATTCTTAATAGAGTGTACATTTTTCCTATGGAACATCACTACTCTCATCAAGATTAAAACCATTCGGTCATGGTTTGAAAAGCCTACTTTACGAAATTATAAAAAAGTAATAGTTAATGGTTCTCAATATATTACAGAGCCGTATACATTATATAGTATAATCTTAGACCGTGGAGTGAAGAAAATAAATAATATATTTTTATTATCCTAAATTCACAAAATGAGATTCATTCATGATGTGACACATGAGTTATAGTATCTTCTACATTTGTATGGTATTTTTCATTGGTGAAGACCCAAAAAACCTTATACAGTCTCCTGGAATCCATGGGTCATAGTTAGAATTTCTTCAACTAAGTTATCACCTATAAATATGCATGATATAATCTATCAACCTTCCCCTAATCAAGGAATCACCTTCAATCGTAAAAGTGGGACATGCTATCAACACCAAAAAGATTTAACAAGGCGTTCTAATCCGGTTGGGCCCCAGCCGTAAACAATACATAATCTTGAATTAAGTTAATAATTCGCATTGAAGAAATTTTTAGGTTTATAGCATTATATAATTAGGTCATAAAATATAAATAATAACTTGAATTTTACAAATAGACACTTCTAATAAGTATCCATTTTTTCATAAATTTAAATATCATAAAAGAAAAAAATATTTCTTTTCGTGATATAAATCATTTTAATTATTTATTCCTCTTACACATTCTTATACCCTGTGAATAATATTTCACAAACATGGTATAAGAATAAAAAGATTATTATGGGTTATAAAATAGAGAAATAATAAATTTTTCGATGTATACATATAAAACATAATCCTTTTACCATACCTTGTGAATTCATAAAATTTATGAATGACACATAGAAATAATAAATTATTAAGAAATTAATATTCCATGTATATTGTTTTAAATTATTTGGGATTATTACGAGTCTACTAAAATTGGATGCACGTGATTCCGAGTACCAGTGTGCCCGGAATAAATTTTTGAACATTTTTACAGTACATTTAGTAAAGGCATGGGAAACATATTCTCTCTTTTGAACTCATGATCGGATGAAATATATGAGGGTACCATTGTATCCATAGTGATGGGATTCACATAAGGTAAGATTCCCTTCAACCGTTGTCGGTCTAGAGAAAAAGTTAAATTTTGGACTTTACAAAAAAAATAATAAAATAACATAACAAGTTATTTTATTTCTTTTTCTCCCATAGATGAGTGGCGGTGGAGGAGATAAGTGACTTTTAAATCCAATTAATGGAACGAATCTAATTTATATGTAACCATAATATATATAAATTAAAAGGTTTGTTCATTAAATGAACCACATTAATTCATGGTGTGTTACTCACAAATTCCACCTCTATTTAAATAGAGATCGGGGTGGGGAGTTTACCTGGATTCAACCAGCAACGAACCTAAAAAAAATTTCAAGCTAAAACTTCCACCAAGGGAGGATATAATCTTGTTCGGTAACTATTCGTGACCGAAGAACACCGAGGAACTCACTCTGATGAAGAATCTTCTCTTGCCAACGACTACGACACCTACAACGAATGATGAGGTAGGAGGTTATTATTGAAATTTTCATTGATTAATTAAAATTATCCCCACTAGTTATCATGTTATTGTAGAGGGAACGAGCTAACAAAACAAGGCTTATAACCTATGGTGATATGTTCTTGTTGCGTTCTTTGGGGGAAAATTCTTCAACTCCTCAGAATATGGAATCTGGGAGCTGCACAGCAATGGAGGCATCCCAGGGATCATGTAGGAGCGATATTAATTGAAAATGGTGGTAAAGAGCATTGCAGGACCCCCATAGATAAAGAGGTTGTGGAAGAGGGTGGCGGCCAGCGACTGCCGGTTGTGGTGGAAGAGCGGTGCTGTGGTACTCAGACCGGTGACCAACATCGGCCAGTCATAGAGGGGGAGGTGGCGCACCGTTGCAAGCCACATTAAAGGAATACACAGAGATGAAGGAGACCGGATCCATGGGGGTCCCATGGGTGATGATGCAATGCAACCTGGTGCCACCAATAATGGATAATAAAGGCTCTTTTAAGCCATTCAGGTGCAGTAGAATACACAACCCCACGTGAGTTGCGCCAGCAGCAGGGCCATGCTGCTACGACCCAGCAGACCGAGACCTATGTGGTCCAAATCATCTAGGGCAGGTGAGGTTGTTCTGCGGCCCAGTGAGCTGATCCCATCGCATTCCATCCCAACCGAGCTAGGCCTGGTGAGACCCAAAGTGGGTCGGGCTGAACCGAATCGGGTCCGGTCGTCTCTAGCCGAGTCGGACCCGCCTTTTCAAGGTCGGGCCGGGTTTGTCCAACCGGGTCAGACTAGACCTGAACCCCTCTCGGGTCCTAATACAAATAAGTGACCATATCTTGTGAACCAGATGTATGTTGACTAACTATATATGGGATTGGGATACTTGGAGTGAGATAGTCCTTTTGAGATACTCCATCAATGTTTTAGAGAATTTTGGATGACGACTGGTTTTTTTCGACTCTAAATCCAACAAGGCCCTTAGCACTAAATTGCCAATAACATACCTATCGTGTGTCCAGTTGATGTATTGTCTATTGAATTGTATCCCTTTTGACATTATAGATCATCAGGTTACTTAATCTTGGGACTTCATTTCAGTTAAAATATGACTGATGTATTGAGGATTGGTTCTCCTATAATCAAGCGTACTATGACAGGGAATCTTGTGTCTTGTAGTGAGGTGGAGGTTGGATACAGATCATATGGAGGTTGGTATCGAGAAATCATGTATCGGTCATCACCTATCAATCCTATGTAGATCATAACTGAGCGTTCTTATGTGTATTATCACCTAGTGATCCTGTGTGGAATAGAAGTACACGACGCAGTGAGGACCAACCATAAACAATCTGTCATGGATCAATGACATATCAATCCTGTGTGATTCAAATCCAGTGTGGGTCAGTGCTTAGAGATCCTATGTGGGTCTTCATATTCTGATCCTATGTGGGCTAGATCCTATGTGTTTCTTTTAGGGGTTATAACAAACCAATCTGGTGTGGGTCAAACTCTTTGTGGTCAAAAGTTGTTCCACTCGAAATAATAAGATGATCTAGCTTCTCAACTAATCATTTTTACTTTTTTTCTTAACCTATACCATGTTTGATCGGTGTCTTTTGAATTATGCTTTGTGATTGAGATAAAGAAAGTGGTATTATTTTGTAGAATTCTGAGATTCCCTCAGGGGTTTTGGGGACCCTACTGGGTTTTTTTATACTCACCCATGCACAGACATTACCCGCACCATGATGTGTATTATGTTGAAAACAGGCATCCTAGACTAAGACTCGGGATCTAGAACCTAAACGGTTGATGATGGTGACTGTTGACGTATTGAATTTTGGAGATGATTTGTACCTACCCTTCAGGTAGGATCCTAGGAGGATGATATCCATAGTTATTTTTTTAGTTGTAGATGTTTCTTTTCATTTGGTCTTGTATTTTGGCCCCTTTTTATTAGTACAGACTTTTACTGTATCATTTTTACTTCATGGTTTTCATCTCATCAATTTCTAGTCTGTGTGTTTATACAGGTTTTAAGAAAATGTCTTTTTTTAGGTATACACCTTTTTGGCGCTAGTCTCTAGCCACTATCCTATGGAATGTCGGCATGGGGTAGTCATGGCACAGGCATGATGGATGGGTCGTGAAAAAGTGGTATCAAATGATTCAGTTATACCAAAAATCTAGGACTCTAATTATTTTAATGGTGGTATATTGTTACATGTTTTGAGTATAGTTTTCAATTTGAGGAGTCTAGTGTTGGTGTAGTGGCTGACGAACCCATACAACAGAACCTGGAACTCTGAATTCTGACTCGGTGCATTAAAACACTGATTGCGTGTGTGTTGGAAAGTTTTTTACTTTGATTTTTTTGAGTCAACTCACTTGGTATAAATTATTGATAGTGGCACTCCTGTTTCTATTTATGTTTCCTCCACATAGTAATCCATCCACAATTCTCTATAGAGTACACAATTAAGGCCCCTTAATAGACAAGGTTTTAGTGCCAATCCCTCTTACATTGGTATCCTTGATGGATGGTGCACCAGCAGCACCACCCCTCATTGGGAAGAAATTTCCACCAGCCCCACTAGTAGACCATGCACGCTTCTTGAGTGTGTTTCATGTGTTATAGATATAGAGGCCTCCAAGGATTCGAGCTGAGATATATCCCTATGCAGATGAGGACTGACATAAAGTTATGGCTAATGTGTTTTGATTGGTATAGAAAAAAGAAGAGAAGATTGTTATCCTAGCTGGTATCCTTTTATAGGGCACATCAGCGAGATGGTGGAGCTTGAGGATCCATATACATGATGAAAAAGCCATCACCTATACAAAACATGTGTGATTATTTAGGGTGTAGTTCATTCCAGTGAAACGACACTCTATTCTTATTCAGTATCCACTACACTAACAACAAGGTATCCTGACAGCATCCCAGTACTCATGGAGATTCACTACCATCTCACACTACTCCAACGACAAGGTACAAGACCTATTCTTCTATTCCTAGACCTTTGAGTAGGGTCTATGATGAGAGATCAGAGAATCAATGGTATCACTGAATATCTTGATGCATGTGGGAGTGCTCAAGTGAGCATAGATGGTGGAGAGCGTCATAGTTGAGTAGGCACTGACGATGAGAGCCACCACGAGACAATAGTTAGCTGATTAATCTGAAAGATGCAGTAGGAATATGAGGCATAGGTCCAAACCAGAAAAACCCACTGGTGGATGACCCCATGATGATGGGTCGTAGGTGAAGAGCTCATGAGGAAATAAAGGCTAGCTATGAGGCATACTATGTCTCACGTGCGGTGGGTAGGGCCACATGCCTCGCGACTGCCTGATCCACCATACTGACGTTCAATGGATGGTCTAGGGACCGCTAAGGAGAAGTCATAGATTCAAGTGAGGAGGTCCAAAAGAAAGATGAGGAGGAATGGGAGCAGGTCGTGTAGTAGTTGGTTGGATGATATTTTAGGTTTTACTTCCACCACCACCATGAGGTCCACCCCGACCATAGAGAGAAGGTGGATAGGGACAAACTCTGCTATAGGAAGTAGAGTCCTACGAACACGAAGCTACATATTAGAATAGAGGGATGATTTGTGTCTATTACAAAATAGATGTAGTGCTTTTAGACAAAATATCTAGTCACACATTCATTTCCATGACACACGTTCGAAGATCAAATATTTCGATGGAGCTATTGACTCGACCCTTGTGATTAGAGACTCCTATAGTAGGATATTCGATGATTATAAACTAGTGCCAACAGTGTGAGCTTACACTAGAAGGTGAGAGCTTAACATGGGATCTCCTAGTAGTAGTATAAAGGCCTTATGATGTCATATTGGGTATGGACTGGATATCCACAGTCCATTATCATATCGTCTATTTTAGGCATAATATGTGGTGTGTCCATAAGGATGAGAACAGGTTTACCTTCAACGGTGAGATGGAATCCTTTTTAGCACAAGATGAGCTATCTCAGAGGAGGGTGCATTTGATTAATCATATGTTTTCTAGCCTCATCCTTGTAGAAGTTGATGTGAGGGATCTGAGTTAACCTGTAGTGGTAGACCAATATGATGATGTATTTCTTGATGATGTTCGGGGATTACCTCCACGTAAAGAGGTAGAACTTTACATCAACTTGTACCTAGGGAATGAAATGATATATACAAAAAAATATTTGATGGTTCCAATGGAACATCAGTAGATTCCAGTATAGTTGGAGTAGTTACAGTGAATAAGGTTTATAAGGCCCAGTGTTTCTCCAAGGTCATCCCCTATCTTGTTCGCCAAAAAGGATGATGGTAGCTCGAGGTCTTGTGTGGACTATCGGTGTCTAAACTAGGTGATCATGAAGAAGAAATATCCACTCCAGAGGACCGATGATCTCTTATACTAGATGATGGAAGCTCATTGGTTTTTGAAGATAGACCTCAAATCAGCCTATCATCTAAGATTACGGAACACAGAAGTACCAAAGACAACCTTCAGTTGTTAGTATGGCCATTACGAGTTCTTGGTGATACATTTCAGCTTGACAAATGATCTGAAAGTGTTCATGGTACTCATGGATAGGATATTTTAGCCATAGCTTGATCTATTTGGGGTTGTCTTCATCAATTAAATCTTGGTATACTATGCATCAATGGAGGACTACCCCACGCACCTGCATATAGTTTATGATACATACCGAGACCACCCGCTTTATGGAAATATTTCAATTTTCCAATTTGGGATATAGAATTTCCCCTTCTTGAAGCACGTTATCTCTATGGATAGACTCACAGTGATCATGAAAAAGATAGAGGTAGTGACATCTTGGGAACCACCCAAGAGTGTGACCGAAGAAGTGATTTTCCTTAAAATTGGCTGGGTACTACCAAAGATTTGTACCTTAGTTATCTAGGGTAGAGGAACCATTGTCATCCTAGATGAAGAAGGGTATTCTTTTATTAAGTAAAAAGAAATTCATTTAGATTTATAAGAGCTAAGGCAGAGCCTGATGAGTACATCCATCTTTATCCTACTAGAAGAGGTACTGGGGTATGTAGTTTACTATGACACATCAGGTACCAGACATGGTTGTGTCATGATTCAAGAGGGAACAATGATCGCATAACACTCACAAATATTGGTATAGAACGAGCATAAATATGCTACCCATGTCCAAGAGTTAGCAGTAATGGTATTTGTGCTGAATATGTGGTTTCACTACATGATGGGTGAACGGTTCAATATTTACTCTGATCACAAGAGTCTCGGGTAAATCATCCCACAGAAGGAATTGAACATGAAATAGTGATGATGGATACAGTTCCTACAGGTCATTGACATTGATATAGTCATTAATCCAAGTAATGGAGATGTAGTAGTAGAAAAACTCAAAAGGTGGTATGGTCTACAACTGTTGAGTGAGGTGGCAATGCAGCTTGCCACGTTGTAGATATCCTTTTTCGATAGAGACGGAGGAGCTTACCAATAGTCTATGACTGTCACATTCCAACTATTATAGTAAGTCAGGAGGCACAAATTGAGGATGTTGACTATGAGTCTTGACATGCTCAAATATCTTTAAGAAATACTTTTGATGGATTTTATGAAGGTAGGAAGTACGTCGTCCTCTTAAGAGGACTCATTATGGTACCTGGGATGAATTGAGAGGGGGTGTTGATGGAGGTATAAAAATACCATTTAGTGGTACATCTAGATGTAGTGATGATGTATGTTGACCTCTGATATTAGTATTGGTGGACAAGGGTAACTAAAGCAGTGACATAGTTTTTATCCCGATGCCTAACCTGTCAGCAAGTGAATGCTGAGAATCAGGTACCAGCGGGATTCTCTCAACCACTTGAGTTACCCGAGTGAAAGTGGGATGGTATCTCCACGGACTTTGTGATAGAGAACCCATGTATGTCCTGGGGGAAGGATTCAATCATGGTGATCAATGACCATCTCACCATGTCATCCCACTTCCTGCCCATCTAAGAGCGGGGATCAAAAGAGATATCGGGATTCCCTTACATGTATGAGATAGTGAGACATCATGGAGTTCCCTCCATGATCGTCTCATATAGCAAGGCACATTTTACATCATGGTTATGTAAGGGATTGTAGGAGGTGTTCAGGACTCAGTTATCATTGAGCACAGCCTCTCACCCTCAGACAGATGGTCAGACAGAGCGGACCAGACAGACACAGGAGGACATATTTCATTCTTGTGTCCTCAATTTCGGTCACTAATGGGAGTACCACCATCCTCTGGTGTTGTTTTATACAATAGTTATCACTCCACCATCGGAATGGACCAATTTGAGGTATCATACGGCTGACCACGCAGATCAACTATTTTCTGGATAGTCTCAGGGGAGTAAGCACTTGTGGGTCCATAGTTGGTACAGGCTACACTAGAAAAGGTGTAGGACATGCAGGAGCAGATGAAGAAAAAAATAGCTGACATAAGTATTATGTCGATAGGAGACAGACACCATTGGAGTTTTAGGAGGGAGACTATGTCTTCCATTGGGTCTCATCGTGAATAGGATTATGGAAGTTTGGTCAGGGCAACAAGCTATATCCGAGGTTCACCACACCATTGGGTCTCACCGTGAATAGTTTTATACAATAGTTATCACTCCACCATCAGAATGGACCAATTTGAGGTACATACGGCTGACCACGCAGATCAACTATTTGCTGGATAGTCTCAGGGGAGTAAGCACTTGTGGGTCCATAGTTTGTACAGGCTACCCTAGAAAAGGTGTAGGACATGCAGGAGAAGATGAAGAAAAAAATAGCTGACATAAGTATTATGTCGATAGGAGACAGACACCATTGGAGTTTTATGAGGGAGACTATGTCTTCCATTGGGTCTCACCGTGAATAGGATTATGGAAGTTTGGTCCGGGAAACAAGCTATATCCGAGGTTCACCACACCATTCCAAATCATCAGCACAGTAGGCGAGGTGGCGTACCATATAAATCATACCCCATAGATGAACTTGGTAAATAATGTATTCCACTGGTTGTAGCTGATGATATTTTTGCATGATCCATCTCACATTATTGACTATGGAGAGATGGACATCGATGATGTGGTGATGTTTGTGGAGTTCCCAGTAAAGATAGAGGTTCGAACGAGGTGGGTCCTTTATGGGTTTTCAATTCCCCAGGTGCAAGTTCGTTGAAAGCACGAGAATCTCTAGGCGAGAACATGGGAAGGGAAGGCTTATATGTGTGCTCAAAACCCTCGTTTTTACTCTAGTTTTGTTGTAGAGTTCTAGGATGAAAATATCTATGGTTGAAAGAATGTAATGACACAAAAATTCCATGTTATTTTTGTTGAATTATTTGGGATTATTATGAGTCAGTGAAAATTGAGGGCATGTGATTATGAGGCCTGGTGTTCCCGAAATAAATTTATGAACTTTTTTACGGTACATTTAGTAAAATATGTAGGCACATATTCTATCTTTTGAACTGCTGCCCGACATAAAAATATGATGGGACCGTTGAATCAACATCATATAGATTTTCTTGAGGGTATTTAACTTCAACCGTAGTAGGTCAAGAAAAAAAGATAAATTTTGGATGTTACAAAAAAATAATAAATTAATAAAATAAGTTATACTATATCATTTTTCCAGTGGTTCAGTGGTGGTGGTGGGGACCTGTGACATCCCAATCCAATCAATGATTTTAATATCCTTTATTTGTAACCACACTATTGGAGAATTAAATGGTCCATTCATTAAATTAAGCTCATTAATTCATTGTTTCATTACTCACCTTCTCCCCCTCTATTCAAATGGATCTTAATGTTGGGGTTTGAAATGACTTCATCAAGCGAGGAACCTCTGGAGAAGTCCTGCATAAAATTCAACCGATGCAGAAAAAAAGATTGGGTGGTGAAAAACTGTGACCAATAAATTCCAACAACCTAACTCTGATGAAGAAAATATCCTCCCGCCAATGACAAAAAGACCACAAATGAATCATGAGGTATGGGGTTCATTGTTGAAAATGTCTTTGATAAATAATAATCCATCCCCCTTCTTTTCCTGTTAACGTAGATGGCTCGGTAAAAACAAACAAGGCCCGGAAAATATACTGCTTAGTTCTTATGGAGTTCTTTAGGGGATAATTCATGAACTCATCAAGATATGTAATATGGGAGCTGTGTTGTGATGATGGAATTCTGGGGATCCCATAAGAAGGAGTATATGTGAAAACGGAGCTCCAAAGAGTTGTCGGTGCACCATGGAAGAAATATAGGTGTGAAAACGGTGTGGTGGCGTCACATACAGGAACCGGAAGATGAGGGAAGTGGTCAAAATCATCAAAACAAGCTGGGAGAGTGACACCACTGTGTTCGGATAAGTGACCCACTATGGTCATCCATAGAAGAGGAGGTGGTGATCCATCGCACACCATGATAAAGGGAGTTGTGACGATGTAGGGGACCCTCTACCAACAAGTTCTGTGGGTGATGGGGAGGTGACTCGTTGAGCCCCCAATAAAAAATTCGAACAATTCTTTTGATATGTGGTTGTGTCGTAGACCAGGTGGCCCTATGTGGGTTGGAGTAGCATGTGGGCTGAGCTACCGTGGCCCAGCCCAGCTCAGGCAGTCCAGGCCGTTCCGTGGGCTAGTGGTCTGTGCCCTTCGCGGCCCAACCCAGACAGGTGGGGACAGGGTGGTCTGCAACCAAGTGGTATGAGCCCAACTAGGCCAAACTTGAACTGGTTTGGGTCAGCTAGGAATGGTTCGGCCCAGACCTGGACCCCTCTCGGGCCATGATACACATATGTGACCATATCATGTAAACCATATGTCTATTTGACGATCCATCTACGATGCTGGGATCCTTGGAGAGAGAATGTCCTTTTTGAGATAATCTGTGAGATTTTTGGTTAGTGTCAGATTATGGTAAGGTTGGATCGAATCTGAATCCAACTAGGCCCTCCACACTAAAATTACAATAACTTACCGACCGGGCGTCCAGTTGATTTTCCATCTGTTGCATTGGTACCCTTATGACGTGAAGGATAATCTTGTTACTTAATAAAGAGAAATTGTGTCCGATGAAATACAAATGATGTCCTGTGGAGTGTTTCTCTCAAAATAATGCGTACTAAGAGTGGAAATCATGTGGATGACAGTGATGTGGAGATTGGAGACAGATCATACGGAGGTGAGTACCGAGAAATCTTGTGTGGGTCAGCACCAAGCGATCATGTGTCGATCAACACCGCGTGTTCCTATGTGGATCAGAACCAATCGATCTTCTGTGTACCAGAAATACGCGACCTGACGAGGATTAGCTTCATAGGGTCGTGGATCAGCGACATATCGGTCTTGTGTGTGTCAGATCTGATATGTGTCAGCGCTCAACGATCTTATGTGGGTCAACGCAGACCGATCATATGTGGGTCAAATTCGGTGTGGGTATTGGGGGGGGGGGGGGGGTTAGTACCTATCAATCCTATGTCGGTCAGACATCGTATGGTCAGCAGTAGTTCCTCTCAAGATAATAAGATTATCTAGCTTCTTGACTAAGAAATTTTTCTTCTGTGTATTAATTTTACCTAGTTTGGGCTGTGTCATTTGATTTTTTCTTTGTGATTGAGATCTTGATTGTGGTCTTCCATTGTTGAAATCTCTGAGACCATCATGGGTCTCAATGTCCCTACTAGATATTCTTATACTCACCCTTTCATGGGCTTCACCCGCAAATTGATGTGTCTTCTGCAGATGACAGGAAGCCTTGGTTGAGACTCGAGAGCTAGAACCTCATGGTGGATGATGGTAACTGTTTAGGTTGAGAGCTATGGAGACAAGTTGTACCAACCCTTTTGGTAAGATCCCTAGTGGAATATCTCAAGAGTTGTTTTTTTATTTCAGTTGTAGTTTTATCTTCTCAGTTGGCCTTGTATTTCGGGCCCTTAATTTAAATACACCCATTTACTACAACTGTTTTACTTTGTGGTGCCATTTTTTTGTGTTCTATTATGTGTGTTCATATAGGTGTAATGTAATTTCCTTCCCATTTTAGGGATACCTCTATCTGGTGCATGTCTCCAACCCCTGGCCTATGGAAGGCAGGTTAGGGATAGTCACGACATGGGCCCTGGGGGATTGTTCATGACATAAATCATAAAGGAATTATGTGGAATCCATATCAAAAATACATTGTAGCTTTCACATATCTATAGGGAGTTACATTTGGAATAACCATCACAATCTATTCATTAATTATCTTAGATGAAATATTAACATTTACCTCTATCGCATTACCCAATGCATTGGAGTGTTATCTCAGGGTCACCCACCCAAGGTTTATCATAGAACCGCCTATATACGTATACAACACGCAAGAAATATAACATAATCATTACAAATAAAAATATCATAAACCGAAACATAACATTTCCAAATAAAAATAACAATATCTCATTTCAATATATTGACATAATAAATTAATTTTAAAAAACACATTCAAAACATTTAAAAATATTATTTTCGAATTAATGATTCCCAAACCACATTGAAATTATAATATAAATTCCATTTTGAAAAAATAATATCCATATAAATAAATCTTCAAATAAATTTTTAAATCATATAAATTAATGATAATGATTCATAAAAAATAAAAAATTTAAAAAATTGAAAAAGTTATTTTTGTTAAAAAATTTGTAACACTTGAGATACACTTAAATAAAAATAATAAAATTATTACATTAAAAACACATTAAATATCATTATATTATAAAAATTATGATATTAAAAGTAAAAAGGGCTGTATATACACTTTATAGGTTAATAATGGCAAACACTATCATGATATGCCTCAATGAACGGAGATTGAGACATAGTCTTAGACGAAAATTCAGAAGCCTAACAGTGTTACTTTTAAATTCAACAACCAAATGATGCCACATTAAAAGGAACACTAATCACATGAAAATAAAATGAACAGAAAAAAATATAAAATAAAATATCCAAATATTTTAAAATTCAAATTTATTGACATAACATAAAAGTTGTCTTTGACAAAAAGGGGACAGTGAGTGGTTCTGTTACGATGATCATTTTGAAAATAAAATAGATCAATTATGTGTATTCACTATAAATACACATAAATCCAGTATAAATACAAGATAAAACATCAAAATAATATTTTCAGATAATCATAGTACTATATAATCAAGAATTAGAAGATTGACCCAAATAATAGAAATTAGGTTAAGAAGTTCCCTTACCTCATGTTCGATATGACTTGTTCGTTTATTAATTTCTATTAAATCAGGTAACTCCATCTGGTTTGAACCAAAAGGATTTTTTTAATTCCATCTTCTTAGAGTATGGCTTCTAGGAGGAATAGAGAGATGTTGGGAGCTTATTGGAGCATAGGATGGACAAGACATAATGATTGAGAGTTGTGAGTAATGGGTTTGTGGTGATGGCCTTTTATAAGGGGGGGGGGAGGGTCTCTATAGTAATGTTTAAAAATATTATTTTATTATAAATTAAATATCGATTAAAAAAGGTCCACAACTCATTTAATTTGAATATAAGTTATGAATTGTTCAAATTACATTTAGCCAATGGGTTTAAGTCACATTTATGGAATAAAATTGACCTTATCTTTTAGCTTTAACACTTGGTTAACTAATTTAACTTTTACCATGACCACTTGTATATTCATAAAATATTGTAAATATATTTCCTATAAATTGAATATCAACCCAAAATGGATCAGTAATGAAATGCCTATCATCATATATGTTAGTTGGCCAAATCTTATATTTGTAGGTTTATTTTATAAGGTAAAAAAATATTAATTGTTATAAATATTCATTTATTTCATTTTATAAACTAATCATATCAATACATTTAAAAAAGAAATATAAATTTAATTATTTAAAACAAAATTAATTAATTAAAATATAACAAGTGATTCTTATCCCTGAAATTTGTGGAAAGAATAAAAAAAATCAAAATAAATTTATTTTAATATTTATAATTTCATTTATTTAAAACATTAATTAAAAGAGTAACCATTATATCATCATTATGTCATAAATAAATTTATTAATATAATGTCTAAAATTTATAAATAAAATACCATGACTTACAAAATATTATTATGTTTTTAATTACTATTTATAGTCTACGATACCACTTTTATAACCTCATATGAATGTTTTTTACTAAAAGATATATGTTTATATTATAATTTTCTAAAATTTTAACTAATTCATATAAATTTTCATTATCACATACAAGGGTCTCTATGTGGTATCAAATTTGACCCAAGGATGACCATGGTCGGATATGTATCAGAAAATATGGTTATCAATTGTGTTATGGTAATTTAATATTTTTAAATTTGTTTTTTTACCCTTATTTACTAGATTTACCCTTTAACCAGGGTAAATAATATATTTACTGAGGTTACTATTCATAATGTCTAAAAATAAAAGTTACCTATTTATGTAATTTGCACATATTAATTAAAAATATTAAATTATTTTTTGAAAATTCATAACATATAATTTGTAAAATACATTAAAAATTAATCATCACTCTCAAAACCAAGAAGGGTGTTTTTATGAAATATTAACTATCAAAATGTTGACATTGGCTGATGTCTAATTTAAAAGTGAATATACTTCAAATGAACAAAATTGAATTAAATGAAAAATATATAATCAAGTTAAACATTTAAAATAATTAAATGGGAAATTTAACTATATATATAAATTACAATAAAAGATAGTTTTGACATAAAATGTTGTATTTTTCACCCTTCATTTAAAAAATAATCATTATTAGAGAAATACCAAATATTTTCCCAATGTAAATTTTGATGTCCCTCTTCTAAAAAAGATGTTTATTTTCACAAATGTAATATATAAAAGTGCCAAAAAATATATTTAAAATTGATTCTCCATTAAAAGGCGAAAAAACAACCATTTTAAAATATTAGAGGTTTTCATGCATAAAATCAGATTTATTCTAATTTTAAGCCTATAAAATTCATTAGATAAATAAATAGACACATAATGAACATGTGTAATCAGAATTAGATAGAAATGTTAATTCTCTTCAAGAAAACAGTTATCCATTTACAACAATTTTAAAAAATTATTATATTATTTTTTGGTACGACTCAAAGTTGTGTGTAGGGTAAGATTTCAGAGAAATCTGTAGTGGAGTTTTGATTATGCTATTAGAAATACCATCCCATTTAAAGTAAAATTTATATTTAATTCATAAATATTGAGAAATTTAAAAATTTTATATTCATTATTTACCTGGGATGTTACATCCTTCAACCTTTTTGGCAATTCAGACCTCATAATTTTATAATTAGGATCAAAAATATCATTTAAAGTCCCACATCAGAAAAAGAGTCAATAACAATATAACTTTAATAGAATGGAATATAAATAAAAAGCTCTTCTATGATAACACATACTAAGATTTCATGTAGGAAATCATGTATAAGAAATATAAAATAACTGTCATGTTCTGATAGGGGTGATAGAAAACAATATCCGGAGAAAGTTAACAACAAGAAACACACAAACATTGGATGGGATTAATGGTCTTTGGTTTCCCAGGAGGAAAACAAAATAGGTAATGTTTTTATTTTATGTTTCATTTCATAATTTTGGAGAATTTATTTATTATATTTAATAATGAAATAAGGAAATATACATAAATTTCAAGTAGAGTATCATCCTTTAATAATTTTCTACCAAAAAACTCATCTTTTCTCCAATCGATGAGTATTGAAGATAACTCAGTCACACCTAAATAGATAGAATCAACTTATAGAGAATAAAATAATCCAAAAAAATATCAGCTATACATGTCCCCTTTTATTAGATATTAACAAAAATTGAAATAGTTATTACAAGATCAAATAATCCATAAAAATGTTATCATTTATAAAAATAAATATGTCACTTAAGATCCAAAATTGATCAAAAAATACCCAAAGATCAACAAATACCATTAAATAAATAATTCCCATAAATTCCATCAATATAATCCACAAAAATATTGAATTCTAAAACTCATAAAAATTTAATCACATATTCATCCATAGTAAATATTAACATTTATCTCCAAATAACATAGACTACTTTGAAAGTCTCAAACTAAAGTGTAATTAACATATTCACATATTATCTATGATCCGTTAATCATTTCCATAAATAACCCAAATTATCATATGTTCAAAATAAAAACAGATATTCTTTCAAAATAATAATTCATCAATTAATCCACAAATGAACTTCCATAGTATTTTATTTTCCTTAGGCTTATAGTGTTTCTCTAAAAGAGAGAACCTATTCCAAAATATTATTTATCAATTAATCTACAAATGATTTTCCTATACTTAGAATATCTATATGATTAAACATACATTCCCAAAATCAACATATTATTGATCCATAAAATCATTTAACTAAAAGTAAATAATCATAGTAAAAAGGGACTTTATGTAGTTCAGTGGAAGGGGATATATTCCAATCACACATTGGTTGTGGGTTCGATTCCCGCAGCATTTTTTGGTGCAATGGTTTGTCACCCAGTCCCCATGTTGTCCATTTTTAAAAATTATATAACTTTATAACATTCAAAAAAATGATATAAATTCTTTAAAAATTACAATAACATATTTTAACCACCAATTTTATCTCATACCTCACATTTTAATCCCAAAAAGTAATAACATACAATTGACTCAAATTCAAGGATCATATAAACCAAAATGATTCTCTATAACTATATCCACAAAATAAAAGATAAATTTTCCTAAAACAAGATTTTCACATATCAAACAATAGGGTTAGACATATTAGAAGAATTATTCCAATGTAATTCATTAATCAAAAGAGACTTATTTCTTTTAATCATTTCATCATACTAAAATCTACCATAACTCGTGAATTCCTTTTATGTTGACTTATTACTCATTCAACATTCTTTATGATCCATTAACCATTCTTTTCCAATATATTTTGTAATACATTATTATGATAAACAATCATGAATCATATCATATGATTCAATAATGTCAAAACATAATCGAAGATATAACCCCTACCATTCATGGGTCATTCTCAATTTCCTCATCCTCAATTAGAGTAGCACTAGGCATTGATAAACATATATCTATAAAGTATTTCTGATCCCATTCATGACCATTATTCATAGGGAATCAACTTGGATAATAACCATCCACACCACATTTAAATTATTCAATTTATCCATTAGAAATAACAACATTTACCATTCCTGGAGTCAACTAAACACATCCTTTTTCCATATAAATTTCTTGTTTTATGAACATGATGAAAAATATAAATAAAATCTTCCAATCCCTTTGAAAAATATATATGTTTGTTTCTTTCCAAATCCCTAAAACATAGGATTTATAATATAATTAACTATTCGATTATTACCTGATCTCCCATTGGGATTCATTTCTCACATATACTATGACTTATAAAAATCACCAAGGTTTAGGTAGTCAATCATGACACCAGTTACATGATTGAGAATAATGAAAATATTTCTCATTGCATCTCTCACATAATTCAGTTTCTTATTTTAAAATTTTCATAATTTTCTTAACATCAATTCTTACTTTGGTACCAACAAGATCCACCCAGTTACTAAAACCAAAATGGTTAGTGTCAGTATATTAGTAAATTCATCATGTAATATCATATGAGGAGGGTAAATACTTAGATATACTTAATAATTTTAGCTTAAACTCATTAAATATATCTAATATAACTTGGAATCATCCTAATATTCTAAACATTTTAGTTGTGTAACTTATTCTTAAATAACACCATATCCTTTAATGTTATCTAAACCGACATCAAATACTAACTGTAAGGCCCCAGACTGAAACAATACATAGTCTTGAATGATTTTAATAATTCACATTGATGACCTTTTTAGGTTTGTACCTTTAGATAATTAGGTCATAACATAGACATAATAACATGAATATTACAAGTATACACTTCTACTCTGTATCAATTTTTTCATAAAATAAAAACTCTTATAAGAGAATAAGAATTATTTTCTTGATATATATCCTCTTGAATTATTATTTTCTCTTAACCTTCCTTATACACTATAAAAAAAGTTCAAAAACATGGTATGTGAATAAAAATCTTATTAAGGGTTATAAAATAATGAATTAAAACATTAGTACATCAATAAATACAAAACCTATGAATTTTATCACACATCATGAAATCATAATATATTTGAATAACACAATGAAATCATAAATCACAAAGATAACTTGTGACATCCATATCATAGATACGTTTTATCTTTAATAGTGATGTATAGAGTTATGATTGATGTAGCATTAACAGTATATTACCTAAATCACATATGAGAAACATTTACATTTATCTCCTTCATGTTTCCCAATGCATTAAAGTGTTATCTCGGTCTCTCCCGCACTACGTTTATCACGAAACCACCCATATATTGAAAAACAATGGCCACGAACTATGACATAATCATAAAAAATAAAACAAGAATGAAAGAAAAATAAAATTTCCTTATCGCAACAAAAATATAGTTGTTCATGATTTTGACATAATCAATTAATTTTTAAAAAATCCATTTAAGACATTTCAAAAAAAAAAGATTTTTTAATCAACGTGTCACATACCACATTGAAACTTTTAAAGGAATTACATTTTAAACTACTAATATACAAAAAAATAGATCCTCAAAAACATTTTGGAAAAATGGAAATTAATTAATAAAATTTATAAAAAACATCATTAAATATTTTAAAATGATGTTTTTGTTTTAGATAATTCTTACACTAGAGAAACTAATAAATATATACTATTAAAGAATGACTTAAAACAATTTAATATTATTATATTATAGAAACTCATGATATAAAAATTTAAAAGGTTTTTCTATAACCCTTATAAGATAATAATGGTGCACAATATCATGATATGCCTCAATGATAGGATATTGAGAAATAGTCCCTCATTAAAATTAAGATGTTTAATGGCATCATTTTAAAAATTAGGAAATGATTTAATAAGGGAGAAAATGGTCTCTCATCAAATGGATATAAAATTTATATCAATAAAAATGTATAATAACATATCCAAACATAATAAAATGAAAATGAAAAGTTATAAAATAAATAAATCTTTGACTAAAAGATTTGGGTGAAATGATCCCTTACAGAGATCATTTTGTAAAATAAATTACATCAATTATATGTATTATCTATATGAACATATAAATCAAGTACAAATACATGATAATACATAAAATTAATTTATCACATAATCATAGCTTGACAGGAATTATATGATCAACCCAAAGAATTCATTTTTTGTTAAGAATCTCCCTTACAAAAATTTGGCAGCCTAACAGCGTCACTTAAAAATTCAGAAAATGAGTTGATGAGAGAGAAATGGGTCTGTCATTACATGGACATAAAATTTACAGAAATAAGGTTATAAAAGAAAATATATGAAAACATAATAATTGATATTTAAATATGTAACATATAAGATGTTTTTGAAATAAAAAGGACAGTGAAATGTTCCGTGACAAATATCATTTTTAAATTAAACAGATCAATTATGTTTATTCACTATAAATAAAAATAAATCATGTATAAATACAAGATATATAATAATTTTTCTATAACATAATCATGTCACATAATTATAAATAAATACAATATTAATCAATAGAATATAAATAGTGTTAAGAAGATCCCTTACCTTGTGTCTTACTAGACATGTATTTTCATTAATTTCCATTAAATCAGGTAAATCACTTTGGTTTGAAGTAAAAGGAATTCTTGAATTTCATTATTCATAGTGGAAGGATTATAGTGGGAATAGAGGTATTATTGGAGCTTGTTTGAGACGATTTTGGATTGTCCAATTGATTTGAGAGTTATGATTAATGGGCTAGAGGTGATTGCCTATTATCATGGGGAGGAGGGGCTCTTCAGGAACATTTGAAAATATTATATAATTATAATCTGAATATCAGTTTAAAAAGGTCCCCAACTCATTTAGTTCGAAAATAAGGTTATATGTTTTGGAAATTCCATCATCCAATGGGTTTTTGACATGTTTGTGGCATAAAATTAACATTATCTTTTAGTTATAACGCTAAGGTATCTAATTTAACTTTTACCGTGTCCTCTTGTATATTCATACTATATGGTTAATATGTTTACAATAAAATACCAATAGACCCAAAATGTATAATTAATGAACATTTTGACATCATATATGTATGTTTTCTAAATATTAAATTTTTAGGATTATTTTATCATTTAATAAAATATTAATTGTTTTAAAAACACATTTATGTTAATTTATAAACTATTCATATGAAGACATTTAAAAAATATATAAAAAATTTATTATTTGTAAAAATTATCATTAATTAAAAAATAACACATCATTATTATCCCTAAATTTTTGGATGTCATAGAAATTTACACTATAAATTTATAATGTCATTTATTTAAAACATTCATTAAAATGGTAATCACTACATCATCAATTTTTCATAAATATTTTTTTTTTCATTTGATCTCTAAAAATTATAAATAAAATTCCAGGATGTGGAAAATATTTTATTATTTCTAATGACTATTTATATTCGAAAATATCATATATATAACCCTATAAAAAATTTACTTAATGAATGTCTTAGTCCACTAACCTAGATAACCAGATTTCCCTATTTGAGCTCAAACAGGTTCAACATGTTATAAACTTCCATTTTCATGTTAAAATAACATTTATTAATCATAAAAACACCAAACAATAGAAAAAAATCATTTTCACCTTTTTTAACTTAATAAACCTTATAAAAGATTCACAAAAATTTTCAGGATGTAAAAAAATGTTATCCCACAAAATCTATTTCTAAACCCACTTTCAAGGTAAAAACCCAAATAATATTACATAACCGAATTAGAATCCCTAAAAAATGTAATTATCCATTTTCATCCATTATATAATGCCCTGAAATGATGCCACATGAGTTGTACATGAAAACCACACAATTTCTTGAAAAAAATGAAACATTAAAATCAAAAGCTTAACAAATTCTAACAATAATAATTTTCACACCACAGACAACAGGTAATAATGATGATGGAATGTTCATTGTTGAATATATAACACATTAAACAATGGTTACACATATAATCACCTACCTTAGAAGCCCAAACACCAATATATTTTTGTGAAACTTTAACCGCACAACTCATGCAAAACAATACAATGAAAATGATCCGTACTTAAGAAGATTGAACCAAGAGTCTCAGAAATAAAACCTAGGTATTATTACATAGTTCTTGTAAAATTGGATCATCGAGGAGGTATGAAACCCTATGTAAATGGAAGAAATAGTGAGTAATTATCTTACTGGATGATCCATGAATATTTCACCATCAAAACCCCTTCTAAGATGGATTCCAAGCGATATTGATAGAGATTCAGAGCCTTCTACAGATTAAAATAATGGATAAGGGAATAAAGGATTGCATTAGGGTTATGTCGAGAAAGGAATAAGTGAAGTCAAAAAAATATTTTTAATGAAATAGACATTGTGTACATTTTGTATGCATAGTTTAGATAACCATATACACAAACTATGGTCCTAGTTCTGGATACCCAAAAAACTCTGATTATATGTAATTATAAAGGGTGGTCTTGTGCAATCCTAGGGGAAAAGATAGAAAAATAATATAAAATAAAAAAACCTGAAAATAATGACATGGATAAAAAAAATTTCCCCACCATGAATACTTTACTCCTATAATGTCAACCAAAATAATGATTAGAAAACACGAATGTGTACTCATGAATAAAACTTGAAATCTACTTCTTAGTCTCATTTATATAACTCCCATGATACCAATAGACCAGTACCCATGGAATAGTAATTACCCGAATCACCTTCTATTGGGAATCAACTATTCATAATGGTCATTCAATCTATGGTAAATCTGTCTCTATCTACAACTCTTCCCAATTCCACATATGAGATGGATCAAAATTGAACTTCTATAATTGGGTGACATAGAATACATCATTTATAAACATCAATGGTGTTAGAAAAAGATAACATGAATGGAACCAGTCCAATTCTCTCAAAGATCTCAAAATGCCTTATATACCTCAGTGTTTTCTTCCCATATTTCCCAAACCAATGATGGATGAGAAGAGGATAGTACTTTATGAATACTCCATAAGTCACAATATACTCATGGTCATTAATCCTCTAGTCAGTATTGGATTTTTTGGCGTCTCGGAGCTTTCAATATTCCCATATTAATTAATATGATTTTGTCAGATGTCTCATACACAATGATTGACCTCTAACACGAGGTCTCACGAACGTTATCCTAACCAAAGTTGGACAAAAAAGGAAGACCATAGAGTGCCTTAAAATTAGCAATAAAAATTGCGGATTGGTAGATATTATTATAAGAAAATTTGAATAATCCGAAATGGTTATCCCATGAACCTTTGATGTCTATGAAACATTATTAAAGAATGTGTTCCAGAATCAGGTATTCCCACACTTTCTTGATATACGTTTATGGATGGAATTCCTTTCTCATCTTAATCTATGACCCCAAAGCCATATAGAGGCCTTCCCAAAAATGATAGGTAGAATGGAAGACTCTATCTAAGGAAAGTAAAAATAGTAAATCCATACGCTTTACCAGCTACTGAATATACAATCGGCCCAACTCATCCACATTGGATGTAATTTTGATTAGAATAAATGGGGATGAATTAGACATATTGTCAATCAGTACCCAAATTTTTTTTAACTTGAGGTGTAAAATTTAAGACAACAATTCAATACATGGAATCAATTTCCGACTTCTAGGTTGGAATGGGTAACGACTGAAGAAAACCATATGGCCATTGATGCTTTAATTTAACCTGCTGACATGTATAACTCCTAGATACGGAATTATTAATATTGGGCCCCATACATGGTCACAAAAACATTCAAATAATATCATAACTATTTTTTCATCACTATGATGAACTTACCACTGACATTGGTGGCTATATTGCATGGCCACCTTCCTCAAAGACATAAACATCACTGAATATTCATTAAAGAACAAGATTCCATCAAGTGATGAAGACCAATTGAAAGATTTCATCCAACCAGGAAGGAAATGAATCAACCATATACATATCTCATTACAAAGATGATCATGTTGAATCAACACTAATAGATAAGGATTCAACTTAATGGTCACCGAGAACAAACCTCTAATGTTCTCTTTGGTCTCCCGATGAATCTGAGAAAAGGGTCCCATTAAATTCTAATCATCATTGGACGTCCTCAATGCGTGAATGGGATGTTTTTTTATCATGTCATCAGCCACCACATTAACCTTTCTTTGGGAATTGATGATATCACATTAAAACGCCCGAAAATACTTGATCTTGTGGTGCTTCCTCAGGTTATGATTCCTTTTGAGAGAACATGTAGACAATTATCTTATGATCTGAGTAGACCACAAACTCTTAATATAGGTGTTAGTTACATCGTGTCGTTAAATAATTATTCACTACTACTAACTCCATGTCTTTGGTTGGATAATTATTTTTATTTGGTCGAGGATATTGATATCCATACGCCCCCACACGATCACCATGTACTATAACACACCAAAGACCCATACATGAAGTGATATTATACACCACATAGACCTTACAATAATCTGTCAAGATCGATATACGGCCAGTAGTCATCAAATTCGTCAACTACATGAATAATTCTTGGCATTCTTGCCCCCAATAAATCATTAACCCTTTCTGGGTAAGTGCAATCATATGTGAATCGTGCTGAGAAAAATATCGAACAAACTGCTTGTAGTAACTAGTGAGTCTAGAGAATCTTCTCATATTGAATATATTATTCGACTAGTCCTACAAAATAACATCAGTTATATTCTTAGGTTCTACCAAAACCCAGTATTATGAGATGACATGACCCAGAATATTCACCTCCATGATCAAGAAAGTACCCATGGACAAGTATTCATAATGGTGATGATTTTGAAAAGTTCCCAACATGATCTCCAAATGATTATCATTCTCTAACTCAGATATACAGTAAACAATGATTTTATACACGAATATCATAATGATAGAGTCAAGGTATTCATGGAACATCTTATTCATGATTTTCATAAAGAAAAATGGAGCAATTTTTTCAATCTGAAGGGCATGATAAAATACTTAAAGTGGACATACCTACTGAATAATTATGTCTTCGGGATATCTACATCTTTCACTCTAACATGGTGGTAATACAAAATAAATTGTATCTTGGAAGAACACTTTTACCCATTCATCATCTCAATCAATTCATATATATGGGTAACATGTTATTTTTTCATTATGGTTACCTTTTTCAGTTTCTAAAAATCAATGCACTGCAGAAGTGACACATCATCCTTCTCACAAAAATAACATGAGTTACCAAATGATAGGAAGATGAGAAAATGAATGCATTGGATTCCATATTTTCAAGATATATTGTTAATTTACTCAAATCAATGGGATCCATATGATACGAGGTAAGAGATATTTTGTGTGTTATCTTTGTAAAATAAATTGATAACTCCACGTCCTTCTCTTAGAGAGAGCCTGAGAAATCATCTAGAAATTCCTCTAGGAAGTAATCCACTACATTAATTAATCCACTACTATGAGCATGATCATTATCCTCTAGAATGATCTATGGTAACGTGAATATAATTTTTCTTAACACTCGTAGTGGTGGTCCCACACTACCCGACTAAGGATCCCTTTCCACCGGATAATCCTGATCACTCCCATCAGGATCCATGAATGTCATATACCACCTATAGAAATCAATATCTAATTCAATGTGAACATGATAATCCATGCCGATGAATACGTCAAAATGGTCCACGCCCATGACCAGGAGGTCCCATTCCATCTCAACCGCTGACACAGAAAGTTTACACGATGTGAAACTAAGACCATTCTTTTTATTCATACCCAAAAGTTTCACCAATTACATCGAAAAAGACAAAAAAAATTGGTTGGAAAATTTAGTAGGATAACATACAGGCAGAGATAAAGGAATCTATAGCATCATTATCAAAGAGAACAACATCTGATGAAGTTGCAATAAAAATGGTACCTCGATTTTTCTAGGCATATATATTTGATCACAATAGATCTTAACCCATAACATGAAGGGGACTAGTCTCTAACTGTGAATAACTACTCGTATGTGGATCTACACAAACGATGATTTGGTCGGGCCACCATGGCCATTAATCCTAGAT
Organism: Viscum album; assembly: GCA_963277665.1. Lineage (NCBI taxonomy): Eukaryota > Viridiplantae > Streptophyta > Magnoliopsida > Santalales > Viscaceae > Viscum > Viscum album. Next base: position 1,262,509,897 of record OY728157.1, on the reverse strand, counting down.
ACCATCATCCAAGATGACACTAACTAAATTGACACTATCTCAGAAGCCAGAAATCAAGCCCCACTCAGAATTGGACATGTAACCTTGCAAAATCACTGCAAGTTCCCCAAAGATCACACTAATAATATGGCCTCATAAAATATTTACATTATGGTCAAGTGTTCCAAGGCCTCTTGCACTAGTGGCCCATAACATACCTTGCATCAAAATAAACATATGAAATCTACATTAAAGGATATCCAGGAATACCACCTCCCTTCTTCCCCTACTTACACCACATATTTTTTTTAATGGAAGAATTGTCATTCCCCACTATAGTCAACATTCCAAAATACAAAGACTTTCCCTTCTAATCAATCTCGACAATGAAAACCTGATCAAACACCTCATCATATTTTTCCTTCGTGAACAAGAATTCCTGAGAGTATATTTCAGGTCGTATCCCATTCTCAAGCCTTTGATCTTTCACAGATTCGCTCAAAATAATAATAGATGTGTACCACAATATCTTAGTGAAAAAATTAACATACTCAATCAATTATTGATCTACCTAGGATATATCCATTAAAAACTTGGATTTTAAATAGTCTAGTACCACAAGACAATGATGTTCATTGAAGAAAGTCTGGAAATACTTCCAACTCATCTGATCATGCTTCCCCGATTGAAACACTAATTCACAGTACCGTTGAATGAGACCATCTGTATGAGAAAAGGTGCATTTCACCATAACCTCTTCAGTTGTATCATTGAATTTGAAAATTCACTCTATCATCTTGATCTATTCCATCACATCAAGAGGTTCAAAGATACCTCAGAATGAAGGGGGTTTATTCTTAGGAAAACATGGGCTTTATCCTTTCAAGGACAATACTCATCTTATCTTGAAGGTATTGGATCATTATCCACTCTCTATCCTTGATCTCGGATAGCACGAACCACAGTTTCTTCTAGCCTCTAATAATGCAGTGAGAGAGATATGTCTATTGCTTCATCTTATGAGTACAAAGGAGGACATAATAGTGGCATGTTCCTACCAAATGAAATGGTTACAAAATATAACATTAGAACAAGACTTCTAAAAAACATTATAGAAAACATCAAATGAAAATAAATCAAACTCATTATAATAAATAAAAAAACTATATAACCAAAAAATAATGTTCACAGACAGCCCGTAGCCCACACGTCTAACCTAGAAGATATGTCAAAGAACAATCCCAACAACCTCAGGATAATCGATGTCTATCATGCGAGGAACTGTCAGGACATCACACTCTCAAATTGAAATCTGAGACCTAATACTCCTAGCTCATGTCTAACTACACTCATCCCAATTAATTTGACCCAAATAGCTTAACCTACAACTAATACCTATTCATCACGTACTAGATGTGGTCCTTATACAAACCCACACCCTACCCGGTCCATGGAAAGTCTGGATGGGAGTTACCAGTCCACATGGGTTAGACCAAGTGCATAGGTGTCATAAAAAGTTTTTTTTGGAATGATTTAACCACGTTTATATACATTAAACAACCATCAGTAATGAATAAATGAATCTAAAAATTCACACCAGACAAGTATTAATACAAATTCAAAATATAAGTTACATATTTTTTAACAAAACCCCAAGAGAATCACAACTCAAAAGTGGATGGAAGCCCAAATCAAGAATCACCACACAACATGGGGATGTCACCCCAATCCTTATGCACAACACTGTACCCAGAAGAGAAGCTAACAACCCAAACCAACATCTCCAGACACCATTCCCTTAACAATTTCAAACATTATCAAGTCTACATACACTGAATGGTGTAATCAGTGTTTGAGCCTAATCCTAATAAGATTCCACCAAATATATTCCTTGTAATAAACATTTAAGAGGAAAACATGCATGATTTTATAAATAAGAAATTCTAGTAAAAAATTAAAAAAGATGAAACATCAATTAAAAACAGTTTTCAAGGGAAAAACATTTGTGAATGTACACTTATAAGGAATGAAGAGATGATACAGAAACTTCCAATTGAGAACAACGTATGTCGATATTGTGTACCATATAACTAATGAAAAATATCACGGGAACACCCATAGGAACTTACTAGGTATGGGGGCCAGTTACATCATATCTTAGTGTATAAGTAACCAAAATTTGTATCCTTCTCTTCCAGGATCCACTATGAGGGAAAATAACAATGTCCTAGGGGTCCCCAAACATCATTAAAGAACAATTATTTTTATGAGCATCAAATTTTTTTAGTGATACAGGGATGATAACACTACCTAATCACTAGTAAACTAGACCTCGTCCACCCACATTGATACCTGAGTTTCAGCCATTATGCTCAATCAAGGTCCACAAGTTATAAAATATCATTTTCACACGATAAATCCTTTACTGAATCATACACACGCAAAAAATACCCATCATGCCTTTTTAACTTTTTTTTAATTTACAATGCATTCAAAATGTTCCAAAAACAATTTCATGAAGTAAAGGAAAGAATAGTATAGAAAATCCATTTAAAACATCACATTTAAGGAAAAAATAACCCATATACCATAAAAAAGTATAAATATAATCCATAATAACATTTAATAAGACGTTTTTATACGTTATGAAATGATCTCAAATGATACCACAAGGGTTTTATATGTAAAAAACAATTTAATGCAAAAATGAATCATTAATGTCAAATACATAACAAATTCCACCAAAAAATAATTTTTCAATGACAAACCATTGGTATGAAACATAATAGGAAGGTCAAGAAATAAAATCTAACACATCAAAGAATTCTTACACATGAGAGAACATATAATAGATGTCAAAACCCCCGAAAACATTTCATGAAACTTCAACCGCACCACTACCACATCACAATAGAATAAAAAGGAACCCTAAAAAAGAAAATTGAACTATGAAACTAAAAAATAAACAATATTTATGAATAAAATGTTGCTACACATTTTTAACATCATGGAGGAGGGAAGAAAAACTAAAAATGGATGAAATAAGAGTATTTTTACTACAAGATGATCCTTGATGAATACCCCACCAAAACACATTCAAAAAATGATTACAAGAGAGAATGGGAGATTTTAAAGCCTTTTACGTAACACCCCAAGCTTCCACGATACACTTATCTTTGAATAATACAATTGCTAATGATTTACAGAACATCGCGTTCTAACACACCCCGACTAGTCAAAATAACCATTATGAATAGAGATACAAACTTTTTTAAAAATTTTGAATATTAATTTTCTAAATGGACTTAATTTCTGGATTTATAATTTTAAAATTAGATTTGTGTGAATTTTTGGTATTTTTTGAAAACCATAATTTTTTTATGAATAGTAAAAACACTACATTATTTTTAAAAACCGACATTTTATGCAAACAATTAGTTATTTTATATTGAATTATATTATGTAAAAATAGATAAATAATACCTATATATGTTCAATTTAATTAATTGGAGACATTTTTATAATAATAATAGACATATGAAATTTTATTGAACTTATTACCGTCTTTTACCCACCATTTAGGCGTATTTGAAAATTTTCATAAAACATAATTTTACCTCTTCTATGAGTTAAATTTCAAAACTCCGAGAGAAAAAATTGACAAAATTATGTAAAATTTTGTTCAATAAGATGAAAATAATTTTTGGTGAATACAACCTTTTGACTTTTATTTACCACAGTTAAAAGTAAATAGTGTAATTAAACATAAAAATTGATATTATAATTTCCCTAACACATTTACTAATTCTATTGGATAAGTGTATTTCAACCAAATATAATCCTTAGAAATAAAATATGATCCTTTTGGTCCAGTTTAATTAGATTTGGACATTTATTTTTATTTTATTTCAAGAAGAGATAAAAGTGTTAAAATCAATGTTTGATAACTAAACCGTTTTTAATATAGGGTTATACATAAAGATAAATTCTTCTATAAATATTAATTATAAAGGATAAAGTATTTCCAACAAAATAGATTTTTATTTATTATTTTTATACATTACATAATTAAATTAATGTACGATAAAATTATGATGCAGCACTTACCTTATTAATGAAATATTATAATAATTGATTTTATAAAAATCCAAATATTTTTAAATCGAGAATAATGATGAATTACACTAATTTTATATGATAATATTACATTTTAGGGTTTATTAAATCTATTTCTTCAAGTGATAACGTTATTATGACTTTCAAAAAAACAAAATACCAAATAGTGTAAAAATTAACAATTATGAGTTTTATAAACTAATATGATATTATTAATTGATATAATATTATAAAAAATATAGGTATTGTACAAAAGACTTTGATAATATTTCATATATCAATAATTAACAACATGGGGTTCTCTTGTATTTTTATTTTCAGTTTAATAACAATTTATTAGAAAAAAACAAGAATACATGTTGAAAGTTAAATTATTTAACTATGAGTCAAATCTAAAATATAAGGATAATATAGTGACCTAATCCTATATAAATCATATTTGATTAGATATTTTCAACCCATTAACACTGTAACAATTATATAAATCATTTTTGAGCAATTATAAACAGAGTATGATGGTATAATGAAATAATATTTCAAGAATTTTCTAATTATTCCATCACCTCTCTCTTAAAAAGTAATATCCACTTCTCTAAAAATCACACCTCCAATGAAAATTAGGATGTGCCAACCACTTCTAAAATATCATCCCAAATAACCTCAAAAAATTTTAGAGGCCTTTAATTGATTAGGATGTCATCCTATGTATCCATTTTGGTCTACTCAAAAGGAAACACCCGAAGAAGAGGTAATAATTTCACCACGCATTTCAAAGTTCTGTTCTTCTTCCACTTCCTCTTCCTTTGTTGTTTCCATACCAAAATAATATCTCATGTACCTTATTCATACTATGATTTTATTATAAATATTTTACAACCATATTCATTATTTTATATATCCTATAAATGAAAATTCATTATACGTGCGTACGTACGACTTATCGTCTCTACGTCGTGGTGTAGTTTGTTTTTCAAAAACATCATTATTTGAATAGGTACAAAAATAAGTATAACTAATGTAAATAATAAGAATTAAATTATAAAGATTCTATATATACTATATACCATCCAATTACGTATTATTTCACCATTAATAGAATGATATTGTCACTCATACGTATGTAAAGATTACATTTTCCAGGAACGCAATGAAATTCATTCCACATCCTAATCATTCAAAAATAAATTCATTTTGTTATTCAAAGTGATGTTTTAGAACATAATACAATTATGGATGTGAATAAAATACAACCTATCCATAACAAACATGACTTCTGTAACCAAACCTATAAAGGAAAATGAATTAGTTAACACCCAAAACAACGATACAAATGAAATATTATTAACAATGAAATATTATAAGGTTATATAAGATATCATATTTATGTATGTGGTTCTTGTATAATTTGATAACAACAATTTTACTATTATACAGTAGTTTAACATACCCAGAATCAATGAAAAGTACATGGTAAGGCTTGATTTTACAATCCCTTTATTATCCGAGATTGTTTTTATGTATGTATCTAGTAGGAATTCTTTATCATCCACCACCATGTTTCTTAAAAATGTATTTCAAAATATTTTTACTATTTCCTAGACTATGGTTTAATTTCATTTATACCCTTGTTTTACTTTTTATAAAAAATTTATAAAGAAATATTTCCATCGTTTTCCAAACAAGGTACTTTTAGACCTTTTCGAAAAAATTCAGGATTGACTGTTTTTTAATAGATAAAGTGTGTGTGGATATTTTCTGTAGTCATAACACCTTAAATGCTTCCCATAGATGATTATAATAATATTTTCAAAATAAGTTATTTCTTTTATAAATATTGGAATTTGAAATTATTTTAAAATAGAAATAGATATTTTTATCAAATAGTTTTGATTTCATCTATGTCAGCATCGTTTGATGGATTTTACACTTTTTTAAAGATGATTTATTATGATAAAATATTCCATATTATATTGACATTTTTGTGATATTTTAATCTATTGATGTTTTTATTCTATTCCATTCAGGGCATATGGTTAAAGTATTAACATTTCATATTCTAGTTTGATGAAGAATTATTATGTTATGTTTAAACCTTATCATAAGTGGAATGCATTGGACTTGGTTAGTGAGGGGTGGAGCCCTCTATAGCTCCCTGATGCACCGTTAGGTCTCATGAGACAATTTATTGTCTTGGAATAAATATTTGGTAAAATATTATTTGTATTACTGGCACAAGGACATGAATGTGTGGTTATGATGTCTGCTATTATGCATTCTATCATTATGAAACTGGCTATTGATATTACATGTGATTATTTGACTAGTAGAATATCAATGCGAATATATAAATGAAATTATTTTATTTATATATTCCAAATTATACTGACGTTTATGTTTAAAAGTTATGTATTTCAGACTTATTCATTCCTTTAAAAGTATATGCTTATTTATGAATGTTTCTACTATATAGTTATCCTTACTAAGCACCTGAGATCACCACTTTCCATGATTTATTTTTCCCAGGATGAGAATAAGTATATAATGACTGACCAATAGAAATAGTATAGTGGAAATGAATGTGTTAAAATGAGAAAAAAATTTATTTTTATTTCATAATGTAATATAAAAAATACGTTTATATCTAGTACATCGAAGGCTACTAAACTGATCGGTCTTACAGGATTTGATCCCTTGTGACAATGACAATGTCATATAATAATGTACCAAAATTTGGTAACTAGGGTTAGGGAATTCTAGTTTTTATCAGAGGAAGTGTATTAAAATCTTTGGTAGCTAGATTTAGAAAAACATTCATTAAATAACAGTACCCTATGATAGACTTTGAGGATTAGTAGAAAATAAGTTCCTAGATTTTTTGTTAATGTAGAGATTTTTTGTATTTTTCGTGCAATACATTCCTATCTAGATATGACTAGGTAGATGCATATTTGTAACAGATGTACCAAAGAGGTAAAACACTGAAAATGTGTTTTGGGATTGACTCGGGGTATCCTAGTACATGAAAACATGATTTACTACAATCTAGGTTATGACACTCCTGGGGGATATTCTTAAGACAATTCACATTTTCCTTACAAACCATTATATAAGATTTATGAGTATATACCTTCTCAGAGAAAACATTTTTAGGATTATATATTATATCCATAAACTATTACACTTATGTTAAGTGCTTTACATGTTTGGAATTATGTATTGTGATTCATAAACTAATCTAGTGTATGAATTTTTTTAGAAATTTCCCCTAATGGATGAATTTGAAACTCTATCAACTCCCATAATACATGTAGAGATTTCCCTCCAACTCAAGATAATTATAGTGGAGTTGGTGATGAAAGTAGTGATGATTGCCTTATCACAATTCTGGGACAAATCACTCCGGTTATGAATAATAACATTACTCATATAGTGCTCCATGATCTACAATACAGAGGATAAATGTTAGTACAATTCATGAGGTAATGACCAAAAACATTCAATTAGAGTACAAATACATTTGTTGATATGAAATGGATAAGTTTATAGAGAAAACATTCCATTCGTTGGGGATTAGTGAAAGGGAGAATGTTTTCATGGTAGTTTATCACCTCACGAGAGATGAAGATCAATGGTGGTTATTAATTAAAAACAAAAAGGAAGATAATAAGGTATAAAATATGGAATAGAAGGAGTATAATGAAATTTTCATAGAAATATACATTCCTTGTAACCATCGAGAAGATATGGAATGACTATTTCTGAGTTTGAGGAAAAATTAGGATGAGTATGTCTCAAAATATGAGGCTAACTTTGTAATGTAATCAAGGTATGAAACTGATTATATACGTAACCCACAGAGTAAATTTGATCGATTCTTTAATGGTTTAAAACCATTTCTCCATCAAGAATTAGTCCCACAATCCTTCTCAACATAAAAATATATTCTCTCATGTGCTATAAAGAGGGAAAAAATAAATCTCTAAGACTTACGACATTAAATCAATGAAATAGTAGAAGATATCTGTTTTAAATTTTAGAAATTTAAATAAGGGGAATAATGGAAAAGATGAATTTCCATCCAACAATAAAGGTTGGAGGAAACAACCCAGTACATTCCTGAATAAATTGAGTGTATGTTACTACTGTGGTGAAAAAGTCCACCAAGTTCATTATTGAAAAGGAATAAAAGAATGATTTCAATGTTGAATTCTAAAATTGTAGAGATATGGGGCATTATGAAAATGTATGTTTTGATCCACAAGGAAACATTCCTCAAAAAAGACAAGGGAGAGTGTCGAAGATTAGGTGATCACTACTGCTTGAGGATGAAGCTCTAAATGACATCGTGGAAGGTAATTTAATGGTTTCCTCAAATTTATCCAATTATTTATTTGATTCTGGTCATCAAATTATTTCATATCATTGCAATTTTCTAAAAAATATAGATACTTTAAATTTTATATAACATGGAAGTTGTTAGTCAAAACTCCTAAGGGAAGAATCATTGCAACAATTGTTTTTCTGAATCAGTCCCCACAGCGACATATAAATTTTCATTATCTGCTAATATCATCAACATACGCATGATTAAATATTATATAATCCTTAGTATGAATTGGATTTCAGACAATGATGGGAAAATTTATTTTAAGAAGATGGAGGATGCAATTTTCAATGATGATAAAATGTACATTATCATTAGAACAGAAACATAACCTCATGATTCTTATCTATATCCACCCCCAGTAGATCAACTAAAATAGAATTATTGGGGAGGAAGAGAATTAAATAACTATGGGTGAAGAAAAGAATTTTCAAATAGAGGACTCACCTATTGTGCAAGAATATGTTAATATGATTCTAGATGATTTACATGGACATCCTCCAAACAGATAAATTGAGTTTTCTATTGATTTAATTCTAGGTTCAAGGGTCATATCGATGTCTCAATTTATAATGACCACAATGGTTTTAGTGGAACTATAGAAACAACTAGATTAATTGAGAAAAAACGGATTTCTTCACTCTCGTGTTTATCCCTGGGGAGCCATTGATTTTTTATGAAGAAAGATGGATCTATGAGGTTGTGCATTTGAAACATAGTGGTCAATGCTATAACAATATAGAATAAGTATCCCCTTCCTCGCATTGATGATTTATTCAACCAAATTCATGGGGATCAATAATTTTCAAAGATTTACCATTGATCTGGATATCATCATTTGTGTATTAAGAAATATGACATTTTGAAAAAAAAATTCAAACTAGGTATGGGAATTATGAGTTTATAGTAATGCCTTTTGTACTGGATAATTCGTGCTTGGTTTTAATGGATAAAATGCATAAATTTTTAACTGAATATATTGATGACATTGTAGTGGTATTTATTGTTGACATCTTGGTATACTCAAAATGCTATGTAGATCATGATAATCACTTGCTCACTATTCTAAAATCCCTCAGAAGAAATGAATTATATGGGATGTTTAGAAATTGTGAATTCTGGATGGAGAAAATATTCTTATATTGGCCATATTGTCTCTAGGTATGGAATATTAGTCAATACATAAATCAATAAGGAAATCAATTAATGGGATATGCCGACAAGTATAACTGAGGTACACATTTTTATTTGATTAGCATGTTGTTATCTGCATTTCGTCCAGAATTTTTCTTGATTGTCATGTCCATCAACCAAGATCACATGTAAATGGGTTAAATTTTAGTGGACAAAAGGGTGTGAAGAATTATTTTATAAACTAAAGATAATATTATTCAATGATTTTATCTTGAACCTACCAACATGGAATTAAGTGTTTCTTATTTACAGTGATGCATCACAGAAAGGACATGGTTGTGTCCTGATGCATAATGATAGTTTATTCCATATGTGTCCTGACAGCTACAAAATCATGAGAAATAATATCCTACTCATGGTCATGTGGGAGGAAATTTAATCATAGATTTGAAGATATGGAGAAACTCTCTATATGGTGAATAATGTGTGATAGATACCGATCAAAAGAGTTTGATGAATATATTATCAAAGAAATAACTCAACATGAGGTAATGACTATGGCCTGAACTACTAAAGGATTATGATTTCACTATACACTACCACCCACTGAATGAAAATAAAAAGGAAGATTCTTTGAGAAGAAAGGATCATGGGGTTTTGAATAATATAGGAGTTGAAAGGGATCTTATGTTCATGGATATAGTAAATATCGATATGGGAATAATCATAGAAGGTGAAAAGACACTAATTTTTCAAATGGTTGAAAAACTATCACTACTATAAATGATAAAAAGTTATCAGACTAATGATGATTAGGTTAAAATGCAAATTAAATCTCTAAATCGTGAGATATTGATTGAATTCATAGATAAAGATAAAATTTTGAAATTTTGGAAGAGACTTTGTGTTCCTGATACAACTTATCTAAAAAGAGAATTTTTGCATGATGCTCATTGCTCCAATTTCCATAAACACCCTAGTTTCACTAAGATGTATAAATATTTTAAGGAACATTTTTGGTGGGACCACATGAATGGGGAGATTTATGATTATGTGTCAAAATGTATGGTTTGTCAACTGGTTCAGGATATAAGACAACATCAGGGAACAGTCATTCAACCACTACCCATAGATGAGTAATAAAGGGATGATATTATGATGGACTTTTTCTTGTGGCTACCAAAGTCTCTTAAAAGTAATGATGAAATATGGGTTATTGTTGATCATCATACCAAGTCAGTAGGTTTTCATATAGTAAGAGAATATTTACCATTTGAACATCTATCAAGGCTATATATTAATGATGTTTTAAGACTTCATGGAGTACCCCTTCGATTGATTATGATCGTGATCCCCCTTTTACACCAAGATTATGATAATATCATCAGAATGCCTTTGAATTATGTGAAGTACGGAATAATGTACCCCCCCCCCCATTTTTCAATGGAACGCTTCTCTTTGAAAAATATAATACCTTGTGTTGTACGCAACTTCGAGTTGTAACACACCATGGCCAATCAAACATGCTGTCATGAATATTGATACCCACTTTGTGAAATTTTATATTTTTCATTTTTTAAAATAGACTTCATTTTTTGATTGATAATATAAAAATTATCTTAAGGTGATATTTTTGTTTTTTCATAGAAATTTCAATGTTTGATGAATAGTGAAAAATGTTGCATTATTGTTAAAAAAATGTTTTATTTAAATAGTTTGTTATTTTACTTAAATTTATATTAGGTAAAAATAGATACATAATATATATATATGATCAATGTATTCATTGGAGTCATTTTATAATAATATTAGATATATAAATTTTTTTTGAAATTTTTACCTTGTTTTACCCAACTTATAGGCGCTTATGAAAACTTGCATAAAACGTTATTTTACTGCTTCTAGGAATTGAAATTTATAAATAAGAGAGACACTTTTGAAATTAGTAAGTAAAATTTGTTTCAATAAGATGAAAATATTTTTTTTCTGAATAGTAACTTTTGACTTTTATTTACCACAGTTAAAAGTAAATAGGGTAATTAAAGATAAAAAATGATACTATAATTATCTGAACACATGACATAATTCTATTGGATAAGTGTATTGAGACCAAAATAAACATTTGAATTAAAATATGATGCTTTTGGTCCACTTTTTTAGATTATGACATTTATTATTATTTTATTTAAAGAAGAGTTAAAAGTGTAAAATTCAATGTTTAATAACTAAACCACTATTAATATATGGATCTACCAAAGATAAATTATACTATAAATATTTATTAGAAATTTAAATTGATTTATTAAATTATGGTATTTAATTAATAATTTTTATAAATTTACATAATTAAATTTATTTATGATCCATTGTTGATGTAGTAATTAAATTATTAATTAAATATTAAAATAATTTATATTATTAATATCCAAATAAATGTAAATTCTGAATTATGATGAATTCCACTAATATTTTAATTTAATATAAATCATTAGTGTTGAATATATAAATTTCTTTTTAATTGATAATGTTTTTATGACTTTCACATAACCAAAACACCAGATAGTGTCAAAAATAACATAAAATTGGTTTTAAAACAAATACTATATTATTAATTTATATAATATTACTAAAAAATAAGGTTCAAAAAAGGGGCTCAGATAAGGATATATATATCAATAATGAACCACGTGGGGTTCTCCTGGATTTTTATTTTATGTTTATAAACAATTTATTATAATAATAAATGAATACATAGTAAATGTTAAACTAATTAACTATGAGTTAAATCTAAATGATAAGTTTAATATGGTGACCTAAACTTGCCTAAAACCTATTGGTTGAAAGGTTTTCGACCCAAACTCACCTAAACATTAATATAAATCAATTTTTAGCTGTTATAAACTGAATATGATTTATTACTAAAATAATATTTCTAGCTTTCCCTAAAGTGGCCCTCACTACCTTTATAAAAGGGTACATACAATTCTCTAAAAATCCCACCTCCAAACCCTTTGGCTCGGCCAACCCATACTCAAATATCCTCCCAAATAAACTCCCTCCCACCTAAGGGCCTTACTTTGATCAGAAATCCAACCTATGGAGCCATTTTGATCAACTCAAAAGGAAACACCTGAATAACATATAATAGGTTCACCACCTCTTTCAATGTTCTTTTTTTATTCCACTTCAACTTTATTTTTTGTATCCAAATGAAAATAATAACTACAGTACCCTATATATATTGTAATTTAATTATAAATTTGGTACAACAATATTTATTATTCTATCTATCCTATGAATGAAAAGTTACTATAGGTGTGTACGTACGGATTACCGTATCCATTTCGTGGTGTAGTGTGTTATTAAGACACTTCATTATTTGGATGGGTATAATAATGAGTATAACTGATATAAATAATAAATATAACAAGTTAAATATTTTAAATATATGATAACCATCCGATTCCATATTATTTTACCACCAATAGAATGATATTTTCACTCCTGTGTACATACAGATTACCGCTCCACGAACGCGATAAAATTAATTACCCATCATAACTATTCAAAAATACTATTTATTTTATAATTAAAAATTATTTTTAAGAACTTAATATCATATTGGGTATGAATCAAAAAAATTATATCCATAACAAACATGACTTATGTAACAAAACATATAAAGGAAAACGAATCAGCTCACACCCGAAAAAAAAGATACTACTGAAATATTATTAAAAAAGAAATATTAGAAGATTATATATGATGTCATATTAGGGTATATATTTATTATATAATTTAATAACAATTATTTAACTACTATACATGAGGTTAGCTTACCCTTGATCATGTAAAATCAAAACATAAGTTTTAATTTTACAATCACATTATTATCCGAGGTTGTTTTTATGTAATTTTCTATTAGGACTTCTTTATCATCCACATATGTGTTCCTTAAAAATGTATTCCAAAACATTTTAAATATTACTTAAACTTAGGGTTAAATTTATTTATAACCTTTTTTGACATTTTATTAAATTTTACCAAGGAATGTTTCTATCATTTTCTAAACAATCTCATTTACAACCTTTTCAACAAAATAAGGGAAAGAATGTTTTTTAACTTATATAGAGGGTGCATCTATTTTCCAATGTTATAACACCTTCTTAGTGTACCTTACATGCTTATAAGAATATTTTCAAAGTAAATGTTATTTTATTTTTAATAGTTTAGTTTTAAATGATTTCAAAATTGAAAGTGATATTTCCCTTAAATAGTTTTCATTTAATCTGTCACCATCCTTTGATTAATTTTACACATGTTTGAAGTTGATTTATTTGGATACAATATACAACTTTGTATTAAATGTTTTGTGATATATTTCACTGTGGATGTGTTATTTTGATACTATTCATTTTTTATGGTTAATGCATTAAAAATTAGTATGCTAGTTTTAATATGAGTGTTTCTGTTATGTTTAACCTTTTCATATGCATAATGCATTGGACTTAATATGTGACGGGTGAACCCGCTATAACTTATTGATGCATAGGTAGGTCACATGACACAAACTAGTGTCTTGTAACAAGGCCATGATAAAATTATATATTTAGTCTTGGAACAATGCCTTGAATATGTGGTTTTTATATCCTACATTAATCATTCCATCATTATGAATTTTGATCTTGATATTACACGTGCTTATTCGACTAGTAGAATATCCCTGCAAATAAGTAAATGAAATAATTTGAGTTACCTTTTCCATATTATTCTGAATTTTATGTTCTTATGTCTTTTGTTTTAGTATTATACATTTTATTAAATGTTTATGCTTATTTATGCATGCTTCCACTATATTTTTATCCTTACTGAGCACCTTATCTCACACGTTTCTATGATTTATTTTTCCCAAGATGCGAAGAAGTATATTATGAATTACCTACAAGGATAGTCCAAGGAAGATGAATGTGTTATATGAAGACACAGGGGTTGTTTTCATTTTATAATGTAATGTAAAACTTAAGTTTGTATCTAGTACAACAATGGAATCTAAACTGATCGGTCTTATGGGATATGATCCCTTGTGATCATGCTAATGTTATATAATAATTCACTGACTTTGGGTAACTAAGGTCCGGGCAATATATTTTATAACTGAGAGGCTCTAATGGGGGAAGAAAGTGGAGCTTTAAGGTTATGCCCAAAAAAATTTGAATTATATATGATTTATATTTATTGGGACACTATTTACGGTTTCTATGCATGACTTTGTAAACCACACAGCTTGTATTGGCCATCCAAAAACCACCAATATCATTAAAATTTAGGGGGGAGGGCTAGGTATAACCTTGGGTGAAGGATATGCCAAGAATAAAAAATATACATAACTAAAAATAAGGATATGTATGTGAATTTGTTTCTATTTACATGTAATGAATACACTCATTACTCTATTGATGGACCACATGTTTTTCATTCCATATTTAATACCTATATAGAACAACACACTTCCCTTATATTATATTCTAATGTTTTTCTACACATAGTGATAGTCTATTATAGGTACTATAATAGGTATAATTGGGGTTGTATTAGGTCCTATAGTAGAACTGTAGCATTAGATGTACATTAGCAGTGATGGAACTATAGCAGATGTGGTACTATAGCAAGATCTATAACAATGATAGCATTGTAGCAGGGACTGTAGATTTATAAGTACTATAAAATTATAATTTCCTTAAGGGCCATTTGGTCTAAATAATGGGCATTCAAGCCACATAGCCTTGGGTATTCAGTTTATGTAATGGGTCTCGTTGTACCCCGATAAAAAAGATCTCTTTGCACTAATAAATAAAATGAGGCTTCATAACCAAGTAAAAAATGTATTGAGAGAGTGATGATCATTTTTGGCTAGGAATTAAAATATAAATTAGATTAAAAATAAAAAATTATAAATTACATAGATAATATTGAACATGCCATGATATCCTATATAAATTTGTTTCACACATATACACTATATTTTTTCCCCATTTTATTAGATTAATAAAATAATATTATATATTACAAAATTTCTACGGAGGAATTTTTTTCTAAATAACTCACATTAAATTAATTCCACTCTATGTTTTTGATAATTTTCACTTTCATAGTATTTTCAATTAGCTGCCCCCACATTTCATCAAATCCACTTCAATTATATACAAGTATTATATATTTTCCACTTTAGTACAGTCTAATTACATAAGGAACGTCAATATTAATATTTTTTTGATCTTATATAATTGGATTAGTTGAAGGACCAAATCTATTACCAAAATTAGGATAAAAATCCTCACATTTTACTCTATCATTTCCTAAATTGAATTTTCATATTACTATTCCATTATATATTAAATTATATGATTACCCCAAGATGTGAAAATCTTATTTTCATGAATTATGACATATATTTGAATTAATACTTTCCCAAGTAACTTTAGGTTTATATTTTTTGATACTTATCAAAATTATTTAATTAATAAAACAAGTATCTTTTTCAAATAATGGAGCTTTTTACACTATTTAGACAAAGGATTAATCTAAAAATAATATTACATGATCCAAAAATTTTCTACGCACATTACAATTCTATAAACTTCATACGTATAAATTGAACAAAAAAATCGAATGAAATAGAAACATAATAATGGTGTGGTACCATATGCTTATTAAGGGATATGAAATAAAAATTGAGAAAGATATAAAAATAATGGAAAAAATATGAGGAATAATATAAGAAAAAAATATAATTACTAAATTCATATCACGTTCATATTCACATGAATAATTACATGTAATTTTTTATACAATATAAATATGATCCATGAATACTAATGTCACCAGAGCATGTAACCAAGGTTTCAATAAATCACATTTACAAGTTTTTTCAATATGATATCATAAAAAATACAATAGAATACTATTATGGTATAATAAAATATTCATTTGTAGATATTAATTCATTACTCATCGAATTTGAGAACTAACCAGCAAAAAGAATCATATTACCAAGGATCATTACCTTGGTATTATAAAAACAATACCATGTAAGGTATATTTAACATCATAATGATATCATATCAAGATATTAATTAGTTACATAGTTTATTGGAGAGATTTTAGGAATATGTATAACATTATGAGACCCACATAATTAAATCATACAAAATTCATTCAAATAATTATTAATTATATAAGAAAATGGAATATATGATCATTCAAAACAAAACAATAATTTTTTTTGAGATATTTTGTTGATGGTATCATAATATTATTTTACATGAATGAATGTTGCGAGTTAACATAAAAGTAAAATTAATTTACTTTATCATTAATTTATTTCAATAAAAATAATAAATATCCAAAAATCATATTAAAAAAAGTATTAAATAATGAGAGGAATAATTTGTTTGATATACCATGATTGTGTAGAATTAATTTTCTATAGAAAATGTGAATAATGAA
The DNA here is from genome assembly GCA_963277665.1 of Viscum album. Lineage (NCBI taxonomy): Eukaryota > Viridiplantae > Streptophyta > Magnoliopsida > Santalales > Viscaceae > Viscum > Viscum album. Next base: position 1,262,492,778 of record OY728157.1, on the reverse strand, counting down.
GGAATGATGAGTTAAAATGAATGGTAAATTTTTTGATGGATTTTATAAATAATTTTTTATGTTATAAAAATTATAATTTTAGGAGGAACATAAATATGTTATTTAAATAATTGTAAAGTTAAATTATTTGAAAAAATTAATTATAAAAAAGAAACCTAAATTTCGGATCCATCAAAAGACCTAAAATTAATGAAAATATATATGGGGTGAAAGATAAAAATCAGTATTCTAGAATGATTGAAAACTATTATAATATTTTGATGTATATTTATTTAAACCCCACATATTAATTAAAACAAAACCAATCATTTTTAATGAGGATAATTGAAATTTTATAGTAACATGATATAAAATTGAATTAGACTTATAATTTTAACGGAGAACATTGGCGAGAAAGGAAAATATGGATTTTTAGTGGAAACCATTGCTAAATAAGATTGTAATTATTCAAAAAATATATATACCTATAGAGAAATATGTGTTTCAATAATTTAATTAAAAATAAATTTTCAAAATTATTGAATAATAAATAAGAAAATATTAAATCATGGGGGAAAACCAATCATGGTAATTTATGTTCAAGTAAAATCAATATAAATCTTGAAAGGGATAAAATATAAAAACTCTGTCATATATTGAATCAAATTATATTTGAAAATAGACCATTATATGGCTATTCAAACCAGTTGATTTAAATTAGCTGGGTAAAATAATTTCACAATGCAGTAATTACACCATATATGAGTTTAAATGGTTATGAAAATGAAAAATATATTATGAAATTAAATATTAGGCCAAGAAACTCTGACCTTAATTACTGAATCCATATTAAGAACACAAATTTCATGTATTAAAAAAAACTATATTATTCACCTATTTCATTCCCATTTTACAATTTATGAAAATGTATAAAGTACATATTTATATAATCTCCATGTTTATTTTATATAGTTAGTAACTTTTTTCAATATAAGTTTTGAGTATTTTTTATCGTTTTAATGTTATTTTATTAATATCGATGTAGATCATTATTCTTATCCAAATATTCATAAATCGTAGGTCAAAAATGATATTATAATTAATGTATTATAATGTATTATAATTTAATATTTACATTTCATTTTAGTTTTACATACTATTCATGATGAAGAAATTGGTGAGGATATTTTCCATTGTAGTTTTTACTGAAATTAAATTCCAGAAATAAATAAATAGTTAAATATTTTTATTACTATTGAATAATATAAAATAAATCATTATATTCTAATTGAAATGAAATATAGTGTAACAAAATATATCTAGGATATGAATTTATACCATTGTTAATGTGGGTGGTTAAACCAACCAAACATGAACATGATATAATATTTTTCTAAATATAGATATAGAAGAGTTTATTTTGTTATAGTTTAATATTCAAATAATTTTTTTGAAATTATATAAATTTATTTAATGTGATTAATTATTAATATTTATATTTACAATCAATATTTAAATAAAAATTATTTTTTCACATATAAATAAATAACTTTTCCTCTTGGTACATACATTTTAAATCATAGTTTTATAATTGTTACTATTTATTGATAGTAGTTTTATAGTGAATAATTTATTTTCAAAATATATAAATAATGATATTAAATAAATATATAAAAACAAAATACCCATTTCTATAATTTTTCATGAATGTTGGTGTTGAATGAATTACAACATCATTTAATGTGGAGGTAATTTGTACAATCACATGTTCAATGAATTCATTTTTCCGATTGAATAAGAGGGGAGTTTAATATGATTATAAAATAAATATAATAACTTATAAGTAAATTTTTTATACTCATTTATTTATATGTTTATGTATATAATTGTTATGGAGGAGTGTGGACCTGAATGAAAAAAAGGATGTCCACAGGTATGTAATTGATACTTTGAGAATTTTGATCTTCTATTGAGTATCCTTTGGAAAGGAATAACATGAGGCACATTGATATGGATTGTGGTTTCCAAACCTGTTTATGTGTTATTTAATATTTAAAAATTTTATTCATGCATTTGAATTTGTATTTATAGGCATGGATTGAAGTTGATGGATTTGGGATCCATTTATAGAAGGAATAGTTGGAAAATCATTATAAATCATTGTTTGTGTATAAGAATGAGAGTTTATGAGTGGTATGTGAAATAGGTGGGAAAATGATGGTATAAAATGATGGTATTACTTTCAAATATAGAAAAGATATTTTCTATTTTCTATTATTCAAATGGATTTAGAATAATGTGAGCCACATTATATGAACCACCTTAAAACTTATTAAATTTGTAAAAAAATTTAACCATTCCAATTATTATTAATATAAATATATACGATGACTATATATAAAATATTAAGGTTTAATAATATCATATTTACCCTTTTAAATCTTATTCAATTTAAAAATACCTTGGAATTAAATTTTATATTTAAATGTTTAATTTATTGAAAAAACATTTTTTGTCGAAAAATGAAGTTTTTATCAATTTAGTAATTGTAATAATATTATACATTTATTACTAGTTATATGAATGTTAAATTATTTGTATATATATACATATAAATTTGACTACTATGTTGGGATATTTATTTGTAATATATTTATTTAAATTAATGATACATAATATTAATTATTAAACTTTTGGAAATAACTCATTTATTGCGGTAACAATTACTAAACATGATAAATTAAATTTATTCATAAAAGAGAATATAGACCCAAACACAAATTTTAAAATGATTATTAAAAATATTGAAATCAAAATATATGATTTAATATCAAATATTTTGAATGAATAAAGTTACTATAAGTGTGAGTTATGCATAAATTGTTTTTAAGGAAATGGTATCATGTATGAATTAAATAAATTAATTACTTCCCTAATAATAAAAATTTGGTGGGTTTTAACATAAATAATTAAATATGTTTATATGTTAATCATTTAAACCAGTTTTCACTATAACATAAAAAAAATTATAGTTCATTGAAGTGTAATTTGTAAAAAAATACATTTATGTAAAATATAATTTTATTGGTTAGAACTTTTATGAAAATTATATCAATACTTATGTATTAAAATTATTCACATTTATTTTAGAATATATATATATATATATTTCCTTTTTTTACCTCTATACTATCCCACTATTTCAATGGCCACATTTTAATGGTAAAATAATTTGATATGATTTATTATGATTTTCTGTTTCAAATGAAACAATATATTGAACACGCTTGTCTTTAAAGGATATTTATATTCTATTATATCAAGGTGATGCAAGTGAAATATCATAATTATATGTATATTAAACTAATCATGTATGGAACATGAATTATATATCATGTCTTCATTAATCACATCTTATACACCCTATATATAGATGTTGAAAATTAATTATTTTATATGTGCTTTGATGTTTGTTTTGAGTATAAGATATGATAAAAAACCTAAAATAGACATTTCATGGTCATTTTTAATATAAAATACATTATAAAACATAATTATTAGATTATAATGTTTTTTATATTAATATTCATTTTGAATCCTCGAACCCAAATGGTTTAAAAAGATCTTATTAGTATAATCAATGTTAATACCAATGAATTAAAACACTAAATATATGATAACAAACTTTAATGTCTCCATCAATAGTCATTTTCTAATTATTGATGTCGAATTTTTTCATTAAATCACTAGTTTATTTTTTAATACATTTTAGATATTCCATATATTCTTAAAAACTAAATTCTATGAGTTACAAACACTTTTCATATTCATTACTCATCTAAAATAATAATCCATATTTAGGATTTCACCCCTACACCATTCTACTATTTATTTTCACATTCCATCACCCATTACCACATTTCAAAATCCCATGCCTTGTATCATGCCTCTCCCCCATATTCTACCATAATCATCATTGGTCGTGTTTATCAACCATCACCCCACTTAATTTTTTGTCATCTAAATAACATATACTATTTTTTGATTTTTGTTATTAATATACATAAATTGTGTATATATTTTATAGTTTAATTTTATTTTAATTTTTTATATTTATTACTTGTCAATTATTTATTAATTTTGGTCACTAAATTATTTTTATTCATAATGTCATTAAACTGTGTATAGAACGATGTTTGTAGAATTTTTTTTCTTATATTCACCAAATATACTAAGCCTCTTTCTATATTTTAATTATATATTTTAATTTACAATTTTAGAAGATTAATTAGATTTTTATTTTTTTTAAATTTTGTTTATTCATTTATTTTTAATATAATTGTGGTATCCTATAATTATATTGTATTCTCTTCTTAATTGCAATAATATTTAAATTTTATAATTTTTTTATTCATATTTTATCAATTGATTGTATGTTGATAATCTATTTTTGTTACATTTTTATGAGTGACTAGTTAATTTGTTATATTTTCATCATTTACTTGTTTTATTAAAGTTAATATTTATTAATTACTTGTTTTGAATAAATACTGTTCAATTAATAAATAATTTTTTGTTTATTTTTTAGTGTTTTTAAATAAATAGATATATCATTTACTTTATTTCATTCATTTATCTATTGTATTAATATTTTTCATCTATATAATCTTATTTTAATTAAATATTATTAATTAATGGTTAGTTTATTATTTGTTTTTAATATATTTTTGAAACTATTATTATTACATGTGTATATTTAATTTAATTTTATATGTTATAAAATTATACATGATTATTTACTTATATATTTATTAATAAGATTATTTTTAATTTAATAATTAATATATAAATGGTTATTTGTTTTAAAAAAAATCATGTATTTTATTATTCGTTAATGAAATTTAATGATTAGAATGGAATATTTCATTAAGAACAAGGGATTAATTTTAGAAAGTGGTTCGGTATTTTATGGAATTTTATAACTGAAATATTAAAAACCATGAAATATTTCTTTCCATGTATATAGTGATTAAATATGATAATATTAAGATTCAATTTTATCAAATACCATATTATTATATATAGATTTAATCATTGTAATACACAATATATATATCATAGATTAATAATATAATGATCATAATCTATAAAAAATGATGATGTTGTGTATGAGATATAGGATCCTCCTTATAAATTTATTCATGATTTAGGATTTGAAACCTTTCAAAATATAAAATATTGAAAATAATTTTGTAGATGAATAAAAATAATTATTCCACGATTTACTAAATTTACATTTATACTAATGGTACTAATATTGGACAATATAAAAGAAGGAAATTGTAAGAGTGAAAAAATTATTGCAATTTTGTTGACCTTTTTAATTAATTACTTATAATAGAAAAAATCATTCAATATTCCAATTATTATTAAAGAAAAATATATCCAATGTGATAGGGTTTTATGAAAAAAAATTATTTCCCCAATGGAAATGTGTTTTTGATGTAAAAATGATGTTGGTTTTTATGATTGTTGATACAATGTTAAGTGATGGTTTGATGATATCTTATTAATGCGTAAATGAGAAGAAAAAATATATATTTAATGGAATACTGGGCATCAAGTTGAGAGTGTGTATTATTAAAATTGAAAAAACATACTTTCAATATATGAATTTTCTTTACAGGGATGAAAATATCATGATTATAATGAATTGATACATTTTCTACTTCAGGTTGCTTTATGTGGAATATAAATAATTCTAGTTATAATTTTGATCATAAATTTGGGATACATTTTCAATTCCATTTTATAAAATTAAAAATATCATAATTTATTATATATATTATAGAAAGCCATTGTAAAGATAATTTCATACATTTGATGAATTTATCTCCAATGTATTTAGATATAATGGTTCAAATGGTGATTAATTTCGTATGATAGATAATATTCAGTCGCATGTGTCTCATACATAGATATCACATAAAAATATGTTAATATTCATTACATAACATAATGATGATGCAATAATTCATTAGATCTTGTACCTATACATTATTTTATACATTAAAATTTGGTTAATATGTATATCAGATAATCTCCCATATATAAAACACTGCTTACACATATCTTAAAAAATTCTTTTCTTCATAACATGAAGAAAAGAAACATAAAAGAGTGTGGGATTAGATGATTAATAAGGTAAAATAATGGAGATATCTCCAAAAATGTGACAATAATGGTAGGATAACATTTTAATATAATTTGAAAACCATACAATACATATCATATATTGAAACCTAGTTTCATGGACCAGATATTAGTAGATCATAAGAACATAATCATTATGGAATGAAATAACATTATCCAAGAGAACATAACATTATAAAATGAAATAAAGTTCAGGAATATTATAAACCATAGAAAATAATTTCCATAGAAGTCAATTGCCATTTCCAAAACTATGGTACTAAAATTTGATTTCTTCTTAAACTAGTGTAGTAGTCATAGAATAGTAATAATAAAATTATAAGGGACAATGTCCCTTCTTAAACTGACTTTACATAACATTCCAAACAAACTTCTGTTATTAAATATCAATATAAACTAATGAACTAGAGGTATATATAAGTACCTCCCATCATATAATATATAAATTTATTTGCACAATATAATTAAAAATTACTCATATCATAATCTATGGAAAAGAAATAGATTTTTCAATAATTTAATCATAATATAACCCATGGGAAGTAAAAGGGTTTCTCAATCAACTTTCTATATAATCAGAAAACATAGAGACAAATAATATTTATAGTATCATTGGAAAATACACCTAGTAATAATTAACATAAATAATAGTCTATTATGTTGATTATAATTTTATTAAATTTCGACATTGATCATTACATAAATAAAACAACCATTCCCCTTTGAAAACACATCATTAAAATCAATAAATTCTTAAATTTTCAATAAAAATGTTTCTATAAAATATACTTTCGAATCTTTTAATGAGATAATTAAGTCATTTTGATTTAATTATGGTAGAATTTAATATTTATAAAGTACACCTTAAAAAGAATATTTCTTTCACATTTATAGAAAAAAAAAATTTAAAATTCTTTTCCAAAAATGAAAAGTATATTCCCTTGGAAAAATTGTGTTAAAAGTAAAAATTTGATAAAAATGTCATTAATCATCATCTAGATATTTTCTTATTTAGTAATTAATTTTTTTAAAAAATAATGACATAGAATAAATATGATTTTTAACTAGAGATAGAGAGAGATAAAGTTGATATTTCTTAAAATTGAGTATTCAATATATAGAGAATATAATGAGAATATAATTATATAGAAGAATATAATTTCTAAATCTAAAAATAGTTAAGAAAATATTTGAATTTATTGATTGCTAGATCATAATATTTAATTTTCATAATCATAATCCATGAAAATTAAAATAAAAAATGATAATGTATCATAACAGATTTACTACATTATTAATTCTTCAATCATATGCACTGTAAATTAAATGACATATTATAGATATGTAAATATATATAATGATCATAATATTAATTATAAACTAGATTACATGTAATCATATACACTGCAAAAAAAATAAAGTGGTTAATATGGCATGAGTACCAAAAAATTAAAAGTGAGACGATAATCCTCTTACCTCATGTCTTGGTTTTTTCATACACAAAAAACCCTAAAATATAACAAATTTAGGTATATTATATATTTTTTATAACCATTATAATAATTATTTTTATTAATTATTTATATATTATATTTTTTAAACCATTTATTTTTAATTTCTTTTTAATGACATTTGGGGAGATAACTGACTTATTTTTTTCATTTTTTTGTTTGTCATTTTCCAACATTTACCATGATCATAATTTAAACATATAAATAATTTTATAACTTTTATTAATATAATATATTCTCATAATAAATTGTTTATATTAAACGATTTATAATGAAATTTCCATAAACATTGCATTATCTTCTCTTTTACTCAAGAATATACATTCATTCACGTTGATGATTTGATGAGATTAATTTCTTATAGAAATAGTTAATAATTAATACATAACATCCCAAATTTATGAACATTGCATATTTCTAAAAAATATCCACTTTTTACCTAAGGGTAAACTAATAAAACCAAACATTATTTATTTTCTTGATCAATTGTCACAATTTTTCTCTTGATGTCATCCACCTATCTATTATACATTAAATTATATAAATTTTTTAAAAGAATTAGTTGGAATCAATATGATAATTAAGGTATCAAAAATGATGAAAATTATTAGGCTTCAAAAAAACCCATCCAATGAAAACATTTTCCTAAAATAACACATTTTACCCGTAAAATAGTAATTATTTTTAAATGAAAATAATATCATTTAATACCCTTTTGGATTCATAAGATTAACATAAAACCTATATAAATAACAGATAGATTATAAAGTCATATTAGTACATAATAATAATATTCATTCATATAAAATGGAGTAATCATTTCGTCGACTTTCATTCATGTCAATCATATAAAGAGAATTACCCTACAGTTGACTTATATACCTAATACATTGGATGAGCATAATATCCCCAACCATAATTACTCTATCTCTAAACATCCCATATTTGGTTAATCATGCAATCAGCCATCATATTTCCACATTCCATTATATAATCTAAACACATTATTTTTTTCAATTTTTAACATTTTATTTTTAAAATTTCATTTCCACTAATTAGGAAACATTTGAATTTATATATATAATCAATCCATTTCCAATACCCATTTCCAAAAACAAAATAACCAAAAACATTAAAAGTACTATATTTTCTTTTTAAAACGTGATGGCTTGTAGAGGAATAAAAAAATAATTTTCATGACATTAATGAATTTATTGTCACTATATATGATAAAAAAATATGGATTTATTAATATTTAAACAAAGTCAATTTTTCCATAACGAAAAGTAAAAAATAATCACTTATGAAAACAATTAATGGAAATAAATTTCACTGGTGATTGTTATTCACCTCATAAAATTAGGTGGCCACATAACATCAAAATATGTCTAAATCAAACAAGAATATGAAAATTCACCTTACCATAAGTCTCATTCAACATATATTTACACTATTATCCTGAATACAAAATTTACAAGAATCATTTAATTGATTGATAAACATTTTGATGTTTCATTACCTTTTATTTCAATTTTTAGCATGATAATATAATGACATAATTATTTAATATCACATGGGAAATTTTGATGAAATTGAGTACTTGAGTCAAAAATGTATGTGGAATGATTTCAGTAGTAAAATTGGTCATTCTTCGATCAAATTATATAAAAACATTCCTAAAATTATTATAATTAATATACATCAATTTTACTTTAAAAATTATCTATTCATTAGAATTATAAAAACTGATATATGTATAATCATTGACATGATAAGTTGTACGTACACATGAGAAACATTTCCATTTTTCAATTGTCATTATGAAATGTATATATGAATAATTTATTCATTGTATAATTATCATGATTTACTTAATGACATATTTATATTTAAAATATACATATATTTATATTATCAATGTGAGGTAGTGTTGATAAATGAATCACATCACTTCATGCACATCATGGTTCTCGCATACGCACAAACAACGTTACCATATTCAAGTGCATGGAAAAGCAAGAACAAAAATGATATATTATTAATCAATAATAATAAATATTTACTTTATATAATATATAATCCGTCATTGAATATTTATAACCAATTTATATAGATGATTATGGAACAATAATTATATGTGTTCACGATGTGGTATTCCATCGGAGACACGAATGATTAATTATTATCACATTTGATAGAAGTGGAGATGGATTTAGGAAATGATATTATCATAATTAAATATCATTATATTTATAATATTTTATACTAATTTTTTAAGATTATTTGGAGAAATGGATTAAAAGAATATAAATACATAATTAACATTGTTATCTCTTATAGGGGCAATCTCCATTGATTAACACCATAACACCACTATGGATGGTTTAGTGTAAAAAATACTGACTCTGGAATTTTGGGAGGGGTTATATAAAGGTATTTGGGTATATATAGACCTATCTAATATGGGTTTTACAATCATGAAAATAATATAAGGTGTTACCTTTCACAAGATAGTGGAGGGGCACTGATTGAATTCTTCAAAAATTTAAATTAATTAAAATAAATTTTTTATTCCAAATGTATCCAAATAAATTTATTTAAAATGGAGGATCATTTGAAGTAAAAATAAATTAATCTAATGAAAATTATATAAGTAATAATTATTCTTTTATGCTAATCATTTTGTTATAACCATCATTTATCCTTTTAATTTCTTAATATGATATCACTAATTTTAACATTGATGATTAGTATAATCACCATAAAATAAAATAAAATATTAATAAAAGAGTCCTTGCTGGTATTTTGAGACATTTAGAATTAATTTTTCAGAAGAATACATTTTTATGAATTTTATATCCTTTAATAAAATATTATTTTTAATAATATGCCATTAAAACCAATTTTGAGACTATACATTACGTGACAGTAAAAGAATTATAACAAAATAAAACATCCAAAAAATAATAATTGAATTCAATAATAAAATGTAAACATCATCAACAATATAGTTGTGTGACATTAATTATAAGAAATTATAATTATTTTAATATTTAAAATGACATTTATATGATATTTCAATTAATTAATCTATTACTACATCATCAATTTGTAAGCATTGAAAGTAAATATTTATATAATTAAATTTGAACTAATATTACCATGACGAGTATGAAAATATTTCAATTCAAATTACTATTTATTGTAAAACATATCCCATATATGTCTCTATATTAAAATTGTTACATGTATGAAAATAACGAGTATGACATATCTGACTAATCGTTAATTAAAATATTATAAAGGGAACATTCTAATCCACGTGGAATAAAATTGTTATAATTTTCACCAATGATTATTTTGGTCAAAAAATCTTAAAATGATATTATGAATACAATTATGGTAATTTACTAAAATTTAAAATATAATTTCTATCTTTAATTACACTATTAAATTATAACAATGTTAATAAAAAATTACTAATGATACTATTCATATGTCTGAACACATGGAGATATTTATTAAATATAAAACTTATAATGTAAAATATTGAATCCATTATTCTGAATTCAATTAATTGATATTTTAAAAAATAGTAAAAAATTAATTTCATTTACAAAATGAGAAAATGGGTCTTCAAAAAAATTTCATTAAATGATTGAAATGTATTTATATCAAAATTCAGATTAAAATTGATTCCAATGAATTAAATTGAATTAAATTTTAAAATATTTATCTTTTTAAAATTTAAAAAAAATAAAAATTATAATTTAACAATATATTTTTTTATGAAAATTGAATATTTTAATAAAAATGAATTATCTTTCACATTTCATCAAAAAATTAATCATATAATTAAAAAATCAAACTAAATTTTATATTAATATCAAAAATTAAAATTTTATCCTTTCAAATATATTTTATAAAAGTTTTAAAAACTAAATTTAAAAAGAATGTGCAATCAAAAGGTTTCAAAACTACCTTTTTTAGAAAAAATTTGTTCTAGAGCGTAAAAATGTTTTATACTAATATTATAATTATAGTAACAATTATATGTATGTTAAAAACATTTATATAGTTTAAATATATTATATCATTCAACATGTTTTTAAATTCTTCCCCACTTCTGGATGTTTATTCTTCATAATTTTATTCACTTATTGAATGGTTCTGGATACCTTTCTTTTTTTTCATATATATATGTCTATTCTTCAATCATATTAGTTTTCCATAGAACCATAACCTAATGAATCACCTTTTCCATAATAATATCTTTTTGTGCTCCAGATCCTTAACAAGGGGTTCGTTATAAGTAATATTCTATTCCAACAGATGTAATTCTATAGAAAAAGCATGTGATGGATTTGGAGGAAAATTTAATTACATTGAAACAAGAAATAAATTATGTAACATTGATAAAATAATATGAAAAGACAATTGTTAGAAGATTGATCAAACATTCACTTGGATTTTTATAGGTTCTAATGAACCATGGAAATGTATTCTATTTTTCATTCCAAAACACAACTCCATTACTCATGCAGAAAAAATGAGAAATACAAGATTGCCTATATCAAAAGATAAATCCATCCACAAGTTATTATAACAGCATTTTAAAAATCTCTTAACATCCCTCATAATTAACTATGTCAACAAAATTTTCACTACAATTTCCTCTACCAACTCTGGTCCAATTAACATTATTTCCCTAACATCATACAAAAAATATGGTGTTTGACCCGACATTCAATATTATTTCTCATATGATGCCATATGTATAGTAGAATGATAATTTTTATTATAATAAAACTCTAAAAATTAAATTTTACGATCCTAACATCTCTAAAAATCCCTTAAACACACAGAGAACATATCCTCCAAGGTCTGAAATCTCTGCTAGGACTTTCCATTGTAGTGAGTATAAAAGGATGTGGTGATGTTAAATTTAGTTCTCAATGGATTCTGATGGACATTACAAAAGTGATAAATTAACATGGAATTAAGAATACATTAAATTGAGAGAAGAACCCAATGTGTCCCAACTATCAACTTTTGATAAAAATTAGAATTTTGATATAGAGATTGGGTGTATCAATTCTAAAAAAATGTCTATATATATTTAGTATATCAAAAATAACTCAGATCACATTGTTACCTCAATATTTCTTTATTAAACACCTATAAAAATCATAGAAATAATTTTTCATTTCCACTATGGCACTCAGAAAGGATGAATAATCCCCTATTGTAACTATTATGCCTATTTATCCTATTATCATGTCAATCAAATCAAGGTGAATTTAATAATGTCTATTTTCATTACATCCCACTAGTAATACTCACAATGTCCAATGTACATCATAGTGATTCTAAGATGAACTAAAAATATGGACATATGAACTTCACTAAATAAATATTTATTCATTTTTGAATCACAATGGAAACATAATATCTTCCCAAAATATAAAAATCAATCTTTAACAATGTTAAATTCTCAAAAAATACTCTTTGTAACTAATTATATCTTTTCAATTTTCTCAGAGTCTTTTGTCTTCGCTTTCTAATCTCTATCTAATTGTGATGATTTCACTAACAGATTAATTCAATTTGGGTAATTTCTTATACAAATAACATCCAAGACAGAAGAAAATAAATCATAAAATAAAGGATCACATTACAAACATAATATGGTTAATGTAGCATAAATTTTCCAACTCAAAAACATAGATTTTTTTCATTTACATTATATTAATTTATCATGAAATAATAATCCTTGATTAGTTTCATCCATACTATTTTTATTATGTTAAATTATTTCATTTTGAATATATACATCTATCATTTTTGATCAATTTATATTTCTCACTTTACTCTATATAAATGATTTTAAATTTTTTTATCAAAAACATAATTATATATTTCCAAATCATGTGTTTGATAATTTAAATATTTATGACTAAATCTATGTAAAACATAACTGACTTCTTGACCATTCTGCATTAGGACTCACCCATGTCCTATCAATGAAGCATCATTGCAGATAAACAATTCACCATTCTGGAAAGGAATGACAAACATTGGATCATTTTCCAATCATATTTTTATTTAATGAAGTAATTCCCCACATTCATTTTTCTCGATGTTATTAACTCCTTTTTGTTTTATAATTGTTAGTGGGATAGATAACTGGCATTTTTTCACAAACCATCAGTAGAAAATCCATAATCATAGAAAAATATGAATCTATGTGAAACTAGTAAGACATTTTTACTCATTAATAACTATTGTGGTAGAATTGACAACAATTAATCCATCTTTAGAAAAATAATTCCATTAAATAATGTATTTTTTACCAAAAATTCATTCTAACTAAAAATTTCATATAATATCTTCTTTTTTATGGATTTCAAAAAAATCATTATGTTTCTGTAATGTTTCCCCTAGAATATTGAATATACCAAATTATAATCTATAGACACAATAGATACCCGATAAAAAAATAAAGGAAGACCTCATTCATAAGATACATAAATACAACATGGGCATTAGATAACCCAACAGACATATATACATTCTCATAATGACCATATCTCATCCAAAAATATATTTATAGAATTTTATCCTTCTTTACCCTTAGTTGATGCTAATCAGACCTCAAAAAATTATGAGAAAAAATACTAAGCTCCCTAAGGCTATACATATAAATCAATAATATGAGTTGAATGATACATGTTCATAATAGTGATTTCAGTCAAGGCTCTATAATAAATACAAATTCTCATTATAAAATATTTATTTTTGTTAAATTATACTAGAGAACCACATGGTGATGTTCTATTTTAGATGAACTATTTATCATGAAATGTTTTCAATTTGATATTAAATTATATCACTTATAATTTATATATTTTATTTCTGGGTTTAAAATAAGAATAACATCGAGCAGTAAATCCACGAAATTCATTTTCCAGGTCAAAATCAAAACCATGAAATTAGTTAGGAAAAATATCCATAAATTCATTAACTACATTGTTGTCACTAATCAGAGATGTGTTATTATTTTTAATAAAATTATCAAGATAAAATTCACTACTTTCTTTAATCAATCTTTCTAAATAGTTTTCTGTTATCAAGGGTATGAAATCATGAAATAATAATATATTTTATTTGAAATCTATTTTAATTTTATAAACAAAATCTATTCTATACAAAAAATTATATCAAAATCTACTATAAGATTTTCAATATGAGTTTCACAAAATACCATCTTAAAAACAACAATATGAGTGTTACAATAAATCATGTTTTCTTTAATACTTCATATTTATGTTATTATCTATTGTTCTATATCAAATTCATGATGTGATATTTCCAATTTACTAGATAATTTATCTAAAATGTACAAATGTGAATATCTAGATCAAAGTAGGGTATTTACATAACCTGAAAAGCTAATTATATTTCTTTCAATAATTAATTTGAAGGCCCAAAATCATCCACATTAGTAGAATGTGTTTTTTACATACCATTTTTATTTTTTTCTTGTTGATTTCCACCCTTCATTATCAACATTGGGAACACATTAGAATAATTTACCAACTCATTGAAACTAAAATATCTAAATGTTACATGCTAATTTTCTATAAGATCGTCTCCCTTTTATTCATAAGTCATATGAACAATCGTACCTCATTGGAAGCATATCCAAGACATTGAATGACACTCTCCCAAATTTTTTTACCACACTTCTTAGTTGATGAAAATTATGTTTTCTTACCTCCCATATTCTTTGATGATTTTTCCCTTTTCCTGAAAAATATATATCTACTTTTGATTGCTCTAATGGGACACATGATCATAATATAAACTTTATTTCTATATTTTTTACATCTAATTATTTTATAAATTATTTCTATCTCATGAGAATCCAATACACTATGATATCTTGGATTTAATCCTAGGTAAAGTTGACTTATCTTACTGTCATGATCATAGATAAAATTTGAGGTGTAATTTTACAAACCAGTCAGATGATTATCATATGAATTCACCAAATATACAATTATTTTTATATATTTAATTTTTTTGCATTCAATGTCTAATATCCATGTGAAATTATTATTTAATTCATCCCATTCTACTGAATAAATATATTTACTTACTCTTATATTATTAACAATTGACCACCACATATCATCTTCCCTTGAAAACTGATAAATTTTTTTAGTTTCCTTTTGGATAGCCAATCATCCCATGACGTTGAATATTTTTTCAAGGGGTTAAATCCATCCTTCCAATAAAATAAGTTTTAATGAATCTCTTAAGGATTTTGTTCTCTCATAAAATGCCCAACTATCATCATGTTCTTCTTTTTTAGGTCTCTTTAATCTATATCATGAATGACATCACGAGTTATCACTTGAGTAAACTGATCTATAACTACAACAAATAGTTTTATTATAATTACAACCATCTTGGGATGTAAATTTGGATGAATATATCCCCCTAAATTCATTTACATTATGTCTTCCAAATGTCCTCTTTTAAAAACCATTATGAATAGTCATATTTTAGAAGAAGTTACATGCTAATATAAAAATTCTGTAACATTATATCTTTTCTATAAGGGTATTTCGTCAATATGAATGTTTTTAATATTTACCATGCCTCTAAATATATGTAAATATTAATTTTATTCTAAAATTAAGGACTCGACCATAAACCTCACATAATCATATCTCTTATTAAGTATTCAATTCCTTTTACAATAAGTAAATTTTACTGTTTATAGTTTTATATAATTAGGAAGTATTTTATATAGAACATCCCAAATTTGAGCACGTGGAAAATACTACATCAATATACTATTTCTATAATATAACACATTTAAAATAGAACATGATTTCTTTTTATGATCAATCATCACATTTTTTACAAAGATATCATCCTTGTTTAATTTCTCCCATAAATTAAGTTAATAACAATATAAAACATTACAATGGATATGATAATTTGAAAAAATGTTTGTCTTGTAATAATATGAAATCAATGAAATAATTATCATGAAAAATATTATTCACTCTTAAGAAATAGTAAATACTTTCCTTTGAAAATAAGCTCAATGCTTAACCTTTTTGTAATAATATGATTACTATAAAACACTTATCGTGGATAGATTAGAAAAAAAGCTATATTGGGACATAATTATACTTTCTTTTACATAAAACAAATAGTTATCTCGTCATCTTCAATATATGTAACTCTTAAATATGGAAAAACGAATCAATAAAATTTTATAAAAAATTAATTGGATGGATATAACATACACAATCATAGTTATTTTTTCATAGAAATACCCTTTTTTAGATTATCACATATCCTCCATTAAAATTTCCATGTGCTAATATATTATAAAAACAAGTAAAAATTTTCTTTTTTCAAAATTTTATTATTAAAATTACATTTCCCTTATAAGGGGAAATTTCATGTTATTGAAAAAAACAATACATGTCCAAACCCTATTTTTAAAATAATAGTAACCCCAATATGAAAAAAGGGTTTTTTATTACTGTTATAACATGAAGTCTTGTAGAGAAATCGAAATACCAAATAATATTCATGGTGACAGAGAATTTGTTGTCAATATCTACATTAAAAACATTCTACTTTAATTTGTGAAGAAAAAAAATGTTCCATATAAAATCATGGAAATATTCATTTTTTAAAACACTCATTGAAATACAACATCAATGGGGATGTTTATACAACTCATAAAATGTGGTGGGTGTGAAACATCAATATATGTAACAATAAATGATGTTTGAGATAACTTCCATTAGATTTAGTTTAATTCTTCATATATGTATTCCATCTTCTTGAATAATAAACATATTTTAATAATTTAATTTATTTGAATAATTTTTATTTTTTATTATTCAATTTATGTTACTTATTACAATGTTAATATAATTATATATTTAAATAATTTCAAATATAATATTTCAATGAAATTCGATACTTGAGACCAAAATGAAATTGGTATCATGTCAATAGTCAAAGTGTTCATTAGTATATTATCATTATAATACTATTCATGAAATTAATATCAATTCGATACATAAATTCCTAATTTTAAACATACCATTGATTTCAGAAATGGAATATGAACTATGCATAATCATGGAGACGGTAAGGCGTATGTACACATGAGTAGTGTTTCCATTTTATAATGGTCAATTCAAAAAAATATTATCAATATTTTATAAATTAAAATTTTAATTAATATAATTAATAGTAAATTAATAAATAATATATATATATATATATATATTATCCATGTGATGTGGTGTTGAAAAACCAATCACATTGCTTCGTGGATGTGACAGTTCAGAAGTACGCATGAACAACAATATCATTTCCATGTGCATGGAAAAGTAAGAACATAAATGACATGTTATTTTTAAATAATTATATATATTTCATGAATATCATATATAAATAATAATTCCATCATTATAACTGGTCTTTAAAAATTGTTATGTAAAATGAATCATATCCGTTTGTGAGGTTGTATTCTTCCACACACCCGAACAGTTAATTATTTTCCCATTTTTCGGCATGGGTGATGTTTTATTTGATGTCATTATCATAATAGAATATCATTAAATTGTGTTTAAAGGATTCATTATTTCACCATTATTGAATAATATTTGATTTATGTGGAAGAATAAATTAATTAGAAATAGTGAAATAAATTTGACACCACTTCCTCAGAAGGTATTATTTGATTGTCAACATAACACCTCTAAGTATAGTGTTTTACCTTAAATAAGGACTATATAATGAATGGAGGGAAAATAGTATGGTATTGGAACATATTTTTTCCATCGAGAAATATTTTTGTGTCGTAAAAAGTTTATAAGGGGTTTTCTTTTATTTGTGAAGGGAGGGGATCTCTTGAAATATTATAAAATATTAAATTAATATAATTTTGTTTCTGTTGTAATTTTCTTGAAATAAATTTCGTTTTAAAATAGGATGATTATGGATTTAAATAAATTATTATAATTAAAATTATAAATGTTTTAACTATTTTTAATCCATGTCATTTTGTTTCAACTCTTATTTTACATTTTTATTCTCACCGTGATATCATGTGATTTATACGTTGAGCCTTAATATATTTATTATAAATAAACTAAAAACTAAAAAATTAATAACGATGTAAATTCTTAGAATTACCCAAATAAGTTTTCTAATTTATATATTTTTTAAGAAATTTGTATCTTGTAATAAAATATTATTTATTTATAAATTTAATTAAGGTCAATTTTGACATTATTCATTAACTAACATTAAAAACATTACAATAGAATGATACCATAAAAAAACTAGATCATCAATAATATTTCAAATGAATTTATAAATTCAGTTTATGACATTAATTATAACAATATACATTTATTTCTATAATTTTAATTTTAGTTATTATGTATTTAAATTAATTAATTAGTTATTCCATCATCACTCGGAAGGCCTTTTAGAAAAAAAATTATGGAAAAGTTTAAAAATATATTATCATGATGAGGACAAAAACTTTTTATTTCCAATTAATACTTATAGTTGAACATATAATATATATAAACCCATATTAAGAATGTTATAGTTATGAAAAACAATAATACAAAAGATTTTACTTTACTTAATTTAAAATATTATAAATGACAGACAATCATCTATGTGGATTATAAAGGTTATAGAATCATCCCAAGGATACATTTTTTCAAAACCATCACATTAAAATAAATTTACATATGTTATAGGGTATATTTATAATATTTATAATATTATTTTTACCCATAAATAAATGATTTATCTCTAATCGTGTCAATAAATAAAATTCATTGTTAGTATTCATATGTACAAATATAATAGTATAAAATTTAAAAAAATTTATATTCTGATTAAAAATGTGGAATTCATTTTTGAAAAAAAAATACATTAATAAAAAAAAATTCCCTATTGACAGAAACAGAAAAATAGTTTCTGACAAAAAACATTCAAAATGATTGAAAGGTTTTTAAATACAAATTAAATTTGAGATTTATTACAATTACCTAAATTAAATTAAAATACAAAATATTATTTCATGTATACATTATAATAATTCCATAATATATTTTAATACTATAAATAAATATGATGAAAAAGTAGTTTGTAATTAAAATTCAGTACATTCCATTATTCATCAAAATATGATGCTTGTTAGAAAAATACCATAAAATCAACCTAAATAATTACTTATATTAAAATTTCAAATAATAATATTATTTTCTAAAATATAATTTATAAAAAGTGTTAATTCTATATTTACATCAAGTGGAATATCAAAAGGCGAAAAGCCTCTATTTTCAGAAAAATATAGTTTTAAAGTGTAACACCAGATTTATTCTGAGATTATAGCTACAAAATATATTAGATGAATGTAAAAAATATTATAATTTATTTTAAAATTATTATATAATTAAAATGGGTTTTACACAATTTATTTTATAAATATAAAATTAGTTATTCAATTCATGGAGATGGTAGGTTTTATGTATACATGAGTGATGTTTTTATATTCTCACTGGATAGAATAAAATGTATTTAAGTAATAATTAATATTTATAAAATAAATTTTATATTATATAAAATAGATCTAATTATTTAATCTATCCTTATTTCCATCCATGTTAAAATAAAATGAAAAACTATCACATCACTTCATGGAGGCGGTAGTCCACACATACAAATGAGAATTTTATTACTTAATAAATAATTAGAATATAAGAAAGAATATGTTATTTTATAATTTAATATTTACGAATATTTCAGAAATATTTTTTAATAAATTTTTAATCCATCATTATCAATATATGTGGGAACTGGGGATGAAAAGAAATTACATTGATTCATGAGGCTATAATCCTTCATACAATTGATTGAGTGTTTCATTTACCATTTGATGGAATATGATATATATTTTAGTAATTAACTAACATAATAAAATATAATTATAATTTATATATTTATTTCACTATATCATCATATATGAATATGATTTTATGGATAGAAAATAATAAATAAAGTAAAAAATATCAGTTATGAATCAAACCTCTTCTTCAGACAACCACCTTAGGTTAGTAGTAAAATCCAATCCATAAGGGTTTCGTATTACAAATAATATATAGAAAATTTATTTATAGATTTAATTTAGTTATTTGGTAGGTCTTTTATAAAACCAAACAACTTTTAATGAATTAATATAAGATTATATGGGTTCCCTCTTTTAAGTGTGGTAGAGGACACACATTGAGCATTTTAAAATAAAAAGAAATATAAACATTTTAAAAGTCACAATAGTTACAAAATGTATAAATATATGAACATAAATAAATTAAGAATTAAATAAAACCATAACATAATTTTTGGAAACTATTTAAGTCATTTTAAAACATAGATATATATTTTAAACACATGTTAAACATGATTTATCCTCAATCTCTATAATTAAATTCTACATCATTATTATTAATTATGATAATATAAGTGAAATTATTTTATAATATTGCATATTTTGATTCCAAACATAGAATCCATTTTCCCAAATTCATATCACATAAGTGGAATATATTCAATATAAATTAGACACATATGTGTAATGAAAAATCATTTGTCCATAGAAAAACGTTTCTTAGGTATAAAATGTTTTTTTATAAAAATTAATTATAAATTTTACTATAGTTACATAAAATATATTAATGATGATTAAAATGAATAAATTTTAAATATAAAATAATCTATCGAAAAAATATAACTTGAAAATTATTCTAATGAAATGTATGCTTAAATAAAAATAAATATTTTTCATAAATGACAAAAAATTTAACATTTTATAAAAATAAAAAAACACCTCTATGATAATTTTCACATGTTTATGAAAAAAATGGTGTTCATTTCGTCAAATAGGTTTTCTAAAATTAAAAAAATATATTTATATAGTTTTTCTTCAAAAAAAATTTAAATATATTTTTGAAAAAAAATATTTTTAGGACCACATAATGAAGTTACCAATAATTCAGTATATATTTATCAGTATAATATATTTATTGAAATACATTATAAATACAATTAGATATTTTTTTATTCCTATTCATAAAATGAATTTTAAATTTTAGGTTAAAATAGTATTATCTAAATAATAATATTAATTCACTTTCATGGTTATTAAAACATTATGGTGTGTCTAACGACTATTATCAAAGAAATTAAATATATTTGAAAAAAAAAATTCAGAATATCACATGGGTTTACATTATACCATAGATAAAATTACATTCTCCCTCAAAATTATGTCACATCAATACAAAAATTAAGAATACTTATACCTTTGGATATCCTCAGATTTTATTGTCTCTACTCAGGATGTAGACTTATTAATAAAACCATGAATCAGTGAGTAATATTATATCATAAAAATTTATCACATTTATTTAGATTCACTATTGATATATCGCCATTAAAAAGATCATTATCCATCAGTATAACCACCATTTTCAGTACATGTGTCTTATTAAATATATACATCCCCTTTAGAGATAGATGGAACCTATCCTAGACTTAATAAAGGATATAGGAAAGAGTTTGGTGATAAGAAATAATCCCTACACAATCAAAAAATTGAAAAGGATATTATACCATGGAACCAAATTTCCATTGAATTGGAATCTCATAATCATCATCAATGGATAGTATCATTTTAATAATTTCTCAACAACATCAGACTCCATATCACACTAACGATTGTTATCATAAATGTCATTTCATATCTATGTCACGTAGTTGTGTTGTTGAATAGTTCTAAAATTATTATCAATTTCCTCAGCTAGATCCGATCAAAATATCTTTTTTCTCCAACTTTTTCATTGAATGTGATAGTTCTATACTATTGTCCATAGAGGGACTAATAAAGAGCCATCTGAATGCTCATGTAAAATTTATTATTGTATGAAAACACATATTGAGGAAATTTTTGATATCATCAAGCTTTAAATCTATATAATTGTATCTCACTATAACATCAATGGTTTGAATTAATAATTTAGACAGAAATTCTTTTTATGGATGATATATAGTGCTAAATCATAATTCTTTATCAAAATATTATTAAATAATTCGCATACACATTTAGGTAAAACATTAATCCTAATTAGATATAATATAATGTGTACCCCATGTATCCTTACCACATTTATAATTTATATCCTCTCAAGATAATCTAGAGATAAATACTCTCTTATAGAAATTTTTTGTGATGAATTCAAAATGATATCAAATGTAATCAGTATAACATTATTCATTTGATATGTTTATTGGGAGACCAAGGAATAAATCATACCATATACACATTTAAATGTATAATAGTTATAGTAGTTTCATTAATTTTTTTTTCATAGACCTATCATAGTAATATATAAATCAATGATATTAAATAACCTAAATATTTATCATTATTATATACCACTAAAAATTCTCATTGAATTCTCAACATATCATTGTTTTTCAAAGATAAATAGTGAAAAAGTGATATGAGATTCATCTACCATGTTATTATACAAATTTATATATATTGAACACATAAATGGATTATAAAAAGTATCGTCCCATATCATTCAAAAATTAACTCAAAAAATCTTTCACCTTCCTATATAGTTATATTTCATCCTCTACATCTCATCAATCTTCACATAAAAATACAGGTCTACAATCATTTTAGAAGGATACAATTTGTTAAAATCCTTCATGAATTTTGGATCCATCATTTCGATTTCCATGATTATTCTATCTCTTATAATATTCATCATAGATAAGATAGGAAGATACTTTAGACTCTAAGAGTCATCCACCTTATTGGATATCTAGAGGTGGTATTGAATTTAGTTTTATATTATTTAATTTGATATAACTATATAATATTGAATAACTTCACTCATTCAATGTAAATGTATTCTTTAAAATATTATTATCTTTATACATATCACACCTTTTTTTAAAAAAGGAAATGAATCAATATATTTGATGTTCAAATTAAGTAAAATATCTATAAATAGGGATTTGGTTAATTTTCGAGATGAACATTTAATTTTCATAAGGGATAAACTGTCACCGTATCATTTTGTATGAAAATATTTCCCAATCAATTCATCAACAAATTATTATAGATTAAAAACCCTCCTCCTCTATAAGGAAATGTAAACAACGTCTCATAATATTACCTTCTATTTAGTTAATCAAAATTTTCCTTGCATTTATTTATCCAAATGAACTTGTATCCCATATTTATTGACACAGTGAGTGGATTTTTTTAGAACAACCAGCACAACAACGAATAATCATAATATCCATACTCATCACCACACCCGCCACATGATTCCTCCTTCACGGTGGTCGATTACCATTTAGAAGCTATTTTATATTGCCTCCAGAGATTGTCGCCTTGGACCCGACTCCTCATTTGATCTGAAGAGTGCTGCTCCTAGCTCGGTTGTATGGATATGATGTCTTTTTTGAAAGCCAGGATCACCATACCATCACGCTTGGAAGAAGCTCTGGTAATCGCCGGGCGCGGCATATAAGAATAATCTTTTCTTGTTTTCCTTCTTTGTAAGGATGAAATCAATCCAACATCTTCATTCATCTTCATTTTCCCCCCTTGAACTATATCACTAAAGGATCGAGTGCCAAATTCATTTAGGTTTTCCTTATTACCCCCGGATGAATACCCCCTCTTTCCAAAATGATTTTCTGACACAGGTTCCTTGAATCCCTTGTGCATTCCCTTTGTCGCACCAGGTGTGTTGCATTTAACCACTGAGAGACACCTGACCTCATCTCCATTGGCTTTAGGAGAGTTCTTCCCCTCACCCTATTCCCATGTCTTAGATACCTCTTCTTTGTCTTCCAAGATCCCAACGTCCCGACTGGGTATCTCTTCAACCGGAAAAGCTGTCTCCTCGCGACCCCCCCACCCCTTCATACATTGGATTCTCCTTGTCGCCCTCATCCACACCTCTAGAGAGGACATCCACATGATCTATTACCAAGTCTAATTCTGATAGACTATCAAACATGTTACACAACTGCAAAATAAGTCTCACTAGTAGAGCAGGATCTCCCTCCTCTCGGATCCAGACTAGACTGGTCACCTCCATAGCAGACAAAACCCCTTCTTCTTCAGAAATTTGAACATTCACCTCTACAGTTCCATTCCTTTGAGGTTCCTCTTTCCCCTCCTCATGAGAAACATTTGCCTCCTCTCGTGATCCCTACCAGGAAGGCCCCTCCAAATCCTACCTTAGCCTTCTAAAAACATCAGACACCATTGGGTTGATAACCAATGCTTCTTTCGAAACATAACCAAGAACACGAGCTTCAGACTCCATGCGAACTCCTTCCAATGCCTCCGGCTCCACTAGACCCAGCGGCTGATTCCTGCCAGAACTATCCAGATCGTGCACCCTCTGAACTAGGATAGCCCCCCCCAAAAACTACAGGTTCGGTATCCTTTATAGCTTCCTCCCTCCTTGCTGCAACCTGTGTTGGTGGTCTCCTTCGGAAAACCCCTAGCGATTGGCCCAGACGATTACAGGAAGAACATAAATCAACCCAGTTTTCACAAATAACTTTTTGCTTACATCTATACTCCTCTCCTATGGCAATCCAAACATAATCGAATGGAATCCGTGATGCATCAACTTCAACACAGACTCAGGGATTAACCGGATGACATACAATCTCTGTTCTTCTTTCCGCACATAGAAACCTCACAACGAGGTTACCCAACAATATGATAATAGACAGATTTTGATAGGGCAATGGGAGTTTAGTAAAACATACCCAACCCACCACTGAGGGGGGGATCCCGATCCATATGAAAATCGAAAGACCAACACAGGAGGGAGAAACGACTCCCGTTGCAGCTACGGGGGGCTGAAAACCAGGCTGTGATAAGGTCTTCCTCAGATTCAAATCGAATCATGATTGGGTGGTTGTCCATTAAACCAACAATCTCCCTCTCTTGGAGATCCCAAGATGCGAACACGAATCTGTCGAAGGTGTCAACTGAAGGTCTTCGATGTTTGATGTGGCCAATCAATGTGAGGTTGAGAAGCGCCGAGGACTCCGTGAACTCAGAAGGCGAAATCTTGAGATTAGGGACTCCATCAATAAGATCCAGAACCTTCAGACAGATGAACACTTTCGGGAATGAGGTAAGGAAATTAGGGTTAGAGAAGGGCCGAAAAGGCAACCCTACTCTCCCGAGTGAAGGCGAAGCCGCCTCCCCCGCAGAAGGGGGAGGAGCCAGATCTTCTAGCCCCGCCGTTACCTCCAAGGGCGAAGCATCGCTATGGTTCGCCCGAGTGCCTTCCCAGTGAGTGGATTAGATAGTCATAATAAAATGATAACAACCCATTCATAATATCTAGTAAAATTATGAAACAATTGATTCTTAGTCATAATGGATTTTCTAAGCGAGTGATCAAAGAACTTAATAATTGATATGTCCACATATATATACCCCATGAGATTATATTTCATAAAAATAAAATATATTTTGGTAAAAAATAACACATGGTAAATTTTTTATAACACGTATCCTCCATCAAATTCTATAGAAGAACCCTAAAAGGATATTTATTATCTTCTTCTATCCTAGTATTGATTATAATATCATTTATAAATACTTGCATAATCTAATAATGATAATCTATAATGATATCATTCGTTAAATATTCCAAAATAGCAGGGGTATTAGAAAGAAAAAAAACATCACTATATATTCATATAGTCCATACATTATGTGTAATGTTTTCTTGGTATATCCCTTTTATTTACACTTAATAGACTATATTAAATCTTTTATAAATCATAGAAATGTATTTATCTTTGTGTAGATGAAAAAAAGTCAGCAATACGGGGTAAGGGATAATTATTATTGATTCCACTATATTCAACTACAAATAATATAACAATATTCATGTAGATCAATATTTATTCTTAATAATAAAATGGTGAAACCAATAGTGAGACACATAGAAAAAAAATCATTGTTCTATATTCTTATAGAGTTTAATATATATTTATTACAACACAATTTGAGACATTATATAGGGAGTCACTGAAATTAATGTGGCACTATGTATGAGTTATATTGAGAACACAACATCACAATTCATTAGAATAAGATGAATATCTTCTTATAAAACATCATCAAACTCCTTCCCAATAATCATATCATCGATATTTATTTTCTACTAAACAATTAATGATAATCAACCATATTGTATTGGACAAAATTCTTATATAATAGATGTAATTTAATTTTTATTTGGATTTATATTTTCAAACTAATAGTTTATTGTGCTCTTGATTGTAATATCAAACATAGATACACTTCCATGATAATTAATGTGGACTATATGCAGTGAATGAAAATCCATGAATGATATGACCTCAAATTCAACCAAATATAGAATTATAATATTTTTAAGAATCATATTTCAACAAACTCATACTATATAAGAATCAATGATTCGAGATGAAATCATCATGAAATTGGTGGTTTTCATAGCTAATTATACATTTAATCATTAGAGTGATATTTTGATACCCTTCAATATTGATAACATATAAATGATTATGTAAATATATAGTTAAAAAAATCCATTCTAGAGTGGATGTTAATTTTACCTTTCACCATGACATTATCTCACCATTATTTTTAAATTATATTATATAAAATACCCCTTTTTATATTGGATTAACTAGATTCTGGTGTCGACAATCATTATTAATACTTAGTATTTGGTAGTTGATAGCATAATCGCATAGTCCTTTTATTTGAGACATTTCATTATTGGTGGTTTATTTTATAGAACTCTCTCTATATTTATTTTATTATGTATATTCATCCCATCCATTCAAAAATCTATTTTCGGATGACATTTCCTTCCACTTGTAAATAAATTTACATTTCCCACAATTAAATTTCATCCATGTTTCCATACACACATTGAAAATAATGAAAATAGCATCTTTAACCCTCTATGTTTTTTATATATTTCATTCAATGAGGTCTCTCTTTTTGATTCAAAACAAATATATTTTGGTGTAACTCTAATATATATTATCTCCTTGATTACACGTCAGACAATTTCTACAAATCTACTAATGTACATTATTTCCAATTTTTTTGAGATTTGTTTTAAATACACATATGAATTGTTATGCTTAATTTTTTTTGGATGAAAAAACAAAAAGTATACATCCTTAATAAACAAAAAAACATCATATAACTATGTTAACTCATTGTGATTTTTCTCTATTTTAATTTTAATAATATAAGTAAAGTGGCTATTCAAAAAATATGTTCATAAATTCATCCATTCCCATTAAGTCAAATTCATTTTCTTGACTCATATTCATCATAACATTCCACTATTGATCCTCTCCACCTTACAAATTATTTACCTACAAAATGAATTTTATGTGCTCCCAAACCTAAATAACAGAAAAAATACATTCAATGGTACTAATCCATTTAAATAACTATATGATCAATAGATCAACTAATGATATTTGTATGTTCACTGCTGATGTTATCTCATAAATGGTCTTCCCTCCACTTATTGTTTGATAGTTATAACAAGATTCATATTTTGAGATTGTTTTGTAATCATTAAACTTATATTTTATTAGTCACACATAATAATTAGTTTCTATGTAATACAATAATTACATTCTCTATCACATTTGGTGTAAAATTATTCATTAACATTCAAGTCATTGAATAAATCAAAAATGAATAATGGGATAAAAATTATTCATTGTGACATTCCCAATAATCATGAAATATCTCTTAAAAAATATATAATCATGACAAATTCATTCTAATATATGACACCATATGATTAACAATGGTCATTCATGATAATTATTCTGATCATTAATTATTCTTCATAACGATTTTGGGAATTTCCAAATAATATATCCTAAGTGTGTTAAACAATGTGTTCAACAAGTACTTTTTTCACGATCCATTTGACAATATAGTCTAGATCAATACATTATCTATGGATTTATTACCCCAAAATACAAATGTATAATATCCACATCAACATAGAGTATTTTAATGAGGATATAATTACATGGATAAATACACTATATCATTGACCAAAATTATATTATATTTTCACATGCATAGATATATCCTTATGGTTCTCACTGAATTTTTCAAATACTAGTCCCATTAAGACAGATAGTTCTTTATCTGAAATATTCTACTAGGGAACACATATTTTATACATATAGTACATATGACTAGATGAGTATTATTTAAACAACATAATGATAAATTCTAAAGTCATTTAGGTTTAGTGCATCTATAAACATGGATGAATGAACAACTGCTTCAGAGTTGAACTATGTATTCTCCCATAACATTGATCCTTCTAATATATATCATATATAATTACATTATTCATGAAAGTGGGAATTGAATCATAATAAAGGGTGAGATCAGAATGTTAGTAATGGAAAAAAATCGGAATGTCATTATAATATGTTAGTAAATGTATGAGAATGGGGGAATAATATGTTATTGCCCTACCCATCATATCATCGATAATATTCAAGTATCATGGAATATATCAATTAATTTCATTATACATGAATCAAAATTTAATCATAATGGATTCAAAGAATATGATCCATGTGAATATAAAATTGGCAAAATACATAGATTTATGGTATATACATAAGAATAAAAATAATTTTCTTTAATGTTAATGGTCATTTTCAAAATAATTTCAGTAGAATGGATTCAATCCTCAAAACATCATAATATTCAATATAAACTTCCAATGAAATAATAGTATAGAATATCGCTTATGAATTATGATCAATATTTATTCAAGTCTAAATTATCTCATGAGATAATAATATTTCCCATTAAATTCGTAGAAGATATATGAATCAACCATCCCATTGTCTATAAATTATTTGAATAAAAGTTCTTAAAACCTTTATCATATTATAAACAATAAATGGGATAGGGTTTCATTAACATTAAATCATATAATAACTTGTGTGAAAGAAACAAATTACCTAAAGAATTCATCATAACAAAAAACCATCCATAAAAATAATGTGGTTATTATCATTAGATCCTACCACTAGTAAATATTAGCTAAATTAAATAGATTTCAAATTATATGGATAATTATTTTGAAATAACACATAATACATTTCATTACAAATATAACATCTTCACTTTGAATGTAATTAATAAAAATATAAAAAATTAAAAAATAATAAAGAAACCAAATTTTATGTAATTAATATTTCAAAGATGAAATGGATGATTAATATAATTTAGAGTTCATGGTGTATAAAAAACAATTTATGGAGTACATGATAAAATAATGATTAAATTCATATTTTTTTTCTAAAATTAACTAAAGTCACTTTTTCAGAAAATGATAAGAAGATTTATTATATATTTTTTTGTAAAAATAAAAATCTGTGTAAAAAGTGACATAAAAAATATTTGGATAATTTTAAAATTGGTCATTAACTTTCTATAAAACATATTGTTTTATATAAAAGGGTTTTAAACTAAATATATTGATAAAGTATGCTTTTATTAAAAATGTTATTCAAGTATATTTTGTACACAAAGAGAAAGAAATGAATTAAAACATGGATTCTCAAAAAATAATAAGATTCAAAAAATATATATGAGTTTCATAATATATATATCATAATATTTGATAATCAGTTCAAAAATAATTCTAAATAATATTAGATGATGAGATTGTAACATTTAACCAAAACCAATTTTGTAATGATAAAATTATAAGCCACATGAGAGATAAAATAATAGAATAATATTTTTATCATAAAAGTTTACATAATAATTCAAAAATACATTAATGTTGAAAATATACATCACACCAATGAAACTGGTGGTGAATATGGAACATGTTCCAAGAAAATAAAAGCGATACATGATTATCCTTACCTAATGTATTGATTTTCATCATTCTCATTGGTTCATAATGTATATGAAATGATGTGTCAATGTACATATATTCCATAACCATAATCATTTATATCATAGTTTGTAATATTTACTTATGACCTTTGGTAACTGTTTTATTATACTTTTATTCATTAAATGAGTTTTCCAGTTATATCTTCTTCATTTTTCATATTTGGTTTGGTTTTTTTCATTAATGTTACATTAATCATGGCTCCATAAAATAAAAATTGTTAATAGTTATATAAATAGAACCATTATCAATTATATGTTTTTTAGAGTAATATACTAATGTTAATAATAGAAAATTAATTTCATTGTTCATGGAGACATAAGGCAATAGGTACACCTCAATGTTGTTACCATTTTCCTGATGTATGGATAAAAATAAAGTAAAATATTAATAAAAAATTAAATCAATAATTTTTATATTATATATATACTATATATTTACATAATCAATCATTATTTCAATCAATTTAAAAATAAAATGAAAAATGTGTCACGTCATTTTGTAGAGAAGGTGTTCCACACACACATAATAGAAGTTATTGTTTTGAATATAATTGTCTGTTAATTTAGAATAAGTGATATTTTAGATATAGTATAATTAATCTTCCATAAATATCAAGTATAAACATTAAATATATGATTATCTCTAGTCGTTGGAGGAAATGATAAAAATAAACTACAAATGTTCATTGGTCGATAATCCACCATTCACATGGTCAATAGTTTCATTTACCATTTTCTGGTTGAGTAGATGAATATTGGTTATGAATATAATATATTAACATATTATAATATTTTATATACTGATGTTTTTACATCATCATATTTTAAGAATATGTTTCAGATTTGGAAGAATAAAAAAAATAAAAATGTTTGGTTAAGAATGATACCACATCTTTGGAAAACCTCATCAGGTTAGCATTAATATAGTAATTATGAGGATTTCTTGTAAAACCATGAAAATTATTATATAAAATCACCTTATTCTATAGAAAATTATATACCCAATACTAATCTTAAACAGTCCAGAAAATATATTTCTTCATGTTTAATATTTTCGAGAACTTGCAGAACATGCAACCCATTGTGAAAATGAACCACAATATAGTGCAAGTTTATAACCTAGAGGTAAAATTTGTGGATATGAATATTCAGATATATATTATATGAATTATGGTTATCTTTTTATTATAAATCAAAAGATAATAATAAAAATAAAAACATGAAATGATTTCTAAAAAACTGTAATTTTTCTAATTGACTACTTAGTCCCTCATTGTACACATAATGTTAAATTATTTTATACCACATTTATATAATTTATTTTATAAAATGATATCAATTTTAGAAATAAGTTAATAAAAATAATTTCAGTGGTATTTATTGGTAGTTCTATGAAAATTTTACTTTTTCTTTGAATGTTCAAGAATAATTACTTTTTATTGAAAACCATATTTTTATTTAAATTAATTACAATGATCAATTATATTTGTAATTTCTGTGGAAGTTTATTTTTTTAAAAAATATTTATATTATCTATATTTATTTCATAGGAATCATTTTTATTTTCATTTATTATATAAAAACTCTATAAATGTTTGAACATTTTCCCTTTAAAAAGTATTTATAACGTTGCATCTACTTGATTAATTTTTTATTAATATTTTCCACACTGGTTAATTAAATACTCAATAAAATATTCCATATATTTATTAGTATTAATTCATATTATTTGATATGATCTATATAGTTGTATACCATAAGTAATTGTAAATATAATAAAATGTATTTTCTGATGTTAATGTGAAAATGGATTTTATAAGAGTTAAACTATAGAGATATGTGTTATAATGACATAAAAACTACATAAAATACATTTTATTTTAATATATAAAACATAAATTGTCTATGTATATATAATAACAAATTGTTAAATCATTATTCATAAAAAAATTATTGTAGAAATTATTAATTTTCTTAAATTACAAGTGTTTAACACATTAGACTTTAGATAGGCCACCCACTCTTCTTTGTTCATCAAAACATAACACCATTCTAGTTCACATAATACCTAAAAAATCAATTAACAACTCTAATAATCATCAAATAATTATTATTATTGGAATAACTCCAATCTATAATGTATTATTGAGAAAATATAATTAGGTTACTCGGAGAAGAGGTAATGTTTTTCAATGTAAATTTTTTATATTATTTTATCATACAACACCCTAAATTATTATTATAAATAATATATATAAAATTATTAGTTTAATTAATGTTGTAAAAAAATTTCAATTCAATTTAGTGAATTAAAATTATCCCAACATCCATCAAATGAGATATAAAATAATTGTTCTTATGGACCAGAGACTACCGCCTCACAAACTGATGTCAATTTTTTTCCATTACCAAGATTCAACATCAACTGTTGTGAATGATATAAATTATATACATGATATTTATAATATATTTATACAAATTTAGTCTTCATATCACAAATAACATTTTATCAATCCATTTCATATGGGATATGATAATACCTCGTGTGTATACAGAAGACTACAGCCTCAGAAAGAAATATATGTCATTTTTCACTAATGATTTAATTGGATGAAAATAAGGATAATTTTAGGCAATATATAAATTAAATAATGATGATATTTTTGACATATTTATCATTATTAAAAGGAAATATATAATTTTATTTTGGATATTTTCACTCTCAAAATGACGATAACATTATTTCTGTTCATATAGACTACCACATTCCAAAATTTATTCGACTATCTTTTCATTACCACACCACATCGATGATACATATAAATATATTTAAATAAATAATGTGTTATTAAATCTATTACTATAATTATTTACATATAAAATTTTACATATCCCCTTTCTATAATGATCATCAGAGAATGGAAATGTTATCCATGCGAAAGTACGATCTACCATATTTATGATCACAACATAAAACATTTATCATAACTAGTATTAATGAATGGAATAAAAATTATAATCAATATTGAAATAACATAAATGTGTGATTATTAGTATTATAGATATTATGAAACAATATTATATGTGTAAGGACTATATCATTAATGATGAATCACACATGAGAAAATAAGGCAATTAAGACACCAAACAATGAATATAATGAATAATTATTTTTAAATGGGTAATATGATGTTATAAAAGGAAAAAATATGATATTATAAATAATAATATTGATTTATAATTTGGAAATAATTTGTTTAAACCCACAAAATTAGATGTTAATTTTTTTTATCTAAATTGAAGCATGAGGCAACAGACATCATCTCAATATTCTTTCATTGAGTCATATTATAATGTTATGGACCTAATTTTTTTATATAGTGTATATACTAAACCTTTGACATGTAATATCATAATTTATTAAAAATTTATTGTATAGTATGTATCAATTATAGTTATTTAACCTAAGGGTAATTGGACTAATAATTACCAAGTTGTAATGTATTTTATACCAACATATATTTTCATTGGGTAATATTATTTCTCTATCATCTATGATATTCATAAATTATTTGAAAATTAGAATTTGATAATAGTATGTTTTATTTAATGATTTTTTACATCAGATCAATTCACATCATTGATTAATGTATTAATTCCAACATCAATTGTATGATCCTTAAATGATTTTATTTCACAATCTCATTATAATCTATATTGTTTAATCCTGAATTTATTTTTGAATAAATTATTGGATCATTTGGTAACAAATTCATTTTATTTTAAACTCTTCTAGTTATTAGTGATATTTCCATTAAATTGTATCATTTTTAATATCATTTTACTTAAAATAATTAATAAAATTTTATTAAGAAAATTTGACTTCATTTATCTCTTGGGCCAGAAATTGATATTCTTATAAAAAAAGTTTTAAAAAATAAAAAAAAAATTATAATTTTTATAATGATTTATTGAATAAATATTTATTCATATTTAATTTATTTTGAATATTTTAATAACATCTTTAGGTATTTATTAATAGAATTTTTATTTCTATTTTACTAAAAATGTGTAAGGAATTTTAGATTTCACATACTCAACATGTATATGATTTCAGGCTTTTATAAGGACTCAATGTTTTATATATTTCATTAAATGATTTAATTATTATCTTTTAATAAAATTATTTCATATGTTTATTAGACATTCAGTTCTAAAATGTTTCATTAGAAATAAAATTTTTATTTTCATCTAGAATTATTTAAATATATTTTTATGGAAATTGTATTCATCAATGGAAATAAATTTGTATTGTTATGCTAATAGATATATGTTGGACTGATATTATCTTAATTATATATTATAAGTTTCTAAGATCATTTATAACATTGAATGTGGTGACTATCACTTTCTCTATTCATTATTAGTCATTAAAACTCACAGGAAATATTAAATTTTCTGTGATCAATGTAAATTTAATTCCCCCTAAATATCCATAAATTTTTTTATATGACTAATTACTAGCTATTATTTCAATTCAAAAAATATTTTTCTTAATTTAGAGTCATTTTTATTTGTAGTTGAATTTCAGTAAATATTTATTGTTTACACAGTACATATATTTATCATAAGACACATTACTCACGAATTAACAGAATCATTTGATATATGAGTAATTCTATAGAGACAAATATATGGGTGGGGGAAAATTATAGATATCCATTCGATGCATCCATAATCTACTGAGGTAAATCATTTGGATATCCATTCATTAAATTGTTTTAGGGAGGTACTTAGATATATATTATAAACTATAATTATGAAATATATTTAGGGAATAGGTATCATGATGCCTAAGAGCCAAAAAAATAATAATTTAAAAACTTCTTCACTGAGGATTCAATTATTTTTTCCATGACTTTTTCATAATGAAAATATATCTAGATGATTTTAATTCTTATTTTTTTGATTAAATGAATTTTTATCAATTATTTTTATTTCCACAAGGATTATTCCATATCCATTTCTTAATATCATGTTAATAATTAAATGTAATTTTTGTTTTGGTTTAACATTCCATATAGACCACGTTTTATCTTATCAAAAAAGTAAAATTATTTAAATCAAATTTGGGTTATTTTCATTATCTTTTTATGAGATTTATGCATATTTATTCATGATAAATTAAATTATACTTAACCCATTTAGATCATTGGACCTGAACATTATTTTTTTTCCTCTCCCATGAACCCATTAAGTGTACTATGATTGATATGAAAGTATATAATTGAAGGAATAAGGATATTCTTGAAAACAAATGTTGAAATTTATGTTTTCATATTTAATAAATGAATCGTGTATGTATCTAGTTTTCCAAGACAAATAAAATATTCGGTCTGTTAGGATCTGATTCCTGTTATAATCTACCAATGTAATAAAGAATAACAAAAGATCTCATTTACTAGGGTTGGGGTAAATATAATTTGTATCAAAGTAAATTTAGTTGAATCATTACGAACTAGATTTTAGAAAGCATAGATTATGGATTATAACCCTATGATCATGTATGGGGATAATTGTAGAAGAACATCCTAATGTTTTGGTATTAGATATAAATTTTAGTGTTTCCAAGAAATAAAAACCTCTCTTGAGACTACAAGTAGATTTCGTTCAAGCACTAATGTATCAAGGGGTAATAACTTTGGAATGGTGCGTTTGTCTTGATTCAATCGCCATCTAGTACGTAACAACATGACTTACTACACAACTATTATAAAACACATTAGGGATATCTATAGTTTAGTACCCTTTTTATGATTTAATTATCCCTTATTTATTCATTTTTATAAGATTCAATTGGTTGGGTAGAGTTTGGTAGTGTTTCAGAATGTTTATAAGGGTTTGGATAATGTTTTGAAAATATTTTAAAGGATAACAGTTTGAACATGGTTTGGGGAAAACTTGAAAAAAAACATAGGTAACAGAGAAACATTAGATAGTGGGAGTTTCAACAATATGAAAACGGTTTTTAACTGTGTGAGTAGACTGTTCTATGTTCCCATCGATGATGTAGCATGTGCATATATTCATTAACTGTTTAGGTTAACCGTACACAACAAACAAAATTTGGTTTTTGATTTTTGGATCACTCACGATTTGATCTAACCTCTCCATTCATCCTCCCACTCGATCCTCACTATGTATTCTGGATTCTCCTTAGATATAGTGGAATTAACCCTAATTTTTTATTTCATTTGTCTAGTTTTCAAGGTGTGGTGATGTCACGACCCAACCCTACCCAGGCTCGAGCTGCAACTACCCCAATCACACCTCCATAGTCTAGGGGCTGGTGACTAGCTCCGAAGGCATGACAACTCAGTGAGGCCTTTGCCTAAGTACCTATACACACACAGATACAGAACAATCAATGAAAAATTGTAGAGTAAAAGAAAAGACAAGTAAAGAAAAAGGGAAACTACTATAAATTAACCACAATGTGCATCGACATCTAAAAGTACAAAGAAAGTGCTGAAAGGAAACTGAAAAAAAAGTGGGAAAACATGCGCCCAACTAGAAAAGTTCCACAACCTGGTAACAAGTGAAAAAAGAGAAACTTTTGGAAGGGTTCCCCACCTGGAACCCGACTACGACCACCGCACGCGGTCCAAGCTCTCGAACTCCTATGCTCCACTGAAGTCACGCTCCACCTGTCTGTCGTCTACAAGGGAACACCAAGTGCATGCAAAGCCCAAGAAGGGGTGAGTATAAAAATACTTAGTAGGATACCCTGAAGGCTCGAGGGGGAAAGAAAGGAGATAACGAAGGGTGAGCAGTAGATCGAATAGGGAAAAGTAAAGTAGTAGAACTGATAGTGTGGTAAAGAGTGCAGTAAAGAGTCCATCTCAACCCAACAAGAGGAAAGAAGTTAGACTCATCCAGACACAAGGAGCTGGAAATGGTGAGGAGATAAACTTACAGTCAAGTCTTCACTACCTATAGCGGGAGAGTAGACTCATCCAACCATGAGAAGCTAGACACGGAAATCACATGGCATACCCTGCGTGTCTTCGCCTCTCCTGGAAGAAGAGTAACCAAACCCAAGAAGTGGGTACTATAACAAGGTATATAAAAATAAATATTCTCAATCAAGAATCCCGAACAAGATCATAAGGGGATATTCATCCCATAGATCAGCTAAGAAATGAGTAGCCAAGAGTCCCAGAAGTAAACACCATCGATGTCCAGCATCCCGCACATGTGCCCCGTACTACAAGTCAAGGGGATCAAACCACCGCACCTCGACACAATCCACTTTGGGTGGCACTAACTCACCCACATCATTTTATGTCGCATCACAAGGATGCGTCTCGGTGGGGGAAAGTTCTCCTTGTACATGAGAGTTCCGGGTTAAGTCAAACCACGCCTCGTCATTGCCCCGTAGTCGAGCGGTCTCCACAAATTCAAGATCATTCCATCACGGACCCGTACAACCAAGGGTCCCGCTCCGGTAATCACGGAGGAAAGACACAAACTAGCCTAGTAGAAAGGATTGAGTCCGGAATGTAGACAAGTGTCCCACTACCCAGCCCTGCTAGAGGGTAAACCCTAGCAAGATATCGGGTGTCCCACTGCCCAGCCCTGCTAGAGGGTAAACCCTAACAAGATACCGGGTGACCCAATTCCCAGCCCTGCTGGAGGGTAAACCCTAATACATCATCAAGAGACTCACTGTCCACCCCCGCTGGAGGGTTCACTTGGAATAAGTCGACAGGCGACCCACTACCCAGCCTTGTTAGAGGGTAGACCTGGAAAAAGTCGATAGGCAACCCACTGCCCAGCCTTTCTGGAGGGTGGACCTAGAATAAGTCGACAGGTGACCCACTGCCCAGCCTTGCTGGAGGGTAGGCCTGGAACTAGATGATGGACGACCCACTGTCCAGCCCTGTTGGAGGGTAGACCCTAAGAGGTCGTCAGGTGACCCACTGCCCAGTCTCTGTTGGAGGGTAGACCCAATGTGTGTCGGGTCACCCAGTGCCTAGTCTCTGCTGGAGGGTTGACCCTAAGAGTATCGGGGGACCCACTACCTAGTCTCTTCTGGAGGGTAAACCCTTGAAGTCAGTGAGCAACCCACTACCCAGTCCCTACTGAAGGGTAAACCCAAAGATGTCGATATGCGACCCACTGCCCAGTCTCTATTGGAGGGTACAACACTGGCCAACCGAACACGGAGTGGGTATCGTGCAACCACCTGACTCTAGAACAAAAGAAGCGGAAACCACTCAACCCTTATAATCAAAACAATCGAGCACAGAGGAAGGAAAAAACCTCAACCCTATTGGTCAACAAATGAGCACAGAGAGACCCTCTACATCGCGATAGGTCATAGTACACAGGGAAAAACACGGCACGCACGTAGGACCCACAGAACGTGTGTCCCCATCTCAACCCCAACCAATCGCACAAACATTCTCATGTACAAACATCCCCAACCAGTACCTCCACGCATTCCCGTATACTCCCATAGTATACCACGTTCCATCCCAAAGGCTATCATGTGCACATCACCCAACGTCAATGTGAAAGCGTAATATAACAACTCAAACATAGCACCTCAACAACTGAGGCACATCCAACCATATCTCTTTAAACATTTACATCACTCACACAGGAGTGCACACGATTACATGCCAAGGGTCCACTACAAACACAGTAGGACGAACCAACATTGGAGTGCCTTTCTTCCACATTTAATAGGATCATATATGGGGATCTGATAACCTAAAAATATTACACCATTGTAATCCTTGTGAAATAACATGCGAGATAGACTACTTACTCGCCTATAACGGATATCCGACGGAAAAGTCACAAACATCACCTCACGCTCGAACAGCGTCCTGTGATCCTGAGCCTTGGCCCCGAAAACAGTTGGGTGCATCGCATCATTGCGATCCCCTCGTAAAAACACATCGAAGTGACTTCTCACTTGAGGGCAATGGATATCCAAAGAAAAAGAAGCATCTCGGCGCACCGCACACGAGCGGTGCTTCATGGGACCTGCAACCCGGTCCCAAAACACAAAGAACGGATCACACTGTTGCGATCCTCTCGAAAAATCACACAGTATGGACTAATCACTTGTCCAAAACGGACACCCGATGATAATGCTGAAAACCACCGTCAACTCCCAAAACGGCCCTCGCAGGGCCAGCACCAGCGTGCGGAATTAGAGGGGGCGGATCGAACCATTGCAATCCCCTTGGAAAACATTTTGTAATGACTTCTCGCACACCCCGAATGGACATCTGATGAAAAATTCATGAAACACTGCACGCAGCTCGAAAGACGAGACATGGGTCACGTTCCTCAACTCCGGCTGCAATGCCAGAAACCAACCTGGAAGGCTTCACCCCAGCGCCAGGGTCCCAACCCCACTAACGGCACTCAAAACGGAC
Source organism: Viscum album (assembly GCA_963277665.1). NCBI lineage: Eukaryota > Viridiplantae > Streptophyta > Magnoliopsida > Santalales > Viscaceae > Viscum > Viscum album. The sequence continues at coordinate 1,262,452,465 of OY728157.1, read as the reverse complement.
GTCATACGCCTCCGCGCCTTCCAAAACAAGAATCCCCTGGAGAAAATGTCAACTCACTTAAAGACGTGTCGCACCTCCGAGGCCCCTCGTTTCCAGAATTAAAAATTCCTAAAACCTTCTCAAAAAGTCCACCTCGACGTCAGGTCCACGCCGCCGCAGATGGTGTGCAAAATAGACACCCATAGAAAATGTTAAGCGCATCCAAAATTGAAGGGGTCGAAGCCCCTTCGGCTGAACCGGCATGGGCCGGCTGGTTCGCCCGGTGTGGGCCGGGCCGTACTGGTTGTCCCGGCATGCAGCGCTGGCCCGCGGTTCATCCACGCGGCCCGGCTGTGGTCTCGCGGTCCACCGACCTGGCGACCGGCCCTGGTGGCTGGTCATCGGTCCACGCGGAGACCAGCGATCAGCGGGTCTCGGTTCCCTCCGTGGGGTTGTGCGCCGCGACCCCGGTTCACCCGGCCGACAGCCCCGCTCAGCCTACCTGATGCGCCCGCCACCTACGATTCGCGCCGCAGATGCCCGAGACCCCCTGCCACCACCTGTAAAGATGCCGGACTGCCGCTGGGAAGCCGCCGCCACCGCTGGGAAGCCGCCGCCGCCGCTGGGAAGCCTCCACCGCCGCTGGGAAGCCGCTGCCGCCATTGGGAAGTTGATGCCGCCCCTGGGAAGCCGTCGCCGCCACTGGAGCTTGCCGGACCGCCGCTGGAACCCACCAGAAAACACCAAAAACCTCTCGGAACATCATCGGATCCCTGCAATCAACTCAAGACTCAGAATTTTGATACAAAAAGAGAGACGGAAACCCCAGATCAAATCCTACGCAACTACGGGCTGCACTCGATAGGAAAACAGTGATTTGATGCAAATAAAACAATTCAAGGGAGTTGCAGATATGGAAACAAGGAAGAACACGAACTACTACCTCTTGGGGGATGCCCGGAGCTTCACAGAGATTCTGCCACCATGTCGCGCCTCGCTGGAGTAGAGGAGGATAGGAAAGAGGGGAAGCTTCTTGCGCCAGGGGAAACCACCAAGAGGGGGGAGTGTTTAAAAACAAAACACTTAAACTCCTGCATGTGGGCCCCGTACCCAAACCCTCAGTAGGGTCGAGGTGAAGCCTCCACTAGGGTAAACACCATCTCCCAAGAACAACTGTGGTCTCGGAATTTTAATCTGAGGCGTTGTTCAAAAGTTATTAAACTTAGCGCCTGAGGCCGCCAAATTACGAAAACACCCATGGGGCCATTTTTCATAGATGGAACGCGCCTGCGAAACATACACCCCTACTAAGGTAAACGGCCCGCCCCAAACTCAATGGTGACATCGGTTTCCCAATCTGAGCCACCGTTTAAGAGATAATAGAGTTTAACCATTTAACGAATTAATTAATTAATTAATTAATCCATTTAACGTTTTGAAATCGAGTGAGGGGTCTAAACATCCAGCACCAACTTGTTCTATGTCGTCCTAGGGTAAACACTCCATTCCAGACCCATCCCTACACTCGGATATCTGATCCAGATTACAGTTTATGAGTTATCGCATTTATTTGGAATTCCCAGTGTAACGCACTGAAAATTTAATTCATGCCACTCCGGGGCTCGGAATCACACGCCGTCTAAGGGAGATGCTCTGGAATAATATCAAGAACATTCCAAAGTCTTTTATATACAAATCCTAAGTTATTACATCATTCCATACATCATTATTTTCGTCCCTGAAAAGCAAAACCAGGGAACAACTAAGGGTACTAAGCCCACATCTGGCTCTCCTGTACCCAGAAGAACTCTTGCATAGCTCTGCGCCACCACACATAGACCAAAGGACTGATCCGTTCACACGAGGTTTGTCCTTTCCGATGTCATGCACCCACTCGAGACTTTGGTGTTATGGCAAGGCCGTAGGGAACCTCACCATCCCTTTGCACGGTTTCAAATGGCCCGAAAGCTCTCAAGGGTATCTCACCTCCCTGATCGAACCCTTACGTCGCACGCCGTGACTGGAATCACCGCCCGCACCTGGAACAAGGCCCAGTGATTCCTTCCTTCAAAATATCCATTTCATGAAACACCCATGGATATCTGGTCACACAATATTTCACAGTCGATGTCACTCAACCAAGACTCTCTTACACACTCGAAAATCGTTGGAGTCAACACCATCGACTAATGGAAAAGGTCTCATGCCTTTTTAACATTCCGACACAGGGCCATACCGACGCCCCATGTCACCCCGGTAATACCTCAATCAAGGAGCAGGGAGAAAATCATTTCACACGCAGAGTCTAACAATTCTACTACAAAAAGGTATAAGAGATATAGAGTGTATCTCTTATCACCTCATGATCTACAAGATAGTAGACATCCAAAGCTCGCGGTTGTCCTCGGTCCCAACTGTCAGCTCCCGAAGTCTGTCGCAGACTGCCTAATGGTGATGTGAAGACCTTGTAAAGCCATCCCCCACTACCAGCTCCTCCTGCTCCTCTTCTAGCACCACCTCCCTGGGTACTACTCCGATCACAGCATTGTCTCTGTCTTCATGGTGCACCTTCTGCCTGCTCGAAGCTCTCTGCATGCCTGGTCGGGCAGTCCCATGCCAGGTGACCTCGCCCATCGCAATCCTATCACCGACTCTCTTCGGGCTGCACTGGTTTCCTCTGGCGCCACTATGGTGTATGACAACGCCCTTGAGTCCAGTTGTCTGAAAGCCACCTGCATCAAGGTTCTACTTGCCGTCGCCTTCTTACTGCGGCAGACACCTCGTCTATAACTTGCTTGTTGCTACCACTAACTCCAGAATGTGACAGGATGCTCTCTGTCACCAGCACCTGCTCTAGAACCACGATATATGTGGAAATTCCCAAGGGTACTATGACAGTATGAATATCTCGGAGGAGATCCTGCTCTAACTTCTTCGCTCAGATGTTTTCGTCATGGAAAAAGTCCAGGTAAAAGCGTGCACGGTCTGCGAAACTAGCCGCGTACTCGGCCACCATCATCCCTCTTTTCTCAAACTACAGGAGTTCCTTTAACCGAACAGAGAACAAGAAGGAGGGTAAAAACTCCTCACGGAACAACAACTGAAATTTTCCCCATGAAAGCGATAACTTGTCAAGAAACTGGGTCACCAAACTCCACCAATGCCAAGCTGCTCCGCAGAAATGGTTGTCTGCCAAAGCCCCTCTATAATCTATCGATGTATGAACTAGCCTAAAAAGGCGAACCACTGCCTCGAGGAAACCCTCTGCTGCCTGAGGGTCTGGCTCACCACTGAACCTCAGTGGTCTCTGCCGCTGGAACTCATGGAGCACGCACAACCTGTGCTTAAGCTCATCCTGTTCTGCAGAAACTGTCTGCAGCTCAACGGGTGGGGGTGCTGCTACCAGCCCACCCAGAGAAAGGGGCTCACAAGATGGGTCCTAGGCTATGGCATATTAGCTCATACGGTCGTCGTTATTCACCAAATCTGGTATCCTAGCTAGCTTTCTTTGCAGATACATCTTGAATATTATCAAGGTTTTCTGCTGTCAGATGAGCATAAATGTATATAACAATAACAACGATGGGGAGGTGACTCAAGAATGAAAGTCAAATACTCAATACTATGTGATGCACAAACCAATTTACCTACAACAACAGTCTCATTAGGCCAAGTCGACAAGAAGGTTATCAAGGTCCTGGTGAATGGATACGTCGGCCGCCGCACCATCACTGGACTCCCTGGCCTGAGAGCCGCTCTCGAGACACATTAACATTGTTGCCCTATATCCCAACCAATTCCTCTTTTAGGGACGAATGAACAACGTCCCAAGGAATGAACCACCTCTGATACAACTTTGTCACGACCCGAACCTACCTGGGCTCGAGCCCCAACTACCCCAAGCCCGCCTTCATAGGCCAAGGGCTAGCGACTAGCACCGAAAGCACAACAACTCGGGGATGTCTTTTCCTATGTATCTGTACACACACACACGCAGCACACTAAATGAAATAGTTCTAGGTAAATGAAAAGACAAGTACTGAAAAAGGGAAACTGCTATAAATAAACCACAATGTTCATCGACCTCCAAAAGTCCAAAGAATGTGATGAAAGGAAACTGAAAATAAAAGGGCCAAAACATTCACCCATTTAGAAAAGATCCACAACCCGATAATAGGTGAAAAAACAAGAAACAGCTGGAAGGGTTCCCCACCTGGAGCCCGACTAAGACCACCACAAGTGGTACAAGCTTTCGAACTCCTTTGCTCCACTAAAGTCATGCTCCACCTGTCTGTCGTCTACAAGGGCACACCAAGTGCGGGCAAAGCCCAACCATGGGTGAGAATAAAAAAACTCAGTAGGATACCCTGAAGGATTGAGGGAGAAAAAAGAAGGTACCGAAGGGTGAGCAGTAGAGAGAATAGGGAAAAGTGAAGGAGTAAAACCGAGAGTGGGGTAAAGAGTGCAGTAAAGAGTCCAGCTCAACCCACCAGAAGGAAAGAAGGTAGACTCGTCCAGAAACAAGGATCTAGAAACGGTGAGGATATAATCTTCCCATCGATTATTTGCTACCTATAGCAGGAGAGTAGACTCTTCCAACCACGAGAAGCTAGACACGGATAACAGGTGGCATACCCCGCGCATCATCGCCTCTCCTTGAAGGAGAGTAACCAAACCCAAGAAGTGTGTAATGGAACAAGGTATATACTAATTCATATGCTCAATCAAGAAGCCTGGACAAGATCATAATGGGATCTCCATCCCGTAGCTCAACCTAAGAAATGAGTAGCCAATAGTCCCAGAAGTAAACACCATCAATGCCCAGCATCCCGCACGTCTGCCCCGAACTACATGTCAAGGGGCTCAAACCACCGCAACTCGACACTATTCACTTTGGGTGGCACTGACTCACCCGCATGGTTTTAGGTCGTGTCACAAGGTTGCGTCTCGGTGGGGGAAAGATCCCCTCGTACTTGAGAGTTTCGGGTTAAGTCAATCCATGACTCGTCACTGCCCTGCATTTGAGAGGTCTCCTCAAATTCAAGGTCGTTCCACCACTGACCCGTACAACCAAGGGTCCCACTCCGGTAATCACGGAGGAAAGGCACGGACTAGCCTAGTAGAAAGGACTGAGTCTAGAATGTCAACGGGTGTACCACTGCCCTGCCCTGCTAGAGGGTAATTCATAATATGATATCGGGGGAACCACTGCCCAACACTGTTGCAGGGTAAACCCTAACAAGATATCGGCTGACCCACTGCCCATCCCAGCTGGAAGGAAAACCTTAACAAGATATCAGGTGACCCACTGCCCAGCCCTGCTGGAGGGTAAACCCTAATACATCATTAGGCGACCCACTGCCCAGCCCCACTGGAGGACGGACCTGGAATAAGTCGACTGACGACCCACTACCCAACCTTGTTGGAGGGTAGACCTGGAATAAGCCGACATGCGACCCACTGCCCAGCCTTGCTGGTGGGAAGACCTGGAATAAGTCGATAGGCGAACCACTACCCAGCCTTTCTAGAGGGTAAACTTGGAACTAGATGATAGACGACCCACTACCCAGCCCTGCTGGAGGGTAGACACTAAGAGGTCGTCGGGTGACCCACTGCCTAGTCTCTGCTGGAGGGTAGACCCTAAGAGTGTCAGGTGACCCACTGCCAAGTCTCTGTTAGAGGGTGGACCCTAAGAGTGTCGAGTAACCCAATGCCCAGTCTCTGCTGGAGGGTAAACCCTAGAAGTCAGTGAGCAACCCACTGCCCAGTCCCTACTAGAGGGTAAACCCAAAAAGTCGATAAGCGACCCACTGCCGAGTCTCTAATGGAGGGTACAACACTGGCCAACCAAACATGGAGTGGGTATCGTGCAACCACCCGACACTGGAACAAAACCAGGGGAAACCACTCAACCCTGCTGATATAAACTATCGATCATAGATCCAGGGGAAAACCTCAACCCTTCTGGTCAACAAACGAGGACAGAGGGACCCTCTACGTCGCGAGAGATCAACTTACGCAAGGCAAAACATGGCACGCACGTTGGTCCCGCACGACGTGTGGCCCCATCTCAACCCCAACCAAGAACACAGAAGTTCTCAGGTAAAAACATCCCCAACGTGTACCTCCAAGCATTCTCGTATACTCCAAGAGTATACCAAGTTCCATCCCAAAGGCTATCATGCGCACGTATCCCAATGTCAACGTGAAGGCGTAACGTAACAACTCCAACCAGCCACCTCAACGACTGAGGCACATCCAACCACATCACTTTAAACATTTACATCACCCACACGAGAGTACACGTGATCACATGCCAAGGGTCCACTACAATCCCAGTAGAACGAACCACCACAGGAGCCCCCCGCTTCCAACTTTAATAAGATATCATATGAGGATCTGATCTCTTAAACTGATTACTCCATTGTAATCCTCACAGAAAAACATGAGAGATCGACTACATACTCGCCTCAAACGGATATCCGACGGAAAAGTCTCCAACACCGCATCACGCCCGAACGGTGTCCTGTGATCCCGAGCCTCGGACCCGAAAACAATCAGGCGCATCACACCATTGTGATCCCCTCAGTAAAACACATCGAAAATTTAACACCCCAAGCTTCTACGATATGCATCTCTATGAATAATGTGATATCGTGTGTTGTGTAGAACATCGAGTTCTAACACACCACAACCAATCAAACTAGCCGTTATGAATAGTAATACCTACTATTTAAAATTATATATATTTTATATTTCAAAATGGACTTCATTTTTGGATTCAGAGTATTGAAATTTATTTAAAATGAATTTTTGGTATTTTTCTGAGAACTGCCAATTTTTATGAATAGTGAAAAATACTTAAAAACAACTTTTTTAATCAAAATAATTTATAGTGATAAAATATATTATTTAGTGGTTTTAAAGTATAATTATAATATATTTTTACCATTTTATCCAATGGTGTTCATTAGAATTAATTTCACTTAGAAATTGGACATAAACAATTGTCAATCTATTGATATATATTGTTTCTTAAAAACACGCTATTTGTTGTAACAGCGGGAATTAATTATAAAATTAATTCATGCAACTTATATGTTTGGAAGTTTGTAAAATAGACATTATTTTTGTATTTGGAATATCAATTATACCTTAGGGTGATATTTTGGCATTGTTCTGAAAAACATCAATTTTTGATGAATAGTGAAACCACTAAGTGGTAGTTAAAAAATTGAATTTTTCATAAAACCTAATTTTACCGCTTCTGTGAATGGAATTAAAAAAATCCAAGAGACACGGATAATATCAAGTAGTAAAATTTGGTTCAATGAGATAAAAATAATTTTTGGTAAATATTAACTTTTTACTTTTATTTACCATGGTTAAAAGTAAATAGGATAATTAAGGGTAAAATGATATTAATATTACCCTAACACATGTCCAAATTCTATTGGACAAGTTTATCTGGACCAAAAACAACTTTATTAATAAAATATTATCAGTTAGGTCGACATGGATTAGATTAGGACATTTATTATTATTTAATTCAAAGAAGAGTTAAAAGAGTTAACATCAAAGTTTATTTACTATAACATTTTTAATATAGGGTTATACATAATATAGATTCGATTGAAAATATTAATTAGAGAGATAAAATGATTTCTTACAAAATGATATTTTATTTATAATTTTTATACCTTAAATAATTTGCATTATTTATGGCACAATGATGATGTAGTAATTACCGAATTAATGAAAAATTAGAATAAATAATATTATAAATAACCAAATAAATATAATTTTAGGCTTTTTATGAATTAAACTAATTTTATAGGTTAATATGACATGTTAGGATTGAATTAAGTTACTTATTTAGAAGTAATAATTCTGTTATGATTTTCACAAAAATCAATTATTGAATAGTGTCAAAATTGACATAAAAGAGTTTTTAAAACAAATATTATATTATTAATTGATATTAAATTCCTAAAAAATATTAGGGTCGTCCGAGAAACTTATATCATGATCGGTGTATCATTAAGGGGCCACTTGGGGGTCTCTTGGATGTATATGGTATGTTTATTAACCATATAATATAAAAATACAAAGAGACATTGTAAAAGTGAAACTAATTAACTACGAGTTAATACTTAAAGATAAGGTTAATCTAGTAACCCAAACCTGCCTATATTCCATTGGTTGAGTGTTTTGCGACCCATACCAACCTTAAAATTTAAATAATCCACTTCAGAGCAATTAGAAACCGAATATGAATTTATTATAAAATAATATTTCTAGCTTTTCCAATGGTGCCCCTCACCCCTCTTATAAAAGGGATCTTTCCCTTCTTATTAAATCACACATTCAAAACATTTTGGTTCAGCCAAACTCTGCCCAAATACTCTATAAACTTCCCTTAATTCATTGTAGATGTATTCCTTTAGTATTAAATCCAAATTAAGGAGCCCTTTTGATCAAATAAAAATTAAGAACCCGGAGCAGAGGTAATGATTTCACCACCCTTTTTCATGTTATTTTATTCTTCCAATTCTTCTTTTTTGTTATTACAATAATAAAATAATAACTCCAGTATATTATATATAATTTGATGTTATTATAAACTATTTACAACCATATTTCAGTATTCTATCCATCCTTTGAATAACATGTCACCGTACGTGCGTACGTGTGGCTTACCCTCTCCACGTCGTGGTATAATTGTTATTCAATAAATTATTATTTGTATGGGTATAATAATGATGTGTAATTCATGTAAATAATAAATATAAAATGATAATTGTTCTGTATATATAATATACCATCAAATTATATATTATTTTAATATCAAAAGATTGATATTGTCGCTCGTGCATACATACAGTCTACCGTCTCCACGAACGCGATGAGATTCATTCTCCATCGTATCTACTCAAGTCTAATTCTCATTTGATGATTAATAATAGTTATTAAGGACTTGATATCATTCTGGATATGATTAAGATACATCCTATCCATGAGAAACATGACTTATGTAACAAAACATATAAATTAAAATGAGTAAGTTAACACCCGAAATAACGATAATACTAAGATATTATTAACAAATCAATAATAAAAGACCATATATGTTATCATATTAATGTATATGATTCTTCTGTAATTTAATAACAATTATTTCACCATTATACCAGAGGTTAACCTACCCACATCCAAAGAAAAGTACAAGGTATGGGTTTATTTCGCAATCACTTCATTATCCGAGGTTGTTTAAACGTAATAATCTATTGGGATTTCTTTACCAGCCACATCCATGTTTCTTAAAAATGTATTTCAAAACATTTTTACTATTTACAATAATATGGGTTATTGTCATTTATACCGTTTTTTGACTTTTTATAAGAGGTTTATGAAGGAATATTTCTGTCGTTTTCCAAACAAGGTGCTTTTTAACCTTTTCGACATAATTAAGGTAAGAATGTTTTTTTTAACTTATTCAGCAGGTGGTGCTATTTTCCGCCATTATAAAATCGTCGAAGCTTCCCTTACAAGATTATAATAATATTTTCAATGAAAATGTTTTATTTTATAAATATATGTCTCTTAAATGATTTAAAAATAGAAAGAGATATTTCTTTAAAAAGAGTTTTTATTTCATATATGTCAACATCCTTTGATGGATTTTATGTTTATTTTGAGTTGATTTATTATGATATAATACTTCCATATTGTATTGATGGTTTTGTGTTACGTTTCACTGTGGATGTGTTATTTTTATACCATTCATTGTTTATGAAGAAAGTATTGACATTTTTTATTCTAGTTTTAATATGAATGTTTATGTTATGTTTAAACCTGTTCATATGAGGAATGAATTAGACGTAATATGTGATGGGTGGAGCCTGCTATATCTCCTCGATGCATCGGTAGGTCTCATGAGACAAACTAGTGTCTTGGCACAAGGCCTTGACACAATCTTATTTGTAGTCTTGGCACGAGGCCTTGGCTATATGGTTATGATATTCTGGAATTATGAATTCCATCATTATGAAAGTGGTTATTGATATTGCATGTGATTATTCAATTAGTAGAATATCCATGTGAATAAGTAAATGGCATTATTTCATTTTATTTTTTCCATACTATGTTTATGTTCAAGTTTCAAATGTTTTTGTTTTAGTTATACATTGCCTTAAATGTTTATTATTATTTATGAAAGTTTCCTCTATATTGTTATCCTTACTGGGCATTTGAGCTCACCCCTTTTCAATGTTTTATTTTTCCCAGGATGTGAAGAAGTAATTTATGAATGACCTGTAGGGATTGTATGTGAGGATATGAGTGTGGACTATGAAGAAAATATGTTGTTTTAGTTTTCATTTTTATGATGTAATGTAAGACTTATGAATATATCTAGTGTTTCTAAGGCTACTAAACCATTCAGTCTTTAAAGATTTGATATTTCTTGTGATCATGCCATTGTTCTGTAATAATGCACTGACTCTGGGTAACAGGGGACGGGGCATTACAGTTGCTATCAGAGGAAGTTTAGTACAACCCTTGGAAGCTAGATTTAGAAAACCTTTGATTAGAGCACATAGACCTAAGATGGACTTTGATGATTAGTCTAAGAAGAAATTCAAAAAAAATTATTGTAGAAAATTTGTGTGTTTTCTGAGCAATACATCTTTGTCTAGATACGAGCAGATAGAGGTGGCTCTGGCACAGATGTACATAGGGGTAAAACCTGAAAACACCGCATTGAGAAAGGCTCGAATGGGAACTGGTGCACGACAACAGGCCTTGCATCACTCTTGGTTACGACACTCCGAGGGGATATGCTTAGGATAACTCAAATTTTCTTTCAAAATAATTATGAAGGGTTTATGAGATTATACATCCTCAAAGAAAACATTTTTTATGATTATCGATTATATCCATAAATAGTGCAATTTATGGTAAGTGTTTTATAAGTATGGGATTATGTATTTTAATGCATAAATTGATCTAGTTTATGACATTGGTTAGAAGTGGCGCCTAGTGGAAGAAATGGAAACCATATCAATGCACGCACTCCATGTATGGATTTCCCTCCTTTTCAAGATAATTATATTGGAGCTCTTGATGCAACTAGTTCCGATCAGCTAATCACTATACTGGGACAACTCACTCAGGTTATGAATAATAATCTTACTCGTATAGAGAACCCTGATCCGAAGCGTGGAGAATCAATATTAGATCGATTCATGAAGAAACAACCACCAGTGTTCAATGGGAGTACAAATCCCTTAGTAGATCAGCAATAGATAAATTACCTAGAGAAAATATTTCAGACATTGGGGAGTAGTGAAAGAGAAAAAGTTATCATGACAGTTTACCGCCTCACTGAAGATGCTGATCAATGGTGGTCATTGATTCAAAATATGAAGGAAGATGATGAAGTATCAAATATGGAATGTAGGGAGTTTAAAGATCTGTTTTTAGAAAAATACTTTCCTTTTGACCATCGAGCAGATATGGAAAGGAAATTTCTGAGTCTGAGACAAAAGGAGGATGAGAATGTAACAATGTATGAGGCTAACTTTACAAGGTCAGCAAGGTATGCTGGAGATTATATACGTAACCCAAGAAGTAATATTTATCATTTATTTTATGGGTTAAAACCATTTCTCCGTCAAGAATTAGTCTCACAATCCTTCTTGTCGTACGAAGCCATTGTCTCATGTGCAATGAAGACCGAAAAGGAATTCTCTAAGTCTTATGACATTAAAGCAAAGCAAGAGAAGATGATATCTACTGATCAATCTGGGAATGGAAATAAGGGGAAGAAGGGAATGGTTGAATATCCATCCTGTGGTAAATGTGGGAAGAAACCCCCAAGTACTTTCTTAAAGGGAATGGGTGTCTGTTACAAGTGTGGTGAAAAAGGCCACCAAGATCATGATTTCAAAGGGAGGGAGGATACTACCAATGTTCAGTGCTACAATTGCAGGGAGGTGGGACATTATGGAAATGAATGTCGTATGCGTCAGGGGAACTTGCCTCCTAAAAGGCCAAGGGATCAAGGCCAAGCTTATGCAATCACTACTGCTGAGGTAGAAGTTCCTAAAGATGTGGCGGCATGTAATTTAATGGTTTCCTCAAGTTTAGAAAATGCATTATTTGATTCTGGATCATCGTATTGGTTTATATCTTCCTAGTTTGCTAAGAAAATTATATATTTCCAATTTTATTTAACAAGGGAGTTGTCAGTTAAAACTCCTAAGGGAAGTATCTTTGCAACAATGTTTTGTGAATTAGTCCCCATTAGAGCACATAAATCTTCTTTATCTGCTGATCTCATCGTCATACCTATGATTGAGTTTGATATAATCCTCAGTATGGATTGGCTTTCGGACTATGATGCAATGATTTATTGTAAGAAGAAGGAGGTTACGATTTTTGGTGATGATGATAAGGAAGACCTTATCTTCAGAGAAGAATATTCACCACCAAATTCTTATCTAGATCCACCCCCAGTAGCTCAACTAAATTCAATTATTTGGGAGGAAGAGAAAGAAATGACTGTGGGTGAGGAAAGGAATGTTCAAATAGAGTATGTACCTGTTTTGAAAGAATATGTAGATGTATTTTTGGAAGATTTACTTGGACATCCTCCAGAACGAGAAGTTGAGTTTTCCATTGATTAAATACCTAGATCAAGGCCTATATCGAAGACCCCTTATAGAATGGCCACTGTGGAATTAGTCGAACTGAAGAAACAACTAGATGAATTGAGTAATAAAGGATTTATTCGCCCTAGTGTTTCTCCATGGGGAGCCCATATTCTTTTTGTTAAAAAGTAAGATGGATCTATGAGGTTATGCATCGACTAAGGGGAGATCAATGCTATAACAATAAAGAACAAGAATCCCCTATCTCACATTGATGATTTATTTGACCAACTGCATAGAGATCAATACTTTTCAGAGATTGGCTTTCGATCTAGATACCATCAGTTGCGTGTGAAGAAGGAATACATTCCGAAGACAGAATTTCGAACCTGGTACGGGCATTACGAGTTTACAGTAATGCCTTTTGGATTGACAAATGCACCCTCTGTATTCATAGATCTGATGAATAGAGTTTTCAAGGAATATCACGATGAATTTTTGGTGGTATTTATTGATGATAGCTTGGTATATACCAAAAGCTATGAATATCTTGAAAATCACTTGCGCATTATCCTGAAGACTCTGAGAAGACATGAATTATATGGGAAGTTTAGCAAGTGTGAATTATGGCTTCAGGAGATTTCTTTTCTTGGTTATATTGTCTCTAAAGATGGAATCTCTGTTGATCCTTCTGAGACCAAGGAAATCCATGAATATCTAGCACCTACGAGTATAACTAAGGTACATAGTTTTATTGGTTTAGCTGGTTATTATCGACGTTTCGTCCAGAATTTTACCCGATTGGCTAACCAATTAACAAAGCTCACATGTAAAAGTGTTAAATTTGTTTGGAAAAAATAGTGTGAAGAATGTTTCGAGGAACTAAAGAGATGATTAGTCCATACTCCTATATTGACTCTACCATCGGGGAATTATGGGTTCGTTATTTATAGTGATGCATCGAAGAAAGGACTTGGTTGTGTCCTTATGCTGAATGATAGGGTTATTGTATATGCATCACGACAGTTCAAAATTCATGAGGAAAACTATCCTACTAATGATCTTGAGTTTTCAGAATTGATCTTTTCTTTGAAGATATGGAGTCACTACCTCTATGGTGAAAAATGTGAGATTTATACTGATCACAAGAGTTTGAAGTATATTTTCTCACAAAAAGAACTCAACATGAGGAAAACGAGATGGATTGAATTACTGAAGGATTATGATTGTATGATACAATACCACCCGGGGAAAGAAAACAAGGTGGTAGATGCTTTGTGGAGAAAAGATCATGGAGTTTTGAAAAATATGAGAATTGAAAGGGATCCAATTTTTAGGGAACTATTGAAGATGGACATGGGAATAATCAGGGAAGGTGAAACATCAATGCTTTTTCAAAAGGTTGCCAAACCATCTTTACTAGAAAGGATTAAGAGTTCTTAGACCGATGATGATGAATTTCAAAAGATGATTAAAGCTGTGAATGATGGGAGATTGAGAGACATTGTTTATGAAGAAGGAATTTTGAAATTCGGGAAGAGACGTTGTGTTCCTGATATAGCTGATCTAAAAAGGGGATTGCTGGATGACGCTCATAGTTCAAATTTCTCTGTACACCCAGGGATCACCAAAATGTATAGAGATTTGAAGGAACATTTTTGGTGGGACAACATGAATAGGGAGTTTGCTGATTTTGTATCAAGATGTATGGTTTTCCAAAAAGTGAAAGCTGGAAGGCAACAACCTGGAGGAGTCATGCAACCTTTTCCCATACCGGAGTTGAAATGAGACAATATTACAATGGACTTTTCATGGGGCTACCAATGACTCCTAGAAGGAACGATGAAATATGGGTAATTATTGATCGTCTTACCAAGTCACCACATTTTCTTGCTATAAGAGAAGATCTACCACTGGAACATCTAGCAAGACTATATATTAATGAAGTAGTGATACTTTATGGAGTTCCCATATCGATTGTTTCAGATCGTGATCCCCGTTTTACTTCAAGATTCTAGAAGAGTCTTCAAAAATCCTTGGATTCTGAACTTCAATTGAGCACTGCTTACCACCCTCAGATAGACGGAAAATCAGAACGGTCTATTCAAACCATAGAAGACATGTTGAGATCTTTCTCACTTGACTTTCAGGGTATGTGGGATCAATATTTAACTTTGGTAGAATTTTCCTATGACAATAGATTACATTCGAGTATTCAGATGGAACCATATGAAGCGTTATACAAAAAGAGATTTCTCACACCAACCTGTTGGGATGACGTTGGTGAAAGAAAACTTGTAGGTCCAGAACTGGTGGAGAAAACAATGTAAAAGGTGCAGGTAATCCAAAATCCCATCAAAGCAGCTCAAAGTAGGTAGAAGAGCTATGCCGATATTCGAATGAAGGATTTAGAATTTCTAGTCGGTGATCATATTTTCCTGAAGGTATCTTCATGGAAGGGAGTCATAAATTTTGGTAACAATGGTAAATAGATTCCCAGGTACAACAGACCTTTAAAATTTTTAGAACGAATTGGGGCTATAGCATACCGATTGGCAATGCCTCCAAGTCTCCCCAAAGTTCACGATGTGTTCCACGTATCTCTATTGAGGAAATACATGCCTGGCCTGATGCATGTACTCACCTATGAGGAATTAAAACTAGAACCCAATCTGTCTAACTGCGAAGAGCCCATCATGATTCTTGGTACCAGAGAATAAGTGCTGAGAAATCAAACGATGCCTCTAGTAAAAGTTTTGTGGAGAAACCATATGATGGAAGAGGAAACGTGGGAACCAGAGGAACTTATAATGAATAACCATCTTAGTCTATTCATGCAGTAGTATTCTATAAATTTCAAGGATGAAATTATTTGAAGGAGGGGAGAATGTAACACCCCAAGCTTCTACAGTGTGCTTCTCTTTGAATAATGTGATAGAATGTGTTGTACGCAACATCGAGTTCTAACATACCACAACCAATCAAACTAGCTGTTATGAATAGTAATACATACTTTTTGAAAATTATATATATTATATATTTCAAAATGGACTATATTTTTGGATTCAGAATATCGAAATTATCCTAAGTTGAATTTTTGGTATTTTTCTGAGAAATTCCAATTTTTATGAATAGTGAAAAATACTTAAAAACAACTTTTTTAATCAAAATAATTTATAGTGATAAATTATATTATTTATGATTTTAAAGTATAATCACAATAAATTTTTACCATTTTATCCAACGGTGTTCATTATAATTAATTTCACTTTGAAATTGGACATAAACAATTGTCAATATTTTGATATATATTGTTTCTTAAAAACACGCTATTTGTTGTAATAGCGGGAATTAATTATAAAATTAATTAATTCAACTTATATGTTTACAATTTTGAAAAATAGACATCATTTTTTAATTCAGAATATAAATTATAGCTTAGGGTGAAATTTTGGCATTGTTCTGAAAAACATCAATTTTTGATGAATAGTGAAACCACTAAGTGGTAGTTAAAAAATTGAATTTTTCATAAAACTTAATTTTACTGCTTCTGTGAATGGAATTTCGAAAATCCGAGAGACACGGTTAATATAAATTAGTAAAATTTGGTTCAATGAGATGAAAATAATTTTTGGTGAATAGTATCTTTTTACTTTTATTAACCACGGTTAAAAGTAAATAGGGTATTTAAGGGTAACAATTATATTAATATTACCCTAACACATGTCCTAATTCTATTGGACAAGTGTAGCTTGACCAAAAACAACCTTAGTAATAAAATATTATCATTTAGGTCCACTTGGATTAGATTAGGACATTTGTTATTATTTAATTCAATGAAAAGTTAAAAGAGTTAAAATCAAAGTTTATTTACTAAAAAAAATTTAATATAGGGTTATACATAATATAAATTCGATTGTAAATACTCATTAGAAAGATAAAATTATTTCTTACAAATTGATATTTTATTTATAATTTTAATACTTTAAATAATTTAATTTATTTATAACTCAATGATGTTACAGTAATTACCTTATTAATGAAAAATTAGAATAATTGATATTATAAATCCCCAAATAAATATAATTTGAGACTTTTTATGAATTAAAATAATTTTCTAGGTTAATATGACATGTTAGTATTTACTTAAGTATTATTTTTCGAAGAAATAATTTTGTTATAATTTTCACAAAAATAAATTATTAAATAGATTCAAAATTGAAATAAAAGAGTTTTTAAAAAAAATATTATATTATTAATTGATATTAAATTCATAAAAATCTAAGGATCTGCCAAGAGACTTATATCATGATAGGTGTGTCATTAATGGATCACATGGGGGTCGGTTGGATGTATATGGTTTGTTTATTAACCATATATTATTAAAATACAAAGAGACATTGTAAAATTGAAACTAATTATCTAAAGGTTAATACTTAACGATAAGGTTAATATAGTAACCCAAACCTATCTAAATTCAATTGGTTGAGTGATTTTCGACCCATACCCACCTTAAACTTTAAATAATCCACTTTTTAGCTATTAGAAACCGAATATGAATTTTTTATAAAATAATATTTCTAGCATTTCAATAGGTGCCCATCACCCCTCTTATAAAAGGGAACTCTCCCTTCTCATTAACTCACACCATCAAAGCCTTTTGGTTCAGCCAAAATCTGCTCAAATACACTCTCAACTTCCCTAAATTCATCTTAGAGGCCTTCCTTTAGTCAGAAATCCAACGTAAGGATCTCTTTTGATCAAATCAAAAGGAAGAACCCGAAGAAGATGTAATGATTTCACCACCCTTTTTCAAGATCCTTTCTTCTTCCACTTGTTCTTTCTTTGTTATTAACATTATAAAATAATAACTCCTTTATATTATATATATTTTTCTGTTATTATAAACATTTTACAACCATATTTCAGTATTCTATCCATCCTTTGGAAAAAATTTCACCATACGTGCGTACGTACGGCATAACGTCTCCACGTCGTGGTGTAATTATTATTCAATAAATTATTATTTGGATGGGCATAATAATGATGTGTAATTCATGTAAATAATTAATATAACATGATAATTATTATGTATATATAATATACCATCCAATTATATATTATTTTAATATCAAAAGAATGATATTGTCGCTCGGGCGTACGTACTGACTACCATCTCCACAAATGCGATGAGATTTATTCTCCATCGTATCCATTCAAGTCTAATTCTCATTTGATGATAAATAATAGTATCTAAGGACTTGATATCATTATGTATATTATTAAGATACAACCTATCCATGACAAACATGACTTACGTAACAAAACTTATAAAAGATAATGAGTAAGTTAACACCCGAAACAACGATAATACTAAGATATTATTAAGAAATAAATGTTAAAAGATCATATATGATATCATATTAATGTACATGATTCTTGTATAATTTAATTACAATTATTTCACCATTATACAGGAGGCTAAACTTCCCCCAACCAAGGAAAAGTACATGGTAAGGGTTTATTTCGCAATCTCTTCATTATCTGAGGTTGTTTATACGTAATAATCTACTGGGATCTCTTTATCATCCACATCCATGTTTCTTAAAATTGTATTTCAAATAAATTTACTATTTACAGGAATATGGGTTAAAGTCATTTATACCATTGTTTGACTTTTTATAAGAGGTTTATGAAGGAATCATTCCGTTGTTTTCTAAACAATGTGCTTTTTATCCTTTTCGAAAGAAATAATGTATGAATGTTTTTTTAACTTATACGGTGGGGGCGGCTATTTTCCGCTGTTATAAAATCTTCAAATCTTCCCTTACAAGATTATAAGAATATTTTCAATGAAAATATTTTATTTTATAAATATATGACTCTTAAATGATTTCAAAATAGATAGAGATATTTCTTTAAAATGTGTTTTGATTTCATCTATGTCAACATCCTTTGATGGATTTTATGTTTATTTGGAGTTGATTTATTATGATACAATAATTCCATATTGTATAGATGGTTTTGTGTTATGTTTGAATATGGATGTTTTATTTTTATACCATTCATAGTTTATGAAGAATGTATTGACATTTCATATGCTAATTTTAATATGAATGTTTATGTTAAGTTTAAACCTATTCATATGAGGAATGCATTTAACTTAATATGTGACTGGTAGAGCCCGCTATAGCTCCTCGATGAATCGGTAGGTCTAATGAGGCAAAATAGTGTCTTGGAACAAGGCCTTGACAACATTTTATTTATAGTCTTGGCATGAGGCCTTGGCTATATGGTTATGATAGTCTGGCATTATGCATTTCATCATTATGAATGTGGTTATTGATATTGCATGTGATTATTCAATTAGTAGAATATCCATGTGAATAAGTAAATGGAATTATTTCATTTTATTTTTTCCATACTATTTTGAAGTTCAATTTTAAAAGGCTTTTGTTTTAGTTATGCATTGCCTTAAATGTTCATTCTTATTTATGAAATTTTCCGCTACATTATTATCCTTACTGGGCATTTGAGCTCACCCCTTTTCTATATTTTATTTTTCCCAGGATGTGAAGAAGTAATTTATGAATGACATTCATGGATTGTATGTGAGGATATGAGTGTGGACTATGAAGAAAATATGTTGTTGTAGTTTTCATTTTTATGATGTAATGTAATACTTATGAATATATCTAGTGTTTCCAAGGCTACTAAATCAATCTGTCTTTCGAGATTTGATATTTCTTGTGATCATGCCAATGTTATGTAATAAGGCACCAACTCTGGGTAACTGGGGATGAGGCGTTACAGTTGGTATCAGAGGAAGTTTGGTACAAACCTTGGAAGATAGATTTAGATAAACTCTGATTAGAGCACATATACCTAAGATGGACTTTGAGGATTAGTATAGATGAACTTCCTATAATTTTGGTATTATAGAGTTTTTGTGAGTTTTCTGAGCAATACATCCCTTTCTAGATACGAGTAGGTAGAGGCGGCTCTGGTACAGATGTTCCTAGGTGTAATACCCGAAAACCCTGCTTTGAACTGGACTCGAACGGGAATTGGTGCATGACAACGGGCCTTGCTGCACTCTTGGTTACGACACTCCCAGGGGATATGCTTAGGATAACTCTCATTTTCTTTACAAATCATTATGAATGGTTTATGAGTATATACTTCCTCAAAGAATACAATTTTTATGATTATGGATTATATCCATAAATAGTAAAATTTAAGTTAGGTGTTTTATAAGAATGGGATTTGGAATTTTGATTCATAAACTGATCTAGTATATGCCATTGTTTAGAAATGGCACCTAGTAGAATAAATGGAAATCGTATCATTGCATGAACTCCATGTAGGGATTTCCCTCCTACTCAAGATAATTATAGTGGAGCTGGAGATGCAACTGGTGTCGATCATCTAATCACCATACTGGGACAACTCACTCAGGTTATGGATAATAACCTTACCCATATGGAGCACCCTGATCCACAGCGTGGAGGATCAATGTTAGATCGATTCATGAGGAAACAACCACCATAGTTAAATGGGAGTACAAATCCCTTAGTAGTTGAGCAATCGATAAATTCCCTAGAGAAAATATTTCAGGCTATGGGGAGTAGTGAAAGAGAAAAAGCTATCATTGCAGTTTATCGCCTCACTGCAGATACTGATCAATGGTGGAAATTGATTAATAACATGAAAGGAGATGATTATGTATCAAATATGGAATGGAGGGAGTTTAATGATATGTTTTTAGAAAAATACTTTCATCGTGACCATCGAGCCGATACAGAAAGGCAATTTCTGTGTCTGAGACAAAAGGAGGATGAGAATGTCACAAAGTATGAGGCTAACATTACAAGGTTAGAAAGATATGATGGATATTATATACTTAACCCAATATGTGAGATTGATCGTTTGTTTGATGGGTTAAAACCATTTCTTGTTCGAGCATTAGTCTCACACTCCTTCTCGTCATACGAAGACATTGTCTCATGTGCTATCAAGACTGAAAGGAAATTCACTAAGTCTTATGACTTTAAAGCAAAGAAAGAGAAGAAGAGATATGCTGATCAATCTGGGAATGGAAATAAGGGAAAGAAGGGAAAGGTTTAATATCCATCCTGTGGTAAATGTGGGAAGATACACCCCAATACTTTCTTAAAGGGAATGGCTGTTTGTTACAAGTGTGGTGAAAAATGCCACCAAGCTTGTGATTGAAAAGGGAAGAAGGAAGCTACCAATGTTCAGTACTACAATTGCAGGGAGGTGAGACATTATGCAAATGAATGACTTAAGCGTCAAGGGAACATACCTCAGAAAAGACCAAGGGATCATGGTCAAGCTTATGTTATCACTACTGCTAAGCTAGATGCTCCGAAAGACGTGGTGGTAGGTAATTTAATGGTTTCCTCAAGTTTAGCAATGCATTATTTGATTCTGGATCATCGCATTATTTCATATATTCGCAGTTTTTTAAGAAAATTAGATATTTCCAATTTTATTTTACAAGGGTATTGTCAGTTAAAACTCCAAAGAGAAGTATCATTGCAACAATGTTTTGTGAATCAGTCCCCATTAGAGCACATAAATGTTCTCTATCTGCTGATCTCATCGGCATACCTATGATTGAGTTTGATATAATATTTGGTATGGATTGGCTTTCGGACTATGTTGTTAAGATTTATTGTAAGAATAATGAGGTTAAGATTTTTGATGATTATGATAAGGAAGACCTTATCTTTAGAGAAGAATCATCACCACCTAATTCTTATCTAGATCCACCCCCAGTAGCGCAACTAAATTCAATTATTTGGGGGAAGAGAAAGAAATGATTGTGGGTGAGGAAATGAATGTTCAAATAGAGGATGTACCTGTTGTGAAAGAATATGTAGATGTATTTCTAGACGATTTACCTGGACATCCTCCAGAACAAGAAGTTGAGTTTTACATTGATTTAATTCCTGGATCAAGTCCTATATCAAAGACCCCTTATAGAATGGCCACTGTGGAATTAGTCAAACTAAATAAACAAATAGAGGAATTGAATAATAAAGGATTTTTTCTCCCTTGTGTTTCTCCATGGGGAGCCCCTGTTCTTTTTTTTCAAAGAAAGATGGATCTATGAGGTCATGTATCGACTATAGGGAGATAAATGATATAACAATAAAGAACAAGTATCCCCTACCTCGCATTGATGATTTATCTGAACAACTGCATGGAGCTCAATATTTTTCAGAGATTTACCTTCGATCTGGATACCATCAGTTGTGTGTAAAGATGGAATACTATCCGAAGACAGCATTTCGAACTAGGTACGAGCATTACGAGTTTACAGTAATGCCTTTTGGATTGACTAATGTACCCTCTGTATTCATGGATATGATGAATAGAGTTTTCAAGGAATATCTCGATGAATTTGTGGTGCTATTTATTGATGATATCTTGGTATACTTCAAAAGCTACGAATATCATGACAATCACTGTGCATTATCCTGAAGACTCTAAGAAGACATGAATTATATGGGATGTTTAGCATGTGTGAATTTTGGCTTCAGGAGATTTCTTTTGTTGGCCATATTGTCTCTAAAGATGGAATCTCTGTTGATCCTTCTAAGACCAAGGCAATCCAAGAATGTCCAGCACCTACGAGTATAACTGATGTACGTAGTTTTATTGGTTTAGTAGGTTATTATCGACATTTCATCCAGATTTTGCCCGATTGGCTAACCCATTAATGAAGCTCACACTTAAAGGGCTTAAATTTCTTTGGACAAATGAGTGTGAATAATGTTTCGAAGAACTGAAGAGAATATTAGTCAATTATCCTATATTGACTCTACCATCGGGGAATGATGGGTTTGTTATTTATAGTGATGCATCGAATAATGGACTTGGTTGTTTCATTATGCAGAATGATAGGGTTATTGCATATGCATCATGACAGTTGAAAATTAATGAGCAAAACTATCCTACTAATGATCTTGAGTTAGAGGCTGTGATCATTTCTTTGAAGATATGGAGGCACCACCACTATGGTGATAAATGTGAAATTTATACTGATCACAAAAGTTTGAAGTATATTTTCTCACAAAAATAACTCAACATGAGGCAAAGGAGATTTCTTGAATTACGAAAGGATTATGATTGTACGATACACTACCACCCGGGGAAAGCAAACAAGCTTGCAGGTGCTTTGAGAAAAAAAGATCATGGAGTTTTGAACAATATGAGAATTGAAAGGGATCTAATTTTCATTGATCTAGTGAAGATGGACAGGAGAATAGCCAGGGAAGGTGAAACATCAATTCTTCTTAAAATGGTTGACAAACCATCTTTACTAGAAAAGATTAAGATTTATCAGACCGATGATGAAGAATTTCAAAAGATGATTAAAATTGTGAATGATGGGAGATTGAGAGACTTTGTGTATGAAGAAGGAATTTTGAATTTTGGGATGCGACTTTGTGTTCCCGATATAGCTGATCTAAAAAGGGAATTGTTGGATGATTCTCATAGTTCCAATTTCTCAATAAACCCTGGGACCACCAAAATGTATAAGGATTTGAAGGAACATTTTTTGTGGAACAACATGAAGAGGGAGTTTGCTGATTTTGTATCAAGATGTATGGTTTGTCAAAAAGTGAAAGCTTGAAGGAAACAACCTGGAGGAGTCATGCAACCTCTTCCCATATTGGAGTGGAAATGAGACAATATTACGATGGACTTTTTCTTTTGGCTACCAAAGACTCCAGGAAGGAACGATGAAATATGGGTTATTGTTGATCTTCTTACCAAGTCAACACATTTTATTTCTATAAGAATAGGTCTACCACTGGAACTTCTAGAATGACTATATATTTATAATGTAGTGAGACTTCATGGATTACCCCTATCGATTGCTTCAGATCGTGATCCCTGTTTTACTTCAAGATTCTGGAAGAGTCTTCAGAAATCATTGGATTATAAACTTCATTTGAGCACTGCCTACCACCCTCAGACAGACGGAAAATCAGAACCGACTATTTAAACCATAGAAGACATGTTGAGATCTTTTTCACATTACTTTCAGAGTATGTGGAATCAGTATTTACGTTTGGTAGAATTTTCCAATAACAATATCTTCCATTCAAGTATTCATATGGCACCATATGAAGCGTTATACGGAAAGAGATGTCGCACACCAACCTGTTGGGATGACGTTGGTGAAAGAAAACTTGTAGGTCCAGAACTGGTGGAGGAAACAATGGAAATGGTGTAGGTAATCCAAAATCACATCAAAGCAGCTCAAAGTAGGTTGAAGAGCTATGCCGATTATCGAAGGAAGGATTTGGAATTTCAAGTTGGTGATCATGTTTTCCTGAAGGTATATCTATAGAAGGGAGTCATACGTTTTGGTAAGAAAGGTAAATTGATTCCTAGGTACATGGGACCTTTCGAAATTCTAGAACGAATTGGGGCTATAGCTTACCGATTGGAAATGCCGACAAGTCTCTCCAAAGTTCACGATGTGTTCCACGTATCTCTATTGAGGAAATACATGCCTGACCCCATGCATGTACTCACCTATGAGGAATTAAAACTGGAACCCGATCTGTCTTATTGCGAAGAGCCCGTCATGATTCTTGATACTTGAGAACAAGTGTTGAGATATCAGACGACGCGTCTCGTAAAAGTTTTGTGGAGAAACCATAAGATGGAAGAGGCAATGTGGGAACCAGAGGAACATATGATGAAGAACCACCTGAGTCTTTTCAGGTGGTAGTATTCTATAAATTTCGAGGATGAAATTATTTGAAGGAGGGGATAATGTAACACCCCAAGCTTTTACGGTACGCTTCTCTTTGAATAATGTGATCGTGTGTGTTGTACGCAACATCGAGTTCTAACACACCACAACCAATCAAACTAGCCGTTATGAATAGTAATACCTTCTTTTTGAAATTATATATATTTTATAAATCAAAATGGGCTTCATTTTGGGATTCAGAATATCGAAATTATTCTATGTTGAATTTTTGGTATTTTTCTGAGAACTTCAAGTATTTATGAATAGTGAAAAATACTTAAAAACGTCTTTTTTAATAAAAATAATTTATAGTGATAAATTATATTATTTAGTGGTTTTAAAGTATAATTAGAATATATTTTTACCATTTTATCCAATGGTGTTCATTAGAATTAATTTCACTTTGAAATTGGACATAAACAATTGTCAATCTTTTGATATATATTGTTTCTTAAAAACACGCTATTTGTTGTAACAGCGGAAATTAATTATAAAATTAATTAATGAAACTTATATGTTTGGAATTTTTTAAAATAGGCATCATTTTTGAATTCAGAATATCAATTATATCTTAGGGTGAAATTTTGGAATTATTTTGAAAAACTTCAATTTTTGATGAATAGTGAAACCACTATGTGGTAGTTAAAAATCTGAATTTTTCATAAAACTTAATTTTACTGCTTCGGTGAATGGAATTTCAAAAATCCAAGAGACACAATTAATATCAAGTAGTAAAATTTGGTTCAATGAGATGAAAATAATTTTTGGGGAATAGTAACTTTTTTACTTTTATTTACCACGGTTAAAAGTAAATAGGGTAATTAAGGGTAAAAATGATATTAATACTACCAAACCACATGTCCTAATTCTATTGGAAAAGTTTATATCGACCAAAAAAACCTTAGGAATACAATATTATCATTTAGGACTACTTGGATTAGATTAGGACATTTATTATTATTTAGTTCAAAGAAGAGTCAAAAGAGTTAAAATCAATGTTTATTTACTAAAACACTTTTAATATATGGTTATACATAATATAAATTCAATTGTACATATTCATTAGAAATATAAAATTATTTCTTATATAATTATATTTTATTTATAATTTTTAGACATTAAATATTTAATTTATATAGGATACAATGATTATACAGTAATTACCTAATTAATGAAAATTTAGAATAATTGATATTATAAATACCTAAATAAATATAATTTGGGACTTTTTATAAATTAAACTAATTTTATAGGTTAATATGACATGTTAGGATTGACTTAAGTGAATATTTTCGATGTAATCATTATTCTATGATTTTCACAAAAATCAATTATTGAATAGTGTCAAAATTGACATAAAACAGTTTTTTAAAAACTTAATATATTATTAATTGATATTAAATTCCTAGAAATCTAAGGATCGGCCAAGAGGCTTATATCATGATAGGTGGATCATTAACGGACCACTTGGGGGTCTCTTGTATGTATATGGTATGTTTATTAACCATATAATATAAAAATACAAAGTGACATTGTAAAAGTGAAACTAATTAACTAAGAGTTAATACTTAAAGATAAGGTTAATAAAGTAACCCAAACCTGTCTAAATTCCATTGGTTGAGTGGTTTTCGACCCATAACTACCTTAACCTTTAAAAAATCTACTTTGGAGCCATTATAAACAGAATATGAATTTATTATAAAATAATATTTCTAGCTTTTCCAAAGGTGCCCCTCACCCCTCTTATAAAAGGGCACTCTCCATTCTCATTAACTCATACCATCAAACCTTTTGGATCGGCCAAACTCTGCCCACATACTCTCTAAAATTCCCTCAATTCATCCTATAGGCCTTCCTTTAGTCAGAAAGACATCTTAAAGAGCCCTTTTGATCAAATCAAAAGGAAAAACCCGAAAAGAGGTAATGATTTCACCACCCTTTTTCAAGTTCCTTCCTTCTTCCACTTCTTCATTCATTGTTATTAAAATTATAAAATAATAACTCCAGTATATTATATATAAATTTATGTTATTATAATCATTTTACAACCATATTTCAGTATTCTATCCATCCGTTGAATAACATGTCACCATACGTGTGTACGTACGGCTTACCGTCTCCACGTTGAGATGTAATTGTTATTCAAAAAATTATTATTTGCATGGGTATAATAATGATGTGTAATTCATGTAAATAATAAATATAACATGATAATGATTATTTATATATGATATACCATCCAATTATATATTATTTTTTTATCTAAATAATGATATTGTCACTCGTGCATACGTACGGACTACCGTCTCCACGAACGCGATGAGATTCATTCTCCATCGTATCCATTCAAGTCTAATTCTAATTTGATGATTAATAATAGTATCTAATGACTTGAAATAATTTTGGATATGATTAATATACAACCTATCCATGACAAACATGCCTTATGTAACAAAACATACAAACAAAAACAAGTAATTTAACACCTGAAACAACGATAATACTAAGATATTATTAACAAATCAATGTTAAAAGATAATATATGATATAATATTAATGATTATGATTCTTTTATAATTTAATAAAAATTATTTCACCATTATATAGTAGGGTAACCTACCCCCAACCAAGGTAAATTACAAGGTAAGGTTTTATTTCGCAATCTCTTCATTATCGGAGGTTGTTTATACGTAATAATCTACTGGGATATCTTTATCATCCACATCCATGTTTCATAAAAAATGTATTTCAAAACATTTTTACTATTTACAAGAATATGGGTTAATGTCATTTACACCCTTGTTTGACTTTTTTTAAGAGGGTTATGAAGGTATCTTTCCATCGTTTTCCAAACAAGGTGCTTTTTAACCTTTTGGACAGAATTAAGGTAAGATTATTTTTTTAACTTATACGGCGGGTGTGGCTATTTTCCGCCGTTATAAATTCGTCGAAGCTTCCCTTACAAGCTTATAAGAATATTTTTAAATAAAATCTTTTATTTTATAAATATATGACTCTTAAATGATTTCAAAATAGAAATAGATATTTATTTAAAAAGAGTCTTGATATCATCTATGTCAACATCCTTTGATGGATTTTATGTTTATTTGGAGTTGATTTATTATGATACAATACTTCCATATTGTATTGATAGTTTTGTGTTATGTTTGACTGTTGATGTGTTATTTTTATACCATTCATAGTTTATGAATAATGTATTGACATTTCGTATGCTAGTTTTAATACGAATGTTTATGTTATGTTTAAACCTCTTCATATGAGGAATGCATTGGACTTAATATTTGACGGGTGGAGCCTGCTATAGCTCCTCGATGCATCGGTAGGTCTCATGAGACAAACTAGTGTCTTGGCATAAGGGGATGAAAAAATCTTATTTGTAGTCTTGGCTGGAGGCCTTGGCTATATGGTTATGATAGTCTGGCATTATGCATTCCATCATTATGAAAGTGGTTATTGATATTGCATGGGATTATTCGATTAGTAGAATATTCATGTGAATATGTAAATGGAATTATTTCATTTTATTTTTTCCATACTATATTGAAGTTCAAGTCTAAAAGGCTTTTTTTTAGTTATACACTGCCTTAAATGATTATTCTTATTTCTGAATGTTTCTGCTATATTTTTATCCTTACTGGGCATTTGAGCTCACCCCTTTTCTATGTTTTATTTTTCCCAGGATGTGAAAAAGTAATTTATGAATGACCTGTAGGGATAGTTTGTGGGGATATGAGTGTGGAATATGAAGAAAATCTGTTGTTGTAATTTTCATTTTTATGATGTAATGTAAGACATATGAATATATCTAGTGTTTCCAAGGATACTAAACCAATCGGTCTTTCGAGATTTGATCTTTCTTGTGATCATGCCAATGTTATGTAATAACTCACCAACTCTGGGTAATTGGGGCCAGGGCGTTACAGAAAAGAATGCCCACTTGAGCGCAATAGATATCCAAAGAAAAAAAAGCATTCCAGTGAACTTCACATGAGCGGTGCTTCGTGGGACCCACAACCCGGTCTAGAAACACAACGAAAAGATCACACCTTTGTTATCCTCTCGAAAAAGCACACAAGATTGACTAATCACTTGTCCAAAACGGACACCCGGTGATAATGCTGAAAACCACCATCAACTACCGATATGGCCCTCGTGGGGATGCACTAGCGTGTGGAATTAGAGTGGGTGGATCACACCATTGTAATCCCCTTGAAAAAACATCCAGAAATGACTACTCTCATGCCCCAAATGAGCGTCCGATGAAAAAGTTGTGAAACGCTGCACGCAGCTCGAAAGATGGGCCGTCGGGCCTGCACCTCATCTCTGGCTGCAACACCCAAAACCACACTGGAAAGAATTTCCCTAGCACTAGGGTCCCAACGCCGCTGACGACACTCAAAATGGACGTCAGACGCGTCTGCGCCGTCCAAAACAAGAATCCCCGAGAGAAAACTTCAACTCACGTAAAGATGTGTCGCCCCTCCGAGGCCACTCGTTTCGGGAACTAAAAATTTCCAAAACCATCTCAAACAGTCCTCCTCGACATCAGGTTTGTGCCTCCATAGATGGCGCGCAAAACGGATACCTGTAGAAAATGTTACGGGCGTCCAAAATCGAAGGGGGCGAAGCCCCTTCGGCTGAACCGGCCTGGGCCGGCCGGTTCGCCCGGTCTGGACCAGGCCGCGATGGCCGGCTCGGTGTGCAGCGCCGACCCGTGGTTCGTCCGTGCGGGAAAGCCGCGGTCCTGCGGTCCACCAACCTAGCGACCGGCCCTGGTGGCCGGTCTTCGGTCCTTGCAGAGACCCACCATCGGCGGGTCTCGGTTCCCTCTGTGGGGTCGCTCGCCGCGACCCCGGTTCACCCCGCCGACAGCCCCGCTCGGTAGAACTGCTACGCTCTCCGCCTACGAGCCATGCCGCCGACGCCCAGGACCCCACTGCCGCCACCATGAAATCTACTGGACCGCCACTGGGAAGCCGCCGCCACCACTGGGATGCCGCCGCTGCCGCTGTGAATCTGCTGCCGCCGCTGGAGCTCGTCGGACCGCCGCTGGAACCTCCAGAAAACACCAAAAACCTCCCAAAACTTTGTCGGATCCCTGCGATCACATCAAGACTCTGAATTTTGATCCAAAAAGTGCGATGAAAACCCCAGATTGATTTCTACGCAACTATGGGCTTCACTCGATAGGAAAACAGTGATTTGATTCAAATAAAACAATTCAAGGGAGTTGAGGATATGGAAACGAAGAAGAACACGAACTCCTACCTCTTGAGCGATGCCTGGAGATTCATGAAGAGTCTGCCGCCACGCCGTGCCTCTTCGGAGCTGCCTCGCCGAAGTGGAGGAGGGGAGGGATGAGGGGAAACATCTTTCGCAACGGAAAACCACCAAGAGGGGTGGAGAAGTGTTTAAAAACAAAACACTTAATCTCCTGCACGTGGGCCCCATACCCAAACCCCCAGCATAGTCGATGTTAACCCTCCCCTAGGGTAAACACCACGTCTCAAGCACATCGGCAGTCTCATAATTTTAATCTGAGGCACCATTCAAAAGTTATTAAACATAGCTCCTTAGGCCGCCAAATTACAAAAACGCCCCTGGTGCCATTTTTCACAGACGACCCGCGCCCGTGAAACATACACCCCTCCTAGGGTAAACGACACCCTCCAAACTCAATGGTCAACTCGATTTCCCAATTCGACCAACCATTTAAGGGATACTCGAGTTTAACCATTAAACGAATTAATTAATTAATTAATTAATCCATTTGATGTTCTGAAAGCGAGCGAGGGGTCCAAGAATCCCACGCCGACATGTTTTATGTCGTTCCTAGGGTAAAAACCCCATTATAGACCCATCTTTACACTCAGATCTCTAATCCGGATCACCCTTTTGGAGTTATCACATTTATTTGGCATTCCCAGTGTGAACGCACTGAAATTTTAATTTCGGCCACTCCATGGCTTGGAATTGCATGTCGTCTGAGGGCGCTACACTGGAATAATATCAAGAATATTCCATTGTCTTATATATCCAAAAACTGGGTTCTTACAGGTGAAGGTGATTATCTTCCAATAAGCCTTCAAATAT
This sequence comes from Viscum album, assembly GCA_963277665.1. Lineage (NCBI taxonomy): Eukaryota > Viridiplantae > Streptophyta > Magnoliopsida > Santalales > Viscaceae > Viscum > Viscum album. The sequence continues at coordinate 1,262,421,919 of OY728157.1, read as the reverse complement.
AGTTACTTCATATATTTCCTTAGTATTTGTTTTCCTACTCTCTTAGTTTTCTCGATATACACCTTTTGAATTTAGATCGATGGATTTATTCCTAAAATGATGATATTGTTCTATTTTGATCATAGATAAAGTTATCTATGGTGGTTTTGGTGATGTTTTCACCATATTTTTGGTGTGATAAGAAGTTGGATGATTTCACTGAAACCTTAAGGTAAGTGGCTTCACTATTGATTATACTATTATATATGTGTAATATATTCTTAAAATTAATTCATTTTTCTTGGAATTAATTGTTTTTATGATTTTTGATGCTTCATGAATAACAGTTATTTAATGATTTTAGGATTTTAGTTAAAATGGGTAAATATGGTGAAATGATTTTGTCGTGGGATTTTAAAATATTAACATTAGAATCATTTTCAAGGGTTGATTAATGAGAATTTGCAGTGAAAATAAATGTCAATATCAATATTGTTTTATTGAATTGATTTCTTTCATGCATAATTTTTTATTGATTTTTTTTGATAAATGTGTGATTCATTGATGTGATTTGGCATGTGTTGGAAATGTAAGTGTGCATAATATGTGGCCTTGGTTTGCTTTGTTATTTTTGGTTTATTATTTGATATGGATTCAATTTATTATGTGTCAATTGGAGTGGATTTCTCACCATCAGAGGGTAGTTTATATTGGATAGAGGCGCTACAATAAAGGATTAGTGTTCGAAAAGTAACTCTAAACTGAGAAAGTTGTAAATGGTATTGGATGGGATGTTCCACCGAGATTTTAATCCAGGTTGAGAGTTTAAAAATTTATGTATTTTTGTTGATTTTGTGATTTTTTAGAAAAGAAGAAATTATTGTTTTAATATATGATTGTTAAATGGGTGATATCTTATTATAGGTTTTCCCTTGTATTATGTGAGTTTTGGTGGAATGTGGCTCGACAAGGGTGTGTTTTTATTTTTTGAAAATTGTTGCATTGTATACTGTTTTATATAAAATGTTTTATATAACTGTTCTAATGGTTATAACTTATTGGAATGTGTGGGAAATTCAATTGTGAAAAAAATACTATGTATTTGTACTTACCCCAGGATTTGGCACTTCAGTCCAATTGTAGATGTTGTTTTCTGAGACACATGTAAGGTTAAAACAACCCATTTTAATAGAAGATTCTCATGATGCTTTGGTGGTATAGTGGTGGTTGAATAATGGATCTTTGTGTGGATCCATGTAGCATGTCATGGTTTCCTTTGGGTCTTGTTCTTGATTATTCCACATAATACTATAATACTGGTTTTTTTGTGGGTTGTTATATTGGTTTATGGTAATTTTTACAGAACTGTTAGGTGGTTTCATGGTAACATTGCTTGGGGTGTACTTTGTTGACATGAAACTTATATTTATGATTTTTTATATCTTTTTTGGTTGGTTTACTTATTCTAAGGGTAACTCATTCCCCAATTATTCTTCAAGCCCTTCACATTTATTTCCTTCCTTTGGCACTATAAGAATGTCTCCCCAGGATAAGTTACATATCTCCACATTTCAAGTTAATAAAGAAGGGGTGGGATGTTACAAGTTGTATTAGTTTTTTTTGGGTTTTTGATTTTCATGTTTGTACTATTAATTAGAGTTGAGTCTCGGTCATGGTGTTGGCATTCGTTCATTGTCTATTCCTCGAGTTAGAATGGTAGCAAGGTGTATGACTGTAAGAAAGTGATATTTATATCATAAAATGACATAACTAATAATTTTATGCTGAACTCCATGTAACCAGTGAGTTGGGTACATAAGGTTCTTATAGACACTTATAGGAATTGAAAGTATCATTTTCATGGGTGTAGATAACCAGATGAGCATGCCAGGCATGGTATAAATTACATTCCACTAGGATGGAATAATTCAGTGGGAATAATTATTTATGGTGCGGTATAGATATATGCATTTTTAAACATTATGGATATAATTTTTAAATGTGTGAATTAGAATTATGGATGGTTCTGTTCTGTTGGAAAATAGTTTATTTTCAAAACATGGGGATTTTTTTTCTAAAAATGGTAAATCATGGGAAATGTGAACTTTTCTAAAGATTTTTATGATAGGTTTACTATAATGAAATTTTAAATTATAATCTTTATCATTAAAATAAATTGAAATTATAGTTGTTTTTGTGTTTATTGAAATAGCACAGGGTAGGCGTTGTAGAGACCACCCAGAGGAGGCTACGGAAAATGAGGTTTCACTAAGCCAAGGTTAACTAGTATCAAGAGCATATTATAGTGCATAATTTCTAGCATGTAGAATGTGGTAATAAACTGGATGAGCCAAACCATGATGACCCTGTGGTTCAGTTACAAAATCATAATCCACTTATCATTATGGGTTATCTGGATCCAGAAAAGGTGGAAGAATGGTTGAATAGAATAAATAAGATATTTGATTTCCTATGAACACTGAAAGATTTGAAGGTGAAATTATCCACATACATTTTTGAAGATAATTACCATTAGTGTTGGGAGTGTATGGTCCAAGAATGAAAAGTCCTATGTATGACATGGTAGAATTTTAAAGAATCTTTTTACAAACAATTATTCCCTCATAAATTCATTATTTAACACACAACATATTTCATTTGGTTGAAGAAAGGGAACCTCATTGTAAGGTAATTTGAAACTATTTTTATGAACATAGTGAGTTACATACCAAAGGTGGAGGGTAGTACATCATTGAGGGAAATAATTATTGATTCTATATTGAGGTATGATTTTTTTTAAATATATAGATGCTATGTATAAGTGATTACATAGAAATGGTGAATTGAGAAACAATGGGTAAAATTGATATTTTGGAGGCTACATGTGGTGTATGTATGTCGGTACCTAGTGGAAATAATGGGAACTCGAATTTTGGGTTCAAATGGAAGAGGGAAATTAATTTCATGGGTGTAATTTTCTCATAATTTGGCAGAGATATCATTTAATCTTCCTCGTAAGCCTCAGAGAAAGCTGAGTTGTTTTTATTGTGGATATATGAGTCACATCCAGAAGGATTTTACAACACATTCTTGATCATGTAATAACTATTGTAAGATGAGAATCTTAATCATTTCTATCAGAATTATCAAAATTCAGGTGTCTGTGACCCTCCTTAGGGGGAAGAGGCATCCTATGCCGTGATGGGATAAGAGCAGTAGCATACCCCTCATCAGTAAACCAATTTTAGTCCTACAGATTATAGGAACACCACAACACCACACTATGGAAATAAAGAGAACTCTAAGGTGATATAGTAGTTGTTTTCGACTGAGCAGGTTATGGTGGTTTACTTGGGACCCTCCCTGTTTCTAGGTACAATTCTTTTTATTTATACCTTGCTGTAAGAATTGCATGATATGGGTGCTTCACAATATTTTATTACTTATAATTATAATAGTCTTATATGTTTAACTATGGAAATGATTCATTCGGATTTAAAACATAAAACTCTTCTTAGTCAAAGAGAGTTTCAATCCATATTTTGTAGATGATGGTGTGTAGTTGTGGATGGGTCTGACTGGATATGGGATATCATAGTGGTTGATATGGATTCTAATGATATAATAAAGAGAAAGGATTACTCTAAATTGTTTATATACCAAATCAACTATTATTCTTGAATAATTAGTTTCTCGACAGACGATGGTATTGAAAATCTCTTTAGAAGAGAGAAAAATTAAAATCAAGATGAAATAGGAATTTTGGAACAAGATATTGGAATGATGTCATAATAGTAAACGACATTGACATTTGAATCCATTGAAGGAGATGAGCCGAGTAATTTCATGGAAGTGGATTTTCTGTTTATGGATATCTTTCCCAATTAATTCTCAAGGTTTCAACCCTAAGGGAAGTATAGTTTACAATTGATCTCTTTTCAGGGATAAGTTCTATCATAATTAAATCTTACGAGATGACATGAACATAATTGATGGGAATTGAATGTGATGATTGAAGAGTTTGAAAATAGTGGGTTTAATAGGCCTAGCACGTCCCCATGGGGTTAACTAGTTTTTCCTATAAAATGGTTGATGGAACCGTTCAGATGTGTGAATAAACTTGTAGGCTAAATCAGGTTATGAAAAAGAATCGATATCTACATCCACTCACTGATTATTTGTTCTATCAGGTGAATGGAGCACACAGGTTCTACAAGATTGAATTCTGGTCTAGAAATAATCAATTGTGGGTATAGAAGAAATGTATTACAAAAATATATTTCAGAAAAATATATTGGGATTGTGAGTATGTGGTAATGACATTTGGTCTTACGATTGTACCATCGATTTTCATGGCATTGATGAAATAAATATTTAAGAGATATGTGGATTCTTTTGTAGTTGTATTCATTGAAGAAATACTAGTGTATTCATTTAAAATGTTGGAGCATGATTATAACATGGTGATAGTGTTGGGGATCTTCAGATATCATCAGTTGTAAAAAAAATTGTTAAAGTGTTACTTTTTGATACAAGAAGGTCATTTCCATGGCCATGTTATTATTAAGAAGTGTGTTTCATTTGATCTCTAAAATATAGTGGTTGTTATTTCATAGAAACTATTGAAAAATGTGTTGGAGGTACATAGATTCTGAGGACTAGTTAGGTATTATTAGCATTGTTTTCATAATTTGTTATGATTAGACTCTCCAATGACAGCTTTGACAAGGAAGAATATTCCATTTCAATGGAATGTGTAGTACCAGAAATATTTTCATGATCTTCATAGTTTCCCCATATCCACACCAATCCAGTTTTCATGAGAATTAGGAAAAGGATACATAGTGTATTATGACACATTACTATCAAGGTTTTGTTATGTTTTATGAAAGAGAATCATGTGGTTGTGTATGGATCATAAATTTTTAGGGTGCATGAGAATAACTACCCAACAAATTGTTTTGATTTTGTGGAAGTGGTTCATGAAATAAAAATGCAGCATTATTATCTCTTAGGAGAGAATTGTATGGTGTTTAACGATCATAAGAGTTTAAAGCATATTTTCTCACAATTATATTTGAACATGATGTAAAGGATATGTATGGATTATCTCCAAATATTCTATATTTAAATGAATTATACAATGGGTAAGTAAAATTCAGTGGTAGATGCATTTAGTTGGAATTTGTATGCTCGGGTGATAAAGCATGCATCTGATCAGTGGAAGTTATCATTGGTTATAACTGAAATATGGTTGGAATGTAAGGATTGAAGTGATACAATTATTTTGTTTCTGGTTTTGTTTATTCTTGAAATAGTTGGGATGTAGAATGAGGAACATGAATCAGATTTTGTGTGTATGGAAATGGGATCAAAATTCAATGGTGGAGAGAATATTATGTGTTGGGAACTGAATAGACAGTCAGTTTTGAGTTTCTATAATTATATGGTTGTACTAGTTGCCTTTTATGAATATATCCTCAGGTCTTATCATCATTCATATGGGTTTTCCATTCTAGAATTCAAAAAATTTATAAAGTGTTGAAATCACAATTTCGGTTGGCTTTCATGAAGAGGAGAGTGGAATAGTTTAATTCAATATGATTGAATTGTAATAAATACATGGTAGAGAATCAGTGGTTTGAATTTATGTTGAAATCATTATCTATATTTTTATGGATTTTGGAACAAATATTAATGGATTTGGTTATAGGTGTCCCAAGAATGGTCAGAAATCATGATGCCTTAGGGGTGATAGTGGATCATCTCACAATGTTTTCCCATTTCATCCCTATTCATGAATCTCGTATGGTGGAGTATCATTGAAAAATTTATATTCGTAACGTGTTAAAGAAGAATTTTGTTCTTGTTTCAATTATATCTAATAGAGTTCCAAGGATCACTTCTCATTTTTGGAAATCCTAGCAACAATCCCTTAGGACTCGGTTTAAGATGAGCACGTTGTATCATTTATAAACAGATGGGCAGTCTGAGAGGATGATACAATATTTGGAAGATATGTTATGAGCTTGTGTGATGGATTTTTGTGGTTCATGGGGGGATCACATTTCGTTATTGGAATTCTCCTACAATAAGAATTATCTAGCCCCGATAAATATTGTTCAATATGATTCCTTGAATGAGAATCAGTCTCATTATCCACATTACGGGGTGTAAGTGATTGACAATTTTATGGTGTGACATATCCAAGTCCAAGAGCCCTTTAAGAAGATCATTTTGACCAGGAAGAGAATTAAGATTGCTCAGATTTGTCAAAAAGCATATGTGTACCATCATCTACGACCATTGTTGTTCGAGGTGGGTGATCATTTGTTCTTGAGAATCATTCCTTAGCTTGGACATATTTTGTTTGGGAAACATGGAATGTAATATCCACTATATATTAGGCCTTTAGAGATACAGTAGTTGGTGGGAGAGGTGTCTTATAGGTTGTATTTTCCTTCATGGTTCATTTTGGTGCATAATGTATTTCCTGTTTCTCACTTCAAGATGTTTCATCCACATCATATCCATGTGATTCGATGGGATCATATTGAGCTAGAGTTAGATTCTTCTGTGTACCATGTTCCAGTGTAGATTATGGATAGGAAATAAAAATACTTACATTAAAAAATCATAATTCTAATTTGGGTTTTGTGTAAGCATGTCATATTCAGGAGGAGAAATGGGATCATGAGAAAGATGGAGAGAAGTTATTTCACGAGGTCTTTCAACACAACGATGGTTCTCTATATTCCAAGGACAGAATGTATGATAGTGGGTAGAATGTAGTACCCATGATTTGAGGTATGAGACCCTTATATCATACATTTTATATGATTAATGTGGTTGGGTAGATAAAGGTTGAGTGTTGGAAAGTTTGGATGGGTTATTGAGATTGTTTTGATGGCTTTTTAATAGAGAGTGGTTTGATCATGGTTATGGGAAATGAAGGATAAAACCAAGGTAATTGTGAAACCTGAGATAATGGGACTTTACATAGTTTGTCTATGGATTTTCAATCTATCCAAGGAGGCCATGAAGGGTTCCCTTCGAGTGTCTAGCATGTGTATGGATTGTCTAACCATACGCGATTATAAAAATATTGTTTTTAATTTTGGGAATACTCTTGATTTTTCCAAAACCATCAATTCTTCTACCCAATATAATATCACAATGTATTTTTGGTTCACAGGGAATATATGTGCTCTCCCACTCATTTTGTAAGTGATTCTAAGGGTTTTCTAGGTGCAGTGAAGGTGATTCTCATCTGGTAAAACTTCTTTCTTGTTTATTTCTAGATTCTCCGTAGACTTATTTATCACTCCCTCTCAGTTTTCTAGATCTACACATGTTGCATATAGATATAGGGTTTATTGTTTCCTAAAATTAGAGGATTTAGGCTTCTTGATGAATGGAAAAGCAATCAAATGCAGTTTTGTTGTAGTTTTCAATCATATTTGTGGTGCGATTGGATGTCCATCAATTTCATTAAATCCCTATAGTATGAGATTTATCCCTTGATTTATCTTTTTTATAAATAGAAGACATGATTTTAATTAATTGGGTTTTCTTGGAAATAATTTTTTTATGAAGTGTGGATCTTACTTTAAATTTATTTCGTAATGACTAATGGATTTTGTGTAAAAAAATATATTGCGGTCAAATAATATTATAATGTGATTTTAAAATAACAAATTTAAAATCGGTTTCTTGGTTTGATTTATGATAATGGGTTGTAAAAATGGATTCCACTATAAATGTTGTTATATTGAAATGTCACTTTTCATGGAAAATGGTTTAAGGGTGTTTTCAATAAATTGGTGACTTTTTGATGTGATTTGGAATGTGTTGGAAATGGTGGTGTACAAAATGGGCGGCCTTCGTGTGATTTTCTACTTGTTAGATGATTAGGTATTTTGGTGGTGTTTATTTTCTGTGTGAATTTGGCAAGAATTATTTCTAGAAAAGGGTTATGGAAAGGGGGAAAATGCATATAATCAATGATAAGTGGTCAAGAAGCACCAGAAAATTGGGAATATAGTAAACGGTATTGGATAAGATGTTCCACCTTGATTGTTACACCGGGTTGAGTGTGTGAAACATTATGTCTATGTTTTTATTGTTCGTGTGGCTATGAAAGATGAAATATTTGTGTTAATATGTTATAATAAAATGGGTTATGGATTATTATTGTATTTCCCTTATATTGTATCGATTTTTATTGAAAGTAGCTTGGTAAGGTTGTGTTTGTACTGTTATAAATTGTTACACTATTTGATGTTTACATCAAGAACATTATTTAAATGTGCTAATTATTGAATCCTAGTGGTTCCAATATATATCTAATTTTGTGATAAACTATTTAGAATTTGTACTCACTCACAACTTTAGAATTTTTTTATTTTGTTGATGTTGTTTTTTGGGACACTGGTAAGGGTATTACGACTCATTTTTCTAGCAGTTTTGCAGGATAATTAGGTGGTATGTTTGTTCTTGGATCTTGGAACATGGTGTGGAGGCACGGATCATGTCATGGTTTCCTTGGGGAAATTATGTGCATTATTCTACTTAGTAAAATGTGATTGGACTTTTTAGGAATGGTGGGATGTTACACATAAGGTAATTTATGTTTCATTTAGAAAATTGTATGAAGGATTTATCTAGATAATGAAAATAAAAAACTAGGGTTAAAAATAAGTTTTATTATATTGTAAAAAAATTATTATTTAAAAATAAAATAAATTATTTTATGGCTTCCCCATGATTATAATTTGTTGTCACACTGTGCCTTTTGTTTTTAGTGAATATGTGGAAACAAGAAGAATCATGTATACATATAATATAGATTAAAGTTTAGTATTTATAAGAAAAACAATATGATATTGACTAGAGTGAAAAATGTTATTATTATTTCTAATCATTTTTTTCCAAATAAAATATTACCAACCTATACCATAACCAACATAAAAAATTCCCAAATAATATACGTATGATGTTATCTAGTAGATTGAGTGATTAATACCATTGATGAAAGATGACTTGATTTCATTTCATTACGAAATTTGAATGTATAAACCCATGAATGTATCATAATCGAACATGAAAATGATTAATTTGTGTAAAGGGAATGAATAAAGAAATTAATATCTAACGAGAAATGAAGATTATGATAGGATGAAATAGATATCATCCATGTGATCCATGTATAGTTCATTATCATAAATTTAGGGAACATGGGTATTATCTCTCTCAATTCCCTCTTGTAATAGTTAACATGTTAACCATGTAAGGATGTATGGGAAAATAAAATAATTGATGTATTTAATGGTATTCTAGAAATATATAACAGATGTATTTTTATAGAAATGATATTTTTTTTATTATTTATGAAACAATTAAATATTATGTCAAATTAAAAATATCGTATAATTCTTTATTAACATTATATTATACATATCATCATGGGTTAATGAGTTTATGTTTGATCATAATTACAATTTCTTTAATATATGTTTTGAATATTTATCTGGTAATAATATAGTATAAATAAGGATATTGAGGGAAACAATTTATGGAAATAAACCCCATATATTTAGTATATGTTTATTGGAAAAGTTATTTAAGGAAAAAATCCCTTACTTTTTTAGGAATATGTTTATTGATGTCAGTTACATTTTGGGATTATATGTTTTCTCATATATTGGTAATTATAGGATATTAACCATTTTTACTGTTATATAAATTATATTAATATTTTTTTTAAACAACTGCCTGTTGTATCTGGCAGGGATATAGGTTGTAAAACCATAACGGAGAGGTTAAAAATATTTAACATAGACCATTGGAATACAGGATTTCCTATTTATAATGTAATTTTTTAATAATGTTTGTTTACCATTATATATTAATGATGAACTGGTACTGTTACAATTAAATTTTATAGAAGGATGTATTTTATTGGGTGTCATGGGCTAAATATATTAGATTTGGAATATATTTTGAGATATGGAGAACATATTTTCGTGATTTTAGTGATTCTATAATCCATTAAATGTTAATTTTAGTGATTCATGATTAATGAACTTCGTTATTGTATATATATTTCATGGAGTAGGTGATGAATTGAAAATTTTTCAATGCATTACAAAATAATTAAATTGTCCTTATGAAATAAAAATGGCTCATGTACATATATTTTATAATATTAGTTGCAAATATAATATTTCATAATAAAAATAAAAGGATTATGAAATAAAATTTAATATTATTATCATCATATATTGTGAATCAACGACACTTTGAAATCAATGCATATTTTTTCTCTTAAGGATATTATCATTCCATTGATCATGCACCTCATTTTGATCAATTACCACTATAATTTTATATAACAATTTAATCGCTTTTTATCAATTTAAATGTCACCACATTCCACCACTTTTCACCTAAATAGAATAATTTTTATTTTTTCTTTAATTTTTCCTATTTACACTCTATTATGTCATATTAATAGGATTTTTTATTAACCATTTTGATTATGTGAGTTTTTAATATACAAATTTCCATATATAAAACAATTCATTACTGAGATCGAGTATTTATTGAAGGAATAAAATATATTTATGAAGGTAATAATGTAACAACCTGATATAATAATATAATAAAATTTTATTATATTGAATATGTGATAAGAAAAAACTTAGCAAAATGAAACTAGAAGATATATTTCATCAAATTTATTATTTTTTATAGCCTCTGGAACATCCAACCATAAGTATAAATGATCTATTATATATTATACCATTATTATTTATAGATAAAGTTAATATGTATGAATATTACTAAATAAATTTGAGAAATATGGTAATCTATATATTACAAACAAAACAATAATAATTTAAAAGGAAAAAGAGAAATGTTTTTAGAGAAACAATATTTTTTAATGACAGTTTATTCTCTCTACGAACAACAAATAATAAGATTATGTTTACCACATTTATAAAATAAAATAATTAAAATTTAATTCATTTTTAAAATAAAAATTTCAATATTATATTACAGTCAGGTGTAATGGCTTATTTCTGAACTGTTACGTTTTTTGATTAATAGTGAAAAATAATTATTTTTATTTCAAAACCACCATTTAGTATAAGTTTTATAAAAATAAAAATTATATTATTGATTATTTGTAATGTCAAAATATTCCATTTCTATATCTATTAAAACAATTTAGTTTATTTTAATCAGTTAAATATTGAATTATGATAGAAAATAGTGTCATTGTTTTACTATTTCTCTTAAAACCCCTCTTTTTCATCATACATGTAGGATTAATTTGAAATGAAAACTTTTACCCTATGTGATTGTATTTTGGAATCATTGATCTCTTATTTGGAGTCAAAATTTTATATATTTTATAATATGGACATTTTAATTTTCTAGCATAATGATTAGTATAAATAGTAAAAACTTATTTATCGTGATAAAAGTAAAATGATTATAATAGATGTTAAAATAAAATATTAATGGGTTAAATAACAGAATAAATTGTCTAAAATATATTTTATGGCCTTATTTTCACCTTATAATGTCTCATAATCTATTATATTGAATTTTTTATGCTTTATAAAGGTGGAAAATGATCGTACACCATTTTTATTTATATATGTAGAACTGTTACACTCACCTCACTTATAAAAGGCCCCATATCCTATTTTATTCAAACCCTCACACCATTTTTTTGTATATAGATATCATAAATTTGTAATTTGTATTATCATGATATTAAAAAATATATAATATGTTCAAGAACATAATCTTTCATGCCCAATCACATTTGAAAACATAAGACAATTAACACACAAAATTAAGAAAATATTTAAAGAGAATAATCAAAATGTGGATAATTTGTCATAAAATATCATATATTATATTATATAATCTATGTATGGATCCATTTTAAGATACTAAAATATTTAAATCCACTATATTTATGTTTAAAACATGTTCGACTAAAATGAAGTTTCAAGAAAGGGACTTCGTCTAAATTTCCCTTCATTGAGGAATATTGTATTATTAAACACCTAATTTATTTTATATTATATATATATATATTGATTTGAAATGTAATTATTCATTAATAATTAATGGTGTATTATTTTTAAATTGTAATTATTTAATCCTTAGGGATTTTACGTAATAGTTTCCTAGTAGCAAATAACTTTATTACACAATTTACTTTCATTAGTTTATATTACTTACTCCTCATATTTGATATTATAAAAGTATTTTTGAAATTAAATTTCATTATATTATTTTGATGAACATTATTATATATTTTTATAAAATTAAAACATTCAAATCATTTATTCGTTCTCACTTAATCATTTTGAACAGTGTAAGGGTTTATTTTCCAATCTCATTATAATAAATTTTGTTTATTCATTAATTTCATTAGAAATAAATTACTTGAAAATTAAAAAAAATCCACATTTAAGATTGATCTATTATATATATTCCTAATATTATATTTAATTGTTTCATTTTTTACAATATTTTCTATTAAAAATAATCTATAAAATGAATTTATGAAAAAATAACTTCACTTATATCATTGTATAGAAATCCACTAATATAAAAGGTGATTTTTTTATTTGTTTTTTAAAAAGATATTTTAAAATGTTAAAATTTATTATTAAATAATTAACAAAACACATTTTCTTTCTTAAAAATAATATTAATATGAACATTATGTCATTTTTAAAATAAGGAATGTTTTTCTTTTATGGAAAATGTTAAAGGATTATTTTTTCTAAAATACGTAGTATGTAAAAATTTTAATTTCATATCTACCACTCAATGTTTTATAGATTCCTTTATATGTTTTAATGATAATATTAAAATAAACTAAAATTCCAAATTCTTAGTGATGAATTTTTTTAAAATAATATTTTCAAAATTGAAAAGTATTTTCCCATCAATGATGTTTTGGTGATCTTTTTATGACTTCAAAATTCATCATTAACAAAAACCATTTAATCTTACTCGTATGGGTATATTTTGGATTGATACTATCATTATTATTTATATGTACGGTTTTTGATTATTTTTTACCGAGGAATGTATTAGAACATTCTTTCTTGACCCTTTTTTAGTTATTATCATCCACTTAAAATATTAATTTACCTATGTTCATTGAATATTAAATTATGATGAAAATTTATATATTAATTTTCATGGATAATTTTATTTTTTAAAATATATATCACTTTTATATATGGTTTTTTACATTTAATGGTATTTTTTAGTTAGGAAATTTTTGTTAAACATCTATTCTTTTACTCAATGTTAATATTTTATGATATGAAAAAATGTTCACGAATGAAATAGATCATTCAATACTTAAGGAATGGTGAGTCCATGATGTTAAAGTGTAGGGCCCACTAATTGACAGCTTCTCAATGAATTGGTTTAATAATGTGAAGAAGAAATTATCTTTACATAGTTAAATATGTTTACATTGTATATGTATTGTTCAAAATATATTATCTAGAGGAACAATCATGATAGTAGATGTATCCTGATACCTGAGATCACAAAGAACTTCTATTAATAATTTTATTTATCTATAATTAAGTTATTTTTATCTATGATACATTCACGATAATATTATATCTTATTAATTTTTATTAATTTTTATTCATTACATGGAATGTGTTTTTTGCTATTTATAATGTCTTTCTGATTATGTAATTTATGGTTATGATAGATAAGTTATTGATTAAATTCTATTTTATTCAATTATTTTATATTACATATTGAGTATGTATTATATAATAATGGTAATTTAATTATTTAAATTTAATGCATATTCATTTATTTTACTATACATTTCATTCATTGTTATTGATTCATGACAGCTTCTAATATGCATTAACATTTCTTATCAGTTGTTCTCACCCATTTGTTTTTACTACCTTAGGAATTTTGATGTGTACAATGATTGATATAGAAGGATGTGATATTGGGGACAATTTTATTCTCCAAAAAAATTATATTAAAATTTATTTATTAATGTTTAATAACATAATATAGTATATAAGTATTTTAGCAGGACGACTATTTGTATTATATATTAGTTTTTTCCAATGAAATAATGTATAAAACCGTCTTAGGGATACAAGGGTCAGGGTTGTTATATTTTTTAATAAATATAAGGCCTTTATGACATAAGGAGGGATACAAAAATTTATTTCGTAGAGAATGTGTTAATGAAATGGATTTGGGGGTGTGGAGAGGAGTAAATATAGGTTACCATTAACACAAGGAATTATTTATAAGTAAAAGTTATAACTATATTTTAGACATGCCATAAATCTCTAAAAATGATCACTTTAAATAGGTAATGATATGGTGTGTGAATATGAAAAAAATATGAATTTGGACAATTTTGTTGGCCATATTATTTATTATCTTTTTATTCTGACCCCCAATAAGCTCGCTCTATCCAAATCCATGGTAACTAAATTTTTCTATTTTTACTGTTCATTATGATAAAAACTTATATTAAATTATGTATATTAAATATTTATTATGAATTAAAATTAGGAACACATATTTAAATATTCATTTAATATAAGTCAAAAATTTTAATTTATATTTAAACCTAGAAGAATAATAAAAATATTATTCCATAGAAATAGTTTACATATGTATACAAATATGAAATATAAAAAATCAATATGAAATTTATTGAACTTTCATATATTGTATTAATTTTTTTTATATATTTATATATAATAATTTTACTTTTAAACTCATTTTATTAAAATTGGACTAGAAATTTATTTATATCAAAAAACATCTTTTTATTAAAATATACATATTGTCTATACAGAAAACATTACTCTTTTTTGAAAAAAAAAATGTACGAAATTTTTTAAATTTTGATTCAAAAATGTGAAATTAACTTTATAATATTATTTTAATAATTATATAAATAGATATTTTTATTATTTATTCATAAAAATAAATAAATATAATTTTCTTTTAGAAATATGTATATTCTATGAATATTAAAAAAATATAAAAAATTCAGTACATGTTTTTCAATATATTTTATATTTCTAAAACCTTCATACTTCTTTTAAAACATATGGTAATTCAAATTAATACCACCATATAAAGACTATTATAATTATTTTATATAAATAGTATTTTTATGAGTATATGTTTGTTTGTAAAAATTCAATGATTTGTGTAAAATTGGCTATTGATAATGGTTAATATATTTGAAAAAACTATTTAATAAAATATAAGGGTTTTATATGTAAAGATATAAGAAAAAATTCATGTATATTAAATAAATCCATGGGAATGATATATGAAGTATTTTATTGGATATGGTAATGTATGTTTCATCAAGAGGCCTCCATTTTTAATGATATATAAAACTGGTGGTGGTTGAGTTCATTATTGATTACAAGAATAATTATATAAATATTGTTTTCCCCATATCTCTAAATATTGTATTCAATTGTGATGATAGTAAGATCTATGGCATAAATTTTTTATTATGTTGTCATGGTATAGGGATGTAGTCACATTTATTTGTTTCGAACAAAACATGATGGGTCCACCCATATATATAATCACATATTGATGGACATATGGCTATATTTCTGAGAAGTAATGTAAATGGGAAATAGATGTGTAAATAAATTTATTATAAGGAGAAATTAAACATTTATTAGTTTTTGTAAAATTCATTAAAATGGTTAACTGGGGGACCAATGGTTAATATAATCACATGGTTTTGTTTTGACATTAATGGTAAAAACTTTTATATTGATAATGAGTAAAATAAATTCCATTAAAAATAGTGGATAAATTCATGACAAAAATGATACAAATTGTTTAAAAAGAAATGATTAAATACTACTTTTAGTATCAACATTGGTTTTTTAGATAATGATGATATATGTGAAATTAATTTTACAAAATTTTGAGTACTAGTTTTTTTAATGGGTTAATAGAAACATTACTATAATGGAACATTATTTGTGAATTTTCAAATGTTAAATCAAAAATATTTATTTTCAATGTGAAGCTATTAATCATGGAAAAACCAAACAAAATAATATTTTTTATCATTTACCCATTAAATAGTAAAATTTCCTCCTTTTTTCAACAAGAAAATAATCTTTATGATTAGGATGAATATGTTGTTGCAATCAAATAAAAGAATGTTATATCTATTAAATATTTACATGAGGATAATAATGAATGTGAGGAAAATATAATCTATGCTATAAGTAATTTTCATGTTGAAGGGACATGGTAAAACATTGTATTACAAACTAAATTTATCTCAGAATTTCTTCTTGAAATTAATATATTTTAAGAAAATATTTTTTAAATTTGGAAATTTAATTATATATATGTAGATCATTTATTTGTTTATTTATTAATTTATATATTTTGTAGCTTTATATAATTTTTTTAAATAATACTAAAATCATTATATTCATTCAAAACATACATGTATGATAAGTTTATTCTCTTATCGTAGATATTTGAATCTCTATCAGATGATCATTTAATCAATTTATTAATTAATTTCTATATTAATCATTTTTAGCAAACAGTTTTTTTATTGAATATGTATGGAATCATTATTTATCACAATGTTTTGAAACGTAAGATAGGAATGTATTGTTATATTGGATATTTAAATATATAGATGATAACCATTTAATAATTTTTTGATTAGTTTAATATTCATTATTTTTAGACACATTGTTTTTTGGATGATAAGTCCAAATATAAATATTTTTTAAAAACATAAAAATCTATTAAAAATATTTTTTTGACTTGGTTATTTGAGGTAATAATTTATGGTCATGTTTTTGAGTCAATAAGGTTTTCCTTATGACTTTTTTATTCCTTCATACAAGGAATTATTGTTCAGTCATTAAGGTTTCCTTATAACTTTAACATTCCTCTTGTTTTGAAAATCACAAACACTGTATCTCAATGAAAATCTATTTTTATCCTGTGTTTTACTTCTAAATGAAGAATTTACTTCCCCAAAGAAATTTATCCTTACCATGTATCATTTTCCATATCATTATTTGTCTTTCTGTATTATTAGGTTTGGAACCAAAACCTCATATTCATATGAATACCTAGATATGAAGCATTCTATTTTAGGATCCTAATTCTTATTAAAAATTCTGGTTACAAACTTCTCTAAGTTCTGACTCCAAATTCTTATTACGAATTATGGATGCGAACTTTCTGAGTTTTGACTCCAAATTCCAAATATGAATTTTGGTTACGAACTTTTATATGTTCTTACCCCGAGAGCTCCTTCAATTCAGACTCGGAACTCTTATGAGTTCTAAAATAGAATTCTCATGAACTATGACTCTTAACTTTGTATGTTATGGTTCCGAATTCTTGTGAATCTAGATTCCGAATTTCGTTGAAATTCAGACTCGGGAACTCTATAGAATCCAGGTCTTGAATTCCTAGAAAACTGAATCCAAATATCTTTGTATTATATACTCCAAATTCATTTATGGTTAGAATCTGAACGTTCATATTTTCTTACAATCCAAATATTGTATTTTTTTTATGTAACCATATTTTTCTTAAACTTGTTTTATTATAAAATGATGTTGTTCTTTCAGTTACTAACTAATCATTTTATAAGTTACACATATACAGGTCCCTCCAAAATTAAATTAAAAATATGACCGTTGGAGGAGGGAGCCGACCATTGAATCTATTCATATATATAGGAGCTAATTTTAAATAGCTCACAACAGTTATAAGACTCTAGAGGTTACATACTGTTGAAGTGATTTCTGGAAAGATAATTTCATTTCATTGTGAGTACTGAACATCTTGTTCCATTTTTTGCTGTGTGACTCCGATTGTTACTGTGTACAATCGTGGGATTACAGGGATAGGAAGAAAAAGGTGTCGACTAACTTGAAGTTGAGGGCTTTCTTTCTGAGGAAGATAGAGGTGCATATTACCTTAAAGTTTAGGGCTTTCGAGGATAGAAAGATAGACTCCGATCATCGTATTGATGACTTATCCTTGTGTATATAAGACATACTTTCTTGAAAGTATAAATCAATGGACATTTTTTCAAGGTTGATGGATACCCTTCTCTTTGGGTTAAAAGACATACTTCTGTTACTTGTTTTGTTACAAGTTTTTCCGCTGTATTTGTAAGGTTTATGAAAGTATAACTATCTTATAATTTATTATAATCAAACTCTGATCTAGTTATATTCTATAAACATTAAGGTAGAATCATCATCTTTGTAAAAATTGATTAAGTTTTACATTCTAGAACCATATTTCCGGATTCTCTATCTCGGAATCAAATTTCCTGATTCAAGAAAGTGTGTAGAACTATAGGTTTTCTGAATTACCTTGTTTAACCATGTTAAAAATATCCATCTTTACAATTTAAAAATGAATTTTAAAAAGTATACAATTCACCCACTTTTATTTTGAGAATCATTAGATACTACATACATTATCTCTATTAATTCAATACTAAATTTGGTATTATAGAGTATATAAAACTCACATACCATCTCAACAATTGGTATTAGAGCAGGCTACCATCAATCCTGAACAAATATAACAATTGGCTTCAGAAATTTGGTTCAATATGAATTAATATCATGATTATATTCATAAGTCAATTCATCTTCTTTATATATTTTTCGAAATCATATATTTCGGAATTAGTTTTTCAGATTCATATATTTCATATTCCTTTTTTCTTAGAGATACCTTGTTTTTTTTCATTTCTATGGAATATATTCCTTGTTTACAAACTCTTTATATTAACAAGTTTTGTGTGGAATGAAATTTTTCTTAATGATGGCTGGAATCAATGTTGGTTCCATAGACAATATCAATCTTGCAGGTCCACTTATCTTTGATGGAAATGACTACGAGTATTGGAGAGATCGTATGAAGACTTTTATTTTCAATACTGGTGTTTATAATATTGTTATGCTTGCTGGAGGATATAAAATCCCGGACTAAGAAGTTAATACCTTTACAAATCATGAAAATCATGAATATCAACTGAATTATATGGTACACAATACATTTCATTGTTCTATGAATAGATATATATATATATATATATAAATTTCATCTAGTGAAGGAGAAAATTATATATGGGGGAAACTTGATGTTACTCACTATGGAACTTCCAAAGATACTGAAACAAGAAGAGTCATGCTTACAGTAAAATATCATGGTTTTTTCTTTCATTATAGAGAACCCATATTTAAGGTACAACAAAGGATCATGAATATCATGAATAATTTACAATAAATCGGTGAGAAAGGATTATAAGATGAAGTTCTTGTTGATAAGATCATTGACATCATTCTAAATGAGTTGGAACCCTAGAAGAAAGATATAGATGAGAATATAATGGTTACTCAAATTTCCTTAGATGTGTTGTTTGGAAATATTCTTCATCATGTGACATGAATGAAGAGAGTTTCTGATAATTTAATGAAGATGAATATAAATGGAAGTGTTTCTTTTACTATAACTTCTAATCATAAGAAAACTAAAAATCCTGATTGAGTTACCAGATCCAATTCTAAGAAAGTTTTTACCAATCCGAATATAGTAGATGTGAATCTATAGAGAATGAATTAGAAAATATTGTTCAAAGAATGATAAAGATAGCTGGACAAAGGAAATTTCAATCTAGATATAAGAAGAAAGAAAAGAAAGATAAGATTGATTCAAAAGTATCATGTTATGAATGAAATATAGCTAGACATATAAGACCTCATTTCCCCATGCTTAAAATAAAAGAAAAAAATTAAAAGCATTTTGAGAGAAACAGAATGATGTACTACAAGGCTAATTCTAAGAAAGACTTGAAAGCTAATGACACCTGGAGTGCCAGTGGTGGTTAATTTTCAGATGAATCATCAGATTATGAATCTTTAGGAAAGATGAATATTGTTCTAATATAAAATCTACCTATTGACAATCATTTTTTAATGGATAAGGTAAAAAATGTTGAATCTATGACTAATATATCATTGACAACTAATGATAGTAAATATTATAACTATTTTCATGAATAATCTTCTTCTGATGAAGATAATACTTTACATAACTATGATGAAGTTTATAGGTTTTCCAAACCTCTTGAGATTGAGAATTCAAAACTCATGAAAAATCATGATAAGGAAAATTCTAGGAATAATATTCTTACTATAAAGTATCAGATCTTTCTTATGATCTTGATAAGAAAAAATCTGATTTTTATAGTATTTCAAAAAATCTTGAAGAAGTAAATTCTGAGAAAAATAAACATTCTAAAGATCTAGAAAATGAAATTTATATGAAAAATATTCTCCATCCTAACTCAAGTTCAAAATAAAATGTTGTAGAAGACAAGAACTTTATTATCAAACTCAAATCCGAAATCTTTTCCTTGAGAATGTATTTGTCAAACATTTCATAAGGTACGGAAAATTTTGATACAGTATATTCCCAAATCCAACAACTAAGGAATAGTTTTATTTTCGGTTATACATGTTCTAAACATGTTTTTAGTAACAATTATTTTGTTCCACAAAGTCCTCCATTTTTCACTAAGTGTCATTGTAGTGGACACTGGGCGAAAAATTGTTCTCTAAAAAAACCAGTCTTTAGGATTTCATTAGGCCTATTTTTCTCAAAAGATGTGGGTGCTGAAAATTTTTCATTCTTAAAATTCTTGATCCAAGCATGTTTGGATTCTGAAAATCTAAAATTTTCTTATTTTCTAGAAAATAGAGAAGGTACCAACAAGAATACACTGTACATGCATAGTGGATGTTCCTGGCATATGACTGGTAATAAAAAATATTTTGAAAAGATTATCTAGATGAAAGGAGGAAAATTAACATTTGAAGATTATTCTCAGAGAGAAATTATTGGTATAGGTGATAGTGTTCTTCTTGGAAAAACATTTATTTCAAATATTTTATTTGATAATGGTCTTAAGCACAACCTCATTAAGATAATCCAATTATGTGATGAAGGTTACATTGTTAATTATCAGAATGACAAGTTCTTAATACACAATTCCAAGGAAGAGTTTATTCCTTCTGCCCATAGTCAATAGAATGTTTATAAACTAAACATAGTGAACCATAGGAGCCAAGATCTGCCTTGCCTTAGTGAAATAGAAGATCATTCTTGGTTGTGGAATAGAAGGTTAAGACATTGTAACCTTGGGAACTTATGAAAACATTATAAGAAAAGATTAGTTAAGGATCTACCAGATCTTAGATTTGATTATTTTAAAGATTGTGACACTTGTCAATATTGAAGGAAACATAAATCATGTTTTAAATCAGTAGTTGAAGTCACAACTACTGATTCATTATAGTTAGTTCATGTAGATCTCATTAGTCCGTCAAAAACTGGATGTATTGGGGGAAAGTATAATGTATTTTTCTTGGTTGATTGTTACACTAGATTTACGTGGGCATATTTTCTAGAAAATAAGTCTAAATCCTTCTTATATTTCAAATGTTTTAGAGCCCAAGTTAAAAATGAGAAAACCCATTCATTGAAAACTATTCGTAGTGATCGTGGAGGAGAATTTAAAAATCTATTTTTGAAAATTTGGTATTAAAAAAGGGATTACTCATTACTTATCAGCACCTCGAACACCTCAACAGAATTGTGTTGTTGAAAGAAGAAATAGAATTCATCATGAGATAACAGGAACCATGTTGAGTGAATATTCTGTAGCCAAAATTTTTTGGGCTGAAGCTGTAATTACTTCTTGTTATACTATAAATTATGTTTTGATTAGGCCTTTTCTTAATAAACCTTTTTCTGAGTTATAGAATGGTAGAAAACCTAAACTTTTATATATTAAGGTTTTCATTGCAAAGTATTCATTCTGAATACAAAAGATAATATTCATAAATTTACACCAAAATATGATGAAGGAATTTTCTTAGGCTACTCCATAACATAAAAGGCTTATAGAGTTTTCGAAAAAAAAACACTTGTATTATTGAAGAGACAATGCATGTATAATTTGATGAAACTGATCATTTTGTTTTTAAACAACCCCAACCTACATCATCAGATGTGTTTTAAAATATTTATTATCAACCTTTGTTATATGATCCTTATGATAAAGAAAATTTTCAAGAAGATACTTCTAAAACATTTACCTCCGAAGATTCTCTACCCTAGGTTGATGAACAGGTTTTACAAAACCCAAATCAGTCATTTCCAAAGAATCATCCTAGTGATAGCATCATTGTTGATGTAAATAAACCTGTAAGGAAGAGGAGTTCCTTATTAAATGAAGTAGAACAACTAGAATTTCTTTCTCAATTATAACTAAAAAGCACTGATGAAGCTTTAAGTGATGTTGATTGGATAAAATCCACGCAAGATGAACTAAATGGATTCTAAAGGAATAAATTCTGGACCTTGGTTTAAAGACCAAAGGAGACTTATGTTATTGGTGTAAAATGGGTTTTCAGAAATAAGTGTGATGAAAATGGAATCATTGTAACAAATAAAGATATATTAGTTGCTAATGGATATAATAAACAAGAAGGAATAGACTATAAAAAATATATGCTACAGTAGATATGCTTGAATCTATTTGTATTTTACATTCCTTTGTAGCATTCTTCAATTTCAAACTTTTTCAAATGGATGTGAAATGTTCTTTTCATAACGGTTATGTTTAAGAGGATGTTTTTGATGAACAACCACCTGGTTTTAAAGATACAATTCATCATGATCATGATTTTAGATTTACCAATTCTTTTTATAGCCTTAGATTTACCATAGCTTTTTATATTTGGTTTAACTCAGCAATCATTAACTGATTCATGTGAGGATCTAAAGAAATATGAATTTGAAATGAGTGTGATGGGTGAGTTAACTATTTTCCATGGTTTTTAAATTTTCTAAAAAACCAGAAGGAATCTATATATCCCAAAATATTTATATTTAATATCTTCTTAAAATGTATCGATATGACAACACTAAGAGTATAATTACTACCATTGGTACCTCAAACTCACTTGATCTTGATGAAGCTGGGAAACCCATAGATCAAACATCTTTTAGAGGTATGATAGAAAGTTTACATTAAGCGACAGCTAGTCGTCCAAAAATAATTTTTTCAGCATGCTTATGTGTAAGATATCAGTCCAATCTTATGGAATCTCATTTAATGGCAATGAAAAGTGTTTTTCGATACTTAAAGGGAAACATGGATTTATGACTCTTTTATACACCTGGAAATGATTTTTTTTAATTTTTTTTAAGATGATGACTTTGGTGGATGTAGAATGGATAAAAGGAATACATCTAGAACATTTCATTTCATAGGATATTCATTAGTTTCTTTGTCATGCAATAATCAACACTCTGTAGCACTTTCCACTGTTGAAGCTGAATATGTAGCAGCTGGAGGTTGTTGTGCTCAAGTGTTTTGGATGTAACACACACTCACAAACTTTGGTATGAGTTTTAAAAAAACAAAAATTTTGTTTGATAATACAAGTGCCATTTACCTTAGAAAAAACCCCACACTTCACTCTCATTCAAAGAACATAGATATTAAGAATCACTTTATTATGAATCACACACAAAAAGAAGATATCATTCTTCAATTCATCGAAACGCAAGGCCAACTTTCTTATATTTTCACAAAATCATTACCCTTTGATAGATTGTAATAAATTAAACAGAAGTTAAGAATGATAACCATAATGTAATCCTCATTGTTAACTTTCTTTTGAAATTAATCTCTTTATAGTAATAAACTATTTTTCATAACGGGAGTACATTTGTAATGAAGTTTTTCATATTTATCGTAATGAAGTTTCTCAAATTTTTCATAATAACGATTTTCATATTTTTCATTATGATGTTTTTCATATTTTTTGTCATTTTGTTTTTCATATTTTTTTCATAATGGAAATTTTCAGACTTGATATTTTCTTAATGGAATTTTCGTACTTGAAATTTTTGTAGTGAGTTTTTCGTACTAAAGATATTCGTAATGACAATTTTCGTAACGAAAATTTTTGTAATGAAGATATGTGTACACAATTTATTTTTCATACTCAAGTTTTTTTTTGGAATCTAAATTCCGTCAAGAAGAATTTTCCTCAATACGATTAATTCTCCCCAAAACCCAAAAGGTATGGTTCATTCTTGTGTTTTCGTAATCACCTTTTACTTGGTATTAGTTTCTTTTGTTTTTAAAAATTATCAGATTCTATTTTACATAAATCCGAATGTTTTCCCTTAAATATATCAAAAGATCAGATCCTACAAAATTTTCCTTGAGGCATTCATATCAACCTTCATATCATATCTGATGAATTATCACCCATTGGATTCGGATGGGAAGATGAACAGTTGATTTAATGCCTATTTAAAGGGGACCCATGATAGTTTTCCCACATCAGTTCTCAAGATTTTCCATGTCAAAGCTCTGCCTCACTACAAAATCCCATTCTAGGTTTTCAGATGTGCTCAATTCTGAATATCTAGTGAAGTACCTTCTCCAGAAATGTATAATGTCAAGACGATTGCGGAATGGAAAATATACAGGGAGTGGTTGGTACATCCGAAATTTTTCAATAAGTATGACTGTATTATCTCTAAGAATATCAAGATTAATTAATGGGAGATTGTATCCATTTCAAAGCCAGAAGATCAGGATGTTGTGTATCCAAATTTGCTGATAGAATTTTATGAATCAGTTTGTTTCTTTAAGGAATATGGTGGAGAAAATTTTTCCATCAAGAGTTATGGAATGACATATAATCATTCATACAACGAGGCTAATATCATGGTATAGATATCCTATGAAGGAGAAGCAGAGTTTTGTTCCCATAAGCTACCAGATGTTCAAAGATATTTTGTCAAGGTAAAGGCTATAGAGTGTCTTGGACTTTCTGATTTCAAGACCGCATAAATTGCTCACTTGTCTACTAATAATCGGATCGAACAGTTATGGTTTCAGGGTCTTATTGTACCATGAAAGGGTGACAAGGACACTCTTAAGAAAATTGATATGTATTTCCTGGATTTTTTGGTGAATCTAATGAAGATCAATCTAATGAGGCATATTCTCATTATGATAGAGAATTGTAAGAATTGGAATCTGAGAGCACATATAATATTTTATCATGCCCTACTCTCCATGATGATAGTTCGGTGTCTTGAATCTTTTAAGATCCACTAAAGTTCCAAGCCACGAAATTTCAATGTAATGCTAATCAGCGATGATACCCCCAAGAGGATGAATAATGGTTTCTTTAAAGAGTCGGGTGAATTTTATGATCTACTAGATGATGAATCAGAAGTCGTTCCGAAAAATGGGGAAGAGGCTGAAACATCAAAGAAAGATGGAAATAAGAAAAAAACTAAATGAATTGGAAGAAACATGGAAAAACACTAAGGCAAAATAAACAGAATATGCACCTCCAAAGCCCATCAAAAAGAAAGCATATCCAGATGAGGTAGTATCCAAATAGATGGAGGATAAAATGAATCAGAAGGAAGGGGAGCCATAGTTTGGCCTAGACCCTGCTGAGGACAAGGCCTTGAAAGAAAAAGCAGCTGATGAGCTTGAGAAGAAAGCGAAGGAAAATAATCTTAAGAAGAAGATGTATGTGGCCAATATTGTCCAATCTATTTTGAAGGCTACTGAATTTTCATACGAGAACATTCACATATGGAAAAAATTATTAGTGGAACAATTTCCAGAGACTCTGGGATAGAAGTTCATGTCTCCGAAAAATGTTCAAGATAAGGATGATAAATAGATATATATTTTTTAACAAGTGGAATAAAATGATAAAAGTAGTTGCCATTATAATGATCTAATTAAGCATGTTGAATATTATCATGACATGGAATGTGCTTCTGAGAAATTGACAATCCAGACTTCTCAAGTCGGATCTTCAAGACATGCTACTACTATGGATGATAAGAATCCTGAAGAGGATGTGAACAAGTTGTCTAAAGAAGAGAGTTATAATAATCAATTCATTCATCCTGAGGATATTGTAGCAGGAGCTGAGAAAGAAAAAATTGATGAAGACATGATTGTTCAGTTATCTGAGAGTGAGCATGACTCTCCAGATGAAGAAGCTATTCCAAAAACCCACAAAGGCAAACACGTTGTTGTTGACACACCAACCAAAATCTTTTTAAAGAAGAATCAAGAAGGAGGATCTCCTAAGAGGAAGCTGGTCGACCTAGAGGAAGAACCATCACCAAGAAAAATATCAGATTTTGATTCATTAGATTTAGGACATGATTTTGTCATTCAGTCCCTGAAGAAGCTAGTGGACACAATTACAATCATTACAACAATTGACACCAGATGCCATATGCTCTAGCATAGCATGAATCAAAAATCATATTCGGTATCCATGTTGGTGGATAGGTTTATAAAGGGTGAGGATTATTAAAAGAACTTTATTACCAACAATGAAGCCAATATAAAATCTTTCAAGAAAATTGAGAGATGTTCAATGACTATAGTCGAAGATCCGAGAGAGCTTGATGACATTCAAAATGATTTTAAGGATTACTTTGCCACCCAAGATAGAAAAATCAAAGATATCACAAATAGATTTCAAGAAAAGCTATATCTTGAACACAATTCTCAGATTTATGATTTCAATGATCTGAATGGGAAGTTTAGTAATATATTCCAAAGTTGGAAAACAGAAAAGGATCTCCAGATTGAGATTCAAGAGAAGCTAGTGAAGTAAGATGACCTGCTAAAGGATCATGCATAGGATATGAAGGCTCAAGAAGACATGATCAACGAATTAGAGAAGCAAGCAGGGGAGGAACACAAAGAGATAAAGAAGTAAAAAACCATCATGAAGAAGATGATGCCCATGGAAAAAGAAGGAAAATAGATCTAAATATGATATTTTGTTGTATCTGTTTTTCATTGTACAAATTCTTCCAATACTAATGAAATTGTGGTTGCTTGTTTTGCATGGATGATTGTACCAATATTTAAGGTACCATATTTTTTTCCATTCCCTCAAACTCTTTTTGAAAATCACAAAGGGGGAGAATGGAAAAATAATTTCAAGAAAAGAAGAAATATCATTAATTAAGGGGGAGTTCTCATTACAATGATTTACAAACTCAAGATAATGAAAATTTTCATTCTAGTAATCTATAATATGATCCTTAGTGTTCTAAAGACTAAGGGGGAGTTAGTTGAATTCACCATTGAACATTATTAAAGAGAGATAAGTTTTATTTGAAATGTCTAGAAAAATATTTTCTAAGTCCTTTTATTCATTTTCGTAAGGATGATTGTGCTTTTCAAAAAGTTGGAGATTGTTGAGTCAATAAGGTTTTCCTTATTACATTTACATTCCTTCATACTTGGGGATATTGTTGATTCATTATGGTTTCCTTATGAATTTACCATTCCACTTGTTTTGAAAATTACAAACACCTTATCTCAAGGAAAATCCATTTTTTCCTAGTGTTTTACCTTTATTAGGAAGAATTTCCATCCCCATGGAAATTTATCCTTACAATGTATCATTTTCCATATCATAAATTTTCTAAGTGTAAAATTAGGTTTGAATCCAAAACCTCAGATTCATGTAAATAACTAAGTATGAATCATTTTATTTTAGGATCCGAATTCTAATTATGAATTTTGGTTACAAACTTCTCTACGTTCTGAGTCCAAATTCTGATTACGAATTTGGGATACTAACATTCGGAGTTCAGACTCCGAATTCAAATTATGAATTCTAGTTATGATGTTTTCTATGTTTTGACTCCTAGATCCTTGAATTCAGACTCTAAACTTTTATGAGTTTTGACACTGAATTCTCAAGAACTCTGACTCCGAACTTTGTAAGTTTTGCTTCCAAATTCTTGTGAATCTAGATTCCGAATTTCCTTGATATTCAGACACCGAAACTCTATAGAATTCAGGTTATAAATTCCAAAAAATGTAATGCTAATATCATTTAATTATAAACTCTGAATTCATTTTTTATTAGACTCTTAACTTTCATATTTCCTTACATTTCGAATATTGTATTTTAGTTATATAACCATCCTTTTCATACACTTTTTTTGTGATAAAACAGTATCGTTCTTTCATTTATTAACAATCATTTGTTTGAGTGACATGTGTACAGGTACCTTCAAAAATTCAATGAAAAATATGACCGTTGGAGGAGGGATCCGACCGCTGAATCCATGCCTATAAATAGGAGCTCATTTGAAAAATCTCACAACTGTCCTATGAATATATAGATTACATGCTGTTGATGTGATTTCTAGAGAGTGACATTCATTACTTCGTGTGTGCTGAACTTCTTGTTCAGTTTTTCTTTGTGTGTCTCCAATTTTTTATGTGTACAATCAATGGATTCCTGGGATTGGAAGACATAGGTGCCGACTACCTTGCTGTTGAGGGCTTCCTTGCTGAGAAAGACAGAGGTGCCGACTACCTTAATGGTGAGGGCTTGCGGGGATAGTAAGATAGACTTCGATATTCGTATTGTGGGATTACCATAGTATGGGTAAGATGGACTTTCATGATAGTATAAATCAAGGGACCTTTATCCGATGTTGTTGGATAAATTCCTCTTTGGGTTAAAAGACTT
Source organism: Viscum album (assembly GCA_963277665.1). Taxonomy (NCBI): domain Eukaryota; kingdom Viridiplantae; phylum Streptophyta; class Magnoliopsida; order Santalales; family Viscaceae; genus Viscum; species Viscum album. Next base: position 1,262,393,216 of record OY728157.1, on the reverse strand, counting down.
ACTTCTATTACTTATTTTGTTATACGTTTTCCACTGTATTTGTAAGGTTTATGAATTTATAACTATCTTAAACATTCTTATACTCAAACTCTGATCTAGTTAGATTCTATACACTTTAAGGTAGAATCTTCATCTTTGAAAACTTTCATTATGTTTTACTTTCCAGAACCATCATTCCAGATTATCTTTCTCGGAATCATATTTCCTGATTAAACCATGTGTGTGGAACTATAGGTTTTGTGAAATACCATGTTTAACCTTTTTGAACATAACCATGTTCAAATGTTCCATAGGAATTTTTAAAATTATAAAATTCACCCCCCCCCCTCTTGTATTTTTAGCATCATTAGACACCCCTACAGTATCTCTATTTTTTCAATCCAACATTTGGTATTATAGAGTATATCATACTCATATACCACCTCAACACATGTATGTGATCTTATATTAATATTTTAATCATAAGATTAATGAAAACATTTTTTGTTTTAAAAGGTGATATATTGTTAATATGTTCTGCATAATTATTTATATTCCAGATTTGTAGATATTTTATCTACATCTGCTATATTTTTTTATTATCATATATATATATGTTTATTTATATTATTAAAAATATTTTCATCCAAATAACAATCATTTAAACCTATTAAAAGAAATTTATACCTTATATAATTTTTATAATATATTAAAATAATGAAAACTGGGAAATTGGAACATTCAATATGGTATATTTTAGTTTTTTCATATTAATATATCTATACTAATTGAATTATTTATTGAAATTATTATTTTTTGAGAAATTGTTTTTCTTCACTGCTAGTGATACTACTATATAGTTTTTTTCATCTTCTCAATAGATGATGATATCATTATTTTAGTAAAAAATGAATTATATGCTTACAAATAAATTTCCAAGAACATGATTTAATTAATTTTCAATTGAATTTGTCAATAAAAATTTCCCATTTTTTTCAAAACCAAATAATTTTTTGAGTAATGTGGTCATATTGAGAGACTATAAGAATAACATTTTATGAAAATAAATAAATTCGGAAAATTTGATAACAAAATCAAACAAATTACTTAAAAACCCCACATATGATTGGATATATTAATTTAAAAGGCAAAAAAATTATATCATTTACAGTATAAAGTGAATAACATATTCTAAACCATAACATTTTATGTGTTGTTATAGAATCATTTCATAAATGATGGCCATCATATAAGGATTAATACTTAAAACATACATAATCGAGCGTCTCTAGATTTTAAATATGTTCAATTAATTACAAATGATAATATATGTATATATTATTAAAGTGTTCGATCATAACACTTACATTATAATCACATATATATCTAAAAATACAATTCAACTCAGTAATCATTTTTTAAAAAAATATAACATTTAATGTATAACATTATATATTTTCCTGTAAAATCATCACAAATATTAACACTAATTATTTCATTCCAATAACCATCCAAAATTCATATGAATTGTTTTTAAATGTGGGATATGAAAAATAATCGTACAAAAATATATAAAGAGAAATAAAACTTCATTTTTTGAATACTTGAATGAAATTTTATTTTTTCGTAATACACATTGTGCATAAAATAAACATTTCATATCCCAATAAATCAAATAATCTACCCAAATATATTCTTAAAACATTGAATAATAAATCAAAAAAGAAAACATAAATTTCATAATGTTTTTTTAAATCATGAAATACATATAATAACATTAACCAAAAAATTATATTTTTCTACCTTAAAAATATTAGATACATTCCATTCCAATATAAATCATAATATTTCTATAAAACACAAATGGTAAGAATAAATAAATGATACATGAAACATGAAAAAACATTTTTATTCCATTATTACAATTGTAATGATATTCATGGTTACACATACAATAAGTATCATTATAAGACATAAAATAACTATGATAATATCTATTGAAATAATCATTAGAGTTTATATCCATAATCATCTAAGAGAAAATTAATCAGTTATCTCCATCCATTACCTGATCTATTAGTGATCTAAAAAAATATCACATTTCCTTGGTTTATATGAATACCACCATTATCATAAATATTTTCTATGACCATAACACAATACATAAAAACATTCATTATAGAAACATTCTTTATACCTGTATGAAAACAATTTTAGATATTGAAATATCAATTATATTTTCAAACCATTTTTTAAAAAAACATGACCCATTGTATTTATGTGTATTATTTATGTAATTCATGAATTAGTTTATAGGAATACAATAAAAAATCATGGTTATGATTTTGGGAAAGGTCGGTGTCCTCCTATATTTAATAATAACACATTTCTTTTTTTCTTTTGTAAAAGATGATAAAATATTACATCAAAAACCTCATTTAAAAACCATATAAATAAATAAATAATGATCATAAATTATCATAAATAATTCCCATATATTCATATAAATGAAATAATAAAATAGTTTTAAAAATATAGATCTGGAATAAAAATATTGTTGATAAGGGAATCATTAGAAGGTAGTTTTATAAAAAAGATTCTTACCATGAGTCTGATATTTCATTTACATTCTTTATCACCATGAATAATAAATTTAGAATAATTACGTAATTACATAATTTTATTAAAAAATTTATTGTTCCTCTAATTTTATCTCATAACAGGCTATATTTTTTATTTAAATTATAAAATTAATGTTAGGTGTTTTGATGGAAATCATTTCATAAGTCCAATATGTCTTTGGTAATATAGTTATGGTCAAATTAATAATTATCCCATCACCTATAGAATAATAATTATGAATTTGTTATCTTTTTTAAAATAAATTTTATATTTAAAAACAATCATTATATAAAATTCATAAAGTGAACAAAGTTAAAATCATAGACAGAGTAGATTGTCCTCAGTTATGACTAACACTTCCATTTATCAATGATCATTTTGGAAATATGGTAAGTTAAATTTTATCATTATATAATTTAAATAATATGATTAATATAATATTAATTATTCTATTATAAATATATATCATCAATGTCATGTGGAGATGAAATATGAATTACATTGATTCATTGATAGTGTAGTCCTCTTGTACGCACCATCGACATTTTCATATTAATGTGAATATAAATGTGAAAAAAGAAATGATATGTTATATTTTTTTCAATATTAATATTTGATTACATATATATTGATATATATATATATATTAATCACATCATTAAAACCATTCCTGAATGAAGGTAATGAAAGATAAAGTTAGCAGTTGACGAGGTGGTAGTCCTCCGTACTCATGAATGATGTTTTTATTTCTCATAAAATGGAAGATGAGTTTGATTCACGTTTTGTAATTTATGTAAAAATCATCAATAAATATATGATATTTTTTATATTATATAATCATTATTAATGAATATTTGAATGTGGTGGAATATAAATAAAACATTAACACTTAGTAATAGTACACATTCTTCAAACAACTTCATTTTCATAACACCGTAAGAAAAAAAGTATCCTAACTAACTAAGGCCTATATTATGTGGGTGTCTAATTTATTATGTTTTTTGGGTTGATATTTTCCAATCACTATGGGTTGTTTAGTGTGATGTTATTATATGAAGAGATTTCATTTTAAAAGATATGAGAGGGGTAGTCTTCAAATTTTTCAAAATATGCTATTAATATAAATTTATATTGAAAAAATGAATAAAATCTAATTTATTGATAATATTGGTTGACTACATATCCCAATTATCAAATATAATACAATTATATTGGTTTTTACTATTTATACTCATTTACATTTCTTTTAATAATTTGTTAAGCCTTTAAATAAATACCACAATAATAGAATATTCAACACAATAAGGGATAATAATTTTAACATGAAATTATTAATGATTGATAAAAAGAACTTTTATAATTTTATAATCCATATAATAATAATTATCAAAAAAATATCATTTTTATGAATTTTTATTTAATTTAATAATATATTATTTTCATAAAATATAATTATTTTCACTTTTAGAACTATTTATTTACATTGATTTTTTATATCATTAAAACTGCTAGTGTACTAGAATATTATTAATTACCTTACCCTAAAAACGATATAATTACCAAAAAAAATTATCACAATGTGTATATTAAATTTTATTAATTTTATATTTGTAATATCATTTTTTTATTTCTCTACTAATTCAAAAATTTCTATATTTGTTTTCTGTAGGAATAATATTTAATTATATATTAAAAAATAATTTAAAATAATTTACAAAGATAAATATATATTATTTATATTAAAAAATAGTATTTATAATCTAACATATCATATAGTTATACAATTTTTAATGTTAATACATTTATTAAAAATAATGGTGTGACATTTTCGACATTTTATTGCATAAAATACTATAAAGGTTATAGTCTCATAAAAATATAAATAAAATGAAATGTAAAATATTAACATATTAAATTGTATTAAATTAATTCATCCAATAAAATTAATAAAACTATTTGTTTCTTTGTATATTCTGTATCGTTTTATTTTTAACTTTAAATAGTTTATGTACCCTTTACAATGATAACAAATATTTCGATGGTCATAATTCATACTGACAAAAAATAAAAGGGTATTCTAATTAACCATGATTGATGTTCATAAGAACTTTATTTATTTTTTTGATTACTTAATTCATTACACATATAGACGCCCAAATACCATTTTATTTTTGTGTTTTTGGAATCTCAGAACAAATTCTTTTAACTTGGTGAATGATCCTCAACATCTCATATTAATATATCATCTTTTAGTTTTCCTACATAAAACTTTTTTTTATATCCTAGAGGAAGGAAACTCGAAATATGGTGAGATCAAGTTCTCAGTAAGGGTAAACATGGATAATATCAAACAAAACAAAAACATATGAAAGTAAAAACCTGAATATATATTATGAATATCAGAAGCATGGATCATAAAAATAAATCATGTGAGTATGGAAGGCATAAATCATAAATGAACAATAACCAGGATAAAATTGAATTTTTTATAACAAATGGATTTTTGGTAAACACATAAGAATATAAAATCATTTCCATATTATAAAATCCTCATTTCTAATACCATCATAGTTGGAAAAAAATTATTGAACCTAGTTCACTTCTTCTTCCTTCCAGGTATTGCTGAACTAGATATATTTTCTATTTTAGACCTCTATTACTCAATTGGATTTAAATTTCATTCCATTAATTACTAACACATGAAATATAAATCATTATATAAAGAATTATAGGTATATATAGTTCACACCCATCACATATTGAAAAACATATATATGAGTTCCATAAAAATATAAATCATTCCACATAGCATCACCCAAGGAATAAAATAGGTTTCCTAAACACCATTACATCATAAAATAGGTTTCACAAATATAATTATATCACAAACAAAATCAAACCATATTAATAATATGGATATAAATATAACTGTTTTAAATTAATGACATCTAAGATGGAAAATAATCACAATAAAATACATGATATTAAATCTTGAGAAAATTAACTTTTTTTCATCAAAAATGTTTCCTTTTCATAAACATAAATTACATTTTAAACGAAAATATTTTCATTGAAGATAAACTGGAATGATTTTAGAGTAATATTCTTGGATATAATTTGATACAAATACCCAAAAATCATTTTATTTCATATAAGTAAAAAACATTCTCCTTGTAATTTTTATTGAAAAGTCATAATGTAGGTCTTATATAATTACCAAAACATATTTCATTAATAAAATTTAATAAAAATTATATAATATTTAAAATGTACATTAAAAATATTAAAATAATATAAATAATACTAAATATTTTGTAAAAATTCATGAGGATGATAAATATAACTCAATAAAAATATATGAATCAACAATATTAGATAATAATGATATTGAAAATTTATTGATTTAATTATGATTGTTATCCTTTGTCTGTTTCCATACCTCATATATAATGATTTAGATAATTTCATTGACTTATTCTATATTCATTTCAATTTTTATGATATCATATATGATCATATTATCATCCATTTAGTAATAATTTTTCATTATTACTTGTTGTTTGGGTATTAAATTCTTTATTTTCTTATGTGTGTTTTGTAGAATAAGTTCCGATTAATGTTTTTAGGTCATAGTTTTATCATTCGAAAATTTTATAATATATAACATATTTATACATTTTTAAAATTTATATAGTCTTTCTATAATGAATATCTTGTATAATTAATCACATAAAATCATGGAAATAGGAGGTCATACTTATGCATAAGTGATGATATCATTCCCTTATTTGTGCAATGGTATTGAAATGGAGAGTGTATAATATTTCATAAAAAATATAATGTTATAATAATCATATATATTAATTGTCTCATTAATTATACACATCCACATAAAGTTGTGGTGAAAAACATATTTCACCATGTCATGGAGATGGTAAGTCATACATACACACGTATGATGATTTTGTTTTGTTTTATGATGGATAATAGGTGGAATATGGATGATTTGGAATTATAATAACAACTTTTTATATATGTGATACTAGAGATGTTACTTTGTAATGAAAAAACTCATGAATTGTAAGTAGAAGAAGAAAGAAGTAATTAAGAATTTGTAGAGGATATGATCTCTTCATCGACATGTTTCCTCTAAATACTCTCTTAGAGAAATAGAGATAGTATTTGAAAATGTCCCAAACAAATATAATGTACCAATGTATGTTTATAAGGGAAAACGGAATGAGTTGATGAGCATGAAATATTAAATTGATGTGCAGATATGAGGGAGGAGGCTCCCATTTATAATTTAGTTGAGGGGCACTTTTGGAAAGCTATAAAATATTTATTTATAATAAAATTAAATCCCACTCAAATAACTTCAAAGTTTCTTAAATAAGAATATAAAATGAAATAGGAGTTTAATTTCATCAATGAATAAATTTTATATGTGTTATTATGCCCATTTAAAAATTATCATTTTAATTAAAACTTAATTATTTTATTTAATTTTAATTAAGATAACATATATTTCAATATTAAAAGGCTGATATATTTTTCTATTTGATGTAAATTATTCCATTAAGAATTAAATTATAAAATTTTATATCCTAATAATAATATAATAAATTTTTTAAAAATGTTATATTTTTTAAGGTATGGTATTCATTGTTTGTTTTCACAAAACAACAATAGAGTCAATTTTGACATTATTCAATTCAAGGAATTTTAAAAATATCTAGATAAGATGTTATCATATAAACAATTATTTCATTTTATCCCTATTGGAGTGTTTATATAGAAAAATCATTGAAAATATTGATTATAATTTTTTTATTTTAATATGTTTAATAGCAGTAATTTTATATTCCCTTTAATAAAATAATTAATACATCATTTGTGTGTAATTATTTAATATACATATTATTGGGGTTAAAAAATTAAATACTATGGTAAGGAAAAATAAAAAATATTCCATAAGAATACTTTTAGTGAAAAAAAACATTCCTATAAGAAAATATTAAAAATCTTATACTTCATAAATTATGAATGTTAAACTTTAACATCACTTTAAATAAATTAATATAAGTGACACAATATTTTTCATATGGCTCTACATTGTCAGTTACAATACCCATAGATGATTATAGTCCAGATATATTTGACCAATATGAATTGGTCATGTTTTTGGCTCTTTTTATGGTAATTAAAATTTTAAAAATTAATTATTAATAGATTTCATATAAATAAATTATTTTGTACCCCTTCATTGTATATGTCATGATGGTAATTGTATATTTCATAACAAAAAATATTAATTACCATGACAAATAAAAAAATGGATTTCAAATAAGTAATTATAATGTAATTTTTTATCTGTATATTCTTATATAATAAATGGTTTAGTTATTAAAATTTCAGGGAGACATTTTTATATTTTCATTAAATAAAAATATTTAAATGTTCCGATATCATCCATGTGGATTTAAAAATACATAATTTATACTCAAGGAAGATTTCGTTTGAAAAACACACATCTAGGGTCTTTAAAATACATGTTAGGATAATTTATGATAGTATTCTTATCCTTAATTTCATATTTATCTTATTACCATATTAATACAAATTACAGATTGTTAATATTCATAAGGCCCCAAAATAAAATGAAGATATTTACATATGATTCCAATTATAGACTATATATTTCAAAATTCAAAACAATGATGTTTTAATAATTAATTTAAAATTATTCATATTATATGAAATAGTGAATGAGTTTTTTAAAAGGGAAATCATTACAAAATATTATAATCTTTTTACATCTAAATTAAACGTAAAATTATGTCTTATTAAATAAAATATATTAAATGATAAAAATATATTCAATTTATACTTCAAAACCATAAAATAATACAAATTATTTAAATAATTTGTTTCGATGATAGTATATATTTTCAATTAAGATTTAGTACAATATTATTATTTATCAAAATTTAAATGTTATTAGAAAAAATATAAAAAAATGCATCCAAAGTACATTTTTATGTCTGGATTCGAAATAAAAAGTTTATTTTGAATAAAAGAACATCTAAAAGTGTCAAAAAAATTATTTCAAATGGGTTCTCCATTAAAATGTGACAATACTACCTTTTTTAAAATTTTCTTCTTTTATCCAAAAAAATTGTATTTTTTCTTATATCATGACTAGAAAACATATTAGATGAATTTTAAACAATATATTGAATCCATAAATATGGATTATATTATTTTTTAGACTCACATATTTTTTTTTAAATAGTAGTTTTATAAGGTATTTAATAATATACATACCCATCACTATAATGTCCTAGTTAAAATATTTAGTTGTTTACTTCTACTCGGTCTTGGGTGAAATGAATTATGTAAAAAAATATGACATTTTTATTACACAATCCAACCATAGTTTTCTATATAATGGAAGATAATATGATGTTTTTATAGGGTTTAGCGTATAACACATGATATCAAATAAATTTAAAAGAATATATCTCCTAAAATCTTGGGGTGATAAATTCTATCCCCCTTAAATTGAATTTCACCCTCAAAATTCATGTGGGTTATAAATGATTTACTAATTAAAATATTTATTCATATAAACCCACATCATGAAATGGAATACTAAAAATTAATGTTAAAAATAATTTTATAAAAATAATGGTTACCCAATGTAACCCCTCACTTGTATTATATTTAGAAGAACATATGTGGTAGCAAAAACATGGATATGGATGAAAAATTAAATGATCTTGTTCTGATGGAGAGTGATATAAAACATGTTATGGATAAATATAACAACCAAAAATACATATATCTGTGATGATTTAAAAGATCACCTAATACTTCATATAAAAAGGTTCTAGGATAAAAATTATGGTTTGAAGAACCTTTTCCTATAGTTGATGAATTTTTAATGAGAATAAATACTTACTTGAATTCAGTACAATATCACCACTGTATGGGCCTTGAACAATTTTCACTTTATCTAATATTTAATGAAGTTATTTTTCATTTTCAATTCTTGAGGTGTTAGTATATCATGCGATCCGTAAATAGAATGTTAGGTCATTCTATATGTCTAAAAAAGGATAGTACATGTTATAAAATATATATATGTCCACAAATAGTTATATAATACATTAATATAAAATACATCAGACATAGTATAACTCATTCTATCCATAATTTGAAGACATTACTATCCATCCAAAAGATTAGAATCCAAAACAATAGAAAGAAGTGAACTAAATTGTCTTATAATTTATCTACCATATCATATAAATGTTCTTAATTTTTACATTCCAAACATGTGAATACCTGAATCATTTATTTTTTTAAACATGGTAATAAAAAATAATCATATAATAATAGTAAAAAATTGCATGAAATCAAAAATTAACTCTTTCAACATACCAAATATCCGAAAAATTTTATATTCACAAATATTGATATCACATTATCCTTATACCAGTATTGATGTTATTAATACTGTCGACTGTCTCATTATATACTTTTTCCCATCAATAAGCTCATATTATGTGTCTTCTAAAAAATACATCAATCACTTCTCATGGTTACATGTTTGATATTCATATGGAAAACCAAAATGGAGAAACACATAGTTATTTCTATATTTCAAAACAGTATAAAAGGGATTCTATAACATTATTATTGAATCACATTACATTACTACACAATCATTCCACCAATTCATTTTAATACCCAACATTTCCAATAGAGATCGCATGTGATATTCCAATATATTTTTCCTTAATAGGTTATTGATGTCAATAATCATTGATATCCCTTGGATTTAGGAATTAGTTATCATAATTTCACATTTCATTTTAATGGTGGCATTGATGTGTGTGTGGTGCATTCTCTGCAACCTTACCTCTATTCACATAATTAACTACTTATTCTCATTAAATTGTTTCTCAAATACCCAATAACCTTGTTATAAAATTTTAATGAATTTACTAGTCCCTTCAATACAATATCCAGCATTCACCATCCACACTTTGAGCATGAAAAAAGCTCATCATCATTTCACCATTGTTTTGTGTTTTTATAGTTGAACTAAATATTTTGTATCGTGTCGAAACCTTTAGATTGATATGTAGCACCAAATTTCATTCCTACATTGATTTCACAACACCCAATCTCTTCAAAACATATAAAGTCTCTTATAGCTAATTACCTTTTAAGAATTGGTTTTTAGCTACTGAAGAATCAATCAACTTTACATTCAAGTTTGAATATAATGCCAAAATCATACCTTCCTTGTGTTGTAAATTTTTTAACATAGATATCAATAGATACATAATATATTTTTAAGGGTATGAAAATATTCTTCCATTTTCATTCAACAAATATGAGGAACGTACTTTTGGAAAAATAAATTCTTGAACTCTCACATACCATGGATTCAAATTCATCTTACTGCCTTTTATTCTTAATTAGAGACCACCACATGTATGCATCACCTTTTAAATGATAAGAATCAAAAATTAATTTTTTCATGATTTTATCATTATAGGATGAAAGATATCGTTTCAATGGTATTGATCCATTGTTCAGAAACATATGGATCAGAAGACCCAGAAAAAGAAGGTGGATGTTGAATCATGACGGACACAACAAAATGTTGGTCCCTTCCCTACTCATTTGGATGTTCAGAATGATAAATAGATTGTGTAAATATAAAAATAAGATTATTCATTCCAACTCCGATAACATTTCGTCATTCAAGAGAAAATTTTATTCATTTTCCATTTCATTAATCATTAACATTGTTCATTCTACTTCATACTATTTTATAAACTCTAAAGAAATAGTGTGAGAGGAAAACAACATAACCAAGCTGGTTTACCTTAAATTTTTTAAATATTAGGTTTAGACCTAGTATGATCATGATTTTTACCATAATTATATAATTGTAACCTATAGATTAACTTCTGTTATAGAAATAACTAGACATATGCTTAGAAATACTTATAGATATCTTACTAATGTTTTCACCTCCATGTTTCAAAGGGATAACTAAACCATTTCTTTGATTGCAACAATAATAAACCAAACATGATGTATATGGAAATTACATTTAATTTTCAGAATACATAATACATTACAAAAATAGATTCAAAAAGACTATATTGGGATAATGTCTTTGGAATCTTAGAACATAATCTTCTTGATTGGTGAAATATCGCCAACATTAACCATAAATATAAGCCTATTTATATTCCCTACAAAAAACAATTATTTATATTCAAGAGGAATAAAAATATAAAAATATTGAGTTGAAATGATCAGTAAGGGTAATCATGGAGAACATCAAACAAAATATAAACCTAACAATGTTGAAATATGAACAGATAATTTTAATATCAAAATCTCGAGTCATAAAAATAAATCATGGATGTATGTAAGGCATAAATGATAAATGAACATTAACTGCGATGAAATAGAATTGGTAAACATGGAATTTTTTAAAAAACCAAATCATAGAAAATCATATCCATATTTTCAAAGGAATTTTTCCAAGACAATCACAGTGGACTCATTCCATTACTTATCAAAGGTCACTCCTCATTCCAAAATTGTAATAATGAACAAAATATGCATTTTATTTTAGCCATGTATTACAGAACACATTTTACTTTCTATTATAATATTGAAAATATCATGAAATATAAATATTTACAAAATAAATTGGAGCGAGATATATTTCCCACCCACCAAATAATGAAAACCATACATATTTGTGCCACAAAATCATAAATCATTAATCATACAATAACACAATTAATGAATATGGGTTCTTAAACAAAATTCCATAATAACCAAATATATAAATACATTTTCTGAATATCATTACATCATAAAAACAATAAAACCATGTTAATAATATGGATAAAAGAAGAACCCTGTTTAAATAAATTCATTATTTATGGAAAATAATCTTAATAAAAGAGGTGAAATTAAATCTTAAGGAAAATATCATTTCTTCTTAAAAAATAGTTTATTTTCCCAATATTTATTGGAATTTTAAAAGAGATGAGTTTATTTGTAAAAAAATTAAAATACTGTAGAGAGAGATTCATGGAAAAAATGTTTTATGAATAAGTTAAAATTTGTTCATTCTTAATAAGTTAAAAAAACATTATGCTCGTACTTTTTTTAGAAAAGTCAAAAACTACCACGTATCGAATAACGATAGAATATTCTATTCATTAATTTTAATAAAAATTATACAATGCTTAAAATTTAATTTAAAAATTTTTAGAATAAGATAAATAATATTAAATATTTAGGAAACATGATTGTTGAGGATAAATATACCCATTTCAATACTTACAAATAAGAAATCTTGGATAATAATGAAATTACAAAATTATCCCATTCCATAGGTCCATTGTGCAATGAATGTATCAAAAACTACTGTTTAATGAATTAAATAATTTCACTGACATATTCTAGGACCATTGTGAATTTAATGATATCATATATGATCATATAATCATCTGTTGAGAAATTATATTTCATTTTTACTCATTATTTGTGCATATATTGATTTATGTTCTTAGGTGTGTTTTTCCCAATAAGTTACGGTTATACATATTATTTCATGGTCATATCATTATAAAATTTCATTATATATACAATATTTTATATTTATTAAATCAAAATAATAATTATATAATGGAGATCATGTAAAATTAATCACATCCCATCATTGAGAGGGTAGGTTGTACGTACGCCTGAGCTATGATACAATTCTCATATTTTTTGATTGATATTGAATTGGATGGTTTATAAACATTTTTAATTAATATCATGTTATTATAATAATATATAGTAATTATTTTAAACAAGTCTCCCATCTATGTATTGTAGTGGTGGAAAACATATTACACCATGATGTGAAGATGGAAAGGTGTTCATACGCACACATGGTGGTTTTTTATGGATAAATGGTGGAATGTGGTTGTTTCGTATCTATAATAACACCTTCGTATGTAATTGATACTATAATTATTAATTTTCAATTAAACAACTCATGAATATGAAGTTGAAGAAGAAATAAGTTTGAAAGAATCGTCATAGGAGATTATCTATTCTTCAACGTTATTCCTCTAAATCCCCTGTTTGAGAACTAGAGTTGGTCTTTTAGATATACCAGAACCTATATAATGTTACTAGGGAAGATTATAAGGGAAATGGCTAAGGTGTGGGTTGGGTTTAATTCTCAAATTGATAGGGATGAGTGAGGGAGGAGGTTTCCTTTTTATAATTAATGTGATGGAACTTTTGTAAAACATAAAAATATTAATCTATAATAAAATATAACCCCATTGGAAACCCTCTAAAAAAGTCATAGTTTGGAATATGAGATGAGATATTGAATTAATCTCATCCTAAAAAAATTTAATACATGTGTGTATATAAAATTAAACATTACCATTTTAATTAACACTGAGTAATTCTATTTAATTTTAATTAACATATCCAATATTTCAATATTAAAAGGGGGATTATTTATTTATATGATTCAATAATCCCATAAATAATTATTTTAGATCATTTTATAGCATATTATAATTTTTTTTACAAATTTTAATAAAATTTTATTATTTTTAAATAATTTAATAAAACATTATTTTTTGACAAAACAATAATAGTGTCAATTATGATATTATGAAATTCATGGATTTTTAAAAATATCAAAATAAGTTGAGATAATTGAACCAATTATTTTATTATATATATAGGTTTTAAGTAATATGTTAAAATAAATTTACATATTAATTATCTCAAATTATGTTTAATTATTTATTTTTAAAAACATTAAATTTATATTTTCATTAATAAAATAATTACTAAATCTGTTTTGTGTAATTATTTAATATACATTATTTTTTGGTAGAAAATAAAAAAATAAATATTTTTATAAATATATAATATTTATTTACAATACTTTTGATATAATTACGATTCTGAAAAATGAGTCATTAAAACTGTTATACATATTAAATTATAAATGTGACCACATTAACATCCCCTCCAATAAACAAATATAAGTGTCACAATCTCTTAAGTATGGCTATATATGGTCAATAAAACTAGACATGGATGATTATGGTTGAGATATATGATAACCAATAATATGCGAGTAATTTATTAGGTCTTTTGATTGTTATTATAATTTAAATAATAATTCTTTTATTTATTTCTCATCAATTAATTAATTTTTACACAACCAATGTATAAGTCGTTAAGGTAACTATATTTTCCTAAAGAAATAAATTAACATGATAAAAAATAGTTTTAGATTTCAAATATGTATTTATCATAGAATATTTTTTCTTTATAACCATATATAAAAAAATA
The DNA here is from genome assembly GCA_963277665.1 of Viscum album. Lineage (NCBI taxonomy): Eukaryota > Viridiplantae > Streptophyta > Magnoliopsida > Santalales > Viscaceae > Viscum > Viscum album. The sequence goes on along the minus strand of OY728157.1, from coordinate 1,262,378,189 downwards.
GTTATTAAATTTACATGAGGAATATTTATCTTTTCTATAAATAAAATAAAATAAATGACCTAATATCATTTAAGTGGATTCTAAAAGACACCATTTATACAAATGAATTATTTAGGACTAAAAACATGGGTTCAATGATATTAATACAAGTGTTAGTGTAATTTTATATTTGTATTATTACCCTCAATTACCCATTTAACCTTTTACTATATTAATTACATTTACAGAGGTTTATATTTCTAATGCCCAAAAAAAAATATATTTAAATAATTTGGGCCAAATTATTACCAATATATAATCTATTTTTGATAATTCAATATAACAAATTTTTTGTAAATAATTTGTATTTATACTTGTTGTTGGAAATAGAGGATGAGTTTTATAAAGTTAAAACTTTAAAAAAAGATTAAAATGTTTTTACATCTGAATTCAATGTAAAATTAATGGTAATGACATAAATTATATTTATTAAAAAATTCAATATTTTCTTTAAGACCAATAAATAATATAATTTTATTTAATAAATTACTTCGATGAATAAATTCGATTTCACATAAAATTTATTATAAATTAACTATTCATTCAAATTTAAAACTTACCCAAAAAAAGAAAGAATTAATGAAATGAAAATTATTATATCCCAAATCTATAGAATAATATTATTTTTATATAAAATATATAAACTTGTCAAAAATATATTTTAAATGGGTCCACCGATAAAAACAGGTAATAATACTTTTTTTGCAAATTATATCTTTTATCTAAAATAATGAATTTGTTCTTATATAATTTATAGAAAACATAAAAGATGAGTTTTAGACAAAATATTGAATCCAGGCAGAGTTATTTTATTTTTTTATAGACTCACTTATATTCATTTATATTGTTTTTAATAAAGAATTTAATACTATTCATACTCACCATTATAATGACTAGGTTATAAAATTCAGTTGTTCACATATACTCGATCTTGCATGAAATTAATTCTATCATAAGAACATGAATTTTGTGTGACTCGTGCTATGAATAGTGTTTCATATACCACAATATAATATGGTGTGGAGAATAAAAAGATATAATATTGGTGTTCTATACAACACAAGACATCAAGGATATTAAAAATAATCGATATCATTAAATCTCATGGTGATATTGTTACTAATTAATAAATTTTTACCCACATATTATAAATATTTAATTCAATGTTAATAATTAAAATCATAGAAAAATTGTGGGATTAAATTATTTAAAACTAAATCATAAAAACATATTGAAAATTGTTTTAAGAAAAAAAATGACCACTTTAAATACAAATTTGATTTTATAGTAGAATCTTATTTACAAACAATTTGAAAAAAATATAATTACATTATTTTAAATAAAAAAAAATTATATATTTAAAATGTAATCCATTATAGAATTTTACTCTATTATTACATTAAAAGAAAAAACTCATTTCAATGAAAATCATTAATTTTCACTACTCATTAAAAAATCATTATGTTTAGATAATTCTAAAAAATTAACCCTAATATTATTTTTTATTCATTAATTCAATATTTATATTCATTTTGAATAATTATAAATTTGTAATTTTTAAATAAAACATATAATTCAATATTTACATTAAAAGAGTTTGATAATATTATTTCATTTTTTATATATGAAAAATTTAAAACGAATTTAAATATCATTCTCATGAATAATTATAATTATGAAAATGAGTTATTATATCAATTCCATGGGATTTTAAACTCATACAATCATTTAGACATTACATACACACAAGGTGAGTTATAAATCAAACATGTGTGGATACCATTCCTTTATAGAATATTTAGAATCCCATTTTTCTTCTTCACCCATATGGTTTTTAAACAAAATAATTAACACAGTTAGCTACATTGTTCTGCAATATGTAATCCTTATCATAACAATTCAAATTAAGATTTTATTAAAAATAAATGATCATTTCTAATTGAAATACCATAAGAATCCATGCATGATATAAATTTCGAGCAAACATTCATTACATAAAAACCTGGAAAACATTTTTTTTAACTAGGATAAATTATTAGGAATGAACAGTCATTAAGCAAATAGTACAAATTTATTCAAGATTTCATATATTTCAATAAACTATGGACATAAATTCCATTTTTACCAAATATAATAATATTTTTCCAATGATATACTTAATGAAAAATATGGTAACCTACATTGAATGAATGTTTTATTCTCTAATTAAACATGGATTATTTTTATATAATATAAACTATCATTATGTGTTACTAAATTACCATAACTTTGTCTTCTATTTACTAAAATAATTCTACTACCATCAACATTTATTACCTACTTCATACCAAAAATCTAATGTCATATATATCATTCTATATAGTTATTCCAAAGCAATGTAATGTTACTTACATTAAAAAATATTCATATTATAACATTATTATAAGGAATGAAGATTATTCCAATCTACCTAGAAATCAACTTAAAAAAGGATAAATAATATCAATCTTGATTTTAATTCATCACATGGATTTTACATAATATTTAGGATGAATAAATGTTCATAAATTCATATTAATACTCAATTAATTCATAATTCCATTCCAATAATTTTATTTGAACCTGATTTCATGGTTAGATATAATATATTTAAGAACTCTATATGACATGAATATCTCCTTATGGTACATTTGATAATGTTATTCTAAAGAGATAGACTCTCTAATGGTAATAAAATTTAGATATTAATACAATCAATTAATTAGATATCAGATTTAATCATTTCTGGAAATAATTTTTTGTAATCCCACCATGAAATTAAAAGATATATTTTCCATTTTATACTCTCAAAAAAATTGTTTGATACAGCTCTTTTAAAATTTGTCTTTCTTATTTAAATTATGGACAATAAAATCATTACATGGAAAAGTCCAAAATTATCTCTTTTCATTCAATCAAATTAGAAATACTCTCTACGGTAATCATAATACTTTGTACCTCCTAGAGAAATAGAAAATAAGAATCTATGATATTTACACTACAATTAACTCTTCTACATAGAATTACGTGGCACATATAATCTCTTTCAAAATTTCCAAAAAAAATAATCAACATCCATTTGAAAAAAAGTAAATTTTTAATTCTAAACTAATTATAATATTTTCTCTGTCGAATGTTCAAATCCATCTATGTGACGATATACATCAAACAATTTTTATCCGTATATATTTCACACTTATCCCCATATAAATTAGGACTATAGAATTTTAATGTCAAAACCATTAATACTGATTCTATATCAGTGTTAAGATACCATAACTAAGAAGGTTTTAGATGCATTGAAGGATAATAAATTACATGAATATATTAAATTCAAATAAAATCATTTACTTTTAATGAATAAATATTTTAATTGAAAATTTCCCATTTATAGAATGTAGGTCCAATAATGGAGCATTCACTAATTAGGTTTTTATATCCCCATAACAATCATCACATTTCTTCATTCTAAATTTAACTCATTTTAAAGTTAATTTAATTAATGGGATATATAACAAAGAAAGGTTTTCAATAAATCGTTTGATACATCTTGACAATTAAAGAAATCCACGAATATCTATAACATTTTAGTGCTTCTCAATTTATCAAGAACATCTGTTTTAGTCGGACCAACTACTATACCATCAGTATTTATGATGTGTCCATGAAATGAAATTTTTTGTAACCATAAATCTATTTTCGTACATTTTCCTTATAATTATATTATTTAGGTATTTGGAACAATAATTATATTTTTTGAGGATATTTATATTTTTTTATTTAATCAGTATATCATCAATAAAAACAAATAGAATTTTATCAAAATAATTTTTAAGACTATATATGAAATATATATCAATATAGAAATAGATATTTTAAACAAAAAGTTTATAACCTATAAATGATAATAAATCTATCCATTCAGAAAAAATAGAATGAAAACCGCTTTCACCTTTAGCTGATAGTTCCTAGAACATAGTTCAACCATTATAAAATATTGAGCTCTCAATATTAGATCAAAATGTAGTTTATAAATTTAAAAAATACTTATACATAGAAGTAATGTTTTTAGTTATTTATAATAAACAAAGGGATTTAGGGATCTTAAGGACCATTGATATTCTAGAATTCCGTTTTGAGAAAAACTTTGAATTTTTTCTATTAGATTCTCGTAAAGGGTAAAATGGTCTTTTTTCTACCATTTGATGTTGGATAATTTTTTTCACCACTCTTTTGGTCCTATAATATGGTTTTTGAACTAGGATAGGAGTTTTGGTGGAAATATTAGCCATTCAAAATTTGGAAAAATAATAAATATTTAATATTTATAATATTAAATATTAATTTATTCATGCTGGTGAAAATGGGGATAGATTATAAATGGATCTCAGTGTTGATATTTTTTCACTTTCGTTGAGTCCGGAATGTGGATTCTAGTATAGGCGAGATAAAAAATTGATTCAGGCACTATGTACTGCTCGAGCCCCGTTTTCATTTCTTTCCTTTTTTCATTTGTTCTTTTATTTTCCTTCACATTATTTCCTCATCCTTCTTGTAAATTCATTCTATGTGATCCTCCTTAGACATGATCTAAGTGATAAATGGATAAAGGATAAATATAGAGAGAGGGTTGGTAAGAGAGGTACCATTCTGAATCCCTCGAGGTGGTGAGTCTGCGTATGGAGACCATGGTTTGTGGAATCAAGCGATGCTTTAGTGGTTTCCACCTGATTGTAAAAAAATATCTTTGTCATGATTGACATCCATTAATTAACTTGTTTCATGTTTTTATAGCCATATATTTTTTGATTTTGGCCTCTTGAGGCCCGGGATGTTGTTTTAGGGTTGAAAATGGCGGTACCGGGAGATACGAGGGTTTTTTCGTTAGGAAGCCTGGGTTAAACAATTTTTTGTTCTAGGGTAGAACGCCATGTATAATTATAGATTGGGAGAGATGATGTTTTATTAAGTACGCATCGTATACTTTGAGTACACACGATGTGGTGGTACATGGCCATGTGCCCGGACATGTGAGAATGAACACATGTTTTTGGTTTTAAAATAATACAAAACATGTAGTTTTACATATGCATACCCCATGTTGTTTTGGCCATGTATAAGTACACATATAGGGGGGATAGAGTAAACGTTGAGTACTCTAAAAAAATTTAATTTTCATTTTCCATCATAGTGGATTAAGGTATTTTGTTCCCCAAATTTCATAATTGGGCTTCTGAGTAGTCTATTAAGAGCATTTTTCCTTGTAGATCGCAATGGTGGAATCCTATTGACATTTAGAGGACATATAAATACTATTATGGGTGTTTTTATCTAAATTGATAGGTTCTTCCTCTTTTTATCGAGTTCATTTATACTTGAGGGTGAGACTTGGCGTGGTTGATATATTGGGTGTTTGGGCCAACCTAGTTGAGACTGTTGTTCTACGAGTTGTTTTGACCAATCTCCTATGACCTATGCTTTTGAGGATATTCCCCTTATGAGATGTTCCCTTCTGGCCTAAGAGTTCTGGAGATCATATTATTTTAAGGATCCTTTAATTGTAAAATATGATTATTTACTGACCTAGTGAGTCCCTTGTAGGATCACTATGTAGTTTTCCATTGAGAGGATTCATGATGTGGGATGCTTCTATTTTTTCTTCATTTGAATACCCCTTGTAAGATTCATCATTTTCATTTCTCTATATATCCAATAGAAAATGTGGTTTCTCATATTTTCATAGATGATTCAGAGAATTATTCCTCATTTTTTGATTTTAAGGACCAAACAGGTGAATGTGGTTAGACCGACCCGAGGTTGTACATTGAGTTTACGTAGAGATGGTGCTCGAGTGTCTCCCAGAACTCATTTCTAACTATGAATCCCATGGGGTTGAATCCAAATGGTTGGGTTGTGATTTCAGGCCACCCTTACTCCTTGTTGTGCTTAACATGTTCATTTTTTATGCAATGATGTTCACCAGAGGAGCTTTCTAGTTAGTGGCTATTAAGCCAGACATGAGTCATATTCCTTTCTAATGGGATGCCTAGATGTTCTTCCTCAGATCCATTTTTATTGGGATTCCATACATTTATTCTAATTATTTGGATTTTGATACATGTTATTTCTCATAGTTACTAGTATACCCATATTTACTACCTTGATCATACCTATTGAGACTAATATTATATATTGTGATATATATATTTTTTGATGAACATATGTTTTTCCTGGTATCCTGCTGTTGATATTTTCTTGATGATATAATACAAACAGGTTCAGGATCTTGGAAAGCTCGTCCTTAATATTTTTTATGAAAAACCCATAGAATGTGGAATAGAAGGGGGTTTACAATGATGGGAATAAAAAACACCATGTGCATCCAAGTCATAATGAATATAGAAAAACTCACGAGAAACAAAAGACCATCATGAGGAGGCCTCAAAAACTGCCCTCATTGACAGAGCATCTCCAACCTAATTGGCCACTCTGTGGACATTTATGACACTCAGGTGTATGTGATTTATCATCTAAAGTTATTCAATTTATAAAGGATGAATTTTCCATAAAATAGATCTGGAAATAGCCTTGAGGATATTAACTATTGTGGTGGAGTCATATTCCATGTAATGAAATATCCATCCATGAGTAGTGGAATACCTAATCCATTTAATCATAGCACATTACTTGGCCTCTATTATTGTACCATTGACCATGTAAGGGTGGAAGATACCCTTAATGAACCCTCGTTAAGTGGATAATATTCCACTTCATTCAAAGGGACCAAGTGCACTCGATGCCACCTATAGTGTAGCATTATGGCTCACCATCGATTTCTCTCATTATACGGGAATGGAATCCAAAGACTAATAGAATATTATATACCACTGAGTGGAGGGGATGATTATGCTCTCTTCTTTGATTTATTAAATTTATTTAACTCTTCTGGTCATTTATGAGAATTCATGGGTGTTGCTTAGAGACTCACGAGAGTGTTCTCTCTTTATAGATACCCTAATGGGTATGCCCTATAGGGAGCATCTGAGTTCCAAATTTCATGACTTCCTATGAACTGAGACCTAAGGATCAGACATTGGACTAGATTAACATGCCTGGTCAGCATGGATACTAACTCATTAACCTTTTATAAGAATTATATACATTCTTCCCAAAATCATCTGTTATTGGTGGGGATTATTATGGTATCCTCAACCTATGACCAAAATGATTACGTACTTCTAGACCAGTCATGATTGGTCTTGAGTATATAGTATCCCATATAGTGATTTATGGAAATACTGACAATCCTAGGTGTAGGACTAGTGTCCCCCTGTGATGATATATCTTTCTCAGAGGTATAATTCTAGTGTCATCCAAAATAGATACATTTCGATGGGATTACAGACCCTGATGTCATCATAATTATACACATCTTGAGTTGTACAACATCTATCTCAATTCCCTTACATTGGATGTCCATTTTATATGGGATTCTGGAAAATGTGTTCGAATATTGTCTCACATTTAGTTTTCTACTACCTTTTTGGTTGTTTCTAAACAATGTTGAGCATGTTTCTTTTGCATACACTTTAGGAGAAGATTTGTAGGTTATTTTATGTGGTGGCCTATGGAGTTTCGTTCCCACCCCTGCACATGCACCTTAGGGAAAATATTGAACTTATATATTCTCTGTTAAGTTGAGCATGAGTTAAATGGTGTATAGGCCTGATTCCTTGTGTTTCATGATTGAGTGGAGATACTTGAGTGGTTCAACTCATCGGGCCAATGCAGTTTGACAATGTTTAGAGATGAGTTAAATGAGTTGGATTATAGTTAGTAGAATAACCTTGTACATTTACATTCAGTTTCTTTTTTAATTGTATCTGTATAATCATCCTATTGGGCAAACAATGTTTTATCTTATTGCATAGTTGTTTGGACTCTAAAAACATTTTACTTTTACAGTTTTTTCTATTTCAGTTGTTTATTTAGTCTTCACAATATTTATTTTCTTCTTTTAATTATATGTGGAAATTTACACTATTCAATTACTCAGATATGAGGGTATAGTCTCCCCACTATCACCTCTCATGCCCCCGTTACTAGTCGATAGCCTCTGGCGTATGAGGATGCGTGGTTTAGGCCTTCTAACCCACCAGATAGAGGCACCATTTTTGTGGAATCTAGGTCAATAAGATACCAAGTGGAATTAGAGGAGCTTATTTTCTGGTTATTTTCTATTTGAGATATTGTAGAAATGATTATTAGGAATTTGTTGGATCTAGTTATGGATATAAGATTGGTTCATTGAGAAAAATTATTCTATAAGGATGTCCTAGTTACCAGGGTATGTGATTGTTGTTCTGATATCTGATATGACTTGTGTTATCTTTGAGAGACTCTCATGTCATGTGAACATTTTGATTTACTATGGTCCTACGTCTCTTTTCCATTATCACAATGGCAAATAAGGATTTTGAATCTTATCCAGAAAAGGCTAGAGGCGTCTCATGCATAATTTCTGGCACATAGGATTCACATCATATAGTCCTCCCTGTTTGGGATTTTACTAACGAGTATGATTTTGGTCCCACACACACATATATTTATCATTTATGCTTGTATTGGTAGAGCTTCATTGGGGGGTTTTTTGTGAGGATGACGACTCAGTTCACATGCACTTAGGATGCAATGTCCATAGTAGGCCAATATTGCACGTGAATCCTTTCTATTTAACCCCTTGTTGGAGGTCGTTTATTAGGTATTTGGTTATGTAGTTTGATCCCTATATATGATTCCAATAAAAACCAAGTATTTTTTGATAACTAGAACTACATGGGGGTATTTTCATATATGGATACTCAATGAGTGTCACTTCATATTTTCTCTTCCACGTTGGTGGTGACCCCATGGGAGAAGTTCCTTCTGGGAATGATCGAAGAGGATTAGCGTCGTAGTAGTCTTTGGTTGTAGTTATGATCCTTGGTGACATTTTGATCTTTAACTATTTTTGAAATGTTGGCTTTTAAATTAGTTTTCGGTAGTGAGCTATGTTTTATGGTCACTTTTTGATCGATTTAGGGTTGGTGCTTGAGATTTACAATAGGCACAATGATGCTTTATGCTTTTAAATAATCTCCTAACATGATTGTTTTTTCAGACCGAATTCAACAGGTATGACTATTTGGGTTCTTGGCATGGTCCACCAATTTTCATCTATTTCTAATATAGTTTGAGCATGTGTAGATTCTCATTACTGGAATAACACTGTGTGTACATGTCGGGTAGTATAGATATATGTTGGTAGAACATTGTATCATTGGAATATAAATTGGTGAGTGGTCAGGAATGAGCTAAGGACCTATTCATTAATACTTTCATTATGTTAGGACTATAGATGTGTTGTTTAAAAATCCATCTATGGTAGAGGTGAAGTCGTGGAATTTCAGGATACCATGAGACAATTGACATGTGGAAGAATCATGGCCAGGTTTGACAGGATGGTGAGAAAGCCTCAGAGGGAGCTGGACACACCTTCAGTTAAATATTAGTGTACTCTTATATGAGATGATCATGCTCTATCTTTATTCATCTTGAGTACTCTAAGATATCATCATCTTTACACAGAGCTCATTTTACTTTTGAAAACGTTTGTCCCTATTGTGGAGGGAACTTTTTACAGTTGCATTAGAGGGGCGATGTATGGTAAGCCATATTGTTGGGAGTAAAATAGTGGCTTTATAAGAAATGAGAAACTCATTATATGTTGTACTTTGTTTTTTATTTTGGTCATATAGGAATAAATTTTTCATTTGAGTCGATGATAGTGGTATTCATATGGAGGGGAGTAATAGATTGGTCAAAATAATATTTCTTCCATGTAGAAGGAACTTGATTATTCTATATGGATAGTCATTGGATAGTCTAAACAGATTGGGTGTGCACTTGCTCAAGTTGGGAGAATAGTCATTGGTAATTTCACTAGGCTTCTCAGGGACAAGAAGGTTTATGGTGGGGAGTTTTTAGGGACACCTACTTTTCTAGAATGCAGTTTTGTGAAAAATTCTAATTCCGTCTATTGTATGCTCTTTAAAGGAAAAATGGTATTTTTCCAATTCTAATTGTTCTTATATAATTTATTTAATCACTACGTTAGTCATAGAATATATTATTTACCCTATGACAAGAGTTTTGTGGATATATGAGTCCTTTGAAATTTGATGGAATAATAAATAAATAATATTTGTTAAATTAAATAGTAATTAATTCGATTAGGTTCCTTCAGCCATAAAATATAAACATTGTGTTGTACTGATATTTTGTCTCTTATATTGAGTCTATAATGGATATTTTATCCAAGGTGAGGCATAAAATTGAGTCAAGCACCAGGGACAACCTGAGCCCCTATTTCATTTCATTCATTTTTTTCATTCTTCTTTTCTTTTCCTTCAAATTAATTACACATTCTTCTTGTCCACAAATCCTATGTGCTCCACCTTTTCTGTGACCTATGGAAGATATGATGAAGGGATAATGTGAGAAATTTGTAAGGGAAGAGAGTTATAGTTGTGAATCCCTTGACGTGCTGACTTAGCGTATGATGATTGTGGATGGTGGAATCAAGTGACGCTTTGGTGGTTTCCACCCCAAGTATGGCTTCTTTATGTTTTAACTGTATATCCCATTTAAATTTTTCTTTTCATGTTTTTATATCCATATATTTTTTTCTTGTATCCTCTAGAGTCCCGGTCGTATTTTTCATGGGCTAAAATGGGGGTTTCAGGTGATACGTGGGTTTTCCCATCAGAAAAACCATGTTACACAGTGTGAGTTCTAGGAGATCATGCAATGTGTTCTTATTATTCGGGTATTGTAACACCCGAGACTTTTATGTTATATAAATCATCAAAGGAATCTTTTCTACACAACACTTTCTTGGCTTGCTTTACACGAAATCGTGACCTTCCTCGATAGCTTGCGTCGTACGCAATACTGAGTTTCACTAAACAACGATATGCTATTAAAATATTATTAAAAATAGCCGTTATGAATAGTAATAACCACATTTTTAAATTTTATAAATTTTATCTTTCAAAATGGACTTCATTTTAGGATTAGGAATACCGAAATTAGCCTAAGGTGAAATTTTGGTATTTTTCTGAAAACTTTCAATTTTTGATGAATAGTGAAACCACTAAGTGGTAGGTTAAAAACTGAATTTTGCATAAAACTTAATTTTACCGCTTCTGTGAATGGAATTTCGAAAATCCGAGAGACACGGTTAATATCAAGGACTAAAATGTGGTTCAATGAGATTAAATATTTTTTGGTGAATAGTAACTTTTTACTTTTTTTACCACGGTTAAAAGTAAATAGGGTAACTAAGGGTAAATATGATATTACTATTACCCTAAAACATGTCCTAATTCTATTGGATAAGTGTAATTCGACCAAAAACAACCTTATGAATATAATATGACAATTTAGGTCCACTTGGATTAGATTATGACATTTAATATTATTTTATTTAATGAATAGTTAAAGTAGTTAAAATCAAAGTTTAATAACTAAATCATTTTTAATATGGGGTTATACATAAGATAAATTCGACTATAAATATTCAATAGAAAGATAAAAAGATTTCATACATAATTATATTTTAATTATAATTTTTAGACATTAAATAATTTAATTTATTTATGACACAATGATGATGCAGTAATTATCTTATTAATGATATATTTACATAATTAATGTTATAAACACAAAAATAAATGTAATCTGAGACTTTTTATGAATTCCACTAATTTTATAGGTTACTATGGTATATTAGTGTGGATTTAATAAACTTGGTTCGAACATATAATTCTGTTATGACTTTCACAAAAATCATATATCAAATACTGTCAAAATTGACACAAAATAGTTTTTAAATCAAATATTATATTATTAATTGTTATTTTATTCCTAAAAATCTAAGGTTCGGAAAAATGACTTAGATAAGGATATATATATTAATAATAAACAATTTGGGGTTCGTTTCTCATGTTATAGTAAGTGTATTAACCATATAGTGTAAGAAAACAAAAAGACACGGTAAAAGTTAAATTATTTAACTTAGAGTTAAATCTAATTGATATGGTTAAAATAATAACCTAAACTTGTCTAAATACTATTGGTTGATAGTATTTCGACCCATACCCACTTTAGATTCGAAATAAGACCCTTTGGAACCATTATAAACCGATTTTGACTTTAATATAAAAAAATATTTTGAGATATTCCTAAGGTGCCCCTCTCCTCCCTTATAAAAGGGCCCCTCCTCCCAATCCTCCTCACACCAATTTGAGCACTCAAGCTCGTCCAACCCCTGCCATTTTCTCCTCTCCACTTCCCTAGAATAATCCTAGAGGTCTTGGTCTTCTTAAAAGACCAATCTTAGTTCCCTAAGTGGAGGATTCAAAGAAGCATTCCAAAGAAGAGGTAATATCCATTACCGATCTTTTCAATTTCATTCTTCTTCAACTTCTTCTTCGTTAGTTGTTTCATGAAAAAGTAATAAAATCAGTATTACTTACATACTGATATGTTATTATAAATATGAAACAACCCTAATTCACCTTCTATCCATCCTACGGAAAAATGAAATCACCGCGCGTGCGTACGTACGAAATACCGTCTCCACGCCGTGGTGTAATCTATTTTCCACCATCACCTTACAAGGATGGGTATAATGGTGTAATGAGTAACTATTTATGATTATTATAAAGTAATATTGATACTGAAATTATATACATATACTCCAATACAATTCCATGATCATAGGAATGATATCATCACTCGTGCGTACGTACGGAATACCGTCTCCACGATGTGATGCGACTCGTTCTACATTATCATCATTACATAGTAATTATATAAATGAATTGAATGAATAAATATGATATATGTTAGACTAATACCATTAAGGATATAATGTCTCTATATCCTTAAAAGAAGAATAAGAATTTATTCGGCAAAACACGCATAAGAACAAAAGGCAATAAAGACCCGAGTAACAAGTAACAATGAAATATTACTAACAAGAAGCTAAGAATATGACCATATATGATATCATATCAATATTTATGATTCTGGAATAAGTCAATAACATTATTTAAACCATTATACAGGAGCTTCGGACACGTACAAAGAAAATCGGACCTAAGGTAAGGGAAATATCACAATCTCACTTTTATCCGAGATTGTTTTTACTTTGGTAATTACTGGGGTGTATTTTATCATCCACATCCATGTTCCCTAAATATGTAATATTATTTACTTCCTTCTACAATAGTCTATATCCAATTTTACCATTCGGTGAGTTTTTAGTAAAAGATATGAAAGGAATCTTTTGTCGTTTTTCGTACGAGGTACTTTTTTTACTTTTCCGTCAAAAGTACGAAGAATGTTTTTTTATACGACAAGAATGGATTTTTAAAACATTATTTCCAAGAAGATTCCTTTACAATTTTTCAAGTTTATTTTTAATCAAATTCTTTTAGTTTAATGTTGTATGACATGTTAAGAAATGAAAAATGTTTTTGAAAATGAAAGGATATTTTCCTCAAGAATGAAGTTCAAGTATTTTATCAAAATTATTTTCCATCTAAGATAATAAAGGGTTTTGATTCTATCCCTATTATTACATGGATTTTATTATGTTGTGATGGAAATATTTTTATGAATTCCTTTATCTTATATTAATTGTTTTATGATGTCATGTTGTTTAAGAATTCCATTTTTATTACATGGGTTACGCTATGATGTATGGTTTATGATTATGTGGCACACATAAGAAAGGATTCATTATAAGATGGGTGGGACCTATATCTCCCTCCAATGCATTGGGTAAAGATTTATATATCATGAGATAGACATGGCTGGAATGGAAGGTTATTTCGGTTCAGTGATACAGGACTGAAACGAGGAGTGAACTCGGTTCAGAAAGGGACTTTGTCCGCTAAGATAGTCTTGGAAATGAGTCATGACTAACAAGAAATGATTTTCCATGATTATGTGTGCATGCCACAAAGTTTCAAGTTTCATGTTATGATTATGGGGATCTCATTTTCACTTCTATGATTTGTTCCATGTAAAGATATTATGATCTCTTTTGCAGGTTATGATTTTCAAAAAGATATGATATGATTTTTATTTCCTTTATTTTCCCTTGCTGAGCATTTGAGATCACCCTTTTATGTTTTCTTTTCCCCAGGTCAGGAAGATGGATATTAAGTATAATATGCTAAAAGGGACCCTAGATATGATGAAATAAATGGGAGACACTGTAGAAGATTTATGAACCAGTTGTTTATGTTTCCCAGTTTCTAAAGAGACTATACCTATACGGTCCTTTGTGGTTTTTTCATATGTTGTAATAACTGTACTTCAATTTTGAAGTATTAACAATGTATGTAAAGTATGGGTCGTTATAGTTGGTATTTGAGGAAAGGTATAGTCAACCTTTGGAAACTAGGATGTGAAATCCTTAGTAAGAACCCTAAGGATAAGTCTAAGCATAGAACACAATCATAGTGTTTTAGAAATGGCCATGAATAACCTAGGATAAGAACTTAAGCGTGAAAATTTTATTCTTGAATTATGTGGTTTTCCTATTATAATTAGTGTTGCTCACACTATTCTTCTTGGTTTTAGTCAATGGCTGGAACCCGAAGGAACCGTGTTAATGCGGAATGCGATGGGCAATGCAATGATTGTCCCCCTGAGCAACCCAACGATATGGGAGCTGGAATGCAAAATCTTGTAGCCATGCTCACACAACTTTCTCAAGCTATGAATCATGCAGGACTTCCAAACGAGCAAAGGAAGGAGCAACATTCTGTTGAATCTTTCATGAGGCAGCGTCCACCTTCTTTCAGCGGGTCTACTGATCCATTAGTTGCTGAACAATGGATTAGTACTACTGAAAAGATATTTTCAGTTCTTCAATGTTCTGAACATGATAAAGTCATCCTAGTAGTGTATCGTTTGGAAGGAGATTCTGAACAATGGTGGAATCTTATTAAGAATACGAGGAAAAGGGATGAAATTGAGTCCATGGAATGGGACGAGTTCAAGAACTTATTTTTAAATAAGTACTTCCCTCGTATTCTCCGAACAAAGATGGAGAAAGAGTTTCTTGAACTGAAGCAAAGGGATGATGAATCTGTTGGTACCTATAAAGAAAATTTTACAAGACTTGCCAGGTACGCTTCTGGTATTTTTATCCAACCTGAGAGTAAGATCGATCGATTCTTTAGTGGCTTAAAACCAAGTCTTCGAAGGGCGTTAGCCATAAGGGACTTCAATAGCTACGAGGAAATCGTTCGATGTGCTCTCAAAGTCGAGATGGAGATTGGAGTAACCCATCAGTCATATGGGTTTGATAAGAAGAGGAAAATGGAATTCAAAGGAAAATCTAAAGAGCACACTGAAAAGAAGATGAGCTTTCCCTTATGCTCAAAGTGTGGAAAGAAACATGGAGGGAGTTGTCTTAAAGGGACAAGTAAATGTTTCAAATGTGGAAAGGAAGGTCATCGGGCATTTGAATGTCGCGATAATGGGAAGAAGATGTCTAATGATGCAAACAAAGGAAGGGATACACAGAATGAACCTACTACACTTCAATGTTTCAAGTGCAAGGAGATGGGGCATTATGCCAATCAATGCCCAAATCCAAGGGTTGATGATGATGGTCGACGTCAACAAACTCTTAAGGCTAAAGACAAAGGAAAGTCACATGCAATTTCTATCAGCGATGTGGAGTACGATAACGATGTGGTGAAAGGTACACTTACCATCCACTCTAAAGTAGCAAATGTTTTATTTGATTCTGGATCCACACACTCTTTTATTTCTGAAGACTTTTCTAAGGGTATCACGGTATTACCTCAACAATTAGATGTTGAGTTAGCTGTGACAACACCTAATGGCACATCAATCGCATCAAAAGTTTATAATTCTTCTCCGATCGAAGTTTGTGGGAAAGTGCTTCCTGCAAATCTTGTGATCCTTCCTATAGTGGAATTTGATGTGATTCTTGGGATGGATTGGCTTTCTTTATACGGATCTCAAAACAATTTCCAAAGAAGCGAAGTCACATTTCATATTCCAGATCAATCTACGATCGTCTATCGATGCAATGATGAATATAACCTTCCAGTGGAAATTTCATCCATCTTATGGGTCTTGATTCCACTAAATGAAAGTTATTTATCTCAAATGGTTGGTGAGAAACTCACAATTAAGAATATGCCCATAGTACGGGAGTTTGATGATGTCTTTCTGGAGGAATTACCGGGTCTTCCACCAAATCGTGAAGTTGAGTTTTCAATAGAACTCGTACCGGGTGCTTTGACTATTTCAAAGAAACCTTATAGAATGGCCCCAATTGAGTTGCAGGAATTGAAGAAGAAACTCCAAGAGAATCTTGATAAGGGATTCATACGCCCTAGTGCGTCACCTTGGGGAGCACCTGTTCTATTTGTTAAGAAGAAAGATGGATCAATGAGACTCTGCATTGATTATCGAGAACTTAACAAGATCACTATCAAGAAAAAATATCCTCTCCCACGCATTGTTGACTTATTTGACCAACTACACGGAGCTCAATACTTTTCCAAGATTGATCTTCGTTCAGGGTATCGTCAATTAAGGGTCAAAAGGGAGGATATACCAAAGACGACTTACCGTACAAGGTATGGACACTATGAATTTATAGTGATGCCATTTGGTCGTACTAATGCCCCTACTATCTTCATGGATCTAATGAATAGAGTCTTTAGAGACTATCTTGATCAATTTGTTTTAGTCTTTATAGATGATATTCTTTTCTATTCAAAGAGCAAGGAAGAGCATGAAGATCACTTGAGAATTATATTGAAGACCCTGAGAAAGGAGAAGCTTTATGCCAAATTTACCAAGTCTGAATTTTGGCTTCGAAAAGTTGCATTTTTGGGTCACATAATCTCAAAAGAGGGGATATCTGTGGATCCAGCAAAAACAGAGGTTATCGAAAGATGGTCGAGACCAACAACAGTAACTGAGATCCGAAGTTTTCTTGGTTTGGCTGGATATTATCGACGTTTTGTAAAGGATTTTTCACGATTATCTAATCCACTCACAAAGTTGACTCAGAAAGGAGTTAAGTTTGATTGGACAGAGGAATGTGAAGAGAATTTCAAGGAGTTGAAAAGAAGGTTATCCAGTGGACCTGTGCTCACACTTCCTTGTAGTGGAGAAAGGTTTGTGATCTACAGTGATGCATCCAAGAAGGGATTGGGGTGTTTTCTTATGCAAAATGATATAGTGATAGCTTATGCCTCACGATAGTTGAAAATCCATGAGCAAAATTACCCAACACATGATTTGGAGTTGGCTGCGGTAATCTTTGCATTAAATATTTGGAGGCATTACCTTTATGGTGAAATGTGTGATATCTATACTGATCATAAAAGTTTAAAGTATATTTTCACACAAAAGGAGCTGAATATGCGTCAAAGAAGATGGTTGGAGCTGATTAAGTATTATGACTGCTCAATCCATTACCACCCTGGGAAAGCAAACAAGGTGGCAGATGCATTAAGTCGACAAGACCATGCTAGTTTATCCATGATGAGGATCACAAAAGATCCAATATTTATGGATTTACAAAGGATGGATCTTGGAATTATAATGGTAGGGGAAAAATATTATCTTTCTCAAATGAATGTTCAACCATCTATACATGTGAAGATTAAAGAGGCACAGAAAGAAGATGTCGAGTTACAAAAGAAGGTGAGAAATGTTCCTGAATTCAACATTGATTGTGATGGGATAATAATGTTCAGGAATCGGGTTTTTGTTCCTCCCATCCCTGAATTAAAGAAGGAGCTGCTGGATGAGGCTCATAGTTCTTCATTCTCTATTCATCCTGGAAGCACGAAGATGTATAGGGACCTGAAATAGTACTTCTGGTGGGATGGCATGAAAAGTGATGTTGCTGAATATGTCTCTCGATGCTTGGTTTGTCAACAAGTTAAAGCTGAGAGACAAAAGTCTAAGGGGATGTTACAACCATTACCCATACCCGAATGGAAATGGGAAAACATCACTATGGACTTTGTCACAGGACTTCCTAAAACATCCAAAGGAAATAATGCTATTTGGGTCATAGTTGATCGTCTTACAATGTCTGCACACTTCATTGCTATTAGAGAGGATTTCTCTCTGGATCAGCTTGCGAGGATATATGTAAAGGAAGTGGTAAGATTGCATGGAGTACCACTTTCTATTATATCTGATCGGGATCCGAGATTTACCTCAAAGTTCTGGTGAAGTCTTCAGCATACTCTGGATACAGAGTTGAGTTTCAGCACTGCTTATCATCCTCAGACAGATGGTCAGTCTGAGAGAACAATTCAAACCCTAGAAGATATGTTGAGAGCTTGCTCTATGGATTTCAAAGGAGGTTGGGATCAACACCTACCTTTGGTGGAATTTTCTTATAATAATAGCTTTCACTCCAGTATTCAGATGGCTCCTTATGAAGCTCTCTATGGAAAGAAATGCAGGACTCCAACTTGCTGGGATGAAGTTGGGGAAAGAAAGCTATTAGGACCTGAACTCGTTGATGAAATGGTAGAAAAGGTCAGATCTATTCAACAACACATAAGAGCAGCTCAGAGTCGACAGAAAAGTTATGCCGACAACCGAAGAAAAGACCTAGAGTTTGAAGTGGGTGATAAAGTGTTCTTACGAATATCTCCCTGGAAGAGGGTTATGAGATTTGGAAAGAAGGGGAAGTTGAGACCTAGATATATTGGTTCTTACGAAATACTGGATCGTGTTGGAAAGGTATCTTACCGATTGGCGCTTCCACCGAATCTCTCTCAAGTTCACGATGTGTTCCATGTATCTCTCCTGAGAAAGTACAAACCTCATCCTTCAAATGTACTCAACTCAGAAGTTGTACCACTGGAGCAAGATCTTTCTTATGAAGAACAATCGATAGAGATTTTGGATCGTAGCGAAAAAGTCCTACGAAACAAGACCACTCGATTGGTGAAAATTTATGGAGGAACCACCAACTTGAAGAAGCTACATGGGAGCTTGAGGATATGATGAGGGAGAAGTATCCTCATCTGTTTGTTACAACTTGACGAATTTCGAGGGAGAAATTCTTTTTAAGGGGGGTAGAATGTAACACCCGAGACTTTTATGTTATATAAATCATCAAAGGAATCTTTTTCTACACAACACTTGCTTGGCTTGCTTTACACGAAATCGTGACCTTCCTCGATAGCTTGCGTCGTACGCAATACTGAGTTTCACTAAACAACGATATGCTATTAAAATATTATTAAAACTAGCCGTTATGAATAGTAATAACCACTTTCTGAAATTTTATAAATTTTATCTTTCAAAATGGACCTCATTTTTGGATTCGGAATACCGAAAATAGCCTAGGGTGAAATTTTGGTATTTTTCTGAAAACTTTCAATATTTGATGAATAGTGAAACCACTAAGTGGTAGGTTAAAAACTGAATTTTGCATAAAACTTAATTTTACCACTTCTGTGAATGGAATTTCAAAAATCCGAGAGACACGGTTAATATCAAGGACTAAAATGTGGTTCAATGAGATGAAAATAATTTTTTGGTGAATAGTAACTTTTTACTTTTTTTACCACAGTTAAAAGTAAATAGGGTAACTAAGGGTAAATATGATATTACTATTACCCTAACACATGTCCTAATTCTATTGGATAAGTGTAATTCGACCAAAAACAACCTTATGAATATAATATGACAATTTAGGTCCACTTGGATTAGATTATGACATTTAATATTATTTTATTTAATGAATAGTTAAAATAGTTAAAATCAAAGTTTAATAAATAAACATTTTTAATATGGGGTTATACATAAGATAAATTCGACTATAAATATTCAATAGAAGGCTAAAACGATTTCCTACATAATGATATTTTATTTATAATTTTTAGACATTAAATAATTTAATTTATTTATGACACAATGATGATGCAATAATTATCTTATTAATGAAATATTTACATAATTAATGTTATAAACACCAAAATAAATGTAATTTGAGACTTTTTATGAATTCCACTAATTTTCTAGGTTACTATGATATATTAGTGTTGATTTAATCTACTTGGTTCGAACATATAATTCTGTTATGACTTTCACAAAAATCATATATCAAATAGTGTCAAAATTGACACAAAATAGTTTTTAAATCAAATATTATATTATTAATTGTTATTTTATTCCTAAAAATCTAAGGCTCGGCCAAAAGACTTAGATAAGGATATATATATTAATAATAAACAATTTGGGGTTCGTTTGGCATGTTATAGTAAGTGTATTAACCATATAGTGTAAGAAAATAAAAAGACACGGTAAAAGTTAAATTATTTAACTTAGAGTTAAATCTAATTTATAAGGTTAAAATAATAACCTAAACTTATCTAAATCCTATTGGTTGATAGGATTTCGACCCATACCCACTTTAGCTTCGAAATAAGACCCTTTGGAACCATTATAAACCGATTTTGACTATAATATAAAAAATATTTTGAGATATTCCTAAGGTGCCCCTCTCCTCCCTTATAAAAGGGCACCTCCTCCCCCTCCTCCTCACACCAATTTGAGCACTCAAGCTCGGCCAACCCCTGCCATTTTCTCCTCTCCACTTCCCTAGAATAATCCTAGAGGTCCTTGTCTTCTTAAAAGACCAATCTTAGTTCCCTAAGTGGAGGATTCAACGAAGCGTTCCAAAGAAGAGGTAATATCCATTACCGATCTTTTCAATTTCTTTCTTCTTCAACTTCTTCTTCTTTAGTTGTTTCATGATAAAGTAATAACATCAGTATTACTTACATACTGATATGTTATTATAAATACGAAACAACCCTAATTCACCTTCTATCCATCCTACGGAAAAATGAAATCAACGCGCGTGCGTACGTACGGAATACCGTTTCCACGCCGTGGTGTAATCTATTTTCCACCATCACCTTACCAGGATGGGTATAATGGTGTAATGAGTAACTATTTATGATTATTATAAAGTAATATTGATACAGAAATAATATACATATTCTCCAATACAATTCCATGATCATAGGAACGATATCATCACTCGTGCGTACGTACGGAATACCGTCTCCACGATGTGATGCGACTCGTTCTACATGATCATCATTACATAGTAATTATATAAATGAATTGAATGAATAAATATGATATATGTTACACTAATACCATTCTGTATATAAGGTATCTATAACCTTAAAAGAAGAATAAGAATTTATTCGGCAAAACACGCATAAGAACAAAAGGCAATAAAGACCCGAGTAACAAGTAACAATGAAATATTACTAACAAGAAGCTAAGAATATGACCATATATGATATCATATCAATATTTATGATTCTGGAATAAGTCAATAACATTATTTAAACCATTATACAGGAGCTTCGGAAACGTACAAAGAAAATCGGACCTAAGGTAAGGGAAATATCACAATCTCACTTTTATCCGAGATTGCTTTTTACTTTGGTAATTACTGGGGTGTATTTTATCATCCAGATCCATGTTACCTCAATATGTAATATTATTTCTTCCTTATACAATAGTTTATATCCAATTTTACCCTTCGGTGAGTTTTTAGTAAAAGATATGAAAGGAATCTTTTGTCGTTTTTCGTACGAGGTACTTTTTTGACTTTTCCGACAAAAATACGAAGAATGTTTTTTTTATACGACAAGAATGGATTTTTAAAACATTATTTCCAAGAAGCTTCCTTTACAAGTTTTCAAGTTTATTTTTAATCAACTTCTTTTAGTTTAAAGTTGTATGACATGTTAAGAAATGAAAAATGTTTTTGAAAAAGAAAGGATATTTTCCTCAAGAATGAAGTTCAAGTGTTTTATCAAAATTATTTTCCATCTAAGATAATAAAGGGTTCTGTTTCTATCCCTATTATTACATGGATTTGATTATGTTGTGATGGAAATATTTTTATGAATTCCTTTATCTTATATGAATTGTTTTATGATGTCATGTTGTTTAAGAATTCCATTTCTATTACATGGGTTACGCTATGATGTATGGTTTATGATTATGTGGCACACATAAGAAAGGATTCATTATAAGATGGGTGGGACCTATATCTCCCTACAATGCATTGGGTAAAGATTTATATCTCATGAGATAGACATGGTTGTAACGGAAGGTTATTTTGGTTCAGTGATACAGGACTGAAACGAGGAGTGAACTCGGTTCAGAAAGGGACTTTGTCAGCTAAGATAGTCTTGGCAATGAGTCATGACTAACAAGAAATGATTTTCCATGATTATGTGTGCATGCCACAAAGTTTAAAGTTTCATGTTATGATTATGGGGATCTCATTTTCACTTCTATGATTTGTTCCATGTTAAGATATTATGATCTCTTTTGCAGGTTATGATTTTCAAAAAGATATGATATGATTTTTATTTCCTTTATTTTCCCTTGCTGAGCATTTGAGCTCACCCTTTTATTTTTTCTTTTCCCCAGGTCGGGAAGATGGATATTAAGTAGAATATGCTAAAAGAGACCCTAGATATGATGAAATAAATGGGAGACACTATAGAAGATTTATGAACCAGTTGTTTATGTTTCCCAGTTACTAAAGACACTATACCTATACGGTCCTTTGTGGTTTTGACATATGTTGTAATAAGTGTACTTCAATTTTTAAGTATTAACAATGTATGTAAAGTATGGGTCGTTATAGGTATGATGTGTTTTTCTTATGTAAATGATGTGTAAACTGAGTACATGTTGTGTGTTGGAACATGGCCATGTTTCTAGCCATGTGAGAAAGAACATCGACTTTTGGTTTTTAAATAGTACACATTGTGTGCATTGAAGTAAATTCCATGTACTTTTGCATAGGAAGACCCCATTTTATTCAAGACATGTATATTTAAAGATATATAAGGAGGGATAGGTGTACATAATGTTTACTCTAAATTACATGCCATATAAATTTTCCATCTTAGAGTTTTGATGTATTTTGTTCTTTGGAAGTCAGAATTGGGCATATGCGTAGTATATTATGAGTCTATTTTCATTTTGGTCAAAATAGAGGAATCCTATTGAAATTTATAGGTCATATATATGGTTTTTGGCGGGTTTCTATATAAATTTAAAGGCACTACCTCCAATTATTGAGTTCAGTTATCAGCTAAAAGTGAGACTTGGTGTGGATGATAGGTTGAGTGTTTGGTCCATCCTCTTTGAGACCATTGATCTATGATGAGCTGTGAGCTATCTATTGCATCCTATTATTTTGAGTATGTTCATTTTTTGACATTTCCACTTATGGTATATGAGGCCATGAGACCAGATGATTCCAAGGATACTCAGATAGATGACGTTGCTTATGTGTTGTCCTATGGAATCCCTTGTAAGATCACTCTCTAGTTTTCCTTTGAGAGGATCCATGTTGTGGGATTCCTCAATTGTTCTTCATTCAAGGATAAATTGTAATATTACTCAATTTATTTTTACTATGTATACCATTTTGAAATCCTTAACTCATGGTTACATGGAGGATCCCGAGTAGGATACCCTATTATGTTAAACTTAAAGGACATTATCGGTGACCATGATTTGAACGACAAAGAATTATACCTCTGGTATTGGTAGAGATTGTTTTTGGGTGTCACCTAGAACATGTTTCGAACTAGTAATCCCATGGTGTTGTGTTTATGGTGGTGGGTTTGGAGTTCATCCCACCCTCACTCATTGTTGTGTTTAATGTGTTTATTTTTGATGCAGTGATGTTCACCAGAGGTGTTTCCTAGATTGTGGTTGTCGACACTGTTGTGAGGATTCTTCCTTTCTGTTTGGATTCCATGTTTTTCTTCATGGGACTTTTTTCTCATATTCATATTCCATGAATTCTTTCCTACTATACATCTTCATATACATACCATTTCTCATAATTATTAGTATACCATAATGTACTAAAGGGGTCTTTTCTCTTTAGCCTCATTTTATATATTGTTATATAAATATTTTTCATGATAACCATATGTTTTTCTAGGTATCTGAATGTTGATCATTAATTGATTATATAAGCTGCTTATGATTATGTGCTCTTTATCCCTTGAACATAATGACTCTGATCTTCTGGATCAATTATGAGTCTCCAAGGGTGTAGCATTATGGCTCACCGGAGAGTTATCTCTTCATACATGCATGGATACAGATGACATGTAGTATATTATGCACTCTCGAGTGTTGGGGATGGTTATGCTATTAAAGGACATTAATCTAAATGATTCTCGTATATTTATTAGTTATGCGACTGTATTGGTGTATCATGGAAGGTCATTGGAGTCTTCTCTCTTTACAGATCACTTAAGGGTATGCCCCTTATGTATCATCTGAGTTCTAAATGGCATAATATTCTACGGACCAATACCTAGGGCTCAAATATTGGACTGTATTCACTAGCCTGAGAATCATGGCAACTGACTCCGTAACATATTATAATTTGTTCATACATGTTTCACAGAATATTTCTTTAAAGGGGGGTGATTACGCTATTATCCACCTTTATCGTGAAATGTTAATCTATTCCATATCAGTCGAGAATGACTATTGATATAAATAATCTAATATAGTTATTGGAGGTGAGTATGGATGATCCTAGGATTAAGATGAGAATCCCCCTATGGTGATCTAGCTTACTCAAAGGTAAAATTCTTGCATTGTCTTGAATCATGTACATTTTTATGAGATTATGACCCCAGAGAAGAACTTAATTATACATGGATGGAGTGGAACGAAATCAATCTCAATGACCTTGCACATGATTTCCAATCAATCATGATTTTGGACTAATGGATTAATTGTTGTTGTCATTTCATTTTGTTTCATACAAATACCAATGATGATTCATATTTATGTATATATGTCTTTGTATGTGACTACACATGTATATGTTTACAAATATATACATCCATGGTGTCACTTACATAGTTGACATGGAATATAGGCCTTGAGTTCGACTGTGTTTTCAGATTTGGGTTTTACTACATTTTTTCGATGTGTCTCAGCAACCTTGAGAATGTTGCTTTTGAATATTCATTTGCCTCATAGTTACAAGTTACATATCTGGGTGGCCTACTAAGATTCTCTCTCACAGATGCAGGTGAACCTCGATGTACATGTATATTGTTTTTTCTACTTTTCATGTTGATAATGAGTTTCATGGTAGATAGTTCTAAGGCGTAGTGTTGCATGATTTGTCAATACTACATGAGAGGTTCTACTTATTGCGATGGAGTAGATCTATTGTGTTTGATGATTATGTATGTGTGTAATATTGGAGTTAGTAGCAGAGCATTGTACTTCCACATTTAGTTTTTTTGTATATGTATCTTTATGGTTATCCCATTGGGTGACCAATGTTTTATTGTATTTCATAGTAGTTCAACCTCTTAAATTATTTTACTTTTACACTTTCTTCTATTTCAGTTGTTTATTTCTTCTACAATGCGATTACATTATATTGTGTATGATACAATAATATTTATGCTATTTTATTTCAATGATATGAGGGATATATCTGCCCACTATCACATCTTAGGCCCTTGCTGCTAGTTGGAAACCTCTGGCGTTCATGGAGGTGAACATGAGGACATGTTACTCACCATCTCCGAGCACCTGCTTTGTGGCATCCGGGTCAAGATGTTACATGGATGTAAATATATATTTTAAAATACAATACATCATAACCCCATGGGGAAGTTCAATTATGAATGAAACAATTATTAAGAATATCTGGAAACTAATTTTTCATGTTTAAAAGTTCTACAACATCCATTTGATAAGGGGTTTTTAATTGGATTATCATCTGGAACTGTGTCCATAGTATATTCAACATATGAATAATTTATAACACATTGAAATTCAGTTTAAAAACAATTATGTATTATTATACTACAACAATATCATTATTTTATAGATTAACCATATTCTCCAAATTATGTGAAATGTATCTTTCATTTTAATATTTTAATAGTTTCATTGGTTCTATATTTGATATATAAGATATGATTTAATTAATATAAAAAAAATTAAAATTCATCCCAAAAAAATTATTTATATGTAAATTGATTTTATCCTAGAAAATTGAATATCCATCAATAGTAAGAATAAAATAAACTCTAGTAGGGAAAGACAATAAGGCCTGTCAGGGGAGGATTTTCACAATCAATGAAATAATGAAAATGAAAAAAAAAATTCATGGTATTATCTATTATTTTTTCACCATAATTAATGAAATCATTTTATGATATTCAGTTCCATATTTTAAAAAACAAATTTGTCAACTACAACTATACATATTGCCCAGATAAAACAGACATTATCATTATCTAAATAATGAAAGAATACACTCGAGGCCAATTTATTTTATTCCACAACATCTTTTAATGTGGAGGAATATTATTTCTAAAACAAAAAAAGTTATTATAGACACAGTTTTTTAATTAATTAAATTTCATTAATGTTTTTCAGAAAACTATCTCAATCAATCCATTCACACCAGATCGACTTGGCGTACATTAACCGCAACACTGAGTCTTACCAAACAATATAATTATTTGAATATTATATATTAAGACCTAACCAAGAAGTTATGTTAATGGTTATGAATAGTACAAACTGAATTAAAAAAACCTATGTTTTGAACAAATATAAAATGAATTCATCGGTTACAATGATAAAATTTAATATAAATGAAATATTTTTATAGAAATCTACTTTTATTGTCACAGAGTTGTTTTACCAATATAAATAATGTTGATTAGAACTATGAGTGATATTAATGTAATATACATATGTATAAATTATATTCAATTAAATATTTTTTAAATTCTTCCAAATGATTTGATAGTAATTATATAACAACAAACACAATTTTACAAATAAAAGCCTATATTTTTATTACGGTACTTTTAATGAGAATTGATTTTGAACTTATTTTAAATCTAAATTGCGGAAGTTTTATTAATTTTTTTGTCAGATGAATATTTATTTTTGTTATATAATGATAAAAATTATGTTTTGGGTACTTTTTGGTATTTTACTCTGATGATTATTTTTTTAATGAATAATGAAAAATACTAAAATATAACACAAAAACTACATTTTTATCTAACTAATTTATATTATTAAATTATATTTTGTTTGGATTTAATGATTTATTAGATTTTTTTTTTCAATAGATCTTATTTAGGTCATTTTTATATATTTAACTTCTAAATTGATTATAAAATCATTACAATATTTTGAACACTTTTCTTTTAGAAACATTCATTGTTGTCCCATCTGAAAGATTATATTTAAATTAATTTACAACAATTATGTGTTTGGAATATGGTAATATTTATTCTTCATTTGAAATCATAAAAATATATAATTTCTAACAAGGTCAATTATGTTTTTTAGAAAACATATTTTTAAAAGTAATTAATCATAATTAGAATAATTAAACGATATTTAAGCATAAAAAGGGGATAAACCCTAAACACGATACCCAAAAAATCATAAAAACATGTCCAAATACAATTGTATTGAGATATATAGACACTATAATCCATTTTCTATAATTCAAATCATTATTAGATACACATTAAATAAAAAAATGTGGGTGGGGTTTGCCTTATAAAAAATATTGTGAAAGTGCTACTCCTCCACCACTATAAAAGGCCTCCTCTCCTCCAACTTACTCACACATCGAAAGAATCATTTGGTCAAAAAAATATTTTAAGATATCTCCCCATTAAGCCTCACATTCAATTTGAAAAATTCATTATAATTTATTCCTTCGAAGGAAGACCTTTGGTGAATAACACAAAGATTTATCTAATTAAGAGATAACAGCGTCCCTTAAAAACTGTTACATTATATTCTTTATCCAGTCCGTAAAATATTTTTATTTCAATATTTTATTCACAAAATGTATATTGAATAAATTATGAGGTTATTATGATAGTTTTTTTCCTAAACTTATGCAAATTCCATCTATTTGGTAGCAAGCATATTGTTTACATGTACAGTGAACTACTACATCACTAAATGATGATTGAACATTTTACCACTTCTACCACTCATGGTGGGAATTATGATAGAAAATAATTTTATATATGTTATATATTATATTTATT
Organism: Viscum album; assembly: GCA_963277665.1. Lineage (NCBI taxonomy): Eukaryota > Viridiplantae > Streptophyta > Magnoliopsida > Santalales > Viscaceae > Viscum > Viscum album. The sequence continues at coordinate 1,262,349,852 of OY728157.1, read as the reverse complement.
ATGTATTTTTTTTATTATTTCACATAACATATCTTTATACTTCTCATTTTTTGGTAACACAATAATTTGGTTTGAAGATGTGTTGGCCACCACCCTCTCAAAGAGAAATGATTCATTCATACACTAAATGAGATGTTTTAAAGATTGTTTTAGTAAATATATATGATATATATGATATAATAATGATAATTTATAATTATATGTAAGTATAAACATATATGTATTTTTCTTTTCTTACATTCAATGGGATAACTAAACAGAAATAGCTTTCATGTGTACGTACGACCTACCATTACCATGAGCGGTGTATTCAACTTCATACATATTTATTAAATGTATTATTATAATAAAAAAATAGAAATTATAAATAAATCATGGTTTATATTTTTGAAATCATCAAATATTTATAAGGACCAATTATATAACATATTAACACATATGCGAAAAAGAATGTGGATACTACCCAACGTGAAACCTTAAAAGATAACTGTTATCATGTTGGTCATATAATACCATGATCAAACAATATATGGTAATATAAGTATTAATATTTTTTTTTACGGAGTTATAATTTATTTATATTTATTATCAATGAAATTTTAATGAGTACGATGAGAGTCAAGATACATGGTAAGGGAATTTCATCACACTTTTAATACCTATGAGATACAAGTCATGTTCACCACTATTTTCTGTAGTGTATATAATATAGATGAATGTATTATTTGATTCTTATGACTAAATTTATGAATCATTTAATATATGATCTATTATATTTATTTAATCAGGTTTATGATTAAAAAGGCTTTTAATAGACATTTACAAATTTTCACGTAAAAAAATTTTGAAATAGATTTCGAGTATAATTACATTTTTCATTGAAAAATGTTTTCATAATGATTTAATGATTCTATTATTTAGATTAATTTTTATTTTCAAATAAAATATTTTTTAAAATATTATATCTTATAAAAATAAATTTTCAAAGAAGAAGGATACATTTTTTAAGAAATGTTTTTATAATGTCTTTCAAAATAATAACCCTTCTAATATGACATGTATTGGTGTTACTCATGAATTTATGGGTGAAATTAGTCAATGTTTTCATTTATATTAAATCATTGAATTGTTTATTTTTGATATCATGATGTTTATTATACCTATTTCTCTTCCACGTGTTAGATAATTCTAATACCTACATCTTTTTTTGCCTAATGATTTGGTGAAATCATTATGAAAATTGTATCTCTATCCATTAGTTATGATAAGATAAATTTTCATGACCCCCTATTAATGTCATTGGTTATGATATGTTTTTTATGATTTTGGGTCAGATGTATTTATTATTTAATTATGAGATGGGTGAAGCCTATATCACCTTCCAATGCATTGGGTAATGATTTATTTATAATTAAAAAGACATGGCTTGAAAGATAAGTGAGTTCTTTTCAGTATTATAGTGCTTAAATTTGGAGTGAAATATGTTCAATAATACACTGATTGCATGGGGAGTGAACTCGGTTAAAGAAATAACATTGTCCACTAAGATGGCCTCGGTATTGAGGCCTTGACTACTATAGAAATCATTATATTTTCTTTTCTGTATTCCAAAATTCCATGTGTTATTACATTGTCGTTCTTAAATGGAATATATTATTTATTTTTGTATGATTCATGTCTAATTAGGTAACAATCATTATTCCATGATTCTTATTTATGATCATTGATATATACGGCATGGTATTTAATTTTCATGATCATGTTTTAATACCCTTCTACTCAATATTATGTTTACATAACTACCTTGTATACCCAAACTGAGCTTCTAATCCTACCTCTCCTAATGTTACCATTCCCCCAATTTATTATGATACATATTATGTTTCCTGTGTCTACGGATGGGTTCTAGTAAAAACGATCCTAGTGATAGATAATATATCTAACATATGTTCCAGTGTTCATTTTTTCATGATTCTAAAGTCAATAGAATAGTTTAGTCATTGGGAATATTTTTTTAAATGTTTTTAGTATTTTGTAAAAGTGATTTAACGACAATGTATTTCAAGACAGGGTCAATATAGTTGGTATCAGAGAAATGGTTTCGATACCCTTTTTGAAGCTATGATGATAAAATCATTTTTTGAATTGTAAGGACATGACAATGAAAGAAGATCATGAATACTAAATGATAATTGTATAAAACACCCTAATGAAGGATAAAATATATAAAAAATTTACAATGTGTGACTTTTTGATACAAAATGAATCAATTTTGGGTTTATCATCTCAAGATATGGTATAGAAGTAGTTCCATAAATGATAGATACTATTGGATGACTCCCAACACCAGCCATGGTGTGTGAGATCTATAGAATTCTTACTTTAGTGGTACATTTTTAACGAGTTTTGGAGAATTTCTCACAATTTTATATTCATCAAACATAGTTAACTTGTAGATACCCGAAGATTAACGTACATAGACATTACATAACTTTTTGGAATACATAGTACATAAAAACACTCACACACAAAAACAGTAATAGTTTAGTGTCTTTGGAAACTCGGAGTATAGTCTTCTAATCCTGGTGACAGATCTTCAACATCTCCCATAACGATCTTCTTTTTTTAAAACCTAAATCATTTCTTTATGTCCTTGAGAAAAGAAAACATAAAACGGTGAGCTCAAATGCTCAGTAAGGGTAAACAAAAGAATTATCAATCACGTTATATTCATAAGAACATATCTTTTGGAAATCTTAACGTGCAAAAGAGATCATAATTTCATAACATGAGATAAATCATAGTAGTGAAATGTAATCCCAATAAACATAACATAAAACATGTAACTTTGAAAAATACACACATAATCATATAGAATAATTTCTTATTAGTCAAGAGTCATTGCCAAAACTATCTTAGTGGAAAAAGTCCCTTTCTGAACCGAGTTCACTCCTCGTTTCAGTCCTGTTTCACTGAACCGGTATAAACTACAGTTCCAGCCATGTCTATCTCTTGAGATATAAAATCATTACCCAATGCATTGGAGGGAGATATACATCCCACCAATCTTATAATGATACCATTCTTATGTGTTCCACAAAATCATAAACCATACATCATAGCATAACCCATGTAATAAAAATGGGAATCCTAAACATCATGACATCATAAAACAACTCATATAAGATAAAGGTATTCATAAAAATAATTCCATCACAACATAATCAAATCAATGTAATAATAGGGATAGAAACAGAAAACTTTATTATCATATATGGAAAATAATTTTGATAAAACACTTGAACTCCCTTCTTGGGGAAAATATCTTTTTTACTTCAAAAACACTTTTCCATTCTTAACATGTCATACAATTATAAACTATAATATGTTGATTAAAAATAAACTATAAAACTTATAAAGGAAGGTTCTTGGAAATAATGTTTTAAAAATCCATTCATTCCATATAAGTTAAAAAAACATTCTTCGTAATTTTGTCGGAAAAGTCAAAAAGTACCTCATACGAAAAACGACAAAAGATTCCATTCATATCCTTTACTAAAAACTCACCGAAGGGTAAAATTGGATTTAAAAATTATATGTAGATGGAAATAATATTACGTATTGAGGAAACATGGATGTGGATGATAAAATACACCCCAGTAAATGCCAAAGTGTAAACAATCTCGGATAAAAATGAGATTGTGATATTTCCCTTACCTTAGTTCCAATTTTCTTCGTAAGTGTCCGAACCTCCTATATAATGATTTAAATAATGTCATTTACTTATTAAAGAATCATATTCATTGTTATGATATCATATATGGATCACTTATGACTTTATATTAACCATTCTTATGTAAATTAATGTTAACGTAGGGTTTTGGGTAAAATAATCTTATTTATCGTACGTGATTGGACTTGTTGTTCTTGATGTTATTATTACTTATATCATGATTTACATACCTCAAAAATGAAAATCATGATTTATATATCAAATAAATTCATTATATATCCAGAATATACAACCATTTATAATAGTACACAACATATAGAGGTAAGAAATGAAATGCACCGTTCATGGAGACGGTAAGCCGTACGTACGCATGAACGCTACTTTCATTTCTATTTCTTATTTTAACATAATTAAAACATAATGATACATAGGAATATTATAATTCCATTTTAATATCATATATAATATCATTAACCACAACCTTTATACATCCCACATAAGGTATTAACGAATCACATTACTTTGAGGGGGCGGTAGTCCTCACTTCCTCAAATGAGATTATCGTATTTACCGACTATAGAAACCATAATGGCTTGATATAATTGCGAATTAAAGAAGAATAAGGAAATCATAAAAATAATATATATTTTATATAAATACAGTGCCATCATAATGGCCACCATGAGAGGCGGTAAAAGAAAATCGAACAATCATCATTTCGTGAGGCGTTAGTTTGCCATCACAGAAACATTATGTTCATCATCCATTAGATGGAGGTGTGTGTAAGTGTTGATTGAATCCTTCTAATAACAACATCCTATTATATTGAGGATACTGGTGTTGTCACAAAAGAAAGGATTAAAAAGATTTTAGGGGTTGGAGAAGTAGAATAAAAGAAAACAACTTAAGAGAAATTGTTACCTTTAATTTTGGTAACTTTATTTGGTTTGAACCAAAAGGACTACTTGGAGAGTCTTCTGCCCAATTTAAGGCTTCAAGGGGAAGGAGAGGGATAAACGGAGCTTATTTGGGTAGAGTTTGGACGAGCCAAAAGGCCTGAGTGGTGTGAGGAATTGCATAGAAGTGGTCTCCTTTTATAAGGGAGTGGAGAGGCTCTTTTGGAAAGTGTGAAAACATTATTTTATTATAAACTTATATTCGGTTTCAAGTGGTCCAAAACACATTAATGTCGAAGATAAGATGACTAATATTCTAAATAAAATAATACAATAGTAATTGGACAGGTTTTGGATGATATTTTAATCATTTTAATATTATTTATTCATATCATTTAATAATGAGGTAAACATTACATCATTATTGTGTCATAAATAATTTAATTCATTTGATATCTAAAAATTAAGAAAGAAATACCATGATGTAGGAAATCTTTTTATATTTACAAAGAATATTTATAGTTAAAAATATAACTTATATATCCCCTTATAAAAATTTATTACTAAAAGAGTTTTGTTAATGTCAATTTTGTCTTTACATTAAATTAATTAATCCAAATTGTCATTTTCACTACCAAATGTCTCATTAGGGACCCAAAATCATCCAAAGGATGCCAATGGTCGGCCACTACTCATCCAATAATGTTAGGACAAGTTTCTAGGTAATATTGAATTATTATAATATTATTTTAACCTTGAATTACCCAATTACCTTTAACCGTAGTAAATAAAAATTACCGTAGTTACTATTCATAATGCCCAAAAATAAAAAGTAGCTTATTAACATAATTTCGACCCACTGATTCCAAATATTGAATCCATTTTCCAAATTCAAAACAAAAAAGTTGAAAATATTAAATTAAAATTAATCCCGTTGTCGAAAGAAAATGGGTGTTTGTTTAAAACATTGCAAAAGATTGAATTGATTTAACCTACGAATTCAAGGTAAAATCAAGGATAATGACATAAATTATATTAAATGGTAATAATATATTCTATTTATACTTTTAAACCATTCAATATTATTATTTAACCACAAAATATATTATGATGAAAAAATTTGTTTTTGATTAAAATATAACGTGTTTTTACTATTCATTAAAATATGAAAGTTATCAGAAAAATATTAAAACTTTATACAATGTAAATTTTTATATCCTGATTCAAAAGAAGAATTCTATTCTGTCAAATTGAACTTATAAACATGAAAAAAAAACTATATTTAATGTAGGCGCGCCATCAAAAGGCGGTAAAACTGCATTTTTTGAAAAATAATTATTTTACCCGAAAAAATTATTTTTTTCTTGTTGGTCGGAGTGGTTTACTCAAGAGGGGGGTGAATTGAGTATCAATTAAAATTTCTGTAATTGAAAACAGTTTCTTAAAGACCCCCAAATAAAATAATAATAAATTAAACTGTAGTGAATTTATATTAAAGTAGAGGTTCTGTTAGATTCTCAAGGGATTGATTAATTCACAGTTAATCAACACAGGAGTGTGTTATTATCTTTTGAAACTAACTTACTAATCTACACATAACATAAACACTTGCTAATTTAATTATCAAAGTAACTTTAAACACAGTATTGGTTTTAAAGTGATTAGCAGCGGAATAAAACTTTGAAAGAGATGGCACAACAAATGTTACCAAGAGGTTCAGTCTCAAGCCGAGACTTAGTCCTCTCAACAGTTTATATAAAAATGATCCACACCCTGGATCGGGGTTCAACAGTTTACAACTGTCTAGGTCCATGACCTCTACCATTTTTCTTCGTGGGAAACAGTACAACAGAAACCAGCTGTCCAGGTCACACACGACCTCTACCACAGTTATTCGTGGGAAAGAAAGAATGAAAGAGTTTGCTAAGGGTTTACGAATCCTTCAGTTTGAGTACAGGAGACAGTGTATGTGTTAGATACAGCAGTTAACACACACTGCTCGAAATGAATGATAATAAATCACAGAACAAGAGATGTAGAGTTTAGAGATGGTTCTGGTGATTTCAGTGTAGCTCTGGACTCCTTTGGATTCGATCGGAAGTGAGTCTGAGTCCTCTTCTCGTTTCTGTTTGAGAAACAGAGTGTCGTATGCTCCAGGTTAACAGTCAGTGAAAATGTAGTAGTTGAAGTTCTTCAGTGTTCTTCTTGTATGCACAGAACACTTCTTGAGTATGCTTGATTGTCTATGAGATTCTCTGTGTTCTTCTCGTTCTTGTGTTTTTGGTATATTTCTTCCACACACGCTTCTCTAGTTCGCTTCACTTTTGGGCAGCGTAGTCTTCTCGTATTTATCTCCCAACAGGGGACAGAAAAGATTTCTTTTCAGCAGTTAAGAGGTACGGGTTCCTGACATCCGACAACCTTTATCAGATATTTGACAAATCATTAAAATGTATGATATGACCGTTAGATAGATTAAATATAGGAAATAAAGAAATTCAAACAGTGAGTCGAGTGATCTGTAGGTAATCAGCATCGTTAGCTTGGACATTGGTAGCTTGAACATCGGTATCTTGCACATCGGTAGCTTGAACATCGGTAGCTTGAACATAGGTAGCTCAATGTCATTAGTTTGTTTGACTCTATCGGTGGCTCTATGCGTCGGTTGGTACATGCTTGTATCGGTGACTTTGTTTATCGGTAGCTCCATGCGTCGGTAGCTTCATGCATCGGTATCTCCATGCGTCGGTAGCTTCATGCATCAGTAGCTCCATGCGTGTATCGGTAGCTGTGAGTCTGTTAGTAGCTTCGTCCATCGGTGACTCTTATTCCATCAGTAGCTCTTTATACTTACATCGGTAGCTCTATATTTGTATCGGTAGCTGTCTGTAAGTTAGTATCTTATATTTATAAGCACATCGGTGGCTCTATGTTAAGTCTATCGGTAGCTCTGTGTTAAGTCTGTCGGTAGCTGTCTGTCGGTAGACTAAGTCTATCGGTAGACTGGTTACCGGTAGCTCTTTATCAGTAGCTATAGGCAGATTACTTATCTGTTTTATGCAGAACACATCCGATTGTGTTAGAATCAATTTATAACTTGTATGAACATGGATAAATGAGGATTAACATGTTCCAAAGACTATTTTAAAAAATTATTATTGGTTTGATCACATATTTGAAAGAATTAAAGTATAGATCAATAATACTTAAAAATATCATAGAGAATGAAAACATAATTGGGATTTTCAACACATATGAATACATGATTGAGATTATCAAAACAGGTGAGGTCAACAATCTCCCTCTTTTTGATAATCACAATTTATGATATGGGCATTTAACATAGTGAATATATAATAGTAAAGAGTATAATATTGAATTCAATTTTCTCATTGAAAACAACATCATAGATAATAGAAATAGTATGATATAGACATAAGTTATCAGAGGTAACAATCATAAGGTACTAAATAGACATAAGGTATTATAGGTAAACATGAAAAAATGGGTTATTTTTCGCCATTGAAAATATTTCTCATTCTCTCATTTTTTTCTCCCCTTATTATTCTTATTGTTCTCCCCATTTGTGATAATCAAAAAGTGGGAAAGCATATATAGGAGACAAATAAAACATGAGAAGTAAAAAGAGTTCCTCTGTATTAGATCAGTCAGAAAGTACAAAAAACAGAATACAAAGGAATTCCTATCAAAAATCATGGCCACTGGATCAATCCACATCTTCCACGTGAGATTTTCCTTTGGGATCAGAAGAAGGCTCGGGTGGTGAGGACTCAGGTGATGGTTTGGGAATGCCAGAAAAGATCAAAGGAGGCTGGGCCACTAACACAGAGTCAGGCCTGAAGGTTGAAGATTTTTGGGTGATCATTGGTGTGAGGCTGCGAATAGCTTGAGCAGGAGTCAGCTGGACTGTGGAAGTAGCTGAGGTAGAAGCAGGCAAAGCAGGAGGGATGATGACTGGTCTGGCATCAACATTCAAGAAGGGCAGCAGCAGATTTCTAAAATCCATAATAATTCTTCCTCCTCTTTCCATAGCATAGATGAAATCATCTTTGTTCTCCATAAATTTCTCAAAGGCAGGAGTCAATTCTCTTATCTTGCTCACTTGTTCTCTGAAAGATTGAGTGACTGGAGGGAGCTTCATGTGTTCTAACATTAGCTTGAAGTGGTGTTCGAGTTGATGCTTGGTGAAAATTTTGGTGAAGTAGTGGTCCACTTTGCTCTTTATGGATTCCTGAGAGGCAGAGGCTTCTCTCATATAATCTTGAACAATCTTCATTATTTCCCTAGCAGAATCTCTTGTAGAAAGCACCACTCGGCTCAACTCTGATGAGTCCACAGAGCCACTGGTTGAAATAGAACCAATCTCCTCCTTCAACATTGCTCGAACTTGATTCAGGTCAACTGATAGTTTGGATGTGAGAGGGCCAAGAGAGAAGGAAACAGTTTCTTTGAAACTCTTAGACAAACCACTGATTAGGATTTGAACTTGAGAGTCTTGTAATTGAACATGATCCGTCACTGAGGTTTTGAAACTTTCAAACACTGAGACAAACTGGCTTACTACACTCTTCACATAATCTAGGTCCTTGTCAGCTTGAGACTTGGAGCTCATATAAGAATCAAAAGCAACAATTGATGTCTTGAGAGCTTCAAGATCTGCTTCGATTCTAGAAGACTGAGTCTGGCACTCTTTCACTTCTTCCATAAGTTCAGACACAAAGGAAGATAAATTACAAGCCAGAGATAGCTCGAAGGATCTCTCTAACATTTTCATTTCTTCATAAATGCTTTGATTCATCTCAGCTACTGATACACTGAATGATTCTTTCAGCTCATTCTTCATGGATTCAAGATCAGATTTAGAGACAAAATCATTTGAGACAACTGTAGCAGATCCTCTTGCTGAGGCCAAACTAACTACAGAATCATTCATTATTGAATTAATTGAGGAAGCAAGAGAGGTTTCCATTAACTTCACTTCTTTAACAAAAATGGATTTGAGGTCCTCTTTCAGCTTATTCAGATCATGAAATCTGACCACATCATCTGGCAACAACTCAGAAGAAAGATCATAATTGGTCTTCGGTCTATTCTCAGACATCTCATTATCTGAATCCGGATAATCCAATCCACACACTATAAACCCTGGGTCTTCTACCCATTCTCCAAGATCAACAGCTACTGTAACATTTCCAAGCACAGACTGATGCTCCCCCTCAATGGGTGTATTCTCATGTATCACAACAGCATTTTCTGCTGGCCTTTCTTCATCATAATCTTCCACAACATCTTCCTTCTCAGCAGCAGTAAGAAGGTTTTCTGAAACAGGTACAACTTCTTCTGTTTCTTTTTCTGCTTCAGCAGCAGGCATAGCTGAGCTTTCAATCAAAGGACTCATACTTAAACTACCAGAAGCAGACAATTCAGATACATTTTCCTTTTCCTCTTCTTCTTGGTGAGGTACAGACTGGTCTTCCTCATGAGTAGACACAATTTCATCTACCTTTCCTTTCCTAGAATAAACCAATTCTGCAACAGGACATGGGGGAAAGTCTGGATCTCCTCCAACATCCATAGGAGTTTCTTCTTCTTGTTCTTCTTCTGTTTCTTCTTCTGTTTCACTACTATAAACAGGTTCCTCTTCCTCAGGTCTCAGACTCGGATCTCTCATATCCTTTGGTCTTGAGGGATGATCCACAGGATTAAACTTATCACAGATCTTCTGATCATCACTGACCCATTCTCCCTTCCATGGGTTCCAGTTAATTTTCATGTACTTACACACAGTCGAGGTGATGCAGAAATTGTTCTTGACTACAACCGTCTCATCCTGAGACTCAGCTATTCCTTTCACTTTTATCATCACTGAAATCAGCTTGGAAAAGAATAAAGCATTAGTCTTTGACTTTGGTCTAATCATGTATTCCATTTGAAGCATCAACAATCTACACAGATTGATTTTTACACCATGTCTTAGCAAATGAAGAAGATAGATATCTTGATATCTCAGATTTGCAAAATCTCCTCGCCTCTGTATCAACACATGCTGAATAAACTTGAAGAGCAGTCGATTCTCTCCATCCATTTCAGCAGCAACCACTTGCCTTTGATTCCCATTACCAGTCAGTTCTTTTAAGGCGGTTTCATAATCAAAGATGTCACTGCTAGGTGGAATTTCTTTTGATACATACCCAGAGACACCATCATGTAGTACTTTTAAATACTCAGCCCACTCTACTGAAGAAAAAGACATCTCTTTTCCATTTAAGAAAGAGCTTACCTGATTCTCATTTTCAGACTTCTCGAAGGTTATAAACTCATAGAACTGTTTTACCAACTTCGGGTAGTATGGGCCATTGTTATTCGAGAAACAATCCACCCATTTCTGGTCTTCCAGAATCTCGAGTACTAAGGATTTTCTAGGCAGTAGCCATTCCACGCACAGTTCCTTCTCGATTACTATGTCTCTATTCTGCAAGAGAGGATTCACTGGTCACCTTCCCGATCTAGTTATGACTTCACTAACACTGGCTTTATGCTGTGTCTTCTTCTTCTTAGTGTTTGGTTCTGCACTTTCATCTCTGACGATAGGAATCTTGGTTTTTTCCATCGCGGGTTTAGGGTTCTTGGCCGATTTGAGAGCTAAGGTTCGAAGGTGAGATATTTTGAGCTCGGTGAGGTAAGAAGCGGCTTAGACTGAGTTTTATCATTTAGGAATTCCAAATAAACAACTAAAATAGAGTAATAAAATAAAATAAAACGATTCGTATCCTTGGCGGCAGACCGAAGTTTTAAAACCTTGCATCGGTGTGAGTTAATCATCGGTGAGAAAAACAAATCGGTGAGAGTTGTACATCGGTGAGAATTTTCACGTCGGTGAGAATTTTTACATCAGTGAGAATTTTCACGTCGGTGAGAATTTTGACATCAGTGAGAATTTTCACGTCGCTGAGATTTTCACATCAGTGAGAATTTTCACACCGGTTGTGATTAAACATTCCCAATTCGTGTCTTATGTAACATAGCCTATCCGAACTTAAAGGTTTAGTGAAAATATCAGCCAATTGATGTTCGGTGCCAATAAATTCAAGAGAAATATCACCTTTTTGATAGTGATATCTTAGGAAATGGTGTCTTACATCTATGTGTTTGGTTCTAGAGTGAGATACAGGATTCTTAGAGATGTTTATTGAACTGGTGTTATCACAATTGATTGAAACATGTTTAAAAACATATCCATAGTCCAAAAGAGTGTGTTTCATCCACAGAATTTGTGCACAGAAACTACCAGCAGCTATATATTCTGCTTCGGCAGTAGATAATGCAACTGAGTTCTGTTTCTTACTACACCAAGAAACTAAGGATTTTCAAAGCAAATGACATGTTCCTGATGTGCTTTTTCTATCTAACTTAAAACCAGAAAAGTCATCATCTGAATAACTCATTAACTCAAAGGATTGTCCTTTTGGGTAAAACAAACCTATGTTAACCGTGTGTTTGAGATATTTAAAAATTCTTTTAACAGCAAGCAAATGAGATTCTTTTGGATTATCTTGAAATCTAGCACACACACACACACTAAACATAATATCAGGTCTACTAGCAGTAAGATAAAGTAAAATACCAATCATACCTCTGTAATTTGTTTGATAAACTGGTTTCCAAGTTTCATTTGCATCCAATTTACAGGTAGTACTCATAGGAGTTTCACTTTCCTTGATACTATCCAGACAAAAACGTTTTAAAAGATCCTTTGTATATTTACTTTGATTCAAAATAATACCATTTTCATTTTTAAATACTTGAAATCCAAGAAAGTACTTAAGCTCTCCCATTAAGATCATTTCAAATTCATTTTGCATACTTTTTGAAAAATCAGTACATAAAGAGTGTTTAGAAGATCCAAAAATAATATCATCAACATATATTTGTACAACTAAAACATCCATAGAAATTCTTTTAATGAAAAGAGTTGGATCAGCAATCCCTTTAGTAAAACCTTTTGAAATAAGGAAATTGCTAAGTCTATCATACCAAGCTCTTGGAGCTTGTTTCAAACCATACAAAGCTTTAGAAAGTTTAAAAACTTGATTTGGAAAATGGGGGTTAGTAAATCCAGGTGGTTGTTCTACAAAAACATCTTCAATTATAAAACCATTTAGAAATTCACTTTTCACATCCATTTGATATAACTTGAAATCCAGATGTGCATCATATGCATGTAAGATCCTAATGGCTTCTAGTCTAGCTACAGGTGCAAAAGTTTCCTCATAGTTTATACCTTCTTCTTGAATATATCCTTGTGCAACTAGTCTAGATTTGTTTCTAACTATATTTCCAGATTCATCTACTTTATTTCTAAAAACCCATTTTGTGACTATTGTCAAAGTGTCATTAGGTCTGTCAACTAATTCCCAGACTTTGTTTCTTTCAAACTGATTTAATTCTTCCTGCATAGCTATTACCCAGAATTCATCATTGATAGAATCATTGATATTTTTGGGTTCTAGCTGTGAAAGAAAAGCTTGATGTTCAACCTAGTTTCTTAGAGAAGCTCTAGTTTGTGTTCCTCTATCAAGATTACCAACAACAGCTTCTAAAGGATGATTCTTTAGAATCTTTGTTGATCTGGTAAAGGTTGGACTAGAAATTTCAGGTTCATCTATAGGTTCGGGTTCAATAGAAGAAGATTCTGGAAAAAGTCCAGAACTGGATGCTTTTATAACAGGTTCTTTAGATTTATCATTAAGGTCCAGAATAGACAGATCTTCTTCAAGATTCTCAAGAGAGGTTTTAGGCTCATGTGGATCAGTTTCATCAAACTTGATGTGAACAGATTCTTCCACACATTTGGTTTTCTTATTGAATACTCTATAGGCTTTACTTGAAATAGAGTAACCCAGAAAAATTCCTTCATCACTTTTGGAAGCAAACTTATCCAGATTATCTTTAGTATTCAGAATAAATACTTTGCAACCAAAAACTTTAAAGTAATTAACCTTAGGCTTTCTATTGTTCCACAATTCACACGGGGTTTTCTTAAGAACAGGTCTAATTAAGACTCTATTAATAACATAACAAGCTGTATTTACAGCTTCAGCCTAAAAATAAATCGGCAGGTCATATTCATTGAGCATGGTTCTAGAAATTTCTTGAAGGGTTCGATTTCTTCTCTCTACTACACCATTCTGTTGGGGTGTTCTAGGGGCATAAAAGTTATGAGTATAGCCATTGTGTGAGCAATAAGATTCAAAATCTTGATTTTCAAACTCACGACCATGATCACTTCTCAAAGTTTTAATCTTAAGTCCACTAAGGTTCTCTAGAGATTTAGATTATTTAACAAAAGAAGAACAAGCTTCACTTTTGTGAGCTAGAAAATATACACAAGTATATCGAGAAAAATCATCTACAAGAACATAAACATAGTGCTTCCCATTTAAACTAGAAACTCTTGATGGTCCAAACAAGTCCATGTGAACCAATTCAGGTGGTTGAGAAGTCGAAACATCTTTTGTTGATTTAAAAGAAACTTTGTGTTGTTTTCCCTTTTGAAAGGGGTTACACACTTTATCATTTGGGAATTCTAATTTAGGTAGGTCTCTAACTAGGTTCTTTCTAGAGAGTTTTCTAAGTGAGTGAATGTTGCAATGTCCCAATATTCTGTGCCATATCCAAGATTGTTTATGAAAAGCATTCAAACAAGTAATATTCTGTTTAGCTAAAGAATTCAGATTAACAGCATAAAAATTTTCAATTCTTAAGGCAGAAAATACCAAAACATTATTATAATTAAAAACTTTGCTAGAATCATTTTCAAATTTAACATGAAAACCATCATCACATAACTGAGATATACTTAATAAATTGTATTTAAGGCCATCAACAAATAAAACTTTAGAAATCAAAATTGAATCAGTGTTACCAATCTGGCCTAGGCCGATGATTTTTCCATTAGAATTATCACCAAAGGTGACAAAGCCTCCATCAAATTTTATTAAAATCTTGAAACAGGAGAAGTCTCCTGACATATGTCTTGAACATCCACTGTCCAAATACCACGTCTCTTTACAGGAGCTCTTCAAGCAAGTTCCCTACAAAACAGATTTAGAGGGGAGATGATTTTGGTACCCAGATTTTTTTGGGTCCAGACAGGTTAGCCAATAACACTTTAGGTACCCATATTTGTCTAATGGGTCTCATATAATTTGTATAATTGACATGCTTTGAAAGATAAACTTTATTAGATCCATAGCTATGTATATAACTGGTTGAAGAATAAGAGGTTCCAGAATTACCTTCATTCTGTCCAGATTTAGAAATGAATCTAGTTTTGGCAATTTTCCTTTGTCCAGGTTGGTATCCTATACCAGTAGTATATTTAGGTGCTATTTGCTTTCCTAGCATCTGTGTTAGTGTATTTTTGCCATTTTTGAACTTCTCTATGTCTTTCTTGAGTTGCTCATTAGATAGTTTCAGTTCAGTGTTTTCTTTTAACAGTTGAGCATTTTTCTCTTTTTCAATAGTGAGTTCGGTTTTAACTGTAGTGGTGAGAGCATGTTGTTTCTTTAATGAATTGTATTGATCCTTAAGTTAATTACATGTCTCTTCCAGCATATCACAGTACTCAAACAATTCATTTTTAGACATTGTTCCAGAATCAGAATCAGGTTCCGCATTATCTTCAGAGTAATAATACCTTAAAGCAGGAGTTTCAGTAGTTACCTGAGAAGTGTTTGCCATAAAACACATGTTGGCTCGATTCCTTTCAGATTCTGAAGATTCAGCTTCACTAGTGCTGTCTTCTGAAGCACTCCAAGTAGCCTTCATGGATTTCTTAAACTTATTGTCCTTATATTCATATTTCTTTTTATACTTCAGCTTTGGACAGTCGGCTTTAATGTGTCCTTTTCTCTTTCACTCATAGCAGACAACATCATCTGATTTTTCATTCTTCTTCCAATCCTTTTTCCATTTACCTTGGTGATCATACTAACCGTTATAATTTGTTTTTCTGAAGAACTTCTTTTTCCTATAAAATTTCTTAAATCTTCTAGCAATGTGAGCCATCTCAGCATCACTGTCAGAATCACTTTCACTGTCTTCATAGCTTGAACTTTCAACTACAGCTTGAAGCTTTTCTTTGTCTTATTCTTTGATGTTGAGGATTTGAAAGCGACAGAATTTCTTGGAGGTTCATTTTCTTCCTCTTTATTCACTTTGATGTCTTCTTCATACATCTTCAGCTTGCCAATTAGTTCCTTGACAGGTAGAGCAGCAATGTCACAAGATTCTCTGATTGAGACAGATGTGCCTCTCCATCTATCAGGGAGACATCTCAAAATTCTCATAATTTGTTCCTTCGATGAGACATCCATTCCCAGTGAGATCATTGTATTGACAATTTCATTGAACCTGAGATACATGTCAGAAATGGGTTTGTCAGGCTTCATTTTAAAATTATCTTACTTGATAGTATAAGTGTTCAATCTCATTTCTTTAACATTCGTTGTTCCTTCATGAGAAATAGCTAAGGTATCCCAAATTTCATATGCAGTTTTACATGCAGAAATTCTATTAAACTCTTCATCTCCTAGAGCACAGTACAAGGCATTCATAGCTTTACAGTTGTTATTGTAAGCAGTCTTTATAGGTTCATCCCAAGTAGATCTAGCAGTAGTAGGAATTTTGTATTCTGATTCAATAGCAGTCCAAATATCAAAACATATGCTTTCTAGATGAATTTTCATTTTCAGTTTCCACTGAGCATAATTAGTTCCATTGAAGAATGGTGGCCGGTTAGTAGCAGCACCCTCAAGTCTATTGTCCATGATGAGAAAAATTTAAAGAGATAAAAATTTAGATATAACAGAAATTTTAAGAACATTAAAATACAACTAAAATCACAGTTCAAAAGCAGAGTACTTTTAGAAAGTATTTTCAAACCTCTGATACCAAGTGTTGGTCGGAGTGGTTTACTCAAGAGGGGGGTGAATTGAGTACCAATTAAAATTTCATTATTTAAAAACAGTGTCTTAAAGACCCCCAAATAAAATAATAATAAATTAAACTGTAGTGAATTTATATTAAAGTAGAGGTTCTGTTAGATTCTCAAGGGATTGATTAATTCCCAGTTAATCAACACAGGAGTGTGTGATTATCTTTTGAAACTAACTTACTAATCTACACTTAACATAAACACTATCTAATTTAATTATCAAAGTATCTTTAAACACAATATTGGTTTTAAAGTGATTAACAGCGGAATAAAACTTTGAAAGAGATGGCACAACAAATGTAACCAAGAGGTTCAGCCTCAAGCCGAGACTTAGTCCTCTCAACAGTTTATATAAAAATGACCCACACCCTGGATCGGGGTTCAACAGTTTACAACTGTCCAGGTCCAAGACCTCTACCACTATTCTTCATGGGAAACAGTACAACAGAAACCAGCTGTCCAGGTCACACACGACCTCTACCACTGTTATTCGTGGGAAAGAAAGAATGAAAGAGTTTGGTAAGGATTTAAGAATCCTTCAGTTTGAGTACAGGAGACAGTGTATGTGTTAGATACAGTAGTTAACACACACTGCTCGAAATGAATGATAATAAATCACAGAACAAGAGATATAGAGTTTAGAGATGGTTCTGGTGATTTCAGTGTAGCTCTGGACTCCTTTGGATTCGATTAGAAGTGATTCTGAGTCCTCTTCTCGTTTCTGTTTGAGAAACAGAGTGTCGTATGCTCCAGGTTCACAGTCAGTGAAAATGTAGTAGTTGAAGTTCTTCAGTGTTCTTCTTGTATGCAAAGAACACTTCTCGAGTATTCTTGATTGTCTATGAGCTTCTCTGTGTTCTTCTCGTTCTTGTGTTTTTGGTATATTTCTTCCACACACGCTTCTCTAGTTCGCTTCTCTTTTGGGCAGCGTAGTCTTCTCGTATTTATCTCCCAACAGGGGACAGAAAAGATTTCTTTTCAGTAGGTACGAGGTACGGGTTCCTGACATCCGACAACCTTTATCAGATATTTGACAAATCATTAAAATGTATGATATGACCATTAGATAGATTAAATATAGGAAATAAAGAAATTCAAACAGTGAGTCGAGTGATCGGTAGGTAATCAGCATCGGTAGCTTGGACATCGGTAGCTTGAACATCGGTAGCTTGAACATCGGTAGCTTGAACATCGGTAGCTTGAACATCGGTAGCTTGAACATTGGTAGCTCAATGTAATTAGTTGCTTTGACTCTATCGGTGGCTCTATGCGTCGGTTGGTACATGCTTGTATCGGTGACTTTGTTTATCGGTAGCTCCATGCGTCGGTAGCTTCATGCATCGGTAGCTCCATGCATCGGTAGCTTCATGCATCGGTAGCTCCATGCGTGTATCGGTAGCTGTGAGTCTGTTAGTAGCTTCGTCCATCAGTGACTCTTATTCCATCGGTAGCTATTTATACTTACACCGATAGCTCTATATTTGTATCGGTAGCTGTCTATAAGTCAGTAGATTATATTTATAAGCACATTGGTAGCTCTGTGTTAAGTCTATCGGCAGCTCTGTGTTAAGTCTATCGGTAGCTCTGTGTTAAGTCTATCGGTAGCTGTCTGTTGGTAGACTAAGTCTATCGGTAGACTGGTTACCGATAGCTCTTTATCAGTAGCTATAGGCAGATTACTTCTCTGTTTTAGGCAGAACACATCCGATTGTGTTAGAATCAATTTATAACTTGTATGAACATGTATAAATGAGGATTACCATATTCCAAAGACTATTTTAAAAAATTATTATTGGGTTGATCACATATTTGAAAGAATTAAAGTATAGATCAATAATACTTAAAAATATCATAGAGAATGAAAACATAATTGGGATTTTCAACACATATGAATACATGATTGAGATTATCAAAACAGGTGAGGTCAACAGTTCTTATACCATGTTTTAGAAAATCTGCAAGACGAATAATAATGTTATAAGATTCAAAATTTAGATAATACTATTCATAAAGGATAGTTCATAATAATATTATAATAATATATCATTGTTAAGTAAAACCCGGTATTTCGTAGAACACACGCTATCAAGGAAGGTCGTGATTGCATGTAATGCAAGCCAAGTCAGGGTTGCGTGCTGTACAAGAATCCTTCATTGTTTCTTATAACATAAACCAACCATATTTCATTTATAAATTGAATATATTTATATATATATATACTCAATGTTGCGTAGAATAACTATTATCAAAATTGTGTGTAACTCGATCCAATAATAGTGTTGCGTATACTGCAAGCTAATACAGTGTTGCGTATAGCGCAAGATAATATTGGTGTAGCATACAACACAATACATTAATGAAATTAAAAGAATATTTTTCATAAAATCTCAGGGTGTTACATTCTACCCCCCTTAAAATGAATTTTGCCCTCGAAATCCGTCAGGGTTATAAATGGTTTATATTCGAAATTGTCTTTAATAAAACCCACATCGTAAAAAGGAACACCAAACCCAATCATTAAAAACAAAAGTATAAAACGTAACGGTTACCCAAATAAACTAATCACTGGGTTTCCACATAGGTGAAAATATGGATATGGAAGATAAATCTAACCATCATGTTCTGATGGAGTGTGGTAGAGAACATGGCTATGGAAAATCCAGCAATCACAAAGCCATAAATTTGTGATGATCTATGGTACCATCTGATTCATCAGATATAAGAGCACTAGGAAAACATTTTTGGTTTTCAAGATCATTTCCCTAAAGTTGATGAAATTAAAATTAGAAGAAATAATTTCGTGATTTTGGTATAGTCTCACCGTTTTTCGTTATTTGGACAATTTCCACTTCATCTATTAAAGAAATGAAGTTGAATTTGTTTTTCATGATGTGTTAGCAGATCATGTGATAGAATGATGGGTCATTCCATCTGATTCAAACAAAATGTTATCAAAAGTTATAAGTCCATATTATGGTTAGATTAATCTTATATGGTTCCAAAAATGAACTCATACTTCATATATCATTCTGCTTAATATAATAAAAATAGTGTCTACTAAATAGGGACTTCCTGTAGGCCAATGGTAGGCGATAAAGGCCACTCGCACTTTGGTTGTGGGTTCGATTCCCACAACCTTGTCTGGCGTGAAGGGCAGTTGCCCGTCCTACAGGTTGTCTTTTTTTTTAAAGCTATATTACTAAAACATCCCATCAACAACATCAAAAAAGTTTTATCCTTAAATAATACTAACTTATGTCCAACATAATCCATTCCAATCTTGAGGCTTATCTAAAATACTTCGGTCCACGCACATATTATAAAGAAAATGATCACGTGAATGCCATCATTTATCCCCCGTATATCATAAGATATATCTTGTTGGTCAAATTACAAACATGTGAATACCTTAATCATGTATTCTCGTGTAGAATGAATATCCATTGAACCTTAGTGAAAACATGAATGCAGTTAAAAGTTAACACTTTCCACATACCAAAATCCTCAAAATTCTATATCCTCAAACCATGATATCACTTTGTCCTTATATCAATCATGAGCTCACGAATACTATCAAACATATTAGAATCTCTTTATCCCTTCATTATGTGCATATCATCTGCTTTCCAAAAATATTTCAATCACTTTTCATGGTTACCGATGCCATAAAATTATTGAAAACCACTATTGACTAATACAAAAAATTTTCAATACACAATAAAAGTACCTCAACAACATTATTCTTGAATACCAATACATAAACACTTCAATCCATCCTCTTTAATGATTCTCCTAGAATAATTCCTTCCTTAATTTAGAAGTAACTTTTTAGGTCAGGGCATTGAGTTGGGTAATACCCATGTTCTATACAAATAAGACATTGAACTCCATAACAATTTGTCACTCTATGACCCTTTTCTCCACACAGATAACATCGGTCCCTCCATTTGAGGTATTTCTCAAGGTTCTTCTTCCCTTATTTATAAATATCAATCTTTATTTCTTTATGCTCCTCAACATGTAAACATGCATAATAGTATATCTTCCTCTTCTTTGATGAATTAGGCATACCACTAAATTTCACCTAGTTAATCATACATCGCGATGACTGATTCGGCATAATCATAATAACTTTCTCTCTAGGAATTACACAATTTTGTTGCTCATAGTCACCAATTTTTCCATTGGATTCAATGTTAACTGAATTCCTTCTGGTTCCCTCCATTAACTATAACACAAAAATAATTCTGTGAGAGGCAAAATCAAGCCAAAGAAAACAACATAGTAAAGGGTTGGTACCCTCAATATCTAACATCTTAGGATAAATTCTAAGATCGTTTGCACAATTCTAGGAATATAACCTATACGTATACTTAACATTAAGGACATCCCTAGACATACTTCAGACATATCTCTAGGGATCTCACTAACGTTTTTGCATCCTATTTTCCAAAGGTTGACTAAACCTTTCCTCTGATACCAACTGTAGAGACCCACACCTTAACATATATAGAAATTACATTACTTTTGCGGAATACTTAGTACATAACAAAAACACACACACAAGGACCGTAATAGTTTAGTGTCTTTGGAAACTCAGAATATAATCTTCTAATCGTGGTGAAAGATCTTCAACATCTCCCATAAAGATATTCTTTTTTTAAACCTAAATCCTTTCTTTATGTCCTGGGGAAAAGAAAACATAAAAGGGTGAGCTCAAATTCTCAGTAAGGGTAAACAAAAGAAATATCAATCACGTCATATTCATAAGAACATATCCTTTGGAAATCTTAACCTGCAAAAGAGATCATAATTTAATAACATGAGATAAATCATAGTAGTGAAATGTAATCCCAATAATCATAACATAAAACATGTAACTTTGTGGCATACACACATATTCATAGAGAATCATTTCTTATTAGTCAAGGATCATTGCCAAGACTATCTTAGTGGACAACGTCCCTTTCTGAACCGAGTTCACTCCTCGTTTTAGTCATATTTCACTGAACCGGTATAACCTACCGTTCCATCCATGTCTATATAATGAGATATAAAATCTTTACCCAATTCATTGGAGGGAGATATATGTCCCACCCATCTCATAATGATACCATTCTTATGTGTGCCACAAAATCATACACCATACATCATAGTATAACCCATGTAATAAAAATGGGAATCTTAAACCTCGTGACATCATAAAACAACTCATATAAGATAAAGGAATTCATAAAAATAATTCCATCACAACATAATCAAATCAATGTAATAATATGGATAGAAACATAACCCTTTATTATCTTAGATGGAAAATAATTTTGATAGAACACTTGAACTCCATTCTTGAGGAAAATATCTTTTTTACTTCAAAAAAACTTTTCCTTTCTTAACATGTCATACAATTATAAACTATAAGAATATGATTATAAATAATATTGAAAACATGTTAAGAAAGATTCTTGGAAATAATGTTTTAAAAATCCATTCATGTCGTATAAGTTAAAAAAATATTCTTCGTACTTTTTTCGGAAAAGTCAAAAAGTACCTCGTACGAAAAATGACAAAGATTCTTTTCATATCCTTTACTAAAAACTCACAGAATGGTAAAATTGGATTTAAGCAATTGTAGGTGTATGGAAATAATATTACATATTGAGGAAACATGGATGTTGATGATAAAATACAGCCCAGTAAATGCCAAAGTGTAAACAATCTCGGATAAAAATGAGATTGTGATATTTCCCTTAGGTCCAATTTGCTTTGTAAGTGTCCAAACCTCCTATATAATGATTTAAATAATGTCATTGACTTATTAAAGAATCATATTAATTTTTATTATATCATATATGGTTCACTTATGACTTTTATATTATCCATTCTTATGTAAATTAATGTTAAAGTAGGGTTTTGGGTAAATTAATCATATTTATCGTACGTGTTTGGACTTGTTTTTCTTGATGTTATTATTACTTATATCATGATTTAATTACCTCAAAAATGTAAATCATGATTTATATATCAAATATATTCATTATATATCCAGAATATACAAGCATTTATAATAGTACATAACATATGGAGGTAAGAAATGAAACGCATCGTTCATAGAGACCGTAAGCTGTACGTACGCATGAACGCTACTTTCATTTCTATTTATTATTTTAACGGAATTAAAACAAAATTATACATAGGTATATTATAATTCCAGTATAATATCATATATAATATCATTAACCACATCCTTTATACATCCCACATAATGTATTAACGAATTACATCACTTTGAGGGGGCAGTAGTCCGCACTTCCTCAAATGAGATTATCGTATTTACCGACTATGGAAACCATAATGTCTTCATATAATTGGGAATTAAAGAAGAATAAGGAAATAATAAACATAATATATATTATATATAAATACAGTTCCATCATAATGGCCACCATGAGAGGCGGTAGGAGAAAATCGAACAATCATCGTTTCGTGAGGCGTTAGTTTTCCATCACATAAACATTTTGTTCTTCATCCATTAGATGGAGGTCTGTGTAAGTTTTGTTTGAATCCTTCTCATAAAAAAATAATAGTATTTTTAGGATACTGGTGTTTTAATAAAAAGAAGTATTAACATGATTTTAGGGGTTGGAGAAGTCGAATAATAGAAAACAACTTAAGAGAAATTGTTACCTTTAATTTTGGTAACTTTCTTTGTTTTGAATCAAAAGGACTTCTTGGACAGTCTTATTCCCAATTTAAGGCTTCAAGGGGAAGGAGAGGGATGTAGGGAGCTTATTTGGGCACAGTTTGGACGAGCCAAAAGGCTTGAGTGGTGTGAGAAATTGCATAGAAGTGGTTTCCTTTTATAAGGGAGTGGGGGGCTCTTTAGGAAAGTGTGAAAACATTATTTTCTTAAAAACTTATCTTCGGTTTCAAGAGGTCAAAAACTAATTAATGTCGACAATAAGATGACTCATATTCGAAATAAAATCGTCCAATAGGAATTGGACAGGGTTTGGATGATATTTTATTCATTTTAATCTTATTTATTTAAATCATTTATTAATGAGGTAAACATTACATCATTATTGTGTCATAAATAATTTAATTCATTTGATGTCTAAAAATTATGAAAAAATACCTTGATGTAGGGAATATTTTTAGATTTCCAAATAATATTTATTGTCGAAAATATAACTTATATATCCTATTATAAAAATTAATTACTAAAAGAGTTTGGTTAATGTCAATTTTGTCTTTACATTAAATTATTTAATCCAAATTGTCATTTTCACTACCAAGTGGCTCATTGGGGTCCCATAATTGGCCCAAAGATGCCCATGGTCGGCCAATACTCATCCAATAAGATAAGGAAAAGATTTTAGGTAATTTTAAATTATAATAATATTATTTTAACCATGAATTATCCTATTTACCTTTAATCGTAGTAAACAAAAATTATCGTAGTTACTATTCATAATGCCCAAAAATAAAAAGTAGCTTATTAACATAATTTGGACCCACTAATTCCAAATATGGAATCTAGTTTTCCAAATTCAATACACAAAATTTGTAGAAATTAAATTAAAATTAATCTCGTTGTCGAAAGAAAACGGGTTTTTGTTTAAAACATTGCAAAAGATTGAATTGATTTAACCTACGAATTCAAGGTAAAATCTAGGATAATGACATAAATTATATTAAATGGGAAAAATATATTCTATTTATACTTTGAAACCATTCAATATTATTATTTAACCACATAATTTATTACGATGAAAAAAGTTTTTTTTAATTAAAATTCATCGTGTTTTTACTATTCATTAAAATATAAATGTAATCAGAAAAATATCAAAACATTATCCGATTTAATATTTATATCCTGATTCAAAATAATAATTTTATTCTATCAAATTGAACTTCTAAACATGAAAAAAAACTAGATTTAATGTGGGTGCACCATCAAAAGGCGGTAAAACTGCATTTTATGAATAATACTTATTATACCATAAAAAATTATTTTGATCTTATACCATGTTTTAGAAAATGTGAAAGACGAATAATAATGTTATAAGATTCAGAATTTAGTTAATACTATTCATAATGGCTAGTTCATAATAATATTATAATAATATATCGTTGTTTAGTAAAACCCGGTATTGCGTACAACACACGCTATCGAGGAAGGTCGCGATTGCGTGTAATGCAAGCCAAGTCAGGGTTGCGTGCTGTGAAAAAATCGTTCGTTGTTTCATATAACATAAACCAACCATATTTAATTTATACATTGAATATATATATATATATATATATACTCAATGTTGCGTATAATAACTATTATCAAAATTGTGTGTAACACAATCCAAGAATAGTGTTGCGTATACTACAAGCAAATACGTTGTTTCATATAGCGCAAGGTAATCATGGTGTAGCATACAACACAAGACATTAATGAAATTAAAAGAATATTTTTCATAAAATATATGGGTGTTACATAACTCAAAAAAGTTTCCAGTGCCTCTAGACATGTGATTGTACGAAGAATTTCAAGGAACTTAAGTAAATCATAGTCAGCACACCAGTTCCTACATTACAATATAGTGTAGAAGTGTAATTAATCAATAGTGATGCATCCAAAAATGGATTGGGATGATTTTTTATGAAAAATAACATGGTTATATCATATTCCTTATAATAGCTGATGATTGATGATAAATTTAACAAAGTCATGATTTAGAGTTAGAAAAAATATTTTTTCATTAAATATTGTGTGTCATTATCTTTAGAATAAAAACTATGATATATATAATTATACTAATCAAAATATTGTGAAATATATATATTCACATAGAAGGAGTTGAAAATTCTACAAATAAGACAGTTGTAGTTGAAAAAGAATTATGACAGCTCAATAAATTTTCACCCTATGAAAGAAAACATGATCAATGACGCATTATGCTGAAAGGATCAAGCTACCTTATCCATGATGAGGATAATAAAAGATCCAATATTTATAAATTTTTAAATAATGGGTCTATATATCCTAATGGAATAGTTAAATCATGTCTTTTTCAAATAAATGTCCAACCCTTTCTCCCTATGAAGATTATGGTGGCCCAAAATGAATATGTAATGCGTTAAAAAAAAGTTAGAAATATTCCTCAGTTTAACATTAATCAGTATAGAATGATAACATTTAGAAACCATATATGTGTTTCGTCCATTCCGTAACATAATAAGACGATGTTAGAGTAATCCCATTGTTCTACATTTTCTATTCATCCTAGAATTACGAATATGTATAGGGACTTGAAAGAACACATCATCAAGGATTGTATAAAGAGAGGTTTCAAAGAGTTTGTATCTTAGTGATTTGTATGGCAAAAACTTAAGTCTGAAATAAATAATTCAATATGTATGTTGAATAAATTACCTATAAAATAATAAAATGGGATAAAATAACTATGTATTTTGTAATCGTACATCCCAAAACCTCTAAAAGTTTTAATACAATATTTGTGGTAGTCAATCACCGTACTAAGTCTGTACACTTCATTTCTTTTAGGGAATGTTTCTATCTATTTAATCATTAATGGATGTACGTTAAAGAAGGTTTAAGGCTATATCAAGTATCAAATTTTACTATATCTGATCAAGATCTTTTTTTTACCTCAAAATTACAGTGATATTTTCAGCGTGCATTTGATATAGAATTCCGTTTAAGCACTGCATATCATCCTTAGATGGATGGTCAATCTAAAAGTATAAATTAAAATAGTAGTGGATATATTTTTACCCTGTTCATTATATTTCAATGGCAATTGGGATGAACAATTTCCAATAGTTTATTTTTATTACAAAAATATTTTCCACTCATGTATTCAGATGACAACCTTTAAAGACTTATATGAGATGAAATGTAGAGCTCCAATGTGTTGGGACGAAGTGGGATAAAGAAATATATTAAGAATTATCATCGTCGAGGATATATAAGAAAAGATTAAAGCCATTGAAATTAATTTCAATGCAACTCAATGTAAGAATAAAATTTATACTGATAAACATCAGTGGGATCTAGAAATTCTAGATAGTGAATAAATTTTTTCTATTAAAAACTCCTTGGAATAATGATATGATATTAGTGAAGAAACAGAAACTAATACACAGATATATCAGTATTATTTAAATACTTGATCTTATTATGATGGTAGCTTGTTGAATGGAAATTTCTACAAATCACTCCCATGTCAATTACATGTTTAATATCTCTCTCTTGATGAAGTACATAACCAACTCCTCACATGTAATAAAATAATAGGTTATACTATTGGAGAATGGTATTAATTACAAGAAGAAAATTTTTAAAATTCTTGGTCATATAGAGAAGGTTTTATGAAACAAAACAACTCACATATTAATTTATGTTTTGGATAGAACACTAGTTATAGGAATTGATGTAAGTACATCAATATATGATGATGCAAAAGTATCCTCATATGTTTGTACCAAAATAAAGAAATTTGACGGTGAAATTATTTTTATGGGGGGTAGAATGTAACACCCCATGTTTATAAGGAAATTTTTTTTGAATGAATAATATTTCATTGAAGATTTTAAATTCACTAATTCATCCATTCACTTCATACGACACCGACATGGCATAGATTAAACGTAAAATTGAGTTTCAATTAAATGAAATATTACTAACATATTATACATATTAGACATAACCAATATCTTTAGATTGTAGTGATGAATAGTACATTATATCTTATGAAAACATAAGGATTAATGAAATATAAAAATAATTCCTTAGTTATAAGAAATAAATTAATTATAATTATAATTGTTTTATAGAAAATAATTTTTTTGAACACAATGTAATTTTATACTAACATATTAAATTATTTAAATTTATTGAATAATATTAATAATATATATATATATATATTATTCAATTTAATATTTTTGAAATTAATCAAATATATAGTATAGGAATAAGAATATAACAACCGAAATTTTACACATAAAAACCTAAATTTTTTTAAGGTACATTAAATGAATTTTAATGGAGATACTACTTAAAATATCAATTTTTGTACATTAATAAATTTTATATGTAAAAATAAAATTCATTTTTTAATGATAAACATAAAAATTAGGTTATTGCTGTTTTTTGGTATTTTTCTGTAAAATTTCATTTTTTAATAAATAATGAAAAATTCTGAAATTTAACTTAAAATTATATTTTTAATCTAATTTATTAAATTAATTAAATTATATTTTTAGTTTGTCTTAAATTATATTTACATTTTTTGTTATCAATCAATCCAATTTGGGTCCTTATAATTGTTTTTTTAAATTGAATATAAAATCATATCAATCAGTTGACAAAATATAAATTCCAATCATGCATTGTCGTCCCCTCTAAGAGATTAATTATGAATTAACTTCTACAACATATGTGTTTATAAATTTTGAAAAATTGATTCCATATTTTTTATTAAAATAATTTATAGTTTATAATAATTTAAAATTAATTTTTAACAAAAAATCTTATAGAAAGTAATGAAAATTACTTGTAACAATTAATATTAATGTAATATTAATTTGGGACTAAACCAAAACCAAAATACCCAAAAATAATTATACACTATCCAAAATCCATTTTATGGACATATTTAGACCATATACTCTATATTATATACATATGTACTTTTCTAGATCAACTTTCAATAAAAAAACTTTGGTGGGGTTTCCCTTTTAATAAATATTATAAAAGTACTAATCCTGCTTCACTATAAAAGGACCCCCGCACCACATTCTAAAACCTATAAACCCCCATATTTTCAAACAATACACAACACAAATATCTACCCAAATTACCTCACATCCTCCATGAATAATACATTGTAATTAATATTATCCAAGGAATCCCTTTGGTGAAAATGAAATGGAATTACCCGATTATGTGGTACCAACCTCCATCAAACTCTGTTGTTTTGTTTTATTTCAAAAAACCCATAGATATAAATATTACATGTTTGTGTAAAAAAGAATAATAAAAATATTATGTTTTTATGATATGTTTTGAGCCGATTATTACAAAAACATCCATCTAATGGGTAACGAACATTATGATAACATATACCGCGAACTACCTCCTCACTAAATGATGATTGTTCATTTTTCTATTACTACCTCTCACGATGGAAAATATGATATAAAATATACTTATATATGTTATATATTATATTAAATTATTAAAATTTTCTTATTTTTTTATTTTACAACAAAAATAATTATACGTACTTTTTTGTGTTAAGACAATAATTTTATTTGTGGAAGTGTTGATTAGTGCCCCCTCAATGCGATGTGATTCATTCATACACCGCATCAAATGTGTTAAAGATGGTTCTAGAGAAAATATATGATATATATATTATTTAATGTATCTACATTAATAATAATATAGATTCATAAATATATAAATATATATTTTACATTCTTTCTTTCAACCTGAAAAATAGTGTACATGCGTACGTAAAAACTATCCATCTCCATGAATAGTGACTTCCATTTCATGTTTCTATATTCTATAGATTATTACAATAAAAAAATACATAATATGAATTATATTTAAATGATGGTTCAAATTATTGATATCAAGATATATGTATACAGAAAAAATATATAAAAATATAAGACATATGCAAAAAAACAAACTGATATTACAAGAAGTAAAACATTAACATATATTTTCTAACAAGTGGTTAAATAAAATCAAACATAAAAACATATATTATATTATAAGTAATAATTTTTTGCTAGTGTATATTTATAATAAAATAAAAAAATCTATAGGAGGTTTGAATGAGTATGACACGATTCATGAAAAAGGTAAGGGAA
This sequence comes from Viscum album, assembly GCA_963277665.1. Taxonomy (NCBI): domain Eukaryota; kingdom Viridiplantae; phylum Streptophyta; class Magnoliopsida; order Santalales; family Viscaceae; genus Viscum; species Viscum album. Next base: position 1,262,320,301 of record OY728157.1, on the reverse strand, counting down.
TTTCATATCACATTTTATATTTGTGAGATTCATGAAATGTTCTCCACTCATTTTATTCATTGTGTACATGCTAAGAATGAAATTATTATATTATTATTATAATGAAATTTATTGTTATTTACATATCCCTTCTATGAACTTTATTTAATTTGCTTAATGTTTCAATTGGGGTTTAAGATTTTTTTATGTTTTCATGGATATAATAGTTGAAAAAGTTTTGAGGTTTCATTATATGTTTCATGGAAGAAAATTTCAAAATGATTTCAATATTCCATAATTAGTTACAAATATGATGTTAAAAAATAATATTTTTAGAAATTTTTTAGGTTTTTAAAATAATCATTCAATGAGTAAGAATAATTTTCTTCATGAAGTGTTCATCAAATATATTTCAAAATTATTTTCTATCTTAAATAAACTCAATTAGTGTTACTTATTCCTATATTGGGAAATTATTTAATGATTCAATTATTATTATTTCATTGAATGAATTATTTTTCAATGGAATTAATTTTTTATACTTATTTCTCTATCATGGGTTACATGTTTCGAAAAATAATTTCATATCACATGTTATAATTTTAATAAAATGGATATGAGACCACTATGATTTTTTTATGTTTATGATGTGATTAAATTTTAATTAAATTCAATTACTTTCATGGTTTAAGATACGATATATTAGGATTTTTGGGCACATGTATGTATGAGTTCATTATTAGAAGGGTGAGACCTATTTCTCTCTTTTATTAATTTGGTAAAGATTTATACCTCATGATTTTTATATGTCTAGATTGAGGAGTGGACGTACATTAGTATTATAAGGATGGAATGAGGCTTTAAATATTTTTGGTAATGATTACCTAAAACGATGAGTTATCCCAATTCACTAATGGACATTGTCCACTATGATGGTCATTGCATTGATTCCATGAATACTATAAAATCATTTTATATGGTTATTGTATTCGAAAATTTCATGTGTTATTCCAATGTTATTCTTTAATGGATTCCATTTTTTATTTAATTATGACTTATCTATTATAAAATAATAACAATTATTCAATGATTTATGTTTATGATATTTGATATACAGGATACGATGTTTCATTTTCATGATCTTGTTATCATATCGTTATGCTCAAAATTAAGATTGCATATCACCCTAGTTTACCGTTAAAGAGAATATAAGCTCACCCCTTCTTATTTTTCCATTCCCACAGGTAAGGAACAAAAATAGTTTGTTTTATATGTATGTGATGGGTGTTGTCCAAGAAAAACCTAGGGGATAGTGTACCTCCCATAAATACCAGTGTTAACGTTTCCTTATTTCCAAAGGCACTAGAATAATATTTTCTTTAGGCATATGTTTTTGAATTTTTATGTGTATTCCACAAAAGATATATTATTAAAATGAATGTAAAGACTAGATCATTATGATTACACCCCAATTAACTTCTTATAATATATTGATCCCCATTCATCAGGTTCTTCCTTGAACACCCATTTTCATAATGACCCATCTAATTAAATTTAAATAATTTTATTTTTTTATTAGAAATTGTACTTCCTGTACCAGGTTATTATATATTATATTTATAATCAACATTCCTTATATTAACCCATCAAAATAACTTAACAAACATCATAATGTAATCCCTAATTTAATTTTTACCATAACTCTTACAATCTAAAAACATAATTTCCTCTATATCTTATTTCTTTCATCCATCAGTACATCATTTTTAAATGATAATAAAAATTCATATACATATTTGAGTAAATTAATTTATTAATTTCAAATTATTTATTATATTTTACAATGGGGTTTTTTCGATTATTTAATGTAATATGAACTCAATATTCAAAGGATGAGATGATTGAAAAGCAGAAATTTTAGTCACTACCAATCGTGATCCTAGTGAATTATGTGTTGTCCTCGAGAAAAGAACATCTCAGTTGGTGTAAAACCCAGGAATCCAATTCAAGATGTGAATATTATGTCCATTATGTTATGATTGTAAATTAAATTAAATTTTTTAAATCAGAAAATAAACTAATATACATTATGTGAACAATGTACACGAATTAAAAAGTAAAAAATTTGAATCTAAGTGATGATAAATGATGTGAAATCAATGGGATCAATGATATTCATAGTATATATAAAATATAATACATATGAGACTAATACCATATACATGTCATTTATATTTTTAAATTTATCTTATATAAAATGATAAACAATTTCTGACATATATATGTTGTGTAAAATGTGGATTTTTATATTTGAGAGCACCGCGATGCAGATTGAGGAATTATATTGTGGTTGTACCCTTTAAATTTTTGCATTATTTATTTCTATATAATTTATTTCAATTACATTATATTAATAATTTACTTGATTCATTTTTTTCATTTCATTCCATGATTCTGGATTCCTCTATTCCTATTTCAATGATTGATTTCATATTTAATTTTGATTCAACTCCATTCTTGTCTTCCTTCTTATTTCCCAATAATTTATGTTTTTATTTTATTTGTTTTAAATTGTTTCATATATGGATTGTATAATTTTTTTAGTTAAATATTTATATCAGTATTTATTATTGAAACCATGAATCTGATATATAGTTTTTCTCCACGAAAATTCCACATATGGTTAGGGGATTAGAGTGAGGGTTTTTTATAAACTAATGAATCTATATATCAATAATTGTTAACATATATATTTTTTAAAAATGCTAAAAAATTATTAACACATTATTTTTCATTACACTGATTATGGAATGTGTAATCAAAATATCATGAACTAGATTGAGTGGTGAAAGATAAGACCAATTTAATGTGGTATATTTCCTATTAGAAGATGATCATATATTATATATATTGATAACTATTATTGTACCAAATATTAATTTCAGATCATAAAGATTATTTTGGTTTGATGATGACTAATTGATTACTATTTTATTATTTTTTATCCAAATCCATAGGTCTATCCCAATCTGGATTTTGGATTACGCTTACTCCGTAATAGTGATATTGACCGTGATCCCTTTTCTAATTCTATAATATATTACACAATAATTTTATGTTCTATAAAACCAATAACAAGATAGATCTTGATGAATTTATCTATAAGAATCTTGTCACTAGAAATCCTACCCACCATCTTTTCCATCTGGGATTGAGCCCACACAACCACTTTTCTACCCCATTATTTGATTAGTTTATTTTTTAAAATGAAAATTTTTAATCTAATAAACACAATTGTGGAATTATAAATTCCATGTGGGATGGTTATATTTTATAACCATATATAAGGATTTTTGTGTATTGGAAAATAAACCTTCAATGTGAACCTTGGATTACCTCACCCCCTTCTTCGTTCCTATTTTATTTTTTCAATTTTTTGCACAATGACTTGTTCTTGAATCCACTATCTACTCACCTAATACATATGTTTGGGACCTATGACTCACACAATGTTCCTTAATACTCATGAAATTATTAATTTTTATCCTATGATTGGAATATATCTTTCTAATCTCTATCAATTTATTAATTTTTTACGTTAAAACATTTCACTTTTTAACCTCCAACACAACTAATATGAAACAATTGAACATCATGGAGAAAATACAATGATTCATGAGCACTCCATTATAGACAATGATTTTTCATCCATAAGTGGGGTTGTGCCTTTAATTTTTTGTCCACTTATCAAGGGGAAAACATCCAAAATTTAACATGGAATCATAGAAATTATCAAGAACAATGGATAGTTTAGTTGATTTCAAGGAAAATGCCCCCATGATAACATTTAAAATTTATTATAAGATTGGAACGTATTTTACAAGACAAGATTATTTTTTGGATTTCTTCAGAATTATGGAATTTCCATTTTTATTATATAACAGATTAATTAATGGGAACAAAGTCAAAGCTCACGAGTCAATCATGGATCCCTACAGATGAGACTGCACAGAGCTGACAGGAAGCCTCTAGAGTTCATGGATGATGACCATATCTTTATACAGGTCTCACCTCGATGAGGTTTACGGAGATGTGGCCGAGGCAGCAAGTAATCTCCGAGGTTTAACGAACCTTTTCAGGTCCTCAGCTGGGTAGGCGAGGTGGTTTAACGCTTGACCCATCCACCTTAGTTGCACCGGGTGCATGAAGACTTCCACATATCTCAGCTGAAGAGATACGTGCATGATCCTTCTCACATCATCGACCTTAAGAAGTAGGACATCGATGACTGGACAACATCCACAGGGATCCAGTAGGGGCTGAGGATCGACAGGAGTGGGTCCTATGGGGACGATCTATTCCTTTTGTGTGCTTTTACTGGTAGCATGGAAACCTCCAGGTGAGCACATGGGAGCGGAAGGCTCAGATGTGTGCTCAGTAACACTTCTGTTTCCCTAGTTTTTTTAAAGCATTACGGGGACGTAAATCCCTGAGGTGGGAGTAATGTAAAGTCCTAGATATTTCAAGGGATTTTTTTTCTTAATTTTATTGGAGATTTTATGAGTACACAGTTTCTAACGGCGCCTGATTCCGAGGCCCGGTGTGCCCGGAATCATTATCCAATGTTTAGCTCAGGTACGTTTAGTGAACGAACGACCATGTTTTTCTAACTTTTGAACCGGTGCTCGGAATAGAAATCCAAGGGCACCGATGTAACCGCAACACCGGTAATTTCTTAATGAAATGTAACTGTAGATCTATTTTCATGAGAGAAGGAGTTTAATTTTGTGGATTGATTAAGAGGTGAATAAAATTGTGGGACAATTTTATTATTATATCTTATGTGTTTATAACATCTACATGGGGAAGATAGGATGGGACCCACCAACAACCTAACTACCCATGTGAGGATAAATGTGGGGTGGGGCCCACATGATCCCCAACCCTTCACATTTCCATAACACTCATAAAACCCCTATTAATTTTGTTAACTCCCCTTGTAATTAATGTATAACTCACTCTATCTCCCTCTTTATTTCATGACAACCCACGTAAGGTTAATTGATTAAACCTAATCAATTAATTTAACTAATGAGTTTGATTTTTGAGTTTTTGAAAAGGCATGGAAAATATAATAAAATAAGGGGGAGGCCTTATTTTATTAGGTTGGCTAGTTGTGTGAGGATATTGGTTGTGGGAGAGCTCTTGTTCATTGGGAGAACTTCATCTTCTTCAGTGAAGAACGTCCCCACTTCAATGAAGAACGATATCTCTCCGAGGGAGAGCATCGACTCGGCGACTTGGATTCTTCTATCATCTTCTTCCTCCACGTCCAAGGAGGAGGCACCGACACGGAATCTCTCCATCGACGTTTCTATATAATATTCTCTCCATGAAAAATGAAGGGAGATGCCGCTTCCTCTTTGGAAGTTCTCCGTTGACGTATACGAAGCTTCACTCTGCGACGTTCAACTTCTGTGACTTGGACGACATGTGATGTAAATTTCGAGGTAGGAGATTTTGTTGTTGTTGTTTGTGATTTCTTGTGTCGTTGTTCCGCATTTCTAATTGGACCGCTTGATATCGATTAACGGAAGGGGGCTGGACCACACAAACATGTCCAACCCTCCTCCCTTACATTTGTTGTTGACCTTGTTGTGGTTTGGAATGGGGATGGCACGGTGTCGTCGCACCGCGCGGGATCATGCAGCAAGGATGCGCGGCTCCGTCGCGCCGTGCTGTTGAATCCGAAAAAAGTTGCGGCGCCGTTGCGCCACACCGGATAACCATGAAGATATGCAGCTTGTTTATTTGGTGTACGGATCGACGGGCCATGGAATAACGGGCCGTAGGTGCAGTTTGAAGGCTTTGCAGCAATGGGCAGGTCCTGGGAGGACTGCAGGTGAAGACGGAGTTGAGAACGGACCACTGGAGCAACTCCAGTGGTCCGCGGAAGGGCCGGCCGGCGCGCCGCGCCGGCCGCCGGGAAGGACCTTCGTGGCTGAAGCCGCGGCGGTAGGCACCTGGTCCCGCAACCGCGCGGGACCGAGGGAGACCGGGGGTCGTAAGCCCCGGCGGTCAAGGGAGCGCCCCCCACGTGTAGGGGGGGCTTCAATCAAGGGGGAAACCCCCCCCCCCCCTCTTCCACAACAGCATGGACATCCAGGCCGTGCAGGTGTCTTCTCGCTGGGCCGCCTAGGCCGAGCCGGGCCAGACATGCCGGGACGGGCTGGGCCGAACATGCCGGGTCGGGCCCATACCCCCCATTTCGGACTGTTTCCGTTCAAACGCCCATAACATGGGCTACGGACCTCCGATCAACGCACCGTCAGTTGAAATGTGATCCTTGGATCGAGAAGTTCGTTTCTATATAACACACTCAAGGTTTAGGAGAACTTTGTGTGAGGCCGGGTTGGTTCTAACATGAAACCAACTGGGCCCTTGGTGCGGAAACACTTATAACTTGAGCTCCGGATGTCTGATTGACGTGACGTCGACTTTGTTGGATTCCTCGTGATGAGGCATAACATTTGGTATATTATCTTGAGATTTTGATGTAGCTAGAGTATGGATGGGTTGGATTGTACATGAAATCCAATCGGGCCCCGTGAACGGAAAAGCTGATTACTTTCAGACCGGACGTCCGTTTGATGAATCATCAGCGACATTGGTGATCACATTGAGAAACGGTCCCAATGAGTATACCCTATGATATTTTGTGGAATAGTCGAGATACGGCCGGGTTGGTTTTCACGTGAAACCAACCGGGCCCCTGGGATGAAAAGGCTAGTAACTCACAAATCTGGCGTCCGACTGAAGCTCCGTCTGTTGCGTTGAGACCCCTATGACGAGGCGGTCCTTTGAGATTCAACTTCGTGGAACTTTGTGATACTTGAAGTATCGACCAGTATCTTGTGGAGCAGACCCTTCTAGTGATGTGCTAACAGAGTGCATAGACCTAGTAGCTGGCTGAGACTTGACGACTCCTGATCTATCGTCTCGGTGTGTTTCAGATAGCCTAGTGGGGAGCTCTTGGTTATAGTGGCACACCCACGGTGGAGGAGCGCTTGGTTGTAACGGCATACCCGCGGTACACAATATAAGGAGTACCATTGTAGTATATTAGGGGGAGTGCTTGGTTGTAGCGGCAGACCCATGATGGAGGAGCGCTTGGTTGTAGCGGCAGACTCGCGATACTCAACAGAAGGAGTACCTCTCGAGCCTATGAGGGGGAGCGCATGGTTATAGCGGCAGACCCATGGTGGGAAGCGCTTGGTTGTAGCAGTAGGCCCACAGTACTCGATAGGTGGAGTACTACAACAGTCCAAGGTTAGTGGGGTGTGCTTGGTTGTAGTAGCAGGCCCACTGTACTCAACAGAGGAGGAGTTATCCAGTAGCCGTGGTTTCGACATCATGATTAAAATCCTAGTTGAGCCGAGTATATGACCTTTGTGTTTACCTAATGATTGAGATGGGTCACATGATAACTTAGGTATATGTATGGGCATATTCCTGGGTAGTGGTTATCTGTTGATTTCATAATCATTGTGTTTCCACTTGATTGAGATGAGTTACTTGATAACTTAGGTATATGTATGGGGATATACCTAAGTAGAGGTTATCTGTTGAGATCTTCTTTTTGGTTATCCTTGTTGGTTTTAGTGAGACCTTGAGGGTCTCATGGTCCCTACTGAGTATCGTTATACTCACCCCTGCACGGGCTATGCCTGCACCTCGTTGTGTTGGTTGCAGACGACGGGCAGTACTGACGGAGGCCGACTGTTTGAAGACTGGACGATACCCAGAGGTGGAATTCACGGTGAGACGATTCTCGGAAGAGGTTGATGGGAAAGAGCGTTGTGTAGGCTATCTGTACCTACCCTTCAGGTAGGATCCATGGTGGACGATCTAGGAGATGAGCTATCTGTACCTACCCTTCAAGTAGGATCTGAGGAGGACGACCCCAGAGCTGCTTCCTTTCATCCAGTTGTTGTCTTTTTCTGATGTACTTTTGTTCAGTTGTATCAGTAATTTCGATTGTGTTTGTATTCTGGCCAAATACTTATCATCACATTATTTTGTTCTTAGTGTATTACTTCCGCTTATACTCTTTGTGTTTGTTTACTTTTATAAAGGAAATGCCTTCCTAGTTATTCGGATTTACGCCTTTCGTGCTAGTTGCCAGCCCCTAGCCTATGGAAGGCGGGATTGGGGTAGCCACAGCACAAGCCCTGAGGACGGTTCGTGACAACACACTCCATGTTGGGATTTCCCTTCTACTCAAGAAAATTATAGTGGAGCTGGTGATGCAACTAGTGATGATCAGCTAATCAGTATACTGGGACAACTCACTCAGGTTATGAATAATAACCTTACCCGTATGGATCACCCAGATCCACATCGTGGATGATCAATGTTAGATCTCTTAATGAGGAAATAACCACCAAAATTAAACGGGTGTACAAATCCCTTAGTTGGTGAGAAAATGATAAATCCCATAGAGAAAATATCCCATGCCTTGGAGAGTAGTGAAAAGGAAAAATTTATCATGGTAGTTTACCACCTCACTTGAGATGCTAACCAATGGTGGTCATTGATTCCAAACACAAAGTAGGATGATGAATTATCCAATATGTATTGGAGATAGTTCAAAAAGATTTTCTTAGAAAAATACTTTCCTCGTGACCATCGAGCAGATATGGAAAGGCAATTTCTGAGTCTGAGACAAAAGAAGGATGAGAATGTCACAAATTATAAGGCTAACTTTACAATGATAGTGAGGCATGTAGCAGATTATATACATAACCCAATGTGTAAGATCGATCATTTATTTGATGGGTTAAAAACATTTCTCTGTTGAGCATTATTCTCAAAATCCTTCTCTTCATACGAATATATTGTCTCATGTGCTATCAAGATTGAAAAGGAATTCCCTAAGTCTTATGTCTTTAAATTAGAGAAAGAGAAAAAGAGATATGTCGATCACTATGGGAAAGTAAATAAGGGGAAATAAGGGGAAAGTTGAATATCCATCCTACAGTAAATGTTGGAAGAAACACCCTGGTACTTTCTTGAAGAGAATGGGAGTCTGTAACAACTGTGGTGAAAAAGGCCACCAATATCATGATTGCAATGGTAAGAAAGAATCTACTGATGTTTAATGATACAATTTCAGGGAGATGGGACATTATGAAAATAAATTTCATAAGTGTCAGGGGAACATAACTCAGAAAAGGCCAAGGTATCAATGCCAAGCATACGTTATCACTACAGTCGATGTAGAAGCTCTGAAAGATGTGGTGGAAGGTAATTTAATGGTTTACTCAAGATTAGAAAATGATTTATTTGATTCTGTATCATCGCATTGTTTCATATCTTCCCAGTTTGCTATGAAAATAAGATATTTCCAATTTGATTTAACAAGGTAGTTTTCAGTCAAAAATCATAAGGGAAGTATCATTGCAACAGCATTTTGTGAATTAGTCCCCATTACAGCACATAAATGTTCTTTATCTAATGATCTGATATTCATACCAATAATTGAATTTGATATAATACTCCGTATGGATTGGTTTTCAGACTATGATGAGAAGATTTATTGTACGAATAATAAGGTTATGATTTTTATGATGATGATAAATAACACCTTCTCTTTAGAGTAGAATCATCACCACCTGATTCTTATCTAGATCCACACCCATTAGCTCAAATAAATTCTATTATCGGGGAGGAAAAGAATGAAATAATTGTGCGTGTGGAAATGAATTTTCAAATAGATGATGTACCTATTGTGAATGAATATATAGATGTGTTTCTCGAATATTAACTTGGATATCCTCCAAAATGAGAAATTGAGTTTTCCATTGATTTAATTCCTGGTTCAAGGCCTAAATCGAAGACCCCTTACAGAATGGCCACTATAGAATTAGTTAAACTAAAGAAAAAACTAATGGAATTGAGTATTAAAGGTTTTATTCACCATAGTGTTTCTCCATGGGGATCCTCTGTCCTTTTTCTTAAGAAGAAAGATGGATCTATGAGGTTATGTATCGACTACAGGAAGATCAATGCTATAAAAATAAAGAACAAGTATCCCCTACCTCGCATTGAGGATTTATTTGACCAACTGTATGGAGATAAATACATTTCAATGATTGACCTTCAATATGGATACCATCACTTGTGTGTGAAGAAGGAGGACATTCTAAAGACAACATTATGATCTATGTATGGGCATTACAAGTTTACAGTAATGCCTTTTGGATTGACTAATGCACCCTCTGTATTCATGGATCTAACGAATAGTTTTTTCAAGGAATGTCTCGATGATTTTGTAGTGGTATTTATTGATAAAATCTTGGTATACTCCAAAAGCTAAAAAGATCATAAAATCACTTGCGCATTATCCTGAAGACTCATAAAAGACATGAATTATATGGGATGTTTAGCAAGTGTGAATTATGGCTTCAGGAGATTTCATTTCTTGTTCGTATTGTCTCTAGGGATGGAATTTCCGTTGATCCTTATAAGACCAAGGCAATCCAAGATTGGCTAGCACCAATGAGTATAACTGAGGTATTTAGTTTTATTGGTTTAGCAGGTTATTATCTGTGTTTCTTCCGGAATTTTTCCCGATTGGCTTACCCATTAATGATCCTCAGACGCAAAGGGGTTAAATTTATTTGGTCAAAGAGTGTAAATAATGTTTTGAAGAACTGAAGAGAAGATTAGTCAATGATCCTATGTTGACTATACCATCAGGGAATGATTTGTTTGTTATTTATAGTGATGCTTCAAAGAAAGTACTTGGTTGTGTCCTTATGCATAATGATAGGGTTATTGCCTCTACATCAGGAAAACAGAAAATTCATGAACAAAACTATAATACTCATGATATTGAATTAGCTTATGTAATATTTGATTTAACGATATGGATACATTATCTCTATGGTGAAAAATGTGAGATATATAGCGATCACAAGAGTTTTAAGTGTATTTTCCCAAAGAAATAACTCAATATGAGGAAATGACGATGGCTTGAACTACTAAAGGATTATTATTTCACGATACACTACCACCTGGTGAAGGAAAATAAGGTTGCATATTCTTTGAGAATAATGGATCATGGAGTTTTGAACAAAATAAGACGAGAAAGGGATCCAATTTTCATGGATCTAGTAATGTCGGATATGGGAATAGCCATGGAAGGTGAATCATCGATAATTTTTCAAATGGTTACCAAAAAATCTTTACTAGAAATTATTAAGAGTTATCAGACCATGGATGAATAATTTTAAAATATGGTTAAAGCTTTGAATGATGGGATATTGATTGAATTTGTGTATGAAGAAGGAATTTTGAAATTTGGGAAGAGACTTTGTGTTCCCAATATACCTTATCGAAAAAGGAAATTGTTGGATGATGCTCATAGTTCCAATTTATCTGTACACAATGGGAGCACCAAAATGAATAGATATTTGAAGGAATATTTCTTGTGGGACAACATAATAGGGATATTTCTGATTTTGTGTCAAGATGTATGACTTGTCAACAAGTGAAAGCTAGAAGGAAACATCCTGGAAGAGTCATGATACCACTCCCCATACCTGAGTGGAAATTAGATAATATTATGATGGACTTTGTCATGGGGCTACCAAAGACTCCTAGAAGGAACGATGCAGTATGGTTCATTGTGGATCTTCTTACCAAGTCAGCTCATTTTTTTTATATAAGAGAAGATCTACCTCTTGAACGTCTAGAAATACTACTTATTTATGATTTTGTGAGACTTCATGGAGTACGCCTATCTATTGATTCTGATCATGATCCCCATTTTACTTCATGATTCCAAAAAATTCATCATAATGCCCTACATACTGAACTTCGTTTGAGCACTGCCTGCCACCCCCAAACTGATGGACAATCAGAACGGACTGTTCAAACCATAGAAGACATGTTGAGATCTTTTTCACTTGAATTTCAGGGTATGTGGGATCAATATTTACCTCTGGTGTAATTTTATTATAACAATATCTTCCATTAAAGTATTTGGATGGAACCATATGAAGTGTTATATGAAAAAAGATGTCGCACACCAACATGTTGGGATGATGTTGGTGAATGAAAAATTGTAGGCCCAGAACTTGTTGAGGAAACAATGGAAAAAGTGAAGGTAATCCCAACCCACATTATAGTAGCTCAACGTAGGAAGAATATCTATGTTGATAATTGAAGGAAGGATTTGGAATTTCAGGTAGAAGAGCAAGTTTTCTTGATGTTATCTCCATGGAAGGGTGTTATACATTTTGGTAAGAAAGGTAAATTGAGTCCCATGTACATAGGACCTTTTGAAATTATAGAACGAATTGGGGTTGTAGATTATCATTTTTCAATGCCTCCAAGTCTCTCCAGAGATCACGATGTGTTCCACGTATCACTGTAGAGAAAATACATGCCTGACCCAATGCATATACTCACCTATGAGGAAGTAGAAATAGAATTCGATCTGTCTTATTGCAAAGATCCCATGAGGATTCTTGATACCATATAACAAGTGCTGAGAAACTAGACGACTCGTATGGTGAAAGTTCTATGGGATAACCATAAGATAGAAGAGGCAATGTGGGAACCCGAGGAACTTATGATGAATAACCACCCGAGTCTTTTCATACGGTAGTATTCTATAAATTTTTAGGATGAATTTTTTTGAAGGATGGGAATATGTAACACCTCGAGCATCCATGGTATTCTTCCCTTTGAATAATACAATTGCGTGTGATGTACGTAACTTTGAGTTCTAACAGACACCACAACCAATCAAACTAGCCGTTATGAATAGTAATACCCACTTTTTGAAATTTTAAATTTTATTCACTAAAAATGGACATCATTTTTTGATTCAGAATATCAATATTATCTTAGGGTGAATTTTTTGTTTTTTTTCTGAAAACATTCAATTTTTTATGAATAGTGAAAATTACTAGATTTTAATTAAAAAAACCAACTTTTTTAATCGAAATAATTAATAGTGAAAAATAATGAATTTTAGTAACATTAAAGTATAATTAAATTATATTTTTACCATTTAATAACATTTTGGTCATTGGAAATAATTTCACATTGAAACTAGACATAAGCAAGTTCCAGTCTTTTGATAATTATTATTTCTTAACAACATGCTTTTTGTTTTGACAATGGGAATTAATTTTAAATTAATTTTTTCCACTACTATGTTATGAATTTAGAAAAATTGATTCCATATTTATAATCAGGAGGTCCAAATTTTTTAAAAATGTAACTAATATTTTTAGACATTTTAAAATATTACATCAGTAAATATTTTATTTACCTTGGTTAAAGGGTAAATCCGGTAAACAAGGGTAAAAAAATATAATAATAATAATATTAAATTACTCTAAATCATGTCTTAACACTATTTGATTATACGTTTCCAACCATGGAAATCATTGGGTCAATTTTGGGACCCCATGGACCCACTTGTAAGTGATAATGACAATTTATATTAATTAAGTTAAATTAAATACAAAAATGACATAAGCATATATATTTTAGAAAAAAAATTAAATATGGTTATATATGTTATATTTTCCACTATAAATATTCATACGAATGCTAAAAATATTTTCTACATAATGATATTTTATTTATAATTTTTAGACACCGATTAATTAAATTTATTTATGACACAATAATGATGCAGTATTTTCCATATTAATGAATGAATTAAATAATTGGTTTTATAAATGTTAAAATTAATATAATTTGAATTTTTTGATGACATAAACAAATTTTATTGGTTAATATGACATGTAAGTATTACTTAAATTAATTTGGATTGAATTGATAATTTTTTAACGACTTTAACAAAAATCAATTATTAAATAGTGTCAAAATTGACATAAAGGAGTTTTTAAAACAAATATTATTTTAATAATTGATTTTACATTCCTAAAAATATAAGGTTCTTCCAAAGGACTTATATAATGATAGTTGTATCATTAATGGACCACTTTGGGGTCTCTTGGTAATATATAGTATGTTTAATAACTATATAATATAAAAATACAAAGAGACTTGGTAAATGTCAAACTATTTAACTAAGAGTTAAATAAAAAATATAATGTTAATATATTGACCCAAAACTGTATAAAACATATATGTTGGGTATTTTTATACCTATCCCGACATTAACCTTTAAATAATCTAATTTTGAGCCATTAAAAACTGAATATTAATTTATTATAATATTATATTACTAGCTTTTCCAAAGGAGACCCTCACCCCTCTTATAAAATAGTACTTCCCCTTCTCTATAATTCACACCTTCAATGCCTTTTGGCTCGGAAAAAACCTACCCAAAAATTTTCTCACCTTCCCTAAATTCAACCTATAGCCCTTAGTTTGATCATTAAAGCAACCTAAGCAGCCCTTTGGATTAATTCAAAAGGAAGAACCTGAAGAAGAGGTAATGTTTTCACCACAATCTTTCAAGTTCCATTCTTCTTCCACCTCTAATTTATTTGTTATTTCCATTACATAATAATAACTATAGTATCTTATATATACTATGAATTTATTTTAAATATGGTACAACCATATTCAGGATTCTATCCATCCTTTGAATGACATGTCACCAGACGTGCGTACGTACTGCTTACCATATCCATGTCGTGGTGTAATTGTTATTCAAAACATTATGATTTGGATGGGTATGATAATGATGTATAATTTAATTAAATAATAAATAAAACATTATAATTATTTTTTATATATTATATACCATACAATTATATGTTATTTTATTATCAAAAGAATGATATTGTCGTTCATGCGTACATACGGACTACCGTCTCCACGAACGCGACGAGATTCGTTCCCCATCGTATCCATTCATGTCTAATTCTAATTTGATTATTAAAAATAATGTTTAAGGACTTGATATCATGATTGATATGAATAAAATAAAACCGATCCATAAATAACATGTCTTATGTAACAAAACATATAAAATAAAACTAGTATGTTGTCACACAAAACGACGATAATACTAAGATATTATTAACAAATCAATGTTAAAAGATCGTATATGATATCATATTAATTTATATGATTCATTTATAATTTAAAAAAAATTATCACACCATTATACAGGAGGTTAAACTACCCTCAACCAAGGAAAATTAAAAGGTAATGGGTTTATTTCACAATATCTTCATCATCCGAGATTGTTTATACGTAATTATCTACTGGGACCCCTTTGTCATCCACATCCATGTTTCTTAAAAATGTTTCTCAAATCATTCATACTATTTTATAGATTATAGGTTAAAGTAATTTTTTCCATTTTATGACTTATTAGAAGATGATTATAAAGGAATCTTTTGGTTGTTTCAAAACAATGTCCTTTTTAACCTTTTCGACATAATTAAGGTAACAATGACTATTATTTAACTTATATGGCGGGTGTGGCTATTTTCCACCATTATAAAATCATTGAATCTTCCTTTACACAAACTTAAAATAATATTTTCAAATTATATGTTTCCTTTTATAATTATGTAACATTTTAATGATATAAAAAAATATATATTTCTCTCAAATAGTTTTTTTTTCATCTATGTCAATATCCTTTGATGAATTTTAAGCTTATTTGATGATGATTTATTTTGATAAAAAAATTCCATATTATATTGAAGGTTTTGTGTTATGTTTGACCGTGGATGTGTTATTATTATACCATTCATGTTTTATGGAGAAATTATTGACATTTCATATGATATATTTAATACGAATGTTTATGTTATTTTTAAACTTGTTCATATAAGGAATTCATTGGACTTAGAATACGACGGGTGCGACCCCCTATAACTCCTTGATGCATCGGTATGTCTCATGAGACAATCTTGTGTCTTGGCACAAGGTCTTGATGAAATCTTATTTTTAGTCTTGGAACAAGTCCATGACCATGTGGTTATGATAGTATAAAATTATGCATTCCATCATTATTAAAGTTGATTTTGACATTACATGTGATTATTATATTAGTAGAATATCCATGTTAATAAGAAAATGGAATTATATCATTTTATTTCTGCCACATTATGCTTAAGTTCAATTTTTAATGGATTTTATTTTAATTATATATTGCCTTAAATGTTTAGGATTATTTATGATAGTTTCTGCTCTATTGTTATCCATACTGGGCATCTGAGCTCACCTGTTTCTATGTTTTATTTTTTTCCCGGATATGAAGATATATTTTATGAATGACCTATAGGAATAGTGTGAGGGGATATGAGTGTGGTCTATGGAGATTAGATTTCATTGTTGTTTTTCATTTTATGATATATTGTAAACATTATGAATGTATCTAGTGATTCCAAGACTACTAAACAAATCAGTCTTTCGAGACATGATCTTTTGTAATCATGCCAATGTTATGTAATAATGCACTGACTCTGGGTAACTGGGCTCGGGGCATTACATTATGTTCCAACCAATATAAAATTAAATTACACAACTTATTAAAAGGATGGAATAATTAATTCAAAAATATTCAAATTCATTATGTTACATCCATTAATTAAAAAGGTGGGTTGGCTCATTAATTTGGAGGGAGGAGGTGAAAGGGATCCAAAATAAATTAAGGGAGAGATTCATCCTCCTTAATTAGGGGTAAATAGAGTTAAATGAGAGTTAAGGGTTTCAAGATAGTGGGCCCCACCTACTAATATCCTCCCAAGGGAGGTTAGGGTGTGGTAGGCCACACCCCTAACCTGTACATAGAAACATTAACAACCTAAAATAAAAATATTCCATCACTTATTTTTATTTTACTTTTTTTATGAAACCTAGAAAACTAACATCCAAACATGCTAAAACACAACTACAGTAAAGTTCCCCTTAAGATAATATCGGTTCTGTGAGTTCAAATGTGTTCTTGGATTTCAATTCTGAGAACCAGTTCAAAAGATATAAAATTATGTACGTACATTTACTGAATGTACCTGAACAAAACATCAGAAATTGATTCTGGGCAAACCGGGACGTGGAATAAGGTTCCGTCAGAAACAGCGGACTGGTAAAATTCCGATGTATTTATGAAAAAAGATTCCATAGGATTTATGAGTCATTAAGTTCTCTCCACCATAGGGCTTTACATCTCCGTAAGCTACAACACACACTAGAGAAACAAATGGGTGTACTGAGCACAAATCTGAACCTCCCGCTCCCATGTGCTCTCCTGAAGGTTCCCGTGCTGCTAGAGAACATGCAGCAGAGGTATCGAATGTCCATCCAGGACCCACTCTTGTAGATCCTCAATCTCCACTGGATCCTCCATGAATGTAGCCTCGTCATTGGTGTCCAGCTCCCCATGGTCTTGGATGTGGGATGACTCTTGCACGTATCTCTTCAACTGAGATACGTGGAAGACATCGGGCACCATGTGCAATTGAGGTGGAAGATACAAGCGGTAATACACCTCTCTTACCCTAATGAGGACCTGAAAAGTTCCGATGAATCACAGAGATAAATTGTTGCCTCGGCCAAATCTCCGTAGAATTTTTCAGGGTGATACCTATAAAAAGATGTGGTATCCATCCATAAACTCTAGTGGTCTCTGTCTTCTATCAGCATAGGACTTCTACCTACTCTGTTCAGTCTTTATCTGCTCCTGGATGATCTGAACCTTCTCTATCGTATCCTACACCATCTCTGGTCCTACAAGTGCTGACTCCCCTGGGTCAGTCCAGCTCAGAGGCAATCTTCAAAGTCAGCCATAAAGTGCCTTGTAAAGTTACATCCCAATGGTGGAGTGGTAGATGTTGTTATATTAAAATTCAACCAAGGGTATGTGATCATCCCATCTGCGACCGAAGTTGAGGACACATGCATAGAGCATGTCCTCGAGAGTCTGAATGGTCCTATCAGTCTGACCATCCGTCTGAGGATAGAAGGTGGTGCTCAAGAGAAGTTGCATCTCGAATGCCTCATGCAACCCCTTCCATAGCCGAGAATCAAATCAAGCATCTCGATCTGAGACGATCATCAATGAAAATCCATGAATCTGTATGATCTCTTGTATGTAGAGGCATCCCAATCTCTCTACTGAGCCATACTCTCTGATAGGTAGGAATTGGGCTGACTTGGTGAGTCAGTCGACAATCATTCAAATAGAGTCATGTCCTCTAGATGTACATGGAAGTCCCATCACGAAATCCATGTATATCCCGTCCCACTTCTATTCTGGGACCTCTAAGGGTTGAACCAATCCTGATGGATCATGGTGCATCGCATTCACTTGCTGGCATGTGAGCATCGTGAGATAAACCCTGCTAATTCCTTCTTCATACCTGGCCAGCAGTGATTTCGTCGGAGGTCCTGGTACATCTTCGCTACTCCTGGATGTACCACCAGAGGGGAAGTGTGGAACTCCTTCAACACTTCCTCCTAAACTGCAACTGATACCATGGTATGTCCTCTGAAGAGAATGATGTGCTCCCCACATTCATAAAATCCATCAGGTGCCTACCTTGAGGATATCTAAGCACATCGCGTATCACATTTAATGTCCTCACACTGTACATCCCTGACTCACTGAAGAAGTGGAGGAGTGACTGGTAGAGACTACAGAAAGGCTACTCCATCTCTATCCATAAAATATTTCTACAACGCGGTCAGATGCTCTGTCGCCTCTCATAGCAGCTGAATGTTTTTTCTCTTGCTGATAGCATCTTCTGCAATGTTCCCCTTACCATGAGTATATAATATCTTCAATTCATAGTCCTGGAGGAACATGATCCATCACCGATGTCTCAGGTTCAGGTCCCTCGGCGTGAAGATGTACCTGAGACTCTGGTGGTCAGAGTAGACTGTAAAACACTCGCCCATCAGATAGAGCAACCACATCTTCAAGGCGAAGACCACTTCTTCTAACTCCAAGTTATTTGTAGCATATATCTTCTCATGCTATCTCAACTTCCATGAATCATATGAGATCAATGCTCAATTTTACCATAGGACACACCCGAGTCTGGTCCCTGATGTGTCTCAATAAACTACATACCCAACTCCCTCCTCTAGTCGCCTCAATTTGGTCGCACTAGTTACCCTCTTCATCACCTCCAGAAAGCTCTACTGGCATCTCTATGACCACAATAAAGGTGTCCCCTTCTTCTCCAATGCTGGAAGTGGTGCTGCAACTCTAGAGAAATCTGGAAAAAATCTCTGATAGTACTTAGCCAGTCCCAGAGAACTTCATACCTCTGTTACAGTTCTAGGTTGCTTTCAAGAAAGTACTGCCTCGATGTTCATTAGATCCACTTCAACTCCAGCCTTCAAGATGACATGTCACAAGAAGGGAACCCCTCGAATCCAGAACCATCACTTCAAGAACATACCATAAAGTCGTTGCTCTCGATATTTATCCAGTGCTACCCGCAAATGGTAGGCGTGCTCCTCCTCAGTAGTTGAGTAAATCAATATGTCATCGATGTAGACTATGACAAAGAGATCGAGGTAAGGCTGGAAGATATTTTTCACGAGACTCATGAAAACTTCATTAGTGTTGGTTATGCTGAATGGAATAACTAAGAACTCGTACTGGCCATAGTGGCAACTGATGTTTGTCTTCTTCCCATCCTCATCTCGAAATCTAAGCTGTAATAGTCTGGCCTGTGGTCTATCTTTGAGAACCATCGTTCTCCCATGAGATGATCAAAGAGGACTTCTATACTATGGGGTGGGTACTTGTTCTTCATGGTCACCTAATTCAGGTGATGGTAGTAGACAATTAATCGCAAGATCCCATCCGCCTTCTTGGAGAACAAAATCAGGGATGCCTAGGGTGAAACATTGGGTCAGATAAATCCCTTCTCCTACATGTCCTCCAGAAGTACCCGCAGCTCACGAATCTCGGTGGATGCTATCTGATATGATATAGTAGATACTGATGTCATCATGAGGTACAGGTCAATGTAGAAGTATACCTATATGAGAATAGGTAGTCCTAGAACGTCTTCAGGGAAAACACCAGCGTACTGATCCAACACAATAGGAAAACATGGACACCGCATATTAACCACTTCAAGGATGAGACTATTGAACTAATGTGTGATCGGCTACCCCTTCTTCTATGTAAGTCCATCATATGCTGCCATGGCTCCCTTCTCACCAGTAAAGGTTAACCTGGTCCAATCTAAGCGGATACACCACATTTTGTGCCTAATATAGTCAATCTGAGCATGAACGGTGGATTACCAGTCCATACACAAGATGACGTCATAAGGCCTCGTCACCACAATGATGAGATCTCAGCTAAAGCTCTCACCTCCTAGAGTAAGCTCACACTACTGGAACCAATGCATAATCGTAGATAATGATATTTAAAGATTCTCTAGCCATAAGGATCAGGTCAATGCATCTGCCAGAATTTCCAATCTCTGAATGAGGGTAGTGGAAATTAAATAATGACTCGCACCTATGTCTATAAGAATAGTAGAAAGTGGGGAGTAGATAGAGATATAACCTCAAATCATCTCAGTTGTGTGGTGGTCGTAGGCGTCAACTTCCTGGAGCTGAGCCCGCCTCTGTCCCCCAGCTCCCTGAGATCGGGGTGGACCTCCTAGTGGTGGTGGTGGCAGGGCCTCGAAACATCATCCACCACCCGCTGCTCGGCCAGCTCCTCTGCCACGTCCGCCTGCTTCAGGTGGACCACCATGGTAGAACCTCTACCTCTTCATGGAAGGTCTCTCTACTGTCTGCTTCCCATTTTCATGGTGGGTCGGTTAGTCACGAGCCATGTGGCCCAGCCCGCCGCATACGTAGCACTGCCTCCACCTTTTATAGCTGACACAGTATTGTGTGCCACGCACAAAAGAACCTATATCCTGGGCATTCCCACCTAATGGCCAGGTCCACTTGTACCTTTGTGACATCTGTCTACTGCTGGATACAGAATACTCTGTTACGTGTCACCCTGTGTTGGGTCTCGTTGCTGGGGACTGCTCAGCAAGAAAACTCTCCACTATAAGGGCTCTCTATAGCACCCACACCAGCATCGAGATGCTGAGGGGAATCATCAATGCCTTGATCTCATGAATTAGTCCCTACTCGAAGGTCTAGGCCCTGAATAATGGGTCTCTCACCATATATGTAGAGTAGCACGAGTGGTCAGTGAACCTCACTGATTACTGAGCTACTATTATGTTGCCCTGCTGTAGATGATGTATCTACTCAATCTTCACCGCACAATGGGTGGCTACAACAAAATCTGAGCGGAAGAGACTCTCGATGTCTGTCTATAGTAATGATGCCTCGTCTTGCACCTGGAAAATTTGGCTCCAAAATCTGCATGTTTCTGAATTAAGGAGACTCGTGGAAACGATCTACATGAGGTCAGCTAGTGTCTCTACGAATATGAAAACTCTCATGATAGCCTCCAGCCAATCCTCCACTGCTCGTGGGTCCGTCTCTCCCCAAAACCTGGGCGGCCTCTGGTGCTGGAACTCATGAAATAGACTCAAACGGCGTGCACTCTCTTCTGCTGGAGCTGGTGGTATCGGTGACCATAGGGGTAATGGTACCGCTTGTACCTCCACTGTGATGGGGCCCTACACCGAGGCCTCGTCGCACATTGGGCTACCATCTCATATGTAACTCGAAATCCTATCTAGCTACCATCGTGGGGCCATCCTGAAAAGAAACAGGTGTGCCACGGTTAAAACAGTATACCAGGTGATCTGACACAATGTAATCAGGACGAAAACTTTTTCAATGAAAACACACATGCAATCGGTGTTTTGTTCTGCACTGAGTCGGTTATCAGAAGAAATGTCCTAGTGCATGGATATGTCGGTCGCCGCACCAACACCGGTTTCCCTAAACTGATAACCATACCCAAAACACTTAACAGTATTTCCATTAAAAGATCAGACTCCATGTTCGGTTGTAGAACTGACTCCTCTAATACCAATTTGTCACGACCAGTCCCTCGGGGCCCGTATCGTGACTACCCCAAGCCCGCCTTCCATTGGCCATGGGCTGGCAACTAGCACTAAAGGCATAAAATAAAAAATTGTTAAGGAATTGCCTTTAAAATAGTAAAAAACACAACATAGTATGCAACCAGATGTAAAACACTAATTAAAACAAAATAAAAAAGAGTGTGATGAATGTAAAGGGGACTAGAGATAAAAACCCATCAGTAAAGTACAATACAACTGAAATTCTAGAACAACTGAATAAATGATGTAAAACATCTACTAGGTCATCCTCCAGAATTCTCACCTAAATTGTGGGTACATATGGACTCCTCATTACCCCATGTTTGTCCATCCGCTCTGTGTACGTCTCATCGATTGGTCCACCTCCGGGTACCATCCAGTTCTGCTACACTCTGCCCGGATGAACGATGTCTGTCATCTGCAACCAACACAGCGAGGTGCGGGAATATCTCATGTAGGGGTGAGTATAACGATACTCAGTAGGGGACCATGAGACCCTCGATAGTCACCCGGAATCCACTAAGGATATACCACAGTAGAAAAATACAATCACGAAGTATCAACCCACCTTACATAGGTATATAACCATACATATACCTAAGTTACCAGTCAGAGTCCAGCTCCAACTCTCGAGGCCCAGTATAACCCAGTCTACAAAGCAAGTAAATTAATTCAAATTGATGATAATGATTAAAAAAACATGACTCAGCTCACATAGGTATACATATTTTTTATAGTGATAGATATGATCAGATACAGTCACTAATTCAACTAATTTGTCATACTCACATAGGATACAGGACCAGCTAAGTTGTCTGACCCACACAGGATATAATACTTTCTATTATATCGGACCCACGGAAGATACAGGAATGTAAGTCAGAATTGTTGGACCCATGGAGGATCCCAGTACAGTAGTCATCACTTTCGAACCCACAGAGGATTCCGATACAGTAGTCATCACTGTAGAACCCATGGAAAATTCTTGTACATCTCAGTCGCACTCAGTCCTAGTGTTCCCACACACAACACGCTCGATTCCGGGAGAGTCTGTTCCTCGAGCCACGTGTCGATAGATCAACTATCATTGAGTATTGTGTTGATGTATCTCGTAGTTATTTCTCATCATAAGGAACCCAGAACGACATAAGTCACGTCAATCAGACGCCTGACCTAAGAGTTTTTGGCATTTCCGTTCGAGGGAAACGGGTGGATTTTACGTTCGATCTAACCCGTCTATTTTTCAAATTTTCACAAAAAACACTTAGATTATCGAAAATGGACCGCCTCGTCGTGAGGTTCCTAGTTCCAAAGACGGCGCATCAATCGGACGCACGGTCTAGGAGATATTTTCATTTAAGCGAAGATGGGCCCGGCCCGTCAAGCACAGTGGGCTGGCTGGTTGGCCCAACCCAGCTCGGTGGGTCCGACTCGGTTAAGGGTCTATCTGGCCATGTGGGGAACGGCCCACCCACGAACCTTGCTCGTGCTGCGGGCCTGTCATGTTCACCCGGCGGCAGCACTTTTCTCCGCCTTCTCCTCTGTCCGGTCGGTCGTAGCCGGCCGATTCAGTCCTGCGCACGCGGCCCGCTGCGCGTGACACAGTTCTCCGCACACAATGCCTGCAAGCATTGTGGTTCTCCAGACCAAATGGCATGTTCTTGTCCAGTTCTCTCCCCCGAGTGGCATGCAGACACATGCCGCGTTCTCCTCAACACAGCTGGTGCGCGGTCGCCACTGCGGCCTCAAGTCACTGGCGCCGCTGCCCGATGACCCGTCTTTTATAGACCACTGGGTTCGTTCCATTGGTCATATTTGGGATATGTATGTTCTGAGGGTTCTCCCGGGATGCCTCCCTCAGCGTTGGACCCTTTGGATTTCGTCGCTGCCACTTTGACTTGTCACCCACGAAGAACGCAACATGGCAGATCTGCGGAGGGTCGGGCCTTGTTCGGGTCGGCCTGCTCCCTCTGCGTTAGCATTAAATTAGGGGGGGGGGGTTCACAATGAATAGATCAAAAGATTAATAAAACACATTTTAACCCCCAACAATGATCTCCCACAAGAATGAGTGATCTACAGATCAACCTGTTCATGGGTTGATCCACGTTTGTCGTTTTCAATCACAAGAATTGGGAAAAACTCGAATGAAAACAAACCCCTACATGTAATCGGTGTTCGCTCGATGGAGTCGCGAGAAGGTGGTGTTATTCCATTGATGTTGGGAGGAGGTGACGTCATGGATGGAGACGTTCTTCGTGGGCGGAATCTACTCCTTTAACGCGGATGGAGGTCGTTGGAGATGTTCTTCGTGTTCTTCATGGGAAGATTGCCCCCACTCTAATTATCCAAAGTTTCACCAAGGTATTATGTGCAAACCAACATAAAATAAAATAACACAAATTATTACAACGATGGATTAATGAATTATAAAAGATTCAAATTGATTATGTTACATCCATTAGTTAAAAAAGTGGGTTGGCTCATTATTTTGGACGGAGGAGGTCAAGAGGCTCCAAAACAAATAAAGGGGGAGTTTCATCCTCCTTAACTAGGGGTTCAAGGAGTTAATAGAGAGTTAAGGGTTTGAGGATAGTGGGCCCCACCAAGTTATATCATCCCAAGGGAGGTTAGGATGTGGTGGGACCCACACCTAACCTCCACATACATACTTTACAACCTAAAATAAAAACTAGCCATCACTATTTTTAATTTTCTTTTTTTATGAAACCCAGACAACTAACTTCCAAACATGCAAAAACACAACTATGGTAAAGGTACCCTTTAGAGAATATCGGCACCATGTGTTCAAAGGTGTTCTCGGATTTCAAATATGAGCACCAGTTCAAAAAATATAAAAATTTGCATGTACGTTAACAGAAGGTACCCGAAAAAAACTTCAGATAATGATTCTGGGCACACCGGGCCTCGGAACCAGACACCATCAGAAACTGCGAACTCATAAAATTCACATGTATTTAAGAGAAAATTTTCTACATGATTTCCAGGTCTTTATAGTAGTATTATAATTTCACAAGTGGTTAGGAGACCTATAGTATGATTTTTCTGAATATACATTCTATGAGAACCCACATATATATAATTTATATTTTTCAATGTTTTCTAGGAGGACATTAGATTCAAAGTTTACACTTCTGTCCAAGACATTAGAGAAGTTTTTGAGACATTCCTAAATAATTTTTTTGTAATTTGTTTTTTATACTATAGTTTTAATTAGTTACACATTATAAGAATTATTTGAGAGTTTTTAGTTCCCATTTTATTTTATGAGACGATATTTCTTGGTGGTTTTTTATAAAACCTCTGTATCCGTCTTAAATAATTAATTTTAATGTCATATATATGTGATATTTTTTATACCCACAATGCTACTCACAAATCCACAACTAAGAGATTGTGGGACATTAAGTTCATTTTCTCACTTTGTTCATTTCTAGCCTAAGAGGGGTTCCATTTTAGTTAATCAGTCATGAATATTAATATCAAAAACCAAATGTTATATATTGGAAATCAAATAATAAATTGAGCACTATAATGATTGTTATGTTATCATGTAAAACTAGTGTGGTGCATAAAAAGGATGAATTATGGTCTTATATAATATATAGTTACTATACCATGCTACATCACTTACTTAATGGTAATATCACAAGGTCTGTCATGTTACTTTAGAAAATCAGGTCATAGAAAATGTATAATACTATATATAGAATGATATTTAAGGGGATTAAATGAGTTGTAAGGATCCCTAATTTCAATATCATATAATCATAACTGTATTTATGGGGAGATGGATCCTAGGATGAATAATTATGGGAAATCAAAGAAAAAATTATAGTGAAATGATTAATAATTAACACATCTTGGGATCTTGTATATTATAAAAACACATGGAGTTCTAATTGATTATTATATTAGAATAATTTTTTTAGAGAGTTCATCCTAATTAATTATTTTAATAATTTATAAATTAGATGTACACTAGAAATGAAAATTGTGGTATCATAGTGAGGAATCTAACTATAACATTGATTATAAGACATAGTGTGGAACACAAGAGGAGAAACTGATGATGTTGGAGGATGGAAGATGGTAATTGATGGGGTTAAGGGTATGTACATAGATAAGAGTGGAATATAAACCAAATTTTAGGGAGAGATCAGTACTAGAGTTGAATGTTATAGGGGTGAGAGTAAGAGGATAATCTCATCAGCTCTTCTTATCATTCTCTTTTCATTAATTTATTATGAAATGTAGTGAAATACTTTTGTTGAAATATATATAATTTTCGTATGTCTTGTTTGATTAATTTTTTTTGTAGAATTAGATAAGATGAATGGAATCATTTCATTTAATATTCTTGCATTGGTCAAATTATATAGGTGTATTGATCATTTTTTCACATTCTTTACTTTATCCTCTTCATTATAAATTATTATCATATCTATGTAATGAAAGGAGATGTGATAATATTCAACTACCATTAAATATACTACCAATGAAAATAAATAAAAAATTATGTGAATCTAATCTTATCTAGGAATATTACTCCTCTTCTAGTGTTTTATTATAAATTTCAGTTATTAGTAATGTTGTCCAGTGAGTTTAATCATCTTACTATAACATGTGTTTTATTTATCATTTAAATTTTCATCTACATAGCTATGGAACAATATTATTTTAATTAATTGTAAATATTTATTAATTATTTGAGTATCATCCCCCTTAATTACTTTTATAATTTTTAATTTCTATCATTTTTCATTAGACCCATTCTATTTTTCATTCACCAGATATTTTACCTTAAATTTTCCTTACGCATCATAATTCCATTATGTTACATTGTATATCAATACATTATTTCAATCCCAAAAAAATTTGATATCCTTAAAGAGTTAATAAATTCTAATATCATTTATTTCCATAATATTATAAAAAATTAATGTAATTTTTATAGGAGTTAATGAAATGTATTTCAAATTTAATTGTTTTTATCCTTGAGGGGAATGAATTTCGAATATATATCATAAATTAATAATAATAAAAATGTAAAATAACTATATATAAAATACCATTTAAAAATAATAATAAACAAACCTAAAAATTGCTTGTTTATACTATTGTGCTTATTTTGAAACTGATTCTTCTTGACTTACATGCACACTAATTTTACCCCAACTACTAGAATTGAAACTTATTTCCCACTAATTATTAAAAATAAATATTTCCAAATAAATGAAATATTTAGAGATGAATTTTCTTGAAATTCATTGAGATTAAATTTCAAAAAAAAACATCATCTAACAAAATCACATAACCAAATAATATTGGATACCTATACATATTCATTTTTAAATTCCCGTATATTCTAAAAACCCTTCCTATATTTAGTAATCCCTTATTTTTACTAATTATAAGATTAATAATTCCTAACTATCTATGTTAGAATCATTAATTTAATTATAAATTAGAACTTACTATAGTTTATTATTGAATTTTGAATAATTTTCTAATAGTATCCACTATGTAGGTTGTGTGAGGAGGAAATTAGGATGAGGTTATTCCCATTTTGTTTTGGAGGGAGGTGTAGATATTGTTTTTACAATAATAGATAAATAAATTTCTAATAATGGGTTCCATGTGTTCATTTCGATTATGATGATATCTTATACTAGAAGTATAGTTACTCATATGACACAAAAAATCCCATGACTTATCCCAGATGTGGGATACATTTTCCACGAATCATGAGATTGGTTAATAGTGAATAATAAAGAGTTCCCCAACCAACCTAAAACTCTACAACATTTAATTGATGAATTTTATAATAGCCTCAATCCATACCACTAAAATATTCATATCGAATTATGTATTTGTGATTTATCTGATGAACTACATGATGATGTGAAGTAAATATTTTATAAAATAACCTATAAATAAAAAATAAAACATCATGGAGGGGAACCATCAATAGGATTTATTCATATCTCATTTATAATAGAATTTATATATTGAAATTAGTTTATATGACTTTTAATGAAATGGAAAATATGTGGCATTTTTTGGCACACTAATAATTTTTACCCCTACATTGAAAATATTACCTAGTCCATAGATGAAAATCATTAAAATTTTGATGAAATAATCAATGAATCAGTAAAAAAAATTTATGGCCAATTTTTTTAAGTAAATATAAACTATAACCTTAATGAATATAGAAACATGGTGGAAAATTTAGTAAAATCCTTTCAATTGATCATGATGTGTTCTATATTAAACAATGCATTTTGATGAGATTGCATATCTAATTTTTAAACACCATTCAAAAACATTACAAACACTAATTCAGTTTATATAAAATTGTATTATAATTCCTAATCAAGGTGATTATATTTTAGTAATTTTTTAATAAAACAAAGTGTAATGTCAGGTTTAAGAAATTCTTGATATTCAATATTTCCTTATAAAAGTTCCAAATTTTCATTCCATCCATTATAAGAATGGAAACACGAGGAACCTGGAAAAAATTCTATATATGGATAGTAAGACTATATATGGATTTGAAATTCTTGGATGATTAATTTTTCAACTTTATTCATAGGAATTTACTTGATAATCTATGGAATGTATACCTATCTTGAAAAAAGGAAATTTTGATAGAGTGTGTTACAATAGTTGGTAATGAAATGGATACAATTATTATAGAATTAATTTTGAATAGTTTAATGTCTCAATTCTATGGAACATTTAGGGAGTAATGCAAATCATGTTGGTTATACTTCATTGATTTTGTCTTTAATATTTTGTTGTTTTCATGATCTTCTAGACTATGAAAAAAATAGTGAATGGCCACCAAAATCCTATAACCATGGTCTTTTATAAATTATTATAAATGTATATTGTGTACTATAAAACATGATAGAACATGAGAAAACTAAAATAATAATTAATTACGTTGAAAATTATAATTACATATTACAAAAAAAGTTGATGGAAAAACTTTAGATGAGTAAGCCCACCTCAAGAAATGAAAACTAGTGCATCGTGGTAGGAAACACATGGGTTTTAATAATATTTTTATCTTTTAAAATATATACTTTACCATAGTTTAATGATACTCAATTTATCTAAACAATTAATGGATGTGTGTAGATGAACATTTTATCATTATAGAATGTATTATTTGGTTAGTAATTGATAGTGTAGTAACTCTACAAATTGCAAGAATGTGGTTAACAAACCGATAATGAATCAATATTGATTGTCAATGATCAATATCTGAATCAAGTTAGAGAATATATATATATATATATATATATATATATATATCAAATTATATAAAACAATGATTATTTTTAAAATTTTTAAGAACACTATATTGTAGATTATAATGTTTTCATATTTTAAATTTTTTTAGATAAAAATTGGTTACCTGAGGAACCTATCTAAAATATTTAATGAGGGGATAATAAATTACAATATTGATAGAGATTATACAATAGGGTAGTTAAAATTTTTTATTTTGAATTCTTATTTTTTTTACATATGAGTGTAAATATACCACTGTAGGTTTTTGAGTTTGACAGTTAAAAATTATTTTTGGAATTTTTTGTGTTGAAAACAGGAAATGCAACAAGAAACATGTTTTTGGTATATATGTTTGTAGGGGTAAGATAAAAATTCCTATTTTTTATTAAATTTATATATATATATATATATATATATATATATATTCTTTGGTATTTTTATTACAATTTTATAATGTGTTAAATTACATTTAAAAAATAGTAAACACTATTGAAATCCATTAATATAAATTTTGATTCAATGTTCCATAACAAACATAATAACTTTTTACAAAAAAAATTGATGAGATTCAGTTAATGATTTTTGTATTTTTTTAAGATATGAATAGTTTATTAAAAAATTAATCTTGATATTATGGATGATTATTATTTACAAGTTCTTATTTAAACACATAAATATTATTTTTGACAAAAAAAATTAATAAACAATCAAAAAACCAAAAAAATTATTAATTTTGTTCTTGGTAGGAATTAAAAATATTGATAATATTGTATTTTTTTGGTGGGTTAGGGTTTCTAAATGAGTTAAAAACATTATTTTCAAAATAGTTCAATAACCTCTTAAATATTTTCCATAGTTATTATTCACATATATCAATTCACGTATTGTGTAGATTAAATATATTAAAATTATGAGATCTATTTTACCATAATGTTGATCCTATTTATTTCTCCTTATATTTAAAATAAATAGGTCTCAAAATTTTCTTTTCATTACTGATTTTTTTTTTGAATTAATCGTACATGTTAAAATATACAAACATCATTAGTTTTAATTCTTTTGACTAGGTTCTAAATATTGTTATGTTGTATTAAAATGTACTATGAAATTATAATCCTAGTACAGTTTGATATTATAATTAATTAATGTGTAATTATTATAATAGAATTTAATTCATACAATAAAATTTCCATCTCACCGTCCATTAGGGTGTATAATTTTAATTTATTATACATTATTATTTTTATTTAGCTAGATGTAATTATATTTTTGGTATTTTTAGTTCAATTAAATGTTATTATTTTTTAAACCCTTAGAACAATTCTAATCCCAATCATATCTTTGAAACTAAGTAAAAAAATTGGCTCAATCACTTATTATAAATAAATGAATACATTTTTCTACTTGAATTAATTCACGATAGAAAATATATTTGAAAATATATACATTTTATTACGTCATGTTTTCAACCCTAGGATTCGTCATCATTTATAGGGTTTTTAGAATTTGTTATATGAGGAATAGGAATATGATACTTGTTAGGTAATTCCTTGTGTATTTTATAGAAATAATTATGCACATAAAAGTCCAAAATTTTATGTGTTTTTAATTTTGAAAATTATATTTAATTTTAGAAATTTTAATTTAGATGATTCTCTGATCAAATATATTAACCAATTTCTTTTTTATAATATTGAATTTTTTTGGATTCATATATTTAATAATTAGTTGGTTAAATTTCATTGTAATTATTAATAAATATTTGAAATATTTAATATAATATAGTTAATATTATCATTTTTAAGAATTGATATTTTATTTTTGGGATTACTTTTTCATGTGTGTTGATTTATTTTAAATATAACAATTTGGTCATATTTTTTATTATCGATTTATATTTGGTAATATATTTACTAATTATCTTAAGATGTTAATTTGAATTTTCATATTGATCAATATGTATTGTGTTTAATTATATATATTTAAAAGGACATATGTAAAGAATATTATTTTGGTGACATAATGGTGTGGAAAATATACCACAGATAAAGGATGTGTAGGCTCAACTAAATGTTCATGCTTCTCTAATTGTACTACATCAACTACAGTCCATTGATGATACATACCAATCACAAGTTGATATTTCTACCAAAAAAGATGGTATGAGTGGTTGTAAAATGGTGACCGATATTAACATTCATTATTACATTCATAGATTAATGAATCTGGCAGGCACCTCTGATCATCCCAGTCAATTGGTTGGATGGGTGGATGTTGGTTCAAGGTGGGTGTTCAAGGATACTTCTCAATGATTATAATAAAAACATTTTCCAATATATTATTATACCTAGGATGTGTATGTTGAGGGTATCAGATCTGATTTCAAGATAGTATATGGACAATCACCTACTAATGAATTTATAATGTAAAATAATTGAAAATTATGAATTTTTGTTTAATGTAATAGTCTGTTTGAGACATTTAAATAAATAACATGTAAATGAGACCTATAGAAATTCAACGGTAGAGATCTATGTTTATGTGGTTTTTATGTTTTATTAAACTTTAGTGTATATTGGGAACACTAGATGGATATCTATGGAAAATTAATTGATAAATGTTTTTTTGAAAATTTGATCAAGGGAAGAATAGTCGATCTTATCGAAATAGATTGATGAAGTTTATTCTATGATTGGGAATGAAGAATTTCCACTTTTGAAATGAATAATCAATTGTATAATACATGGGAAATATTACTAAATCTATACCCAATGTTCATTAAAAGTACTACAGAATGGTATAACTCAAATGTTTAAAGATAGAATATTTTTAAGAACCAAGCAATTGTGCTATATAGTTTCAGTTGAGTTATCATGGAAAATTAATGTCCTAGAAAAAAACGGTTTTAAGGACATTTTGAAACTCGCGTATGGGTTCCATGCTTCTACACTCACATGACGTTATATACCATATCGCAAATTATATCAAGTTACTAAAGAAACACTTATCATTGTAACAACATGAATCATAATTTATTGATATCCTTTTCATGGTATTAATAATGTTTTAAATTTCACAAACATCTAACATTTGAAATAAAAATTATGCATAATTGGATTTTTTGATTATAAAGAAAAAATATGGAGATACTTTTGTAGAATATAGGTCCATCTAATATAGAATTTGTTCATTCTATGAGATTTTCATGGATCATCAAAGTGAATGTCATAACCAATGTCTCTGGGACTATTCTATTTAATCGTATATATATTCACAAGTTAATATAAAAAATGGATCCATATTAATATTTTGAATCATTATGTATATGAAGATACTGTTGAGATACCAGACTATTAGTTAGGGGTTAGGACCAGACATATTACATTTTAGGAAAATATATTCGATAAATGGTAGGTTTCCTGATCATTGATAGAGATATGTGGAAGAATGAAACTGAGAGGAGAAACTAAACTAGGGGGAATAGAATAAACAAGGCTAGTGTTTAGTTGGGAGAGAGATAGATGGGTATGTTGATATAAACATTGGATCTTCATTTTGAAATTTCCTTAATTATATAAATTTTTTATAGAGATGAATGGTTTTAAATATATATATATATATATATATATTATAATTTTTAGTAAATTTTTTACGGGATTGGGGAAGATTAATATAAATATTTCATTTCCATTTCTTACTTTGGATAAATCATAGTTTTGGTAATTGTATTTGTATACCGATCTTCAAATATCATATAATTAGCATCATTCACTAAACTCAATGCACCAAGATGTGTATATAATAAATTATTATTCCATTAAAACTATATCCAATGTATGGAAATGATAATGGATTTGGTTCTTCTCTTATCCATGGAGATTTATCCTTATCTTTTTCTTCTAGGAATATAATTTAACCTGAGAGTTATCTGGTGACATTGACTATCATTCTATAGATTTTATTTATTTTCAC
The DNA here is from genome assembly GCA_963277665.1 of Viscum album. Taxonomy (NCBI): domain Eukaryota; kingdom Viridiplantae; phylum Streptophyta; class Magnoliopsida; order Santalales; family Viscaceae; genus Viscum; species Viscum album. The sequence goes on along the minus strand of OY728157.1, from coordinate 1,262,286,996 downwards.
ATTGTTTAAAATTATAAATTGTTAAATGTGTTGTAATAGATGTTTTAAGTTTAACTAATTATTCCATTCTAGTTCCCCTTGATTCCATCAGTTTTTTGCCAACATCTTTTTCCCCATTTTTTACTAAATTCATTACTACATAGAAATTCACTTTTACCATCACATGATCATAAAATTGGTTTTTCTATTATTATTTATGGATTCACTACTTTCACCTTTCCCAAGGAATAAACTGTTTTCACTAGCCTTCATAGATCTATGTTTGTAAAAATTAATAAATTTTACTAGATTGAATGATATATTTAGGCTTAATTGTATCATTATTATTGGTGACTCTAATTTTATAACAATAAAATAAATAAATAAATAATAATATAAAGAATAATGGAAATAATAATTTTATAATTATAATAAAATATATAATATGTTAAAATAATTCAAAAAAAATTCTCTATAAAATTGCCTGATTACAATATTGGTCATATTTTTAAAATTTAACCATATATTAAAAAAAAATGGGACCTCATAATGTATGGATTTGTAATCCTTACTCCTTGAAATTAATAAAAAAACATCATGGACTAAAAAGGAAAAAAATTAAAATGTGGATAATATATAAATTAAAAGATATGATAATTTAAATAAAAACAATTACCCCCTCAAGCGGTTAAGAAGGTAATAGAGCGACATATACAGAGGGTTTCTAAGAATTCAATAGTGTTTTGTAACACTTCATATATATGATTATCCTGTGGATCTTATAATAATGTGATGATGTAGTCATATGACTATCTATTCCCCTATTTTCATGGATATCTCAATAAGGATTCATTAGAGTATATAAGAAAATTTTATGGTATTATTCAATACATACCCTAACATGGGTTTAAAAAAGATAATATTAGGGTTAGGTTAATCCAATTTCATTTAATGACTTCTATATTATAGTTCATGAATATAAATAATTTATTTGTTGACACCTTGGACCATTTTTCAAATTTCATTGTTGAAAATTCTAATACTATGAATATGGAGAATGAGGTAAATCACAAATCATAGTATTTTTAAATGATAAGAGAGATATTTAATTCAAAATTATGTATATATTTTTTGTTTTTATTAGGATGTTTCATATATATCATATTTCTCCCCATCTATTAATGGAAATAGTTTATAATTGTCTTAACACATACAATTAAAATGTATGTGACTAGTTCTATAGAATTAATTTTTATTATCTAATTCCCAATGAGATTCAAGAAATCATAAAGGAAATTACCCAACACTACCAATATAAGAACTATAGTATGATAACCATCCATAGGGTTGATTCTAATACCCAAGATATCATAATTTATTTTTGAAATAATGATGTATTAGGTGGGTAGATATTCTAAGCATGTGGTTTGTTTGGGAAGACCCATACTTATATCCCCTAGCTTGACATACCTACTATGTAAATTAATTATCTAACGATTGTTGGTTATGTTCCTTTTGAAAATTTAATAAATTCAAAACTATCATATAATGAAAATTTAAATTCAATTTTTAGGAATTACACCAACCTGTATAGGAATCATTTACGGTAATTACACAACATTAGACACTTTTATTACAACAAAAAATATGAAAACCTTCTACAATCAATTTAGTGAAGAATCAAAAAATGTATTTGGAAATAAAATAATTAATAAAATATTGTTATAATAGATCTTTAATATTTAGAAATCATTGATTAAATATAATAAAATGGATAAATAGAAATATAATTAGATAAATACAAAAAAAATTAGATGATAATCAATAAAATAATTAATAAATGTTAATCTTGTAGAGATGGTCAGTAATAATCCTTTAAAAAAATTTACACACCACTCATTCACTATCCCTAAAAAGTAAAAAGGATGAATTTTACTATCTATTTAAAAATAATCATGATGTATATAAATTTTATCATAAATTTTGGTTTTACGGAATCCTTAAAAACAATCCATTATTATGTGATATTTTGACTAATTTAATTGGATAATAAAACAAAATTGAGGGAAGATACCATCATTAAGCCTATAATTATTTTCTTCATTAAAATTTTCATCCGATGTAAAATGGAAATGGATTAATTATCAGTTAATGTTGAATAAGTTAATGTGAGGAAATTAATTACCTATGTGGAATAAAATATAACATCAATTTAATGTCTTTAACCTTCATATCTACTTGTCCTAGAGGTTCCCGTTCTGTGACTACCCAAACCCTACCTCCATTAGGCCATTGGTTGTTGACTAGAACAATGTAGGAATATCCATAAAATGGGCGGCATTAGCCTAATGTAACAATATTCATGAACACATCTCCAATCCAAAAATTCAAATTTGTAAAAAAAACTAAGAAAAAAATACATGGAAACCACTAAATCCCATAATGAGAGAACAATAGTGAAATAACTGGAAAGAAAATAGGGCCAAAATGAGCCACCAATTTTTTTCAATTACCATAAAGAAAACTTATATAGAATAACATAATGGAAAATTAATATAAAAATCTACTAGGACACACCTCAGTCTCTCTAGTCCCAAATGGCACCACCAGGACTTATTTTACATAAAATTATGTTGAAAGGTCGATCATTTGAACAAGACGTAATATTTGAAGGAAAACCCCTGAAGGCATGATGAAAACAATACTCAATAAAACCCCACAAAAACACAAATGAAATATCACAAAGAAAATTCCATGAAGTAAATAAAATGAATTAAATTACATGAATTAAATTCTATAAAGTAAATACCAAGAAGAATATACCACAGAGAAAATACACCAGTCAACTCAACATATGTATATTTCAACAACTCATATAATAAGAATATCATGATATACTCATGAGAAACACCATTCCATCATGAGGTGATAAATATATACCAGTCACATAATTCTAATCAATATATGCTCATTATGGGAGAACTCACTCCTAGAGACATGATACCATTAGAGACACTCATGATGATGTTTAGCATATTTTGGACCTACCCAAATGAGAATGTCTTGGTTGAATAAAGTCATGATGCCATAAAGAGAGGATTGTGCCTAGTAACATTGGGTGACACAATATATTACACGAATATACACAATGGGATACCACATATCTAATATAGATCAATTCAAAATGTAGGTCGATCACACCTGGACAACGTAGGGGTACCAATTATTGCACCCAAATACATTGGGGGATTCAATGTACCCTACCAATTCAATAATCCTAGGTGGAGGACCAGTTCCCTTCTCACATAGATTACACAATTATAGAGACTCCATTAGTGCTGATAAAGGATTACATTACAGTCATAGGAATGGATACCTAATTAGTTTTGGGACTCAACCTCTAGAGGGGATCAAAATCCACTGATGTGTAAGTAATACTATAATGAACCATATAGTAAAGGAACAACGGAATGATCTAACCCAATACTAGTTCAAGGTAAATACTCACCACAATATTTCAAAATTACTATCTCAGCATTAGTATCCCAATGATAAATAAGGATCATAAAAAAAACACACCATTTGAATGTTATGGAGGTTTTATGTTTCAAATGATGGGTGGTCACTGGGCCCATGTACTAAATCATGGTAGGTCCACCATCCATTGCTGTTGAAAGTGGTGGTCAACCTCACCCCTACAAATATGGTCAACCATAATGGTCAACATCCCTAGGAAACTATCATCGGCCACTACTATCAACAATGGTATGACTAAACCTAGGATGCCCCAGGTCTGACCCCGATTTGTCTTGACCTTTTTGGCCTGACTAATCACACCGAGTCTGACCCATCCCATCCCATTTGTCTTCTCAGCCCAATGCACATGTTCCATCATACTAGACCTATCCCCGTATGATCTCTCCAAGAACGAACCACTCATACGCCTATAATTTTTCATGATCAACATGGTTTCCGGTCACATCACACATAGCTACCGACTCTGTATGTGGACACCTACAGAGTCAGCATCCCATTGTCACAACACACATCCTCCCACCACATCCCATGTGCCCAAACATCACCTTATGTGTCTTCCTCCATAGTGGTCACCATCAGTCATCCTTCCACCTCGTGTTTCCATGCACCACCTCATCAATTATGCCATTGGTGGACAACCGAGCCACCTATGATGCCCAAATATTAGAAACAAAGGAATATCATTAATGCTTTGGTCCATATCTACATAGATCCAACCATTGGTTTTGTTTTCCTCACATCCGGTGGTCTAATATTGATCGGATCCCCCCAAAAGGTTGCACCAAGATCACAAGGGTGAAATTATGAATAATACAAAGAACGAGGGAGATAAAATAATGTGTAAAAATATGAGGAACTAACAATGGAAATTTGTTCATTTGGGCCTCAATAAGTTCTCTTCCAAAAGAATAATGAAGAACAAAAACATTTCCATCAATTTAATTCTACAAATGATGTGTGTATCTATTTGTGTTAATTAAATTTATCCAAATTCATCATAAAATAGAGAAAAGGATGGAAAAAAACATAAAAAAATTTCTTACATAATGTCTGAATTGATCATTGATGATGAACTGTTGTGTTGCTGACATTGATGATATCCTCAAACTGCATCGGCATGACGATCTATGCTCTGCTCAACCAATCATAGTTCACAGGAAATTCTCTCCAAAATTTGTTTAAATATCTACTCTATGAGTGACCAACCCTAATAAAATTCTATAATCATTAATTTAATTAAGAAGTAGTAACTATGTCAACATAATGTTTTATTTAATTTAGTTAATTAATTTTATTTCCTTTTAGTTTTTTTCTGTAGAAAACATGTGATGATTATGTTTAAGCCATTCCTATGGAAAAAAAGATTTAAAACTCAATAGTGGTCTCAGATTTCAATTTCCAATAACAATACATAGTTATTAGGATTTTAAAAATGATATAATTTGGTTTAGTTATTTTATTTATGGTTAATTCATTGGTGAATTTCTCTACACATGACCCACACCATCCTAAGTCACGTCGCACATTGGGTAAAGACACCATTCTCAAATCAATGGTGCCCCCATATTTCTTATCATGTCCCATTTATGAGTTATTCAACTTTTTTATGAAAACATTAAATACATTCTATTAAAATAGTACTATGTTTCAAACAATTTTTATGGGCACAACAGGTCATAAAATAATATTCCATCTCGGTGCCTGATCTTGAAATCATTCTATATAATTTCTATAAATAATACATGGAATATATGAGATGTTACATTCTCCCCATATTTGGGATTTTCATCCCTACAAACCAAAACATGGGATACCAAAAATGTTGACAGTACTGAGCATGAATATGAGCCTCCCATACCAATGTTCTCTACTATAAATATCTTATCTTCTCTCAGACATGCACACATGGAATCAATAAGCCATGAATATTCCCATCCATCCAATCCTCAATCTCCACCGAGTACCTAGTTAATGTCATCTCATCCTCAATGTCATGAACTCCCCAATCAATGGGGTATGGTGGGTCATTCATGTACATCCTATTCAAAAACACATAGAAGTCTTCGTGTGCCATATATAACTGTGGATGTAGATCCAAATGGTACACCGCCTCAGTTACTCAACATAGTATCAGGAACGGTCTAACGAACCTCTTTGATAACATGCCTCCTTATCCAAATAATTATAATTTGTGTTGAAGTGAGACCTAGAGGAACATGTATTCTCATTACTAAAACTACAATTTTTTATTCCACCTGTCAACATAAAAATTATTTCAGGTCTTTACAATCATCAATTGCATCTGGATGATATGTGCCATCTTCATCGTAGCTCGGACCATCTACATTCCAATGAGTGTTGACTCTCCTAGATTATTCCAGCAAAGTGGTTGTCTGAAGAGTCTCATATACTAGGCCATGAATTTTGGAATATCATTAGTGGAGTTAAAGAAATTGTTTTATGAAATCTCCAATAGTGGTAGGAAATACACCTAATAACATCCCAAATCCAACATTCACACCCACAACATGTACTCCAAAACATGAATGGTCCTCTTTGTCTGTTTGTTAATATATGGGTTAAACATTTTGATCAAGCATAACAAAGTCCCAAACACCTCCTATAATCCATTATCAAATATATAGGTAACGAGATAATCATGATCGTAATATATTTTCAACAGAATTCCATGGAGTCAATCTAACACAAGTATGTAATTGAATCCCATGGTCTTTGTTGAACTCTACTCCCAGATAGTTCGAAACTGGCCAACATGGTGAGCCTTTCAACGATCACCTAGAGGGAATCCTATCCCCAGGATAAATGTGGTAATCTCATCATGAATCCCATATATATCTCATAAAATTTCAATTCTTGTACCTTCAAGAGTAGGTCTAAACAAGATGGAACCATATTCTTAGCCATCACTTTATGAAAAGTGGGTCATATAGAGGAAAACTCCGAAACTCCCTACATTAACCCTGGCCCCCAAAATGGATGTCGGAGGTCTCAGTACATCCTTGAAACACCTTTATGTACCACTAAAGTGTACATGTGGATCTCAAAAAAGTCTTTCTCTTGAATCCCCACTGGTATAACTATGCTACCCTTCAAATGAACAATGTGATCACCATCGTCTGAATATCCATTAAGAGAATTAAATGTGGAGTACAAGGCATGTAGAGTCTCATAGTCAGAATCCCAAATTAGTTCATCCTTGACTCGCATTAAGTGTGCTGGGGTGATACCCATCAACTAGAGGTAAGATTCTCAATTTTCATCCATAATGGAAAAATATAATGAGGCTAAATACTCAGATGCCTCATTTTGTTACAGTGGATCGGATCTCTTGTCGAGAGATTCTTCCACCACATTCCCCTTCCCCAATAGTATTTACAATTTCAAAGTCATAGTCTTGGAGGAACAATAGCCATTTCCTCCATCTCAATATAAGATCCTTCTATGATATGATATTCATGTGAATCATAGAATCAAAGTAGATGATATACCATTAACTGATCAAGTTTTTTTCCATATATTCAATGTGAATAATACTAATTATATATCAAGATCAGGGGATGTGTAATTTTTATAGTGCGGTCTCAAATTTTTTGAACTATTGGAAATCGTTGCATTACCCTATAATAGGACACAACCAAGCCTGGTACCAAATGTATCACAGAACACCACATACTCGACACCCTCCTATGGAAATATCATGATAGGAGCACTCTTAATCTTTGCCTCATCTCTTGAATGAATTGATGGAATTTATATTTCTGCATGAAAGGTTGTCTCTTTCATTTCAAAGCCACCAAGGGTGTTACATAATTTTAGAAATCAGGTACAAACCCCTGACAGTACACATACATCCCAAGGAAAATCTGTTACTCAGTAACACTCTTGGGTGGTTCCCTAGAAATCATCTCTTCAACATTCACTAGATCCACTACAATTATAGCCTCTGAGATCATTAGTACCTAAATATGGACCACTAAAATCTAGAACCAACACTTATATAGAAAATTATAAAGATGGTGCTCTCGATGTGATTCCAGGACCATCAATAAGTGTCTTGTATCATCCTCCTTAGAATTTGGGTTCTATAAGATTTTAAAGGTGAAGGCTATATAAAACTATTCTAAGTATCGATGAATTATTTGGTTCATGAGTCCCATGAACATTTATGGGGAATTTTTCTAGCCAAATGGCATCAAAATGTACTCAATGTGACCGTAATGAAACCTAAAAGCCATCTTCAATATATCTTAATCTTGTACACATTGATAATGATTGCATAATATGAGGTCAATCATTGAGAACCAAATTTCTCCTTTCAACTAAAAAAAGATGTCATTGGTCATCAGTAATGGACACCAGTTCATCTCGATCACAATGTTCATGTGTAGAAAATAAACACATAACATCAAACATCTCTCTGTCTTCTTAGAAATCAAAACTGGTCCTCCCAGGTTGAAACATTGTGTCTCACAAAGCCCTACATCTTCATGTCCTCAAACAGTACCATTAGATCATGAATCTCTACTAGAGCCATCTAATATTCATGTCTAGATATGTGTTCCATTCCACTATTTAAATCAATTAAAAAGTCCACATCCCTATGGGGTGGTAAATCAGGAACATCTTCAGGGAAGACGTCTTTATACCCTTCCACCACCATAAGAAAATAATTACTCTTATCATCTACTAGTGTGAGAGTCATTCTTGACAACTAATGTGTAATTGGATGCACCAACCTATGTGTAAGTTCATCCTTCCCTTCATGTGTTTACTTTCTACAAAAAAATGAAAACATGGTTTTTCACTAAGGAAACACCACACTCTCTGCCTAAAACAGAAAATCTATGCATGAACTATGGATAATTATTACGTACCAAGAATAATGTTACAAGACCTCCACACCACTACCAAGAGATCCCAACTAATGATATGACCACCAAGAGGTAGGTCAAACTATCGACACTAGTTTGTGATCATTGAATCTTCACCCATAGGATTATATAAAAATAAATGTCAAGTCCATGATTAAATTGGTATCTCCAAGTACCAAACAAGGATCATGGAATAAAATGAATGACTAGAATAATTTTGAATCAAAATTGTAGCTAAGCTCAAGAAGACACAGATCATACCTTGAATCAGTCATGGATCATAGGGGTAATAAGCCCCCATAACATGTAGCAGGCCTCATCCTCACCCACATCTCACTAATCCAGGCATGGACCACCTAGGATTCTAGTAGAAATAGGTTAATCCAAAGAAAAACTCAAAAAACCCTACCTACTCTTCTTTCACATTCTCCACACTATAGACCACCCATCTCATGGACCTACCTCTACCTCATAGGTCCCTTAACCATCCAATAATCATCTATATGATGTGTTGGGAAATCACACTCCAGATGTCCCTGACCACTGCTTGTGCAACACCGTCTATCCATGGGATCAATCAAGCCACCGTCAAAACCTTTAACAATTGGCCCTACATCCATGGACATCCATTGAATCGCATCATGTAACGCCACAACCCCAATTTCCCAGAGTCGGTGAATTATTACATAAAATTGGCAAGATCACAAGAAAGATCAAATCTCGAAAGACCGATTGGTTTAGTAGCCTTGGGAACACTAGATATATTCATAATGTTTTACATTACATCATAAAGTGAAAACATACAACAACAACATAGTCTCCATATCCCACACTCATATCCCCACATAATATCCCTGCATCTCATTCATAAATTACTTCTTCACATCCTGGGAAAAATAAAACATAGAGAAGGGGTGAGCTCAAATGCCCAGTAAGGATAACAATAGAGCGGAAAATTTCATAAATAAGAATAAACATTTAAGGTAGTGTATAACTTAAAACAAAATCCTTTTAAACATGAACTTCAACATAGTATGACAAATATAAAATGAAATAATTCCATTTACTTATTCACATGGATATTCTACTAATCGAATAATCACATGAAATATCAATTTCCACATTCATAATGATAGAATGCATAATGCCAGACTATCATAACCACATATCCAAGACCTCGTGCCAAGACTACAAATAATATTTTGCCAAGGAATTGTGCCAAGACACTAGATTGTCTCATGAGACCTACCGATGCATCGAGGAGCTATAGCGGGCTCCACCCATCACTTACTAAGTCCAGTGCATTCGCATATGAAAAGGTCTAAACATAACATAAACATTCGTATTAAAACTAGCATACGAAATGTCAATAATTTCTCCATAAACCATGAATGGTATAAAAATAACACATCCACAGTAAAAAATATAACAAAACCTTCAATACAATACATATGTATTGTATCATAATAAATCAACTTCAAATAATATGAAAATCCATCAAAGGATGTTGACATAGATGAAATCAATACTATTTGAGAGAAATATCTCTTTTCTCGAAATCATTGAAAAGTCACACATTTATAAAAGAAGTAATTTAAAAGAGATTTTTGAATCAAAGTGTCCCATGCCACTTTGAAACTATTGAAAATAAATGTCATTTCAGAACATTCATGTCCATATAAATAAATCCTTAAAATCATTTTGAAAACAGGTACATTAATTAAAAATATTTAGAAAGATAAATCTTTAAAACATTTAAAATTATGATCTTGATAATGAGTACCTTTCAAAAATTCTTAAAATATTCATTTTGAAATCATTTAAAAGTCACATAATTATAAAATAAAACATTTACATTGAAAAAATACTTATAATCCTGTAAGGGAAGCTTTGACGATTTTATAACGGCGGTAAATAGCTGCATCCGCCGTATAAGTTAAAAAAACATTCTTACCTTAAATTTGTCGAAAGCTTAAAAGTTCCTTGTTTGGAAAATGATGGAAAGATTCCTTTAAAAACACATAAGTGTATAAAGGAATTTAACTAATATTATTTGTAAACATTAAATATGTTTTGAAATACATTTTGAAGAAACATGGACGTGGATGATAAAGAAATCCCGGTAGATTATTACATATAAACAACCTCGGATAGTGAAGAGATTGTGAAATAAACCCTTACCTTGTACTTTTACTTGGATGAGGGTAGGTTAACCTCCTGTATAATGGTTAAATAATTGTTATTAAATTAGACAAGAATCATATATATTAATATGATATCATATATGATCTTTTAACATTTCTTTGTCAATAATATTTTAGAATTATCGTCATTTCGGGTGTTAACTTAATCATTTTATTTTATATGTTTTGTTATGTAAGCCATGTTTTTCATGGATAGGTTGTATATTAATCATATAAAGAATGATATCAAGTCCTTAGATACTATTATTAATCATCAAATGAGAATTATACTTAAATGGATACGATGGAATATGAATCTCATCGCATTCGTGGAGACGGTAGTCCGTACGTACGAATGAGCGACAATATTGTTATTTTGATATTAAAATAATATATAATTGGACGGTATAAAATATATAACGAATCATTATCATGTTATATTTATTATTTACATGAGTTACACATCATTATTATACCCATCCAAATTATAATTTGTTGAATAACAATTACACCACGAGGTGGAGACGGTAAGCCGTACGTACGCACGTGTGGTGAAATTTTATTCAAAGGATGGATAGAATACTGAATACAGTTGTACCATATTTATAATACCATCTCATTATATATAAGATACTGGATTTATTATTTTATAATGGTAATAACAATGAATGAAGAAATGGAAATGAAAGGAACTTGGAAAAGGGTGGTGAAATCATTACCTCTTCTTCAGGTTCTTCCTTTTGATTTGATCAAAATGGCTCCTAGGTTGGATTTCTAACTAAAGGAAGGCCTCTATGATGAAGTGAGGGAAGTTTAGAGAGTATTTGGGCAGAGGTTGGCCGATCCAAAAGGCTTTGAAGGTGTGAAGTAATGAGAAGGGGGAGTTCCCTTTTATAAGAGGGGTGAGGGGCACCTTTGGAAAAGCTAGAAATATTAATTTATAATAAATTCATATTCTGTTTCTAATGGATCCAAAATTGATTATTCAAAGATTAAGGTGGGGATAGGTCGAAAAACATTCAATAAATAGAATTTATACATGTTTGGGTTACTATATTAACCTTATCTTTTAGTTTTAACTCTTAGTTAATTAGTTTGACAATCACCATGTCACTTTTTTACTTTTATATTATATAGTTAATAAAAATACAATATACATCCAAGTGACCCAAAGTGGTCCATTAATGATACACCTATCATGGTAAAATTCTCTTGGATGAACCTTATATTTTTAGGAATTTAATATCAATTAATAATATAATATTTGTTTTAAAAACTCTTTTATGTCAACTTTAAAACTATTCAATAGATGATTTTTTTAATACTCATAACTAAATTATTACTTCGAACAAAGTTAATTAAATCATTACTAACATGTCCTATTAACCTATAAAATTATTGTAATTCCTTAAAATTCTCAAATTATATTTATTTGGATATTTATAATATCAATTATGTTGATTTTTCACTATTATGGTAATTACTGCATCATCATTGTGTCATAAATGAATTAAATTATTTAACGTCTAAAAATTATAAATAAAATATCATTATGTATGAAATATTTTTATATTTCTAATGAATATTTACAATTAAAAATCGAACATATATAACTCTATGTAAAAATGGTTTTTCTAAAAGATATATGCTTGTGTCATTTTTGTATTCATTTTACTTAATTAAAATAAAGTGTCACTATCACTAACAAGTGGCACCATGGGGTCCCAAAATTTACCCAAAGATGCCCATGGTCGAAAATTTATCAACCAATAATGGTAGCACACGTTTTAGGGTAATTTTTTATTATTATAATATTATTTTTTAACCCTTATGTTCTGGATTTACCCTTTAACCATGATAAATAAAATATTTACCGATGTCATTATTCAAAATGTCTAAAAATAAAAGTTACCTATTTACACAATATGAACATCCTGATTACAAATATAGAATCCATTTTTCTAATTAAAAAAACACAGAAGTGGCAGAAATTAATTTTAAATTAATTACCGCTGTCAAAACAAATACCGTGTTTTTAAGATATAATAACTATCAAAGGATTGATACTTGTTTATGTTTGGTTTAATTGTGAAATTATTTCCAATGAACAGAATTGTATTAAATTGTAAAAATATATTCTAAATATACTTTAAAACCACCCAAATTCCTAATTTATCACTATTAATTATTTTATTTAAAAAAAATGTTTTTAATTAAAATTTAGTAATTTTCACTATTCATCAAAATATGAAAGTTATCCGAAATGTACCTTAATTTCACCTTAGGCTAAATTCGATACTCCGAATCCAAAAAATGAAGTCCATTTTGAGAGGAAAAATATATATAATTTCAAAAAGTATGTATTACTGTTCAAAATGGGTAGTTTGATTGGTTGTGGTGTGTGTTAGAACTCGAAGTTGCGTACAACACATGCTATTGTATTATTCAAAGGAAAGCGTACTGTGGAAGCTTGGGATGTTTCATTTTAAATTTTTGATGTCCCTATTTAGTAAAAATGTTTAAAATATTGTATTAAATAAGGGTTCACTATTAAAAGTTGGTAAAAGTGAAATACTGAAAATGAATTTGTTCTTAAATTATGTCTAAGAAACGCATAATATGGATTCTAAAATTATAAGGATTATATAAAGTATAAAATTTAGTTAATAATATTAATAACCACTTTTTAACGGCTTGTTTGGTAAGTCATGGTGCACTTGAACTCGGTGTTGCGTGTAGTGCAAGTTATTGAATTAATTTTGAGAAATAACACACTGCGAAATCTTGGGATGTTACATTATCCCCTCCTTCAAAAATTGCATCCTCGCAATTTGAAATTGTTCTTCAAAAAAAAGGTTGAAAATAGAAAATATCTTTGTGGGAAAACCCACATCGGAAATAGGGTTACTAAAATTTAGTCTTAATATGATGAAAAGAGAAATGAAAGGGTCACCACCAAATTATGATCTCGATAAGGAGAACATTGGTGGCAATTAGAGACATATAATTAGAGGGAAAATGAAAATATTTATAGGTAGTGATTGATGTCATCAATCACAAAAAGTGTAAAATTTAGGTCCTTAAATTCATCAATCTATGATGATTGGAAATACCATCGGTTCAACAAAACCTAGGGTATTAGGATAACACATTTTTTGTTTTAGGATTCCTTAAATAAAGTATAAGAATTAACTTTTTCATATAATAAGAGAAGAAGAAATATATATTCATGAAAACTAGTGTTCAATCCTTTAACTAATTTCTACCAAAAACCCATCTTTCACTCTAAAAGATAATAGAACGTAAAAAATATTCTATTTATCCTGTTCGTATAGGGTTAAAAATGAATTTATAATTAAACTAGCAGAACTATTAAAAAAATTACATTATTCAATCCAGGACATCACATGGGTTAGTGGTAGGTGATACACCCTTGTCACCCTTCGGTTGTGGGTTCAAGTCTCGCGGCCTTGCCGGACGCGACGGGTTGCCGCCCGACCTCCGGTTTGTCCTTTTATGGCAATCCAAAATAATCCAAACTAGAACTATCCAAAATACTTCAGTACAAAATTTATAAGGAAGCTAAACACAATAAAATCATTTTTTCTGCGTAATAACATGTGATCACCTTCATCATGTATTCTTTTAAAACACTGCAACATCCTGAATTACCATAAAACCTTATTGATTACATTCATGATCCCTTATTCCTTAAAGAATAATAGATATACTCCTTAAATACAAAAATGTTATAAACCCCAACAATGATGTAATATACACATCATTAATCAGTTTCAAGGTAGTCAAGAATATCCAATATAATTTATCCAAATCAATCATGTATTATTCTAATATCACCACCTTGGTATCAGAACTATATTATGGTTTATCATTCTCTCAACCATATATTTTCCAAAAATTTATCCTGCTATTGAGTCAATTATCTTTGTTCCACACAATCTCAATTTCTTAATGAAATAGTACTGTAGTTCTATCCATATATACTCCATAATTATTATAACAAGTACATTGTTTATACAACACCAAAATGACATAATCAGCATAAGAACTCTAATCATTCCTCTTCATTTGTGGTAGTATCATAACTTGATTATTATCCAATAGCATCATTTGCGGCATAGTCTGATGACTGGGACATAAGTTCACGTAGTGTCCAAAATCCTTGAAAATGAAGCATTGTACATTTGAAACCATTTTCTTAACCTTGCAGTCACGTACTTTGTGCCCTTTTCCTCCACACTTATAACAAACTCCCATTCCTTTCAGGCAAGTTCCAGAGTGTTTCTTCCCACAGTTACAACAAATGGGAAAATTCTTCTTTTCCCTCTTACCTTTATCCATCTTTCTCTCTTCAATCATTTTCTTCTCTTGCTTCCCTTCAATTCCATAGGACTCAGTAAACTCTTTACTTATCTTATGAACACATGATATTATTTTTTCATATGATGATAATACATTGAAGACTATTTCTCATATAAATTCTGGCATAAGACCATGAAAGATATGATCCTTCTTTATCTTTGGATCATGTGCAATGCTGGAGTTCTCATTCCTTCTACAGGGCTCCATTTCTAAAAATGGCATACACTATATTAGTTTATGAATAACAATACATAATCCCAAACTTGTAAAACACATAACATAAAGTAAATAGTTTATGTATATAATCCATAATCATAAAATTGTTTTCTTTGAGGATGTATATACTCATAAACCCTTCATAATGATTTGTAAAGAAAATGAGAGTTATCCTAAGCATATCCCCCGGGAGTGTCATAACCAAGAGTGAAGAAAGGCCCGTTGTTGTGCACCAGTTCCCATTCGAGTCTAGCTCAAAGTGGTGTTTTCGGGTTTTACCCCTAGGTACATCTGTTCCAGAGCCGCCTCTACCAGCTCGTATCCAGACAGGGATGTATTGCTCCGAAAAGTCACAAAATCTCTACAACACCAAAATTCTAGGAAGTTCTTCTATACTAATCCACAAGGTCCATATTTCTTTTATGCTCTCTAATCAGAGTTTATATAAATCTAGCCTCCAAGGATTGTACTAAACTTCCTCTGATACCAACTGTAACGCCCCGACCCCTGTTACCCAGATTTGGTGCATTATTACATAACATTGGCATGATCATAAGAAAGATCAAATCTCGAAAGAAAGACTAGTTTAGTAGCCTTTGAAACACTAGTTATATTCATAAAGTTTTACATTACATCATAAAGTGAAAAAATACTACAACAACATAGTCTCCATATCCCACACTCATATCCCCACATACTATCCCTGCAGGTTATTCATAAATTAATTCTTCACATCCTGGGAAAAATAAAACATAGAAAAGGGGTGAGATCAAATTCTCAGTAAGGATAACAATACAGTGTAAAATTTCATAAATAAGAATAAATATTTAAGGCAATGTATAACTTAAAACCAAAGCCTTTTAAACTTAAACTTCAACATAGTATTGAAAAAATAAAATGAAATAATGTCATTTACTTATTCACATGGATATTCTACTAATTGAATAATCACATGCAATATCAATTACCACTTTCATAATGATGGAATTCATAATTCCCGACTATCACAACCACATAGCCAAGGCCTCGTGCCAAGACTACAAATAATATTTTGCCAAGGCCTTGTGCCAAGACACTAGTTTGTCTCCTAAGACCTACCAATGCATCGAGGAGCTATAACGGGCTCCACCTATCACTTACTAAGTCCAATGCATTTCCATATGAAAAGTTTTAAACATAACATATACATTCGTATTAAAACTAGCATATTAAATGTCAATACATTCTCTATGAACCATGAATGGTAGAAAAATAACACATCCATAGTAAAACATATCACAAAACCTTCAATATAATACAAATGTTTTGTATCATAATAAATCAGATTCAAATAAGATTAAAATACATCAAAGGATGTTGACATAAATGAAATCAAAACTATTTGAGAGAAATATCTCTTTTCTCGAAATCATTGAAAAATCACACATTTATAAAGGACGTAATTTAAAAGAGTTTTTTGAATCAAAGTGTCCCATACCAAATTGAAACTATTGAAAAGAAATATCATTTGAAAACCTTTATTTCCATATTAAAAAATCCTTAAAATCATTTTGAAAACATGGACATTAATGAAAAATATTTAGAAAGATAAATCATTAAAACATTTAAAATTATGATCTTGATAAAGAGTACCTTTATAAAATTCGTAAAATATACATTTTGAAATCATTTAAAAGTCACATAATTATAAAATTTAACATTTACATTGAAAATATTCTTATAATCTTGTAAGGGAAGCATTGGCGGTTTTATAACAACAGTAAATAGCTGCACCCCCCGTATAAGTTAAAAAACATTCTTACCTTGAATTTTTCAAAAGGTTAACAATGCCTTGTTTGGAAAACGACGGAAAGATTCCATTAAAAACACATAAGTTTATAAATGACTTTAACCCGTATTCTTTTTAAATAGAAAAAATGTTTTGAAATACAATTCGAAGAAACATGTATGTGGATGATAAAGAAGTCCCAGTAGATTATTACGTATAAACAACCTCAGATAATGAAAAGATTGTGAAATAAACCCTTACTTTGTACTTTTCCATGGTTGAGGGTAGGTTAACCTCCTGTATAATGGGGAAAATTTGTTATTAAATTATACAAGAATCATATATATTAATATGATATCATATATGATCTTTTAACATTGCATTGTCAATAATATTTTAGAATTATCATCATTTCGGGTGTTAACTAACTCATTTTCATTTATATGTTTTGTTATTCAAGCCATGTTTTTCATGGATAGGTTGTATCTTAATCATATCCAGAATGATATCAAGTCCTTAGATACTATTATTAATCATAAAATGAGAATTATACTTGAATGGATACGATGGAGAATGAATCTCATCGCGTTCTTGGAGACGGTAGTCTGTACGTACGTACGACTGACAATATCATTATTTTGATATGAAAATAATATATAATTGGATGGTATAACATTTATACAGAATAATTATCATGTTATATTTATTATTTACATGTGTTACACATCATTATTATACCCATCCAAATTATAATTTATTGAATAACAATTACACCACGACGTGGAGATGGTAAGCCGTACGTACGCACGTATGGTGACCTGTTATTCACAGGATGGATAGAATACTGAATATGGTTGTACAATATTTATAATAACATCACAGTATATATAATATACTGGATTTATTATTTTAGAATTGTAATAACAAAGAAGGAAGAAGTGGAAGAAGAAAGGGACTTGGAAAAGGGTGGTGAAATCATTACCTCTTCTTCGGGTTCTTCCTTTTGATTTGATCAGAATGTATCTTAGGTTGGTTTTATAACTAAAGGAAGGCCTCTAGGGTAAAGTGAGGGAAGATGAGAGACTATTTGGGCAGAGTTTGGCCGAACCTAAAGGCTTTGAAGGTGTGAATTAATGATAAGGGTGACTTCCCTTTTATAAGAGGGGTGAGGGGAACCTTTGGAAAATATAGAAATATTAATTTATAATAAATATATATTCGGTTTAAAATGGTTCCAAAGTTTATTATTCAAAGTTTAAGGTGGGGATAGGTCGAAATCCATTCAACCAATAGAATTTAGACAGTTTTGGGTTACTATATTAACCTTATCATTTAGTTTTATCTCTTAGTTAATTAGTTTGACATTTACCATGTCACTTTGGATTTTTATATTATATAGTTAATAAACATACTATATACATCCAAGAGAACCCCAAGTGGTCCATTAATGATACACATATCATGATTTAAGTCTCCTGGCTGAACCTTAAATTTTTAAGAATTTTATATCAATTAATAATATAATATTTTTTTAAAAAAACTCTGTTTTGTCAACATTGACACCATTCAATAGTTGATTTTTGTAAAACTCATAATAGAATTATTACTTAGAAAGAAGTTAATTAAATTATTACTAACATGTCCTATTAACCTATAAAATTAGTTTAATTCATTAAAAGTTTAAAATTATATTTATTCGGGTATTTATAATATCAATTTCGTTAATTTTTCACTATTATGGTAATTACTGCATCATCATTGTGTCATAAATGAATTACATTGTTTAATGTCTAAAAATTATAAATAAAATATAGTTATGTAGGAAATATTTTTAGTTTTCTAATTAATATTTACAATCGAAAATAAAACATTTATAACCCTATTTAAAATTTGTTTTTCTAAAAGATATATGCTTGTGTCATTTTTTGTATTCATTTTAACTTAATTAAAATAAAGTGTCCCTATCACTTACAAGTGGCACCATGGGGTCCCAAAATTTTGCAAAAGATGCCCATGGTCTAAAATGTATCAACCAATATGGTTAGCACACATTTTAGGGTAATTTAATTATTATAATAATATTATTTGTTTAACCCTTATTTACCGGATTTAACTTTTTACCATGGTAAATAAAATATTTACAGAAGTAATTATTCAAAATGTCTAAAAATAAAAGAAACCTATTGACAAATTTTGAACATCCTGATTCCAAATATGGAATCCATTTTTCCAAATTCAAAACACATAAGTTGCAGAAATTAATTGAAAATTAATTCCCACTGTCAAAACAAAAGTCGTGTTTTTAAGATATAATAACTATCAAAAGATTGATACTTGTTTATGTTCATTTTAATTTTGAAATTATGTCCAATGACCAAAATTGTATTAAATGGTAAAAATATATTATAAATATACTTTAAAACCACTCCAATTCTTAATTAATCACTATTAATTATTTTATTTAAAAACATTTTTTTTAATTACAATTTTGTAATTTTCACTATTCATCAAAATATGAATGTTATCCGAAAATTACCAAAATTTCACCTTAGGCTAAATTTGATACTCTGAATCCAAAAATGAAGTCCATTTTGAGAGATAAAATATATATAATTTCAAAAATTAGGTATTACTATTCATAATGGCTAGTTTGATTGGTTGTGGTGTGTGTTAGAACTCTAAGTTGCGTACAACACACGCTACTGTATTATTCAATGGAAAGCGTACCATGGAAGCTTGGGATGTTTCATTTTAAAATTTTGATGTCCCTATTTAGTAAAAAACATTAAAATATTGTATTTAAAAAGTGTTCACTATTAAAATTTGGTAAAAGTTCAATACTGAAAATGAATTTGTTCATACATTATGTCTAAGAAACTCATAATATGAATTCTAAAATTATAATGATTATATAAAGTTTAAAATATAGTTAATACTATTCATAACCACTTTTGAATGGCTTGTTTGGTAAGTCATGGTGCGCTTGAACTCGGTGTTGCGTGTAGTGCATGTTATTGAATTATTTTGAAGAAATAACACACTATGAAATCTTGGGATGTTACACATCAACATCTTGGGTCCCTCTAGATATCATTTTATGCCTTCTTCTGAGTTCTCCACAACCCAATTCCAACTTTTAGATCTCTTTATCGGTGTCCACTCCACCGGAAAACACTCTACTAACAAGGATCGATCGTTTACACCCGCGTAATTAGGAATGATAAGGGATACAAGTGACAATTTTATATACTAATATAAGACCTACTTAATAGTCCAACCATTGAAATTTTTTTCTCTACCCATGTCTATGGAGTAGAATGAGGGGTCAATAAAACTTTCTAAATACTCACCCAGAATCATATTTCCCTATTGATGAGGCATGAGATCCAGTATGCAAACAAATCACAAGGTGGCCAGATAGAACTCATCTATAAAGATTCACTTAATGTCATTCCAGGAGATATTTTTATCATTGTGAGATCATGTCACCAAGCTCCACCTTTGACCCATGGATCTCTAAATAAGGATTAAAATGAGGACTTCCATATGATCATAAGGAATCCTCACAAGAAGTAAAACACATGTGACTACCTTTATCCAACACTCATCCAACTGGTTCAAGCTAGCCCCAAAACATGGGAGGTCACTACCTCTGAAACTCTTACAATGTACTAAGAATTCATGCTTCCATAGTTGGTATTACTAGTAGTTGGTGTTGATTGATGGGTGGTGGTACAAATGATAATCCTCCCATCAGTACTATCTCTTGAACATTCCCATGTACTATTTCATCATCACTAGGATGACCATCCTCATGATCACAAAGTGGAATCCTAGATTTATGTCTACATAGAGGCATCTATAAACAAAACCATACCTCCTTGGTTTATTTAGTATATCTAGAGAGTTGACTAAAGAAGGACACTGAAAACACAAAAATTATTATATGAGGCATGTACCTTTATTTTTTTCCATAACCTGTGTTGTAACACCCCGAGCTTCCACGATACGCTTCTGATTCAATAATGAAATAGCTTGCATTGTACGCAAGTTCGAGTTCTAACACTCCGCGACTAATCAAAGTAGCCGTTATGAATAGTAATAACCACTTTTTAAATTTATAGAAATTTTATATTTCAAAATGGACTTCGTTTTTGTATTCCTAATATTGAAATTAGCCTATGTTGAATTTTTTGTAATTTTCTGAGAACTTCAAAATTTTTATGAATGGTGAAAAATAATTAAAACAACTTTTTTAATAAAAATAATTTATAGTGATAAGTTATACTATTGAGTGGTTTTAAAGTATAATTAGAATATATTTTTACCATTTTATCCAATGGTGGTCATTAGAATTAATTTCACTTTGAAATTGGACATAAACAATTGTCAATCTTTTGATATAAATTGTTTCTTAAAAACACGCTATTTGTTGTGACAGCGGGAATTAATTATAAAATTAATTAATGCAACTTATATGTTTGGAATTTTGTAAAATAGACATCATTTTTGAATTCAGAATATCAATTATATCTTAGGGTGAAATTTGGAATTGTTCTGAAAAACTTCAATTTTTGATGAATAGTGAAACCACTAAGTGGTAGTTAAATAACGGATTTTTCGTTTAAATGAAATATTACCACTTCTGTGATTTGATTTTCAAAAATCCGACATACATGGTTGTCATTAAGAAGTAAAATGTGGTTCAATTAGATTAGAATAATTTTCTGGTGAATAGTAACTTTTAAGTTCTTAATCGCGATTAGAGGTAATTAGTGTAGTTTAAGGTAAAAATAATGTTTTAATAATATGAGATGAGTTTGACACATTTACTACCCTCATTGGATGTTCCATGGACGACCAAGACAATCCATGGGTCAACTTGGGGACCCCATGGAGCCACTTTAGTTGGAAAATGACATAAATACCTTTTATTTAATGTTAAAGTAAAAAATAACACAAACATGAAATGTTTTACTAAAAAAAATTTAAATGGGGTTATACAAGTAATATTTTTGATTTTAAATAGTCAATGGAAATATAAAAAGATTTCCTACATCATAGTATTTTTTTTATAATTTTTAGACATTAAATAAATTAAATTATTTATGACATCATGATGATGCAGCGATGACCTCATTATTTAACGATTTAAATAAAATGAGAAGATAATGTAAAATCCAAGGCTTACACTTGTCCAAAGCCTATTGGATGAGGCGATTTCGAACCCTTATCACCTTATCCTAGAATTATACAAGTGTGGGACCTTTGTAATCTGAAAAGCATTGTATAATAGAATAAAATTTCATTACTTTCCAAAAGTGCCCCTCCTCTCCACTTATAAAAGGCCCCCACCACTCCCACCATATTCACATCTTCAAGCCATTTGGCTTGGCCAAAATCTGCCCAAATACTCTACCAACATCACTAAATTACTCCTAGAAGCCTCACTTTGGACAGAATTCTTCCCATGGAAGCCTTTGTCTCAAATCAAAAAGGGTTACCCGATTTTTTTAGGTAATGTCTTCTCTAATGTTGTTTTGTTTTATTTTGCTTATCCAACCCCTTAAACTATTTTAATTCCTTTGTTTTGTAACAACAACAGTATCTAAAATATACTAGGATTTTGTTATGATAACGATTTGGTTTACACTTACACACACCTTCATCTAATGGTTAAAGAACATACTGTTTCTGTGGGTGGCGAAATACTGCCTCACGAAACGATGATTGTTCAAATTCTTTTAACACCTATAATGGTTGCCATTTTGATGACACTATTTTCATATATGATATATATATTATGTTTATGTTTTCCTTATGCTTCTTTATTTCTCATTTATGGAATACTTTATTATTTCCATTATGGGTAAACGCGATAATTTCATTTTAGGAAGTGCGGACTACCGCCCCCTCAAAGTGATGTGAATCGTTAATGCCATATGTGGGATGTATAAAGGATGGAGTAAATGATATTATATATGATATTATACTGGAACTATATTATACCTTTATATAATTATGATTTCATTCCATTAAATACTAAATAGAAATGAAAGTAGCGTTCATGCGTACGTACGGCTTACCGTCTCCATGAACGGTGCATTTCATTTCTTACCTCTAAATGTTACGTAATATTATGAATAAATTTATATACTGGATATATATGATATATATGACATCTAAATCATGAATATAATTCTGGAGATAGTGGATATTCTACCACATAAACAACTTGTAATTATAAGAAGTTTACTGATTGACTCAAGTACCAATGATCGACAAAACGACCGTTATTAACTTAAATAATAACATAATGTTCATAACATGGTAATAAGTGATATAAAAGGAATAATGAAAATAAAAAAGATTCTTAAGTAAATATAAATTAACTCTAGTTTATTATTCAGGAGGTTAAATAATGGTCGAGTCAGGATAAGACGCAAGGTAGGGGAACTTCTTAACCCAACTTCCATTCTTTGGGTTAATCTCCTACTTTAAAATTATGTCATGATATTATTATGTCTTATTTTGTATTTTTACTTTATTTATGTGTACCTATAGTGAATACACATAATATATCTATTTTATTTTAAAAGATGATCTTTGTAAGGACTTCGTCTCAATCTCCTTTCATTGAGGCATATTTGGTTGTATACACAAATTTCTTTTATACGGTGTATAAACCCCTTTGACTTTTACGTATATTCAAAAGGACTCTTTTTTATACGAAGCATTTACTAAAAGACAAAAGGGAATGTTTTTGTCGTACGTATGCGGCGACAACGACTTCTCTGCTGCTGTGACCACTATTTGAGTTTCGGCTTCCTCTACAAGCCATACCTTTTTTAATGAAAAATAAATACCATGTTATACTTTTATTTTATTTTGGTATTGAAAATGGTTTTGAAAGCGTTTTTACTATATCAATGTGTTGTATTGATATCTTGTGATTGAAATGTGGAAATATTATGTTTCCTTTATGCATGTTTTATGTGATACGATTATGTTATGGTTTAGGATATGTTTAAACCTATTCATAAGAGGAATGCATTGGACTTAATAAGTGACGGGTGGAGCCCGCTATACCTCCTCAATGCATCGGTAGGTCTCATGAGACAACTAGACGTGGAATTGGCCGAGGCCCTTTCCCAATTTGATTTATGGTTTTGGCTGAGGCCTTAATCATTTTGGACGTCTTGGCCGAGGCCTTGACAAAATGTTGCAGAATGTCTGGCATTATGAATTCCATCATTATGAAAGTGGTTATTGATATTGCATGTGATTATTCGACCAGTAGAATATCCATGTGAAGAAGTAAATGGGATTATCTCATTTTACTTTTGTCATATTATGTTGATGTTCATGTTTAAAAGGCTTTTGTTTTAGTTATACATTGCCTTAAATGTTTATGTTTATTTATGAAAGCTTCCGCAATATTGTTATCCTTACTGAGAATCTGAGCTCACCCCTTTCAATGTTTTATTTTTCCCAGGATGTGAAGAAGTGTATTATGACTAACTTGCAAGAATAGTCAGTGAGGATATGAGTGTGGACTATGGAGACCATGTTATTGTAGTTTTCATTTTTATTATGTAATGTAATGTTTATGAATGTATCTAGTGTTTCCAAGGCTACTAAACTAATCGGTCTTTCGAAACTTGATCTTTTGTGATCATTCCAATGTTACGAAGTAATGCACCGACTCTGGGTAGCTGGGGTCGGGGCGTTACAGTTGGTATCAGAGGTAGTTTAGTACTAACCTTGGAAGCTAGATTTAGATAAACTCTGATTAGAGCACATAGCCCAAAGATAGACTTTGAGGATTAGTATAGAAGAACTTCCTAGAATTTTGTTACTATAGAGATTTTGTGAGTTTTCCGAGCAATACATCCCTGTCTGGATACGAGCATGTAGAGGCAGCTCTAGCATAGATGTACCTAGGGTTAAAACCTGAAAACACCGCTTTGAGCTAGACTCGAACGGAACTGGTGCACGACAACGGGCCTTGTTGCACTTTTGGTTACGACACTCCTGGGGGATATGCTTAGGATAATTCCTATTTTCATTACAAACCACTATGAACGGTTATGAGTATATGCTTCCTCAAATAAAACCTTTTTATGATTATGGATTATATCCATAAATAGTTCAATTTATGTTAAGTATCATAAAAGTATGGAATTATGTATTTTGATTTATAAACTAATATAGTTTATGCCATTGTTTAGAAATGGCGCCTAGTGGAAGGAATGGAAACCGTATAAATGCACGCACTCCGTGTAGGGATTTCCCTCCTGCTCAAGATAATTATTGTGGAGATGGAGATACAACTGGTTCTGATCAACTTATTACCATACTGGGACAACTCACTCAGGTTATGAATAATAACCTTACTCGTATGGAGCACCCTGATCCGCAAAATGGAGGATCAATGTTAGACCACTTCATGAGGCAACAACCACCAACATTTAATGGGGGTACAAATCCATTATTAACTGAGCAATGGATAAACTCCTTAGAGAAAATATTCCACGCCTTGGGGAGTAGTGAAAAGGAAAAGGTTATCATGGCAGTTTACCGCCTCACTGGAGATGCTGATCAATGGTGGTCATTGATTCAAAACACAAAGGAAGATGATGACATATCGAATATGGGATGGAGGGAGTTCAAAGATCTTTTCATAGAAAAATACTTTCCTCATGACCATAGAGCAGATATGGAAAGGAAATTTATGAGTCTGAAACAAAAGGAGGATGAGAATGTCGCAATGTATGAGGCCATCTTTACAAGGTTAGCGAGGTGTACTGCAGATTATATACGTAACCCAATAGGTAATATTGATCTTTTCTTTGATGGGTTAAAACCATTTCTCCATTGAGCTTTAGTATCACAATCGTTCTCAACATACGAATATATTGTCTCATGTGCTATCAAGACAGAAAAGGAATTCTCTAAGTCTTATGACAACAAAGTAAAGCAAGAGAAGAAGAGAATGGTGGAACAAGAGACAGATAAAGGGAAAAATGGAAAGAAGGATTTTCCATTATGTGATAATTGTGTGAAAAAATCACCCTGGTACTTGTCTAAAAGGAATGGGAGTTTGTTATAAATGTGGGGGAAAAGGTCACCAGGTGCGTGATTGCAAGGGAAAGAAATAGGCTATCAATGTTGAATGCTACAATTGTAGGGAAATGGGGCATTATGCAAATGAATGCCCTAAGCGTCAAGGAAACTTACCTCAGAAAAGGCCAAGGGATCAAGGACAATCTTATGATGTTGCTACAGTAGAAGCAAAATAATTAATGTATTGGTTCCTTTAGACTCATGTATTATATTCTGGTTATTAGAATAATGTGATATATATATATAAGGATTGTACTGCAGTACTTGTTGATTTCAGTAAGGTTTTAATATGATGAAGTTAATTATATTTTTAGTATGTGACAATAAGAGAAACTTTACTTTGTTTGGGGAATCTGATAAATTGATTTTGGAATTAAGAGACCTTTTAGAGAAAGTCTGGATAGAGGTATATTGGATAATTATAAAGGTTGGAGTGGATTAAGTTGATCTTTGGATAGTATTTTTTAAGATTAAAAAATTTATGAAGATTATTTTTGGAATATTATGATACTATAGTTTTAGGAAAAGGACAACCTGCAGGGTGGGGCATAACCCGTCGCGTCGGACAAAGCTGCAGGAATCGAACCCACAATCATAGTGTGACATGCCTTTATTTCCTACCACTAGCCTACAGGAAGTCCCTGGTTATTACAAAATAATTTTACTAATCTAAATGGTATGTGTTAACATTTGGAACCTTATACAATTAGGATAAGTATAATATTTTTGAGTTCTATTATCTTTTTGAGTGAAAGATGAGTTGAAGGTTGAAACTCTAATTGTCAAGCATAAATATATATATATACCTATCTCTTATTCATTGAATAAATTAATTCTTAAACTTTAGTAAAGGGATATTAAAACAAAAAATGTGTTATCCTAATACCTTATGTCTTGTTGAACTGATGATATTTTAAATCAACATAGATTGAAGTCTTTGAGGCCCTCAATTTGACAGTTGATTATGATTGATGACCTCAATCACTCCCTACAAATATTTACTTTTTTCCTCCAATTATATGTCTTTAATTGACACCAATGTTCTTCTAATCGAGATCATAATTGGGTGGTGACTTTTTCATTTCCCTTTCCCTCTTATTAAGGCTAAATTTTATTAATCTTATTTCTGATGTGGGTTTTCCTCAAAGGTATTTTCTCTTTTCAACCTTTTATTTTCAATGAAAAATTTCAAATTGTGAGAACGCAATTTATTGAAGGAGGGGAGAATGTAACACCCCGAGCTTCCATGAAACGCTTCTCATTCAATAATGCAATAGCTTTCATTGTATGCAAGTTTGAGTTCTAACACACCGCGACTAATCAAAGTAGCCGTTATGAATAGTAATAACCACTTTTTAAATTTATAGAAATTTTATATTTCAAAATGGACTTCATTTTTGTATTCCTAATATTGAAATTAGCCTATGTTGAATTTTTTGTAATTTTCTGAGAACTTCAAAATTTTTATGAATGGTGAAAAATACTTAAAACAAATTTTTTAATCAAAATAATTTATAGTGATATGTTATACTATTGAGTGGTTTTAAAGTATAATTAGAATATATTTTTACCATTTTATCCAATGGTGGTCATTAGAATTAATTTCACTTTGAAATTGGACATAAACAGTTGTCAATCTTTTGATATAAATTGTTTCTTAAAAACACGCTATTTGTTGTGACAGCGGGAATTAATTATAAAATTAATTAATGCAGCTTATATGTTTGGAATTTTTTAAAATAGACATCATTTTTGAATTCGGAATATCAATTATATCTTAGGGTGAAATTTTGGCATTGTTCTGAAAAACTTCAATTTTTGATGAATAGTGAAACCACTAAGTGGTAGTTAAATAACTGATTTTTCGTTTAAATGAAATATTACCACTTCTGTGATTTGATTTTCAAAAATCCGACATAAATGGTTGTCATTAAGAAGTAAAATGTGGTTCAATGAGATTAAAATAATTTTTTGGTGAATAGTATCTTTTAAGTTCTTAATCGCGATTAGAGGTAATTAGTGGAGTTTAAGGTAAAAAATGTTTTAATAATATGAGATGAGTTTGAAACATGTCCTACCCTCATTGGATGTGCCATGGCCGACCAAGACAATCCATGGGTCAACTTGGGGACCCCATGGAGCCACTTTAGTTGGAAAATGACATAAATACCTTTTATTTAATGTTAAAGTAAAAAATGACACAAACATGAAATGTTTTACTAAAACAATTTTTACATGGGGTTATACAAGTCATATTTTTTATTATAAATAGTCATTGGAAATATAAAACTATTTCCTACATCATAGTATTTTTTTTATAATTTTTAGACATTAAATAAATTAAATTATTTATGACATCATGATGATGCAGCGATGACCTCATTATTTAACGATTTAAATAAAATGAGAAGATAACGTAAAATACAAGGCTTACACTTTTCCAAAGCCTATTTGATGAGGATATTTAGAACCCTTATCACCTTATCCTCGAATTATACAAGTGTGGGACCTTTGGAATCCTAAAAGCATTGTATAATAGAATAACATTTCATTACTTTCCAAAAGTGCCCCTCCTCTCCACTTATAAAAGGCCCCCACCACTCCCACCTTATTCACACATTCAAGCCATTTGGCTCGGCCAAACTCTGCCCAAATACTCTCCCAACATCCCTCAATTACTCATAGAAGCCTAAAATTGGGCATAAGTCTTCCCAAGGAAGCCTTTGTCTCAAATCAAAAAGGGTTACCCGATTTTTTTAGGTAATGTCTTCTCTAATGTTGTTTTGTTTTATTTTTCTTATCCAACCCCTTAAACTCTTTTCGTTCCTTTCGTTTGTAACAACACCAGTATCTAAAATAGACTAGTATGTTTTTATGATAATGATTTGGTTTACACTTACACACACCTTCATCTTATGGTTAAAGAACATACTGTTTCTGTGGGTGGCGAAATACTACCTCACGAAACGATGATTGTTCAAATTCTTTTAACACCTATAATGGTTGCCATTTTGATGACACTATTTTCATATATGATATATATATTATGTTTATGTTTTCCTTATTCTTATTTATTTCTCATTTATGGCATACTTTATGATTTCCATTATGGGTAAACGCGATAATTTCATTTTAGGAAGTGCGGACTACCGCCCCCTCAAAGTGATGTGAATCATTAATGCCATATGTGGGATGTATAAAGGATGGAGTAAATGATATTATATATGATATTATACTGGAACTATATTATACCTTTATATAATTATGATTTCATTCGATTAAATACGAAATAAAAATGAAAGTAGTGTTCATGCGTACGTACGGCTTACCGTCTCCATGAACGGTGCATTTCATTTCTTACC
Organism: Viscum album; assembly: GCA_963277665.1. Lineage (NCBI taxonomy): Eukaryota > Viridiplantae > Streptophyta > Magnoliopsida > Santalales > Viscaceae > Viscum > Viscum album. Next base: position 1,262,257,550 of record OY728157.1, on the reverse strand, counting down.
TCTAAATGTTACGTAATATTATGAATGAATGTATATACTGGATATATATGATATATATGACATCTAAATCATGAATATAATTATGGAGATAATGGATATTCTACCACATAAACAACTTGTAATTATATGAAGTTGATTGATTGACTCAAGTACCAAAGATCGACAAAACGACCGTTATTAACTTAAATAATTACATAATGTTCATAACATTGTAATAAGTGATATAAAAGGAATAATGAACATAAAAAAGTTTATTAATTAAATATAAATTAACTCTAGTTTATTATTTAGGATGTTAAAGAACGGTCGAGTCAGGATAAGACGCAAGGTAAGGGAACTTCTTAACCCAACTTCCATTCTTTGGGTTAATCTCCTACATTCAAATTATGTCATGATATTATTATGTCTTATTTTGTATTTTTACTTTATTTATGTGTACCTATAGTGAATAAACATAATATATCTATTTTATTTTAAAAAATAATCTTTGTAAGGACTTCGTCTCAATCTCCTTTCATTGAGGAATATTTGGTTTTATACACAAATTTCTTTTATACGGTGTATAAACCCCTTTGACTTTTACGTATATTCAAAAGGAATCTTTTTTATACGAAGAATTTACTAAACGACAAAAGGGAATTTTTTTGTCATACGTATGTGGCGACAACGACTTCTCCGCCACCGTGACCACTATTTGAGTTTCGGCTTCCTCTACAAGACATACATTTTTTTAATGAAAAACAAATACCATGTTATACTTTTCTTTTATTTTGGTATTGAAAATGGTTTTTAAAGCGTTTTTATTATATCAATGTGCTGTATTGATATCTTGTGATTGAAATGTGGAAATATTATGTTTCCTTTATGCATGTTTTAGGTGATACGATTATGTTATGGTTTATGATATGTTTAAACCTATTCATATGAGGAATGCATTGGACTTAATAAGTTACGGGTGGAGCCCGCTATAGCTCCTCGATGCATCGGTAGGTCTCATGAGACAACTAGACGTGGAATTGGCTGAGGCCTTTTCCCAATTTGATTTATGGTATTGGCCGAGGCCTTAATCATTTTAGACGTCTTGGCCGAGACCTTGACAAAATGTTGCAGAATGTCTGGCATTATGCATTCCATCATTATGAAAGTGGTTATTGATATTGCATGTGATTATTCGACCAGTAGAATATCCATGTGAAGAATTAAATGGAATTATCTCATTTTACTTTTCCCATATTATGTTTATGTTCATGTTTAAAATGCTTTTGTTTTAGTTATACATTGCCTTAAATGTTTATGTTTATTTATGAAAGGTTCAGCAATATTGTTATCCTTACTGAGCATCTGAGCTCACCCATTTCAATGTTTTATTTTTCCCAGGATGTGAAGAAGTGTATTATGACTGACTTGCAAGAATAGTCAGTGAGGATATGAGTGTGGACTAGGGAGACCATGTTATTGTAGTTTTCATTTTTATGATGTAATGTAATGTTTATGAATGTATCTAGTGTTTCAAGGCTACTAAACTAATCGGTCTTTCGAGACTTGATCTTTTGTGATCATGACAATGTTACGAAGTAATGCACCAACTCTGGGTAGCTGGGGTCGGGGCGTTACATGTGTGTTCAAATATGAGTTGAAAATTAGGAAATCAGAGTTCTTAGATTTAGATAAATTGGTCTCTACTCAAACATTGGACTCCAGGACCTAAAAGATGAGTTCAAAACACTCACCATTATTTCCCCAAACAAACCATGTGGACTCCTAATCCTACACTATAACTGACCTACTATGATACCACTCTATAATGGCCCATCCAAGAGAGGCCCATGCTATGACTAGCGAATGGACATATCTAAAAGTCAATGGGATTGTTACTAGTAACAGGTAGTAAAATCCCACAAATGGGACGCATTATACATAAGATCATGTTCACACGCACAGACATATCCAAGAAAAAATAATTAAATGTAAAAATACTTAGTATATAATACATGAAAAAACTACAAACCACTTCTAGTGTAAAATAATAAAAGAATAGAATAGAAAACAGTCCCAAAAAATCCCCCTAAATAGATTCTTTAACCACATGTCTAGCCTCTAAAGAAAATGGTACTAGGACTGTCGTCTGAAAAGCCATAGGGACACACATCAACCTGTTAAGTATCACATGGCACTGCCCGATCCTAGTCTTCATAGAAATATTTATGGTAAATTCCTAAAATTTCCAGAGTACATAATAATCATGAGGGATTATGTGAAAACTTTAATAAGAATCAAGAAATCATTATTTTTAAAAACTCATACACATCAAATGATCATGGATATATTCACATGATATAATGTATAGTAAGTGACATTAAAACATTCACTATAGGGGAGAATCCCATAGTTTTTTGTTTCTATAATTTTCAATTTTAAAATAATTTTCAAATACCTGATTTTATGAATCAACAGTTCTCCGAATCACTATTAGAAGAGAAAAACATATATTTTATCATAATGTGTGAGATATTTTGTTAGTTTCTGATGTGAAAATAAACTATATTATCTACATTAATGATTTCAATCTATACTCAGAGAGTTGAAACAATTTTTTCATGATAGAGGAGAAATAATTTAGATTAATATGGAACAAATAATCATAATCATAATATTTTTTTCACTGTTATTGAACATTAAATTATATATTCTAATGTAAAAATTTTAGATTGTTATGAATCATAAAATAAATCATAAAAGAGAATCTATCCATGATTTTAGGGGACCACTACTTAAATTACATAGTTGATAAAATTTACATTTAATAGGTGTAATTGTGTAAAATTATTCATTATTTTATTTACTCAATAGAGTTTAAATATGAAAGAATACAATTGTGAGTTTGAGAGATTAGATTATTTTTCAATGTGTTGTGATTCATGTAGGACTTACATTAATAAAAAAATTTGTTGGAATTAAGTTAATGGGTGGGGGAGGTTCCTTTATAATGTATGTTTAAATTATGTAAATCATTTTTTTATTGATTCAAAAAATAAATTTTTTTGCTATTTAAAATTTCATTAAAATTTATTTTAATCTCAGTTATTACACTTTAAAATGAATTTGGATTGATGAATATTCTTATTATGTCAATTATTTTTGCATGATTTTTTTAGCTTTAATTAAAATAATTTAAAACATTATAATAGTAAAAATACTATTATTATCCGTATTTAATCTTTATATTATGAAAAAATATTGTTTTTTAATTTTCTAATAAACTCATTATCATTATGTTTTATTAAAGATTATCAAAATATATCTTCAATCATAAATGATCTATATATTTTTCCCACCTTATGATTAAATATATGGGATAATATTTCTACAATTGTGTAGGGAGGACTGTTAATTTTAATTAAACGTAGTTTTCGTATTATAAATCAAGAAAACATTAATATTTTTTAAAATGAACAATTTGTGATCTCTAATTATATTACTCTATACATTAATTTTTTTATGTTATAATTTTATTTTACCTGTTTTTGGATGTTATTATTCTATATTATAAATAGATTTAAATAGATTTATCAATTTTTATATCATCCCTTTTTTGTCAAAACTTGGGTGTATGATTTAAAATCATCATTAGTTTTGGAATGTTTAACAAGGTTTTAATAATTTTGTGTATTATATAAAATGAGTTATGATATGAAGATACTAATCTACATTGAACCATATATTTTTTATTTATTAACTATTAGAGGGTTTTTTCATTCAATAAATTGTTTTCTATACACTCCATCAATTAGTATTTTTAATTTTTAGTGATTCTATATTCTATTATTATATTTTGCAAAAGATAAATAATTTTTTTGGATGTTTCTATTAAATTTACAATTATACTTCTTTAGACCCTTTGGAAACACAAAATATTAAAAAAAATTATAAAACCAAAACCATCCTTTGTCTAAGTCACTTTTTTGTAAGTGATAAATCAATTATTCAACATAAGGGTTCCCAAAAAAGGATAATCCATCTCAAAACAAATAGTTTTTTGAACTTTATATTTTCACCGTGGAGATTAATTTAAATCCATGGATTTCATGATATAGGTTTTTTGCAGGAATGAAAAAAATAATCATTTGAGGAGATTTTATGTGTTTATATATAAAATCATTTTTCCCATCTTAGTTGAGAAATTAATGTGTTTTTAATGATCAAATTGTGATTCAAATGTATAATTGTTGAAGGATTATCTATTTGAGATGAAATATAGAAATAGATTAATTTTTTATTGTATGGTTTTTCATTGTGTCAATTATTATTTTTTATGTTATTGAACAAATATGTCTCATGCTTTTGATAAAATATTCTAGTAAAAAATTTAAAAGTGATTTTCATATTGTTGTAGATAATATTTCCAACTCCAATAATTGTTTATTCACTGTATTTATTTTTTCACCATTTTAATTCTCAGATTAATTTTGAATACACTACACATGATTTAATAATTTATATTTTCATTTGGTAATTGATAATTCACCAATGTGTTCAATCCTATGTATAGAAGAACTTGAATATAAGTAGTTTTACTTCTTGTGTAAAGGTGTGTTCAAGCTACCATGAAAGAATAAATATTTTAATTATCAAACCATGAATGATTCACTTAAACAGACACATAACAGTCATGAATCTACAAGGAAATAAAATACCATTAGTAATGAGTTTGATGTTTTGTGAATGTTCAAGTGATTGAAAAAAAAGTGATTTCTATAGTGATTGTGATCGTAAATGACTATATATAATATTGTGATAGACTATGAATGAAATTTGTTAAAAAATAAAAAAAATGGTAAATAACAGTGAACAACATATATAGATGAAAGATTATAAATATTCATCCCTTGAAGATATATTGGATATTATATCATTCAGACAAAATTAATAAAGATCATAGAAACCTGATTATTCTAATTAGTTTTTGGATGAACTGGTGATAACATATATTCATAGTTGTAGCATCGACAAATTGAGACCTGTATAATTAATGAATATCAAAACATGGTAAGATATTTAAGGTAGGTATAAGTAAAATTTTCCTCATATGATAAATAAAGGATATTGATAGATGTAGAATCATGATGTTGTAAGTGATATATTATTGGATCAACCCATGAAGGACTATTGTGATGTAGTCAGAAATATATTGAATAAGAAAACAATATATATTGGTATCATTCATGATATAAATATTATGTTATATATTATTATTGGTTGTTTCCTATGTTGTTTGATGGATATGGTGTGGAGTTAATATCATCATAATATTCATGTTGTAGAGTTATAGGTGGGTTCATGATCAGTTTCAAAGATATGACTCAATGATTTAACAAATCATAATGGAAATATCATTTTTTAGGTAGTGTACATTGAATATTATCAATATAATTCCAAAATATTATAAATAAATTCAATGAAATAATGAATTCAATAATCTAATAGATTTATATTATTAATTTGTTTTAAATGAGATGGTCACCTAAGAGAATGCAGTGATAAACCATTATACGATACATATTAAGAAATAATTGAGAAGAAAATGATCATGTTTTTTTATGTTTTTTAAGTTGTAATGAAATAGTAAAATTTAATGTATATCATTTTTATACTTATTAATGTAAATGAGTTTATAATTGGTAGAGTGAAGATTAATATATCCCTTCCATCCTATATTGATAATAATTATTCATAGTTATAAAAATACATGAGTTCAACTATTGAAATGAATAAATAGATTGCCAAAATTAGTGTCAGGTTTAAATCCTAACACAATCCACATTAGTAGTTTTTTGAAATTAAAAAACTATAAAACTCCATGATTTATTGTATATTTCGTCACATATAAATTCAATCTCTTTGATATATTATGATACAAAATACCCAAAGTCTAAAAAATGATTAAATAGTATAAAAATATAACATAGACATAAAATTGGCGGGTATAAAAAAATTAAATGATTATAAATATTATATGGTTTAATGTTTTTATAATAAATTCATTGGATATCAATTGATTATATATAAAAATAATTAGGCAAAAGAAATGTTTTTATGATAAGAATGATTGTTGTGTATAATGTGTTTTCAATTTAATTAGAATATTTATTTAATATTGGTTATATAATTTGATGAAATGTATATAATATATATGTATTCATACTTTTATGACATATTTAATATTTTATTACGTATCATGTCAAAATAAACCATGTTTACCTCTCAAAACTATATTTTCATAAAAAGATGATTCATCTCTTTTTCCAAACGAAATTAATATTTAAATTTAAAAAAATTAAATAAATTATTTTAAAAAATAAAAATTATTTTTTATATCATCATATAAATATTATCAATAGTAGAATAATAATAAATTTTATGATAAATTTATATTCTTCGATAAATAAGCGAAAATACTGATATATATTAAAAACTAACTTTTGTTCTCAATAATATGTAAGGATCATTTTATATTTATATTTTTTAGCAGTATAAATAGTGAAATAATTATATTATTAAATAAATATAGTTTATTGTAATTAATTTTATGGTGATTTTTTATATAGAACCATTTATTCTGCATAAATAATTTAAATATGAAACTTGTTTTTTACGCATTTGGGATTGTAATATTATATTAAATTATGAATCACCTTAAAATTGAATTTCAGAAAAATAATTTCATAGTTGGAATTGTCATAAGTAATATTATATAATTAATTCAAAAAAGTTTCATAATGAAAGGTAATATTAGTAATTAATAATTATACTGCTTATGTTTAAAACAGCTTTGATGGGGGTAAATCTGAAACAATAATGGTTATAAGGAAAAATAATATTATATAATTTAAGATATTTTAGAACATATTTCACCCTTATAACATCTACTATTTGGTAATGGACAATTTTAGCACAATTTGGTGTCTGTAAAATGTAGTTATACTTGTTTTTCAAAAAATTTAAGTGGGTTATTTTGCCACATATAAAAGGGTGTCCCTTTCACCTCTAATCCAAACACAAGGATACATTTATATCCTACAAGACTTAAAAATTAATTTCCCTATATCCATTTCCAATCCTAGAGTGTTTGGTTTGAAAGGAAAATATCCTAGGATGAAATTATGAATATACCTACACAGGTTCTCCGAATAAGAGGTATTGTTCTAAACCATGCGTCTTCATTTTATTTCTACCTATACCACATGAAAATATTATTAAAATATTGTAAAATAATAACATAAGTATATTTTATATAATGAGATATTATAATAATAATATTTTAAATAGTATCTTTCCCCTCTACTATGAAATAAGAAATGAAATCATTGATTTTGTTTACAATAGACTACCACCTCTTGAGCTGATGTAATTCATTTTCAAAAAAATCTCTTATGGATATATATAATGATGTAAATAACATTGAAGTAGATATATATTATATTAATTAAATGATTATTCTTTTTTAATGACAATATATCATCGACATTCTAACATAGAATCCATTGAAAAATAATTATGTCACTCGTGTGTATGTGTGCACTACCGCATCCACGAAGCCATGTGAAATGTGATCCTTTTAATTTTTTCATAGGTGTAAATAATGTTATATTAGTTGAATATATATGATATTTATTACATAATATTGTCTATAAAAAGTTAAATATTATTTACCTTATCTTATTTATATCCATTTAAAAAAGGAAACAGTGTTAATGCATACATATAACGTATCATCTCCAGGAAATGATTTAATCACATTCATTTCTCAAAAAATATATAGATTAATATGATTCCAAATATATTTAATTTATAAGAAAATTATATAATTAATAAAATCATGATTGTGGTTAAATAATGATCATTGGTCAAGCGCATAAACTACAGAACCAAAATATATATAAAAAGTGTAGTATTTATCACCTAGAATAGAGATGTTAATAATGACTTTTTATAATATGGGTGATAAAAAGTTATAATTAAATATTTTATGTTAATATATGTATATTTATGGTTCAAAAATATATATCTAATTAATATATATTTATTATTAATTATGTTTGTACTTGTAGGATGGAAATCAGACTTAAGGTAAGAGATTTTCATCTCACTTTTAAATCTAAAAGGCACAAGCCTTATACCCTAATTGTATCTTATATTCAATGTATATATGATCCATTATTGTATTTACTGATTATTTTAATTAATATTATGGGATATACATATCCATATAATGTATTTTTATTTATTGTTCATCTTGAATCAAAATTTACCAATTTGGTAGGTGATTATTTCACAATCTCATCGTTATTTTTGAATGGAATACTATTAAGTCTACATTGGAGGAATTATTTTATATTTATATAAATAATAAAATATATATTAATATTTTTATATTATCAAGATGATAAAATATTTTTTTATGAAAACCAACATTGTTTTTCTATTTGGTTTAAAAAAATTATCTTCCATATTCATGTTTTCTAAAAATGTTTTTAATTTTTATTAATATTCATGTTTGATTGTTAGATGTTATTTTTACACTTTATTAAAAAATTTAAAATTTTTTCAAAGAAAATATACTATCAATTCTCGATCATGGAACTTATTTTTTTACAAATATATTAAAATTAATCATTATTTTAGCATAATTTGGATGAATGTAAAACCATGCTATCATGACATCTCATTTATTTGAATCATATCATAAATTATTCCAAGATTATTTTCAAATAAATTTTTTATACTATTATTATTGAATTTTTTCATTAAAAGTTATTTTCATTTTGAAAATGGTATTTTCCTCATTAATTTGTATGGTTACACATTAATAGTATGCATATTGATTAATGATAACACCCCTTTATTTTACATATTCTTCATAGAGGATATACTATATTGAAACTATATGTTATTTATTTTGATGGTCATGAATACTCGATTAAATATGTACTATTATGATATCATTCACCACATTGCTCTGGGTGGTATAGGATTAGGTTTACTGATTTGGGAACGTATTAATAATTTGTGTGCTATTTTTTTAGAATGAATGTTCACAATGATTATACTTCTCCCCATTCATATGAGTAATTCATTGAGAATATTAATTATTGGTTGGGGACTTCTATTTCCCCAAGATGCATTAGTAAGTATTAATACACAGTAGTTATTATGTTTTTCTATGATACCATATCCATTTATGTAAGATCTCATGACACATGGCCTTAAATATATGTCTATGATGTATGGAATTACACAGTCCTTCATTGTGAGATAAGTTAATTTTTCCATTTAATTATTTGATTAGATATGATAACAATATATAAGATTAAGTATTATTTTATTATTTATATGGTATTATGTTTTCGTTATTTATTCATATCATTTCATTTTTCATTCTAATTATATCGATTAAACGGAATTTCATTTAGATACCTACGATTCCATATTGACTATGCCTTATGTATTCATGTTAATATTCATTGTATGAATAATCATACTGATCATTTGATATTACCAATTAATATAATTCCTTTAAACATAATGATAGGATGTGATATATGATTTATATGTTGGGATATGTTAATGTCAAAAAAGAATTCCCATACAAATTATTTAAATGATTTTTATGTTTTTTGTTGTAATGTGAGATTTAGGTATATATTTAGTTTCAACTTATATTGAACTATTCACTTCTTCTGAATTTAATTACATATATATGGTGCTAATTTAAGAAGTTACCCTTAAATCAATGATACTATAGTAGTGGTGTTTACAATTAGTATCATAATATGTTTATATAACTGATATGTACTAGTTTTAGAATAAAATTTATTACTCAATATAATCATATGAATGACATTGCGTATAATATTAGGTAGAAGATAACATTCTAATATATTGTGAAGGAATATATTTTGTGGATTTCCAAAAATAAATCTATTTCAATATACAACAATTAGTAGTGGAGCATGCATAGTTATACATAGCGGTAATCAATAAAAAAAATGCATTGGTATTTTACTTTATCATCACTAGAAGAATGATAATAGGCCTTACAACACTCTTGGTCTGATACTGATATGTTATATTTTTGGGATAATTAAAATTACATTTATAAAACATTATAAATTATCTCGCAATATTTTTTTTGGAAGATATTCTTATGAAACTATGTATTTGATTTTGAGATTTCCTATGGATAAAATATTCAATTTATGTTAACAGTGTCAATAGTTTGGGATTAAGAACCATGTTTTATCGTATTGTGATCTAATCCATTTTATTTCATTGTTTTATAATATAACCCAGTATAATGAATCAAAAAAAATATTACTAATAATAATTCTTTTATGGATTTCAGTCTACTTTATGGTAATGAAGATGAAGCTATAGATGCAGCATGAGATGGCAAAATTAAAATAATATTAGGGAAGTTAAATTAGATTATAAAAAATATCCTTTCATATATGGATATTACTGGTAATTTAAAATGGGTTTTATTAAAGAGAAACTACTTCACAGATCTATAGCCTTCATCATTTAATGGGACTATATATCTATTTGCACTTGTTGAATGGATCAGTTCATCAGAGGAGATATTTTGGGATTTAAGATGTAATTAAATGAATAATTTTGTCATGGAAATTTATCATCCCTTAGGAGAGAAAAATAAATTATACTAATTGAATCGAAAATACTATGGATGAAGAAGAAATATCAAACATGAAATGTAGGGATTTTATTTTATTACTATAAGAAAATTATTATCCTTCTTAGAAAATAACAGATATGGAGAGGAAGCTCATAAATATGATACAAAATGACGGGGAAAATATTTCTAATTATGAATCCAAATTTACAAGGTTATAGTGGAATGTCTGTAACATTATACATAATTTAAAGGGAAATATTGGATGTATCATATATTGACCTAATCCAATCCTTCGAAAGGAACAATCCTATCATTTATAATTATCATAAAAGAAATTATCATGTTTTATTATTATTGATATATAATTCCCCAAATATTATAGATTTGAGTTATTAAATGTTAAGTAAATGGTGGGTGATTGATTTGGATATTGAAATACAAGAAAGGGGGAAGTGGTTATAGTGTAATATCCATCATCTAATATATGTATAAAGAAACCCGATGGAACATACATACTAGGATATAGATATTTTTATAAGTGTGAAGAGATGGGGAACCATGCCCATGATTTAATGGTTTGAAAATAATTTTTATATGTTTATTGATTCAACTATATGGATATGAGGTTATATTAAAATTATTACCCTTAAAATTAAGAGAATTTCCATGGAAAATACCAGGAGAGAATGACCAAACTTATGGAATCAAAATATATGAGGATGAAACCCTTAATACATTAGTGTTAGGTACTTTAATAGTTTCCTAAAATTGATATAATTCATTATTTTATACACATCTTCACACTATTTAATATTGTCCATTATTTCATTAAAAATTATACATACCCATAAAACCTTACGATGGGGGATATCAACAAAAACTCATACTGAAAATCTTAATAAATTTTTTTATGTTAGTCATTTATAATTATATAACAAAAATCCCTTATTTTATAAAATCAATATTATATAAATGGTTTATTTGGATATAATCCTTGGTATTTCAATATCTATTGAAAACATTTACTATGGAGAGAAAGAAATTTGTATTCATGATAAATATGTGTAATTCCTTAACTTTAGAGGGGATACATCCCAATATAAATCAAGTCAAATTCAAAGACAAATAAATTTTTTAAATGAGATTCATGGGGAAGAAGACAATAAAAAATAATTATGTAAAAGGTAATATTCAAATTTAGGATATACATATTGAATAATAAAAAATTGAAATATTTTCAATGAAATTACCTGGACATCCACTAAAGAAATATTTTTTGTTTTACATTGATTGAATCGAAAATAAAAGACCAATATAAATGAATCATCATTGAATGTCCATTATGAAATAGTGGATCTGAAGAAATATCAAGAGGATTTGGGTGATATGGAATTTATATGACCCATAATCTCACCAAGGGGAGCCAATGATATTTTTGACAATAATAACTACGGATCAATTGGGTTTTTTATTATATTGAAAAAAAATCTTTAACAATAAAAAATATACCCTTTATTGATTAATTATTTGATCAACTTCTTGGATAATAATATTTTTATAATATTGGAATTCATTGTATGCAACCTTAACTGTGAGTAAAGGAAAAATATATTTAATGTATATCATTTTGAATGATGATTGGACACAATGAGTGTATAGTAATTCCATTGGGATTGACTAATGAACCCGCTATCATCATTGATCTAATAAACAAGTATTCATGGAATATATTTATAACAATTTTTCGTTATTCATTAATGAAATCTCAGTGTACTCTAAAATCAATGTCTTCCGTAAGAATCATTTTGGGGACATTATATATATGTTATAAAAAAGGTATATATAGGATATTTAGACAGTTTAATTTTATTAATCAATAAAATTATTTTCCTTTAATTATATTATATAAGGATGGATTCTCTGTTGATACTATAAATGGAAATCCAGTGAATGAATTTCCTACATTTATTACATAACCATGATATCTATTTTCATTAATGTTGTATGTTATTATCATAAATTTTTTAAAACATATTCTTTTTTAGATAACCTATTAACCAATCCAATATGTAAAGAGTTTATGTTTATATGGAAAATTTAATGACAATAATGCTCTAGATAATTTAAAAATAAATTAGTGAATTAATTTATTTAAACTCTACAAAAAAGAAAAAATTATTTTACATATATAATTATAAATCAAATAACGTATAAGGGTTTTTTATTCTCCGTAATTACAATGCTATTTCATATTCATAAAAGTATTTAATGATTATTGAAAAGAATATCAAACTCATCATCTTGAGTCAATAGCCATAATGTTTTTATTAATGAAATAGATACACTATATCTAATTTTAAATGTGTCAGATATATATGGATCACAAGGGTTTGAAATATTTTTTTTAATATAAATATAAAAACATAAGGAAAAAATAATGGAATAAGCTACTCAAATATTCTAATTTCACAAACAAAAATTCACCTAGGGAAAGAAAATAAGTTATTAGATGCATTGATCTAGAATGATAATTGAGTTTTGATAAATATAAGTACATTCAAAGATTCTATGTTCATTGATTTAGTAAACATAGATATAAGAATTGTTATGTAATTACAAACATCACCCATTTTAAAATTATTTTTGAACATAATTTATAAGGAAATATGTAGTGTGATCAGACTAATTATTAGAATATTCAGAAGACAATTGAAGTTATGAAAGAAGAGAAATTAGAATAAAATATTAATGTTGAATTTTTAAATTTGGTAATATGTTATGTAATCCATCTATACATGTGTTGAGGATGGAACTGTTGTATAATAATCAAAACTCAAATTTATTTATTAACTATGGTATGAGAAATATTTATATGAATTTAATATAATATTTTTTCTCAGATAATAAAATGTTGTAAATTAATAATTATGTGTCATGTTTTTTGGATTTTTAATAATTTATGGATGAGATTCTAGTATCATTGAGGTGTAATACAAAATATAACTATTTCTATGTTGAAATGGGATGAATTTACTGTAGACTTGGCCTCTTGATTTAAAATGAATCATACAATAAAGGATGGAATATGTTTTATTTTTTATAGCCTCGCCAATTCTATAAAATTATATTCTAATAGATATGATATTTCTATTCTATTCCACCCACCACTAAATGTTAATGATGCTATAATACATCATTATTCACATCATTTAAATTTTTACATTCATGATCCCCATTTTACATAAAAATTATGAAAAATAATTTAGAAGACTCTTTATAATATGTTTCATTTGAACACAATTTCTTATCATCAATATGATTGAGAGTCAAAAAAATATTGAATCAATATAATATTATTTGGGGAAAAATTTACTGACTTTCAATGTATGCGTGATCAATTATTACATTTAGATGAATTCTACTATAATAATATATTCCATTCTGTTATTCAAATCACATCGTATGAAGCATTATATGGATAGAGATTTTGTACTCTATATTCCTAGGATAAAGCGGGTGAAAGGAAGTGTTTAGTCATAGTACATGTGGAGGAGACAATGAAAAATTAAATATTATTCAAACACATACCAATGAGTCTTAAATAAGGAAAAAAGTGTTATGTGAATAAATGGAGGAATTATTTGGAATTTAATGTTAGATATGAAATTTTATTGAAAGATCTAAATTGAAGGGTATTGTATGGTTTTTTAGAAAATGAATCTATGAACTAGGTATATTTATCATTCTGATATCCTGTAATGAATTGGTGTTGGAGATTATCATTTTGAGATGTCACTAAGTATCTCAAAATTCAATGATGTGTTCCATATATAATTATTAATTATGTAAATTCTAGTCCCCACACAAATGATCACCTATAAAGATATAAAATTGGAACCAGATCTATCTTATTTTTAAGTAACGACTATAATTTTGGAAGCAATGGAATATGTCTTTAGAAATTATATTACTTATATTATAATCTATCATTATCGAAATCATAATAAAGAAGAATAAATTTGATAATTTGATTAAAATATAATGGACAACTTACATATTATTTAGTATAAGAAATGTTATTAAAATTTACACGATGTTCTTTTTTGGAATGGGACTAGACGGTAACACCTCTAGATTTAATTTTATATTTATTTTCAAATAAATTAAATCTCTTCAATATCTTTTGATTCACACAAACATGAGTATAAAATTACTATTAAATATTTTATAATTGTAAAATATCTATTAAATTAGCGATAATGAACGTGAATAAAAAATAAATAATTTTATGAGGTTTTAAAATGTATAAAAAAATTATTTTTTATCAACTAAATATATAGAAAAATAAAAAAACATTTAAATGTAAAAGTAATTGATTTCTAGAAGATCCATTTTATGCCGAAAATGTTTATTTTAACCAAATAAGTTAAATTAATCATTATTAGTCTATTATCATAATGAAATTTAATTATTATATATTCAATAAAATATTTTATCATTCATCTAATATTTTTCTAATCATGATATAGGAATAGATAGATTTTTTCTTTGAAAAGATATTTTTCAAAAAAGTTATTGTGTCCCATTTAAAACACTAATTGTAAAATAAAATTCTTGAATAAAATATAATATGTACATAATGTAGAATTAAATTAAATCATTATTTAAATATTATCTTAAATAGGGTTTTTGAGAAATTATTATAAAGATTATTTTTCACTAAATAATGAAAAACACAGAATTTTAATGAAAAATGATTATAAATTTAAAAACTAAAAAATAATTCATTTTTTAAATGTTATTGTAAAATAAAAAATATTATATTTTAATTTGTATATATATTTTTTCAAATAATTCAATTTTCTATTTATTTTTTAAATACAATATTTTTATACTATAGAAACATATCTTTGGGAAAACATTTTTTTCAATGCATTTACATGTCTTGTTTTAAATTGGGCTAAGCCAACCATAAGAAATCAATTTTTAAAAAATTGATTCCATATAAGGATTAATAAAAATTAGTAATAATTATTATAGAAAACATACTTATTGTTTATAGTGACTCGTAAGAAGTGTACCAATTATTTAACACGAATATAGTTTAAACGTGATTTCAGTTTGTTAATGAAAAAATCTATTTGTTGAAATGACAATAAAAAATGTTTAATTTTACATTTTGGAAATATTTTAACCTTATAACATCAATGGATTGTTAATTTTCCATTATCAATCATTTATGATTGTGTGAAATGTGGATGTATTTTATTCATTTAAAAAAAACTTTATGTGTCCTTACCGGATATATTAAAGGGAACACCGTCTTCTCTCTAATACACAAATAATGAACACATAATATTCCAAAATACCTTAAAAGGTAATTTTCTCAAATCCAACCCCATTACCGAGAGTCCATAGTTTTATCATAAAACCAACATATGAAATCGATACATATATAAACCTATTGTGGTTCCATGAAAATGTTTTATATTTCATAACCATGCTTCTACATTTTATTTATTCCACTACTAGAAAAAAAATATTCAAAAAATATTATAAAATAATAAATCATGTATTTTCAATATTATTATATTTCATTATATTAATGGAATGACCAATATCCATCCTTTTATCCATCAAATGGGAAACAAAATAATTGATCATGTGTAAGGTAGACTACCACCTCAAAAACTAATGTAATTAATTTTCCATCAATGCTTCTCACATATGGATAAAATGATATAATTAATATATATATATATAGGTGATATAATTTTATTTTTTAAATTAAAATTTTATTCCGATCTTATTTCCTTTCAATCCATTGGAAAACAATATCATCACTTGAGTGTATGTGTGGACTACCACCGCTATGAAGCAATTTAATTTTTTTTAAATTTTTATGAATATTAATAAAGGTATATGTAATTAATATTAATGATATATAAAATATATTAATTATTATTTAAATGGTAAATATTATTTTACTTTCATTAACTCAATCCATTAAAATTTGAAACTATTTTTCTTGTTTGTGTACACTCTACCTTCACCATGAACTATGTAATTAATTTTTTCAAGATGTAAATTTTAGTGTTTACTATAAATATAAATATAATAATTATATATGGTATTTAGATCATGATTAAATTATTTAGAAAAAGATGATAAAAAGTTATATTTAAATATTATATTGTATAATATATAAGATTATTTTTAATAAATTCGTTATAATAAATATATATTTATCATATATGAGTTTTTGACATGTATGAAGGATATAGGGCCAGGGGTAATATATTTTAATCTCACTATTATTTCTATGGTACACATGTATTATACACTAATTATTTCATTTGGGTGGTGTATATACTACAAATTATTGAATATAAGGATTATAATCATTAAAAATATGGGATATTAATATATATATATATAAGATTATTTCTTTAATGGGGCTTATGTTTTAAAAGATGCTTATGGTGTTACATATTATTTTAAAAACTCAACGTTATTCAACATTATTTATGTTTAACAATATTTTTGGCTGTTAATTTTATATTTCAATTTTTAACAAGACTATTTTTATTGAATTATGTTTATTTATGGATTTTATTTTTTCATTCATTTTATACTCTTTAAATATTCAAGGTAGAAGAAATATTTTTTAATGAAAAATGACATTGAGTTTGTATTGAGTTGAAAATTCATTCTCGTACATGTCCATGATTTCTAAAAATTATTCTAAAAATATATATAATATTATTATATGATTGTTGAAATCCATTTTTACCCCTATTTTAATTTAAAAAAATATATAAATATTAAAATTATTTCATTTTGGGAATGGGGTTCATTATGAATTTTATATAAAACGTGAATGTAATATTTCCCTTAACATTATTATCATGATTTTAATTTACCACCATGATGAACACTCATTTATTTGATGGTTCCAATAAAAGATTCCATATTTATTCAAAAATAATATGGGTTCTATATTATTCTAAAAATGGTAAATTTTGGAAATTTATTTTCCAAGTGGAAAGTGAATATTTCTCCATATAGTTTTAATACTATTTTTAGGGTATTTATAATAATCAACAATAAAACCCATTATAATAATTATTATACACTTGGATTATAATGTAATAATTCTATCATTATGTTGTCACTGTATATATTATAATAATTTTTATTGGGGATATACTATTTTGTTACAATACATCCTATTGCACTAGATGGTTTATGACTATCCATTTTGATTGGGGAATGTATTGTCATTACATATGATATTTTTTCATTTGGATTGTTTATGATGATTATGTTTAACCACATTTAAATAATTAATTCATTGGAGTTGTGATGGGATGGTTGTATCCCATTTTGGACATATATATCATTACTAGGTCTCGAAAAACAAAATGGCTTGTGTATTTGGCCAAGGACTTATCTAGTTATGTAATATCTTTTAGAACATGCCATTGATTTTTTTATTTATGATTTCTAACATTATGAATTGAATAATAATGGAATTATTTAT
The DNA here is from genome assembly GCA_963277665.1 of Viscum album. Lineage (NCBI taxonomy): Eukaryota > Viridiplantae > Streptophyta > Magnoliopsida > Santalales > Viscaceae > Viscum > Viscum album. The sequence continues at coordinate 1,262,239,314 of OY728157.1, read as the reverse complement.
TGATTTTAATATTTTTATATTATTATTTATGATATTCAGGGATTAGATTCATGATCATGAAGTTATTAATACGACAGGTATATGATAATGATTGACACCATTAATAACACAATTCATTCTCAAGTTATTGAATAAATAGAATAAATATTTAGATATTTACCATTAAATATTGATAAATATTTGATTATTATTTATAGTTTCCACTGTACGTATACCCTTACTAAGCATCTAAGATATCAACTTCTTTTTGTTTTTTCCCTAAGATACTTGGATGTTCATAATGATTGATATGAAGTGATATAAAAAAAGAAAAAGTTATTTACAATGAATTTAATATAATGTATTATATATATTTTTTTTCTAAATGTTAGATTCATGTATCTATCTAATTATCCAATACAACTAAACTATTGTGTCCTCTGGGATGTGATTACTTGTATCTAGTTCTAATGTAATAATGTAACCTCCTCCACTAGGGTACTATGGTTTTTGAAATTACAACGACTTTTTGGATCTTGAATATACAGATTATACACAAGAGGGGGTAAATTGTGTCATTCAGATTTTTCGTTAACTCTTCGATTGAACGACTTCTGTATTCGATGCTTATCAGATTTGATCATGCAGCGGAATAAGTAAAAGTAGGGACACATAGATGTATAGTGGTTCGGGGAATAGAAGGCCCATAGTCCACTACACCAATTCTCAACTCCACGAGCATGATGATTTTCACTATCTGGTCCTCGTTTCAACAGACCGGTTCACAACTGAGTACGGGTAGTTGACACCATTACAATCCAAGGAAAAACAAAACCTTCTGGTTCAAACACAAACCTACACAGCTTAGTAGAAAAATCTAGTTACTCAAGAATGGAATGAAAAGATTTTTGTATTTTGAAAATACTTTCCAGATTTTCTTTACAATTGCAACAGCATGCAATTGACTGTATATGGATGGTTGTCTCTAGAAATAATGAATTTCAAGTCGAATCAGTTCTTGAGTCGATCCGATTGTAGTAGATATAGAGATATAATTCACAACTTTAGTTGTGGTAGATCCACCATAGATATTTGATGTAGAACACATAAATCTTCTATCGAGTTCCTTATTCTTCTTAAAATAAACAGAGCTTTGACGCTCCTCTTTGAATTAGCATATCGGTGGGATTTTGCCAGTCTCTGTTTTCCACCTTTTTGAATAATTTATTGATCACCACACAACTGTGCCTAGTGTTTGAGAGATAAAATTTATATTAAAGCAGAGCATATTCCCTACACATTTTGATCCAAAAAAGTCACCTTTTGATTCGCGATATTCAAAATTTTGAATTTACAGAGTAGTCGTAACTTCCCTGAAGACTCGGCATAAAAAGATACTTTTAATTTGATCATCAATACATTGATAAAACGGCTTTGAATTGGTCAAATTCATATTTTATAATTGACTTTAAATCCAGTTTGAAATCCGCCTAACAATCAGCTTGCTGACCGTTGCATAAAAATATCGTCTTCCAACTTTCCGATGCCAAACGTATGGTTGATGATGTGGCCTCCAAATATATTGTTGATGACATATTCTTAAAACACAAGGTTCACAACATAAGGTTGAACATAAACCTAGGTTTCATGTTACTTTCTTTAGTTGTAAGGTTGATCATAAACGTAGGGTTGATCATCCATACTTTTCACTTCAACTTTCAAACGTACGGTAAATGATCCATACTTTTCTCTACAACTTTCAAACGTACGGTAAATGATCCATACTTTTACTTGATCCATACTTTTCCAAGAATGAATGGTTGTTTATAAAATTAAGATTGATAAACCATACTTTTTATAAACAAATGTAATGTTTAATATTTACGTACGGTTCTCCATCAATACTGTGCAGATAACATATGGTTGATTAACCATAATTTTCTCTTATCTCAAAAAGTATAAATGCTTTTAATCCTTACGCTATGTTAATCCACGTAGGGAATGAATAGTGATCCAGGACATGCTAAAGCAGATTCTGACAAAGTAGTGCATGAACAGTGATTCCATCACATGCTAAATATGAATTCTTTACTAATAAATTCCTGCAATTTAAAGATTAAAATAAAATGTTATGTTTCTGGAAAATACTAAATAAAATCATTAGAAATTAATTATGGGTATTTGTGAGCATCAAAATTATAATAAATAGATAGAGTATTATTTTCAATAATCTCCCCCTTTAAATAACATTATTATGTATTGTTGAACACAATTATTTTCTCAACAATATCCCCATTTTTTATGATCACAAAAACCATAAAATAATAAGAATAATTAAATGAAATTAACTTACAAAATTAGTTACATAATGTTTTTGAATTTTTAGAGGATAAAACAATATTAAATTTTAAAATATAAATTTCTCCCCTTCATGAAAATAAAAGTTTCTAGTTTTATCCAAATTTCTCACTTAATAACTTAAAATAGTTTTCTGTAAAAATCCAAAACTTTAAATATACAGGAAATCATCTAAATAAGGGTTTTAAAATAAAATGTTGTGTTTATCCAAATTTCTACCCCTTTTTGATATAAAAAAGAATGATAAATTATGAATTTGAACACATTTAATGTTGCAATGAACTGTAGGTAAATGCTATTATTAACTGTTTATCTGTAATTAAATCTGGAGTACAGGCATATCAAAATAAAGTTCGTAAAACAAATAGAATGAATCAAATTGATAATGGAGAAAATTTTCATTCATAAACAACAGTTTTTACATGACAATGATATACCTAGGAATCAAGGTTTGGGTGATGTAGGCAATAGGTTCTATCTTCTATGGATTGCAGACTTGATTTCTGTGAACTGTACCCTGAGTCTCTTCATCATCCCATCTCCATGTCTGATTAGGATATCTCTGTTCTCATGAGTCATATGAATATCCGCAATTAAATTAACTATGAAAAACTCATGCATCCTTTACACTTTTTCTATAATCAGTGACAGCTTCTCTGACAGCTGATTTTACAGTGTTCTGATTGGTGGCACATTGGATGTCAATTGATCCACTAAAAATTTCTGATTGTCCAACAACACTGATAATGGAGCACTATTACATTGAAGATCTTGTAACCTGTCATTCAAGTTGCTCATCGTGGCTATGATGCTTGAAACCTCTTGATTAAATCATGTGAAGTTCCTGATCCACTAGTATAATTATTTTCTAATGATGACAATTGGTTCTCTATAAAAAATTATAGATCTGATAAATTTGTCTTAATAACCATTTCAGATTTCAACTTTTCAACTTCATTCAACATATCCTCTTTAAAAATTTCAACTTCATGCCTTGAGACTGTACTCTCCTTCAGCTTTTGAAATGCCAATTGTTATAAGACTAAGACATTTCTTAGAATGTCATTCTCAGATTCCAACTGAGACACTTTTTTGTACAGTTCTTCAACATCATTATTTCTTGAATCCGAGGTAACGTGTGATATATTCGCATTCTCGGGTTCTAGATGATGCAGTAGTACCAAAGGTAATGCTTCTGAATCATATTTTTCTTTCTCTTTGTCCTGATTAGGTTGGTCCACATATTTTTCCTTATAATCTGCAGACTCCTCCATAGAAAAATCCTCTTGAAGTACTTCTGTGTGAGCTTCAGAAGCATGCTCATCACGAACATCAGCATCTTTGTCTTCCATTGGAATTTCGAGAACAATATTTTTAGGATTTTCTTAAGGTCTAGCCACTTCTTCACTAGGCTCTACATCCTTATATTTTTCCTATTGAAGTGTAACATCAAAATCAGATACAATATGTTCCGGAGTCCCCCTTTGAGCTTCTCCTTGAACTATTGATTTCTCTACCAGTGTTGTCCTTTCACTTACATCTTCCATGGTCTTATAAATAATAACATCTCTTACAAATAAATAAGAAAATAAAGATTCTGTTTTTTCCAATGTATGGGAAGTAATTTACTCAGTAACAATTCTAGTTCTTCGAGATTGAAGTCCCTCTGGACTTCTTTCTTCCTCAACATCTTCCACATCATATCAGATCTTTCTTGCAACATTGCTAACTCTTGGTTCAGCTTCTCCCTCCTTGAACTTATCAGGTTGAGCCTGATCACTCACTGAGTCATCCTTAGATCCTACTGGAAAAAGTTTTCCTTTAATGGTGCTCCATAAATAGCCAACTTTTCTTAGATTTCTACAATTAAACATATTATTGTGATGATAGTGTACTCGGGCATCCACTAATCTCACCAAGTCTTTCTTAAGCAAGAGCATGGAAATAAATCGACCCAAAGGGTGAATGTTAATACGGGCATTACTTTGACAACAGTAATTGAGGTACCTTACCATGTACTTTGGGAATATTAATTTGATATCACTTAACAGAAGATACATTATGTACATATCATGGTACAAAATATTTTCCATTTCATCCATTCTGGGAGCTATTCTTTTCTGAACAAATTTTACCAGGATCTTCTGATCTGGTTCTAAATCTGTCACCATCATTTTCTTAATAGTTGATGTTCAAAACAAAAAGGACATAATGTCCTCGGATTTTTGCACAGCATCTCCTATGTTTTTCCAATCAAAATGAAAAACTCCATCATGAGGGCAGTTAAGAATATGACCAATTTCTACTGATGAGATTGAGAAATCCCTATCCTTTATCTTAGCCATCATTCTATCCTCAGAATTCCCCAGACTAAATTGTACAGATTCGAAGATGTATCTATGTTCTACCTTATACATATATTCAATATTTTCACTGTTCAATGTCTGTTCACGGTTCTGAAATGACATCGCTTGTTTCAATAGTAGATATTTTTGAAATAACAAGTCGAGATCGATTACCTTGCCCTGTAATATTTTTCATCCTTTGGAACATTATTTCTTGGCATTTCATGGATTGGATTCACTGTTTCATTTAGTCCTTGCCATCTTTTCGAGAATATCTGAAGGTTTGGAGGTTAGGGCTTCAGATGTTCGAAGGTTAGGGTTCACGAGCAGAGGTGCGGTTTGCGGATTTGAAAAGGTTTCGATGGAAATGAATCTGTTTAGAAGTCGAAAGGGTTTCATAAAACCTTGATTCCCATGTTTTTAATAATCATTTCATATTTTTAAAAATAAATAATATATATTACATGAATAAAATAAACATGTTTTATTTGAAAAAAAAGTAACAAAATTATTTTAAGCAGAATTAAAAATAAAGAACTAGAATTGTAAAATAAAATTTTATTTAAAAAAAAATAAAACTAGCTCCCCTTTAATAAAATCAAACCATGATGTGGGATGTGGTTTAGTAAAAATATCTTTTAATTGAATTTCTTTATTTATAAATTCTAAAAATATATCCTTTTTAATAATATAATCTCTTAAAAATTGGTGCCTTATATCAACGTGCTTAGTTCTAGAATGACTAATAGGATTTTTTTTAAATAATAATTGCCCTTGTATTATCACATAGAATTAGTATATTAATAAAATTCAATCCAAATTACATAAGAGTGTTTTTCATCCACAACACTTGTGCACAACAACTTCCAGTAGAAACATATTCTGCCTCAACTATTGACAGGGAATCTAAATGTTGTTTCTTACTAGACCATGACACCAAAGACTTTCCTAAAAAGTGACATGTTCCTGATGTGATGTTTATATCTAATCTAAAAAATCCAAATTCAGCATCAGAATATGAAATCAAATTAAAATCAGATGTTTTTGTATAATCGAAAGATTGAAAAATGGTTCCTTTTAAATATCTAAAAATTATTTTTACAGCAGTAAAATGAGATTCTATAGAATTTGATTGAAATCTAGCACAAAGACATACCGAATACATTATATCTTGCCTACTTGCAGTAAGATATAACAAACTACCAATCATACCACTATATAACTTTTTTTCAACTGATTTCCCAGTTTCATCCAAATCAAATTTTATATTAGTACACATATGAGTTGTAAATGGCTTGTTGTTTTCAAGTCCAAATTTCATAATAAAATCAGTAATGTATTTGCTTTGATCCAAAACATTTCCAAAATCATTTTGATAAATTTGAAGTCCTAAAATGAAAGTTAATTCTCCCATCATACTCATTTAAAATGTTTTTTTCATTAACTTTGAGAACTCATGAAAAATGGTTTTATTAGTTGATCCAAAAATTACATCATCAACCTAGATCTGAAAAAATTAAACATTATTTTTCAGAGTTTTATTAAAGAGTGTTGGATCTTACAATTCCACAGTAATGTCATTTTTTAAAAGAAATGAACTTAATCTTTCATACCAAGCTTTGGGTGCTTGTTTAAGGCCATAAGGAGCATTAGTAAGTTTAAAAATAGAATCAGGTTTTTGAGAGTTTTCAAAACCAGGAGGTTGATCAACATAAACTTCCTCATTTAAATAAAAATTTAATAAGGTAGATTTAACATCAATATAAAATAATTTAAAATTCATATAAGATGCATATGCTAAAAGGATTCTAATGGATTCTATCCATGCTACAGGTGAAAAAGTCTCATCATAATATATTCCTTCTTCTTGATTATATCCTTTAGCTACTAATATTTCTTTATTTCTAGTTATTGTGCCTTGAACATCCTGTTTATTTCTAAAGACCCATTTGGTTCCTATTACTGGATAGTTCTATCGTCTTTTAACTAATTCCTAGAATTCATTTCTTTTGAACTGGTTTAACTCTGCTTGCATTGCTATCATCCAGATTTCATCATCTAAAGCTTCTTATATAGTCTTCGGTTTTTGTTAGGATAAGAGGGCATATAATTCCACTAGGTTTCCTAAGATTCTTCTAGTTTGAATTCATGTATCTAATTCACCAATCACAGTATCCAAAGAGTGATTCTTTAGGGTTCTAGACTATCTAGGAAATACACTTATAGGTTCTTCAGTATCATGTTCTCCTGAACGAGACTAAATTTCTTTTATATCATTTTCAAAATCATTCTTTATGATTTCAAGTCTTATGTTATCATTAGAGTCTGGTTCATCCATTTGATCCGTCCTTTACTCAAAGGGATCAGATTCATCAAATCTCACATGAACTGATTCTTCAAAAATCCTTTAACTTTTATTATATACTCTATAAGCTTTGGAGGTTGCAGAATAACCTAAGAAAATACCTTCATCAGATTTTTGATCGAACATACCAAGAATATCTTTGGTTTTCAAGATGTAGACCTTGCATCCAAAAACATTAAAGTAATTTACTTTAGGTTTTCTGTTATTCCATAGTTCATAGGGTTTCTTTTTCAAAATAGGACTAATTAAAACTCTATTAATTATATAGCTTGTTGTATTTCCATCTTCTGCCCAAAAATGTATAGGTATGCTATATTAATTTAACATAGTTCTATCCATTTCTTGAATTGTTCTACTTCTTCTTTCTATAATCCCATTTTGTTGAGGTGTTCTCGGTGTAGAGAAGGTTTGTTTAATTCCCATTTTTGAGCAAATGGAATTAAATTCCTGATTCTCAAATTCTCCACCACGATCACTTCTCAATGAGATTATATTAAAACCTTTTTAATTTTGAACAGATTTGTAGAAACTTTCAAATAAAGTAAAAAAGCATCATTTTTAAATTTAAAAAAGAAAATCCAAGTAAATATAGAATAATCATCAACTAATACATACACATATAATTTACCAGCTAAGCATGCTACTCTAAAAGGTCCAAACAAATCCATATGGATATGTTCTTGAGGTTTAGTTGTAGAAACATTATTAACAGACTTGAATGATGATTTGTGTTTCTTTACAAGTTGGCATGCATCACATAATCTGTCAATTTAAAATTTGAGAATAGGAAAATCAAAAAGTAGACGATTCTTAGATAATTTTTGTAAAACATATACATTTAATTGTCCATGTCACCTATGCTAGATCCATGATCCACTTATTTTAGCAGTCAAGCAGTTTACTTGTTGTTTACATAAGGAATTTAATTCCAAAGTATAGACATTATTAGTTCTTGGTGCCTTAAATTTAAACAGTTTATCTTTAGAAACAGTACATCAATTGTTAGTAAAATCAATAGTATATCCATCATCACAGAGATGAGAGATATTTATCAGGTTTTGTTTTAATCCGTGTTCATAATGTACTTTGTTGATTGAGACTGTTTTTTGATCTACAATAGATCCAATGCCATTGATTATTCCTTTGGCATTGTCACCAAATGTGACAAGTCCTCCTTCCTTTTGAGTGAGTGGAGAAAAATTCAATGAGGTTCCACTCATATGTCTTGTGAATTTACTATCCATGTACCATATATCTTTTCTACTCTGTTGGCCTACTACCTGCAAAGAAATTCTAACAAATTATTTCGATACACATATTTTGTTGGGTCCAAGGGTGTTAGCTAGCAATGATCAGGGTATCCAGATTTTCTTTATTCCTTTAAAATCAGCTAAATAATATAAGTCTTTTGAATCATATGCTTTCATAATACCACAGATTTGAGGTTGTCTTAAAAAACAGTTTTTAGCTACATGTCCCTTTGTCCCACAAAAGTTACAATTAACCCTTTTAAGGCTAGGAAGAAAAATAATTCTTATATAGATTAAGATTTTCTCCTTTACTGCGACTTCCAAATGTCTCCTTTTTAATAAGTGTTTTTTCAAGAATTTAATTTATTGAATTCTCTTCTTTTGTTAAATCCAATGCATCCAGTTTGTAAGATTCTACTTCATCCTGTAGTGTTTTTATTCTTGATTCACAATTAATATAATTAGTTTTAATAGAATTGTATTTATATGTTAATTTCTTATGTTGTTTTAGCATTGTATCTCTTTCATCTGAAACATCTTTATGTATGTTTTTTAGTGATAATTTTTCTTAAATAGTGAGTCATATCTTTCTTCAAGCATATTGCAGTAGGCCGCAAGTTTTTTATTTGTGTAGCTTGATTCAGAACATCAATCGTTATTTGAGTTAGAGGAGTAATATGAGTGTACCACATATGTTTCTGTCATGAAACACATGTTTGATTATATATTGGACTCTTCTTTCTCTGATATTGATTCATGAGAGCTAATAGAGTCATCAGATACACTCCAAGTGGCATTCATAGTTTTCTTGTATTTCTGCTCATAGTAATTTATTTTGAATAAGTTCTTCTTCTTTGCATCTTTTAATTGTGGGAAATTTGGTCTGATATGCCCCCATCGTCTTTCATTCATAGCATCTTACATTCTTATTATCTCTCTTATAGGATTTTTTTATGTCTCTTTTCTTGCTGTAGAATTTTCTAAATTTTTTGGCGAGCTGAGCCAGTTCTTCATCTGAGTTTGATGAGTCAAAGCTCTCTGATTTTGCTTTGACACCCCTGGTTTTCATCTTTCTGCTTCTGCTCTATGATGATGCTTTCAGGGTAGTATCTTCTCTTTTGATATGCACTTTATGTTCATTAGCTTAATCTTCCATCTAAGATTTATACATCATTAATTTTCAAATCAGTTCTCTCATGGTTAAATCATTGACAGGTGTCGACTGTCTGATTGCTGTAGAGATTCCATTCCATTTTATAGGCACTACTCTCAATACTATTAATGCTTCATCATCTTTCTTAAGGGGATCTCCCAAGGCAGTTATGTTATTGAAAATCTCTATCAATATTCCATTCATTTGAGTAATACTCTAACCTTTAACCATTATAAATGTATCAAATTTAAGCATAGCAGTTGCATATCTCATTTCACTGATATTGTTAGTTCCTTCATAAGAAATAGAAATAGTTTTTCACATTTCATATGCTGTTAGGGATTGAGATACTCTGTTAAAATCATCAGGTCCTAGACAACATATAATTGAATTCATTTCTTTCGAATTCATATCATATTCTTCTTCAATAGCTGCACTCCATGTTTCAGGATTTTCTGGTATTTCATATGGAGTTAGAATCTTAGAATAGTCGTTTTATCGAAGATTTTTCAGATAGATAATAATTTGAGACTTCCCGCATCCATAATTTCTTCCATTGAAGTACGGTGCTCTGACCAAAGATATTCCCTCTCTTGTATCAGTCATGATGCTCTGTTGTAGAATCATTAAATGCTTCTAACATGCTAAGGCTCTATCAGAAGCTCCACCCTCTCATACCAATTTTTGGATCATGAATATACAGATTATACACAAGAGGGCGAGGGTGAATTGTGTCTTTCATATTTTTCGTTAACACTTCGATTGAAAGAGTTATGTATTATATGATTTATCAGATTTGATCATGAAGCGGAATAAGTAAAAGCAGGGAAACATAGATGTATAGTGGTTCGGGGAATAGAAGGCCCCTTGTCCACTCCACCAACGGTCAAATCCACGAGCATGGTGATTTTCACTATCTGGTCCTCCTTTCAACAGACCAGTTCACAACTGAGTATAGGTAGTTGACACATTTATAATAAAAGCCAAAACAAAGCCTTCTGGTTCAAACACAAACCTACACAGCTTAGTACGAGAAGTTGGTTAATCATGAATATAAATAAATGATTTTTGTATTTTGAAAATACTTTCTAGATATTCTTCACAATTTCAACAGCATGCAATTGATAGAAGATGGATCGTTTTCTCTAGAAATATTGATTTTCAAGTCGAATTAGTTCTTGAGTCGATTTGGTTGCAGTAGATATATAGATATAATTCACAACTTCAGCATTAGTAGATCATAAATAGATATTTGATGTAGACCAAGTGAATCTTATATCGAGTTCCTTCTTATTCTTAAAATAAATAGGGCATTGATGCTCCTCTTTGAATTAGAAGATCGCTATGATTTTTGCAGTCTCTATCTTCCACCTTTTTGAATAATCGATTGATCACCACAGACTTGTGCCTGGTGTTTTAGAGAAAACATATATATTAAATCAGATCATATGACCTGCACATTTAGATCCAAAAAATCACCTTTTGATTCGCGATATTCAGAAATTTAAATTTATAGAGTAGTCGTGACTTCCATGTAGACTCGGAATCAAAAGCTCTTTTTAATTCAATCCTCAATCCATTGATAAAAAGGCTTTGAAACGGTCAAAGTCGTATTTTAAAATAGACATTAAATCCGGCTTGAATTCGCCTAACAACCAGCTTGCTGACCATTGAATAAAAATATTGTCTTTCAAACTTTCTGATGCTAAACGTAAGGTTGATGATGTTTCCTCCAAACGTAGGGTTGATGAGATATTCTTCAAACGTAAGGTTTACAACATAAGGTTGAACATAAACGTAGGGTTCATGATACATTCGTCAAATGTATGGTTGATCATAAACGTATGTTTGGTCATCCATACTTTTCTCTTCAACTTTTAATCGTCTGGTAAAAGATCTATACTTTTCTCTTCAACTTTTAAACGTACGGTAAAACATCCATACTTTTACTTGATCTATACTTTTCCAAGAACGTATGGTTGTTTAAAAATTGAAGGGTGATGAACAATATTTTGGAGAAACAAATGTAACGTTTAATATTTTAGTACGGTTCTACTTCAATACTTTTCTGAAAATGTAAGGTTGATTAACCATACTTTTCTCTTACCTAAAAAAGTATACATGCTTTTCATCATTACGCTATGTTTATCCACGTATGGTATGAACATTGATTCCAGGACACGTGAAAGCAGATTCTGACTAAGTAGCGCTTGAACAGTGATTCCAAAACATGCTAAATAAGAATAATTTAACAATAAATTCCCGTAATTTCAAGAGTATAATAAAATGTTATATTCCTGCAAAATACTAAATAAAATCATTTGAAAATAATTAAGGTTATTTTTGAGCATCAAAACTATCATAATGACACCGTGTATTATTTTCAATAATCTCCCCCTTTAAATAACATTATTATGTATTGTTGAAAACAATAGTTTTCACAACAAGTCTCTATATTTATATTTTACATAATGGTGAGCTTTCATGAAACCAATATATTTAATATTAGTTCTCTTCTCACATAAAAGTGGTGTTATTGATATGAAAGATGTGATATGGTCTTATAATAATAAAAAATGGTACCATATCAACTAACTCTTGACAAGTTAATATCCCAATGTCTAGGCTACATCAACTCACTTTATAATCCTATTTCAAGGTAATAAAAATAAATAAATTTTTTATAATTAAATTTAAGTTTATATATATATATCTGATGAGCCCTAATTAATAATTTGAAAAAAAAATTAAAAAGGGGAGATCATGATTGTCAATATGTTATTAATCATGATAATTCATTTGACCCCAATTATATATGAATAACACATATAGTATTTTCAATTATTTTAACTCCTACTCTAGTAACTGACTAATGTGTCTAAATCACATTCGGTAAGAGAGTTTTCTATAGTTCATTTAGAATGAATATCTATAATGAATGTCTGCCTCATTCTGACTCATTTAATGATATTGGAAGATGTGACTGGGGTCTTGAGGAATAGATCTCACACATGAATTAAAAAGAGAAGTTGAATATTCAAGAGGTGGAAGGTTAATCATTAGCATAGAGAGGGGGAATAATGTGACTGAGTGTGAGAGGTAGATCATAGTCTATGTAATCGTAGGATATATTTCTGTGGAATCTGAGTTGGGGTGTGTGGATAATAAAATTAAAGATATTTCATTTCTCATTCCCTTATTTCATGAACTTAATTATCAATATTCATTTGTTGATATTTTCTTCCACAAATTTTTATATTTTTGACTAAATTATTTATAAATTGCAATAGATTAATTAAAATATAAAATTTATTATTCTTGAATTTGTTACATAAAATGGTCATTTGTTCTCTCTCTCTATAATTATTTTTTTATCTTCATTATAAGAATATTTCAAAATAATCAACGTACCAATAGGGGACAAATTGATATTTATTTCCATTCAAACTGAAAATGATATACTAAAATTTAAAATAATGTGGTTCTTCTCTTCCTAATTAAAATTCATCCCATCTTATGTTCTATTAGGAATTTTAGTTCATTCTTATTAATAAATGGATGACGAATATCTAAAAATATTATTTTTTATACTATATATTAAAATATATTAATCACTGGTATGGTTAAAATTGTTTTATATAACATGTTATTATATTTTAATACATATACATCATCCAACCTTAATTATATAAAATATTTTCCATTAATCTCATATGTTTGTTTTCCTTTTTTAAAATTCAAACACCAATTATTAACACTTCACTTTTTATATCACTCCATAATTATATTTTTTCTATTTTTTTATCTCACAACATTTACCATCCATGAGGAATCTACCTTTCTCAGTAGCATTACTTTCTCCAAGTTCGTAATAAAAATATAATTTTCTAATACTCAAGGACATTAAGTCCATTTATCATGTATGAATATATAACTATTGGGTGGGTGTTTACATTACCCACAAAATCACTAAGATGACAGTTTTTAAGATGTGTTTTATATTTGGAAATTTGTAGAGATCTTGAATTCGAATTTGATATAAAATTCATCCAATATAAACTTTCCTTTAAAGGGAAAACAATGTGAAAATAAACATATAATTATAATTTACATGTAAAATTTAGAATTGGTGTCCCAAATTTATTCTTGTATTTTTCTAAAGTATTATACTCGATGCTTGTACAACATTTTCCATGTAAATACATCAATTAGAAAATTCATCTAACCTGAGACCTCAATGTAACTAATGAAAATGGTCATTTTTCATCAATATGATTTCCTTGTTGATTCTAAAGAAGATTAAATTTTATTGATTTCCTCTCTACCATAATAATATCTATTATGACTATCCTTCTATGGATCTAAAATGTTTTCCGAAAAATATTTTTCATCTTTTATAGTTTACAAAGTTTTAGTAATATAACTATATTATTCAATATAATTTGTAGAATCATCTTGTTTAAAAAATATAATTTAAATTTATTTAAAATAATTTATTTTGAATATCTAAATATATTTTTTAATACATAAATTTATGTTGAAACACATTATATATTTATAAAATCATAAAAAAATCATTAACATCCATTTTTATCTTTAGAGGATGATGGAATATCCCCCCATGAGCATGTACCTAAATCCCCTCTCGATGGAATCCTCTGACATTGAGGACATATCATTAATTTGGACTACTATGATATCATAGTGATATAATAATTAAAGGGACATCTATAATGAAATTTTCATTTAAATATATAAATTTTTTAGTCACAACAATCAATTATACATTTTCTATTTGATGGATTTATCGGTAAAAATACCAATATATCCCATGATTCCATTATGAATGGTGTGTCCCTCAGATCTTATTTAGTAGAAGTTGGTTTAAAATTTGATCCTTCCTCATTGACTTGATTCTTGGTGGAAATTCTATATAGAATCAATAGATATTCCCAATGTTTCAAAGCTAGAAAAAAATTCCAAGGGCATCAATACAATTGCGGATGAATTTCCAATTGAGAAAATAAAATCAAGAAATCCAACATTACAATATAACTACTAAATTATTCATGATATCAATGTAAGATAAATCAAAGGAAAATAATTGATTTCAATATAGAACTAAAGCGGGGAACCAAAATGGAATAAAAAATATTAAAGTAAAAAGTGGAAGAGAATAAAAAAACAAAAAGACTCAACAGAAATAACGTCATATCTACAGACATACCCCAAGATCCAACTCCATAAAACTACCCAAGTGTTATAAAGAACACATAATGAAATATAATTCTTTACATTTATATATTTCTTGTTAAACCATAGCTACAAAATCCATGAATATCCAATGTATGGGTGAGTAAGGAAACCCATTAGGAATTCCCCAAATGACTCCCCTTTTCATGGAACTAGGATAAAACATGTTATAACCTTAATGTAGAGAAATTTATATAAAAAATTGTAATTAGATTATATATAATACTTTTTGGTTTAGCACCAAAATAGTTTTTCATGCTAAAAAAATTCCAAGGAAAGAAATAAATATTATTATTTGAACCATTTCACATTCCTCTTTGGAATACCCAACCCATGATTCACCACACAAACCCACACATGCATTATTTTTTTTATTGTTGTATAATAATGATTGATTTATAATACATCCACTAAGACATAACTAAGTATAAAATCTTCTTATATACTAAATACACACACCACTTATCCAAGGTCACGTATAGTTTTACCTCAATGGTACACACCGATAATTGAATGTCACATTGAGATCATTAAATCACACAATCAACATTTCGCTAGAACCATTTTCCAAACAACCATTTAATCCCATTTCAATAAACCCATTATTTTTGGAAAACCATTCAAACAATTCATTTGCATAGATCCAAAAAATCATTATTGTAAAATAAAAATATTAAAATCATGAAAGTAAAATTACATTGGACACCTAATTTCCAAAAAACATTACATCCAAAAATCATCACAAAATATGTTTTCTCCAATGTTTTCACACTAATAAATCCATTAAATTCATGATATATAACGAGTTTTATGTTGATCATTAATTTCCTAATAAGATGAATTAGGATTGAATCCACATATCCCATAAATTTGATAAAAATGAATAATTAATATAATTATTCAACAAAATTGGGTTGAATCTCCAGGAAAACAACCATTGATTGGATTACGTAGAAAATAAAACTTCTATATCCCCTCATGATTGTCATATAAAATCATATATATATATATATATATATATATCCCCAAGGACCTAGATACATGATTTAAAATGAGGGCACAAATTTATATCTATGAATTAAATACAATGAAGAAAGACTTTTAAATGGAATCTGGTTAAAAAAGCACACTTATTTTCCTCCAGACAACTTCTTGTTGAAATGGGACAAAATCAAGAGCCATTTTTAGGAAGAAAAAACGTCTAATGGAAGAAAATACTAAAAGAAGTTAGTTTTATAACCCATTATAAGGCATGAAAAAAAATTTAAGATCTGGATTCAAACCATGCATCTTTGGCTCAAAAAGTTAATATAATAGTAACAAATATGAATATTGTAATCCAATTGTGCACTAACAACTTCCTCAAAAACCCCATTACATAGTTAGTCTCCATTATAATAAAAAACCATGTGAATACTATTTAGAGTCCCCCTATCCCAATTTACACCGTTCTCCTTGGCATCAGCATGGTATTGGAATACGATGTTCTTATCCATGAACCTCCATAGAACCCCATTTATAAACATGAATGGTTTACTATATGAGTTGTATGGCTTCATCTAATAGTTCACTAATAGTAAATCTTTAGAAAATCCCTAGAAAATTTTATGAAGTTGTTAAATCCTCGCAATCATCAACAAAAAACATAAGGTACCAAAAAGGAATAAATAAAGGGTCAATTATTTAAAACTATGTGTGTTAAAATTTCACCTACATTATTCATTCCATCCCTAGAAAGTGGAAATCATATTTTTTTACTATAATATTCTAGTGCACTTGTCAACTACTTCTTAATATAGTTCTTAAGAATCTTCTAGAATCGCACCATGTTTTCAAGAAAACCCACACTAGATCGATGATTTTCCCATTAAAGAAATTGTCTTACCAATCAACAATCATTACAACCATCTGCACCAACGAGGCATCTGTCTCTCGTTTAATGTGATCCCACAGATCAAATTGTCCAGATCAGGATGATATATTTTCAACAATGATACATGAATCAAAATGTGAACTACACTAAAACATGATTGAAATTATAAACGATATACCACCCCTACAACCCATTGAATTATCTTAAATGGACTATGTATCGGGGGGATAAATAGACATGTATCTAAAAACGAAAATACCCAAGCCTTAAATAGATTCATTAGAACACATGATCACTTACATATAATGGAAAAAATCATCGATGATGATCTTCATATGAATTATAATGAATCATATCCATCTATATTCACTTTATTATTTATTGAACATGTATGATAAAAATGATAATGTAGATTTCTCAATTAAAATAAGTGTGAATTTTCGGTTTAAAAACATTCATTTTTATCAATAAGAAACTATATGTTAAACTTTGTTAAACATTTTAGATTCACAAACCAATTATAGTGCATAACAATGAATCTAGCATTCATAGTATTGGAAAAAATTGTTCCAATAATGAATCATAAGACAAATTGACATGTGGAAGTATTCTACATTAATATTTATAGAATATTATATATATTATAGTATAATAGAAAAATAATGTGTAATAATGTTACACTTCATATATTTAAAAAGATTTTGTGTAATTAAAACTTGTTATAAGAAATAAAAAAATATAAAATATTTTAACCCAATGATAAGGGTATCAAACAACCATGGAAAAAGGTCCTTTGATTTATACATTCTAGAATGGTTTTCTTACCCAAACTAGTATAATACCCCGATATGAAGATTGAAATCTATCCTCTAATCCATGAAATCCATCAATTAAAAATTTATTAGAAACATATATCTTAAAATCCCAAGAAGCCTAATAATGAAAATGGAATCAATCAGATTCTCACTAAGGAAGACGAACAAGTTGTTTTCAATATGAACATGTTGTTCATTGAATTTTTCCAAGGAATATTTGAGATAAGATATCACATATTATAACTTCATTCCATAGTTAAACTCATAAAACTCTATCATAGAGATCATTCAAATTGATGGGTTTTTATAGGCATAGATTTCACCTATTGACTTCCTCCTCTAACAGTAATATTGTTTCTCAAAATTTAGATCGGCCTATACATGTGTCACTCATGAAATAGTTAGGTAAAAACCTATTAGATGACATATTTTTATATTAAATACTATGAGAAATAATAAATTTATTTTTATACGTTAAATTGATTAGGATTAGATAAATGAAATGATTCATTAATGAAATTTTGATCTTGTAAAAAAAGAATATAATTAGATTATCATGATAAAGAAAATCAGAGTCAAGAAATTTTGACCTTCATATGTTGAAATAAAAGAGAATCAGATACTGATTTATTGGGAAATATGATTTTGAATTTTTATAAATTCATAGATGAATTTAACAATAAATAGGAGTCTTATTTTAGAAGAAGTAGATGTCTTAGGAACTGTATGGTTCAGAGTTGTATTTAAGGATCTGATTTTTGTCATAAGAAAAATATGATTATACTTTGTCTGAGAAAACGTTCAATAAGGAATTGGAAACCCTATGTTATGTAAAAACCATTATTAGTGAAATAAAATATTCTTTACGAAAATATGTATTAGAGAAAAGAAATGTCATTAAGAAAATGTTTTTTGGATTTTCAAAACATAATGAAACAAATAGTTCATAAAGAATCTTATAAAATAAAAAATCATCCAATTTTTGGAAAGCACAAACACTATGTCATAAAATAATATAATGTAATAAGTTTATAATTTGAGAAAATAAAAATTAATAATTATCTCCCTTGTTTTATGAATCATGATGAATAAAAATAACTCACTCTTATGTTATGAAATCCCTAAGGATTTTATTCTTAAATTTAATATAGAAATAAATATCCCTTTCTGAGGAATTTATTGTTTTTAAAATCCCTTATTTAGTAATCCATTTTAGTCCATTAATTCAATATTATATTTAATCATTATTTTCTCCACCTTTTTGAATTTCAAAAATTATAGTAGTGGAAGGAAATGTTGAACATAAATTGTTAGGATATATTAAAGATAATACAATGAATGGAAATTGTTTTAATTAATATAACAAAATTTACAAATAGGAAATTTACATCAAATGATCATATTTTAAAGGAAATTTACTCACCCTTATTTTTATTAAATCGAATCAACAATTTCAAGGATTGATTTAGAATATTCAATTCATTATGATCATCATCAAACTTCATGTAAAACCCTTCATGATATTTATTTTTCCTTTTGAGATCATTGAAATTTTTTCCTAGGATGTAAAAATTTATCATTGATACCTTATTAAATATTCTCTGTCATTGAGTATTTTATCCATTTATTCCCTAATTTACATTTCCCTTTGAAAATTCAAATCTATATTATTCAATTTCACATTTTGAATTTTTTTCTTGAAGTAGGATAGAATTATATTCCTTCAGTTTCTTTGAGAAACATTATGAAAAATTATTAAGTATGTCATCAATATTATTATAATAACATTTCATTTAGTCATAGAAATAAACAAATATTTTAACATCATCAATAACTAAATTAGATAAAATTGTTATTTCTTTTCATGATCTTCTATAATCATCATAACTGATCTAAAAATTCATGAACACTGATTCATATTTGATGAAAAATTCTATAACCATACTTGTTGAATCTAACTTCTGATTGAGTTATTCTTAAATCCATTGTCATCTTGAATCAATGGACGAAGAAAAATGGATAGAGTTCACCGGATTCTTTAAGGAATAAACCACAAAATCATTTCCTAATGAAGATTAAGACACTAAATCAGATTCTTTTGTTTGTGAGACAACTTCGTCTTCCTTTTCTTTTTTATCGTAGATGTTCAAACAACATCCTTCTTCAATTTTTTAATAAAATATTTCTTTGGCGTGTCAAAAATAACATCCATTAATTTACCATTCATGGTGATTTTTTTCTCAAAAATATTTTGAGCCTCTTTCTATGAATCAGAAACATGGATAATTCTATCATCATCATAATCAGGTTCAACTACTTCATCAACACCTCAACCAGCAACATTATCATATTTTCCACTAACATATTTATAATTCATATCATCAAATTTCTGAAAAATTTTATCATTGTTTCTTTCATCATCCAATGGTAAATTATTTACATCATCCTGGGAACCATAATTTTTCTAAAAATATTTTCCTTAAAAAATTATCACAGCGGAGTCTGCATGAGAAGTTATTATTGATAGATTTTTAGAAGGTCTCCCATTATATTTTTATTAGTTTACCATTCTAATAAAATTATGTTTTTCTTCCTCTTCTTCTTCTTATTCATGTTATTGTTGAATTTCTTCTTCTTCAACTATTGGTTACTCAACTAAAATAACATTCTTTATCTTATTTGATACTGATGTTTCTATTTCTATTGGTTCATTCATGAAATATTCTAGTACCTAAAATTTTTCAGCTGCCTTCTCAGTATCTCTTTGAAAAACATGGACAATTTTAGCTTCCATAATTTTCATCTTCATCTTATTTTATTTGTTATTCTTCTCAATATCATCATATATTTGAATTTTTATGGTCATTGAATTTGTAGGACATATCCAAAAAACAACATCACCATCCTTATTTTTTATTTTCCACTCCATCAATTTCACTAAACCTCATAAAAAAGGCATTTTCTAATTTTGATTGGATGAAGAAAATACTATTTCAGATGCTGGTTCTTGTCATGAGGATCTGGCACTTGTGATTTTCTTATCTTAGGGATTAGACTATAGGTTTCTTAAAATTAATTTTTTTACTAATAACTTGGCCATCCTTATCATGAAGTTTACTTAATTCTCTTATCTTGACACTAAAGCCAATATTTATCCTTCTCAATGTATCATCACATAAAAACCTGATCATGAAGGTTTTTTCTTTGACAAGGATGTTATTTTGAAGGATTAATTTCACAATACAATTATTTTAGGCACGATCGAAGGGTACTGAATGATTTGGAATTTGATAGTGCCATTATTAATGTTTAGGATCATTAGAAGAATGTAATTTACAAGGGTTATCATTCTAGAACTCAACAATAAATGAATCATAACGATATATAATATCTTTAAATAATCTTTATCTCCCTTCCTTTATATAAAAAATACTCAAATACAGAGGGTTAATAATCTATGGATTGATTAAATATGTGATTTATTGGGAATATTCACTCCATTAACCCCATGGAATTTAATATCTGTAACCTTCACAAAAGATCCTTATTAAACATTCAATCTAAACAAGAAAAATGTAGACTCTTCTTCATAGGTTACATCAAAACTACATGTTTCTTTATTTTGAGACAAATAATAAATAATTCCATAACTCAAAAAAGAAAAAATTTATTCTCCACCTTTTTCATAAAATTGAACGGTATCATAAAATCCTCTAACCATATTAGCATATAACAGATCCAGATTCTTCTTTTTCTATGGAATAGTGTTTCCATCTATAGATCTTGATAATCATTGAAATAAATGATTTATACTTGGAAATGAATTTTGGGTCCACTAACCTTTCCCTGAAGATGATCCAAGCATTGAGTTCCTTTTTTGATGATATCTGTGTTTGTGAGGAGACCATGGGTGTCATTCAAGGAATAATGAAAAGGAAAATATAGAACAAAACTCTTGATGAGTTGAATAGATTTGGTACAAAAAACTAATGAGAAACCTAATGTGGTGAATGAATATATGGATTAATTATATAAGTGTCATGGTGATAGTTCATCTTCTCGGGTCAACACAACAATTGAGATTTTCTTGATCAAATTTGATGATTGAAATGAATCATAGAGAATGATGTATATATATTCAAATCTTATGTGGTTTCAATGAAAAATCATGAATATATGAATGTTATTTTGATATGGATATATGAAAAGAACATTGAAAATACCAAAAAAAATTGAAATTAATTTGATTCAAGAAGGGAAACGTACCATCCGGATCGCTTATAAATATTTTTTAGTGTTGATAAGATTTTTCATTGAAAAATTATGTTCTAGGAAATTTTATTAGGGAATGAAAATATTTTGAGTTCCAAAAATATTAGGTTCTAGTATGTTTTGTTAGGGAATGAATACATAAAATAATAAACATATGTAATCCTCCAACGAAAAGGATTAATTTAATGTTAGGATATGGTTTCAACAAAAAGATAATATTGATGATTACCTTATGATTATCATTCCTAAATTTTATTTAATGTATTCATATCTATTGGAGGTAAATGTTTTATAAATATTCCATCATGTTGATATTGTGTACCGATAACTTCATATATGGTATCTAATTTATGTCTGTGATCCCTCAGAATGTAATATCTTGTATCTATGTTATTTACATGAGAGTGATGTTTAGGGATTTTAAGGGAAATTGAACTAGTATTATCACAAATTATATATGTATTGATAAAACACATTCCATAATCTGTGATTGTGTGTTGCATCGACAACACTTGAGCACAACAACTTCAAATTGTTACTTTTGTTACTTCAACAGTGGAATGCGCAACTGAGTGTTTTTTATTTCTGGAAAAAAGAAATAGATGAATCTATAACGAAAATAAAAGTTATGGATATAAAATTATTATTGATTCTATATCCATCAATTTCAAAATTAGAAAACCTTTTTTTAAATCATTTCCGGATGAATAGAAAATTCTTAAATCTATGGTTTCCTTTAAATAGAAAAAACTATTTTAACATATTATAAGTGGGAATCTTTTGGATTTTATTGATATCATTTGAATAAAAATACTGATAACATTAAATCCTAACAACTATCTATTAACTATAAAAAACTTCTTATCATACCACTATAATATGTTTTACCTTATGGTTTCCTTTATTTATCAAGATTAATATTTTATGAGGTATTGATAAGAGTACATATACTTTTACTGATATAGTATACATAATTATTAAAAATATCTTTAATATTATTATGTTTATGTATAAATGTTGTTTCTAGATATTGAATATTTTTGAAACCATGAAAATTTTTTCACTCACCCGTCAAACTCATTTATACTCATCTTGCTTAATATTCACAATTGAATCAGTTAAGTGTAACTAAGTTGATAAAAATATACTAAAATCAACATAAATTTTAATAATCAATATTTTTTTCATTCCATTCATTATAAAAAGTTTGGGATCACCAGTTCCATTATCATATTTATTTTGAAATAAAAATCATGTAAGTCTATCATACCAGTCTCTAGAGGTTTGTTTAAGTCAATAAAAATCTTTGAAATGTTTATAAACATGTTCAAGATATTATGTGATTTAAATACCCAAATGTTTTTGAACATAAATATATTCTTGAACATATTTACCATGGATAGATAACTTCACATCCCTTTGAAAAAGATCGAAGTTTAAAATTGCTGTAAAGGATAGTATAATGTGAATAAATTTACATCTAGCTAATAGAGTGTTGGTTTCTTCATTGTCTATTCATTATTGTTGACTATAAACTATAGCAAAAAATCTAAATCCATTTCATATAGTGATTCTATTTCCATCACAATTTTTTCAGAAGACCTGCTTTACTCTAATTACAAGTGTTTTTTAGTTCTTTTAACCCAGGTCCAAACATTGTTCCTGTCAAAATCATTATGTACATCTTGAATTTCATTAATGTAATCATTATCACCTAAAGATTCATCAACAAATTTAGGTTATAATTGAGAATGAAATTCTAGAATCTCTACTACATTCCATAGAGAAAATATAATCCTTACCTGTTTATTTACATCACTAATGATACTATCACAGGGATGATTCATAAGAAATAACTAGTTTGAGTTTTTTAAAACTTATTCTTCAACATGTGATAAAAAATATAATTGGGTATATACATCATGAAAATTTTCTTGAGTAATTGTTGGATATGAATAATTTTCCTTCAAAGGTTGATAATTATTTTTTGAAAACCCATCTGAAGATGTATATTGAGATTGTTTTTAAATTAAAGGATCAGTTTAATCAAATTTAACATGTATTGCTTCTTCAAAAATATATTTTTTTTGTAAAAAAATACTATAATAAAATGAAGTTGTATAATAGACTCTGAAAATTACTTCATCCAATTTGGGGAGACTTTATATAATTTATTGTTTGTATTCAGGATGAAAACATCTCATACAAACACTTTTAAGTAAAAACGTTATATTTTAAACCAGTATATGACTCATAATGTGTTTTATTAAGAAATCATCTGATTAGATCTCAATTTACATTCAAACATGAAGTACTTACAGAATCAACCCCAAGGTGTATAACAATATGTTATTTCTCAACATGGTTATTGTTATTTCTTCAATAATATATTTTTTTAACAATACAATTTTGTTTAGGAGTTCATGGAGATGAGAAGTTAGGAGTAATGAATTTCTTACTACAAAAAGCATCAAAATCAGAATTTTTAAATTCTCCATAATGATCAATATGAATATTTTTCAATTTTTAGTTTTTGTCATTTTTAGTATTGGAGTAAAACATTTTAAAATATAAATATCTTATTATTTATTTTCTATAAAATATACACAGGTTAATGTGGTGTAATCATTAGCTTAAAAAATACATTGTATTTTCCTCCAATACATCCACTTTGTGTTGAACCGAAAATATTTGTATGCACTAGATATAATGTATCATAAGTTCATACTTCAATAATTTATTTAAATCATGACTTGTATAGATTTCCATATTGGCAAGGATGAAATTTTTTGAATAATCAATTATATGCTCGGGTAGATATATTACAAGTATTTTCCATTAGAGTTTTCATAATTTACTAATGTTACAGTGTTATAGTCTTCTATTACATTATAATTATTGATGTTACATTGATCTAAGGCATTGTATTTATTGCATTTTATGGTCTTATAAGTGATGTGTATAAATATTTTCATGCCTATGGGAAGAGAAAATAAACATTTCCTTTCAATTTTGTAGCATCCATTTATCATTCCAGAAATTCACATGGTTACCTTCATCACATAATTTACTTATGCTTATATAATTGTGCTTAATGTCATTAACAAATAAACCATTTCAAATAAAATAATTCCTAAGAAGAAAAATATTACATATAATATCAATGTCTCTTTGACCATTGTCTCAAAATGATACCTTTCTATATTTACTCTTAATAATATTTTCAAAGATGATTTTGTCACTAGTCATGTGACAAGATCATCTACTATCCTTGTACCTCTTATTGTTTTAAGAACATCCTTTTTTACATAAAATAGTTAAATGTTTAGAATCACAACATTACTGGATCCAGAAATGTAAGAAAATAAAATCATAGGTATCCATATTTGAATATAAAAATGGGTATTATGAAAACCTAATGATTTTTTTTATTCAAAGAATATAATTATTCCCAATTTCTACCACATTGACACTTCGTGAAAAATATACACTTTAGGGTACAAAAAATTTGTGTCTATAAACAAGTTTTGAATGATAATAACCCAATCCTTAAATATTCTTTAATGAACAAATTTGTGAATACATATTATCATAAATGTCTTTTCCATGAGAATATTTTGATAATTAATATTTAAAGAAAATATTTTATATTGTAGTCTGATGACTGAATTCATTTCCACATAGTAATTAGTCTTATAATTTGAGTTTGTCTCTAAAACATCTATCTAGAAAATATATTTTTCATGATCCATAGTATGCTTATCAATTTCAAAAAAAATTACAAAATGTTTTTTGAAATATTTTCATAATCAAGAATTTTTTTATCAAGTCCTTCTGAATTACATGGTACAATTTTTTAAATAATGTTTCTATAATTTTTCTTATCCTGTTTTTTATTGATCATACTATTATTATTATTATCATGTAACTTGGATTTCCTAGATTCTTCTCCAATCTAAGGTAATGTATTATGTTTTGATGAAGAATATTTTTCATCTGATGATTCAAAATATTATTCATGAGAATAATTATCGCTTAAATAAATTTGGGATAATGATTCAGTATTATTTACCATAGCCACAATTCATTGGTTTTCAATATGAATTCTGGCTACAAAACCAATATACCTCAATCGAGTAGTTTAATTATACGAATATTCATTAGATGAATCACCACCAATAGAACTCCCGGTGTCATTAATAATCAAAACTCTCTTATACCTAAGCTTATTGTACTTGTTCTTGTTTCATTTTTAGTGCATATCTGTTCCTTATTTCCTATGAGATTTGGATAGTCTAGTCTGATATGACCTACCCTCTTAATTCATAATAATTCACTTCTTAATCATTATTATACTTTAATTATTTCATCTTGTATCTATATTAAAAATCTTTCTATTCCACAATCTTGATAATTTTCCATAACTATTGGAAAGTTCATTATCCAAATTATCATAATAAATTGATTCATATATAATAGATTCTTTCATGGATTTTGATCTAGTAACTAATTTAGCATTCTTGTATTTCATATGATTTAATTTAGTAGTGAATGAAACATTTCCATTAACTTTATTATTCATATGGATATTTATGTCTCTATTCATTCTAGAATCATGTTGTAGACGATTCATGAATAACTCATCAATTTTTATGTTAATAACATTAATATTCTCATCAATTGTTGTTATTTTTGTTATCCAATTATTGGGAATGATATCTATTGTCTTATACACAAGAATCCCATCATCAAGTCCTTTCTCTCCCATAGACTAAAGGGTGTTTAAAATAATAAGAAACCCTTGTTTAACATTGCATATAGGTTCTACATAATAAATAATAAAACCATGGTATTTATTTTAAGTATAACTCTTATTGTTACAATAACCTTAGATGTTCTAGAATGTGTAACTTCTAGTTTCTCCCAGATGCTATTAGCAGCATCACATGATGAAATTTGTTTATAGATATTTCTTGTCATAGAACATAATAATGTATTACCTACCTTAATGTAAAGCTGATACTCTAGTTTTTCATGACTGGTCAATTTTTTCATTTCCTTTTTAGGAATCATGTAATCAGTAGTTAACATAACAAATTTTTCCACACTATTAATGATAATTAGAGTATTATTCCTATCTCTAAAATATTCATAGACATTCCATTAAAAATTGGGTAAATGAGAGGATTGAGATTTTTTATTGATGCAATATTCATTCATGTCATTATTAAAATAATGAAATAATCCAAAAATGTATTATTATTAAATGATTGTAATAAAAGATTTTATAAGGAAATTTTTTATGGAAAACAAGAACAAGTAGTATTATTAATGAAAAATATGAGCAATAAAACTTATAATCTTGTATAAATATATCACAGACCTCCTATAATTCCAATTATAAGATTAAAATTTATATTTCCATTGCTCAATTACATGAGGGTGATGAATTATAGGTTGAAACTATTTGGTTTTTACCCTTATGAAATTATTTTTTTTAATAAAGTCGTAGAACATTTATTTACCAACACCCTTTAGTTCATATAAAAATATTATCTTCCATGGGATGCAATAAAATAGATCCCATAATAAATTTAAGATGAAATTAATTAGGGATGGATTATAAAGTAATGTTTATATAACGTTATCTATATTAGAGTATATAAGAATAAAAATGTGTAAGAAATTTACAAATCCATACATTAACAAAATGAAGTAGAATTAAACCTTGTAAAAAATATGACATGTATAAGTATTCGTTTAACCCCAAGATAGGGGTATCCAACAACCTTGTATATAGGTCACTTGATTTATATATTTAATAATGTCTTTATTAACCACACTAGGTTAATCCCTCCATATGAGGATAGATATCTATTTTTCTATCCCTACAAGGCCTCGATGGAGAAGTTAATTGACACATATGTCTTCCTATCCTTGGAAGCCCTCGATTGATAATAGAAACAATAAAAATCCCATGAGGATGTTTGAACAGGTTGTCCTTAGTATGAAAAAGTTTTTTTATAGTTTCCACATAAGG
This sequence comes from Viscum album, assembly GCA_963277665.1. Taxonomy (NCBI): domain Eukaryota; kingdom Viridiplantae; phylum Streptophyta; class Magnoliopsida; order Santalales; family Viscaceae; genus Viscum; species Viscum album. The sequence continues at coordinate 1,262,211,611 of OY728157.1, read as the reverse complement.
TATATTTGATGAGACATCTCATAGAGTATCACTTCATTCTAGAGTTCAACTCTTTAAACTCATTCCATGAGTTTGTTCAAATGGATGTATGTTTATATATAAGAATATTATGGGTAAACATCCTCCAATGGTCATGTTATTATTTAAATTTTGGATGGACATGTACATATGGATCATATGAAATGGTTATGTTAAAAAATATTCGATGACATCATTTTGTATAAAAAACTATGAGAAACATTACAATTAATAAAAAACATCAAAACACATGAAATGTTTATTGATAAAACTTTGAAAATGTTTAATACCTTGTCATATGTAATTGGAGTCTAGTGAAATCTGTATGAAAACCCTCTGGCATTCAATAAATATTTCATATTTATACAAGGATGATTACACAGTTCCATAGAGCGATATCATGGAACACCCATCATATAATAAATGTCGAAAAAACCTACTGATAACTTGTTTTACACTTCATATAATCTATAACATCATCAACCAACACTATTGGGTCACACCAATTATATTTTTATAATTCCAAAGTACCATGTCATGAATACACCAATTTTATTCTTACACTACTTCAATATAAAAAAAATTTAAAAACTCTTTTCAAAATCTATGAAAATAAATTTAGGATATAATGATACATTTTTAAAAACCCCAATTCCAATACCAAAATCCCATTTCCATTTTAAAAATTCAATTGTCAATAAAAAAATAATGTTTTATTTTAAAATAATATTTTCAAAAAATATATCTAAATAAGAGAATATGTTTCTCTTTTAGAATAAAAAATAAAATAAAATAATGGTTATTAGACTTCAAAAAATTTATATGATAGAGGAAATGTTATTTCACTGAATTTACTAGAATAGAATATTCCTTTTTTAATTTTTAAATCTTCTCTATATAAAACATGTAAAATGAATCAGGTTGAAAATAAACTAAAAAGAATAAAAATAAACATTTGAATCACATAAATTTTTTTTTATTTTTTCAATAGGATCTTTCATAGAATCATTTTAATAAAATATTCATAGAAGATAAATAGTTAGATGAAAAACATTAAAATAAATTTTTTAAATAATATTCATTTACCACTTAAGAAACACATGAATCCTATGAATGCGAAATGAATCAAAAAAACAAATAATTAAACAGAATGGTAATAAATATATTCATGATATAACTTAGAAAAGTGGATATATATACCCAATATATTAGAATATTGTTACATAACATAAAAATATTCATTAATAAAATGAAATTGACATGTAGTCCCTTGCCATTTCCCTAACTTGTCACCTATGTTCATTGTCATCTTGAATAAAAGTCTTCTGTTAATTATTTTATACCATGAGAAATTTTTTTGTTCATATTATTCCTTTTATTTATCATATTAGCATGTTATATAGGCTTATATTATCAATTATTTTTACATAATATGTTTCAATGATAATTTTCATATGGGTAAAAATAACATCGGTAAGATGAATATTCGCCTAAGAGGTCATTATTTAAAAAGTTCATGAATAAAAATACTGGAATAATTATAATTTTTTATACATGAATATTAATTTTTCAAACCAATCATGGTATATGGGTTTTAAAGATGAACTACGTAATGGTTCAATAGAATTTAATCCATAGATACACATTTGTATCATTCCCAAATTTAATGATCCTTGTTGAAATGATCTTATATAAATTATTCATTGGAAGTTAGGATGAGAAAAATACTCACATCAGTTAACAGAGACTAAAGTCCCCACATATACGGATTAAATTAACATTTCTCAATGTTAGAATGAAAAAGATATTTTATTTGTTTTGAGTAATAAATATTTTCAAATATAATTATTATGTTATGTAAATAAAATATAATTAATTATTTTATACTTCTAATAATTTATATGAATCATTAGTGAAAAATTAATTACATCCCCTTGCGAGGCGATAGTCCCCAATAAAAATGAGTGATGATGTCTTATCCCTAACTGAATGGACATAAAACGATATTTGAGATATAATTAACCCAATATATTAAATATCATATAAAAATATTTTAATTTTAATACCTTCATTATAACAAATGTGAATTGTGATGATAGGAAATAAATGACATTGGTTCATGAGGTGATAGTTCTATATACAAACAAATGATAATTTTGTATACCATTTGATACAAGATGAAATTTAATTAGTTTATAAATTTAATATAAAGTAATATAATTATATTATTGATAAATTTTATTTTGTATAATAATAATTGAAGAATATTGTGTTGATGTCGATGAATAAATAAAATAATGACAATCGATTAAGCTTGGTTCCTCTTCACTAGGAAACTAAATTAGTCAATATGAAAAGTCCTTCATAAGATGGACTCATGTTCCAAACAAGAGATTAAATATGTTGATATGTAATTAATGAAATATTTTTTGTATGGATTGAGAAAATAAAATATATTTGATGGTGTGAAGATGAGTGGAGTGGGGAGGCCTATTAAAAGTGAGTTGAGTGGCACACTTTTAAATTTTTAATTAAAATTTTGTATTCATGTACATCATATGAAACAGAGATCCCAAATGGACAACTATTGATCCTTACTGCAGATAAAGATTCAATATGAATATAAATTAGATTTTATACAATTTTTAAGGCCATTTTAACCCTTATATATTTAGTTTAACCCATTATAAATTCATTTTTTTGTAAAATAAAGTAATTAATTATTTTTGTTGTTTGTTATGGACAAATATTTAGTGGAACTAAATAGATAACAAAAAATATTATTAGTTATAACAAAAAAAACATTTTATTATATTCAATTCATTTAACATTATAAATGTAATTTAAGAATACCCAATAGAAGTAAAGAAAACAAATGATTGAAAGAACCGTATTTTCTGGGGAAAAAATATTTTATATTAGATATCTAAAAATAATAATAATTATAAAAATACAAATTAATATTTATAGATATATAGTATTTCAATTTTATTTTAATAATTACTCAATAGGATTTATTTCAATTATCAAAAATTGGGAATCATTATGATCTTTAAAGCAATTTAAAAAAACTCGTTTTTGTATCCAAAACTAAACATATACTAAAATATAAATATAAGGTTGATTACAAAGTAATTATGTATATTTATGATAATAAATTAATATTTCTGTTACATGAAATTACATTCTAAACGTACTATTATATTAATATTAAATAATTTATTGAAAATAACTAACATTTCTATAAAAATCGGTTTTGTTTACAATTCAATGAAAAGTCAATATGTTCCTAAAAATATAAAACATTAAAAATATGTTAATTTTGATATTATGATTTAAAAACCTATGTTAATTTTTACAACTTATAATTTTATAATTAACAAATTGAACATATATATATAGCCTTATAAAAAAATGAGTTTAATAAAAACTGTTTAATAATTGATTTTAAAAGTACATTATATTTTTATAATGAATACAACTATATTAATAATCCTGGATGTGATTTTTTGTACTGTTATGTGGGTTTTTTCATCCAACCCTATTCAAATTGTGCCTGCCTAAGTTAATTCATTTTTATAAAGAGGGGGATATATTTCCCTCATTGTATATTTTAATTCACATATTTCCAACTCATATATGCAGTTTTTCCATTAATCAATATCCTATTAAAAACTATATTTCTTAACAAAATATCTTAATAGTGAAGAAATTGAAAAAACTGTTCTTGATTAAAATTGTTACATACTAAAATAACTATATATGTAATCAAAATATCAGATAAATTTAATGCATATTTCTTTAAAATCGAGACATGAAAAACATTATGTTATGTGATAATCTTTGAGGTGAATCCAATTAGTATGAAATTGATCAAATTAATAAAGGATTTGATATGTTCCAATGAATTGACGTCTTAGATTTCCCTTATTACCAAAAAACATGTCACTTTACCATTTAGATACTTTGAATAATATATGATCACCTACCTTAAAAGAATGATCCAATTTTTCCTTCTCTAATCCAACTTCATATGTTTTTTGCTTGAATTCACGTTCATATCCATTTAATCTACTAATCGGGTACCATAAAATCTGTTTCTCATATTTAATCCCCAAAAGGTGATGACTAACACATCTTTATATATAATTCCCAAAATAGAGCCATATTTATATTAGAATGAAAACTATTTTCATAATAAAATTCAATAAATAAAGGATATTAGTGCCAACATCCCTTATAATCTATTATAAATTATTGAAGAAAAAAAATCAACCATTTTATAAATCATTTAATATTACTAACCATTGATTTGAGGGTGAAAAGTTTTTCCGAAATTTATTTCAGTATCCAAATATTATTTTTTTCCTTTAAAATAATTATATTAGAAACCGGTATCATGATTTTTAAATATTTAGAGAGGAACTCAATGTAACCTGACTATATCCTTTTTACACAGTCAGTAAACATTATCTGGAGACATTATGTCTCTAATGGGAGGAAATTCACATATTTTGTTTATTGAATAAAATAACCCAACTCATATTATTACCTCTAGATGGATTTTGTTATCCCACAAATAAATACATTCATATATTTTCACATTTCCACATAATAACTAACAATGTTTGAAGCATTAACATTAGTACTTGTAGTTATTTCCCAAGACACATTGAAGTTAAAATGTTCATAGTAATGTTAGAAATATTTCTTTTCATTCCATCCCACAAGTTGTACATCAATGGTCATTGTACATAACAGTGATTTTTGGAATAACATAAAATATATATGTATTTTCTTCAATCAAAAAATCATTCATCAACAATAAATTACAGGGCATGCCTAATTATTTTAACAAATCATAAATCATATTCAGAATAAATAATAAATTTAATAAATATACCCTTCTTATGGGATTCTAAATTTTCATGCAAAGCATGATCCTAGTTCTGATAATACATAACTTATTATTACAATGTGGAATTCACTGAAACCTAAAATAGATGTATGGATGTCCCTAATGTGGAAAAATCTTTGAATAAATTAATAATATCATTAACCAAATAGCCATTTTTTCAAATATATACTCTTTAATAAAGAATTATTTTTTTGGATTAAAGAATTTTTTAATTTTTTAAACATTTAGGATGGTAATTAATTGGAAAATAATATTTCATTGTACGATCTAATCATATTTTCTTTCTCATGTTCAATTATTTTTAATTTAATATATATTTTAAAATTATTTTATGAGTATGAATTGGAAAATTTTCTAAACAAAAATAATACAACTAATATTTTTAAAATGTAAACCATAATAGATAATTCCAAATAATATTTTCATTGTTTTTACTCGAGTGGTTTAAACTAAATTGAAGAATAATAAATGACTTGAATATACTATATTAAAATAGAAGCATTCCCTTTTAATGAATCATCACATGGGATATGAAATTTTCAATTTTTGGTTGGTGGGGTCAAAACTATATCATTCAAAAATATTCTTTTTTTAGTTACTAAAATCCAGCATAAAATTATTTCTCTAATAATTTTTTAACTCCTACTCATGTAAACATATTCATTAAGATAGAAAATAAATAAAATTTTCCACAAACCATGAATATTTACCATTTAATACCATAAATCATTCATCTTTGTGATATTTTTTCATCTTATAAATTCATTAAAATAAATAATTTTAGCATATTTAACAGTTCTGAGATCATTAGAAACAATATTTCCATAGAATGTAATTTTATGAAACCAAAAAACCAAAAAATAAATTTCAATAAAAATTTATTTCCCTTTAGTGTATTTAGGATAATATGCACTTGTCTTCCATTTTTCTATTATCTTCTAGATGATTCCAATATTTTATCTATAATAAAAACAAAACTCATTTCCATTAATTCATGTAAAACTCAATTTATGAGCTTCGTAAATACAACATTTATATTAGACAATGAAAATGATAAAACAATAACTCATAATTCTTATATCTAGTATTAAATGTTGTTTTATGAATTTCATCCTCCTTAAACATATAGATTATCCATCAATAAACATTTAGGACCCTACAACTTATCAATAAAATCATTTATATAAGGAAAAGGGAACATGTTTTATCAGGGATGATATTCCAATACCTAGAGTCAATGAAAAGTATCATTGAACCATCATTATTTTTACCAAAAAAACATAGGATCGACAAATGATGATTTTCTAGGACATATGAAGACATTAACAAAAAAATATATCAATTTATTTTTCAATTATTAATGTACAACTTATTGTAATCATTAATGGGTTTTTTAAGTAGGCTTAGCCTCATGAAATAATTCAATAGTAAACTCAACTGCCTGATTAGGAATAACACCACAAGTGTGGTTAGTAAATATATAAAGGAATTTAATCAATAAAATCACATCACTAATTCAAAATATGAATTTATTTTCTACAACATGACCATGATATAATTAAATACTATCATTAATTATTTTTCAATATTATTGTATGTTATTATTGTTTTGAAATCATCAAAAATAACCTTATTTGATCTAAAATATATCCACTCATGAAAAATTGAATTCCAATCCATAAAAATGTTGATATCATATTCTGAAATTATTTTTTCAACAAAATTTTTAGGAGAGACGATTCAACTACAGACGTTATGGTGATATTTATAAAAAAATATTGAATGTTAACACATATAGTTTCCAACAAAATAAATTTGTACTTTTCTTATTGTAACATTCCAAGTTACATCATTATTTTTTAAAAATAAATTAATGTGAAAATGTTTCGTTAAATAGTGAATTGGACTAATTCAAATAAAATTGAATCATACTAGTGACTATTTTATTTGATGGTCCAAAAACAACTATTATATTATGTTCCTTCTTGAAATGGGTATGACCTTATTTGTTTAAGGTTCAAACTTTCCAATCAGTTTCTAACGGGTTTATTCGTAGAACCGGAAAAATCCAATGATTCTATTTCCATATGGACCAACATTACAATGGTCGGTGCTCATTAGTTGTGGACCGATGAGGCTTATGAATTTCCATTGGTCGAGAGGATGGCAGGTAAGGATCATCACACCTTTTAAGGGGAATTATTTCCTACTCTGGGACTCTCTTATAGATTTAAGCTTTGTTCACAAATCCTTATTAATTCACCAAGTATAAAAAATTATTTTCCCTTACATTTTAGCAATCAAGGATTGATATGTATGGAATTTAGAGAATATTTTATATGTATTTGAGGTAATTCATAAATAGAGAATCATCCATATGTATTAGAGATTTTTTGTCAATGGTATCCTTAAATACATTATATAGAGATATCTTGGTTATTATGATGAACATACTGGTTTTAAAGCCACTCAGGGGGGAACATTAAGTTTATTATCCATCAGAAAGACTAGAATTATTTCAATGTTGGGATCGTAGCCGAATATGGGCTACCTACGTATCGTTGTTAAAAAGGAATCAGAACCCTAGTAGTAAGATAAGAAGGATATTGTTAAACGTCATATGGCACAGAAAAGAATTACTGAATGATGGGATTGAACCATATAAAGGCTTTCATACATACTCCACTTTTAAGGCACAGATCAAAGTCCACGTAGTTCGGGCAAGGAAATATGGGACTTTTGTATGGTTAACGGCCCAAAACAGATGTCGTGATTACCTTTACTCTATAAGATCATGTGAGTCTTGCTCGGTGTGAGAAACAAGATGTATCAGTAAACCCAAATATTGTACTACAAAAGTTGAAGTCACAAGAAATGATGTGGGGATTACGTTTGTATGACAACCCAAGTAGATAAATACCATGACTTAGAATAGATGCCCTATAGTGTGGTCCATAAATGTATCTGTACTTTATAGAGATTTTTAGTATTAACCCGGGGCTTACATCGGGAAAATAATCCCAAATTAATTGGGACATCTGATTGGGTTTTATTCATAATAATGAATCCCAAATTAAAAGAAATTAAGATTGGGGCTTACTTGTGAGGAGGCTTCCCAATGTATAAGGAAACTAATGACTGGGGCTTACTCCTCATAAGGAGGCCCAGGTTAAAATAAACTTATGACTGGGTCTTACTCTTGAGATGGAGGCCCTGGTTAAGGGAACTTATGACTGGGGATTACTCTTGAGATGGAGGCCTAAAATCAAAAGATCTTCTCATCTTAAAAGATGAGGTTATACAAAAAACCTCTATTTTTGGTGACATAATTCTTGTATGTCATGAGGTTTTTTGAGAGGCTCTCACAGAATTCCTTTCTGATAAGGAAATACATCAAAGGAACTGTGATATAAATGGATTTGAAGAGGGTTTTGAAGGATATTTCTTGAATATGAGAGGTGGATTTGAGGAAAGAAGGTGACTAGGAAGAAGGCTCACAAGTATTGTTTTGGTGCACAAGTCCAAGTCACGCACGTATACTTGCGCAACATGAGTTTCCTTGGTCCATGAAGAATCCATGGGGTAATACAAGTGAGACTTTTAACTCAAGCCCATAGTATCATCCAAATATGTTTCCAAAAGGGTGGAGCGCAAGCTCCCTTGGGAGGGAAAGGTGGCGTGCAAGTGTCTTCATTTCTCTTAAGAGTTAGAAATTTAGGCACACAAGTGTTGATGAGTTCTATCAAATAGGCCTTATTTTTTCTCTTTAGAGATTCCATTCAAGGTAAAGAATTACCATAGAATGGTTTGGAAGACATCAGACAAATACTTGGGTGACCAGATCTCGAATATGAGTTTTGGAAAATTTGTCATCAAAATGGGGGGCACAAAGGGGGTATTTATAGGCCACTGGACACCTTGGGTGAAAAAAAGGAAAATGGTGTGCAAGAGACTTGATTCACCCATAGGTGTCGTGCAGGTGACTTTTGTGGCATGCATGAAACATGCGCGACCCCATCCAAATTTCTAACTGGTCGATGCCTTTATCAATTTTTGATGTTCTTCTAAGGGTAACCATTATTGTTCTTAAGTAATTCACCATTTTTTTCATCTTAGACTCTATGACGGAACAGAGAGTCAAAAAAATTCCCCCCTCTGATTTTGATTCAAAAAAGGAAAGAGGATTTGACCCTAAGGAAAATGAGAAACTAGGGTTCAGCGGCGCACAGGTTTTAGGCGCGTAGGATTCGGCATGCACGTTGCGGCGCGCAGGGTTGCAAGATCGCCTATATATATGGGCTTTACTTCACATAATCTATCCTGCCTCGAAAGCTTTTGAGCACTCATCATGAAAGTGTGTTCTTTTCTCGGTCGATCTCTCTTCTTTGTGTCACGCTTCTCCAACAAGGATTTTGAATTGCACAGCAAAACTTGTGTGACATGAATTGTGCAGCATAACTTGCACGAAATGACTTGTGTAGAAAAATTGGCGAATGAATGTGGTAGTTGTAGAGAAGTAATAGTACACGTGTCATTTATTAGAGAGGTATAGAAAGAGCTATTAAATGTTTCAATCAAAAAATTATGGTGTTTAGTGTATCCAAAATGGTTTGTGATAGAATTAAAAACCTTTATTTCAAGATATTAAGATTTAGGGTCCCCGAAGAGGTAAAATGTTTTTTGGAATTTCCTAATTAATTTATGGATATATACATTAAATCATGAATTTTAAGCTTGGTAGGGTATATTGGTTAGGCATATCATGCAACCAACCTATGTGCCGCTATAATACTATGATAAATTTCATATTAGTGAATGTTTGGATTTTCATTTAGTGTGCCAATTGTGATAACCCCCAGTGGCCGGGGATTAATTTTTTTCTTGTAATGGGTGCATGGTTTCAGAAAACCTTTTCCGAACCATTAAAATCCCATAATTATCAAAAATAATAATTTAACTTTTCACCCAAAACAACCTAAGAAACACCAACAAATGAATGATAAAAAATAGGGTCGATGAGTACCCAAAAAAGTGGAAGAAAATGTTACCAGAAAGATATGTTATCTTTTTTCAATGATAAATGTGTCATGAATATAATTATTATTTAATATATATCACATTTATTTATAATAATTAACTTTATTAACTTCAAATTAAATAATTAAGAAAATCTAATAACATCACCTCACAAAGCGGTTGTTCAGCATACACACGAGTGCTATTATCATATCCCATATAAAATAGAAAGTAATATTGTATATGAGGTATAATAACACAAAAAGATTATATTTGTTATAAATATCATATAATTATTTAAAATCCACCAATATAATATTCATTTGTAGGTTATGATAGAAAATTAATGACACTAGTTCATCAGGATGTAGTTTATCATACACACAAATGATGATTTCAAATCTAATTTAATAGAAGATTATATAGATTTATATTATGAAATAAATTTAAAAAAATTTATGTATAACAAAATTAATTTAGTTCAAAATTAAAAAATATTGATAATATTTTAAGAAGGTGTAAAAATAAATAAAATAAATATGCTCGATTAGGTATTAGACCCCTTATTTCGGAAACCTCGTCAGCTAAGAACCAAAATCCTTAATAAGATGGATTGATAATTAGTATAAGGGATCTAGGATTTGTTAATATAATTATGGAAAATATTTAGGTATGGAATGGATGATCCAAATGGGTTTTTTGGTGTGATGTTGTGAGATGATTGGTGGATTTTTATAAGTTATTTGAGTGGCCCACATGATATTTTCGAAAAGAAAATTGTTTACTGATGTTTTCACAATCCCAATAGATTAAAAATGTAAAACTATCATGTCATGTACTATATATGGTTAAAATATAAACATAAATATTATTTAGTCACGTTTTTACATCATTTTAACCAATATATTTTATGTCTTGAAAAATATTTTTTTACATTATTTGTGGTGATTATTATTTTACTTTTTAACTATTAATTATTTTCATAATTTTAGTTTACCTAATTAGATAAAATAATAAATTTTGTTTCCAAATATTTATTCCATTTTAAAAAATTCATTTCATACAAGTAGATAAATATAATTTAATTCAAAAAATATTAACATGTTGAAATGGCAGGGTTTTCTAGAAGTGTATTTCCTAAGAGTATGATGATTTTATATTAACACAATGACTAATAATAATAATTTTGTAAATATAAATTATTTTTTAAGGATATGTAATAGATTAATTTCATTTAAAATATTATTAATTAGAGATTAAATAATTTAATTAAAATGGTGAAACACTATTCACCTTAAAATGGTTTTCATAATAACCAGTTTCTAAAACCAAAAAGACATATACTATTATAAAATATATAGTTGATTAAAAATTTATTAATTTGATTCAACATAAAACATTAATTTTATATTACCTGAAATAATATTCAATACAAATTTTCACTTTACAATTACAAAATTTTTTGAACCAAAATATATTTTTTTACCAAAAATTGTGTTTTCACAATTCATAAAAATATCAAATTTGTTGAAAAAATCCCAAAATATCATACTATGTTAATTTTTGTGTGATGATTTAAAATATTCAATTAATTTTTTATAGTTAAATTTTATTATATTATTATGTATTTATTAAAATAAAACATTATATTAAAAAGGTAAAATTAAATATATTTATTTTTTATTAAAAAGGTACTCTATATTATTAGAGTTTTTAACTATTTTAATAAACATTAATGTGAGTTAATAAATCATTAAATAAGTTTTTATAAAATCTAATTGTTGTTTTCATAATAGAATTAGGAACCTAAATTGGGCCTTAATACAATTGATATATAATTTTCATTCAATGAACAATGCTCAATCATCCCCACCATATTGTTTAACATGATGGTAATAATATGAAGAGTCTACCTAGTAAATTTTTTATTATAGAACACCCAATTTAAGAATAAACTCAAATATAAGAGAAAATTAAAAATAATATTTTTGTATACTACATATGATCGTGATTTTAGTTTAATTTATAAGGCCTTCATGATTTAACAAATCACAAATCTAATTTTTGAGATAGGAGAGTCCCGAAACCCCTATAAAAAGGATCATATACTGTGATACCTAGACTAGTAAAATCCTAATGAAACTAAGTGTGAGAACACATGAACTCAAAATTTAAAGTAATCCACTGAACACTGATGATAATAACCAAATATGAAACTATGAAAATATTTCAGTCATTGTCAATACTATATATATGATCATTCAGGGACCCACACACATTAAAACTCTCAATGGAATTATCAATTATTAACTACACTTGATACCCCCATTAATTTTAGAAATGAGACCCATAAAAAATAGATATAAGTAATATATCATAAAAAATTTATTTAATACATCAAAATTTTCTTTGAATATATGAGATAAACCAACCAATTATAGAAATAAATATGTCATTGAATGCGAGGAATCATAGCATCCCCAAATTACTATAAGGCAACATAGAAAATTGATTTCTCATAAGGTGTATGACAGGTTGGAAAAAATAATAGGTAACCATATAACAATCCCCTTATATATTGTTACCCATTATTTGTCATTGCGATCATCTAATGAGGATTCAAATACTAAAAAAATAATATTTTCCTTCCACCCATTATGTTACTCATAAAAAAGGTAGAAGAATCTGAAAAAAAGTTGTAATAATGTTCATGATTGTCCATCACCAACAGAAAACAAGAAGGATGTAGGCCAAAAAAACAAATACCATACTATAGAAAAGTTTCAAGCACTATAACAATAAATATAATAACACACAGAAACAATCAATCATCATAATGGAAAAAGATTATATATCACAGCCACCACACAAACAAAAATATTATTAAAAGAAAATACCCAGCCACTTCTTTCATAGAAAATATAAATCATTACATCCCAATCCGTCACACTAGTAAGGTTTTCATCCCCAAATTATATTCAAATAATTCTATAAGAACAACATAAAATGTTCTAGAGCCCAAATAAAAAGAGATGATTTTTATAGAGAATAATTTCAAATGAAAATTTATATAATTTTTTTAAATACTTTATAATATAAAATTATAATAAAACCATTTTAATATTAATCATATAAAATATCTATATAACCAAAAATTAAACAATACCATTTTTATAAATTTAATCATTTTCCAAACTACATATTTTTTATTTCTGGAAAAATAAATGGGTCTTTATATCATTCACTGAATTAGAAATGTTTGAGAATTTTAATATCATATTCAAGAAAACAGTTTTGTATGAGATTTTTTAGTTATTAAAAAATAAAAAATTCCTTTTGAAATCATATTATGATTTAGTATATGATTATTCATTATAAATGACTTTTGATAAATTTTAAAATAAATTAGGTAAATATATAAATTAAACAACAATAAGAAACAACTCATTTACAAATTATTTCATATTTTCTGAAAGGGGGCCAAATATTTCTAAACTAAATATTGATAAACTGGAATAAGTTAGGGGAATTTATACAGCCTTCCAAATTTTTAACCATTTGAAGTTATTTCCAAAAATTAATATTATGCTTTAATTACTCTTTAATAGTTTATTATGTCGTTAGGTTATATTGTTAACCAAATTAGTAGAAATTTTTTTTTACAATAAAATAAACTCTAGTGATAATAGAGTTAATAATGTAAATGTTAATTGTCTATTTAATTCAAATTCTTCCATAACCAATGACATGTTACTCAAAATTTATCACAAATATATAAATAAATACAAAATATTATCCCTTTTTACATATCTCGTCACTATTGGGATACTATAAACACAACACTATAACTTTATAAAATAAATGAAATTGTATTAACATTCTATATCATTATAATTTTTCCTAATTTGAAAAAAAAATTGTAAAATTACTAGCATTATTTCATAGTCTATGATTACAAAACATGATATACAAAATAATTATTTTGATTGGACATTACATATTATAATGAAAAATTATATATTATATACTATTCAAGGTACTAGAAATGATTTACTAATTAAGAATATAATGATAAATATTATTAATATTCAATTATTTTAGAAAATTATTGAAGTTAGAGAATAAAATAAAAAGTCTCTATTATAGAATGATTTTTTTAGTATTATTCAACAAAATTTTAAATTAAATATTTATAAATTTTAATAAAATCTTAGTATATCACTAATATAAAAATTTGACACTCAAAAAAATAAGACTAGCCCATTTTTTACATTATCACCATGATAATAGACAATAATCATAATGACAAAAATCTATAAAAATCGGATTCTTCATTTATGTAAAAAATCTAAAATAAAGGAAAATGTCCCAAAAAAAGATATCATTTACATTTTAATAAATAATAAAAATTGAATTCCTTAATATATTAAGACCCAACAACCCAGAAAAATTATTATCATTAAAATATTCATAATATGTTATGGCCTAACATAATTTAGTGCCAACAAGACTTGACACACATGACACATGAAAATTATTAATACCATGTTCTAGTAAACTTTTCTTATAAAAAATCAGTGTCATATGAATCACAATATTCTATTTCCAAAAATAATGTGACCATGTATAAATTTAGAGATACATTAGAAAATTAATACCACATCATTAATATCAAACAAGTTCTAAATCCCCATAAAAATTCATAATTCAAAAAACTCATCAGTTAAACCCATATTGATGAGGTGATAATAATAAAGTACATGTATGAGAATACATTTTACACCCATATAGACTTATAAACTAGAAGATCGTCATAAATTTGTTGGATATTGGTTATATGGAATAAATTCCATGTTTATACATTACATATCACTTTCAAAAAATCTAAATATTATGGATGGGAAAATACGGATAGTGTTTGAAGCATCGTTTTACTAACCCATTGGATAATAATGTGGTAGAGGATCTAAAATCAATATGTGTTCCCCCCAGTTCACCAAAGGTTATAAATAAGATACAAGGCTATATAAGTCCAACAGAAGTAGATTTTAATAAGGTGAAAATAGCCTATTGATCAATATATACGAAAGAAAAATGAAATATTATTAATGAAATATAAAAAATTTGTATGATAACATAAAATAAATATCATTATAGCTGACACAGATAAAATTTATCGTACTGAAAGATATAGTAACTCAGAATTCATATCACTAATAGGGAATCCATCCAATCACCATCTTAAAAATATACAGTCATTAATTAGGTTTCCTAATCCAAAAACACCATTAAGAATCATTATTTAAATTTGACACATATCATTTAAAAGTATATCATCACACAACAAATTAAAATTCACCAATTCCCCCATATAGAGAGTGTGTATAAAACTCAGTACGAAACAACATATTACTTACCAATTTCCACCATTATAACCCACAAAATACTTTATCACATTAATATAAAACAGATGCTAATAAGGTAAACCATTTTATTATAATAAAACAATATAAAATAAAATAAATCTAATTAAATTATTAATTAATACTTTCCACATATCATACCAATTACATATTTATCACTCAAAGAAACATGAAATCTTATTTAACATTATTTACTGTTGAACTATTAATCATTAATCCACTATATCATCACAATGTAATCAATCCAAAGGTATCCTAGTGGAAAAAAATTATTTTGTGTCACTAACCATGCTAATGATGTCAACCCATCCATTAGTTCAAAGAATATATTTCATGTACATTTATTTAACATAAATAAGAATATCCATTTATATAATTTTAATAAAAATATTTTTTCAAAAATACACAATATTAATTTTAAAACCATAATTGATAATTATAATACTAATGGGTTATCCAAATTCAAAAATCACATTTTTATAATTCAGAAACAAAAATGATTCAGATTAGGAAATCATTCATCGTATTTTTCTAAAAAAAACGGTTAATATAACCCAACATTCACGTTTGAGAATTATTCTAGTGGAATAGAATCAATTTTACTCTAAAAAATTTCCAATAAAAAAGAATGTCACCACGAAACATATAAATCATATGAAAAACTATTTTTATCAACATTTCTAAAAAATGTTCTCTTTATAACACATCATGGATTATAGGTATATATTTTAAAGAATATATTTAATGATATGTATAGGGGTTGAGGGGGATATGTAATTATAAAGAGTGAATACATAGACTTATCACTAATTCTATGGATCTATGCACTTAAATTCATTAAAAAAATTGGATCAATAGACAACTCCAAGGGTGATTAATATAGAGTATGTGTTTCAAATCCCTATAATATTAGAGAATAATGGGAGTTTTAGGTTGAAAATATAAAATATTGGCTAATTTTTTGAGTATTTAATGCATTCCACCTAGTTAGGTTTCCCAGTTTGAAAAATCATGGACTTACCATGAATATGTTATTGAACCTCTCCCCAAGAGTCACATTATTATTCAAAATATGCACTGATCATGTGCATTCTACTGAAAATCAACAAGGGGTCCAAATGGTTATGATATATAGTACATAATATTATTAACCAAACGTGTGATCCTATGGTATCCAAACCACTCCATTTCATAAATAGGTCACATTGTTTGGTAAATAATAAAGTAACCATTATTCTACCACATTCTCAAATATAATGATTTATCCACATACACTCATAGTTTAGGAAGACATTACTCTAATAGTGTTCCTTTTCAGAAATTCTAGCTTACTTATTTGTACAATCATCACTATATTACATATCCTTGATCAAAATATATACAGACCAAAACAACCTAAAAACATCTAATGTGGATGGAATATATGAAGGGGAACTAATGAAAACTCCATCTAGGAACTGAATGATATTTCATGTTTGGGAATTGAGGACAAATATAATCTAATTGAATAGGAAAAATAAATATTTTTTTACATAATGGAGAAAAATATACTTCCTCTAAAGTTAAAAGTAATATTTTAATGTATTAAATGTTATGAACTTGTAAATTATCTTTGTTAGTGGCCTAGTAAAAGGCCAAAAATTGATGTTGAGAATAAACATACACCTAGACTAATAGAACATAGAATTTCAAAATCTATCACAACCACTGATATGGATTATCATTATTAAATAACACTTAATCTCCACTACTAAATTGTGTATATCTAATTGGATGTTGATATTATGAAATCTAATATATTAAAAATGTTTTCCATGATAATTGAACCACCTGCCAAATGATTTAATTATCCAATAAATATTTAATTTATCTAATTATTTATTCAAATATATTTATATATATCTATGTATGTATGTTATTATTATTCAACAAAATATATTATACTTTATATAGATGAATTTAATTTTAATTTTAATATGTATTGGTTCCCTATATATACAGGGAAAAATAAATTTTATTAATAATTATATGTCATTTCATATCATCCAATAATATGTTATTTATTAAAGGATTACTATGAAATATATTTGGTAGAAAATAATATAATATGGTTGTTGATATCAAATAATGTGGGAAATTTGGATCTATTGATTGGAAGGATAAAGTGAAAAAAAAATTTAATTGCATGAATATTTACATCATTTTTAATATATATAAAAAATAATTATTTAATCAAGGATAAATGTATTGTTAGGATTGAAAATTAGGCATATTCATAAATTTTAAAAAATAAAATATTTACATTAATTTAAAATATTATTGTTTATACATACGTATCTCATGTTCTCCTTAGTATTAATAGTCACCATAGATATATATAAATGAAAAATAATGAGCTAAAATACCAATAAAAGGATGAATATGGAGAATGGCAAGATAAAACTTCAGTTAAGATAAAAATCATCATTATTTCAAAAGAATATGATTATCATCAACATCATGAGGGAGAAAATGTGATAACTTCATGGAATATATTAATGCATTATAATGAAAAATCATTTTTTCCTTATCCCACCAGTCACGTCATAATATTTAAAAAATCAAGCATTCCATAATGGATCCTAGATATATAATAAGACAAAAAAATGAATATTTTTCATAATTATTTCATCAGTTATGATTTCATGAATTAACTTGGTGTTCCAAAATATTAAAGGTAAAAATATATTTTGCATAAATGTCATCATTCTTAAAGAGGAAACAACTCCGGAAGAATTGTGATGCCTTTTTATAAGAAAGGTTGTTTTGGAAAATAATTATATTTTACATAAAAAATAGTTTAAGACATGTATAATCAGAAAAATAAAAATCATTCAATAATTAATATATATTTAATTTAAAATAATGGATTATAAACATTCAAATTTAGAAGTAAGGGATATCAATAAAATAAAGGGAGTTGGATTCAAGAATCCCCTAACCATATGACCGAATGCATCTTTTCCCTTACAATTAATACCTTGGATAATAAAATTTGATTGAATATTTAATATATTCATAACGTGTTTATATATATATATATTTCAAAAAATTAATCAGTTCTAATGTTTAATTTTTTCACGCAGGGGGTGTATGTTTCCAGGGTTTCATTATCTGTTTACGTGTGTTTAATTATGGAAGTAATTTTCATATGGGAATAATACTATAAGAGTGAAATAATATAATATTATTTAAATTGAATATATTTTTTTCCTCCTATATATAAATTGGTTTTTAGGTACATGGATGATTCATTTGATAAAACATTAATGATAAATGTTTAGTTAATTTTGACGGTTTTTTCTAACCACCACGAACCAATATATTTATATAAAATATTAGGATCATAAATTAGTTCTATATAATAAAACAGTTATAATATGCATTCTTTAATCTATATAAACAATAAAAATTGTTTTATGACCAGGCATGGAGGTGATAATGGAAATCAAAAACTCTTCGTCCACGATATAAGAGAACTAACAAATCATAAATGATGTTTTCTTTTTAAGAATAAATGAAATGAAGATGATATTTTTGGATGGATATTTGATTAAAAAATGAAAATTAAAAAACATATATATGTTACTAGAGTTATCATTCCACTTTCTAAAGGGTACGTGGGTAGTGGATCTGAAAATAAATGAAATTAAAAGAGAATAATGGGGGATTTTTCCTCTTGAATTTCGTCTCCTTATGAATATATTATTGAACTTGGGATTCATCAATTGTTGATAATACAATCTGTTGGACATGGTAAAAAGAATTTATAAGGGAAAGGCGAAAATATTATACATACTAGATGAATTATATAGTTTTTTGGAGAAAGGGTAGTCAGGGGTGGTATTTATAGTTGGGGGAGAGGGGTATTTTTTATTATTATATTCATTAAATAATTACATTAGCCCAAGACTATCAATAGATTTGATTGAAAGGAATAAATAATTCAAATAGAGTTGTATATTTTGAAATAATGGGTCATTACAACACCTATACATCAAAAATGAATACAAATTTCATATATTTTGATTATATCGTAAATTTATATTTTTCATGATTCCCTAATAATTCAACTATTTTAGAAAAATCCCAAAAACCCCCTGTACCCATTTTTCAACAATAATATATAAAAAATAGAGTCCAGTTTGTGAAAATATTTTTCTAACTTTTGGAAATTTTATTTTATAAAAAACTATGATTTAATCTCAAAATTTCAATTTTAATATTATAATTGAATTTATGACCCTTTGAAAAATTAATTAATGTTTTATAAAATTATATTATAATTATTATAAATAATAATATTAATTTAGGAATCTATTTTATGAAAATAATTTTCTGAAGTGCATTGTGTTGTATTTGTTGTCAATGAGGCATGAAGATGTCTTAGAATGAATGGATGTCAAGAATTGTCAAGATGTGAATGCCAAAGGTTGTGATGGTGTTGGTGAGGAAAGGAGAATGGCCATGATACTAAGAGGCATGTCACTTAGGAGATTCACTAAGTGGCATTGGAGATGTGGTTGAAACATTCTCTAGTAACATCTGACGATTGTTGAGCTGCTCTTTAAGTTCAAAGAACTTGTATCCTGATGATACAATGTCACAACATTGATTGAAGACCATGCATTGTAGTGACAATGCATGAGGAGTTTAAGAAGATCCATCCACAAGTCCTAAGTGGATGAAGTGAGCTGAAGAAGTCCATGCACTATCTCTTAGTGCATGTGAATCAGAAGAAGATCCAACTTGATCTCTGATTGGATCAATAAAGAACTTTGATGAATATGTTTGATTCAAGAGTTCGGTTGAAGATGAAGAACCTTCAGGAATTTCACTCCTAAGTGAAGAATAAATGTTTAAGAGGAATGGAGGAATTCTTAAGAAGAAGAGAAGAGAAGAAATAGAGATGGGAAGAAGAATGGCTTGGAGTGGCATATGGCATATTACACTTGGTACTTTGTTTTTATACAAAGACACTTAGTGTTTTACACTAGCAAAAAATTGGCCAGCCAAGGCACCTTGGGGGTTCAACCCCAAGGCATGGGTGCTAGGGCACCACGCCCATGGGGGAACCCGTGGGGCGAGCCAGGGCGGCAGGGCGCACACCCAAGACACCGCATGGGTGCCTGGGGCACGCCCGGAGGAGCGCGGCAGGGGCGCATGAGCGCACCCGTGTGTGCATAGTGGGCGCTAAGCGCGCCCGCAGGAGGCATGAGTGGGCACAGAGGCGCGCCCGCAGGGAGCATAGGTGGGCGCAGAGCGCGCCCGCAAGGAGAACCCGGTGCAGGGCGGCACCGGGAGGGGAGAAGTTCAACTGGCGTATGGTGGAGAGCGCCAGGGTAATAAACCGCGTGAAAATCGCGGGCCGTTTCGATGTGGGACGCGGAATTTTTCCGCGGGAGTGATCCTGGCCGTCCGACTCATCGCGCGAACGATCTAAGCCGCACATCTGATCCCGCGTGAGATCTTCAGATCCAGGCCGCCCGATGTATCTCAAACACCTGATCCGACGGCCGAGAGCTCGTCTCCTTCCTCGAGCTCGAGCCGAGGACATCCTGAAGCCTCCCATGACGCCACTGAACCAGAGGCCATCTGACCACCCGTTTTCGAGTTCCCGGTCACCTCTGAAGGATCTAAGACCTCCATTGAGCTCGTCTCTCCACACCGAACACGGCCATGCCTAAAAAAGATCTTGCATGCAACCAGTGGAGAATTTCGAATGAGGCCGAGGCAAGAGAAGCTGCCGAGGCCACGTGGTTGGTGTTTTTGCATGGAATGAGGCTTAACCGAAGGCCGTGCATGCGTTATGAGTCGCATGCACGTAGAGGAATAAAAAATAATGAGCCCGCGTCGAACCGAGAATTAAAAACAAGATTTGGAAATATTTTTGAAGATCCGAAATCTTCGGGATTTTGAAGTTAAAACCACGCGGATGATGTGAGGCAGCCTCTACCTATAAAAGGAGCACTCGAGGCTCTCTGATTGCTGCTGATGTGCTGATCCTTTGTTGAAGATCCGAAGAACCGTGAGTGCACCTCTGCCTCGCGAAGTTGAAGCCCCGCGCAAATTATATTTGCGCGGCTGAAGTCCCCTGCGCGATAATCCTTTGCGCGGCAGGAAGAGCTCGTGGCCGCAGCATTCTTGCGCGCCCGAGGCTTGTTCCCTCTCTGCCCGCACCCTTGCAAGGCAAGAGGAAGACCCCGCGGGTGTTGCACTTACGCACCCCGCGGGTAGGAGGTCTTGCGCGCCCCTGTGCCGTGCACCTTGCGCGCCCGAAGGCTAGGTGAAGACCCGAGGCTTGTTTGCCTTGTGCTCTACACACATTGTGTGTGTGCCAAAGAAGGCCGAGGCCTTGCCTCGTGTGTGTGGTAAAAGAAGAAGAGAAGGCCGAGGCCTTTGTGCCTTTTGTGTAAAAAGAAAAGGAGGAGGCCGTAGCCCTTGTGTTGGTATTCGGGTGTGTGCAAGAGGAGGCCGAGGCATGCCCTTGTGTATGTGCCAAATTGAGGAACACATCTTGTGTGTGCTAAGTACCCTACGGGCAGTGGGTGTGAGCAAGACAAGGCCATACTTTGTGTGTGCATTTGAAGAAGAAGGTCGTATCCCTTGTGTGTGAAAAATGAAGAACCAAGTGTGTGCATAAGTGAAGTGCACACTTTGAAGAAGATTAAAAGAACAAGGAAGTGAGTGTGCTAAACAAGTGAAGGGCAAGATCAAGTGTGTGCCAAAGTGAAGAAGTTTTGTGTACAAAGAGACAAGTTGGCCGAACCTAGTGTGTGCACTAAAAGTGTGTTCACACTTAGAAGAAGAAAGAAGTGAAAGACCCACACAAAGTACAACACACTCTTAAGTGTGTAAACAAATAGAATTAAGTGTGTGAAGAGTGTGAAGAAGGTGTGTGCTATAACTGACTATACCCTTTGTGGGTCTACTGCACCAAGAAGAGGAACAAGACAGTGCATGCATACATGCATGCACGTGCACACGTGAACAGTGCTAAATCAGTGGTGTGCATTTGAGAAGTCCAAGACCAGGAGATCTTGAAGATATTGTGATGTCATGCATTCAGTGCATGAATTTGAAGTAATGTGAGACTGAGCCAGACTGAAGTTAAAGAGATTGGTTGTCTGAGTTTTTCAGTAGATTGAGAAGACCCTGATCATCACAAGTGATCATAGGTACAAAGCAAGGCCAGCAGTCTTTATCCCAGACTGTTGAGGATACTTGAAGAACTTAAAGAGAAGAAGAGCTACTTGTGTGACTCGAGGAGCCAGGAGAAGACCCTGTGGGACTCAGGGAGAAGAAGTCTTCAGTGGGATTCTGGAGCAGGCCAGTGGGACTCTGGTAACACTGTGTGAAGCAGTATAAAGACCCTCCTGTGGGACTCAGGAGAGATACAGTGGGACTCTGTATCGACCATTGTAATTTTAACAGGTTATAATGGAGAATCCATGCTGGGAGAGCATGGCAAGGATGTAGGCCTTTGGTGTCGAACCTTGTAAATCCGTGTGTCCTGTGCCTTTTCATTACTGCATCATTCGGGAAATGTTGAGAGATACAAGAAGAGTGGATCGAGGCTTTAACCAGCCATAGAGGTTTAATTGATAAGAATCAATTAGTAAAAAGTTTTAAGGGATCACTGATTCACCCCCTCCCCCTCTCAGTGATTCACACTGATCTGGGCACTTCAATTGGTATCAGAGGGAGGTTCCCTCTAAAAGATCCAAGGGAGTCTTTATGGAGTGCAGATTTGAGGAAATGAGTGACCAGCCTCAAATGGAGATATCTGCCAAGTCTCAGAAAAATAGAAAGAAGAAACAGGCAAAGAAGATGAGGAAGAAGGTTGTTGCAATCAGAGAAACTCCTTCTATGGAATGAAATGTGAATGTCACATCAGATGACAATTCCTTTTATCATTCTTCTGTTGAAGCCTGCTCTAGCTGTGATGAAGATGGAAGAAACAATGATCTTATAAATGCAATCAAATATCTTCAGAAGAGAGTCCCCAAGGAAGTTGCAATGTGTATAGTTACAGGCCTCCTTGATCTTCAAGAAGAAAAATTACGGCTAGAAGATGAAGCCAATTCTCTGGAAGTCCAATTGGCAAAAAGGGTTGGCATAACCAACACTCTCAGAATGCTGGTAAATGCCAAAGATGAAACAGTATCTCTTTGCAATGAAAGATATGAAGACACTGCTGAAGAATTGCAAAGAAGCCTTTCTGAGAATGAATTCATTAAGACTGTGGTCAAAGAAGTTTTCCATGCACTGGAAAAGAGGCACAAAGTTTCAATGATTGTCAGAGATGCTCAACTAGAAGATAAATTCAAAAGGGTGAAAGAGCTTGACAACTCAATGCTTGAAATCAAGAAGGTGCATGAAGACCAGTTAGAACAGCTGAAAGAAAATTGGGAAGGAAGGCTAAGAACTGTTGAGGATGAGAAGAACTCCCTTAACATGAAATGCTTAGAACTAAAGGTGATATTGAAAAATCTGAAATCACCCAAAGCTGAAGCCTCCCAGTCAGCTGAAAGGAGAAATCTTGCTACTCAAGTATGCATTGAGCAGGATGATTCTAAAAGAAAGACATCCTCTAATGAAAGGGCAACTTCTTCTAAAAAGAAGGTACCATCCATACCATCTTGTACTGATGCTTCTAATTGTGTTTCCACAAAAAATGCAGGATGGAAGAATAATTCCAAACAAATATGGATGAAGACAGTGAAGAAGCAGTGCTCTCCTGAAACAACACAACTTTTCATGAAAAGTACCCAGCAATCAGAAGTACACAAGAGGTCAAGATTTGTGGGTCAATGTTGGTGTTGTAACAAGTATGGGCATTGTGCAAAGGATTGTTGGTACAATCCACTGAATGCCAAAGCACAGAGGAAGCCCATGCCGAGGGGGAGCAAGCCAAAAGGAAATAAGCAACATCCACAGGTCCAGAGACATCTGTTTACTTCAAATAGATTTGGATTACTTGACAACATCTGGGATGGTTGCAAAAGTGGTCAAAAAGATACATGTCAGTCTCCAACTGTATCCAGAGCTCAAAAGAAGAAAAGATCACAGAACCTGGCTCCAAAAGATTCATTGGGAAGCAAGAAGAAAGTAGAAAATGCTCCCAATAAGTTCTTGAGAAATAAAGAGAAGTCCTTGGAGTCTGAGTCCAAGAAGGGTGATGCATCCAGTAGGACCACCAAGAAAACATGCTTCTACTGTGGAAAGAAAGGACACATCATGGACCTTTGTAAAGAAGCCATGAAACTAAATAGAAGCAGACTGAACTCCAAAAGACAATCAATCCAGAAGAAGAAGAGATTGATTGAAAATAAGTTGCCTAAGAGAGGTAGCTTAGCAGCATCCAAAGAACCATGTGGAACTTCCAAAACTGAGGCCACTCTTCCAAATGATTTACTAGTCATATGGCCACATCAGTTACAACTTGCCAGACAACTGCAAAGAGCTGAAGATGAAGCACTGGCAATTGCTAAGGCAAAAGGGAAACAAAAGATTTCACATGAAGATGTATTGAGATCCACACCAGCACCAACATCATCGAAGATCAAATGTGCAAGTGTGAAGACTGGTGAAAATGGGACATCTCGGTTGAGAGAATCTTCTCAACCTTGTTGTTCACATTGATGAACCAAGGAGGTTCCATCTTATTCCCTTATACAATGGTATTTACATGTGCTAACATTGCAGGGAATTGAAGATGATGTTCATTTCTCAGCTGGAGAATGGTTTGGACAAAATGGAGTGCACCCCTTGAGGGGGAGCCAATCTGAAGAAGATGGCATTCTTAGATTAATACCATCTTGAGAAAAGTGAAGGTATTCCAATCATACTTTCATCCCTTGTTTCTTAATTGAGTTTATCTTGTCAATTAAGGGGGAGTATGGATTGAAGACAAATGGTTGAAAGGGGGAGCTTTATCTTTGCACCTGAACTTTCTAATGAGTTTTGTGAAGTTGTGCAGGATTTAGCAAATTCATAGTTATATCTGAAAACTTTCAAACCCCTAAGCATGATCTCACATGTGTAGAGAATTTTGGACAGCTTTGAATTCCTTGGTCATATCACTCTTGTTTTCTACACCGGGTTAGCCCAAGTAGACTTAGAGCTGATTTACTAAAGGTTCTTTTCTAAAGAGAACATGTGACATCATCCCTATCCTAGTGTTTTTCAAGAAGATACTTTTCAATTGGAGGAAGATATTTCTGGAAGAGAACCACACCACACCTTTGCATTTGATTGCCAATAAGGGGGAGAAATATTGGCACACATATTGACCCATTCATATGTGCTGAAGGAGTGTATTGACAACAAATACAAAGGGGGAGATTGAAGTGCATTGTGTTGCATTTTTTGTCAATGAGTCATGAAGTTGTCTTAGAATGAATGGATGTCAAGAATTGTCAAGATGTGAATGCCAAAGGTTGTGATGGTGTTGGTGAGGAAAGGAGAATGGCCATGATACTAAGAGGCATGTCACTTAGGAGATTCACTAAGTGTCATAGGAGATGTGGTTGAAACATTCTCTAGTAACATCTGACGATTGTTGAGCTGCTCTTTAAGTTCAAAGAACTTGTATCCTGATGATACAATGTCACAACATTGATTGAAGACCATGCATTGTAGTGACAATGCATGAGGAGTTTAAGAAGATCCATCCACAAGTCCTAAGTGGATGAAGTGAGCTGAAGAAGTCCATGCACTATCTCTTAGTGCATGTGAATCAGAAGAAGATCCAACTTGATCTCTGATTGGATCAATAAAGAACTTTGATGAATATGTTTCATTCAAGAGTTCGGTTGAAGATGAAGAACCTTCAGGAATTTCACTCCTAAGTGAAGAATAAATGTTTAAGAGGAATGGAGGAATTCTTAAGAAGAAGAGAAGAGAAGAAATAGAGATGGGAAGAAGAATGGCTTGGAGTGGC
Organism: Viscum album; assembly: GCA_963277665.1. Classification (NCBI taxonomy): domain Eukaryota; kingdom Viridiplantae; phylum Streptophyta; class Magnoliopsida; order Santalales; family Viscaceae; genus Viscum; species Viscum album. The sequence goes on along the minus strand of OY728157.1, from coordinate 1,262,185,252 downwards.
ATATGGCATATTACACTTGGGACTTTGTTTTTATACAAAGACACTTAGTGTTTTACACTAGCAAAAAATTGGCCAGCCAAGGCACCTTGGGGGTTCAACCCCAAGGCATGGGCGCTAGGGTACCACGCCCATGGGGGAACCCGTGGGGCGAGCCAGGGCGGCAGGGCGCACACCCAAGACACCGCATGGGTGCCTGGGGCACGCCCGGAGGAGCGCGGCAGGGGCGCATGAGCGCACCCTTGTGTGCATAGCGGGCGCTAAGCGCGCCCGCAGGAGGCATGAGTGGGCGCAGAGGCGCGCCCGCAGGGAGCATAGGTGGGCGCAGAGCGCGCCCACAGAGAGAACCCGGTGCCGGGCGGCACCGGGAGGGGAGAAGTTCAACTGGCGTATGGTGGAGAGCGCCAGGGTAATAAACCGCGTGAAAATCGTGGGCCGTTTCGATGTGGGACGCGGAATTTTTCCGCGGGAGTGATCCTGGCCGTCCGACTCATCGCGCGGACGATCTAAGCCGCACATCTGATCCCGCGCGATATCTTCAGATCTAGGCCGCCCGATGTATCTCAAACGCCTGATCCGACGGCCGAGATCTCGTCTCCTTCCTCGAGCTCGAGCCGAGGACATCCCGAAGCCTCCCGCGACGCCGCTGAACCAGAGGCCATCCGACCACCCGTTTTCGAGTTCACGGCCACCTCTGAAGGATCTAAGACCTCCATTGAGCTCGTCTCTCCACACCGAACACGGCCATGCCTAAAAAAGATCTTGCATGCAACCGGTGGAGAATTTCGAATGAGGCCGAGGCAAGAGAAGCTGCCGAGGCCACATGGTTGGTGTTTTTGCATGGGATGAGGCTTAACCGAAGGTCGTGCAAGCGTTATGAGTCGCATGCACGTAGAGGAATAAAAAATAATGAGCCCGCGTCGAACCGAGAATCAAAAACAAGATTTGGAAATATTTTTGAAGATCCGAAATCTTCGGGATTTTGAAGTTAAAACCACGCGGATGATGCGAGGCAGCCTCTGCCTATAAAAGGAGCACCCGAGGCTCTCTGATTGCTGCTGATGTGCGGATCCTTTGTTGAAGATCCGAAGAACCATGAGTGCACCTCTGCCTCGCGAAGTTGAAGCCCCGCGCAAATTATATTTGCGCGGCTGAAGTCCCCTGCGCGCTAATCCTTTGCGCGGCAGGAAGAGCTCGTGGACGCAGAATTCTTGCGCGCCCGAGGCTTGTTCCCTCTCTGCCCGCACCCTTGCGCGGCAAGAGGAAGACCCCGCGGGTGTTGCACTTGCGCGCCCCGCGGGTAGGAGGTCTTGCGCGCCCCTGTGCCGTGCACCTTGCGCGCCCGAAGGCTAGGTGAAGACCCGAGGCTTGTTTGCCTTGTGCTCTACACACATTGTGTGTGTGCCAAAGAAGGCCGAGGCCTTGCCTCGTGTGTGTGGTAAGAGAAGAAGAGAAGGCCGAGGCCTGTGTGCCTTTTGTGTAAAAAGAAAAGGAGGAGGCTGTAGCCCTTGTGTTGGTATTCGGGTGTGTGCAAGAGGAGGCCGAGGCATGCCCTTGTGTATGTGCCAAATTGAGGAACACATCTTGTGTGTGCTAAGTACCCTACGGGCAGTGGGTGTGAGCAAGACAAGGCCATACTTTGTGTGTGCATTTGAAGAAGAAGGTCATAGCCCTTGTGTGTGAAAAATGAAGAAACAAGTGTGTGCATAAGTGAAGTGCACACTTTGAAGAAGATTAAAAGAACAAGGAAGTGAGTGTGTTAAACAAGTGAAGGCCAAGCTCAAGTGTGTGCCAAAGTGAAGAAGTTTTGTGTACAAAGAGACAAGTTGGCCGAACCTAGTGTGTGCACTAAAAGTGTGTTCACACTTAGAAGAAGAAAGAAGTGAAAGACCCACACAAAGTAAAACACACTTTTAAGTGTGTAAACAAATAGAATTAAGTGTGTGAAGAGTGTGAAGAAGGTGTCTGCTATAACTGACTATACCCTTTGTGGGTCTACTGCACCAAGAAGAGGAACAAGACAGTGCATGCATACATGCATGCACGTGCACACGGGAACAGTGCTAAATCAGTGGTGTGCATTGGAGAAGTCCAAGACCAGGAGATCTTGAAGATATTGTGATGCCATGCATTCAGTGAATGAAGTTGAAGTAATGTGAGACTGAGCCAGACTGAAGTTAAAGAGATTGGTTGTCTGAGTTTTTCAGTAGATTGAGAAGACCCTGATCATCACAAGTGATCAGAGGTACAGAGCAAGGCCAGCAGTCTTTATCCCAGACTGTTGAGGATACTTGAAGAACTTAAAGAGAAGAAGAGCTACTCGTGTGACTTGAGGAGCCAGGAGAAGACCCTGTGGGACTCAGGGAGAAGAAGTCTTCAGTGGGATTCTGGAGCAGGCCAGTGGGACTCTGGTAACACTATGTGAAGCAGTATAAAGACCCTCCTGTGGGACTCAGGAGAGATACAGTGGGACTCTGTATCGACCATTGTAATTTTAACAGGTTATAATGGAGAATCCATGCTGGGAGAGCATGGCAAAGATGTAGGCCTTTGGTGCCGAACCTTGTAAATCCATGTGTCCTGTGCCTTTTCATTACTGCATCATTCGGGAAAGGTTGAGAGATACAAGAAGAGTGGATCGAGGATTTAACTAGCCATAGAGGTTTAATTGATAAGAATCAATTAGTAAAAAGTTTTAAGGGATCACTGATTCACCCCCTCCCCCTCTCAGTGATTCACACTGATCTGGGCACTTCATTTTCTAACATCAATATATTTATTTTTAAATTTGAAATAACCATTTGAATTTTAAACGAATACCAATAATCATTTTTAAAACATTTTTTTACTAATATCATGGTATAATTATATAATATATTCATATTTAAAATATAGAAAATTTATTTGTAATTTTATTTGAGAGGATACTAGTCTAATGAAGAGGTTTCCATTCTTAATAGTCATATTTCTATTCCAATGGTAATATTACAATTTTATTAATATTGGTTCTTTAATCTCTATAAATACAACCATTTTTATAATTTATTTTTGAGAATAATTTAATTATTATTTTCTGTTTGTGATTCATGTTATTTAAGAAATAATTATATAAAATGAAATAGAATTGATAAAATTTTTGGTCATTACAAGTGTAACTCAATAGTTTTAATCATCCTATTATTTAAGACTATAAGAATTCTCTCAACATATCCAATTTTTTGAGGCTGGAATATGATTAGAATTTGATCATCAGTCTTATTTATCTAATATAGACCCTTCACTATTATAATTATTAATTAATAATTGAAATTTTGATCATATATTAATTTATGAGGGAAATATAACCCTCGAAGAGTTTTATATTTTAATATATATTAAATTAAAAAATATGTTCAATAGATTATTTCACAAGCTGCACAAAACTATAAAAATGCCATAATTTAATTTATAATGTTAGAATCAAAAAATAAATATATTTAATAATTAATAAATTTTCATGGATAATGATAATATAAGTAAATGAAACCATAATGGGAAATCAAAAAATAATGTATAAAAAATGATATTATCTAGTGGGATCTCTCTTTAAGATTCACATGTGTCTAAACATAGAAATGATGTGGTGTCACTAGGTTTTTCCTCTTTTGCGACCATGATGAATTTGGAAAATTAAGGTATTGATGAAATCATTCATGAGATAATATTAGGATTGTGGAAATTTCCATTATATCTTTGCAAGAAAAATATACAACCACAACATCCATCATGTATTTTCATATCCTTAGGTACTACATAGATATATAAAGGGTTATATAAGTATAAATTAGAATAATATAATCATGTAGCTATAAAAGTATTTTAAATTTAATATTTAATGTCAATTGAATTGAAAATAAAAATATATATATTAATAAAAGAATAATTTTATATATAGAAACAATCAACATGTTATGAACACCTATATAAAAATAAATTCGAATAACATATTGAAATTTAGTTTGATAAAATTAGATTTTTTGTTTGATTGAACATAAATTGTTTTGGTGAATTTTTTATATTTATATTAAATAATTTATTTGTAATTTAATTAGTGAAAATACCAACTTTGAAAACACAATCACACTTATATTATAGTAATAAATAAGAAAGATTTGCATGTTTATGATAACTATTTTATATTAAATTAATTATTTAAAAATTAAAATATAAAATATAAAATATAAAATATTGAATTTATAACACCCATGATAATCATTTTGGAAAAATTAATAATATTTTAATAAATTAAAAAATATTTTTATTCCATTCCATTTAACTACGTATCCACATCATGAAATTCAGTTTTATATAGTTTTGAATCCCATCTGAATCATTTTTCTATTAATAAAAAAGTTAATTTATTATAAATCATCAATATATATAATTTCCCACTCACAATAAATTTTAATCGTGGTGGTTATTATTTAGTATTATTTGTTTTTATGTATTCCCAATCCCTAGTATTAACCATTATTGGAAACATACGACTATTAAATAGTGAATTTATGTTTTATATTGTTAATAAAGTCTCACTCCGCTTCTCAGTTAAGGGATCCTTTACCACCACATATATCCTCACACACAAAGGATATTATATTAAACTATAAATTTCATAAATATCTCCCTACCACTCAAAATAATCATAGTGGTTATGGTATTATCCAAATTCCAACTCTCAATACGTTATTTGGTTTTTTATACTACTCTACCCTAAAGTCTGTTAAAATTATCATTTACTCAACATTTATTCTGTTTTTGTTACATAAAATTCTACCACCTATGAACATAACAAAAAAATGTTGAAATTATTATCTAAATAAAATAATATCAGGCTGACATTATTATTTTTATAAGATACTAATTTTCTAACTCCTTCCAAACAATTTGAAAAAATAAAACCTTCATTGTGTTACATGCTAACTACTAGCTCCAATAGTTACTTGATATTTTTTTCACCACTATAATACATTGATGTTTCAAAAAAAATATTTAATGATTATATATTTTATATTTAAAATTAATAAAATTAGGAAAATATAAACCAACTCATCCCTTCTTTCTATTCTGTGGATAATGAGATCATTTCCTTTCTATATGTGGAGACAATAGCCTCCATGAAATATCATATTTAATTTTTCATATAAATATTTTTTATTTCTCCAAAAAAATTATTCTCCTAATGAAAAGGCTTAAAATATTTATATAATATATTTATTATTCTTTAATATTGTAATTTTACTTGTGAAATAACATTCTTTTCTATATGCTACCCTCAGGTATATCATGTTCTTGATTTGGTTGGTTTAACCACATATGTGAACGAATCTGTATATATGTATCATGGATGAATATGGAAGAATAAAATAAACATATTATTATATTTATAATATTAAATAATAATTTTTAATATTTTTAATGGTTGTAGTAATATATCATATTTTATATATTCAAAATGGAGATTTTTATACAATTACAATAGAAATCGCTCAAATTTTCATCTTAAATAACCATATCTTAAATTATTATGAATAAAAAAATATATTAAAAAGTTATTACAAAAAATATTTCCCAATAATTTTAACATGTTGGTATTGGCTGTCATTTATCTATAGAAAAATTACTAATGTCTTCATTACAAAACATGTGTGAAACAATCAAAATTAAAACATTTGTTATGGAAAATAAGAAATAACAAAGTAACATATGAAAATTAAATGAGTATAAACAAATAGTAAAAAAGACATATATATAATGATATGATTCTAAAATACATAATTGGGTTAGATCATTTTATTATAAGGTATTCCAATAAACGTTCACAACATTTTTTAATTAATTCAAGGTTTTGGGTGCAATGTATACACATAGGGACACATTTTGTATGATGAATTTATTAAATTTTACACGTTATAAATAATTAATATTTGAATTATTATTACTTTATTTGTATAGATAATAATGATATTTGAGTATATTATTTCAGATCACACCTTTATGAGAATCAGATTTAAAAACTATAAAATTCGTAACTGTTTTTTCATTACTCAATTTCATGTTATTCAATTAATAATGACCTTTATTATAAACCCATTATTCTCTGTAAATTTATTTAATCCAATGGAAGAAATTTTTAATCAAATTACCTCTATATTCATATATAATTCATTCCCATAAAATTATTTTAGATGGATTATTACTTCTATAGTTATGTAATTCTATAAGGTTCTCCAAACTCAATTCACCTTATTTGAATTATAATGATTAATCATAAAAAAATTATTCTAAGTTGGTTTCTTTTTTTCTATTATTCCATAATATTTTAATTCCACTTTTCATTTTATATGTTTTTATTACTTTCATTATAAACCCTTTCAAATTTATTTTTCTCCAATTATTACGATTATCATATGCTATATTCTAACTCATAATTGCATTCACTAGTTTATAATATTACGTATTAAACATATTTATTATAATTATATTTTATTATTCCATTTCCCATTTCATGTGAGATTCCCCCTTTTGAATTTCGAGGAAGGACATAGTTAATTCAAAACCCCTTCCATGTTGAATTTATTTATTAGTATTGAGTAATGTTATTAAGTGAAATTATCACCATTTCTAATAATTCACTTTATTCCTTTTCAAAATATTATGTACCCACCAATGTTAATATTTTTATTTTGAAACATAATTTTATGTTATCTGTTATGGAAATCTAATTATCCCTTTTATATTTTCCAAATGTTGTATTATTGTTTCTTTCTTCAGATAGAGTTTTTGACAATTGTATTTTACAAAAGTTATTTTTTTATCATTCAAGATCATATGTCTTATCTCACTCACCACATTTCCACTAGAAAAAAATTATATATTTTTAAAATATATAAATTTTAATATTCTATTTAAATAAAAAAATTATTATTTATTGATTCACCTCTATTAATGTTTTATGTCATCATCAATGTTTCATTATTTGGATCTAATTAAAAATAATTTTTCTTTAAAACAAGTTCATTCAATTTCAAAAAAGTTATAGATTTAAATGTGACACAAAAATTTTTCTTTCTTTTATAATGGTATCTAATTATTTTAAATGAATATTCTATTTTGTGTCACCTTCTTGAAATATACTAGAATTAGATCACATGGAGTTTAGGTGTTTTAACCACCTTATAAATTCTCTAAAATTTCTTTTTATATAATATAGTTTTGGGTATATTTCATGAATTTAGAAAAATGGATATTTATTATTGTTATTAAAATTAATTTACCCAAAATTATTAAAACGGGTTATTTTATCTATATTAATATTCTTTTATGTTACTTATGATAAAATTTTTATACGACCCTATGATAGAATCCAGTTTTTTTCTAAAAGGCTTGTGATGATGATGTTTTAATAATATTTTGTGGAAAATATTTTACTTCCTATGAGATATATGCTTTTATAATACCATTTCGATTATTTTATTGGAATTATTATTATAACAATTTATTTATTATTAGATATGAAATATTTCTATATCTAATATATTTGTATTTCAATAGATATTTTTATCAATTATTAAATAATTTGGATTATGAATTGTGTTTTTTACTTATATATATCATATATTAAATGAATTATAATATGTAGGTAAAATGTGATAATATGGATAATTTTTATGAATAAATTACGTAGTTATATATAATGTCTTGTTACATCTTATTGATGGAATGATTAAGTCTTCAGATATCTTGTATTTATCATTCTGAAACAATTTATATTTATACCTATTGTTATTAATGATGTTATCCCTCCCTGTGATAAATATTTTTTCCATTTGATTGGTGCGATTTCAAATTTGGATAACATTAATCACATTCATACTATTCATATCATTATAATTCTCATTCATGATATTATTAATTTGGTCCATTGTTTAAGGTTTATTACAACAATATTTTTCATAGCTATGTTATTATGTTATAGATTCTATTGTATGTTATCTGTATTGAGAATAAAAACTTACAATTTTTGTCCCCCAAGTACAAAAAAGAAAAATTATAATGATTTATAGGACATAATTATAAAAATAAAAATTTTATAACTATAAATTTTGGTAATATTTTAGGTTCCTAAATGTTATGTGAAAATAATAATTGTAAATGGTCTCTAACTAACTCTAAACATTATTATATTCTGTAATGTTATCCCTTAAAAAACACTAATATAATATTGTTTCCACCATATCTGGGATTCTATATTATGGGATTTTAATCCCAAATACTCAAAATAAAACACATATAACCATGGCCCTATTCACAATTAAACTTGCGTGTCATAATGTGACACTCGACATTAATACATGATATTTACTATCATGGATTAATATTTCATATTTTGCCATCCCAACTTATTTCCACCAATTACCTTACAATAATTAATTTATGGAAAGAACCACATGTCTCATCCCAATCCATCACCAGACATCATAGTAAAATCCATAGTTTATTATACGACAAACTACCCCCATGTACAATTTAGAAAAGGAAATATAAAAGGTTCATTTATATTATACATAAGGTGTAACATAATAACATAAATATCATTATTGATAACATGATCATATATCCACACAAAAAAATTTCAATGGAATATGTAAGATTTTACTAGATGATGTGTCAGTATTATCATCATAGAATTATTTCCTCTGGAATAGAATTATCATCACACAACAATATTAACTCTTATGTAGAACCATAAACAAATGTTATGAAATTCAATAAAACCAAAAACTATTTAGTCTAGGACATGGATTCCCCAGACCTCATGGATACTCATTCTCACAAAGAAATATATAATTCCAAATTCATTCTATGTTTCATTGTGATGGTCATATGACATGTCATAATAATGGAATGAATTTCCCTATCATAGTGAGATGACCCATCAATATTAGAAATCTATGTTGGGGTGACCATAACTGTAAGATGACTATAATCAATTCTACCAAGACATATACTAACCTCAAAATCAAAAGGAAAATTCTCTATATGCCTCACAACTTGTAATCATAGTCCTAATATCCAATTCTAAAAACATTTTTCACACCATATCCAAAAATATAGATTTTTATAATTTTTTTGAACATGAAATGATGTAGTTCATTAAAAATTTTATTATTCCATATATAATTACTAATATTTTTTTGAAATATCATTTAGCATTTTCAATCAGTTTTTTCACGAATGTATATGAAAAAAATATATTAATTTGTTTATAAAAATATATTATTATTATTATATTTTTTTAATTTTTAGTTTGTGTTATTTTTTTAAAATAAAATTTTAAATTATAATTGAATTTCAAATGGAAATAAAAAAAATATATGACAGAAAATTAAACATGTTTAAAAAGTATTCAAAAATTATTTCATATTGATATGTTAAATTTTTTTAAATCAATAAATATAAAGTTCGTCCTAAATAGTATTTTAAAAATTATACTCAAATATTTATAATATACCACTATTAGAATAGTTAATAAAAAAATTAATGAATGTTTCAATATTATATAATAGACACAAATTTTTATTTTTTATTTAGTGATATATTGTTATTTATAGATGATATAAATGTTTATAAATCTCATGACCTAATAGTTAAATTTCATGTTTTTCTTGTTTTAAACAAAAATAAATAAAATAAAATTTTATGAATATTTTTAATATATTTTTAAATAATGAAACAAGTTTATATATATCCTTACAATTTTCATTTATTGAAATCCACATTTAATATGAATGTTTTTGGTTTTGAAAAGCATTTTCATGTGAAATAAATTATGGTTTCATAATGAATGATAATTATAATGTTAATACATATTAAAAATTTCTACTAAAAATTCACAAAAGAAATATTAATCATTCATTCATAAAAAATAATACACATATCATTTATTTTTAGTTTCTCAATTATCCATTCATGGCCTCTACCCCAAAAAGTGTACCCCTTATTTAGTAGAAAATGGGATAAAGGTGATTCTGATACCTGAGTCTCATTAATAGTAGGCCCTAGAAAAATTACTATCACCATGTATATAGTTAACACATAGATACGAGGCATTACACTATAAGGGAACACATGAAAAAGATATATATATAATAGACACCGACCAACTCCCGATTAAACTAAAATATAAATTCAAATCCAATGTTCACATATGTAATGGCATGAAAGAACCACTACAACTATAAAAAACTGCAATTACTAAAATAAAATTATGGACGAAATCAACCACAAAGCCTAAACCACTCCTTCTAAACTATATGATAGTAATAACTATCCGGATATCCAACTAGCTTCAACTAGCCTGAAAAAATGTTAATATATATGTGGGGTAAGTAGGATAGTATGCACAATAGGATCCATTCCAGATAATCTCAAAAAAATAATAAAAAAGCATAGTGAACAACTAGTAAAACATTACCAATACATAAATTGGTATAATATGTTCCCATCCTCACCATGGATACTCTCACCAATAATATCACAAAAGCGGAAAAAAAATTTAATAATCAATATTAAGTTTAGCCTGCTACCAATTCCCCATTGGGTTTTCGTTCTACCCCAACGCTACATGTCTTGATAATTTGTCACTCAATGAAAATCCCACAAACACCGGGGTGAATCACCACAAGGGGAACCTCATGAAATGTGTCCCCACCTCCATGTAACTAGAGGAAACTAGGAATTTTCAATTATCCCCCTTACCATAAATCATGTATCATACATCGGGTAATATAACTAATTAAATTGCATCCCATACAGTTAGTATGGAACCTCAATCGATCACAATGTAGAGATTTTATACCTACAGAAGTCATTAGGATACTATAACACCCCAAAATGATAAATGGTTAAATGACTAAATTATATGACTCATGTCAACAAGGTTCACCTTCCTTTTCGAGAGCCTGTCTGATTAGAACTCCATAGTTATGCGTGCTTTGCCTGGAGTAGTTATCAAGATAGGTGACCTTCTGGGAAGCTTCCCAGGGTGTGTGTGAGTGAGGAAAAAAACACTGGAATGAATAAGTGTTGGTATGTGGGGACTGTCATTAGTCAGATGACCCGTTTGGGAATGTGGGTGGGCCCTAGGGTGGGGACCACATGTCTGTGGGGAAACGAGTGGTACCTGGCTGGCCAGGACCCGACAACCATGTTAAGGCGAAGTGGATGTGCTATCACTGGGGACCAACTTTTAAAATTGGTATTAGGGTAGTCGGTTATACCTTAAAACATAGACTCTGATCTTTTTTTAACGAAAATAGTGTTAAGTGTATTGAGTGTGGTTATCAGTTTAGGGAATCTAGTGTTGGTTCATTGGACGACGTATCCATACACCAGTACTCTGACATCATATTTTTGACATGGATCCCGAAAAAACTGATTTCATGTGTTTTTTAAAAAGTTTTCTTTGTGAACTCTTTGTGTCAGCTCACCCGGTATAACTTATTGATTGAGGTACACCTATTTCTTTTTCAGTATGCCTCCACACAGACAGTCAACTAGGGTTCTTGGTACATAACATGATGATAGCCCACCAAGCGACAACGCCTCGGTGTAGGGCCCCCTAATAGTAGAGGCCCCAACAGAGGAACCAACGGTACCATAACCCATGGGGCCACTAATTCCACCAGCCCCAGTAGTAGAGGGAGCACTCCGCTTGAGCACGTTTCATGAGTTTCAGAACCAGAGGCAACCCAGGTTCAGGTGGGAGATGGACCCATAGGAGGTTGAGGATTGGTTGGAGGTCGTAGTGAGTGTCTTTTGACTTGTAGGGACACCATATGATCTCATGGTGATCCTTTACATCTGTATTCTACATGAATCAATAGGAAAGCGGTGGAGATAGAGGCTCAGGTTCACGACAAGGTGACATTCTTTGGGTAGAATTTGAAAGCATGTTTTGAACAGAGTTTGTCACAGTGACTCTTCTCAAAATACGCATACAGGTGCTTCTTAATATGCAGTAGGGAATCATGATTGTGGAACAATACTAAGGAAGGTTCATTGACCTCTCATGCTACTCCACTGATATTGTGTGGGACCTATTATTCAACGACCGAACATTTGAGTAGGGACTCATGTGAGATATCAGGGCTTTGATTATTTCTCTTAGCATACCGATGATGGAGGGGGTGTTAGAGAGAGCCCTCTTAGTGGATAGTTTTCTTACTGATAAGTCACCAGCAGCAAGACCCACCACAAATTGTCACATAGCGGAGTCTTAAGAAGCTGGTAGCAGATATATGTCCTAGAGGTCCAAGATGAAAAGACCTACAGGGGGGAGACCACATAATTCAGGCTCAGTTCTGCGGGGTACTAGAGACCGAACCAATCATTTGAGTAACATGCAGTGTTTCACATGCGGCAGGCAGGGTAACATGGCTTGTGACTCTATGAACCACCATACAAATGATCAGCAGACAGTCGAGGGACCGCCTATGCTGAGACAGAGGTTTGACCGAGGAGGTCTGCTGGGAGCAGGTGGACGAGGTAGAGGAGTTGGCCATGCACCTGGCTGTGGGAAATGATTCGAGGTGTTACTGCCACCACCACCAGGTGGTCCACCCCGAACATATGGAGCAAGTGGACATGGGTGAGCTCAGCTCCATGAAGTTGAGGCCTAAGATCATGGAACTCAGGATATGTTATGAGGTACGATCTATGCATAGTCTAACTTAGCGGCAATATATTTAGAAAGAGGGGCCATCCATTCTTTTATTACCACTTCCCTCATTCGTAGCGTGGAAATTATGAAAGATCTGTTGGCTCTATCCTTATGTGTAAAGACTCCTATGAGATTAGATTCCATGATTATGCACTGGCTCCGACAGTGTGAGATTAATCTTGGAGGTGACAGCTTTGGATGGGATCTCCTAGTAGTGGCGTCAAGGCCTTATGATGTAATATTTAGTATGTATTGTTTATTGACTATCCATGCTCAAATTGACTGTATTAGGAACAAATTTTGGTGTTTCCAAACAGATGAGAATAGGTTCACCTTCACTGGCGAGATGGGAACCTTTGCAGTACAAGATGGACTTACACGGAAGAGGATGTAGTTGATTACACATTAGTAGACTAGCCTTATCCTCTAAGTGGTTGATATAGAGAGTCTGAGTTATCCAGTAGTGGTGGACCAATATGAGGATGTCTTCCCTGATGTTGTTCTGGTTCTACCTCTCGCAGAGAGGTGGAATTTTACATTTACTTGTACCCAAAGACGACACTGATATCTACACCAACGTATTGTACGTCTCTCACAGATATTCTTGAGTTATGGGTACAACAAGAGGACTTACAGGGGATGGGATTCAATCAGCACAGTGTGTCTCCTTTTACTGCCCTGATTTTGTTCACCATGAAGGAAAATAGGAGCTTGAGGCCTTTTGTTGACTATAAGTGCCTGAACCAGGTGGTCATGAAGAACATATACCCACTACCAAGGATTGGCGACCTCTTTGGTTAGCTGAAGGGAGCATGGTGGTTCTCAAAGATAGACCCTAGATCAAGCTATCACCATCTTAGATTAGAAAATGAGGATGTGAAAAAGGTTGCTTTCAAATATCGGTACCACCACTACGAGTTCTTGGTTATGTCATTCGGTGTGACCAATTCCCTAGAAGTGTTCATGGGACTCATGAATATGATCTTTCATCCTTACCTTGATCGCTTGAAAATAGTCTTCATCAATGACATTATGATCAACTCGACTACTGAGGAGGAGCATGCCTATCATTTGCAGATAGTTCTGGACACACTACGAGAGCACTAGCTTTATGGAAATCTCTCAAAGTGACAGTTTAGGATCCAAGAGGTTCACTTTCTGGGACATGTCATATCAGAGGATGTAGTTGTTGTGTATCTAGCGATGATTGAGGTGGACTTCCTCATGAGCCTCCTAGGAGTGTGACAGTGGTACAGAGTTTCATGGGTTAGTCCTGACACTACCGGTTAATTGTAATAGATTTCTCTAGAGTTGCAAGACCATTATCAGTATAGATAGAGAAGTGGCAACCCTTCGTGTGGTCGGGGAGATGCAAGAAGAATTTCCAAGATCTCAGGAAGTGTTTGACTAGTGCCCCCATCTTGAGGCCACTGGAGGAGGTAATAGGGTACGTAGCCTACTGCGACGCATCAGGTACCAGGCTCAGATGTGTCTTAATATAGGAGAAAATATTGATCACATATGGATATCGACTGTTGAGACATCATGATAAGAACTATGCTTCCCATGACATGAAGATATCAGCAGTGGTCTTCGCCTTGAATATGTGGGGACTTTACATGATGGTCGAGCATTTTATAGTATATTTGGATTAGAAGAGTCTCATGTATATCTTCTCTCAGAATTACCTGAACCCAAGACAATGACGTTGGATTTAGTTCCTCTAGGACAATGAATTTGAGAGAGTCTATACTCCTGGGAAGGGGAACGTTGTATCAGATGCACTCAATAAGAGGTCTGGTATACAAGAGCTAGGTCAGGCCATGGAGTAGCTGGTCTCTTTGTAGATATCCTTTGTCCATCAATATGCAGAAGAATTTCTTCAGTATCTTATAGTCACTCCCCCACTCTTTGAGATAGTCAGTGAGGCACATCATGGGGACACTGATGGTGAGGCTCGACGTGCTCAGATATCCTCAGGACATGCACCTGATGTATTTACTAAAGATAGGGAGCATGTCACCCTCTACAGAGGATGTACCATGGTACCAGTTTTGCTTTGGGAGGATGTGTTGAGGGAGTTCCACACATCCCCTCTAGAGTTAAATCAAATAGTGGTGAAGATGTACCAGGATCTCTGACGACAGTACTGGTGGTCAGGAATGATGAAAGCAACAGTAGATTTTGTATCTCAGTGCCACTTTTGTCGGCATTTAATGGCAGAGTATCTGGTACCAGCAGGATTAGTTCATATTTTAGAGGTCCCAGAGTGGATGTATGACATTATATCCATGGACATCATGACAGGACCCCCACACACATCCAAGGGTCATGATTCTATCGGGGTGATCATCGACCGACTCATCAAGTCATCCCACATCCTACCGATCAGAGAGAATGGTTCAGTAGTGAGCATGAGACACCTCTACATGAAGGATATTGTGTGCCTCCATTGAGAACCATCAACTATTTTCTCAGATCATGGTACTCATTTCACTTCCTAGCTATAGAAGGGGTTTCAATTGGCTTTCGAGATGAAACTTCATTTGACCACTGCCTTCCATCCCCAAATTGTTGGCCATACTGAGCAGACCATTCAGACCCTCAAAGACATGATAAATTCTTGCTTCATTGACATCGGTCATAGCTGGGAGGATCACTTTCCATTGGTAGAGTTTTCATAAAACAACAAATATCACTCCACCATTGGGATGGAACTGTTTGAGGTGTTGTTTAGTCGACCTTGCAGATTACCTTTTTGTTGGACTACCCAGGGGAGTGGGCACTCATGGGAATAGATATGGTATGGGATACCATGGAGAAGGTACAGATCATCCAGGAACAGATGTAGACTACACAAAGCAAGAAATATTCTTATGCCGACAGGAGATGGAGACCTCTGGAGTTCGAGGATGGCAAACATGTCTTCATACGGGTCACACCCCGATGAGGTTTGCGGGGATTTTTCCGGGGTCGCCGGTTATGTTTGAGGTTCATTTCACCCTTCTAGGTCTTTAGTAGAGTTGGAAAGGTGGCTAACCACATATCACTTCCAACTCAATTGCACTAGGTGCACGATATCTTCCATATACCCTAGCAGAGGAGATACATGCATGACCGATCACACAACATTGACCACGACGAGTTGGAGATCGATGATGGGTCGATGTTTATGGAGGTTCCAGTAGAGATTTAGGATCGACAAGAATGGGTCTTTCGTGGGTGGTTGATACCTCTACTGCACATTCGCTGGAAACACGGGAACCTCCCAGAGTTCTATTGGGAATGGGAAGCTCATATATGTTCTCTACACCCCCTCTATTTTCCATAGTTTGAGTTGTGGATTATGGGGGCGTACATCCCTGAGGTGTGGAGAGTGTAAAGAACCAGAAATTACATGTAATTTTTTTATTTTATGGGAATTTTACGAGTCCGATAAAATTGACGTTGCATGATTCTAAGGCTCAGTGGACCCTGAATTAATTTCTAATATTTTTTTGTACATTCAACAAATGTATGAGTGAGTTTTTGTATCTTTTAAACCGGTACTCGGAATTGAAATATGGGTGCACTATTGAACTTACAGCGCTGATATTCGCTTGAGGATACCTTCAGCTCGACCATAGTACGACGAGGGTGATAGATAGTTTTTGTGTTTTTCGTAGAAATGTATATAAAAAAATAAACATTTATTTTATTTCTAATATAAACTCCCTCTTGAATGTTAAAGAGGTGGCTACCATCTGAACTAAAACTCCCATTTTAAAATTTAAGGCAGGGACCACCCAAACCCTCTTTAATGGGAGAAACCCCTTTCAACTCCCCATATATTTTTGGGATCCAACTAAAATTAATTAAATCAGTCAACTTATAATTATTCCAATAGAAATAAATTTACTTAATTTAAATTATATTATCACATATTTTCTTTTGGGATTATTGGTTGCCGAACTGTGGCGAATTGGGAGAATGCTATGGAGAAATCCTACCTCTCCAATGAAGAAATTCTACTCCAAAAAAAACGCCATCGAAGAATGTTCTTCGGGATCAAAGAAGATGACGACGCACGATCCTGACTTCGGAAGTGTGATTTTGGAAGTGATGATAGTTTTAACCCTCTATGCCTATTATGTTTTCATCTAGAGACACATCAACAAACCTTAGAAGTAGGAATTTATGTTTTAGATACCCCCATATATGTTATGGATGTTCGTTGTAATTCAAAAATTATTGAACCACTTGCTATCGCTCTAACATGGAGGGTTCGGGCCAAATGTACATGGCCTGACCCCTTTGCAAATCTTGTGGTTATTTTTCATGAAATCATTGCGAAGGAGAAAGATGAGAACCGATTATGGCTATTGTAATTGGGGGGGATAGGGAACGGAGACTGACACCATGGCAGACCGCGAAGATGGCGATGGCCCAATCGCACCGCCGGAGAAGGTCTGCGGACCGTCGGCCGTTGAGGAGTAAGGGCGGCGACCAACAGAGGCCGGTTGCACGACGGGGGTTGTGGCATGCGTCTGGGAAGTCCAGTGATAAAGGGGATGTGGCTTGTGTGGTAGAGGCAAAGGGAAGGCGACCGACATTCAGCTTGCCACGGAGGGGCAGCACACGACGCACCGTCGACGAGGCAAAGGGCCCAGCCATTTTGGCTGGCCCAGTCGAACTGAGTGGGACATGTGGGTCATGCGTGCTCCTGGAAACCAAATCACCGAAGGCCTATCAGTGACTAGGGTGGAAGGCGCATCACCCCATTGTATGCAGCCATGCTGGGCTGCCCAGCGTGGGTCGGACCGCCCATCGTGGGCCGGGTCGGTCTGACCAGGTCAGGCCCAAAATAGACCTACTTTGACCCATTACAGCTATTTTGGCCATTACATTGGCACCGGGCATCCGTTTGACGAACTACCTAGAGCACCAGAAACCTTGAGAGACACCATCCTTTTGAATACCCCACTTGAGATTTAGATAAAGTTTGGCTACGTTTGGGTTTGATTGATCATGAATCAAACTGTGCCCTTAGAACTAAAAGGGTAATAACATATAGACCGGGCGTCCGCTTGACGCACTATCTGTCGCATTGAGGCCCCTGTGACATGGTGGTCCTATGTGATACATCTTCTTGGGACTCCGTTGAAATATAGATTATTTACTGGTAGGTTGAGGAGCAGACTCCCCAGGAGACAAGCAAGCTTAGTGCGGGAACTCTATAGCTGGATGTGGCGATGTACTAGGGTTGATTGTGGGTCTAAAGTTATTCTAGGATCTTGTGTGGGTCTGAATATGTACTAGGATCTTATGTGGTTCTGATACAGTACTACGATTCTATATGGGTCTGACGATGTTCTAGGACCCTCTGTGGGTCTGATGTAGAACATGGATCCTGTGTGGGTCTGACAATATACTAGGATTCTATGTGGGTCTAACGCAGTGCTAGGATCATGTGTTGGTCTGACGATGTACTAGGATCCTGTGTGGGTCTGATGTAGTACTAGGATCATGTGTGGGTCATACGATGTACTGGGATCTTGTGTGGGTCTGATGTAGAACTAGGATCATGTGTGGGCCTGACGATATACTGGGATCCTGTGTGGGACTGATGCGGTACTAGGATCTGGTGTGGGTCTGAGGATGTACTCAGATCCGGTGTGGGTCTGATGCAGTGCTAGGATCATGTGTGGGTCTAACGATGTACTTGGGTCATGTGTTGGTCTATTGCAGTACATGGATCCTTTGTGGGTCTGATGATGTACTGGGATCCTATGTGGGTCTGATGTTATTCTAGCATCTGGTGCGGGTCTGATGATGTACTATGATTCTATATGGGTTTGTGATTTTAGAACCTTCGTGGGTCTTTCTCTTAACAGAGAATGATGATTCAGTAGTCAAATCTAATAATATCTACTATTATATCTAATATATACCTAGTTTTAGTTGAGTTTGTACCTATGTGTTACTTTCCTTAGTGGTAATACTATGGTGGTATTCTTCAGTGTGGTGTACCTGTTTGGTACTTATGTTTGTGGTATTATATCCTTTGTGGAATAGTTGAGCTTTAGGGTTTTGAGTTGGACCCTTTGCTTCCATATGATTGATATGGGTATACTTGATAACATAGGTATATGTATGGGTGTATACCTAAGTAGGGTTGTCAGTTGAATTCATGTTTTTTGGTTTATCCTTTGTGTATTTTGTGAGACATTGAGGTTCTCGGGGTCTCTACTTAGTATCATTATACTAACCCATACACAGGTTATGCCCGCACATTGTTGTGTTTGGTGCAGATGACGGACAGTGCTTACAGTGGACGAGATTACCAGGACTAAAGGTATCTCAGAGGTGGATATTAAATGAGGCCTACTACAGAGACGGTCATTAGAGATCAATACCTAAACTTCATGTAGGATCCGTGATGGGTGAGAAAATGAGCTGTTTTAGTTTTCTTGGACTTGTTAGTTGGGCTTGTATTCTGGACCCTTTTACTTACCGTACCCACACTTTTTACTATTCAGTTACTTGTGTTCGTATCTTGAGGTGTGCATGGTTTTGTGTGTTTAGAGTTAAAAAGGCAATGCATTCTGGGTTTTAGGGAATATGGTTTTTGGTTTTAGTCACCAGCCCCTGGACTATGGAATGCGGGCTTGGGGTAGTCATGGCACGAGCCTCGGGGGATGGGTCGTGAAGAATTGGTATCAGAGGTGGTGCCTAGCCATAATTGTGGTGCACTTCCTGGGTTTAGATGTTGGCCCACAATGAGGAAGTTGTGCTCTATTTGTTTTGTGATTGTAACACCCCATAATGATAAAGGGTTAATTGACTAAATGATATGACTCAAGTCAACAAGGTGCACCTTCCTCTTCGACAACCTGTCTGATTAGAACTCCATATTTAAGCGTACATGGCCTGAAGTAGTGATCATGATGGGTGACCTTCTAGGAAATTTCTCAGGTTGTGTGTGAGTGAGGAAAAAACACACTGTAAAGGACAAGAATTGGAATTTCATTATTCAGATGACCCGTTTGGGCAGGTGGGTGGGCCCAAGGGTGGGGACCATGTGTCTTTGGGGAAACTGGTGGTTCCTAACGGGCAAGGACCTGATAACCATGTTAAGGCTGGGACCAGTCTTACAGAAAATATATATAGTAGCTCTGTGTATGAAATAACAACAGAACATTAACTTCCGGTTTCCGAAGCTTTCACCGGGGCGCGTGCGTCCGTCTGCTTGGGCACGATGGACACGACTTTTGTGTTGCCCCGCATTCCCGCTTTCCAAAGCTGGGCAACATCAACTCCGTATTTAGATATTTCTGCTCCTTAATCGAAACAGGATGATGGGATGTCGGTTCTTTCTTTTGTGGATTCCTCTTCGGAACATGTCACCTAGTCCGGGTCTCCCTCATAGATTTAATACGTTGTTCGTGAAACTCTTCCCAGTGCCATGTTTCCATGGACACCGTTTAATTACACTGCTTCTATCAGGACATTCAAAAGGGTCCGATCAAGGAAGAAACCTTCAGTCGGGGGAGTAGTCACGTCGAGGCATCAGTAATGTGTCTGATCGCAGGGGAATTGGTGTGTCTGTCTTTTGTCCCTTATTACAGGGCTTCTCGAGGGCGCGGAATCCTGAGTCATCCCACATTGAGAGTGGGGAATCATATTCCATAGGCATATATCTGTGGTTTTCCTCTACTTCCCATGTTTAACCCAGGGTATTCCCCAAGTTTAACGTCCAGCGGAGACGGATCGGCCTGATCAGAACACCAGTTGTAGTGGATCAGATTGAAGAATCTCCCTTGAGGGATTGATGATATCAGATCCAACTTGGGGGTGGATTCCCGAATGTTTTGGAGGGAAATGGGGTGGCATTATCTTACCGGGATGTGGCGGCACATGTAAGAATCAGGATGGATGATGGATATTCGCATGGAGTGAAGGGGAAATTAAATGGATCCGTCGTGGAGACGGCGGTGGTGATGGGAATGAGTCTCGAAGAGACTTCCTACATATCCCCATGGTAGGGAATCAAATTCCACATAGTTCGGGATGGATGTGTGGGGCTTACACTCTAGGATGCCCAAGGTGTTGGAAGAACAGATGTGAATACAGTCAGAATAAACAGGTGGTGGTGGGTTTGAACCTCGTGAGGCATCCTACGTACCATGCCCTAACATGGATCAATGACCACGTAGTTCAAATTGAGCGTCTGGAAACCGGCGTGAAAAGGACCTTTGCCCAATGGGTGGTGGGATGGCTTCTCGTGAGGCTTCCTACGTGCCATGCTTTGACATAGATCAATGTCCACCTAGTTCTGGAAAATGGTATATTACACTGACACGAAGGGGTATCAGGACAACTGGATGGCAGTGTCAGAATGTCATACCATTGAATCAGGATGTAGTTTTATGTCACGTCGGACGGGGACGTGTCGGAGAACCGGCGTGAAGATGGACCTTGGCCCAGGTGGATGGTGGGCTTGAACATCGGGGAGGCTTCCTACGTACCATGCCTTGACATGGATCAAAGACCACATAGTTTTGGAGAATATATGGCTTCGACACACCGACATGGAGACGATCGGGGCCAATGATTATTGGGCTTGACCTCAGGGAGCTTCCTATGCACCATGCCTTGACATGGATCAACGTCCACGTAGTTCGGGAGGAATGTGGGTGTCAACGAAATTACTTGAGAAAGGACATTGGTCCGATGGGTGATGAGCTTGAACAATAGAGAGGCTTCCTACGTACCATTCCTTGACATGGATCAAAGACCACGTACTTCAGGTGGGGGTTTTCATCAGCGAACCAACGTGAAGGTGAACCTGTGGGTCCATTATGGTGGGATTGAACCTCGTGAGGCTTCCTACGTACCATGCCTTGACATGGATGAAAGTCCTCATAGTCCGGGATAGTCACAACGGCTTACCGCTGGAATGGAATGGAGTTTAACATCATGTGGGATGAGGGTGAACCATGACATGAATAAACGATGGGTGGTGGGCTCAAACCTCGTGGAAGTTTCCTACGTACCATGCCTTGACATGGATCAAAGACCTCGTAGTTCAAATGGATGTACAGTTTAATGTCATGCTGGATAGGGGTATGCAGTTTAACATCATGATGGATGAGGGAATAAAATATAACATCATGATAGACGAGGGTATACAGTTTAACGTCATGCTGGACGGGGGAATTTCCATGGTCGATGCCTACTCTAAGCCCACACGAGTCATGCTCGGTGTGAGAAACAAGAGGCATCAGATACCTGACGACCACGTCGCAAAGGGTGCGTCTGTGAGAAGCGAATAGGGGCTTACGCGTTAGGCGGCCCATGGTACCAAGACTTACTCTAATATGGTAGCCTGAGGAATATGATGATGATAGTTTTGGGCTTGAGCCTTGAAGAGGATTCTTACATATCCCTGTGGCAGGGAATCAAAGTCCACGTAATTCTTCTGATGACGGCATACCGCCGATTGGCGGTTTCAACGGCTTACCACTGGATTGGGTCATAACGGCCTACCGCTGGATTGGGTCGCAGTGGCTTACCACTGGATTAGGTCACAGCGGCTTACCGCTAGATAATGATGTGAATGGCTTACCGCTAAATGGTGTCGCAATGGCGTACCGCTGGATGAGTATGTCAACGGCTTGCCGCTGATTGCGGTTGCAATGGATTACCGCTGTATTAGGTCACAACGGCTTACCGCTGGATAGGATCAAAATGGATTACCTCTCGATAAGGATGTCAATGTCTTACAATGGAATAGGATCAAAAAAGTGGATGGGGCTTACGCAAGGAAGCTGCCCGGGTTCCGCTATGGTGGGACAATGGTGAACGGGGATTACCCTTAGGTAGAATCCCGAGTGCCGCTAAGGAGCAACAATAGTGAATAGGGCTTACGCTAGGAAGCTGCTCGGGTGCCGTTATGGAGTGTAAATTGTGAATGGGGCTTACACGAGGAAGCTTCCTGGGTGCCGTTATGGAGTGCCAAAGGTGAATGGGGCTTACGCCAGGAAGTTGCCCGGGTGCCGTTATGGAGCGGCAACGGTGAATGGGACTTACGCTAGGAAGCTGCCCAGGTGCCGTTATGAAGCGGAAATGGTGAATGGGGATTACAAAGGAAGCTTCCCAGGTGCCGTTATGGAGCGGCAATGGTGAATGGTGCTTATGCTAGGAAGATTCCTGTAATTTCTTCCTCATGTCTGTCCATGACGGCATCCCAACCCACTAGTGGATTAAGGCCTTCACCTATGCGCTAATGCACAAGCAGGATAACGACAAGGGGCATTGGAATCATGCCATTGTAATCATGGAATTAGGCATGTTATTCTTGGAGTATAAGGAATCTCTTGTTTTAGTGAAAGTGGCATCCTATGAGTGGCACATAGGGTGTACTACAATTTCTAGACTTGTAGATAGGACTATTGGCATCTCACGCTTGGAGCACAAGGCATCTCTTATTTTGAGCAAGAGGCGTCCTATGTTTGGAACATAGGGTGTACTATAGTTTATAGTCTTTTAGATAGGACTATTGGCATCTCATTCTTGGAGCACAGGGAATCTCTTTTTTGGATCAAGAGGCATCCTATGTTTGGAACATAGGGTGTACTACAGTTTAAAGTCATGTTGATAGGACTAATGGAATCTCATGCTTGGAGCAAAAGGCATATCTCGTATAGAGCAAGAGGCATCCTATGTTTAGAACATAGGGTGTACTACAGTTTAAAGTCATGTAGATAGGAATACTGGCATAGGGTGCCAAGAATGTATTACGTTGGTTCTTACGCAGGGGTGGCCCTTTCTACTTCAACCTGGCATAGTAGCCAAGTGATAGGGTTTGGAGGAGTTGCCTGAGGAATGGTTCGACTCAAGGTACTCATGGAATTGATGATGGGAATCTCAACTCACAACATGGGAATAATACGAAGAGGAATATGTTGACTCAAGGTGTTTCATGGTGTGTGGAGGAGTATCTCAAATCATGGTATTACGTAGGTGGAAGGTGGGTGCACATAAGGGTGCAATGGAAAATCCCAAAGTCCCGGCCCAAAAAGATCACGGTGCAACTCTCCATTTATCATGGGGGTCTATGACGGTTTACCTCTAGACTGGGATGTAGTTTAATGTCATGCGGGAAGGGGACATGTCGGAGAACCGGCGTCAAGACGGACCTTGGCCCAGGTGGATGGTGGGCTTGCACCTTAGGGAGTCTTCCTACGTACCATGCCTTGACATGGATCAAAGGCCACATAGTTCAGTTAAAGATGGGGGCTTGGCACACCGACATGGAGATGGTCGGGGCCAATGATTATTGAGCTTGATCCTCAGGGAGGCTTCCTATGTACCATGCCATGACATGGTTCAAAGTCCACGTAGTTCAGGGGGAATGTGCGTGTCGACGAAATGACGTGAGAATGGACCACGGTCTGATGGATGATGGGCTTGAACCTCAGGGAGGCTTCCTACGTACCATGCCATGACATGGATCAAAGACCACGTTGTTCAGGTGGTGGTTTTCGTCAACGAACCGACGTGAAGGAGAAACTGTCGGTCCACTTGTGGGGGGATTAAACCTCATGAGGCTTCCTACTTACCATGCCTTGACATGGATCTAAGTCCTCATAGTTCCGGATAGTCACAACGTCTTACCATTGGACTGGAATGTAGTTTAACATCATGCGGGATGAGTGAGAGCCCTGAAGTGAATAAACGACGGGTGGTGGGCTTGAATCTCATGGTGGATTCCTATGTACCATGCCTTCACATGGATAAAAGACCTCTTAGTTCAAATAGATGTACACTTTAATGTCATTCAAGACAGGGGTATGCAGTTTAACGACATGCGGGATGAGGAAATACAATTTTGCGTCATGCTAGACGAGGGCATACAATTTAACATCATACTGGACGGGGGAATTTCCATGGTAGATGCTTACTCTAAGCCCACATGAGTCATTCTCAGTGTGGGAAACAAGAGACAACAGAGACCGGACGATCACGTCGTGAAGGGTTCATCCGCGAGAAGCAAAGAGGGGCTCACGCATTAGGCGGACCATGGTACTGGGACTTACACCAGAATGGAGGCCCGAGGAATAGGATGCCGATAGTTTCGGTATTGGGCCTTGAAGAGGCTTCCTACATATCCCCATTGAAAGGAATCAAAGTCCATGTAGTTCTTCTGATGAAGACTTACCGCTGATTGGGGGTTTCAATGGCTTACCACTGGATTGGGTCACTACGACATACCACTGGATTGGGTCACAGCGACTTACCGCTGGATTGGGTCACAACGGATTACTACTGGATAAGTATGTGAATGTTGTACCACAAAATGGGGTCACAACTGCTTACCACTGTATGAGGATGTCAATGGCTTGCCGCTGAATGGGGTTGCAATGGCTTACCACTGGATTGGGTCAAAACGGCTTACCGCTGAATAGGATCACAACGACTTACCTCTAGATAAGGATTTCAATGGCTTACCACTGAATAAGATCACAAAATTGGATGGGACTTACGCGAGGAAGCTTCCTGGGTGCCGCAATGGAGCGGTAATGGTGAACAAGGCTTACGCAAGGAAGCTGCCCAGGTGCCGCTAAGAAGAGGCAATGGTGAATTGGGCTTACGGTAGGAAATTGTGTGGGTGGCGTTATGGAGCGTCAATGGTGAATAGGGCATATGCTAGGAATCTTCCCGGGTGCCGTTATCGAGCGACAATGGTGAATGGGGCTTACACTAGGAAGCTTCTCAGGTGCCGTTATGGAGCAGCAACGGTGAATGGGGCTTATGCTAGGAAGCTACTTGGTTTCCGTTATGGAGAGGCAATGGTGAGTGTGGCTTATGCAAGGAAGATACTCGGGTGCCGTTATGGAGCGGCAATGTTGAATGGGGATTATTCTAGGAAGTTGCCTGTAATTTCTTCCTCATGTCTGGACATGAGGGCTTCCCAACCCACTAGTGGATTGATGCCTTCACCTATGCACTACTGGACAAGCGGGATAATGCCAAGGGGTGTTGGAATCATGCCACTGTAATCATGGAATTAGGCATGTTATTCTTGGAGCATAAGTAATCTATTTATTTAGTGCATGAGGCATCGTATGATTGGCATATAAGGTGTACTATAGTTTGTAATCTTGTAGATAGGACTATTGAGATCTCATGCTTTGAGCACAAGGCATCTCTTATTTGGAGCAAGGGGCATCCTATTATTGGAACGTAGGATGTACTACAGTTTATAGTCTTGTAGATAGGACTATTGGCATCTAATTCTTGGAGCACAAGGCATCTCTTATTTGGATCAAGAGGCACCCTATGTTTGGAACATAGAGTGTACTACAGTTTAAAGTCATGTAGATAAGACTACTGGAATTAGGTGCCTAGAATGGATGGTGTTGGGTCTTACGCAAGGGCGGCTCTTTCTGCTTTAACCTGGCATGGTAGCCAAGTGATAGGGTTTGGAGGAGTAGCCTGAGGAATGGTTCGACTCAAGGTACTCGGTTAATTGATGATGGGAATCTCAACTCATGAAATGGGAATGAAACCAATAGGAATATGTTGACTAAAGGTGTTTCATGGTGTGTGGAGGAGCATCTCAAATCAAGTTATTCCAAAGGTGGAAGGTGGGTGTATAAAAGGGTGTAATGGAAAATCCCGTAGTCCTGGGCTGAAAAGATCACGGTTCGACTCTCCATTTTTCATGGGGGTATGTGATGGACTACCGCTGGATTGGGATGTAGTTTAATGTCATGTGGGATTGGGACGTGTCGGTGAATCGGCGTGAAGAAGGACCTTGGCCCAAGTGGATGGTGGGCTTGCACCTCGGGGAGGCTTCCTACGTACCATGCCTTGACATGGGTCAAATACCATATAGTTCAGGTGAATATGGGGGCTTGGCACACCGACATGGAGATGGTCAGGGCCAATTATTACTCGGCTTGAACCTCAGGGAGGCTTCTTACGTATCATGCCTTGACATGGATCAAAGTCCATGTAGTTCGGGAGGAATGTTGGTGTCGATGAAATGATGTGAGAAAGGACCTTTGTACGATGGGTGAGGGGCATGAACCTCATGGAGGCTTCCTACGTACCATGCCTTGACATGGATCAAAGACCACATAGTTCAGGTGGTGGTTTTTGTCAGTGAACCGACATGAAGGTGAACCCGTGGGTCCACTGGTGGTGGGCTTGAACCTCATGAGGCTTTCTACGTACCATGCCTTGACATGGATCAAAGTCCTCGTAGTTCATGATAATCACAATGTCTTACCGCTGGACTAGAATGCAGTTTAACATCATCCGGGATGAGGGCGAACCCTGACGTGAATAAACGATGGGTGGTGGGCTTGAACCTCGTGGAGGCTTCCTACATACCATGACTTGACATGGATCAAAGACCTCGTAGTTCAAATGGGTGTACAGTTTAATGTCATGCAGGACATGGGTATGCAGTTTAACATCATGCTGGACGAGGGAATACAATTTAACGTCATTCTGGACGAGGGCATATAGTTTAACGTCATTCTGGATGAGGGCATTGCCATGGTTGATGCCTACTCTAAGACCACGTGACTCATGCACGGTGTGAGAAAAAAGAGTCAACAGAGACCTTCCGATCATGTCACCAGGGATGCATCCATGAAAAGCGAAGAGGGGCTTACGTGTTAGGCAGCCTATAGTACTGGGACATACTCTAGGATGGAGGCCCGAGGAAAATGATGACGATAGTTTCAAGCATGATCCTTGAAGAGGATTCTTACATATCCCTGTGGCAGGGAATCAAAGTCCATGTAGTTCTTCTGATGATGTCTTACCGTCGATTGGGGGTTTCAACGGCTTACCGCTGGATTGGGTCACAACGACTTACCGCTGGATTACGTCACAGCGGCTTACTGCAGGATTGGGTCACACCGGCTTAATGCTGGACAAGGATGTGGACAGATTGCCGCTAAATGGGGTCGCAATGGCTTATCGCTGGATGAGGATGTCAATGGCTTGCTGTTGAATGGGGTTGCAATGGCTTAACGCTGGATTAGGTCACAACAGCTTACGTATGGATAAGATCACAACGACTTACCTATAGATAAGGATTTCATCGGCTTATCGTAACATAGGATCACAAAAGTGGATGGGGCTTACGCGAGGAAGCTGCCTGTGTGTCACTATGGAGCGGCAATGGTGAACGCGGATTACGCAACGAAGCTGTCCGGGTGCCGCTAAGGAGCAGAAATGGTGAATGGGGCTTACTCTAGGAAGATTCTAGAGAGCTGTTATGGAGCGGTAATGGTGAACGGGGCTTACGCTAGGAAGCTTCCCTGGTGCCGTTATGGAGCTGCAATAGTGAATGGGGAATAAGCTCTTTTGCTACCCAAGTGCCATTATGGAGAGGAAATGGTGAATGGGGCTTACAGTAGGAAGCTGCTCGTGTGTCATTATAGAGCGGAAGATGGTGAATCGTTCTTTCGCAAGGAAGCTACTCGGGTGCCGTTATGGAGCGACAATGGTGAATGCGGCTTATGCTAGGAAGCTTCCCGTAATGTCTTCCTCGTGTCTGGCAATGAGGGAATCCCATCCCATTGGTGGATTGAGGACTTCACCTATGCACTAGTGCACAATCGGGATAATGCGATGAGGCGTTGGAATCATGCCATTGTAATCATGGAAATAGGCGTGTTATGCTTGGATCATAATGCATCTCTTGTTTTATTACAAGAGGCATCCTATGATTGGAACTTAGGGTGTACTACCATTTATAGTCTTGTAGATAAGACTATTGGAATCTCATGCTTGGAGAACAAGGCATCTCTTATTTGGAGCAAGAGGCATCATATGTTTGGAACATAGGGTGTACTGCAGTTTGTAGTCTGGTAGATAAAACTATTGGCATCTCATGCTTGGAGAACAAGGAATCTCTTATTTGGAGCAAGAGGCATCTTATGTTTGGATCATTGGGTGTACTAAAGTTTAATGTCATATAGATAGGACTCCTAGCATCTCATGCATGGAGCACAAGGCATCTCTCGTATAGGGAAAGTGGCATCCGATGTTTGGAAAATAGAGTGTACTGTAGTTTAAAGTCATGTAGATAGGACTACTGGCATAAGGTTCCTAGGAATGGATGGTGTTGGGTCTTACACAAGGGAGGCCCTTTCTGCTTCAACCTGGAAAAGTAGCCAAGTGATAGGGTTTGGAGGAGTTGCCTGAGGAATGGTTCGACTCAAGGTACTCGGGGAATTGATTATGGGAATCTCAACTCCCAACATTGGAATGAAACCAAGAGGAATATGTCGACTCAAGGTGTTTCATGGTGTGTGGAGGAGTATCTCAAATCATGGTATTCCATAGGTGGAAGCTGGGTGCACATGAAGGTGCAATGGAAAATCCCAAAGTCTCGGCCCGAAAATATCACAGTTCAACTCTCCATTTTTCATGGGGGTCTGTGATGGTTTACCACTAGATCAGGATGTAGTTTAATGTCATGCAGGACGAGGATGTGTTGGAGAACCGGCGTGAAGAAGGAAATTGGCCTAGGTGGATGGTGGGCTTGTACCTCAGGGAGGATTCATATGTACCAAGCGTTGACATGGATCAAAGACCACATAGTTTAGGTGATGATTGGGGCTTGGCACACCAACATTGAGACGTTTGGGGCTAATGATTTTTGGGATTGAACCACATGGAGGCTTCTTACGTACCATGCCTTGACATGGATCAATGTCTACATAGTTCTGGAGGAATGTGGGTGTCTACTAAACGACATGGGAAAGAACCTTGGTACGATGGGTGACGGGCATGAACCTCGAGGAGGCTTCCTACGTACGATTCCTTGACATGGATCAAAGACCACGTAGTTCAGGTGGTGGTTTTCATCAGCAAAATGACATGAAGGTGAACCCGTGGGTCCACTAGTGGTGGGATTGAACCTCATGGGGCTTACAACATACCATGCCTTGACATGGATCAAAGTCTTCGTAGTTTAGGATAGTCATAACGGCTTACCGCTGGACTGGAATTCCGTTTAACGTTATACGGTATGAGGGTGAACCCTGACATGAATAAACGACGAGAGGTGGGATTGATCCTCATGGAGGCTTCCTACGTACCATGCCTTGACATGGATCAAGGACCTTGTAGTTGAAATGGACGTACAGTTTAATGTCATGCAGGATAGGGGTATGTAGTTTAACGTCATGCTGGACGAGGGAATACAGTTTAACAACATGCTGGATGGGGGCATTTCCATGGTCGATTCTTTCTCTAAGCCCACGTGAGTCATTCTCGGTGTGCTAAACAAGAGGCAACAGAGACCTGACGATCACGTCGCGAAGGGTGTGTCCGTGATAAGCGAAGAGGGACTTATGCGTTAGGTGGCCCAGGGTACCAGGACTTACTCTTGGATGGAGGCCCGAGGAAAAGGATGACGAATGTTTTGGGCTTGAGCCTTGAAGAGGCTTCCTACGTATCCATGTGGAAGGGAATCAAAGTCGACGTAGTTCTTCAAATGACGACATACCTCTGATTGGGGGTTTTAATGGATTACCACGAGATTGGGTCACAACGACTTACTGCTGGATTGGGTCACAGAGGCTTACCACTGGATTGGGTCATAGCGGCTTACCACTGGATAAGGATTTGAACAACTTACTGCTAAATGGGGTCGCAACAGCCTATCGCTGGATGAGGATGTCAACGGCTTGCCGCTGAATAGGGTTGCAATGGCTTACCGCTGGATTGGGACACAATGTCTTACCGCTGGATAGGATCAAAACGGCTTATCTCTAGATAAGGATGTCAACGGCTTACCGCTGTATAGGATCCCAAAAGTGGATCGGGCTTATGTGAGGAAGCTGCCCGGGTGCCGCTATGAAACAACCATTGTGAATGTGTCTTACACAAGGATGTTGCCCGGGTGCCGCTAGGAGTGGCAATGGTGAATGTGGATTACACTTGGAAGATACTCGGGTGCCATTATGGAGTGGAAATGGTGAATGGGGCTTACGCTAGGAAGCTTCCTGGGTGCCGTTATGGAGCAGCAGTGGTGAATGGGGATTAGGCTAGGATTCTGCCAGGGTTATGTTATGGAGTGGCAATGGTGAATGGGGCTTATGCTAGGAAGCTTCCCGAGTGCCATTATGGATTAGCAATAGTGAATGGGGATTATGCAATGAAGCTGCCCGGGTGCCGTTATGGAGCGACAATGGTGAATGGGGCTTACACTAGGAATCTACCCATAATGTCTTCCTTATGCCTGACCATGAGGGCATCCCAACCCACTGGTGGATTGAGGGCTTCACTTATGCTCTAGTACACAAGCGGGATAATGCCAAGGGGCATTAGAATCATGCCACTGTAATTATGGAATTTGGTGTGTTATGCTTGGAGCATAAGGCATCTCATGTTTTAGTGCAATAGGCATCTTATGGTGGGCACATAGGGTATACTACAGTTTATAGTCTTGTTGATAGGACTATTGGCATCTCATGGTTGGAGGACGAGGCATCTCTTATTTGGATCAAGAGGCATCCTATGTTTGGAAGATAGGGTGTCCTACAGTTTATAGTCTTGTAGATAACACTATTGACATCTCATGCTCGGAGCACAAGGCATCTCTTATTTAGAGAAAAAGGCATCCTATGTTTTCAACATATGGTGTACTACAGTTTAAAGTCATGTAGATAGGACTACTGGCATCTCATGCTTGGAGCACAAGGCATCTCTCGTATAGAGCAAGAGGCATCATATGTTTGGAACATAGGGTGTACTACAGTTTAAAGTCATGTAGATAGGAATACTGGAATAATGTTGCTAGGAATGGATGGTGTTGATTCTTACGCAAGGGTGGCCCTTTCTGCATTAGCCTGGCATAGTAGCCTAGTGATTGGGTTTGGAGGAGTTGCTTGAGAAATGGTTTGACTCACGGTACTCGGCGAATTGATGATCGAAATCTCAACTCATAACATGGGAACAAAACCAACAGGAATATGTCAACTCAAGGTGTTTCATGGTGTGTGGAGGAGTATCTAAAATCATGGTATTCCATAGGTGGAAGGTGGGTGCGCATAAGGGTGCAATGGAAAATCCTGAAGTCCCGGCCCGAAAAGATCGTGGTGTGACTCTCCATTTTTCATGGGGGTCTACGACGGTTTACCGCTGGATCCGATGTAGTTTCATGTCTTGCAGAAAGAGGATGTGTCAGAGAACTGGCGTGAAGAAGGACCTTGGCCCAAGTGGATGGTGGGCTTACACCTCGGGGAGGTATCTTAAGTACCATTCCTTGACATGTATCAAAGACCACATAGTTTAGGTGAAGATGCTTGGAACATCGACATGGAGATGGTCGGGGCCAATGATTATTGCGCTTCAACCTCAGGGAGGCTTCCTACGTACAATTCCTTGACATGGTTCAAAGTCCACATAGTTCAGGAGGAATGTGGGTGTCGAGAAAATGACGTTAGAAAGGACCTTGGTCTGATGGGTGACGAGCATGAACCTCAGTGAGGATTCCTACGTACCATGCATTGACATGGATCAAAGTCCACATAGTTCAGGTGGTGGTTTTCGTCAGTGAACCGACGTGATGGTGAACCCTTGGGTCCACTGGTGGTGGGCTTAAATCTTGCGAGGCTTCTTACGTACCATGCCTTGACATGGATAAAAGTCCTCGTAGTTCGGGATAGTCACAACAGCTTACCGCTGGACTGGAATGTAGTTTAATGTCATGTGGGACGAGGGAAAACCCTGACGTGAATAAATGAGGGGCGGTGGGCTTGAACCTCATGAAGGATTCCTACGTACCATGCTTTGACATGGATGAAAGACCTCATAGTTCAAATGGATGTACTGTTTAATGTCATGCTGGATATGGGTATTTAGTTTAACGTCATGCTGGATGGGGGAATACAATTTTATGTCATACTGGATGAGGGCATACAATTTAACGTCATGCTGGACAGGGGCATTTCCATGGTCTTTTCTTAGTCTAACCCCACATGAGTCATGCTCGGTGTAAGAAACAAGAGGAAGCAGAGACCTAACGAACACGTCGTGATGTTTTCGTCCATGAGAAGCGAAGAGGGGATTACGCGTTAGGAAGCCCATGGTACCCGGACATACTCCATGATGGAGGCCCGATGAAAATAATGATGATAGTTTCAGGCATGAGCCATGAAGAGGCTTCCTACATATCCATGTGGAAGGGAATCAAAGTCCATGTAGTTCCTCTGATGACGGATTACTGCTGATTGGGGGTTTTAACGGCTTACCGCTGGATTGGGTCACAACGGCATACTTCTGGATTGGGTCACAACGGATTACCGCTGGATTGGGTCACAGTAGATTACCACTGGACAAGGATTTGAATGGCTTACCGCTAAATGGGGTCGCAACGGCTCACTACTGGATGAGGATGTCAACGGCCTGCCTATGAATGGGGTTGCAATGGCATACCGCTGGATTGGGTCACAACGGCTTACCTCTGGATAGGATCACAACGTCTTACCTCTACATAAGGATGTCAACAGCTTACCACTACATAGGATCACAAAAGTGGATGGGGATTAAGTGAGGAAGCTGCTCGGGTGCCTCTATGGAGCATCAATGGTGAACGGGGGTTACGCACGGAAGTTTCCCGGGTGCCACTAAGGTGTGGCAATGGTGAATGTGGCTTATGCTAGGAAGATGCCCGGGAGCCGTTATGGAGCAGAAAAGGTGAATGTGGCTTATGCTAGGAAGCTACCCGGGTGCCGTTATGGAGCAGAAATGGTGAATTGGGCTTACTCTAAGAAGCTTCTTGGGTGCCATTATGGAGAGTCAATGGTGAATGGGGCTTATGCTAGGAAGCTGCTCGGGTGCCGTTATGGAGAGGCAATGGTGAATGGGGCTTATGCAAGAATCTTCCCGGGTGCTATTATGGAGAGGCAATGGTGAATGGGGCTTACGCTAGGAAGCTACCCATAATGTCTTCCTCATGTCTGGCCATGAGGGCATCCCCACCCACTAGTGGATTGAGGCCTTCACCTATGCGCTAGGGCACAAGCGGGATAATGCCAAGGGGCGTTGGAATCATTCCACTGTAATAATGGCATTAGGTGTGTTATGCTAGGAGTATAAGGCTTCTCTTGTTCTATTTCAAGAGGCATCCTATGATTGTCACATTGGGTGTACTATAGTTTATAGACTTTTTGATAAGACTATTGGAATCCCATGCTTGGAGCACAAGGCATCTCTTAATTGGAGAAAGTGGGATCCTATGTTTGGAACATAGGTTTTACTACAGTTTATAGTATTGTAGATAAGACTATTGGAATCTCATGCTTGGAGCACAAGGCATCTCTTATTTGGATCAAGAGGCATCCTATGTTTGGAACATATAGTGTATTACAGTTTAAAGTCATATAGAAAGGACTACTGGCATCTCATGCTTGGAGCACAAGGAATCTCTCATATAGAGCAATAGGAATCCTATGTTTATAACATAGGGTGTACTACATTTTAAATTCATATAGATAGGACTAATGTAATAAGTTGCCAAGGAATGGATGGTGTTGGGTATTATGCAAGGGCGGCCCTTTCTGCTTCAACCTTGCATAGTAGCCAAGTGATAGGGTTTGGAAGAGTTGCCTGAGGAATGGTTCGACTCAAGGTACTCAGGGAATTGATGATGAGAATCTCAACCCATGATATGGGAATGAATCCAAGAGGAATATGTCGAATCAATGTGTCTCATGGTGTGTGGAGGAGTATCTAAAATCATGGTATTCTATAGGTGGAAGGTGGGTGCGCATAAGGGCGTAATGGAAAATCCCGAAGTCCCGACCTGAAAGGATCATGGTGAAACTCTCCATTTTTCATGGGGGTCTGTGATAGTTTACCACTGGATCGGGATGTAGTTTAATGTCATGTGGGATAGGGACATGTCAGAGAACCGGCGTGAAGAAGGACCTTGGCCCAGGTGGATGGTGGGCTTGCACCTCAGAGAGGCTTTCTACAAACCATGCCTTGACATGGATCAAAGTCCACAAAGTTCAGGTGAAGATGCGGGCTTGGCACACATACATGGAGATGGTCGGGGCCAATTATTATTGGGCTTGAACATCATGGATGCTTCCTATGTACCATGCCTTGACATGGATCAAAGTCCATGTAGTTTGGGAGGAATGTGGGTGTCGACGAAACGACATGAGAAAGGACCTTGCTCTGATGGGTAACGCTATTGAACATCATGGAGGCTTCCTACGTACAAAGACATGACATGGATCAAAGACCACATAGATTAGGTGGTGGTTTTCGTCAGCGAAGTGACGTGAAGGTGAACCCGTGGGTCCACTGGAGGTGGGCTTGAACCTCGTGAGGCTTCCTACGTACCATGCCTGGACATGGATCAACGTCCTCATAGTTTGGGATAGTCACAATGGCTTACCACTAGACTGGAATGCAGTGAAACATCATGTGGGATGAGGGAAAACCCTTACATGAATAAACGACGGGCGGTGGGCTTTACCCTCGTGGAGGCTTCCAACGTACCATGCCTTGACATGGATCAAAGACCTCTTAGTTCAAATGGATGTACAGTTTAATGTCATGTAGGACAGGGGTATGCAGTTTAACATCATGTTGGGTAAGGGCATTACATTTTAATGTAATGCTGGACAAAGGCATAATGTTTAACGTCATGCTGGATAGGAAAATTTCCATTGTCGATGCTTACTCTAAGACCACGTGAGTCATGCTCGGTGTGAGAAACAAGAGGAAACAGAGACCTGACGATCATGTCGCAAAGGGTGCGTCCGTGAGAAGCGAAGAGGGGCTTACGCATTAGGCGGACCATGGTACCGGGACTTACTCTAGGTTAGAGGCCTGAGGAAAAGGATGATGATGGTTTTGGGCTTGAGCCTTGAAGGGGATTCCTACCTATCCATGTGGCAGGGAATCAAAGTCCACATAGTTCTTCTGATGACGGCTTACCGCCGATTGGGGGTTTCAAAGGCTTACCGCTAGATTGGGTCATAATGTCTTACATCTGGATTGGGTCATAGTGGCTTACCACTGGAATGGGTCACAGTGGCGTACTGCTGGATAAGGATGTGAACAGCTTACCACTAAATGGGGTCGCAACGGCATACCTCTGGACGAGGATGTCAATGGCTTGCTGCTAAATGGGGTTGCCATGGCTTACCACTGGATTGGGTCACAACGGCTTACTGCTGGATAGGAACACAACGGCTTACTTCTAGATAAGGATGTCAACAACTTACCCCTGCATAGGATCACAAAAGTTGATGGGGCTTATGCGAGGAAGCTTCCCGGGTGCCGCTATGGAGCGGCAATGGTGAATAGGGATTATGCAAGGAAACTGTCCGGGTGCTGCTAAGGAGTGACAACGGTGAATGGGGCTTACACTAGGAAGCTCCTCAGGTGCTGTTATGGAGCGGAAATGGTGAATGGGTCTTATTTTTGGACGCTGCCCAGGTGACGTTGTGGAGCGACAATGGTGAATGGGGCTTACGCTAGGAAGATGCCCAGGTGCTGTTATGGAGCGGCAATGGTGAATGGGGCTTACGCTAGGAATCTTCCTGGGTGCTGTTATGGAATGGAAATGGAGAATGGGGCTTATGTAAAGAAGTTGCCCGGGTGCCGTTATGGAGCAGAAATGGTGAATGGGGCTTACTCTATGCAGCTACCCGTAATTTATTTGTCATGTATGGCTATAAAAGAATCTTAACCCACTGGTGGATTGAGGCCTTAACCTATGCGCCAGTGCACAAGCGAGATAATGCCAAGGGGTGTTGGAATCATGCCACTGTAATCATGGCATTCGGTGTGTTATTCTTGTAGCATATGGATCTCTTGTTCTAGTTCAAGAGGCATCCAATGATTAGCACGTAGGGTGTACTACAGTTTATAGTCTTGTAGATAGGACTATTGGCATCTCATGCTTGGAGCACAAGGCATATCTTATTTGGAGGAAGAGGCATCCTATGTTTGGAACATAGGGTTTACTATGGTTTTAGTCTGGTAGATAGGACTATTGGCACCTCATTCTTGGATAACAAGGCTTATATTATTTAGAGAAAGAGACATCCTATGTTTGGAACAGAGGGTGTACTAATGTTTAAAGTCATGTAGATAGGACTACTGGCATCTCATGCTTGAACCACAAGGCATCTCTCGTATAGAGAAAGAGGCATAATATGTTTGGAACATAGGGTGTACTACAGTTTAAAGTCATGTAGATAGGACTACAGGCATAATGTGCCTAGGAATGGGTGGTGATGGGTCTTACACAAGTGCGGCCCTTTCTGCATCAACCTGGCATAGTAGCCAAGTTATAGGGTTTGGAGGAGTTTCTGGAGGAATGGATCGACTCAAGGTACTCGGAGAATTGATGATGGGAATCTCAACCCACGACATGGGAATGAAACCAAGAGGAATATGAATACTCTAGGTGTTTCATGGTGTGTGGAGGAGTATCTCAAATCATGGTATTCCATAGGTAGAAGGTGGGTGCGCATAAGGGCACAATGTAAAATCCAGATGTCCTGGCCCAAAAAGATCATGGTGTGAATCCCCATTTTTCATCGGGGACTGTAACAGTTTACCACTAGACCGGGATGTAGTTTAATTTCATGCGGGATGGGGACTTGTAGGAGAACCGGCGTGATGAACGACCTTAGCCCAGGTGGATGGTGGGCTTGCACCTCGGGGAGGCTTCCTACGTACCATGCCTTGACATGGATCAAAGACCACATAGTTCAGAGGAAGATGGGGTCTTGGCACACCAACATGGAGGCGGTCGGGGCCAATGATTACTAGGCTTGAACCTCAGGGAGGCTTCTTACGTATCATGCCTTGACAAGGATCAATGTCTATGTAGTACGGGAGGAATGCGGCTGTCGACGAAAAGATGTGAGGAAGGACCTTGGTCTGATGGGTGATGGGCTTGAACCTCAGGGAGGCTTCCTACGTACCATGCCTTGACATGGATCAAAGACCACATAGTTTAGGTGGTTGTTTTCGTCAGTGAACCGACATAAAGGTGAACCTGTGGGTCCATTGGTGGTGGGATTAAACCTCATGAGGCTTCCTACGTACCATGCATGACATGGATCAAAGTTCTTAGTTTGGGATAGTCACAATGGCTTACCGCTGGACTGGAATGCTTTTTAACGTCATGTGGGAAGAGGATGAACCCTGAATTGAATAAACAATGGGCCATGGGCTTGAACCTCATGGAGGCTTCCTACGTACCATGCCTTGACATGGATCAAAGACCTCATAGTTCAAATGGATGTACAGTTAAATATCATGCAGGACCGGGGTAAGCAGTTTAATGTCATGCTGGATGAGGGAATACAATTTAACGTCATGGTAGATGAGGGAATACAGTTTATCATCATGATTGATGGGGGAAATTCCATGGTCGATGCTTACTCTAAGCCCATGTGAGTCATGCTCAGTGTGAGAAACAAGAGGCAATAGAGACCTGAAGATCACGTCGCGAAGGGTGCGTCCATGAGAAGCGAAGAGGGGCTTATGAGTTAGACGGCCCATGGTACATGGACTTACTCCAAGATCGAGTCCCGAGGAAAATGATGACGATGGTTTCGGGCATGAGCCTTGAAAGGGCTTCCTACGTGTCCCTATGGCAGGGAATCAAAGTCCACGAAGTTCTTCTGATGACGGCTTACCGCCGATTGGGGGTTTCAATGGCTTACTGCTGGATTGGGTCACAACGGCATACTTCTAGATTGGGTCACAACGGATTACCGCTGGATTGGGTCACAACGGCTTACCGATGGATAAGGATGTGAATGACTTACCACTAAATGGGGTCGCAACGGCTTCCGCTGGATGAAGATGTCAATGGATTGCTGCTGAATGGGGTTTCAATGGATTACCATTGGATTGGGTCACAACAGCTTACCGCTAGATATGATCACAGTGGCTTACCTCTAGATAAGGATTTCAACGTCTTACCACTGCATAGGATCACAAAAGTGGATAGGGCTTACGTGAGGAAGCTTCTTGGGTGCTGCTATGGAGTGGCAATGGTGAACGGGGCTTGCACAAGGAAGCTGCCCAGGTGCCGCTAAGGAGCGGAAATGGTGAGTGGGGATTATGCTAGGAAGTTGCGTGGGTGTCGTTATGGAGGGGAAAAGGTGAATGGGGCTTATGCTAGGAAGCTTCCCGGGTGCCGTTATGGAGCGGTAACGGTGAATGGAGCTTAAGCTAGGAAGCTGCTCAGGTGCCTTTATGGAGCGGCAATGGTGAATAGGGATTACACTAGGAAGCTTCCCGGGTGCCGTTATAGAGCGACAATGGTGAATGTGCCTTACAGAAGGAAGGTGCCCGGGTGCCGTTATGGAGCGTCAACGGTGAATGGGGCTTATGGAAGGAAGGTCCACAGGTGCCGTTATGGAGCGACAATGGTGAATGGGGTTTATGTGAGGAAGCTACCCGTAATATCTTACTCATGTCTTACCATGAGGGCATCCCAACCCACTGGTGGATTGAGGCCTTCAACTATGCGCTAATTCACAAACAGGATAATTCCAAGGGGTGTTGGAATCATGCCACAGTAATCATGGCATTAGGAGTGTTATTCTTGGAGCATAATACATCTCTTATTTTAGTGCAAGTGGGATCCTATTATTGGAACATAGTTTGTACTATGGTTTATAGTCTTGTTGATAGGACTATTGGCATCTCATTCTTAGAGCACAAGGCATCTCTTATTTGGAGCAATAGGCATTCTATGTTTGGAAAATAGGGTTCACTACAGTTTATAGTCTTGTAGATAAGACTATTAGCATCTCATGCTTGGAGAACAAGGAATCTCTTATTTGGAGAAAGATTCGTCCTATGTTTTGAACATAGGGTGTACTACAGTTTAATGTCATGTATATAGGACTACTGGCATCTCATGCTTGGAACACATGGCATCTCTTGTATAGACCAAGA
The DNA here is from genome assembly GCA_963277665.1 of Viscum album. Classification (NCBI taxonomy): domain Eukaryota; kingdom Viridiplantae; phylum Streptophyta; class Magnoliopsida; order Santalales; family Viscaceae; genus Viscum; species Viscum album. The sequence goes on along the minus strand of OY728157.1, from coordinate 1,262,145,528 downwards.
GGCATCCTATGTTTGGAACATAGTTTGTACTACATTTTAATGTCATGTAGATAGGACTACTGGCATAAGGTGCCTAGGTATTGATCGTGTGGGGTCTTACGCAATGGAGGCCCTTTCTGCTTCAACCTGGCATAGTAGCTAAGTGATGGGGTTTGGAAGTGTTGCCTAAGGAATGGTTTGACACAAGGTACATGGGGAATTGATGATGGGAATCTTAACTCATGACATGGGAATTAAACCAAGATGATTATGTTGACTCAAGGTGTTTCATGGTGTGTGGAGGAGTATCTAAAATCATGTTATTCCATAGGTGGAAGGTGGATTTGCGATGGAAAATCCCGAAGTCCTGGCCCGAAAAGATCGCGGGGCGACTCTCCATTATTCATGGGTGTCTGTGGCGATAGCGAAGGGACCCGCACGGAGGGCCGGGTCCACAGCCCGGCACTGACCCCGAGCGTGGGTGCGGGGGTGCAGACCCCGCGGTATGGAATGGTGGGTACGAAGGTATGAGCCTCACGAAGGATAGGTCTTCGCGAAGTAGCTTCACGGAGAAAAGGTCTCGCGGAGCAGAGGGATCTCTTGGAGCATGGGCCTCTTGCAGAGCAAGGGCAGCTCGCGGATCAAAGTCTCGCGGAGCAGCAACACAAAGGAAGTTGCTCGTGGAGCATGGGCCTCTTGCAAAGAAAGGTAGGCTCGTGGAACAATGTCTCGTGGAGTGGAGGTATCTCAAAGAGCATGGGCCTCTTGCAGATCAATTGTGGCTCACAGAGTAGGGACTTGTGAAGAAGCAACACGAAGGAATCTTCTTGCGGAGCATGGCCTCATGGAGCCGCAAACCAGAGCTCTGTGGATCGGGAGATCTGCCGCCCAAGGGGCGAAGTGTCCATGGCCATCCTGGAGAAAGGGGGGGGGGCAATCTGGGTAATTATAGGCAAGAGGCACTACAGAGAAGAGATCACGCGGTGCGAAGGGGGGCATCAGTTGCTTTGCGGCAGATCGTGAACGTCAACTAAATTCACAGAGAGGTATCGCCACTTCTGCTCTGTGGAGGGTTCGCGAACTTCAGGGCGTTCATGGTGCATTCCCACATCTGGTTCTTCACGACGGGCTCGTGAATGTCAGGGAGTTTGCGGAGCGTTACCGCCTCATTTTCTTCGCAACGGCACTCCGCGGTCGCGGAGGGGGCTTCTGGTATGGGCTTTGCGAACAATTTTTCCAGCCCAACTTCAAATGTCCATAACTCCAGATCTGTAACTCCATTCGGGCCCTACGAAATACCAAATCCAATCTTGCAAAATGTTCTACGATCCTATATCGTGTATGGAAGCATTTGGACAATTTTGGGGACGCGTTTTACAGGGTATAAAATTCATCTACACATAAATATTTGGAAAGGAAACTTTCATTCATACATGAATATGTAACTACTAATATTATAGTGTAGGGAGAAATATAGTAGTCATCCATCTGTTTTACCACTAAGATGATGGGGAAATAACCCGCCTAGGGCTCATAATACTCTTGGGTATTACTTTCCCTAACCTAAAGTGTGGATTAGCATATAAAAACAAAGAAATTTCTTGATAAATCTTTTTCAAAACCACACTATATGCATAAAATAGTATTAGACTCAAATACAACTAATGTTTCTCAGTCTCCTGGCTGCTACTATTATGATTAGATATTATATATTTAAAGAACCATTAAAAGAGATACATTAAATTTTATTACAAAATTTCAGCAGTTTCATGTCACATTAATTTATCATCCAACAATAAATAACATTGAAAATTTTCACATTACATATCATTAGAATCAAAACTAGGTTCCACAAACTACATACATAAGAAAATTATTTCCACGATATCTTAGAATCATAAACTCGTCATAACATCCCTTAAAGCTTTATCCCCATGTGTTAAACATATATTTTTGTTATTATAATTTTCACTTTTCAAATTACTGGCTACTCAAGAGTAAAATAATATTATATGAATAAAATGTATACCTCAAAGCACATCAATCATATAACATGTAGTCGGGGAAATGAATGTAGATAAAGAAAAAACATGGTTGATATCCCAAACATATATTTAAACAACCATCCAACAATCATATCAATAGGTATGCCAAACAATAACTCGTTATGTCATCCATTTTTTCCTCCTTGACACCCACAAGAATAACAAGATGCATCCATCAATCAAAAGAGTCAACTCTTACAAAAACAACCAGGCCTCCCCACCCCATATATCAAAATAAACCTCTAGGAACAACCATCCCAGCATCATGTCACATCCAGAAATCCCCCCCTAATATTTCTCAAAATCCCTCCATTCTCAACCATATGAGGCCCATGTCACATCACAGGTAATAGAAAATAGTCAGAGGGACTGTGTTACGGGCCCTAATGTAAGTCATTTTGGCTATACATGCAATGAGCTCTCACACCTCCCAAGTACAAGGCTCTTAGAATTTTCAAGCTATTGGGAGAATCGGGCCCCTTTAAGGGATTATCATTTATGAAACTACTAGTTCTTAATCCATATTGAATTCATTGATTTATTTATAAAAGGTTCCAACTAAAGAATCCTTCCCATCAAGCATTCAAATGCTATTAAAAATTAATTAAATAATTAATTTCACATGGATTTATTTATTTTATCATCATATCATTAAAATTATTTGCATCATTGTTGAATTATGTTAACACAATGAAGATCAAATTAATTTCCATGCTTGAATTATTAATATTACAACACAAAAGATTCATTAAATGTGTATCTTTAATATTATAACCAATTAATTATTAATTAATTAGGGGTTTATATTTATTAAAAACAATACATGATAATCTATTCCAAAAAATTACTACATAGTCACCAAAATATATAGAAAAAAATGAGGCAAAACATTACCACAATAAAAATCAAAAACATCCCCAAGTGATCGATATCAATTATTTAATCCGGTTCAAGTAATTATTATGTTAACTGCATTTCTATACAAGGGGAATAAATATTACAAGCTGTATGATTTCACATTAAATAAATATTGAATAGACCAATACGATACCTCAAAAGGATGAAAATATTTTTCAGAAGAGAACAGAAATTCGTTGTGGATCGTGATTGCCTCTCCCATAAAAACTTCATCTACCCAAGGAAGCCACATCACAACTACACCAACTAAAAAATCATTTAGAAAAATAGAGATCAAGATAAATATCATGGCTGGGAATAATGAGAGGAAATATATTGAACAAACAAATTGAACCAATGTAAATAATACCATTGTTTGATGATGGATTTATATATGTAATCAATGGATTAATCCTTGATAAAGGAATCCCCGAAAAGTTAAAGTCAGAGATGTCATGTCTGATGGAATGATAGGAAGCACTGTAGACATAGAGTTTGTAAAAAACCCAAGTGGATGAATGATTATAAAATGTACATCATTGGGGATTTACAGGATGTTTAATTTCATTTCACATCATTTATACTCAATGATCACTTTCTACAAGAGAACATATTGCCTTTTCTACCCCATAAACATACATGTCATGAACCAAAATTAGATGACAAGAATGTATTACATAGAATATAATTATTATTTCTTCTATAAAATCATATCCAAACTCATACAGGAAAATTATAAGCATTCTCCAATCGCATATAGCCTTGGAGACATGAAAATGTACAATCTATAAAGATTCATGTACATACATTAGATAACTCTCAAAAACATTCCCATCCTTAGAAATCCAAAACCAACTAAGAGAGGAAACCCACAATGTCATTCAAACAACCACCCCTCCAGATACATATCAATTATATCACCACTATATGAGATCAACCACTTATCCTAGGAAACAATGAGAAACTATAAAACAAGCATAACCAGTTCCCAACCACTCTCATTTGGGAGATACCTATCAAAGAGATTAAGCCAAAAAAAACCAGCATGAGAGACCCAACTCCAAAAGTTGAAAAGGCCTAGATAAAAAAAAATAAACATTGTTACAATAAAAGAGATGAAAATCAAACAACTAAGGGTATTAATCATGTATATATGAATAATCTTCCATGAAACTCTCCTCAATACAACTGTGCGGCTATATGTAATGAACAATGGAGATAACACACCCACAAAACACTTTCTCATCAAGGTATAATATCTCTACATGACACACCTCAAAGGGTGCATCATCTTCAACATAAATCTAATTATAATAAATGAAATTTGTGTCCCCATGAAGATACCGATTGAGCTATGACACATGATAAACATCATGTATCCATTTCATCTTCAAGGAAAGCACTATCTGATATTCCACTGCGCCAACATTAGCTAACACCTAAAAGGCCTAATAAATCAGGGATAAAACATACTCACAAGACAAATACTTTGTTTTAAATGGAGAGAAGTCACCTTCAAGAAGACACGATCCCCAACTTCAAACTCAATAGGTATCCTACTATGATTGGAATAATATTTCGGACCATCATACATTAGGTTAATCCATTCAAGAATCCCAAGAACCATATTTGTTTTATTCTAGAAAATTTAAAATTTGATAATTTTTTACTCTCTAACCTCAGTCAAGTACAACTGAGCATGGAATGGTCTACCATTCAAGTTTTAAAACAGTGAAATAATGATGTGGGAGTGAATTTTTTTTAATTGAACTCTACCAATTGAAGAATATTCATCCACAAAACTCCAAAATTAAGTAAAACAATATCATAACATGTATTTAATTTTAATGATGGTCTACATTGTTTTACCTCAATATGTGGATTAGAATAATTTAAATAGAATACCAGAGAAGAAATGTAATTATAGATACCTCTCCACACCCTGGTGGTAAAATTAGAATCACAATTAGAAATTATCATCATTATAAGACCTTGGATTCTCAACACCTCCTTCATTTAATGCCTCAAAAAACCTCCACTAACCTTAACTCCATGATCCTATAATGTGGAATAATTTAATCAAGAAATCCACTACCTCTGATACAACATAAAAAAATCCTTGATATTGATTTAAACCAATTGAAACTTCCATAAGTATTTCCTCCCACATTCATTGTAGAAATTCAAACATTTAGAGGCATCCATAGGGAACATGGTGCATGACCTTCACCATATAGTAGAATAATCATCAAGACATGAACTCTACACACTATATGCTTCTACCCAAGACACCAAAATTGACCTCTCAATGCTATGTACATATTTTTTACAACATACCTCTACCACATGATCTCCCAATTTTGGGTCTCCCAAATATAGAACTAGAGATTAATTCAACTTCAACTGAAAAATAACCTACCACATCCCAAACCTCTACCATATCTAAATACAATGATAAAATTTCTTTCATCAGACTATTAGATTCATCTATTTTTTGAAATTCATCTCTACATAACATCATAATAGACCCATCAGCTAAACAATTCCACTTTTTAGGTGTATATGAAATATTAAAGTCGAAATATTATAAGAACTCCATCCACTAACATTGGCGCACATTCAAGTCATGTTGACATAAAACATACATATGGATCTTATGATCAATGAAGACCACAAAGAGAATGATTATGAGGTAATGTCTCCATAGAATCAAGAAAATACCCCACTACTGACAACAATAGTCCATCAGTAGAATTGTTCCACTCATGGGGATGTAACTAATGGGATCAATAAGAATCAAAAAATATCTATTCCATTAGAACTTAATATAAATTATTATGTAAAGCATCCTACAAATCCTCAAACTATACTCCTCTTTTTCACATAAAATTAACTAGTCCATTAACCATCTTCTCCTCAAGATACTCAAAATTTAACTATAACTGATTATTCCACAAGAACACATTATCCTTTCAGATATGCTCTATCATCGGTATCATAATCCAATGGAAATTGACTATGATGATCCAGTAATAACCTACAAGGAAAATGAAACATCACACTTATTCCACTGTATTGGGTTCTTACTAAGACACAATTTCTTATATCATCGATAGATACATAGATACTATCTACTGGGATACATCATTCTCTATTTAATGTGAATCTTGAGCCCAATACACACACTTTAAAAACATCCCAAACAAAATCTCATGAGAAGAACTTCCAAAAAGACAAACATATTCTCTACATGATCTTCTTTAGGCCAAAATAATACAATTATTTCATTAACAGATACCATAAGAATATTATCCAAGAATTCATTTAATAAATTCTACATTAATCCCATGAAAATAGATGAATAATTAATCACAATGAATGAGATAAAAGCAAACATAAAATTCTCATTATGACAACCAAAAAAAGTATTTGTGAAATCATCATATTTTACATGAATTTTATGATATCTTGACCAAAATATCTCGTCAAGAACAAACATTCACACCATAGTTGATAAAATGAATCATCTATCCAAAGAATATGATAGATTTTCTTTATGGTCTCATTGTTTAGGTGAGGATAATCGATAAACAGCCATAAAATATCATCATACATTTTCACATAAAAAATAATTGATTCACCCCATTTTCAAACACACAGATGAACAAAAACACACAAAAAAGACCATTGAACAATATACCTAGATCGATAAACTATGAAAGAGACATAATATACTAAGAAATCAATATAACAGACATGTATGGATGTAGTTTTATCTAGTACAATATCTCTTATTATGGGGGTCACCCTTTGAATTTTATGTAAATACATTAGGCTAATATTATATGACCCTTGGAAGTACTTATTACAGATCCTCTAATGAAGTTAAAATCATCTTAGAAACCATGTATAACATGTAAGGAAGACACATATATCCCATTCTAGGGTCTCCTTATCCAATAAAAACTATTGGATCTCCATTGAGATTGATGAAAAAATCCTTCTTTTTAAAGCATTCCATGCACTCCTACATAGAATACAACAAATGCTTGTGAAGGGTTGTGTCATATGATTGTATATGTAAACATATGAAATTTCCTGATGTGTGATGTTGCTCCAGCACTAACTCACATTCTATACATACATCAAACAGGTCATATCAACCTATAAATAGAGTATCCAATTCATGGGTATTTGGAATTCCCACTACCTCAAGTCCCAAATAATGGATAAGGGAATGTGATATGACATATTGTGATTCTCCCAGAACCAAAAATGTATGTACCCAAGTATAAAATAAGAAAAGTGTACCTAAAATGATGTCTAGCTAACCCTGGACTAGAAATTCTAAAGAATGAAGATGACCAAGCTAATCTCCATGGCCTATCTTACCCTACTGAAAACCACCTCCATAGGTAATATCATCCCTATAAGGAAGGGGAGTGCCCAAGCCTTTCCACTTCCAACCCCATCCACTATTAGATGGTCCCAAAATGGAGAAACATGATACTACATCCTCAGCTGGAACTACAGGAGTGGTGTAGCAAGAATATTAACAATTGGGTCATGATGATGGCTCAAAATGTTCTGGTACTCTCGCTTTTGTTGATCTCAGCCTCCAAAAGAAAAACATGAATCTTATCCTACAGAATAGGATTGAGAGCCTCCTCCCCCAGATAAATGTTATATTAGGAATTTTGACCTAACCAAGGATGATCAAAAGATCTACTATGTTTACTATTGGGGCCATGGACTATAGCTAATCTTCGTGAAGAATCATGATTACTTCCCTCTCATTATGATATAGTTTTCTATAACATCTTTTTGTTGACATCTTCTCTAAATAAAACCTCTAGATATTGCTTCAATATTATTGGGGGAACCTAGAACTAGAAATCTGGATAATGATTCACGTCAAAATGCATTTCTCAAACCAACTCATCTGAAAAGAGTTCTAAGGAATATCTTACAAGGTTAGTGAAAGGTATCTCGAACACTCTCACATTACTCCTCCCGCACCAAAGTATAAAATGCTCCTTCAAAATGGTATCCTTCATAGTTGAAGAATGAATCTCAGATCTTGAATGGCCTTGAAACTACTAATATGAGACTATTGACTTTAGAAAATCTATAAGGAACAATAACGTCTTCGATATCCCTATTCCACAAGGTGCCTTCATGGAAAAAATTCCCCATCCTCCATCCACGAACCGAACAAATGAAAGTATATCTTAAACATCTATAACCACACATCCATCACTTTATCTGAAACAGATCCCTCATATCATTAATGATTCTTTCATTGAATCTCTTACATTTTCCTCCTCCAATATTATTCATTTTCAACCTCTACCTTGTGGTGATCTGCTAGCACAACCTAATAAAAATATTTTACATTAACCTATTGAGGATTTTGACATAGAGCCACATCTTTACAAAACAAATATAGCCCCAAAAACTATAATATGGATTACTTTAAAATTAATTTATTTCATTCTTGTTTTCATTTATTGTTTACCTATCAAGGGGTATACTCATTCAAACACGGGTGGAATGAAGATTAATGAAAAGTCTTTTTCTAAATATTAACATTATAAGCATTATCGCCTCATTTATTAGGCACTATATTATTAAAGGAACGTAAATAAGATCACATGGGGAATTAAAAACCAATTTCAAATCCGGTCTCCCTTTTATACAATATTATATAATCATGGATGATACCATTTACATACCAACCCACACAGCCTCACTTGTACCTACCCCCAAACACCAGCATACCCCGCAACTAGGCCTATGGTTCAACTCTTTCATTAAAACATCAATGTAATGTGTAACCCCATATTCCATCGTTGTTATATGAGAGAAAGTGATAACCGAGTACCATCCAATGAATTCCCCAAGATGGACACTAGAATTGAGGGTATAGTAAACAAACGATGGATGGAATTTCCATCTAAGAAAGAACATGTGAAATAGAGAGATAATACAAACACCAACCAACATTTAATCAAACTACAATATAAAATAAAATAAAAATTCCACATATATAATGGAATTAATGAACTACTACAACTGTAAGTAAATGTTTCAAGTATTAAAATCAATGTAAGGACAACAATGACAAAAAAACCCATACATTTTTTATTATATCCAAGGGGTCTATTATCTTCTATGATCTCCAACATAAGTCAACTTACTTAAATATATATATATATCTATTGTGGGAATAATAGTATACTCAGTAGGATCCTATTAGGAGCCTCACAAGTAAAACAGAATGAAATCATGCAAAATCCTCATGAAAAATAAGTGATACTATATTTTCAAATAAATATAAATACTATTTTCCTAACCTCACTATGGAAGCCTCACCATGTAGCACATAAAATAGTATGTAACTATATAAAAAATATCAAGGGTACCCAACAACCTCTTCCCCATTGGTTTTATTCTCTACCACAATATAAAATGTCTATATCCTCTATCTTAAAAAATATCTCGAAGTCAATTGGGAAAATCAACAAAACATGAACCTCATGGAACACACCCTCATGTCCATGTAACTATTGGTAACTATAACGACAAATACATTACATACATTGTTATTAATTCAAAATTGAAGAACACTTATTATAACATATAACAAAACCATGAAAGGATCGTATATGTATAGTGTCTTTAGAAATGGGGAAACATAAACAACTGGTTCATAAATCATCTACATCATCTCCATTTTATTTTATCATATCTAGAGTCCCTTTTGTAAAATCATACATAATACCCTTCTTCCTGACCTGGGGATAAGAAAACATACAAAAGGGTGAGGTCAAATCCTAAGTAAGGGTAAACAAAAGAAATATCAATCATATTGTATTCATAAGAACATAACATTTTGAAAATCTTAACCTGCAAAAGAGATCATAATATCATAACATGGGATAAGTCATGGTAGTGAAATGTAAATCCCATTAATAATAACATGAAACTTTGTGGTATACACACATAATCATATATATTCATTTCTTAGTAGTCAAGACTCATTTCCAAGACTATCCTAGTGGACAAAGTCCATTTCGGAACAAAGTTCACTCCTCGTCTCAGTCATATATCACTTAACCAGATTAACCTTCCGTTCCAGAAATGTCTATCTCATAAGATATAAATATTAACCCAATGAATTAGAGGGAGATATAGGTCCCACCCATCTTATAATTATACCATTCATATGTGTTCCACAAGATCATAAATCATATATCATAGCATAACCCAAGTACTAAAAATGGGATTCCTAAACATCATTCCATCATAACATATATCATATAAGATACAAGGAAATTATAAAAATAATTACATCATAATCAAATAAATGTAAAAATAGGTATAAAAACAGAACCCTTTATTATCTTATATGGAAAATAATTTTGATAAAACACTTAAACCCCATTCTTGAGGAAAATATCCTTTCTAAATCAAAAACATTTTTCCTTTTTTAACATGTCATAAAATTATAAACAAAAAGAAGTTTACTAAAATTAAACTTGAAACATTTTAAAGGAAGATTCATAGAAATTATTTTCTAAAAAATCCATTCATTCCTTATTAGTTAATGAAAAACATTATTTTCGTACATTGGCCGGAAAAGTCAAAAAAGTACCTCATACTAAAAACAGAAAAATATTCCTTTCATATCTTTTACTAAAAACTCACCTAAGGGTAAAATTGGATTAAAAAAATATAGGAGGATATAAATAATATTACATATTTAGGAAACATGGATGTGGATGTTAAATATTCCCCAGTAAATTCTGAAGTATAAACAATATCGGATAAAAATTAGATTCTGAGATTTTCCCATACATTAGCTCTGATTTTCTGTGTACGTGTCTGAACCTCCTATATAATGATTTAAATAATGTCATTAACTTATTATAGAATCATTTACATTTTTATGATATCATATATGGTCATATTCTTATATTATTATTAGTAATATTTCATTGTTACTTGTTATTTGGGTGTTTAATACTTTTTGTTCTTAAGCATTTTTTGTAAAATAAATTCTTATTCTTATATTTAGGTTATAGATAAATCATTTTCATAATGTAATTAATGTAATATATATCATATTTATTCATTCAATTCATTTATATAATCATTATTCAATGAAGATAAGGTAGAACGAGTCGCATCACATCGTGGAGACGGTAGGCCGTACGTATGCACGAGCGATGATATCATTCCCATGATCGTGGAATTGTATTGGTGTGTATGTATACTATTTCATAATAAATATCAATTTACAATAATCATATATAGTTAATCTTTACAGCATTATACCCATCGAAGTAAGGCAGTGATGGAAAACAGATTACACCACGATGTGGAGACGATATTTTGTACGTACGCACGCACGATGATTTCATTTTCCGTAGGATGGATAGAAGGTGAAATGGGTTGTTTCATATTTATAATAACATATCATTATATGAGTGATAATGATTTTATTAATTCATAATGAAACTACTAAATAAGAGTACGTATAAGAAGAAATAAATTTCAAAGAATCGGTAACAGATATTACCTCTTCTTCGACACACCTCTTTGAATCCTCCACTTAGGGAACTAAAAGTGGTATTTGAAGAAAAACATGACCTCTAGAATATTACTAGGGAATTGTAGAAGAGAAATTGGAAGGTGTTGGACGAGCATGAAGGCTCAATATTATGTAAAGAGGAGAGGGATGAGGTTCCCTTTTATAAAGGAGGAGAGGGGCACCTTAGGAAAAACTTAAAATATTATTTTATAATAAAGTCATATTTGGTTGTTAATAGCTCCAAACTGATTTATTTCAAAGATAAGGTTGGGATGGGTTGAAATTATCTCGACCAATGGGTTTTAGAAAAGTTTACGTTACTATTTTAACCTTATCATTTAGATTAAACTCTATGTTAAATAATTTAACTTTTACCATGTCTTCTTGTTTTCTTACACTATATGGTTAATAAACATACTATAACAAGACAAACCAACCCCAAGTGCTTCATAATTAATATATATAACCTAATATAAGTCATTTGGCCTAACCTTAGATTTTTTGGAATATAATAACAATTAATAATATAATATTTGTTTTAAAAACTATTTTATGTCAATTTTGACAGTATTAGGTAATTGATTTTTGTGAAAATAATAACATCATGATTAGTTCGAACAATGTTAATTGAACCAATACAAACATGTCATATTTACCTTAAAAATTAGTGTAATTTATAAAAAGTCTCAAATTAAATTTATTTGGGTATTTATAACATTAATTGTGTTAATATTTCATTAATAAGGTAATTACTACACCATCATTGTGTCATAAATAAATTAACATATTTAATGTCTAAAAATTACAAATAAAATACCATTATATAGGAAATATTATTAGCTTTCTAATGAATAACCCTATATTAAAAATGTTTTAGTTATTAAACATTGATTTTAACTATTTTAACTCTTCTTTAAATAAAATAATATTAAATGTCCAAATCTAATCCAAGTGGACCTAAATGGTTATATTTTAATACTAAAGTTGTTTTTGGTCAAATTAATCTTATAAAATAGAATTAGGACATTTTTTTAGGGTAATAATAATACCATTTTTACTCTTAATTTCCCTATTTACTTTTAACCGTGGTAATAAAATTAAAAAGTTACTATTCACCAAAAATTATTTTTATCTTATTAAACCACATTTTATTTATTCATTTTAACCGTGTTTCACTGATTTTCAAATTTTCAATCACAGAAGCGGTAAAATTTTGTTTTATGTAAATTTTCAAATTCTCTGAGGAGGAGGGTAAAAGACGGTGAAATGTTCAATAAAATTTTTACATATCTAAAATTATTAAAAAATGAATCGAATGAACTACATTGAAATTATATAGATATTATGTATCAATTTTGACCAAAAAGAAAAATAAAATAAATAATTATTTAAATAAATGGCTGTTTTTAAATAGTAACCCTGTGTTTTCACTAATCATCAAAAATTGAAAGTTTTCAGAAAAATACCAAAAATTCACCCTAGGCTAATTTCGATATTCCAAATCCAAAAATAAAGTCCATTTTGTATGGTAAAATTTATAAAACTTTTAAAATTGAGTATTACTATTCTTAACGGCTAGTTTATATAATATTTTAATAATATATCATTGTTTAGTGAAACACAGTATTGCGTACAACACAAGCTATCGAGAAAGGTTGCTCTTGTGTGTAACACAAGCGAAGACAATGTTGTGTGTATTGAAATAATACTTTATATAACATAATACATAAAAACAAAATATTTCACATAAAATCTCAAGTGTTACATTCTACCCCCCCCCCTTAAAATGAATTTCTCCCTTTAAATTCGTCACTTTGTAACAAACAGATGAGGATACCTCTTCCTCATCATATCCTCATGTTCCCATGTTGTTTCTTCTAATTGGTGGTTCCTCCATAAAACTTTCACCCAGTGAGTTGTCTTGTTCCATAAGTCTTTTTCTCTACAATCCAGAATCTCTATCGGATGTTCTTCATAAGAAAGATCTTGCTCAAACAGTACAACTTTTGAGCTGAGTACATGTGAAGGATCGGGTATGTACTTTCTTAGGAGATATACATAGAACACATCATGAACTTGAGAGAGATTTAGGGGGAGATCCAATCTGTAATCTACCTTCCCAACACGATCCAGTATTTTGAAAGGACCATTATACCTAGGGCTCAGCTTTCTCTTCTTTCCAAATCTCTTTACTCTCTTCCATGGAGATATTCATAGGAACACTTTATCACCCACTTCAAACTCTATGTATTTTATTCGATTATCGGCATAAATTTTTTGTCGACACTGAGGTGCTCTTATGTGTTGTTGAATAGATCAGACCTTTTCTTCAATCTCATCAACATGATAAGGTACTAATAGCATTCTTTCCCCAACTTCATCCCAGCAAGTTGGAGTTCTGCGTTTCTTTCCATAGAGAGCTTCATAAGGATCCATTTGAATACTGGAGTGAAAGAAATTATTATATTAAAATTTCACCAAAGGAAGGTGTTGATCCCAATGTCATTTTAAATCCATAGAGCATGCTCTCAACATATCTTCTAGAGTTTGAATTGTCCTCTCAGACTGACCGTCTATCTGAGGATGATAAGCAGTGCTGAAAGTCAACTTTGTATCCAGAGAATGTTGAAGACTTTTCCAAAACATTGAGGTATTCATAGGATCATGATCAGATATAATGGAAAGTGGTACTCCATGCAATCTTAACACTTCCTTTACATATATCCTGGAAAACTGATCGAGAGTGAAATCTTTTCTAATAGAAATGAAGTGTGCCGACTTCGTATGACGATCAACTAATACCCAGATAGCATTATTGCCTTTGGATTTTTTTAGAAGTCCAGTGAAAAAGTCCATAGGGATGTTTTTCCATTTACATTTTGGTATGGGTAACCGTTGTAACATCCCCTTAGACTTTTGTCTATCATCTTTAACTTTATGACAAACCAAACATCGAGAGACATATCCAACAACATCTCTTTTCATGCCATCCCACCAGAAGTACACTTTCAGGTCCCTATACATCTTGGTGATTCCAGGATTAATAGATAATGAAGAACTATGAGACTTATCGAGTAGCTCCTTCATTAATTATTGGATGGGAGGAACACAAACCCGATTCTTAAACCTCATTATTTCATCACAATCAATGTAAAATTCTGGAACATTTCTCACCTTCTTCTGTAATTATACATCTTCTTTTTGTACCTCTTTAATCTTCACATGTATAGATGGTTGAAAAATCTTTTTATAAAGATAATATTTCTTCACTTCCATTATAATTCCAAGATCCATCCTTTGTAAATCCATAAATATTGGATCTTTTGGGATCCTCATCATAGATAAGCTAGCATGGTCTTGTCGAATTAACGCGTCTTCCAACATGTTATTTTTCCCAGGGTGGTAATGAATTGAGTAGTCATAATCCTTAATTAGCTACAACAATATTCCTTGGCGCATATTCAGCTCCTTTTGTGTGAAAATATACATTAAAATTTTATGATTAGTATAAATATCACACCATTCACCATAATGATAATGCCTCCAAATCATTATTGCAATGATTACCATAGCTAACTCCAATCATGAGTTGGATAATTTTTCTCATGGATTTTCAACTTTTGTGAGTCATAAGCTATCACCATATCATTTTACATGTGAACACACCCTAGCCCCTTCTTGGATGCATCACTGTAGATCACAAACCTTTCTCCACTACAAGGCAGTGTGAGCACAGGTGCACTGGATAAACATCATTTTAACTCTTTGAAATTCTCTTCACACTCCTCTGTCCAAACGAAATTTACCCCTTTTCAAGTCAACCAGGTGAGTGGATTAGATAATCGTGAAAAATAGTTTACCAAACATCGATAATATCCATCCAAACCAAGAATACTTCGGATCTAAATTACTGTTCTTGGTCTCGACCATCATTCGATAACCTCTATTTTTTCTTGATCCATAGATATCCACTCTTTTGAGAATATATGACCAAAAAATGAAGCTTTTTGAAGCCAAAATACACACTAGGTAAATTTGGCATAAAGATTCTCCATTCTCAGGGTCTTCAATACGATTCTCACGTGATCTTCATGTTCTTCCTTGCACTTCGAATGGGCTATAATATTATCTATAATGACTACCACAAACTGGTCAATATTGTCTCTAAAGACTCTATTCATTAAATCCATGAAGATAGCAGGGGAATTAGTAAGTCCAAATTTCATCACTATAAATTCATAGTGTCTATATCTTGTACGGAAAGTCATCTTTGGTATATCATCTCTTTTGTCCCTTAATTGATGATACCCTGAACAAAGAGCAATCTTGGAATAGTATTGAGCTTCAAGTAGTTGGTCAAATAATTCATCAATGCATGGGAGGGGATATTTTTTCTTGGTAGTGATCTGGTTAAGTTCTCGATAATCAATGCAAATTCTCATTGATCCATCTTTCTTCTTACCAAATAGAATAGGTTCTTGCCAATGTGATGCACTAGGGAATGTGAATCCCTTATCAATATTATATTGGAGTTGCTTCTTTAATTCCTTCAACTCATTTGGGGCCATTCAATATGGTGTCTTTGAAATAGGCATAGCACCCGGTATGTGTTCAATTAAAAACTCAACTTCACGATTTGGTGGAAGACCTGGAAATTCCTCTGGAAAGACATCATCAAACTCCCTTAAAATGGGAATATTCTTAATCATGTGTTTCTTGATAACCATTTTAGATAAATAAACTTCATTTATTGGAATCAGGACCCCTAATATAGAAGAAATTTCCAATGGAAGGTTATATTTATCCATGCATCGATAAATGATCACAGATTGATCAAGAATATGAAACGTGACTTCCCTTCTTTGGCAATCGATATGAGATCCATATAAGGAAATCCAATCCATGACATAAATCACATAAATTTCTACAATAGGAAGGATCAATATATTTTCAGGAAGCACATTCCCACAAACTTGAATCAGAGAAGAATTGTAAAGTTTTGATGTGACTGTTGTGCCATTAGGGGTTGTCACAACTAACTCAACATCTAATTGTTGATATAATATGACGATACCCTTAGAAAATTATTCAAAAATAAAATATTGGGTTGATCCAAAATCAAATAAAACATTTTCTACTTTAGAGTGGATGGTAAGTGTACCTTTCACTACTTCGTTATCATACTCCACATCGCTGATAGAATTTGAATTTGAATTTCCTTTGTCTTTAGCCATAAGAGTTTGTTGAAATCGATCATCATCAACAACCATTGTATTAGGGAATTGATTATCATATTGCCCCATTTCCTTGCACTTATAACATTTAACTGTAGGAGGTGCACTTTGTGTAGCCTTTTCTTTGTTCGCATCACTAGACACCTTCTTCACATCATTACGAAATTCAAATGCCCATTGACCTTATTTTCCACATTTGAAACATTTACTTGTCCCTTGAAGACAACTCCCTCCATGTTTCTTTCCACGTTTTTAGAATTATGGGAAACACATCTTTTTTTCAGTGATCTTTTTAGATTTTCCTTTTAATTAAATTTTCCTCTTCTTATCAAATGCATATGACTGATGGGTTACTCCAATCTCCATCTCAACATTGAGATCACATCAAATGATTTCCTCGTAGCTATTGAAGTCCCTTATGGCTAATTACCTTCAAAGACTTGGTTTTATGCCACTAAATAATCGATCGATCTTACTCTTATGATGGATAATAATCCCAGAAGCATACCTTGAAAGTCTAGTAAAATTTTATTTGTAGATACAAATATATTGATCATCCTTTTCCTTAACTTCATGAAACTTATTCTCCATCATTGTTTTATGATTAAAAGGGATGTACTTATTGAATAACAAGTTCTTGAACTCGTCTCATTCTATGGACTCAATTTCATCTCTTGGCCTCGTATTCATGATATGATTCCACCATTGATCAGCTTCACCATCTATACAATATAATGCTAAGATGACTTTATCATTTTCAGAACAATGAAGAACTGTAAATATCTTTTCAGTGGTACTGATCCATTATTCAGCCACTAACGGATTAGTAGACCCACTTAAGGAGGGTGGACACTCCCTCATAAAGGATTCAAAAGAATGTTGCTCCTTGCTTTTCTCATTTGGAAGTATTGCATGATTCATATCCTGAGAAAGTTGTGTGAGCATGGATACAAGATTTTCCATTCCATCTCCCATAACGTTTGGTTGCTCAGGGGGACAATCATTGCATTTCCCATCGCATTCAGCATTAACACGGTTCCTTTGGGTTCCATCCATTGACTAAAACCAATAATCATAGTGTGATAAAAACTAATAATAATTGCAAAACCACATAATCCAGAATAAAATTTCATGCTTTAGGTCTTATCATAGGTGATTCATGGCCATTTCTAAAACAGTAAGATTGTGTTCTATGCCTAGACATATCCTTAGGGTTTTTACTAAGGTTTTCACATCCTAGTTTCCAAAGGATGACTATACCTTTTCTCTGATACCATCTATAACGACCCATACATTACATACATTATTATTACATAAAAATTGAAGCACAATTATTACAACATATACAAAAATCCATGAAAGGACCATATAGGTAAAGTGTCTTTAGAAACGTCGAAACATAAACAACTGGTTCATAAATCATCTACATTGTCTCCCTTTTCTTTTATCATATCTAGAGTCACTTTTGGAATATCTTACTTAATACCCATCTTCCTGACCTAGGGAAAAGAAAACATACAAAAGGGTGAGCTCAAATTCTCAGTAAGGGTAAACAAAAGAAATATCAATCCTATCATATTCATAAGAATATAACATTTTGAAAATATTATCCTACAAAAGAGATCACAATATCATGACATGGGATAATTCATCGTAGTGCAATGTAAATCCCAATAATCATAACATGAAACATTGTGGCATACACAAAAAATCATAGAGAATATTTTCATAGTAGTCAAGACTCATTGCCAAGACTATCCTAGTGGACAATGTCCATTTCTGAACCGAGTTCACTCCTCGTTTCAATCCTGTATCACTGAACCGGATTAACCCATCGTTCCAGCCATGCCTATCTCATGAGATATAAATATTTACCAAATTAAATGGAGGGAGATATAGGTCCCACCCGTCTTATTATGATACCATTCTTATTTGTGCCACAAGGTCATAAATCATTGCATCATAGCATCACCCATGTAATAAAAATGGGATTCTTAAGCATAATGACATCATAACATAAATCATATAAGATAAAAGGGCCTCATAAAAATAATTCCATCACAATAAAATATACGTAAAAATAGGTATAAAAACCGAACCCTATATTATCATAGATGGAAAATAATTTTGATAAAACACTTGAACTCCATTCTTGAGGAAAATATCCTTTCTACTTCAAAAACATTTTTCATTTCTTATCATTTTATAAAATTTTAAACTAAAAGAAGATAATTAAAAATAATCTTGAAAACTTATAAAGGAAACCTCATGGAAATAATGTTCTGAAAGATCTATTCATTCCGTATAAGTTAATGAAAAACATTCTTCTCGTACTTTGGCCGGAAAAGTCAAAAAAGTACCTCCTACTAAAAACAACAAAAGATTCATTTAATGTCTTTTACTAAAAACTCACCGAAGGGTAAAATTGGATTTAAACAATTTTTGTAGGATATAAATAATATTAAATATTGAGTAAACCTAGACGTGGATGATAAATATTCCCCAGTAAATTCTGAAGTATAAACAATCTCGGATAAAAATGAGATTGTGAGATTTTTCCATACCTTTGGTCTGATTTTCTTCGTATTTGTCCAAACCTCCTGTATAATGATTTAAATAATGTAATTAACTTATTACAGAATCATACTCATTGTTATGATATCATATATGGTCATATTCTTATATTATTATCAGTAATATTTCTTTCTACTTGTTATTCGGGTGTTTATTTCTTGTTGTTCATATGCCTGTTTTGTCAAATAAATTCTTATTCTTCTTTTTAGGATATAGATACCTCACTTCAAAAATGTTATTATTGTAATATATATAATATTTATTCATTCAATTCATTTATATAACCACTATGCAATGAAGATCATGTATAAAAAGTCACATCACATAGTAAAAACGGTAGGCCGTACATATTCACGAGTGATGATATCGTTCCCAAGATCGTGGAATAGTATTAGAGTGTATGTATACTATTTTAGAATCAATATCACTTTAAAATAATCATATATAGATATTCTTTATACCATTATACCCATCCATGTATGGTTGTGCTGGAAAATAGATTACACCAAGCCGTGGAGACGGTATTCCGTACGTACGCACCCGCGGTGATTTCATTTTCTGTAGGATGGATAGAAGGTGAAATAGGGTTGTTTCATATTTATATTAATATATAAGTATATGAGTGATACTGATGTTATTACTTCATAATTAAACAACAAAAGAAGATTAAGTAGAAGAAGAAATAAATTTCAAACAATCGGTAACAGATATTACCTCTTTTTCAAGACGCCACTTTGAAACCTCATATTAGGGATCTAAAATAGGTCTTTCAAGAAGAAAACAACCTCCAGAATATTAATAGGGAAGTTTAGAAGAGAAATTGGAAGGGGTTGGCTGAGCTTCAAGGCAGAAAGTTGTGTAAAGAGGGGAGGGAGTAGGTTCCCTTTTATAAGGGAGGAGATGGGGAACCTTGAGAAAAACATAAAATATTATTTTATAATAAAGTATTATTCAGTTTTTAATAACTCCAAACTGATTTATTTAGAATCTGAGGTGGGGATGGGTCGCAATTCTTTCAACCAATGGGTTTTAGACAAGTTTAGGTTACTATTTTAACCATATTATTTAGATTTAACTCTATGTAAAATAATTTAACTTTTACCATGTCTTCTTGTTTTCTTACACTATATGGTTAATAAACTTACTATAAAAAGCAAAACCAACCCAAAGTGGTTAATTATTAATATATATATAACCTTACCTAAGTAATTTGTTTTATCCTTATATTCATAGGAATATTATAACAATTAATAATATAATATTTGTTTTAAAAACTATTTTATGTCAATTTTGACACTATTTGGTAATTGATTTTTGTGAAAATCATAACATCATGATTAGTTCGAAAAAAGTTAATTGAATAAATAAAAACTTTTTATTTTAACATAAAAAATTAGCAGAATTTATAAAAAGTCTCAAATTACATTTATTTGGGTATTCATAACATCAATTATGTTAATATTTCATTAATAAGGTAATCACTGCATCATCATTATGCCATAAATAAATTAAATTATTTAATGTCTTAAGATTACAAATAAAATACCATTATTTACGAAATCTTTTTATCTTTCTAATGAATAACCCTATATTAAATTTTTTTTAGATAAACATTGATTTTAACTATATTATCTCTTCTTTAAATAAAATAATATTAAATGTCATGATCAAATCCAAGTGGACCTAAATGGTTATATTTTATTCATCTAGTTGTTTTTGGTCGAATTAAACTTATCCAATAGAATTAGGACATTTTTAGTGTAATAATAATACCATTTTTACCCTTAATTACCCTATTTACTTTTAACTATGGTAAATAAAAGAAAAAAGTTATTATTCAACAAAAAAATATTTATATCTTATTGAACCACATTTTACTCCGGGATATTAACCGTGTCTCTCGGATTTTCAAAATTTTATTCACAGAAGCGGTAAAATTATGTTTTATAATAGTTTCAAATTCGCCTAGGAGGTGGGTAAAAGACGGTGAAAAGATCAATAAAATTTTTACATATCTAAATTTATAATAAAATGACTCCAATGAATTAAATTGAATTTATATAGGTATTATGTATCAATTTTGATCTAAAATAAAAATAAAATAAATAATTAATTAAATAAAATTTGGTTTTTAAATAGTAACCCAGTGTTTTCACTATTCATCAAAAATTGAATGTTTTCAGAAAAATACCAAAAATTCACCCTAGGATAATTTCCATATTCCAAATCCAAAAATGAAGTACATTTTGAAAGATAAAATTTATAAAATTTAAAAAATTGGGTATTACTTTTCATAACAGCTAGTTTTATAATATTTTAATAACAAAATGTTTTTAATGAAACTCAGTATTGCGTACAACGCAAGATATCGAGGAAGGTTGTCCTTGCATGTAACGCAAGAAAAGACAATGTTGTGTGTAGTGAAAGATTCTTTTATATAACATAATACATAAATACAAAATATTTATCATAAAATCTTAGGTGTTACAGTAACCATGTGTTTTTTGGGACCACCAGTCCGTACAACATGTATCAAATATAGGGTTTTATAAATCAATCCATCATAGTCTATACAGCATGAAATTATCCAAAATAAAATTCATCATATTAAGGATATATATATATAGTTTTCTTTTCCAATATATATAAATAATACATGTTTTGGAAATAACTACTATCAATTACAACCTTATACACACATGTATGGAGAAAACTAATTACCAAGAATAAAGGAACAAAAACTAAGAAGATAAGAGTGTGGGGCCAAATGGTGTCTTTATAGGTACCCTTGAATTTCATTCATTAACATTACATAACTTTTTTGGAATACTTAAAACATTATTCAAACTGACACCAAAATACTATTTTAGTCTAGTGACTTTGGTAACCTTGAAACATGAACAATGTCACATTAGGGAGCTACATTTTCTCCAAATAGGTACCCCTTTACTATAACCCCTATTATACATATCAATGACAAAACATATCTTCACAATATATGGATTAAAAATATAAATAGAGGGTCAGGTCAGTTTCATTGTAAGCGTAAACAAGGGATATATGTAAGCATAATCATGAAAATAAGGGTATGAAAACATTTTCAAGAAAATAGAAGATCTATCGCTACAAATTGAATATTATATAATGATTCAAGGTAATCTAATGGATAGTAGAGCATATATGAATCATAAGGAAATGAAAAACACAAGTCGTGAAAGCATATCACAGGAATAAAACATGGAATTGGGGGGAAGCACATATGCATAAAATACTATCTCAATAGCTGCCAAGGAATCACTTCCAAAACTATATTAGTAGTTTGGTTTCACTCTTCAATTCATATTAATAGTCATGGTTTACTCCCACATATATCTTAATTTCATGAGTTTGCTCCACATACCATCATAGTAGTCGTGGTTCACTCCCTTGTCTATATTAGTAGTCAATGTTCACTCTAATGACCATATTAAATATCTTAGAAGATATAAATAAGTACATAATGCATTGGATAGAGATATTTCCCCCACCCATCCCATAATTAAATAATATATTCATATACCAAAATAACATTAAAAATTATTTCATATCCCATTAAAATAATTAATATTATCCATAGGTAATCATATCATAATCAATGGATAAAGTTACAGGTTCCATACTCTTTTCATAAATATAACATCCCACAAAAATAAGATGGTTTCAAAATAATATAACCTGTGAATGGAAATGGATTTCATAAATATCATTTCATCAAAACAAGAACCATCATTTGAATGTATATTAATAAAAAAAATTAATAGTTTCACTATAAAAGAATGATTAATACCAATGAATTTTATCTTAAATGGTAAATAATGTTGAGATGCTGTTTAAAAACATTTATTATTGTTAATATCATTTTATACATTGAAAACATTTTTCATACATAAAAAATTTTAGAAATCTATTTTATTTGAAAATATCATTGAAAATATATAATGGAATATTTGAAACCATAGAAAAAACCCACATCATTGTTTCTATATGGTTATATTAAATAATCATTTAATTTTTAATTAAAACATGGTTTTTGAAATAAATTATATTTGTGACCGAAGGTATAAATATAGAAAAAATTATCATAAAAATATTTTCATAGATATCATGAGTAGTACTAAGTGGAAAATGGTTCTAAAACATTGACATATATTTAATATAAATATAATAAATAATCCAATGGTATTTCTTGAGAGATGTATTATAATACTTTATCTGTGTAAGCAAGAAAATAAACAATCTGTAAATGTGAGGAGATTGTTTCAATATACACTTATCACATGATTACAAGGGATCATAATTTATGTTTAATAAATTTATGTTATAAAAAAAATTAATGTCATTAATATAATAATATTAATGATTTACCATGTTAAATTTAAATATATACACACCAAAAAATAATTTAGGTGCATAAAAATGGATGAGACTCAATGAAAGAAAAATTTTAAACAAATATCATACTCATTTGGTAACATTGGAATCACAAAACCCATGATTGAAAGATAATTAAATTTAAGTGTAAATACCCATAAATACATGTATATGTGACATATAATACATTCATGATCATTACATAATCCAAAGAAAATAAATGATTGGTGAATAAGGCATGTATCTCATGGAAAGAAAAAGGTGAGATCAAATCCTTATACATTATGCCCTAAATCTCTTCATAATCATTCAAGAAACCTACAAAATAAAAGTATTTTTATTATAAATATTTAATATAATAATAATATAATATCTATTACAATATTTTTTTTATAATTATATAAAAACAACTTGTTAACAATTATATTTTAAGGTTTCACATTGCATAATATTATCTTTGTTCTTCACAATTGTATTAATTTGTTATATTATTCGTTCTTATTATTATATAATGATTTCAATAAATTAAATCCGGATATAAATATAATTTGTATAAATTATATTTGTGTTATGATATTCTTTATGATATTGAAACATGATATGGAATACATTATCCATCTATATTGTAATCAATAAGTACACATGATTTTTGTATTTGTCTTAATTGTAGCATTGAATGAAAAAATTAAAATAACTAATAAGTATCTATATATTCATATATATCATTATTAAATTATAATTATTATATCATATACATAACATATGTTCACTGGACTCATCTTTATTTCATTATGCGTGCTGTGTAAACAAATCACATATCTTTAAGGGGGTAGTTTCCCACACTTCCTCAAACAAAATCAACATATTTAAAACAAATGAAATATATAAAATTATGTGTTTTAAGAGGATGAAATAATATTAGAAACATTATAAATATAATATATAATCGTATTTTCTGTCATAATATCCACCATAAGAGGCATTAGGTGAATAATTAACAATCATCATTTTGTGAGGTGGTAGTTCGTTGTACTCGTAAATGGGATGACCATTACCAATTAGATGGAAGTGTGTATAATTATAGGATGATCATATATCATAAAAATATACAATTATATTGATGAAAGTATTTTTTTTAAATTATTGAATCATTTAAAATGAAGAGTTTAATTGGTGGGGAATTGAAATAAATGAACATGAGGAAGAATGTTACCTCATATTTGGTTAACTTCTTTTGGTTTTGACCAATGAGATTCTATAGATTAAATCCATATCAAGGTATGGATTATTGGATGAGAATATTGATTTGGATTATGTTTTTGTGCATAGTTTGGTGGATCCAATGTGGCTATAGAGGTGGGTGGAAGTGGGAGGAGATGATGCCTTTCTATAGAGGAAGAGGAGTGGCACACTTGAAAATTTATTGAAAAGGTATTTCACAGAAGTTTTTCATCCATAATTCAAATATAATAATGGGAAAAATTAATCCAATTTTATTATTGGATCTATCTATTCCCATAAAATAGCTCTAGGTCATGTTTATAAGACATTTCGGCCCTTAAGGTTAATGTTTAACCCAATATTAGTGTTAATCATTCCATAATCATTATAATTAATTTTAAATATTTTTAGTAATATTTTCCGTAAATAAAATTGTTGAGCTTATTAAACATTAAAAATTATGATTATTAATAAAATGTAATAATTTTTAAAAAATAAAATTTATTTATGTGGATAAAATAAATTTATATTTAATCCTAAAGTCGGGTTGAAAATACACTATTTTAAAGTAAAAAAATATAAAAGTTTGATATGGTTTTATATTAAATTTCAGAGTGAAATTGATTCTAATGAAGGATCTTGTGTGTATTGACAAAACTAGGATAATAATAAACCTTTATACCAAATTAAAACATAATTTACCCTTTTAAATAAATATGAAAATAATCATTTTGGAATTAAAATCATGTATTTTTTGCTATTTGTCAAAAAATAATGTACCTCATAAAAAACCATTAAATTAACCATAATATAAATTTGATATTATAAATAATGAAATTAATTTTATTTTATGATGTTAAATTAAAAAATGTATTTAAGATGAATTTTTTTATTTCTAATATAAAGACATGAGAAGTAGTTTATTTATGAGTATATTATTTTAAACATATAAGGAAATTACCAAAAATTATGGCTTTCCCAAAATAGCTTAAAGGCCTTATATTTGTTTTTATTTTTGATAATACCCATTTTAATGGTTGATGGGGAACCCTTACATAGCACATTAGATTCATGAAATTACATTACATGAAGTTCTAGAGGATATAAGCTATACTATAACTTCTTGGAAATGATACAAACTGTGCCTACATAATTATTTTAACTCCCCACCTACACATGACTATTTGGATAGGCTTCACATGAATTCAAAGGCTAGTCAGGATGAAAATACTCATACCCACTTATTCATCCAAATACCTTTGCTTTGCTCTGGTGAATGTGCCTTGCTATGATTCCTTAGCTGGAGCATGATCATTGTAGAGTCTACCTAGTCTATTTATGAAAAATGTCATCTTTTTTGACAATATTTATGTTTCCTGAAGTCCTGAAGGTGGCCCGAGGACCTTTTGGTTGCCCGAAATCCTTGATTACTAGAACACATAGTGAGTCCCGAATGCCTTGAAAGATGCAAGGGCCAAACCAATTGCCCAAAATCGAAAAAAAATATGAATAATTCTAACTATAATATTAAAAAATTGTACCTACAATAGTATTTCTACTGTTAACATGAAATATGTCTCCACCTATATATGATGGAAAGTCTCTTGGATGCACTTGTCAAGTCCTCACCAAGAGAGTTGGGGCTCTATTTCCCAAAAATTATTTCATTCTTTATAAATTTGTTTTATCTATATAAACAATTATATATTTTATTTATAATATATATTATTATTTTTATTATTAGGTTTAATGTTTGGGATATATTTTCCCAACTTTAAAAAATTATAATAAAAAATAAGTTTTGTATAAACTCAATGTTTCTTGTAACATATGCCAAGTCAGTGTTTCATGTGACATACGACAAGTTGGTGTTTCTTGTAATATATGTCCAGGCGATGTTGAGTGTAATATACTTAAATTTCCTGTAACTTTAAATGAGTGTTTGAATTAATGATTCATAATATATAAATGAAAATTTAGTTTATTTGAGAAATAATGGTCACTAAAAACTCATGGTGTTAAATTCTACCCCCATAAAAAAAATTTTGTTTAAAATTCAACACATGGGTTAAAAAATGAATATAATTATCCTTCATTATACCCTCATGTTTTCAAATAGCTTCGTCCAAATAGTTATTTCTCCACAAAAAATTAACCAGGTGAGTGGTCTTATATCTTTGAACATTCCATGTATGATCAAAAATTATAGCAGGTCATTTTCATAAAAAAAGCCTTCAATAGTTGTATGAAATATTACTTCAGTACATATGAAGGGTTAGGTATGTACTTCCTCAGGATATATACATAGAAGACATCATGTTCTTTGGAGAGATTTGCAGTAATTTCCACACGATAGTTTACTATCCTAATATAATCATGAATTTTAAATGGAACGATATACCAAGTTAATAGTTTCCATTAATTTATGAACCTCATTACATTCTTGTGGGTATATATTCGTTGAAACAAATTTTCATAAACCTCAAATTCTAGATCTTTCAATTGTCCATATGTATAACTTTTTTCCAACATTTTAGTTTTATTGATATGATACGGAAGGGTTCTAACATTATAAACCATTTCTTCAGTTATATTTGGCCATAATATATTTTATCTCCAAATCATTCAATAAATTTGGAGGTATACATTTCATTCCATAAAGGGATTCATAAGGTTCATTATGAATTCTTGAGTGAAATACAGAGTTGTAAGAAAACTCAACTACGATAAGGTATTGATCCTAATGACCATTGAAATCCAAAGAACAAGATCACAAAATAAACTATAGTGTTTGAATTTTTATTTCAGACTACTCATCTCTATGAGAAAGATATTTATTTTAGAAACCAAATTATATATCGTGATCATTAAGAAGACATCTCCCAAACATTATGGTCAACCTGAGATCTAGATATAATATAATATTACATTTTACTCCATGAAACCATCACCCTTCATTAATGTATATCATAGAAAAAGTATCCAGAGTGAAGTATTCACTAATAGTGATAAGGTCTGCTTACATAGAGAGGGTAGAAACTACCACCCTTATAGTATTTATCCCATTAGTGGTTTTGGGTATTGAAATAGAAATCCATTGTGATGTTTTTCTATATACATTATGGTATAAATAATATATGTAACATCCCCTCATTGTTTTTTTATTTTATCCGTAACTTGTTGGAATACGATGCTCTATGATACGAATTTTGTGATATATCTCTTCACTCAATCCAAAAAAAAAGTATTTTTCAAGTCTCTAGAAATCATTGTACATCCAAGATTAATAAATATTGAATTACTATGAGTTTCATCTAATATCTCCACCTTCAAATCAGATCATGGAGGAACACATACATTATTCTGAAACCTTATCATTCAATCATGTTCAATTTTAAACTCAGGAACATTTAAAACTTTTCTTTTCATCTCTATATCTTCTTTTCATGCTTCCATAATACTTACTTAGATAGAGTGTTGATAATTAATTGGGGAAAGACTAGAGTGTACCCTACCTTTGGGTTTTCTATTTCTATCCTCCATATATTATTTGATCATTTTTTCTCATTTTCATGGATAATATAGATTGAACATTTTGACACATACCATCCTCTACCTTGTTCACCTTCCTAGTGTCGCAATGTATTTATAAATCATAATCCTTTTTCAACATTAACCATTCTCTATGGCGCATGATTAAAAACTTATTTGGGAATAAATATTTTAAACTATAATAATCTGTATTTATATATTTATCACAAATATTCCGTAAATACAATTCCTCAACATCATTAATGAAAAAAATTACTACTACTAACTCCTGATCATGAGTTGGGTAATTTTACAAATTAATCTCTCACTGGCATGATGTATAAGAAATTAACATGTTATTCAACATAATAACACCTCACAGTCCCTTCAGGGCTTCATCACTAAATATTAAAAACACTTTTACAATATAGTGTAATGTAATCACATGTGTACTGACAAATCTTCTCATTAGTTCCTTGAAATTTTTCTTATATTCATCTTCCCAAATGAACATGACACCATTTCGATTTACCAATGTCACAGGATTATTTATACCTATGGAATTCTTTAGAAATCATCAATATTATCTTGATATATATGAAATATTTTATTCTTAATTATAGTGGTTGGTCTATTCAATCATTAAATAGCCTAATTCATTGATGGATCTACTATTATACCATCTCTTAGAATTATGTAACCCAAAAAAAGAACCCTTTTTACACAAAATTCACACTTATTACATTTTTTTTGATAATGTGTATGCTTCCTTAGGAAATTTAATATAATTATCATGTGATCTTAATGATATTATTTTCACTTTAAATAGATAATAATAACATATATAAAGACTACCACAAACTACTTGAGGTAATAACTAAAGAATCTATTCATAAAATCCATAAAGATAACTGGGGAATTAATAAATCCATATGGAATCACTATCTAATCATAGTGATTATACCCTTTATGGAATGTATTATTGGGTATAACATATTTAATTTCCCATAATAAATGATAACCATATTTAATTCCAATAATGGGAATGTATTTAGCTTTCCACAGTTGATTGAAAAAATTCATCAATATTGGGAAGATGATAATTTTTCATGATTTGATATTGTTCAACACTCAATAAAAATTGGAGAGTCTCATTGATCCATTTTTCATTCTCACAAAAACAATCGTTTCATCCCAAGGTGACACACTTGTCTAAATTGGTACCCTATAATGTTGGAGTTGATTCTATAATTCCAACAACTAAATTATGTCCAATCAACAAGGATTCATTTAAATTTGTGTGGGACATGGTATAAGATCTTTTGAGAACACATGTTCACATTTTGGTTGAAGGCTAGGTAATTCTACCATTATGAAATTTAGAAATTTCAGATAAATAAATATATCTTTGATGTATAATTTATCCCCAACCATTTGAGATAAAAAAAACCTTCCTCATGGGAACTAATACCCACACTCTAGTTGTAATCTATATTGGAATTTCATACTTATCATCAAATGGATATAAGATCATAGGAAGGATTGAAATTTTAAAATTAACTTCCCTTTATCAAAAATTAATGTTTCATTTATGTAGAGAAAATAAATAAAAACCTAAGAAGAAAAAATAATCAACCATATTATGAATGCAAATATTTACAAGAATCATATTCCCCAAAAAATCAACCAGATAGAAATCATAAACTTGGGATACAATCATCATTCCATTAATGGTTTTCACTGTTAATTCCAAATATTATAATTTTGATGGAATCTTAACACCCTTATCAAATTATTTATATATGAACGAGTCGATAGATATATAATCAAAATATGAATTCAGAAATTCTTGATTTGATGGTATCTGTACCTTTCATCAAATTGTTATCAATCTCGTCATAAAAAATAGAAGCAATAAATGATTTATTATTGTCCTTCACCTTAAGAGGCTGCTAAAGTCAATAAACATCACCAGCCCTTGTGTTCGGGTACTAGTAAGTATAATTCCAATTATCCTTACAGTTGTATAACTAAATAATGGGAGGTTTATGAAGTTTTTTTTTCCTCCATTTTCACCATCTTCTATCATTTTTCCATAACTTTAGGAATAAAATTCTTTATGGACTTCCCTTCTACACATAAAAAATTAATTATAACCCCTTAATGAATTTTACTCCTTTATTTATCCAATAATTATTTCATAAAAGAAAAAATCAACTTCTTCTTTGTATGTATTTTTTATTTTTCATTAATCTACATATTTATTTTATTTTTATGACTATGAGATTGATATGTGTCTCCAACATCCATTTCAACGTTGATTTAAAAATACAATATATCTTCATTTATACTAGTGTATATTTTGGATAATATCCTTATACGACGTGGCTTAATGAAAATAATGAACGAATCCACATTACATATAGGATGGATGATAATTCTGGAATCATACCTCGCAAGTATCATGAAAATATCTTTATTGTTTCCAATAGATTCATCATCCCTTTTCTTCAACTAAAGTAAATCATTCTCAAACATGGTATGAAGAAACCAAGGAGACTACATAATGAAAAATATATTCATTAACTCATCCCAATCCCTTGATTCAATATCATCTTCCAACCATGTATTATTGATTAGTGTCCACCACTAGTCTTCTTTTCCATTTTAATGATAAAGAGTTAGTATATCTTTTTCATTATATAAAAATATGAAATTAGTGAATATATTTTCAGTAGTAATAATCCATTGTTAAAAAAAAGTTAATATAATAAGACCTTTTAAAAGTCGGAGGACATTACATGATAAAATACTCAATTGAATTTTGTTACCACCTTTCCTCATTAAAAATCCCACCATGATTTATTTTCTGAGAAAGATGTGTGGGCATTGAAATGAAGTTTTCCATTATATATCCCACAACATTAGGATTCCTAATAAGATAACCATTTTATTGTCCATCACAATCACCAATATCATAGTACCTTCGAGTTCCATTCATTGACTAAAACCACAATCATATAGTTAGAAATAGTTATCAGAATAGTGAATCACATAATCATGAGAAGTAACTTATAGGATGTCTAAATTATGACACCATCATTAATCTCTAACACAATATGTTTATACAAAGATATTTATAGACAACATCTATTAAAAAAATCATCATGGTTCATGAATAGTTGTTTAATTCACCAAGAATATCCCCCATGAGTGTCTAACCAGGTGTGTAGAAAGGCCCATTATCGTGTACCCGATTACCCTGAGTCAATCCCAAAACATCTTGTTGGAGTTGTTACTGATAGTTACAGCTATTCCAGATTCAGATCAACTTTTTGTATCCAGACATGGATATAATGTAAAAATTCCACTCACACTATCCTTTAAAAAAATTCGATTACATTTTGTTTTATTTTTATTATCCTTAGTCCAATCCCTAGACATGTGCTTTGGTTTATCACTATGATTTTCACATCCTAGGATTCGATGGTTAACAAAACCATTTCGCTGATATCAACTATAGAGAAACTCATTTTTTGTGCATTAAAATTACAATAAATTTCATGAATACATAAAAAATCACACAAAAAGATTCATCAAGACCATATTAGTCAACGTCATTTGGAAACATTTACACCAATACATATTAAACAAAATTATCTCCCACTATTTTTTTCATAGTAAGATTCCTTCTTATAGATATAAAAAATAATTCATATCTTAATAACCTAAGGATAGAATCCAAAATAGGGCTGCACTAATATAATCATTAAGGTTAAAATGGGGTGATATATAATCATAATATTGAGCATAAGGGTATGCTGACATCACTGCTGGAAAATAAGTCTATACCGATGGTTTTGCAAAAAACTATTGGTATAGGGTACCCCTATACCCACGGTTTTCCAAAACTATGGGTATAGGGATAGTATGTGAACCTATACCCACGATTTTCTAAAACTTTAGGTATAAACCATCTATACCCCCTATTGTGCCAAAAACCATGGGAATAGATTTATTTTAAAAACAACAACCACGGTTTTGGAGAAAACCATGGGTATAGGGAATTTTCCAAATACCTATACCGACAGTTCATGAAAACCGTAGGTATTGCGGGTTTTTTAAGACATATACCCATGGTTCTGCATAACCGTGGGTATATCTTTCTCAAGTTATGGTAGGGAATGAAAATTAGGCAGGACACGAATAACATTTGGTGGGAAGACAATTTTTCATGGTTTAGATTAATATATTTATATATATATATATAAATATAAACTTTCATAAGTTCATTAGGTTGGTTGGTAAACCCTTCTCCGCAGGTGTTGTAGGTCGCCTGTTCAAATCCCCTTGTAGGTGTTTTTTGAATTTAAATACACCACATGGATCATATTAATATATATACGTAGATGTATGTATATATAAAAAATATAAATCACAGATCGGTTGGTTGGTTGGTGGGCCGTCGCCGCGAGGATTAGCGTGAGGTGCGGGTTTGAAACTTGCCGAGAGTTTTTCAGGAATTTAAATACCACATACTAATATATATAGGCATATGTATGTATATATAACAGATAAAAGTCACATCTTGGTTGGTCCATTTTTGGGGCGTAGCCACGAGGCTCCGTGCGAGGCCCGGGTTCGAATCCCGCCGGACATTTTTTTAAGAATAAATCCCCACAGTTTGAGAACCGTGGGGTCAACACTGTGCCAACATGTTCACAGGCCTTCCACGCTGCGGAAATCATATCCCCACGGTTTCTCCAAAACGCTGGTATTGGTCGACCCCCCTATCCCGATGCCGTTCTAGCCCACAATTCCCAAAACTGTGGGTATAGGGTAGTTTTCCAGTAGTGCATGATAATGACAATATAATATCACAGTTTTCATATCAAATATCATATACATGAATCCTATAATAATGATTAGTAGTTCATAAGACAAGAATCTTAATGAAATAATGAACATAACATATGAACACATATCATGGGAATGAAATATCTTATTTTGGAAACCAAATAAGAATATATACGATTTCAATAGTATCTAAGGAATCATTTCCAAAATCATCATAGTAGCATGGGTTCACTCTCCATAAAATCTTGGTAGTCATGGTTCACTCCCACAACCATCCTAGTAGCATGAGTTCACTCTTTATACCATATTGGTAGTCATGGATTAATCTCATTCCCATATTTGAAGTTAAGGATCACTCCCAAGACCATCATAGTCTATCTCGTGAGATATAAATATTTACCGAATCCATTCGATGTAGATATAGGTCCAACCATTATAATCATGAAACAATTCATACATGTTCCAAAATATCATTAAAAATAATATCATAACAATTTAAGATAAATTGTTATCATAAAAGTTTAATAATATCATAAACTATGTAAAAAGGTACATCATTTACAATCCTTTCATCGGAATTATAACCCAGGAAAAGAAGCGGGTTTCAAAACCACATAACTCGTGAAATAGAAACATGCTTCATAAGAAATATTCAATGAAAAGACACACCATTCAATGAATAATGTTAATTGAATAATTGAATAATTAGCATATAAGTCATTAGTGTAGAAAATGTTATTTACATCACCATTTTTTACGTCGGTTATATATAAACGACGTGAGAATATGTGAAATGTGGGTTTTTACGTCGGTTATTTTATAACCGACCTAACAAAAGCGGTGAGTGGCTCTTGAACATCGGTTATTTTAATAACCGACGTTACAAATCGCGCGTGTTCAGTTTTTACATCGGTTATAAATTAATTGACGTAAAAAACAAAATTGCGGGGGTTTTTACGCCGGTTATTTGAGAACCGATGTAACAAATCAAAGCATGGGTGTTTTTTACATCGGTTATAAAATAACCGACGTAAAAAACACGTATTTTGAGGCCTTTTTGACGTACGTTATATTATAACTGACGTAACAAAACAACCCATAGAATGTTTTTTACGTCGGTTATACAATACCCGACGTAAAAACTGTGATTTTTTATGTCTTTTTTACGTCGGTTATAGAATAACCGACGTAAAAACCAACACGCTGATTTTTTACATCGGTTATAAAATAACCGACATAAAAAAAGTTGTATGTTATGCATTTATAATGTCGGTTATTATAATAACCGACATTATAAATGTAAAAAACAGTTTATAACGTCGGTTATTAAATAACTGATGTTATAAAACATTTAAAAAATTAACAAGCCCCGTGGATTGTCATTTACGTTTTTTCGATCGACAGTCTGACGGCTCGTCTCTCTCGTGCGATAAACCGTATTCAACTCATCGATCTCACAGTGTTAAACTGGTTTTGACTTCATCGTTTATCATATTTACTCTCCTTGGATCTATCATCTCAACTCGCATCACTCAAGTAAGGCTTCCATGAATTTATTTCGTTCATTTTTTTTCCCGAATTGTCTATATTTTTGTTTTGCGATTTTTCTGTTTAAAGAAGGTAAGATTCTTCGATTTCGAACCCTCTTACCTCTTTTTTCCATCATCATCTTATTTATCATCCCTAGATCTATTAGATCGACTTGAAATACTCATGTAAGCCTCAACTACTTTTATTTAGTTTATTTTTGTTTCGCGAATGACCGACATTGATGGTAATTTGTGTTTTCATTGAAAACTAATGATCTCATTCACCTATATTACTGCATAGAATGGTTATTGATTAAATTTATGAATTCGGAAATGATATTTCATGTGTTTTTGCTACTTATGTTTATCCTCTTTTATATGAGAATCTATTAGACATATAATCTAATGGCTTTTGACCTATGTGGCCCCTCGATGCGTCGCTATGTCTCATGATTCCAAATAAAAATGGGTTCTGCTGAGGGCTTACCATAGTATTTTTTGAGGCCTTGGCCAAGGCCTCGACAATATGATTAAGATTTCTAGAATTAACCATTACTTCATTATGATATTAGTTATCGAGAAAACTTGTGATCATTTGACTAGTTGAATATCAATGGTTATTTTTAATTATCATATGATCATTTATGTAGCCATATTTAATAATATTTAATTCCATATATTTCATGCTGATGTATATATTAAATTCATGTGTTTTTAGTTTTTCACCATGCCTAGTTTTTATATGTAAAACATTGTTTGGGGGTTTTCTTGGGGGTGGGGGTTGTCCAGAGGGTTGGGGGTGTCTAGGCAGGTGTCCAAGGGGGTGGGTGGGTGTGGGGGGATGTCCAAGGGGGTGGAGGACTATCTAGAGGGTTTTGGGGGTTGTCCGGGGGGTGGGGGGCTGTCCAGAGGTTGTGGGTGTCCAGGGGGTGTCCAAGGGGGTCGAGGTGGGGGTGGGGTCCAGGAGGGGTGGGGGTGCTATCCTGGGGGTGGGGGGGGGGGGGGTATCCAAAGGGTTGGGGGGTGTCCAGCGAGGTGTCCAATGGGGTAGGGGTGGGGTTGGTGTCCAAGAGGGGTGGGGGTGTTGTCTAGTGGGGTGGGGGGATGTCCAGAGGGTTGGGGGCTGTCCAGAGGGCTGGGGGTGTCCAGGGGGGTGTCCAACGGGGTGGGTGGGTGTGGGGGGTTGTCCAAGGGGGTGGGGGACTGTCAGAGGGTTTTGGGGGTTGGCCGGGGGTGGGGGGCTGTCCAGAGGGTTGGGGGTGTCCAGGGGGGTGTCCAAGGGGTGGGTGTGGGGGGGGGGCACTGTCCAAGGGGTGGGGGCCTATCCAGAAGGTTTTAGGGGTTGTCTGGGGGTGGGGGGATGTCCAGAGGGTTGGGGGGTGTCTAGGGGGTTGATTAATGGGGTAGGGGGTGTGGGTGGTGTCCAAAAGGGGTGATTTTCTCCATCTGAAATTTTATTTAAAAAATGATTTGATTCTCAGATTTACTCCATTCTCTCCAATTTTCTATCAACCATGTAGGCGCCATGGTTTTCTTTTATTCAAGGGAATTTAAAACTGTTATATCTAACTATATTTTCTTTTAATAATAATATTCAAGCATATTTTTTTTAAATACGCAGAGATTTGTTTTATATTTCAAAATTGTTTTACATTCAAATTATGATTTTTTTCATATAAACTTATATTTTTCATATCTTAAAATTATATATATTTTTGAATTTTTTTATAGTTAATAATGAGTTGAAGTTGGATTACGGAATATCTAATGAGAAATGAATATGAGGAAGGTGTTGATGCCTTTTTGGAATTTGCTAAACGAAATGTTCCAAGTAGTGACATTTTTTTTGTCCATGTCTGAAATGTTTGAATATGAAGAAGTTGGAAAGTAGAGAGATAAAAGATCATTTGATATGTCATGGTTTTAATCTGAGTTACAGCCTTTGGATTTGGCATGGTGAAACTGGATGAAATGTCACTGATGGTGATGACTCACAAGATGGTAACTCCGATGGAATTGATGAAATTATTCATGATATTTTAGAAGAACAAATTGAGATTGAACCGACAGTTGCACGTCTATATGGTGATTCTTAAAAACCATTATATCCTGGTTGTACAGATTTTAGGATTTTTTCGGTGGTGTTAATATTGATTAACATGAAGGTGAATCATAGATGGAGTGACAGTAGTTTTACAGTGCTACTGCAATTGATGAAAGACATTATTCCAAAAGATAACGATCTTCCAGATTCACATTACAAGGCCATGAAAATATTATGCCCGATGGGATTGGGATACAAGAAAATACATGCCTATCTGAATGACTGCATTATATATAGGAAGGAATATGAATTTTTGTCAGAGTGTCCTAAATTTGGGACATCATGGTATAAGGTGAAAGAGAAACCATAGGCATATGTAGAGATTACAAAGCTCCTTTCAAAGGTATTTTGGTATCTTCATATAATTCATCATTTCAAACGTCTGTTTGCTAATTCACATGATTCAAAAAGGTTCAGATTGCATGCTGATGAGCTGGTATGTTATGTAAAAAAATGTCATCCAACTAATTTTCTACAAATGGAAGAAAATTAATGCGCAGTATTCTACATTTGGAATTGAAATAATAAATCTTAGATTAGGGTTGTGGATAGATGGAATGAATCCATACCGAACCCTCAGTAGCACACATAGTTCAAGGCCTGTTTTATTGGTAATTTACAACCTCTCTCCGGAAGTTTTTATGAAGCACAAGTATGTCATGTTGAGTATAAGTATCTCTAGTCCAAAGCAACCCGGTAATGATATTGATGTTTACTTGTCACCGTTGATTGATGATTTGAAATTGTTATGTGCTGATGGTATTAGGGTTTATGATTCTTATATAATGGAATATTTTCAACTGCATGCAGTGCTTCTGTTCACTATAAATGACTTCCCAGCGTATGGAAATTTTTCTGGATTCATTGTTAAAGGTCATAAAGCATGTCCAATTTGCGAACAAAAGACATCATATTATCAATTGCATTATGGGAGGAAAACAGTGTACATGGGTCATCGAATGTTTTTGCCTATGGATCACCCTTATAGAAGACTAAAAAGGAATTCAATGGCTCAAAAAAATTTGATACTGCTCCAAAACCTTTATCCCCAGATCTGTATTTTGAGAGGGTAAAAAACCTTGATGTGAGATTGGGAAAGACAGAGAAATCTGGTAATGATAGACATATTTCGTAGAAAAGGTCAATATTTTTTGAGCTACCATATTGGAGGTATCATGATGTTAAACATAATATTGATGTCCTGCATGTGGAGAAGAATATTTGTGATTCTTTGGTTGGAAAATTTTTAGATATTAAAGGAATGACTAAAGATGGGTTGAATGCATGATTAGACTTACTATCAATGGGAATACATTTGGAGTTATCTCCCACTCCTAAAGGAAGACGAACATTTATTCCCCCAGCTTGTCATACATTATTGAAGAGGGAGAAAAATATCATTTTTTTGTGTCTCCATGATATCAAAGTGCCTCAAGGTTATTCTTCAAATGTAACAAAATTTGTCTCATTGAAGGACTTGATGTTTATTGGTATGAAATCACATGATTGTCACGTCATGATTCAACAAATTCGACCAGTTTCATTGCGTGGAATATTGAACATTCATGTTAGAAATACTATGATGAAGTTGTGTTATTTTTTCAATTAAATTTGTAACTAGGCGATTGATGTGAATGCTTTGAACATTTTGGAAAAGGATTCAATTTTTATACTTTGTCAATTAGAAATGTATTTTCCTCCTACTTTTTTTGATATAATGGTGCATTTAATGATTCATCTGGTTCGAGAAATAAAGCTTTGTGGAACTATATATCTTCATTGGATGTATCCTTTTGAAAGGTATATGAAAATATTAAAGAGGTATGTTAAAAATTCATATTGACCTGAATCCTCCATTATTGAAAAGTATATTTCTGAGGAGGTAGCAGAGTTTTGTACGAGCTACTTGGCTATGGTGAAACACATAGGTTTTCCTCCATCTCGCCATGAATGAGTTAAAATAAGGGAAAGGGGATTCGTGACATGAAATTAAAATCATTGTCAGCTGAACAGATGAATAAGTTAGAATCATACATATTGAATAAAATAACTTATGCTCAATTGTATATCACATTGCATATTAATGAGTTGAAACAATGTCATCCAAAGAAGAATGAAATGTGGATTTTGAATGAGCACAACAAAACTTTTTTGTCCTGGATTAAAAAGACATTGCTTGGTAGATTAGATGT
This sequence comes from Viscum album, assembly GCA_963277665.1. Taxonomy (NCBI): domain Eukaryota; kingdom Viridiplantae; phylum Streptophyta; class Magnoliopsida; order Santalales; family Viscaceae; genus Viscum; species Viscum album. The sequence continues at coordinate 1,262,106,359 of OY728157.1, read as the reverse complement.
ATCAGAGACATTAAAATGGATAGTGTGTGGTCCATGTTTAAATGTGATAACATGGTCTGGTTATGACATTAATTGCTATACATTTCATATGAAAGCTCAAGACAATAGAAGTGCAGTTCAGAATAGTGGTGTATTGGTGTTTGCAGAAGCAATGCATTTTTTGAGTGCTAAGGACAAAAACCCAATTTCCGCACCAAGTGAATATTATGGAGTGATTGAAGACAAATTGGAGGTTGATTAGTTTAAAATTAAAATTCTTGTTTTTAACTGTAAATGTTTTATCGGTAACAATAGTGTCAGACACGATCAATTTGGAATGACACTTGTTAATCTGAATAGATTGGAAGACAAGACTGATTTTTTTATAATGGCAACACATGCAAAAAAAAATTTCTATGTAGTAGATCAATCAGATATGCAGTGGGCTGTTGTTTTACAAGGGAAAAAACAAAATGTTGGTGAGGATGAAGTTGATGAAGAAGATTATTTATGTGATATCCCTACATCCATGGATAGATTAATAGAACATAATGATGAACATGTTGAAGACATGGTTTGTGCCATAAGGAACGATCACGATGAAGGAATTTGGGAAAACAATCCATTTTTACATTCCTAAAATTACAGGTAACATATGTTTATTTCTTGTTTAGATTTATTTTTTTTCATAAATGTTAGATGTTGTAAGTTTTTTATTTATTAAAACATGTTTTAAAACAAAATAAGTATATTTTTTTGTTTGTTTTATGTTTGTTTATTTTACTTTATCATGTTTACAATTACATGAATTATATATCTATTATTTTTGTTCAGTGAAAATTACTTTACCATGTTTACCAGGTTTACCACGTTTACCATCCCGACCATCATGACCATCATTACCATCATTACCATTGTTTAACATGCTTACCATATTACAAATGTTTACTATTACGTAACTTAGTACACTTTTCTATTTTCTAATTTCAGTAGTATTAAAATATTTTAATTTGTATATTTTTTAACTAACGTTTGTATTTTTGATTTGAAGGATAATGACAGATCATTCAGTTGATCAACCACAAGATTTTGGAGATGAGCATATTGGTCATACCTCTGGGGAGGAACATTCACATGCTCCTATTAGAACAGTGAGTTCAAAGGTTGGTACACATGGGTGCACACGTTTAAAAAAATTATCAGTTTCACGTACGTAGGATCAGAGGATAGTCATTGAGTTTGATGATGATGATATTCCTAGAGGTCCAAATGCAAAATATTTTAAGAGATTTGTAGCAACTCAGGCTAAGAGCAAAGTAAGCATTCTGTATGATGAGTGGAGAAGTGTGGATAAAGCGATAATCTCTCAGTTATGGGAGATGATTTTGGTAAGATATTTTTCTATTGTTTGAATATTCTTTAAATGTTTATTATAAGGCCCCAGACTTAAACCTTACTTAATCTTGAGTTATTACAAGATTACACATTGAGGATCTTTTCAGGTTTAGAGTTTTAGAGAATTAGATCATGAAACTTGCATTACATTCCACATTTAAACAAAGTGGTTACATAAAAGACAGTATTCATTCTTCCCATCAACGGAAACATATTTAAAATATTACATTGATTCTTTCTTGACACATCCTTGACACTATCATCACGTCATGTACTCTTCCCTTGACCTGTGAAAAACATTTCAAAAAAACTTGGGATGAGCATAAAAAGCTCAGTAAGGGATATAAATATATGGAAAGAAACCATGAGTACATGTATACATAAGAATGAAATCATACTTTACCCATAAAACATAAGCACTTTAACATACCTCATAAAATCACAGAAATCATATGAAATAAAGGTAACTTGAGGCAGTCATAACATCCTTACGTAGGGAGTAACCCTCTTGGTTACGTTTGGAGTACCCATCACAGTATATTCCCTAAATCTCTTTGGAGAAACCTTAACGTTTCACTCCTTCGCGTTACCCAATGCATTAGAGAGCTATATCGGGCTCACCCGCCCTTAGTTTATCACGGAACCACCCGTTTTCATAACAATGCCCAAGAACCATAACCAAAACGTATCACATAAAACATGTATAAAGGAAAAATAACATTTCCACATTTCAATCACAATATAACATTTTAGTATATTGAAATAATGAATCCGTTCAAAAAGAAACCATTTCCAAAACTATTTAAAACATTTAATAAGGAGATTTATGAATCAAAGTGTCCTATATCACCTTGAAGCCTTTAACATTTTAAAACATTAATATCCATATAAATAAATCCTTAAAACCATTTTGAAAACATGGATATTAATAATAACAAATCATTAAAACATTTAATGTGATATTTCGGTTAAAGGGTTTTTACCAAAATTAGAGACACTTGAATACAATAATTGAGGAATAAAATTTAATCAGAACTTTATAATATCATGAGAATAAATGGATTCATGATATAATATTTCAAAGGATAGTATATACACCATATAAGAGTGAATTGGTGCATAACAACAATGAATTATTAATAGAGATGTAAAATGTGATGAAATCCCTTATAAAGAAGGTATCCTTAAATTACAGATAAATCAATCTCAAAATTATGTGTGAAAAATATAAATACACCCAATATAATTGGATATTAAGTGTAAAACAATAAAAGGTCATTCAGACATATTCAAAGGATGACATATTCAATAACTACATGTTGAACCCAAAGAAATCGAAATTGGGTTAAAAAGTTCCCTTAGTAAAATTCGACAGCCTAACGGCGTCACTTAAAAAATTCAGAAAATGAGTTGATGAGAGATAAAAAGGGAATCTCATCACATGGGAATAAAATTTATATCAATAAGGATATTTGAGAACATATCCCAACATAACAATATGTAAATTAAAAGACCCAACAAAAGAAGTCTTTTAAAAAGAGGAGGGTGAAAGGTTCCCTTACCGACATGGGTATCTTTCGAAACATACACCTCGTGAAATAAGGACAATAAAACATTTATGTAAATACTCATAAAAGAAAGTATATTACACAATGAATAAAATAATGTGCAGTACATACATCACTCAAAGGAAATTGTGGAAAGTGTAGCATAAATCTCACGGGAATAAAAGTGAGAAGAAAAATCCCTTATGAAAACTCGGCAGCCTAACGGCGCCACTTAAAACTTTCAAAAGTGGATTTATGAGATCAAATAGGGTCTCCCATAATATGAACATAAAAATTTAAGTATGATGAATATAAAATAACATCCCCAAACATAACAAATAGGATCTTAAAAGAAGTGACATAAAAGAGAGTACTTAAAAAGAAAGAGAGAGGTTGGATCTCTTACGAAAATTCGACAGCCTAACGGTGCCACTCAAAACTTCCAAAATGGATTGCTGAGAGAGAATAGGGTCTCTAATCACATGAACATTAAAATTACAGTCAGATTAATATAAAATAACATCCCAATAACAATAAATAAGAGCTTTAAAAGGAATGACATAAAAGAGTGTACTTAAAAAGAAAGAGTGGAGTAGGATCCCTTACCTCGGGTCCGACTTGACTCGATCGTTCTTTAATCTCCTGAATAATAAACTTGAGTTAATTTCTACTTGATTAATAACCTTTTTAAATCTTATTATTCCTTTTATATCACTTATTTCAATGTTATAAACATTATGTAATCATTAAGTTAATAATGATTGTTTTGTCGATATTTGGTTCTTAAGTCAAAAGTGGACTTCTTACAATTACATGTTGTTCGTGTGGTCAAAGGATCTTTATATCCAGAATTACATTCTTGATTTGGATATCATATATATCATATATATTCAGCATATACATGTATTTATAATATCACATAATCATTTAGTGGAATGAAATGAAATGCACCGTTTATGGAGACGGTAAGCCGTACGTACGCAAGAATGCTACTTTCATTTCTATGTCGTATTAATGAAATTAAAACTATATGAGAGGTATGTATATATTAATTCCAGAATTATATTAATCATTTAGATGTATCATAAATCATATATATCCATTATATATATGTACTTATAATAGTACATAATATTTTGAGATAAGAAATGAAATGTACCGTTCATGGAGACGGTAATCCGTACGTACGCATGAACGCTACTTCCATTTCTATTTCGTATTTTATGGAATGGAATCATAATGATATAAGAGTATATTATACTTCCAGTATAATAAAATATATAATATCATTAACTTTATCCTTTTCACATCCCACATATGGTATTAACGAATCAAATCACTTTCAGGGGGCGATAGTCCGCACTTCCTAAAATGAAGATATCGTGTTTATCCATAATGGAAACAATAATGGTATACCATAAATGAAAAATACAGAAGCATAAGGAAATAGTAAACATATTATATATCATATATAAAAATAGTGACATCATAATGTCCAGCTTTGAAGGTGTTAAATGAGTATTGAACAATCATCGTTTCGGGAGGCAGAATTTCTCCATCCACAGAAACCTTATGTTCTTTAACCATTTGATGTAGTTTTGTGAGAGTGTAGCTCGAATAAATATTATAACAACATCCTAGTATATTTAAGATACTGGTGTTGTTACAAAATAAGTAAATAAAAAGAGTTTAGGGGGTTGGAGAAGCAAAATAAAACAAATGAACATGAGAGAATAAATTATCTTTAAAAGTGTAACTCCTTTTGATTTGAGCCTAAAGGCTTCCTTTGAAAGGATTCTGCCCAAAGGGAATCCACTAAGATGAGGATAGGGATGTGGAGAGAGTAAATGGGCAGGTGATGGTCGATCCAAAGGCTTGAGGAGTGTGTGAAATGAGGTAGAGGTGGGGGCCTTTTATAAGAGGAGAGAAGGGGCACTTTTGGAAATCATGAAACTATTATTTTATTTTCAAAAGTGTTTAGAATTTATAAGGTCCCACATTGATATATTTCGAAGATAAGATGATAAGGCTTCGAAATATTCCCATACAATAGTATTTGGACAAGTGTAGGTCTTAGATTTTATATTATCGTTTCATTTTATTTAAACTGTTCATTATTGAGGTCATCGTTGCATCATCATGATTTCATAATTTAATTAATTTATTTAATGTCTAAAATTTATAAAAAAAATATCCTGATGTAGTAAATATTTTTATCTTTCCAAACAGTATTTATAGACAAAATTATGATTAGTATAACCCCTTAGAAATTTTTTTTTAGTAAAACAATTTATGTTAGTGTCATTTTCACCTTTATTTTAAAAAAAAGGCATTAAAGTCATTATCTCAGCCAAGAGGCTCCATAGGGTCCCCTAAATCGACCCATGGGTTGTCCTGGTCAGAAATGACTCATCCAATAGAGGTAGGACAAGTGTCATGGTGTTTTCATATTTTTATAATATCATTTTTACCTTAAATTACACTAATTACCTCTAATCGCGATTAATTAAAAAAAGTTAATATTCACCAAAAAATTATTTTCATCCCATTGAACCACATTTGACATACTAATGAAAACCATGTATGTCGGATTTTCAAAATTCAATACACATTAATGGTAAACATTCATTTAACTGAAAAATCAGTTTTCTTGATTACCACTTAGTGGTTTCACTATTAATCAAAAATGGGAGTTTTTCAGAAAATTACCAAAAATTCACCCTAAGATATATTTAACATTCTGAATTCAAAAATTAAGTCTATATTACAAAATTAAAAACATATAAGTACCATTAATTAATTTAATAATTAATTCCCACTGTCAGAGCAAATAGCGTGTTTTTATGAAATAATAAATATCAAAATATTGACACTAGTTTATGTCTGATTTCAAAGTGAAATTAATTCCAACGACAACTATTGGATTTAATTGTAAAAATATATTGTAATTTCACTTTAAAACCAATTCAAAATATAATATAATCATATAAATTAATTAGATTAAAAATAGGTTTTGAATTAAAATACAATATTTTACACTATTCATTAAAAAATGAACTTTATCGGAAAGATACCAAAAATTTACACAAAGTAAATTTTGATGTCCCAATTCTTTAGAAGAGTTTTATTTGGTACAATAGAATGTATAAGAGTGAAAAAAATTATATTTAATGATGGTTCTCCATCAAAAGGCGATAAGTAATCCTTTAGTGAAAACTAGGGCATATACGCCTAAAATTGAATTCTTTCCGTATTTTAAGCCTTTATCTTTTATTGGATAAATGTAAAAACATTTAAAAAACATATATAATCATATTTTAGTTATTTCTATCCATTCTCACCAATATAATGGCTACATGTTAACTACCATTTAAAATAATATCATTTTATTATTAGAGTGCAACGTAAGATTCCCAAGAAACTCGTTGTTGCGTGTTGGGTACGCCATCGAGCATAGCGTCCCCTTTAAAGTAATATTAATATTTTATTCACAAATATGGATAAATAAGAAAATTTCATATTATTTATTTACCTGGTGTGTTACATCCTTCCCCCCTTTTGGGAATTGCGTCCTCGCAATTTTAAAATTGCGCTTGGAAACATCCTTGAAAGTCCCACATCGGAACAAGGGTCGGTAAAACAACCACTTTAAAATAAAGAAAGATAAGTACAAAGGTCACCCGAGTTAACCCATACTAGGATTCCATGTAGAAAAATATGGGCATGGAGGAGAAAACATAGGGTCATGTTCTGATGGAGAGTGATAGAAAACATGTTTAGGAGAATGTTAACCATGAGAAAATCTCAAACTTGTGATGGGTTAAACGGTATTCGATTCCCCAGTAGGAAAAGTTAATAGACAACATTTTTGTTTTAAGTTACTTTTTATTGAGGAATTTATTCATAAGGAAACATAATCACTTATCATGTTGACTTTCAACTTTTACTATATTATTTAACCAAACTCATATTTTTTTCCAAAAGACGAGTATTTAGGGAGACTTGTTCGCATTAAGAGTACTATAATCAACTTCTAGAGAATCACCTAATCCACCAAAGAGAACTATATACATCCCATGTCTTTAGGCTTTAACCAAAACCAAAACCAAAAAGGTTAGTACAAGGTCAGATAATCCAGAAAAGGATAACCCTTCATAAAAAGAAAATCTATTCACAACCTCCAAAATTTGTCCAACAAAACCCAAAGTTCAACGAGGACCATTAGATAAACAATTTGTCCATAAAATTCATCAACGTAAACCAAACTAAGGTTGAAACCCAAGTATTTGAAGGATTTAGTCACATGGTCTTCCAAGTTAAATCATAACATCTATCTCCAAACAACATCAGTTGCTCCTAAAGTCTCGTATTGAAAAGTAATTAACCTAATAACATATCCTCCATGATCGGTTAATCATTTTCATAAATAACCCAAAATCAACTTACTCTTAATTCATAAAATCATACAACTAGAATGAATAAATCAAACTAACCAGGGACTTCATGTAGTCCAGTGGTATGCGATAAATACCAGTTGCACTTTGGTTGTGGGTTCGATTCCCGCAGCTTTGTCCGACGCGACGGGTTGTCACACAGTCTGCGTGTTGTCCTTTTTCCAAAACTATATAATTCTTAAAACATCCCCCAAAACGAGGTAAAATCATAAAAAATGATCATAAAATATTTTAACCTAAAGTTTATCTCATTCCTTTCATTTTCCATCATATCATAGAGTAACCCATAATTACCTAAAATGTAAGGATCATATAAACCCTAATGGTTACCTTAATAATTATTACCTGAATTTCCACATCGAGTTGGCCATCTCGTTCATGATGCATTAGAGAACTCACCAAGGTTGAAGTGGTTGATCATGACTCCTTGATAGTTGGTTTAGAACAGCCATGAGATTCCTCATTGAATCCCCCCATCTCATCCAGTCTCTTAATTAGAGAACCACCATAGTTTCCTTCAAACCCATTGTCACTTTGGTGCCTGCTAGATCCAGCCATTTACTAAAACCAAAAAGGTCAGTGTGAGTATATGAACATAACCATCATGTACTAATGAGGAAGATAAACACTAAGATATACTTACTCATTCACTTTATCTAAAACATGGACTCTTTCTGAAATCCTACCCATTATGGTAATGTCACGTGCTTAGAGAATACCCTAACCTCTAAAGTTATCTAAACCAACCATTGATACCACCTATAAGGCCCTAGCCTTAAACCTTACTTAATCTTAAGTTATTACAAGATTACACATTGAGGATCGTTTCAGGTTTAGAGTTTTAGAGAATTAGATCATGAAACTTGCATTACATTCCACATTTAAACAAAGTGGTTACATAAAAGACAGTATTCATTCTTCCCATCAATGGAATCATATTTAAAATATAACATGGATTCTTTCTTGACACATCCTTGACACTATCATCACATCATGTACCCTTCCCTTGACCTGTGAAATTTTTTTTAAAAAAACATGGGATGAGCATAAAAATCTCAGTAAGGGATATAAAAATATAGAAAGGAAACATGAGTACATGTATACATAAGAATGAAATCATACTTTACCCATAAAACATAAGCACTTTAACATACCTCATAAAATCATAGGAATCATATGACATAAAGGTAACTTGAGGCTGTCATAACATCCTTACGTAGGGAGTAACCCTCTTGGTTACGTTTGAGGTACCCATCATAGTATATTCCATAAATATCTTCGGAGAAACCTTAACGTTTCACTCCTTCGCGTTACCCAATGCATTGGAGAGCTATATCGGGGTCACCCGCCCTTAGTTTATCACGGAACCACCTATTTTCATAAAAATGCCCAAGAACCATAACATAAACGTATCACATAAAACATGCATAAAAGAAACATAACATTTCCACATTTCAATCACAATATAACATTTTAGTATATTGAAATAATGAATCTGTTCAAAAAGAAACCATTTCCAAAACCATTTAAAACATTTAATAAGGATATTTTTGAATCAAAGTGTCCCATATCACCTTGAAACTTTTAACATTTTAAACCATTAATATCCATATAAATAAATCCTTAAAACCATTTTTAAAACATGGATATTAATAAGAACAAATCATTAAAACATTTAAAGTGATATTTTGGTTAAAGGGTTTTTACCAAAATTAGAGACACTTGAATACAATAATTGAGGAATAACATTTAATCAGAACTTTATAATATCATGAGAAAAAATGGATTCATGATATAATATTCCAATGGATAGTATATACACCATATAAGGATGAATTGGTGCACAACAACAATGAAGTCTCAATAGAGATGTAAAATGTGATGAAATCCCTTATAAAGAAGGTATCCTTAAATTACGGATAAATCAATCTCAAATTTATGTGTGACAAATGTAAATACACTCAATATAATTGTATATTAAGTGTAAAACAATAAAAGGTCATTCACACTTATTCAAAGGATGAAATATTCAATAACTACATGTTGATCCCAAAGAAATCGAAATTGGGTTAAAAAGTTCCCTTGGTAAAATTCGACAGCCTAACGGCATCACTTCAAAAATTCAGAAAATGGATTGATGAGAGAGAATAGGGTCTCTCATCACATGAACATAAAAATTACAGTAAGATTAATATAAAATAAAATCCCAATAACAAGAAGGATGAGCTTTAAAAGGAATGACATAAAAGAGTGTAGTTAAAAAGAAATAGTGGAGTAGGATCCCTTACCTCGGGTCCGACATGACTCGATCGTTATTTAATCTCCTGAATAATAAACTTGAGTTAATTTCTAATTGAATAAGAACCTTTTTAAAGAATATTATTCCTCTTATATAACTTATTTACATGTTATAAACATTATGTAATCATTAAGTTAATAATGATTGTTTTGTCGATATTTGGTTCTTAAGTCGAAAGTGGACTTCTTACAATTACATGTTGTTCGTGTGGTCAAAGGTTCTTTATATCCAGAATGACATTACTTATTTGGATAGCATATATATCATATATATCCAGCATATAAATGTATTTATAATATCACATAATCATTTAGAATAATGAAATGAAATGCACCGTTCATGGAGACGGTAAGCGGTACATACGCATGAATGCTACTTTCATTTCTATGTAGTATTAATGGAATTAAAACTATATGAGAGGTATGTATATATTAATTACATAATTATATTAATCATTTATATATATCATACATAATATATATCCATTATACATATGTACTTATAATAGTACATAATATTTTGAGATAAGAAATGAAATGTACCGTTCATGGAGACGGTAATCCGTACGTACGCATGAACGCTACTTCCATATCTATTTTGTATTTTCTGGAATGGAATCATAATGATATAAAAGTATATTATAATTCCAGTATAATAACATATATAATATAATTAACTTTATCCTTTACACATCCCAAATATGGTATTAACGAATCGAATCACTTTCAGGGGGCGGTAGTCCGCACCTCCAAAAATGAAGATATCGTGTTTACCCATAATGGAAACAATAATGGTATACCATAAATGAACAATACAGAAGCTTAAGGAAATATTAAACATATTATATATCATCTATAAAAATAGTTACATCATTATGGCCACCTTTGAAGGTGTTAAATGAGTATTGAACAATCATCGTTTCGGGAGGCAGAATTTCGCCATCCACGGAAACCGTATGTTATTTAACCATTTGATGTAGTTGTGTGAGAGTGTAGCTCGAATAAATCTTATAACAACATCCTAGTATATTTAAGATACTGTTGTTGTTAAAAAAGAAGTAAATAAAAACAATTTATGGGGTTGGAGAAGCAAAATAAAAAAAATGAACCTGAGAGAATGAATTACCTTTAAAAGTGTAACTCCTTTTGATTTGAGCCAAAAGGCTTCCTTTGAAAGGATTATTCCCAAAGGGAATCCACTAGGATGAGTAGAGGGATGTGGAGAGAGTTAATGGGCAGGGGATGGCCGAGCCAAAGGCTTGAGGAGTGTGTGAAATGAGGTAGAGGTGGGGGCCTTTTATAAGAGGAGAGGAGGGGCACTTTTGGAAATCATGAAACTATTATTTTATTTTCAAAAGTGTTTCGAATTTCTAAGGTCCCACATTGATATATTTCTAAGATAATATGATAAGGCTTCTAAATATTCCCATCCAATTGTTTTTGGACAAGTGTAGGTCTTATATTTTATATTATCTTTTCATTTTTTTAAACTGTTCATTAATGAAGTCATCGTTGCATCATCATGATGTCATAATTAAATTAATTTATATAATGTCTAAAAATTATAAAAAAATATCCTTATGTAGGAAATTTTATTATCTTTCCAAATAGTATTTATAGACAAAATTATTATTAGTATAACCCCTTCTAAAAATTGTTTTAGTAAAACAATTTATATTAGTGTCATTTTCACCTTTATTTTAAAAAAGAGGCATTAAAGTCATTATCTCACCCATGAGGCTCCATATGGTCCCCTAAATCGACCCATGGGTTTTCTGGGTCGTCCATGACTCATCCAATAGGGGTAGGACAAGTGTCATGGTGTTTTTATATTTTTATAATATCAATTTTACCTTAAATTACACTAATTACCTCTAATCGCGATTAATGAAAAAAGTTACTATTCACCCAAAAATTATTTTCATCCCATTGAACCAAATTTTACATACTAATGACAACCATGTATGTAGGATTTTCAAAATTCAATACAAATTAGTGGTAAAATATCATTTAACTGAAAAATCTGTTTGCTTGATTACCACTTAGTGGTTTCACTATTCATAAAAAATTGGAGTTTTTCAGAAAATTATCAAAAATTCACCCTAAGCTATATTTGATATTCTGAATTCAAAAATCAAGTATATATTAAAAAATTAAAAACATATAAGTCACATTAATTAATTTAATAATTAATTCCCGCTGTCAGAGCAAATAGCGTGTTTTTATGAAACAATAAGTATCAAAATATTGACACTAGTTTAAGTCTGATTTCAAAGTGAAATTAAATCCAAAGACCACTATTGGATTTAATGGTAAAAATATATTCTAATTTCACTTTAAAACCAATTCAAAAGATAATATAATCATATAAATTAATTATATTAAAAAGAGGTTTTGAATTAAAATACAACATTTACACTATTCATTAAAAAATGAACTTTATCGGAAAGATACAAAAAATTTACACAAAGTAAATTTTGATGTCCCAATTCTTAAGAAGAGTTTTAATTGGTCCAATAGAATTTATAAAAGTGAAAAAAATTATATTTAATGACGGTTCGCCATCAAAAGGCGATAAGTGAACCATTAGTGAAAACTAGGGCATATACGCCTAAAATTGAATTCTTTCCATATTTTAATCCTTTATCTTTTATTGGATAAATGTAAAAACATTTAAAAAACATATATAATCATATTTTAGTTATTTCTATCCATTCCCGCCAATACAACGGCTACATGTTATATACCATTTAAAATAATATTATTTTATTATTAGAGTGCAACTTAAGATTTCCAAGAAACTCGTTGTTGCGTGTTGGGTATGCCATCGAGCATAACATCCCCTTTAAAGTCATATTAATATTTTATTCACAAATATGGATAAATAAGAAAATGTCATATTCTTTATTTACCTGTGGTGTTACATTTCTAGTATATATAATATGTTTAACCTCTTCTTTGTCAGATGACATTTTATATTCCAGACCCTGGAGGAGTCAGGAAGAAATGCTTATCGTTGGCTTCCAAGAGATGGAGTGATTTCAAATCAACCCTCTAATCTGATTTCATTTATAGTCATATGAGTCATGAAAATCCATGTCGTATATATCCTTTTATAGATGAAGACACATGGAGACAGTTTTTTGAAAGTAGAAGAAAATGGTCATTTTTGGTAAGGGCAGTGTAAACTTTTATAAGATTTCTTATATAAATGATCTTATTATTGTTTTTTTAATGATTTCTTATTCTTAATTTACAAAAAACAAGGAAATCTCATCAGGATATCAAATCTAAAAATTTATACCCTTATAGTTTATCTCAGTGAGGGTATACATTACTGGAAGAACAAATGATGGCGGAAAAATTTCAACAAATAAGAGCTAAGTCTTCAAGATCTGGAGAGGTGGCCCCTCCATCCACTCCATATAGACAAGAAAAATGGAAGAGAGCTCAGAAGGGAAAAAAGGGAAATATCTTTCAGATGAATCGAGAATCGTAGCTGAGAGGATTGTAAGATACATATTTTATTTATTTAAGTTAACAAATTTCTTCATATAATTTAAATCATTACAGAAATGTTCAATTAATTAATACAGGACTCTCATGAGGAGAAGAGTTCACAGGGGACATTTATAGCTACCGGGAGGGAAAATATTTTATCTGTAGCATTGGGAAGGCCCGAACATCCTGGTCGTGTAAGAGGATATCCGGCAGGTGTGTCGGTATGAAAAGTGTTGCCAAATTCGTCAACTTCAAACGTTGAGGGGGTTTATAGAAAAAAATTGAATCATTTGAAGCTGAAATTAATGATATTAATGTGACAAGGGAGGACAAGATTGTAGCATCAGTGCAGTCTATGTTTGAAGACATTCAAAGACAATTTCATACTATAGCTCCCACTCCTCCACCTCCCCCTGTAGATCCCATTATTCATCCTCCACCTCTGCCAGTAGCTCCCACTCCCCCACCTCAGCCTGCTGACCCCATTTTTTATCCTACTCCTCCTCTGCAGCTTCCTACTTATTGCAAGTTGTATTTTGATGATTCTCAACAGCATATAGTATCATATGGGTTGGTATATTTTATAGGAGATACAGTTCATCATCAACAATTAGACGTAGAGAATCAGAGGGTCACTGTACAATATATTATAGATAGGTCAGCTTGAGTACCATTACCTACATATGAGGTGGCGACAGCAGGACATAGTATCGACCATTTTTTAATTTGGCCATCTAGAATTCTTCGACTCATTACCATAGAGGTATTAATGTTATATCTTTTATTTATTTATTTTTTTTAAAGTTGTTTTATCATTTGAAAACTAAAATATTTTTCTATTTATTTTTATAGGAATACTTCAAAGGTAAAGAAATACTGTATAGACAACAACAAAGACAAATAGCTATGACATCAGATACCGAATCTATTAGTCTTGAAAGATTGACGAGATATTAAAATTTGTTGGCGAATCATTATGAGTTTCCAATGGAAGTTCATGTTTGTGGACGTGAAATAAATGCAGGGATTATGAAAACTGATATCATGGAGCTTGTTACTGGAGATATGTTGGGCATCAACGTGGTGTAAATTTCATCCATGTAAGTCATAACACCTTTTACATGCGTTATATTTATTAAAAATGTATACTTAAGTCTGTTTTGTATTAGGTATTATTATTAAATTTGTGAGAGGAATTAGCTGAAAATGTATATAGATTCATGGACCCACAATTGATTTCCCCTGAAGCATGTGCACTAGATGAGGAACAAAGAATGCTTTATATTACTGAAAGACTTGAAAAGAATATAGTCACACAATGTTAGATGATGCCTTTTTGTGAGAGGTATGAAACACAAATCTCTCAATGAGTTAATTATCTTTTAACATAAAAACCACTAACGTTAAATTTCATTTTATCAGTGATCATTGGATGTTAGGGGTTTTCCCCAAGGGATAAAACACTTTATTGGATATGCTCTGTCCATGATGATGTGCGAGAAAGTTTTAAGAAGATATTGGAATAGTAAGTTCCAATTTCTCAATAGTTTTATATATTATAATGAATTTTAAATTTACCCCATTAGTATTATTTTCTAACAGGGCATGGTTCTAATTTCAAAAAAATGCAAAGAAAAGGAATGCAAAGTTCAAATATGTAAATTCGAAGGTAAATATCCATTTATAATTTGTACCTTTTGATTTATTACATTAAAATAATATATTGAATTTACACTCATTCAAACAGAATTTTCATGAACAACAAGATGTCAGCGAATGCAGATATTATATGTTAAGATTTATGTATGAAATAATAACAACTGGGACAGTTGTGAATTTTGTCCTGGTAAGATTTCATCTTAAACTTTACCATAATATTTCAACTTGATTTACTCATTATACATGTTAACTAATATCCTTTTCATTTGAAGCTTTTTGATGAACCTCAACCCTATAATTTTGAAGACATCAAACACTTATAAGTGGAGTGGTCAAATTATTATTCAGGTTTGATTAAATTTTAGTTGTCTTTAATGTAAAATGTAATTTTGAATATTGTCATTGTAATTGTGTATTTGGTAGTCATTTAGGTTGGATTTAGTTTTTTTTTTGAATTTGACAGTGTAAGTTTTGAATATTATATATGTGAATGTTTAATTTTGCTCTACTTCTTATTTTGGCCTACTTATGATGGTTTTTCTGGTATGGATTCTAGTCTGGGGGGAGGGGTTTCAAGGGTGTGGGGGTGTTCAGTTGGGTTGGGGATATCTAGGGGTATTGGAGGGCTGTCCGGTGGGGTGGGGGGGTATACGTGAGGGTGGGGGCTATTGAGGAGTGTTTGGGGCTATCCAGGGGGTTGGGAGTAGTCTAGGGGTGTGTTGGGGGCTCTAATGGTGTGGGGGAGGGTTGTCCAGGGTGTGGGGGGGTATACATGAGGGTGCGGGATGTCCCGGGGTGTTTGGAGCTGTCCAGGGGGTCGGGGGGCTGTCCAGGGTTGTGGTGGGGGCTGTCAAGTGTGTAACACCCCAAGCTTCCTCGGTATGTTTCCTTTCGAATAATGCAATGACGTGCATTGTACGCAACTTCGAGATTTTAACACACCACAACCAATCAAACTAGCTGTTATGAATAGTAATACCTACTTTTTGAAATTATATATATTTTATATTTCAAAATGGACTTCATTTTTGGATTCGGAATATCGAATTTAGCCTAAGGTGAAATTTTTGTACTTTTCAGATAACTTTCATATTTTGATGAATAGTGAAAATTACTAAATTTTAATTAAAAACAACTTTTTTAATCAAAATAATTAATAGTGATAAATTGTGAATTTGAGTGGTTTTAAAGTATATTTAGAATATATTTTTACCATTTAATATAATGTTGGTCATTGGACATAATTTTACAATTAAACCGAACATAAACAAGTGTCAATCTTTTGATAGTTATTATCTCTTAAAAACACGCTTTTTGTTTTGACAGCGGGAATTAATTTTAAATTAATTTCTTCCACTTCTGTGTTTTGAATTTAGAAAAATGGATTCCATATTTGGAATCAGGATGTCCAAATTGTGTAAATAGGTAACTTTTATTTTTAGACATTTTGAATAATTACTGCGGTAAATATTTTATTTACCATGGTTAAGGGTAAATCCGGTAAATAAGGGTTAAAAAAATAATATTATAATAATACTAAATTACCCTAAAATGTGTCTTAACCCTATTGGTTGATACATGGTCTACCATGGGCATCTTTGGGTCAATTTTGGGACCCCATGGATCCACTTGTAAGTGATAATGACACTTTATATTAATTAAGTTAAAATGAATACAAAAATGACACAAGCATATATCTTTTAGCAAAACAATTGTTACATAGGGTTATATATGCTGGATTTTAGATTATAAATATTCATTAGAAAGATAAACAGATTTAATACATATTTATATTTTATTTATAATTTTTTGAAATTAAATAATTTATTTTATTTATGACACAATGATGATGCAGTAATTACTAAAATAGTGAAAAATTAAAATAATTGATTTTATAAATACCCAAATAAATATAATATGACACTTTTAATGAATTAAACTAATTTTCTAGGATAATATGATATATTAGGATTTATTTAATTGACTTTTTTCGAAATAATCAATCTGTTATGAGTTTCACAAAAATCAACTAATGAATAGTGTCAAAATTGACATAAAAGAGTTCTTAAAACAAATATTATATTATTAATTGATATTAAATTCCTAAAAATCTAAGGTTCGGCCAAGAGACTTATATCATGATAGTTTAATCATTAATGGACCACTTGGGGGTCGCTTGGATGTATATAGTAAGTTTATTAACCATATTATATAAAAATACAAAGAGACATTGTAAAAGTGAAACTAATTAACTTAGAGTTAATACTTAAAGATAAGGTTAATATAAGTACCCAAACCTGTCTAAATTCTATTGGATGAGTTTTTTTCGACCTATCCCCACCTCATCCTTTGAATAGTAAACTTTGGAGCCTTTGGAAACCGAATATGAATTTATTATAAATTAATATTTCTAGCTTTTCCAAAGGTGCCCCTCACCCCTCTTATAAAAGGGCACTCCTCCTTCTCTTTTCCTCACACCTCTCAAGCCACTTGGCTCGTCCAAACTCTGCCCAACTAAGCTCCCCACATCCCTCTCCTCCTCCTTGAAGCTTCCCCTTAGGCAGAAAGCATTTCAACAAGTCCTTTGGTTCCAACCAAAGTGAGTTACCTAAATTAAAGGTAACGATTTCTCTTAAATTATTTTCATTTATTTTGCTTCTTCAACCCCCAGACTCTTTTTATTTCCCTTCTTTTGTAACAACACCAGTATCCTCAATATACTAGGATGTTGTTATAAGAAGTATTAAAACTACACATACACACAACTCCATCTAATGGATGATGAACATAATGTTTCTGTGGATGGAAAACTAACGCCTCACGAAACGATGATTGTTCAAAAACATCTTACCGCCTCTCATGGTGGCCATTATGATGGCACTATAATTAAATATGATATTAATGATATATATTTTATATATAAGCTTCTGTAATTCCATTTTATTTCATACCATTATTCGTTTCATGTTGTATATACATACGATAATTTCATTTGAGGAAGTGCGGACTACCGCCCCCTTAAAATGATATGACTCGTTCATACCACACATGGAACGTATAAAGGATGGTGTTAATAAACTTAAGTAACATATATAAAATATTATATTATACTGTAATAGTAATATACCTATATATCATTTGGATTCGATTCTTTTAAAATAAAAAATTAAATGGAAGTAGCGTTCGTGCGTACGTACGGACTACCGTCTCCACGAACGCGATGAGATTCATTCTCCATCGTATCCATTCAAGTATAATTATCATTTAATGATTTAAAAATGATGTTTAAGGACTTGATATCATTCTGGATATGAATAAGATACAACAAAAATGACTTATGTAACAAAACATATAAAAGAAAATGAGTAAGTTAACACCCGAAACGGCATTAATACTAAGATATTATTAACAAATCAATGTTAAAAGATCATATATGATATCATATTAAAGTAAATGATTCTTGTATTATTCAATAACAATTATTTCACCATTATACAGGAGGTAAACCTACCATCAACCAAGGAAAAAGTACAAAGTAAGGGTTTTCTTATCTCACTTTTAATTCCGTGAGAATTCCATTGATCACCACTTAATTATTGCATGTGGTGTATGTGTACTGCCCATGATCGTATTCATTGTGTAATATACTTTAATTTATGGGTATTTACATCATCATGGTATGATACTTCTTTCATGGGTGTATGTTTCGTAAGTTACCTAATCGATAAGGGAATTTGAGATTTCAATTTCCACTCATTTGGCTTTACACATATTTCATTGATTATATTACCCCAAGATTATGTGTGGAATCACTATTCATTTGATTATGTCATAATTTCCACTCCCCTTCCTGTGGATAGAAGTTTGATACACATAATCACTCCATTGGTAATTCTCAAGTCATTGATATGAATTTGATAAGAGTAATTCTCCATTTGTTGAGTTAAACATCCAATTCGTTGGTATTGTTTTTTTTACAAGAATATGTGTGAATGTCCTTTGATTGTTTTACACTGAATATCCAATCATATTTAGTGTATTTATATTTGTCACACATAATTATGTCATTGATTTATCCTTAACCTAAGGATACAACCTTTTTGAGAAATTTCATCTCAATTTACATTCCATTGAGACTTCTTTGATGATATACACCAAATCACTTCTATGTGGTGTATATAATGTACTTTGACATAGTATATCATGAATTCCTTTATTCTCATGATATTACAATGTTTTGATTACCTCAATTATTTGTATTCAAGTGTCTCTCTTTTGGTTAGAAACTCTAACCAAAATACCATTTTAAAATGTTTTAAAGAATTATTCTTCTAAATCATGCTCATTAATGTCCATATTTTAAAAATGGTTTTAAGGATTTATTTATATGGACATTAAAGTTTTAAAATTAAAACTCCTTTTAAAAGTTTCAAAGTGGTATGGGACACTTTAATTCAAAAATATACTTTTAAATGGCTTCTTGACAAATAGTGTGACTTTTAAATGTTTTCAAGAAAAGGGGGATATTTCTCTCAAATAGTTTTGATGATTATTTTCATCTATGTCAACATCCTTCATTATTATTGATTGAGGTTAATGTGATACAATACAATCTTCCATATTGTATCGAATGAATTATGTTTGACTGTGGATGTGCTATTTTTATACCATTCATGGTTTGTGGTGAAAGTATTGACATTTCGTATGCTAGTTTAATACGAATGTTTACGTTATGTTTAAACCTTTTCATATGGAATGCATTGGACTTAATAAGTGACGGGTGGAGCCCGCTATAGCTCCTCGATGCATCGGTAGGTCTCATGAGACAAACTAGTGTCTTGGCACAAGGCCTTGGCAAAATCTTATTTGTAGTCTTGGCACGAGGCCTTGGCTATGTGGTTATGATAGTCTGGCATTATGCATTCCATCATTATGAAAGTGGTTATTGATATTGCATGTGATCATTCGACTAGTAGAATATCCATGTGAGTAAGTAAATGGCATTATTTCATTTTACCTTTGCCATTTTATGCTGAAGTTCAAGTTTAAAAGGCTTTTGTTTTAGTTATAAATTGCCTTAAGTGTTTATGCTTATTTATGAAAGCTTCTACTATAATGTTATCCTTACTGAGCATCCGAGCTCACCCCTTTCAATGTTTTATTTTTTTTCCCAGGATTATGAAGAAGTAATTTATGAATGACCTGCAGGGATAGTATGAGGGGATATAAAGACAAGATGTTTTTTTTATGATGTAATGTAAAAATCTATGGATGTATCTAGTTATTCCAAGGCTACTAAACTAATCGGTCTTTCGAGACTTGATCTTTCTCGTGATCATGCCAATGTTATGTAATTAATGCACCGACTCTGGGTAGCTGGGGTCGGGGCGTTACAGTTGGTATCAGAGGAAGTTTAGTACAAACCTTGGTAGCTAGATTTAGATAAACTCTGATTAGAGCACGTAGACCTAAGATGAACTTTGAGGATTAGTATAAAAGAACTTCCTAGAATTTTGGTATTGTAGAGATTTTGTGAGTTTTCCGAGCGATACATCCCTGTCTGGATACGAGCAGGTAGAGGCGGCTCTGGCACAGATGTACCTAGGGGTAAAACCCGAAAACACCGCTTTGAGCTAGACTCGAACGGGAACTGGTGCACGACAACGGGCCTTGCTGCACTCTTGGTTACGACACTCCCGGGGGATATGCTTAGGATAATTTACATTTTCTTTACAAACCAATTTAAGTAATATATATATAATATGAGAGTAAATGACCTTGGTTAATCCTAATATGTTTCAAATTGAGAATATGGTGACATTTTAATCTCTAAATGATTTTACGACTACTATTACTCACACAATGCTTTATGGTTTTAGTCAATGGCTGGATTCCAAGGAAGTCATAGTGACTTTGAGAATGATGTACAAGATGGGAACGGTGGTGGCAATGAGCAACAAAATGGAATGTTGATAGGCGTAAAAGATATCGTCTTTATGGCAAATCAATTTTCCAAAAATATGATCAACAACATATATATTAACCAACTCCCAGACTCAACAAGGAAGAGAAAGGTGATAAATGATAAGAGCTCCAGCAATGGATACCATGGAGAAAAGAACCCTCAATTTTCATCATGCAGGAAATGTGGAAATAGACACCCAGGAAAGTGTCTCAATGGGACAACGAAATGTTTTACGTGCGGGAAGGAAGGACATAAAGTGAAGAATTGCCGAAGAAAAATGAAGAGTACTATGGAAGAAGATAAAAATGGTCCCAAGAGTCCATTTACAGTCATTTGTCGTAAATGTAGGGGACCTGGCCATTACCCGAGTGAATGTCCTATTTTATAGGATATTTTCTTGGTCAAAGAAGAAGCTATGTGGAAATAAATGGCTGGAGAAAAATTTAAAAAGTATTAGCACTCCTTGTTGATGGGTTTGCTTTGGAATAATTTTCTCTTGTATTTGTAACCCCACAGTTTGCCATGTGAGAATGATATTTGAGGAAGAATTGTCTCTTCTCTTGTGGATATAGGTATAAATAACCATTTGGTTTTATATAATCATTGGGGTTTGAGAAAATGATAAGTTATTATAATTTGGGATGAAAATGCAAAGTATGATATAACATTTGTGGTTAAATTATGTTATTTTGAGGAATTTATCTCATTTTGGTAATATTATAAAATATAGTTTTTGAAAATGGACAACACGTAGACTGTGTGACAACCCGTCGCGTCGGACAAAGCTATGGGAATCGAACCCATAACCAAAGTGCGATTGGGATTTATCGCCTACCACTGGACTACATGATGTCCCTGGTTAGTGTGACTTTCTTTTTTAGTTAAATGATTTTATTGATCAATAATAAGTTGATTTGGGTTCTTATTTCATATCAAAAGAATACCCTTGGTATAGGAAAATGATTTGGTGATTAAGTTATAAATGTTATTTTGGAAGATGTTCGCTTTGTTGGGAACACTATATGCCCAAGGAAAATAGAATACTATGGGGTTTCATTTGTGGAGTAATGATAGATTTTTTTTTCTACGTTTTTATTGTGTATTTATAGTGATTTGGGTTATTTATGGAAATGATTAAACTATAATAGAGAATATGTGATTAGGTTAATTACCTTTGAGTATGTGACCTTAAGAGTATCTGATGTCATTTGGAGATACAATTTAACATGGGAGACTACCTAATCAAATTATTCTATGTTTTGGGTTTCAATATTAGTTTGGATTATATTAAAGGATTTTAAGGACAATTGGTTATTGAATGGTATCTATTTAACTTTGGGGTATTGTTGGTTTAATTTTAGAAATTAAGATTAGTGCATATTTATCTCAATGAATATCCTTTTGGGGGATCATTAGATCATTCACTGACCATTTTGGTTTTGATTAATCTTCAAAGACAATGTAAATATATGGTTTATCCTTCATGGATCATGTGATTCTATAGAAGTTTATTCTATCTCTTCTAGTGTGACCAAGTCTTCTTGAATACTCATCGTTTAAAAAAAATGAGTTAGTGGTGGAAATTTATTACAGAATGAAAATATACTTAAAATTTAAGTATATCTCATAATGTTCTTAGTCAATATCATAAATGAATTCCTCTTCCTTATGTAATGTAACTTAAAAAAAATGGTGTCCGTTTACTTTCCTACTAGAAGACTAACGGTCGTTTGTCCCAACACAAGTTTGTGGTTTTCTCATTGTTAACTTTCTCCTGATCATGATTTCTATCCCTCTCCATCAGAACTTGACACTTAGTTTATCATCCATATCCATGTTTTCTTACATGGAATCCAAGTATGGGTTATCTTGGATGACCCTTATACCTCTCTTTCTTTCTTTTAAAGTGATAGTTTTATTGACTCTTTTTCCGATGTGGGACTTTCCATTATATTCCCAAGAAAAATTTTAAAAATTGCGAGGACGCAATTTATTGAAGGAGGGGAGAATGTAACACCCCAAGCTTCCTCGGTATGTTTCCTTTCGAATAATGCAATGACGTGCATTGTACGCAACTTCGAGATTTTAACACACCACAACCAATCAAACTAGCCGTTATGAATAGTAATACCTACTTTTTGAAATTATATATATTTTATATTTCAAAATGGACTTCATTTTTGGATTCGGAATATCGAATTTAGCCTAAGGTGAAATTTTTGTACTTTTCGGATAACTTTCATATTTTGATGAATAGTGAAAATTACTAAATTTTAATTAAAAACAACTTTTTAAATCAAAATAATTAATAGAGATAAATTGTGAATTTGAGTGGTTTTAAAGTATATTTAGAATATATTTTTACCATTTAATATAATGTTGGTCATTGGACATAATTTTACAATTAAACCGAACATAAACAAGTGTCAATCTTTTGATAGTTATTATCTCTTAAAAACACGCTTTTTGTTTTGACAGCGGGAATTAATTTTAAATTAATTTCTTCCACTTCTGTGTTTTGAATTTAGAAAAATGGATTCCATATTTGGAATCAGGATGTCCAAATTGTGTAAATAGGTAACTTTTATTTTTAGACATTTTGAATAATTACTGCGGTAAATATTTTATTTACCATGGTTAAGGGTAAATCCGGTAAATAAGGGTTAAAAAAATAATATTATAATAATACTAAATTACCCTAAAATGTGTCTTAACCCTATTGGTTGATACATGGTCGACCATGGGCATCTTTGGGTCAATTTTGGGACCCCATGGATCCACTTGTAAGTGATAATGACACTTTATATTAATTAAGTTAAAATGAATACAAAAATGACACAAGCATATATCTTTTAGCAAAACAATTGTTACATAGGGTTATATATGCTGGATTTTAGATTATAAATATTCATTAGAAAGATAAACAGATTTACTACATATTTATATTTTATTTATTATTTTTTGACATTAAATAATTTATTTTATTTATGACACAATGATGATGCAGTAATTACTAAAATAGTGAAAAATTAAAATAATTGATTTTATAAATACCCAAATAAATATAATATGACACTTTTAATGAATTAAACTAATTTTCTAGGATAATATGATATATTAGGATTGATTTAAATGACTTTTTTCGAAATAATCAATCTGTTATGAGTTTCACAAAAATCAACTAATGAATAGTGTCAAAATTGACATAAAAGAGTTCTTAAAACAAATATTATATTATTAATTGATATTAAATTCCTAAAAATCTATGGTTCGGACAAGAGACTTATATCATGATATGTTAATCATTAATGGACCACTTGGGGGTCGCTTGGATGTATATAGTAAGTTTATTAACCATATTATATAAAAATACAAAGAGACATTGTAAAAGTGAAACTAATTAACTTAGAGTTAATACTTAAAGATAAGGTTAATATAAGTACCCAAACCTGTCTAAATTCTATTGGATGAGTTGTTTTCGACCTATCCCCACCTCATCCTTTTAATAGTCAACTTTGGAGCCTTTGGAAACCGAATATGAATTTATTATAAATTAATATTTCTAGCTTTTCCAAAGGTGCCCCTCACCCCTCTTATAAAAGGGCACTCCTCCTTCTCTTTTCCTCACACCTCTCAAGCCACTTGGCTCGTCCAAACTCTGCCCAACTAAGCTGCCCACATCCCTCTCCTCCTCCTTGAAGCTTCCCCTTAGGCAGAAAGCATTTCAACAAGTCCTTTGGTTCCAACCAAAGTGAGTTACCTAAATTAAAGGTAACGATTTCTCTTAAATTATTTTCATTTATTTTGCTTCTTCAACCCCCAAACTCTTTTTATTTCCCTTCTTTTGTAACAACACCAGTATCCTCAATATACTAGGATGTTTTTATAAGAAGTATTAAAACTACACATACACACAACTCCATCTAATGGATGATGAACATAATGTTTCTGTGGATGGAAAACTAACGCCTCACGAAACGATGATTGTTCAAAAACATCTTACCGCCTCTCATGGTGGCCATTATGATGGCACTGTAATTAAATATGATATTAATGATATATATTTTATATATAAGCTTCTGTAATTCCATTTTATTTCATACCATTATTCGTTTCATGTTGTATATACATACGATAATTTCATTTGAGGAAGTGCGGACTACCGCCCCCTTAAAATGATATGACTCGTTCATACCACACATGGAACGTATAAAGGATGGTGTTAATAAACTTAAGTAACATATATAAAATATTATATTATACTGTAATAGTAATATACCTATATATCATTTGGATTCGATTCTTTTAAAATAAAAAATTAAATGGAAGTAGCGTTCGTGCGTACGTACGGACTACCGTCTCCACGAACGCGATGAGATTCATTCTCCATCGTATCCATTCAAGTATAATTATCATTTAATGATTTAAAAATGATGTTTAAGGACTTGATATCATTCTGGATATGAATAAGATACAACAAAAATGACTTATGTAACAAAACATATAAAAGAAAATGAGTAAGTTAACACCCGAAACGGCATTAATACTAAGATATTATTAACAAATCAATGTTAAAAGATCATATATGATATCATATTAAAGTAAATGATTCTTGTATTATTCAATAACAATTATTTCACCATTATACAGGAGGTAAACCTACCATCAACCAAGGAAAAAGTACAAAGTAAGGGTTTTCTTATCTCACTTTTAATTCCGTGAGAATTCCATTGATCACCACTTAATTATTGCATGTGGTGTATGTGTACTGCCCATGATCGTATTCATTGTGTAATATACTTTAATTTATGGGTATTTACATCATCATGGTATGATACTTCTTTCATGGGTGTATGTTTCGTAAGTTACCTAATCGATAAGGGAATTTGAGATTTCAATTTCCACTCATTTGGCTTTACACATATTTCATTGATTATATTACCCCAAGATTATGTGTGGAATCACTATTCATTTGATTATGTCATAATTTCCACTCCCCTTCCTGTGGATAGAAGTTTGATACACATAATCACTCCATTGGTAATTCTCAAGTCATTGATATGAATTTGATAAGAGTAATTCTCCATTTGTTGAGTTAAACATCCAATTCGTTGGTATTGTTTTTTTTACAAGAATATGTGTGAATGTCCTTTGATTGTTTTACACTGAATATCCAATCATATTTAGTGTATTTATATTTGTCACACATAATTATGTCATTGATTTATCCTTAACCTAAGGATACAACCTTTTTGAGAAATTTCATCTCAATTTACATTCCATTGAGACTTCTTTGATGATATACACCAAATCACTTCTATGTGGTGTATATAATGTACTTTGACATAGTATATCATGAATTCCTTTATTCTCATGATATTACAATGTTTTGATTACCTCAATTATTTGTATTCAAGTGTCTCTCTTTTGGTTAGAAACTCTAACCAAAATACCATTTTAAAATGTTTTAAAGAATTATTCTTCTAAATCATGCTCATTAATGTCCATATTTTAAAAATGGTTTTAAGGATTTATTTATATGGACATTAAAGTTTTAAAATTAAAACTCCTTTTAAAAGTTTCAAAGTGGTATGGGACACTTTAATTCAAAAATATACTTTTAAATGGCTTCTTGACAAATAGTGTGACTTTTAAATGTTTTCAAGAAAAGGGGGATATTTCTCTCAAATAGTTTTGATGATTATTTTCATCTATGTCAACATCCTTCATTAATATTGATTGAGGTTAATGTGATACAATACAATCTTCCATATTGTATCGAATGAATTATGTTTGACTGTGGATGTGCTATTTTTATACCATTCATGGTTTGTGGTGAAAGTATTGACATTTCGTATGCTAGTTTAATACGAATGTTTACGTTATGTTTAAACCTTTTCATATGGGAATGCATTGGACTTAATAAGTGACGGGTGGAGCCCGCTATAGCTCCTCGATGCATCGGTAGGTCTCATGAGACAAACTAGTGTCTTGGCACAAGGCCTTGGCAAAATCTTATTTGTAGTCTTGGCACGAGGCCTTGGCTATGTGGTTATGATAGTCTGGCATTATGCATTCCATCATTATGAAAGTGGTTATTGATATTGCATGTGATCATTCGACTAGTAGAATATCCATGTGAGTAAGTAAATGGCATTATTTCATTTTACCTTTGCCATTTTATGCTGAAGTTCAAGTTTAAAAGGCTTTTGTTTTAGTTATAAATTTCCTTAAGTGTTTATGCTTATTTATGAAAGCTTCTACTATAATGTTATCCTTACTGAGCATCCGAGCTCACCCCTTTCAATGTTTTATTTTTTTTCCCAGGATTATGAAGAAGTAATTTATGAATGACCTGCAGGGATAGTATGAGGGGATATAAAGACAAGATGTTTTTTTTATGATGTAATGTAAAAATCTATGGATGTATCTAGTTATTCCAAGGCTACTAAACTAATCGGTCTTTCGAGACTTGATCTTTCTCGTGATCATGCCAATGTTATGTAATTAATGCACCGACTCTGGGTAGCTGGGGTCGGGGTGTTACAAAGTGGGGTGAGGGGGTGCTGTTCAGGAGGGTGGGGGTGTAGAGGGGTGTTTGGGGCAGTCCAGGGGGTCGGGGGGGAGTCCAGGGGTGTGGTGGGGGCTTTAATTGGGTGGGGGCTGTCATGTGGGGTGAGGGGGTAAGGGGGTGTTGTTAAGTAGAGTGGGGGTGGCAGTCCAGGGGTGTGGTGGGCGCTCCAATGGGGTGGGGGAGGGCTGTCCAGGGTATGGGGGGTATACATGAGGCTGGGGGGTTGTCCTGTGGTGTTTGGAGCTAGAAAGGGGGTAGGGGGCCAGTCCAGGGTTTTGGTGGGGGCTGTCAAGTGGGGTGAGGGGGTGTTGTTCAAGAGGGTGGGGGTGGGGTTGTCAAGGAGTGTTTAGGGCTTTCCTGGGGGTCGGGGGCAGTCCAGGGGTGAGGTGGGGCTGTCAAGTGGGGTGAGGGGTGAGGGGGTGTTGTTCAGGTGGGTGGGGTGTGTCGAGGGGTGTTTGGGGCTGTCCAGGGGGTTGGGGGCAGTCTAGGGGTGTGTTGGGAGCTCCAATGGGTTGGGGGAGGGCTGGACAGTGGGTATACATGAGGGTGGGGCCTATCAAGTGGGTAAGTTTTATCTGTTATCAATGTAAATGCTTAAATTTTATTTAGTTCATGTTTATATCTTCTGTTTTTGTGGAACGAATTATTGATTTGGTTTCTGGTTGATTTTGGAGTAAAGCCGAGGATTACAGTGGTTTTTTTAAAAAAAATATTGTCTTTCACGTCGGTTATTTTATAACTGACGTGATAAAGAAATCGAGAAGCATTTATCACGTCAGTTTTTTTCATAACCGATGTGATAAACACCTGTGGCATGGTTTATCACGTTGGTTATAACATAACTGACGTGATAAAGGACCTAAGAAATGGTTTATCATGTCGGTTATTGATTAAAAGACATGATAAACCCCTCCCTGGACTGTTTTAGAATGTCATTTATTTAATATCTGACGTGATAAACCATAGGCCATGATTTTATCACCTCGGTTTTTAGATAACCGATGTGATAAACACCCCCACACGTGTTTATGATGTCGGTTATTGTATAACCGACGTGATAAAGCCCCACATGTTTATCACGGCGGATATAGAATAACGGACGTGATAAACCCTGCCCCCCAGGTTTTTTCACATCGGTAACCGACGTGATAAACACCGCGTTGTTATGTATGTTATGTCGGTTTTTAAATAACCAATTCAAAAAACATTATTTATAGCATCTTCTGTATTAACGTTGGCTAAAACCCGACGTAAAAAATGAAAAATAAACAATGTAAATATCATTTTCTGCACTAGTGAGTGAATGAGTAACACAAAAATACATCGTCATAGATGGGATAAAACATTCAGATATCATATAAAAACATTTCATGAATAAAATATCCTATATGCATTGCAATTTTTTTATACATAAGTGAATTTTGAAAACATTTTTCATTTAATATATATTTGAAAACATATAAAGGAAGATTTTAAAAACATAAATAATTTTTACAATCCATTTTTATTAATGGTGATATTCAAGGATTATATGAGAACATTTTTGAAATAACTTTTTGAAACATGGATTTCAAATTAATATAGATTTACTACCGAAGAAATAAATGCAATACGATTTTTTATAATTTTTTTAATAAATATCCTATGAAATATAAAGTGTAAAAAAGAAAATAATAAATGTAAATAACTATAATGAAACGATATTACATAAATAAATATATGATACTGAGATAAGGATCATAATATTTTATCAAAGTAATCATAGACATAAAGTATATTGAAAAGCGTCGTGTACATTTCTCTTAACTATTATAACATTGTAACATGATATCATACACTCAATGTAATAAAATGAAATTACATTATGTTTAGAATATTATGAAAAAAGTGTATTTATGATATAACATGTAAAATGGATTTATATACACCTTTAAAAAAATTATTTTCATAACAAAACATTAGCCTCATAGAATTCAAATTGAGACAAAAATATCTTACTAATGTGATATAAATTAAAACATAATCCCAAAGAAAGAAATATCAAAAAATGGAAATTTAAATACATTTAAATTTTACCATAATAGAAATATAATACATTCATTGTAATTACATAAACTGCACAATTGATGTGAGTGGTGAATAAGGCATGTATCTCACGAAAATCATAAGGTAAGATAAAATCCACTTACCTTGGGTCCTAAATCTCTTTGTAATCATAAAAAAGTCATATATAATTAATATAATTTAATAATAAATGTTACAAAGAATCATATTATTATGTATAATACCACATATGGTTTTATTATATCCTTATATTACACAGTTGTTAACAAATTTACATAATGATTCACAATAGTTAATATTCTCTTTGTTCTTCGCATATGCTTTACATTGATATATTTTTGGTCCCTATGCTTATATTATTATTTAAAGAATATTAAATATTAAATAAAAATATTCTATATATCTATATATCTATATTATAATAATCGATAGAATATTTTATTAAGTAATTCAATACACCGTTGATGAAAATAGTATGTTGTACATACGCATTAAAGTGGTTTTCATTTTTATGGTCGTATTGAAAAAAAGAATGAAAATTAAATATAAATACAAATATATATATATATATCAATATATCATTATTATATAATATATATCTTAAAATTATGTTAAAACCATCCTTAAAAAATTCTTTTTAGTGTGCGAACGAATCAAAATGCTTTGAGGGGGGTGGTTGTCCCCACATCCTCACCCAAAATAATTGTGTTTAAAAATTGGAAAGTATAATGATATGTGATGGAAATGGATTAAATAAAATTATATAAATAAATAATATAATATTTAATCCAAATAAACATACTTGATATCATAATTTCTACAATGATAGGATGTAATGGAAAATTGAAAAATCGCGGTTTCTTGAGGTGGTAGTTCGCCGTACACGTAAAAAAAATATTTGTTACCCATTAAGAGGAAATGGATAGAGGTGTAGGTAGAAAATTAACATAAAAGAAAACTATTATATTGAGTATAATGTTTTTTATTACAATCAAGTAATAATATTACTTGAGAGGGTGGATAATTGTAATATAATAACCAGAGGAATAATGCCGGCTCTTATTCAGGTAACTCCTCTTGGATTACACCAAAGGGTTACCTAGGATTGAATTTTTTAAAGGGGATTATTATAGAATGTGGTTAGTTATTATAAAGACCTATTTTGGTAGATAATGGTAAATAAAATGTAGTTTCATGGTGCGAGTAATTGGTTAGAGATGAAGTCTTTCTATATTGGATGTGTAATGGAACTATTTTAAATTTTTTAAAAAGGAATTCCACTAACATTTTTCCCATGTAATTTAGATATAATAATAGAAAATTTATATAAAATAGAGTATAGGGTATATATATAGAAATATTACTCATACTGGAAATTATTCTAGGTTTCTTGGGCCCAACATATTAATGTTTATTCCCTTATAAAGCATAATCGTTCCATAATAATTATAAATATTTTTAATTATATTCACTATTTTTTTGACTAAAACTATGTTGAACATATTAATATTTGTAAATTATTTTGATTCCAATTATAGAACCCATTTTGAAAATTACAATCACAGATGAAGCAGAAAATTAATTTAAATTTTTATCTTGAGGTCGGGTCAACAATGCATGTTATTAAGGTAAAACCATTCAAAAGTTAGCTATGTTGTTATATTAAATTTCACTGCACAATTTGTTAAAATTAACAAAATTAGGTATATTGATAAAATAATTAGTTAATTACGCATTTAATCCTAATTAACATACAATCAATCCTTATGAATAAATTAAATGAAAAAGAATGTAATGAATTAAATTCTGATATATTTTACAATTTATCCAAAGATTATGTTTGTTAAAAAAACAAAAAAAACCCCCCAAAGACAATTTTAACATTCTAAATTTAAAAAATGATATTATTCAGTCAAATTTAACTTCTAAATTATTCTAATATTAATATTTGTTTCTCTCATTAAAATACATGAAAAGAAGTTTATTTGAGAAAAATATTATTTTTAAAAATATAAGGAAATTACAAAAATAAAATATATTGAGTTGTCAATATGTTATATATATATATAATACCAAAATAAATAACATTAAAAATGTAGTTATTATTATTAAAATTTTTATGTTTAATTTCTAGTTAAAAATCGCCTGATTTTAGTAATTATTATTAAAAGAAGATATTGTTTAGAAACATATTGTTGTGTGTTTCGTACGCCATGTTGGTGTTACATGTAGAATATTAAAATTTGGTGTTTAATGTAACATATTTCATGTTAGTTTTTTGTTTTGAATACGCAAATCTAGTTACATGTTAATGAATATTTTGACATATAAAAATTCAATATATTTATGAAAATTTATTTTATTCTAGAAAAGAATTCCACAAATACTCGGGGTGTTATAGTAGTCATCCTTATATCATCCCACTAGAATATTGGGGAAAACACACTCTTGAGATCAGATTACTATGGGTATTAGTTTCTCAAGAAGGAATGGCGTGTAGAATATAAAAAATCAAAATTTACATGAGATAATATATCTCATAATCACACTATGGGATTAACCTAGTCCTACAATCAACAGCAGCAACCATATCTCAGACTCCCAGCCACAACAGGTAATCCTATATATCATATAAGAACACAACCTTTGAAAGAGATACCTTAAATTAATTTATACATTTTCATTAGTTACACATTGTATTTATTAATTCTTTAATATTAATTTAAGCATTATGATTTTCAAAATTATATTTTATTAGCATATCAAGAAACTTGTATGCCCTCCATGCATAAAAAAATTGAGTCCAAAACATCTCAGAATCATGAACTCAGTATTTCACCCTAGCAAGCTCTATCCCCACTTGTTATTTTATTTATTTATTAAAATTTTAAATTCACATATTAACAAGTACTCTAGGGAAAACAATTGGCTTCCAAAAATTCGTATACAGCCAAGGACATCCATCTCCCTCAATAATTATGGAAAATAAAAGAAGATAGATGAAAAACATGGACATCAACCAAACAATATATTCAAACAACAATCCAACATTCATATCAATTATTAAGACAACATCTACTGATTCTATCATCCCCGGTGTCATACCCAAAAACTAACATGAACATCCTGATGCATTCTATCATTACAAGAGACATCTTATTTCATAACAATTGGGCCTCCCCACCCCATATATCACAATAGTCATTTAGGGTTGTTGATTGCATGCTCATTTCACATTCATGTCTCCCCACCCCATATACTACAACAACCCTCTAGGTTAAACCATTCTGGGATCACATTATATCACAAGAAGAAGGAAACAATTAGAGAAACATTGATCCTGACACTAATGTAAGACATCTCGCATCACATGCAATGAGATATCATGGATCAATTGTATAGGGAACTTGGGGATTTTTAGAATGTTGGAATCCCAATCACTAAACAATGTATTCTCTTTCATCACACAATTGTTTCTTCTTATATAATGAAATAAAAGATTCATTAATTACAGGTTCTTAATGTGGGAAAACTAACCCACAAGCTAATAATATCTATCCCAAAATAATTAAACAAATATTATTAACAACACAATATTTTTTTAATCAACATTTTTCACATAACTATTCAATTTCACCATTATATGTAATATCGAATTAATTAACACGACTTCAGAATTATGATTACAACACACACGATTCATTAACACGAAAAGTTAATATTTCATCCAAGTAATTGATAATTAATATTTTTATTATGTTCATTACGAATTCAACATGCTAATCCCATCATAGAAGCCATTAAATATATTCTAAAAAATCAATAAAAACAATTGGAAATACATTATCAAAATAGAAAATTGCATCATTTTGATGTGATTTATATCAAATCCATAATTCAATTCATGAAATTATTAGGGTAATTTTATTGTGATCCAAGTGGATAAGTCATTCAATCTCTACAATTTCAAATAAACAAATATATAAGAAATTAATATCTTGATGAAAATGGGTTTCAACTTTCTTCCCAATATAACGAACCAACGCTTCAGATCATGATTGCCTCTCCCACATGAACTCCATCCACTCAAGTATGTCAAACCGGAACAATTTAAATAAAAACTAACATACTCTTTTATAAAAATTTATATCAACCCCAATAACATTTCCAGTGTAAACATGATAAAAAATATTGATATAATAATAGAGGTAGAACATATCATGTAGTGAAGAAAAATAATATGATGGAAGGTTGGGATCAATCCTTATTAAAGGAATCTCTAAATAATTAAAGAGTGGATTATTGGAAAACATGTAACGAGAGGAAAGTTTATAGCCATAGGGTTTTTTAAAACTCCAATATTATGAAACATTATAAAACATATAGCATCATGAATTGAGAGTACATGTGTTCCCCTTTCATATCATGTAATCCTCACGATTCATTTTCCAATGAAAAAATGTATCAATTATTTATTTTAAAACCTCATAACCTGACACTTTTTGAACATGACGTAAGTGACATGAAAGTATTATAGAGAATTTAATTATATCAGTTTTGAGATACTCACATCCAAACTCAAGAAGACCACTCACAAGCATCATTTTATTATCATCAATCCTAACAAAACACAATATTTCAATCCATGTGGTTCTAATACTATACATATCCATCAATATTATACTATAATACTACACTAATTTTCATGATTTATCATAACCAACATCTCGTAATTTATAAAAATTAGTTAACTTATAATTTATAATATATAATAAAATTAAATTATGTTTTCAATTTTTATAATATATACATAGTTAATTTCGGGAAATGTGTAAAAAATAATGTGTCTTTTAATGATATATCATTGAAATTATTAGAAACATGAGGTAAAACCTCTATAGTTACATCAATTGACATTTTTTATTACTGGGAAAATGTAATATTAGTAATGAAAAATTTGTTACTATTTACTAAGATAAAATTTATATATAAATTTTTTTAGAAAATTTATATTATTAAACTATGTTTTAAATAGAAAAATTACATTTATTTATAAGAATCATTAAAAAAATTCATAGTATATAGGTAGAGACCCGAAGCTTGACATACATGGACATTAAATTACTATTTCGGAATACTTAATACATAACATGGGGAAAATAAAAACATAAAAAGTGTGAGATCAAATGCTCAGTAAGTGCGAACATAGATAATATATAACAATCCATAAACATTTGGAAGAAAAAACCTGAACTTGAAATTTAAACATCAAAATCTTGAACAAAGACATAAATCGTGGAAGTACGTAAGGCATATATCATAAAGAGACATCAATCAAGATAAAATATCATGGGAATAAAACATTTAATTATAGAAACCATTCAGCACATGTTATGATTTCCATAGTAGCCAAGGCATTGCTTTCAAGACCATCATAGTGGATAATGTCCCTTTCTGAATAGAGTTCTCTCCTTGTTTCAGTCCTGTAACCCTGAACAAGATTAACTTACCATTCCAGCCATGTCTATCTCATGAGATATAAATCATTACACAATGAATTTGAGGGAGATATAGGACCCACCCATCTCATAATGAAATCATTCTTTCATGTGCCACAAAATCATAAATCATACATCATAGCCTAATCCATCTAATAGAATGGGATTCTTAAACATCATGCCATAATAACATAATCCATATAAAAAAATGGATATCATTTCATCATAAGAAGAATAAAACCATGTAAATAATGGAGACATTATACCTGAAACATAAATATATTAAATAGTGTCATTTTAGATGGAAACATGGTTTTGATAAAACACTTGAAATGAATTCTTGAGGAAAATATCCTTTTTTCTTCAAAATAAATTTATTTTCACAAAAAGTGATGAAATTTTAAAATAAAGATATTTTTTTGAAAATAGTTATGAAATCTTTCGGAAGAAGCTTCATGAAAATAAGGCTTTATAAAACTGTAAAAATCCATTCATGCTGTATAAGTTAAAAAAACATTCTTCTCGTACTTTTGACGAAAAAGAAAAAAAGATACCATGTAACATAAACAAAAGAAATATTCATTTCATACCATGTTGTAAATGTCAAAAATGGGTAAAAAGGACATTAAAAATACATGAAAACATATTTATAAAACTTGTACATGGATGATAAATATAAACCCAGTAAATAATTATGTATAAGAAATCTCGGATAGAAAACAATTGAGATTGCAACATAATCCCTTTCCTTAGGCCCGATATGATTCGTACGTTTACGAACATACTGTATAATGATTTAAATAAGGAAAATTACTTATTACATAATCATGTTCATTGTTATAATATCATATATGGTTCATTTATGACTTTATATTACCCATTCTTTTGTAAGTTCCATGTTAAAGCATCGTTTTTGGTTAAATCGTTTTATTTATCGTACGTGTTTGGACTCGTTGTTCATGATATTATTACTTATATCCTGATTTACATAATTTCATAATGTAAAACATGATTTATATATAATATATATTCACCATATAAATATATATATTATAGATTGATAAAAGGAATGAAATACACCGTTCATGGAGACGGTAGGCCGTACGTACACATGAACACTGTTTTCGTTTCCTTATTGAATTGAATGAAACGAAATAGATGACATACATATATATATACATAAATCTAGTAGAATTATTTTTTCATATATTTAATTATTATTCATTATATAAACATTATGACCATTCATGTATGGTTAACATGGATAATGAATCTCATCGCGTCGTGGCAACGGTAGTCCGTACGTACGCACGAGCGATGATATTGTTCCCATAATTATTGAATAGAATTCTAGTGGATGGTATAATATATTAGAATCAGTATGATGTTATAATAACCATATATAGTTATTATTTACACCATTATACCCATCCATGTAAGGTGTTGGTGGGAAAATAGATTTCACCACAGCGTGGAGACGGTATTCCGTACATACGCACGCGTGGTAATTTCGTTTTCCATAGGATGGATAGATGGTGAAAAAGGGTTGTTTCATAATTATAATAAAATATCAGTATATGAGTTATACTGATGTTATTACTTCATAATTAAACAACTAATTAAGAATAAGTGGAAGAATAAATAAAGTTGAATGAATCTGTTACAAACATTACCTCTTCTTTGAAGGGCCTCTTTGAGACCTCCTCTTAGGGCACTAACCTTGGTCTTTGAAGAAGACCAGAACCTCTAGGATGTTTATACGGAAGTGTAGAAGATAATTTGTCAGGGGTTTTCCAAGCATGAAGGCATAAAGTGGTGAGAGGAAGAGAGGGAGGAAGTGACCTTTTATAAGGGAGAAGAAGGGCACCTTTGGAAAAACTAAAACATATTTTTTTATTATAAAGGCATATTCAGTTTTTAATAGCTCCAAATTGATATATTTCGAAGCTAAGGTGGGGATGGGTCGAAATCCTCTCATCCAATTGAATTTAGACATGTTTAAGTCATTATATTAACCTTATCTTTTACTTTTAACTCTTAGTTAATTCGATTGACATTTACCATGTCACTTTGTATTTTTATATTATATAGTTAATAAACGTACCATATACATCAAAGAGACAACAAAGTGGTCCATTAATGATAAAAATATCATGATATAAGTTTCTTGGAAGTACATTAGATTTTTAAGAATATAATAACAATTAATAATATATTATTTGTTTTCAAAACTATTTTATTTCAATTTTGACACTATTTGGTAATTGATTTTTGTGAAAATCATAAAATAATTACTAGTTCGAAAAAATCTAATTAAATCAATAATAACATGTCACATTAATATAGAAAATTATTTTAATTCATCAAAAGTCTCAAATTACATTTATTTGGGTATTTATAACATCTATTATGTCAATATTTCATTAATAACATAATTACTACATCATCATGGTGTCATAAATAAATTAAATTATTTTAATTCTAAAAATTAAAAATAAAATACCATTATGTATAAAATATTTTTATATTTATAATGAATATTTATAGACGAATTTATCTTATGTATAACCCTATATTAAAAATGATATAGTTATTAAACATTGATTTTAACTATTTTAACCCTTCTTTAAATAAATTAATAATAAATGTTCTAATCTAATCCAAGTAGGCCTAAATGGTCATATTTTATTCCTAAGGTTGTTTCTGGTCGAATTAAACTTATCCAATTTAATTAGGACATGTTTTAGGGTAATAATAATAACACTTTTACCCTTAATTACACTATTTACTTTTAACCGTGGTAAAAAGTTAAAAGTTACTATTCATCTAAAATTATTTTTCAACTCATTGAACCACATTTTAGTCCTTGGTATTAACCGTGTCTCTTGGATTTTTGAAATTCAGTTCACAGATGTGTTAAAATTTAATTTAAATTAAAAAAAGTCAGTTTTTTAACTACCACTAAGTGGTATCACTATTCATCGAAAATTGACGTTTTTTAGAAAAATACCAAAAATTCAGCCTAAGAATTATTTGATATTCCGAATTCAAAATTGATTTATATTTTTTCCAAATTCATAACATATAAGTGGAATTAATTAATTTTAAATTTAATTCCCGTTATCAAACAAATAGCATGTTTTTAAGAAACAAAAACAATCAAAATATTGATACTTGTTTATATCCAATTTAAAAGTAAAATTAATCCCAATGAACAAGATTGGATTAAATGGTAAAAATATATTATAATTACACTTTAAAACCAATTAAAAAGATAATCTAACCATATAAATTATTACAATGAAAAAAGTTGTTTTTAATTAAAATATAGCGTGTTTTTACTATTCATTAAAATATGAAAGTTATCAGAATAATATGAAAATTTTATCCAAAGTAAATTTTTATAACTTGATTCAAAATAAGATTTTTATTTTGTCAAATTGAACTTATAGAAATGTCAAAAATAAGATTTAAAGTCGGCCCGCCATCAAAAGGCGACAAAACTATATTTTTTAAAAAATACTTATTTTACTTGAAAAATTGATTTTGTTCTCATAACATGTTCAATAAAATGTGTAAGATGAATAATAATGTTATAATATTAAAAATTTTGTTGATACTATTCATAAGGGGTAGTTCATATAACATATAGTTTTTTAGCGAAACTAAGTATTGCGTACAACACAAATTAACTCATCACTAGGTTTCCACGTAGGAGAATATAGGTTAAAATATGGATATGGAAAAAAAATTTAACCATCAAGTTCTGATGGATAGTGGTAGAGAACATGGCTATAAAAAATCCAACAATCACAAAGCCAAAAATTTGTGATGATCTAGGGTACTATCTGATTCATCGGATATATGGGCACTAGGACAACATTTTTGGTTTTTAAGTTCATTTCCCTAAAGTTGAATAATTTGAATTAGAATAAATAATTACGTTATTTTGGTACAATCTCACTTTTGTTCGTGCCTTGAACAATTTCCACTTCATCTCTTAATCGAAATGACGTTGAATTTGTTATTCGTGAAGTGTTAGCAGATCATGTGATATAATGACGGTTCATTCCATCTGTCTCAAACAAATGGTTAAAAAAAGTTATTAAATATACATAAGTCGATCTATAGTGATATTAATCACATATGGTTCTTAAAATGGACTTATACTTCATATATCATACTGCTTAATATAATAAAACTGATTTCTACTAAACAGGGACTTCTTGTAGGCCAGTGGTAGGCGATAAAGGCATTTCTCACTTCAGTTGTGGGTTCGATTCCCACAACCTTGTCTGATGCGATGGGTTATCGCCCATCCTGCAGGTTGTCCTTTTTCTAAAACTAAATTACTATAACATATCATCAATAATATCGAACTAACTTATGTCCAACATAATCCATTATAATCTTTAGTCTTATCTAAAATAATTCAGTCCAAGCTCATAGTATAACGAAAATGATTACATGAAATGTCACATATCAATCATATGAATGAAATAATTTATCTCCCACATATCATAAGATATATCTTATTGGTCAAATTACAAACATGTGAATACCTTAATCATGTATTCTCTTGAAGAATGAATACCAATTGAACCTTAGTGAAAACATCAATGTTGTTAAATTTTAACACTTTCCACACATCAAAATCCAAACAATTCTATATACTCAAACCATAATCACACATAGTCCCTGTATCAGTCACGAGCTCATGAATACTATCAAACATTTAATTTTCTCCTAATCCCTTCATTATGCGCATATCATCTACCATCCAAAAATATCTGAATAACCTTTCATGGTTACTGGTACCATTCATCATACACTTTCAAAACCTAAGGAAATACAACAATGTAACAATCCTTAGATGTCTCTTTATTCCATAGTACCATGGGATTACTTATACAGCATTACAGTTGATAAACATGTAATCATTCCACTACCTTCTTAAACCATTTACCGAGCATCAATAATTGTTTCATATCACATATCATTTGTAGTATCTTCATCATCATCAACATAAACACTACCCATATGACCGTACTAATTCCCTTCATGAGGATGTCCCTTAGGGCATTGGTTTGCATAATTCCCTTACATTCCACATTTAAAACATTTAACCATTATTGATGTCGTAGCAATACCATTATCCTCATCCATGGTGTTATCTGAACCTTTTCCTTTGCACTTACTGGATTTGTGTCCTTCTTTTCCACACCCAAAGCATCTTCTAGTTCCTTTGAAACATTCTCCTTGAAACCTCTTCACAAATTATTTACATAGGGGAAATTTATCTTTCTTTCCTCTATGAACATCATGAAACTCCATCTTTCTCTTATTACCTGAGTCAAGAAACATACCAAATTTGAGTTTATTGATCATATTATGAGATTGCTGATTTGGAATAATAATGATGTTTATACCTCCAAATCCCATTTCATTTGGTTTCTTCCTGAAGAATATCATTCCATTTTCCATCATATCCTCCATTATCATGAATCATCTTGTTTCCATCCATTTTCTAAATCCCAAAAAGAATAGTGTGATAGGAAAAAATCATAATAAAGGGGGAGTAACTTCAATATCTAACATATTAGGATTAATTCTAAGATCATTAGCGCAATTATAATAATATAACCTATACGTATACTTAACCTTAGGGACATCCCTAGACATACCATAGAAATATCTCTTGGGATCTCACTATAGTTTTTGCATCATACTTTCCAAAGGTTAACTAAACCTTTCCTCTGATACCAACTGTAGAGACCCGAAGCTTGACGTACATGGAAATTACTTAACTTTTGAGGAATAATTAATACATAACAAAAATAGACACATAAGGACCGTAATAGATTATTGTCTTTAGAAACTTGGAATATAAACTTCTAATCATGTTGAAAAATCTTCAACAACTCCCATAATGATCTTCCCCTTTATGTTTCCTTACCTAAAAACATTCATTATTTCCTGGGGAAAATAAAACATAAAAAGGGTGAGCTCAAATGCTCAGTAAGGGCAAACATAGATAACATAAAGCAATCTATAAACATTTGGAAGAAAAAACATGAACATGAAATTTAAACATCAAAATCTTGAGCAAATACATAAATCATGGAAGTACTTAAGGCATATATCATAATGGGACATCAATCATGAGAAAATAGCATGGGAATAAAACACGTAATTGTTGAAACCATTCAGCACATGTTATTATTTCCATAGTAGCCAAGGCATTGCTGCCAAGACCATCTTAGTAGACAAAGTCCCATTCTGAATCAAGTTCACTCCTCGTTTCTGTCCTGTAACACTGAACCGGATTAACTTACTATTCCATCCATGTATATCTCATGAGATATAAATCTTTACCCAATGCATTGGCGGGAGATATAGGTCCCACCCATCTCATAATGAAATCATTCTTTCGTGTGCCACAAAATCATAAATCATACATCATAGCATAATCCATGTAATTGAATGGGATTCTTAAACTTCATGACATAATAACATAATCCATATAAAAAATGGATATCATTTCATCCAAAGAAGAATAAAACCATTTAAATAATGGATACATTATACATGAAACATAAATATATTAAATAATGTTATTTTAGATGGAAACATGGTTTTGATAAAACACTTGAAATAAATTCTTGAGGAAAATATCCTTTCTTCTTCAAAATCAATTTCCTTTCACAAAATGTCATGAAATTTTAAAAGAAATATATTTTTTTGAAAATAGTTATGAAATATTTTGGAGGAAGCTTCCTGAAAATAAGTCTTTATAAAACCGTAAAAATCCGTTCATGCCGTAAAAGTTAAAAAAACATTATTCTCAAACATTTGCCGGAAAAGTTAAAAAGCACCTCGTAACGTAAACAAAAGAAACATTCCTGACATACCATGTTGTAAAATTCAAAAATGGCTAAAAAGGACTTTAAACATACATGAAAACATTTTTATAAAACTTGGACATGGATGATAAATATAACCCCAATAAATACTAACATATAAGCAATCTCGGATAGAAAAAAATTGAGATTGCAACATTATCCCTTACCTTAGGTACGATATGTCTCATACATTTCCGAAACTCCTGTATAATGATTTAAATAATGTAATTGATTTATTAAAGAATCATATTAATTGTTATTATATCATATATGGTTCAATTATGACTTTATATTACCCGTTCTTTTGTAAGTTCCATGTTAAAGCAGCGTTTTGGGTTAAATCGGTTTATTTATCGTACGTGTTTGGAATTTTTGTTCATGATATTATTACATATATCCTGATTTAAATAATTCCAGAATGTAAAACATGATTTATATATAATATATATTCATCATATGCATATATATATTATAGATCGATAAAAGGAATGAAATACACCGTTCGTAGAGACAGTAGGTCGTACGTACGCCGGAACGATGTTTTTGTTTCCTTATTGAATTGAATGAAACTAAATATATAACATATTGAAGTGCATTGTGTTGCATTTGTTGTCAATGAGACATGAAGTTGTCTTGGAATGAATTGAAGTCAAGGAATGTCAAGATGTGAATGCCAAAGGTTGTGATGGTGTTGGTGATGAAGGACAATGGCCATGGTACTAAGAGGCATGTCACTTAGGAGATTCACTAAGTGGTATTGGAAATTGTGGTTGAAACATTCTCCATGTAAATCTGATGATTGTTGAGCTGTTCTTTAAGTTCAAAGAACCTTTATCAACTGGATACAATGTCACAACATGATTAGAAGACCATGCATTGTAGTGACAATGCATGAGGATTTGAAGAAGCAAGATGATCCATTCACTACTTCTAAGTGGATGAAGTGGTTTAATGAAGTCCATGCACTATCACTTAGTGCATGTGAACATGAAGATGATCCAATTGATCTCATATGAGGAGAAGTAAAGGAATTCTTAAGAAGAAGAAGAAACATGTAGAAGAAGAATGGCTTAGAGGAAGTTGTGGAATTTGGCATTTGAACTTGGTTACTTTGTTTTTAACAAAGTACTTGTTCTATTACTTGCAAAAAATTAGCCACCAAGGGCCAGCCTTAAGGGTTCAACCCCCAAGGCACATGTGGGCCTAAGGAGCCACGCCCAAGGGCGGATCCCATGTGGCCAGCCCGAGAGGCAGGGGGGCCGTGTGTAAGCCCCGGGCCACGCAGGGGGATCAGGCCTGCGCAGCATGGGCGCCAGAGCGCGCCTGAAGGATGCATAGGGGGCGCTAGGAGCGCGCCCGCAGGGAGCAGAGTCGGCGCAGAGCGCGCCCGCAGGGAGAAAACGGTGCGGGGCGGCACCGTGGAGGGAGAGAATTCAATTGAGCGATGGAAGGGAGCGGCATATTGATAAAGTGCGGATAAACCGCTGGAGAATTCGATGTGGGACACGCATTTTTCACCGGGATTGAATCAGAGCCGCTCGATTGATCGCGCGGACGATCTAAGCCGCACATCTGATCCCGCGCGAGATCTTCAGATCCAGGCCGCCCGATGTATCTCAAACGCCTGATCTGATGGCCGAGAGTCCATCTCCTACCTCGAGCTCGACCGAGGCACCCGCGATGTCCCCGCTGAACCAGGCGCCTCCCCGAAGACCGATTTTGAGCTCCCGACCACCTCTGAGTAAACCGAAGCAACCCTCGTGCCCGTCTGGCCATAACGAACAGGATCATGCCTAAAAATGACCATGCATGCAATGTTTGGAGGATTTCGGTTGAGGCCGAGGCAAGAGAAGCTGCCGAGGCCACGTGGTTGGTGTTTTTGCATGGGATGAGCCTAAACCGAAGGCTGTGCATGCGTTATTAGTTGCATGCACGTAGAGGAACAAAAAATAAAGGTAGCCCGCGTGAAACCGAGAATAAAAAACAAGATTTGGAAATATTTTTGAAGATCCGAAGATCTCGGGAGTTTGAAGTTATTTCACGCGGATAGAACCGCTTCTCCTCTGCCTATATAAATGAGGCCGAGCCCTCGAGAATGCTTGCTGAAGCACTGAAGTTTTGTTGAAGATCCGGAGTTCCGTGAGAGCTCTTGTGCCTTGCGAAGAACTGAGCTGCGCGCCCCCTGCGCGGCAGTAAATCCCGGAGCCATCAGA
The DNA here is from genome assembly GCA_963277665.1 of Viscum album. NCBI lineage: Eukaryota > Viridiplantae > Streptophyta > Magnoliopsida > Santalales > Viscaceae > Viscum > Viscum album. The sequence continues at coordinate 1,262,062,310 of OY728157.1, read as the reverse complement.
GGCTCCGTGAGGTTCCTTTTGCGCATCCCTTGCGCGAAAGAAGTGAAGGGGAGTCCCCTGCGCGTATCCCTTGCGCGACAGGAAGGAGCCGAGCCGCATACTTGCGCGCTCGAGTCTCTTGCCACCCTCTCTGCCCGCACACTTGCGTGGCAGGAGGAAGGAGCCCGCGGTAGTGTTGCACCCTTGCACACTTGAGCCTTGCGCGGCTGCCCCTTGCACCCGAGGAGGTTTCACTTGCGCGGCCAAGTGATCCTTGTGCCTTGTGCTTGCGCGGACAAGAAGTGAAGATATGTCGCACCTTGCATGCCCTTGTGCATCTTGAAGACCTATGCGGCAGTGGGAGAAGAAGAATTGGCCGAACCCTCTTGCACGACTTGCTTAAGGCAGTAGGGGTTCGGGTTGTGTGTGAAACAAGAAGGCCACCACAACTTGGGTGTGTGCAAAAACAGAAGAGGACCCGAGGCCGTGTGTGTGCAAGAAGTGGAGTGAAGGCCAAAGACACACCTACGGGTGGTTTATGTGCAAAGCAACAAAAGGCCGTAGCCTTGTTTGTGCACACATTGAAGAACAAACGAAAATAACACTAAAGTGTGTGTGTGCAACAAGAAGATGAGAATATCACAAGTCTCATGTGTGTGCAAAATGAAACAAGTGTGTGTAAAGAGACAAGCTGGCCGAACCTAAGTGTGTGCACTAAGAAGTGTGTATACACTTAGAATAAATAAGGAGTGACCCACACTAAAGTAGAACACACTCTAAGTTTGTAAACAAATTGGATAAAGTCTGTGAAGTTCAGTGAAGGTGTGTGCTTAAAAGAATTACACCCTTTGTGGGTTTATTGCACCAAGAAGAGAAAGAGGGAAGTGCATGCATGCATGCATGCACGTGCACACGTGAACAGAGCCAAATCAGTGGTGTGCATTTGAGTTGTCCAAGACCAGGAGGTTCTTGAAGAATTGAGAAGGCCATGCACTCAGTACATGATGTTGATGTGAAGTGAGACTGAGCCAGACTAAAGTGAAAGATATCTGTTGTCTGAGCATTCAGTAGTTGGAGAGAGAAGCCAGGTCATCCTGAGAAGAAGGAGATAAATCCTGAGAAAGACGAGAAGACCTGATCAACCACAAGTGATCAGAAGAGAAGAGCAAGGCCAGCAGCCTTTATCCCAGGCTGCTGAGGATACTTGAAGAACTTAAAGTGAAGAAGAGCTACTCGTGCGACTCGAGGAGCCAAGAGAAGACCCTGTGGGACTCAGGGAGAAGGAGTCTTCAGTGGGATTCTGGAGCAGGCCAGTGGGACTCTGGTAACACTGTGGGACGCAGTACAAAGACCCTCCTGTGGGACTCAGGAGAGATACAGTGGGACTCTGTATCGACCATTGTAATACTAACAGATTATAATGGGAGAATCCATGCTGGGAGAGCATGGCAAGGATGTAGGCCTTTGGTGCCGAACCTTGTAAATCCTTGTGTCCTGTGCCTTTTCATTACAGCATTATCCGGGAAAGGTTGAGAGATACAAGAAGAGTGGATCGAGGCCTTAACAAGCCATAGAGGTTTAATTGATTAAGAATCAATTAGTAAAAAGTTTTAAAGGATCACTGATTCACCCCCTCCCCCTCTCAGTGATTCACACTGATCTGGGCACTTCAATTGGTATCAGAGGGAGGTTGCCTCTAAAAGATCCAAGGGAGTCTACATGAAGTGCAGATTTGAGGAAACGAGCGACCAGCCTCAAATGGAGATATCTTCCAAGACTCGGAAAAATAGAAAGAAGAAACAGGCCAAGAAGATGAAGAAAGCCTGTCCTAGCTGTGATGAAGTTGGAACAATGAAAGATCTTCAAAGTGCAATCAAATATCTTCAGAAGACTGTCCCCATGGAAGTGGAAAAGTGTATAGCTACCGGCATCCATGATCTTCGAGAAGAAAAATCACAGTTAGAAGAAGAATCCAATGCTATGGAAGATCAGCTGGAAAAAAGGGTTGGCATAACCAACACTCTCAGAAAGCTGGTGAATGCCAAGGATGAAACCGTTTCCCTTTGCAATGAAAGATATGAAGATACCTGTGAAGAATTGCAAAGGAGCTCTTCTGAGAAAGAAATATTTTTGATAATGATCAAAGATGTTTTCCATGCACTGGAAAAGAGACACAGAGTTTCAATGGTTGTCAAAGATGCTCAACTTGAAGACAAAGAAAAAAGGGTAAAGGAGCTTGACAATTCATTGCTTGAATTGAAGACAGTGCATGATGACCAGATGAATCAGCTGAAAGAATGTTGGGAAGGAAAGCTAAGAGCTGTTGAGGATGAGAAGAACTCCCTTAACACGAAGTGCTTAGAACTAGGGGTGATATTGACAAATCTGCAATCACCCAAAGCTGAAACCTCTCAGTCAGCTGGTAGAAGAAATGTTGCCACTCAAGTGAGCATTGAGAAGAATTATTCTAAAAGAAGGACATCCCCTAGTGAAAGTGCAACATCTTCTAAGAAGAAGGTTCCATCCATCTGGATGAGGAAGGTGAAGAAGAAAAGCTCTCCTGAAGCAGCACAACAATTCAAGACAAGTACCCTACAATCAGAAGGAATCAAAAAGTCAAGATTTGTGGGTCAATGTTGGTGTTGTAACAAGTATGGGCATTGTGCAAAGGATTGTTGGTACAATCCACTGAATGCCAAAGCACAGAGGAAGACCATGCCTAGGGGGAGCAAGCCAGAAGAAAAGAAGCAGCATCCACCGGTCCAGAGACATCTGTTTACTGCTAACAGATTTGGATTACTTGACAACATCTGGGATGGTTGCAAAAGTGGTCAAAAAGATACATGTCAATCTCCAACTGTATCCAGAGCTCAAAAGAAGAAAAGATCACAGAACCTGGCTCAAAAAGAATCCTTGGGAAGCAAGCAGAAGAAAGTGGAAGATGCTCCCAAGAAGAGTTTGAAGAATGAAGAGAAGTCCTTGGAATTGAAATCCAAGAAGGGTGATGCATCCAGAAGGACCACCAAGAAAACATGCTTCTACTGTGGAAAGAAAGGACACATCATGGATCTTTGTAAGGAAGCCATGAAATTCAATAGAGGCAGACTGAACTCAAACAGACAATCTATCCAGAAGAGGCAGAAGGGATTGATTGAAAACAAGTTGCCAAAGAGAGGTAGCTTGACAGCATCAAAGGAACCATGTGAAACTTCCAGAACTGAGGCCACACTTTAAAGTGACTTACTAGTCATATGGCCAAATCAGTTGCAACTTGCCAAAGATCTGCAGAGAGCTGAAGATGAAGTTCTGGAAATTGCTAAGGCAAAAAGGAAACAAAATATTTCACATGAAGATGTATTGATATCCACACCAGCACAAACATCATTGAAGAGCAAATGTGCACGTGTGAAGAATGGTGAAAATGGGACATCTCAGTTGAGAGAATCTTCTCAACCTTGTTGTTCACATTGATGAACCAAGGAGGTTCCATCTTATTCCCTTATACTATTGGTATTTACATGTGCTGACATTGCAGGGAATTGAAGATGATGATCATTCTCAACTGGAGGATGGTTTGGACAGATTGGAGTGCACCCCTTGAGGGGGAGCCAATCAGAAGAAGATGGGATTCTAAGATTTAATACCATCTTGAGAAAAGTGAAGGTATTCCAATCATACTTTCATCCCTTGTTTCTTAATTGTATTCATCATGACAATTAAGGGGGAGTATTTATTGAAGGCAAATGGATGAAAGGGGGAGCTTTATCTTTGCACTTGAACTTTCTAATGTGTTTGGTGAAGTATGTGAAGGATTTAGCAATTCATTGAATATCTGAAAAATTTCAACCCCTAAGCATGATCTCACATGTGTAGAGAATTGTGGACAGCTTTGAATTCCTTGGTCATATCACTCTTGTTTTCTACACCGGGTTAGCCCAAGTAGACTTAGAGCTGATTTACTAAAGTTTCTTTGCTAAAGAGAACATGTGACATCATCCCTCTCCTAGTGTTTTTCAAGAAGATACTTTTCAATGGGAGGAAGATATTTTTGGAAGAGAACCACACCACACCTTTGCATTTGATTGCCAATAAGGGGGAGAAAATATTGGCACACATATTGACCCATTCATATGTGCTGATGGAGTGTATTGACAACAAATACAAAGGGGGAGATTGAAGTGCATTGTGTTGCATTTGTTGTCAATGAGACATGAAGTTGTCTTCGAATGAATGGAAGTCAAGGAATGTCAAGATGTGAATGCCAAAGGTTGTGATGGTGTTGGTGATGAAGGAGAATGGCCATGGTACTAAGAGGCATGTCACTTAGGAGATTCACTAAGTGGTATTGGAAATTGTGGTTGAAACATTCTCCATGTAAATCTGACGATTGTTGAGTTGTTCTTTAAGTTCAAAGAACTTGTATCAACTGGATACAATGTCACAACATGATTAGAAGACCATGCATTGTAGTGACAATGCATGAGGAGTTGAAGAAGCAAGATGATCCATTCACTACTTCTAAGTGGATGAAGTGCTTTAATGAAGTCCATGCACTATCACTTAGTGCATGTGAACATGAAGATGATCCAATTGATCTCTGATTAGATCAATGAAGCACATTGAAGAATTTAAGTGATTCAGGAGTTCGGTTGAAGAAGAAGAACCTTTTGAATTCCATATCCTAAGTGAAGATCATATGAGGAGAATTAAAGGAATTCTTAAGAAGAAGAAGAAACATGTAGAAGAAGAATGGCTTAGAGGAAGTTGTGGCATTTGGCATTTGAACTTGGTTACATTGTTTTTAACAAAGTACTTGATCTATTACTTGCAAAAAATTAGCCACCAAGGGCCAGCCTTAAGGGTTCAACCCCCAAGGCACATGTGGGCCTAAGGTGCCACGCCCAAGGGGGGATCCCATGTGGCCAGCCCGAGAGGCAGGGGGGCCGTGTGTAAGCCCCGGGCCACGCAGGGGGATCAGGCCTGCGCAGCATGGGCGCCAGAGCGCGCCCGGAGGATGCATAGTGGGCGCTAGGAGCGCGCCCGCAGGGAGCAGAGTGGACGCAGAGCGCGCCCGCAGGGAGAACACGGTGTGGGGCGACACCGTGGAGGGAGAGAATTCAATTGAGCGATGAAAGGGAGCGGCATATTGATAAAGCGCAGATAAACCGCTAGAGAATTCGATGTGGGACGCGCATTTTTCACCGGGATTGAATCAGAGCCGCTCGATTGATCGCGCGGACGATCTAAGCCGCACATCTGATCCCGCGCGAGATCTTCAGATCCAGGCCGCCCGATGTATCTCAAACGCCTGATCCGACGGCCGAGAGTCCATCTCCTACCTCGAGCTCGACCGAGGCACCCGCGACGTCCCCGCTGAACCAGGCGCCTCCCCGACGAACGATTTTGAGCTCCCGACCACCTCTGAGTAAACCGAAGCCACCCTCATGCTCGTCTGGCCATAACGAACAGGATCATGCCTAAAAATGACCATTCATGCAATGTTTGGAGGATTTCGGTTGAGGCCGAGGCAAGAGAAGCTTCCGAGGCCACGTGGTTGGTGTTTTTGCATGGGATGAGCCTAAACCGAAGGCTGTGCATGCGTTATGAGTCGCATGCACGTAGAGGAACAAAAAATAAAGGGAGCCCGCGTGAAAACGAGAATAAAAAACAAGATTTGGAAATATTTTTGAAGATCCGAAGATCTCGGGAGTTTGAAGTTATTTCACGCGGATAGAACCGCTTCTCCTCTGCCTATATAAACGAGGCTGAGCCCTCGAGAATGCTTGCTGAAGCACTGATGTTTTGTTGAAGATCTGGAGTCCCGTGAGTGCTCTTGTGCCTCGCGAAGAACTGAGCTGCGCGCCCCCTGCGCGGCAGTAAAGCCCGGAGCCATCAGAGGCTCCGTGAGGTTCCTTTTGCGCATCCCTTGCGTGAAAGAAGTGAAGGGGAGTCCCCTGCGCGTATCCCTTGCGCGACAGGAAGGAGCCGAGCCACATACTTGCGCGCTCGAGTCTCCTGCCACCCTCTCTGCCTGCACACTTGCGTGGCAGGAGGAAGGAGCCCGCGACAGTGTTGCACCCTTGCGCACTTGAGCCTTGCGCGGCTGCACCTTGCACCCGAGGAGGTTTCACTTGCGCGGACAAGTGATCCTTGTGCCTTGTGCTTGCGCGGACAAGAAGTGAAGATATGCCGCACCTTGCATGCCCTTGTGCATCTTGAAGACCTATGCGGCAGTGGGAGAAGAAGAATTGGCCGCACCCTCTTGCACGGCTTGCTTAAGGCAGTAGGGGTTCGGGTTGTGTGTGAAACAAGAAGGCCACCACAACTTGGGTGTGTGCAAAAACAGAAGAGGACCCGAGGCCGTGTGTGTGCAATAAGTGGAGTGAAGGCCAAAGAGACACCTACGGGTGGTTTATGTGCAAAGCAACAAAAGGCCGTAGCCTTGTTTGTGCACACTTTGAAGAACAAACGAAAATAACACTAAAGTGTGTGTGTGCAACAAGAAGAGGAGAATAGCCCAAGTCTCATGTGTCTGCAAAATGAAACAAGTGTGTGTAAAGAGACAAGCTGGCCGAACCTAAGTGTGTGCAATAAGAAGTGTGTATACACTTAGAAGAAATAAGGAGTGACCCACACTAAAGTAGAACACACTCTAAGTGTGTAAACAAATTGGATAAAGTGTGTGAAGTTCAGTGAAGGTGTGTGCTTAAAAGAATTACACCCTTTGTGGGTTTATTGCACCAAGAAGAGAAAGAGGGAAGTGCATGCATGCATGCATGCACGTGCACACGTGAACAGAGCCAAATCAGTGGTGTGCATTTGAGTTGTCCAAGACCAGGAGGTTCTTGAAGAATTGAGAAGGCCATGCACTCAGTGCATGATGTTGATGTGAAGTGAGACTGAGCCAGACTAAAGTGAAAGATATCAGTTGTCTGAGCATTCAGTAGTTGGAGAGAGAAGCCAGGTCATCCTGAGAAGAAGGAGATAAATCCTGAGCAAGACGAGAAGACCTGATCAACCAAAAGTGATCAGAAGAGAAGAGCAAGGCCAGCAGCATTTATCCCAGGCTGCTGAGGATACTTGAAGAACTTAAAGTGAAGAAGAGCTACTCGTGCGACTCGAGGAGCCAAGAGAAGACCTTGTGGGACTCAGGGAGAAGAAGTCTTCAGTGGGATTCTGGAGCAGGCCAGTGGGACTCTGGTAACACTGTGGGACGCAGTATAAAGACCCTCCTGTGGGACTCAGGAGAGATACAGTGGGACTCTGTATCGACCATTGTAATACTAACAGATTATAATGGGAGAATCCATGCTGGGAGAGCATGGAAAGGATGTAGGCCTTTGGTGCCGAACCTTGTAAATCCTTGTGTCCTGTGCCTTTTCATTACTGCATTATCCGGGAAAGGTTGAGAGATACAAGAAGAGTGGATCGAGGCCTTAACAATCCATAGAGATTTAATTGATTAAGAATCAATTAGTAAAAAGTTTTAAAGGATCACTGATTCACCCCCTCCCCCTCTCAGTGATTCACACTAATCTGGGCACATCACATATATATATATATATACATAAATCAAGTAGCATTATTATTTCATATATTTCATTATTATTCATTATATAAACTTTATGATCATTCATGTATGGTTAACATGGAGAATGAATCTCATCGCGTCGTGGATACGGTAGTCCGTATGTACGCATGAGCGATGATATCATTTCCATAATTATTGAATAGAATTTGTGTGGATGGTATAATATATCAGAATCATTATGATGTTATAATAACCATGTATAGTTATTCTTTACACCATTATACCCATACATTTAAGGTGTTGGTGGAAAAACAGATTTCACCATGGCGTGGAGACGGTATTCCGTACGTACACACACGTGGTGATTTCGTTTTCCATAGGATGGATATATGGTGAAATAGGGTTGTTTCATACTTATAATAACATATAATTATATGATTTATACTTATGTTATTACTTAATAATGAAACAACTAAATAATAATAAGTGGAAGAAGAAATAAAGTTGAAAGAATCGGTAAAGGTCATTACTTCTTCTTGGATGCGCCTCTTTGACACCTCCTCTTAGGGAACTAAAATTGGTCTTTCAAGAATAACAGAATGTATAGGATGTTTCTATGGATTTGGAGAAGATAATTTTGCAGGGTTTGGCCGAACATGAATGCTTAATGTGGTGTGAGGAAGAGAGGGAGGATGTGCCCTTTTATAATGGAGGAGAGGGGCACCTTTGAAAAAACAAAAAAAATATTATTTTATTATAAAGTCATATTCGGGTTTTAATAGCTCCAAATTGATATATTTATATGATAAGGTAGGTATGGGTCGCAATAATCTCATAAAATAGAATTTAGACAAGTTTCAGTCATTATATTAACCTTATCTTTTAATTTTAACTCTTAGTTAATTAGATTGACATTTACAATGTCACTTTGTATTTTTATATTATATAGTTAATAAACATAAAATATATAACCAAGAGACCCCCAAGTGGTCCATTAATGATACACCTATCATGATATAAATATTGTTCCCGATCCTAAGATTTTTTGGAATATAATAACAATTAGTAATATAATATTTCCTTTAAAAAGTATTTTATCTAAATTTTCCCACTATTTGGTAATTGATTTTTCTAAAAATCATAACAGAATGATTAGTTCGAAAAAAGTTAATTAAATAAATAATAACATGTCATATTAACATATAAAATTATTGTAATTAATAAATAGTTTCAAATTACATTTATTTGGGTATTTATAACATCAATTATGTCAATATTTCATTAATAAGATAATTACTGCATCATCATTGTGTCATAAATAAATTAAATTATTTTAAGTCTAAAAATTACAAATAAAATACCATTATGTATGAAATATTTTTATCTTTCTAATGAATATTTATAGTCTTATTAATCTTATTTATAACACTATATTAAAAATTATTTTGTTATTAAACTTTGATTTTAACTATTTTAACCCTTCTATAAATAAATTAATAATAAATGTGATAATCTAATCCATGTGGACCTAAATGGTCATATTTTATTCCTAATGTTGTTTTTGGTCGAATTAAATTTATCCAATATAATTTGGACATGTTTTAGGGTAATAATAATAACACTTTTACCCCTAATTACACTATTTACTTTTAACCGTGGTAAAAAAGTAAAAAGTTAGTATTCACCAAAAATTATTTTCAGCTCATTGAACCACATTCTATACCTTGATATTAATCGTTTCACTCATATTTTTGTAATTCAATTCACATAATTGGTACAATTTAATTTAATTTAAAAAAATTAAGTTTTTTAACTACCACTAAGTGGTTTCACTATTCATTGAAAATTGAAGTTTTTCAAAAAAATACCAAAAATTAATCCAAATAATTATTTGATATTCTGAATTCAAGATTTATGTATATTTTTCCAAATTCATAACATATATGTGGAATTAATTAATTTTAAATTTAATTCCCGTTATCAAACAAATAGCGTGTTTTTAAGAAACAAAAACAATCAAAAGATTGATACTTATTTATATCCAATTTCAATGTGAAATTAATTCCAATGAACAAAATTATATTAAATGGTAAAAATATATTCTAATTACACTTTAATACCAATTAAAAATATAATCTATCCAAATAAATTATTGATATGAAAAAAGTTGTTTTTAATTAAAATATATCGTGTTTTTACTATTCATTAAAATATGAAAGTTATCAGAATAATATGAAAAATTATCCAAAGTAAATTTTTATATCTTTATTCCAAATAAGAATTTTATTTTGTCAAATTGAACTTATAGACATGTAAAAAACAAGATTTAATGTGGGTGCGCCATCGAAAGGGGCAAAACTACATTTTTTGAAAAAATACATATTTTACTCGAAAAATTGATTTTGTTCTCATACCATATTCTAGAAAATGTGTAAGATGAATAATAATGTTATAAAAATCAAAATTTAGTTGCTACTATTCATCACAGGTAGTTCATATAACATATCATTGATTAGCGAAACTCAGTATTGCGTACAACACACGCTATCGTGGAAGGTCGCGATTGCGTGTAATGGAAGCCAAGTCAGGGATGCATGTTGTGCAAGCTCCTTCAGGTGTAGCGAACAATACATGACATTAATGAAATTTAAAAGAATATTTTTCATAAAATCTCGGGGTGTTACATTCTACCCCCCTAAAATGAATATCGCCCTCCAAATTTGTCGGGGTTATAAATGGTTTACTACTCGAATGTTTCTTTAAAAGAAACCGACATCGTAAAAAGGAATACCAAAACTTGGAATTAAAAACTAAATTATGAAACATAACATTTACCCAAATTAACTCATCAATGGGTTTCCATGAAGGAGAACATGGGTGAAAATATGGACATGGAAGAAAAATCTAACCATCAAGTTCTGATGGATAGTGGTAGAGAACATGGATATGAAAAATCCAACAATCACAAAGCCATAAATTTGTGATGATCTAGGGTACCATATGATTCATCGTATATAAGGGCACTAGGACAACATTTTTTGTTTTCAAGATCATTTCCCTAAATTTGAAAAATTTGAATTAAAATATATACTTACATTATTTTGGTTCAATCTCACTGTTGTTCGTGCCTTGAACAATTCATACATCATCTCTTAATGAAATGAAGTTGATTTTGTTATTCGTGATGTGTTAGTAGATCATTTGATAGAATTACGGGTCATTCCATCTGTCTCAAAAATAAGGTTAGCAAAATTTATTAAATATACATAAGTCGATCTATAGTGAGATTAATCATATATGGTTCATAAAATGGACTTATACTTCATATATCATACTGCTTAATATAATGAACTAGTTTCTACTAAACAAGGACTTCTTGTAGGCCAGTGGTAGGTGATAAAGGCATGTCGCACTTCATTTGTGGGTTCGATTCCCACACCCTTTTCCGACGCGATGGATTGTCGCCCGTCCTGCAGGTTGTCCTTTTTCTAAAACTAAATTATATAACATCCCATCAATAATATCGAACTAACTTATGTACAACATAATCCATTCCAATCTTTAGGCTTATCTAAAATACTTTTGTCCAAGATTATAGTATAAATAAAATGATTACTTGAAATGTAACATAACAATCACGTGAATGCCAACATTTATCCCCCACATATCATAAGATATATCTTGTTGGTCAAATTACAAACATGTGAATACCTTAATCATGTATTCTATTGAAGAATGAATACCCATTGAACATTAGTGAAAACATGAATGTTGTTAAATTTTAACACTTTCCACACACCAAAATCCAAAAAATTCTATATAATCAAAGCATAATATCACTTAGTCCTTGTATCAGTCATGAGCTCACGAATACTATCAAACATTTAATTTTCTCCTTATCCGTTCATTATACGCATATCATCTACATTCAAAAAATATCTGAATAATCTTCCATGGTTACTGGTACCAATCATCATACACTTTAAAAACATAAGGAAAGACAATATTGTAACAATCCTTAGATGTCACTTTATTCCATAGTACCATGAGATTACTTATACAACATTACAATTGATAAACATGAAATCATTCCACTACCTTCTTTAACCATTGACTGAGCTTCAACAATTCTCTCATCTCACATATCATTTGTAGTCTCTTCATTATCATCAACATAAATACTACTCATATGACCATACTGATTCTCTTCATGAGAATTTCTATTAGGTAATTGGTTTGCATAATTCCCGTACATTCCACATTTAAAACAATTAACCATTGCTGATGTCGTAGCAATACCATTATCCTCATCCATGCTGTTAACTGAACCTTTTTCTTTGAACTTACTGGATTTGTTTCCTTCTTTTCCACACCCAAAGCATCTTCCAGTTCCTTTGAAACATTCTCCTTGATGCCTCTTCCCACATGATTTGCATAGGGGAAATTGATCTTTCTTTCCTCTATGATAATCATGAAACTCCATCTTTATCTTATTAGTTGAGTTAGGAAACTTACCAAATTTGAATTTATTAATCATATTATGAGATTTATGAGTCGGCATAATAATGATGTTTGTACTTACAAATCCCATTTCATTTCGCTGCTCATGAATAATTTCATTCCATTGTCCATCATATCCTCCATTATCGTGAATCATCTTGTTTCCAACCATTTTCTAAAACCCAAAAAGAATAGTGTGAGAGGAAAAAATCATAATAAAGGGTGAGTAACATCAATATCTAACATCATAGGTTTAATTCTATAACCGTTAATGCAATTCTAGGACTATAACTTATACATTTACTTAACCTTAGGGACATCCCTAGACATATATTAGAATTATCTCTAGGAATCTCACTATTGTTTTCGCATCCTAGATTTCCAAGGTTAACTAAATCTTTCCCATGATACCAATTCTAGAGACCCGAAGCTTGACGTACATGGAAATTAAATTACTTTTGTGGAATACATAATACATAACAAAAACAGACACCCAAGGACCGTAATAGTTTAGTGTCTTTGGAAACTCGGAATATAAACATCTAATCATGTTGAAAATTCTTCAACATCTCCCATAATGATCTTACCCTTTTTGATTACTTACCTAAAACCTTTCTTTATTTCCTGGGGAAAATTAAACATAAAAAGGGTGAGCTCAAATGCTCAGTAAGGGTAAACATAGATAGCATAAAACAATCTATAAACATTTGGAAGCAAAAACATGAACATGAAATTTAAACATCAAAATCTTCAGTAAAGATATAAATCGTGGAATTACGTAAGGCATATATCATAAAGGGACATCAATCATGATAATATAGAATTAGAATAAAACATGTAATTGTGGTAACCATTCAGCACATGTTATGATCTCCGTAGTAGTTAAGGAATTGCTGCAAAGACCATCTTTGTGGACAATGTCCCTTTCTGAATCGAGTTCACTCCTCGTTTCAGTTCTGTAACACTGAACCTGATTAACTTACCGTTCCAGCCATTCCTATCTCATGAGATACAAATCATTACCCAATGCATTGGAGGGAGGTATAGGTCCTACCCATCTCATAATGAAATCATTCTTTCGTGTGCCACAAAATCATAAATCATACATCATAGCAAAATCCATGTAATAGAATGGGATTCTTAAACATCATGCCATAATAACATAATCTATATAAAAAAATGGATATCATTTCATCATAAGAAGAATAAAACCATGTAAATAATGGATACATTATACTTGAAACATAAATATATTAAATAATGTCATTTTATATGGAAACTTGGTTTTGATAAAACACTTGAAATGAATTCTTGAGTAAAATATCCTTTCTTCTTCAAAATCAATTTCTTTTTACAAAATGTCATGAAATTTTAAATGAAAGAGATTTTTTTGAAAATAGTTATGAAATATTTTGGAGGAAGCTTCATGAAAATAAGGCTTTATAAAACCGTAAAAGTCCTTTCATGCCGTATAAGTTAAAAAAACATTCTTCTCGTACTTTTGCCGGAAAAGTCAAAAAGGTCATTGTAATGTAATACAAAGAAAGATTCCATACATACAATGTTGTAAAAGTCAAAAATGGGTAAAAAGGAATTTAAACATAAATGATTTTTTTATAAAATATGGACATGGATGATAAATATAACCCTAGTAAATACTTACGTATAAGAAATCTCGGATAGAAAACAATTGAGATTGCAACATTATCCATTACCTTAGGTACGATATGCTTCGTACATTTCAGAACCTCCTGTATAATGATTTATATAATATCATTGACTTATTAGAGAATCATATTCATTGTTATGATATCATATATGGTTCACTTATGACATTATATTACCCATTCTTTTGTAAGATCCATGTTAAAGCAGTGTTTTGGGTTAAAGTAGTGTTTTGGGTTAAATCATTTTATTTATCATACGTGTTTAGACTTGTTGTTCTTGATATTACTACTTATATCCTGATTTACATAATTATAGAATGTAAAACATGATTTATATAAAAAATATATTCATCATATACTTATATATATTATAGATCGATAAAATGATTGAAATACACCGTTCATGGAGTCGGTAGGCCGTACATACGAATGAATGATGTTTTAGTTTCCTTATTGAATTGAATGAAACTAAATAAATGACATAAATATATATATACATAAATCCAGTAGCATTATTATTTCATATATTTCTTTATTATTCATTATATAAACATTATGATCACTCATGTATGGTTTACATGGAGAATGAATCTCATCAAGTCGTGGAGACGGTACTCCGTACGTACGTACGAGCGATGATATCGTTCACATAATTATTGAATAGAATTGGATTGGATGGTATAATATATAAGAATTCATATGATTTTATTAAAACCATATATAGTTAATCTTTAGACCATTATACCCATCCATGTAAGGTGTTGGTGGAAAAACATATTTCACCACGGCGTGGAGATGATATTCCGTACGTTCACACGCGTGGTGATTTCATTTTCCATAGGATGGATAGAGGGTGAAATAGGATTGTTAATACTTATAATAACATATCAGTATATGAGTTATACATATTTTATTACTTCATAATGAAACAACTAAAAAATAATAAGGGTAAGAAGAAAAAAAGTTGAAAGAATCGGTAACGGACATTACCTCTTCTTTGAATCGCCTCTTTGAGACGTCCTCTTAGGGCACTAAAATTGGTCGTTGAAGAAGAACAGATCCTATAGGATGTTTATATGGAAGGTGAGAAGAGAATATGGAAGGGTTTGGCTGAGCTTGAAGGCTTAATGTGGTGTGAGGAAGAGAGGGAGGATGTGCCCTTTTATAAGGGAGGAGAGGGGCACCATTGGAGAAACTAAACAATAATATTTTATTATAATGTCATATTCGGTTTTTAATAGCTCCAAATTGATATATTTAGAAGCTAAGGTGGGGATGGGTCGAAATCCTCTCATACAATAGAATTTAGACAAGTTTAGGTCATTATATTAACCATATCTTTTAGTTTTAACTCTTAGTTAATTAGATTGACATTTACTATGTCACTATTTATTTTTATATTATATAGTTAATAAACTCAGAATATACATCCAAGGGACCCCAAAGTGGTCAATTAATGATACATCTATCATGATATAAATATCTTGGCCAAACCGTAGAATTTTAGGAATAAAATAACAATTAATAATATAATATTTGTTTTAAAAACTATTTTATGTCAATTTTGACACTTTTTAGTAAATGATTTTTGTGAAAATCATAACAGAATGATTTGTTCGAAAAATGTTAATTAAATAAATACTATCATGTCATATTAATAAATAAAATTATTGGAATTCATTAAAAGTCTCAAATTACATTTATTTGGGTATTTATAACATCAATTATGTTAATATTTCATTAATGAGATAATTACTGCATCATCATTGTGTCAAAAATATATCAAATTATATTAAGTCTAAAAATTACAAATGAAATAACATTATGTAATAAATATTCTTATATTTATAAATAATATTTACAGTCAAATATATATTATTTACAACCCTATATTAAAAATGATTTAGTTATTAAACTTTTATTTTAACTATTTTAACCTTTCTTTAATTAAATTAATAATAAATATCCTAATCTAATCCAAGTGGGCCTAAATGGTCATATTTTATTCCTAAGGTTTTTTGGGCTGAATTACACTTATCCAATAGAATTTGGACATGTTTTAGGGTAATAATAATAACACTTTTACCCTTAATTACCCTATTTACATTTAACCGCGGTAAAAAAGTAAAAAGTAACTATTCAACAAAAAATAATTTCATCTAATTGAACCACATTTTAGTCGTTGATATTAACTGTGTCTCTCAGATTTTTGAAATTCAATTCACAGATGTGGTAAAATTTAATTTAAATTAATAAAAGACAATTTTTTAACTACCACTAAGTGGTTTCACTATTCATCGAAAATTGATGTTTTTCAGAAAAATAAAAAGAATTCATCCTAAGAATTTTTTGATATTCTGAATTCAAAATTGATGTAAATTTTGAAAAATTCATAACATATAAGTGGCATTAAATAATTTTAAATGTAATTCCTGTTATCAAACAAGTAGCATGTTTTTAAGAAACAAAAACAATCAAAAGATTGATACTTGTTTATATCGAATTTCAAAGTGAAATTAATTCAATGAACAACATTGGATTAAATGGTAAAAATATATTATAATTACACTTTAAAACCAATTAAAAAGATAATCTAACCATATACGTTCTTGCGATGAAAAAAGTTATTTTTAATTAAAATATTCCGTATTTTTACTATTCATTAAAATATGAAATTTATCAGAATAATATGAAAAATTTATCCAATGTAAATTTTTATATCCTAATTCCAATGAAGATTTTTATTTTGTCAAATTGAACTTATAGACATGTCAAAAACAATATTTAATGTGGGTGCGCCATCAAACGGAGGCAAAACTACATTTTTTTAAAAATACTTATTTTACCCGAAAAATTGATATTTTTCTCATACCATGTTCTAGAAAATGTGTAAGATTAATAATAATGTTATAAAATTCAAAAAGTAGTTGATACTATTCATAAAGGGTAGTTCATATAAAATATCTTTGTTTAGCGAAACTCAGTACTGCATACAACACACGCTATATTGGATGGTCGTGATTGCGTGTAATGCAAGCCAAGTCAGGGATGCGTGTTGTCCAAGCTCCTTTAGGTGTAGCGTTTAACACAAGACATTAATGAAATTAAAAATAATATTTTTCATAAAATCTCGGGGAGTTACAATATATCTTAATGATAGTGACACATTCTCTTGAATTTGGAATTATATCATGAAATTTATTAGCAGGAAAACATCATCATTATTTTTATTATATATATATATATTAATTTATTTTTGGCATTACCATATTTCCAAATAATTTATATATGAATTTATGACTAGTTTGATATTTTTATTAATATAGTAATTGTGGTTTCATACATTTATATAACATATTTAATAATCAATTTCTTACATTTCTTTAAATGACATGTTTTTATCACATTTAATTTAGTAAAATATCTTTCGTGGAATTTTCTAAAATAATTTAAAAAATTAAATTTGAAATATGACATAATTATTCCATATAATTTTACATTATAAGAATAAATATCAATGTTATTAATGTTTTGGTATATGAACCTATGATTTTAATTCCAAAATCATCAAGGGAATCTTGTATATAAAATATTGGATCATGAGATACCCAAATATTACAATTCATATGAGAATTTTATTCGATTTTATTTCCTTTAGAAAAAATGACGGATAATGGTATTCATATCTATTATTATAATGTGTCAGGATATAATCAAGTTTTTTTCATTTGTTAATACATTTTTATTTGTTTATTAATGGAAATTTGATGTAAAAATCTTTATCATAACAACTAATTTTTATTGTTTCTTTCTATAGAGGAGAACCATCACCTATATATGGGTATTGATGCATGCTTATGCTTTTATGGTCTGGTATTGTGTTAGGTATAAATAATTACAACATGTGAAATAGTGTAGAACTTTTGAGATGGTTGAAAGTGACTTGATAATCACCACATTAATATACCTATTACTCTCTTGGTTTTTTATATAGTTAAATTTTCTTCAATTTTAAATTGATCAGATAGAATAAGGTAATCTAATACATAAAACATTAATATATATTACTCCCTCCTATAGAGTTACAATAATATTCTTATTATATGGTAGTTGCATATGTTACTGCTCATGATAATATTATTTAAGAATTGAAGATGAAATATATCTTCCTATGAGTTATGTATGAGGTCATTTTTTATTGAATTAGAATAAAAAATTACATGAAAATGCCCAATGTATTAGAGATATTTATGTAGTCTACTCAATCGATTGAAAATAAAATAATATGTGTAAAGAAGGATGAAATGATCCATATAACAAGCTCAAATTTATTACGATAGATCTAGAGAAACTGATTTAATACACAAATATGTTTTTTGATCAATATAATACCTTTAGTTATGTTTAAATAGTATTAGTTTGATACATACATAAAAAAAATAATATATTTTGTTGATTTTTCTTAAAAAATATACTTTATGAATTGGATTTGTTTTATTTGAAAAGTTTGATATTTTTTATCACCATAATAATTAAAAGGGGAATTGATTTTTATTAATTTTATTTATCAATATGTCATAAATATATTTATTATTATTTTTATATTATTTATATTTTAGAAAATATATTTGAAATTTTTATATTAATTTTTTTGAAGATATATATTATATTTACCAATTTAAATTATATATATTTTATATGTAATATTATTTCATAATTTATTGAATGGAATTAGTATATTTGGTATACAGTATACTACTATAAATCTGTAATTATTAAACATGAATGGTTTTAAAGAAATAAAATACATTATGTTTACATATAATAGTGAAATATACCAAAAACAAATTGTATAATGGTTAATAAAACAATATGGAATCACTATACTTAAATAAGGTGGATTTGGATGCATGTACATGGATGGGATCAGGGGATTGGTCATAACACCAATTAAATTGGGAGATGAAATTATAAACAATCTGAAACACAATTCAAAAAAAATCATCTTCACTTTGAATGAATGATTCTCAAACGAATAAAAGTGTATATAAAAAATAAATAATATTATATAAATAATTCACCAACATATTATAGAATTTAATTTTTTATATTTGTCACTAAAATTTTAAGATTCAACTTTAACATTTTAAATAAAATACATTTATTATTAAAGTTTTTCATTAATATTTATGGAAATAAATTTAATTTATTTAGTGGTATCACAATTATGCATGATTAGAATAAAAGAGTACATAAAATGATATTGCATTAAATTAATTAATTAAATGGAAAATATATATAATATTGTTGATGGTTTTTTTGTAAATATATATTAAATAAATTTGTGAATGTTCTTAATATAATTGTTTTATGAGAATTATTTAATAATGAATATTTATAAAACAAATTATGAAAACATTTACTATTTAAAAATGATATGTTATAGATAATTGTATTTATGTAATAATAATAGTGAATATTTTAATAATATTTGTAAATGCTATCATGATTTTGTTTATTTATACTTTCATCACGAGATGTCTAAAAAATATTTTATATCAAATATATTATTTTTAGTTTCACACATGTAATTATTTAGTAACTCTTAAAGGATGTCCCAAACCGAAACTCCGAGATTAATGTTTTTTCAATAGTACCTATTGTTTCCTATAATTTTAATGAATTCTATTTTTAGGATTAGAGACTTGTAAGGTTTACTTTAATGTTTTTATATAATGTACCATATAATTGATAGATGTGATCTGATGTGCATATAAATACCAACTTATAATTTCATCAAGGGTAATTCCCCTTTTGATTATTATCATTCTGAATAGAGGAAGCCCCATAATTCTTTTTTTCATCTCATTTATCATGGTGTTGATAATAAACACATATCAAGATTAATGGAATGAATCTAAAATTATTCACCATCAATATCAAGAAATCCAGCTATTATTCTCACATTATTATTCCAAAATTCAAATCAATTCTACCAGTGAATAATATAATTATATTGTATATAATGTTGCAGAACATTGACTATTGAAAAAAATTATGTTTGGAAATAATAAATATTAAATTATATAATTTAAAATGAATTAATGTTTTTTTAAACAAATGATTTAAAATATTATTTTCATTAATTATTGTAAATCGAATATTTGATCGTTTTATAATAACTGTATACATGGATATTAAATTGGGATGTATCCTCTATGTTACAATAAATATTAATTTTGATAGATTTATATTGGATTACTATACAAATGATTTTATTTTTATTTTGATGAAATTTATTCTCAAATTAATGAATTTATATTAAATTCTTGAAACATTAAATTGTCAAATTCATGGAAATAACCCTTAATCACATTGGAAAAATATTTCTATTCCAACAGTTTTAGATTCCTCAGTAAACATGAGTGTGAACAAATGTATGGGTGGTAAAAACTCACTCCCACAGAATACCAATCTTCATGTATTATCGCCTCATACATACCACATGAATTAAATATTGATATCATGATGCAATAATGAAGGGTGACAATGAATTTTCAAATTAATGAATTTGAAATAACAAAAAATGAAGTTTGGGTTTGGATTTGAAGGAATATTATAGTGACGATGAACATATAATAATGGGTTATCGAGAACCACAACAATTATTTTTGTTGGGTATAACATGTTTATAGATGATGGGTGACACTGGATGCAAGACATAATGAGGTGTAAAAAAATCAGGTTATTATGGAGGATGGGATAGTAATGATATAATTTCTAATTATATACTGTGTAATATTTCACATTACACATCTTTTATCCCATGAGATATGATTCTAGGGTATCATTACTTTGTAAACATTACACACCATTTGAAATTGAGTTGCAGTTTTTTCTATCTCATAGCCTCATACCTTATCATGTAGATCTATACACAATTAGTCATCATGATATGACCAAAAATTTTGTTACCCCTTATCACTTTCTATGTTTTTCTGAAGGATCATATTGCCTTTTACCAATTGTACATTTAAAGTATCTATATAAAAATAAAAAAGAATATATTCAATAGAAACACCATGGATGAAGACTTAAGTAACCCAAATTGTAAACATATGACATATTAATAAGATTTTACAATAAATTTAGTAGGATGAAATTCCGTGAAATATTCCACATTACACATAAATCTATACTAATACATTTTATGTATAAAAAAATGATTCATTCACTTTACCTAAATATGAAATTTCATACATGTCTACTACACATTTAAAAATAAATAACATTTATAGTAGTTAATTATCATTATAATTTTGAAAAGAATGATTATTTTATATTATTATAGATGTTTTTGAGGTTTAATGGGATTAAGAGTGGTTTGGGCAAGATAGAGTAGGTTTGAAGCTAAAATGAAGTTGAATGTGATCATTCTTAATGTGATGGTTGTTATCACAGTTGGAATAACATAAGGAATTTTCATCATGGAGTGAAACTGAGCATCGCTCTATAAAAGTATTGAGTAGACGGGGAGTGTTATCTACATTAAATTATTCATAGTGTAAACCATGTTGTGACACATTGATCTATACATGAGGACTTTATTTACTATACTATGTATTAATTATATTTATTAATACTATTTTATTAGAATTTAAAGAGGAGTTTTCGCTTGTCATGATAAGAAATTCCCCTTTCACTACTTTAACATTATCCAATTACTTCTAAATATCTCTCTTATATTATGATTAAATCAGTCATTGTTTACAATAATTGGAATATTGGTTTAATATTATCCTCAATTATCTGAAATTTCATAGTTTCAATTTTTATTAAAAAATTATATATCATTTTCATCAATTATTACCTATTTTTTTTATTTATGATATTATGATTTATACCATATTATATGAAACAATGGGAAGGATTTAAAAATGAATACACCATTAATAATATGGTAAGATTTATTGACGTTATTCCTCCAATAACTCATTATTTAATAATACTTGTTTTTTTTTCACACATACATACAACTAGATCATCAAAAAATATATTTAATAGTTTTTTATCTATAAAATTGGATGTTTATCCTCATAATGGGACATTATTAGTAAAATGGTGAGTTTATATTGTTAACTTTCCCTTCTAATAGGTGTTATTGACTTCATAATCTTGAAGGGAATGAAATTTGAATAATTCAATGTGTTTCAAAAACATAAGAAATGACTATTTGTGTTTGTTTGGGAATTACTATGGGGAGAATGTATTTTGGTTTTAATTTTTACAATTTAAATTGATAAAAATAAATTAAATGAATGGATGCATGAGGTCTCGAAATACTTGAATTATAATGATTTTTTAATACATTTTGTTGACACCATTTGGATTCATATTATACTAACTATTGTTGAATGCCTTGGGATTACCCCCTTATATTTGAGTTATTGTAAGTTAGTTTTAAATAAAATATGGGTGTGATTCCTTGAATTCTTATTATGATATCTAGTTTGGAAATCCATAGTAGATCCCCCTTTGGTTATGAATATGATAACTAGATTGTTATTCTGTGGGGTGACACCCCCATTGGATTCAGATTATAAAATTTGTATCGGATACCATGTGGAAATCCCTTTTAGATAAATATAGATGAATATAGATTTGGAATTACCTCAAATAGATCATATTATATGTTTTTAACTACATTGAATTTTTTGGAAAAATACATTCACCTTATGTTGAACCAGGTATGGTAAGTCCAAGGGGTCACCATAAAATACGGGGATCGATTGTGGTTTTATTTATTAATGATACCCACCATTTTATTATGAATATCATAATGAAATATATATTTTAAATAGATATTGTCATGAATGTATTTGGTGGTGACTTGTTGAGTGATACTCATATTTTTCGTAGGACAATGTTTTATTCTCGAGTTTAATTCTTGATTTCAAGCATAAACAATGAAATATCACTATAAATGATACTATATTTGACTAGCTAACTCTTCATGCATGGGATATGTGACTATAATAGGGTATAAAAATGTAATTGTAAATTTTAATAGTTACATTATTTTTTTGGATGTTGGTGTATATTATCTACCCTTAAAGATTCCTTTTTTTATTTATGAACTCTTGGACATTTATATATCTCATTTGTATATAACATGGATTATGATTGTTTACAAAAACATTTTTTTTACCATTGTGTAATGATAAATATATCTGATATATCTTACTTATACAATTATTGTATTATTATATGATGGTATAGTCACCCCAAAAAACAATTAAAAATACTATTTTTTAGTTGTAATTCTTAGTATTATAAGGATAAACAAATGATTTCATGTCATGATATCTGGTCCAGAAACAACCATTAGAGACAATCTAGGGGACATTTCAAAAAGGAATAAGTTATTTTTTTATTGTGTATTCTTGTTTGGGTATGATAGACATTATATAGAGTGTTTTAGGAATAGTACAAGACATGTTCAATGTAGTAGTTAATCCATATATAAATAATGTAATATTCTCCTAATTATAGATTTCCATTGTTTTTTTTATTTTTAAATTACTCTAATTGCGCCCTCGCAATTTTAAAATTGGGCTTGAAAAAATCTTTGAATGTTCCACATCTTAATAAGATTTAACAAAACTATCACATTAAAATATAGAAATCTAAGTACAACGGTCGACTAAGATAGCACATTCTAGGATTTTGTGTAGGAAAATAAAATGTGGAAGAGAAACAAAGTGTCGTGTTCTGATGGAGAGTGATTAAAAGCATGATTATGAGAAAGTTAACTACTAGAAAACCATAAAAATATGATGGGTTAAGTAGTATTTGACTTCCCTGTAGAATAGTGAATGGACAATAGTTTGGTTTAAAGTTACTTTTCAAAAATTTGATGAATTTAATAATGAGAATTTCTATGAACATAACGATATATACTTACTTTTCATGTATAAATTCATACTTTAATAAAGTAATACAAAAAAGTCAACTTTTCTCTAAAAGATGAGTATTCAAGAGGACTTAGTCTCATCGGAAGTACTATAATCAACATCTAGAGAACCACATAATCCAATGAAGATAAATTATATATTTCCCAAATCATTATGCTTTAAGAGAAACAAAAATGGTTAGTACATCATCATATAATCTGTTGAAAAGAATAGTTATTTAATATAGAAAATCCAACATATAGTACCCAATGTTCAAAAAACAAAATTCAATAAAACATTTTCCTCAAATATATATAAAATAATCCAAAATAATATGGAAACCCAAAATTCAGAAGAATTTGATCACATAGTCTTCCACGATAAATCTTATCATTTGTCTCCAATAACATTGAATACTATGAATGTCTCATATTGAAATGATATTAACCTAATCACGTATTCATGATAGGATAGTCAATTCAATATATAACCCAAATATCTACATGTCTAAAATAAAAACATAGATCCTTCCAAAATAAAATTAAACCATTACTCCTCAAATGAAATACCATAGTATTATATTTTCCTTAGGCATATAGTGTTCTCAAATGAGATATCGTCTTCCAAAATAATATTTTTAACTTAATCACCAAATTATATTCCTATACTTAATATATAAATTTTTTAAATCATATGTTCCTAAAATCGACTTATTCATAATCCATAAAATCAGTTAAACTAAATATAATAAATCATAAAAACCAAAAAATTCATGTTGGCTAGGGGTAGGTGATAAATCCTAGTTGCAATTTGGTTGTTGGTCAGATTCCTTGAATGTTGTCCAACATGATGGGTTGTCACATAGTTATTGTGTTGTTCGTTTTCAAGAAATATATAATTATAATAACATTATAAAAGTGATATAAAATCCTAAAAAATAACCATATCATATTTTAACATCAAATGCTATGTAATACCTTGAATTTTCATACAAAGATGTGATAACTAGTAATTGTATAAAATTCAAGGACAATATAAACCCATAATTATCTCAAATTAATGGATTACATAGATGAGCAATGATGGATATCATCAAAGAGACCTAGAGTTTTCTATTTGATATGTTGTATTCCCCTCTATATCTCCATGAATTTAAGAAATGATATTGGGGAATAAGAGAATGCTTAGTTCGATGTACATTAACCCTTTTGAGATCCTTGATCGCATTGGACCAATGGCCTATCTACTAACACACCCACCGAACCTATATCATGTAAATAATGTATTCTATATATATCTCTTGAGAATGTACATACAAGACTCCTCACATCTATTGAATATTAGTGTGCTACCATTGGATAATGATCTCCAATAAGAAGTCCAACCAGTGAAGATATTAGACCATAGAGAAATTGTTATATGAAATAATTCAAAGCCATCATAACAGTGGTGTGGAGTATTAAACCAATTCTAGAAGTGATGTGGAAACTATAGGAGTTGGTGAAGCATATTTATCCTCATCTTTTTTAGTGTGGAAAAATAAAATTTTGAGAGATGAATTTCTAAACGGGGAATGATTGTAATTCCCTAAACTATTAAAAATAAAAATCCCCTTGATTTTATTATTATTATATAAAACTATTATAGAAAAAAATTGTCCTATTTTGATTTAATATATCGAATTGGATTTCAATTAAAATTAATTATATTTACTGTCTAAAATATAGTCATCAAATAATAATAAAAATATTAGTATAAATATGGGGTTTGAACAAATTCAATTATCAAAGACAAATGATGTCATGGCCTTAACTAGTGTGATCATAACTTATAAAAGAAAATCATTAGTGCTTCAAATTGATATTTCATTTCAATAATTTTCCTTAAAATATTTCCATGATTAGAACCAAAAACATAAAAATGAGTGAAACAATTTATTGGAGATATTTGCGCTCATCAAGATCACGACCCAAACAGTGTTTTCCAAATGGCCTAATGAAATCTCCAGCATCATCCACCATAATATTTTAGTGTATGATGGTGTATTAATTTGATATGTCTCAAGAAACTAGAAATAAAAATTTGTACGTTTCATTATAAAATAATGAATATATTTTAGTCCTATTATATTTACTTTTTAAATGGTTTTTAAATAGCTAACAATATTTTTGTATAATATTCAAATTTTGCAATGGAAATAATTGGTTTTTGAAATTAATTACAATTTAATAAGATAATATTATTAAATAATGCTTATCAAATATATATGATCATATAATTTTTATGATGTCGAATTTAACTATATATATAGGTAAATATTTATTTTTAATCCAAGATGTCAAAATTATCCAATAGTTATTTTTTCATAATTTCCATAGATAGTATAATATTTAGGGAAAAAATTAAACATTTTATGGATATACATTCTGGTTTATGCCATCAAAATGACACCAAATTTATTTAATATGTATTATAAATAATATAAATGACCAAATATATGTTTTTACATTAAAATATTGGTATTTTATGTTTTTTGAAATTATATTTTAAAGAAATTATGAATCCTTTAAGATTATTAATATATTTTATGATTTTAATGTCATTTAATTAAGCGTTTTACTCACCTCAACATCATCAGTTGTAATATTTTAATAATATCAACCCATGGCCTTATCAAATAATGTAAACCAATCCTATTTAGATGAAACTATGGGAAAATGGGAGGGTTTGTGGTTTTGGATATTAATTTATTTATAGTCCAAAACATAAATAATAATAAAATTTCCCTCAATTCTTATAAAACCCCATAAAATCACTCAATTATCATCTCAAAAACTACATGGAGAACATCCACATGTAGAAGTAAACTCCTTATTTTCCACTTAAGGTGACTCAGTAATTCATTAAACCCTTACCAATACATTGGATTCACACATTCATTTAAGGGAAATTCCTCTCCTCAATTCAATTTTATGAAATGTATTTGAAATTAGTTCTTGTAATTTAAAATATTAATATTTCCATTCACTTATAATAATTAACTTATTTTCCATTAGATGTTATTTTATTGGGGGATCAATTTGCACCCCCCCCCATTTGTACACTTACCTAGGTCCTTACTATGTTGAAATTTGGTAAGGGATCCTTGCCTTCCTTGACTTCATTCAATTAAAGAATCTAACATGAAATTAGTCTTTATAATTTCAACTAGTTATATTTTCATTCATTTATTATGATTCACATACATTCCAATTGATATTATTTGATGGTTAGATTATTTATTCTCTGTCATTTTGGGATTTTTCAAATCCATTACTTTTCCAAAATTTTGTATGGTATCTTCCACCCTCCAAATTTATGATGGAGTCCAATCATGTAATATCTTTGATTTCCTATTTACATATGTTTTAATGTGGTATTAAATATACCCCTTTATCCATTTGATGTATAAATGATTATACAAACATTCACTCTCTTTTATGTTTTCTAATAACTGTTATGTACATGTATTATCAGGGAAAAAATTATAGGATTTTTTTATTGATTTTACTTCATTACAAAATTCCTTTGATTTTAAATTTATAATGTCGTGTTATGTTTATCCATGTCTATATTAATTTAATTTGATTTCTATGTGATGATTAGTCCATTTATAATTCATCATAAAATTATACTGAATCTCTATGTGACATCGTTATGCTACTGAAATATCCCCATGATCTTTGAGGATGATCCAATTGTATAGTGAATACCATACACACATCCTATCAATCATGTTATCATTTATATACATATAATTTTTTCTCGGGGACAAACCCGTATGTATTCCACACTTCTTTCTCATGGAATAAATTAATATAATGAATGAATCCCTGTTATTTGATATATATGACATATATAATAATGAGAATGAAATGATTATAATGGTTGCATCCATATAGTGATACAATGCATTGGGTAATGATTAGTATTAGAATACGTCATGTTGCGACGAGGGTGTACCTGATTTCTTTATGAAAATTTGTCCAGCATGAAGTCTTGGTGGATTTAACCTTGACTAGTGTTTATGATGCAGTTTTTTAGGTTGTTGGATCATTTAAAATTTTATTATTATCATGCCATATCATGCCTTACTATTATTATTCCTTTTATTCTTCATCAATATGCCCATTCTCTATCATGTGTTATATTCTTCATGCTATTCCTTTTTCAATCCTTTAAATTTCTTCATATATCACCCATTTTCTTATGTTTTTCTAAATTATATCCCATACTATTATAATAATGAAGAAATATTATGAACATTGTGATGATATTTTAATAAATAAGATGTATTTCATTTTTAATGGTGTGGTTCATTGTACCTAATTCCCAAATACAATAGGTTTCATGATCTTTTGGGTTGTATTAAAGGAAATTTTATGTTCTAATACATGTATTAATGTTTAATAAAGTGCAGGGTTGTCATATAAGAAACATTGGATATAAATAACTAACACTAGTTACATTATTTAGTCACCATAATAAAACATATTCATATTATTGGTCCAAAATAATAAACCAATGAATAAAACAATAACAAATACACCTCTTATCCCCCAATGAATACCATTAATCAACACCCCTTCTCCTAACAAATCAAACTCATTGATGATTTTCAAAAAACATCCCAATACTCAACCAATACATGCCCTATGTCTAAGTGAATTTTTCATAAGAAACTACCATACCATTTTCCCCAGGGAGTTTCTCATGGAGAAAAATTTCAAGAGTTAAAATTATCTTTCGTTTCCTTTAAATTTATTTTCATTTCATATACTCACCTAAATCCCTATATCAAAAAATTAATAATAACCCCATGATATTATATATACCATAATGTTATATTGTTAATTTAATATAAACAATAAAACCCCTTATCCCCTACTTTTTATTAAAACAATAAAAATATTATCTAAGATGCGTTGTTTTACCTCTTTCATGTACGATGCATTTTAATTTTCTCATATTTTTTTCACGGAAAGATATAAAAAGATAATAATAGTTGAAATAGATTCTAAAATATGGTTTATAAAATATTTTTTTTCCTATAATCTATCATATAAACATAATAATAAATAATAGATTAAAAATAGTTTGTGATCATTGAAAAACAGTCCAAATAATCTAAATTGATATCATTAACATTTTATCTAAAGAATAATCATAATATTTGTCCAATGAATTATATATATGAACAAATAATTTTTTATGTTCATTAATAACATAATGTTTCAATTTTTTATAAATTTTTTTATATGATCTTTCATATATGTATAAAAGTGAACTGATTATGGAAAACAAGGAAAGAAACACACTTGAATATTGATGTTGAATATCTTAGCCTATCCAAAAGACCATAGATGAAAATAATAAAATTATAATAAATGAAAAACATGTAAATGTTTTTAAATAAATTGTAAATGAATCTAATTTTATTATCTAATATATTATGTACAAGTGAATAACACTTTCAAACATCAGTTAATGTATTCTTTACAGAACACCATTTTTCCTTTGGGTTATGCTTTCTATCACATTATCGTAATGAAATTATTTATTATTATTATAAACTACTAAATTAATACATTATTTTTTTATAATATTTTCTAAGTTCAATTATAATTTCTTTTATTGGAAAATACATGGTTTTATATGGTTCCCTTCTTAATTCATCTAAATATATAAGACCTATTGAAGTGGACATCTCAATTTCAGAAGGATTTTCAAATACCATCCATAAAAGGTTTTAATATCAAATTGGTCTTATAAAATCAATTAATTTATCATGAAAACATTCTTGGTTTATGTATTGTTTAATATGAAATATAAATCACTTTCTACTTTAAATGATATTTAAATTTTTCATTAATCCGTAGTAAAATATTTCAATTCTATTTTTTCATAAACATTGTTTTTACAAGTTTTCACTACAATTCGGAATCACATATAATGATCTTTGATTATTTTTTTATTAATGTTTAAGTATAATTTAAATCCATTAATTCATGTAAACTATCATGGCATTCATTTTTTATAGGTCTTATGACATAATTATGATATCATAATCATTCCACGGGTAACTATTATGCTTGATAATTTATATCGAACACATATGAATGACCATGATATGATTGGTGCAGTCATATATCATTATAATGCATTGTGTAATGTTTATTCTCCTTATTTTTCATGCGAAATTTTCTAATTAGTTATCTGTGACTCCTGCTCACACATTTTTAATGGTCTTTGTAGTTTTCCCTGAGTAATGCTTCGCCATGTGCATTAGTCTTGGTGAATATCATTGACTCATGCTCTTCTATGTGAAATAGTCATGGATGTTTCCCATGATCTATTAATATATCATCTTTCATGTAGATTACACATTCTTATGATTCCAGGAATACATGATCCCATGTTATGCGTGTAGTGATTCAATTTTTTATTCATGTTCGATGAATTTTTTCATCATTATGTTATTACATTTAACTCGTATTCATTGCCTTATTCTTATGTTTTATCCCTTAAAATGTTTTTATATCCACCCCTAGTTTCATGTATTCCCCAGTTCATCCAGGACATACTTGAGAGCTAATAGGATATTAAGATATCTTTTTGGGGATTATGTGAAGGATGCTTTTTTCCTTATATCTATGTTTCTAATCTTCATAATAAACTAGTCATTACAATCTATGGATTGTAATTATTAGTTGTTTATACTTAAAACCATGTATTAATATGTGTAGAGTGATATATATTCAATATTTTTTATTAGATAACTATCTAGTTATATTTGCATACTATAACTTGAAAACTTTTGATAGATGCCTATGAATAATTCTGTCATTGTAGATAACTTTTATTGAAATATATGGAATCAAAATATTTGATATACATTCCATACAATAGTTCATCCTTCTATGTTCATATTATCCATTTTTATATAGTTATTTTCTAAGTATTAATATCTCGTAATTGAAAATTATTATTCAAAGATAATGGTTTTAAATATTATAACATGTTCTATTAGTCAATGTGATAGTAAATGTGAATATTTCTGTAATGAAATTCCAATATTTTTAATAATGGGTGATTAAAACATCATGATAGTATTTTCACCACTATATATAGTTATGAATAAATAAATTATTCTTGTTTAATTAATTCATTCTTTTAAGATATATCATGTTTCTATTTAATCATGTATGTGGCAAAGGCCTCCCATGATTAGTGGATATTCTGATCCCTTCCACATTGCATGTTGGACTAAATCCATTGAGAATATATTTTCTTCCTTTTAGTGCTTTGAAAAAGAAAATATTGTGATGCGGGTCTATCATTCTAATGGTGAATATGATCATTGGTGGACATTGATCTTGAAAAAAGTCCATAGGGAAAGTTAATTCCATTGATTGGGATGCATTCAAGTTAATATTTCTCAATAAATGTTTTCCATAAACTCATTGTTTTAAGAAGTAAAGGGAGTTCCTCAAACCAAAGATGAAATAAGATTCGTCGATTGGGGTGTACAATGAAAATATGAAAAGTCCTTCATGACACATCACTATAATTTTCATGAACACCAAAATCAATGTGGATCAATTATTTAGAGTACTAATGAAAAATCTATGAAAAGAATCATCAATTCCTGAATTTTATTGCTATGAAGATATTATTTTTTGTTCCCTTAATATTAAAATGGAATTTAAAGACTCTATGTGGTCTCATGGTCTTGGAGATAAAACTAAAAAAATGAAGTTTAATATATGAGGATCAATAGTTAAATTCCATGATTGAATGCAAACCCAACATCTCATTGGTCAAATTTCTAAGAAGTAGCATCATGGGAAACATATAAATGGAACTAGGAAATATGTAAAATATAGAAGAGTGTAGAATCACACGAATCATATATGGAAGGATATGATGAAATCTAGTATTGTGTATTTATATTGGAATATTATGATCAAACATTAACCTGTAGTATAGTGTTTCAACCACAACTAAAATGGGCATTGTTTGAAACATTTCCCTATGACAAGGGTTATTGGTGGAAATAAACAAAAGGAAGGGAATATGATATCACTACAATTGAGGTTGAGACTGAAAATGATGTAGTTATATGAATGTTGTTTATTAGTTTTGTAATTGAAAAGGTGAAATTTTGTTTTCGATCTAGACTTTATATCATATCATTTATCTTTTTTAAAACTATTCAAACATCAGCTCAAAATATGTAGTATTGCTTTTCTGTTGGAAAATAAAATAGAGAAATCATTGCATCGAAATTATTTAACTACTACATGGTTAATATTTTTTGAAAGAAAACATTAAAATATTGTCTTTCTTACATTCGAGGAGTTTGAAACTATAATTTTCATGAATTATTTATCTTTATATAAATCAATCATCAACTACTGAGAAAGGCATATCACTCTTCATATCCCAAAGCATCGTACATTTCATTATATGTATTAGGAGGAAGATGAACCTCCTTCTAAATAATTTCATCAATTTAAGATATTTGTTCCTTATGTATAACCATATTTAGATCATATGATTGAGAAAATGAGACAATCATTCTCGAAGACATTCCCATTGTGACAAACTATACTAATGTCTTCCCTAAGGAATTGCATTGTCATCATCATGAGTGGGAGGTTGAGTAATCTATCTGAAATATACCCAAATGTATAACTATGTCAAACAGACCTTATAAAATGAAAACCATTATGTTGGATGACCTAATTATGTAGTTATAAGTGAATCTTGATAGGGTTGTTATACGACCAAGTGCTTCACCATGCGGTATAGAGGCCCTCTTTGTCAAGAAGAATGATATATCAAGGTACATGTGAATTGATTATCTTGAGATCAATAAAATTATTATAAATACTAAATATCCTCTTAAATAGATAGATTAATTGTTTGATCAACTAAGTTGGGGAAAATTATTTCACTAATTCAGAATTTCGATCATAATATCACAAACTAAAGATGATGATAGAATATATTCCCAATACTGCCTTTCCATATAGGTATGTACAATATGATTCATAGTGATTCTTAAGGTAATAAATAATTATATATATATTCACAGACTTAACT
The DNA here is from genome assembly GCA_963277665.1 of Viscum album. NCBI lineage: Eukaryota > Viridiplantae > Streptophyta > Magnoliopsida > Santalales > Viscaceae > Viscum > Viscum album. Next base: position 1,262,029,533 of record OY728157.1, on the reverse strand, counting down.
AATAGTGTATTTAGATATTTCCTTGGAAAATATGTGGTATTCATTATTTATTATATTATGATATATTATAAGAGAATGTAGGAACACTAGGAGCAATTGAATACTCCACTAAAAACAATAAAATGGGAGAAAAATATTCAATGTAAAATACATTTTATTTTTGGATGGAGGATGTATTATTATTTGGGAATTTTATCCCCAATAAAGAAACAACAATGGACCCTTCCAAGATAGAGGTAATTAAATAGTGACCCAAGAAAATACTTATAAGGAAGATCCATAATTTCCTTTGTCTAGTTGGGTATGACAGGTGATTTTTGAAGGATATATCATGATTGAAAAACCCACAATTCATGATGAATTAGAAGTTAGTAATTTTTATCTAGACCAATGAATTAGAAGACAACATCAAATTTTTAAAAAGTTGGCGGATCACTTCACCAACACACATAAATCCAGAAAGTGGGGTACTCTTTCTCTCCTACACCATTTCTTGATAGAAGGGAATAGGTTGTGTAACATTTAAAAATGATAAATTTATATCTTAAACCTTAATCAAGTGGTATATTAATGAAAAATATATACCATTCATGATTAAAAGTTGGTAGATATGATCTTTACATTGAAAATATGGCATCATTTTATCTATGGGAGAAGTGTAAGATATGTAAAGATCATAAGATCTTTTGTTATATATGCACACAAATGGTGATTAATTTGGGCCAATGAGGATGGTTATAGAGCACCATGGATTATGACTTCCAATCCACTAATATCATGGGGAAGAAAATATGGTGTCCAATGATCTATGTAGAAAGGATCTGACATCATTATCAATGATGATAATTGATAAGGATCTAATATTCTTATAAATTCAAAGGGTGGTCATGGGAATCAGTAAAGAAGAAAAATCACCAATATTTTCTCAAATAAATGCTCAATAATCCCTTACTAAGAATATAAATGATGCTTACAGAAATTACAAGTAATTTCCTAAAAAAAATGAAGCTAAGTGAAATGAGGAATCCAATAAAATCCAAATTAATGAAGAAGGAGTCATAATATTTTTTTTTCGTGTCTATGTGTACCATAAAATATAAAGATAATTAAAGATAATTTGAATGCCACATATTGCTCAAATTTCTCAACTACCTCCAGGAGAAAATTTATGTATCAAGGTCTCAAAGAGAACTAGGGGTGGATAATATGAAGAAAGATATTTCTAAATATACACCAAAGATCCTAGTATATCAGACAGTTATGAGTAAAAGGAAAAATTATAAAGGTATGATGAAATCATTACCCATACCAACATGGAAGTGAAAAAACATCACTATATACATTATCAATGTACTTGTGAAGAAATCTAGTTGAAGCAATGATATATGGTTTTTTTGGGTAAGCATACATGTAAAACTCACATTATCACAATTTTGTGGAATTATATCAAGATTAACTTGACTAGATACAAATCAGATAATATGTAAATTGAAATGGTGTAAACTCTCAATTGTATCTGATTATGATCATTATTTTCACACCATGTTTTGTAATGGTCTCCATAATTCTCAAATTGATAAGATTAAAAACAATATTTCTTATCATCCTAAAACCGATGTACATTCAATTGAACTATTTAGACATTACAATACATGTTGAGATATTTTTCAATAGACTATAGGTGATGATCAGTCCAATAAATATATCTTTTTGATTTATCTTACAACAACATTTTCCACTCAAGCATCTAAATTTCTCTATATGAAGATATTTAAGAGAAATGATGCATAACATTATCATGATATAATGAATTAGGTGATCATAATATGCTAGGATTGAAAATGTTCAATGAAATGATAGAAAAGGTGAAAACCAATCAGTAGAACATCATGTCATCCAATATCCCACTAAAGAGCTATAAAAATCATCGATATTACCTGGATTAAATTGATGGAGACATGATATTCCTATTCACATATCAAATTGATTTGTATCACTATATTTTGTGTGAAATTAATTCTAATTGACTTGTACATCGGCCCCTTTTGAATTATAGATTGTGCCAGTGTTATGGACAATCGACTATCACTTACACCAATAATGTATGAAATACATGATGTATGCTACATATTCCTCTTAATGAATTATATACAAAATCATTCACATGTACTTAATTTAGAGGTGGTACATTTGTAAAATGATCTCTCTTATGAGGAGAAGATGAGGAAGGTATTAGACCGTCTAGATAATGTGCTAAAAAATAATACTAAACTCATTTTCTAAGTATTATGGATGATCCAGAACTATGAAGAGGCAACATGGGAACCAAGGGATAATATTAAGGATAATTACCGTAACAAATTTTAAATATATAATGTAAAATTAAATTTTAAGGGTGAAATTTCATAAGGTGGGATCAATGTAATGACCCAGAATTTTTTAAATAGAAATTTCCATCATCTAATTATGACATATTGTAAAAATCACATAAAAGTACATAGATAAAACAATAAAAAATTATAAATGATTATTTAAATAAATTATATGTATTTATAGACATTAAGAAAAATAACCCAATGTAATTGTGACCTTTCATTTGGAAGAGTAATTTGATCATTATGAATAGTAAAATAGCCAATAGAACAGTAACCTCAGATATGATTGTATAATAAAATTTATTGTTCTTAAAAATGAAAATATGGTATAACTATATCATAGTTTACGTAAAAAAAGTTTATAAAATGAAAAAATTGATGTTTCTATTTTTATATAACATAATTGTATATTGATAATTTTATAATTAATATAATGATTTTAAAAAATGAATTTCATAAAATTACTCATTAATTAATATTTTTTTTGTTATGATTATAATATAATTATAGATTACATAGATTATTTTTCTAATGTGTTATAAAAGTAGTAATAATAATAAAATCAGTGTTAATATAATAAATAAATACTTTAATTGAAATTTAATTTTCTCATTTTTAGAAAATTATTATGAAAAATAGAAGACATTTTTCAATTCCACACATCAAAAAATGGTTGAGGATATTTTTTGGGTTTTTTTCTAAAATAGATGAATTTATTATGATTAGTAAAATATTATAATATACTGTATATGCTAAATACATGAATTTTTGAGTCATAGATGATGTTTGGTAAATTTATGTACAATTGGATTGAACTAAAATGAACCAGTAACTATATTTAGTTTCAATAATCAATGTTATTAATTGTCTTAATCCAAAAAAAGAATGAAAAGTATTAAATAATTTAAAATACCCCACACCTCCAAATCCATAAATGTGGAGACCCAGGCATGACCTAATTGAAAATTTAATTTAATTTATTAAATACATAAAAAATGACACAAAAATATCCAAAAATATTGTATTAGTTTAGTGTCTTTGGAAACATTGAAAAAATACTTCTAGCTTGGAGAATTATCATTAACATATCCTATAATGATCATCCCCATCAGTATTCATACCTAATAACATTCTTTATATCCTAGGAAAAAGAAAAAATAAAAAGGTTGAGCTAAAATGCCCAGTAAGGGTAAAAATTGAGTACATAAAAGAAACCATAAAAATTAGAATGTATATACATGATCATAAAATTTAAATATCAAAATCACGAGTCATGAAATAATTCATGAAATTTTGTTTGGTATAAATCATAAATGAACATGACTGTGATATCATAGAATTTACATAAAACAAGGGATCATGGAAGAAAAAAAGGTACATAAAATTATTTCCATAGTTTCCATGGAATTATTTCCAAGACCATTATAGTTAATAAAGTCCTTTACTGCACTGTGTTTACTGGTCGTTCCAGCCATGTATTACTGAACCAGATTTACTTATGGTTCCTTCCCTGTATTACTAAAAAGGGTTAACATGACATTCCAGCCATTTTTATCTCATGAGACATACATATTTACCCAATTCATTAGTGGGAGATATAGGTCACGCCAATCTAAAATTTAAATCATTCATATATGTTCAAAAAAACAAGAATCATTAATCATTGCATAACCCAAAAAATAAAATTGGTTTCTTAAATATAATTTCATCATAACATAATCCATATAGAATATTATTCCTTCATTGATGAAATAAAATAAATTTATCAATAGGGATAGAAAGAAAACCGTATTTAATATAATCATCTTATATGGGGAATAATTATGATAAAACATTTGAACATAGTTATTGAGGTAAATATCATTTCTTCTAAAAATCACATTCTTTTATCAAATTACAAGGAAAATTTAAAATAATAGAAATTGGTTGAATATATACATGAAATATTTCATAAGAATATTCATGGAAATAAGGTGTTGTAAAAACATAAAAATTATTCATGTCGTAAAAGTTAAATAGAAACACTGCCTCGTACTTTTTCCAGAAAAGTCAAAAAGTACGTCATATTGAAAATAAAAAATGATTCATTACATACCATGTAGTAAAATTTAAAATGGGTAAAAATTACATTAAAAATGGTTGGAATATTAGTAAAAAATTAGTTATTTTTTATAAAACAATTAAATGGATGATAAATATAACCCCATTAAATACTTACATATATGAAATCTTGGATAAAATGAGATTGAAAAATTATCCCTTACCATTGATCTGTTACTCTCCGTATGAGTCCAAAAATCCTGTATAATATTTTTAAACATATTTTTAACATATATCAGAATCATAATAATATTTATGATTTCATATAATATTCTTTTACGACTTTATATTACCTAATAATTAACAATTCCAAATTAATGCCACATTTTGTATAAGATATCTTTGTTTATCGTACGTGTTTTGACTTGTTATTCATGATCATATTATATAGATCATGATTTACTTACCTTAATAATGTTTAAAATGATATAAATATATTTTATATATTCATAATATAAATATATATAATAGATAGATATATAAATTGGAATACTGTATTCATGGAGACGGTAGGTCATAGGTACACATGAACGTTGATTCTGTTTTCTCTTCGTATTTATGGGGAGTTAGTGAATGAAATATATGGGAATATATATATATATATTTCATGTATAATTTTCATGTCATATATTTCAAAATTATGAATTATTTGATATTTATTTATAGTCATTCATGGGTAAATAATGTTGAGAATGAATCGCATTACATCGTGGACACGGTACGCTGTACGTATGCACGAACGTGGAATCATTATTTTGATGGTCAAATGTTATGTAATTGGCTGGAATCTCAATTATAGAAAGTAATTATCAAGTTATATTAATTATTTAAATCCATTATACTCATCATTATACCAATCCTAATAAATCTTTTTTGAAAAACAAATTACACCTAAGGATATTTTTATTAGTCCAATCTATAAAAAGAGGTATAAAGTTTTACCATAATTATAATGCTATATCATTATTTATAATATTGTATAGTTATTACTTAATTATGGAATCTACATATAAAGAGAATGTAGAAGGAGAAAAGAACATTGAAATATGGTATAAAATGATTACATATTCTTTGGGTGTTTCTTTTGAATTGAACAAAAGGGCTCCATTGGATGTCTCTTTATCCACATTTAGGACTCAAGGATTATGTGAATGGGTTTGATAAGATAAATGGTACTAGTTCGGGTAATCAAAAAGGCATTATCGATGTGACTCAAAGAAAAAACGGAGGTGACCTTTTATAAGATATTTGAGGGGCACTTTAGGGAAATCATAAAATATTAATTTATGATAAAAAAATTCGGTTTCTAACAGCTCCAAATAGATTTATTTATAGGATATGAAAAATATGGTTTGAAATTCTCTCAACCAAAAGGTTTTATATATGTTTATGAAATAAATGTAACCTTATCATTTATATTTATCCCTTTGTAATATTAATTAACGCATAACATGTCCTCTTGTATTTTATACTACATTGTTGATATCATTACAATAAAAAGTAATTAGAAACTAAAGTGGATCATTTATGAACTTTTTGTCACTATCCAGGTTATTTGGATGAAATTAATATTTTTAAGAAATTTATATCACTTAAAAATACTATTAATTTTTAAAACACATTTATCTCAAATTTGACACTATTTAGTTATTGATTGTTATTAAAGTCATAAAAACATGATTCATTCAATCCAATGAAATTAACTAATCCCTTCTATGTCAATATCATCTAGTAAATTATTTTATGGCATCAAAATTTCCAAAATTAATATATTTTAATATTTATAAATTTAGTTATTTGAATCATTCATTAATTAGGTAATCACTACCTCATAATTGTGTCCCAAATAAATATATTTATATAATGCCTATAAATTATAAACAAAATTCCATGATATAAGATATATTTTTTCTTTTCTATATACTTTTTATATACATAGATATTCATTATATATCCCTATTTTATAGTCTATTTCGTAAAATATATATGTTTACATTATAATTATATTTTCTTTAATTAATTCTTATAAAATGTCATTTTCACATCCAAGTGAATCCACAGGGCCACAAAACCTACCCATGGATTTCCATGGTCAAAAATATATCATAATGTAGGATTATAAACTGTATTAGGGTAGTTAAATATTATTATAATATTATTTATTCCCTTATTTACTAGAGTTACCCATTAACCATGGTAAATAAAATAATTACTGGTGTTACTATTCATAATGTCCAAAAATAAATGTAACTATCCAAATAATATGGACCTTCATATTCAAAATATGGAATCCATTATTCCAAATTCAAAAAAAATAATTTTCATTAAATAAATTAAAATTAATTCTTGTTATCAAATCCAAAAATATGGTTTTTAATAACTAATTGCTATAAAAAATTGTCATGTGTTTATATCCAAATTCAATGGAAAATTATATATAATGGCCCAAATTTTATTAAATGATAAATATATATTAAATTTATACTTTAAAACCATTAAATATTATAATTTATCAATAAAAATAATCTTGATGAAAAAATTTGTTTCTAAATAAAATTAATAGTATTTTTACTATTCATCCAAATGTGAAAGTTGTAATAAAAATATAAAAAATTCATGTAAAGAAAAACTTTATTTCCCACTTACAAATAATATGTTTATTTTTTGAAATTTTACATATAATGTTTAAAAACTATATAGAAAATGTGTGCTCCATCAAAAGAGTGTAAAACTGTATATTTTTAAAATATAAATTTTTTTTAAACAATTGAATTTGTTCATATATCATTTTCAGGAAAAAACATAAGATATATTCTAATTCTATATAAAATTAACAATATGGTAAATATTATTCACTACATCTCGTTTATATCACATAATGATATTTTTATAACATATCATAGTTTTGTGAAACTATGTATTGTGTACCACACAAGATATCAAGGAAGGTAACTCTTACGTGTAACACAAGGAAAGTCATATTTTATTGTGGTGAAAGATTCTTTTTCTGTTTTTTATTACATAATAAAAATTTAGTTCATTTATAAATTTAAAAAAATCTATACTCAATGTTATATGAATTGAATTTTATCAAAATAACATGAAATTGTGTGTAGCAGAAGCCAAAAATTGTATTACATTTACATCAAGATAAAACTGTGGTTCATATAGCATAGTATCTATATTGGTGTAGAATACAAGTCAAGACATTATTAGAATCTATCTAAAAAATTCTGTAGCTGTTACATTCTACCCCCTTTAAAATGATTTTTTTCCCTCGACATTCATTGGGGTTATAAAAAGTTTACTAGTTGAATGTTTCATTCAAAGAAACTCACATCGTAAAATGATATACTGAAACGCCATTTTAATAAGGAAATATAGAAATATAGTGGATCCCAAAAGTATCTCATCATTGGGTTTCCACATAGGAGATCCAAGGTGGGATATGAAAACATGGATATGGAAGAGAAATATAACCATCTAGTTCTGATAGAAATTGATAGAGATGAAGGTTGGATAATGATAACAACCATAATGCCATAAATATGGGATGATTTGAGGAAACATCTAATTAATATGATAAATATATAATAGTACAACTTTTTTTTGAAGATCTTTTTCCTAAATTTGATGAATTTTTCCATGAAGAGAAATACTTACTTGATTTTAGTATAATCTCACCATTGGACATTCCATGCACAATTTATACTTCCTCCTTTATATAATGAAATGAAGTTGATATTTTCATTCATAATGTGTTAGAATATCTTCTGATAGAATGATAGGTCATTCCATCTATCTCAAATAATAGGATTTAATTGGTTACCAAATATGTATATGTCCACCAATAATAAGATAATACATTAATCTAACAAACTTCGATGAGAATATATCTTATAATATCCATAAATTTATAATATTTCAATCCTTACAAAATAGAAAATATAAAAAATTAGATGGAGGTGAACTAAATTGAATTAAAATTTGTCTCCCATATCTCATTTGGAAGTTCATTGATTTTACATTGCAAACATGTGAATAAACTCATCATTCGTTCTCTTGAATCATGTTAATAACCTGAATTACCATATATCCTTATTGAAAACATGGATGTTTTGTTTATCCAAAATTTGTATACATCATCCCGGATAGAATAAACCACTTATTCATAACTCCATAATTAGTTCTGGAGAATGTAGAATATTCCAATTTACTTATTCAAATCCAAAATATCTTTATCAAAACATCATTTTCTTATCATACATGTCCTATTAAGGGTTATCTTTCCCTTTATCATGTGTTATCCGGGTATATCACCTTTCCCTTAAATCACATTTCTTTATCTATATAACAATTCAACAGATCATTCCAAATCCTTAATTTAATAATTATATTGAGAACAAATATATATTTTAGGATTCATAATATTTTAAATTTTAAACAAATAAACCTATTTCATACAAATTTATTCTCAAACCATTACTAAATATTCATGATCATCATATTTCCTAATATATGAAAAATTACTTTTTATTTCTCAACATTATGCTTCTTAGGATTTATGTAAACAATACTAGAAGAACACCACATACCTTTCAGATATCATATACAATAACTTTATACTAAACATTGTGACCAATACTCATTCCATAATCATAATTTTTGTCATGATATTTCCACTTAAGAAATTAATATTCATAATTCCCATAATTTCAACAACTAAAACCTTCACTTGTTAACAATGTTTTATGTAGTTCTGGATATTGAATAATATTAAAATGAAATGTGTGAGAAATACATATCAGGGATTAGAAAGACATAAGTAAGTTAAATTACAAAAAATATTTCAATCTATGATATCTTAGGTTTTACCCTATGTTTGAATTGATTATCACAAAATTATACAATTGTATCCTATAATGAAACATATACATAGGACATCTGTAACATCCCAAGTGAATGACGAATAATATATTTTTATACTTATTAATATTTTTGAATTAAATATTAATTTTACTTTAAATGGGTTTTGATGTTCGATAGCGTACCTGATACGCAACAACGGGTTTCTTTGGAATCATACGTTGCACACTAATAATATAATATTATTATTTTAAATGATAGTTAAATCATAGAAGTTGAATTGGTGGGAATGAATGAAACTAACTACAATATTATTATACATGATTGTTAAATGTATTTACATTATTCAATAAAAAGTTAGAGGCTTAAAATGTGAATGAATCTTAATTTAAGCATAATTTACATTAAAAGGCTGATTTATTGCCTTTTAATGGAGAACCCTTTTTAAATATAGTTTTGTTCACTTTAATACAATATATATGACCAAATAAAATCCTTCTTTAGAATTAGGACATCAAAATTTACCTTTTGTAAATTTTTGGAATTTTTCTGATAAAGTTCATTTTTTTAATGAATAGTGAAAATATTTTATTTTAATTCAAAACTATGTTTTAATATAATTTATTTATAATGATAGATTATATTTTTAATTTGTTTTAAAGTTTAATTAGAATATATTTTAACCATTTAATCCAATGATGGTCATTGTAATTAATTTCACATTGAAATTAGACAAAAACAAGTATCAATCTTTTGATAGTTATTGTTTCTTGAAAACACGCAATTTGTTTTAACAATGGGAATTAATTTTAGAATTAATTAATGCCACTTATATGTTATGAATTTGAAAAAATAGTCATCATTTTTGAATTTGGAATATCAAATATATCTTAGGCTTAATTTTTTTATTTTTCTGAAAAACATCAATTTTTAATGAATAGTGAAACTACTCAGTGGTAGTTAAAAAAACTGACATTTTCATTTAAATGAAATTTTACCACTTCTATGAATTGAATTTAAAAAATCTGACATACATGGTTGTTATAAAGAAGTAAAATGTGGTTCATTAATATGATAATAATTTTTAGTGAATAATAACTTTTGACTTTATTTACCGCGGTTAAAATTAAATAGGGTAATTCAAGGTTAAAGAATATTATAACAATTAAAATTACCTTAACACTTGTCCAGAGCTTATTTTTTGAGTAATTTACGACCATGGGAATCTTTGTGTCGATTTTGGGACCCCATTTAGCCACATGGGAATGATAATGTCAATTTAGATTAATTAATTTAATGTAAAGACTAAATTGACAGTAACAAATATCCTTTAGTAATTAAATTTTAATATGGTTTTATATAAGTCCTATTTTCGACTATAAATATACTTTGGAAAGATAATATAATTTCATATATCATGGTATTTTTTTTAATTTTTATACATCAAAAAAATTGAATTATTTATAACACAATAATGATGAAGTATTTATCTCATTAATAAATGATTTAAATATATAAGATTATAAATATTAAAATATTACCCAAAACATGTCCAATTCTAATTGGATGATTTTATTTCGTCCATGAATCATCTTATATTTTACTATAATGATTTTTTTACCATTATAAACAAAATATATTTATATTATAAAATAATATTATCACACTCTCCTAAAGAGCCCTTCCTCCCCCTTATAAAAGGTGACCACTTCTAACCAATTCCTCACACCTCTCAAGCCATTTGGGTCGTCCAAACTATTCCCAATTAATCTCCCTACATTAATCTCCTATTCATATAAGCCTTACCTTAGGCAGAAGGGACTTCAAAAAGTAATTTTTGTTCAAACCGAAATAGTTACCGAAATTAAAAGTAACAGTTTCTCTTAAATTATTTTCATTTATTTTACTTCTCCAAACCCTAAAATATTTCTATTTATTTATTTTGTAACAACACCAATATCCTCAATATACTAGGATGTTTTTATAAGATGTATTATAACTACACTTACACACACCTCCATCTAATGGATGAAGAACATAATGTTTATGTGGATGGAAAACTAACGCCTTACGAAACGATGATTATTCAATTACATATTACCACCTCTCATGGTATACATTATGATAGAACTGTATTTATATATGATATATATTATTTTTATGATTTCATTATGATTCCTTACTTTCCAATTATATCTAGACTTTATGGTTTCCATATTGGGTAAATACGATAATCGCATTTGAGGAAGTGTGGACTACTGCCCCCTTAAATTGATGTGACTCGTTAATTCCATATGTGGGATGTATAAAGCATGGTTTTAATGATATTATATATGATATTATATTGTAATTATAATATACCTAGTTATAATTATGTTTTATTTCCATTATAATAAGAAATAGAAATGAAAGTAGCGTTCATGCGTACGTACGGCTTACCGTCTCCATGAACGGTGCATTTCATTTCTTACCTCTAAATGTTATGTAATATTATAAATACAAATATATAATGGATATTTATGATATATATGATATCTAAATCATACATATAAATCTGGATGTAATCTACTATTGACCACATGGACAACATGGAAATATAAGGTGATCATTTTTTACTCAAGTGCCAAATATCGACAAAATGAATGTTATCAAATTAAATGATTACATAATGTTTATAACATGGTAAAAAGTGATATAAAAGGAATAATAAAATTGAAAAAGTTTCTTAAGAAAGTATAAATTAACTTTAGTTTAGTATTCAGAATATTAAAGAACGATCGAGTCAATTCAGACACGAGGTAAGGGACTTCGTCTCAATCTCCTTTCATTGAGATATATTTTGTTCTAATACAAGACATTATTTTATAATCTGTAAAAAAACATTTTACTTTTCATTTCATTCAAAGGGATCCTTTTTCTATGATTTGTTTTACTAAACAACAAAAAGAATGTTTGTTTTAACAAACGCGGTGACAATGACCTTTTCCGCCACCACAAGTATTATTTGATCTTTCGCTTTCTCAACATGTTGTGCTATTTTTAAAAGAAAATAAATACCATTTAATCTTTTATGTATTTTTGTTATTGAAAATGGTTTTGAAAATGGATTTGTTATGTCATTATATTTAAGTCATATATTTTTTAAAAATGTGTAAATTTTTTCTTTCCTTTATATTTTTTGTATGTGTTATGATTTTATAGTGGTACGTGGACATTTTACGGGTGGGTATGTGATAAACCAAATGACGAGTGGTGCTGTGAATACTAGGATGGGTGGTTACGTTATATCCTCCAATGCATTGGGTATGGAAGTTGGACGTATGACAATTCCGTTTAAACATATGTATGGAAGTCAGCCTTATGGATATTCTATTTAATGATATGTGTGGAAGTTGATCGTATGGTTATTCCATTTATGTATGTTTATGTCCCAAAGTTACATTTATAAGTTATGTGTTCTTTATATGGGTTTTATGGTAATCATTTGGTTACAAAAGGGTATGAAATGATCTTTTATTCAATAAATTGTATTTATTACTTTATAAAAATAAAAATTATTACTTATGTTAAAGTATTCATGGTTTACTTGTTGTTTTAAAATACTAACGGTTTTACATCTTTGTGTATCCCTTACTGAGATTTCTATTCTCATCCCGTGTTTTTGAAATGTTTTTCACAGGACATAATGTGGAATATGGTTAGGGATGAGATCAAGGAAAATTCAGGCTGTCTTAAACATGAAACTAGACAAGAATTTTTTTTTCAAGAGTTCATGTTTTTTAAAAAAAAGGGATACTGGGTAGAAGTGTCTACTTTGTAATTTTTTTAGATGTAATAGTTATGTCCTAATTCTCTAAAACTCTAAACCTGAAAGGATCCTCAATTTGAATTATTCATTTAATTCACGATTATGTAATATTTTAAGGTCGGGTCCTTATAGTTGTTATCAGAGGTCAGTTTAGATAAGTTTAGGAGTTAGGGTATTGTTACATTAATATCCATAGAGTAATTTATGTTAATATCGAGATCATGTAGCATTTATAGATTACCATGTTTCTTTGGCTATGATATTTTTGTTTTCAGAATGGTTTTCTGTAGAGGAAACATTGCAGCTGTGTTGGGATGCCATCAGGAGGATGACAACCTTCAAAATCATCAACTTGGGATGGACGGTATCGGAACTGAACAGTTTTTTGCAGTGATGGAAAAGTTGACTGAGGCTATAAATGGTGGCAGTATCCTTGTACGAGATTAGCAAGATCAACCACAGAGGAACATTTCAGTAGAGGAGCATTTCATGAGGCAACATCACCCATCATTCAGAGGATCAATTGACCTTGTGCTCGCTGAAGGGTGGATTAAAGAACTAGAGAATATTTTTGATGTCATGGGTTGTTTAGAACCAAAAAAGGTTAGTCTTGATGTTTACCATTTTGAAGGTGAAGCTGATCAGTACTGGTCGATGATGAAAAAATATCAGGGATAGTGAATAGATTCATGCTCTATATTGGGATGAATTTTAAGGTATGTTTCTTGAAATTTATTTTCCTAAGGTGGTCCGTCATAAGATAGAAAAACAATTCCTAGAATTGATTCAGGAGGATGACTCAGTGGCTGATTATGAAGAAAAATCCACTCAACTGGCAAGGTAAGCTACAAATTTCATAAGAGATCAGGATAGTAAAATCAACCGTTTTTACTCCGGATTAAATCCAATGTATCGAAGGAATTTATCTTCTAGTGAGTTCAAAAGTTATGAAAAACATGATCGATGTGCAGAGAAGGTGGAAATAGAGATTGTCGATGATCAAGTGTTCTTTGACAAACAACAGAATAAGAGGTCCAGTTGGCAGGAAAAGGGGGAGAACTAATTAGTGAATCATGGAGGTAAGAAAACTAAATATCCATCTTGTGAGAAGTATAGTAAAAAGAATCCTGGACAATGTTTATCAAAGACTGGAAAGTGCTTACAGTGTGGTCAGTCTAGTAATATTGCTCGTAATTGTAAGGAGGATGAACAAGAAGGAAATGAAAAGCCATCGAAAAGATGTTTTAAGTGTAACAAAATGGGTCATTATGCAAATGAGTGTCCATCGAAGAACTCAACTGAGGGAAAGTAGTCGGAATACAAGCAAAAATGGGTGGTGTAATACTTTGAAACTACTTCAGCAGATGTTGGGCCATGAAACTAAGTAGTATTAGATACACTGTTTGTTTTTTTAGATTATGCCAATATATTGTTTGATTTAGTATTTACACACTCTTTCATTTCTGAGAATTTTTCTAGTAAATTGGGAATTCCATCCCATGATATGATTACTGAACATACTGTAAAAACACCTAGAGGAAATGTTGAGACAAAAAGAAAACATAAGAACATTCTTTTCCTTTTGTGAAGAATAAATATACCTTCCAACCTTATTTTTTTGCCTCTAGTATTGATTGATGTTATATTGACAATGGATTTGCTTTCTATTTATCATGCAAAGATTGACAGTAGAGATAAAGATGTTTCTTTTAAGAATGATTTTTCGTTTTTATACAAAAATGAACCCATGTTGCTGATAACATATTAGGAAGCTGAGAAACTAGTAAAAGATTGAAATTAATTTTACCTTGCACATATTGTTGAAAAAAGGCACTTTTCAGATTAATGATGTGCTAGTGGTAAATGAGTACCTTGATGTTTTTCCTGGTGAGTTTCCTGGTATTATACCTGATCGAAAAGTTGAATATACTATTGAATTAGTTCTATATGCTAAGCCAATTTCAAAACCACCTTATCGAATGGCACAAATTGAACATGTAGAGTTAAAGAAGAAATTACAGGAGTTATTATATAAAGGTTTCATTTGACCTAGAACATCACCATGGGGTGCTCCTGTCTTGTTTGTTAAAAAGAAAGATGGTTCAGTGTGACTTTTCATTGATTATAGAGCATTTAATAATATCACTGATAAGAATAAGTATCATTTTCCTCATATGGAAGATTTGTTTGATCATCTCCAGGGAGCTCTGTATTTTTCGAAGATGGACTTGAGGTCGGGTTACCATCAGTTGAAAGTAAAAAAAGCAGATGTTATAAAGACAGTGTTTCTTACTAGATGTGGCCATTATGAATTTGTAGTTATGCCTTTTGTGTTATCCAATGCACCTACTGTATTAATGGATCTTTTGAATAAAATTTTTCATGAGTTCTTGGATAAGTTTGTGGTTCTGTTCATTGATGATATTTTGGTTTATTCTAAAAGTAAAGAGGAGCATGAAATTCATTTAATGGTTGTCTTTCAAACCTTAAAAGAAAAGAAATTATTTTGTAAATTCAGAAACTGTGAGTTTTGGTTACAACAAATTTCTTTCCTTGGTCACATTGTTTCAAAAAAATGTCATTATTGTTGACCCATCTAAAACAAAAGTTGTTGAAGAATAGCTAAAAACCCACAAATATAACCGAGATTCGTAGTTTTCTTGGTCTTGAAGGTTATTACCAAAGGTTTGTTGAAAATATTGCATGGTTATCTAGTCCATTGACTAAGTTAACTTGAAAAGGGGTTAAGTTCATCTGGACAAAAGAATGTTATGATTGTTTTCACGAATTGAAAAAGAGATTGGTGAATGCTCCAGTTTTGGCACTACCATTCATAAATGGTCAGTATGTTATCTACAGTGATGCTTCGTTGAAAGGATTGGGATGTGTCCTAATGTAGAATGATAAAGTAATTGCTTATGCATCATGTCAATTGAAACCTCATGAGTTAAATTACCCTACACATGATTTGGAATTATCTGCTATTGTTTTTGCTTTAAAAATTTTGTGGCATCATTTGTATGGAGTGAAGTGTGAAATATATACAAATTACAAAAGTTTGAAGTGTGTATTCACTCAGAAATAAATGAACATGAGATAGAGGAGATGGTTGGAATTAATCAAGGATTATGATTGCATGATCCTTTATCATCCGGGGAAAGAAAATAAAGTGGTTGATGCTTTGATTCAAAAAAGTAATGTCTCATTATCCATGCTACGTTTTGAACAAGATCCTTTGGTTTTTGATTTGGTGAAATTTGGAAAAGAAGATGTTGGTGCAGGAAATTTTTCAATTTTGTTTCAGGTTTCAGTGAGATCATCTATATCAGTCAGAATAATGAAAGCGCAGAAGAAAGCCTCTGAGTTGCAGAAAAAGGTAGAGTTGGTTCAGATGGGTAAGTGGCCTGAATTTAACATTGATAATGATGGGGGTTTGAGGTATGAAAATAGATTATGTGTTCCTTGTAATTCATAGTTGAAGAATGAGTTGTTATGTGAAGCTCATAGTTCTCTGTTTTCAGTTCATCATGGTAGTACTAAGATGTACAGAGATCTTTCAGATTCTTACTAGTGGGATGGAATGAAAAGAGATATTTCTGATTTTACAATGAATTGTTTGATTTTTCAGTAGGTTAATGAAGAGCGATAGTTACTGAAAAGAATGCTTCATCCTTTACTGGTTCCGGAGTGGAAATGGTAAAATATATCCATGGACATCGTTTTGGGATTAACAAAGATATCTCGAGGTAATAATGCAATCTGGGTTAAAGTTCACTGATTGACTAAATCTTATCATTTCATTCTTATTAGAGACACTTTGTCCCTGGATCAACTTGCTCAGTTGTGTGTTAAAGAGATATTCAGGTTGAATGGAGTTCCCCTCTCCATTGTATTCGATCATGATCCTAGGTTCATTTATAACTTGTGGAAAGACATTTAGAAGTCATTGGGTACTGAATTATATTTTAGTACAACTTTTCATCCTCAATCAGATGGACAGTTAGAATGAACAATTCAGACCATGGAGGATAGGTTACGTGCTTGTTTGATGGATTATCAAGGCAGTTTGTACCAACATATTTCTTTGGTTGAATTTTCATATAATAACAGTTTTCATTCCAGTATACAGATGGCTCCATTTGAGGCATTATATGGTGAGCATTGTCGAACTCCAGATTTTTGGGATGATGTAGGTGAAAGGGAGCTGATGGGACTAGAATTGGTAGAAGAGATGGAAGAGAATGTTCAGTATATTTAGAAGCACATTAGAACAGCTCAGAGCAGACAAAAAAGTTATGCTGATAATCAAGGGAATGATCTTTCCTTTGAGGTAGGTGATCATGTATTTCTCAATGATTATCCATGGAAAAGTGTGATGTGTTTTGGTAATAAGGGAAAGTTGAGTCCCATGTTCATTGGACCTTATGATATTCTGGAAAAATTGGATCACTTGCATATAGAGTGGCTTTACCTCCATTTTTATCCTAAGTACACAATGTTTTTCATTTTTCTATGTTGATAATGTATATGTTAGATCTATTTCATGTTTTGATCCTAGAGGTATTTCAGTTAGAAGAGAATCTCTCTTATGGAGAACAACTAGTTCAGATTCATGGCCGCAGAGAGCAGGTGTTGCAGAATAAGGTAATTTACTAGGTAATGGTTTTTGGAGAACCCATATGGTCGAAGAGGCAATGTGGGAATCTGAAAATTCTCTGAGGGATAAATACCCCCACATATTTTGATAAGTGAGTAATAATTGAGAGGGCGCAATTTCAAAAAGGGGGTAAAGATGTAACATCCCAAGTAAATGAAGAATAAGATATTTTTAGACTTATTAATATTTTTGAATTAAATATTAATTTTACTTTAAAAGGGTTTCTATGTTCGATAGCGTACCTGATAATCAAAAACGGGTTTCTTAGGAATCTTACATTGCACATTAATAATATAATATTATTATTTTAAATGGTAGTTAACTCCTAGTCATTGTATTAGCGGGAATGAATGAAACTAACTATAATATTATTATACATGATTTTTATATGTATTCACATTATACAAAAAAATTTAGAGGATTAATATGTGAATGAATCTAATTTTAAGAATAATTTACATTAAAAGGCCGATTTATCGCCATTTAATGGAAAACTCTTTTTAAATCTAGTTTTGGTCACTTTAATACATTCTATATGACCAAATTAAATCCTTTTTTAGAATGGGGACATCAAAATTTACTTTGTGTAAATTTTTGGAATTTTTCCGATAAAGTTCATTTTCAATGAATAGTGAAAATATTGTATTTTAAATCAAAACTATGTTTTGATCTAATTTATTTATATGGTTATATTATCTTTTTAATTGGTTTTAAAGTGTAATTAGAATATCTTTTTACCATTTAATAAAATGTTGGTTATTGGAATAAATTTCACTTTGAAATTAGACATAAACAAGTATCAATCTTTGGATAGTTATTGTTTCATAAAAACCGGCTATTTGTTTTAACAACAGAAATTAATTTTAAAATTAATTAATGAAAATTATATGTTTTGGATTTGTAAAAAATAGACATCATTTTTGAATTCAGAATATCAAATATAGGTTAGGCTGAATTTTTGGTATTTTTCTGAAAAACATCAATTTTTGATGAATAGTGAAACCAGTTAGTGGTAGTTAAAAAAACTGTTTTTTTCATTTTAATTAAATTTTACCACTTCTTTGAATTTAATTTAAAAAATAAAACATACATGGTTGTTATCATGAAGTAAAATTTGGTTCATTATGATGAAAATAATGTTTTCTAAATAGTAACTTTTGACTTGTATTTACCGCGGTTAAAAGTAAATAGGGTAATTCAAGGATAAAAGAATTTTATAATAATTCAATGTTACCTTATCACATGTCCAAACCTTATTGGTTGAGTCATTTACGACCATGGGAATCTTTTGGTCGATTTTGGGACCCCATCGAGCCACTTGGGAGTGATAATGACAATTTAGATTAATTAATTTAATGCGAAAACAAAATTGAATTTAACAAAAGTTCTTATAGAAATTAATTTTTATATAGAGTTATATAAGTACTATTTTCGACTATAAATATTCGTTGGAAATATAAAATGATTTAATATGTCATGGTATTTTTTTATAATATTTAGACATCAAATAAATCAAATTATATATGTCACAATAATGATACAATATTTATCTCATTACTAAATTATTTAAATAAATAAGATTATAATGATTAAAATATTATACAAAACATGACCAATTATTCTTGGATGATTTTATTTCGACCATGACTCATCTTATATTTTACTAAAGTTAGTTTTGGACCATTATAAACTGAATATAATTATATTATAAAATAATATTTTTACACCTTCCTAAAGAGACATTCCTCCACCTTATAAAAGGAGACCACTTATAACCAATTTCTCACACCTGTCAAGACATTTTTCTCATTCAAAATCTTCACAATTAAGCTCCATACATCCCGCTCCTCCCCTTATAATCCTTACCTTAGGCATAAGGCGCTTCAATAAGTCTTTTTGGTTCAAACCAAAGGAGTTACCCAAATTAAAGGTAACCGTTTATCTTAAATTATTTTAATTTATTTTACTACTCCAACCCCTAAACTCTTATTATTTATTTCTTTTGTGACAAAACATGTATCCTCAATATTCTATTATATTTTTTTAGAATGATTAGAACTACACTTACACTCACCTCCATCTAATTGACGAATAACTTAATGTTTCTATGGTTGGAAAACTAACGCCTCACGAAACGATGATTGTTCAATTACATCTTACCACCTCTCATGGTTGAAATTATGATGGAAATGTTTTTATATATGATATATATTATGTTTATGATTTTATTATGCTTCTTTACTTCCCAATTATATCAATACATTATGGTTTCTATAGTGGGTAAATACGATAATCTCATTTGAGGAAGTGCGTACTACCACACCTTTAAAGTGATTTGACTCGTTAATGCCTTATGTGGGATGTATAAAGGATAGTGTTAATGATATTATATTTGATATTATACTGGAATTATAACATACCTGTGTATAATTATGTTTTATTTCCATTAAAATAATAAATAGAAATGAAAGTAGCATTCATGCGTACGTACAGCTTACCGTCTCCATGAACGGTGCATTTCATTTCGTACCTCTAAATGTTATGTAATATTATAAATACATATATATATTAGATATATATGATATCTAAATCATGAGTATCATTCTGTATATAATGTAATATTGAACACATGGACAAATTGTAAATATAAGGTGTTCATTTTTTACTCAAGTTCTAAATATCGACAAAATGAAAGTTATTAACTTAAATGATTACATAAAGTTTATAACACGGTAATAAGTGTTAGAAAAGGAATAATAAACTTTAAGAAAGGTCATTTAGAAAGTATAAATTAACTTCAGAATATTATTCAAGATTTTGAAGAATGATTGAGTCAAGTCAGACAAGAGGTAATGGACTTTGTCTCAATATCCTTTCATTGAGGCATATATTTTTCTAATACATAACTTTCTTTTATATACTGTATAAAAACCATTGAATTTTAATTTCATTCAAGGGGAATATTTTTATACGAATAATTTTACTAAACGAAAGAAAAGAATGTTTCTTTTAACGTACGTCGTGACAACATCCTTTTCCACCACCGTGAGTATTATTTGATCTATGGCTTCCTCAACAAGCTGTACTGTTTAAAAAAATAATAAATACCATATAATATTTAATGTATTTTTGGTATTGAAAATGGTTTTGAAAATGGATTTTTTATGTCAATATATTTAAGTGATATATTGTGATTGAAATGTGGAAATTTTTTCCTTCCTTTATATTTGTTGTATGTGTTATGAATTTATATTGGTACTTGGACATTTGACAGGTGGTTACATGATAAAAGAAATGACGGGTGGTGCCATGAATACCAGGATGGCTGGTTATGTTATAACCTCCAATTCACTGGGTATGGAAGTCATCCATATGACTATTCCATTTAGTGATATGTATGGAAGTCGGTCGTATGAATATTCCATTTAGTGATATGTGTGGTTGTCGATCGTATGGTTATTCCATTTGTGTATGTTTTTGTCCCAAGTAACCGTAATATGTTATTTGTTCGTTGTATGGGTTTAATAGTAAGCATTTTGTTACAAAAGGGTAAGTAATTATATTTTTATAGTAATGAGTATTTACTACTTCATAAAGGTGAAAAGTATTACATATGTTTAAGTATTCATAGTTTACTTGTTGTTTTCAAAAACTAATATTTTTACTTCTTTGTGTATCCCTTACTGAGCTTTTTATGATCATCCCATGTTTTTGAAATTTTTTTCACAGGACATAATGTGTAATAGGGTCAAGGATGGGATCAAGGAATATTCATGTTGTCTTAAACATGGAACTAGACATGACTTTTTTTCAAGAGTTCATGTTTTGAAAAAAATGGATACTGGGTAGAAGTGTCACTTTGTATTTTTTTATATGTAATAGTTATGTCTTAATTCTCTAAAACTATAATCAGAAATGATCCTCAATTTTAATTCTTCATTTAATTCAATATTATGTAATATTTTAAGGCTGGGTCCTTATAACATCACTATACATATCATTAAAAATATCTCTAGGGATCTCACTAATATTTTCACATCCGAGATTCCAAATGTTGACTAAACCTTCACTTTTATTCCAACTGTAGATTCCCAATATTGATGACCATGGACAATACATTTATTTTGTAGAA
Source organism: Viscum album (assembly GCA_963277665.1). Classification (NCBI taxonomy): domain Eukaryota; kingdom Viridiplantae; phylum Streptophyta; class Magnoliopsida; order Santalales; family Viscaceae; genus Viscum; species Viscum album. The sequence goes on along the minus strand of OY728157.1, from coordinate 1,262,007,595 downwards.
TACATAATACACTGCACAAAATAAATGCCTAGAGACCATATTAGTTTAGTGTCTTTGGAACATCAGAACACATTCTTCTTCCTTGGTTAAAGATCTTCACCATTTACCATAATGATCTACCCCATTAGTTTTCAAACCTAAAACTATTCATTTTATCCTGGGGAAAAGAAAACATAAAAATTTTGAGCTCAAATTCTCAAAAAGGTTAAACACTGAGAACATTAAACAAAAAATAAACATTAGAATTTTAAAACATGAACATAAAATTTAAATATCAAAATCATGAGTCATGAAATAAATCTTGGAAGTTCGTAAGACGTAAATCATTAATGAACAAGTCCAGGATAACAAAGAATTGACATAAATTATGGGATTGTGTTAGAAAATAGGCAAATAATATGATTTTCATAGTATCCAAGTCCAACATTGTGGAAATATTCATTTAATAAATCGAGTTTACATGTCGTTCTAGCCATGTATTATTGAACCAGATTTACTTGTCTTTCTAGCCCAGTAATACTGTACCATGTTTACATTCTATTCCTGCCTTGTTAATCTCATGAGAAATACATATTTACCCAATGATTTAGAGAGAGATATTGGTCCCACCCATCTCATAATGAATCCATTTATACATGTTCTTCAAATCATAAATCATTCATTATATCATAACCCAAGAAATAAAATGGGTTTCTTAATTATCATTTCATCCTAAGATAATCTATATAAAATATAATTCCATCATTAATGAAATAAATAATAGTAATAATTGTTATATAATATTTTCTCAGTTTAAGAGATTTATATTATATAGAAAACAATTTTGATAAAACACATGAAATCAGTTCTTGAGGAAAATATCATTTCTTCTTAAAAAACTATTCCTTCTCTAAAAATGTTGTAAACATTTAAAAGAAAATAATTTAGTTGAAAATATAAATGAAATAGTGTAGAGGAAGACTCATGGAAACAATGCATCATGAAACAGTAAAAATCTATTCATGCTAAATAAGTTGAATAAAAACATTCTCCTGATACTTTTACTGGAAAAGTAAAAAAGTTCCTTGTTTGGTAAACAAAAGAATGATTCCTTACATACCATTTATTAAAAGTAAAAATGGGTAAAAATTACATCAGAATTACATGAATCAATTGTAAATATTTTATGAAAACATTTCTAGAAGACATGGACATTGATGATGATCATAATTCCAGTAAATACATACGTATATACAATATCAGATAAAAATGAGATTACAAAATTATCTCTTGCCTTAGGTGTGATACTCACCAAATGATTCCAAAAGTCATGTATAATGTTTTTAAACATATTTTTTTCTTATATAGGAAAAATAATAATATCTATGTTATCATAAATGATTCTAGTGTGACAATATATTACCCATTTATTAACAATTCCATGTTAATGCAATATTTTAGGTAAAATCGCTTTGTTTATCGTACGTGTTTTGACTTGTTATTCATCATAATGTTACATAGATCATGATTTAATTACTTATATAATGTATAATATTATCTACATACCATATACATTCATAATATAAACATATATAGCAGATAGATATATCAAATGAAATACACCATTAATGGAGACAATAGATTGTACATACACATGAACGCTGTTTTCATTTTCTATTCGTATTGCATGAAAGAAAGTGAATATAATATATGTACATATATATATATAATTATATTATAATTTTTATTTAATATAGTCATAATTAATAATAATAATATATATTAATTATTTGATGGTTAAAGTAGAGAATGAATCTCATCGCATTGTGGAAACGGTAGGTCATCCGTACGCATGAGCGACAATATCATTATTTTGATGGTTAAATGGTATATATTAGTTTTATATTGATTATAAATAATAGTTATCATGTTATATTAATTATTTTAATCCATTATACTCATCATTATAACAATCCCAATGATGTATTTTTGATTAACAAATTTACTCCACGAGGTGGAGATGGTAAGCTGTACGTACAAAAACATGGTGATATTTTTATTAGTAGGATGATAAAAGGATGTATATGGTCGTCCCATACTAATAATAATATCTTATCATGTATAATATAGTAGATTAATAAATTTATTATGGAATCAACATAGAAATAGGAATTCTAAGAAGAAAAGAACATTGAAATATGGAATCAAATGATTACCTCTTCTTCAGGTGTCTGCTTTTTAATTGAACTAAATGGCTCTTTAGGATGGATCTCTACCAAATTTAGGACTATTGGATAAATTTAAGGAGTTTTATAGAAGAAATGGGTAGGTTATGGCTGATTCAAAAGGCCTTTTTTGGTGTGACTAAAAGAGAATGGGAGGTGCCCATTTTTAAAAGTGGTGAAAGGCACTTTAGGAAGATCGGGAAATATTTAGTAATTATAAAAATATTTCCAGTTTCTAAATGAACAAAAAAAATTTATTTTTAGGATAACATGTGGATGGGTCAAAGTCCTCTCAACTAATATGTTTTAGTCATGTTTAGGATATAAAAGTAAATATACCATTTAGATTTAACCCTTTGTAAAATAACTTAACTCATACCATGTCCTCATGTATTTTTATACTACATGGTTGATATCATTACAATAAAATTTAAATTGATCGAAAATTGAATTATTTAGTTAAAATAAATCACTATTCCTGTTCTTTTACAGAACTTTTGATTTATTGGATTTATATATCACATAATAAAATATTATTTGTTCTAAAAACAATTTTCGTTAATTTTGTCAGTATTTAGTAATTTTTTTAAATTAATAAAAATGTTATTCCATGAAAAAGGCATTAAATCATATGTAATATTTCATTTTCATTAATAACATTCATTTATACAATAAAATTGTCAAATTAATTTTATTTAAAAATTTATAAATTTACTTATCAGAATCATTCATTAAAAAGGCAATCACTACATTGTAACCGTGTTATAAATAAGTATGTTTATAGAATGTCTAAAAATTATAAATAAAATACCATGATGTAGAAATTTTTTTAGAATTATTTTGACTTTTAAATAAATATAAATAATTTATATAACCTTATATTATGATCTATATAGTTAAATATTTATGTTTATGTTATAATTATCATTACATCAAAATTAATGTTATAAAATGTCATTTTCACATCCAAGTGAATCCATGGGGTCCCAAAATGTACCCAAGGATACACAAGGTCATAAATAATTTATCCAATATGATTTTTTACATGTTTTAGGGTAATTTAATATTATTATAATATTAATGTTCTTGCTTTATTTACTAGATTTACCCTTATACCATGGTAAATAAAATAAATTTTGAAATTCGTATTAATAATGTCCAAAAATGAAAGCTACCTATTCCCAAAATTTGGAAATTATGATTAAAAATATTCATTCTATGTTTCAAAATTCAAAACACATATGTTTTATAAATTAATTTAAATGTATATCCTATTGTCAAAACCAAAAAGCGGGTATTTAAGAAGTAATTACTATCGATAGATAGACTTGTGTTTATGTCCAATTTCAATTTGAAATTACATAAAAAGCCAGAATTTATATTAAATACTAAAAATATATTTAATTTATTCTTTTAAACTATTAAATTTTAAAATTTAACCATAAAAATAACCAAGTTGGAAAAAATAGTTTCAATTAAAATTTTGTGTATTTTCTCTATTCGTCAATATATGAATGTTAATGATAAAAATATCAAAAATTAATCCCAATGAAATTTGATTTCCCTCTATGAAAGAAAAGGTTTATTTTGTAAAATATAACTTATAAATGTGCCATAGAAATATTTAAAATTTGTGCGCCCTCAAATGGCGTTAAAACATCATTTTTTTAAAATACTTCTTTTATCTGAAAAGGTTGAATTTTATCTTATATCATGTTCTCAAAAATACATAAGATGAATTCTAATTCTATATAAAATTAATATTCATGTTAATAATATTCATAAAGTATTATTTATATCCGATAATAATATTTTAATAATATATTTTTGTTTAGTAAAACTCAGTATTGCAAACAACGCAAGCTATCGAAGAAGGTTGCTTTTTCGTGTAACTCAAGCCAAGTTAGTGTTGCGTGTAGTAAAATTTTCAATTTGTGTTGTTAATTAAATAATCAAAATTTTGTTAATTTATACATTGAAAAAATATATACTCAGTGTTTCGTGAAATTAATTGTACCAAAATAACTTGAAATTTTGTACAACACAAGTCAATAATAGTGTTGCATATACTACATAAGAATATTGTGTTTCATATAGTGCAAGCTAATCATGGTGTAGCATACAATACAAGACATTAAAAGAATCTACCTCATAAAATATTGGACTGTTACCTCAAATATTGTCTAAAATATTTCCAATCCTCTACCAAATCTCTCTAGCAATTCTAGTTGCCGTTTTCTCAATAAAATGGCAAACCCTTTTTCTATAGGAGGTTCTCATGGAGAATAAGTTATGAAAGTTAAATTCCCTTTCATTTCCATTAATTTTTTTTTAATTTCATTTATTTTATGATAATTTTCATACCTAATCTAAATATACATGCAAGAAAAATCTTGTATCTAATATATAATGAATTTTTGTATATTTAATGAAATTAATATCATAAAACCCATTCTTCTATAGATAATATTCTAAAAGACATAATCTGTGATATGTTGACTTACTGCCATCACTAATGATGTATTTCATTCTCTAATTCCAGCTTCAAGGATTGTCATAAAACAATTATTATTGTTGAAATATATTTTAAAATTTATGTAATAACCAATATATTTTAGGTAACTAAAAAATATATATAATATTAAATAATAGAACCAAACTACATCATGATGATGGAAAACCCTCTCAATAAATCAAAATGATTATCATTAATGTTTAATATTTTGAGTCATCCTCATTTATTAAAAAAATATCAGACCCCATAATATTACTTAATTTAATTAATATAATATAATTTAAATTATGAAAAACAATTCTCAATTTATATGATCTTCCATACATATATACAGTTAAACTAATCATGAAATAATGGAAATGAACACTCTTGAATGACAAAATTGAATCTCATAACACATAAAAAAGGCCAAAAATGATCATAATAAAATTATATTAATGAAAAACATGTTTAGGAATGTTTGAATTAAATTATTAATTAATCTAATTTAATTACAATTTAAATTTTTTAAGACTACAATATACATTCGGACATAATGTATGGGATTCAATCTTAGCCCAAATTTTTTATTATGGCTTACGCTTACTCAATCATAACCCAGATATAATTATTATTCAATATTATGTAAACCTCTTAAATTATGATTTTATGTTCCAGGATTATATTCCTATCTCAATTATTATTTCTTTTATGGGAGAGTACATATTTTTTTAACGGTCCCTTCTCAATTCCACCCAATAGGCAAGCCCTAATAAATAAAACAGCCCTATTTACTAGCTGTATACAGGTACCATCCATAATCTATTTTATTCCCCCATTATTCTTATATGATAAATCAAATCCTAATGAAAATGTAACTTTATTAATTTATTATTTTATATAAATTAATAATTCTTTTCTGATTTTAATTATCTTTAATATTTTTGTAAACCACACTAAAATAATTCATTTCTAATGTTTCTTAGTCACACCTTTTATATGTTTTAAAATCATTTTCACATCACTTATCACTATCTATGTTTATTTTCACCTATTAATTTCTTTGTATTATTTAAATCCATTATTTCATTATAAGAATTTTCATATTACTAATTCTTATCCCTTATTACATGATTATGATACCAAATTTATTCCATGGTCAACCCTTATTCATAAATCGTCATTTTGAACACATATACATGAATAATTTATGATAGGTGTCCCAATATAGTGTTCCAACACAATGGCTAATTTTTAGTCACATGGGAAATCTATTACAATGGTCATGGATGTTGTCCATGACTCATTATCCACAATATGTAATGGTCATGGAAGTTATCCCTAACTCTCACTCCTCTATATGGAATGATCTTGGGGGTTACCCTTGACTCTTACTCCTACAAGTGAATTGTTTTTGGTTGTTAGTCTTGAATTATGCCTATATCTTATTGTATGTTGTTACCAAATTTCTCTGAAAACATGATTACATGATCTCGTGTTACACATGTTATTATTCTTTATGTTTATTCATGTTCCATGACAATTTATTTCATCATGTTATGCCTTCAAAGCCATGTGATATGAATTATTATTATTTTTATAACATAATTGCATTTTTATATCATCCACATAGTTTATTAATTCCTTAGTTTATTCTATGGAGATGTTAGAGAAGAAATAATGTCATGAGATCTTTTTGGAGATTAAATAAATAATTTTTTATGATTTTTAAATTTGTATATAATCTTACGATGAAAGTATATGTTACGATCCATGGAATTTAATTGTTTTTTAACTATGAATAAAATCATTCTTTAATATTTTCTAAAGTGTAGACACATTATCAATTACCTTCGGTGATGTTGTGACTATCCATATATCCCTATTTCATTTTTTAGCACTCTATTGTCGTTCACCCTAGGGAATGGTTTACTCACATTTAATTGAATCGTATTTTGGATTGATTTTGTAATTAAATCATCTTCATGGTGTCATACTATTCCACACATCCTGAAAACTACTATTTGATTCATCATAGAAATTATCTTGAATCTAGGTTTAATATTTTGGAAAATTAGGTTTGTTGAAAAAGTATTGACAAAAACATCCTAAGAGATAACATCTTGTAGTATCATTTGTAATATATCAAACTCAATAAATTTTTAAAATTGAGAAAAACTTCTACATTAAATATACATATTAGACCAACTTGAGGATTTTGATGTATTTATTATCGAAAACAATTTAAGGGTATGTTCGAACATATGGACATGTGATCACTTTTTTACTTAAAAGAAAAAGACTATGGAAAAAATGAAAGTGATCTATCCAAAGGGAACTGAGGCCTGAGTAATATGATATTTTTAACAAGTATTGAATTTAAAGGAAATAATAAAAAAATAGATAAATCACTGATATTTTGGAATGTATTAAATTTAGCTGAAAAAAATAAAATGTATTGAGGTGGTTATATAACATATTTTAGTTTGTAATTATTCCAATTGAGTTCATAATATTTTCATGTGGATTTTTTAGACTTTTGCGGACATTATAAGAATTTATTTTTTAAATAATAACACTCTTGTGTACTTATTATGACTCTAGAATTGTGATGAATTTTCCAATGGAATGAATACACAAGAATCAATTTAAGAATAATTAATTCTCAGGAAAATAATTAAATGGGTACTAATATTTTATAAGTATGTCACTTTCTATAGGACTTATAAGGCATTATTTTATATTCTATATAAAATAGTTTGATAATATATTTATTGAATACTTTCGAAAAGGGATTCATTGAAATTTAATTACACAATACTGAATGGATGATATTAAAAATATAATTACTATAATTAATTTAAAATAATAAAGACTCATGCTTAGAAATTTAACAAGCTCCACACAAAAAGAGATATATTCTTATCTTATTTCATGATTCAATACACATTTTGATGAATATTCAAATATATTTATATTGAAAATTATATATTTTTTAGAATGAAATAATCCAATGAATAATGGTTATTAAAAATAAACTATTTGAAATTTTTTAATGAATACATCACGTGAGTTTCATATATATATTTGCAATATTTATGTTTGAATTTTTTTATGATAAATTCTGCTATTTTAAATGAAATATACTTAAAGCCTAAAATCATTGAAATTTTGAAAAAATATTAATGAAATTGAATTCAATATATATTTTGAATATTAACATGAGACAAAAATGAATATGAACATATTAGAGAATTTTTAAATGAAACTGATACACTACTCTATTTAATAATAACATCATCAAATAATTTAATACACTTTATGATCATTACATATATTATAACGGAAGGAAATGATCATTATCATCTTAACCATATGAAATTGACATAATATTCCTTAATAATGTATCGTTAAAAGGAAAATATTCATTTTTATTTTACTAAAAGAGTAAATTATAAGAATCTTGAAATTCTATAATTGGAGATCCTTTTAATATATATGACTTATTCTATATATTGGTAAATCAATTATTATTTATAGATACATGAGATAAATACGAATTAGAAAACAAGTGGAATTCCAAAATCATTAAGAAATAAATAACCCCTTATTAAGATGTAATCCTTCTTGATATCTTAATAATTGATTAAAATTAGATCCAAACTCTAGGGTTTCATAAAAAAACATAATATGGACAAACCCAAAACAACTAAAAAAATATACATTTTTGTGATTTATTGATTTTTTAACATACGTTCGGATAGAATAGAACCCTATATTTTATTAAAAGTAATTTATGTTCTTTAATTGGTATAATATAATTACCCATTTACTAGAGAGTCCCCCAAAGAGCCTCTAGATTATAATAAAAATGTTGATAATGATAGCAAATATAACACTACATTACTTCCTTCTTTATATTTGAAAGGTATGAGAAAGGTAATCAAATTATAAAGTGCTAGTAATATTTGAAAATATATTTATATAACCATTAGAGGAATTTTTTAGGAATAAATATTAAAATTTATTTTATAATGATTTGACTACATTAGAATTAAGGAAGTTGAAATATCATATGGATTATTTTATAGGGTAAATTTGATTGTCCTCACTTTTAGAGTGTTTTTAGATACTATTAAATATTTTGTTTAGGTGATTATATTAATTAGAATTATACAAGATAAATTTTATTCTAATATATATTTAAATATGGAAAAATATATATATGAAAGGATGATGATGACCATTGTTACACCCTCATAAATTATTAGAATATATATATAGTTAATATTAAATAAAATGAGATAACAGAAAAAGAAATATTCAATAAATTCTATGAATGACTATATATATTATGATGAGAAGTAAAACACTAATTCATATAGAGGTAAAAAATAATTTATTTGCGCCCATTAAATTTTTTAATAAAACATGACATGAATGAGATGCACCTATAAAGGAAAATGTAACATCAAATTCATTAAAAACTAAATCACTGACATTTTTTACAAAAATGACCCAAAAAATTTAGTGGATATGGTAATGAAATTTATTCCACTGAGAAATCCATTGATATTGGAGAATATTTGTTAAATAATAATTTAAAAGGAATGAATAAGATTTATATCAAATTTTTTATATGAAGTTTTATGGCAGATGAAAGTATTTCATATAATTGTGCAGATAATGGCGATGATAGGGAAGAAAACAATGATTCTTATCAATCCTTGTTCATTTAAAAAGAGGTGAAATATTTTGAATCACTAGACGAATACTCAATAATCATTAGTATTTTTACTATAAAATATGGTGAAACAATAAATGAATACACTATGATAATGGAAATTAATATGTGTTTAAAACAAATAAGAAGGATATTAAATGAAAAAAACTCAGCTAAAAGGATGATCAAACAAAAACCATTGACTATAGATTAAAAATGATATTTAAAATTAAATGTTATGATTAAATCCTTAGAATAGAATAAATAAAATGATTATTAGAGATATAATTTCAAAATTCTTTCTTCAGATAAAATCATACATTAGTTTTTTGAGAAGATTCTAACACTATGATATTCTATGAAATTATTTATAAAAAATATATGTTATCATCATTATATTTTATGCTACCTAAAATAATATGTTTGTTGTTCTTTTAACATGATAATTAGCTTATTATGAGTTTCACACAATACTGAGTTTAAAAGAAATGTGTCATATAATTAAAAATTTATTATTTAATTTGATAGTTATCACCTAGTTGTTAGAATGGAAGGTGTGGAAATTATTAACTATGTTAAAAAATAATATTATATACAATACTACATATAAAGAATTATTTGGATAATAATTAATTATAAATGAAAGTAAAAAATCATTTTATTATATTGGATATCATTTTATAATAGAATAAATTTTATTCAAAATAACAAATATTAAATCAATAAATTTATTAAATCACCTTTGGTTAATTATATAAATTATTTTTAGAAATTATATATCCAAATATTTGTTTATCGTTATTATAATTTTATTTTTGAAACATATATAATAAGAAATCAAATTTTAATCATAAATTTATACTTTATAAAAAATATTTCTTTTGCCATTTGCTCAATTATATTATAGTTGATTTGTAACACATTTATAAAAAATATTTCTAAAACTATACTAACATTTTTAAATCATAATATCAAAATTATATTAGTGTAAATTTTTGATATTTTCTGAAAAGATTCATTTTTAATTAATAGTTAAAATATTAAATATTAATTGGAAACAATCTACATCATTTAATTTCATTATAAAGAAAAATTGAATTTTAATTTTATTTTAAATAATATTTAGATAAAAAATAAATCTATTAATCCAAATTCAGTAATTAGAATAAATGTTTTATTGAATTTTGATGTAAAAACTATGTAATCTTTCAAATATTTTTTCTTTTAAATTTCACTTTCTTGACACATTTTCATGATTAATTTTAAATTAAAAGGTACCACTTATGTTAATTTTATTTTAAAAATGTATTAAATTTTTTTATATAAAATAATTTACATCATCTAATATGGAAAACATAATTTTTTAGAAACATTAATTGTGAATTCAGAAAAAAAAATTAATTACCATAGTTAGGGTAAATTTGGGTTTAATCGGGAGTTAAACTAAAAATATATGTGTAAAAATAACCTATATACTTGGATATTAAATATTTAGTGTACATATTTGTACCATTATTCCTCTATGGTCCTATAGTGGACAATTTATTACCTCTTAACATATATAAAACCTTGGATAAGTCAATTCTTATAAATAATACCAACTGTGTCTTCACCATAAGTTATAAAATGAAACCCATTTTCCTCACAAAAAACACCTTAATATCCCATCATTTATAAAAACAATAATCATAATCACTTCAAAAAATCAATCTAATCCTACTATATGACTTCATTTAAATATAAAAGAATATTAGGAAGAACATCAGTGAAAACCTTTGGGCAATACCCATAGAATTAGAAACATTCATCAATGAGCATTTTTTTTATTTCATCTCCACCACCACCTATTATTATTATAGCATGATAAATTGATAAATTCAGTATATTAACTATAATGATATTTTTATGCTTTTTATAAATTATAACAATCCCTACATCCATTAAATTGGTTACAAATCCATCGTTCCTGTGTACGGAAGTCTATCGCGTTGCAAACTAAGGGAATTACTTTTTTCCACTTCCACTTCTTGAGGTAGTATGCATTGTTGGTTTATTTTTTATATTTTATCTTTCTTATATTAATTTTATTCTTAAATAATTATATCACACATATATTCATGATATGCATTTTTTGAGGACATAATAATGTCCCTTCATGCGTACAAGAAACATCCACTACACGAAGTGATTCCATTCAATCATGGTTCACACGGAAGAAATTAGATTTGGTTTTAATGAAAATATGTCATATATATATATGACTTTTTTTCTAGAATGATAATATAACATTAATATTTTGAAATTAATGAATAAAATTTAAATGATTTTTATGAATATGTTTGACCTACTACCTCCATGAATGTTATTTATAATTTTCTATCACTAAATTAAGGTATTACTATAAATACATACCAAAAAATATAAATACTATAATTATATCATATATTTAATTTATGACATTATTTTTCGACTATCAAAATCATAGGGCCAAAACGATAACAAATCAATATATATATTAAAAAACAAGCGATTTCCCAAAAAATAATTTACAATGGAGTTGTTAATAAGCGGTAAATAATTTGTCATAAAAATTATAATATTTTATGAAATATAAAATTATTATGCATTAAAATATTTATAATAAACCTATATTTATAATATATATGTTTTTAATTTTTATGTTTGAATTAAATACATATGGTAAGGGATTTTAATCACACATTTTACTTTTATGAGACACATGTCAAATTCAAAACATTTTTCTTTATTTGTGGGAATATAAATCAAATTAATGTACTCTATGTGGATCTAAATGATAATTATTTATATTAATATATCCATTTGATGTTACCACACATATTTGGTTTATGAATCAAATGGTACCATATTGGAAACTGGTTTTTGTCTCAATTTTTCTTCTATTAAAAATATATTTTTTTCTTAATATATATTCATTTATGAGGTCTATATATATTCGCTTTGATATTTAATATCAGATATTTATTTGACCTCGTGATTTTATAATGTTGTTTTATTCTTTTGTGGGCCTTACGATTCATTATAACCATCATGGTATGTTATTTATGTTACAATGTCATCATTTATTAGGATTGATTATGATTATATATATATTATTGACATCTCTTTATCTATCTCTCAATAATAATCATGATCATTCATCTCATATGGTTATTATTGATATATTCATATAGTAGTACTATTTTCTATATCTTTTCTATAAAAATGATTGATATTGTTATTTAACAAATTCAATTTTTATTTCAATATTTTGTCTGAAATATGTTTTCTTTCAATACCATGCTTTTTAAAATTGAGTAAAAATTGATTCAGAATCGTCAAAATGAAGTATAAAATAAATATTATATGATGCCCCAACCCCGGTAGCCCAGAGCCGGTGCTATGGTTATGGTGTGCAATTTATTTCGCACAAATGAAACAAATAAGTCACACATCATAACCCATCCGGAGGAACATTCTGGTTTAGATCCTGGAGAATCAGAGACAACAGCTTTTCTTATTTATTTTCTGAGCTAATAAAAAACATCCAAGTCTTGGAAAGGCTCTATCAACCTGAAAAAATTTAACATAAAACATAAGGTGAGAATTGAAATACTCAGTAAGGGGTATTTGAAAATACTTAAATACAGCTTTTGAAAACTACGTTGAAAAATACTTTTCCATACTTAGAAAGTTTTCTTAAAAGAAAAACATCAAGAATAAACAAAGGTTGATACATCAGTGTTAAAGTACTTCATACTTATGCACTAGAACACTTAGCGGTAACTCACTTAGTAAACAAGATAAGCATAATAATAAAAAGGCATGGGTTGCATGAAGTAAAGTGTCCATAAACAAGAAAGGTGTGTATGAACAACATGATGAAAATGTCATCAGAGTCACGCACAAGCGCATAATCTACACAAAATATGCACATCATGACATGATAATTGAAATACAACATTTGAAATGAAGTTATGGAAAATAAATTGGTCATGCATCAACATTGCCATATCACATGTCTTGTGTTTTTTTATCTGATACTCATAGGTAAGGATATATAACCAAGGTTATTCCTCTAATCGGAATAATCACTAGGTTGTTCATAAACAAAGAAATGTATGTTGAAGGACTCATGGTCTCTGTGTCAAGGCCTTGTTCCATGACCTAAGGGTAAAAACCCAATCTGATTGTCTCGAGAACTATCGATGCATCGAGGAGCTTAATTTTACCGGTCTCCAACTCGGAGGGCTTACATTAACCAGTCCCCAACCTGGAGAGTCTTCTTCTAACCAGACCCCATTCCGGGTAGTCCCATACATTTCTCACATCTTGATAAGGTTACATATTCATGGTGTCCCATACCACTTTGAATATTTAATTTTCTTTTCATATTACCCAAGGTGTCCCATACCACTTTGGGTAATTTTGTTCTTAGTTTATTATCATGTTGAGTCATATGCATGAAAAATATGAATAAGGAAACAATTATATAATTGGTTTACAAATACATGATACGACAGAGAAAATGGAAAATATGGAATAAAAGCAGGAACGATCAAGCAAGCATACTTTGTGCATAGAACAATTTTTTAAGCACATAAGATGATGAATGTGTGAGACTTGATCCCAAGGGGTATTAAATGATGAGTTTCTAAAATTCCAGTACATGGAAAAAAACTACTTGGCATTAAGTATTGTACTTCACAGGTCACAGTACATGCAACAAATCCCCATCCACTAATAATTACTGCGACATGCTTGGTATAAAAATAATAAACACTTGCAATATTTAAAATTCCAACACTTGGAAATAAACCACATTAAAAATATTACCTGCCATTAATTATTAATCTTCACTGGTCATAGAATTTGCAGTTACACTCTGCTCACTAAAAACCATTGCAGCGATTTTGGTATAAAAATAATTGAGGATTTCTACATATTAACATAACCCTTAAACCCCTATCCTTTTAAAATGAGTTTAAAACAGGCATAAGCATATCCTTAAAAAAACATAAATCATTTCAAGGGAAACCTTAGAAAAGTTCATTGTTGTACCCTTAGACACAAAATTATAAAACAGCATAGCAAAGCGCTAAAATCCTACATGCATAAAAAATATTAATAACCATTTCTTGAAACTAGGGTTTTCAGATATTAATCTTAAAAACACATACATACATAGGGATATATATACACAATGTATATAAATAGGGTTTCTCATAAATGAAACATGGTTCACTTGAAATCTGAAACCTCTAACAATCTATCATTTATTCAGTTTAAAAAAAAGAACAAAACCTTATGGGTTTTAAGTGTTTACGAAACTATAAACATATAAAACTTCAATTTCAACTATTACATGTTTGCACCTAAAACAAAGACCTGGTTCGTATCCAATATCATTCATAGACAATGTAAGAATCAAAAACTGATTTGCATTGAAATACATAACTTATAAAATTATATAATTATATATATGTGTAAGGCTTACATAAAGATCATACACGTTAGGACTTGTTTTAAAATAACCCCTTTCAAAGGTATAATTCTTAACATAAAATACTGAATTATAAGGAAATCTTAGAAACATATTTTTGTATGGTTTGCATGGAATATATATATATATATATATATATATATATATCATTAACTATAATTTATATATATATATATACTCATGTATATACAAACTTGAACTGTGAAACTTGGGTGGAAAAAACACACACACACAAACATGGCACCCTTACCGCTCAAGGGAGGAGCTCGCCGGAGGGAGGCATGCTGGGTGGCCGGAGAACCGGGAGGAGCTTTGGTGGCCGGTGGTAGTCCGGTAAGGACTCCTAGAAGCGATGCAAGGTGAAGCCCTGGTGTCCAGCAGCGTAGCTCCAGTACTAGTGTGGTCGTGCACGGGGGTGAGGTGAAAAACTGGAGGTGGTTTGTGGTGGCGAGGCAACGACGAGGCGGCGGCGAGGCTGGTGTCGCGGTGGCACGGGTTGGCTCTGGAGGTCCCCATTTACACTGGTGTTTCTCGGTTCTTAAAGGAAGATGATCTGGGTAAGGTTAGGCCAAGCCTATGGAGGTGGGTGAGCGAGGTCAATGTGAGCAGTGGAGAGGGAGGCGTATCGGGATAACCAGCTGCTGGTTCGCGGGACCCTGGCGTGAGGTTGAAGACGGTGGGAGAAGCAGTAAAAAAACATGCGACTGCTGGGATTCGACCAGGGCGTGATCGGATGGACGAAAAGAAAAGAGAGTTTTAAAACATATCAACGGCCATGATGTGCCATGGTGAGATCGGACGGAGGAGGACGATTGCACGGCCAACAAATACTTCGCCGAATAGGAACAACACATTTTTTTAGAGAAAAAAACAGATTACTTTTAAATGGAAAAAAGGTATATAACATTAAAATTTAATTTACACTATTTAACCCAAATATTTAAATTAGAAATTCCAAATTAAAAGTCCCATTTTAGATTATGTAAAATACCCTATAAATCTTTTAAATTTTATAATTATAATACTAAACTTTTATTAGGGACTTATATAATTAGAAATCCAAAATCCAATTTATAACTTACTTCACTTGTTTATTTATAAGTTTATGTTTAAAAGTCCCTTAGTTTTTCTCTATTTCAAAACACATAGCTTTAGAGATCCTAAAAGATACACTTTTTTCAATTATTGTTGATACCGCTGTAGACTTGATGTTCGACACATTTTTAAAAAAATACCACGTTTTCCACCATACCAGGATCAAAATAGATTCATTTGCAAGAATAATATTTTATTTTAATACATGAAGATATAATTATAATATTTTGTACTTATTAAAATATTTAAATACCATAATAATATAAAAGCATTATAAAGACAAAAAAATTTTATAAAATGATGCACTTTGTCCATTGGAACCCAACGGTAAAAAATGGTCATATTCCTTTTTGAGGTCCTTTATAAAAGCAAGGGATAGGATGTTTTATATTTTCAAAACACCGGACCCTTGGTGGATGGATCTCTTCATAACTCTGGTGCTGAGTGCGTGCACGGTGATTCTGGCGGTTAAACTTTTCACACTGATGGAACCTGAAGACGACGACTATCTGATTGCCCATGTTGTGGTTCTTTGTAGTCTTGTTGTGGCCGTGTTAGGTCTTCTGCACGGTACTTTCAATTAGATGGGTCTTGTTGTAATGTATCTTTTAAATATATAACACTTTATTGTATTCTTCATGTTTGATTTCCACTCAAATTATTTATCAGCACACAAAGCATAAAAAAAATAAAACAAGAGACATCATTAAAAAGCACAACATTGTTCACTTGGACCAGTTTATAAAACTTGGGGCATCACATTATCCCCCTCATAAAAGAATCGCGTCCCCACAATTCGATCGGCGTACAAACACTGACTTATTCACACCGCTTCTCTGACACCCTTGGTGATGTCCCTTTACCTCCACCACCCATAGAAAAAGTTACTATTCAACTCAATCCCCAGGGCTGAATAGAGCATGTGGGTCTCCTCTTCCCAAATACATTTTTGGAAAAGTGGATCATGGTTGAAACCAAGCTCCCATTTGATACAGGTGGTTCTCCAGATATGGGAACGAGTGACATCAAACTTCGTGACATCCACTTGGATTTGGTTCCTAAAGATCTCTCGAACCACTTCATAATTGAAGGATTCTATGAAAGATCCAAAATCGCAGAGCTCCCCAAGCATGCTGAAGCACAGGATTTGGTACATAAAGACTGCGCGGAAGTCCAACTTCTTTGCATATTCTCCAAATTCCGGGAAGGCCAACCATTTATTGTTCATGGTGAAACACAGGAAGAGTCCCTCATAGTACTTCCCTTTATTTTTATAATTATCAAACATCACACTAGCCATTTGGTTATACACAACTTCCGACCCTCGGAAGATTCGGAGGACATTCGAGCTTTTCGATATTTCATAGAGGGTTTTGCACGTGAGTCGTAAGTTAACAAATGGTTGGTTACTTGTTGAGCAGGATTTTGCTACAATAGTCTCTATGATTTCTATAGGGAGATTCAAGAGTCTAGGCGTGGTTCGCTGTCTTGCCATTTGAGAAGTTTAGGAACAAACCCTACTTAGTAAAACATTATTAATGTTTTTGTGTTGTCCTAATTATCCAAGGTTGCCTAAACCATTTCTCTGATACCAACTATGATGCCCCGACCCCGGTAGCCCAGAGTCGGTGCTATCGTTATGGTGTACAATTTATTTCGCTCAAATGAAACAAATAAGACACACATCATAACCCATCAGGAGGAACTTTCTGGTTTAGATCCTGGAGAATCAGAGACAACAACTTTGCTTCTTTATTTTCTGAGCTATGAAAAAACATCCAAGTCTTGGAAAGGCTCTATCAACCTGTAAAAATTTAACTTAAAACATAGGGTGAGCATTGAAATACTCAGTAAGGGGTTTTTTAATATACTTAAATATAGCTTTTGAAAACTACGTTGAAAAATACTTTTCCATACATAGAAATTTTTCTTAAAAGAAAAACTTCAAGACTAAACAATGGTTGATACATCAGAGTTAAAGTACTTCATACTTATGCACTAGAACACTTAGCGGTAACTCACTTAGTAAAAAAGATAATCATAATAATAAAAAGGCATGGGTTGCACGAAGTAAAGTGTCCATAAACAAGAAAGGTTTGTATGAACAAAAAGATGAAAATGTCATCAGAGTTGCGCACAAGCGCATCATCTACACAAAATATGCACATCATGACATGATAATTGAAATACAACATTTGAAATGAAGTTCTGGAAAAGAAATTGGTCATGCATCAACATTGCCATATCACATGTCTTGTGTTTTTTTATCTGATACTCATAGGTAAGGTTCTATAACCAAGGTTATTCATCTAATCGGAATAATTACTTGGTTTGTCATATACAATGAAATGTATGTTGAAGGACTCATGGTCTCTATGTCAAGGCCTTGTGCCATGACCTAAGAGTAAAAGCCCAATCTGACTGTCTCGACAACTATCGATGCATCGAGGAGCTTACTCTTACTGGTCTCCAACCCGGAGGGCTTACTTTAACCAGTCCCCAACCTGGAGGGTTTTCTTCTTACCGGACCCCATTCCGGGTAGTCCCATACATTTCTCACATGTTGATAAGGTTAGATATTCAAGGTGTCCCATACCACTTTGAATATTTAATTTTTTTTTCATATTACCCAAGGTGTCCCATACCATTTTGGGTAATTTAGTTCTTAGTTCATTATCATATTGATTCATATGAATGAACAATATGAATATGGAAACAATTATATAATTGGTTTACAAATACATGATACGGTAGATAAAATGGAAAATATGGAATAAAAGCAGGCACGGTCAAGCAAGCATACTTTGTGCATAGAACAATTATTTAAGCACATAAGATGATGAATGTGTGAGACTTGATCCCAAGGGGTATTAAATGATGAGTTTCTAAAATTCCAGTACATGGAAAAGAACTACTTGGCATTAACTATTGTACTTCACAGGTCACAGTACTTGCAACAAATCCCCATCCACTAATAACAACTGCGGCATGCTTGGTATAAAAATAATAAACACTTGCAATCTTTAAAATTCTGACACTTGGAAATAAACCACTTTAAAAATAATACCTGTCATTAATTATTAATCTTCACTGGTCATAGAATTTTCAGTTACACTCTACTCTCCAAAAACCATTGCAGCGAGTTTGGTATAAAAATAATAGAGGATTTCTACATATTAACATAACCCTTAAACCCATATCCTTTTAAAATGAGTTTAAAAAAGGCATAAGCATATCCTTAAAAAACATAAATCATTTCAAGGGAAACCTTAGACAAGTTCATTGATGTACCCTTAGACACAAAATTATAAAAAAGCATAGGCAAGCGCTAAAATCCTACATGCATAAAAAATATTAATAACCATTTCTTGAAACTAGGGTTTTCAGATATTAATCTTAAAAACACATACATACATAGGGATATATATACACAATGTATATAAATAGGGGTTCTCATAAATTAAACATGGTTCAATTGAAATCTGAAACCTCTAACAATCTATCATTTATTCAGTTTAAAAAAAAGAACAAAACCTTATGGGTTTTATGTGTTTAAGAAACTATAAATATAGAAAACTTCAATTTCAACTATTACATGTTTGCACCTAAAACAAAGACCTGGTTCGTATCCAATATCATTCATAGACAAATTATGAATCAAAAACTGATTTTCATTGAAATACATAACTTATAAAATTATATAATTATATATATATATAAGGCTTACATAAAGATCGTACATGTAAGGACTTGTTTTAAAATAACCCCTTTCAAAGGTATAATTCTTAACATAAAATACTGAATTATAAGGAAATCATAGAAACATATTTTTGTATGGTTTGCATGGAATATATATATAAATATATATATATATATATATCTTTAACTATAATTTATATATATATATATACTCATGTATATACAAACTTGAACCGTGAAACATGGGTGGAAAAAAAAACACACAAACGTGGCACCCTTACCGCTCAAGGGAGGAGCTCGACGGGGGGAGGCTTGCTGGGTGGCCGGAGAACCGGGAGGAGCTTTGGTGGCCGGTGGTAGTCCGGTGAGGACTCCTAGAAATGATGCACGGTGACGGCCTAGTGTACAGCAGCGTAGCGCCGGTACTAGTGTGGTCGTGCACTGGGATGAGGTGCGAAATTGGAGGTGGTTTGTGGTGGTGAGGCGACGGTGAGGCGGCGGCGAGGCTGGTGTCGCGGTGGAACAGGTTGGCTCCGGAGGTCCCCGTTTAATCTGGGGTTTCTCGGTTCTAAAAGGAAGACGATCCGTGGAATGTTAGGCCGAGCCTACAGAGGTGGGTGCTTGAGGTCAAGGTGAGCAGTGGAGAGGGAGGCATATCAGGAAAACCAGCTGCTAGTTCGTGGGACCCTGGCGTGAGGTTGAAGACAGTGGGAGAAGCAGTAAAAAAAACGCAACGGCTGGGATTCGACAAGGGCGTGATCGGATGGACAAAAAGAAACGAGAGTTTTAAAACATATCAATGGCCATGATCTGCCATGGTGAGATCAGACGGAGGAGGACGATTGCACGGCCAGCAAATGCTTCGCCGAATAGGAACAATGTGTTTTTTAAGGAAAAAAACTGATTACTTTTAAATGGAAAAAAGGTATATAACATTAAAATTAAATTTACACTATTTAACACAAATATTTATATTAGAGATTCCAAATTAAAAGTCCCATTTTAGATTATGTAAAATACCCTATAAATCATATAAATTTTATAACTATAATACTAAACTTTTATTAGGGACTTATATAATTAGAAATATAAAATCTAATTTATAACTTAATTAACTTGTTTATTTATAAAATTATGTTTAAAAGACCCGTAGTTTTTCTCTAATTCAAAACACATAGCTTTAGAGATCCGAAAAGATACATTTTTTTCAATTATTGCTGATACCGCTGTAGACTTGATGTTCGACACATTTTTAAAAAAATACCACGTTTTCCACCATATCAGGATCAAAATAGATTCATTTGCAAGAATAATATTTTATTTTAATACTTGAAGATATATTTCTAATATTTTGTACTTATTAAAATATTGAAATACCATAATATTATAAAAGCATTATAAAGACAAAAAAAAATTTATAAAATGATGCACCTTGTCCATTGGAACCCAACGGTAAAAAAATGGTCATATTCCTTTTAGAGGTCCATTATAAAAGCAAGGGGTAGGATGTTTTGTATTTTCAAAACACCGGACCCTTGGAGGATGGCTCTCTTCATACCTATGGTGCTAACTGCATGCGCGGTGATTCTGGAGGTTATACTTTTCACACTGATGGACCCTGAAGACGACGACTATCTGATTTCCCATGTTGTGGTTCTTTGTAGTCTTGTTGTGGCCGTGTTAGGTCTTGTGCACGGTACTTTCAATTAGATGGGTCTTGTTGTAATGTATCTTTTAAATATATAACAGTTTGTTGTATTCTCCATGTTTGATTTCCACTCGAATTCTTTATCGGCACACAAAGCATAAAACAAAACAAAACAAGAGACATCATTAAAAAGCACAACATTGTTCACTTGGACCAGTTTATAAAACCTGGGGCGTCACATATTAACCCACATTTAATGTTTTAAATTTATTCTATAGGAAACTTTATGTCATTTTTAAAATAATTATCATTTAGTATTTTGTAGAAATATGAAATGAATATTTGTTATAAAGTGTAAAAAATGAAAATAATTTTCCAACACCATGAAAATAAAATGATTTAAATCTTCTTTTGTAATTTATAAATGTTCTTTTTAAATATAAATACTTTCAACAGTTTTTACATTTTAAAATTATATTTTCAAAGTGAGATATATATTTTTTCATCTATAAATGTATGAAATGATTGATCAATGTCATTATCAATCTAATATTTCATCCATTAATGATATCTATTTCTTAATTGGTATAATATCTAAAGATAAAATTATTATTGTTTCTGTGAATCATTCATTTTTATGATGAAATAATTTTTGTGAAATATACTTCTATTCCCATAATTTAAAATATCATAGAACACTTATGAAATTATTGTCTATTAGGGTTTATTCAATAATGAAATAATGAAATTATTATCAATATTGTCTCATTTCCATTAGTTATGGTATGATGAAATTTTTATAAAACCCATTTATTTGGATGGGTTATGATATGATGAATAGATTATGATCTTGGGGGAAAAATAAATAAGTTTTTTATTATTTGACCAGTATGACCTATATCGCCATAACATTCATGGGGTAATGATTTATATCTAATTAGATAATATTTTCAAAAAAATCTATTAGTATAATCTATCGTGAGTAACAAGCTGATCCTAATCCACTACATTATATTAGTCTATCTTGATCCTCAATGGGAAACATGCTTCTCCTAATCCACAATAATAATTATGTAAGTATTCTTGATCTACTATATTGATGGTCCCAATAGTTAATATTGATATACTAAATTATAATCAATATTTATTATAGTTCCGTGCATTTATTAAAAGAAATTATGTTTCCTATTGTTTAATGATAAATTGTCAGCATTATGGGCCATGTTTTTAGAAATAATTTTTTATGCCATGAATTATATTTATGATCATTGAAAAGATATGTATGAACAATTTATATTAAGATCATGATGTTTTCTTAATGTCTATATTATATATTCATATGATTATAGACTAAAATATCATATGTTTAACCTTACTATGTAGCTTAGTTCTCCCTTTCTTATGTTTTATTTAAACATGTCATTATTGAAGGTTTTATGTATGGTTTGTATATGAATAGAACATTTCTGTGTGATATTTGAGGGACAAATTGAAGTCATTCACAAAATTAGAACACATCATTATCATACTATAATAGAACTATTGTATTATAGTCGTTGGGAATGTTTTTGTGAAATGTATCGAATATTCATCTAAAATGATATTATATAAGTATATTAAATACATGGGTCTCTATAGAGATAATAATATGATAGATATATATTGAGTTTGTATTATAAGAGTATAAAATGTTATTGAGATACCAAAATATATTCGAAGAGAAATTTTTACGAATGAGAAAACGAATAAATGCTCTAGAATTTTGGTACCAGTTAGATAAGAAGGCTTCCATTGAATTGCATTATATTTTGGATACTAAAGGAGTATTTTTCTATGTGACATATGTAATTTGGGTTAAAATCATTGAAAATCATATTTATGTTGACTCTATTGAGAACAACTCCATAACAAAATCCTTTTATTCATGCCTGGTTTTACAATCCTAGTGATTGTTATTTAAAAATTCAGAAACACTCTTTAAAAAACCATGAAGAATTTAAATAAATAGTACAAATAAAAGACACAATATATATATAAGTTTTAATATATTGAGATGAAGATGTTATTTCCTATCCATCATATATGTGACTTTTCATGCTTTTTTCCACCATTATTAGTATTTATCATACTCTACTTGATTGGTATATTCTATTGTTTGAAGCTGAAAGATTAATTTTATTGTTGTAAAAATAGAAAATGTAATGATTTATTTCTTATTTAACCAAATGTTATGTGATATTGAATTCAATATTCTTTCAGTATTCCCCAAAAAACATTCTCATGATATGAATCACATTGATCTTTAAAATTCAAAAAAAGTAGACAAACGTTTATCTCCATTTCTACATGATATAAATCCCACCATATTTTAGTGTTTCTAAAGAACCAATAATTATTGAATTTTTTTTGTACAATATAAATTATATTTTCCATTCATTAGAGTTCTGATCATGAATAATTAATTTTGGTTTATTTTCATTTGGAAGAAGATTTATAATAGTTGTGAAATATTATTATAAACTTGTGTGAATAGGAAGAAAATGAATCTATAATAGGGGAATATTTAAATGGGATAATTTTTGGTAAGTTATTCCCAAATGTTCTTTTAAAAATATTAAGAATGAAATAATTGGTCTGAAGAAAATAGGTAATTAAATTATTGGTACTAAAGTATCTAATTATAAAATACATACAATGTATAATTCTGGTTAATATTTATACGAGAAATCTATATTGATCAAATCATTGGTTACCTGAAACCAATTCATCACAAGTAACATTATATAAAATAATTTTTATGATATCAAGAAGTCATTAAATGTGCCCAAAAGGTATAAATAGTACATGAATATTCCCATAATTTGTATGGTTTTGATAACACAATAATGATTGAGTTCATGATAACACAAATTGGGGAATGAATTTCACAGTGTTAATATGGAATAAATATGTGGAGAATCATCAAGGTAATTGAATAAATTGAATTGAGATGTGCTATAAATATTATAATATGGCTCATAATGTTATTGAACCATGAAATTAAAAACATGGACCAATTTACACAACAAAGGAGAAGAAGACACCAATTAAAGCACCACCCACACTCCAATTATAAAAGTGAAATTTTTTGTCATTATGAAATTTAATTCCTCAATATTAAAGATAATGTGGATGATAGTCCAAAAAAATATCTTACGAAAATGGAAAATGTAATTTTTTTTGAAATGACAATGGATGAAGTTAACCTTGATAATTAGGGAAACATCTCCCTTTATCCTTGTATAGAAATTTCATATTAGATTTTGTATGAATGAACCATATGATGAAATTATTGTGAAATTTCATTTGATTTTAGTTTTCTACCTATATTTTGGAATAAGATAATCACATTTGATTTTATATCAATACAATGTCCAATGAAATATTCCAATGATATATTTTCTTATATGATAATAAATTTTATTTAATATAATGGGTGAATTAATTTTTGGATTTTTATATTTACCCATGTAATATGAACTTCTGAATTAGGGATATAACCATAAATATATGATATTAAATATGATCATAATTTCAAATTAATTGACACATCTTATAGCAGTTTTTGAGACGTGAGTTTTACAATATTAATTATATTTTAATTGTCATTTATAAAAATACTTCCATTTGGTGTTGTATATGTTTTAGTGGAGAATTTATTTATTGAGTAATGCCTATACTCACCATATATACACAATATAATGTATATGTAAGTATTACAGTTTATCTTACCTTTTTTGTTGATGTAATTGTAGGTTTTATTCAACCATGTTCAAAACACATCATACTCTATTTCTGATAGATAATATTTCCAATTGGATATTACTAGTAGAATATACATTAAACAATTGGTAGTGTTTCATGGGGTACCATGTTCAATTGTATTTTATTTGGATATGAAATTTAGGACAATGGTTTATAGAATAGGGCATAAATATATTTAGGTAGAGTTTATTTTTAGAACTGGGTGAAAAATTAATACATTAGAGTATATGTTATGATCTTTTTAATTGAATTTCAAATGTGGTTGAGATCACACATTCCACTAGTTATGTTTCCATAAAAATAATACATAAAAACAAGCATTTTAATTCCTCTATATGATTTCTTTTATAAAATATATAATTTTGTTGTAGACAAAAAGCTATTGGGACCCATGTAAAAAATGAAATAGAAATAAAGGATAAGGACATTCATCAACCTTTATGTGAAATAGAATGTTTATAGAGATGGTATATTGATAACTAGTGACAAGATATAGAATATGTGGTTTTTGAGAACGTATATCTGTGAATTTATATGTGGAATAAATAAGTTAAAAATAATCTCTATATATATCAAAATAATTAAAATACTTAATCATATCAAGATATCAGATTATTTTATGGAATTACCATTGATCCTCTCTTAGTTTCACAGCATTTTCTATATACAACATGTGATAGAGTACATACATGATCCATCACATTTACTGATTTCATAGGATATACCATTAGATATTGATAATTTTTAGGATGAATGAATGGTATAAATTATAGATTGAAAACATTAAATCATATTAAACAATAGCACTCACATGTTTATGTTTTATGTAGAAACCAATAACTTATGGGAGCCACATTAGAACATGATAATGTAATAAGGTAAAATAATCCTTAATTTATTATACCAATGTGATGAAAATTGAGGGAGAATTTCATTTTAATGGGGGCATCATCAAAGACACAAAATCTTTTTGAAATATATTTTTTCAAATAAATATAAAATTTTTCATATTTGGTGTATCATGCAATATGGATTTTATCTATCGTCACAGTTAACACAAATATTAGGATTCATTTTACACATCACTGACTTTAATATGATCATTTCATAATTACACAATATTATTATTTAATATTATAGTTATCACATCACTATTATATTGGTTGGTACGAATAAGATTAAATAATTATTAAAATATATGAAATACCCATGTTAATATAAATAATTATTTTATGAAATTTATATTAAAAATTAATGTTGAAATATATTTTGAAAATACATGAAATCATTTTCTGAGAAACTATTTTTATAGACATAGATATGTTTTACCATACTAAATTAAAAAAATCCAAAATTTTGAATGATTTTAATGAAATATATATTTCTGAAATCCAATCACATCTTTTTCATTCATATTGTATATTTTATATAAAATATATTATACTATATATAAATTTACATTTAAAAATGTATTTTCTGAAAAAATTATCTTGTTAACAGACCTTATATTAAAACTATTCTTTACCAATTTTTAATTTTTTGAAAAAAATTAAACATTATATTTAATGTTATAAAATAAAAATAATTTAATATAAATTGTCGTTATTTTTTATATAATATTTATTTTTTGGTGAAAATTAAAAAATCTTATATTTTTATTGAAAAAATCATATTATTTAATTCAATAATGATGATAAATTTGATTTTATATTTAACTAAAGTAATATTAGTTCATTTAAACATTCATTAATATAATTTATGAAATTTGAAGAAACATCATATATAATTTTCATCTTAAAACGTTGTAATATTGTGATCATTTTCTGTTTAAAATGATACTTCTTTATCACTTCTATGGTATTATTTTTAAATTTAAATTTTCTTCTTCATCGAATGAAATTTGGAAAAATTGATTCCATATTTTAAATCATATTAATTTTTTTTATATTATGTGTTCAACATAATATTTTGGCACAATTTAATAGTGAATGCATAAAAATTAATTTTCATAGATAATGTAAAATTGGTTTACCTAGGGTAAAAATAAAAACATAAGGATAAAAATAAACTATAAAAATTTATGAAAGACTATATTATGGCCATATATCGATGCTTAATACTATAAGTCAATATAATGGTCCAATTTGGAAAATTGATATATATAGAAAATTCATTAGAACATAACTTATTTCAGAAATACCAAATGTGTTCTCTACCCAATATAGAAAATCACATCAACTATTATCCCTTACTCACACCATCTATATCCATTGGTTCATTATTAATATATCCATGTCACTTCCCAACATCCCTCATATATTCATTGAATAATTATTTTGGATATAAATCATACCTATAAATTAATTTTAGGAAAACCCATCTTAGATACCTCAATAAGATGTAATGTTCTTCAACGGGTGCTTTTTTATTTCATCCTCCATACCCTTTTAATTAATATTATACCAAGATAACATAATGATATTATTGTATGAAATACATTGAGAATTTTTTCTTTTATTATAATAACCTAAAAATATATATCAAATAACCTTAAATTTTATTTACCAATCCATTTTAGGATCTCTCTTTCCTAGAGATTACAGTTCAAGACATATGAATATAGGAATGGATTAATGTGTAATTTTTACATCATCGAATCATTTGTATATTATGAACCTATGTTTTTCTATGAGGTGTGTATAAATCCCATTTATAATTTAATTCCATTATTATATTTATTTTTATTTTATTTTATTGTTTCATATGATTCTATCCTTTCATGCTTCTAATGATTCATGTTATAAAAGTGGAATAAGTTTTAATATATAACATCAACTTTTATCAGGATTGAGTGTGATTAAGTATTAAATGTTAATATATCACATCTAAAACACATGAATTATCATAAATTATATTCTCCTCTATCATTCAAGACATCATCATGTAATATTACAATTTTTCCCCTCTTATGAACGTAATAAAATTTATTTGAGTTTGATATTAAAATCCAAAATTATTTTTCTCTTTGGTCAAAAATCAGTTTTCTTCCAAAACCATGTTTTCTAATTTTTTTAAAAATGAATAATATTTATCAAAATGATGTATTAATGAAAATTTTAACGACATTTAATGGTTTTACTTAATAATAAAAGACACTTTATGTCATTTTCAAAATACTTACCAGTTGGTATTTAGTAAAAATGTTTAATTAATAATTGTTATATGGGGTATAGAATGAACATAATTTTACAGCACCATGAACAAAAAATCATTCATTTTAAATTCATAAATATACATTTCAATTATAACTATTTTTAGGAGTTTTTACGTTTTAAAATGATATTTTGAATGTTGAAAGTATATATTTTCATTAATAAATGTTTGAAATGATCGATCAAAATAATTATCAATCTATGATGAAATCCATTAATGATACTTATTTCTCAAATATGATAATATAAAATTATACAATTATTATTATTTCATTGAATAATTTATGTTTATGTTGAAATGATGTTTATGAAATCTACATCAATTTCGAAAGGTTATAATATGATAGAACTCTTATGAAATGTGTGTCATTCATGGTTTATGCTCTGATGTAATAATGAAATGATAACGAATCCTTCCTTTTTTACATTGGTTATAATATGAAGTAATTTTTATGAAACCCATTTATTTCCATGGGTTATTATATGATCATTAGTTTATGTCATTATGGAAATCAAAAATAGTGTTTTCATTATTTGACCAGTGGGAAATATATCTCTCTCCAATATAGTAGGTAATGATTTATATCTCTATAGATAATATTTAAAGAAAATTCTATTATTTTTATCCATTGTGAGTAACATGTTTGTCGTAATCAGTTATAGTATATACCCCTCTCATGGTCATCAATTAGAAACATGTTTGTCCAGATCTAAAATGGGAATTAGGTGTGGAGTCTTGATCCACTATGTTTATGGTCTGGGTATTTAATATTGAAATATAAAATGGTATACAATATTTATTATAGTTCCAAAAAAAATTTAGAATAAATAATTATTCTTATTATTTATTGATATATTTTCACCATTAAGTTCCCTGTTTTCGAATAAATTTTTCTTTCATGAATTATAATTCTGGTCTATGAAAGGATAGGTATGAACATTGTAAGTTAATATCATTATTTGGTTTCATAATGTCTAAAAAATACTTTCATATGATCATAGGCTACATTTTTATTTCTATAACCTTACTAGGTTGTTGAGGATTCCCTTTCTTATGTTTTCATTCCACATGTTATGAATGAAGGTTTTATGAATGTTATGTCTATGAATAGTAAACTGTTGTAAGATCATTGTGGCAAAAATAGAATTCATTCTACAAATTAGGACAAATTGTTCCATTCCTATAAAAAAATAATTATTATCGTCTTTGGGCACAAGTCTGTGTAATGTATCGAACATTTATCTAAATAGATGTAATATAAATATATAAAATAAATACGACCTTATAGTTTATATCATATGATATATTTATATTTCTTTTGGATACTAAGAAGCGAAAACCATAGTGACATTCCAATGGATATTCCAAGAGATATGTTTATGGATGAGAAAATGAATATATTTTTTGGAATTTTGGTAAAGGATAAAAAAATTGGTTTTTATGAAATTAAATTATATTTGAATACTATAAGAAGATGTTTTTATTGTAAGGATGTACCTATGATTAAAACCTACAAAAAACAGTATTAATGATGATTCTATCAATAACTACTACATGACATCATTGTTTTATTCATGATTGGGTTTACACTCCTGGTGAATGTTATTTTGAAATTAAAAACACTATTTGAACCCCCATGAATGATTTTAATCAATGTTGATAATAAATGTCCCAGTTTAATGGTAAGGTGTAATAGAATTAAATTAAGAAGTTGTTTCATAGTCATCCTATATTTTTTTTTCATGATAATAATATTCAATGGTAGGAAAGTGAGGGAATCATTTTACTGTTGAAAAAATAGACAATGTAATGATTTTCCACTAAAGTAACAAAATGTTATGGGATATAGAATTCAAAATTAATTCAATATTCAAAAAATTATTTTTATTTAAATAAGCCACATTGATCTTCAAAACTACAAAAAGATGAAAAAATGTTCTCTTGAATCCTACTTGAAAAAATAACACCATATTTTAGTGGTTATAAAGATCAAAAAATTCAAGGAGAATGGGTTAGTAAAATAGAAATTATACATTCCATTCATCAGTGTTTGGATCCTAGAGAATTATCATTGTTGTTTATCATTTTGAAAATGAGGTATAATAGTGGTGGAATATTATTATGACCACGAGGGAATAAGAAGAAAAGGAATCAATAAAAGGGGAATATTTTAAAGGGATATTTTTCAATATTTTCTTCACAAAAATTATATAAGAAATGATGAATAATGAATTACATGGTTTTACGAAAATGGATGATGATTTTATTAGAATTATAATAGTAAATTCTAAAATACATACAAGGTATGATTCAAGATTAATCGTCATACAAGAAATAAAAATTGATCAAATCATTAGTCACTTGAAACCAATACATGGAATGGTAGTTCATAAATGTAATTTATGAATTGAAATGGGATGTGTTATTGAATCCATAATATTATTATAGATGAAATTTGGAGAGAATAATAACTGTAATTGATTGAATTGAAATGGGATGTGTTATAAATATTGAATGGTAGTTCATAAAATTTTTGTATATCTAAATTCAATACAAGGACCAATTTCCTCTATAAAACAGAAGCATATGCCAAAAAATGCTCCACCCACACTCCAGTTATAAATGTTCAATATTTTGTTCATTGTAAAAATAAATTCCCCAATATAAGAGAAAATTTGGATGATTATCCAAAAAAATATCTAAATATAATGTGAAAATATGAAATATTATACAATCCCAATGGATGAAGTTAACCATGATAATTTATGAAAACTTATCCTTTCACCATTTTGTAGGACTTTCATGCTTTATTTTGTATGAATGGCCCATATGAAAATATTATTTTAAAATTTAATTTTATATTTTCCCTCTACATGAATTTTTGAATAAAATTGAGATTATATTTTATATCCATATAATGATCAATCCATGATTCCATTGGAAATGTTTTTATAAAACATAATAAATTTTATTTGTTATAATGGATGAATTAAATTTTTGATTTGTATTTGAAGCCATGTAATAAGAAATTAAGAATTACATATATGACTATTTCATTATGAGTTTATGGATGATCATAAGTTCACATTAATTGACTCACTATCTATCAGTTTATGAGAAATATGATTAAAATGATTAATGTTATTTTCAGATACAATTATAAATATATTAACCATTGATTTTTTATATGTTTTAGTGAAGAATTAATTTACGGAATAATTCCTAAACACACCAAAGAAATAAAATAAATGGTACATGTAATCATTAGAGTTTACCTTATCTTTTATGTGGATGTAATTATGGGTTTTATTCGACCATATTAAAATGTAATCAAACTCCATTTCAATATGAGAATAATTCATTTTAGATATACCAAGAAGAATATATATTAAAAAAGTTTTAGGGTTTCATGGGGTACCATATTCATTTTCATTTTATTAGGACCTGAATTTTAGGATAATGGTTTGGAGAATAAAAGATAAATATATTTATTTAGAGATCATTTTACCATTGCGAGAAAAATTAAAACCCTAGAGTATATGGTATAATTTGGTTAATTGGATTTCAAATGTGGTTGAGATTACACATATAATAGTAATGTTTCATTACAAAAATAAAAAAAATCAAGTATTTCAATGTCTCTAATGTATCTGTTTATACAGACTAGAATGATGTTGTAGAACGAAATCTATTGGGACCCAAGTACGATGATGAAATTAAAATAACGGATAGAGTCATTCAGAGACATGTATATTCTATATAATGTTTATAGAGATTTTATATTGATAACTAGTGACATGAACATGTATATGAGTTTTTTAAAAAGGTATATCTATGAATTTCTATGTGGAATAAATAAGTTAAAAATAATTGACTTCTATTTATTTCAATATAATTAAAATACTTCATCCTAATAGGATATCATATTATTTCTTGGAATTACCATCAAAACCCTACTAGTTTCACAATGTGTTTTATGTACTACCCTTGAGGGAGTACATACCCAATCCATCACATTTACTGATTTCAGAGGTTGTACCATTAGAGCCTGTTATTTCATAAGATGAGTGCATGGAATATAATCTAGATTTATAACATAAAATTATATTAAATAATAAAACTCAAATGATTAATGTTTTATGATGAAACCACTAAATTATTAATGCCACATCAGAACTAGATAATGTAATGAGTTAGAATAATCCCCTACTGATTATACCAAAGTGGTGAATATCAAGGGAAGAACACATTTTAATGATGATATCATCTATCAATCAAATATTTATTGTAATTAATTATTTTAAATATATTTAATCTTTTTGAATTCTGTATATCAGGTAGTGTGGATTTTATCTACCATCACCAATAACACCAATATTAGATTTCATTATACACATCATTAACATTAATATGAACTTGTCATAATTTTAATATATTATTATTTAATATTATAATTATCACAAAGACTTTACAGTGGTGGGTGTGAATATGTTTAAATAATTATGAAAATATATGACTTCAATATGTTAACATAAATAATTGTTTGCTGAAAATATTATTAAAAATGAAAGTCTAAAATCATAATGAAAATATAGTAAATCCTTTTCTGAAAAACTATTTTATAGAATTAGATATGTTTCACCTTACTAAACTAAAAAAAAATAATTTTCATTGAAGAAATTTAATTAAATTTATATATTATATATGAAACCTAATATTTTAAATTTATATTATATTTTTTCTATATAATATATTATTATAAACCTAAATTTACAACTAAAACTGTATTTTCTTAAAAAAATAGTTTTATGACATTTAGAAAACATATATTAAAATTAAATTTAACCATTTTTTTTATAAATTATATCAAATATTAAAATTTATATTTATATTTTATAATATAAAAAATATATGAATATAATTTTCTGTTAGTTTTATGAAAATATTTAACTTGTTTGTGAAAATTAGAAATTATTAGATTATATTTAGAAGAACATTATTGTGTAATTTAATTATAATGATAAATTATATTTTAAATTTTTCATAAAGTTATATTAGTTCATTTATATATCCATTAAAAAAAAATTTCATTGGAATCAACATCATATATAATTTTTAACAAAAAATATTGTAAACATTTGAACATTTCCTGTTTAAAAACATTCACTATTATCACTTCATTAGGAATAATTTTTAATTAATACTTTCTACTTCATTGAATGAAATTTGTAAAAATGGATTCTATATTTTCAATAAAAATATATTTTTTCTTATAATTTTAACAAAATATTTTGACACAATTTAATAATGATTTCTGTAATAATTAATTTTCATAGTTAATGTGAAATTGTTTTACCTAGGGTTAAAATGAAATGATAAGGATAAAAATAACCTACAATTTTTTAAAAAATACAATTTCCTGGCCACATTTATACTATTAATACAATAAGGTTCTATAATTGGATATTTTGGGACCCTTAGTACACATGAAAAATGCAATAAAACATAATGCTTTTCAGAAATACCAAATGTCTCTTCTCCAAAACATATAAAATCTCATCGCCTCTTATCTCTTAGTCACACCATCAACTTCTATTGGTTAAGCCTTAACATAGCTAGGTCACCACCCAAAATTCCCATTATAATCATTGAATCCTTATTTTGGATATAAATTTTACCTATAAATTAATTTTATGGAATCATATGTCAGATACCTGAATAATAAGTAATGTTTATCAATGCGTGTTTTTTTATTTCATCCTTCATCACCTTTTTATTCTTATTATACCATGGTATCATAATATTATTAGTATATTACATAATTTGATTTGTTTTTTTGTTATGGTAATGAAGTATAACTATCTCCACTTCCATTAATTGGGATTTAAAAATCTATTTTTGGATCTCACTTTCATGGGAATAATAATAAAATGTTATGAAACTGGGAATTGATTTTTGTGTCAATTTTCGAAATTTGAAATTTTCTTATGTTATTCACTTATGTTATTCAATGAGGTTTGTATAAATCTCATTTTACATTTAATATTATTATTTAATTTATATTCCTGATATTTTTTCATTTGATTTTATCCTTTCGTGCTGCTTATGATTCGTGGTTACTATTGTGTAATAGGTTTTATGATATAAAATCATCTTTTATTAGTATTATGTTTGATTAAGTACTAAATGTTGATATCTCACATTTGTAACCCATGAATTTCTATACATCATATTCTCCTCTAATTATTCATGTCATCATTAAAAAATAATACAATTATACCACTGTTACGAACATAATATAATTGATTAAATTTTGTTTTTAAAATATAACATTATTTCTCTATTTAGTCTAATAACTATTTTATTTAAAAACTATTTATTTTAAACAAATTAAAATAACGATTTATTATTCCCCAAAGTTTTTTAGATATATTTATACTTATTTGTGAATATTTGAAAACAATATTTCAAATGAAACATCATGTCATTTTCACAACAAAGTTTGTTTGGATTTAACCAAAAATGTGATAGGAATATTAAATTTAACATGTATGGAATAAATAAATTTTTAATCATTTCAAAACTAATAGCTGATTTGAACATTCCTTCATAAGATTTAATTTTAGTTTTCTAATATAATTATTTAATTAATATTTGTTGTTTTCAGATTTTTTTCAAAACAAAAATGATTTATTTCTCAATAAATGTCCAAATGATTGATGAAAATCATTTTTAATCTTATATGACATTAGTAAATGTTACCTATGACATACTAGTGATATAATCTAAGTAAATCATTTTTAAATTGAATGTATAATGTTAATGCTGAAATGTGTTTTCTGAAACGTATTTTTTCATGGGTTATGATATGATGATATGATAAAATTATTGTTAAATGTATATCATTTGTAAAATTTTTCATATTATTAAATGATTATATATCTCGTTTCTTTTATTGGGTTTTGATATGATGATTTTTTAACATTTTTTGAAAATCAGAAATATTGTTTTCTTTATGAGATGGATGGGTACTATATCACCCTAAAATGCATGGTATAAATATTTATATATCAATATATTACATTGGAAAAACTGTTTTTTTTTCATGGTTCACAATATAAAATAGGTGTGTCCTTATATGCTATGGGAAACATGTGTTCATGAATAACTCTGGGAAACAGGTGAGTCTTGATCCTTAGTGGGAAATAGGCAATGATTCGTGGTCTACAACTTTAATGGTCTTGGTAGTTATCCTTGAGTTATGAAATGGAATTCAATATTTATGATGGTGACATGATTTTATGAGATGAGTTATTTGTCCGTGGTTGATTTATAATGATTTATCTGTAATATGACACATGTTTTATCGAATTATAATGTTGCATTACTTGAATCATTTTAATGATATACAATAGGTTAGCAATGATAATTTTTTACTAATGTTAATGATCGAATACATTTTTTCAAACCTAATTATTTAATAATATCATAAATTTATATCTATTATATTATTCCTTATAAATTATCATATTTCACCCATCTTAGTTTTGATTTCACCCTTTTATGATGATACGTTTTATTTAGGGAATTTCTATAAAGAGTTCATAATGGGAAGATCATTATGTGATAAATTTATTATATTTTACAAAATCATTATATAATGTTCAATTTATTAAAATATACTAAAAAATAACATTCTTAAAAAGGGTTTTTTGTAACTTATTGAATACTAATCTAGAATGAATTTTTTTGTAAGAAATTAATTGGTTTCAATAAACATAGGTGAAACATAAAGACATAAATTGAATATAATGTATACATATAATAAAGATTCAAATTAAATGATTGAATGTTCCAAACAATCTGATACATGTTATAATCAGATATTAAAATTTCAATGCATTCAGAAGAAACATATCTCTAGTTTTTCTATAGTAAAAAAACATGAATAATGTTGAATAAAATTTTATAAATGTATATGCGATAATCCAAAAACCTAATGAAAGGGTAAAATATACCAAAAACAAGTTGTAAATTGATTCATGAATTCTTCCGATATTAGTCTGAAAGGTTAAATATATATATTTCTGCAATAAAAGCAGATAAGAGAAATAAAATAATATTGTAAAAAATTAGAATGATTCCAAATTATAATAAAAATTTTGTTCAATGAATGTTGTTTCAGGGTTAACCCTACTGATGTGTCATATATGATTTAAAACATATAACCATTTTAAATATATATATATATATATATAACATGATTATTTTCAAATAATGATTCAAGGGGGATATTTTATAAAAAGATGATAAATCTAATAAAACATAAACAGATTGATAAGAAGGGTGAAGCAATATATAATTATGTATGTATGCATGGGGAATATAGAAGGTTTGATCCAGAATTAATGAATATATAAATATGTGTTCTTTGGTATTCCATATCTATTGACTATATGCCAATGACATATAATTGATTATATTGAAGGTCATATTAAGAAACTAGTTAATGTAATTGATGTATGATTGTAATCCTGGAATTATAAAAAAAAATTAATTATTTATGGTTATAGTGAATAAAAAAAGATAATTGATGTTAAAAATAATAAAATTTTTCCTTACAATGATGAAGTGGATGGGAATTTTCTAAATAATAACTGTCTATTCATCATAACAGTTAGAAAAAAAATTAGAAAAATATATTTATCATATATAGTGTAATATATGAAGATATAATAAGTCAAAAATTAGTTAGGATATTATTTTTATCTGATAAATAAAATAAATTCACCCTATGATAAAATGGTTTTATATTCTAGATATTGATGGATTTTAATTTATCAAAAAAATCCCCCAAAAAATATTTTTTAATTTGGGAATGTAAATTAGTTTTTTTATTGATGTTAGCAGGCTAAAAATAGTTATAGAATAAATTAATATGCTTACATCACTAAAATAATATGAAGAATATTATTATTTAAGAGGTAATGTGGAATATTATATTCTTGAATGTATTTAGTACCCCAATTTATATTACATGAATAGGGTGGAAATTGTGAAAAAATTCACATTGTATTAAATATAAAAACTAAAATATTTCACAAGATATTATTCACTTAGGTGTGTGGGAATAATAATAAATAAGTTCAAATATATCGAAAGATAAATTTTAACATTCATATGTTCCTTTATATCAATTTAATTCATTAGGTTCTTATCACACATTTCGCATTCATTTGATAGAGTGAAATCATTAGAAAATTGTAAAAAATATATCTATGTGTCAATACATTACGATCACATAATATATGTAACCATTCAAATAGATACATTACATAATATCTTCCTAAAATTAAAGACTATTTAAATTAAGTGCTTCATATATTCCATAGGATAATGTATTGATAGAAATGAAGAATAAATGTATATAAGGTATGGTGACGACTATTCAAGAAAACAATGAACCAAATTAGTTATACTAATTAAATCCAATCACTAATGATTGAATATTTAAGAATACATGTATCTAAATATAAAATTTATAAATTAATCTATATTAGAATCAGTTCATAATAAATTGAAATATTAAAAACATCAAGATGTTTCGGGGTCAATTAATGAATAAGAATAATTATAAAAGTGAATTAATATTTTTTTGAAAATATAAATATAGATTCTTACATTTTTATACAAAAATTAAGATAACTTTCACATGTTATAATAAAAATTAAAATATAATTATTTAATGAGATGATGTTTTAGTTTTTGAAAATGAAGAATAGAATTAGATAACTATTAAAAGAGTCGATGATGATGATAAATATTTTTTCAAATATCAACCCATCTAATAAACTTTTATATATTCAATGATTTATACTAATGATGAGGTTTACAACTATTTTCATGATGATAATGAGAATCATTATCTAAAAGGATAAAATATTATGGCGATAAGATATTTAAATATTTTAAATAATTTTGTTGAGCAAAATGAAGGCATGATAATAACGATAAGTATCATGTCAACTAGCCAAAATAGTCTCATATAAGCAATTGTTCTCCAAATAGATAATATGGATTTTCTGAATAAAGGGTGGGTTTATAATTTCAATGATTAACTTAAACAGATTGATAATAATAATACATGCTAAATTTTTCCTTAAAACATATAATATAATGTGATTGGATGCATGTTCACTTCCAAGAATTAATATAATGAAAAATTTATTGTGGATTGAAATATTAGAATGATTGACTGAAAGGGGTATTACAAAATTCATGAAGATGGTTTTTATTAATAATTTTATCCAATTTCCAAAAATAAACCAACTATAATTTCTCTTCAAATTCATCTCAAAAAAGTTTTAAATTATTATATATAGATTTTATGAAATCCTACTTCTATAGTGACCATGATTAATATGTAAACATTGAATAGTTTTAGGGTTTAAAATTAGACTCATAGGGTAGAACTGTATGTAGTATGATGAATTGACTCTATTTAATGAAAATACTATAAAAGGATTGTATTTTAATATTGATGAATACATGAAGATCATGAAATCCAAGAATTAGAAATGCGATTGTAATTTTAATATGAAGGTGCAAAACAATATATCGATTTTAATGATTATGTATTATAATGAAATTATTCTTTTCCAACATTGATGAAAGGATTTGTGAACAATTGTTACGTTTTGTAAATGTAATTTTAGAACATTAAATTCAAGCATGTATTATATTTTTATTAGGTTCTGGGATTTATCATGGTTGTGATATTATATTTATCTGAAATTATATTCATTAGGATGATTTCTCGAAGAAATTTTACATCATTAAAATGGATAGGTGTCCATGTTAATTTTGGTGAACCTAAAATCAGGCAAGTATGATAAAGTAATTTATCTGATAGTATATGATTATATTTTAATTTGGATTCTAATGTATTTGATAAGATCTAAGCCTGATATTTTATATGTTTTCACACTTATGTATATGTATATGTGATAAATTTTATAGAATCACACATTTCAGAAATACATATGATTATTAAGTAAATATGAACTACATTCGTTTATTAGTTCATGTAAAATAATATTGATGAGATGGATTTGAAAGTTTTTACATTTTCTAATTTTTATGGACATGTAGATGACATATTATCTACATCTAATGTTGTGTTTTTATTGTCATTAGTTGTATACAATTACATTAAAAGAAATAAAAGTATTTATAGTGAGATTTAATATTGACAAAATGTGGTTAAATCACAATCAGGTTTATATATTTTATATATAACAACAAATCATTTGGATTTGAATGGTGATTCTAAATTTCCTCTGATAAATGTATTAGATAATGTTACTTCCATTAGAATATAAAAAAAATCATTTATATATCTCCAAGTACAAGAACATAAATTTAAAATATCCTTTTAAAAGGTTGAATCTAGCTAAATGTATCCTTAAACAAGAATTTTTTCAACCTATGGAATTTTTTTGTCAATTCTCTCACTAAAAAACACACAAGTAAGATAGTGGTATAACTTTTGAGGCAAACAGAATTGAAACCCAATTCTGCTTACTTAAGTTATATATTTCTATAGATTCGTCTTATATTTATGATATTTAAATATTGTCATAATTAGTATATATATTTGATGTTCAAATTCAACTATAATATATATTTATATACTTAATTAACT
The DNA here is from genome assembly GCA_963277665.1 of Viscum album. Taxonomy (NCBI): domain Eukaryota; kingdom Viridiplantae; phylum Streptophyta; class Magnoliopsida; order Santalales; family Viscaceae; genus Viscum; species Viscum album. Next base: position 1,261,967,490 of record OY728157.1, on the reverse strand, counting down.
TGTTCGATGAGTGAGTATATGAAAATAATTAATGAAATTTGTCCATTTTTTTAAAACAATCCTGATTGTTTTAATCATTTTAAAAAACATAATTGTCCTCTAAGGAAATTACTCATTTCTCAAACACCGAAAATGATTCATGTAGACATAGTTATTGTTGTCTCATGGCTCATTTAATTGAATATGACGACATGACATCCTTAACAATCAATTTGGATATCTTTTCAATTATGGTATAGAAAAAAGTATTGGAATGAAATCCAATGTGGATTATTGTTAAACCAAAAGAATAATTTTTAATAAAATTTAATATATGTTCAATATTTTTTTTGAGTTATTGGATGGTATATTGAAGCATTAAGGAAAAATAAAATCTAATAAATATGAACTATCAAAAGGACTTTTATATTAATTTTATTGTATTTATTAATGTGTCTCTAATTTCTTTGTAAAATTATGAATAACAAATAAGACCAAGTTATTTCATAATATTTTACGTTTTATTCTACAAATCAAGATTTAATTATGATTTTATAATACATTAAAGAGTATATAAGACATTGATGTGAGTTTAAATGATGTACATGTGTGTCTGTATGACTTTACGAGACTTAATAAGACATTATTGATCTCTTTGTAGTTTATTCATGTACTTTATAATACATGTTAGTTTTATTGAATTTCGAAAAGCCATGGATCAAAGAGGAACATCATAAGATTTAAAATATCTTACCAAAAACTTCATATGGTGCATAAAATTAAAAAGGTATAAGAATATAACTATGCTTCATAAGATATTTATAATATAAATAGAGTTCAATATATTGTTAGCATTTTTAGAACTAAATTTCAGAAAAGTAATTAGAATCATTTAATTGAATGATGTTACAAAATTGTTATGTAATTATTATAATAACATATAAAGTAAAATGATGAGTGTTATTAATGATTTCATATTTTAGAACATTCAAACCTGTAGAAAAACTTATCACCCAATAGAATGGGAAAACATAAATATGGGGTTTAATTATGTTTCCAAACATTTCAGTACATTGAACCACCCTCTTATGTTTATGTGAATTCAAATCATTCCCTTAATAAAAATAGTAAATAGAAATTTAAAAACAGAATGTAAAGATATTTAAAATAATAGATTCATTTTGGTTTGGGGAAAAAAAATCATTATCGCATTCCTCCAACAATCTACTCCCCAAGATTTGTTATTTTGGTAATGACTCGAACTATTATAAATAAATTTCAACTTCTAATTTATATAAATTACTTATTATGTATTATGGATTTAAAAAATACATGCACATATTTGGATTTTATAACTCTATTGAATTTAAAAACCATTAAGCATCGTAACCATTGATAATATAGCCATTGAATAGTTATCTTATGATTAATATAAATATAGGATTTTAAGAAATTCAATTAGCACTAACAAAAGAGGTTATTAACTAAACATATAGGATTATAACCTATGAATCCAATTTTTTTGAACATCCTAGGTATATAACATCATTATTATTTTTCCTTGACCAACCCCAATTTGAGATCTAATAAAATAAACAATATAAAAACTATTTATGGGAGAGGTTAATGCTCATTAAATCATGACCTAAACCATGTTCGCTGAATAACTCCACTAAAATATCATAATCATGAACCTTACTTATAATGTGTTTTATGGTGTATTTAATGTAATTTAATCAATACAATTATAATATGATTATGTAATTTATTTTTTTATAAACTAATTTATTTAATTTATTCTTATAAATGAATTTAAATCTGAAATAATAAAATAAAAACAATATTTTTGGAAAATAGTCAAATTCTATTAAAGAAATTTATTTTGTCAAATTATTGTTTTTTTGAACTAAATTACATTTTAATAAAATATTATTATTAATTAAATTTTATGAAATATAAACTATGATTTAATTTTTATGAATGAATATGTAATATTAAGAAGAGTTTGGAAACTGTTATTGTCAAAACCCCAATCATTTTTAAATAATTTTTCATTTTATTTTACAAATAAAAAATCAAATATTTAGAATGATGTTTATATAATATAAATTTCATTTTTGGAATCAAGACATAAAAAATAATCCCAATATTAATATTTCATAATTCTCAGAGATATTTCATTTTTTAGTAAAATATGAATACTATATAAATATTCATTAATTATTATCAAAATAAAATGAACCAAAAGTATTTTAATAGTTACAATAAAATGAATCCACAATAGAATAAAAGTTTTTAAATGAAATAATTTTGTTTAATATTATTTATAATGTCATTATGAATCCTCCCAAAAATATAATAAATTTTACGATTTATAAATAATTTGTTCTAGAGTGTGACTCACCACTATATAAGAACGTAAATTATTATTTTTAATTTCATAATTAGGTATTAAAAAATGAGAACATCACTCATTTTTTGGAAACCAAGGGAAATTGTGTTCTATAGTTTTTGGTTTTGGTTAGTTAATTATAAAGAGTTAAAAACCAAAATAACATTGAAATATCATTCTTTTATTATCGAAACCAATCCAAAATCAGATTTATCTTCACTAAAAATCTATATATAACATCCATAATCAATAATAAACATGTTAGAGTCCTCATAATGTTCTCACAATCTCTCAATAATCCTCTCCAAAGCATTTTGATGCACACACTCAAGTGAGGGATCCTAACCATCTCTTCTTTATTCAATATTCTGTATTTTATTATTCATTATAATAAAATTTATGTATCTGTGGATATGTATTTCATGTCCCAATTATTGACCATAGTATTTAAAAATAATTAAAGATACCAGTTTTTAAAACAAACCCACTTTTTTGAGTTTCTATGGGATGTTATTTTAATTCCAAAATTGTGTTGTGAATTCCATATCCATTTCCTATCAAGGGTGTTCAAAATTATACACTTATACCAAATTTATTTGAGATATACATGTACGTAGTATGCACTCATTAAATGAGTATTATAATATGATGATTCATAAATACATGTTATTTGATCTACAGAGAACACATGAGCATGAAAATGAAATAAAATTGATGGGTGTACCCAAAATAATATATCTCCCCAATGAAGTGGGAATCTATTAGTATAATGGGACATTGTGTTTGGATAGGATGTGAAAATAATCCCTTATGGGACTTTTTCCATCATGATTTCATGGAATTTATTATTGACCATTGTTTATGATGTAGTGTTTTATGTTGTTTCCACATTTATCATGTTTCCATTATGAAGATCATTCTATATATTGTATCAATGTTCATTTTTATGATTTTTACTCATTTTAATTTTCCTATTTTCTAACATGTATTATTTTATTCATGTCATTCCTTGATTTTCCCTTATTTAGATTTCTATCTCACCCAATTATTATGTATGCCCTTAGGTATTCCCATGTGGTTTTAGACACCATCATGTTAAAGAAGTTTTTAATAAATATGATGTTTCCATGTTTTAATTTTTTATTGAGATGTACCTTATTCATAGACACTAGACTTAACAATAATTTAGGTTTTATTAATTACAATATTATTTAAAAAATCATGAATCAATGGGTAAAAAATAGAAGGGTTGTTATAGTTGGTATCAAAGTAAATGTTTAGTTATTTTGGGATTATGATTAAAAACATTAGTGAAATACTTTTTGATAAGGCTAGGTAAAAGATAACATTCAAATATTATTTAATTATAGTGTAATTGGTTTATCATGAAAATTCATCCCTTTAATGATACTTTCGTTGTACATGGATATTTCATTGATTTTCCTAGAGGTAATAACTCTGAAAAGGTCGTTGGGCCAGAATCACTATAACCTAGTACATAAATGCAATCTTTAATGTGCTTGTATTATGAAACTATCAACAGATATTAATTTGAAAATTCATAATCTCATTATGAAACATTATTCAGGGAATAAAATATCTCACATAACAATCTATGTAAGTAAATAGATCATATATTAAATAGATTGAATCCTAATAATTCATTTTTAAAGGAAACAAATGTAATTTATGTGTTATCACATTAATGTCATTAGATTCCAATTTTTATGTTTAATAGTTTCAAAATACTCATCCATTATTTTCCATTTATTATAGATAATTTCATTAAATAGAAATATTCGGGTAAACAATCAATGTGATGTGGAATGTGATGATTTCCCCAAAGAGATTCCTAACCAAATTAATGAATTAATTGTAAACATTATGATGATAATGTATTATATGAATTATGTTTGTAATAGAAACATAGATTAGATTGTATAAGTCCCTTTAATAGTGAACAAGATCTGATTGAGTCCTTTATTCGAAAAAGGATACAGACTATCGATGAATCATTGTATCCCTTAACCACATAACAATGGATAAACTCAATTAATAAGGCATTCCCTACCCTTAAATGTTCCAAAAATGACATGGTTATACTATAATATTATCATATATAAAGGGAATTTTATTAGTAGTGGATAATGATCTTGGATATGAAGCATGAGGTAGATATTAAAGTGATGGGGTGGACGGATTTCTAAGAAAATAATTTCAATAAATAATTTCATTGCACTCTCAATCATAAATGATAAAATATTTACATTCCCTCTAGAATAAAGATAAGTAATATAATAGGACATTCAAGAAAAAATCACACGACTCTCAGAATAAAACTCTACCATTTTTTATTCCCTCAAATTCATGGAAAAACAATTGTTTGGAGGTCTAAATATTAGTTTACTAAAATCCCTGGTCATCTGATTCTTTGATAACTATAATGATATAGTTTGATGTATCCCTAATGTTGAACTAGTTATCATTTAAACTCAAGGGTATTTTTGGGTTATGAAGTGGAATGTATAGACTAATCTTCGATGTTTGATAGAGAAATATGATGATGTCTTGAAATTTTGACATCTCATTTGTCAAAGGATCGAAAATAAGAATCCTATATATTTCCCAAGGGGAATGGAGATATAATTTTAATTTTGGGAATGAGGGACAACTAGATAACTATTGTGGACATGAGTAACATACTAATGCGATAGAGTAAAATGATGTTCTAATCAATCATTAATTCATTTTTCATTTCATCAACTGTAAGGATCCCATGAACTATTATAATAAATTTTATAATCCAAGGGGTTTTGAGATAACCAACAACCCCATGGTTGAAAGGGTGAGATTTTCCATATGAACAACTATGGTGGATCCCAACAATGATACAGTGAAAAGTGTACTAGTTGCCATTCAGTAAAATAATGAGTGGTTTCCAATTCAGGTTCTTCACAGTCCATAATATCATGAATTTTTAGACGAAGTATTTTAACACCCCTTCAAATAATGTGTCTGAAGTTGTCAGTGAAAATGAATATTTCAGAATCTATTGTATCCTATGTTTATAACTAATTTACTATCATTATTTGTTGGATAAAAATCCTAGTGAATATTTTCATATATCCTATGGTTGAATTTTCATCAATTTTGGGAATAGATTTACTTTTTCTATATTGATGAAACATAAATACTTCGAGAAAGGAATCACTCTATGTGTTTCAAATCAACCATCAATTTTGTATAAGTGCAAGGAAGAGGATGAATCATTATTATAAACAGCATATAAAACATGGATATTATATTTTCTCCTAATAAATTGTATTTATATTTAATGATTTATTATTAAAATAGAATAATCCTCAATGACATGCATATTATGTAAGAATTCAATAATATTTTTCTATATGAACAATGTATTCTTCCTCCAAACTGATTGGATTTATTTCCATTCAAAATTATACCTAGGGAATTTCAATTATCCATGACTACATATAGAATTTAGGTTGAGTAACTTGATAAGATGATAAATAAACTATTGGATAATATGGATAAATGGTTTATATGACCAAGTTCTTCCCTATGGGGTGCCCGAGTCCTCTTCATCAAGATTATGGATCAGTCAATTTCCTTGGTATTGATTATTATGTTCTAACCATGATCAAAATTAAGAATAAGTATCATCTACCATGAATTGATGACTTGTTTGATCAACTATATTGATCAAACTAATTTTCCATTTTGGATCTATCATTGGGATATTACAAACATATTGAGAATAACAAGGATATCCCTATGATTTCCTTTCATACATGGCATTGAAACCTCAAGTGTTAAGTCAATAAGGTTTCATTATGACTTTTCCTTTCCTTCATGTTTGGGGAGATTGTTTAGTCAATAATATTTCCTTATTACTTTACAATTTCTTCATATTTTGAAAATCAAAATCACCTTATCTTAAGGAAAATTTCATTTACCTTTTGATTTATTTTCATAAAGTGAATTTTCCTTCCTCAAGGAAATTTATCCATACCATGTCTTTTTACTGTTCATTTGGTCTAAATATAAAATTCGGTTTTGTATCAAAATCCTTGAAATAATATATATACATAGATATAAAGAATTATGTTATCAGGATGCGAATTCAGACTCTTAGTTCTTTGAATTCACACTCTGAACTCTTTTGAGTTCTGACTCTGAGTTCTGTAAATTTAGACTTCGAAATCTTCTGAGTTCTGACTCTATGTTCTCTGAATTCAGACTCTGAACTATTCTGAGTTTTCACTACTAGTTCCCAGAATTCAGACTCCGAACTCTTCTGAGTTCTGACTCCGAGTTCTCTGAATTAATACTTCGAACACTTCTGAGTTCTCACTCCGAGTTCTCTGAATTCAGACTGAAAACACTTCTGAGATTTAACTCCATGTTATTTGAATTCAGACTCCGATGTTTTCTGAATTCAGACTCCAAAGTCTGGTTATGATTTCTTATGAATTCATACTCCTAATTCTGTTTAAAAATTCTTATGAATTCAGACACTGAATTCAGGTTAAAAATTCTATAAAATTCTATCTCTGAATTATTCTGATAAACAGAATCCGAATATCCATATATTATGGACTTTGAATTGTTTTAGGGTAGACTCCGAACATTCATTTTATGGTTACACTCCGCCAAATGAATTTTATTAAGTAACCATATTTTTTCTTACTCATTTTTTGGTTATAAAATGATGACATGCATTCAGTTACTTACTAACCGTTGTTTGAGTGACACATGTACAATTCCCTCCGAAATTTAAGGAAAAATATGACTGTTGAAGGAGAGAGCCGACCGTTGAATATGTTCCTATAAATAGGATCTCATTTGAAAGAACAAAAAAAAATTGTGTGGTTTTATCGCTCTAGATATTACATGCAATTAAGTTGATTTATATAGAGATATACTCTCATGATTAGTGTGTACTAAAAATCATGTTCTGATTTCTCTGTGCGTCTCCGAATACTACAGAGTACATTCGAGGGCTTCCAGGGATAGGAAGATAGAGGTGTCAACTACCTTAAAGTTGAGGGCTTTTCAGGATAGGAAAATAGAGCTGCCGACTACATTGAAGTTGAGGGCATGCAGGGATATAAAAAAAGACTTTTATATTTTTATTGAGGACTTACCCAAGTTTGGGTAAGACATACTTTCATGAATGTATAAATCAAGGGATCGTTATCAAAAGTAGTTGGATACCCATTTCTTTGGGTTAAAATATTTACAACTTTTTACATGTATTGTTTCACGTTTTCTCCTTCATTTTTATTTTTTAGGAACGTATAATTATCTTATACTTTATTATTCATGTAAACTCTAATTTAGTAAGATTATATATGCTTTTAAGGTACAATATTTATCATTGAATGATTTTGTTAAGTTTTATTTCCATATTAACTTTTCTAGAATTGAATTCTCAGAATCATATTTCCAGAATCAATCAATTTGGAGAACATATAGGTGTTGTGAATTTACCTTCTTTAACCTTGTTAAACAATAGAAAGGATTCCTACAAACATTAAATGTTCCCAAAGAATTTTTAAAGTATACAAAATCAGCTCCTCCTATTTTATATTGAGAATATACATTTTTATTATGATACTACAATCAGTATTGTCTATCATTTTAGTCACAAATTTTGTATTATAGAGTATATCATACTCTATACCATCACAAAAATTGGTATCAATGCATTGGTTCAATCTGAATTAATCTCACAATTAGATTCAAAAGATAATTTTTCTTATTTTTCATATTTTCGCAATCAGAATTTTGGACACACATGTCCGGACTCATATTCTTTTTAAAGATACTCATTTTCTATATTTTCCTTGCTAAAGATGTTTTCTTTTCCTTGTTTACATACATTTATTACTAACAAGTTTGTGTGGAATTATTTTCTTTAAGATGGAAGGAATCAATTTTGGTTCCATAGACAGCCTAAATCCAACTAGACCACCTATTTTTTATGGGAATGATTATGAATATTAGAGAGATTTAATGAAGACATTCATTATTAACACTAGATTTGATAATTTTATCATGCTTACTGGAGGATATAAAATCCATGACAAGAAATTTTATACCTTCACCAACCATGAAAGGCATGAATATAAAATGCATTATAAGATACACAATACATTTATTTGTTCCATGACTAGAAATATATATATATATATATATATATATCAAATTTTTATCTTCTGAAGCGGAGAATTGTATTTGGAAGAAACTTTAAGTCAAACACATTGGAACTTCCAATGTTATTGAAACATGAAGAGTCATGCTTAGAGCTGAATATCATGGTTTCTTCTTTTCTTATGGAGAATGAATATATAAGGTGCAATAGAGATTCATGAATATTGTCAAAAGTTTACAATATATGGCTGAGAAAGGATAAGATAATGAAGATCTTGTAGATAAAATCAAAGACATCATGACTAATGAGTGGAAATCAAAGAGGACGTCAATAGGTTATAATAGAAAGGTTACTCGGATTTCTCATGATAATTTTTTTGGAACTCTTCATCATTATGATACTAATATGAAGAGAGATGATGATAATATTAACAAGAAGAATGTAAATGGAAGCGTTTCTTTAACAAAAACTTCAAATCATATGAAAGACAAGACTCTTGACAGAGTTACAAGATCTAAATCTATGAAGATTGTTATTCAATCTGAATCTAGTGGAAGTGAATCTTCAGAAAATGATCTAGCCAATATTTCTCGAAGGATGAACAAGATTTCTAGATTGAAGAAAATTCAATTGAGATACTAGAAAAAATAAAGTAAAGATAAAAAAGACTCAAAAGTTACATATTATGACTGCAGGAGAGCTGGATATATAAGCCCTGATTGTCCTATGTTTAAATGAAAATAAAGAAAGGAAAAGCATTCTGAATTAAATAGAAAAAAGTACTACAATATTAATGCTAAGAATTTTTCAAAGCTAATGACACTTTGAGTGCCAATGGTGGTGACTCTTTAGATGAATCATCAGATTATGGATCTTCCAGACCTAAGAATCATTGTTGAATATCCAGACTGGCTATTAAAAATCATATCATAATGTCTAAGGTACACAATTCTAAATCCATGACCAATTTATCTTTGAATTCTAATTATAGTGGTAGTAAATATTATAACTCTTCTGACGAAGATGATACTTTACATACCTATGAAGAAGTTTCTAGGTTTGCTGAGATTATTTAGAATAAATATTATATAGTCTAAAAATTGTGTGATAAGGAAAATTCTAGTATTTATATACTTACTAAGGAAATATTATATATTTATAAAGATCTTGATAATAAAAACCTTGTTTTTTAATTTAATTAAAAAACCTTCAGGAAGTAAAATTAAATAAATATTATGTTTCAAAGGATCAAAAAAAAATCTAAGAATATTTTTTGAGCCTAACTCTAGTTATAATGTTTTGGAAGATAAAAACATAGTTATTAGACTAAAGTCAGAAATATTTTTCTTGAGGAAGTATTTGTCAAACATTATCTTAAGTAAGGAAAAAATTTGATATGATATATTCTAAAATCTGACCTCTATAGAATAATTTTGTTTTTGGTTATACATGTTCAAAACCGATATTTAGTAACTATTAATTTGTTCCTCAAATTTCTCCATTCTGCACTAAGTTTCAGTGTGGTGGAAACTGGGAAAAAAGTAGTTTCTTAAACGAAACCCAATCTTTAGGATTTCATAAATCTTATATTTCTATGAAAATGTGGCTGCCTAAAATTTTTCTTTCTAAAATTTCAGGATCCAAGACTGATTGGGTTCCGAAAGTCTAACATTCTTATTTTCAGGAAAATAAAGAATGTACCAAAGGTAATACATGGTGTATGGATAGTGGATGTTCCCGACATATGACTGGTAATAAAAAACCACTTTGAAAAGATTATCAAGATAAAAGGAGGAAAATTAACATTCAAAGATAATGTTAAGGGAGAAATTACTGGTATAGGTAACATTTTTATTCTTGGAAAAAAATTGATTTCTAATGTTTTATTTGTTAAAAGTCTTATTCTCAACCTCATTAACATATGTAAATTATGTAATTAAGGTTACCTTGTGAATTTAAGGAATGAAATGTGATTATTACACAATTACAAGGAATATTCCATTCTTTCTGCCAATATGCAAGAGAATATTTACACACTAAATATATAAGACCATAAGATCCAAGACCTATCTTTCTTTAGTGAAATGGAATAATATTCTTGGATGTGGAATAGATGGTTAATACACTATAACCTTAAAAACCTATGTAAACTCTCTAAGAAAATATTAGTTAAGGATCTACCCGAGCTTAGGTTTGATTCTTCAAATGTTTGTGATCCTTGTCAATATGGAAAGAAACATAAATCAAATATTAAGTCATTTCATAAAGTCAAAACCACTGATTCATTATAGTTTGTACATATGGATTTTTTTCCCAACATAAACTCTATGAATTAGATGAAAATATTATTTATTCCTCTTAGTTAACTATTACACTAGATTTACAGGGGTCTATATTCTAGCAATGAAATAAGAAGATTTTTTTTATTTCAAATGTTTGAAAGCCCAAGTTAAAAATATGAAAAATATTTCTTTGATAACTATTCAATGTGATCATGGAGGAGAATTAAAAAATTCAGATTTTGAACCTTTTTTAGTTGAAAATTCATTACTCATAACTTCTCAGCACCCAGAACACCTCAACAAAATGGTTTTGTTGAAAGAAGAAATATGATTTTTCAAGAGATAACAAGAGCCATGTTGAGTGAATATTCTATAGCCAAATGAATTTTGGCTGAATCATTATGTACTACATGTTATACTATAAATCGAGTTTTAATTGGACATTTTCTAAATAAAACCCTTTATGTGTTATGGAATTGTAGGAAACATAGACTTTCCTACTTCAAGGTTTTTGGTCTAAAAGTATCCATTCTAAATACTAAAGATAATTTACACAAATTCACACTAGAATCTGATGATGGAATATTCTAGGCTACTCCACAACTTCTAAGGCATATATAGTTTTCGGTAAAAACACATGTACTATTGAAGAAACTATTCCTGTCAAATTTGATGAAATTGATCCTTTTGTTTTTAACCAACCTTAACCAACATCTTCGGATGTGTTTTCAAAAAATGATTATCAACCTTTATAACAAGATACTTCTGATAAGGAAAATGTACAAGAAGTTAATTCTGAATAATTTACCAAAGAAGATTTCCTACCCTATGTTGATGAACAAGTTTTACAAAACTCAAATCAACTAATTCTTATGAATCATCACATTGATTGTATCATTGGTTATGTAAATAAACCCATAAGGACTATAAGTTACCTATGAAACAAATTAGAACATCTAGAATTCATTTCACAATTAGAACCAAAAAGTACTAATTAAGATTCAGGTGATTATGATTAGATATAAACTATGCAAGATGAGCTAAATGAATTCGAAAGGGATAAATCTTTGACCTAGGTTGAAAGACCTAAGGAAAATTCTATTAATAGACTAAAATGGGTCTTTAGAAATAAGTGTGATGGAAATGGAATCATAATAAGAAATAAAGCATGGTTGTATGCTAAAGGATTTAATAGAAAAGAAGGAATGGACTATAAAGAAAGAAGGAATGGACTATCAAGAACACGTGAGTTTGAAATAAAGCATGGTTGAATCTATTCGTATTTTACATGCCTTTGTAGAATTCATCAATTTTAAATTTTTTCAAATGGATGTGAAATTTGATTTCCATAATGGTCATGTTTAAGAGTATATTTTTGGTGAACAACCACCTGGTTTTGAAGATAAAAAAACATCATGAACATGTTTTCAAATATACCAAAGCCCTATACATATTTATTCAAGCCCATCTAGCTTGGTATGACTGACTTACTGGATTTTTGATTCAAAATAACTACGTTAAAAAATGATGATCCAACCATTTTTAAAAATAAAGATAAGAAAATTGTTTTTATTTTTCAAATTTATGTTGATAACATTATTTTGGTTTAACTCAGCAATCTTTAACTGCTTCCTTTGTAGATCTAATGAAATCTAATTATGAAATGAGTATTATGGGTTAGTTAACATTTTTCCTTGGTTTGAAAATTTCTCAAAAACCAAAATGAATATATATATATCCAAACATAAGTATATTAAAGATCATCTCCAAAAGTATGGATATGACAATGCTAAGAGTATTAGTACTCCCATTGGTAGCTCAAACTCACATGTTCTTGATGAAGCCAGGAAGCCAATAGATCAAAAATCGTTTAGAGGTATGATATAATTATTACGTTACTTGAATGCTATCCATCCCGAAATTTTTTTTTCAGTATTCTTATGTACAAGATATCAATCCATTCCCATGAAATCTAATTTTAATGCAGTGAATATAATTTGTTGCTACTTAAAGGGAACCATGGATTTATGACTCTTTGATACTTCTAGAAATAATTTTGTTTTGAATTTTTTTTTTCGGATTCTGACTTTGGTTGATGTATAATGGATATAAAGAGTACATACGGAACATTTAATTTATTAAGAGATTCATTAGTTTCTTGGTCATGCAAAACGCAACACTCAGTTGCACTTTCCATTACTGAAGGTGAATATGTAGGAGCGTGAAGTTTTTGTGCTCAAGTGTTATGGATGCAACACACACTCATAGACTATGGTATATGTTTTACCATAACACAATTTTTTTGTTATAATATGAGTGTCATTTTCCTAAGTAAAAACCACACACATCACTTTCGTCCAAAACACATAGATATTAGAAATCACATTCTTTGGGATCACATAGAAAAAAAGGGGATATCATTCTTCAATTTATCGAAACATGGTCAACTTGCTGATATTTTCACAAAATCATTACCCTTCGATAGATTAGAATAAATTAAACAGATTTTAGGAATGATAATTGTAAGGTAATCTTCCATGTTAACAGCCAGTTGAAATCAATCTCATTAAATAATAAAATCTTTTTCCTAGGAGGAGTATATTCGAGTGTTAGTTAGATCAAAATCTTTCATAATTAAATTTTTTGTAGTAATATCCTTCGTAATGAAATTTTTTCGCAAAAAAAGTATTTTGTACTTAAAATTTTCGTAATTAATATTTTCTAAATTTTCGTAATGATTTTTTATTAAATTTTTATAATGAAGATTTTCCAAAATTACATAATGAAGATTTTATAAATTTTCAGAATGGAGTTTTTTTTAAATATTGGTAATGATGATTTTCTATATTTTTGTAATGATGAATTTCAAAAAAATTCATAGTCAGTTTTTCAATTTTTTGTAATCAATTTTTTTCTTGGAATCTAATATTCTTCAAGAAGAATTTTCTTCAATACGAATAATCTTACCAGAAATTCGAAAGGTATGTTTCCATTTCTGAGTTTTCGTAATCATCCTTTACTTGCTCGTATTTTCATCTGTTTTTTATTTTTTAGACTCTCTTTTCCTTAAATCCGAATGTTTCCATTAAAACCTCAAAAGAACGAATTCTGTCAAAACTTCCTTGATGATATCTTTTCAACCGTCAGATCGGATCAAAAAGTTTCTCAACTATTGGATTGAGTTTTGAAGATGAATCTTCACTTCAAACACCAATATAAATCCCGCCCCCCAATGTTAGTCCCACATCGAAACTCGATATCTCACATGCTGAAGTTCTTCACTTCTAATTATGCTCATTATGAACTTATCAGAACTTTCTCAAATTAGAATGTCTGTAGATGAATCCTCTCAAAAAGATATGTCTTCTATCAAGCCAATTTTTGGGTGGAAGGATTTTATGGAAAGTTTTGTGCATCCATATTTTTTTCCTAATAATGATTCAGTCATCTCGAAGAGCATTAAGCTGAATAGGTGGGAATGTGTCTCTGTATCGAAGCCAAGGGATCAAGATTAAGTATATTTAGACATGCTAGTTGAATTCTATGAATCAGTCAGTTTCATCAAGGAAGAAGGCATAGAGATGTTTTCGTTGAAGATAAATGGAAAGGCATATGCTCTTTTATATACTAAGGCAGCTAATATGTTTGGTATTACATACAGAGGGGAAGCTGAGTTCTGTTCTCATAAGTTTCCAGATGTAAAAGGATGTTTTTTAAGGAGAAGGCTATGGCTTGTCTTGGACTCTCTGATGTAAAGTCTCTGAAGATCCCCCACTTTACTAAAAATCATCAGATTCTCAAATTATGGGTTCATGGATTCATCATTCTAAGAAAATGGGACAAAGACACATTGAAGAAGAGCGACATGTATATCATGGATTCCTTGGTGAACCAATGGAAGATCAATATAGTTGATCATATTCTCATTATGATTGAGAATATTAAGAATTAAAACATATAGGCTTAGATAATTATGTATCCATCCATTATCTCCATGTTAATTGATCAGTTCTTAAAATCTTTTAAAATTCCTTACAACTTGACGACAAGGGATTGGAAAGTCATGTTATTTAGGGATAATACCCTGAAGAGGATGAACATTTGGTTTCCTACTAACTTCAGATTATTTTATGAATTACCAGTAGAAGAAGCTAATTTTTTCCAGAAAAAGAAGAAGTGTCTAAACCATCCAAAAAAGGAGGATAGAAGAGGAAGTTGAAGGAAGTAGTAGTGGAAGGAAAAACTCCAGTGCCCAAGGAAACCCAATCCACACCACCAAACCCTAAGAAGAAAAAAGCATATCCTGGTGAGGTTGTAGCAAAGTGGAGGGAAGATAATAAGAATAATAAATCAGGGGAGCCATGTTTTGGTTTAGATCCTATTGAATCCAAATATTTAAAAGAAAAGACTGTTAATGAGATTGAGAAGCAAGCTAAGGAAAAGAAACAAATGAGGAAGATGTCTGAAGTTGAAATTGTTCAATCACTTATGATGGATACTGAGAAAGAATCTGAGAATATCCCAGTACCAATATCATTCATGGTAGAAGGTTTAAATGAGACTATGGGTAATAAAATTTCCACTCTGGAAAATGTCCAAGAAAAACTTATTGAAAAAAATAATCTGTCAAGGAATTTTAAGAAGAAGAAATGAGTAGTGACACCAAAGATCATATTATAAAAGTTAAGGATTTTCCTGAGATGAATATCCCCTCAGAAAAATTATCAATCTGAACATCTCAAGATGATTCATCAAAACATGCTACTACTAGAATGGATGGAGGGAATGATGAAGAATAATTAAATAAGATGTCTAAAGAATAGAGGTATAATCATGATATTATTATCCCAGAGGTAGCTGAGGAAAGAGCTGAGAAAGAAGATATTGATGAAGACAAAGTTGTTCAACTATATGATAGGGATCATGAATCCCCTGATGAGGAAGCTATTCTGAAACCTGATAAGGGAATACAAGTGGTTATTGATACACATAGTAAAGCTATTGTGAATAAGAAATATGTAGGTTCATTATCAGAGAGGAAAGCCGATGAACTAGTGGAAGAATCCCTACAAAGAAAACATTCATATTCGGAGTCGAACTCCCTTGGATATGATTTTGTAGTCCAATCATTGAATAATCTTGTTGGGACCATTACAATTTTTACACGTATTGAATCGATATTTCATTTGCTTCAACACACCTTGTAACAGAAATCAGCATCAGTGTCCATGGTGATGGAATAGTGTGTCATGATTGAGGCTGATTTTAAGAATTTTTTCGTCAACTACGAAGCCCATAAAATATCATGCAAGAATATGACTAGTTGGTCAAGGAAAATCATAGAGGAAATGAGAAATTATGATGACATACATAATAGTGTCAAGGATGATATGGACACTGATGATGGGAAGATCAAGGATCTCATGAATATCATTGAGGAAAAGCTAACTCTTGAGTAAAAATCTCAGATTCAAGAAGTGAAGGATTTGAATGAGAAACTATATCCAGTTTCTCAAAACTAGAATAGAGAAAGAGATCTTCAGTTTGAGATAGAAGAAAACCTTCACAAGAAATTAGAAGTCTTGAAGGGTCGGTTATAGGCTCTTAAGTCTTAGGAAAAAAGAATCAAGTATTTAGAGAAGAAATATGATTATTAGGATCATATTATCAAATGAGAAGAGGAAGATCACAAGGAGTTCAAAAAGCTTGAAACCATTGTGAAGAAGTTGATGCCCAAGGAGAAGGAAGGATGATAGACCCAATCTAATCTTTTTTTGTATTTTTGTTGTATAACTCTTTCCAATCATAATGAAATTTTTGGTTGTTCTTCATATATATTGTTGTCTATACTAATATTTCAGATACCATATTTTTTTTTCTATACTCTATATTTAATTTTGAAAATCACAAAGGGGGAGAAGTGGAAAAGTATTTCTATGAAAATAATAAATTTTCCTATGTGTTGGGGAGTGTTAATCTAAGAAAGAGTTATTATACAAGATGATTTTCTTATGAAATAAAATGCAATGTACCATTCTGAAAATCTAGAATATGATCCTTAGTGCTCCAAAGCATGGAGGGTAGTCTTATTCATTATTTCCCATGTGATAAGAGAGATATGTTTTGTATTCAAAGTCTAGGAAAATATTTTCTAAGACCATATATTGTTTTTCGAAAGGATGTTTGTGCTTTCCAAAAAGGGGGAGATTATTGAGCCAATAAGGTTTCATTATGAATTTTCCATTCCTTCATGTCAGGGGAGATTGATTAGTCAATATGATTAATTTATGACTTTTCCATTTCTTCATGCTTTGAAAATCATAAACTCCTTATCATAAGCCAAATTTCATTTATCTTTTGATTTACATTCATAAGGAGAAATTTTTTTCCCCATGTTAATTTTTCCTTACGGTGTTTTTTCATTGTCCATTTTGTCTAAATATAAAATTTGGTTTCATATCCAAATCCTTGGAATCATATATATACTGAGATATAAATCATTTTGTTTTCAGGATCTGAATTCAGACTCTGAGTTCTATAATTTGGACTCTGAAATCAACTGAGTTCTGACTCCGAGTTCTCTGAATTTAGACTCCGAACTCTTCTGAGTTCTAACTCCGAGTTCTCTTATTTCAGACTCCAAAAACTTCTGATTTATGACTCTGAGTTCTCCGAATTCAGACTCTGAACACTTCTGAGTTCTAACTCCAAGTTCCCTGAATTCAGACTCCGAAATCTTCTGAGTTATGACTCTGATATCTATGAATTGAAACTCTGAAATCTTATGAGTTCTGACTCCGAGTTCTCTGAATTCAGACTCTGAACATTTATGACTTCAGACTCCGAATTCTATTTACGAGTTCTTATGAATTCATACTCCAAATTCTGTTTATGAATTTTTATGAATTCAGAATCTGAATTTTGGGAATGAATTATATAAAATTCTAACTCTGAATTCTTCTGATAAATAGAATCTGAATATCCATATATTAAAGACTCTGAGTATTTTTTGGGTCGACCTTGAATAGTCATTTTTTCTTACAATCCGAAAAATGAATTTTCTTAAGTAACCTAATTTTTTCTTTACTCATGCTTTGGTTATAAAATTATTACCTTTATTTAGTTACTTACTAACCATTGTTTGAGTGACAAATGTATAGGTCCCTCCGATAATCACGGAAAAATATGACTTTTGGTGGTGGTATCCAAACTCTGAAGTTGTGCCTATAAATAAGATCTCATTTTAAAGAAAAAAAATTTACATTGTGTGGTTCTATCACTCTAGATACTACAAACTATTAGGGTGATTTATAGATATATATACTCTCATGCTTTGTGCGTACTGAACATCTTGTTCAGATTGATTCGTTCGAATCTGAAAGTTGTTGAGAACATTCGAGGCCTAAAGGGGATAGGAAAATAGAGGTGTTGACTACCTTAAAGTTGAGGGATTATGGGGATAGGAAGACAAAGGTGTCTACTACCTTGACGTTGAGGGCTTGCGGGGATAGAAAGATAGACTCTGATCTTCGTATCGAGGGCTTACCCTGGCGTGGGTAAGATAGACTTTTTTGAAAGTATAAATCAACGGACCATTATCCACAGTATATGGATAGCCTTCTCTCTGGGTTAAAATAATTACTACTTGTTACTTGTATTGTTTCATGTTTTCCACTACAGTTTGATTTCTAAGGAAACTATAACTATCTTATACTTCCTTATACTTGTACACTGTGATTTAGTAAGATTTTCTACATTTTAAGTTACAATCATTATCATTGTAAAAAAAATTTAAGTTTCATTTCTAGATTCAATTTTCATGAATTTAATTCTCAGAATCATATTTCGTGAATCAAGTAAGTCGTATAACTTAGAGTTGTTGTGAATTTGCCTTTATTTAATCATGATAAAAAATAGAAATATTTGTTACCAACTTTAAAAGTTCCTAATGAATTTTTAAAGTAAACAATGCACCCCCACTCTTATATATTGAGCACCTCCATTATTATTAAGATACTACAATCAGTATCGTCTATCATTTCGATCCTACATTTGGTATTAAAGAGTATATCATACTCCATACCATCTCAACATCGAGTTCATAGTAATTCTATGAACACTCAATAATTCTCTGCCAATTTTTATGGACTTTTTGAGCAAAGACATTAGAGATGACATCGCCAAATTTTTTGTTATCGTTATAGATGATGTAATAATATTCTAAGAAAATAATTAGTAACATTAGGAGAATATGGAGACTATGCTAAAGACAATATGAATAAATAAGCTTTATGAATATTTCAATAAATGTGAGTTGTGGTTCAAGGAAGTCTCATGGTTCGAGAACATCATCATAAGAACATGGATATCTATTGACCCTTTCAAAATTGAAATAATTAAAGGATGGTCGAGAAAAACATATGTGGTAGATATGTGTAGTTCCCTTGGGTTAGTTATGTATAATCATTTATTTTTTAGAAATATATCATATTTTTCAAACACACTATCCATGTTTACTCAGAATGGTGCTTAGAGTTTCTAGGATTATGAATGTGAAATTAAATTCATGGAATATGAAATGATTATTATCATTACACCAATATTCGCAATACCCACAATTGGATATATTTTCGTTTTATTCACTGATTCATTGATTAAGGACATGGGATTTGTGTTAACAATGAATGAATAATTCATAGCCTATACATCAAGGATATTGAATGTTCACAAACATAACTACCCAATGGATGATCTGGATTTGGTTTCATTGATTTTAAAATTGAATATATGGTGGAATAATATATTTGGTCAATATTGTTAAATATATATAGATAAGAAATCCTTTAGTATATATTAATGCATATAGAGTTGAATATGAACCAATGAAGATTTTTACTGCTTATCAGGGACTACGACTACTTAATTCACATCCGTCATGAGAAAAACAAAAATAAATAGATGTCATATGTTTAAAGTATATATAAATACTATCACTGATGAATATTGAGATGGATCTGATATAATTATATTTTGATAGGATGGACACGAGAATCATAAAGGAAAGATCATGATCAATCCTTTCATAAATGATTGCTCAACCATCTATTTTGGAGAGGTTAAATGATATAAATAAGGATTATGTGGTATTTGATAATATTTTATAAACTATAAGAAAAGGGGAATCCTTTGGGTTCAAGTTTAATGAAGAAGTAGTTGTGAGATTTGGGTCCTTACTATGTGTAAGATAAAATCCCATGTAAATGGGGTATTGTTGGATGATACACATTGTTTGAAATTCACTATTCACCCATGAAGCAAAAATATGTATCAAGAACTCCAAATTCACTATTTATGTGACAATATGAATAAGGGAATATCTATATATACATCAATGTGTCGGGAATGTTAGTATGTGAATTATAAAAGGTCGAAGTATGAGGGGATAATGTAACCATTACCCATAATAATACTGATATAGTAATATGTCACCATTGAAATTTTTACAGGACATCTAAACAAATATAAGTGGAAAATTCTATATGGGTTGTTCTGGATCATCATATTAAGATAGATCACTTTATTGAAATCTATTAGGTATTTTCACTATATCATCATCCAAGGATGTAAATTAGCATAGTTTTAAGGATGCATGGAGTACCACTATCGATTGTATCTGACTAAGATCTGATATTATCCTCCACAATATGGGAATGTCTCTAGTATGCTAAAAATATTGAGCTAAACTATTGTAAACAATCATTTTCATACTTATACCCATTTTGATCGAAATATTCAGACACTACAAGACATGTTTCAAGGATGTTATATGGACATCAAAGTAGGAAGAGAGCAACAAAAAACTCTAGTCGAGTTTTATTACAGCAACATTTTTCACTCGAGCATCTAAATAAATGCATATGATTCCATTTATGGGAGGAGGTCCCGAACACCTACAGGATGGGATGATGTTGGGGAAAAGGAGCTTATATGTCCTAAAATGTTTGAAGAAATTGTGAAAAAATTTCTCATTTTATATTCCTATACATGATTCTCATAGTTGAAAAAAGGGATAATTTGACGATCAACAATGAGAAATATAGTTTTTCTAAAGAGAGGGAATTACTATGCATATCTCTATCTAAAAAGTTATGGTATTTGGGATTAATGGAAATATTTCGCTAAGATACATCATTCCCTTTTAGACCCCTAATTTCATTGGAGTGGTGGCCTTCTAACATTCACTCCAACCAATCCTATCTCAAGTACAAGATATATTTCATATACCCCTCTTGATAAAGATCATACCATACCCATCACATGAACACAATCAAGTGGTGGTACAATTTATAATGAAAATTATTATTAGGGTAATCCAAAGTAGATCATAGAGAATATATACAACATTTTATTAAATAAGACAATAAACCATTAAAAGGGTTATATAAAATCCAAAATTATGAAGATGCGACATGGGAACATGAGTATAAAATAAAAAAAGTAACCCTCATATATTTTAGTGCAAGAAATGATAATTTTAAGGGGGAATTTTATTAAGGGTGATGATTTTAATGACCGAAACTGTTAAAAATATAGTTCCCCAAGTGATTTAATTAAATGTCCTCTTTAATTATGTGGTTATAAAAAATGCATTCACTTATTTGGATTTATAATACTCAATATAATTTAAAAATAATGTTAAGAATCATTACTATTGATAATATGGTTTTTGAAAAGTGATCACATGACTAGTGTTAATATAAGGGTCTAACTAATCCAATTGACATAGACAAAGGGTGTGATGGACTCAACCAGTAAGATCATACACTTTGAATCCCATTTATCGAAACATCTGTTGGAGATACCATCACCGGGATTTTCCCTTTACCATTCCCAACATAAGAACCAATGAAATAATCATGATAAAATCCATATATGATAGAAGTTCAATCTCATGATGAACACAACCGAAACCATGTTCTCTAAACCAAACCATGAATGTATCACAATTACATTCTTTATGTATTGGTAACTTTTTATGTATTAATTGCAAAAGTAACAATGCAAAATAAATATGAGTATGTACATTATTTTTTATATAATAATTAATATTTTTTAATCTAATTATTATTTATCATAATTCTTTTTCATAAAATAGAAAAAAAACATTGTTTTATGATAATATTCAAATTCAATTAAAGAATTTATTATGACGAATTAATTGATTTTTGAAATAAAAATTATTTTCATAAACTATTTTCATTAAATAATTCTTATTATATATAAATTACCAAAAAAAATTTATGAATCCAAATTTTATTTTTACAGGGGTTCATAAATAGATATTATTCAAAAAAACATAGATTTTATTAATGGCTGTAAATTTTTATAAAAAAAATATATTCTTTATAACATAATTTTTATAAAATGAATATTTTTTTTGGAATTAGAATGTCAAAACTTTCCAAACCTGAATTTTTTAAAATTTTATTAGTTATTTTAATTTTTTGGTAAAAATTAAATCCAATAGAAATTAACATTGTCTATTATGAAATCATAATGACCCAAAAGTGAAGAAAGGAAATATAAAACATGATTCCAAAAAAAATATTCTTTCCATTTAAAATAAAATGGTTTTATTTTTATTTGATATATTTTATAATTCCACTACGAATCCCCTCAAACATATATTATATTTCGAGGGTATAAAATAATTTATTTATACAAGTGATGCACCTCCACATAATAAAGGAAACTATTTTATTAATTTAGGACAATAGAAATATTAAATAATTAGAACCACTAAAATTTAATAGAAACCATATGAAAAAAAACATTAAGATTGTTTATGGGGTTGGTTATTTTATTATGTAGAGTCCAAAACCTAATAACAGGGAAATCCCCAGCATTTCTATTATAAACCCCACATGATCTCATTTAAATTCTCTCAAAATACTCTTATAATGTCCATACAACTCCATTAACTCTAAGTAGTCATCCCAAGGTGCCCCAATCATTCAATAATCCCCTCCCAAACATTTGGAGTCACACACTCAAGTAATGGTTCCTCACCTTCCCTTCTTTATTCATGATTCATTATTATCTTATGCATTTAATTTTTAATTTCATATGTTTCGATATGTTATTTCATGTCCAAATTACTTCACATTATATTTCCAAATGGAAAGATACCATTTTCTCTCACCTCAACCAGTTTTGATAAATGTTTATGTAATGTCATTATGCTTCCAAAATTCTTCCATTATTTTTCATGCTAAAAAATTATGTCATGAATTCTATAACAATTTCATATAAAGGGTGTTCACCATTATAAAATTATAATTAATTGATTGAGGACCTACAAGTATCTATTCTACGATCCTTAAAACATGTTATAAAATTAATGATTATTGAATTAATGTTGTATGATCATTGTGGTTCACATACGCATGAGAATGAAATGAAAGTAATGGGTGCGCAAAAAATTCTATAGGGATCAAATGAAATAGATAATTAATATTCTCATGATAATATATATTTGGATACAAAGTGAATATAATTAATTTATGTTTAGTTTTCAATCACGTGTACTTGGTAGTTATCCTTGATATATGTTTATGATGTAGTGGTGTATGTTGTAACCAAATTTCCCATGATGCGTTTATGAATATCATGATATATCATGTCTAAATATTCAAGTTTATGATACATTCAAGTTATGATATTCATATTTTCTATCAACTCTTATTATCTTCAAGTTATTCCAAGTTCATTATCTTACTAGAGATTGTATCTCACCCCTTCTTAATGTTTTCCCCAGGTTATCCCATGCAGTTTTAACAATGAGCGTGTTGAAATTTTTTTTCGTAAATATGATTTTTTACTATTTTAAATTATTATAAAATATACCTAAATTCTAATGAAACTACACATATAAAAAAGTTGGTTTTTATTAATTGTATTCATTTTTAAAAAAATGTATTAATGTGTAACTAATTGAATGTTTGTTATAATTTTAATTTACCACCCTTTTCCATGAGGCTACAAACTATGTAAAAGATTATGTTACTTATTACAATGTTAAAATAGTTTTCAGATTTTATATCTCTTTAAAGTAACAATCCATGACTATAACACATTCACATATGACTAGTTTAAATTAAATAATTAATAATAAACTTTAAATAATTTCCCCAGCATACTGTTACAAGAAAAAACTAACAGTGGTTAATGATACATCATAAGAATATTAGGGTATTCAAGTCATAGCTCTATATGGTCTTCTATTACAACTAATATACATGTAAAAACACACATAAGTATTTTTTAGGATCTATATACATGTGTTGTTTGTCAGTGGTATTAGAGTTTTCATATGAACATGTGTTTATATTTTTTTTATATGTTTGTCTATGAGTATATTTCAATCTATTTTGATTAAATACATCCCTCATCCAATTATATCATTAATTTTAATTTATTACTTTTGCATAAAAAATAATCACACTAGATTTTTTGGTAATACATTTAGAATTTTATATGAAAGTATCTTAATGGCATGTTTCCATTCCTTCAAATTATGGATTACACTAATGTAATGGTATTGTTATAAATCATATTATTCTTCATATATTTAAATTGATGAATAAATGAAATTTTATAAATTTATATTATTTCATAAAGAGATAGTTACTTTTATTATACACTCAAATTAATGAATCTAATTATCAATATATTATTAATTTACTCATTACATTATTCACTGAAACATTTTTTTCCGATGTAATACAACTAATAGTAATGATCATCATGGAATAAATTTCAGAAAGGCTTAAAAAGATAAACATGATCTTCATAGTCATTGAAGAATATAAAAATCTAAATCCCACATTATTTGAACAATTATATTCATAATATTAATATGTTTCTGAAGTGTGATAATTAACTTCCAAAACATTATCATGCACTCAAAATATATTCTTATTCGAATAAAATTTTAACAAGAAAAAGACATTGTTTTTCTAAACTCCGAATGAAATATCTAAAATTGATAATTTAGTACCTATACTTTTCTAATAACAAGATAATATCTATCATTGTAAAATTACTTTTCAATAAATATGTTTCTTGAATCTGAGTTTATAAAAGATACTCTTACAAAAGATGGATTATAATAAGATAAAAAGTACTTTATCTTCAATTTAACACTTTACTATGTGTAATATAATCACCTATAGTAATAATAACATAAAATCCATTGAAAAAATATATTCTATATCACAGAAGATAAAATCATTAAAGAAATTTTGGATTTCTTACATAACTAAAAACACATACAAATATAGTTATAATGGAAGAAAATAATTATTTCCAAAAATATCCATCTCATTGGTGATAAAAAAACCCCATTGAATAAAAAAATTGTGAAAGGAGTACTAAAATAAATTTATATTTTTTGAATTATCCTTTTTCTTCAAGATTTTTGTGAGATTAAAATAAGTATACATTGAAAAAAATTAAAATAAATATCATTAATAAATATAGTTTAATTGTTAATATAGCTAAATGAAAACATAATTTTGAATTAATATGTTTCAATAAAAATACTAAGTTCAATAAATCATAAATAAATAAATAAATTTGATAAAGGGTAGAGAAAATATAATATGAGTATAAAAAAAATAAAAATATTGATATTAAAAATCATTAAAAATAATAATACAAAAAAATAAACAAAAAAAATAAAAATATGTAATATAATAATGATATAATAGAAATGTTTTTGAAACACCATTTATATAATTATTTCAACCACTTTACAACTAAACACACATTGTGTGAAAGTGACTTATTTTTGTGAAGGGGGGAAATATTTCAAGGCGCTTTTTTGGATTATAGATTTTTTCACAAAGATAAGGAATATGTTGAAAAATATACCTCAACACAATCACTAGAAACATTAGCTTGTATGTATAAATATTATACAAGACATAATCAATCACTTTGGCTAATCATTACTAAGGTATATTTGATTTTGAGGGAATTTTTTGACCTCTCATAACTTAAAATTTATCAACATGGATAAGAAATTTTGTAGAAGTTGGATTCATTAATCGAAATGAATATTCTAATAGAAACCTGATTTTTAACCTTACGTATGTTTTAGATAAGTCAGAAATTTACTTGATTAATTTAGAGGTATTGGCATGATGATCATATGTAAGTGGTAATATTAGTCATATTATTTGTAGATAAAACACAACCCCATCAAAAAAACAATTCCCTTCACTGGATCATGATTTCAGTAATCCAGTCTAGATTCATTGAGATAAATTAATAAATAGATAGTGAATATATTCTTTGCTAGCATAGAAAATAACTACCTTCCTCAATGAATCAAAATGAATTTCTAAAAAACTACATTAATGGCCAATAATAAGTATTTATTTTCTATTTTAAGATACTTGATGCTTCTATTTTTCAATTAACTCATCTAGATCTTCTTTCTATTCATTCGAGGAATCAAGATTAATTTTTTTACCACCAATAGATGCAAATTTTAAATATTATACTCTAAATATTTGAAATTGATTACTCAGTATCCATCAATTCATTATAGTCTAGTGATAATAAATCTTGTGTACTTTTTGACATGTAATAAATGTTTCTGAATTTCATATAGACATTCCTTTAATATGAATCTTATTTCTATTAAATATTCATCAATATACATGATAAACCCTTGGGGAAATGTTGGAAACAATCTATATTCATCCATCACATCACATTAAATATCGTGAATCGTTTTCCTTGAATAAAGTTAAAAATAATCTTAGGAAATGGAAGAATATACTATGTATATATATAATGACACTCTTTATAGTCATTTTCTTATATCCACATGTTTATTTGATTCTCTAGTAGCATCCATTGAACACCATACAAATACGATTGAAGAAACATCATCACTTCACAAACATATTATTTAGAAAATATAAGATCACATAGAGTCCATATATTAAAACAATACACATTTAACTGAACTTTCAATGACTCTACTTCTGATACTAATTTATAATTTCATTATCATTATATCTTTTCAACAGTATAAAAATATGAATTGGGAATTATTTAACATGAATGTTATTCAAAAATTGGTGAAAATGTAACTTGATGAACCTATATACTAAAATTCTATTCAACCTATTGGAATTAACCAAACATCATGAATTTCTAGAACATGATATTGTTCTTCTATTGTTATTATCACTCAACAGTTTAAAACAAGTTGAGTTTCATCTTCTTGAAAATCTTATTCTTATCTAGTTGCTGTACTTTGACATAAAAACCCAAAAAATTATATTCTATCTCTTAAAATTGTCTCCCAATACAAAGATTCTTCAAAAAAGGGTATTTAACCACACAATGTGGAAATGGTTCTTCTCTGGCAAACATTGAACAACCTAGTAATAGATGAGGACAATTCATTGATAACAAAAATATAAAGGAATATCATGATTTTATTCTATTATAGGTGTAGGTGGAGAAATGACATTCAGAGCAGTTCTTTCCCTAGATAGAACAACAACCCTTACTATTCATCTCCTATTATGAGGAGTTTATTTATCTAAAAATAACATATAGTAATAATTTTTTATTATAATTATATATAAATGGATTAAATTTGATGATTATGTTCAATAAATTTAGTAGAAATTTCCATTCCAGGCGACTCCCCTTAAGTCTAACCATGATCTACGTAATTTCATATTATAAAATTTTGTTAAAGAACATATTTAAATAAAAATTATAGTAAAACCCAACTCTCATTAACACACATTCACTCAATATTTTATATCCATGGAATTGTGTAGTGGAATTATTATCTAGATAAACAATTATGTTACAAGAAAAAAGGTGAAATCAATATAAAATAATTAAAGATCACTAACTAATACTAATATAAAAACATATTTCTGAAAATATATATATTTTATGATTCATATTATTCCTAGTCACAAACAAGTATAAAAATGTGACATCATGAAAAAGAACTTCTCCAAACCCCTCATTTTGTTGTTCAGGGGCCAACTGAATGAAATTTATTAGAATGTTTTTCATGGTTTATAAATCATTTAATATATTTCTACCAATCACAATTGTGATAAATAAAGACATCATATATTTTGGATGACTAATTTCAACTATTGAAAATAAAGAAATAATCAAATGTGAATACCCTTAATGAGGTAATTTAATGTATTCATTAATTTCTTAAGAAGTTATCAGAAAGAATTTCTTAGTTGAAAACAAAGAAACACGATCTACATTTCCAACGAAATAAAAAAAATGGACTTTAGAAATCTCATGAAAATCATTATTAAATACACATATTTCTTTTTTCAACAAAAATTCCTAATTATAACGATTTATGAACTTTTTGAGTATCTTATCTCATACTTTACGCCAATTGAAACCTATCACTCTTCAAGGTAAAACATTACATTATATTCTTCGATTTTTTATACTATTTGAGGTATCACTATCAGTAATTTTCTATATTAATATTATAAAATTGGGTTTTAGGCTTAAAGGATTATGGATGATAATATTGGATAAAAAGTCTCAAATGTATATTGGTTTTCAAGGGTTTCATGCATCGAACATAATTAAATTATTTTCTTATGTGGAAATCAAAGAATCATGTAGTGTTATTTGTATAGTAATCATAGCAAAAAATAGGTGAATAATCTATTTTGATGTGAAAAATACATAAAATAGTGACATTGAATTGGAAATAAAATAATGTAAATAAAATAGTATTCAATTAAAAAACCATAGAACAATGTAAAATATAAATAGAATCATGTAATCATAAATAAACCTAATTTGGATACGCTATAATTTATTATTTCAGCAATAAATGGTTTAGTAACTTTTCTTACTAACCGATTTTTTGTGAAAATGATGATATCACCTTCTTCATCATGATATCTTAATAAAAGATGTCTAAAATCATTTGTCTTGTTCCAGAATGGTTGATGGGATTATATGAAATTTTTATAAAACTCTTGTTAACAAATTTTATTAGAGGATAATTAAAATTTAATTAAAAAATTATCATGGTATGTTTCATCAATAGAACATATCTATAAAAAATTCTGATTGAAACATATACATATTCAGTATTTGATAATGTTATAGAGAGTGGTATCATACATGAAAAATATACTAGTAATTTTACTAGAAAATAAATTGTTCCAAGGGTTTATTCTTTATGTATTACAAGTCATGTAAAATTATAATTATAAAATGATGTTACACTATAATCCAAGTATTTTTATAAAATGCATGAAAAGAGACATATTTCCTTTCAAATATCAAACAATCATCTAGGAACCTATTAAATGAAATTATATTGGATTGAATTAATATACATTAAAATGCATAATAATAACATAATTTTTAGTACCCTTGAAGTAAGATAAAGTAATCATCCAACATTTCCTCCATACAACATGTTGTTAAATATTTTTCTACCCTAATCTATGTTATGTTGAATATAGATCTCATGGGAGTTAAATAATTCATCATGTTCTGATGACCAAACTATTTATGTAAATCACACTAGTAGTTTCATTTAGATAAATAATTCAACATGTATTTTTGATAAATTATAAATACCATTATATAGTTCATATCATAGGTCATTCTTGTTTTAGATTCCTCTTTCTTATGTCCTTAAAAATCATTACATTATTTTCAATTTCCTGAAACAAAGTTATCAAAATATATTTTACAAAAAATATCTGAGGATGATGTTTTATTCAACAATATAGGTTAATAAATTCTTATTGAAAAACAGTTTTATAATTTAAATGTTATTATTTTCTCATACCATGGTCTGGGTTGTTCTCTAACTACAGAACGTTCTCTAGTATGACTAAAATAGAATTTGGAGGGTGATTGTTTCAAAATCACAATGTTGTTCAATATAGACTCCCCTAATTAATAAAACCATTTAAAAATAAGTCTTTTCATCATTTTTACAGTAATTTTATATTTATTGAAGACACATATTCTAGAAAAATTCTAACTCCATCAAATCAATCTACATGAGAAAATACCTATATATATAGTCTCTATATTATCCTTGATAAGAACCATTTTCCACATATCTAGATTTATTTATAGTTATTACACCCTGATAAGATTTCATGTTTCAAAAAAATAATTTTTTTCTAATAAGAGGATAGATAGAGGTTTTCATAAAAAATTTCAAAAATTTAGTTCCCTTGGACATGTTTAGCTCAATTTTTATAGCAAAAAACAATATCTCAACAAAAAATTCTTCGTATACATTTTTACTTTATATCAGTGACAAAAAATAATATAATTATACTAGGTTTAATCAGTTTCATATTATTTTATCTTATTAATATAAATATAATTTAAATATTTCTGGAGTATGGTCTTTAGGATATCTATGTTTTCTAGAAAGAACACTTTTGTTTTCACATGTGTCAACCCTCACATGATTTTATTAAAAATAATCATGTTCTAAATAATAATTATTTAGTTTTTAAATATATTTTTATGTATCATGACCTTATTAGAATTTTGTTTAATATTAGTTTTCTTTCATTTATGATCAAAATTATATAACCCATAAAACATCACAATTGTAGATTCTTTAATAGTCATTGTCCATCTTTTTTTGAAAATGGTATAATCCTTGGATATAGTGAAAAAACCTAGGAAAATACCATTATCTGTTTTTATAACAAATACACCATTATTTTTATTGGTTTATAAAATATATCCTTGCATTTAGATACTTTAATATATCCATAATTTTTTTTGTTTTTCCATATCTCCTAGAGTGTATTCTTTAAGATAGGACTTATTAGTACATTGTTAATGACATATCATGTCATGTTAATACCTCCATAGAAAAATTGAGTTCCCATGTTATAATCACTTACCATTACCACTGAAATTTCTATCCAATTCATATTCCTCTAAATAAAGACACTATTATATCGATGATTTGAATAAGATGAATTTTTTTGTTTAATTCCATTTTTTTATTAATATGAATTATATTCATAACTTGTTAAAATATTATTTGATCACATATCAAAATCAATTTTTTTTAATATTTTTCATTTATCAAATGTTTATAGAAATTAATTTTAAAATAAAATACTCAATTTTGATATTCAATAATCAATTCCATTCGTATATTGAGAAATCATCAACCAACATATAAATAGATCACATGCATTTAATAATTGTGGTTCTATTATGTATTAACATATCCATATAGATTATATATAGAGGCCTTTTATGTAGAATACCATTTAATTAGTTTAAAACATGAATTTTGTTTCCCAAAAATTTGACATGTGTCACATAGATTTCTGTTATCAAATTTTATATCTTAAAAATTAAATTTAAAATTTCATTTTGACACCCTTTTAAAAGAGTATACATTAAAATGTTCATTTATCCCTTTATAATTATATGATACAACCATTTCATAACTAAAAAAATTATAGTTGGTCTACAAAAATAAATATGATCCAAAAAATATTCATTATATGTTCAAGGTCCCTCAAACATGAGATATTTGTCATCAATAAATGAAAATTTATTTTTATAAAAATCAACTGAAATCCATAATCTCAATGTTGTGATATACTAATGATGATGTTACATAAGTCTTCCACATAATTTAATTTTTTGATTTATATATATGTTGGATTTCTAATTAATTTAATTGCAAACTATTTTCCTTTTTCATTGTCTTCATATATAACATTGCCTCCATTAATTGTGGATAAAGTAACAAAGATTGAGATACCTCCACTCAGATGTTTATAATAAACAATTTCCATAAATCAAATTCTATATTTTTTCAAATGGTTAGTTCCCTACATCGATTCATTGAACATAAAAAATTCTAGTACCTAAATAATATTGGGTCCAACAATGTTAAATACAATGATATTGGGAGTCCCAACCTGTTTTTGTAGTCAATAAAAATTAACAATAATTTTTTTTATAAAATTAATTTTAATTCAATATAAATAATTATTTTTTATTAGTGATATTATGATAATATCATGTTTCAACATTATGAAAATAATTTATCTTATAGATGTTTACATTATTAGAACTAGGAATAAAATATATTTATTTTAAAATTTTATTCCTCTCACCCTAAATTAATATTCCAGAAATTTCTATTTCTAGTTTTATTTTAACAAAAAATTTAAATTAGTTAATCCTCCCCTTTATGTAAATCCTTTCAAAAAATTTAAATATCTCAACATCATTTTGTATATTCTGAATTATTTTAGACATGTTTGGAACATGATGTAGATGATTTTTCCAACCAATTTCTCAAATCTAATTTTATTAACTCCTCCTATTAATTATTGATTTTATCATAGGAATTCATGGGATATTTTAATTTATTTTATAAACATTAATATTGTGTTTCTTACAAGGAACGATACTTGTTTAAAAATCATTATACTAGTTTTCATTTTTTGATTCATGCTCATCATAAATATAAAAATAAGACTTCACATAATCTGTATGTTCCGTGATTCCCATGTTGGAAATTAGTTTTAGAGAAGAAGAAGGTGATTATAATGATTTACATTCACATGAGCATTCATATGAACTCAAGGTGTTATTAATTTAATTATTGTATTTCTTATTATATAAGGTTTTCTTTAAAAATATTTTGTCGACATTTTATATTCATGAAATTTCTGATAATTTTTCTTAATATTTCAAATAAACATGTACTCATATCTTATCACATTCTCAGAGATTTGACCATCATTATTATACATGTTGGAGGGGCTTGTGAAAAGTATTTTCTTTCTATAGAAATCCTAGAACTTTTAGTAAAACAATTTAAGTTCTATTTTTTATCCAGAAAAGATTGAATAATATATTACATTAGATTGTCTTATATCTGTATACTCATGTTCATTATTTCATCAATAATTATAGGTACCTTAAATAATTTATTTATTGATAATTTTTTATTATTCATCTGTAGCTATCATTTCAGCTTCATATACCATAATAAATCCAATGATACCTTTTATTGTACAATTCATTCCCTTGGTAGATTGTATGATGGTAACTAATATTTCACTCAACACTGGTGGTAAAAATCATAGAACAATAAATGATGGCTCAGGCTTAGTATGTGGTATTCCTAGAGAATAAACACAATTTACCATCTTAGTGAGTTTTTCATTCAACATTTTATTTATTTCCCATTTATTCATTTCAAATTTTCTAATATTAAGATTAGTTGTATAATATATATGGTTGATCACATAGTATGTACATTGATATGAAGATTTTATGTTATTTTACATTTAATTATTTTTTTGAGATTGGGAAACATGAGTAAACTCATCTTGGAGAAGTCCATAGATTATTTAACTAAAATATTTCGAATTTAAGCCATAGTTATCCTCAGTATATGAATACCAAATTTTTTTTCTATATTTTGAAATTAATAATTCCATTTTAAAATACGATAACATTATAATCCCAGTTTCATTAAATAGATTGTCATATGAATCTTTCGACAACCATAATTTTCACCATTAGAATAAAATTCATTAACCATTGTGATACATTTTTTATCATCAAAAATTGTATCCATTATAATGTAAATTATTGTAATTCAACAATTTAAATCATCAAATCCACGATTCTTGAGATTTCATACCAATTTATATCTGAAGTAATGTCTAATTAAAAACTCAAGAAGGGTATTTATTCGAGTTTGTAAAATTTTATTTAAATTTAATCACCCCCTGAATGTGTGTAGATTTAAATTACATTTTTTATAAAAATAGTTATATGAAATATAAAAAATTATAGATAGATATTGATAAAGATATATCCATTGATTTTCGGGGAATATATATACCCTAGTCAACTGAACTAACACACTACTCCATGATTTTGGTGATTTTCACTATGAAAACCCTTTTTCTAGGGGCTCAAATCTCATTAATAATAATTAATTCATACTAAAATTGTAAATAAAAATTCAAATAATATTTTACTTTACAATTTATATCCAAATCATTTACACAATCACTAATAGTGAGTGTATATAAAATATAGTTATGAATGATCTATAATGAAATTTATCAGTACATAGGTGTATGATCAAACATAACATAGAAGACAATATGTACTGGAACACAATAACATTATATGGCTATATTTTATGATCATATATTGAAATATATTGACCTATAAGTACAAGAAGTGAGTATTGTGCATGATATATATACAAGCATTCTTCATTTAGGTTATTAGAGTTTTCATATGTAATTGTGTTCTGCTTCTATTTTCTGTGTCTATATGGACATATATGTCACCAAATATTCATTAAACATATAAAAAAGCTTCTTATATATCCTCTTTGAATTATAAAAATAATAATATGAGATAATTACCATAGTCATGTTGATAATATGTTAAAATGTTGATACTATAGGATATTAATGGAATGAATTTATTCATTATAGATATGGAATACACTTCTGAAATATAAATGTAAAAGATAATATTATTTTTTAAATAATTACATTCATAGATGACATTATATAAACAAATAATTCCAAAATATAGAATCCCCATGCTGATACACCAAAAAATTAAGAGATAATTCAATTTATTATGAATGTAATCATGAAATTCTAAAAATCAGATTATTCTTTGTATGATATACTAATTATAGTAGTTCTCATCATAAAATAAATTTCAAAAAAAATTAAATGATAAAAAAATTAATGTCTTTTTAGTTGTATAAGATATATTGAACCTGAATTTAATTGACTACTTTTCATCAAATGTGAAATATGTTACAAATGTGAGATACATACCTTTAACACATTTTTTTGGAACTCAAATGATAATAGATAGCAAATATCACTTTTATGGGATAAATAAATTTCATTTATAATCTATGGATTAATTAAATGACTTTGAACCAATGGCATCTAGTATATTCTATCAATATGATATTATCTTACATATTAATATAATCATTTGACCCAATTTGTTTTATTTTGTGTGTGAATATTATAATCATTCAACACATTTTTTCTCAGATAATTAAAAATAAATTTACAAATATTGAACACATAACTCGTAGTAAGATAATCACATGCAAGAATCATAAAATAAATTAATTTGATATAATAATTAATAAAAACTTATGATAATTTCGTTAGAATAAAAATATGGATTTTCTGAATAATAAAAACACATTAAAAGTGAGTTATTTTGTAACAATGTATATCCTTTGAATAAAAAAACCACATGACATTGCAAAATTCCAGGAAAAAAATGAATAATATTAAAATTTAATTGAAGGCAGAATAATCTAATGATTTTTTAGAAAATAATCATCAGTTTATTGGTGTTTTAAAATGGTCCATTTTTTGGGATTTAATGGTTTTATAATTATATTTTTTTGTAGATTTCAAATTTCAAGGTGTGAAATAACTCCTCGTCAATATTTTTCCTATTTTATAAGGATATTTTTTATGGATTACAATGGTGGAAAGTCAAAAAATATATTAAATAAATATTATTCAAGAAATATTGTAAATATAGATGTTAGTAATGGATAATAATTTAGACATTTATAATTGAGATGCGTAGTCATTTATTTTCTGTTTTATTGAAATTTATGATTAAAATATTAAATAATTTCTTTGAAAAATCATAAGATTTTAGTAATGGAATGAGGACAATATCATTTAAATCCTACAAAATTCTTGACAGTTATCTATAGAAATTTATTTAGAAGGGAGCTATTTATTTTTGTTGATTAAAATGTATCATGTGGTTGAAAATATTAAATTTAATATGTATAGGGACATAATATTTGTGGATTAATTCATGAATATAATTGGAGGGCTTTGTCTGTGGGATATACCCATTGATAATAGAAGGATTTTTTAATCCTTAATCAAGTGGAAACCCATTAAAAGTTATTTTCCTCATTACATTGATTCATCAATGATTCTTATAAGAGAATAGTATGGAAATTTAAGGGAGTTGAAAGTGATTATTAAAATATTCAATAAATAATTCATTCATCCCACCCAATGATGAACCATTCAGGAGATCAGAACTATATAATTTAGATTATTATTACGATTGTGTTTAATTATTTATATGTACTGTAGTGTACCTAAAAATTTAGATAAATCCAATCTTACATTGTTATTAAGTGACACATATTTAATGTCATATAAATATTATACCCATCAAAAAATTTAATTTCTTCAACATATCTCATCATTGCATTAAAATACCTATAATATGACTCTAAAGAAAATCTTATAGTAACAAATTGATAATTCTAAATAAGTACTATTAAACCTAACCATAAATTTGATACTTCTTCACATAATTATTGTAATCGATCATAATTAATCACCAATATGACTCATATATTATAAATACCAATAATATAGTTTCTTAGAGCTGGTGTGCAACATTGGTACCGTTGTAAAATTAAAAAATCAGTGACATCATGAGGAACCAAATTGTTTAATAGGATTGGAATATATATTACAGACATGAACTTTACATTACTACATTAAATGAAAACGAACTTTGAAACTCCATTGAAACATCCATAAATCCAAGAGTATCCCAGAAATTCACTGATAATATACATCATCACAACCCCAGGGAAAATAAAATATAAGAAAAGGGGGATATCATATACAAAATAAGGGTATTAAATAAAGTGGAATGAAATTTAATCAAATATGTCATGGTGAATGACCAAAAACACACTCCATAAGGACATAATCATGACAATAATATGGTTGGTGGCAGTTATAGTAGATTACTCAAGAGAAGGGTTGAATTGAGTATCTATAAAAATTCTTTATTAAAAATTATTTCTAAAAGGATCCCCTAAAAGGTTAAATACATCCCAGTTAATCAAGTTTATACTGTTATAAATGTTTTCCTATTCAAATAACTTCTTATAAGATAGATTAGTTCTCAGAAATATTAATATCAATTATTAAGATTCATTTTGAAGATATTCGATTAAGACAAGAAAACTATAACTTCATTACAAGATTAGCTATCAAATAGAATTTTGTGATATCTGAATTATACAGAAAAGTAGTAAAATATAAAATAATAAATTAATCAGAACATCACATATGAAACAAGTGGTTCAGTCTCAAGATGATACCTAATCCACACCACATGGTGATCACCTGCCACCAAGAAGTTTATATAAATATACTTGATATAAAGCCTGGATCGGGGTTAACAACAGTATACAGGACTGTCCAGGTCACATAGGGACCTATTCCACAATTCTTCATGGGTATAAACAACCAGTCAACATGGGTACCTCTTCTACACTTATCATGGGTTTAAACACAAATAAAAGAATGTTTGAGTATGTATATAATGTATCTTTCAGTTTGATGCAGAAGACATAGTGTGTTGTAATATAGATACACACTCCGAAAGTTAATAAAATGATACAAAAGAGAGAAAAACTATTGAGATAGGTTTAGAAGTGCTATCATAGTTAGTATTTTCATCTCAATACATATGATATGAGGCATATGCGGATCTCATGTCCTTATATATAAAAAAGAGTGTCGCAATTCATACAGATCCATCTTGTGTTCTTCGTGGTGTTTTACAATGTGAAGATGTTCTGAGGGATCTAGGATTCTAGTACTCTTCGTGTTTTATTCAGTAGAGTTGTGTTGAATGAGACAATTATCAATTTATACTCTGTTGTCATGCTCATCCCAACCAGCTTGTTTTTTTCAGTATCATGCAACTTCTCTTGTGTATATCCTCTTTTTGTTTTGGGGTTGCATTACTATTTTATCTTGGAGTTCCTGTGTTTGTGCTTACATGATGCATGTATTCAGAACCTCTAACCTTGTAGTATCAATGACATATCTACAAAAGAAACATTAATTATTTCAGTGCATTAAAATCATCAAATATGACT
The DNA here is from genome assembly GCA_963277665.1 of Viscum album. Classification (NCBI taxonomy): domain Eukaryota; kingdom Viridiplantae; phylum Streptophyta; class Magnoliopsida; order Santalales; family Viscaceae; genus Viscum; species Viscum album. The sequence continues at coordinate 1,261,929,592 of OY728157.1, read as the reverse complement.
ATTAGAGATCAAATCAAAAGAAGAAAAAACATATTAGGAAACAATGTCATAGTAAGTTATGGAAAGATTGTCTCCTTCACACGGTGTCTGGATTGGTCATGATGTCTTGTGGTCATGGTGATATGCGGTCACTGTTTCTTGACTCCACGGTTTTTAGATGTCATGTTGTATGGATTTTGTGGTGTGTGGATGTCAGGGTGTTTGGATGTCACAGAGTCTTGTTCACAGCGTCTTCTTCATGGTGTCTTGTTCACGGTGTCTGCTTCACGGGGTCTCCTTCACAGTGTCTCATGGTCACGGTATCATGTTCACGGTGTTTTCTTCATGGTGTATCATGGTCACAATTTCTTGTTCATGGTATCTCATACTTAGGAAAATATATGTGTTCTGACTTATGTAGTGATATTCATGGAATGAATTAAACATAATCATTTGTCAAATAAATCATTAAAAAGTGAATAAAAAGATTGTATATAGTATCCAAACTATGTTTATAGCAATTAAGAGTTTTGGATAGCTTTTACTAAGATACTATACATTTAATGTGAGAATGATTGCATAGTGTTAACAAGGTTTATAGACTTAATAGTACTTGTGATCATTAAAACATGATAAATACATGAGGATTCCAGCAATCTCCCCCTTTTTATGATCACAAACCATGTAGATTTAGAGTGTATATTTTTCTTAACTACATTGATCGAATGCATATGACATATATAGACTGAGAGTTATCTTCTATTATATATTTTATCTTATATTTCTCCCATATTTGTTTTATATAATTCTCCCATATTTTTTCATATATTTATAATATATTTCTCCTATATATCTCATATATATTTTTTCTTATATTTCTCTCATATTTGTTTCAAATAATTCTCCCATATTTTTTCATATATTTCACATATAATTCACATATAATTCACATTTATTTCACATATATTTCACATATATTTCTCGTATACTTCTCCTATATATTATTTATTATATTTCTCCCATATTTGTTTCATATAATTCTTCCATATTTTTTCATATGTTTCTCGTAATTTTCTCTTATATTTCTCCCCCCTTTTGGATTATCAAAAATTGTTAGATAAAAGAAATACAAAATAGATAAGTAAATTGCATAATGTATTAGATAAAAATAGTGTCATTACAAAAAGTAAATCCAATGAAAAAAGATTCCCATAAAAATAGAGAGAACACATTCCTTCTTCACTAAATGGTCTTCTCTTGGCCTAAGTAGTAGCAGCAGAAGAGGAACCCATAGGAGAAGAAGTTGAGGTAGATGAAAGGAGTGATCTAGTTCATAGAGAAGGTAAAGCAGGGCCTTCAAAGATAGAGGGAGCCAGTGTAGGTGTAGTACAATACCGAGGCAGTTTTTGATCAATGATCATAGGACCAGTCTAACCTAGAGGCTGACTAACAGACATAGAAGTGGTGGCTAGGGCAGAGGTGAATGTAGGAAAACCAGGTCTCAAGGGTGAACCCAAAAGAGAAACAATTGTTGTGCTCTTGATAGGAATATAGGGCCTCATAAGTTTGATAAAATCCAAAATGATCTCTCCATAATACTTCATAGCCTTCTCAAATTCATTCTTTCTTTCCATATACATATCCAATATTTGAGTAAACTCTGTGAGCTTTTGAACCTGGGTCTTGAAATCTTGCATAACAGGAGGAATCCTTAGATTTTATACAAGATATTTAATGTGACTGGTTTTGTCTCTATTTGAAAAGAATCGGTTGAAGTATAAATCCACTTACTTGTAAATATCTTGATGAGCATCATTAACTATTTTTTTATTGTTTTAGACCAGATCATGAACTCTACCACTATTCGTGATAACTTCATAAAAAGAATCATTATTTAAAACACTGAGCATAGTCTGAAGTTCTTCATTGACCACTATTCTGAGCCGGTCACTGTCTATGGAAGGTTGACATGATTTCTCGGATGCCCTAAAATCATTTATAGCTGAGGTCATATATTTCAGTTGGTTAATCACTTTTTGAAGACGCCCTGTATATTCATCAGTGATCTTCTTATGCTTAACAACAAGCTCTCTCATCTTCTTAACAGTCTTTTTTTTCCTTTCAGCGACATTTTCAGATATGGAAATTGAATGGGGTTGAATCTGGGACACAACATTATGTGGGGTTTGAATAACAATAGGTTCTATAGGATGAGAATAAATCACTAATCACAAATGCACCCCTTTATTCATTTCATCAATCATACCTCTTAGAGTCTTCACTTCATCAATAAGAAGTTTGTTTTCAACTATAACTTCCTAAATCTCATGATGCATTTTGGGTTGAATCTACCAAATAACGTTTTCCCTCAACAGTGAGGCATCTTTCTATTTTAGATGAGTTACAAGAGCAGGTCGGGAATTCAGAACTTTTTCAACACTTGAAAAAAAAGGTAGATCCAAATTCCTTCAGATCATCTTTACTCACAAAAGATTTTTGTTCTGATGAAGATCCAAAAATAGGGACTTATATAGGCTCAGGTTACATCTCAAGTGAATAATTAGAGATAGATTTCAGTTGAAACATAGTATAACGGTCATGGCATTTTACTGAAGCTTTTTGAAAGGCATCCACATCATAAATGTGGTGGAATTTATACTGAGTGTCTACAGGTCATGAAAATATCGTGTTTGGTACATTATTTAATTCCAAATTTGGGGGTTTCTTCCCCTCAACAGTTTCGTATTTCTCTAGAATGAGAAGCACACGTTATTGACATAATTCAACAAATTAAACTCCTAGTTCCCCAACTATTTATTTCCTAGAAAGCTGAAAAGCCAGCTCCAGCCTTTCCTCAGCCAAAAGAATTAATCCAGGAACAGATATCTCCATTCGGAGTTCTACAAGTTCAGCTTCTTGCATAACATGCAATTCTTATTCTATAGGTTCTTCCACAACAGTCTTTTCATATTCATTGAAAACTGATTATGTCTCAACCTCGGTTTGATCTTCCAGATTAACAATATCTTTAGAATCATGGAATTTTTTTCACTTACTACATGAGGGATAGAAGTATTGTCTTCATTATCTAAAACAGTTTCCCTAGGAGGCACATCAGCCTCATCATCTTCTTCTTCTGAATATTCCACAACCTCATCTACTTCCAAACCCTGATAAAAAATATCTCCTGATCTTGAGGGATGTTTTGATGGATTGAATTTTTCATATAATCTATCACTGCCTTGCACCCATGCCTTTTTCCATGGAATCCAATTGATATTCATCCTCCTCATAGTGAATTTCGAATGTCATATCTCACAATCCTTCATAACATTCTCATTAGGTCTATCCATACCTTTGGCATGAAGCATGTCTAAGATAAGCCAAGTGTAAAACATGGTGGTTGACTTGGGTGTGGCTTTGATCAGTTCACACATATGGTCTATGATATACTTACAAAGGTTGATCTTATGCCCATTTTTCGTAATAAGAATTAGAAACACATCCTGATATTTTAGAACTGAAAAATTACCTTTTCTAGTGTTAATCTGTTTCTGTATATACTTAAACAAAAGTCTTGAATCTCCATCTACTTCAGCAGAATGAGCTATTCCCTTGGTGGAAATTATATTTTATCCTTTCAGTGCATCTTCCAATACAAAGAACTCATTAGAAGGTGTAGGTCCTCTCTGATAGTCCTCACATATGCCTTCATATGGTATCCTAACACTACTTGAAATTCAGGCTATAGCCACAATTTTAAACCATGGATATAAGTCTTCAAACCATGGATATAGGTAATAGCCACATGTTAAGGAATTGTGGCTATGCTTGGAGTGGCAATAGGCCCAGAATTATAGCCAGGATTTGGAACTTTGGCTATAGGTCTAGATCCACAGTTCAAACTGTGGCTTTAGGTATAGAGTCGTTGTTTTAACTGTTGTAATATCTCTATAGCCACAATTTTAAATCATGGCTATACTATATATGAGACACAATTTATTTCCATGGTCATAAACTGTGGAATTATACATATAGCCGCGGTTAGAAATCATGTCTATATGGTTTGAAAAATAATAAAAAATCTAGGGGGAGTCCAGGGTATGTCTGGGGGGTGTCCAGGATAGACCCTGGAATCCCCCCAGACAGACCCTGGACACCCCTCAAACAGACCCTGGACACCCCCCGGATAGACCCTAGACACCCCCCGGATAGCCCCTGGATACCCCCCGGACCCTAGACCCCCCTCCCCCCGGACAGACCCTAGACACCGCCCGGATTGATCCTGGACACCCCTAGGAGAGACCCTGGACACCAACCCTAACATCCCTTAAGAACCCCCCCCCAGACCCTAGACATATAACCCTAGACAGCCCAGACCTCCACTCCCCTGGACAGCCACCCCCACCCTCCTATACAAACCCTAAACCCCCCCCCAGAACCTGGACACCACCCCATACCCACCAGACTGACCCTGGTCACCCCCCAAACAGACCCTGGACACCCCCCGAACAGACCCTCGACACCCCCCCAGGCAGACCCTGGACACCCCCCAGACAGTCCCTTGAGCCCCCCCCCCAGACAGACACTGGACACCCCCCCCCCGAACAGCCCCTAGACACCTCTGAGACCCTGGACATATCCACCAGGACAGCCCAGAGCTCCACTCACCTGGACAGCCACCCCCCACCCTCCTAGACAAACCCTGGAACCCCTCCCACCCAGAACCTAGACACCACCCCATACCCCCCAGACCTTTGACACCCCACCAGACCCAGGATAGATCCCCCTGGATAGCTCAGACCTCCACTCCCCTGGACTGCCACCCCCAACTCTCCTGGAACCCCCCCTAACCTGGACACCCCCAGTCCTGCCCCCCCCCAACCCACCCCACCCTGCCCTTTTCCACTCCCCTACCCCCGAAAGCCCCCACTTGCACCCCCTACTAGTCCCCACATGCACCCCCTGCCAGTCCCCTCTGCTAGTTTCCCCCCTACCCCACAAATCAGTCCCCTCATAATTAAATTATACACAAAATAGACTTACATAATAAGAATTAAACAAATCCAAATAAAAATAACAGATAACTGCACTTACATGAGTATCCCTATAATACAAACTATCAAATAAGTATGGAACCATCTCAAAAGTACCTATAACATAATGTAGAACATAATAGTGATCATAACCTATTATTATGGTAAAACAAAACATCATAGAATATTCACAATGAATATAAATCAATATACAAGAATAGTGCAGCCCCCTACTGGACCCCCCTAGACAACAGCCCCCCCATGCTAGAACCCCCTGTACATCAACCCCCCGGACAGCATCCCCCCTGGACAACAGCCCCCCCCCCCCCCGGACAGCAGCCCCCCTGCTGAACCCCCTGGATAGTCCCCCCCCCCCCCACACTGCTAGGCCCCCCTGAACAGTTGCCCCTGGACCCCCTGGATAGTACCCCCCCTCCCCCTACTGCTAGACCCCCCTTGACAGTACCCCCCCTGCTGGACCCCCTGGATAGCATCCCCCCATACAACAACCCCCCTACTGGACACCCCTTGACAGAACCCCCCTTGTGGGAGTTTTAGTTTTTTTATGATATATTACTCTATAATAGTGGATGTTGGTGTAGAGTGTCCATATTCTATTTTTTTTTACAATTTATGGATCCTGATGCTGGTGTAGGTGGGTTTTGGGTGATGTCGATGTTTCTTGGAGGTGGTGTGGCTTCTGGGAGATTTCCAAAATATTGGGTGATTAATTTTGGTGCTACAGATACTGGGAGATGATGTTGAGTAGTTCTGTGATCTTCTAGATAGGAACATCAAGATGGATGTTTGGTGATGGATGGGTGAAGAGGGTAAAGTTATGGATAGTGTTGGCTTAGAGGTGTTGGAGGTTCTATTTCTGTGGACTGGTTTTTTAATAGAGATTGGGGGCTATTGTTAACTTTTTGTTGGTAAATGGGTTGTTGGCTGGTTTTTTGTGTGGTGTAGGAGAATTGTACAGGAGTGGTTGTTGAGTTCCGAAGCATGGGTGTGGAAAAAATTGAATCCATAATTTTGGTCAGAAATAATTTTGGATTACCTGTACTAGTACGTGTTCACAGTGGTTCTAGTCATAATTGTATCACCAAGACTTATACTAAAATGGGGTCGCTGAAAGTTGAGCCTACCATGCCATTCAGAATTAGGCTTGGGGAAGGATATCAGGTTCTTTCACAGAGAGTCTGCTAGAAGGTAACGATTTGTTTGGAAAACATTGTTTTTTCTGTTGAAGCATTTTTTTGATAGAGGAGGATTGAAAATGGTTCTTGGCATGAAATGGTTGATGAGTTTAGGGAATGAGATGACTAATTAGAGTGACAAGTTCATGAAATTTTTGTTGTAGGGAAAATAAATTAAGTTGCAAGGGGTGCCAAAGAGAGTAGAGGATAATGTGGAATTGTAGCTTAATTTTTAGAGAAATATGTTAGCTCTGGATGGCTAGATTTGGAAGGCCAAAATCCCTTTTCCAATGACAAAAAGTGTCAAGAAACAAGAGATTTGTCATCTGGAGAGATATTTACAGCATAAAATGGAGTGTGTTGAGCAGAGGTATCAGAATGTGTTTGACGTTCCATTGAGGTTTCCACCGAGGTGGATAATAGATCATTCCATAACTTTAGCAGAGGGGGAAAACTGGTGAATATACGACCATATAATCTTTCCCACTACCTAAAAGACAAGGTTGAGAAACAAGTGGCAGAATTGTAATCTGGTGGATTTATACGAAATAGTTACAGCCCATATGTAAGTCCGAGTATTATTGTCAAGAAAAATGATGGAGGGTGACACATGTGTGTGGATTATCAGGTATTAAACAAGGTGACAATTCATGATAGGTTTCCAATTATGATCATAGTGGAATTGTTTGATGAGTTGTGTGGTACTTGTTATTTTACAAAGATTTATTTAAAATCAGGGTCCCACCAAATACAGGTAAGGGCTGGTGATGAGTGCAAGTGCATATTCAGAACTCCTGAGGGTCATTACGAATATCTTGTAATGCCTTTCGGTCTCATGAAAACTCTGAAAACATTCCAATACACTATGAATCTGGTATTTAAGGAGCTGTTGTGAAGTTTGTTGGATTGGTGTTGCCCGATCTGGTTGGCGCTAATGCTTGTGGCCCGCAACTCTCATTGGTCGAGCTGACCGACCAACACCGACATGCACTGTAGCGGTGCGGACTTTGGAGTGGACATAACTGTAGCACTTTTTACTTCCTTCCAGCAGTCACTGTACCGCTTTTGACAAAGATGGTTGTCATTATCTTTAGCGACGCGGACGAACCTTTCGGAAAAGTGATCGTCTTCTCCATTGTTTTATAGCCAATTTTCGGGCAAGGGTTACCACAAAAAATCCTCTGTCATTTTGTGCTCCTGAATAGTGAATCTTTCTGTCGAAAATAATTTGTGTTAAAAGAGATTGGGTGCTATTGGTTCATGATGCCTCTTTGATGGGGTATGTTGCTGGTGTGTCATGGGTTGGTGCTTGTGGTTTGGGATGTAAATTTTAGTACATTACTAGTGTCTGGACATTACTGTTGTCTTATTGGTGTTGGTGCTATTACTATTGAATAGGTTACTGCTAGAACTATGACTGTTATTGGGTTTTTCTCTAATACATGTGCTATTGTCTAGTGTTATTGGATTATAGTAAGTTTCTTCTTGGTATGGAGTTCTTCTGGTGTCAAGCAGGCTACTACTACTTCCAGTTCCACTAGGGGTTGGTTGTTGATTGAAAGATATGAGGTTGTGGTTTAGTGGCGATGGAGATGATGGGTTTACTGGTTTTCTCGGTGGCTTTAGGATGTTCTCTTGGATTTATTTAAGATTACTCTTTTCTTAGATCATGTTTACAAATTCACCCATCATGCAAGGCCACTAATACCTAGAATTGGGTCTGGATAGGGATATTAAATCAGCTTTGAATGCATGTGATCATACAGGCTCATCACTTCCTGGAGACCTGCATTTTACGACAAACCCTGCCTTGGCAGTTTTAGCTACAGGGGATACTCTTTTGGACCCCTCTAAAGGTAATAAAGCACATAACATTTATAATGGTCTTTTTAATGGTATGAATATTGAAATTGGTCAATCATCATACCCTTCTTCTTCATTGGACTATGAATCAAAAAAGGTTGATACACTACTTAACACATAAGATGACAAGAACAAGCCGATTTTGAATAATGATTCTAAGTAGAACAAAAGAAACCATCTAAGGAATTTACACTTGAGCAGTGACACTTATGTGGAGAATAACTTTAGCTCTGAATAGACCCCTTAACCCCCACATGGTTAGGACTGTACATATCCCAAGGATATGTCCGTGGAACCTGATGTTCTGGGTGTTTCAAAGACATCTTTGGATAGTTACCCAAATCAAAATTTGGTTCTCTCAGGTTTTCAAGATTAGAAAGATTCCAACCCAAATGATCCTCTAGAATTGGTCAAGAATTAGAGGTGTATATTTTCATCTTATCGAGAGAAATCGAACCTGGTGGACACACCACAGATTCCCCCAGGTTCTACAAAAAAGATGAAAAAAATCAGGTACTTCACATGACAACCTTGCTAGAAATATTTCAGGTACATCTCCCCCACATTTTGTCAGTCATACTATTGGTATTTCTTAGACTTCATATAACATTAATATTCCTACTAAATCTGAGAACCTGATTACTCATCAAGATGTCTACCATACTGCCTGTATTAGTAAGGACTCTATGGACTTACTTGTGAATAACCCCTACATTAATTCCGCCTAGGGTAATAATAAGGTAGGAAATTAAAACAGTTCCCCAACTTCGTCTAAAATAAAACAAGAAAAGACCAAGATCTGAAACTCCACTAAAAAGATCAGAATATCATCTAGACACCATATCTAGCACCACCCTCAACAATATCCACTTTTATCATCATCCTATTTTGTATATTGTGTCTAAAATAATTGTGAAACTCCCTCTCCCTTTTAGGTTTAACAGTGCTTGGTACTATAACACTGAATGAAGGTGGAAGGGAGCTGGTGTGGGCTGGAACTGGTGCGGGCTGGGATGTAGGTGGTGCAGGCTGGGATGTAGGAGGAGGAGGGCTGGAACTCGTGGTTGGTGTTGTTTTGCAGGTGGTAGAGGGCTGACATGAGTGTTTTGTAAGAGGTTGGGGGCGGTGGATGGTGTGGTGGCTGGTGCAGGGTGTATTGAAGGTGGCTGGGGGCTGGTGCGGGCTTGAATACAGGTGGAAGGGGGCTGGAGTGCTGCTGGAAGGGGGCTGGTTGCAGGTGCTGGGGGGATGGTGCGGGCTGCTTTAAAGGTGGCAGGGGGTTGTTGCGGGATGGAAGGTTGGTGGTACCAGGCTGAAATGAAGGTGGCAGGGGGCTGGAGTGGGCTGGATGTGAATGGAGCAGGGCCAAATCACTGCGTTACCACGGTGTGACTGCGGAGTTAACGCGGCATCGCCGAGGCGTGTCGGACCAGTCTAGTGACATCACATCTTCTGTCCAGGAGCGAATAGAGCGGGAGGAGGTGGAGAAACATTCTGGTCATCGCCCCACCGATAGAAATTGTGATTAGTCAATATTAACATTGATCACAAGACTTATGGAATACTATCAATGCGAACTGCCACAAGTTGTCATCCTAGAGCAGGGCCAAATCACGGCGTGACTGCGGCGTGACCGTGGCATGACCTCGGCCTGACCGCAGCCTATCGGCCCGGTATAGCGACATCTGCGTGGCAGTATCTTTAGGCCAAGAGCGAAGGGAGTGGGAGGAGGCAGAGAAACATTCTACTCATCGCCCCACCAGCAGAAATTGTGATTAGTCGGTCTTAACATTGATCACAAGACTCATGGAATACTATCTCGCGGTTTGTCGTCCTGGAGCAGAGCCAAATCATGGCATGATCATGGCGTGATCGTGGCGTGACCGCGGCATGACCGCGGTGTTACCGCGATGTGACCGCGGCGTGACCGTGGTGTGTTGGCACAGTCTAGCGATATCTGCGGTGCATCATCATCCGGCCAGGAGAGAATGGAGAGGGAGGTGGCAGGGAAACATTCTGGTCATCGCCCCGCGGGTAGAAATTTTGATTAGTCAGTATCAACATTAATCACAAGACTCATGGAATACTATCACTGCGAACCACCATGGGGTGTCATCTTGGAGCAGGGACAAATTACGACATAACCGTGGCGTGACCGCGGCGTGACCACAGCATGACCGCGGCGTGACCATGGCGTGACCGCGGTGTGACGGTGACGTGACCACGATGTGACCGCGACGTATTGGCCCAGTCTAGCGACATCCACGGGGTAGCATTATCCAGCTTGGAGCAAAGGGAGCTGGATGAGGCATATGAAAGACTCAATAAAAATCAAAACATTATACATATAACTATCACTACACTTTGGTTTAGAAGACATCGCACCTCTGTTGGAGGGGTTTTATTATAAAATCAAGGCATTAATTTATCAAACAATTTATATAATTATATTTAACATTTATTCTAAAACTCATTAAGCACAAGTCAAATGCAATAATTTAAGCAACTATATCAACATGACTATCACTCTGAGTTTTTGCAGACAGCGCACCTCTGTTGGAGGGGTTTTATTATGAAAAAATGAATTTATCAAATGAAACAATTAAATTAATGAACACTTATTCAAGATATGCAATTCAATATAATTAAGAAAAATTAAGAAAGAAGCTAAATTCAATTTAAATCATTCTCGAATTAAAGATGCTAGAATATGGATCCATCCTCAAGGTGGAACCAGACCGTCGACATCAGATTTTGGAGCTTTCTAACTAAAAGTTGTTGCTCCCCCATAGGGTATACACACCTTCACACATTAAATGTATTTTAAAAAAACCTCCAAATTAAATGTTCAATGTCTCATGTACAATTTAAAGAGTAAGGTGGAGAACATAAAAAATATTGAAAAAAAGTTGAAACATGAACCTGGATGTTTTTTTATGCTTCCAAAAACAGTATGATTTGATCTTTCAATAGGTTCATGGGGTAATTTCTAGCTTTTTTCATGCCCAGAAAACAGAAGAAAAATGTTATTAATAGTAAAATAACGAAAGGAAATAAAATAAAAGAAAAGTGAAATTAATATTTAGGTTACAAACCCCGAACAGGGGATGTTGTTAACCTGTCCATAGCTAGACAGTTCCATCAGGTCAACCCCAGTCCATTTGTGGGTGTGGTCATCAGAGTAGGAACCACCTCATCTTGTTTATATTGAGTGTTGATTGTAGTTCCCCTTGAACTTCAACTAGAGTGAAGTCAATATGATGTCCATAAAGACCTCTCAGTAGCTCTTCTCGGTATGCACCCCCTTAGCATCAATCAGACTACTTATGTGACAGTTCTTATAAAATAATCAACATGAACCCAAATGTTTAATGAGATATAACACAGAAGAAAAGTCATGTATATAATATTTCAGAAAGAACAAATGTTAAATCCATCAATTATTGGTCTAATACCAGCCAAATATGCATAATAAATGAAATTTTTATTCGCAAACCACAAAAAAATAGTAAAAATGAAATGTGGAATATCAAATTTTTTAATCCAGATAATGGTATTTAAATATTTATCAGGAATTTCAATATATACAGCCACACGAATGAATAATGAGAAAATAAACTGGTCAACATTACAGTTGTAGTATGGTAATAAGAAATAAATGGACATGCCAAAATGTTACCATCGAGCAGTAGGGCACATTAAGAGTACATTGCCTTAAGAGTACATTGTCAAATAGATTAGTCTTATGGATGGTAAAATTGACGTCGTCAACCTGTCACCTGCCTTTTGGAATATTAAGTAGTGGCCATATTTTACCTGTGTTGGCCAGTAGGATTAATGGATTCTTGTATTTATATAGCCCATCTATTACACTAATATTCTAAGCATCATTCCTCATTGATAAAAGAACAAATAGAAGTTTATCCAAAATGGAAAATGAATGGAAATAAATCAAAATAAAAATATAAATAAAACGATTTAAAGGAAAAGAATAAATAATTTATCTATGCTATAATTTTTTTTTATTTTGTAAATTCTGTGTTTTTGTATAACAAAATCATTTAAGAAACTATAAGTGCATTTATAAGAAATATCAAGATCCCTATAGAAGTAAAACCACATTATCATGGTAATCATAAGTTTCAAAAATGAAAAATAGAAATTCATATTGAACACTTGCCATAAAGCTATTAAATTAAAGGAACACTGAAAATAATTATCAAAATAAAGACCTTCATGTCCAACAATTTAGGTCCCCTACCCCCTGCCCCCTGCCCCCTGCCCCCTGCCACCCTGCCCCCCTCCACCCTGCCCCCCCTCTACCCCTCCACCCTGCACCCTGCCCCCTGCCCCCATCTACCCAGCCCCCTAGCCGGCACATCCCCCTACAACCCCCTTCCCCTACCCCCCCTCCACCCTCCCCCTGCCCCCTGCCCCCAGCCCCCCTCCACCCTGCCCCCTGCCCCTGGCCCCCCTCCACTCAGCCCCTACCCCCTGCCCCCCTCCACCCAGCCCCCTAGCCTGCACAACCCCCCTACACCCCCGCCCCCTCCATCCATTCCAAATTGCTAAATAATGTTTTTGTATTATGTACAAGTGTTTTATGAACCTAATCTTCCTATAATACTAAACATTTAGATCCGTGAATGTATTATTATGTTATTTATCTTAAAAATTATGTAATATACATGTACAAATAGGTTGGTTTTCTATATAATGACATCCCAATGTCACTTTTCATGGTTTTACATGAATATGATAACAAATTCCACTATAAGCACAATACATTATTGAATACATATCATTGTATACATTAAAATTCCAACACCTGAGGAATATGGAACATTCTCTATGTATTGGCACTCTTCTTCCATTGTGAGTTCTTATGACTTGGTCAAGTTGAAGTGCAAGATGGTTAGTCATTGTTTCTTATCTATTCATGCCCAACATTTTTATGATCCTATCGATATGTTCCTTCTTTGTTATTACTGAATCTACATTCTTATTATCTATTTTTGTACTTATCAACAATATCTTCTCGAATTTCGTGGGATTTTTCATTTCAAAACCTCCAAAAAATTATCCATAGATTTCTAAATAATTCAACCATTTAGTCCAAGTAGAAACATGTAATTTAAATACAATATGAATTTTATGAAGGTACAATTATCCCATTTATTTCAATAGAAGTAATTATCACTATTGCAACTATCAATGCCTTCATCCATGACAAATGATTCAAATTTCTGATTCCACTATCACAGTACTTGCTTTATTCTATAAATGATTTTATAAAATATACAAACCAAGTCATGGATCCCAATTACTGGTACTCATATTTTTTGTTTCATGTTGATTTATTCCTTCAAATCACTGTAAAGCAATGTTGTCTTGATGTCCACCAAATATAGAAGCATATTTTCAAATTCCACCATACTTAGAATTGTTTAGATAATATAATTCTTATATTTGGTGACAATATTTAAAAAAAATAAACTTTTTCATTCTACTAATAACACATTATTACCATCCATAATTTTTATCATTTTCTAAACAACATTCTATTAAATAATTTACTAAACCCACTTATTTTCAATTTCCTTTTTACCCATATAAGGTTCAACCATATCTATTTTTTTACTTCAAATAAGCCATATATTTATTCGTGGAATATTCCACTTATTTGAATAAAAAAATTATATTTTAATTTGGATTTTCATGTTTCTATTCATTCAATAGAAGTATATAATTCATTTAAACACCATACCTTTGAACCAGTCTCTTAATTTTGGTTGATCTAATCAACTGAAACCTATTATCTAAACTACTCGACTTAATTCTTCCTACATGTATACACCACAACATCTACCAAACACTAACATAATTATATGGTATATTTAAATGTATAAACCAAGAATAAAATTTACATCAAAAATGTACCTCAATATAAGTATCATCAAAACCATCACGACCCTCATCATCTCCTTAGAAACACCAACATCATCATCTTCTCCTCTTAGACCACCATCATCAAGAACATCCACATTGGCATATGCACCTAAATCAATGGCAGGAGCAGAAGAATACTCATAAACCGAACACAAATTAATGAGAATACATTTAATTAATGAAAACACATTTAATTAATGAAAACATAAAAAGGTTATCACTAAAATCAACAAATCAATGCAGATTTATTTTAGTTATAGAAAATCATACAAAATGTGAAAATATATAAATGCCATGGATTTTAATCAAATTTGAGGGAATAAATAATGAATTGCATATAAAAATTTATAAAATTTCTAATTTGATCACTCAACTGAAATTAGTTTATTGAACTCCAAGGAAATTCTTTGTCTATTGGACTTCATAAAAATGAGAAACACCTAATGAATATCAAGTTCACATCCCTATCAGCTCATCCAACAAACAAATTTCAGATTTATTAATTTTTATAAACCTAGAACGTCATTTGGCTATAATAATTCCTATTAATATAGTTTTAGAATGCTTAGATCTCTAAAATAACTCCTTTATTTCTCGGATCTCTTTACCTAATGGTATACAACCTTGGAAATTTTTTAATTTAGTCTCTCTTTTTTATAATATTTTGGGATTTCATGACTTCAATTGAGTTTTATTAGGAAGCGTTTTTTCACTTGTTGTTTCCTTCTACTGAATTGAAGCGTAAAGCATGGAGCTTTGGTTCCATAAATTTGATGCCAGGAACCCTTAAGATCCATGAATGGATGCTAAATTTTAATCTTAATGATTTTAAAGACACTTTTTCCCAGGTTTGGATAATTATTTATGTTTTAAATTGTGATTTGTGGAATTTTGAAATTCATTATGACATTGCCTCTATGATAGGCACTCCAATCCGGATGGATTTGGCTACTGAAAATGTTAGCTATGAAAATTTTACCAGGATTTTAGTTGAGGTAGATTTACATTCTACCATGGTTTATAAGATAGTCCGATCCACACCACATGATGAAATTAATCTTCGAATTGTGTATTAAAAGTTGCCTTTGTATTGTGAAGTTTTTCATATGATTGGAAAATCAAGGTCCAACTGTCATTCCAATATTTTTTGTACTAGATGCATGTTGAAGGGGCATGATGAGGCTCATTGAAAAATAGAATTTAATAAATTACCCCAAGGGGCTGATGTTCAATCTACGGAACAAGGTACAAATGAGATTTCTCAAAGGTCTGCCAATAGACTCCTAATCTCTGAAAATTTTCAGAAAATGTCTCAGACTGAACATCTGATCAAGGATCATAGTAAAAGCCCCAAGTTGGACTCCACCTATGTCATCCTTAAAGATGTAGAGCATACCGATTTTCAGTTGATTGATAGTCCCAATGTCACTTAGGCTGCTTTTTTAGAAGAATGTGACTCACCTAAAGTGGGAATGTCTTTCAAAGATGT
This sequence comes from Viscum album, assembly GCA_963277665.1. Classification (NCBI taxonomy): domain Eukaryota; kingdom Viridiplantae; phylum Streptophyta; class Magnoliopsida; order Santalales; family Viscaceae; genus Viscum; species Viscum album. Next base: position 1,261,914,080 of record OY728157.1, on the reverse strand, counting down.
GCTGATTAAAGACATGAACCAAGATCAAAATGAGACAAAATCTGTGGACTGCCAAATAGAGATAGAGATCCTAGCACAAAATGAGGCTGATGAAAGAATTAGGCATAATAAAATTGCTTTTTTCTTCACAATGCAGAAAATTGAAGCACATGATAGAGACAACGACCTCATGTAAGGTTAAGAATAAAAATAAAAACAAGGAATCTAAAGAAGTGACTACTTACAATGGAAATGAAATGGTCCCCTGCCCTTCCATGTCCAAGGAATATATGATTAAGTATGATGTTTCTTTCCCTTCAATGGACTTACAGCAAACACAAGGTGCGACTTCAAAAAAATCATGTCTCCCGAAACCTGCTCCTATAGTGGGAAGTGGTGTCAAAAAATTTCCTACAACTGATAGGGTGCTACATGTTCCTATAAATCAGCACGTTTTGAGTTTGAGCATTAACCCTCCTATGGTGGTATGTGAATTTAATCACTCTACAAGTAAATTTGGACCCAAACTGGTGCCCAATGCTCACCCTAATAGTACTCTTGCTAGAACATCCATAGAAGTTCATGGCATGGATGTTCAACCCACTTGTGTGGCATCTAAGATGCCTATCGATGAGGAGTTACTGTAGATGTTTAAGATACCCAGCTCAACAGTAGGGGTGATTCCCACCCAAAGTCATCCATCTCAGAGTGGATGGAATTCGAGGCTGATAATCTAGCCTGATTCTAATATGATGAAAGAGTTAACTCTTGCTTGAGAGGAGGAATATTCTGCTCTAAAAAAGGGTTCCCTTCCATACCCCATCTCTATTTTGGGTGTTTCCAAGCCAATTGTACAAACACACAATGTGAAGGAGTCAACTACAATTCCTCCTCCAGTAAGAGAGTCACATACACCTATAAAGAATGATGAACTATTGAGATCAAAGGATTTTACCTGTTTTACAAGAAGCACCCCGCCTCAAGCATCGAGGACCCGAACAAACAAAAATGTTGGTACTCATAAAAATTTTGAAATCCTTTCCTCGCTTAGCAGTGATGATGATGGGAATAAAAGTGATAGAGTTAATAAATATGAAACCATAAAGACTGATGCTATTGTGGAGCACGAGGATGATGCAGATGGTGAAGGTCCAGGAATACAGGCCAGGACTGGGAGGAGAGGTCATAACTCCCGCGACATGGGTGGAATATTTCCTTTTCATTGTATGAATACCCGTTCTAAAATGGTTTTATGCCTTTATAAGTTTTGAGTTCTTGTATTTCCTCCAAACATTCTATTTTAATTTTTAATTTAAATAAAAAGATCTTTGTGCCATTAAAAATCCTATTAATATAGAGATTATAGTCAACTACTCTAATAAACCACAATAAATTGAACATTTTCAATCCCTGAGTTCCAAGATACAAGTACATGTTTTAAGCCACAAAATTCAATCTAAAAAATGCACAATTTATTATCATCACATTTTTTTGAAATCCACATAGTTGTCCAATTTAAACATCCTTAAAAATAATCCAATGAGAAAAGAATAATTTTTATTATATACATTAGATATACCTTGATATTCTCTATATAACTATGGAAAGAAACAATTTGATAACCTCAATACAATCATTTGGTGAAAATATTTTATCTACGACCACCCAACCAATCAAGGAATATCCCTTTAACAAAATTATGACTATGAATTTTATAACATCCCTATTTTCATTAAGCATATTTCTAAATAATTGTTTCATGAATATGATATTATCATTTATTGTTTGTGGAAAAATTTCTATGTGTCGATATTTTCTTTCTAATTTAACTCCTCATTCATATCCTTAATCCAATTTTAATCATTGGAATCTTAATCAAATATTTATTACATAAATAAATATTAGTGGGAATTTCTTTTAATTTTATACATCCTCCTAGTTTATACTACAGCATATTTGTCTCCCAAAATGTTCTCTTCATCAATATGTTTACTTCTAGTAAATCTTTTAGGTGTAATTGGAATATTTATGTCTTTTTCTTTCTCATATTCTAAAAAAACTCTATGATGGAGTCCTCATTTCCCCTAAGAGACTCTCTAGGCTCTTGTAAAGATATATTTTCTCTACATTATCTTCAATGCTCAAGTCATTGATTCCTTTTTCAATCATATCCTTTATTACATATTTTATTTCCAAAATTTTAATGATAATCTTATTAAAAAATCTATAAATATTTCTTTTTAAGGAATTTATATGAAATATAACTCCATCATGTTATTTATATACTTTTCGTGATTCCCTTCCATGTTAAGAATATAAAACATACTACCAAAGACTCATAAATACTTCAATGTTGGTTTCGTTTTATACCTTAGTTCAGAAGGAAAGTTTTTTTATACCTTGTAATGCCACTAGAGATCACCATAGTTTGTGTAATATTATTGACGGTTCTACTTTACCTCTCAACAACCCCATTCTATTAGGGTGTCTATATTACAGTATCTTGTTGAGCAATATCATACTTCTCTAGATACTTCTTAACTAAATAATGAGTGAATTCAATTCCATTATTATAACATGGCACTTTGATATTCATTCCAAATCACGATGTGAATCTAAGGTTAAATTTTCAACCATATAAACCTATCATTGTACACTATTGAAAGCACTGACATTTCCTAACCCAATCATATTGGTTCATCACAAGCCATCCTGATCCTGAGGATGATGCATAGACTCCAAACGTCACCACATTTTCAAAACATTCAATTCCCAATCCACCTATTTTAGGAAGCACATCATATTCACCATTATAGACCAATTAATTAAACTATTGAAACATGGTGAAATTCATAGGTCTAGGCCTCCACTAACTAGACTACAATCAATCCCTATCGCTAGCTTTGACATAACCATGATTTTACACATTTGGATCATCAAACCCACCCCATGTCTGAAAACTAATGCAATTCCCTCATTTGGGTCATTAGTCGATGAATCCCATGCCGTGATTTCCCTATTAACCAATTAATTTTCAAATCTAAAGAAACCTTGGATTGTTACTATTTCCACTCAACCCAAATGCCCATGTTTGGACTCTGATCTTCAAGAAAAAACAACTCAATTTAGGTACTCATTGGGTCTTTGGAACCTCATTTCCATTTGAAATACCTACCTATTAGTCTCCCAAAACTAAGACTCTACCCTCATGGGTTTATATTTCCCTTGACTGATATCACTCTCTCCACTATAGGATAACCCTTGTCACAACATCTCTTGATCAAAATCCATGAACCACAACCCACATCCTGTCTATCCCCAGAAATGATGACTGTATTCATCCAAAACACATAAATTCTGAATATATTACCAAAAAACTACTCAATACCCATTCTCGGTTCCTGATAATTCCATTCTTGGCATGTGATGAGTTTTCTAGAAAAAACATTTATCACCTACTACAACATCCATTACTGCACTCACCACCACATGGATTTACTAAACACCTCAAAGATCCAAATCTAAATCTATATACCACTTCTCTCAAGCCATTTTCAAATAACCCTAGGAAACACATTTTCTTAAACAAGATCTGGTATAACCATACCTAATATATTTCCAAATAGCCCTTTTTCATAGGGCACTTCCTCCATTTCATTTGAAGCTATGGGATACCTCACCTATGAGAATCTCAATAAAATTTCCTTTGTTCTCTACCCTATGTCATCTAAAACTGATTAAAAAATAAACAATTTCCATGCATGAATGGTTTGTGCTTACTCAACTTATGTCAATGTCAATAGGTGTATGCTCTCATACCACCTAGTTGCAACCCATATCACAGCTCCGAAAGTCATGTCCCAACTGATCTAGGATAACATGCCTAATTAAAAAGATGTCCATTCTTCTTGGATGTTAGTTCCAGGAAACCCAAGATTAGAATAAATTGAACTACAGATTTATAGAAGGGAAAACATGAAACCTAAATACCATGTTGGAGCTAAAAATCAAAAAATACCTGGCGATGAAAGGAGTACAGTAGGCAGGGATTTTTCATGAGAAATTGAAGAAGGGTGGATTTCGCTAGGGTCCCCTGTGTGGGATCAGTAATAAATCACGGGAGGAGGATGCCCAGGTAGGACACGGTTCGACTGAGAAATCGGGAAGGTGGGGCGACTGCATCGGAGGAGATGAATCAGGGGTGGCCGTGTGGAAGGAGGATCCTGAGAGGTGGAGTGGTGGTGTCTGAGCTGGTCGGGGCAGCGTCGAAGATGTGTCGAGGAAGCATCCGATAAGGAGAATCACGGTGAAGTGGGGTGGCCACATCGGAGGCACGTCGCTAGAGGAGGTGGGGAGTCTGCGTCGGAGCAACGAAGGTGGGGAAGTAGAGTGGTCGTGCCGGAGGAGGACGATCGTGGGGTGGTTGGGTGGCCCGTCAGAGGAGGAGGATCGTGGAACATCGGGGAGAAGAGTCATGAAGAGGAGGGAATTAGGAGGAGGGGCCTGTGAGGGTTACGATAAATTGGGGAGTGGGGGTTGGTTAATTGTCATGGACAACGAAATTGTTGTGGCTATAAACAGGATATATCCAAGTTTCATATTGTCTGTGGGTTTAGCTCCATAGTTGTAGCTCTAAATTCTAGTAGTGTAAGGCATTCATCTAATAACCATAAGAAAATGAGCATTTTTGTCCATTTATCTAGATTTTCACAACATACACATCATCATAATCAATGGAGAATTGAACATGTTGATAAAACATAGCCACTAACTTAGGATAGATAGGTCTGCCATCCTTCAAAATACAGTATATCTAGCCTTGCTCTTTTAAAACTTTCAGAACTAGATACCTAATTGATAGAAGTCATTTGGGGAAAACCTCTTTCTCATGAACTGTAAATCAGTTTACCAAATTTCGTTTTAAAGGACCATTGGGATCTAGCTTGGGTGCGATGTTCATCTTATTTGAACTACGTTTCTCAGGATTCGAGGGTGGAAGGTGTTTCATCATGGGCATTCACCGAAGGTTTGATATGGAAGGGTTGAGGGTTGAAGGAGGGTTACAAATTCAGTGATTAGAAGATATATCAAGTGAAGGAAAAGTGATACTTCGTTTAGTATATCATATAGGAATACCAGACATTGCAAAAGTAAAAAATGCAGGAAAATAAATATGTGAAATGAATAATTACCACGATATGGTTTTTAATTCATAAATAAAAATCATAAAGAATCATAATGGTGAGACTATATCGGGTCATTATGGTGAGACAGTGAACGAATGTTATGGTGAGACAGGGAAGGAACTTCACGGAGAGACAGTAAATATGAACTTTAGCATCAGACATTAAACATGAACTTTACAGTGAGATTGTAAAATATAAAACAATATTATTTAAACTAGTAAGACATTTACATAAGATTAATAATTCCTAATTCTCATGTATGATGTAGTCTATTCTTTCAGAACTTAGTTTTTTGGTGAATATATCAGTAAGTTGAAAATCAGTACCAATGAATTCCAATGTTATATAACTCTTTTGATAATGATCTCTCAAAAAATGATGTCTTACATCAATATACTTTGTCCTATAATGTGAATTAGGATTTTTCAAAATGATAATAGAACTTTTGTTGTCACAATTTATAATTATATTACTGAATTGATATCCATAATCTATTAATGTGTGTTTCATCCATAAGATTTTTCACTACTTCTGCTAGAAGCTATGTATTAAGCTTCTGCAAAAAATAATGCAACGGATTTTTGTTTCATACTACACCATGATACTAGTTAGTTGCCAAAAAAGTTACATGTTCCAGGGGTACTTTTTCTCTCTAAATTACATCCACTGAATTCAGCATCATAATAATTAACTAATTCAAATGATTATCCTCTAGGATAGAATAGTACTAGAATGGGTGTATGGTTAAGGTATTTGAATATTTATTTTACAGCATTTAAATGATATTCATTATACTTTTCTTGAAAACAAACACACATAAACACACTAAACATAATGTTGGGTCAAATAGAGGTAAGTAGATTAAACTTCCAATCATTCCTCTCTAAGTGGTTTGATCAATATATTTTCCATCTTCATCAGGATCCAACATACAAGTGGTACTCATAAGAGTGTCATTACATTTACTGCTATCCAATCCAAAACTTTTTAAAATATGTATAGTAAATTTAATTTATGTTAAAATAATTACATCATAATTTTGAATGATTTTAAATCCAAGAAATAATTTTAGTTCACCCATTAGACTCATTCGAAATTCATTTTTCATCATTTTAGAAAAAAAAATACATAAATAATTTTTTAAGATCCAAAGGTTATGTCATCTACATAGATTTTAACAACTAAAACATCATTTGAAATTCATTTTATAAAAATAGTATAATTATTTATTAAGTTTGTAAAAACCTTGGAAATATGAAAAGTTCTCAACTAATCATACCACGCTCTTGGATCATGATTGAAACCATATAATTATTTTGATAGTTTAAAAAAAATAATTTGAAAATGGGGGTTTGTAAAACCAGGGGGTTGTTCAACAAAGAAATCCTCATCTATATACTCATTTAATAATACACTCTTCACATCCATTTTATATTGTTTGAAATTTAGATGTGCGCCATAAGAAAGAATGATTCATATGGCGTCATTTCTAGCTTCTAGTAAAAAGGTCTCCTCATAGTCAATTCCTTATTCTTGACTACAACCTTGTGCCACTAATCTAGCCTTGTTTTTATATATGTTACCAGCCTCATATAACTTGTTTCTAAACACCCATTTTGTGCTTGTGGTGAATGTGTCCTGATGTCTTTCAACAAGATTCTAATCATTGTTCCTTTCAAACTGATTAAATTCTTCTTTCATAGCCATCACCCACAATTCATCATCGATAGCATCATTAATGTTTTTGGGCTCATGTTGTGAAAAGAAGACTTGATGTTCAATCAGATATCTAAGAGAAGATCTAGTTTGAGTTCCATTATCTAGGTCTCCTACAACAACATCTAAAGGATTGTATTTAAGAGTTATAATATATGAGAAACCTTCTTTTATTAAAAACATAAACATGATTTATTAAATAAACTATTTACTGGATACAACATGAATGATTGAGAGGTCTGGTGTCTTTGGTAATAGGATCATTAAAAAAAATTAAAACATGAAATACAACATCATTATTGAAAACATCCTTTAGATGACAACTAAATTCACTCGTACATAGCATTGCATGAGATAACCTGAGGACATGCATTAGAAAAGAGGTGAGCTATAAAGCCCAGTACGAAAATTTACATGGAATACATGAGGATTACAATAAATGTTATACAACAACAATATCAATAGATCACAAGAGAAACATGAACATAAAGGCATGATAATTCTTTATAATCATTACATGGAAATGTGGCAACAACACTTAACATGGAAATATCATGAGTGAAGGCTCATTGCACATAGAGCATGAGTAAATCCTCATTACACATGATGCATGAGTAACCACTCATAGAACTTAAATTAGAATGATTCAACACTCATTTCACATGAGGTATCATGATACTATACTTTACCCAATGCATTGGAGCGCTATAAGGGCACACCCTTCTTAAACATTTCATTTCATGCATAAGTGTGCAACATGGATCATAAATCCTGGATTCATAAAACATAATCATTTATTCCAGGATAAAGTAATGTGGAATTAATACAGGAAACATTATAATCAATAAGTAAATGTGCATAAAGGTGAATACCCTTGATGGAGAAATGGGCATGGTATTCACTACACAAAGGCATTGGCTTAGAAAATCGGTGTGATTTAGGCAGTATAACGGTGTGACGTTAGAATTCATAAAAAAGTTGAAGAGAGAGAAAGGGGTTCCTCATAATATTTACATGTAATGGACAGTAAGGATTTCATATTGATACATTTCCCAACAATTGTAATGGAATTTAGGTTCATGATACAAAATTATTTCTTGAAAGTAAATGAGGAGGGAGAAGTTCCTTTCGGAATTTTGGCATAGTAACGGGTGTACATGGGAGGCATTTAATGAGAGATAAAGGGGTCTCCAATCATTAAAACATAAAGAGGGAAGTATGAGGGAGGTTTAAAACCATACCCAAACATTCATAATTGAAATTAAAAGGGCAAAACAACTTAAAAAAAATTGGAAAAAAATGAGAAAGGAAGAAAAAACCCTTCTTGGGTGTTTGACTCCAAAGGCTTGAGAGAGGCTTGAGAGAGGCTTCATGGGAGCTTGGGGCACCTTGAGATGATTATAGAGAGAGTAGGGAAGAGGTTGGACGAACTAAAAAATCTTTTATTGAGGAGGAAGTGAGATATTTGGTGGGTTTATATAGGAAAGGTGAGGGAATTCTTTATTATTTGGGTTTGGGGCCCCTAATATTAAATTATTCCAAACCACCAACCATACCAGGGTTTGTGCCCATGGTTTTTCGAAAAGGGAAGTGGGAAAAAATATTTTATAAGTCCAAAGTCCTAACTTCTTAAAATAATAGGGTTTCTTATGTGGTGGTGAGTCACACTCCCCTGGAAAACAATTTAAAAAGACAAGGTGTTTAATAAGTCTTAAAGGGTCCATTAGTGCTTTGAAAAGTAGTTCAAACTAACCCAAAATCACATTATTTTAATGTTAAAACATATATTGGCCGAAAATATGGCATATAGTATTTTATTACATCACTATTGGGTCATTATGATGTCATAAATCACATTATATATTTATACAGTATTTAATATTAACCCAAAAAATTGAATGTCTCAGAAAATTATGAAAAATTCACCAATGGATAATTTCGACCTCCTGATTCTAGAAATAACATTTATTTTATCTAAATAATTTTTTAAATTTGTTAATTTTCACTTTTAAAATAAAAACCGAAATTTATCGAAAATTCCTGGGTTTTAACAAAAATGGATTTCAAACCTTAATAAAAATTACAATTGCATTCTTAAAATTATATGATCATTTATATATAACAAAATTAATTTAATTATAATAAAAATACTCTATTAAAATTTTATTTAATTCAAAAGTCCCTTAATTTAATAAAATAAAATTCTTAATTAAATATAAACTAAAAACACTATTTTCACGTTAAAAACTATTTACAATGTATCAATAATGAAAAGAATGTATATTCATTATTATATACAAAAAATAATGTACATGAACATAGTACTAGATATTTGTTACATAACCTCTTAAAATAGCCGCATAAGACCTAAGGATAAGGTGTGTAATGGTGACACACTATTGGGGTGGCTCGGAGAACATCGCTCGAGTGGTAATTTATATCAACATCCACTTTTCCCGTAGACTATATCATTCGATCATGACATGATGAAGCTCAGATTGGGCATGGTCAAGAGCGAAGCCCAAGGATTCCACCTCTTTTTTGAGCTCCGACAAATGGGCTTCGTATAGAGAAATTCTACTGGATGAGGCCATCACTTCTTTTGTATGAGTAAATTGGATTTCTTAAATCCTTTATTTATACTAATCATGTGATCACTGTTCAATAGCTATAAAAGTAAAGGTTGCAATTCATAACATAAAACCAAAGAAGTTTAAATTTTATATAAACGTTTTACATAAAAAGACATTAATTAGATCAAGAGGGATTTCCATTAATGAATCTTTGGGTGATTAAAATATTCCCACCTTAAGAAATTTTTCCCTCGAAATATCCTTTTCCCACACAAAAAAAGATGTGGGTAACTCAGCTTCATCATTTCCTATGATTCCCAAGTCGCTTCTTCAAACTTGTGGTTTTTCCACAACACCTTGACGAGGGGCATTGTCTTATTTCATAGAACTTTCTCTTTAGGATCTAAGATCTTCACTCATTGCTCCTCCTAAGAAAGATCATCCTCCAAATATACCACATCAGAAGAGAGTACATGTGAAGGGTTTGGTATGTACATCCTTAAGAGGCATATATGAAAGACATAATCTACATTGTCCATGGTAGGTGGAAGTGTTATTCCATAGGCCACAACCCCAACAAGATCAAGAATATTGAAGGGGCCAAAGAACCTTGGACTTAACGTCCCTTTCTTTCCAAACCTCATGAACATTTCCCATGGAGATATGCGTAGAAAAACCATGTCTCCAACATTAAACTCAAGGTCTCGTCAATGATTATCTGCATAACTATTCTGTCGACTCCGGTCTTCCTTTATATGCTGCTGAATGGTTCTCACCTTCTCCACCATTTCCCCGACCATTATTGGTCCAAGAAGCTTACATTCACCGACCTCATCCCAACATGCTGGTGTTCTTCACCTTTTCCCATACAAGGCTACATATGGTTCCATTTGGATGCTCGAGTGGAAACTGTTATAATAAGATAATTCAACCAGAAGAAGATATTGATCCCATCCTCCTTTAAAGTCCATTGAGCATGCTCTCAACATATCCTCAAGTGTTTGGTTAATTCGCTCATATTGGACATCAGTTTGAGGATGATAGGCTGTACTGAAGATCAGTTTAGTATTCAGAGCTTTTTGAAGACTCTTCCAAAACATAAAGGTGAATCTTGAATCTCGGTCAGACAAAATATATAGTGGCAGTCCATGCAACCTTACCACATCCCCGATATATATCCGTTCCAGTTTATCCAATGAGAAATCCTTCCGAATAGCAATGAAGTGTGTAGTCTTTGTAAGACAATCCAAAACAACCCAGATTGCATTGCTACCTTTGGATGTCCTCAGAAGTCCGGTGACAAAGCCTATAGTGATGTAATCCCATTTCCATTCTGGTATGGGAAATGTTTGCATTATCCCCTTAGACTTCTGCCTCTCTACATTCACTTACTGGAACACCAGGCACTTTGATGTATATTCATCGATCTCCTTCTTCATATTATCCAACCAAAAGTTTAATCGGAGATCTCGATACGTCTTTGTGCTCCCTGGGTGAATAGAGAAATTTGATCTATGTACATCATCCAAAATATCCTTCATTAACTCAGAACTATATAGAAGACATATTCCTTTCCCAAATCGCACAATTCCTTCTTCATTAACATTAAACTCTGAGGATTTTTTTTTGATAGCTTCTACTTTTTCCGGAATTCCCATATCATCCTTTTGAGCATCCTTTAACCTTTCCAAAAGGGATGGTTGAGCAATAATTTGTGAAATGATTGGAGATGTTACCTTCTTTATGATTCCCATGTCCATCTTCATCACGTCTATAAAGATTGGATCCTTCTCAATTCTCACCATTGATAAAATTGATGGGTCCTTTCTACTTAGGGAATCTGCCTCCTTGTTCACATTCACAGCATGGAAATGTATTGAACAGTCATAATCCTTGTTGAGTTCTATCCATCTTATCTAGTTCATATTAAGCTCTTTCTATGTGAATATATATTTAAGACGCCTGTTGTCTGTATATATCTCACATATCTCACCATAGAGATAATTCCACCAGATTTTCAAGGCAAATATCACCTCCGCCAACTCCATATCATGTGTTGGATAGTTTCTCTCATGGATTTTCAACTGCCATGTGGCATAGGATATCACTTTATCATTCTACATTATCACACAGCATAGGCCCTTATTCGAAGCATCACTGAATACCAAAACAATTTCCCCACTTGTGGGCAATGTGAGCACGGGTGCAGTGTTAAGCCCCCTTTTCAACTCCATGAAGATTTCTTCGCATTTAACACTCCATGAAAAGATTACTCCCTTTCTAGTTATCTTGGTAAGAGGGTTGGAAAATCAAGAAAAATTTCTCACAAATCGTCGATAATAGCCAGCTAACCCCAAGAAGCTACAGATATCGATTACCGATGTTGGCCTCGGCCATCCCTCGATTTCATCTGTTTTGGAGGGATCCACAGATATCCCATTGCTTGTGATGATATGGCCCATGAATGAGACTTCCTTCAACCAGAACTCACACTTGTTGTACTTTGCATAGAGCTTCTCCTTGCGCAAAGTATCCAGTACATTTCTTAAATGCTCCTCATGATCCTCCTTGGTTTTGAAGTGTATTAGAATATCATTTATAAAGACTACCACAAAGTTGTATGGGTAATCTCTAAATACACTATTCATCAAGTCAACGAAGATTTCTGGTGCATTGGTGAGTCCGAAAGGAATTACTATGAATTCATAGTGCCCGTATCTTGTACGAAACGCAGTCTTGGGGATATCTTATTTCTTCACCCTAACTTGATAATATCCCGACCGCAAATCTAACTTGGAGAAGTATTGTGATTCACGAAACTGACCAAACAAGTCATCGATCTGTGGAATAGGATACTTGTTCTTTATCGTGACTTTGTTAGGTTCATGATAATCGATGCAAAGCTGCATTGACACATCCTTTATCTTGGTGAAGGGGACGGGTGCACCCCATGGTGAAGCACTTGGGCATATAAACCCTTTATCCAAATTCTCTTGTAGTTGATTCTTCAACTATTCATGTTCCACGACATCCATTCTATATCGAGTATAGGATATTGGTAGAACACCTGGTATACGTTTAATTTAGAATTCAACATCACTTCTAGGAGGAAGACCAGATAGTTCCTCGGGAAACACTTCAGCGAATTCCCTCACAATATGCATTTCATCAAGGATGGTTTCATCCTTAGATTCAATCATCTGAGCCAGATAAGTGTGCTCATAGGGAAGTAATATTCATGCTTGGGATGATTGATCTAATGGAGATTCATGTTCCTCCTTACACTTGTAATGAATTGGGTGTCGATTCTCCATATGGAATGTGATTTCCATCTCCCTAAAATTTATGTTGGCTTTATAGAAGGAAACACAATACATGCGTATAATTGCATCAAATTCCACTAGAGGTAGTATGATGACAATCGAAAAGAAATTTGATCCATAGATTATAACCGAGGAGGACTTATATTCACAGGATGCAGTGATTGCCCCATTTTTCGTACTCACCGAGATCTTCACTTCCATGCTTTGTGGTGGTGATGGGATTTTTTTTCTAAACATTCGAGATATAAAAGAATTCGTAAAACCTGAATCAAAAAGTATGTTCGCTATTCTTGAATGAATAACTAGCATACCAATCACCACTTCGTTGTCTGGGTTCACTTCGGCAGAAGTGATGACAAAATATCTTCCTTCCTACCTTAGAGGTTGTTGGATGCCTTCAAAAACCATTGGATTAGGGCACAGATTTGAAAAATGGCCCAGTAATTTGTTGTTGTAGCAATGAACAACGCGTTGAGGTTCAAACGGAGCATTCCACTCCTTTATCATAGCCCTGGGTCTTTCTTGCCGATAGTTAACACCTAGGTTCCTTTCTTTTCCACACCTAAAACATTTCCTCGTCCCCTTGAGGCAATTTCCAGGGTGCTTCTTTCCTCAATTTTGGAAAGTGGGGTGATGGATCTTCTTACCACCATTGGATTTATCCATCTGAATTCCAGCATTGAATTCCACCTTACACTTCTTGTCCCCATGATACCCCTGGGATTCCTTGATCTCTATTTCAACCTTGAGGGAACATCGGACAATTTCTTCATAGCTGTCAATGCCACAGAACCCTAATTCTTTCCGTAGGCTAGGCTTCAGCCCACCAAAGAAGCGGTAAACCTTGCATTCAGGGGTAACAAAAAATTCAGAAGCGTATCGTGCAATCCTTCTGATGTTTCCTTGTATTATCCAACATATTCTTCATCTATTTTCTTGAGATAAAGGAATTCCCTTTCCATCTTAAGCCGGAGGGTGCGGGGAAAATATTTATCCTCCAGAAATCCTTCCATTCCAATGCCTCGATCTCCTCCTCAGGATTCGTATTTTTTATCAATGTCACCCATTGATCAACTTCACCCTCCATACAATAAGCCGCTAGGAGAGCCTTCTCTTCTTCAGAACATTGAATGATGGAGAAGATATTTTCAATGGAGTTTATCCATTTTTCAACGATCGTGGGATTGGATGATCCACTAAGTGTACGACGCCTTTGTCTCATGAGGCTCTTGATAATGACTTGTTCTTTCTTAGGGGGGTTGAACATTCCTCTTGACCCGTGTTTCTATTCAATTCTTGGGTAATATGAGAGAGAAATGTGACAATGTTCACAATTCTCGCTCCCATTGGATTCTGCATCTCATTAGTATCATCATCACACTAATCTTCAAACTGGTTGTTAGCCCGAGTCCTCCTATTATAGGCCATTGGCTGGAATAAAAGGAAATATATGGGGGAAAACATAAAGGGTAATCCAATGAAAAATGTTGATGACTTATAAATAAACTATTATTTCCTTAACTCATGAGTCTATATGCTTTAATCTTGGATTTTCATGATCTACTTTCTAACAAATTTTCTTAGGAGCATTTTTTTAATTCCATTAATAAGGGTTCACACAGAGCTTATGAATTTATCAAAACATATCACTCAGGAGTATCGTAACCAAGAGTGCATCAAGGCCCGTTTTCGTGCACCAGTTCCCATTTGAGTCTAGCTCAAAGTGATGTTTTCAGGTTTTACCCCTAGGATACATATGTGCCAGAGCCACCTCAACCTGCTCGTATCCAGATAGGGATGTAATTGTTTGATAAACCACTTACAGTGTACATAGAAAAATTTAGGGATGTTTTTATTAAACTTAGTCTTGTATCTAATGCTTCACTAGGGTTTTCTAATCCTAATAACAAAATAACTAAACCTATCCTTTGATACCAACTATGACAACCCTTCTATTATTAAAAACTTAAACATGATTTATTACATAAAATAATCACTTGATACAACATGGATGATCGAGAGGTATATTGTATTTGGGTCTTAGGATCATTACATAAAAACTTAAAACATAAAATACAACATCTTTATTGAAAACATCCTTTACATGACCACTATATTACCTCGTACTAAACATTTCATGGGATAACCTAAGGACATACATAAGAAAAGGGGTGAGCTATAAAGCCCAGTAAGGGAATAAACATGGAATAAATGAAGAGTAATCTACATGTAAGACAATAGGCATATTAATAGACACCCAGAGAAACATAAACATAAAGCCATTGTAAAGAATTATAATCTTAACATGGAAATGTGGCAACAACAGTTAACATGGAATTAGCATGAGAAAAGGATCATTGCACATAGTGCATGAGTAAATCCTCATTCCACATGAAGCACGAGTAAAACCTTGTTGTAATTGAATTATCATGAGTCAGCACTCCTTGCAAAAGACGTATCATGATATTATACGTTACCCAATGCATTGGAGTGCTATAAGGGCGCACCCTTCTTAAACATTTCATTTCATGCATAAGTGTTCTACATGGATCATAAAACATGGATTCATAAAACATAATCATTTATTCCATGATAAAGGAATGTGGAATTAATACATGAATCATTATAATCAATAAGTAAATGTGCATAATGTTGAATACCCTCGATGGAGAAATGGGCATGGTATTCACTACACAATGGCATTGGCATAGAAAATCGGTGCGATTTCGGCAATGTAACAGCATGACGTAAGAAGTCATAAAACAATTGATGAGAGAGAAAGGGGTTACTAATAATTTTTACATGTAATGGACAGTAAGGAGGTCATATAGATACATGTCCCAACAATTGTAATGGAATTTAGGTTCATGATAAAAAAGTATTCCTTGAATGTAAATGAGGAGGGAGAAGTTCCTTTCGAAATAGTGGCATAGTAACGGGTGTACATGGGAGGCATTTAATGAGAGAGAAAGGGGTCTCCAATCATTCAAACATAAAGAGGGCAATATTATGGATGGTCGAAACCATACCCCAATATTCATAATTGAAATTAAAAGGGAAAATCAAATTAATGAAAATTGGACAAAAATGAGAAAGGAAGATAAAAAACCTTACATGGAAATGTGCTTCCAAAGGCTTGAGAGAGGCTTGAAGGAGGCTTCATAAGAGCTTGGGGCACCTTGATACGATTCTAGAGATATTAGGGCAGAGGTTGGATGAAATTCAAAGGCTTTGAGTGAGGAGGAAGTGGGATCTTGTGTGTCTTTATATAGGAAAGGTGGGGAAATGCTTTATTATTTAGGTTTGGGACTCCTTATAATAAATTAATCCAAACCACAAACCATCCCATTGTTTTTTTCCATGGTTTTTGGAAAAGGGAAGAGGGAAAAAATATTTTATAAGGCCAAAATCCGAACTTCTTAAAATAAAAGGGTTTCTTATGTGGAGGTGAGTCATAATCCCATTGAAATCAATTTAAAAAGGCAAGGTGTTTAATATATATTGATGGGTCCATTAATTGATTGAAGAGTAAGTCAAACAATCCCAAAATCACATTTTTTTTAATGTTAAAACATATATTGGCCGACCATAAACCTTATAGTATTTTATTAAATCACTATTGGGTCATTATGATGTCATAAAAAACATTATATATTTAAACATTATTTAATTTTTATGCAAAAAATTAACTGTCTCAAAAAATTATGAAATTAACTGTTGGATAATTTCGATGTCCTGATTCTAGAAATAACATTTCTTTTATCTAAATATTTTTCTAAATATGTTAATTTTAACTTTTAAAATAAAAACCGACATTTACTGAAAATTGACGGGTTTCGACAAAAAATGGATTTCCAGCCTTAATAAAAATTAAAACTGCATTCATAAAATTATATGATCATTTATATATAATAAAATTAATATAATAATAATAATAATATATTATTAAAATATTATTTAATTCAAAAATCCCTTATTTTAACAAAATAGAATTCATAATTAAATAATTACTAAAAACACTATTTTCACTTTAAAAACTATTTAGAATGTATAAATAATTACATGAATGTATATTCATTATTATATACAAAAAAAATGTACATGAACATAGTACTAGAGATTTGTTACATAACCCCTTAAAACAGCTGCATAAGACCCAATGGTAAGGTGTGCAATGGTGACATACTCTTGGGGTGGCTCTGATAACATCCCTAGAGTGGTAATTTCTATCAACTTCAAATTTTCCATTAGATGGTCTTGTTCGAGCTTGACATGATGAAGCTCAACTTGGGCTTGGTCCATAGAAAATCCCAAGGATGCCACATATTTTCCAAGCTCCAACAAATGGGCTTCGTATGGATCAATTCTACTAGATGAGGCCATCGCTTCATTTGTCAGAGTAAATTGGATTTGTTAAATCTCAATATTTATACTAATAATGTGATCACTATTCAACGGCTATAAATGTAATGATCACAATTCATAACATAAAACCAAAGAAGGTGACATTTTATATAAACATTTTACATAAAGAGACATTTAACTAGATCAAGAGGGATTTCAATTAATTAAACTTTGGGTTGTTACATAATAGCTCTAGAAAATGAGGGACTAGAGATTTCAGGTTCATCAACAGGTTCAGTTTCATTATGGCTTGAGTCTATGGATTTTACAGAACTAGATGTTTCATAAATTCATTCACAGAATGGTTTGAGTATTTTGGATTAATGTCCAGATTTGATAAATAATCATCCAGGTTCTCTAGAATGGTTTTACGCTGATGTGGATCTGTTTCATCAAATTTGACATGGACAGATTCTTCCACACATTTTTTTCTTTTATTGAAGACTCTATAGGCGTTACT
Organism: Viscum album; assembly: GCA_963277665.1. Lineage (NCBI taxonomy): Eukaryota > Viridiplantae > Streptophyta > Magnoliopsida > Santalales > Viscaceae > Viscum > Viscum album. The sequence goes on along the minus strand of OY728157.1, from coordinate 1,261,896,439 downwards.
GGATATGGAATATCCTAAAACGATACCTTAATCACTCTTAGATACAAAATTGTCATTATTTTCATTAGTATTATGGATATAGACATTACAACAAAAGACTTTGAAGTAGTTAAACTTGGGGTTTTTATTGTTGCATAAATCATAAGGAGTCCTCTTAAGAATAGATCTGATTAACACTTTATTGATTATGTTTCCTGTTATATTGAAAACATCAGCCCAGAAATAAATAGTTAGGTCAAATTCACTAAGCCTTGTTCTAGAAATCTCTTGCAGGGTTATATTTATTCTTTATATAACTCCATTTTGTTGAGGTGTTCTAGTGGAAGTGAAATTGTGACTATAACCATTTTGTGAAGAAAAGGATTCGAACTGTTGATTTTCAAACTCACAATCATGATCACTTCTTAAGGATTTAATTCTACAAAAACTATGTTTTTCCACATACTTAGACTATTTAGTAATGTAAGCTCATGATTCACTTTTGTGATGCAGAAAGTAGGTCTAAGTATATCTATAAAAGTCATCTAAAAGAACATAAACATAGTTCTTCACATTAAAACTAGAAACTCTAGATGGTCAAAATAAATCCATGTGAACCATTTTGAGAGGTTGATATGTTGATACTTCTTTATTTGGTTTGAAGGAATCTTTTTGTTATTTTCCTTTTTGACATGGATTACACACTTTTTTATTTAGAAACTAAAGTTTGGGTATGTCTTTAACTAATGTTTTTCTAGATATATTTCTAAGGTAATGAGTATTACTGTGGCTTAGTATCTTATTATAGAGCCACAAGTCATTATGAAATACACTTAAACGTGAAGCATTTGGGAATCTAAATAATTTCTGCTAACAGAGTAAACATTTTCATTTTGTAATACAGAAAACACTAATCCATCTATAAAATTAAAGACATTGCATGTATAATCTTCAAATATAACTTGAAATCCATCATCACATAATTTTGAGATACTAAGCATATTATATTTTAATCCATTAACAAACTATACATTATAAAATTAAACTGAGCTAGAGTTACTGATTTGGCTAAGGAAAATGATCTTTCTATTGGCATTGTCACCAAATTTGACATGTCCTCCATCTATTTTTATTATATTCTTGAAACATGAGTATTCCCCTATCATGTGTCTTGAACATCCATTGTCCAAGTACCATAAACATTTACCTGAACCCTTTAAGCATCTTTCCTACAAAATTATTAAGCAAAAATAGATTTGGGTACCCATACTTGTTTAGGTCTAGTATTATTAGTAATAAGTTCTTTAGGAACCCAAATCTGTCTCATAGATTTCTTATAAGCATTAAGTAATGTATTTGAAAAATGAACACTATTTGGGATAGAAATACTTGAAACAGTAGAAGATGTATCAAAAATAGAATTTGTTCACTTGTGTTCAGAATTGGGAGTAACTCTATATATCCTAGATTTTGAAACAATATTTATTATATGAAGATTTATTTTTCCAGGTTGATAACCAATTCCAGTGTTGTATATAGGGGTAATTTTTTTTACTAGCATTTGAGTAAGTGTATATTTCCCTTTTGTAAACTTTACTAGGTCACTCTTCAATACCTCATTAGAAAATATTAATTTTTTATTCGCATTGAGAAGTTGAGAATTTTTCTCTTTTTCAGTTGTGAGTTCATATTTAATAGTCACAGTGAGAAAATAAAGTTTATTCGATGATTTATGTCTGTCTTTTATTTTATTGCATGTTTCATCATTCATGTTATAATATTAAAACATTTCTCCATTAGTTATATTTTCAGAGTCACCCTAATTTTTAGAATAGTATGAATTATGTATAATAGAGTACAGTGTTACCTCATATTTGTTTGTCATAAATCACATATCGTCTTTGTTTTCCTGTTCATCATGTGATGCTTCTGAGTCACTTATATTTGTCCACAGAAGCACTCCAGATTTCTTTCATGGTGTTTTTTATCCTTCATGTCGTTGTCCCCATATCTCATTTTATACTTAAGCTTTAGACAACTAGAATTGATATTCCCTTTGAGATTACATTTATAGTAGACAGTCTCATCAGTCTTGTAACTTCTTTTCCAGTGCTTCTTCTAATTTCCTTTTGGGTAAGATTTTCCATTGAAGTTAGGCTTTCATAAAAAGATCTTCTTCTTGTAAAATTTAATGAATCCTATGTCTAATTGAGTCATTTCCCAGTCATTGTTTGGTGATGATTGTTCACTACTAGAACATTCTACAGAATCATCTAATTTCACTTTGTCTTTGTGTTTAGAGGTGGTGGTCTTGAATGCAATAGATTTCCTCTTTGGGTCATCCTCTTCTCCCTTATTGACTTTTAGTTCGTATTAATACATCTTTGGTTTTCCAATGAGTTATTTTAGAGCTATCTTATTGATGTCACATGATTCCCTAATAGAGATAGAGGTTTCTATTCATCTTTCTAGCAGACATCTAAGAATTCTCATGATTTGTTCCATGGTAGTGACTTCTCTTCCAAGAGAAATAATTGTGTTGAAAATGACATTGAACCTAAGTTACATGTCAGAGATAGGCTCATCTGGTTTCATTTTAATTTTTTCATATTTAATTGTATAAGTATTAAGTAAAATTTCTTTTAAACTAGATTGTCCTTCATGTGAGACATACAGAGTATCCCATATTTCATGGGTAGTTTTACAATCAGAAATTATATTGAATTCTTACTCTCCTAAGGTTCAGTATAAAGCATTCATATTTTTGTAATTATTATTGTAGGAAGTTTTGATAGGTTCATCCCATGTGATTATATAAGTATTAGTAATCTTATATTCAACTATAATGGAAGACCAAATTTTAAAACCCATAATCTCTAAGTGAATTTTAATTTTAATATTCTATTGACCAAGGTTCATTCTATTAAAGAATGGAGTCTGTCAGTTGCAACACCTTCCAATATATTATCCATACTAATGAAATACATTGAAAGAGATAGAAATTTAGAATTAGTATAAATTTATAGATCTTCAATATAGAACTACAATCACAGTTGAATAAGGTTAACCAAAGTCTTAATAAACAGACTCTAATAGAATTTTCTTGTCGGAGTAGATTACTTAAGAGGGGGGTGAATTGAGTATCTATAAAAATATCTGATTAAAAATTATTTATAAAAGTAATCCCCAAAAGGTTAAATACAACTTAGTTAATCAGGGTTATACTGTTATAATGGTTTTAATGTTTAAAAAACTTCTCATAAGATTGGTTGGTTCTCAGTAATCTTAATGTTAGTTATTAAGATGTATTTTGAAGAAATTCTATTAAGAGAAGACAAGTATAACTTATTTCCATGATTAACTATCAAATATAATTTAATGATATCTGAATTATATAGTAATGTAGTAAAACATAGAAGACTTAATTAATCAGCACTATGGATTTGAAACAAGTAGTTCAGTCTCAATATGAGACCTAATCCACTCCATATGTTGATCACATGACACCAATCAAGTTTATATAAATTATCTTGATTGACACACTGGATCGGGGTTAAAAAAAGTACACATGACTGTCGAGGCCACTCAGGGACCACTTCCACTGTTCTCTGTGGGTACAAACAACCAGGACACACAGGGAGTTCTTCCACACTTATCATGGGTATACACATGAGTAAAAACATGTTTGAGTAAGGATATATTGTATCATTTAGTTTAATGTAGGAGACAGAGTGTGTTGTAATACATATAAATACAATACTCAAAAATTAAGAAAATGGTAGACAAGAGAGTAGATGTATTGAGATAGTTTTAGAAGTGCTCTGAGTGTTAGTCTTTGCCACTCGAGACTTCTCGGATAAGGCGGTTTCATAACTCAATTCATCGTATGGAAAATATTGTGTCACAAGTATGACAGATCCAGCTTGTGTTATTCATGGTTTTTTACAGTGCGGAGATGTTCTCGGGGTTCTAGGATTCCATTAGGCTTCGTGTGTTCTTCAGTAGAGTCATGTTTCATTAGACAATTCTCTATGTGTATTATGTTGACGCACTCATTCCCACTAGCTTGTTTTCTTTTTCAATATCGTGCAACTCCTCTCGTTTATATCCTATTTTTTTCTGGGCCGCATTAATCTTATATCTTGGAGTTCATGTGATTGAGATGACATGTTGCATGTATTCTTCTCCTCATTCCTCGTACTGTCAATGAAATGTCTACAAAATAAAAATTAATTATGTCATCACATTAAAATCCTCAAATATGACTGTTAGATATGAAATCAAAAGATGACCAACATATTAGGAAGTAATGTCACATTATGTCATGGAAACGATGTATCCTTCAGATAGTATCTGGATTGGTCACAATGTCTTTTGGTCACAGTGCATGGATAGAATAGTGTCAGGATGTCAAGGTGTCTGGATGTCACTGTGTCTGGATGTCATGATGTCTAGATGTCACGCTGTCTTGTTCACGGTGTTTGCTTCACGGTGTCTTCTTCACGATATCTCAGGGTCATGGTGTCATTTTCATGATGTCTATTTTACAATGTCTCATGGACACTGTGTATATTTCACGGTGTCTCATACTTAGAAAAATATCTTTATTCAGACTTAAGAATCGATATTCATGAAATGAATTAAACTTAATAATTTTTCATAGAAATCTTTATAAAGTGAATCATAAGATAGTATAAAGTATCCAAACTAAGTGTATATCACTTAAGTGCTTTGGATAGATTTTAATAAGATAATGTATATTTAATGTGATATTGACTACTTAGATTTAACATGGATTATAGACTAAATAGGATTTGTGTTTATTAAAACATGATTTATACATGAGGAGTCCAACAGTAGGAATAAACGATGAATAAACAATTACATATAAATAATCATATAATAATGAGACATTACAATATATATTCTACTTGTTGAATAACCACCTGGTTATCAATTACAAATATCATTAAGTGGGAATTCATAATATCATAAATCATAATCATACTATCGAGGCCCCAACCAAGACATATGAAGATCAATGGTTATGGCATCGACCAAACCATTTTTTGTTTTGTCTTATGTAACCTATTGCTGTATCTAGGGGGTATAATTGGCCTAATCATTCAATTTTTAATTCCAATTAAATACTCTAATGAATTAAGTCATATATAAACAACATATACATAAGAAATGAAAATAACATTTCCTAATCTATAAATATAATCACTAACCATTTTGAGTTGTATAGTGAATGTTATTAAAAAAGAACTTCCATTGTCAAAATAATCATCAACCCTTTAATAAGATATGGTAGAGGATAATCATAATATATATTTTTCAATAAATTACATTATTAAATACTGGTTTTAATATATATGAAAATACTTTTAACAAATCATCGAGGAATTCTTGATTTGAATACCATTTTTACATTATAAAGAATATTTATTTTGGAAAAATAATTTGAATTTATCATGATTGTTTGAATAATACCATAAAATAAAAAATACTGTTTTTAAAGGAAAAAATATTGATTTTAGAAAAATAATGGTGTCTTAAAAAATATTATTCATGGTACTTGAAAATGGGTAAGAAATCAACATGTTCTATTTAATCAGGGTTTTGGTAGGGAGGAACTGAGAAGGGATCCTTATAAAATCATGTATTTTTTAACAAAGAAGTATGAAATAATCTATATAAATTAGTTACTAACATATATATATATATAATGTATAATAATTTTAATTAAAGAATAATTGAATTGGGATAAAAAGAGAGAAATTGTAACCCAAAGGAAATAATAGATTTTTTGGAGAATCTCTTACCTTAAGCATGATAGTGTTTATAGTTGAACAAAACATCCTAGATAATGAAAATAAATTCATTAATAAAATAATTAAGAACCTATTAAAAATTTATTTCCCAAAATAAAATTTTATTAAAGTAATTTATGGTTTTTTAATGAGTTGTAATATTCAATTTCATCATTTGAGAGTGTTCGTTTCTTTATTTTCAAGATTAACACACTTGTATACATGTATGAATGATTATGTACAATGTAATTAATTATACATAATTAAAATAATATGTTATTTATTGACATACATAATATTTTATTGTCTTATGTATTATTTATTTTCTATATATGAGGATACTCTATTATATAGAACATTAATGAGAATCGTTTAGATTAATTTTGAAATTTTGTGATCGTCAAGAAGTTGTTTTGTCTTATTAAATAATATCAATTATATATACAAGTTCCAAAACACTATATATATAATAATATATATATATATATAATTAACTATAAAAATGGTTTTATAACCATCCATGTTGAGGTAATTGAATATGAAGTCTCATTTTCAATGATGGTGGTAAATCGGTATGTCACAGTTGTTGTTTTCAATCATTGAATAAAATGGTCGAGGAGAAGGTGTCTGATGATTGATATTTCATTAACTTAAAAACAATCTATTTTATATAATATCAATGTGTAATGATTCTTGTTTGTATAGAGGAGTTAAGGATATAATAATAATAATATTACATTAGAAGAAAATGAAAGGGAATGAAAAAGAATTTTCTTCTTGTATTCATCTCCATAATATCATCCTTAAAGAAAATTTAAATGGTATCCTGGTGAGACTAGAAGAACTATAATGTGGGGGAGAGTTTAAGGAGAGTAAATGTGTAGAATAAATGTAAAAAAACAATTCATTGGTTGTGTGAGGATAAGAGGTGGTGAGGGATTTATTTATAGTGGATGATATGGGTGTTTTTTATTATTATAGTCATTAGATTATATTTTTGGGTCAATAATATGAAGAGTGTACAATCCCCTATATTTTTAACAACATGAAAGTCGAAATGAATTTTGAATTTAGGTGTTTATCAAATGGTCCATTTTTAGAAGTGAGTTTCAAAACATAATTTCAATTTTTGAAACACACTTACATGTAATTTTGGACTAGGGTAAAGACCCAAGAAGACACATGGAAGTCTGGGATAGTTTTGAGAGAAATAGGTATATGAAATACAATATTTTAAGGTATTCATATGGAACATGTTTTTTTAAAACCATTCGGCCTCTTGTTGTATCCATGATGTAACGACCCAAATATTCATTAATGGAAATCCCTCTTGATATAATTAAATGAATCTTTATGTTTATATAAAAGGTATACTTCTTTGGATTTATGATATGAATTTTGACCGTTGTTAATATAGCTACTGAACATTGATCACATGATTAGTATAAATATAGGACTTTAACAAATCCAATTTACTCAGACAATGGAAACGATGCCCTCATCCTGTAGAATTACCCCATACGATGCCCATTTGTCAGAGCTCGGAAAAGAGGTGGCATTCTTGGTCTTTTCTCTTAACCAAGCCCAAGATGATCTTCATCATGTCAAGCTTGAATGGGACCGTCTATGGGAGAAGTAGATGTTGATAGAAATTACCACTCAAGCGATGTTATCTAAGCCACCCCAAGAGTTTTTCACCATCACACACCTTACCCTTAGGTCTTATGAGGCTGTTTTAATGGGTTATGTAACAAATAAATAGTACTATGTTCATGTACATTATTTTTGTATATAATAATGAATATACTTTCTTTTCATTTTTGATACATTGTAAATAGTTATTAAAGTAAAAATAATGTTTTTAATTATTATTTAATTAAGAATTATATATTAATAAATTAATGGATTTTTCAATTAAATAATATTTTAATAAAATAATATTTTTATTATTAAATTAGTTTTTATTAAATATAAATGATCTTATAATTTTGTGAAATCAATTATAATTTTTATTAGGGTTGAAATCCATTTTTGCTAAAACCAGTGACTTTTCGATAAATGTTAGTTTTTATTTTAAAATTAAAAATTAACATATTTGGAAAATTATTTAGATAAAATAAATGTTATTTCTGGAATTAGGACGTTGAAATTTTCCAATGGTGAATTTTTCATAATTTTCTAAGACAGTCAAAGTTTTGGGTAAAAATTAAATACCGTTTAAATATATAATGTGTTTTATGACATCATAATGACCCAATAGTGGTGTAATAAAAATACTATAATCTTTTAGTCCGGCCAATATATGTTTTAGCATTAAAATAATGCGATTTTGGGTTTGTTTGACCTACGAGTCAAAGCATTAATGGACCCCTCAAGACTTTTTAAACATCTTGTCTTTTTAAATTATTTTCCATGGGATTGTGACTCACCTCCTCATAAGAATCCTCATTATTTTAATAAGTTAGGACTTTTCACTATAAAATATTTCTTTCTCTTCCCTTTTCCAAAAACCATTGGTAAAAACAATGGGATGGTTTTTTTGGATTAATTTAATGTATGGGGACGCAATCCTAAATAAAAAAGAATTCCCTCACCTTTCCTATATAAACCGACCCAAGCTCCCACTTCCTCCTCACTTTAATCCTTTGGAGTTCGTCAAAACTCTTCCCTAATCTCTCTATAATCCTCCCAAGGTCCCCCAAGATCCCATGAAGCCTCTCACAAGCCTCTCTCTAGCCTTTGGAAGCACACTTCCAAGTAAGGGTTTTTTCTTCCTTTCTCATTTTTGTCCTATTTTCATTAAGTTTTTTTTTTCCTTTTTAATTCAATTATGAATGTTGGGGTATGGTTTCAAAACTCCCTCATAATTCCCTATTTATGTTTGAATGATGGGAGACCCTTTATCTCTCATTAAATTACTCCCATGTACACCCTTTACTATGCCGAAATTCCGAATAGAACTTCTCTCTCCTCTTTTACATTCAAGCAATACATTTGTATCATGAATCTAAATTCCATTAAAATTCTTGGGACATGTATATATATGACCTACTTCCTGTCCATTACATGTAAATATGATGAGGAACCCATTTCTCTCTCATAAACCATTTTTATGAATTCTTATGTCACGCCGTTACACTACAGAAATTGCACCGATTTTCTAAGCCAATGTCCTTGTATAGTGAATACCATGCCCATTTCTCCATCAAGGGTATTCAGATTTATGCACATTTACTTATTTATTATAAAGTTTCATGTATTAATTCCACATTACTTTATTATGGAATGTATTATTGTGTTTTATGAATCCACGTTTTATGATCCATGTGGAACATTATGCAAGAAATGAAATGTTTAAGAAGGGTGCACCTTATAGCATTCCAATGCATTGGGTAATGTATAGTATCATGATACATCATGTGAAATGAGTTTTGACTCATGATAATTCAAGTGAAATGAGGGTTTACTCATGCTTCATGTGCAATGAGGATTTACTCATGCTCTATGTGCAATGGGCACTAGCTCATGCTAATTCCATGTTAAGTGTTTTTGCCACATTTCCAGGTTATGAGTATAATGCTTTATCATGCCTTTATGTTCATGTTTCTCTTATGATATACTGATATGCCTATTTCCTAACATGTATTGTACTCCTCATGTTATTCCATGTGTACTCCCTAACTGGGCTTTATATCTCACCCTTTTTTAATGCATTTCTCATGTTATCCCATTCAATGCTAAGTAAGAGGGAATGTTCTGGTCATGTAAAATATGTTTTCAATAAAGATGTTGTATTTCATATTTTATGGTTTTATGTAATGATACTAGGCCTCAAAGACACTAAACCTCTCGATCTTCTTTGTTGTATCAAGTGAAGTTTTATGTAACAAATCATGTTTAAGTTTGTAATAAAATCAGGGTTGTCATAGTTGGTATCAAAGGATAGGTTTAGTTATTTTTCGGATTAGGATCTAAAACCCTAGTAAAGCCTTAGATACATGAATAAGCTTAATAAAAACATCCTTATGTTTTAGTAAGTACTGAGTAAGTGGTTTATCAGAAAAATACATCCTAGTCTGGATACGAGCTGGTAGAGGCGGCTCTGGCACAAATGTATCCTAGGGGTAAAACCCAAAAACACCGCTATGAACTTGACTCGAATGGGAACTAGTGCACGACAATAGTTCTTGCTGCACTCTTAGTTACGACACTCCCGAGGTATATTTTTTGATAAATTCAAAATCACAGTATGGACTCTTATTAAGGGAATTAAAAAAAACTTCTCCTTAGAATACATGTTAGAAAGTAGATTATGAAATGCCTAGATTGAAACCTATAGACTAATGAGATAATTAAATAAATGTTTATTTATAAGTCATCAACCTTTTTCATTGGATTACCCTTTATGTGTTACCCCTAACTTTACATTTATTCCAGCCAATGGTCGGTAATAGGATGACTCGGGCTAACAACCGTTGTGAAGATCAGTGTGATGACTGTACTAATTAGATGCCCAATCCAATGGGAGAAGGAAACGCGAAATTTTTCACGCTTATCTCTCAGCTAACTAATATTTTCAATAGAAACATGGGTCAAGAAGAACTTCTCCCCCCCCCCTATGAAATAACAAGTTGCTATAGAGAGCTTCTTGAGACAAAGGCCTCCTAATTTTAGTGGATTATCTGATCCCACGATCACTGAACAATGGATAAATTCCATTGAAAAGATCTTCTCCATCCTTCAATGTTCAGAACAAGAGAAGGTTCTCCTGGAGGCTTATCATATGGAGGGTGAAGCTGATCAATGGTTAACGTTAGTCAAAAATATGAAGCATGATGAGGAGATCAAGGCGTTGGAATGGAAGGATTTCCATAAGATGTTTTTTGATAAATATTTTTTGAACACCCTCCGGCTTAAGATGGAGAGGGACTTCCTTTCCCACAAGAAAAAGATAACGAATCTATTGGAGAGTACGAGGAAAACATCACAAGGCTTCCATGATATGCTTCTGACTTTTTTATTACCCCCGAATGAAAATTTGACCACTTCTTTGGTGGGCTGAAGCCTAGCCTGCGGAATGCATTGGTGATCCGTGACTTCGACAGCTATGAGGAAATTGTTTGATGTGCCCTCAAGGTTGAAATGGAGATCGGAGAATCACAGGGGTATCATGGGGATAAGATGAATAAGGTGGACTTCAATGTTGGTGGTCCGATGGATAAATCCAACGGTTCTATGATGATCTAGAACCCCACATGCCAAATTTTTAGAAAGAAGAACCCTGGAAATTTCCTTATGGGGACGCGGAAGTGCTTTAGGTGTAGAAAAGAAGGGCACCTAGCTATTAAATGTCGGAAATAAAGACCCGCGACTGCAACAGACGAGAGGAACGCTCCGTTCGAACCTCAACGCATTGTTCAATGAAACAAACGCAATGAACTTGTTCATTTTTCAAATCAGTGCCCTAATCCAAGGGTTTTCAGAGGCAACCAATAACCTCCAAGGCAGCAAGGAAGAGCTTTTTCCATCACTTCTACTGAAGTGAACACTGACAACAAAGTGGTGACAGGTACACTAATTATTAATTTATGAATAGAGAACATACTTTTTGATTCAGGTTCTACGCATTCTTTTATATCTCATAAGTTTAGTAGAACAATCCCGGCACCACCACAAATCATGGAAGTAAAGATGTCGGTGAGTACGACAAATGGGGAAATCATTGCATCCCATGAATATAAGTTCTCCCCTGTTATAATATGTGGATTGAATTTCCTAGTGAGCCTCTTCATACTCCCTTTGGTGGAATATGATACAATTCTTGGCATGAATTGGATTACCTTATATTGATCCTACATAAATTGTCGGGAGTGGGAAATCACACTCCATATGGAGAATCGACCACTGATTCTTTACAAGTGTAAGGAGGAAGATGAATCTATTTTAGCTTTATCATCTCAATCATTGATATTACTACCCTATGACCACGCATATCTGGCTCAGATGACTGAGTCCAAAGAAGAAACCATCCTTGAAGAAATTCATATTGTGCGGGAATTCATGGAAGTGTTTCCCGAGGAACTGCCTGGTCTACCTCCTAAAAGAGATGTTGAATTCTCAATTGAACTTATACCTGGTGATTTACCAATATAAAAGACTCCATATAGAATGACTGTTGTAGATCATGAAGAGCTGAAGAAACAACAACTGGAGAATCCGGATAACGGGTTTATACGCCCAAGTGCTTCACCATGGGGTGAACCAGTCCTCTTCGTCAAGAAGAAGGATGGGTCAATGATGCTTTTCATCCATTATAATGATCTTAACAAAATCACGATAAAGAACAAGTTTCATATCCCAGGAATTGATGACTTGTTCGATCAGCAGCGTGGAGCAAAATACTTCTCCAAGGTGGACTTGCAGTCGGGATATTATCAACTAAGGGTGAAGAAGGAAGATATCACCAAGACTTCTTTTCACACAAGATACGAGAAAAATTAATTCATAATAATGCCTTTAGGACTCACTAATGCTCAAGAAATTATCAGGGAATTAATTAATAGAGTCTATAGAGATTAACTATACATTTTGTGGTAGTATTTATAGATGATATTATAATATACTACAAAACCAAGGAGGATCGTGAGAAACATTTAAGAATTATACCAAAGACTTTGTGCAAGGAGAATCTCTATGTGAAGTACATCAAGTGTGTGTTCTGGTTGAAGTAAGTCTCATTCTTGGGCCATATCATCACAAGCATTGGTATATCTGTGGATCCCTCCAAAACAGATGCAATGAAGGGATGGTTGAGTCCATCATCGGTAATGGATATCTGTACTTTTTGGGGTTAGCTGTATATTATCAATGATTTGTGAGAAATTTCCCACGATTGTCCAACCCTCTTACCATGATAAATCAAAAGGGAGTAAAGTTTTCTTGGACTGATGAATGCGAAGAAAGCTTCAAGGAGTTAAAAAGGAGGATTATCACTACCCCCGTTCTCACATTACCCACAAATGGGGAAATTTTTTGTGGTATTCAGTGACGCTTCAAAAAAGGTCTTAGGATGTGTACTGATGCAGAATGATAATGTTATATCCTATGCCTCAAGGTAGTTGAAAATCCATGAGCTAAACTATCCAACGCATGATCTGGAGTTGGCGGTCGTGATCTTTTCCTTGAAAATCTGGAATCATTTTCTCTATGGAGAGAAATGTAAGATATATACTAACCACAAGAGTCTTAAATATATATTCACACATAAAGAGCATAATATGCGCCAAAGAAGATGGATAGATGTCATCATGGATTATGATTGGTCAATACATTACCACCTTGGGAAAGCGAACAAGGTGGTAGATTCCCTAAGTAGAAAGGATCCAGCGATTCTATCAATGATGAGAATTGAGAAGCATCCAATCTTCGTAGACTTGATGAAGATGGACATGGGAATCATAGAGAAGGATATATCATCAATCCTTTCACAAATGAATGCTCAACCATCTCATTTGGAAAGGTTAATGGATTCTCAGAAGGATGATGTGGGAATTCAGGAAAAAGTGGAAGGTATCAAAAAGGGGAAATCCTTGGAGTTTAATGTTAATGAAGAAGGAATTGTGCACTTTGGGAAAATACTATGTGTTCCATCAAGTTCAAAGATGAATAAGGAACTTTTGGATGATGCACATAGTTCAAATTTCTCTATTCACCCAGGGAGCACAAAGATGTATCGAGATCTGTGAGAAAACGTTTGGTGGGATAATATGAATTAGGAGATCACTAAATATACATCAAAGTGTCTGGTGTAGCAGCAAGTGAAGGCAGAGTGGCCAAAGACTAAGGGGATGATGCAACCATTGCCCATACAAGAATGGAAATGGGAGAACATCACCGTGGAATTTGTCACCGGACTTATGAGAAAATCAAAAGGAAAAAATTCTGTCTGGGTTGTTGTGGATTGTCTTACAAAAACTGCACACTTCATTGCTATTCGAGAGGATTTCTCTTTGGATCAAATGGCACAGATATATATCAGGGAAGTGGTAAGGTTACATGGAGTACTAATATCTATTGTCTCTGACCGAGATCCAAGATTAACCTCTATGTTTTGGAGGAGTCTTCAACATGCTCTGAATACTGAACTGATCTTCAGTATGGCCTATCATCCTCAAACTGATGGCCAATCTGAGCGGACTATCCAAACATTGGGGGACATGTTGAGAGCATGATCAATGGACTTTAAAGGAGTATGGGATCAACATCTTCCTCTGGTTGATTTATCTTATAATAACAAATTCCACTCGAGCATCCAAATGGCACTAACAGAAGTCCTGTATGGGAAAAGGTGTAGAACACCAGTATATTAGGATGAGGTCGGTGAACATAAGCTGCTTGGACTAGAAATGGTCGAGGAAATGGTGTAGAAGGTGAAAACCATTTAGCAGCATGTCAAGGAAGTCCAGAGTCGTCAAAAGAGTTATGCATATTATCGTCGACGAGACCTTGAGTTTAAAGATAGAGACATGATTTTTCTATATATATCTCCGTGGAAGAAGGTCATGAGGTTTGGAAAGAAAGGTAAGTTATGTCCAAGGTACGTCGGCCCCTTCAAAATTATTGATCTTGTCGGGGTTGTGGCCTATAGACTAGCAAATCCACCTACCATGGAAAAAGTACATGATGTCTTTCATGTATCCCTATTAAGGAAGTACATACCAGACCATTCACTTGTACTCTCTTATGGGGGGTACAGTTGGAAGATGATATTTCTTATGAGGAGAAACCAGTGACGATCTTAGATCATAGAGAAAAAGATCAACGAAATAAGACAATGCCCCTCGTAAAGGTGTTTTGGCGAAACCAGATGTTTGGGGAAGCGACTAGGGAATCAGAGGAAATGATGAAGCTGAGTTACCCAAATCTGTTTTAGTTGGGAAAAGGAAATTTCTAGGGAGAAATTTCTTAAGGGGGAATATTGTAACGACCCAATGTTCCATTAATGGAAATACCTCTTGATATAATTAAATTTCGCTTTATGTTTATATAAAATGTCAACTTCTTTGGTTTTATGATAATAATTTTGACCGTTTCTAATATAGACATTGAACAGTGATCACATGATTAGTATAAATATAAGACTTTAAAAAATCCAATTTACTCAGACAAAGGAAGTGATTTCCTCATCCAGTAGATTTTCCCAATACGAAGCCCATTTGTCGGAGCCCAGAAAAGAGGTGGCATCATTGGGCTTCGCTCTTGACCAAGCGAAGCTGAGCATCCTCATGTCAAACTCGAACGAGACTGAATACAGGAGATGTTTAAGTTGATAGAAATTACCACTCGAGCGATGTTATCCGAGCCACCCGAAGAGTCTGTCACCATCGCACACCATACCCTTAGGTCTTATGCGGATATTTTAAGGGGTTATGTAACAAATAAATAGTACTATGTTAATGTATATTATTTTTTTATAAAACAATGAATATACTTTCTTGTCATTATTGATACATTGTAAATAGTTTTTAAAGTAAAAATAATGTTTTTAGTTATTATTTAATTAATAATTATATTTTATTAAATTAAGGGATTTTTGAATTAAATATTATTTTAATAAAATATTATATTTAGTATTAAATAAATTTTTATTAAATATAAATGATCTTAAAATTTTATGAATGCCATTATAATTTTTATTAAGGTTGGAAAGCCATTTTTGTCAAAACCCGTGAATTTTTTATAAGTGTTTGTTTTTATTTTAGAAGTGAAAATTAATATATTTAGAAAATTATTTAGATAAAATAAATGTTGTTTCTAGAATCAGGAACTCGAGATTATCCAATGATGAATATTTCACAATTTTCTGAGACTGTCAAATTTTTGGGTAAAAATTAAATACCGTTCAAATATATAATGTCTTTTATGACATAGTAATGAGCCAGTATTGATGTAATAAAATACTATAATCTTTATTTTCGTCCAATATATGGTTTAACATTAAAAAAATGTGATTTTGGGTTTTTTTGACCTACTTTTCAAAGAATTAATAGACCCATCAAGACTTATTAAACATCTTGTCTTTCTAAATTATTTTCCATGGGAGTGTGACTCACCTCCACATAAGCAAGCTCATTATTTTAAGAATATCGGACATTGGACTTATAAAATATTTTTTTCCTCTTCCCTTTTCCAAAAACCAAGGGCAAAAACCATGGGATGGTTGGTTGTTTGGATTAATTTAATGTAAGGGGACCCAAACCAAAATAATAAAGAATTCTCCCACCTTTCTTATACAAACACACCCAAGCTCCCACATCCTCGTCACTAGAAGCCTTTGGAGTTTGTCCAAACTCTACCCTACTCTCTCTAGAATCCTCTCAAGGTGCCCCAAGCTCCCAAGAAGCCACTCACAAGCCTCTCTCTAGCCTTTGGAAGCACACTTCCAAGTCAGGGTTTTTTCTTCTTTTCTCATTTTTGTCCAATTTTATTTATTTTGTTTTTCCCTTATTATTTCAATTATGAATGTTGGGGTATGGTTTCACACCTCCATCATACATCCCTATTTATGTTTTAATGATGGGATAACCTTTCTATTTCATTAAATGCCTCCCATGTACAACCATTACTATGCCGAAATTCCAAAAGGAACTTCTCTCTCCTCTTTTACATTCAAGAAATACTTTTGTATAATGAATCTAAATTCCATTAAAATTATTGGGACATGTATCTATATGAACTCCTTACTGTCCATTACATGTAAATATGATGAGGAACCCCTTTCTCTCTCATCAACCATTTATATTAATTCTTATGTCACGCCGTAACACTGCCGAAATCGCATGGATTTTCAAAGCCAATGTCTTTGTGTAGTGAATTCCATGCCCATTTCTCCATCAAGGGTATTCACCATTATTCACATTTACATATTTATTATAAAGTTTCATGTATGAATTATACATTCCTTTATCATGGAATAAATTATTATTTTTTATTAATCCATGTTTTATGATCCATGTGGCACACTTATGCATGAAATGAAATGTTGAAGAAGGGTGCGCCCTTATAGTGCTCTAATGCATTGGGTAAAGTATAGTATCATGATATGTCATGTGCAATGAGTGTTGACACATGGTAATTTAAGTGCAACGAGGGTTTACTTGTGCTTCATGTGCAATGAGGATTTACTCATGCTTTATGTGCAATGGGCCATGGATCATGCTAATTCCATGTTAAGTGTTGTTTCCACATTTCCATGTTTTGATTATCATGATTTATCATGCCTTTATGTTGATGTTTATATTATCCTCTATTGATATGCCTATTGCCTAGCATGTATTTTACTCCTCATTTTATTCCATGTGTACTCCCTTACTAGGATTTATAGCTCACCCTTTTCTTATGCATGTCCTCATGTTATCCCTTGCAATGCTAAGTAAGAGGGAATGTAGTGGTCATGTAACTAAAGTTTACAATAAAGATGTTGTATTTCATGTTTTATGTTTTTATGGAATGATCCAAAGCCCCAAAGACACTAAACCTCTCGATCTTGTTTTTTGTATAAATTGATGTTTTATGTAGTAAATCATGATTATGTTTTTAATAAAATATGGGTTGTCATACATGAGGTGTGATTCATGTGTCCAATGGTGGCCTCATAGTTGGAAAATTATATTCCAAACACCACTGATCAACCCTTTAATGTTTAAAATAAACTAAAATATAAATAAATTTATTTTGAGAAATTAGAAAAAAAATTAATAAAATGTTTTATAATAATAATAAGAATATTATTATCATTATTTTATGTTTTATAAAAACCTCACGATAATTCTCCCTCTCCCTAGCTTGAACCACGATTCACCGCCCACCCATATGATCTCCTTGGTTGTGCATGATTCCGCCACATAGATCCCCATATGTTCATCTATTTTACCTTTTTCCATTATGGTTCTCATTATATTAATCTAGGTATGTCCTTCTACTCTAATCCAACCATTTAATGGTCATTTTTCCTTCTCCTCTCCATCATTATGGTTTAGTGGAACCGTAGGTCAAGGGGTAATGTATATTTTAAAGTTATTTCCATGGCATGGAAAAGTCTTATCAGGACTCCATAGTTAGTGTTCTGGCAACTATCATCAAAGTAAATGTAGATTGGTTCCAATAAGCTTGTCATCATCACATTAGTGTATGTTTTCATTGTTATTCATTTTATTTCAGTTAATAATTTGAATTTTCCTAGTTTTTAGGTCCTGGAAATTTTCTATGGGTGTGTTCATAATTTATGTGGTATTTTCTAGTTCCAAGTATTATTTGTGAAGTACATGATAACTATTTGATGTCTTTTAGACATATAAATTAGTATATGTGTATATATATAAATTTATCTTCCTTTTACATATTCCATCTTGATGAGGGGATTATCATCGTGTTACCAAGATTGGGTATTTTTTCCCTATCCATAAACTCCCTTTGGGCTCAAAATCTTAAGAGGTGGTTTTCTAGATTTTCTATAGGATGTAGAGAAGTTACATGCCGTATAGCCATGCTACACACCATGTAATTGTTTTTTGGTATATTTAGGTAAATAGAGATCATGTTGTGAAGGGACACAAATCATGACCCGGGAATACATGATGTGACTACATAAAAAGTCATTTTTTAAGCTGATAAGATGTGTTTTTAGACCAACTAGTCTCTAGTGGACTTCACAACGTGACAACGGGTTACACATCATGTCATGGACCATGAATAGTTTTGAATCAAGTGATTTTCTATTTTGGTTTAGTCCATTGACCAAATCATCAGTTCTCGTGACTCAAGGATGTTCCTGGGTTATTTTTAGAGGGGCCTTTCCTCTTTGAATGATTTATTCGACATCTGATCTTAGTTGTGTTTGAAATTCATCTATCTTGTAAATGATCTTTATACCAAATTGTTTCATGTGATTGTGGTACCACCATAGATTTTCCATACTTGTTTTATTGATCTTTTTTGGATTTTCCTTATTTTCCTCCTCTAGATCATTTGTGATATCTTGTTCTAGAGGCCTTTTCCTTTGTTGGTCATGGTGAAGTTGGTGTTCTTCCTCGAAGTATGTGTGTTTTCTATTCTATTCTGAACACTTGTTATTAGATATGGATCAATCATATGATAATGGGATTTAATTATAGTTCCTTCATTGAGCGGATGGGTTTTATTGATTTTGAAATTCGTTTGGGGCATGTGCAACCCAATCATTAAGGTAGGTAGTTATATATCTAACCTATGTTGATTAGCATGATTGTTCGTTATTTATATATTGATTTATAAATTGAATTGGTGTGATCTTTTTATTTTTGTTGAAAATGAATTTTGAAGTGAAATGGTTTTTCCCTTATTATTGATGAATGGAATGAAATGGTTTTATAATAATTAAAATTATTTGTGAAAAAGAGAACACATTATACCTTATGTACACAGTTGGAAGGTTTATTTTGGGTCCATTGTCCATTTTTTCGTGATTATCAAGGAGTGTTGTGTTGGGGATTTCCTCTGTTTCTTATTCCCATTGTTATAAGGGGTCGATATTGATATTAGGGGGTATAGACATGGGTTATTCCTATGATTCCCACTCATATGTTCTAGGATTAGATTTTTGCACATGATTATTATGGTACAAGTATTTGGTGACTGAGACCTATAATATTTTTCTGTGTTCTGATACACATTATTTTATTTTGAATTTCTAGGAATTTTTAGTTAGCCTTTATATAAATGTTTATGCATTGTGATAAATTATATGGAAAATGTTCTTTGAAATTGATACACCTACTTTTTTTGAAAACAATGTAAAAGGGAAATGTTAACCATGTTTTTAATAAAACTGATTTAATTTTTATCATTCAATTTCTAACTTAAAATGAGCATATCATAATTGTTATATAGATATTTCATATGGAATAAATTGTTGGGATTCTACTAATCCTATTATATCACATCATGCACATCTCTCTGGAGTGCGTAGACCTTTAATTGTATTCCAGTGCAAGGAAAGGAAAGGCACTGCTGTGAGGCGGCGAGGTTCATATCAGCTAGTCGGGTATCTAGTGGTGAGATGGTGGGATTCTGTCCTTACCATCATTTGGAGTAGCTATTTATTATTTATTCCATTGTATTTAAACATTCCTTGGAATTTTTAGTGACTTTTATGGTTGAATGTTTCTGATATTTTATTATAGTTAAATAATATGGATCTTGTATTTACTCTATTTCTGTTTCTTGTTTTATATTTTTTCCATGTGGTTTTTCTGCTTAGGAAAAATAATTCCCTCTATTTTGTTCATTCCATTAGTGATCGTCTCTACCCTATAGGGATTGGGAATTTCCTTCAGGTATGTTACAGACCAGGTCAGGTGATAGGTATGAGAGGAACGTGAGATAGTTCATTACAATTTGGTATCAGATAGAGATTTGTCCTCTAGATTTTGACATGGGACATATGGAATACTAGAGATTGGATTGTCAGGATATGAGAGGTATCTTTCGAGAAGTTCATGGATAGATCTTGTTGAAAAAAGACTCACATTTCCCTGGGATGTCGGGATATGTGTATCTAGTGTTGGTTTTTGTTTTAAAAATAACAATTTCTGTTTATTGGTTTTCATGTTTAAACTGAGAATTGTCTTACTATCTAATCTTTCTTTTGTTTCGGGGTGTAGCATTATGCTTCAATGACATTTTCCATGAGTTCCTCATGTGGGTGAAGCTGATGCTCTTTATGAGAATCAACCAATATATTAGAATCTCAAAAAGAATATTGTACAGTCACTCTGTGTTATCAATCAAGGGGTACCATGAGCATAGAACACTATTGTTGAGGTAAAAGCAGGAGATGGTGGAGAGTGTAATTGATCACAGATGTTCTTGCATGAGAATCCACTACCTTTTAATGTAATTAATATACCTCGAGAGATGGAGGACTTTCTAGACATGATCGATCCAATTTTTGACTTTTGAGAAACACCTGCAAGCATGATGGTGATGTGTATAGTGTTCATAATTAAGGGTTCTAGTATGTGATTTTGGGATTCTATGGTCTACATATATAGGCACCCAAACATGGAATGGAAGGGTTTAAAACCATTTTTATTTTGTAGTTTTCTCCATAGTTGTCGATTATAGTGATGTCTCGAGAATTCTTGTCATTGCGGTAGTGAAATCCTTCAGTTTCAACATATTTAAACTGATTTGTTGTGATCATCCATTTTTCTCTATACATGTTAATGAATGACCAAATGAAGTAGCAAAATTAATATCAAGATTTTAAAATCGATATTCGATCAAAATAGTTTATGTAAAATCTTTCTACCTATGAGGACAAGGTATAAAGAGAAATAATTGTATAAATGAATATTGCAGGAAATGTCGAATTTTCCACCTCATCACTTCCATTATATGGAAATATTAGGTGTGTTCATGGAAATAAGAGGATGTGGCAGGATCATCACAGAAGTGGTTGTGGTGGTGCTAACCATGAATAATCTTCTGTATTCTTCGTCAGATAAGAAAGTTTTCCTATAACTATTTATTAGTGTGGCATGTGAGGGCACACTAAATGTTCTTGTCTAATGATTGGGAAGACATGAAATACCTATGGACATTTTGTTCATCTACACCACCATATTTAGTCCATGACTACTCTTCATTTTGGTCAGGATTCTTCATATCCAATGGCTATAAATATGAAATCAAAAGCTTCAAAGACTACAAGGCTCCAACAATATGCCTCAATTGTGATGCCTTTTTAGATAGTAGATGAGTGTCTAGAAGGTGATGATGAATGTCTAGAAATATTGGGTGGTACTATCCTTATTCCATCTTCAAAAACAATTACATTATTTGATACCTGTGCCTCCAACATGATTATATATACAAATCATGTTGATGTTCATAGACATTGAAAAGAACATATAACCATTAAAATGTTGTTAGCAACACATCTTGGTATGATTAATGAGAAGGTGTTTAGTTTTACTATTTTTTCGTTAAAAATATTCTATACTGAGTTGGTTTTGAATTATTATAATTCTTGATATAGATCTATTTGACGTCGTCATTGGTATATATAATCTTTTCACACACCGAGCTAAGGTTGATTTTCACCATCAGCATGTTTTGTTTTATTTTGATAATAAATGGTATTATGTGTTTTTGATTCACTGTGAGAGGGACCTATGGTCAATTCATGTAGGACCATCATGCATATATCTCACGAGTTTGTTGGGTGCTATTTCTTTTGAACCCGAAGATGTTTCATATATTGATGACGTACATGATGTAGTTTGTGTCCTTCCTGACACTGTCCTAGACAATTTCTCCAATATTTCTCTAGATCGAAAGGTGGAGTTTATGATTTATATGATTCCATGTATGTATTTGATACTCATAACTTCTTATCGTATGGTTTTAGTAGATCAGTATGAGATCATGATTTAGGTGGATAGCCTATTGGAAAAAGGATTTCTTCTTCCGAGCATTTTTTCTTGGCCACCCCCTATTCTCCATTAATGGAAATCAGATGGTTCACTTCATTTACATGTGGAATCTATATTGTTTAACCAGATGACAGTTAAGAACAATATCAATTTCCTAGTGTGGTTGGTTTGTTTGATTAGTTTTAAGGGGGGAAGTGTTTTTTGAATAACTACCTTCTATTAGGTTATTATGAAACTCATATTTTGTGAGCCTAATATAATGAAGATAGATTCCAGGAGTAGATAAAGAAAATTATGGATAAAATATCATTTATTTTTATCCAAATGATGATCCTTATGTTTTATTGTCATATATTAATTAGATATTCTATCAATATCTAGACACTTTTTGCAGTGTTCTTGGATGATATTCTAGTACATTAAAAATCAAAGATTGAAGAGGAGAACCATCTGAGTTTGGTTCTAAATATTTTGAGAAGCCACAATTTGAATGGAATGATTCCAAAATGTAGTTTCTAGATTCAAGAATTGAGGTTTTTAGGGAACATAATTTTTTATGATTGATTTTCTATTAATCTATATAAGTTTATGGTTCTTTTTCGGTAGAAGGAACCACATAATATGATTGAGATACAAAGCATCTATGGTCTTTCTTGATACTATCAATGGTTTTCAAATAATTCTCTCACATAGAATCCCATTTAACTTATCTTACTAGTAAAGTGGTGAAATTTTCCTGGGATGTGAACCATCATTATTATTTTGATGAACTGAAATAGATTGTAATGTTTTCTCTTGTTCTTATCTTACTAGAGCCTAATATAGGAATTGTGCTATTTTGTGATGATTACGGTGCTGGTTTAGAGGTTTACATATGTAAGATGACAATGTGGGGGCTTATATATCTCTTCAGATTTTACCATATGAAAATAAGTACCCCACTAATGATTTATAGCTTTCTATAGTCATGCATGCACTTAAGTGTTAACCGAACTATCTTTTTGGGGAATGGTTCATGGTCTTTTCAGATAATACGAGTCTAGGTTATATATTTTCTCATAAGAGAACGAATTTTGGGTAGAGTTGGTGGGTAGAAAAACTTTATAAATTTTTCATTGATATCAATTACATCATATAAAAGGTGAATGTTATTGAATATTCACATAGTAGGATAGTACCATCACATCATGTCCTAGAATCTAATGAAGAGTGGAACTTTATGGGGATTTTTACTCAGTTTCATCTAAATGCTCAGGAGGATGTTTCAAGCATGTTTTTATCTAGTTTTCACTTATAATGATCTCTTATAGATTATATTGTTTGAAATTTAGAATCATGATGATTATTTTAAAAAGACTAAGGAATTCATTTATTTTTGGGAGAGCATTTAGGGATGGTTTATCTTTGTAGATTGTATGATTCACATTAAGAAAATTATTGTCATACCAGAATCAGTTAGGAGTTAAGTATTTTTTTAATTGCCACAAATCATCATGGGCCATTCATCTAGCCACTACGAAGGTGTATTAATACATTAGAAGGTGATTTTTAATGTTGTGTATGAATCATGAAATAACAATGTTTTTGAACAACCGTTACAGCTTTAAATGGATAAAGGGAGAGTACTTGAAACCTAGTAGTTTTCTCTATCCCATCTCGGTGCTGGTATGGAAATGGGATGAGGTATCCATGGATGTTGTTGTTATATTTTCACAGACATCCCAATGGATTAATACTATATGGGTATTTTTTGATCGGTTGATGATGTGTGATCATTTCATTAAAATCAGAGACACCACTAATGATGAAGATATGGGTGTACTGTATGTGTAGGAAATTGTGAGGTTATATGAGAATCCTTCTACAATTGTTTCAAAATGGAATCCTAGGATTACATCACAGTTCTGGGGGATTTTTCGAGAGGCAATGAAAACTAAGATCATGTTTATAATAGCTTACCGTCCATATACAGGTAGTCAGATAGAGCATTCAATTAAGGGCCTTTAGAATATGTTTCACACCTACATCTTTGATTCTTGTGGGTCGTGGGATAGTCATATGGAATTGGTTGAGAATTTTCTGTAACAATGGCTATCAATCATCAATCATAATGGCTCCCTTTGAGGTTTTGTGTGGTCACTCATGCAGATTACCTCTTTTTTGGGAAGAGTATAGTGAAGTTTTATTAGTTTGATAGATTTTGGTTCATGAAACATTCACAATGATTTTGGACATGGGATGACATGTGATAATAGCATAGAGTCGACAAAAAGCATATGAAGATCAGCAAAGTCATGCTTTGGAGTTTTCTATAGGTGATTGGGTCTTCATGAAATTTTCTCCTTGTTTGGGTCACCATCTCCTTAGAATACATTGTCAATTGGATTCAAGATATGTTGGACCATTTTATATCATTGAATGGATTGGATATGATGCATATCAGATAACATTTCTAATTCAGTTGACTAGAATTCATGATGTTTTCCACATATATTTTTTCAAGAAAGATCACCATGACCTCACACATGTTATTAGTTGGGAAGAAATTTCTTAACATCCATATGCTTTTTTAAAAGACAAGTTGTGATTATTAACTCTCAGAAGAAAGTATTTCATCGAAATTCGATTCCATTGGTCAGAGTTCCATGGAAACAATTATTATATTCTAATAAGACATGAGAATTTAAATATTTTATTGAGGATCTATGGAACCATCCTTTTCTTGGGGATTACAACTTACACATGACTTCATGGAGATGAAAAGTCACTATAGTGTGTAATTTATAACAACCCATTACATTGATATAGCCTTTTCCCCCTCTATATGTTGCCATTTTGTTTAATGTCATTAAAAGATATTTTTTTATATAGACATAAAAGAAGTTACTAACCATCTAACAATGATAAATTTTGTGTAATGTATTTTTGGTACAAGTCGTGAAAGGGGTGATCACGCAGTGGAGGGTTACACGTTGTGATCTAGGCTTACATGAAATGTCTTATTAAAAGGACAATTTTAAAGCTGATTGGAAATTTTTTTTGTACTAATCTAGTTTGGTGTTCATGACATAAATAGAGGTTACATTTTAAAACTCGGCTCACGTGTAGTTTTAAATAATGTGTTTGGTTTTTTTGGTCCCCTCTACCTCTCTTCAATGATATCGACCCAGGGAGATCCAATGTGATTTTTAGAGACAATTATCTTCGTATATCTATCTGTTCGATGTAAGATATATTTTTTGGGTTTGGTGTGTCTCTCTATGTATGTTATTTTTTTAATTCATTATTTTTAGTTTTTATTGTAAAGCCTTATTGTTGAGGTATTCAATATAATGATCTTTGTAACATGTTCATTCTTTCAATCCTCTAGATATCTCTTGAGATCTCATTCTAGAGGCATTTCCCTTCGTTGGTCATCGTGCGGAAAGAATTCTTCCTCGTTGTATTTGTTTTTCCTCTCTTCATCCAACCTATTGTGTTTACATTTGGGTCAATCCTAAGACTATGAGATTTTATTTTATGGTCTTTATTGACAAGTTGGGTTTCATTGATTTTGGATTTGTTGCGTGCATCTAAAACCCGAGCATTATGATTTTTGGTTCCATCTCTAGCCTCAATTGACGATATTTACTTTTATTTGATTATAAGTTAATTTTTAAATGGAATTTTCATGATATTTTTTGTTGTTGAAGGTATATTTTGAAGAGAGGTGGGTTTTCTGTGGTTATTGATAAATGGAATTAAATAGTTTTCATAAAATTGAAATCATTGGTGAAAAAATGAACATATGTTACCTTGGGTACATATGAGGAATGAATATCTTGGAGAAATTATCTATTGTTTGGTTATTATCAAGTATGTTTGTCATGGTTATTTCCTATGTCTCCCTGGCCCGTTGTTCTAGGGTACCAATATTGAAATCAGGGGGGGTATACTCATGGGGTGTTCTTCTACTTCAGGGGGATGTGTTTTAGGGTCCGATTTGTTCACATTATTATTGTCGTATAAGTAGTCTATGGATGGGACCTTCAAAATCCCTTGGTGTTTTGATACCTTTTCTTTTATTTATAATTTTTTTTCTCTATAATCCTTTATATGAAGGTTTATTCATGTGAAAATGTTATGGAAAATGTGATTTGAAATAGATTTATCTGATTTTGTTTTAAACTGTGGAAAAAGGGAAAGGCTTACCATGTTATCTATTAAACTACATTACTACTTATCATTCAATATTTTTAATTAAAATTTTTGAATATTAATTTTTATACCATGAAACGTTATGTAACACTTTTTTGGGATCCTTCTAAGCCTTTTAGGTCTAAACATATGCACCTATTCAGTGGTTTATAAACCATTAGTTGTCTTCTGTGTAGGGAAAGTAAATGCACTTGATTTCGGTGGCATGGTTTGTGTAATATGGTTAGATAAATGGTGGTGAGATGGTGGTAGTCCATCCATACCATTTTTTGGAGTCTCTTTTTGGATTTTATTCCATTGTAGTTGAACATTTCTTGGTGTTTTTAGTCTAATTATTAGATTTATATTTATGATGTTTTCTTATAGTTATAGAATATGAATCTAATTCATCCCCAATTTTTTCTTATTGTTTTTTATGAATTCAATGTGGGTTTTTAGGTTGGGAAAAATAATTCCCCGTGTTGTGTTTTTCGATGCTCAGGTGCATGTAAGTAACCCATGGGGATTAGAAATGCCCTTCAGTTATGTGAAGGATAGGGACAATTGTTGGGATTAAGGGAAACCCAGGTCAGTTTGTTATCTGGGGAATATGTGCATTGGATTAAGGGTTATACATAAATATTAGAATTTTTTGTGAGAATGTGTGGAGTGAATGTGAGTTTCCATCATCATACCGTCAAGTGATATGTGTATATCGTGGTCTACATTTGGGTTTGGATCCTTTTACTTACCCATTATATTTTAATAAATCAATATGTGGTTTTTCAAATAAGTTTAATTGTTATTTACTTTGATAAATTTAACGTTTATCCTTGAATGAAATTTATATGTATGATAATTTTATTATGAGATAAATATGGTCATTTTTCTTTAATTAAATCATTCCAACGGAGGTGCGATATCCTTAATGATAAAAAATTTAGTGACTAAACATTTATGTCTAGTTTCCTTGAACTAATGTTTCTTTATTTGTTACATAATTTTATGACCACAAAATGACTTCATTATGGCCTTCAATATAATTAATAAATGTATTTTTCTATGTTAGTGGTCTATTATTCAATTATCATTTTCATTTTTATTTGTGTACTAAAAATTATATACTTTCCATCATTATCCAGAAAATCAATTTCATAAAACGTGGTTAATTATTTTGTACAATTGGATTAATTATAGTGTTGTTGAATTAGTTGATTAATTTAGGAATTAATCACCACATTAAGGGGAAATCAAAATAGAAAAATAATTGGGTAATTGATTACATGTTTTCAGGAATTGTGATTTTAGATAATTATTCATGGAATTAATGATGTTATTTTGATGTAGTGAAATTGATAGTTAATAATAGAAATAAATAAAAAAATTGAAATAATTATATGATATAATTAATTTTGAAATTAATTATGGGTTTTGAGTTGTTAATATTGACTAATTAATTGTTAAATTAACCAATGTATTTTTATAACTTAATTGTTTAGTGAATTGATTAAGGGTAATTATGTGGTTACATAATTGTTGAGTTAATAATGGAATTGATGTATTTAATTAATTAATCATTGAATTAATTATTATTGTTAATGTGATTAGTTAATTGAATGACTAACTAGTGATATTGTTGAGTTAAAATAATTATTTAATTGTAAATGGAAATTGTGTATAAAATTAATTTTTGAATTAATTATGAGTAAATAACTGAGAAAATGTTCCATATAATGTGATATGTATGAATATAAACATGGTCAATCACTTTTGATTAACATAATGGGATACTAGTGATTCATTTTATAAGTATTCATGGTTACATGGATGTTATTAATTGTTTAATTGGTTGGAATAATAGTCATTCAATTGAGATGTATACATGGTAAGATTAAAATTATTCTTTTGATTAAATGAATTGGAACATGGTCATTCAATTTTTAAGTACAATTGATAACATGGTCATTGTAATTTTGAATAAAAAATTTGGAATAAGGTAATACGTTTTTGTGATGATTGAAAGTTAACATGGTAATTAGAGCATAAATTTAATAATGGTAAAATGTGAAATAATGTTGGAACTATGTAATAGTAATAAAGGAACTCTGACATATGGACTCATGTGAGAATACATCAATCTCCAAAATGATTCGAAAAATTTATTGAGATATGATATCAGCTTCAAATACATCGGGCACCATCATGAGCTGAAACTTGTATTAATATATGGTATTACCTAAAGAACAATGACCTCTAGTATGATTTGAAGATGGCATGAGGTATGGTTGACTTTGGAACACTAGAGTTAGTGTAGGTAAATACATAATAACTGGTAATGTGATAACTGTTTATTTATGCATTGTAATTTTCTATGTAGGGAACAACATACGTTGTTAATGGACTTGTTTAGGCTAGACAATGTAGGTGCTAGCTTACTCAAATTTTTATATCACTCCCTAATTGGGGTGCCATTGTATTAGGGTGCCCGAGTAGACATTATATTTTAATGACCTTGGATGATTCCCAGTTCTGTTTTCATGAACCTTGGGAGTTAGGATCACATTACAGAGCTAGATATTGAGATGCTTGTGAAGATAAACTTTGGTCATTTTTTCATTCATTACAATGTATGGAATATTTTTAATTTTCAATTATTTTACTTGTATAATCTTTTATCAGAGATGGATTATTATAATTGGGAATTTTCCACTTGTATTCACTAATTATTATATACATCCATAACTATCTATTCATTATTTTCCATCTACTATCAATTATATATCGATTATCATTATGCATAATCTGATTTATGATGTCATTTTCACCCACGTACACTCTTATGTTCCTCTCTGATAGTCTACATACATTAGAATTTAAAGATATCTGCATGAGGTTATGTCGTGACCAGTTCGACTATCATTTTAGAGTTAAGTCAGGTTAGGATGTTACAAAGTGGTATAGGAGGATAATTTTTCGACTAACTCACTATTCAGGGATGGTAGATAGGAGACTAGGAACTTGTCGATCCTTGGTAAATAGTTGATCATGGGACTAATCATCCCATGTACAAGAGAATTTCCTTGTGTCCAATTATAGTATTGTTGATTATTCAATTTTCTATTAAAGTTGATATGATTTCACCGTGACTAAATGGTGAATTTTTTCACTTTTCATGATAAATTGGGATTTGTGTTATTTATACAGTTGGATCAGTATTTCAATGAGTAAGCATTGCATAAATAATCATGGGCCCATTAAAAATTCAAATTCCAAGTATATTACCTTCCATGTAGTTTCATTAGTAGGATGACATCTAGTTTTTATTGTGATCCTGGTCATATTCCATACATCTTTATTATTAACATGTTTTTGTTTTTACTTCGTATGATGAAATTTATGTTTTTTTGAAATGTAATTGGTTACTTGGAATAAATTTATAGGTTGTGATTTTAATGAGATCATGTTTTTAGTTGAATGGTTTACGAGAAATTTATAGCTAGGAAAATTTAACATGTGTATTTGAACCATTGTCAAATTAAACAAGAATTAATTTGGTAATGTAAATTGATTTTGAATAAATCATGGACAAATTCCATGAGTAATTTTTAGGGGAAATTTATCAATTTTTGAATCATCACCCATATGACCTAAACATTATAAATGACTGTGTTATTTTGAAATGGATATAAGAATGATGGTTTTTTAATTTTAATCTAAAATGAATTTTTTAACGGATTAATGAACATGTAGGACCATATAGATCAGTTACAGTATTTTTATCTTATGGGATGACCCATTTGAGATCACATAGGATGACTTATTTATTAAAAAAAATTCATAAATTCCTTAATAAATAAGGGATGATAATTACTGTTTAATTTTAAAAATTATATTTTATGAGACATGCATTAATTCATGGTGAATTTTTTGAAATACTTTTTATGTTTGAAGGATCAATGTGAATAAATGTCAAGACATGAAAATTTATCCAAATGTGGAATCTCTATTTGAACCCTCGTGTAATGGTATGTTGAGATTCTCATTGATTTTCTGTGGAACAAATGTGATAGTGTTGTATGTAGGAATTCTTTTAATTTTTGAAATGGATTAGATGATCATTTGATGAGAATAATGGCTTCAGTTGTTTTGACCAACTGATATGTTCAGTTCCTATGGTTTTTATGGGGATATCCTATGATAGGTATCACCATTAATGTTTAATTAGATGAAAAATCATGTGTTCTATATGATTTATGGTGCATTTTGGGCGCCAATATCCCTTGTAGGGATCATTGGTTATAAATGAATCTCTTGTTTGGGAAAGAGATCATGTTTTCTTGGAATTTTTTATGGGCATCATGATTGATTATTTCATGGTCTTAACGGTCTATATATTCTTCAGGTATGGTAGTCCACTTTGTAGGTAATTTGAACCTTAAGTTTTCTTTTGATAGCTCATTCGGCCTCTAGTTGTTTTGCAGTTGTATATGAAATTCAACATTAGGATATATTTATTTCATGTGCCATCTGATGCAAGAATGAATAGAGAGGACAACCTAAGGGTATTATCTTGGATTCATCATTTTCTTATAATTCTTTGGTATTGTGTGTTGACATATGTGGTACCCAACATTTCAATCATTGATGTAACAAGTTGATTGAGTTAAGTAGAATAGTTAAGACGTTTTCCACTGAGTGTGTTCATGGGTTATCGTGATAGTAGTTTGGCCAACATGTTAATGGAATAGTGTTTGTCTCAATGCTCAAAAGAAATTATTGAGGACTCATCTGTTTTGATACTTCTGTTGGCTTGGTTTTGGAAGTCATATAATTCTAGGATTTATATGATCACGACTCGGAGGAGCATCACATGAAAATTTAAGGTAAATATGATCTATCACACATATTATTGGCTAGAAAATCTCTTCTTTTGATTGATTGGACACTACTATGTATTGGGACATTATGTCGAATCTGGTAAAATATTCATTCAAGGTAGAAGTAACCGGAAATGGTGACCACTTGTAAAGATTGATTTGGTTTGAATTCCCTTTAAGATATCATGATTTGAAACATGCATGTGCTTTCTCAAAACCACAATATTGAAATTGATGGATGAGTATGCAACCTATGAGAAACACCATTGGTCCTAGATTGAATTTTGTTTTATGTCTTAAACTATAATATAAATCATCGATTGGAGATGGAATTTTGATTGGGTATTGATGGTACATCTGTAGGGGAATATGAGAATTATCCATGAAATTTACTTTTTATGTTTTGAATGTTCTTCTTTATAGTGGTTTGGTGTGTTTAATAAGACTTGTGTGGATCGTTTTATTGTATTCTACTATTTGAAAAGAATATCCCCTATCTTGATAGCATCATGGATATACTACGTGAGTAGCGGTCTTATGTGGCGTTAATACTTTAGAGGCTAATAATTTTTTAAGTGGTTTACTCACTATTTAACACCGAAGTGTTATTTTTTGTTGATGTTTGGTTTGTTTATAGTGACACCTAGGTTCCGACGTGGGAATATATTTTCTGAACACGTGGATTCCATTCATTTTACATTGGTAATAAATCCAAATTGATGTCTCCTTCGGTTTATTAAATGACATTAATTTGATTTCAATGATTTGTATTAATATCCAACATGATGATTGGAGTATGGAAAACCATGGGTGGTCTTCACCTTCCATCTTGTTTAATCCAAGGTTATGGTGGACCTTTTTTCGGGATTAGAGGTGAATCATAAAATGTGTGGAAATTCCAATGGGTCAGATCTTGATTATGCCCTTATTTTTGCATTAGGCATGATTAATTAATGTTCAAGTGGTGGTGTGAACATGTAATGACTCTGATGTCAGGTATGGATATTGGTAAGCATACTCAATGTAAACACAGGATGTATTGGAATAAGAAATAATGGTTTGGTCTATTATATGTAGATCTTCTAATTTGATCTCCTTGAGAATGGCCAGTTAAGGTTGGAATGTCCTATTTTAAATTTTTTACTGAATGGCCCGAAGGCCTTCTTTTTTATTTATTTTTGATAACCCCCCTTTCATGGGATGGGGGGGAACCTTTACAAGTCCCATAGGCTCAGAGATTACATGGTCCATAGGCTTAGGATATTACATGATCTGAAGGTCTTATGAAATTCAACCACACTATCTACAAGGAACTGACCCTCCTCAGCATCTGCATCATGATAGTAGCTCTCCACCTTCGCATAGCCTTCTGGCTAGGCTTCCTGTGCTTTCACAGGCTAGTCCTAATGGCATACCCAAACCTCTAATTCAGAAAAATACATTTGGCTCTGCACTGGTGAGTGAAACTGCTCTAAATCCTCTTCTAGGGTAGCTTATTTTTATAGTGTTTCTGGGGAAACTTTATGTGGACCGAAGGCCTTTAGGTGGCCCGAAGGCATTAACAGTGGCCCGAAATCCATGCTGACCCAAAGGCATGGGTGACCCGAACGCCTTAAGGACTCCAATCCCAAACCGGTGGCCCAAGGTGAATAGTTCCAACTACTACAGTACTGAAATGTACATGCTACAGTAACTGATATAGTGCCTTCTACAGTCCCGCATAGTGTACAGTTCCACTACAGTACCTGTACAGTGTAAAGTTGTACTACAGTACTGCACTTTGTACAGTTCTGCTACAGTTACTGCTACAGTACTCCAGAAAAATCTTGTAGTATGATACTTGGTATAACATTGTGTATAATCAGGATCTTACTACAAAATAAATAATTCTATTACATTAATATAACTCTTATAACATTCTTTGTAGGGATGTTTCGATGGTGCAAGTGTTTTGGCTTGGAATTGGATTTTTTTCCCTTGAAGCATAATTTGGGGAGATCCATTTTCCAAATTTTTAAATAGGATATTATATGATCATGTATACAGATAAATGGACTCAAGTGAGTGTCATGTCAGTGTTTTTAAAAAAATCATGCATTGGATTGGGATTTGATAGCTAAGTACTATGATCATAGAAAATTCATTGAGGTGCATATGGATTTTGAAAATGATACACGACAGTTTGAATGACACATCATGGCCCTAATTGGATGGGGAATGTTTTTTATTTTTTATATAAGGATTCTTAGGAATGATATGTTCTATGTTTGAGAGACGATAAAGTCACGTGTTTCATAATTGATAAAAAACCAATGGAAATTCGAATTTTTCTGTATAGTGGATGGGACATTTTCGAAACTGATCATTGTATAAAAATTCTAATATTTGTCACATTATATCATGTTATTTTTTGACTAGTATGAAGGCCTGACATGACCCATTGACGAATTGGAGTGTTTTCAGAGCACTAGTTATGGAAACCCTAATTTAAGAGTGTCTACATAGGGCGCACTATTTGAATGACACTATGTTATCCCTAGTAGTAACTGTGATGGGTACTCTAATTGTCCATTGGAGTTAGATTGTTTTTCCAAGAAGTGAAATAAAAACCATTAGATGTTTAAAACAATATAAAATTGTAATAAATTAATTGGGGAAATTGGAAATGATAATAATGAAAATTTTTAATAATAATAATAACAATATTATTGTTTTTGTTGTTATGTTGTTGATAATTATTACTATGTTTGGTTTAGGTTTTACACGAAAACATTAAGAGATGACTCCCCACGCCCCTATTAAATCACAATTTATCCCCACCCACTTGGTCTATCCTTGGCCATACATGACACTACAACCAATCTCCCTCTTAATTTATCAATTTAATCTTGTACCTCCATGGTTCTCATCTGATACCTCAAGGTAAGGGCTTATAATATTCTGTACAGCTTTTTTTTTTATTTTTCCTTCTCCTTGTCTCTTTTAGGGATTAGTTGAACCCTATATCAATGGTTACTACATATATTTGTGCATCTACCAATTCTACGGTGTTACAAGAGCTTCTTGGATCTTTGTTGTTGATATTTCGGCATGCAGTACTGAAGGAAGACCATGTTGGTTCAATTCATCTTGTCATCATCGCTTGAGGGGATGGTTTTATATCAATCCTCATTTTCCGTCCACTTAAAATTTTATTTTCACACTTTTGTGGTTCTGCAAATTATTTTGGGTGCATTGGTTTATCTCACTGTGTTTTTGAGATACTAGTATTGGTTTTAGAGAATTTTACAACTCAGTAAAATACATCCCCCCATATAAATTTTTTTTATTTATATATAAATATATATTTCATTCTTATATTCCCTAATGGAGAGGGGAATATGTGAATTGGAATTGGGGGTATATATATATTCTAATATATGTTATTTCATGTTTGGACCAAATACGATTTGATGTTTTCATGTTTTCATTTTCTAATTGATCTACGTTGTCTAAATTAGAGGTTACATCCCCTTACATTTCCATTATTTTTTTAAATAATTTAGGTAATTCTCTAAATATGATTAATGGTTATTTCATTTTTTAAATTACACATCAAACAATAAATAAAAATCATATGTATGATAAATGAGTTTTTTAATAAAAAAATTGTGTTTTTATTAAAAAAACCCATGAAATAGAGGTGCATTGTCCACAAATCTAAATATTATTGATTTGTATTTTTTTTCTTGGTTTCCCTACATTAATTTTTATTTAACCTTTTATGTCTTGTTGGGAGGTGTAATGTATTTATTATGGAATTTATTCAAATTATTTAATGTTTTTTCCCAAGAAGGTGCTATAATCGTTATTTCCCAAAGCCATGATTTAAATATATAAATGAAAATGTGTATAAATTCTAGAGTTCATTAAAAATTGCATTTCCTAAATATGGTTAATTATTTTGACCAATTTTATTAATTGACGTATGTTTTTATTATTCGATTAATTATGGAATTATTCATTTGATTAAGGGGATTTGCAAAGAGATAATTACATGGGGAACTAATTCTGAGTTTTAGGGATTTGGGATTTGACATAATTAAT
Organism: Viscum album; assembly: GCA_963277665.1. Taxonomy (NCBI): domain Eukaryota; kingdom Viridiplantae; phylum Streptophyta; class Magnoliopsida; order Santalales; family Viscaceae; genus Viscum; species Viscum album. The sequence goes on along the minus strand of OY728157.1, from coordinate 1,261,861,030 downwards.
ACCAGAATTAATTATGTGATTTTGATGTTTTGAAATTGATAATTAATTATAGACATAATTATGAGAATATTGAATTATTGATATGATATAATTAATTGTGAAATTAGTTAAGGGTTTGAGTTGTGAATATTTTTTATTTAGTTTTTAATGTATTAAATGTATTTTCATAAGTTAATTTATTAGTGAATTAATTATGTATAATAATAGGAAAAAGTAATTGATGAATTAGTAATGGAATTTATGTAATTAATCAATTAATAGTTGAATTAATTAATGAAAATTATGATTTTAATTCGTTATTGAATTAATTATGAATAAAATAATGATTACAAGATCATTCTAATGTGACAAGTATGAAAGGAAACATGGTCATTAAATTGGGAGTAATGAAATGGGAACATGAAAATTTAATTTAATAGTATACTTTTAGCATAGAAATTATACTTATGAGAAATGGAATGGTAATAAGGGAAATCAATTTTTAAGAATACATGGTAACATTGACATTATAATTGTGAGTAACGGAACAGAAACATGGTCAATCAATTTGTATGATCAAATGGTATCATGTTCATTGTATTTGTGAATAAAATAATGGGAACAAGGTCATAATTTGGTGAGATTATCTAATGGTAACATGGCTATTCAATCATAAATTTAATAGTGTTAAAATTTTAATTCTTTTATGAATTATGGATTGGTTAAAACGGCACTCTGAGATATGGCCTCACTATATTATAATTTGATCTTAACATGAGTAAAAAATGTATTGACATATGATAACACCTTTGAATAATTTAGGGTTTGACATCGGATGATTCATGTATTATGATAAGATATTACAAAGAACAAATTGGGATCTAACATGAGCTGAAATTGGCATGTGGAACGAGTGTCCTCCGAATCCCTAGAATTAATCTGGTTAAATAAATTATATAAGATCATTTAATAACTGCTTATTTATATATTTTACAAATTTCATTATAGAATGATATACACTATTAATATACCTGATCTGGACTAAAATTGTGGGTACTGACCTACTGGTATTTTTATATTACACCATACATGGAACACAATTGCACATGGGTACCTGATTAGACTTTATATTTGATGGATCATGGTTGATTTTATATTTTACTTGTGATTACATATGAGTTTAGAGCATAAAATAGAGCTACATCTTGATATTCTTGTTTAGCTAGTATTTAGTGGGATTTTCCTTCATTAAATTGTATGGATTGTTTGTAAATTTAACTTATTGTATTTGCAGCATCCTCTATCAGGCATGATTTGTGGTAATTGGGAGTTTTCCAATTATATATAGTTATTATAATATATTTTCACTATTTTATATTCATTTTTAAACATCTGGTAAATATTATATATCATTTATCTTTGTTCATACTATGTTATATGAGGGTATATTTAATGTCTCAGAGTTTCCATATATTAGTTTGAAATATTATTTTGATTTATTAGGAGACCATGCTTTGCGACTACATTCGATTCTGAGGCCCAAAGTACCTAGAATAATTATTTGAAATAAATTAATCATTTAAAAATCTCGTGTGAGCGGTTTTCCTGATGAATTGGTATAACATTTAAATGGTTCCTACATAAGAAATATTAGGGTACCAGTTCACTCATAGCATCAGATTTAACATAGGAATGGTATAACATCGGCTGACATAGGTAATTAATAGATGTTGGTTTTTTGGAAATTTTGTCATAAATAATGTAAATTAATAATTTATTTTATTTTAAATGATTACATGATGTAGTGACAAGTTAATTTTTCTTAAATAACTAGGAGTATCGATAATGTCTCATAAACCTATAGACATATCTTTGACACTATAGACTTTGGGAGAGGATCTGACCTTGGAAGAAGATCATCAAACAATGACAAGCGACGACACATGGATCATATCACAGTGAGATAAAATCTGAATCGAATACCACTCTTTTTCATTGTCTATATTGAGGTAGCAGTTGTTTATTTATTTCATTTTCCTTGTTCGTGGAATAAACAATGAGCATGGATAAATCCACAATCATGTTGACCCGCTGATTGTTTATTTTTTTGGACGGTCTTTTTTCATGTTTATTTTTGGGAATATATCAACATTTAATATCATTTATATTTTTAATTTCACCATTTTATCCTTCAAATGGGAGTGGATCAGTGTCGTGAGGAAAAACAGTGGGGCTTCGTTCCTTGATTTGTTATTTGAATTTCTTCCCCCTTTTGACCCTGTCTTCATCACGTTTTTTCGTAGGGTTATGAACAACAAATAATTGCATGCCATTATCAAAATTTAACGATCCCATTTTGGATATCTTAAAATTTCCTGACCCCAAGAAGGTTTGATAATAATAGAGGGTGAAGAATCGACACAGTTCAAAAGAAATCATTATAGGATCAATTTTCGCACCGATGATCGAAACACATTCGTGGAGCAGATGAAAGGCATGAAACCTGTCATTTCAATGTTATCATGGTGGGATGACCATGAATCTTTTCTTTAGAGGAAATCATATTTCAGGATCAAATATTGGAGAATCACCTGAGGCACACCGGCAGAAAATAATTTTTCCAGAAAATCATGACAAACATACCATGTAGTACAAACTATAGGGTTTGTGGGCCACGTTGCATGGAGGATAGGTTTTCATATGACCAAAAGTGATGAAACATAATTTGATAGATGTCAAAAGTCATTTGGGTCCTTTCATGGGACTTTGTGTTTATGTTGGAAGATAAAAATACACGGGGTGGAGTACATAGCATGTGCTCAACCACAAGGCCAGACATGTCCGGTTACACGGGTTTTTAGACAATACTTGAAGCTGTGTACATGCACACAACCAGTGAACATGGAGCAACCCTATAACAGAAGAACACTATTTGTTAATATTCTACATGTCTTGTACATATCTTCTACATGACATATTATTATACATGGTTTGTTGTACAAGGGCAGTACCCGGGGTCATTGGACACAACGTCCTACCACTCTACTTTAATGCTGTGACCCCAGTTACCCTGAGTCGGTGCATTATTACATAACATTATCATGATCACAAGAAAGAAAAAATCTCTAAAGACTGATTAGTTTAGTAGCCTTTGAAACACTAGATATTTTCATAATGTTTTACATTGCATCATAAAAATAATAACTACAACAATATAGTCTCCATAGTCTACACTCTTATCCCCACATACTATCCCTGCAAGTCATTCATAATTTACCTCTTCACATCCTGGGAAAAATAAAATATAGAAAAGGGGTGACCTCAAATGCCCAGTAAGGATAACAATATAGAGGAAACTTTCATAAATAAGAATAGACATTTAAGGCAATGTATAACTAAAAAAAATCCTTTTAAACTTGAACTTCAACATAGTATGGCAAATATAAAATGAAATAATGTCAATTACTTATTCATAAGGATATTCAACTAATAGAATAATCACATGAAATATCAATAACCACTTTCATAATGATGGAATACATAATGCCAGACTATCATAACCACATAGCCAAGGCCTCGTGCCAAGACTACAAATAAGATTTTTTCAAGGCCTTGTGCCAAGACACTAGTTTGTCTCATGAGACCTACCGATGCATAGTGGAGCTATAGTGGGATCCACCTGTCACATACTAAGTCAAATGTATTCCTCATATGAACAGCTTTAAACATAACATAAACATTCTTATTAAAACCAGCATACAAAATGTCAATTCTTTCTTCATAAACTATGAATGGTATAAAAATAACACATCCACAGTCAAAAATATCACAAAACCAACAATCAATACAATATGGAAGTATTGTATCATAATAAAGCAACTTAAAATAAACTTAAAATCCATCAAATGATGTTGACATAGAGGAAATAAAAACTCTTTTTAAATAAATATCTATTTTTATTTTGAAATAATTCAAGAGTCATATATTTATAAAATAAAACAATTTCTTTGAAAATATTCTTATAATCTTGTAAGAAAATATATGAAAATTTTATAATGGTGGAAAATAGCTTCACCCTTTTTATAAGATAAAAAATAATATTCTTCCCTTAATTTTGTCGAAAAGGATAAAAAGCACCTTGTTTAGAAAATGACAGAAAGATTCCTTTATAAACGTCTTATAAAAAGTCAAACAAGGGTATAAATAACTTTAACCCATATTCTGTAAAATAGTAAGAATGTTTTGAAATACATTTTTAAGAAACATGGATGTGGATGATAAAGATATCCCAGAAGATTATTACGTATAAACAATCTCGGATAATGAAGAGATTGCGAAAGAAACCATTACCTTGTACTTTCCCTTGGTTGGGGTTGGTTATCCAAATATATAATGGTGAAATAATTGTTATTAAATTATACATGAATCATATATATTAATATGATATCATATATGATTTTTTAACATTGATTTGTTAATAATATCTTATTATTATCGTTGTTTCAGGTGTTAATTTACTCGTTTTCTTTTATATGATTTGTTACGTAAGCCTTGTTTGTCAGGGATAGGTTGTATAATATTCATTTCCAGAATGATATCAAGTCCTTAAACATTATTTTTAGATCATGAAATGATAATTATACTTGAATGGATATGATGCAGAATGAATCTCATCGCGTTCGTGGAGACGGTAGTCTGTACGTACGCACGAGCGACAATATCATTCTTTTGATATTAAAATAATATTTAATTGGATGGTATATCATATATGAAGAATAATTATCCTGTTACTTTTATTATTTTCATGAATTACACATCATTATTATACCCATCCAAATAATAATTTATTGAATAACAATTACACCACAACGTGGAGACGGTAAGCCGTACGTACGTACGTATGGTGACATGATATTCAAAGGATGGATAGAATACTGAATATGATTGTACCATATTTATAATAACATCACAGTATATATAATATAATGGAGTTATTATTTTATAATGGTAATAACAAAGAAATAATAAGTGGAAGAAGAAAGGAACTTGAAAAAGGGTGGTGAAATCATTACCTCTTCTTCGGGTTCTTCTTTTTGATTTGATCAAAAGGGCTCGTCAATATGGATTTATGACTAAAGGAAGGGCTCTAGGATAAAGTGAGGGAATTTGAGAGATTATTTTGGTAGAGGTTGGCCGAACCAGATGGCTTTGAAGGTGTGAGTTAATGATAAGGGAGAGTGCCCTTTTATAAGAGGGGTGAGGGGCACCTTTGGAAAAGCTAGACATATTATTTTTATAATAAATTTTTATTCGGTGTCTAATGGCTCCAAATTGGATTATTTAAAGGGTAAGGTAAGGTTGGGTCGAAAACCACTCAAACAATAGAATTTTGATAGGTTTGGGTTACTACATTAACCGTATCTTTAACTATTAACTCTTAGTTAATTAGTTTCACTTTTACAAAGTCTGTTTGTATTTTTATATTATATGGTTAATAAACATACAATATACAACCAAGAGACCCCCCAAGTGGTCCATTAATGATACACCAATCATGATATAAGTCTTTTTGCTGAAACTTAGATTTTGAGTAATTTAATATCAATTAATAATATAATCGTTGTTTTAAAAACTCTTTTATGTCAATTTTGACAATATTCAATAATTGATTTTTGTAAAACCCATAAAAGAATGATTACTTCGAAAAACGTTAATTAAACCAATCCTAACATGTCATATTAACCAATAAAATTATTGGTATTTATAAAAAGTCTCAAATTAAATTTATTTGGGTATTTATAATATCAATTATTCTAATTTTTCATTAATTAGGTAATTACTACATCACCATTGTGTCATAGATAAATTAACTTATATAATGTCTCAAAATTATAAATAAAATAAAATTATGTAGGAAATCTTTTTAGCTTTCTAATTAATATTTACAATCTAATTTATCTAATGTATAACCCTATATTAAAAATGTTTTAGTAAATAAACCTTGATTTTAACTCTTTTAACTCTTATTTGAATTAAATAATAATAAATGTCCTAATCTAATACAAGTGGACCTAAATGATAATATTTTACACCTAAGATTGTTTTTGGTCTAAATACACTTGTCCAATAGAATTCAGACATGTTTTATGGTAATATTAATATCATTTTTACCCTTAATTACCGAATTTACTTTTAACCGTGGTAAATAAAAGTAAAAAAGATACTATTCATCAAAAATTATTTTCATCTCATTGAACAACATTTTACTTCTTGATATTAAACATGGCTCTTGGTTTTTTTAAATTCCACTCACAGAAGCGGAAAAATTTAGTTTTATGAAAAATTCGGTTTTTTAACTACCACTTAGTGGTTTTACTATTCATCAAAAAATGATAATTTCTAGAAAAATACAAAAAATTCAGCCTAAGCTATATTTGATATTATGAATTCAAAAATGATGTCTATTTTACCAAATTCAGAACATATCAGTTTTATTAATTAATTTAAAAATTAATTCCCATCGTCAAAACAAATAGCGTGTTTTTTAGAGATAATAACTATCAAAAGATTAACACTTGTTTATGTCTGGTTTAAATGGGAAATTACATCCAATGACCAATATTGTATTAAATCGTAAAAATATATTCTAAATATACTTTAAAATCACTGAAATTAATAATTTATCACTATTAATTATTTTGAATAAAAAAGTTGTTTTTAATTAAAATTTAGTAATTTTCAGTATTCATCAAAATGTGAATGTTATCCGAAAAGTACCAAATTTTCACCCTAAGCTAATTTCGATATCATGAATCCAGAAATGAAGTCCATTTCGAAATATAAAATTTATAAAATTTCTAAAAGTAGGTATTACTATTCATAACGGCTAGATTGATTGGTTGTGGTGTGTTAGAATCTCGATGTTGCGTACAATGCACGCCATTGCATTATTCAAAGGGAAACGTACCGTGGAAGCTTGGGATATTTAATTGTAAATTTTTTTTATGTCCCCATTCTAAAAAGTAAATTTATTTAGTCAAATTGAATATATAAAAGTTTATAATATTAGATTTAAAAAGGGTTCACTATTAAATGTTAGTAAAAGTACAATACTGAAAATGAATTTTTTCCTACATTATGTCTATGAAAATCATAATCTGGATTCTAAAATTATAAGGATTATATAAAGTTTAAAATTTAGTTAATACTATTCATAACCTATTTTGAACGGGTTGTTTAGTAAGTCATGGTGTGATTGAACTCGGTGTTGCGTGTAGTGCAAGTTGTTGAATTATTTAGAAGAAATAACACACTATGAAATCTTATGGTGTTACATTATCCCCTCATTCAATAAATTGCTTCCTCACAATTTGAAATTTTTCTTCGAAAATAAAAGGATGAATATAGAAAATACCTTTGTGGGAAAACCCACATCAGAAACTGGGTTAATAAAATTTAGTCATAATAAGAGGAAAAGAGAAATGAATGGGTCACCACCAAATTATGATCTCTATTAGGAGAACATTGGTGGCAATTAGAGACATATAATTGAAGGAAAAACTTAAATATTTATAGGTAGTGATTGAGGTCATCCATCACAAACATGTTTAAAATTGAGGGCCTTAAATTCATCAATCTATGATGATTTAAAATACCATCGGTTCAGCAAAACATATGGTATTAGGATAACACATTTTTTGTTTTAAGATCCATTCAATACAGTATAAGAATTAATTTATTCATTGAATAATAGAAGAAGAAACATATATACTTGAAAAGTAGATTCTCATAATTTAACTAAGTTCTACCACAAACTCATCATTCACTCTAAAAAATAATAGAACATAAAAATATTATTATATTTATCCTATTCGTATAGGGTTAAAAAAAATGAATTTATAATTCATCTAGAAGAACCATAAAAAACAAAATTATTCAATACATGACATCACATGGGTCAGTGGTAGGTGACACACCCTTGTCGCCCTTCGGTTGTGGGTTCAAATCTCGCAGCCTTGCCGGACGCAACGGGTTGCCGCCTGACCTTCGGGTTGTCCTTTTATGGAAATCCAAAATAATCCAAACTAGAACTATCAAAAATACTTCAGTCCAAAATTTATAAGGAAGGTAAAGACAATGAAGATCCTTTTTTCCGCGTAATAACATGTGAACTCCTTCATCATGTATTCTATTAAAACACTGTAACATCCTGAATTACTATAAAACATTATTGATTACATTAATGACCCCTTATTCCTTAAAGAATAATAGATATACTCCTTCAATCCAAAAAATGTTTTAAACCAAAACAATGATAGAATATACAAATCATTAATCAATTTAGAGGTAGTAAAGAATATCCAATATAATTTATCCAAATCAATCATGTATTATTTTAAAATCACTACCTCGGTATCAAAACCATATTATGGTTTATCTTTCTCTCATCCATATATTTTCCAAAAATTTAACCTACTATTGAGTGACATTTAATTGTTCCCCACAATCTCAAGTCCATAATGAAATAGTACTACAGTACAATCCTTATATACTCCATAATTGTTATACCAAGTACATTGTTGATACAACACTCAAATGACATAATAATCAACAGAACTCTAATCATTCCTCTTCATCCGTGGTAGTATCATAATTGATTATTATCCAGTAGCATCATTTTCGGCAAAGTCTGATTACTGGGACATAGGTTCGTGTAGTGTTCAAACTTCTTGCAAATAAAGCATTAGACATTTGAAACCATTTTCTTACCCTTGTTGTCACGTACTTTGTGCCCTTTTCCTCAACACATATAACAAACTCCCATTCCTTTCAGGCAAGTTTTATGGTGTTTCTTCCCACAATTATCACATATGGGAAAATTCTTCTTTTCCCTCTTCCCATTATCCATCTTTCCCTCTTCCATCCTTTTCTTATCTTGCTTCCCTTAAAATCCATAGGACTCAGTAAACTCTTTAATTATCTTTTCAACACATGATATTATTTCTTCATATGATGATAATACATGGGAGACTATTTCTCTTATAAATTCGTGCTTAAGACTATGAAAGATATGATCCTTCTTTCTCTTTGGATCATGTGCATTTCTGGAGTTCTCATTCCTTCTACTGGGGTCCATTTGTAAACAATGTCATACACTAGATTAGTTTATGAATAACAATACCTAATCTCAGACACAAAACAAAAATTAAATAGTTTATGGATATAATCCATAATCATAAAAATGTCTCCTTTGAGGAAGTATATACTCATAAACCCTTCATAATGGTTTGTAAAGAAAATGAGAATTATCCTAATCGTATCCACCGGGAGTGTCATAACCAAGAGTGCAGCAAGGCCCGTTGTCGTGCACATGTTCCCGTTCGAGTCTAGCTCATATTGGTGTTTTCGGGTTTTACCCCTCGGAACATCTGTGCCAGAGCCGCCTCTACCTGCTCGTATCCAGGCATGGATGTATTTCATGGAAAAATCACAAAATCTCTACAATACCAAAATTCTAGGAAGTTCTTCTATACTAATTCTCAAAGTTTATCTTAGGTCTACGTGCTCTAATAAGAGTTTATCTAAATCTGGCTTCCAAGGTTTGTACTAAACTTCCTCTGATACCGACTGTAACGCCCTGACCCCAGTTACCCAGATTCGGTGCATTATTACATAACATTGGCATGATCACAAGAAAGATCAAATCTCGAATGACCGATTAGTTTAGTATCTTTGAAAAAACTAGATATATTCATAATGTTTTAGATTACATCATGAAAATAAAAAATACAACAACATAGTATCCAATGTCTACACTCTTATCCCCTCATACTATTCCTGCAGGTCATTCATAATTTACTTCTTCACATCCTGGGAAAAATAAAAACATATAAACGAGGTTATCTCAAATTCCCAGTAAGGATAACAATATAGCGGAAACATTCATAAATAAGAATAGACATTTAAGGCAATGTATAAATAAAAAAATCCACTTAAACTTGAACATCAACATAGTATGGAAAAAAATGAAATAATTCCATTTACTTATAAACATGGATATTCTACTAATCGAATAATCACATGGAATATCAATAACCACTTTCATAATGATGGAATGCATAATGTCAGAATATCATAACCACATAGCCAAGGCCTCGTGCCAAGACTACAAATATGATTTTGTCAAGGCCTTGTGCCAAGACACTAGTTTGTCTCAAGAGACCTACCGAAGCATCGAGGAGCTATAGCGGGCTCCACCCATCACATATTAAGTCCAATGCATTCCTCATATGAATAGGTTGAAACATTACATAAACATTCGTATTAAAACTAGCATACGAAATATCAATACTTTCTTCATAAACTATGAATGGTATTAAAATAACACATCCACATTCAAACATATCACAAAACCATCAATAAAATATGGAAGTATTGTATCATAATAAACCAAATTCAAATAAACTTGAAATCCATCAAAGGATGTTGACATAGATGAAATCAAAACTATTTTTATAGAAATATCTATTTTTATTTTGAAATCATTTGAAATTCATATATTTATAAAATAAAACATTTTCTTTGAAAATATTCTTATAATCTTGTAAAGGATGCTTTGAAAATTTTATAACTGCGGAAAATAGATGCACCTGTCGTATAAGTTAAAAATAGCATTCTTACTTTAATTTTGTCGAAAAGGTTAAAAAGCACCTTGTTTGGAAAACGACAGAAAGATTCATTTATAAACTTCTTATAAAAACTCAAAAAAGGGTATAAATGACTTTAACCCATATTATGTAAAATATTAAGAATGTTTTGAAAAACATTTTTGTGAAACATGGATGTGGATGATAATGAGATCCGAGTAGATTATTACGTATAAACAACCTCGGATAATGAAGAGATTGTGAAATAAACCCTTACCTTGTACTTTTAATTGGATGGGGTAGGTTAACCTCTTTTATAATGGTGAAATTATTGTTATTAAATTATACATGAATCATATATATTAATATGATATCATATATGATCTTTTAACATTGATTTGATAATAATATCTTAGTATTATCGTTGTTTCGGGTGTTAATTTAGTCGTTTTATTTTATATGTTTTGTTACATAAGCCATTTTTTTCATGGATAGGTTGTATATTATTAATATCTAGAATGATATCAAGTCCTTAAAAATTATTTTTAAATCATAAAATTATAAGTATACTTGAATGGATACTATGGAGAATGAATCTCATCACGTTCGTGGAGATGGTAGTCCGTACATAAGCACGAGCGACAATATCATTGTTTTGATATTAAAATAATATTTAATTCGATGTTATATCATATATAAAGAATCATTATCATGTTATATTTATTATTTACATGAATTATACATCATTATTATAACCATTTAAATAATAAATTATTGAATAACAATTACACCATGACATGGAGCCGGTAAGTCGTACGTATGCACGTATGGTGACATGTTATTCAAAGGATGGATATAATAATGAATATGATTGTACCATATTTATAATAACATCAAAGTATATATAAGATACTGGAGTTATTATTTTAGAATGGAAATAACAAAGAATGAATAAGTGGAAGAAGAAAGGAACTTGAAAAAGGGTGGTGAAATCATTATCTCTTCTTTGGGTTCTTCCTTTTGATTTGATCAAAAGGGCTCTTTAAGATGGCATTATGACTAAATTAAGGCCTCTAGGATGAAGTGAGGGATGTTGAGAGAGTATTTGGGCAGAGGGTGGCCGATCCAAAAGTCTATGAAGGTGTTAGTTAATGAGAAGGGAGAGTACCCTTTTATAAGAGGGGTGAGGGACACCTTTGGAAAAGCTAGAAATATTATTTTATAATAAATACATATTCGGTTTCTAATGGCTCCAAAGTGGTTTATTTAAAAGGTTAAGGTGGGGATGGGTCGAAAACCACTCAACCAATAGAATTTAGACAGCTTTGGTTGACTATATTAACCTTATCATTAAGTATTAACTCTTAGTTAATTAGTTTCATTTTTACAGTGTCTCTTTGTATTTTTAAATTATATGGTTAATAAACATACTATATACATCCAAGAGACCCCCAAGTGGTCCATTAATATTACACGTATCATGATATAAGTCTTTTGGCCAATCCTTAGATTTTTGGAATTTAATATCAATTAATAATATAATATTGTTTTTAAAAACACTTTTTAGTCAATTTTGTCACTATTCAATAATTAATTTTTGTAAAAATCATAATAGAATGATTACATAGAAAAACATTAATTAAACCAATAGAAACATGTCATATTAACCTAGAAAATTATTTTTATTTATAAAAAGTCTCAAATTACATTTATTTGGGTATTTATAATATCAATTATTCTAATTTTTCATTAATTAGGCAATTACAACATCACCATTGTGTCATAAATAAATTAAATTATTTAATGTCTAAAAATTATAACTAAAATACCATTATGTAGTAAATCTGTTTAGCTTTCTCATGAATATTTACAATCGAATTTATCTTATTTATAACCCTATATTAAAAATGTTTTAGTAAATAAATATTGAGTTTAACTCTTTTAACTCTTCTTTGAATTAAATAATTATAAATGTCCTAATCTAATACAAGTGGACATAAATTATAATATTTTACTCCTATGAATTTTTTTGGTCGAGATTCACTTTTCCAATAGAATTAGGACACGTGTTAGGGTAATATTAAAATCATTTTTACCCTTAATTACCCTATTTACTTTTAACTGTGGTAAATAAAAGTAAAAAGTTACAATTCACCAAAAATTATTTTCATCTCATTGAACCACATTTTACTCCTTGATATTAACTGTGTATCTCAGATTTTGGAAATTCCACTCACAGAAATGGTAAAATTCAGTTTTATGAAAAAATTGGTTTTTTAACTACCACTTGGTGGTTTCACTATTCATCAAAAAATGAATGTTTTCAGAAAAATACCAAAAATTAGGCCTATTCTTATTTGATATTATGAATTCAAAATTTTTGACTATTTTACCAAATTCAGAACATATCAGTTTCATTAATTAATTTAAAAATTAATTCCCGTCGTCAAAACAAATATCGTGTTTTTAAGAGATAATAACTATCAAAAGATTGACACTTGTTTATGTCTGGTTTAAATGTGAAATTACATCCAATGACCAATATTGTATTAAATGGTAAAAAAATATTCTAAATACACTTTAAAACCACTCAAATTAATAATTTATCCATATTAATTAATTCGATTAAAAAGTTGTTTTTAATTAAAATTTAGTAATTTTCACTATTCATCAAAATGTAATGGTTATCCGAAATGTACCAAAATTTCACCCTAAGATAATTTCGATATCATGAATCCAAAAATGAAATCCATTTTGAACGATAAAATTTATAAAATTTCAAAAATTATATATTATTATTCATAACGGCTAGTTTGATTGGTTGTGGTTTGGTAGAATCTCGAAGTTGCGTACAATTCACCCCATTCCATTATTCAAAGAGAAACATACCATGGAAGCTTGGGATGATTCGTTGTAAATCTTTTTTGATGTCCCAATTCTAAAAAGTAATTTTATTTAGTCAAATTGAATATATATAAGTTTATAATATTGGATTTCAAAAGGGTTCACTATTAAAAGTTTGTAAAAGTGAAATACTAAAAATCAATTTGTTCTTACATTATGTCTAAGAAACTCATAAAATGTATTCTAAAATTATAAGGATTATATAAAGTTTAAAATTTAGTTAATAATATTCATAACCTCTTTTGAACGGCTTGTTTAGTATGTCATGGTGCACTTGAACTCGGTGTTGCGTGCAGTGCAAGTTATTGAATTATTTTGATGAAATAACACACTATGAAATATTGGGGTGTTACATCTACACACATTGTATATTTTTGTACATGTCAGGATCACCATCTCCACCATTCCCTAGAAATTTTTCATTTGGGTTAGTGATCCTTTTATCATTACCATGATTATCAGGTATCAATTCCATCCATAGAAGCATGATCCCTTCAGTCGGAATTTCTAGATAGAGTCTAAATCCTTCCGAGAGGCCTAAAGAATGAATTTCTACTCATTCATATCCCATGATAGAATCAGGTATTGATGTAACCAATCTTATAGGATTTTGGTAATATACATTTCATGTGATTCTAGATGAGTCATGGAGAACCCCAAGACCCTAGTAGTGATCCTCATTAATGTATCACGATCTTTTTCCACTCATTAGTGTTTTCTCCAAGATTGAGTCTATATGTTCAATATTCAGATCTATCAGCATGTATATCACTCTTCTTACACTTCTTGATGAACATACATCTTGGATGGACATCATTAGAGTAGTTGGACATGTGGGTTGAGTTCTCCCGATTGACTGCTTCATGGAATCACTTAACTGAATCTATATAAAGGGTATGTGGTCATTGTTACTTACCTCTAGACTACGGGTCATGGATTCAAGTATATATGGATATGTTACTCTTGTTATATGATATATAGACATATATTGTGTAGATATTATTGTACGTTTATTTTTTGTATTTATACATTGTTTATAGAGTCATGTACTCAGTAATGTTATACTCACCCCTACATAGGTTTTTCCCTCATGTGTGGTGACTTGTGCAGATGAGATTTTATTTCTCAAATTCCAAGGCAGGACAGGGCTGGAATGAGAATTGTTATTTGACATTTATGTAACGGTGTTCTTATGGAGATAAGGAGCAGTCCCGGTAACTATATCTTGCTTAGAAGATAGACTTTGTAGTTTGTAGACTCATTCTTTTACTAGGATTGTATTCTCTCCCAATTTACATTCTACACATTACTTTTTGTTGTAATCTCTTGGTTGGGTTTATTTTTATGCATGAATTTTTTTCCGTAGTGTTTTTTCCATTTTAGAAATCATGGGATTGTAGATGATGGTGTCTGTACAGTTACAGATACAATGCCTCCCATGTTAGTGATATGCCTACTTGGTGCTAGTCACCAGCTCTTGGCCAATTAGAGGTGGGCTTGGGGAGTCAAGGCACGGGTCCCATAAGAACAGGTTGCGACAAAGTGATGTAAGAGGTGTTCAGTTCTAAATTAGGGTCAAGAGTCTATGATATTTCTTTAGAGAAACAATTTTATGTTTTTCAAGGTCGACATTCAGGATAGGGACTCCAATATTTGTGTGGGAAAATGACAAACCCATATACCATTAATCTGGTAACCTGCATTTCGACTCCATACCTAAGAACACAAGTTTTAAGTAAACAAATTTTTCATACATGCATCATGTAGAAAGGAATTTTGTTTTTCATTTCGTTTTGTATCATATATCCAGATATACTCATTGACCATGATACATCTTATTTTCATACAGGATGCCTCTACGATGCACTCCATCTATGATTCAACAGATTGATCAAGTGGGTGGCCCCCTTATTGATGAGGCTCTAATTTAGGGACCACATCCCTAAGCGTTACCTATTGGTGGTTCCCCAATTATACAACCAGCAGTAGAGAATCACATGGTACCCATAGTACCAGAATATGATGAGAACAAGATGAGAAAGCTTCATGTGTTCCAGATATACAGACATCTTAGCTTCCGAGAGAAACCTAACCCTCAGGCGGCTGGGGAATGGCTTGAGGTGGTGACCCGAGTTTTCCATCTTGTGAGGACAACAGTGGAAAAAATTGTGATACTAGAAGTGAGCCTTCTTCAGGGTTCAACATGAAAGTGGTGGATTTTGACCATACAGATTTGTAGTGTGGACACAATTTCATGGATAGATTTAGAGTGACACTTTAGTGATTAGTTCTCTCAAGTGATACTGAGAGATGTTCTTATCAAAGAGCTTCATCATCACCAGTAGTGCACTTTAACAGTTTTTAACTATTCGTTGAGGTTCATGAACCAAACGAAAGAACCCAATTGATATGGTTATGGGGTAGTACATCAGAACTCATACCATTGAGCTAGGTATGTGATTGGAAATCCTGTCTAGTGTCATGAATATGTGCATTTCGACTTTTACATGAGTACTCAGGTGAGATTTTGTGGTCGAGAGCTTCTTGGATGTGCCTAGATTTCTAATGGTAGTCAGAAGCAAGAATCATTCTACCTAAACCTAAGAAATATGGAGCTGATGTCATACATAGTGTTCAGGATTTGGGTGACTTCACATGTGGTTCAATGATGTGGGATCTGCGGTCCAGGGCTCTCACGATGGATCTAATCAGCCTTAGGAGTGGAGATTCTACTCAAGTGGAAAAAGAGAACATCTCTATATATACCGGATATCCCATCAGACTATTGGAATAGATGGGGTAGATTTTCCAATGAGGTAGAGGCAGATAGTGGAGTAGGCATACCTTCTAGGTGGCGTATGTTGAAGAGGATTAGGGAAAAATGTATGAGGTGGCAGACACATTGACCTACTTCCATCGCCATCCCAATGAAGTGTGATCTATGCTTAGGGAGTTGAGGCACAATGGTGGAGGCAGCTACATGCAGTCAATTTGTACATCACAGGGACTCCACGGATGATTCAGGGTATGATATGTGTCTTTTATAACATAGAATCAACATTTATATAGATAGGTTCCAGTAATTTATTCCTTGCCTCATGTCTTTTTTAAATCCTTGTGATTCTGGTGGATTTTTTGACTGAACCATTATGCTTGGATACAACATCGAGAGGAGGCACGATGGTCACATATCATTTCATATAGTGTGATATTACCAATGGAGGTGAGAGTTCCAGTTGGAAACCTTTTGTGGAATCATCGAGGCCTTACAACGTTATTCATGGTATGGATTGGATATCGTAGTTCCATGCTCAGATTGACTATCTTAGGAAAATAGTTGAGTGTTTCCATAGGGATGGAAATATTTATTCCTTTTTTGGTGAAATGGAATCTCATGCATCATAGATTGGGATCATGCATATGAGGGTGAAAACTTTCACATAGGAGTTCTTTAGCATTACCTTTGTAGTAGAAGATGTTGTGATATTTCAGTTACCAGGAGTAGTGTCAGAGTATGCATATTTCTATCCAAATGATGTTCAAGGAATACCTCCTCAGTGGGAGATCAACTTTTTCATAGAATGAAACCATAGGATGACAAAAATATCATCATCAGAATATTAGATATGTCCTATTGGGATTCGCAATCTCAGGGTAAAGCTAGAGGATCTGTGAAGTAAGGGGTGTGTAAGACACAATTGTTTACCTCTGTAGCCACAGTTTTGATTTCAAATATGGTATATATGAGTTTTATATTTTTCGTTGATTACTAGTGCTTGAATTTGGTAATGGGGAAGAACATGTATCCTTTTTTGATGATATATGTCCTCTTCGATCAATTGATAGGGGTGTGATGGTTCTCAAAGGTTGAACTTCGATCAGGTTTCCACTAGTTACGATTATGAGATGACTATATATTGAAGATGAATTTATGATTCCACTACGCTCACATTGAGTACATTTTTATACCATCCATCTTGAAGAACACCCCAATAGTGTTCATGGGACTTATGAAAAAAACATTCTTTCCCTATATCGACTGGTATGTGGTTTTCTTTATTGACAAAATTATTGAGTCCTCAAAATAAGAGGAGGATCACAGAAGACATATGTAGATGGTTCTAGACATAATTTGAGTGTGCCAACATTATTGGAAGCTCTCAAAGTTATAGTTCTAGATATGGTAGGCCAATATTATATGACATGTTATTTTAACATAAAGATTAGTAGTGGTCTATTCCACGGTTGAGGCTGTATTAGCATGGGAGCCACCCAGAGTATGATAGATATGGGGTGCTTCATTAGGTTGGCATATTACTACCAGAGATTCATACCAGATTCCTCTGGGATATCATGACTGATGAAAACCTTGACCCAGAAGGGGTTGCCTTTTTATTTACAAAGAAGTACTAGCAGACATTACTATATTTTTTGGCAATGTTTTATGAGTGCACCGATCAGGATATTTAGAAAATTGGGGGTTGAGTACACAGTGTTCCATGACACATTAGCGACTAGGAAGGGATATGTTATAATACAGATACTTGGTGTGATTTATTTTGGTTCACACTAGATAAGGATGCATGAATAGAAAAACATGACCCATTATATTGATTTTGTAGGGCGAGTATTCACACTGATGTTGTGAAGACACAACCTAATGGGTGAATGGTTTATCGTCTACTCTGAAAACAAGTTCATTAAGTATATCCTCTCATAGAAGGATCTGAATCTGAGGAAGAGGTGGTGTTTAGAGTTCCTCCAAGAATATGAATTTTAGATTATCTATACTCCTGGGAAGGAGAACTTGGTAGCTGATTCTAATAGCAAGAGATCATGTTTGAAGTTGTTGAGTGTGGAATCAAATTAGTTATCCGTTTTAATGTTATACATCATGAAGTGTGATGAATTAGTTTATCTCTAGTAAAATCTTGTTGCCCCTCCACACTTAAAAAGAGTCATATAGGAATAACTTATAAGGCCCCAACCTTAAACCTTACTTAATATTGAGTTACTACAAGATTACAGATTGAGGATCTTTTCAGGTTTAGAGTTTTAGAGAATTAGATCACAAAACATGCATTACATTCCACATTTAAACAATGTGGTCACATTAAAGATAGTATTCATTTTTCCCATCAACGGAAAAAAATTTAAAATAAAACATGGATTCTTTCTTGACACTTCCTTGACACTATAATCATATCATGTACCATTCCCTTGACTTGTGAAAATCATTTTACAAACATGGGATGAGCATAAAAATCTCAGTAAGGGATATAAAAATATGGAAAGGAAACATTAGAACATATGTACAGAATAATGAAATCATATTTTACCCATAAAACATAAGCAATTTAACATACCTCATCAAACAATCAATAAATCATATAAATCATAAGTCATAAAAGTAACGTGAGGCATTCATAACATTCTTACGTAGGGAGTAACCATCTTGGTTACATTTGGAATACCCATCACAGTATATTCCCTAAATCTCATCAGAAAACCTTAATGTTTAACTCCTTCGTGTTACCCAATGCTTTGGAGTGCTATATCCAGCTCACCCGCCCTTATTTTATCACGGAACAACCCATCATCATAAACAATGCCCAAGAACCATAACATAATCATAGCACATAACTTAATCATAAAGGAAAGATAAAAATCCCACATTTCAATAACAATATAACATTTTAAGATATTGAAATAATGAATCCATTCTAAAAACCATTTTTAAAACCATTTAAAACATTTAATAAAGATATTTTTTAATCAAAGAGTCCCATACCACTTTGAAGCTTTTAAAATTTTAAACTGTTAATATCTATATAAATAAATCCATAAAACCATTTGGAAAACATGGATATTAATGATAAATATTTAGAAGAACATATCTTTACAACATTTAAAACGATCTATTAGTTAAAGGGTTTTTAACAAAATGAGTGACACTTGAATACAATAATTGAGGAATAACATTTAATCATAACTTGATAATATCATGAGAATAAAGGGATGATATAATATTCCAATGGACAGTATATACACCATATAAGAGTGAACGGATGCATAACAACAATGAAGTCTCAGTAGAAATGGAAAATGAGATAAAATCCATTGTAAAGATGGTATCCAAAAATTAAGGATAAATCAATCTCAGAATTATGTGTGAAAAATATAAATACACCCAATATAAGTGGATACTAAGTGTAAAACAATAAAATTTCATTCACACATATTCAAAGGATGACGTATTAAATAAGTACTTGTTGAACTCAAAGAAATCAAAATTGGGTTAAGAAGTTCCCTTGGTAAAATTTGACAGCCTAACAGTGTCACTTTAAAATTAATAACATTAGTTAATTAGAGAGAAAATGGTATCTCATCACTTGGACATAAAATTTACATCAATAAGGATATATAAGAACATATCCCAACATAAAAAGATGTAAATTAAAAAACATAACAAAATAAGTCTTTTTAAAAGAGGAGTGTGAATGGTTCCCTTATCGATTTGGGCAACTTTTGAAACGTACACCCCATGAAAGAAGCGTCCTACAATAAAGATGTAACTACCCATAAATGAGAGTATATTATACAAATAGTAAAATAATGGGTAGTAAATACACCACAAAAAAGGAAATGGTGGCCAATGTAGCATGAATCTCATTGTAATAAAAAAATGAGATGAAAATCCCCTTATGAGCATTCGACAGCCTAATGGTGCCACATAAAACATCAAAAAAATGGATTGATGAGATAAAATAGTGTATCTCATCATATTAACATAAAATGTACAGAAAAATTTATATAAAATAACCTCCCCCAACATTAGAAATAGGAGCTTGAAATAAGTGACATAAAGGAGAGTACTTTAAAATAAAGAGAGAGGTTGGATCTCTTACGAAAATTCGACAGCCTAACGACGCCACTTAAAATTTTTTAAAATGAATTGATGAGAATAAGAGGGGGTATCTCATAATTTTAAAATACAAATTACATTATGGATAATTTATAATAACATCCTCCAACATAGGAACATGGAGCATAAATGAAATGACATAAAAGAGGGTACTTGGAAATAAAGAGAGAGGTCAGATCCCTTACGAAAATTCGGCAGCCTAACGGCGCCACTTAAAAATTATAAAAATGAAATTATGAGAGTAATAGGGGGTATATCATCATTTCAAAATAAAAATTACAGTATGGTTAATTTAGAATAACATCCTCCAACATAAGAAAATGGAGCATAAATGAAATGACATAAAAGAGGGTACTTGGAAAGAAAGAGAGAGGTCAGATCTCTTACCTCATGTCCGACTTGACTCGATCAATATTTAATCTCCTGAATAATAAACTAAAGTTAATTTCTACTTTCTTAAGAAATTTTTTTAAATTTTATTATTCCTTTTATACAACTTATCTCCATTTTATAAACAATATGTAATCATTTATGTTAATAATGTTCGTTTTGTCGATATTTGGAACTTAAGTCAAAAATGAACTTCTTACAATTACATGTTGTTTATGTGGTCAAAGGATCACTATATCCAGAATTATATTCATGATTTGGATATCATTTATATCATATATATCCTGCATATACATGTATTTATAATAGTACATATCATTAGGAGGTAAGAAATGAAATGCACCGTTCAGGGAGACAGTAAGCCGTACGTACGCATGAATGCTACTACCATTTCTATTTCATATTTAATGGAATTAAAACATAATGATACATAATAGTATTATAATTACAGTATGTTATCATTTATAATATTATTAAATCTATCCTTTATACGTACCACATATGGTATTAACGAATCAAATCACTTTGAGGGGGCTGTAGTCCGCACTTCCTAAAATGATGATATCACGTTTACCCATAACTGAAACCATAAAGGTATTACAAAAATGAAAAATACAGAAGATTAAGGAAAAAAATAAACATATTATATATCATATATAAATATAGTTACATCTTAATGGCCACCTTTGAAGGTGTTAAAAGAATATTGAACAATCATCGTTTCGTGAGGCAGAAATTCCCCATCCACAGAAACAGTATGTTTTTAACCATTAGATGTAGGTGTGCGTAAGTGTAGCTCTAATACATCTTATAACAACATCATAATATATTTAAGATACTAGAGTTGTTACAAAAGAAATGAATAAAAATAGTTTATGGGGTTGGAGATGCAAAACAAATCAAAAGAACACAAGTGAAGACATTACCATAAAATCGGGTAACTATTTTTGATTTCAGCTCAAATTCTTCCTTGGGAAGCCTTATTCCCAAAGTGAGGCGTCTAGGAGTAATAGTGGGATGTGGAGAGACAAAATGGGCAGGTTTTGGCCGAGCCAAAGGCTTTAGATGTGTCTGTAAGGAGGTAGAGGTGAGGGCCTTTTATAAGGGGAGAGGAGGGGCACTCTTGGAAGGTCTTGAAAAGAAACATTATTATAAAATGATTTTCAGATATTAAAGGTCCAAAAATTATATATTTAGAGGATAAGGTGATAATAGTTCTAAATCCACACATCCAATAGGTTTTTTACATGTTTAGATCCTATATTTTACATTATCTTTTCATTTTATTTAAATCGTTAAATAATGAGGTAATCGCTGCATCATCATGATGTCATAAATAATTTAATTTATTTAATGTCTAAATATTATAAAAAAATATGATTTATAAAATATTTTTAGATTTCCAATGAATATTTATAGTCAAATATCTGACTTGTATAACCCCATTTAATTTTTTTTTTAGTAAAACAATACATGTTTGTCTCATTTTTACTTTTACTTTAAATAAAAGGCATTAATGTCATTATCTTACCCAAGTGGCTCCACGGGGTCCCAAAAATAGACCCATGGGTTGTCCGGGTCGGCCAAGACTTATCCAATAGGGTTAGGATAGGTGTCAAGTTATTTTCATTTTATTATAATATCATTTTTACCTTAAATAAAACTAATTACCTCTAATTGCAATTAAAAACTTAAAAGTTACTATTTACCAAAAAATTATTTTAATCCCATTGAACCACATTTTACTTTTTAATGACAACCATGTATGTTGGATTTTTGAAATTCCAATCACAGATGTGGTAAAGTTTCATTTACACGAAAAATCTGTTTTTTTAAGTACCACTTAGTGGTTTCACTATTAATCAAAAATTGAAGTTTTTCATAAAAATATCAAAACATCACCCTATGATATATTTGATATTCCAAATTAAAAAATGATTTCTATTTTTCAAAATTCAAAACATATAAGTTAAATTAATTAATTTAATAATTAATTCCCGCTGTCAGAACAAATAGCATGTTTTTATGAAACAATATATATCAAAAGATTGACACTAGTTTAAGTCCAATTTCAAAGTGAAATTAATTCCAATGACCACTACTGGATTAAATGTTAAAAATATGGACTTTATCAGAAAAATACCAAAAATCTACACAAAGTAAATATTGATGTCCCGATTCTAAAGAATAAATTTATTTGGTCTAATAGAATGTATAAGAGTGTCCTAAACTATATTAGAGAGGGTTCACCATCAAAAGGTTATAAATCTACCTTTTAGTGATTTTTAGTGTATTTATGCTTAAAATCGAATTATTTTCTTATTTTAAGCCATTATCTTTTATTGGATAAATGTAAAAACATTTAACAAACATATATAATCATATTTTAGTTATTTCTATTCATTCTCGCCAATGAAATGACAAGGCGTTAACTACCATTTAAAATAATATTATTTTATTATTAGAGTACAATGTATGATTTCAAAGAAACTCGTTGTTGCGTATTGGGTACACCATCGAGCATAGCGTTCCCATTAAAGTAATATTAATATTTTATTCACAAATATTAATAAATATGAAAAATTAATATTCTTTATTTACCTGGGATGTTACATCCTTCCCCCTTTTGGGAATTGCATCCTCGCAAGTTTAAAATTGGGCTTGGAAACTTCATTGAATGCCCCACGTCAAAGAAGGAGTCTATAAAACTATCAATTAAAAAGAATGGGAGAGAAAAACAAAAGGTCACCTGAGTTAACCCATACTAGGATTCCAAGTACACAAATATGGATATGGAGGAAAAAAGAAGGGGTCATGTTCTGATGGAGAGTGATAGTAAACATGTCTAGGAGAATGTTAACCACAAGAAAATCACAAACTTGTGATGGGTTAAATGGTATCTGATTCCGTAGTAGGAAAAGTTAACAGACAACTTTTGTTTTAAGTTACTCTAAATTGAGGATTTTATTTTTGATCTTAACAAAATCATAATGAAACATACTTACTTGTCACGTAGACTTTCATCTTTTACTAGATTCCTAAATCAAACTCATATTTTCTCCAAAAGACGAGTATTTAGGAACACTTGTTCGCATTAAGAGTACTATAATAAACTTCTAGAGAATCACCTAATCCAAAAAGGAGAACTGTATACTTCCCTTGTCTTCAGACCTTAACAAATACCAAAAAGGTTAGTACAAGATCAGATAATACCTTAAATGGATAATCCTTAAAAAAACAAATCTATTCTTAATCTCCAAAAATTTTCAAACAATACCCAAAGTTCATCGAATACCATTCGATAAACAATTTGTCCATAAAATTCTTTAAAATAAAACAAACTAATATTGAAACCCAAATATTTGATGGATTTAATCACATAGTCTTCAATGGTACAAATTAACACTTATCTCCAAATAACATCAGCTGCTCTTAAAGTCTCATATTGAAAAGAAATTAACCTAATCAAATATACTCTATGGTAGGTTAATAATTTCCATAGATAACCCAAAATCAACTTACTCTTAATTCATAAAATCATCTAACTAAAAAGAATAATCCACACTAACCAGGGACTTCACGTAGTCCAGTGGTAGGCAATAAATACAAGTCACACTTTAGTTGTGGGTTCGATTCCCGCAACTTCGTCTGACACGATGGGTTGTCACACGGTCTGCGTGTTGTCCTTTTTACAAAACAATATAATAAATTCCCTACAAATATATAAAATGATCAAAAATAACCATAACATAATTTAACCACAACGGTTATCTAATTACTTTCATTTTGCAACCCAAAATGTATTAACCAGTAATTGCCTAAAATTCAAGAATCATATAAACCCAAATTGTTCTTTATAACTATATCCACAAAAGAAAACATAATTATTCCATGAATAAAATTTTCATATATAAAACATCAGGGATACATATACTATAAAAAAAGTCATCTAATGTACCTCCATCATCAAAAGAGACGTAATACATTTAAGAGTTTCACCATCATAAAATCTACCACAACTATTGAATCCCTTATATGTTGACTTCTTACTCAGTCAACATTCTTCATGATCCATTAGCCATTACTTTCATCTTATCCTGAAATACTGCATTCCTACAAACAAAATTATGAATCATATCCTATGATTCCAATAATAGGAAAACATATGTTAAGAAATAATCCATACCTTTCATTGGTCATTGTCAGTTTCTTGATCCTCAATCGGAATGGCATTAGGTATTGGTAAATGAATATTTGTACGATCTTGGTGACCCCATTACTGAATATTCTTTGTAGGAAATGTATTTTCATAAAGACCATGCACACCACATTTGAAACATTCAATTGATCCTTTAGAAAGAACATCATTCCCCTTCCTAGAGAAAACTAGATGCTTCCTTTTTCCATGGGAGGTTCTTGCTTTATGACCTTCATTTCCACATCTATAGCATCTTTCTGTCCCTTTGAAACATTTTCCTATGTGTTTCTTTCCACATATTTGACACATAGGTTTTTGAACAAACTTACCCTTATGATTATAACCTGAACATCTGTAGGGATTTGTTTCTTGCATATACGATGCCTTATAAAAATCACTATGGTTCAGGTAGTCAATCATGACTCCAGACAGTTGGTTGAGGATAACCACAAGTGTTCTCATTGCACCTACAATATCATTCAGTTGTTCATATATAATGCCGTCACAGTTTACTTTAAATCCACTTTTACTTTCGTTCCTGCTAGATCCAGCAATTTACTAAAACCAAAAAGGTCAGTGTGAGTATATCAGTAAAATCATCATATAATAAAAATGAAGATAAATACCAAGATATACTTATCCAAGTTATCTCAAATTCATTCTAACATTAAAAAAAACAGTGACTCCATCTAATATACTAACCATTGCGGTTATACACAACTTTTCAATTTTTCATAAACAAAACACTAACCTCTAAAGTTATCTAAACCAACCTATGATACCAACTATAAGGCCCCATCCTTAAACCTTGCTTAATTATGAGTTACTACAAGATTACATATTGAGGATATTTTCAGGTTTATAGTTTTAGAGAATTAGATCATAAAACATGCATTACATTCAAAATTTAGACAAAGTGGTTACATAAAAGATAGTGTTCATTTTCCCATCAATAGAAACATATTTAAAATAAAACATGGATTCTTTCATGACACTTCCTTGACACTATCATCATATCTTGCTCCATTCCCTTGACCTGTGAAAAAGATTTCAAAAACATTTGATGAGCATAAAAAACAAAGTAAGGGATATAAAAATATGGAAAGGAAACATGAGAACATATGTACATAAGAATGAAATACTAATTTACCCATAAAACCTAAGCACTTTAACATACCTCATCAAATAATTAATAAATCATTGAAATCATAATACATAAAGGTAACATGAGGCATTAATAACATTCTTACGTAGGGAGTAACCCTCTTGGTTACATTTAGAATACCCATAAAAGTATATTCCCTAAATCTCTTCAGAGAAACCTTAACGTTTAACTCCTTCGCGTTACCCAATGCATTGGAGAGCTATATCGGACTCACATGCCATTTGATTATCAAGAAACCACCCATCTTCATAAGAAATGACCAAGAACCATAACATAATCATAGCACATAACTTAAGCATAAAGGAAAGATAACATTCCCACATTGCAATAACAATATAACATTTTAAGATATTGAAATAATGAATCCATTCTAAAAACCATTTTTAAATCCATTTAAAACATTTAATAAATATATTTTTGAATCAAAGTGTCCCATACCAATTTGAATATTTTTACATTTTAAACCATTAATATCCATATAAATAAATCCATAAAACCATTTGGAAAACATGTATATTAATGAGAAATATTTATAAGAATAAATCATTAAAACTTTTAAAACGATATTTTAGTTAAAGGCTTTTTAACAAAATGAGTGACACTTGACTACAATAATTGAGAAATAACATTTAATCAGAACTTGATAATATCATGAGAATAAAGGGATGATATAATATTCCAAAGGAAAGCATATACACCATATAAGAGTGAACTGGTGCATAACAACAATGAAGTCTCAATGGAAATGGAAAATTAGATGAAATCGATTATAAAGAAGGTATACTTAAATTAAGGATAAATCAATCTCATAATTATGTGTTAAAAATATAAATACACCCAACATAAGTGGATACTAAGTGTAAAAAAATAAAAGTTCATTCACACATATTCAAAGGATGACATATTCAATAAACTTATGTTGAACCCAATGAAATCGAAATTGGGTTAAGAAGTTCCTTTGGTAAAATTTGACAGCCTAACGGCGTCACTTTAAAATTCATAACATTAGTTGATGAGATAGAAAAAGTTATATCATCAATTTGACATAAACTTTACATCAATATTGATATATAAGAACATATCCCAACATAATAATATGCAAATTAAAAGACATAACAAAATATGTCTTTTTTAAAGAGGAGTGTGAAAGGTTCCCTTACCGATTTGGGAAACTTTCGAAATGTACACCCCATAAAAGAAGGGTCATACAATGAAGATATATCTACCCATAAATGAGAGTATATTATAAAAATAGTAAAATAATGGGCAGTACATACACCACACAAAAGGAAATAGTGTCCAATGTAGCATGAATCTCATGGGAATAAAAAGTGAGATGAAAATCTCTTTATGAACATTTGGTAGCCTAACGACGCCACATAAAACATCAAAAAAATGGATTGATGGGATCAAATAGGGTCTCTCATCATATTAAAATTAAATGTAAAACAACAGGAATATAAAAGAACCTCCCCCAACATAAGAAATAGGATCTTAAAATAGGTGACATAAAGGAGAGTACCTTAAAATAAATAGAGTGGTTGGATCTCCTACGAAAATTCAGCAGCCTAACAGCGCCACTTAAAAATTCTAAAAATGAATTGATGAGAGTAAGTGGGGGTATCTCATCATTTTAAAATACAAATTACAGTTTGGATAATTTAGAATAACATCCTCCAACATAAGAAAATGGATCATAAATGAAATTACATAAATGAGGGTACTTCGAAAGAAAGAGAGGGGTCGGATCCCTTACGAAAATTCCGCAGCTTAACGACGCCACATAAAAATTATAAAAATAAATTGATTAGAGTAATAGGGGGTATCTCATTATTTTAAAATAAAAATTAAAGTATGGTTAATTTATAATAACATCCTTCAACATAAGAACATGGAGCATTAATGAAATGACATAAAAGAGGGTACTTGGAAAGAAAGAGAGAGGTCGGATCTCTTACCTCAAGTCCGAATTGACTCGATCGCTCTTTAATCTCCTGAATAATAAACTAAAGCTAATTTATACTTTCTAAATAACTTATTTTCAATTTTATTATTCCTTTTATATAACTTATTTCCATGTTATAAACAATATGTAATCATTTATGTTACTAAAGTTCGTTTTGTCGATATTTGGTACTTAAGTCAGAAATGGACTTCTTACAATTACATGTTGTTTATGTGGTCAAAGGTTCATTATATACAGAATGATATTCATGATTTTTATATCATATATATCATATATATCCTATATATACATGTATTTATAATAGTACATATCATTTAGAGGTACGAAATGAAATTCACCGTTCAAGGAGACGGTATGCCGTACGTACGCATGAACGCTACTTCCATTTCTATTTCATATTTAATGGAATTAATACATAATGATACATAATAGTATTATAATTACAGAATTGTATCGTGTATAATATTATTAAACCTATCATTTATACGTACCACGTATGGTATTAACGAATCAAATCACTTTGTGGGGGCGGTAGTCCGCACTTCCTAAAATTAAGATATCGCGTTTACCCATAATTGGAACCATAATGGTATTCCATAAATGAAAAATACAGAAGCTTAATTAAAACATAAACATATTATATATCATATATAAATATAGTTACATCTTGATGTCCACCTTTGATGGTGTTAAAAGAATATTGAATAATCATCGTTTCGTGAGGCAGAAATTCGCCATCCACAGAAACAATATGTTTTTTAACCATTAGAGGAAGGTGTGTGTAAGTGTATCTATAATACTTCTTATAAAAACATTTTAATATATTTAATATACTGTAGTTGTTAAAAATAAATGAATAAAATTAGTTTATGGGGTTGTAGAAGTAAAATAAAACAAAAGAACAGAAGTGAAGACATTACCTTAAAATTGGGTAACTCTTTTTGATTTCATCTTAAAGGCTTCCTTGGGAAGACTTATGCCCAAAGTGAGGCTTCTAGGAGTAATATAGGGATGTGTATAGACAACATGGGTAGGTTTTGGCTGATCCAAAGGCTTGAGAGGTGTGTGTAAGGAGGTAGTTGTGGGGGCCTTTTATAAGGGGAGAGGAGGGGCACTCTTGGGAGGTCTTGAAAAGTAACATTATTATAAAATGAATTTAGGATTTTAAAGGTCCCACAATTATATATTTCGAGGATAAGGTGATAAAAGTTATAAATCCACACATCCAATAGTTTTTTGACATGTTTAGGTCTTAGATGCTACATTATCTTTTCATTTTATTTAAATCGTTAAATAACGAGGTAATCATTGCATCATCATGATGTCATACATAATTTAATTTATATAATGTCTAAAAATTATAATAAAAATAATATTATGTAGGAAATGGTTTTAGCCTTCCAATTACTATTTATAGTCAAATATCGGACTTGTATAACCCCATGTAAAAAAGTGTTTTAGTAAAATAATACATGTTTGTGTCATTTTTACTTTAACTTTAAATAAAAGACATTAATGTCATTATCTTATCCAAGTGGCTCTATGGGGTCCCAAAAATCGACCAATGGGATTTCTTGGTCTTCAATGACTCATCCAATAGGTTTTGGACAAGTGTCATGTTATTTTCAGTTTATTATAATATCATTTTTACCTTAAATCACACTAATTACCTCTAATCGCGATTAAAAACTTAAAAGTTACTATTCACCAAAAAATTATATTAATCCCATTGAACCACATTTTACATCCTAATGACAACCATTTATGTCGGATTTTTCAAATTCATATCATAGAAGTGGTAATGTTTCATTTACACGAAAAAACAGTTTTTTAAGTACCACTTAGTGCTTTAACTATTAATCAATAATTGAAGTTTTTCAGAAAAATACCAAAACTTCACCCTAAGCTATATTTGATATTCCAAATTCAAAAATGATGCCTATTTTAAAAAATTCAAAACATATAAGTTACATTAATTAATTTAATAATTAATTTCCACTATCAGAACAAATAGCGTGTTTTTATGAAACAATATATATCAAAAGATTAACACTAGTTTAAGTCCAATTTCAAAGTGAAATTAATTCTAATGACCGCTACTGGATTAAATGGTAAAAATATATTCTAATTTCATTTTAAACCCAATTAAAAATATAATCTAATCATATAAATAAATTAGATCAAAAACGGGTTTTGAATTAAAGTACAATATTTTTCACTATTCATTAAAAAATGAACTTTTTCGGAAATAATTCCAAAAATCTACACAAAGTAAATTTTGATATCCCGATTATAAAGAAGAATTTTATTTGGTATAATAGAATGTACAAGAGTGACCAAAAGTATATTAAATTGGTTTTACCATCAAAAGGTTATAAATCGACCTTTTAGTGAATTTTAGAGTATATATGCTTTAAATTGAATTCTTTTCTTATTTTAAGCCATTATCTTTTATTGGATAAATGTAAAAACATTTAAAAAACATATATAATCATATTTTAGTTATTTCCATTCATTCTCACCAATACATCGACTAGGCGTTAACTACTATTTAAAATAATATTATTTTATTATTAGAGTGCAACGTATGATTTCAAAGAAACTCATTGTTGTGTATTGGGTACGCCATCGAGCATAGCATTCCCTTTAATGTAATATTAATATTTTATTCACAAATATTAATTCATATGAAAAAGTAATATTCTTTATTTACTTGGGATGTTACACAACTAGGGGATGTCAACTATGAGAATTTATGTGGCTATTTATCCATAGGACAATCACCCAATGGATATTCTAAATGTTGTGAGAACATATTTCTTTTTAGATGATGCATTGTTCTGCCAGAGGTGTTGTGGGAGGAGGTTTTGAGGGAGTTTCAGCTCTCCCCCATGGAGGTATATCTTAGAATGAAAAAATGTACCAGGACCTCAATTGTTTTTTCTGGTGGATAGGTATAAATAAGGAAGTGATAGAGTTTGTTTCTAAATTCCTTAATTTCTTGATGGTGGAGGAAGAGCACCATGTGCCGGCATGGGAATATCACCAGTGGAAGTGCCGAAGTGGATGTGGGATGATGTAACGAGGGACATTATGATGGGATTACCATAAACGTCCATGGGACATGATTTCATATAGGTGATCATTGGCTGACTCAATAAGTCCTCCAACTTCCTTGATATCATGGAGAAGAGTTCCACATAGATATCGGTATGTATCTACATGAATGAGATAGTTTGTAGGAGGCATTAGGGAATCATCTACATTTGTGTACATCATTCCATCTCTAGACAGATGGTAAGATTGAGATAACCATTCATTTTCATGAGGATATGTTTCGGGCCTATATCTTGGAATTTCGTCATAACAGGGAGGACCAACTACCACTAGTGCAGTTTGCGTACTACAGTTTCTACCACTCCACCATTGGTATGGAAATGTATAAGGATTTATATGGGAGACCCTTCCAGTCACCACTTTTCTAGACCAACCATAGAGTTTCAACACTCATGGGTCCATAGTAATTGTGAGCTATAACCGAGAAGGTGCCGATCATACTTAAGTGGATGAAGATTGTACAAATATAGCATAAGTCTTATGCAGACAAATGAAAGAGTCCTCTATTGTTTGAGGAGGGAGACCATGTCTTCCTTCGGGTCACACCACGATGATGGGATTGTAGATTTGGAAGGAGGACCAATTTTCTCTGATTTTGATTAGATATTCTCAGATATTTCCCAGAAATGGAGAGGTGGCATACCACATAGTTCAATCACCATAGTTGCACCAAGAACATGATTTCATCCATGTGTCACAAACAAGGAAGTTGCATGCAGGACCCATCACATGTCATCGACTGGGGAAAGCTTGACATAGATGTTGGGGTGACATTAGATGAGTACCTAGTGGACATCAAGGATTGAAAAGAGAGGATCCATCGTGGGTGATTGATTACCATGTTTCATTTCTAGTTGAAACATGATAATCATTTGGAGAGATCATTGGAGCATGAGGCTCTGATTCGTGTACAGTTCCCACTTCTATTTGATTACCCTTTTGTTTTGGTTTGACAGGGGTGAAAAATAACTCTGGTGGGGAGAATTTAATGTCTCATATTTCTTATTTATTATTTTGAAATATTATATAGAATTATTATGATACTAGGCATTGTGAAAATGTGAAAATTGGAGGCCTAAAGTGCTTATAATAATGTTTTTTTAAAATTTTAAACTTTTAAATTGAGCACGCAAGTGGTTATCATAAAAAAATAACCTTTAAAATAGTTATCTAATGAGAAATATGAGGGCCCCATTCCATTAAGGGTGGTTATAATACCATAGTTGGGGCCTAAAATATTCTAGTCTGGGTCGACAATAGACGTTAGTTTTTTATACTTTTTAATGAAAATAAAATAAAGTAACTATTTATTTTATTTTAAGTGATTCCATGATGCACAAACAAGTAAATTTTCTTTAATTAACTATGATATTATGTATAAGCTCATAACCCTATCAATTTTCCATGGACACTCAATATATTTTGAGAGTTTCCCTTCTTGAAAGAATATTGAAGAATGGTGACAATAGAATACATGTGGATCATTTTGTAATGACATCAAATACCAAATGACTACCACTCTACCACTTGGTTGATGATGGTGGTAATGGATGTTGTTTTTATTTTTTGGACCTCCTATTGGATTAAATAAAAAACACATATCAACTGACGAACAACCTGACCTGTGGATTGATAGTTCTTGCAGGAGGGTCTTTTATCGGGTTTATTTTAAGGAAATGATGCATATTTAATTTGATATATATTTTGTATTTATTTTTTTGATGATTATAATGGTAGAGGATCAATTACTTGAAAAATGATGACAGGGGTTTGTCCTTGGATTTTTTTATTTTGATTTCTTATCGCTTTTGGCCCAACATTCTTTTTGTTTTTCATCAGGTTATAAAGAACAGTTTCTTTCACATCCATTTCGCATCCAAAAATCGCAAATTGGAGATTAGACATCATGATGTCCCTACTGGGGTGCGACGTAGATGTAAAATGAAGAATTGAAACGTTTCACATGAAATCCATCCTAGACCGTTCTTTGCACAGATGATCGAAACACATTCTTGAAGCCGATTGATGACCCAGAACCTTTCGTTTTGGAGTTACCATAGCATAATGACCATGGTTCCTCTCTTTTGAGGTGATCATATAGCCAAATAAGTTATTGTATAATCATCTAATGTGAGTTGATGAAGAACATCATTTCTTGAAAATTGTGATGAAGAAGACATGTAGTTCAGACTATAAGTCTTATGGGCCATGTTTCATGGTGGCTAGAGTTTCTGTTTATAGAAATAGATAAAATAGTGGGTGACATATTTTAAATGACATGTGGGTCCTTATGCGGGTCATGGGTTGTCTCTTAGAAAATTCCCAAACATGTGGTGGAGTACATGGCATGTACCCCACCACATAGCTAGACCTGACCAATTTCATGGGTTGCCCAATGTACCAGTACATGGGTTGGAAGACATGGGTTAAAGCCAGGTATGGGCATATGACCAGCGTACACGGAGAAGCCCTCAGATATTTGAAATAGCATGTTTCTCTTCCAAACATAGTGTATATCTTTTCTACCTAACATGCTCTTCAACACAGGCTGTTTTTCACTGGTAATACCTCAACTCATATGACATAGAATGCAAACTATCAAAATGTTGTGTACATTTCTATACATGGGTTGATCTCATTGTAAAACATTCCATTGACAAATATAATTTTAGTTAGTTCCCCTATACATGTTACCCTAATGGTCAGGTATCGATTCCTTCCAAAAGAGAATGATCTCTCTAGCATGGCTTTCAGGATAGATTCAGAATCCCACCAAGAGTCTATGAGCGAGCTCCGCTATCCATTCTTATCCCTGGGAAAAGTCATGTATAGATATGACCAATCCTATAGGACGCGGTTCCTATAAATAGAAGGGAAATATAGATGTGTCATGTTGTACACCAGTTCCTGGGCAGTGATCCTCATCTGTGTATCATGATCTTTCCCCACTCAAGAGTGTGTTCTCATGAAATGAGTGTATTATTTCTCACTTCAGATATATTAGTGCGTTTATCACTCTCATTATTCTTCCCAATGAATATACTTCTTTGAAATATGTCATTAGATCAAATAGATTTTTGGAAAGAGTTCTCTCAGATGATTGCTTCATGGAACCATAGAACTGAATCTCTAGTGTTGGTATGAAGTCCTTGTGACATATCTATAGAGTATAGGTCTGAGTATAGAGTATATCAAAATATTTTCCTCTTGTTATATATTCTTTAGAAATATACTATATAGATCTGATTGTACCTTTACATTTTGTATTTTTTTGTTGTTTATGGGGCCCTCTACTAAGTGTGGTTATTGTCACCCCTGCATGGGTTTTTCGCTATGTAACACCCCAAACTTCCACAGTATGCTTCTCGTTGAATAACACATCAGCGAGTATTGTATGCAACATCGAGTTCTAATACACACCACAACCAATCAAACTAGCCATTATGAATAGTAATACCCACATTTTGAAATTTTATAAATTTTATCATTCAAAATGGACTTCAGTTTTGGAATCAGAATATCGAAATTATCTTAGGGTGAATTTTTGGTATTTTTCTGAAAACATTTATTTTTTGATGAATAGTGAAAAAACACCTAGATATAGTTTAAAAGCGAATTTTTATGTATATAATTATTTATTTTATTCAAATTTAATTTAGGTAAAAATGGATACATAATATCTATATATGAACAATGTAATTTATTGGAGATAGATTAGAATAATTTTAGATATATAAAAATTTTATGGAACTTTTCACCGTCTTTTGCACATCACCAAGGAGAATTTGGAATTTAACATAAATCTTAATTTTACCAATTCTGTAAGTGGAATTTCGAAAATCCGAGAGACACGGTTAATATCAAGGATTAAAATGTGGTTTAATAAGATAAAAATAATTTTTGATGAATATTAACTTTTCACTTTTATTCACCACGTTTAAAAGTATATAGGTTAATTAAGGGTAAAATTGATATTAATATTACCCTAACACATGTCCTAATTCTATTGGACAAGTGTATCTAAACAAAAAACAACCGTAGGAATAAAATATTATTATTTAGGTCCAAATGGATTAGATTCAGTCATTTTTTATTATTTAATTCAAAGAAGAGTTAAAAGAGTTAAAATCAATGTTTAATTACTAAATCATTCTTAATATAGGTTTATACATAAGATATATTCGATTATAAATATTCATAAGAAAGATAAAAATATTACCTACATAATGGAATTTTATTTATAATTTTTAGACATTAAATACTTTAATTTATTTATGACACACTGGTGATACAGTAATTACTTAATTAATGAAATATTAAAATAATTGATATTATAAATATAAACATAATTGTAATTTGAGACTTTTTATGTATTACACTAATTTTATAGGTCAATATGACATATTATGATTGGTTATATAAATTATTTTCGATGTAATAATGCTGTTATAAAATTATTAAAAGGAAAATACCCAATAGTGTCAACATTGACATAAAAGAGTTTTTAAAACAAATATTATATTATTAATTGATATTATATTGCTAAAAAAATAAGGCTTGGCAAAAAGACTTATATAATGATAGTCATTTCATTAATGGACCACTTGGGGGGTCTCTTTGAGGTATATATTATGTTTATTTACTATATAATATAAAAATACAAAAATACATGGTAAATGTCAAACTATTTAACTAAGAGTTAAATATAAATGATAAGGTTAATATAGTGACCCAAACCTATATAAAATCTATTTTTTGAAAGGATAAAGACCCATCCCCACCATACCCTTTAAATAATCCACATTTGAGCAATTAGAAATTGAATATGAGTTTTTTATAAAATTATATTTCAAGCTTTTCCAAAGGTGCCCCTCACCCCCACATATAAAATGGCACTCCCCATACTCACTAATTCACACCTCAAAGTCTTTTGGATCTGAAAAACTTTTCCCAAATACGCTATAAACTATCCTAATTTCATCCTAAAGGCCTTCCTTTTGTCAAATATCCAACTTATAGATCTGTTTTCCTCAAATCAAAAGGAAGAACCTGAAGAAGAGGTAATGTTTTCACCACCCTCATTCAAGTTCCATTCTTCTTCAACTTCTTCCTTCTCAGTTATTTCCATTATAAAATAATAACTGTATTATCTTCTATATAATGTGATTTTATTATAAATATGGTAAAACCATATTCATTATTCTATCAATCCTTTTAATTAAATGTCACCATACGTGCGTACATACGACTTATAGACTCCATGACGTGGTGTAATTGTTTATCAATATATCATTATTTGGATGGGTATAATAGTGATATGTAATTCATGTAAATAATAAATATAACATGATACTGATTCTGTATATATGATATACCATCCAATTATATATTAATTTAATATCAACAAATGATATTATCTCTCGTGCGTACATACGGACTACCGTCTCCACGAACACGACAATATTCATTCCCCACCATATCCATTCAAGACTAATTCTCATTTGATAAATAAAAATAATGTTTAAGAACTTTATATCATTATGGATATGAATAAGATACAACCTATCAATAATAAACATAATTTATGTAGCAAAACATATAAAAGAAAATGAGTAAGTCAACACCAGAAACGAAGATAATACTAAAATATTATTAGCAAAGCCTTATTAGAAGATCATATATGATGTCATAATTATGTATATTATTCTTGTATCATTTAATAACAATTTTTTTTACTATTATAAAAGAGGTTAACATACTATTGACCAAGGAAAAGTACAAGGTAAGTTTATTTTACAATATCTTTATTATCCGAGATTTCTTATACGTAATTATCTACTTGGACATCTTTATCATCCACATACATGTTTCTTAGAAATGTATTTAAAATCATTCTTACTATTTTACAGCCTATGTGTTAAATTCATTTATACCATTTTTTGAATTTTTATATGAATTTTATAATGGAATCTTTCTGTCGTTTTCCAAACAAGGTCCTTTTTAACCTTTTCGAAAGAATTAAGGTAAGAATGTCTTTTTTAACTTATACGGCGGGTGCGGCTTTTTTCAACTATTTTAAATTCATATAATCTTCCCTTACAATCTTATAAGAATATTTTCAAATTACATTTTTTTCTTTTATAATTAAGTGAAATTTAAATGATTTAAAGAAAAAAGATATTTCTCTCAAATGGTTTTGATTTCATCTATATCAACGTCCTTTGATGGATTTTAATCTTATTTGAAGTTTGTTTATTATGATAAAAATCTTCTATATTGTATTGAATGTTTTGTGATATTTTTGACTATGGATGTGTTATTTTTATACCATTCATGGTTTATGGAGAAAGTATTGACATTTCGTGTGCTAGTTTTAATACAAATGTTTATGTTATGTTTAAACCTGTTTATATGATGAATGAATTGGACTTAATAAGTGTAGGGTGGAGCCCTATATATCTCCTCAATGCATCGGTAGGTATCATAAGACAAACTAGTGTGTTGTCATAAGGACTTGACAAAAACTTATTTGTAGTCTTAGCACGAGGGCTTGACTATGTGGTTATGAGAGTCTGGAATTATGCATTTCATCATTATGAAAGTGGTTATTGATATTGTATATGATTATTAGACTAGTAGAATATACATGTGAATAAGTAAATGGAATTATTTCATTTTATTTCTTCCATATTATGCTAAAGATCATGTTTAAAAGGATTTTGTTTTAGTTATACATTACCTTAATTGATTAAGATTATTTATGAATGTTTCTACTATATTGTTATCCTTATTGGGCATCTGAGCTCACCCCTTTCTATGTTTTATTTTTCACAGGATGTGAAGAAGTATTTTATGAATGACCTGTAGGGATAGTTATTAGGGGATATTGTTGTGGAAAATGGAGACTATGTTGTTGTTGTTTTCATCATATTATGTAATGTAAACTTTATGAATGTATCTAGTGATTTCAAGGCTACTAAAATAATCAGTCTTTCGAGAAATGATCTTTTGTGATCATTCCAATGTTATATAATAATGCACTGACTCTAGGTAACTAGGGTCAGGGAGTTACAGTTGGTATCAGAAAATTTTTAGTATAAACCTTGGAATGTATATTTAGATAAACTCAGATTAGATCATATAGCCCTAAGATAGACTTTGAGATTTAGTATAGATGAACTTCTTATAATTTTGGTATTGTAGAGATTTTGTGAGTTTTATGAGAAATACATCCCTGTCTGGATAAGAGAAGGTATAGGAGGCTCTAGCACAGAGGTACCTAGTGGTAAAACCCGAAATCACCGCTTTGAGCTATACTTGAATGGGAACTGGTGCACGACAATGGGCCTTGCTGGACCTTTGGTTACGACACTACTGGGGGATATGCATATGATTATTCTCATTTTCTTTACAAACCATTATGAAGGGTTTATGAGTATATACATCCTCAATGAAAACATGTTTATGATTATGGATTATATCCATAAACGGTTCAATTTATGTTAAGTGTTTTACAAGTATGTAATTATGTATTGCGATTCATAAAATAACCTGGTGTATGCCATTGATTAGAAATGGTGCATAGTGGAAGAAATGGAAACAGTATCAATGCACGCACTCCATGTCAGGATTTCCCTCCTACTCAAATTAATTATAGTGGAGCTAGTGATACAACTGGTGCTGATCAGCTAATCACCGTTCTGGGACAACTCACTCAGGTTATGAATAATAACCTTACCCGAATGGAGCACAATGATCCGCATCGTGGAGGATCAGTGTTAAATCGCTTCATGAGGAAACGACCACCAACATTCAATGGGAGTACAATTCCATTGCTATATGAGGATTGGATAACTTCCCTAGAGAAAATAATTCAGGCATTGAGGAGTAGTGAAAGGGAAAAAGTTATCATGGCAGTTTATTGCCTCACTGGAGATTCTGATCAATGGTGGTCATTGATACAAAAAACAAAGGAAGATTATGAATTATCAAATATGGAATAGAGAGAGTTCCAAGATATTTTCTTAGAGACATAATTTCCTCATGACCATCGAGCAGATATGGAAAGGCAATTTCTGAGTCTGAGACAAAAGGTGGATGAGAATGTCGCAAAGTATGATGCTAACATTACAAGTTAAGCAAGGTATGCTGGAGATTATATACGTAACCCAACAAGTAATATTGATATTTTCTTTGATGGGAAAAAACCATTTCTTCATCGAGAATTAGTGTCACAATCCATTTTATCATATGAAGACATTGGATCATGTGCTATCAAGACAGAAAACTAATTCTCTACATCTTATGACTTTAAAGAAAAGCAAGAGAAGAAGAGATCTGTTAATTACTCTGGAAATGGAAATAAGGGGAAGTGGGGAAAAGTTGATTATCTATCCTGTAGTAAATGTGGGAAGAAACACCATGTTACTTTCGTGAATGTAATGGGAGTCTGTTACAAGTGTGGTGAAAAAGGCCACTAAGCTCATGATTGGAAAGGGAAGAAAGAAGATACCGATGTTTAGTGATATAATTTCAGGGAGATGGGACATTATGCAAATAAATGTCTTAAGCGTCAGGGAAACATACCTCATAAAAGGCCAAGGGAAGAAGACCAAGATTATGTTATCACTACTGCTGAGGTAGAAGCTCTGAAAGACGTGGTGGCAGGTAATTTAATGGTTTCATCAAGTTTAGAAAATACATTATTTGATTCTGGATCATCGCATTGTTTCATATCTTTGCAATTTTCTATGAAAATTAGATATTTTTAATTTTATTTAACAAGGCAGTTGTCATTCAAAACTCCTAAGGGAATTATCATTGCAAAATTTATTTTTGAATCAGTCCCCATTAGATCACATAAATGTTCTCTATCTATGGATCTCATCGTCATACCTATGATTGAATTTGATATAATCCTCAGTATGGATTGCCTTTCATACCATGATGCAAAAATTTATTGTAAGAAGGAGGAGGTTACTATTTTTTATGATGATGATAAAGAACACCTTATCTTTAGAGCAGAATCATCACCACCTAATTCATACCTAGATCCACCCCCAATAGCTCAACTAAATTCAGTTATTGGGGTTGAAGAGAATAAAATAACTATGGGTAAGGAACAGAATGTTCAAATAGAGGATGTGCATATTGTGAAAGAATATGTAGATGTGTTTCCGGAAGATTTACCTAGACATCCTCCAGAACGATATATTTAGTTTTCCATTGATATAATTCTGGTTTCAACACCCATATCAAAGACCCCATATAGAAAGGACACTGTGGAATTAGTGTAACTAAAGAAACAAATAGAATAATTGAGTAATAAGGGATTTATTCTCCCTAGTGTTTCTATGTGGGGATCCCCTGCCCATTTTTTAAGAAAGATGGATCTATGAGGTTATGTATCGACTATAGGGAGATCAATGTTATAACAATAATTAACAAGTATCCCCTACCTCGAATTGATTATTTATTTTACCAACTGCTAGGATCTCAATAATTTTCAAAGATTGACCTTCGATCTGGATACAAGCAATTGTGTGTGAAGAAGGAAGACATTCCGAAGACAGCATTTCGAACCAGGTATGGGCATTACGAGTTTACATTAATATATTTTGGATTGACTAATGCACCCTCTATATTCATGGATCTAATGAATAGAGTTTTCATGTAACATCACAATGATTTTGTGGTAGTATTTATTGATGATATCTTGGTATATTCAAAAATCTATGAAGATCATTAAAATCACATGCGCATTATATTGAAGACTCTGAGAAGACATGAGTTATATGGGAAGTTAAGCAAGTGTGAATTATGGCTTCATGAGATTTCATTTATTTTCCATATTGTCTCAAAGTATGGAATCTCTATTGATCCTTCTAAGACATTGGAAATCCAATAATGGCCAGCCCCAACAATTATAACTGAGGTACACAGTTTTATTGGTTAACAGGTTTTTGTTGACATTATGTCCAGAATTTCACCTGATTGGCTAACCCATTAACAAATACCACAAGTAAAGGAGTTAAATTTGTTTAGAAAAAAGATTGTGAATAATTTTTTAAATAACTGAAGATAATATTATTCAATTCTCATATATTGACTCTACCATCGGGGAATGGTAGGTACGTTATTTATAGTGATGCTTCGAAGAAATGAATGTGTTGTGTCCTTATGCAGAATGATAGATTTATTGCATATGCATCACGATAGCTAAAAATTCATGAGAAAAACTATCCTACTCATGGTCTTGAGTTAGTTGCTATAATCATTGCTTTGATGATATGGAGATATTATCTCTATGGTGAAAATTTTGAGATTTATACTGATCACAAGAAATTGATGTATATTTTCTCATATAAAGAACTCAACATGAGGAAAAGGAGATGGAATGAAATAGTCAAGGATTATGATTTCACGATAAACTACCACCAGGGGAAGGAAAATAAGGTGGAATATGCTTTGATCAGAATCGATCATGGAGTTTTGAACAAGATGAGAGTTGAGGGGGATCATATTTTCATGGATCTAGAAAAGATGGATATGGGAATCAACATGGAAGGTGAAACATCAATACTTTTTCAAATGGTTCCCAAAACATCTTTATTAGAAAGGATAAAGAGTTCTCAGACCGATGATGAAGAATTTCAAAAGAAGATTAAAGCTGTGAATGATGGAAGATCGAGTGACTTTGTGTATGAAGATGGAATTTTGAAATTTAGGAAGAGACTTTGTCTTCCCATTATAAATGATCTTAAAATGAAATTGTTGGATGATGCTCACAGCTCCAATTTCTTTATACACCCTGGGAGCACCAAAATGTTTAGATATTTGAAGGAACATTATTGGTGAGACAACATGATGAGAGAGATTTCTGATTTTGTGTCACAATCTACGGTTTGTAAACAAGTGAAATTTGGAAGGCAACAACCTGGAGGAGTCATAAAACTTCTTCCCATACTAGATTGGAAATGGGATAATATTACGATGGACTTTATCATGGGGCTACCAAAGACTACTAGAAAAAACGATGCAATATGGGTTATTATTGATCATCTTACCACGTCGGCACATTTTCATTCTATAAGGGAGGATTCAACACTCGAGAAACTAGAAAGACTATAAATTAATGAAGTTGTGAGACATCATGGTGTTTCCCTATCAATTGTTTCTAATCTTGATCCCCGTTTTACTTCAAGATTCTGGAAGAGTCTTTAGAAGGACATGGATACTAAAATTTGTTTGAGCACTATCTTCCACCC
Organism: Viscum album; assembly: GCA_963277665.1. Lineage (NCBI taxonomy): Eukaryota > Viridiplantae > Streptophyta > Magnoliopsida > Santalales > Viscaceae > Viscum > Viscum album. The sequence goes on along the minus strand of OY728157.1, from coordinate 1,261,818,473 downwards.
TCAAACAGATGGACAATCAGAACAAAGTATTCAAAACATAGAAGACATGTTGAGATCATGCTCACATGACTTTAAGGGTATGTGGGATCAATATTTACCTCTGGTGGAATTTTCCTATAACAATAGCTTCCATTCAAGTATTCGGGTGGCACCATATGAAGCGTTGTATGGAAAGAGATGGCGCACACCAACCTGTTGGGATGGAGTTGGTGGAATTAAACTTCTAGGCCCAAAACTGGTGGAGGAAATGATGGAAAAGGTAAATGTAATCCCAAAACACATCAAAGAAGCTCAAAGTATGAAGAAGATATATGAAGATAATCGAAGGATGGATTTGGAATTTCAGGTAAGAGATCATGTTTTCTTGATGGTGTCTCCATTGAAGGGAGTTATACCTTTTGGTAAGAAAGGTAAATTGAGTCCCAAGTACATCGGAACTTTCAAAATTCTAGAACTAATTTGTTCTATAGCTTCCTGTTTGACAATGCTGCCAAGTCTCTCCAAAGTTCATGACGTGTTCCGCGTATCACTGTTGAGAAAATACATGTCTGACCCAACCCATGTACTCATCTATGAGGATGTAGAAGTGGAACCCGATCTATCATATTAAGAAGAGCCGGTCAGGATTCTTGATACCAGAGAACAAGTGTTGACAAACCGAATGACTTGTCTGATAAAAGATCCATGGAGAAACCATAAGATGGAAGAGGGAACATGGGAACCCGATGAACATATGATGAAAAAACAACCAAGTCTTTTTATGCAGTAATATTCTAGAAATTTTGAGGACAGAATTATTTGAAGGAGGGGAGAATGTAACACCCAAAGCTTCCACGGTATGCTTCTTTTTGAATAACACAATAGTGTGTCTTGTACGCAACTTCGAGTTCTTACACAGACCACAACCAATCAAACTATACATTATGAATAGTAATACCCACATTTTGAAATATTATAAATTTTATCATTCAAAATGGACTTCATTTTTGGATTTGGAATATCGAAATTAGCTTAGGGTGAATTTTTGGTATTTTTTTGAAAACATTCAATTTTTGATGAATAGTGAAAAAACACATTGTTATAGTTTAAAACCGATTTTTTATTTAAATGATTATCTATCTTATTAAAATTTAATTAAGGTAAAAATGGATACATAATACCTATATAAGTTAAATTTAATTCATTGGAGTTAGTTTTGAATAATTTTAGATATATAAACATTTTATGGAACTTTTCACCGTCTTTTACCCACCTCCTTGGAAAATTTGGAAATTAACATAAAACATAATTTTACCACATCTGTGAGTGGAATTTCGAAAATCCTAAATACACCATTAATATCAAGGAGTAAAATTCGGTTCTATAAGATAAAAATATTTTTTGGTGAATAGTAACTTTTTTACTTTTATTTACCACGGTTAAAAGTAAATAGGGTAATTAAGGGTAAAAATGATATTAATATTACCCTAACACATTTTATAATTCTATTGGAAAAGTGTGTCTCGACCAGAAACAACCATAGAAATAAAATATTATCATTTAGGTCCACTTGGATTAGATTATGACATTTATTATTATTTAATTCAAAGAAGAGTTAAAAGAGTTAAAGTCAATGTATAATTACTAAATCATTTTTAATATAATGGTATACATAAAATAAATTAGATTATAAATATTAATTAAAAATGTAAAACGATTTCCTATATAATGGTATTTTTTTTGTAATTTTTAGACGTTAAATAATTTAATTTATTTATGACACAATGGTGATGCAGTAATTACCTAATTAATAAAATATTAAAATATTTGATAATATAAATATAAAAATTAATGAATTTTGAGACTTTTTATGAATTAAACTAATTTTATAGGCTAATATGACATATTAGGATTGGTTATATAAATTTTATTCAAAGTAATTATGTTGTTATGAAATTATCAAAAACAAAATACCCAATAGTGTCAAAATTGATATAAAAGAGTATTTAAAACAAATATTATATTATTAATTGATATTCTATTCCTAATAATCTAAGGAGCGGCCAAAAGAATTATATAATGATAGGTGTATCATTAATGGACCACTTATGGGTCTTGGAGGTATATAGTATGTTTATTAACTATATAATATAAATATACAAAGAGACATGGTAAATGTCAGACTATTTAACTAAGAGTTAAATATAAATGATAAGGTTAATGTAGTGACCCAAACCTATCTAAAATCTATTGATTGAAAGTATAAAGACCCATCACCACCTCAACCTTTAAATAATCCACTTTGGAGCCATTCGAAACTGAATATAAATTTATTATAAAATAATATTTCTATCTTTTCCAAAGGTGCCCCTCACCCCTCTTATAAAAGGGAACCCCCCCATCTCTCTAATTCACACCATCAAAGCCTTTTTGTTTGGCCATCCTCTGCCCAAATACCCTCGAAACTATAATCCCTTCATCCTAAAGGCCTTATTTTAGTTAGAAATCTAACTTAAGATTCCTTTTTATCAAATCAAAAGGAAGAACCTGAAGAAGAGGTAATGTTTTCAGCACACTTTTTCAAGTTCCATTCTTGTTCAACATTCTCATTCATTTTTATTTACATTATAAAATAATAACTCTAGTATATTCTACATACTCTGATGTTATTATAAATATGGTACAACCATATTCAGTATTTTATGCATCCTTTGAATGACATGTCACCATACATGCGTATGTACAGCTTACCGTCTCCACGTCGTGATGTAATTGTTATTCAATATATTATTATTTAAATGGGTATAATATTGATATTTAATTCATTTAAATAATAAATATAACATGATAATGATTCTGTATATATGATATAACATGCAATTATATAATATTTTAATACCAAAAAATGATATTTTTGCTTTTGCGTATGTACGGACTACCGTCTCCACGAACGCGATAAGATTCATTCCCCATCGTATCCAATCAAGAATAATTCTCATTTTATGATTAAAAGTAATGTTTAAAAACATTATATCATTCTGGATATTAATTATATAGAACCTATCCATAACAAACATGACTTATGTAACAAAACTTATAAAATAAAATGAGTAAGTTAACACCCGAAACGACGATAATACTAAAATATTATTAACAAAGCATTATTAAAATCTCATATATGATATCATAATTATGTATATGGTTCTTGTATAATTTAATGACAATTTTTAACTATTATACAATATGTTAACATACCATAGACCCTGGAAAATTACAACGTAAGGGTTTATTTTACAATCTCTTCATTATCCGAGATGTTTATACGTAATTATCTACTGTGACATCTTTTTCATCCACATCCATGTTACTTAAAAATGTATTTCAAATCATTCTTACTATTTTAGATACTATAGGTTAAAGTCATTGATACCCTTTTCTAATTTTATAAGATCTTTATAAAGGAATCTTTCTGTCAATTTCTAAACAAGGTCATTTTTAACCTTTTTGGCCAAATTAAGGTAAGAATGCCTTTTTTAACTTATACGGCGGGTGCTGCTATTTTCTGCCATTATAAAATCATCGAAGATTCCATTTCATGATTATAAGAATATTTTCAAAGTAAATTTTTTTTCTATTATAATGATGTGGCTTTTAAATTATTTCAAAAAATATATATATTTCTCAAAAATAGTTTTGATTTCATCTATGTCAACATCCTTTGATGGATTTTAAGCTTATTTGAAGTATATTTGTTATGATACAAACATCCATATTGTATTGAAGGTTTTGTGATATGTTTGTCTATGGATGTGTTATTTTTAAACCATTTCTGGTTTATAGAGATAATATTGACATTTCGTGTGCTAGTTTTAAAACAAATGATTATGTTATGTTTAAACCTGTTCATATGAAGAATGCATTGGACTTAATAAGTTATGGGTGGAGCCCACTATAGCTCCTCGATGCATCAATATGTCTCATGAGAAAAACTAGTGTCTTCGCACAAGGACATGACAAAATCTTATTTGTAGTCTTGGCACAAGGCCTTGACTATGTGGTTATGATAGTCTGGTATTATGCATTCCATTATTATGAAAGTGGTTATTGATATTGCATAAGATTATTTGACTAGTAGAATATAAATGTGAATAATTAAATTGAATTATTTCATTTTATTTCTGCCATATTATATTGATGTTCAAGTTTAAAAGGTTTTTGTTTTAGTTATATATTTCCATAAATGTTAATGTTTATTTATGAAACATTTCTCTATATTTTTATCCTTACTGGGCATCTGAGCTCACACATTTATATGTTTTATTTTTACCATGATGTGGGGAAGTATTTTATGAATGACCTGTAGGAATAGTTATGAGGGGATATGAGTGTGGACTATGTAGACTATGTTGTTGTTTGTTTCATCATATGAGGTAATGTAATCTTTATGAATGTATCTAATGATTATATGTCTACTAAACTAATAGGTCTTTCGATACTTGAACTTTTGTGATCATGCCAATGTTTTGTAATAATGCATCAACTCTGGGTAACTAAGGTCTGGGCGTTACAGGCTACACGTGTAGTGTCTTCTGTAGATGAGTGGACTTTTGGCAGATTTTATGGAAGATCAGAACTAGACTAAGCTTCGTGAGATCCCTTACAGGATGAGGTGTTACTATGAATACAAGCAATAATCTGAGTGCCCATTTCCTTCTTATTGGTTGGACTTTGTAGTTTTTAGACTATTTCATTTGTTGGGATTGTATTCTGGTCTTGTTTACATTCATCACATTTCTATCTATTTTACATTTTTATTTGGGATTATTCGTATGCATGCCTGTTTTTCCATAGTGGGTTTTACATTTTATTATTTCTTGTATGGGAGTTGTGTGTGTGTGTGTGTGTGTGTGTGTGTTCAGGTAGAAAGAAAAGGCCTTCCATGTTATTGATATGCCTACTTGGTTCGATTCACCAGACTCATGGCTATATGATTCGGGCTTGGGGATTCATGGAATTGGTCCCACTGGGAAGGTTCATGAAAGAATTGTCTCCCAATAGACACAACCTCGACCATTATGGTGAGTTGATAGCCTATGTCATTTGGGGAGATAAATTTGGGGTCCAGTGGCCCCTGTTCTGGCTACCAGTTTAGTGGCCAGTCATGCTGAGATGTTACAAATAGTTTTGAGAACTACTAGTAAATAAATTAAATAATTATGTTATGTATGATATTATGGTTCTAATATCATTCATGACTCATGTAATAGTGTATTTTTCACATAATGTATTCTTACTGTAAATTAATGTGTTTTACTATTCATAAAAAATTCAACTATTTTAGAAATATCACCAAAGTTTACCGTAACCATTTATCAACTGGTACAATTAAAAATTCAAATCTATTTTTTGGAAAATATTTTTACTTATATGATAATTTTAATTTTAAAATAAAATCAATATTTATTCAAAAAATACCAATTTAAAATCTATAAATGATTTTATGAAACATATAAATATTAATTAAGGTCTCAAACAGTTGTCATATAATTATAAGACAATAACATATTAACTTATGAATATGTCTTATTAAAATAATATTTCATTTAAATTAATTTTTTAATAATAAAATTTAAAATAACAATGTTTTTTTTAAAAATACCAATAATTATTAAATCATTTTTGAAGAATTTATTTACATATCACATGATTAAAATATACTATATTTTCATTTATAGGACTCATAAATATTATTTAGACATTCATAAGTAATTTTACTAATCAACTGGTTATATTACAATTCCAAATGGCCACATAACTATTTTAGAGAACCTATTTACATGTAAATTATGGTTTTAATGTCGGTGTTTCATGAAGAATAAACTATCAATCTTATTAAATTTTAAAAGTGGAATAATGTAAGATATTTGGTTTTTACATTCTTCCTTCCTCTAAAAATTTATTCCTTGATATTTAAATAATCTATCCTAAAAAAATATGTGTGTATTTTATAATCGTTACATACTCATGTATCCATGTCACATCTTAAACATTTTTATTTTTTTAAATGTACCTTTACCAGCTAATTTGTTTGATTCTGCAAAACCTGATATCCAGTGAGAAAAATTAAATAGGATATTCACAATAAGATAAATCTTGTTCTAATTCTATTCTATTATAAGTGAGGAAATGCATTGGGTCATGAAGGTACTTCCTTACCAAATAGATATCGAACATGTTGGGTACATTAGAAAGGCGAGTGGCATATCCAAAAAATAAGTCAAAACTGTAATTCTCTCCAAGATTTCCAAAGGACTAATTTACTTGGGGCATATTTACCCTTTCATTCCAAATCTTATAACACCCTTACTTGGATATAAAATAAGAAAAACATGACCTCCCACATGAAACTCGGAATCCATTCATCAATTATCAGCATATGTATGTTGTATAAATTGACATTATTTGATATCAATTTGAATAGTATTAACCTTCTATATTGTTTCCTCTAAATGTTTATGGCCTATAAGATTTATTTCACTAACTTTATCCCAATTAGTTGGTGAATGAAATTATTTTCCCGATAGTGCTTAATATGGTGCCATTTGATTTCACGAATGAAAACTATTATTTAATAAAACTATTATAAAGGTAAATGTTGATCCCACATACCGTAGAATTCATGTGAGAATGATCTCAAAACATATTATAATTTTATAATTGGTCTTTCCAGATTATCTATTAGTTTTATGGTGATAAGATGTCCTCATATCAATTTTAGTTTCTAAATGTTTCATTATACATTTCTTTAATTTCAATGTAAAACATAGACCTTGACAAGAAAAACAGAAAGAAACTCTCCATGAAGACATATAACATAGTTAATATACATTCATTCAAGAACTATATGGTAAAATCATCCCTTATAGTGATAAAATGTTAAAATACGGTAAGCATATCAAAAATATAAAATATTCCACCATAATTTAATAGAGTTTTCAGTAATACATTAAAAAATAGATAGTAATCTCATGAAATTTCCATGGAAGAAGATGAATAAGTTTCATAACACCTCTTAGATGTTGTATTTCAGTATTCACCTATTGATACTCTTAACATCTTGATACAGAATTAGTAATTTCTGACTTTATATTATCCCACTAGAAATGTTCCTTCAAATCAATATACATCATCGTGTCACTAGAGTGTATTGAGAAATTTGATCTATTAGTCATACAATAATTCTTTATTTAACATGGTTATAGGAGGAACACAAATCATATTCTCCAATTTATGAATTCCATCTATATATATGAAGTATTTAAATATTCCATCATTGAAAACATTAATTTTTTTTAATAATTTTCATCATATTTCTAAAATATTTTAATCCTTCTTAATAAAGATTGTTGGGAAACCATTTGAAAATGTAATGTTGTTTTTCCTTCAGTAATAATTTCCATATCCATATTTACCTAATATATATTCATAGTATCCATACCAATCCTCAATTTAATCATAACTACATGATCCTTCCTTCTCAATAAATCTGCCACTATAAATTACTTCAATGGGGTCTAGTGCATTGAACAATTATAATCCTTTTGTTCCTTGAGCCACATCCATTTCCTCATGGTATGTTATTTCTTTGAAAGGAAACATTTTTAAACTACTCAATATATATATAACTAACATATTTCACCATAGATATTTTGCCTCTATATCATGGGAGGGAAGTGTACAACAACTAACATGAGAGCATGAATTGGATTCTTCTATTGAATAGTTTTCAACAGACATGATGTGTATGAAATAAATATATTATTTTTTACAAGAATATATCCATGTCATTTTATTGATTCATCACTATATATCACAAATACACTCTTTCTCGATAGAAGTGTCAAAATAATACAATTCAGTAACCCCCAATAAGTTTTGGAAAATCATTCTTTAAATTATTTTGTCTAATTAAATGTTAACCCTTTATCAGTATGCATGGTTAGATGCTAACCTAATCAAGAAATATTCAATAAAAAATTCTAAAAAAAACATTAAAATCCCATGAATCAACACACCTTACTTATTTTCATTAGTGTTGGAAATTTTTTAACAACCACTGTATTTACAGGATGAAATGGGATTCCATCCTTAGAGGAAATAATACCATGATATGAATCTATTTAAATACAAATTCAATCTTTTCTAAAATATAATAAAACTATTTTCTTCTATGATTCTCTTTAACAAATCATAAGTCGTTCTCATAGTTCTCATAGCTTTTGGAGTATATCAAGTTATTATAATCAAATTGAAAAAAATGTATACTTATTCCTTGAACACTATTTGAATCACATCTATAAAAATATATGGTGAATTAGTTAGTTGAAATAAAATTAATATAAATTTATAATGTCCATATGTCGTTAAAAGTGTTGACTTTAGAATATACTCCTTCCTCACATGAACATTAGGATATCTAGAAATATGGTAAATCATTGAAAAATATTGAGCTTCTCAATGTTTATCAAATAAATCATCAATATGATGCATATGATACTTATTATTTATTATCATATCAATGATATTTCTATAATCAATTGAAAACATAATGGATCAATGTTTATTCATGAAAAAGTGAACTAAGGATTCTAATAAATAATCACTAGGGAGCATAGATCACATATCATTCAACTCCTCCTATTGTTTTTATTCTCCACTAAATCTATAGTTTCCATTATATAAGGAGTGTTTGATAGAGGTCTTGATTTTGGAAATAAATCAATACAAAACTCAACTTCCTACTATAATGGTTGTCTATGTAAATCATTTATAAATACATCAATGTATTATTTCAAAATATATTAATATTCAATTTGAATATTTCTTTCGTTAATCAAAAATGATTTTTTCTCTTCCTCTCCAATAATATTATTGAAAATATCTCAAATATATGGCGGTATATATGAATTGAATGATGTCGATTCCCTTCTATATTTGATAAATTTCACACATTCATCATGAATCATAATTTCATTCTTATGGAAGTATATTTTCATTTTATTTTAATATCCAATCCATACCAAGGATTAAATCAAAATAATCTCTATGTATGAATATAAAATCAGATATCGAAGATCATTTGTTTGTTACAATAGTAACTACTTGGCACAAAATTATTTTAATAAGGTTTCTCTTAAGAGTCATTACTAAAAAATCCATTTTTAAGGTGAATTATAATTAACCATTGTTTAATTTGAACTAGTAGGATTCAAAGGACTGAGATGATCCATAATTAAATAAAATGTTAGCTAAATATTAGGATATGATTAATGTAACTTCCCAAAAATCATTAGGAATATCAACCACAATATTTTTGATTACATAAACTTATCCTTGTTTCCTTGATCTTTTCTAGAGAAATATTCCTTGACGCATAAGAAAATCATTTGAATAATAACCAATATTATTAAATTTAAATATTTTAACATTGGTAACATATTTCATTCCATTTCAATCATGGTTTTGGTGGCATTTTTCTTCATACATTTAAAAAACAACTCTTTTGATTAATTATCCTCTAGGGTGTTTCCTTCCACATGTCTCGTAAGTCGGGAAATTCCATTCTTTTCATTCCATTATTCAATCTTTACTATGAAACCATTTTATTCCATTATTTTACCTTAAAGACATCGTAAATAAGGGATAATGTCCCTATCTTGATAACAAATGAGACTAAATCATCATATGATGATAAATTTTTGGTGACTCCATCAATTCAGATGAATGGTATTAAACCATAAAACAATGAATCATTATTTCTCTCCAAATTTCGTATGTAGTCGATGTAATGCCTTGATAACCTTGTAATTTTGGCCACATACTTGTCAATATTTTGAAAATATTTTTTTCAAACTCTATAACATCCTCTATATATCCACCCAATATTCTTTGGGTAATGTTATTCTAGAAATATTTCCTCCAAATACTTCCATTACATGTTTTAAATTTCTTATTTATCATTATTGTTTTGAATCAATGACTAAAATTGATTATCATATCCTGAGAGATGCTAAATTATCATAATAATCATCTCTTATTAATTATTTCCCAATGTGATGCATATATTATCTATAGAACCTATCCAATGCTCTAGTACAAATAGGTTTGAAGTCCCACTATAAAGTTATAAGTTCCTCATCCTTAGTCATATCTCCAGTACAAACATCATCTTCTTACATCGGAGGGAAATACCTATATGGGATAACCGCATTGATAAGGTTTCCATTAATTCCTCAAGGAAGCATTTATAAAAAATGGAAGACACTAAATTAGCTTATGAATCATAATGAATAATTTTTAATCTATAAAATATTGTACGAAAATTGAAAATATATGTATTGAAAATATCATTACTATAAAATATTTTTCTTTAGGTACATGATTATATATAAATCATTTATAATTATTTGTAAATAAAATGTGATTTCACCTATGTATAACCCCAAGGAATGTTAAAACAGGTGTGCAGAATAGCAAATTATTGTGTACTAGGTTATATGTGGTCAAATTGAGGACACCTTGTTGGAGTTATACCTTATGGTAAATCTATTCCTGAACCATGTCCACTGGTATTATCTATCATAGATGTATTTCTAGGATGACCCACATAATCCTTACCTTACCAAAATTTTAGGATGTTATTCTATGATTATCCTAAATGATTATCATAGGGTTATGTTCCCTAATTTAGTTTTCCTAAATCTTGTTTCCCTTGTTTCTACCAAACATTCTCGGATATCAACTATAATGACCTAGACCCCAATTTCCTTGAGTTGGTGGTGTAATTTTATTACATTGGAATAATAAAAAAATAATTTTAATATAAAAGGAATAATTATTTTTGTATCTTGGAAATCTAGAATATATACACATTACATTACAAATTGAATTATAAACAACATAGAAACCACATCGGAATCATCCTTAACTCCAAGATTATTCCTATATGTTATTTATAAATTACATCCTTTCATCTAGTGGAAAAATAATACATTAAAAAGTGATGATATCATATGCTTAGTAATAATATTTATTAAAATTTAAGCAAATATAAACTAATATGGTTTGGTTAATGACTAAAAACACATTCCATTAGAACATACCGTTGTGATTATTATGGGAGTAATAAAAGATTAATAAATAATTTCATATAAATAATCTCATAAGAATGAAACACGACCCTAGATATTATACTAGTATAATAATATCATGGATAGAAATTAATAATATCATTATAAGGAAATGCCTAATTATATATATCATAAACATACCGTCGAGGCCTTAACCATGTCATATAAAAAAACAATTTATAGCCTCATCCAAATAGATTTAGGGTTTCTCTCATTAGACTTACTGATACATCCAACGGTTATATAAAACTCAAACCATTACATACTAAGTCCAATTATTTCCACATTTGTTTGGGTTGAAACATAAACAATATTAACATACTAAATGTATATACCATTTCCAAATTTTTAAACATAATCACTAACAATTATAGTTAGTATGATGAATTGGATCAGGATAAAACATCCACAATGAAACAGAACATATACCATTTAATAAAATATTTTATATGATAATAATAGCAGATCAATATCAATAAATAATAATATCTAATATAGGCACTAGAATTTAGGAAAATACTCTAACAAAATCATCTTGGAATTATTGAAATAAATACAAGTTTTTACATTACAAATAAGTGTTATTATGGAAAAATAATTTATATTTTTCATAATTGTGTGTATAAAACATGAAATGAACAAATATAGATTTTAATGAAAAAATTTGTGATTATAGATAAATATTGGTGTCTGGAAACATATTTATGGTAATTGAAAATGGGTAATAAATCAAGAATTCTTCTTTATTTATTCTAGTGTATCTGGAGTGAATTGATAAGGTAACCATAAAAAATCATGTATTTCATGTAAAAGAAGAATGAATTTACATGGATAAATGATTCTATAAAATAAAAATATAATGTATATTATTTTTATATAAATAATAATTATATTTATGTATAGAGTGAGAAATCATAACCTTAATTAAAAATGGAGGATCGGGAAAAAACCCTTACCTTATATCTGAAAGTGTTTTGTGCTTATATATAACATAATGGATAATTAAATTATATTCATTATTAAACTAATTAAGAACCTATCATGTTTTTTATTATAATTTTATTAATTTCATTATAACCTCTTTGATTAGTTATATTATTAAATTTTATCACTTGGTAGTGTTCATTTCTTGATTTTCATGATTGATTCGGTTCTATACGTATGGGAAAGATCATTTAAAATGGAATTAAAAATCCATAATTGATATTATATGTTTTTAAAAACAATCAAAAATATTTAACGGTCTTATATCATATATATTTTTATAGATATAAGGAAGATACATAAGATATAAACTTTATGATAATTGTTTAGATTATTTTTGTGGTTTTCCAATCATCGCAAACTAGTTTTTTCTTGTTAATTAAAATACCGTATATATAATGGTTCTAGAAAAATAAATAACATATAATATATAAACTTTTTTTAAACCATCCTTAAATATTTTAGGTGAAAATATAGTCTCATCGTCCATGGTGGAAGTCGATCGCCACATCAAAGATGATGTTTCCATTTTCAGAATAAAAGGGGGGAGGAGAAAGAGTTTAATGATGGTTATTCCATTAATATAATAAAATTATAGTATTTATATAATAATTTAGTTTTTATAAATTTGGTTATAGAATTGGTAATTATAGAAAAAAATGAAAAGAAATTAAAATAAAATTAAAGACAATGAATACGGATTTACCTCTAGAATTCTTCTCTTTGAGAACATCCATAAAAAAATTAAAATAGTATTTTGGTGGGACCAAAAATACTAGAATGTGGGGGAGTGGTTTGGGAAATTAAATTAGTATAATATACAGAAAATTAAAGTATTTTTATGAGCGGGATAGGAGTTGAAGATGGTTGGTATTTATAGAGGAAGTGAGGGGTGTTGTTTGATTATTTTAATAATTAGGTTATTATTTTTGGATCAAGACTATTATTAGTTTAATATTTATCATTATATACATTAAATAATCACAGAATGTTTTAGATTATGGTACATTGATCATTTATAACAAATATAATAGTGAATCTATCTTATAATGTAAATATATAGTAAATTACTGTACTTCCATATTCAAAAAAATCAATTATTTCATGAAAAACCCAAAAACTCACCATAACCATTTTTGCTATGTATAAATAAAAAATTAACTACATTTTTAAAAAAATTATTTCAATATTTTATAAAGTTAATTTTTAATAAACAATATTTATTATTTAGATAAATAATGATTTTAAAATTATAACTGCTTTATTAAACATAGAAATATTAATTAAGGTCTCATAAAATTATCTTATACAAATAAAAAATAAAATATCAATTTATAATTATATTTTATGAATATAAATTTAATTTTAAATTATTATATTAATTGTAAAATTTTAAATAAATAATTCTATCTTCCATCCATATTGATACTTAATTTAGTGTTTTTAAGAAATCATTTTACATTTTCCATGATGTATATATACAATATTTTGATTTATAATAAACTCAAATTTTATTAATACTATAAGGGGTGAGTTTACAATTATATTGGACATATTAATATTCAAAATAGTCACAATTGTATTCCAACATTTCTATTTCCGAGTATATTATTTTTTCTACCTCAATGTTCTGTGAAGCATAAATTATCAAAGATACAAAACATTATAAGTGGAATACAATTAAAATCTTAGGGTGTTACATAAATATTTATAAAATTAATTTTATATGTTCCCTTATTTACTCTTACAAATTTTTCTACGACTCTAAAAACACATAATGCTTAAAAAAATTAGACTATTGTAACATAGAATTTCTCAAGACAATCATCATCAAATTTTCCAAACAGTTCTACTTTTGCTAACTCATATCATGATAACTCATAGGCATTCTAATACCATTCAAAAACTCGATCAATCGCTTCCACTAATATTGATTAATGGTATAAATAAAAAACACTTTAATATATTAATTGGGTTTTTAGGTGTCCCCATTTTTTTCTTTCTTCATTTTTAAAATATCACTAAAAAACCTAAAACAATATGAATTCATAAGTATAAATGTCTTGAAATTACAAAATTGGATAATATAAATATTTGGGTGGAATCTAATCCATATAAAAAAGATATTTTGGCCCTTATATATAGTTGATCCCCTATTTAACTCATACACAGATTCAACTATTCTCGATGGTTTTATAGTAAAAACAAATTTTGATAAAAAATTAGGGTAAAAATAGTTGTAAAACATTATATCCCTCCAAAAGCAATCCAGATTAATATGATATAACTATAGTCATTCTTCAAGAGAGTGTGTATTTATTAATATGAGGATTCATCCATAACTTAGAAAATTACTCCGTTGATATATATTTTTTAAAGTACTTACCAATATAATCTTTTAGGGTGATATACTATAACATGATATCCAAATAAGACTCTTTATCCATAAATAAATTATATTTTAAATAGATATTTTTGGATGTATAAATATATATATGATTAATGGATCAATCAATTGTACTCTGATTATCACTAAAAAACACAATTGGTTCCAACATAAATATTATAACTTATAAAGACACAGTTATCCAAAAAATTTGTGCAGAGATATTTTATGCCTCAAAATATTCATCATTGGATAAAATTAGAGTCATTAAACTATAATATTTTTTTATAAATGATCAAAAGGTCTTCATTTGAAAATAGTTATATCCAATTTATTTTTTCCTCGATAGAATGCCTTTTTGAATTAGAAATTGGTGAACCCCTAAAAAATTAAATTAATTTATACATGATACCATATATCAATTATTAATTTATAGAAATGAGTTTTTTAAAAAAATAAACAATATTTTATTAAATTTAATAACTTTTATATCTATCCTCATATGATTTAAATTATCTACTCCTTATACCCAAAAAGAGTGCTATCTCCCATTGATATTTGTAAATTAGTTATCATTTACATTGTTTCTCATTTATATTTTTATGAATTTTTTTTGGTGTGATAAAATGTGGATCTTAATATACCGATCATTTATTCTATAAAATTAGTTTATTTAACCCAACATTGAAATTTCAAACTAAGTCGTTGTTTCTATTGAAAATTATCCATAGTCATCCTAATTGTTTCTATAAAAAAATTTAATTCCACATGAACAATGAGTATAAGAATAGGTAAACTCATATTCTTAACATATATGTTTTTTGAAAAACTTTTCTTTAGAAAATTTCACATTATATGGGAAACAATTCTGTATAGGGTATCAGATTTATGGGGAATGTTTTAACACATTCAAGGAATTATTTAATAGTCATAAATTGATTTAATTACTTCCATGTATGAGTTATTTAATTTACATAATAAATATTTATACAAAAAATAACATTTAAAATTAAATTTTTTATTTTGATTTAATAAATTTTTATTTCTTCTATGATGTATCATTCAAATATTTTCATATCCTCACTTATTATAATATGTGAAAAATTCTCTTTAATTCCTTTTGATTTCACCAATGAAAAAACTTTTCTTACCAATATAAAAATTTCTATAACACCCCACCCATTTTTAGGTGTATTTTTCAATTCACACTTGGTACCCCGAATATTATTTCTTTCTGGATTTCGAACATGTTATTGAGTACAATTATTTTTATTGAAATTAATATATTCATCAATATAATTTATAAATTTCATATGTTCGACATCTATAACAAATATTTTTGGTTCATTTTTAGGTATATAAGAGTGTCCTAATTTCCTATTGGAAAACTTTTTTTCGTTTGTACATATACATCCTAAATAAAAAATTTATTTTCTAGTTTTAATGTTTCATCAATTTTCTAAATTACTATTTATATTATCCAATTGCTTCATCCCAATTTCACTTTTTATTAGAGTCAACTTGAATAAAATTTATTTCATTTCCCTATTTTTTTCTGATCTTCATGAATCATGAAATTCCTAAAACATTAATGTACGTCACTATAGGCAATATATTTTGCAAATATCAATCTCACTTCATCTTGTAATTTTTTATTAGAAATCATCAACTAAAAGTAAGTATACTTGTATACTCAACTTTTCTATAGAATAAATTATAGAGTTTCTATTTCTATTTAATTTTATTCTCATATCAAAAAAATTATCATTCTTTATAGAACACTATTTTTGTGGGGGTATTAGGAGTGTTGAATTTGTGTTTTTTCACATGATTAGAAATTTTGGATTCTAAATAGTTACAATTCAAATCCATAAAACTATATATATTCATCATTTTTATATAGAAAATTGACTCATTCTATAATAAAATTTAATATTTTTAAAACATTTATACTTTATCATACTTGTTCTTAATAAATAAAACATAGCTTCTATGTGTAAAATCATCAAAAAAATGTGGAAAAGAAGTTATCATATCTATAATAATAGTTATTATTAAGCATAAATAATTCATAATACATTAGTATAGATTTCAAATTTGACCAACTCTCTGATATTTTATGGGTTCCATATGTCATCTACACCTTCTGAAAAATTTCAAAAACAAAATCTCCATATACCTTTCTTCATTTTGGGTATACCTATCCCAAATAATTCATTGATATTTTAGTAAAAAAATTCATTGACTGATACTCCTATGACTTTTATAAAATTTTCTATTTTTATCTTAATCACTCAAATGAAAATAATTATATAGAAAACTAATTTGAAAAAAATCACCATTTCTCTCACTAACGGTGATTATTCTTCCATATTTTGAAAAGTTTATGATAGACTAATTTTTCAAAAACAATTACATAATTTCTACCATAAGAGAGTTGGATTAAATTAATTGATTTTGTCTTATACTTATAATAAAAATAAATTCATGGTATTTTAGTCTCTGAGGTTCAATCGTAGTAGTACCAAATCCTTAGTATTTTACAGTATTTTTCAATAGAAAATTTAAATGAATCACCATCATTATCATTAATATTTTTCATGATATTTATACCAACCCTTCTCTATATTAAACTGTTAAACATGATTTATTACATAAACATAATTTGATAAAACATAGAAAATTGAGATGTCTATTGTCTTTGGGGCTTATTATCATTTCATTGCAAATTGGAACATGAAATACAACATCTTTATTGATAACATCCTTTACATTACTACTACATTCCCTCGTACTTAGCATTACATTGGATAACCAGAGGACCTGCATATAAAAACCGTGAGCTACAAAGCCAAATAAAGTAATAATCATGGAATAACATGAATAATACATTACATGTCAGACAATAGTAATATTAATGGAGTACAAGAGAAACATTATCATAATGGCATGATAAAGCATGATAATCATAACATGGAAACATGGAAACAACATTTAACAAAATTTTAGCATGAGACAACGCTCATTGCACACGGAGCATGAGTAAACCCTAATTAAACATTAATTATCAATAGTAAACCCTCATTGAACTGGATGTATCATGATATTAATCTTTACACAATGCATTGGAGCGCTATCAAGGCGCACCCTTCGTAAACATTTCATTTCAGGAATAAATGTGCCACATGGATCATATTCAAAAGATTCATTAAACCTCATAATTTATTCCACAATAAAGGAAATGTGGAATTAATAGATGAAACACTATAATAATTAAGTAAATGTGCATAAAATTGAATACCCTTTATAGTGAAATGGTCATGGTATTCACTACACATTGACATTGGTTTGGAAAATCGGAGTGCAATTTTTGCAGCGTAACAACATGACATAAGAATTCAAAAAAATGGTAAATGATATATAAATGGGTGTCTAATCATATGTACATGAAATATATTTTATTGGGGTTATATACATAGAGGTCCCAACATAAGTAATAGAATTTATATTCACAAAACAAAATAATTCCTTGAATGTAAATGAGGTGAGAGCGATTTCTTAGAAAATTTCACCATAGTAATGGGAGTACATGATGGTAATTTAATGAGATATAAAAGCTTCTATCATAATTAAAAAATATATATGGAAATATGGTGGAGGTGAGAAATCATACCCCAAAATTTATAATTGGGAACAAAAGGGCATAACAACATAATAAAATTGAGACAAAATGAGAATAGAGGAAATCTCTTACCTAAAAGTGTGGTACCAAAGGTTTGAGAGAGACTTCATGGGGGATTGGGGGACCATAGAAGGATTCTAGTGATAGGAGGACAGGGGTTGGTCAAACTACAAAGGCTTTTAGTGAAGATGATTGTGGAGCTTGTGTGGGTTCATATAGGAAAGGAGAGGGAATTATTTAATATTTACGTTTGGGTCACCACACATTAACCTAATCAATACCACAATCCAGACCATGGTTCGTTCACATGTTTTTTGCCACAGGGGGGTGAAAACAATTTTTTATTAGTCCAATGGTCTAAAATCATAAAATTTTGACTGTTCTTATGGGGAGGTGATTCACACTCTCATGGAAATTCATTTAAAAATTGATAATGTTTTATAACTCTTGGAGGGTGCACTAATGTTTTGTAAAATAAATCAAAAAAACCTAAAATCAATTTATTTTATTTTAAAAACATATATTTTCCGAAAAAATCATTTATATTATTTTACTACATCACTATTGGGTCATTATGATGTCATAAAACACATTATATATTCATACAATATTTCATTTTTACCAAAACATTGGGCTGTTTCAGATAATTATGAAAAATTCACCATTGGATAATTTTGACGTCTTGATTCCAAATAAATATTATTTTTCTCTAAATAATTTTTTAAATATGTGAATTTTTACTTTTAAAATAAAACCGACATTTATAAAAAAATCATAGGTTTTGATAACAATAATTTTCAAACCATGATAAAAAATACAATTGCATTCATAAAATTATACTATCATTTATATTTAATAAAAAATAATTAAATAATAATAATATTATTTTAAAATATTATTTAATTAAAAAATCCATTAATTCATCAAAAAAAATTTCTTTGTATAACATTAACTAAAAACACTATTTGTACATTAAAAACTACTTACAAAGTAACAATTATAAAATGAATGTATATAAATTATTTTATACGAAAATATTTCACATATTCATTGTGCTATGGTGTTGTTACATAACCCCTTATAACACCCATATATGACTAAAATGTAAGATGCACGATGGTGTTAGGATTTTGGGGTGGCTCAGATAGCATTGGTCGAGTGGTAATCTCCATCAACTTCCAATTCTCTCGTAGGCGGCTCCACTCGATCATAACGTATTCAAGATGGGATTGGGATTGGTCATGATTGAAGCCCAATGACACCGCCTCCTTTCTGAGGTTCGATAGATGGGCTTTGTTTGGGGAAGTCTACTGGATGAATCCATTGCTTCCTTTGTCTTAGTAAAGTGGATTTTTTAAATCCCTATATTTATAAAAATAATATTATCACTGTTCAATGGATGTATTAACAACGGTCATAATCCATAATTGTATTTTAAAATTTCAAAACATAAAACCAATTATGTTCAAATTTTATATGAACATTTTAAATAATGAGAAATTTAATTATATCAAGAGGAATTTCTGTTAATTAATCTTTGAGTCGTTAAAAGCTTCCCCCCAAAACAAATTTCACCATAGATGTTTTCTTTATCCCACATTGAAACAGATGTGGGTAACTCGAATTTATCATTTCCCCCAATTCACAAGTCACTTCTTCAAATTTTTTGTTTCTCCATAACACCATGACGTGGGGCATTGTCTTATTTTGTGGAAAATTTTCTCTATGATGTTAGATTTTCACTGGTTGCTCCTCATAAAAATGATCATCCTATAACTGTACCACCTATGAAGAGAGTACATGATAAGGGTCTAGTATGTACTTCCTTAAGAGGGTTACATGAAATACATCATGTTCTTTGGCTATGGTAGGTGGAAGTGCTAGTCGATAGGTCACAACCCTGAAACAATCATGAATCTCTAAGGGGATGATGTACCTAGTACATAACATCCCATTCTTTCCAAACCTCATAACGTTCGTCCATGAATATATGCATAGAGATACCAGGATTCCAACTTTAATCTCAAGGTCTCATCTACGGTCATATGAAAAACTTTTCACTCGACTCTGGGATACCTTGATATGCTTCTGAATGGTTTTCACCTTCCCCATAATTTCATCTACCATTTCTGGTCCTAGCAGCTTACCCTCATTGACGTCATCCCAACACACCTATGTTTTTTACCATCCCCCATAAAGGGAGTCATATGTTGCCATTTGGATGCTTGAGTGGAAATTATTATTGTAAGAGATGTCATCGAGTGGAAGATATTGGTCGCATCATCTTTTGAAGTCCATAGAACATGATCTTAGAATATCTTCTAGTGTATGAATAGTTCTCTCATATTGGCCATCAGTTTGAGGATGATAGTCCATACTAATGTTCAGTTCACTTATTAGAGAATTTTGGACACTTTTCTAGAACTTTGAGGTGAATCTCATATCACGATCGGATATAATATATTGTGGTACTCCATTCATTCTTACCACTACATTGATGTAAACCAAAGCAATTTGATCCAACGAGAAGTCCACTCAAATCATGACAAAGTGAGTTGTCTTCATATGATGATCCGTAATGACCCATATAGCATTATTTCCTCTAGATTTACTTGGATGTCCAGTGACAATGTCAATGGTAATTTTTTCCCAATTCCCTGTTGGGATAGGTTGTGGTTGCATATTCCTTTTATACATTTTCCTCTCAACCTTCACTTGTTGACATACCAGGCAATTCGATGTATAGTCCGCAATCTTCTTTTTCATATTGTCCCATCAAAATTTTTCTCGGAGATCTCGATACATCATTGTGCTCTCTAGCTGAATAGATAAGGTTGAGTTATTTGAGTCATCCAAAAGATCCTTATTTATCTCTAGATCAGACGGTACAGACAATCATGAACCAAATCTCACAATTCCATCATTTTCAACCATGAAATTTGAGGACATCCAATTTCTTACAGCTTCCACCCATTTCATAATTTCTACATCCTTTCTTTGAGCATCCTTTAACCTTTCCAAAAGATATGGTTGAGAAATAATTTGTGAAAGGATTGATGATGATCCCTTATTTATGATTCCCATGTCTATATTTATCAAAAAGAAGAAGATTATATCCTTTTAAATTTTCATCAATGATAGAATCTCTTGAAAATTTCTATTTAGAGCATCTTCCACCTTGTTCGCTTTCCTAGGGTGGTAATAGAACGAGCAGTCGTAGATTTTTATCAGCTCTAACAGTATTTGTTGGTGCATGTTCAACTCCTTCTGTGTAAATATATACTTGAGGCTTTGGTGGTCCGTATATATTTTTCACTTCTCCCCAAATAGATAATGCCGCCAAATTTTGAAAGTGAAGATCACCACAGCCAACTTCGCATCATGTGTTCGATAATTCTACTCATGAACGTTTAATTTCCTTGAATCCTAGGCAATGACTTTTTCATTTTTCATCAATACAAATCCGAGGACCTTCTTTGAAGCTTCACTAAATACCACAAAAAGTACACCACTTGTGGGTAATGTTAGCACACGCGCAGTGATATGCCTCTTTTTCAAGTCTTTCAAACATTATTTGCATTCATCACTCCATGTAATCATTACTCCCTTCCGAGTTAGCTTGGTAAGAGGGGTGGGATATTATGAGGAATTTTTCAATAATCAATGTGAATAACCATATAACCCCAAAAATTTACAGATATCTGTTACCGATGTTGGTCTTGGCCATACCTATGTTGTAGCTGTCTTAGAGGGATCCACAGATATCCCATTACATGTGATGATATGGCCCAAGAATGAGACCTCCTTCAACTAGAACCCACACTTTTTTTACCTTGTATAGTGATTCGATTTCTTTCATGGAATCTATTACAGTTATTAGATGCTCTTCATGATCCTACATCTTTTTGGAGTATATTAGAATATCATCTATAAAGATGACCAAAAATTGGTCAAGGTAATCTATAAAGTCTCTATTTATCATTTTCATGAAGATTTCTGGAGCATTAGTGAGTCCCAAAAGAATTAATATGAATTCATAGTGCCCGTATCTTGTTTGAAAAGTAGTCATGGGGATATCTTCTTTCTCACCCTTACATGATATTATCTTGACCACAAATCCACCTTGGAAAAGTATTGTGCTCCACAAAACCGATCAAACAAGTTATGAATTCGTGGGATTAGATACTAGTTCTATATCATGATTTTGTTAAGCTCATGATAATCTATGTGAAGGAACATTGATCCATCCTTATTCTTGGAGAAGAGGACTTGTTCACCCCATGGTGATGCACTTGGGCATATAAACCCTTTGTACAGATTCTCCTATAGTTGATTCTTAATCTCCTCAAGCTCCAGAGAAACCATTTCATACAGAGTCATGGATATTGGAAACTCACCAGGTATAAGATCAATTGAAAATTCAACATCCCTTCTAGGAGGAAGTACAAGAAATTCCTCAGGAAACACATAGGTAAATTACCTCACAATAAGAATGTCTTAATGGATGGTTTCAACCTTATACTCAATCATCTGAACCAGATATGGATGCTTATAGGGAAGTAATATCCATTCTTTATATGATGGGGATAAAAAAGATTCTTCTTCCACCATTGGTTTTTATCGAGTCAGAGGTCGATTATCCAGGTGGAAAGTGATTTCCCTCACATGTCAATTTATGTTGGCTCAATATAAGGAAAACCAATCCATGCCAATAATTGCTTCAAATTCCACCAGAGGGAGTATGAAGAGGTTCTCTGGGAAGTTCAATCCAAAAATTAGGACAGGGGATGAGTTATATTTATCAGATGAAATGATTGCCCCATTTTTCATAATCACCAACAACTTTACATCCCTGATTTGTGGTGGTGTTAAGATGTTTCTACTAAACGTTCAGGATATAAATGAATGTGTTAAACCCTAATAAAAACGTATGTTCTCTATTATTTAATGGCTAACTAGAGTACCTATCACCACTAAATTTTAAGGGTTCACTTCGGTGGTAGTAATTGAAAAGGATAGCCCTTCCTACCTCAGAGGTTTTTTGGTTGACTCTAAAAACCGTTGGCATAGGGAATTGATTTGAAAAGTGCCCTGGTTCTTAGCAGTTGAAACAATGAACAACTGACTGAGAGTCAAACGGAGTGTTCCTATCCTCTATTGCAGCCACATGTTTTTATTGCCGAAATTTAATAGCTAGGTTCCCTTCTCTTCTACACCTATTTTATTTTCTCGTCACTTTCATGAAATTAACTGGGTGCTTCTTTCCGCACCTTTGGAAAGTGGGGAGTTAGTACTTCATAGAACTATTAGATTTATCCATAGGACTACCAACATTGAAGTCCACCTTTCCATTTTATCCCCTTGATATAATTGAGATTCCCTGATCTCCATTTCGACTATAAGGTAAGATCTTACAATTTCCTAATAGATGCTGATGTCATAGATCGCCAGTGCATTTGGAAGGCTATGGTTCAGCCCACCAAAGAAGAGATCAACCTTTCATTCGGGGGTAACAATAATGCTAGATGAGTATCGTGCTAGCATAAAGAATTATCCCTCGTATACTCAGATGGATTTTTGATTTTATCCTTGAAATCATGTAATTTTGTTTTCATATTAAGTCGAAGGGTGCACTAAAAATATTTATAGAAAAACAACTTCCGGAAATCCTTCAATTCCAACGCCTCAATCTCCTCGTTAGGCTTCGTATTTTTGATCAGCATCCACCATTGATCCGCTTCACCATCCATATAATAAGGAGCCACGAGAACCTTCTCTTCTTCAGAACATTGAAAGATGGAGAATATCTTATAACCAGAGTTGAACCATAGTTTTGCGACTGAGTTATTAGATTATCCATAAAATTAGGAGGCATTTGTCTCATGAATCTCTCAATATCGTATTTTTCATTCATGGGGGGGGGGATTGAACGTTCCTCGTGACCCATGTTTCTATGCAATTAGTCAGTTAACTGGGAGAGAAGAGTAAAAATGTTCATGATTCCCACTCCCATAGGATTAGGCATCTCATCAGTACATTCATCACATTGATATTTACATAGGTTGTTAGCACGATACTTCCTATTATAGAACATTGGCTAGAATAAAATGAAATCTAGGGGTAACACATAAAGGGTAATCCAAGGACAAAAATAGAGGACTTATAAATTAATTTTATTCATTAACTAATGAATCTATAAGATTCAATCTATGCTATTCAAGATCTACTTTATAACATATATTCATAGGGGAATTTTTTCATTCCCTTTATAATGGTCCATACTGCGATTTTAAATTTACGAAAGCATATCCCCTGGGAGTTTCATAACCAAGAGTGCAACAAGGCCTGTTGTCGTTCACCAGTTCCCATTCGAGTCTACCTCAAAGTGATGCTTTCAGGTTTTACCCCTTGGATATATCTGTGTCACAGCCACCCCTACCTGCTCGTATCTAGACATGGATTTATTTTCTTGATAAACCACTTTCTAAATAATCACCAATACTTAGGGATGTTTTTATTAAATTTATTCTTGTATATAAGTCTTCACAAGTGTTTTCTAATCCAAATCCCAAAAATAACTAAACATATCCTTTGATACCAACTATAACAACCCTGCTCTTTATTACACACAAAAACATGATTTATAAAATAAAATTCACTTGAAACAACATAGAAGATCGAAAGGTCTAGTGTATTTGGAGCTTGGGATCTTTACATAACAACATAGAACATGAAATACAACATCTTTATTGAAAAATTACTTTACATGACCACTACATTCCCTCGTACTTGGAATCGCATAGGATAACATCAGGACTTGCGTAAGAAATGGTTTATCTTTAAAGCCCATTAAGGGAACAAACATGTAAAAACATGAGGAATACAATACATGTTATACAATTGGAATATCAATGGAATGCAAGAGAAACATTAATATAAGGCATGATAACGAATGGTAATCATAACATGGAAATGTGCTAACAACCTTTAACATGATTTTAGCATGAGTCGAGGCTCGTTGCACATGGATCACTAGTAAAACCTCATTTCACTTGAATTATCATGAGTAAACCCTCATTACACTTGATATATCATGATACTAATAGTTTCCCAATTTATTGGAGCGATGCAATGGCGTACCCTTCTTAAACATTTCATTTCATGTATAAATGTGTACATGGATCATAAATCATGGATTCATTAAACATCATAATTTATTAAATGATAAAAGAAATGTGAAAATAATACACGAAACACTATAATCAATAATTAAATTTGCATAAAGGTGAATACTCTTGATAGGTAAATGGGCATGGTATTCACTACCTAATGACATTGTCTTGGAAAATCGCGGTGAAATTTCGGCAGCGTAACAGCGTGACATAAGAATTCAAAAAAAATGGATGATGAGAGAGAAATGAGTGTATCGTCATATTTACATGAAATGGAAAGTAAGGGGGCTATATAGATACATGTACCAACATAGGTAATGGAATATATATTCACAATACAAAATAATTTCTTTAATGTAAATGAGGAGAGAGAGATTCCTTACGGAATTTCAGTATGGTAACGAGTGTACATGAGGGGAATTTTAGTGGTGTGAAAGGGGTATATAATCATTCAAACATAGAGAGGACAGTATAAGGGATGTGTTAAATCATACCCAAACTTTTATAATTTAAAACAAAAGTGCATAAAAACATAATGAAATTGAGACACAAATGGGAAAATAGGAAATCCCTTACATGGAAGTGCGATCCCAATGGCTTGGAAGAGGCTTTATATAGCTTTATTTGAAGCTTGGGGATCCTTTGGAGGAGTCTAGATAAAGTAGGTCAGGGGTTGTTCAAACTTAAAAGGCATTTAGTGAAGGGGATGTGGGAAATTGGGTGGGTTTATATAGGAAAGGAGAGGGAATTCTTTAATATTTAGGATTGGGTCACCACACATTAAAATAATCAATACCACAAACCAACCCATGGTTTTCTCCCTTGAAGTTTTCCAAAAGGGAGTGGAAAAAAATATTTTATAAGACCAATGGACGAACTTCTTAAAATATTGTGGGTGCTTATGTGGATGTGAGTCACACTCTCAAAAAAATTCATTTATAATGTGAAAAAGTTTTAGAACTCCACGAGGGTCCATTAATGTTTTGTTAAATAAATAAAACAAACATAAAATAAAATTATTTTAATGTTAAATAATATATTTTCCAAACATATCATTTATAGTATTTAATTATATCACTATTGGGTCATTATGATGTCATAAAACACATTATATATTTAAATGATATTTAATTTTTACCCAAACATTTGATTGTCTCAGAAAATCATGAAAATTCACCATTGGATAATTTTGATGTCATGATTCTAAAAATAATATTCATTTTATCTACATAATTTTCTAAATATGTGAATTTTTACTTTAAAAAACAACAATTATCGATAAATCATGGGTTTTTATAAAAATAGCTTTCAAAAATTAATATAAATTAAAATTCCATTCATAATAATTATCGGATAATTTATATTTAATAAAAATATATTTAATAATAATACTAATTTATTAAAATATTATTTACTTAAAAAATCTGTTAATTCATAAAAATAGATTTTTTAGTTTAATAATAGCTAAAAATAATATTTTTACAATAAAAACTGTTTACAATGTAACAATTATAAAATGAATATATTTTAATTATTATACAAAAAAATAATGCACATATTCATATTTTTAAGGTCTTGTTAAATAACCCCTTATAACACCCACATAAGACCGAAGGGTAAGATGCACGACGGTGGAAGACTATCGGGGTGGCTCAGATAGCATTGCTAGAGTGGTAATTTCTATCAACATCCACTTCTCTCATAGGTAGTTTCGATCGAGCTTAAAGTATTCATACTCAGTTTGGGCTTGGTCAAGAGAGAATCCCAATGATTCCACCTCATTTCCAAGATCCGACAAGTGGGCTTCATATTGGGGAATTCTACTGGATGAGGCCATCACTTCCTTTGTCTGATTAAATTGGATTTGTTAAAGCCATATATTTATAATAATCATGTCATCACAGTTTAATGTATAAATTAGCAATGGTCACAATCTTTAACCGTATTTTAAAATCTAAAAACATAAAACCAATGATGTTCACATTTTTTATAAAAATTTTACATAATGAGACATTAAATTAGATCAAGAGGAATTTCCATTAATTAAAGTTTGGGTCGTTACAATATCAGTATAATAAATCATATTATATGAATAACAACTCTTAATAATTCATATATTACCACTCTCCTAATTGTTAAATAGATTTTAAAAAATTGATATACTCACTCTTCATTTTTTACATTATTTTTCATATTCAACATTAGTGATTTTCCTTCAAATATTTCTTATAAAATCCTTAAAATAATTTCCCTATTTTTCATATATTTTACACATATCTTCCAACCAATAATTTTTATTCAATGTAGATTAATTCTATGGACATTTACAAGTGGTTTCAATTCCAAGAAGTCATCTTCATTATCCTATATTTACAAATATTATACTCTAAGAAGGTATTACATAGATCATTCCTTTTATAATAGTTTTACATATAATACAATTATTGATAATCATTATGTTAACAATTTTATCTTAACTGGAAATATCATTTTAATATTTATATGCTATTGAGAAAAAAATCCATGAAATTATTTTTTCATAACTCGTTTAATTTTATACTTACATTTCTTATGAGGATGCATTTATTCTGGAATTAATCATTCCATATATTGATGTAATATAATAATTTCAATTTTTTTTCTTGGAAAATGTATTCTTAATGATATAATAATAACCTATATTATTAAAAATAATTTTTTTCATTTAGGTTTAATAGAATCATATTTAAATTATACATTGGTATAAGATTATTAATTACTTAAGATGATACATTTTTACATATAAATATATGTTTATTTCATCATCAAATTTATTCATAGATTTATCTAATTTTAAAAACCTTTATTTTAAATTATTAAATTATAATTCTATTATTTCCTGTTTTTCATTGTTACCTTTCACTAATTTTTTATCAATAATAATCAATATGATCTTTTTAATTTCATTTGTTTGACTAGATACCAATTAAAAAATATCTTCTTTCTCCTTATTTTTCATCCCATTATCATTATAAAATATTAATATATCTTCCTTAATTTTACTGATGTCATCATTATAGCCTTCATATTTAGCCTTTTAGGTTAGATTCTATTGTGTTTCATCAACCAATTCTTAACAGATTACGGTTTATTTATGACTTTCATCATGATAAAAGATGTTAATAACTTTATCTGGAACCTATTCATGTAATTTTATTCGTCAGTTGGAATAAAAATCACTTTTCATTCAAATCGTAATTTTTATCTTCCTTCTATGATACCTATTCATAAATTCATTATATATTAATATTTATTGGTCAATAATAAAATTTTGTTGTACGGTCGGTGTTATTACTCATCAACCACATACATAATACACTTATTTATTGAAATATAAATTTCAAATTTCCCAATTCCCTTAAATTTAATGAATTTCATTTTTTTCATAGTACACACAATTTTATTTTTATAATGTTCATTGCATTTAGAGACATAATATTCATAAAGTTTTCTTCCATTTCATCATTATCCATTTAATTAATTAAGTTTCCATTAACATCTTCTTTGATGATATTTTTTATAATAGATTAAAAATCAATTTATTCATTAATGTTCTTTATAAATGTGGGGTATTTTCTTATCTCATCAAAAAACAGAATGTTATTGATTTCATCAAAATACAATTCATCCTTTTCATCTATTCTTGAAACATTAGGAATAATCATTACATGAATGTTCCTCATTTATTTATTATGAATAG
This sequence comes from Viscum album, assembly GCA_963277665.1. Lineage (NCBI taxonomy): Eukaryota > Viridiplantae > Streptophyta > Magnoliopsida > Santalales > Viscaceae > Viscum > Viscum album. The sequence continues at coordinate 1,261,789,342 of OY728157.1, read as the reverse complement.
TGGAGTCGTCTCGTATATCATGGCCCCAAATTTTGGTGATTATTTAATCTAGTCTTATAAATTAATATTATGTGGATATATCATCATCCACAATAACAAATTAATTCTTGATTCCCCATATTTATAGATTTTTTTTCATCATTCCCATTAACATTAAAGGGATTTACACATTTTCTAAAATATACATTTATATTTTAAGTACCATTAATGTTTTATATAAATTTTATGTAAAATACATTAGTATATGATTTCATTCCTTTCATTCCAAAAATAGGTTTCTCTTGTCATAAAAAACAAGGGAGTTATTTTTTGATTTTTTGGTATCCCACAACAGATACATTGATTAATTCATGGTCATGTGAGAGACGAAATAAAATCATAATATTCTTCAAACAATGATTATTACATTAATTAGAAGAAATAATAAATGTAATATGAATAGAAATTAAATTCTTTATCACTAATATATTGCAAAACTTATAAAAATAACATAAATTCATATATACTAGCTGATGTACATGAGAATAGTTTCTACACTAAATAGGGTAAGGTTTTAATTAATTTTCAATTATTTTTCTATTTATTTTCAGGAAATAATTCTATTTTACAAGTTAGAGTATGAATAAATTAAATATTAAATCTGAACTATACCAAAATATAGTAGAAAACAAAAGATACAGGGCAAGAAATATTTATACAATGACTGTCACCCCCCCTCCCCATTGTGGAGGACTATAACTATATGGGGATTAAATTGAGTATGAGTCATATATGTTTCGCTAATTTTAAAGATGATTTGTTATTAATTTTGGACGTGTCATATTTAATTAAATAATATGTCCTAATATAATTTCTACAAAAAATAATATATATATATTTCCACCAGTTGATAAAATTATACCACTAATGCATTGAGTATGATCTTCAAGAAAAATTCTAGGATACCATTATAACACCATATGAAATATTTCCCATCTTTTTCATGGTCATTATTACAAATATACATTATTTAATGCATTACCGATATTAAATCCTTCATATTTTTTTATAAAAATAATAATTTTCTTTTATTTTAGAAATACGTCATGACTTATTCGTGCTACTTCTCATCATTTGGTACAATCTTAATGTTAATAACAACTTGTATCAAGTAAATTCATTTTTTTTCTTTTAATTTAATTAAATAAAACCATAATTGTAATTTATCTGAGATTCAACCAAGATTATTATCCTCATTATTTACCAACATATTTCATAATAATATTCAATATATTCTTTTAAAAAAAATCAAAATAACGTCTTTCCCAATGAATATAATGTTTGAATGATATACATACATAAAAATGAATATAATATAAATAAATAATGAAAGAGTTTTCCTAACCTCAAATATTGTTTAATTTTCATTATATATTTCTCATAAGAATTTTTTTCATGTGAATCATTAACATCCTTGGAATTCCAACAAATATTTACTCATTTTATAATCTCTAATATATAGTTCTTATTATAATGTTATAACTTCCTTTAATTTAACAAAATCACATTTGTTGTTATTAAACTCAAATATCCTATCCATTGTTTGATCTTCCTTATGAAGTATGAATTTAAATTAATTAGTCAACAAATTCAACTGGAATTGTGTATTGAAACATCATTCTATTTCTACTGTAAATTAATTCATTAAAAATCATAGTTTTAGTTAACATCCAGATTCCTTAACAAAAATTTCTCCATCTCTAAAATATTTTATAACTAGAAATATCATACATATCCATTGTACATTATATATTACTCTAATAAATGAATTAAATTAATCAATTGTATCTCTGTATATATTAGTATTAAAAAATTTATCTTTGCAATGTCTAAAAGTGATTCATAAGTTTTTCTGGAGGACTATATTATTTTTCATTTATATTAGTTTTTATTTGATTTAGAATGAATAATTTTTTACATACCTAGATAATAAATCATAAAAATTTAATTTTATTTTAAATTCATTTGTTGTTCACTAGAGTTAATTTTTTACAAGAAATATTATTAAAAATTTTAAGCTTTTCTACAAGAATGATTGGTATATATCCTTATACTTGATTTGTATATATTTAAACAAAGACATATTTACATGTTCAATGACACTCTTATGAAATATATAATGACCCTGATGCACATTTTCCATTATAAATTTTCTATATGATTATAAAATTATTATTTTTTCAATAAATTCTACAACTCCTTATCATAAATAATATAGTTGTACTATAACATTTCATGTAAACCCAAAAATATATAGTCACCTGGGAAACATATCAAAAATAAATTCCATTTATTTAAATAATTTCATTAATATAAATATGATTTTCCAAATGGTCAATGAACAACTAATAATATAGACTTTATTTAGGTGTGACCTTTTCACAAATTTACAATATTATAAATTTTAACCCCCTTTTTATTATTAATGTATTTTCTAGATAAAATATATATAACAATATCATATGAATGATAATATATGAATGAAACCATAGGAAAAAAAATTACTAGGATTATCCTCAATGTGTGAACCTATATCCTTACCACTTCCACTCAGATGGGTAATTAATAACACAAAACAAGAAAGAAGTGAATTAAACATTGACCCAACTGTAAACAAAAATATTTTTTCTATTGATCATTATGATTATACTGATTCCTGTCTATTTTGAATTTTTACATAACAAAATGTTCAATAATAATAATTATGAAACGTTATAATTATTCACAAAAAAAATCAATAAAATAAATTTCCCAATTAAATTTCCACTATCGGGTGGATGTTTATCCATTTTTTCCTTTAAATTTTGAGTAAATTCCCATATGGTGTGCCTCATTGAAATCCTATAACTGATAAAAAATTTCTCTATCCCATTATAAAAAAAATATTCCTCTGAACTTTGCATGACCACTATATCTAAATTTTCATCCTATTACTCTAAAAGTAAACTATATTTGGTTCCTCAAATTAAAAAATCAAATTTACAGATATTTTCACCAAAAATAAAATTATATTTTGTTGCAAAATTACCTCTGATGAAGTATCTACATTTTTTAATCTTTTGTGGAAGTGTTAATATTATTAAGTATTAATTTAATGTTTAATCCTTTTTATTGGTTCTCAGAAAGTGGAAAATTCATGATTGGTATTTCATTTTCCTACTCACTGAAATTGTATAACTAAAATTCATGTATGATTGAATTTCACATAGATGTATAAAAACTATTAAAGAATCACCCTGAATGTTCTTGAATTCATCACCATTTCCAACCTATAAAAAATTTCCTTAAGATGATATGTTTAGGAGCATTTCAAAACATCCACATTTTATATATATAAGAACCCATTTGAAAGGTAAAAAATAGAATCATCACATTTAAGACATTACATGTTATATGATGTTTTTTTGGAAAATACAATTTGAATGTTATTGTTACAGAACCCTAATTTAGTTAAATTTAATTAGACTATATGAAATCCACTTATCCACATTAATTTCATCCAAATGATTTATTTTTAATATCCATATTCCTTAATTTTTTATTTTAACAATTGTTATATGAAATCAATCGTTATATGGAAGGTTTGGGAAATGATTTTCTTATAGAAAATAGTTCTTTTTCTAATTACATTGCTTCAACGCATAATTTATTGATATCATGGATAAATTTTTATATAAAATTTTATCCATGTATTTTTCGTATAATTTATGTTTAACCATTAATGGAATGTACAACAACTATACTTTTTCCAGCAGTTCATTTTATAACAACACAAACAACAAACATTTCTTAACATATAAAAAATAATAATAATACATCATCATACTAACTATTTATCCTAATACTCATCTACCTTTGTCTATTGATCATGGAATAATGAATGTCTATGACTTCATTATATCAACATCTAAATACATTATTCATAGGAAACATTCCTATATTTTAAAATAAATATTCAACTTTTGTGAGTTCCCAAAACATTTTATTTGAATGACTATTCAAATATGAATTCTTTCGAGGCATTTTATTTCATTTACAATTCGAAAAGCTATAATAATTCAAAAAAACAACTCCAGATTTCAAAAATGTTAATTATCTTGTGATGTAATCATTTTATGATAATTGAAATGAATCATCTTCATTAAAACGTTATACCATTTTTTTTGTGATTAATTCCCCTTATATAAACATCATCAAATCTAAAATGTTTGTGCCCATTCCAAAAATATTCCAATCTGATAGGTTTTTAAGGAAGTTCATATTTTTTATATATATTCATTCAATAATGAAACTCATATAAACATTTCATTTCACATAGAAACAATATCTATAGTTTATCTAATCAGAAACATTTAAAATCTAGTGTTTATCCAAACAAATTTTTTCACAATCATATCTTTTGTGACATCATCATTTCAACTGCACCATTATAATTTTCAAAAATAAAAAATTATAAAAATATTCTTTTCTTATTTATAATAATATTATTAAAAGTTCTGTTATTAATAAATACAAACCCTATTATAAACCATCAAAAGTATCTTTAAATTGACACTTTGGATTTTGAAAACTATATTTTCTTACAACATTTTAATATTATCATTTTTCCAAACACAAGAACTCACTTTTGAAAAATTGATCATCAAATCATAACCGTTCACAAAGGGAATTGACTAAAAAACACTCTTATATAATGTAATAGTTTTTAATTAATTTAACCATCGATTATAATTAAATTCCAATTAATGAGATGCTAAGTATTTTCATCAAAAAATTAACTAAAATTTTATTCACTATATTTTACTTTTTCCTACCATCTTTTTGATGGACATAGTTTCATAAACAATAAAATTGGATAAAATCTACTTTATATTTGTAGATACAATTTACCCACCCATTTACAGGAAAATGTAATGCCTCCATATGTGAAAAAAAATTACAGTCTCCTGGCCATTTTCAATATATTCCAAATCATGGTGAGGGGACAACCACACATATTTTAGGAATTATTTATTGGATGTTTAACATAACTTTTAAAACAAAATTAAAGAAATATATCTTTTAAAATATCTTTTATAATAACATCTTAAATTTTATATTGGTTAGAAATGTAGTAAAGAACGACATCTCCATCGAGGGAATTTTCAATTATGAAATAATACATTATATGAAAGTGCATCGATCATGAGTGTTGGACATGATTTTGGTAAATATATATGAAAATATAATTATCACAAAGTATCTTCTATGGTGTAGAAACATTAAATTTAAAATATTCTATCTGAAATTTCATCCAAACCATTTTTTTACAAGCATGGGTTGTGAAAACATATTCTTCTTCAACTATATTCATTTTATCGATTCTACAGTTTTATAATGTCAACACATAGAATATTATATAAAGATATACGATACTCATGATGTTTATTATAAATAAATTTAATCTATATACCAATAAGAAACAATATATCAATTAAATTTAATTTCACAACATCATTAACATTATAGCCCATAATAATTATTTCAAATGACATATCTCAAAATTATAATTTCTAAAAATATTATAGATTTCTGCATTTTTCTATGTTATATAGAAATAAAGTTTAAATTATAATTTGTTTATAGATTTCATTTTTTATTATATATAAATACACCAATATACTTTAGATGTCATTCTGATAGAAAATTTTCGTTGAATCATTGTTACTCAATAATACACAAATTGAAATGTGTGTAGAATTCCCATTAGGATATTGTACTCCATATTCTGGTAACAATTCCCTTTTATATATTTCTTGAGATAAAAATTCTATGTTAAATATTATTGAACTTGTAATACCAGGAAGAAATCTAGTACTCTACGAACTGAAATCCCAAAATTTTTGTTAATTTCTTTATTATATATTTAAAAATTATTTTATCCACCTATTGAAGAATTTTAATCATTAACATAAAAAATAAAAATCATGGGACCTAAGTTCATTTCCTTCATATATAATTTTATTTAAATTTACCCTTTAGAACAATTAAAATTTTCATGAATTTGTCATGTTTATAGTACCAATAACATGGATCCTATTTCAACCCATACAATTCTTTCATCAACCTTAAATCATTTGTTTCATTGTTATCATGTAACAACCAATAAGGTAACTCAGTTTTATATTAATCTCTTATATCTTCCTCTATGAAATATATGTTTACGTAAATATGATAAAATTTATACCAACATTTTGAATCAACTACTAATAATATTTAGATAATTTCTAATATCTCAATAATAGAAAAGGATTTCTTCCAAATATACTCATTCCACCATTGAATATACATTACAAAAATAGCTATGTTTCATTCATTAAACTATCCGATTTTTATTTATGTTTCCACAAATCAATCCTAAAAATTTATTTAACTATGGTCGAGGAACAACTACCATGGTTCCATTTTTCTCTTTATAGTTCATCTCTTCATTAATATAACATTTACATTATTTGTGTTTAAATATATTTTTAAATAAGTCTTATTTCAACACTTGAGATGAGTTATCAATCATTTTATAATATATTTAATATATTAGTTTGGAAAAAAAATTTATAATTCAATATATTTTATTGTTTCAAACTATTTCTATAGGTTACACATTTTAAAAGTCTTTCTTCCTTTCCCGTATTCTTCAGTACTTTTGTCTTTTGAAGATTAATTCCCTTATTTTTTATCACTTTTTTCATAAAATATATTATGATCACTTGAATGCTTTATTTTATCGCCCTTAACATTTTTATTATCATTCGGTAAGGGTGTTGGATTTTAAAAAAATTTCAAATCGTAGGAAGGCACCTCATTTTATAAACATTTTGTCATGTTTTTACATCCTCTATTGGGTGAGTTTCACCTAATGATTCCAACATCATCCTTTTGGAAAATAATTCATGATTTGGTTTTCATTTTTTAGTAAATAGGGTTTTAAAAATCATGATATATTTCTATAACAACATGTTACCTGTTTTACAGTATTCATTGACCCTAGATTAGATATCCAATAAGATGAAATTTTTTTGGGTCATTCCAAGAGAATTTATAATTTTTGGATGATTTTTCACTATTCATAGTTGTCATATATTTAGATAAAACTATGTGGTTTATCCCACTTAATTATGCTCACCATGATAGTGACCTAGAAGGGATAGACAATTTTTCAGAACTATAATTCCCAAACCTCTAAACATTATAGCTTCAAAATATGTAAATGTGAATGATTTTTGAATGGTTTAAAAGATGCACTCTCCAAGGATAACCCATGAACTATATATTTTATGGGCACAAAATTATGGAAAATGGTTTTTCTAACCGTGTGTCCCTCCCCCTGAAATGGAGCGAACAATCTTAATTCGTCTATAAATTAATTTAATATTACTTAACCCTCTGTTTATGTTTCAACTCACCCCCACTCTGTCTTGTTAAATTTTCTTCATCCTGGGAGGATCACAAGAGGAGTCTTTTCACCTAATACCATTTTCATGGATCATGAATGTGGAATTAATATCTCTGGATATCCGCATGGTAAGTGGATCTCCTCCCATGTAGTTTCTTTATATCTCTATTTGTATCATCTATAGACTTTTATTTATCTTTATTTAATTTATAGATCTAAACATTATTTTATGGGATCTTGATTCTATGTATGATTTCATAATCTACCAAAACCATCATTATTCATATGATATTCCCATTGTAGGTGCATATTTAGGGTTTATTTAGTTATATTTATCTAGTGATATAACTCATTACCATATGATTGAAAAAATTCATTTATTGATTACATATGAATGAGTTGTTAAATTATTTTTAAATAGAATAGTGATTTTTTAGCATTGATTTGAAATTAGCATCAGATGTGAAAAAAACTATTTCAATGGAATTGAAATATTGGGGTGATTTTATGAAACATTATGTCTTGATTTGGGAATTTTTTTATGAAATGGTTTTATTTTTATATTGATAAAATGTCTTAAATTGAGAGAAAATTTAAAATGGGATTACATGTTTAAAAACTGGAATTTTTATATGAAAACGGAATGTTGAAATTTAAATGGGAAAATATATTTTGAAGTATTTGGGAATTATTTATTTATGATTTTATTTATTTATTGTATAAAGAACATGTTGACTTTGGTAGTTAGTAGTAACATGGATAATAAATCTAGGGCCATGACTCCCTATGTAATGAGTTAATGATGAGAAATGTTACTAAAAAACTATAGATTGGATTTCCTTGATGTGTTCCCCAATTTTGGTTTATTTTTTTCTTCACGCCTAAATAAATATTACATCATGATAGAGATATGTAAGGATACAATTATATGAAAAACTAATCGACCACACAGAAGTATTACATGGATATTTTCTATGATTTCTAACATGATATGTGCACATGCTTAGAAAAGTGGGTTGGATACTGCATCGAGGGACTTTTATCATGTAAGGGATTGAAAAACTACCTATCCTCACCTAGTACCATAGGTTTTTGAATGAAATGACTAGTGAAAATAATCCAAATTTACTTCCCCTACAGCCCCTCATGATTATTTTCTATTCAAATCGAATCCCCTATCCCATTTTAGACCCTTCAGTGATAAAGGTAGAACATTTCATAGTAATAGCATTGGGAGATTGCAGAATGTAAAAAAGGTAATATACCTGGTTCAATGAATCAGTAACCTATATTGGATCATTTGTTACATAAAAAAGGTGGAATGTGGAGAATAATTTTTGGGTCATGGCTCTAAGTTTCATCCCTTTGAGGTTCCACATTTGGTTCTGGATTAGGAACAAGGGTAGGTTCTTCTCCCAGAGCATGGTAAACACACACAACAATCTCAAATGTATTATACTTCATGGGAGTATCTAATGATAAATTGTTTATGTTGATATAAATGATAGGTAATATATGGTTAAGCATGATCTTTCTTTTATAATGTTGTTGATGGGAGATAATTTTTCTATCAGTAACATTTCTTTGTGATCCTTTAATGATATTTTGATGTGTAATGATAATTGTGGTGATTATAAATAATATGCAACATCAAGTCCTCTTTTAGTTCTAGGAAGATGCCATTTAATTGTTTCCAATGTAAAAAATTTGGGATTTTTAGATGTGTTGTAACTATAGTGATAATGATCTATAGTTTTTATGTTCTCTAAGGACACCTATATAACCTATTCAATTTCGATTCTATTCCTCAAAGTGTTAGAAACTCATAATCACCTAAAACATCATCGGTGTAATCAAATGCTAATAGATTTCATGTTTTATTTTTATGGTCATGTAGAATCATGCTTCTTCACTCAATGGAAGAGTATGTAGTGGAAGATAATATGTGTTCAATAACTATGAGAGGTTCCATAACTATATATTTTTCAATATTCACTCCTTTATTTGTCATTAGTGCATCTCACATGTTTAAATAGAATTCTATTTTGAACCATATAAATGCTACTATGGATATTTTGTCTTATCTAATGTATATTACTTTTCCATCATTCATAAGATTGAGTAGGGTGTCTATTTCCCTTCTTGTGACTTCTCTTTATCAGTGCTTGACATTGTTTCAGATTTTATTTTTATTAATTAAAGATATGTTGAAATCATAATGAGGATGGATTGACTTATCCATAATAAGGGTCAACTGGACTTCTAACTTTAGTGGGTATCAATTACATCACCTACTGTGGTGTGTTGTGTATTTTATGTTGAGTGTGACCTAAGTTTGAGTAGATCTGTTCATTCTTATCTAATGTTGGGAAAAGTAATTTTTGTGTTTAATTTCTATCTATAATAATAATCTTTGAGTTATGATCTCCAACTATTTTTATTTACATACTCTATTTGTTTAATTCTAATTTCATTAGTTTTCCCAATGTTGTTGATGTGGATTTATCTATTTATATATAAATTATTACTCAGAAATTGTATACTCCTTCATACTATATAGACCATGTAAGAAAAAATGAGTCAAATCCTTAGTTAAATGAGTTTTTGTAAAAAGGATTTAAATTTCATAGTGTGTCACCATAGGTGGAACCTATTATATTTGAAACGAAATATGACAAAAAAATTATCATCTATGATAATTACCTAAAACCAATTGAGGTACTATAAAAAACTATTTGTTACCATTCGTTGATTATATGTTTGAGAAGATAAAGAGAAATTTGGTTATTATATTTTAATCTTTGATCTGGTGACCATCAGTTGGAAAAAATTGAAACAAAGATTCTGTTGACTTCCTTCCTGAGTAGGTGAATCCATTTTAAGTATCTTTTTATTAAATTTGCTTAAGGTAATGAAACAATAGTCATTATTTCATTTAGGAACAAAATATTAGAATAGTATCTTGATATGATCATAATTATATTTATGAATGACATCCTAGTTTACTCTCAATCTGAAGAGGATCATGAGAATCATCCAAGGGATGTTGGGGAAATGTTGAGAAATAACCAACTCTGTACCAAGATATCGAAATAAGATATCCAGATTTTTGGATGTAATTCTCTTGGGATTATTAGACTCTGTAAATGTGAATTATATTGGTAATGGTATGAAAATATTTTTTATGATATGGGTTAAACCACGGGATGTTTTTTGAGATATAGAGAAACTTAGTCTTGGTGGTGTATTACCCTAGAGTTTTCATTGATATCTTAACAAAGTCATCTCCAATGAATGCTCTCACAAAACATGGTGTAATATTCTAATAGAATGAAATGTGAAAGTGTTCTTTTTTATGAAACGTCATTTGAATTTTTCCCCGATGATGACTCTTATAGAGTCTAAGAAAGTCAAATGTTGACTTTTCTGATGCATAAAGTTTTCATTTGTAATGTGTTATTTTGCATGGTGATCAAGTAGTAGTCTATGTAACTATATATAAAAGCATAAAAGAGAATAATTACCTGACATGTCAACTTGAACTCAAATTCATGACTAATTCACTAAAGATTCAGTAAAATTATATTTTTTTGAAAAAGTATTACTATGTTTCCCAAAAACAAGAGTCGATATTATATCATAGTTAAATAATTTAGGACCCTACATCATGGGTGTTGGTGTATTACCTATAATCAGTTCATTTCAAAACTTCCTAAACCAAGGAAATAAAGATTTTAGGGTTAATTCATGGAGAATGAAACTAATAAACTAGGATGTGGATTAATATCATGAATAGTGTATTTACTTAGATCATTTTACAAATTTTTATTTCTGTTTATTGGAGGAAGATTCCATGTTATTCTTTGAAGGTGTTTAGTTAACCTCCACACATCTTGATATAATTATTTAAGAACACCAGGATGAGGAAAAATTCTACAATATTAGGGACTCTATTTATGGTGGGGAGACTATTGGATGGTGGGAATTCCCTTTATTGGGAATCCTAGGTTTTTGTAAAAAATGTTCTTTTTTCTAATATAATGGTTTTAATGGGGTATTTCAGTAATTAATTTGCGTTAGTGTACCCTATTTGAAAAAATATGTTTTATAATAAGATGTGGATATTTTAGTAGTGGGGTATGAGGAAGGCCATTACTAACCTAGTTTTATAATTTTATACATGTTAGCTGGTCAACAAAAAGAACCAAATTCCTTTTTTTAATTCATCCAATATAAGTGATTATATAAATGTTCAATGATGTGTGTTTGAAATTCATTGTTGGATTTCCATAAAAACCTAAAAAGATATATATGTGAGGTGTTTAACCAGCTACCCAAATCAGATCACATCATACCCATTCATGATACAACAATGGTCACAAAATAATGAAATATCTAATAATTAGATATTCTCATATTTTATTGAGTTTCTTCTAATATAGTTTATAATAGGGGACCCCATTATACATCTCCCTTGTGGAGAGGCCTCCAAGATTCCTTGGGATATCATATAATTCTGAGCATGACATATCATCTAAAGAAGGATGAAAATGTAGAAAGAGATATTATGATTCGAGATTACATGTTACATGCTTGGGTTCTCAATTTAAGTGGATATTGTGGTTCATATTTGGTACTAGTTGAATATTATTTTAACAAAAGTTACCTTTCGTAAAATTGGGATGTCTACCTTTGAAGAATTATATGGAATTGATTTTAAATCTTTGTTGTGTTGGTTGGAGATTAGTGAAGCTTCTTTAGATGAGTGGAGTTTGGTCCAGAATTGATTTTGATGATTCAATTGATTGATTAGTGGATTTTAATAGCAAATTTATGGAAAATATAATATTCAGATCATCTTAAGAAATTTTTGGAGTATTTAGTTAGTGAATAATGTTTTAGAGTGCTCAAGCTCATCTTTGTTAGCAGCATATTGCGGAATAGTAGAATCATATACCATTGTTAGTTTGATTTTTTAAGGTTGTTATGTAGGTGGGATAAGTGGATTATTGTTTCTTAATTCCACAAAAGTTAACATCAACATATAGTGTGATACATGTGTCGTTGATTTAGAAGTATCGTTTTGACCCATCTCGTTTCTTGATTGTGGGGCATCATTATGTTGAGCCTAAATTATTTTTTTCCTATGAATCAATTATTTATTACTGAATCAAAGAGAAAGTAAAATTATAGGATGATGGTAAATTTTTCCTTTTTTACAATTTATTCATGGCTTAAATTCACTCGTGACTAGGGAGAATGAAGAATTGATACGATAATAGTGGACTCATCTGCATAATGTGGATCATTATTAATAGCCCTTCTAGGGGTACAATGTTATTAAGTTGGGGAGGTAGTAGAATACCATTATGTATTTTTAGTTATTCATTTAATTGAGTTTCTATCTCTATTAATTTGTGTCTTTTTTGATGACATAATTGGTGAATTAAAAAAAACCAGTCTTTGGGGATTGTTCATGGTTGAAACATGATTAATAAATAACATGCGGTTTTTCCTACTTAACGGTGTAATCTATAATAGTGTTCGATAAGGTGTTCATTATTTTACCAAATATTGTTGTATGACTCTCAAACCCATGTTTTCTCATTTATTGTGAAATTTAATAATTTGTGTGTTGTTAGAAAAACTATGTGTCCACCATGGAAAAACCAAGAACTCTATATAGAAGGGGAACAATTATTTTAACTGTGCGTCCCACTATAGAAATCCTTGTGTAGGGTTTTTAATTACTCAAAAATTATATTCAAAATTACCTAACCTTCTATTAATGTTTTTAATCTCTGAAAAATTAACCATAATACATTTTTTCATCCTTTTAATGACCAAATAAGTGACTTATTCCCCTCCAAACCCTTTTAATGGTTGATCAATGAGGTTTTTATCTTGATAAATTTATTCATGGTATGTTGATCCCCCCTTGTGTGGTTTCATGTAATCCATATTTGTCTCCTATGTAGTTTTTAATATATCTTCATTTCTCAAATGGATATAAAATCCATTTAATGGGATCATGATTCTAGGTATTATTATATGATCTCTAACACCTTAAATCAATTTTGGAGAATCGTGTTAGGTGTGTTGATTTTAGGATTTATGATTTAAATGTGGGTTGTTCCATAATTCAATTTTATTTTGTTGAAACCATGAAATTCATGATTTAAATTAATATAGTTTTTTTATGTATTTACAAACATGAATTTGTGATTATAATATCTTTGATTTTATATGGGCTTGATATTTGGGAAAACCCAAATTATAATGGAATTACAATTGATGACTGAATTTATGAAAAATGAGGGCCTAATTTGGATTTTTTATGGGATGATTACATATTGATCATTTGAAAAATTTTAAAATAGAAATTAAATATTAAATGGAATGAAATATGGCAATGAAATGTTATTTTTATTTGAAATGAACAACGCTTACTGAAAAAGAATGTTGGGGAATTTCATTTTGAATTTTTTTAGAGATGAATGATTTTAAAATTGATTGATAAATTGTTTGAATCATATGTTATCCAAAGTATTTGGTGGAAATTTGGAAAATCATAATAGAACCGTGGCTCCCAATCCTTGGATTGATGATGGTGTGTTTTACAAATATAATTGAGGAACGACTTTCTATGATTGGTTCCCATATTGGTGTGTATTTTTATGTGTGAACCAAACAATATCTAAGATAATTATTATAACGTGGGTTTAACACCCCAAGATTCCATGGTACTCTTCTCTTTTAATAATATAGTAGTGTGTGTTGTACGCAACAATGAGTTCTAACAGACCACAACCAATCAAACTAGCCGTTATGAATAGTAATACTCAGTTTATAAAATTTTATAAATTTTATTTTTTAAAATGGACTTCATTTTTGGATTCGGAATATCGAAATTAACTTAGGGTGAATTTTTGTAATTTTTCTGAAAACATTCAATTTTTTGATGAATAGTGAAAAAACACTCAGTAATAGTTTAAAACCGAATTTTTATTTAAATAAATATTTATATTATTTAAATTTATTTTATGTAAAAATAGATACATAATACCTATATAAGTTCAATGTAATTCATTGGAGTCTGTTTATAATAATTTTAGATATATAAAAATTTTATTGAACTTTTCACTGTATATTACCCATCTCCTAGGAGAATTTGAAAATTCACTTACAACATATTTTTACCTCTTATCTGAGTGAATTTCAAAAATCTGAGAGACACATTTAATGTGAAGGTGTAAAATTTGGTTCAGTAAGATAAAAATAATTTCATGTGAATAGTAACTTTTTACTTTTATTTACCATAGTTATAAGTAAATAGGGTAATTAAGGGTAAAAATGATATAATTATTATCCTAACACAAGTCCTAATTCTATTGCATCTATATAATTCGACCAAACACAACCTTAGGAATAAAATATCAACCTTTTGGTATAGTTGGATTAGATTTGGACATTTATTATTATTTAATTCAAATAAGAGTTAAAAGAGTTAAAATCGCAGTTTAATAACTAATACATTTTTAATATAGGGTTATACATAAAATTAATTCGATTATAAATATTCATTTAAAATATAAAGAAATTTATTACATAATTTTATTTTATTTATAACTTTTATACATTAAATAATTTAATTTTTTTATGACACATTTGTGATGGAGTAATTACCTAATTAATGACATATTAAAATAATTGATATTATAAATATCCAAATAAATGTATTTTGAGACTTTTTATGATTTAAATTTATTTCAAAAATTAATATGACATGTTAGGTTTGATTAAATGAATTTTTTTCAAATTAATAAAGATGTTTTACCTTTAACAAAAATCAATTATTAAATAGTTTCAAAATTGACATAAAAGAGTATTTAAAACAAATATTATATTATTAATATATATTCTATTCCTATAAATCTAAGGTTCCTCGAAAGGAATAATGTAGTGATATTTGTATCATTAATGAACCACTTGGGGTTCTCTTGGATGTATATAGTAATTATATTAACCAAATAATATAAATATACAAAGATACATTGTAAATGTCAAACTATTTAACTAAGAGTTAAATATAATTTATAAGGTTAATATAGTGACCCAAAACATGTCTAAAATCTATTTTTTGAATGTCTTTAGACCCATCCCCACCTTTTCTTCTAAATAAGTCATTTTGGAGCCATTATAAAACTAATAAGAATTTATTATAAAATAATATTTTAGGTTTTTCCTAAGGTTCCCCTCACCACTCTTATAAAAGGGCACCCCCCTTCTCTAAAATTCATACTTTCAAAGCCTTTTGTATCAGCCAAACCCTACCAAAATATCCTCTAAACGTACTTGAATTCATCCTAGAGGCCATCCATTAGTCATAAAGACAACATAAGAAGCCATTTTGATTAAATCAATAGGATGAACCCAATAACAAGGTAATGTTTTCACCACCCTCTTTCAAGTTCCTTTCTTCTTACACTTCTTTTTCTTTTTTATTTCCATTATAAAATAAAAAATCCAGTGTCTTCTATACAGTATTATGTTATTGTAAATATGGTAAAACCATATTCAGTATTCTATTCATCCCTTGGATGACATGTCACCATACGTGGGTATGTACGGGTTACCCTCTCCACGTCGTGGTGTAATTGTTATTCAATACATTATGATATTGATGGGTATAATAATGATTTGTAATTCATGTAAATAATAAATATAACATGATAATGATTCTTTATATATGATACACCATCAAATTATATATTATTTTAATATCAAAATAATGATATTGGCGCTCGTGCGTACGTATGGACTATCATCTCCATGAACTCGATAAGATTCATTCCCCATCGCATCCATTCAAGACTTATTTTCATTAGATGATTAAAAATAATTTCTAAGGACATGATATCATTTTGGATATTAATAAGATACAACCTTTGGATAACAAACATAGCATATGTAACAAAACATATAAAATTAAATGAGTAATTGAACACCCAAAACTATGATGACACTAAAATATTATTAACAAAGCAATATTAAAAGATCATATATGATATCATATATATGTATATGATTCTTGTATAATTTAATAAAATATATTTAACTATTATAATGGAGGTTAAACTACCCTATACCAATAAAATTTACAAGGTAAGGGTTATTTCCTAAATCTCCTTATTATCTTAGATTTATTTTGTGTAAGTAGTTAGTAAGACATTTTTATCATCTAGGTCCATTTTTCATAAAAATGATTTCGAAATGATTGTTTTAAGGATTTGTGAAAGGTACTCTTTATCAAGATCAGAATTTGAAATGTTTTAAATATTTATCTTTGTAAATATTTTTAATTAATGTCCATGATTTCAAAATGATTTTAGCGATTTATTTATAGGGACATGAATGTTGTGAAATGATAATTCTTTTCTAATATTTCAAAGTGGTATGTGACACTTTGATTCAAAAACCACTTTTAAATTATTTTCATTATAAATGTATGACTTCTAAATGATTTTACTAAAAGGATATTTCTCTTAAAATGTTTTACTCATCATTTTCTACTATTTCATCGTCCTTTACTAGATATTATTTTTGATTGAGGTTGATTGTTTATAATACAATACTCCATATTGTATTGAATGGGTTATGATATGTTTGACTATGGATGATCTATTTTTATACCATTCATGGTTTATGGTTAATTTATTGACATTTCATATGGTAGTTTTAATATGAATTTTTATGTTATATTTCAACATTTTCATATGAGGATTGTATTGGACTTAGTATGTGACGGGTGGAGCCCGCTATAGCTCTTCGATGCATCGATAGGTCTCATTAGAAAACTATATGTGGAATTGGCCGAGGCCCTTTCCAAATTTTAATATATGGTTTTGGTTGAGGCCATTATCATTTTTATACTTCTTGGTCGATTCCTTGACCAAATGTTTTAGAATGTCTGGAATTATACATTCCCTCATTATGGAAATAATATTTACGGTTCATGTGGACATTCGACTAGTAGAATACCTATAATTATGTTTTATGATGGTATTATTTACTCAGCTCATATTCTTTCCATAAAAGTATTCATGTTTTTTATAGGTAAATGCATGTGGTTTCAATTATTCACCATGCTTGATATTTATGTTATTTTCCGTTGTATTGCTTACCCTTACTAAGCATTTGAGCTCACCCCTTTCTAATGTTTCATTTTACCAGGATTCCAAGAAGTGTATTATGATTGATATGCAGGGTTAAGCTAAATAGAATAATGGTGTTCTCAAAGAACTATTAATGTTGTGTTTTATGTTTAAAATTTTAATGTAAAGTTAATGTATGCAGTCTATTTTCCAGGACTGCCAAATTGATCGGTCCTTCGGGACTTGATTCATTGTAATAATGACAGTGTTTTAAAATAATGCACCGACTCTGGGTAACTGGGGTTGGGGCATTACAGTTGGTATCAGAGGAAATTTAGAAATAACGTTGGAAGCTAGATTTAGAAAAACTCTGATTTGAACACATTATTCTATGCTAGAATTTTAGGATTAGTATTTAAGAACTTTTTAGAATTTTGGTACTGTAATGATTTTGTGATTTTTCCAAGCAATACATACCTTTCTGGATACGAGAAGGTAGAGGCGGCTCTGTCACAGATGTACCTAGGGGTAAAACTCGAAAACACCGCTTTGAGCTAGAATCAAATGGGAACTGGTGCACGACAATGGGCCTTGCTGCACTTTTGGTTATGAAACTCTCGGGTGATATGCATAGGATCAATCTCATTTTAATTACAAACCATTATGAAGGGTTTATAAATATATACTTTCTCATGGAAAACATTTTTATGATTATGGATTATATCCATAATCTGTTGAATTTACTTTAGGTATTTTACAAGTTTGGAATTATTCATAGAAATTCATAAACTAACCTAATGTATTCCATTGTAGAGAAATTGTTCCTATTAGAAGGAATGTGAACTCCTGCAATACATATGATCCAAAGAGTAAGAGGGATCATATCATACACACTATTAATACAACATTTAAATGGGAAATGGTCTCTCATGTTTTCTCAACATATTAAGAAATAGTATCATGTGTTAATTAGATATGTAAAGAATTCTCTGAGTCCTATGGCTTTGAAGGGAAGCAACTGATGAAAAGGATGGACGGGGGAAAGATAGATAAAGTGAAGATGGAAAAGAATAATTTTCCCATATGTGATAACTGTGGGAAGAAACATCCTGGAACTTGCCTGAAGGGAATGAGAGTTTATTATAAGTGTGGATAAAAAGGAAACCAATTAGGTGACTGCAAGGGTAAGAAAATGGTTTCAAATGTACAATTCTTCATCTACAAGGAGTTGGGACACTACCCGAACCAATGTACAAATCATCAGAGTATTCCCCAAATGATGCTATTAGATAATAATCAGGTTTTGATACTATGTTAGATGAATAAGAACGACTAGTGTTCATATGATGTTACTATATGATTATTTCATTTGACTATTATATCGACAATATACTAGTTATATGAATCATGGAGATAAATAAGGATTGTACTGCAGTACTATTTTATTGAGGATTTACGATTATATGGTTATAAGAAAAGTGATTTAGTAGTGACCTACACATTTTGGAAAATACATTGTTGATGGAATGATAATCCATAATATGGTTCTGATAACGAGGTAGTGATTTTGGAATAAGAGATGGTTGATTTCGATAAATTATATTGGATATTCTTGACTTCCATGGAACTGGTTACTAGTTTGTTTATTTCATTATTGTCGGAATATTCAAAATTTCTGGATATAAGGAATATATCCAGTATTCTATAAGGAATAAGGGTGTATGAATGTAATCAAAAAAAGGGTTTATTGTAATTAAGGATGTTACAATCCATCCAACGTTAATTTTTTTTTTATTTTCAATCACTTTTAAGGGAAAAAGTGAGAACCCTCACACCTTGCCTGGTTTGGCATCAAAAGTCAGAACTGATTTGTTAATGAATAGTTTAAGCTGCTTCGAGTCAAGATCTCTAAAAAATATCCAGGGAATAGAATTAAGCTTGATGTCAGGATCATCCTTTAGAACTCCTTCGCAGATATTTGCAAGTATGTCCCAAGATTGCAAGAGTTCCTCCTTACTGATCTTTCTCGTGTTACATCCTCTAAGAAAAATGTTGGTCAGCTTGTCGATCCACTTACCTTGCTCCTTAGAAGAGGTCACCTGAAGCACCCTCATCTTCATTAACTATTGAATATCCAGCGTGTTGTCAGACATTTCCTCATCAGAGTTCAAAAGTAGGTCCATTTGATTCAGCATCGAAAGTATCTGTCGTTGTGAGTCATCATTGTATGTATTCTGACCTTGCTACACCGAGTCTGGAGGCCCCTTTTCACCCTCAGGGTTAGTAGAGACAACAAACTCGAAACTAGCATGCTGAACCTCCTTGCCCTCCATTATTTGGCCCTTGGGTTCCTTTGGATTTCTGACATTCTTTGCTGACCGAGTCTCCATTGGCCTCGGGAGGTGGGAGTAGTCCTTGTGCCCCTTTGTCTTCTGCTTCTTGTATACAATGCAGCTTCCAGGATCTATGTTTTCCTTATTCCACTTTTTTCTCCTTTTTCTATGTAGGTCCTTTCCATCCCCTCCTGTATCGACAACATCCGAGAGTTGGACCTCTCTACCTAATTCTTCTTCAGAGGTACAAAACTGGTTGCAGTCCGAGTCCCCCTCGTTGCTCAAACAGTCGAATCTATTACTTACTTTGAGGATAGATAAAGAGCCCCTCGAGTTGAGAAGGTTACCAGCATGCTTTAAATTTGACACCATTGATTGAGTGCTCAAAGACTGATTGCTTCCAGATATGGTACTACCACCAGCCCCCACTGCCTGGGCATAGGTACCCGATGTCACAGTACCCAAGGGCACTGGACCCACTGCTCCAAAGGATTCCCCCACAACCTTCTTATCCAGGTTAACATTCCTTATTTCCAACCCTATTGAAGGGTCGGGTACAGCCTCCCCTTGGTTCGCTTGCTGCAAGGAATAAACCGATCCACATGATTGACCGAAGCCACGCCCCATGAATTGAAATTGCTGATCTCCTGGGGACAGACCGCATGGGTGATCACCCACATCAACCTTCATTCCAGTTTCCCCATTAACCCTCACTGCATTGATAGAAAACTGCATTGCAGTGTTCCTGCTGGTGCCATTACACTCTTTAGAGCGAACAACAGAAGAACGATGATCACCCAAATCCTTCTCCGGACGGCTGAAAACCTCACGAACTGAGGGGTTCAAATGGGAATCCATTGGGGCTGTCATGGGATCCATAATTGCACCATGGGTCAAAGAGCACAACGCCTTCTCCCCTAGAACCACACCGCGTGCCACCTCATTCTCCCCCAAATCAGCACTAACCCACGGATGATATTCCACCACCGGAACCACCAGCTCCCCCGCAGGCCCATACATGTTCTTGAGGCGACAACATGAGGCCATATGACCAAGCTTGCTGCATTCTGAGCAGAATGCAGGCCATGGTTCGAACACCACTCGTTGCTTCAACCTCAACTCTTCTCCAACCGAGATCCATAGCCACTCGGTTGGAGGTTTTGAAATGTCGACCTCAATACAAGCACAGGGAAGGATGGGATGACAAACCGCAGTGGTTCGAAAATCCGAACACAGGTAGCGTCCAAGCAAATTACCGAGCATACATACGATAGAGGGATTCTGGAAGGGTAGAGGCAAATCCGGAAAACATACCCAAATGGCAGCCGAAGGTGTATCATGGTTCAAATTTAAATCAAACGACCATCGTAGGAGGAAAAAACCACAGCCATTGAACACCCAAGGAGCCCTGGACCAGGCGACAACCAAATCCTCCTCAGAAGCAAAGCGTACCATCAGTTGACGCCGGTCAAGCAGACCCACCACCGCTCGGTTTTGAAGACCCCATGAATCAAAGACGGATCTGTTAAATGCATCGACCTGGGGACGACGACCTTTGAAACGAACCACCATGGTTGATCTGTGCAGGTTAGAAGCAGCGTTGAACTCTGTAAGCGAAATCACGAGCTGAGGAGATACGTCGTGATGATCGGGAACCTTAGGGCTAAGAGAAATCGACGGGAAAGGGGGAAGAAATGCCGGATTGGAGGAAGGGGTGAAAGGACGAGCCACCAGGGAGAGGATCCTCCCTCCGCCTATCGAGGAGGAGGGGGTCGGAGCCTCCGTCATCTTCGACCTAGGTCATCGCTGCAGGCGCTCCTTTCGCCGCTCTGAGAGAGCTTTTGCGTATCCCATGACATGGACAAAGTTGTTACCATGTTTTAAAATAATACATGATGAAGGTGTTCACATGTTATTACAAGGAAAAAAGGATCTTAATTGTGTTTAACTTCCTTATATATTTTGGACTGTGAGTTTGAATAGAAGTATTTTGGATAAGTCTAAAGGGTGCAATGGATTATGTTTGAATGGTTATTTTTGTATTTTTTTTAAAAGGAGAACACACAGACCGTGTGACCACCCGTCGCGTCGGACAAAGCTATGGGAATCAAACCCACAACCATTGTGCGATTGGGATTTATTTCCTACCATTGGACTACATGAATCTCCCAGATGGTATAATGTAGTTTTTTATAAAGGGTCTAAAATGGGAATTATAAATTCATTATATTTGGAACCCGATACGATAAATTTTGAGTTGTATTATGTTTTGGAGTGAAAGATGAGTTTTTTGTAGAAATTTATAAATGGGTACAACTTTAATTATAAAGTATGCATATCTCTTTATGATCTTATCCAGTGTCGTAAATAAATTCCTAAACATTAAGAGAAGGATCTTAAGATAAAAACGTTGTCCTAGATGGTACCTTTGATCATCACAAATTTATGGCTATGGGATTGTTGGCCTTCTTATTGCCATGTTCTTTACCACTCTATATAAGATATTGATGGTTAGATTTCTCTTCTATATCCATGTTTTCCTATATGGAACCCTAGTATGTGTTATTTTCGGTAACCTTCATACTTACCACACTATGTTTTAAATTTTTTGATGTGGGATTTCCAGTGAGATATTTTGAAATGTAAACCCCAAGTTTCCAATACTGAGCATAAATTGAGATGATGCAATTTATTGAAGGATGGGAGAATGTAACACCCCAAGCTTCCACGGTACACTTCTCTTTGAATAATACATTAGTGTGTGTTGTATTCAACATCGAGTTCTAACACACCACAACCAATCAAACTAGTCGTTATGAATAGTAATACACACTTTTTGAAATTTTATAAATTTTTTTCAAAATGGACATCATTTTTATATTCAGAATATCGAAATTAGATTAGGTTAAATCTTTGGTATTTTTCTGCAATCATACAATTTTTTATGAATAGTGAAAAAAAACTAAGTTATAGTTTAAAACCGAATTTTTATTTAAATAATTATTTATTTTATTTAAATTTATTTTATTTCAAAATTGATACATAATACCTATATATGTTCAATATAATTCATTGGAGTATGTTTATAATAATTTTAGATATTAAAAATTTTATTGAACTTTTCACCGTCTTTTATCCATCTCCTAGGAAAATTTGGAAATTTACATAAAACATAATATTACCACTTTAGTGAGTGAAATTTCAAAAGTCCAAGAGACACAGTTAATATCACAGAGTAAAATTTGGTTCAATAATATAAAAAAAATTTTTGATGAATAGCAACTTTTTACTTATATTTACCATAGTTAAAAGTAAATAGGGTAATTAAGGGTAAAAATGATATTTTTATGACCTCACAAATGACCTAAATCTATTGGTTAAGTATAATTCGACCAAAAACAACCTTATGAATAAAATATCCACCTATTTTATCCACTTGGATTATATTAGGACATTTATTATTATTTAATTCAAAGGAGAGTTAAAAGATTTAATATCAAATTTTAATAACTAAAACATTTTTAATATAAAGATATACATACTATAAATTCAATTATAAATATTTGTTAGACAGCTAAAAATATTTACAAACATAATTTTATTTTATTTATTATTTTTAGTCATTAAATAAATTAAATTTTTTATGACACAATTGTGATGCAGTAATTACCTAATTAATGAAATATTGAAATAATTGATATTATAAATATCCAAATAAATTTAATTTGATAATTTTTATGAATTAACCTAATTTTATAGGTTAATATGACATGTTAGGTTTTATTAAATGAATTTTTAGAATTAAAAAAGTTTTATGAACTTTAACATTAATCAACTATTAAATAGTGTCAAAATTGACATAAAAGAGTATTTAAAACAAATATTATTTTATTAAATGATATTTTATTCCATAAAATCCATGTTTTGACAAAAGGACTAATGTAATGATAGGTGTGTCATTATTGAATCACTTGGGTTCTGCTTCGATGTATATAGTAATTTTATTAACCATATAATATAATGATACAAGAGACATGGTAAATGTCAAACAATTAACTAAGAGTTAAATATAAATGATAAGGTTAATATAGTGACCCAAACCTGTCTAAAATCTGTTGGATGAAAATATTTTGATCCATCCCCACCTTATCCTAGAAATAAGTTACATTGGGGCCATTATAAACTGAATATTAATTTATTATAAAATAATATTGTATGTTTTCCTAAGGTTCCCCTCACCCCTCCTTTAAAAGGGCACTCCCCCTTCTCTCAGATTCATATCTTCAAAGCCATTTAGATGGGCAAACCCCTTAACAAATATCCTCTCAACTTCCCTCACTTAATCCTAGAGGCCTTCCTTTAGTCAGTAAGCCATCTTACAGAGCCCTTTTGTTCAAATTAAATGTAAGAACCAGAAGAAGAGTTAATGCTTTCACCACCATCTTTCATGTTCCACTCTTCTTCCACATTTTCTCTATTTGTTATTTCCATTATAAAATAATAAATATTCTATCTTCTATACACTATGATTTTATTATAAATATGGTACATCCATATTCAGTATTATATTCATCCCTTGGATGACATGTCACCATACGTGCATACTTTTGGCTTACCGTCTCCACGTCGTGGTGTAATTGTTATTCAATAAATTATTATTTGGATGGGTATAATAATGATGTGAAATTCATGTAAATAAAAAATATAACATGATATAGATTCTATATATATGATGAACCATCCAATTATATATTATTTTAATATCAAAATAATGACATTTTCGATCGTGCGATCGTACGGACTACCATCTCCACGAACGCGATAATATTTATTCCTCATCATATCCATTCAAGATTAATTTTCATTTAATGATTAAAAATAATTTATAAGGACTTCATATCATTCTGGATATGAATAAGATAAAACCTATGGATAACAAACACATCTTATGTAACAAAACATATAAAAGAAAATGAGTAAGTGAACGCTTGAAACGACGATAATACTATAATATTATTAACAAAGAAATATTAAAAGATCATATATGATATCATATTTATGTATATGATTCTTTTATAATTTAATAAAAATTATTTAACTATTATACAGGAGGTTAACCTACCATCTACCAATGAAAAGTACAAGGTAATTGTTAATTCCTCAATCTCATTATTATCCGAGATTGTTTATGTGTAACTAGTTAGTGGGACATTTTTATCATCCAGGTCCATTTTTCTTAAATATGATTTCCATATGAATATTTTAAGGATTTGTGAAAGGTACTCTTTATCCAGATCAGAATTTTAAATGTTTTAAAACATTATCTTTCTAAATTTTCTTAATTAATGTCCATGTTTTCGAAATTATTATTAGGATTTATCTATATGGACATAAATGTTTTGAAATGATAATTCTATTCAAATGTTTAAAAGTGGTATGGGACACTATGATTCAAAAATCTCTTTAAAATTACATACTTTATAAATTTGTGACTTCAAAATTAATTTAAAAAAATGATATTTCTCTCAAAAAAATTTACTCATCATTTTCAACTATGTAATCATCCTTTACATGATATTATTTTTGATTGAGGTTGATTTATTATAATACAATCTTCCATATTGTATTGAGTGAGTTATGATATGTCTGACTATGGATGTTCTGTTTTATACCATTTATGGTTTATGGTTAATGTATTGAAATTTTGTATTCTAGTTTTAATATGAATGTTTATGTTATATTTCATCTTTTTCATATGAGGAATGTATTGGACATAGTAAGTTACAGGTGGAGCCTTCTATAACTCCTCGATGCATCGATAGGTCTCATGAGACAACTAGACTTGGAATTAACCGAGGCCCTTTCCCAATTTTAATATATTGTTTTGGCCGAGCCGTTAATCATTTTTAGACATCTTGGATGAGGCCTTGACAATGTGTTTTAGAATTTCTGGTAATATACATTCCCTCATTATGGAAATAATATTGATGGTTCATGTGGTCATTCGACTAGTAGAATACCCATGATTATGTTTTACTATGTCATTATTTACTCAGCTTATATTTTTTCCGTAAAAGTATCCATGTTTATTATTGGTAAAGGCTCGTGGTTTCAATTATTCACCATGCTTAATATTTATGTTATCTTCTGCTATATTGCTTACCCTTACTCAGCGTTTGAGCTCACCCCTTTATTATATTTCATTTTACCAGGATTCCAAGAAGTGTATTATTATTTATATACATGGTTAAGCTAAAGGGAATAATGGCATTCTCAAAGAACTATTTATTTTATGTTTTATGTTTGAAATTATAATGTAATGTTAATGTAGGTAATCTATTTTCCAAGACTGCTAAACTTGTCGGTCCTTCGAGAAATGATTACATGTAATAAAGCCAAATATATAAAATAATGCACCGACTATAGGTAACTGGGCATGGGGTGTTAAAGTGTGTATAATCTTACATGAAATACTAACTTAACATCAGAATTTCATAGAATTTTCACATCTATGAGTCGTGTTGTAATTATATAATTTATTAAATGTTGAACTATTTTATTCATTCCAAAATATTTATATAGATTTTTTTTATATAATGTTAATTTAGGAATGATTGAATGTTCTTATGATATATTTGGAATCTACTTGAATGAAAAAATGTTTTATATTTCAAATATTAAAATTCAATTTCATGCCTTTTTTATTTAAAAAAAATCATAAAGGGTAAATTTTTAGGCTATTAATTATGTAACACATTATGAGAACTTACATGGATTTATATATCACACCCAACCATTTCCTTTTGGTATATGTAGAATTTCTTATACTATCACCAAGAATGGGGAATGTTTCACATAGATGTGTGCAATGTTCTTGATAATTTGGAAGATGGATTTGTGATATTGACCAATGGAGCTTTTTTCCACTTGTCATAACGAAGTGTATTAGATTTTTCCAGTTCTTTAGTTTCCTTTAGGATTTTTATGTATTTTTGGGTATTGTTATACATATATTTTTTGGTACTTTATCCTTTTATATTTTTATCATAATTACTTTTCATATTTTATCATCCTTTTTATTTAGGGAAATTAATTCCCTCATCAATTTGAATGATTCCAGGTTCTAGTCTCTAACCTATGGGGATCCGGAATTCCCTTTGGTCAATATTAAATTCTGCTCGAGTAGAAGGGTACATATGTTTCTAGGATGGTTCATAAAAATTTTACTATGGGTTTTTTGTATTACCTCATTTCCTTAGAAATCATGATAGATTCCATCCATAAAAAACATATATTTTTTACTTTTATAGTATTACTAAATGATTCTATCCATAAGAAAAATGAATGTTTATATTCCTCCATCCTGTATATTTCTATTTAAATCAAACCTTAGTTTATACATTCTAATTCTATATATTTAAGGGTGTGTGGTGAATTGTGCAGATGTCTGATGGCATGATTCACTATATATTATTTTATATCATTTCATGTGTATTAAATTGAATTATCATTCCTCATCTACATTACATAGACTCTGATATCTATAAATTACCCTTTATAATAGTATTAGTAAATATAATACTTCTAATTTGTGATTAATATACATAATTTCTTCTATTCGTGTGATACTAGCAATAAAAATAATAAATTATCAAAATTATTTTATTTATTGATTTGACATTGACCCAAATTTATAGTGATGATTGAGAAAAATTTGACTTATAGACTGAATTTCAACATTCTTATTGATTATTCTAATCATCGTCCCCTTCGGACATGTTTTTTCAAACATCATTTTACTTACTCTTAAAAAATGGTATTTTTTTATATCTTATACCTTTCTTTGTATTTTAATACATTAATTCCCACAGTGTATGTGTATGTGATTTGATTTTTTTATCTTTAGAAATCAAATAATTATAGTTAAAAAGTTATCCTATATTAAAGTGATTTCTTCTTATTAACTCTCTTTTGATTGAAACCTTATAATCTTATACAATTTTATTAATACAATAATATTTCATGGAAATAATTTCAATTAAAAAATCAAATTGTTGTATAATTCTATGTAATTTATGTATGTGCTCATCAACAAATAATACTTCCTTATATTTCTATTTCTCATATTCAATATCTTTCATTCTAATTATTGTTAATATAATGTTACTAAAATTAAAAAAAAATTCTCCTCCATCCCATTTTTAAATAATTTTTTTTTTCAAATATCATATTTCATGAATGAAAACCATCTAGAGTATACAGTTTGTTCTTGTTTCTTTCATTAAATGATATGAAAACAAAAAATGCCTCTTTATTAAACATTATTATTTCTAGAATCATTTTATTTATAAGAAAAAGTACATAATTAAAGAAGAGTTTTCATTTGTTATGAATAAAATTTTATTGCATATTCCCTTCTTCAACTAACATTCACAAGGAATATAAATTTTGTTATCATTGGAACATTACTATCATATTGGTATTTTTTCTATTATAACTTTGTGAGGCTTAGGTAAGTTAGTTTTTTATTCCATTATTTCTCCACCTGAGTTAGTGTATATTAAATTGGAGTATAATTTTATACCAAAAGTTATAATATTTATTCCCACAGATTTAATAACACCAACAAAAATCATCAAATCTAGGTTTTCATTAAATGTAGGATTTTTTTTCTATTGACTTTTTCCTAATTTGTAAAACATTTTTCTATTCATCATTCATAGTAGAGTGGGAAAATATTATTTTAGGTGTATATATAAAATTTCATTGATGCGGTATATTTTTTAACAAATTTTATAAATACACATAATCATAACATTTTTTAAGACAACTGCATGTTCAATGAAATTATATGAACTTGTAGTTTTGGATATTGAGGATTTCACCAGATTTTTAGGATCATCATTTTAAATACCTAGATATGTTTTATATTTTATATATGAAATTTTATTGAATATACGGCTAATTGTTCTAATGTTAGATTCAACTTATATAAGTTTTAATTAGTGTTTACAAACTTCTTCTTTTTTATATGCATGTTTCAAACTAATATCATCAACATTCATTCCTCATTTTGCAACATTTAGTTTTCATTGTTGAATATTATAGATGTACTCATATTAAAATTTAATTAAATCATTATTTCCTTCAGTGACCATTCAATTAGAATATTCTTTAGCCTAATTTCATTCATGAGTTCATTATTTTTTTATGCCATGAAAGTAGTTCGGATCCCGACAAATATTATCTATAACATTCATTACTACCTACTTCCTCATCAAAATTTGATGAATAATCCATTATTATGAATATATAAAATGAAAATCTCGATTCATTTTTAAATTTCATATTTTAAATAATTTTTTCCAAAAACATTAATATTTCACTTTCTTTCTCAACATTATTATTTTGTTTCTAGTGAAATTTTCTATACCACCATCCGAACTATTATCATCCATAATGGTTTTGTTAAACATAATATACTATAATATTTCACCAAAATTATCTTCACATTTACCAACACCCTAATTAAAACAATTGATATAATAATTCTGAATTCCTCCACACTCAAAAAAATTGAGTATAATTTTAACCCCATGAATTTCATTACCCTGTGATATTTTTTTGAAGATAAAAGACATCATCTTCTAATTACTTTTATAAAATTATTTATATAATGAATCGATATGATTAAAATAACAAGAATCATGGACATTCAACAATCTCATAGCATGAAGATACAGTTTATATATTATCTTCTTTTTTGAATGCAAGATATTATCACTTTTGATAACTAAAAATAATGTCGTGAAATTATTAAAAACATAAATCATCATTATCTAAAAATGATGAGATTTTAGAGACAAATTTTCATGGTTGTTCCAAATAATTTTCAAGAAAATTTTATAATATTCAATGAAATCTACAAAACCTCTAAGGTTTCATAAAAAAAGTACTCTTCTGAAGCATACAATTTTATTCACCTTATTTCTCATTTTTCTATCATTAAATGTAAGTCACGGGATTTTTAACATTTAAATATTTAATTTCTCTCCTATAGGTAACAAAAAAAAATTTCCTAAATCAATATTACTTTTTTTGTCCCATTAATGTAAATAAATAGTTTTCTAAGAGAAATATAAGAAGACAATTTTGATCTTTAATCTAAACTCTAATTTTTCATTTAATAGAAAAAATTTCTTTTTTCATGATTCAAAATGGGAAGAACACAATTTGTTAATGTATATAAAACATTATGGTCAAGTGAGAGAAGCTAGTGAATCATTATTTCTTGTAATCAATAAACATGGAATGCAAGATTTACAAGGCCATACTTTATTGTAGAAATATTTATCCACACAAATATGAGACCTATTTGTTTATGGATGTTCAATATTAGAAAAAATGTGATAAAAATTTAATGTAACTCCCTCTAGAATCATTTTATCTCCCATGAAATGTTTGATTCTGTTGAATCCCCCTATTTTCATTTTTTCCTACAAAAATGTTCCATAATATGATTTTTGAAAAGTTATACTTCATGTAAAAAATATTTCTATAGAAATCATGTCTATATGAATTTCTCAATTTTGTAGATTTTTGTTTGGTGAAACCATTATAAATCTAAAAAATAATCATCCTCTGCACCACACAGATAACCTGTAATGGATAAAAACTAATAACTATCTGATTCTTAATAAGAAATGCCTTAGAATTATACACCAACACTATGCTCAAATTCGTCTAATATTATTATGAACGTAAAATATGTATGATGATTTTAATAAGATTTACCTCTTCATGGTTTGTTCTATCAACATGAGAATTGTAATTGTTTGGAAATCGACATCTAACTCAAATTATGCATTGTTTAATTTTTAATACCTTTAAATTATATTTTATACCAATTTACATTCTAGTACTACTTAAATATTCTCATAAAGTTGAAATGTCATGAATGGTATCTCATTTTCATACACAATGGAATTACAAAAATAAAATTATCACACATTTTAATATCTCTTGAAAGTTATCTATTCGTTTAGAATATTCTATAAATCATATTAAATTCTACAGAGTTTACTGGATTTACCAAATTTTCAAAACATTATATTTTATGAAAATATTAAAAAAATTATATATTTAAACGTGATAAGAAATCGATTGAAAAACAACAATCAGTATTACATTGAATACATTTAATAGTTTTTGTAATTATTCTATGAAAAAAATATGGAAAATTGGAGTAAGAAAATACCTTTTTTGGATCATTTCTTTTGATCATTATAAATTTACTTTAACATATTTTCTTTGTCTAAATCCCATATTTTTCTTACAACATTTCATTGTATTATTTGTTTTCACTATTGTACATTATAGACATTATCTATTTTAAGGGATTAAAAAATTTATTTATTGGGGAACAATGTTCTTCTTTCTGATAACTATTCTTATACACATTCCTTATAAATGTAATATATATCAAATATTTGAAATGGTTCATCTAGTGCATGTTCTTCTAATTGATTTCAAGTAAAAAAAAGAATATGACCTGTATAATATTTTTGGGGGTGAAATAAATATCTTTATAGAAATTTATTTTACAATAGACTATAGAAAAACTCTAATCATGAAACATCATAAAGACTCTATATCTTGAATTTAATATGCTGAAATTAATTTATCTTCACCCTGTGAAAATGGTTGTTGACAATATTAAAACACAAAAGAATTTATTCATAGAAACTATTATTCAATTCAACATTATTTCACCATATTCTTTGAGTTACAACCATTTTATGTACCCATATATTGAAATTTGACATCTCCCCTTACTTTGTATTCATTTTATATTTCGTAAAACTAAAAAAATCTATTGAAAAGAAATATACCACACTCCAACAAACTCATTTTTTATTGATATACATATTTTACTATGATGGAAATGTAATAAAAATATACAAAATTATTTTCCATCATTCTATGAAACATTTCCTTTGTACAAGAATCTACAAATATGACCTATTTGAAACACTTCTTACAAGATGTTCATCAGAATGGTTATTTATGTAACTTGAATTTTTCATGTCTACCAAATTTTTTCTATAACTCAACTACTCATATATTTAATTTTTAAAACAACGTCTCTAAACACCCTGATAAAAGAAATATAAAATCCAATTTTCCTACAACATCTTCAACCAAATATCTTCTATTTGGAGACTTCATCATTTGAACATGATATTTTTCATTTATGAAAAATTTCCAAATTATTTGAGAATAGTTTTTCATGTATGTTTTTTCATAAGATTCAATTTCTAAAAATATAGTTTCTCTCATGCTTTTCCTTCATATACATGTTATATAACATTTATAGATCATATTACATCATGACATTTTCATGATGTTTAGGAATAGTGAGATTCTAATACCATAATCTATCTTTTTAGAATGTTAATTAAATTTTCTTAAGGAATCATTCCAAATATTAATATTTCTTTTTTTATATTATCTTCAAAATATACAATGACTCTTCTCATATATTTTTCAATACATATTCATAACAATTTTATAGAAACCCATTATTTTCATTCCTTAATATTACATCATATTAAATATAAACAACATAATAGTATTACTCATAGAGGATCCAAAGATTCAGAGTCTTGGGAAAACTAGGACTATATATAACAATCACAACGTTAAGCATAAACATTTAATTAATTATTTCTTCTCTATATTCATGTTGACACTTGACATCTACTTAGTAAATGTAGTCACTTAAGGATATACATAAAAATAGGTGAGATAAAATCCAGGTAAGATGATAGATAAGAAGAATATAATAGTGGGTGATCATAACCCTAACATGGGAAAAGGATCATTAAAATGATAGGAAGCATTAATAAGAGACTTGAAATGTGGAAATGCATTAAAATATTACATCATGTCTAAGTGGTTAATTACCACACATTTTTTTTGACAAATATTTCATCTTGTTCACACATAGTTTCACTTATACTCTTGATATTAATCACTTTACCTAATGCATTGGAGCGCATTATAATTCTGGGTGCACCTGTCACATTGAAACATTCATATTGCTCTATATAATTCTGAGCGCACTCGTCACATAATAACATTATCATTATCATGCATGCCACAATGAAAATATATCATAAAATCACAAAACTAACCCATGAATGTTAATGTATTTCATCTCATATGAACACATTCATAAATTTTGGGTTCTCAAAATAATGTGGGAATAACGTACTTGATACGGTTAAAGTCAATCATGACTGAGAAGTGAAAGGTGTGTTTTGAAAGAATAGTTCATTTGGAAAATATTTGACTGATATAAACATCAATAGAAAACATTTATATCCCATTAAAGGTAATATAATGATGGGAAAATAATTTTTAATTAGTGACCATACAAAAATGGAGTGAAAGAGGGAGAACCCAAAGAAAGATAGTAGGGTCGAATATTTTCCTCTTACCTGTATATGCATGATTTCTTCTCTATAATGTCCTATATATGCACTATAAATAAATTAATTTAAAATTAAAAAACATTTTATACCAAGAAAATAGTTTATTATGGTTTCATTAAGTTATTTTATGGGCCTTTGGATGAGTTATAGTGTTTAAAAACATAGTATAGGAATGATCGTTTTTGTGGTGTTCTTGAGTGGTTCACATGTATTCGTAAATGGAAATTATTATAGAACATGGGTAAACATAAATAACATATATTTAATGTTATTAATGATATTAAAAAAGATTTAATAATCTTTTAATTAATTATATCATATAACATGTGCATGAATAATTATACCAGAATTAAATGGTGATTTTTTGGGTTAATTTGCGCGGTTTTTTAGCAAAACAAACATGTTTTGTTTAATAAATTAGTAATATGTACATAACATAGTTCAAGAACATTAAATTGTATATAAAACATATTAAATAATCTTCTTAAACCATGAAAAGGTTTTCATGACCAGATTGGAAATCTGTAATGGATGTTGAAAACATGTTGTTCTTGAAGATGATAAATTAAAACCTCTCAAACAAAATTCCCTTTTGTAAATTAAAAAGAAGAAGAGAAGGGGGTTGGATGATATAATATCTCAAGAGTATCATAAAATTCAATTATATGTATAATATTGGAGTTACAATACCATGTTTATGAAGATAGGTGGGGATATAATATGTAATTATCTTAAAATAGAAAGGAATTTAAAGTAAATAGAGAGAGAGAGAGAGAGAGAGAGGAATTACCTCTTGATTCTTCCTCTTGAGATCCTCCTTAATGAAGTTATGAATAGTCTTTTTATGATACCGGAAGCTCATGGACATGGGGTAAGAGTTTTGGAATATTTTTGGGCAGAGTTTAGAGAATGATTGAAGCTTGATAGGTGTGAGGAAATAAGGGTGTGAAGGGAGGTATTTATAATGGAGGGGAGAGGGGATTTCCAAATATAAAATTAATAAAATTATTATTTTCCCACGAGAAAAGTAATAGTGACTCTTCCATGACCAATAATAGTAATATTATCATTATACCCTGAAATTATTGTGATTACATCAGTAGAACATCATGCATCACTCTATAATTAGCTTATTTAGCTTATATTTGTAAGTTATGGTATTTCATTATTCATCATAAATTCAAGTATTTTAAAAAATTACAAAAAATTCACCCATAAAATTTTTTGACATGTTGAATCCAAAAATGAATTCCATGTTTCAAAATTATTTTTCATCAAATGATTAATTTAATTTTAAATTAAAATCACAATTTACCTGAAAAATACCGTTCTTAAAATTATAACAGATTTTATAATGCTTTCAAAAATTATTCAAGGTCTTGTAAAATTATCATAAAACAATAAGTCATAGACTTTATAATTTATGAACCCATTATAGGAAGATAAATTTTCTTTTAAATTAATTAATTAATTACAATTAATTATTAATATTTATTTATTTATGACATACAAATATACTAATAATTTTACTATTTACAAATTTTTACATATAAGATGCCAAAATTTTATTTAATTATTCATGGGTAAGGTTACTCTAATTTTAGATTATTTACTATTCATAATGGTCATATTACTATTCATAAGGGTATGTTACAATTCAACAAAAAAATATGTTTCCCCATCAAAATCCAATCATCATACTGATCACAACCATGTTTGTTAGATTTTTGAAATTCAAAACATAGAAGTGGAAAAATTATGATTAATGATCACATATTATTTAGTATCATAATATTTCATTGTGCTTCCTAAATGGATAAAAGTATAAGGAATATTTATAAGAAGTGAATTCCATTTATAAAACTTTAGGTTGTTACATTCTTCCCCCCTTACGAAATTTCTCCCTTGAAATTTTATTTTACACAAACAGGTTAGGGTACTCCTCCTTCATCACCTCCTCCAGTTACCAAGTAGCTTCTTCAAGAATATGGTTCCCCATAACACTTTTACAAGGTGGGTTGCCTTTTTGCGTAGAACATTATCTTTATGGTGTAATATCTCTACTATTTCCCCCATATATGAGAGATCATCTTCAAGCATTAACACCTCTGAGTTTAGTACAAGTGTGGGATCAAGTATATTCTTCCTCAAAAGTTATATGTGGAATACATAAATAATTTGAGCCATATTTGGTGGATGTTAAATTCGATAGTCCAAAGATCCCTTACATTCAAGGATCTCGAAGGGGAAAATGTATATTGGGAATAACATCCCTTTCTTGTCAAACCGCCCGACTCTCTTCCATGGTGATATTTGAAGGAATACCTTATCTCCAACATAGAACTCCATATCCATTCAATGGTTGTTAGAATTTCTCTTTTGCTGACTCTGAATGGATTTGATGTGTTTCTGGATTACAGAAACCATATCTATCATCTATTTAACAAGATCAGGTCAATGTAGCTTTCTTTGTCCAACATTATCCCATCATGTTTGTGTTCTACATTGCTTTCCATATAGAGCTTCTTATGGAGCCTTCTGAATACTTGAATGAAAGTTATTATTGTATGAGAACTCAACTAGTGGGATATTCTGATCTCATCCACTATTGTATTCTAGAGAGCATGATCTATTAATACCCTCATGCGTCTGAATAGTCCTTTTAGATTGTCCATTGGTTTGGGGGTGATAGGCCATTCTAAAATTTAATTCAGTACTAAATGCTTATTGAATGATCCTATAGAATTTATATCTGAACCATGGATCATTGTCAGATATAATCACGAGTGGAACTCCATGAAGTCTCACCACATACTTCACATATATATTTTCTAGTTGTTCAAGTGAGAGGTCTTCCTGAATAGCTATAAAAGGGCAGTTTGGTGATACCGTCAACCACAACCCATATCACATTATTTTCCTTCAATGTATTTGGGAGGCCTATGACAATGTACATAGTGACATTCTCCCATTTTCACAAGCATATTGGCAATGGTTGCATCATCCATTTATACATCTATCGCACTACATGAACTTGATGAAATACCAAGCACCTTGATATGTGTTATGTAATTTCTTTCTTCATGTTATCCCACCCGAAGCTTTCTCAGAGTTCACGATACATCAAGGTACTTATAGAATGGACAGAGAATGTTGAGAAATGTGAATTCTCCAATAGCTCCTTCTTTATACAATGTGATGGAGGCACACAAAGCCACGTTCCAAACTGAATCACGTTATCATTGTCGATATGGAACTCTTGCAGCTTCCCTTCATTATC
The DNA here is from genome assembly GCA_963277665.1 of Viscum album. Classification (NCBI taxonomy): domain Eukaryota; kingdom Viridiplantae; phylum Streptophyta; class Magnoliopsida; order Santalales; family Viscaceae; genus Viscum; species Viscum album. The sequence goes on along the minus strand of OY728157.1, from coordinate 1,261,752,608 downwards.
TGTATCCACATTCTTTTATATATCGACATCATCGCTTTGTGATTCCTTAATCATTTCATAAATTGATGATTGCTCAATCATTTGGGAAAGTTAGAATGTATCCCCTGTCCCTATGATTTATAAATTCATCCTTTAAATATCCAATAATATTTGTACATTCTAAATATGTAACATGGATAGAGTAGCATGTTCTTTTGATTGTTGAGAATTAGATACCTTATTCGCCTTTCCAAAATGATAGTGAATAGAGAAATCATAATAATTGATTATCTCTGACCATCTCCTTGGACTCATGTTGATCTCTTTTTGTGTGAATATATACATTAAGATCTTGTGGTCAGTGTATACGTCACACTTGTTGCCATTATTATAGTGTCTCCATATTTTCAAAGAAATAATAATAGCTTCTTGCTCTATATCATGAACAAGGTAGTTTTTCTCATGGTTCTTCAACTGTCGTGGGGAGTAGGCTATAACATTATCATTTTTCGTGAGTACGCAATCCAATCCTTTCATTGAATCATTGCTTAATATTATAAAACATTTTAATCTTTTCGTTAGTCTGAGTACTTGTGAAGTGACTAGCCTTCACTTTTCCCATTTTATGTTTCCCCCACATTCTTTCGTCCAGACATACGTTACCTCTTTCTTTGATAACATAGTTAGCGTGCTTTAAAACTGTGAGAACATTCTCACAAAATATTGATAGAGCCCAGCTAATCCAAGAAAACTACTGATTTCTGTGACACTATAGGGCTTGGTCCATTCCTCAATCATCTTTGTTTAAGAAGGTGCCATAGTGACTCCCTCACACTTTATGAACATGGTGTACAACTTCTCCTTCCCAAATATCACCGACAAAAGTCTTAGATATTTTTCATGTTTCTCCTTAATCTTATAGTAAATGAGAATACCATAAATAAAAACTAACACAAATTTTTATATGTAATGTATAATGACACTATTCATCAAGTCCCTGATTATTTTAGGGGAATTAGTTAGTCTAAAGGGAATCCCCAGAAACTTATAGTGCCCTTACCATGTATAGAAGGTAGTCTTATAAATATTTTTCTTCATCACTTTTAGCTGATGCTATCCAGAATGAATATCCACCTTCTAGAATTATAGAGTTTATCTTAACTGATCAAATAGGTCATTAGTCCTTGGAAGATGATACTTGTTCTTTATGGTGATCTTTTTGGGTTCCCAATAATCGATAAACAGCCACACTGTTCTATCCTTCTTCACAAAGTGCACCAGTGCACCCCTAGGTGATGCCATAGGGAATATTAACTCTTTGTACATATTCTCTTTAATTTTATTATTTAACTCCACATGTTCAATATGAACCTTCTTATAGGGACATGTTTTGATAGGATTTTCTATGAGTATTTGTTCTATTAAGAAGTCTACCTCACAGTATGAGACAATTCTGGGTATCTCTTCAAGAAATGAATCACTGCATTCACTCATGAGGGGAATTCCCCCAAGGTTGGTACTATCCTTGGACTCAACCATTTAGGCGAGGTTTGCATCCTCAAAGAGAATCAACACCCACACCATTGAATGAATTTTATAAGGATATTCATGATCATCCTTTCATTTTTTGATGAGAATTGTATGGATTAGAATATGTAATGAAATTTCCTTTTCTAGATAGATGAATTGTGATCTATATAATGAGATCCAATCCATTCCCATTATAGCATCCAATTCCACTAAAAAGGTATTATTACATGATTTTTTGGAAGAATCATCCCACATATGCCAACAAGAGAAGAGTCAAACACTTGGGTTTCAATGATTTCACCACTATTATTTTTTTAAAATATATCTACTTCAAGGATTCAAGGATTTGATTCTATAGTTCTAGAAAACATGTAAGATATAAGGTAATGTGTAAAACCATAATTTAATAATATTTTATTCATTACTGATTGAATAATAAGTGTACTTTGTAAAAATTCATTATCTTGTTCCACTTATATAGTATTGATGGCAAAAGCCTTCCATTTTTTTCTTTGGTGTTTACTAATGCTAATTACCCTCATGAACTCATGGTTAAGTGCATTGGCTTGAATAGGGCCCTTTCTCTCTATAGTAGTATCATTAATCCATTGGTGGTTCTCTAATTTAATACACGAAATTATTCTTCCTTTTCATGTTTTCGACACTCTTGAGCATGTTGTCTCTCTTTCCCACACTTTAAGCACTTCTAAATCACTTTGAGGTAGTTCCCATGGTGAATCTTCCCACATTTTTGGAATTTGGTTCATTGAGTTTTCATCCCACTGTTTTCATTACATCCACCATCACGAAACTTGTTATTATTTTCTTATCACCATAGCCATGGGACCAATATCCAAAATCTATATCCACTTTGAGAGAAAATCTGACAACATCTTTATAACTCCCAAAGTCTCAAATTTAAAGATCCATTCTAAGGTGTGGTTTGAATCTACTAAAGAATATGTAAATTTTTATATCATTGTTGATAACAAAAACCAGAGCATACCTTGGAAGCCTTGTGGAATTTGATTCGTAGTTTTTGAAAAATTATCCTTCATTTTTCATGAGATCTATGAATTATATCTCGATATTTGTATGAAGATTTAATGGGAAATACTTATTAAGAAACATGATTAAAATTTCATACCATTCCAACTATTCAATTTCTATCCTTGGCTTGGTGTTCTTAATCGAAGACTACCATTGATTAGCCTCTCCACTTAAACGATAAACAGCTAGTGTCACCTTCTCCATCTCAGAACAGTGGATCATAGAAAAGATATTCTACATGGAGTTGACCAACTATTCTATAACTAGTGTATTAGAAGATCCACTAAACATCAGTGGTCATTACCGCATAAATAATTTGATAGCTAGTTGCTCCCTATTTGGTGAAGGGGAAAGTTCTATGATATTTTGGATATTGTTCATAAACTAATATAGTTGGGTAAGAATCGCCATTATTTTTCTAACTCCACCTCCAACATCATTGGGGATGTCGTTTGGGCAATAGTTTCATTGGCCCTCACACGTTTTTTTGGCCTAGTTTCTCCTAGTTCCCACTATTCATTAAAACAGAAAAGGATTGACCACAACACATGTCAAAAATTCATGAATAACTTATTAATTTGTATGATTTATACTAAAATCATAACATTTGGTATCCCTATGAAATAATTCTTTTGTGCATATTTATATATAGTCTAATGCAAGAGGTTTTCTATAGGGTTAACTAATCTTAATTCAAAAATTAACTAATAATTGCCTATGATAATATCTATAGCGACCCAGACTATAGATACATTACTCTTTGATCATTTTAAATATAAAAAAATAATAGTATTAAATATATAGGGTCTAATGGTATAGTTTCATGAGAAAACTAGGACCATACATAACAATTACATCATCAAGAATACACGTTTATTTAATTCCTTCTTCTCTAGCTTATTATTGGCACTTGACCACTCGTTAGTACATGTTGTAACAGGTGAATATAAATAAGAATTTGTAAGAAAAAATCCCAGTCAGAGTATAGATATATATAATATAACAATGGGGAGAATAACCACACCATAGTCAAATGGTCATGAACATTAGAAGAAGCATTAATAAGAGACATGAAATGTGGAAATACAAAAAAATATAACATTATGTCATTGTGGTTAACATCCAAACATGCTTTAGAAAAAATATAGAATCCTTATCACACATAATTTCAATTAAACTCTTGTGATTCATTAATTTACCCAATGCATTGGAGCACTGTATAATTATGGGCGCACCCATCACATTGAAACATTCATATTGTGTTATATAATTTCGGCCACACCCGTCACATCATAACATTATCATTATCATGGATTCTACAATTAACATAACTATGCCATTACAATGAGTTTATTTCATCTCATAAGAAGACATTCATGAACTTTGGGTTCCCTAAATAAAGTTGGAATAACATACGTGATATGATAACCTTTAACCTTAAGTGATAAGTGAAATGTGTGTTTTGGAAAGAAGAGTTATTTTGAAAATATTTTCATGACATAATGATCATCAGAAAATGATTATATCCTATAGAAGGTAATATTATTATGACAAAAAAAATTTAAAATTTTTCCATAACAAAAATGTAGTGAAAGAGGGAGAACCCAAAGAAGGAATGTTGGGTTCGAGATTTCCCCCTTACCTTGTATCTGAACTTTATCTTCACTTTAATATCCTATATAACCACATTAGATTCATTAATTAAAAATTAATGAACCATTTTTAATTGATTATATTTAAATTTTGTTTCATTATGTTATTTTATGTTCCTTTGGATGAGTTATATAATTTATAAACATTGTTTGGGAATGTTGGTATTTTTTGGTTTTCTTGAGCATTTCACATGTATTCATAAATGGATGTTCGTGTAGAACAAGGTTAAAAATACAGAAATGATATTTCAGGTAATTAATTATATTCTAGATGTTTAAAGTACCTTAAAATGGATTATATTATATACCGTGTTGATTAATAAATATACTAGAAATAAATGAGGATTGTTTTGGTTAATTTGGACAGTTTTTTTCCACAATAAACTTTTTTTGTATATTCATTTATTAATATGTACATAAGTTTTTTCCGAAACATAAAATAGTATTTAATACATATAATATAATCTATTTAAACAATAAAAATTGTTTCATGACCAGATCATAAATCTATAATGGAAATTAAAAATATGTTGTTTTTTGTTGAAGGTTATTAATTAACACCTCATGAACAACGTTCTCTTTTATAAAAAAAGAAGAGGATAAGGGGGTTGGATGATATAATATCTCATAAGTATCATAACATTATTTTATATATTTAATAATAGAGTTAAAATACCATGTGTATTAATATATTTTTGGAGGGATTATTAAATGAAATAGAAATTGAAAGGAATTTAAAGTAAAATCAGAGAGAGATGAATTGCCTATTTAATCCTCCTTTTGAGATCCTCCTTATGGAAACTAGGAATGTACGTTTGATGAGATAATATGTAAATTTAATTGGGAGAGGGTATAGGTAAAAATTTTGGGAAGATATTACATAAATATTGAAGCTTTAGAGGTGTGAGTAAATGAGGGTGTTAAGGGTGGTATTTGTAGTGGAGGGGAGAGGGGATTTATCAATATAAATATCATTAATTTATTATTTCCCTACAAGAAAAAAAATTGTTATTCTTCCATGACCAATAATAGTAATTGTATCATTTGAACATAATCCAATTGGCCTATCATCAGAAGAACATCATGAATGACTCTATAATTATCTTATTAAGCTTATTCTATAAGTTATGGTATTTCACTATTCATCCAAAATTCCAGTGTTTCAAAAAACTCCCAAAAAATCACCCCATCTATTTTTCAACATGTAAAATAGAAAAATAAAATCCATATTTAAAAAATAATCATATATATAATATTGATTTAATTTTTAATTTATATCATATTTTACTAGAAAAATACTATTTTTAAAATTAAAACTGATTTTATAATTCATTCAAAAATTATGAAATGTACTGTTAAATTATCTTAAATATATAAGACATAGATTTTTTAAATTATTAACACATTTTAAGAAAATAATTTATTAAAAAATTAATAAATTATCTATAATTATTTATTTATGACTTACAAAAATACAAATACATTTATTATGGTCAATTTATCACATAGAAGATGCCTACATTTTATTTAATTATTCATGATTAAGGTTACTTTTTATAACATCCCGAATTTGGGTTCCACACAACGGGTGCCCCCAACCTAGTTGGTCACATGACCTCAAGCGCATTTCTCAAAACGTCAGAGGCTTCCGACTAGCAGTGATGACCAAGATTTGATAGTGGGGAAAAATGCCCTCATTTTTCAGAGTGTAGCATAGCTGAAATGTATAAACATACCCAAAAGTAGAAGCAGTAACAATATAGAACTAAAATGAAAAATGGATCTACAATAATAGATAATCAAAAGTCATATATATAATGATGCAAAATGCCTCTTATATAAGAAAGCGGCCCAAACAAGATAAAATTAAATCTAATGTAATACCGCACAAGGTACAAAGTACAACAAATCAAGAGAATGTAGTGAAACAGGAAATCAACAGCATCTCAAGCCAAAGCTCGATCCCATTCTTTTTTAATCCTCTACAACAATCAAGTACCTATATAAGGACTCATCCCGTTATCAACACATGCAACAATATAATATGTTTGGGCCTTAGACATGACCCAAACAGGGTGTGTGAAATAAATCATAGTAGGCAACCACCAACGGCTCGTTCTCACCTATCAGTGACAATGTGCAACAGCAGTGTGCACTAATGAAATGTAGTAAAGTAGTAAGTACTCGAAAGTAAAAATTCTTACCAGTTGTAATTCTATTTTAATTAGTATTTGACAAATAAATATAATTGAATTATAAGTTTATGAGACCCATCCCCAGTCAATAATCTCTTATACAGTGCCATAGAAAAAACCACAATAGGTTATATAACAAGTGGAGGGTAATAACTATACCAATATTGTGCTCTATCTTGGGATCTATAACATAATAAATTAGAATAGTGATTATTCAAAGTAAAAAACATTCCTCAGACATGAAAATCCTTACCCTCGGGTTATCAGAATACAAACACTCAGGTGATTGACCTCAGGTATAACGAATATCGCCCTCAGGTATACGAGATGTCTCCCACAAGCAGAGAAGCTACTACCCCTTGGCATGAGAAGAGTTTCCCTCCGGCTAAATTAAATAGTCCCCTCAGGATAAAGAAACACTACCCTAAGCCTAAGAAAGTATCCAGGCAAAGCCCAACGTATAAGCAAGTAGTAAATATGTTTCCTCTCAGTAAAACACAAAACATGCTATCATTGCAGCGTACCCATGGGTATTCTGGCCAAATGGATAAACAAGGTAAATTCCCCCACAGGGTGGCCATGGATCCAAGTAATGATCACAAACAACTATTTATATTTATTATTAGATTATATAAACAATTATAGATTAATTAACAGCTAAGTCCTTAGCCGTACGACACCCCAATAATGGGCGTGTAGCATAACAGTATACAAAATCAACTCAACAATTGGAAAGAAATAGCAGACAACATAAATTGACCTCCTCTAATCGATATACATGAATGACTCCTCCCGAATCAACCAAAAACGACACAGATCTAGAATAATTCTTCACCCATTAAAACTCAAATAACTTTTCCTAGGGAAAGAAATGGAAAAAGTGGTTCAGGAAGAGTTAACAACTCACCCGCGCGGTTTAAACGAGATTGTTGGAAAAGGAATTGGAGTCCCTATGTGAGGTTGGGAGCACTTCCAAGATCTGGCCTTCTCTCCTGTGGATCTTGTGAATTCTACCCTTCTTCTGTCTAAAGAGGAGTCTACTTCCTATTTTAAGAGAAAAACATAACTACTCTATGTGTACTCTCAAGTACAAGCGTGTACTTTACATTTTTTAACTGTTCCTCTGGAGGACACATTCCACCGCCTCACAGTTCATCTATTGACATGAGTACACGACATGAATTTTTTAGTACACGGTGTGTACTATCATTCGACTGGAGGCTACTCCCACCACCTTACTATTCACCTTTTGACTGATTACACATCATATATTAATATATACCCAGCATGTAGTTAGTTTTTATACATATCATTGTCAACAAGCCTACACAACCAGTATACTCATCACACATGGCCAAAGTACATGTCTTGTGAAATGGTACGTGGAGTGTACCCACAAAATTTTTAATTTTTCCCCATTTTCCTTATTTTATCAAATACACATAAAGAAAATTTAAAAAAATAAACTCATACCACAAGAATAAGAACCGAGTTCTTACAAACATCCCCCATTAAATCAATTCATCCCCGAATTTACCTTCCATGGTTGGTGAAGATAAGGCTGTGAAAAACACAGCCCACTAAGAACATACGTTGGTCTCCCTCTCCCAGGTTTCGGCCTATACTCGTCCATGCATCCATAGCACCTGTACGGGAGGAACGTACCTACCTCAGAGAACATTTGAGATCTTATCCACAATATGAATCGGATGTTCCTCAAAGGATTTATTGACCTAAAGTTCAACCCCCTCAGGATGAATAATGGGAGACGGTTCTGAGTGATAACAGTGCAGCTGAAATACAGGGAAGACGTCATGCATGTCCCGGTACCTCTCTGGTAACTGAAAATGATAAGCAAACAACCAAACTCTCTTGAGAATCTCAAACGGCCCCACATACCTTGGTGACAGTTTACCCTCTCTCCTGATCTTCCGGAATACCAACCTTGGTAAAACACACAAAGAAACCTGATCCTCGACCACGAAATCAATGGGTCATCTGCGGTGATCAGCATAAGATTTCTGAAAAAACTGTGCAGTAGCCTGCTGCATCTGAATCAATTGGACCTACTCTAAAGTCTCCATCACAAGATGTGGTCCCAGTAAAGCTGCCTCACATGCCTCCATCTAGCACAACGGTGATCAGCATAGCATACAATATAAATCCTTATAAGGTGACATCTCTATAGTATCATGAAAACTATTATTGTAAGAAAAATAACTAGGGGTATGTGATTTTCCCAATAGCCCCAAAAGTCTAGGACTCATCCATACAACATGTCCTCTAGCACCTATATCGTATGTTCTGACTGGCCATCGATCTGAGGGTGGTAAGCTGTGCTCAGAAGCACCAGTGTACGCCAGTGCCCTATGAAAACTCTGCCAGAAACAAGATGTAAAATGACCATCCTTATCTGAAACAATAGAACAAGGAACTATATGATGACATAAAAAATCTCGTATATAGAACTTACCGACCATGTCAACACCGAAGCTCTTTATGATTGGTAAAAAGTGAGCTACCTTCATAAGTCTGTCCACCAGAACCCACATGACATCACTGCCTTGCAGTGACCTCAGCAACCCAGTCTCAAAATCCATCGCAACATCATCCCATTTCAACATTGAAATGGGTAACTATTGTAATAGTTTTCCTGGACTCTGATGCTCCTCATTCACCTTTTTTTATGTGGGACATGTCGTAACAAAACCAGCTACCTCTCTTTTCATACATGGAAACCAATACTAACGTCTCAAGTCACAGTACATTATGGTAACCCCAGGACGCACAGCCCAAGCTAAAGCATGAAATTTCAGCATCAAATCCATGCATATTTCTCGTAGAACCCACACTCTTTTATGGATACACAGTACCTCATCATCACCTATCGTCCTACCGGGTGGAGGTTCCTCAAATGCCACCGAATCCCGTAGAACTAGGACTTCTAAATCCAATAGTTGTCTCATCCTCACTCAATCCAGAAGGGTAGAAGTCACAGCCATGGATGAAAGATAGGCTCTCCCCTGATGATCGTGCAAATGAAAATCCATCTCAGAAAACAAATACATATGTTTCCACTCACCACTGGCCTCTTGCACTACATGTATTTGAGTCCTCCTACTCAGTGCATCAGCAACTGCGTTACCCTTACCATGTGTATATGCAATCTCAAATTTGAAGGACTAAAGCTATTCAACCCAACTTCGATGTCTCAGATTCATTTCATGCTGGGTAAAGAAATATTTAAGAATTTTTTGGTCTATAAACACCACAAAATGTTCTTCCAAAAGATAATGTCTCCAATATAGTAACACATGAAAAACTGTAGACATCTCAAGATCATGCTTTGGGTAATTCCTCTCATGTGGCCTCAACATCCAAGACCCGTACGCAACTAATCAATCACTCTGCGTCAACACTGCTCCCAGCCCAAAACATTATGAATCATAGTAAAATTTATAGCTCCACCCTTTTTCTAGAAGTATCTGTGCTGGTGATGATGCCAACCTTTTGTTCAGCTCTTGAAAGGTTGTCTCACAAGCTTCTGATCAAACTAACATTATACCATTCTTAGTCAAACCCGTCAACGGTGCTTCTAAGTAGGATAAGTCATGTATAAACTGCCTGTAGTTACCATCCTGCCACAAGAAACTCTATATTTCAAATACATTCTTAGGATTCTCTCAAGAAACTACTACTCTAACTTCTTCTAGGTCTAATACAACTCTTTCCTTTGAGATAATATGACCCTAAATGTGTATCTGGTCCATCCAAAAGTGTCACTTTGAGAGCTTATCATATAGCTGATCCTCTATCAGTGTACTAATTACGATATCAAGATGGTTGGAATGGTCATGTCGAGTGTGAGAGTACACCAAGATATCGTCCACCTAGACTACCACAACAGAATCCAGATAAGGGTGGAACACACGATTCATCATATCCATGAAAAATACTGTCACGTTCGTGAGTATGAATGGCATAACCATGTACTCGTATAAGCAATATCTTCTCTGAAAGGTTGTAATCTATATGTCCGATTTTCTAACACGCAACTGATGATATCTAGACTTCAAGTCAATCTTTAATAACACTCGTTCTCCTCTATGTTGATAAAAAATGTCATCCATCATTGGGAAGGGAGGTTGTTTATTGATCTCCACCAGTTTAGTTTCCAATAATCCACATAATTTCTAAGGGTACGATCAAACTTCTTCGCAAACTGGATAGGCAAACACCAAGGAGAAGTACTGGGTCAGATGAAACGCTTTGTATGGAACTCCTATAACTACCCCATGAGCTCCTGTAACTTTGGTGTAGACATCCTGTACAGAGGAATGGACACCAGTGCCGCTCCTGGATAAATATCAATAGATAAATCCACATCTCGCTCGAGAGGGAGACCTGAAATGTTTTCCAGGAAGACATCCCTAAAATGATCAACCACTTTAGTGAAATCCTTATGAAAAGATCCATTGTCATCTAGATATAAACTCACAATTTGGGATGTCACTCTACCTCTCCCATGATGCTCGGGTCCAGCTTGGCTCACCTGGACATCCCACTCGCCCTTGTATAGAAACTCTATACACATTGGTGACCTGAAAGTCACCCTGCAACAATAGGAATCCACAAAAGCTCAGAAGGGTGTCAACCAGTCCATCCCAAGAATTGCATCATAGAATGTCATCTCTATGAAATAGAGGTCCCACATAAAGTGACACCCACAACCCTCTAGGAAGAACTCCTTGAAGTGACACACACCTACATTTATAATTACCAACGAAGATTCTAGCATCATAATATTAATAGAATATGAAAACCAGAGCCAAGGATCTTCATAACGGGCATAGATATAAAGCTATGCGTAGCACTAGTATCAAAAAGTGCATAAGATAAAATAAAATCAACTAGAATTGTACCTCTGATAGTGGAAGGTCCAGGATCCTACATTTGTTGGGTCTGTTGCACTGTGTATGCCTACCTAGGGCCGTGACCCTATTACACAGCCTGGCTACCCTGAGCTGACCCACCCTCTTGTCCTTGAGATCCTGGTGTCTGGCTACCAGGACCACGACCACCACCTTTTCCTGAATGTACCAACATATTCCAATTCTCTGACTAGTAAGAAGTTGTTAGCCCTGCTCTCACATGCGGAGTCTGCACAGAACTCCTCTCACTAGTCAATGGTGGAAATTACCTACCAAAACAGTGAAGTTGACCCATCTTGCCACAATATTGGCACTCCACAGGGTCTGGTGGACATTGAGGTCTCCTATTTCCCTCTTTAGCACACTAGTAGCACATTACCTGGCATCCTGATGAATTCTTCTACCAAGTACTTCCACCTTGTGAGAAATTCATCTACCTCTTCCTCTTGCTAGTAGAAATAGAACCAGAAACTGGTGCCGAACCGCCCTGGCCTGCACCACTAGCTTCCCGTAGGTTTCACTCAGTAATCAGTGTCTAGATCACAATACTGTGCACTATAGGCAACCTAAATACATTCACTAGTGCTTGTATTTCATATCAAATACCATACACAAAGCGTCTAGCCCTCAACGTCTCATCACCCACTAGAATAGGTGCAAAACGATGTATCTCATTGAAGCAGGAAGAATAATCCATCACTGACACGGCGCCCTATTACAGATTCATGAACTCTCAAGCTCAATCTTCTTTTAGTGTCTCCGGATAGAAAAAGTCATAGAAGACTTCTAGAAAATCATCCCACGCAATGTCTCAATGATGCTTGGTCTGGGTGGTAACATCCCAGAATCTCTTGGCGGAATCATGTATCATATAAGTAGCAAATTGACCCTCCTCTTAAGAGGAATCTCTAGATGCTTGAAGATAGTCTTCATAGAACCCATCCATGACTCCATAGAATGTGGTCTGCCATCACCTGAAATTGTAGGCGGATGCAACTTTTGGAATACATGTGTCAGATTTTCCATATATGTGTCAACTGACGGTGCTCCCTAGAAGGTCTGCATAAACCACATGAAACCTTCATGTAACTTTGCATCCACTCCCGCATCTATTATAAATGTTGTCACTGTATCTGACATAGCTGGAGGATCCATTAGTAGCCCATGGCCTACCATCTCTTGAGTATAATATTAGCTGCTCTCTTAGTGAAAAACTGGTGGTCGTCTCAGTGGCATTTCCCTAAAAGGTCAAACACGTGCCTTAGTTTAATTTACTATCGAGGTTCTTTTTTCCATTTAAGAGTTCCAATGAAAAGGAAAACAAAACCCATAGAAACCAGAAACAAATACAACATGGTTTGTATAAGTTCTACATGACGTGTACCCTCAATCCATTACATGGTCGTGTTTTGATGCTAGCCTGGGTGTGTCTCAACCCTCGGTACACAACATGTTCTACCCGCACATGGTGTGTACACCACTCTATCTTCCCAACCACAAGGACATGTCTAAAAAGTCTCATACCGGTCAAGACTACATTGTGTGTCCCACAGGTACACGTCTTGTACTAAATGAGCTTCACCGACCCGTGTTGTTTGAGACATGGCCGGATACACGGCTCACACAACACGGCATGTTCCATATGGACAAGACATGTACTATAAAGGATAACATCAACCTGTGTTGTTGGTTAAATGGTCGGATTCCCATATTACAATACACGACATGTTCAGAAGTGACACGGTGGGTTTAATAAAATATTTCTCTCTCTGTGTTCTTAGGGACATGGCTGGACACAGGGTCAACACGAAACGACATGTACAACCAGAACACCTCGTGTTCCCTCTAGTGTTTTCCCTCCTAGGTTTCTACCTACACAGCCTATGAAACTATTATAAAAATACATGGCATGTACATAGGTCACATTGAATGTACTAAATAAATTTTCACTGCCTCCCAAACAGAAGAGTGAATGGAATGTGTTCATAGAACCCCATGTCGTGTTGTCTATGTTTCTGGATAGTTCACCTCAGATACTACTTTGGAGCCCCTTTTCCTAAATTCCAAGAATCAGTATGCCAAATTTCGATCTGTGGGGGCTCATAATCCCCATGAATCAATGTTTAGAACCCGACCATTAACATTATAGTACAAAACTCATTAAAAGGCTAGATCACGATACACTAAATTCTGGTCCAAGAGGGACCATACATCTCAGGAACCTTATTTTTGCTTCCATATCCCAACCATAACATGTACCAATACCCTATCAATAGTAGGCGTATGTAGAAAGTTACCTATCAAAATAGAATTAATTTTCTTGAACATCATCTATCACAACAACATGCAATTTCTAATGAACCTACATGGCATAAATATTATTCGTGGAATGATATTCTAAAATGCTTCTAAATGATGCATGAGATGGAATACCATCATCATCTCGGGTAGTGACTAAATAGAACCCATTATAAATGTATAAATAGTACACCACATGTGCGTCACCCAATGGTAAAAGTCAAATCAAATGTAAAGTGGAAAATCAATAAAATTGAAACATGAGGTAAATTTGAATTTCCATGTACACTATTTAGATACTTTCGGGTATATCTTATTACCCAATACAAATTTATTCCAATCCCTGACCATAGTCTCCAAACAGTAAGTCAAAGACAAAATTCCTTTGATACCAATTTGTAACGTCCCAGATCAGGGTGCCACACAATGGGTTCCCCGAACCCGGTTGGTCACGTGACCTCAAGCGCATTTCCCCAAAATCCAGAGTCTGCCGACTAGCTGTGAGGCTCTAGGTCAGATAGAGGGGAAACTATAACCTCATTTTGTAGGTATAACAAAATAAATAACCACATTGAGTATTCAAAGAAAACATTTCCCTCAGACCTGCAAATCCTTACCCATAGGTAATCAGAATCGAAACTCTCAGGAGATTGCCCTCAGGCATAACGAATGTCACCCTCTGGAATATGAGATTTCTCCCTAATGCACGGAAGCTACTTCCCACAAGCATGAGAAGAGTTTCCCTCTGGCTAAACAAAACACTTCCCTCAGGATAAACAATCTCTTCCATCAGGCTAAGCAAGTAACCAGGTCGAGCCCAATGCATATGGAAGTATTAAATATGTTTCCTCTTAGGAAACCCCAAAACATGCTACCATTACGGCATACCCATAGGTATCATGGCCAAATGGCTAAACAAGGGAAATGCACCCACAGGGTGGCCCTTGATCTAGGCAACGATCCCAAATAGCAGTATATATTGATCATTAGATAATCTATTCAATTCTAGATATCTTAACAGCTAAGGCATCGGCCATACGACACCACAAACATGGGCACATAGCACAAAAGTACACAAAATCAACTCAACAGTTGGAAATAAACACTAGACCACCTAACTCGATATCCTCTGATCGATATACGTGAATGACGCCTCCTGAATCAACCAATAATGGAGTATATCTGGGATAAAATTTCACCCATTAAAACTAAAATAACTTCCCCTCACATATTAATTGGAAGGATGGGTTCATGAAATGTGAACAACTCACCTGCATGGATCGAATGAGATCATTGGTGAAGGAATCAGAGTCCCGGTTTGCGGTTGAGATCTCTTCCAAGATATTGACTTCTATCCCACAACTCTAGGGAATTCTAAGCTTCCTCAATCGAAAGAGGAGGCTACTACCTATTTTAAGTGAAAAAAGCTAGACGGCATGTACTATTAAGTACAAAGCATGTACTTTTCATTTTTATAAATGCTCATCTGGCAGCCACATTCCACCGCCTCATTGTTCATTTATCAACATGAGTACACGACATTTATTTCTATGTACACAGCCTGTACTGTCGTTCCACTGGTGGCTACTCCCACTGCCTTACTGTTCAATTGCTGACTGATTACACAGCGTGTATTACAATATACATGACATGTAGTCATTTTTTACACCCTTCATTTACAACAGGACTACACTCCCTTTATACTCATCCCACAAGGCCAAAGTACATAGCGTGTGAAAATGTACATGGCGTGTACCCACAGACATTGGGATTTTCCCCAAATTTCTTTATTTTCTCAAAAACTCTTAAGGAAAAAGGAAAAGAAGAAACCCATACCTCATGAATGAGAACCAGGTTCTTATACATTTTATTTATACAATTTACTATTTATAAGGGTAATATTTCTATACATAAGGTTATGTTACTATTCATATGCATATTTTATCATTCAACAAAAATTACGTTTTTCATATCGGACTCCAAACAACGTACTGATCACAACCGTGTTTGTCAGATTATTGAAATTCAAAATATAGAAGTAGAAAAATTATGATTAATGATCACATAGTATATAGTATCATATTATTTCATTGTTATTCTTAATGGGATTTTACTAAATGGAATAATTATAACTAGGGAATTTCATTGATTAATCGTTGGGTCGTTACAAATTGTATCATGAAAATAAATAGAAAAAACTGTTAGCAACCATCATAAAGGATTTCCAAAATAACACATTAAAATTTTTATTGACTTTTTTGGATTAAATGACCCCTACGATAATGGAAATTAAACAAGAATAGGTGTGACTCCTATATCAATTCTAGTATTCCCCCAAAAGACATACTTTATTACATGATAGGTGTTCTTCCCCGATTAATTCTTATTTAAGGGGATTATATAAAATATAAATATATTATTGTCTTTATTCATTGGGGTTCAATAGTTGTCTATGTAATTTTTCACCCCTTCATTATTACACTTCAATATATTAGTTATGTGAGGAATGATGAAATACATCTTCATAGTAACAAGTTTCCATATAAAAATATATTGGTTTATTATTATGATATTACTTTATATATTGGTTCCATATTCTATTTTTGGGGTGTCCTAAAATATATTTTTATACTCACCAATTTATGGGGTTTATACTCTCATGAATTGTATCTTTTTAGATGATGCACAATTTTTGATTGATCATGGTGCATATATAGTTAATTCAGGTTGTTTATATTGGATCATTGAAGTGTTTTTTATAGTGGTGTGGATGTAAATGTTGAAATTATGTTAAGAATATACAATTTATTTTTTTTATGGTTGCTATCATTAAATGGATATTGGGTTTTTAAATATCCTCTTTACATGAATTGGGGGTGTATTGTATTTATTGGAATATCTATCATTAATTCATATATATAATGACATTAATTATTTATTTATATTATTTTATTTATATATAAATTCACTTAGATATTTTTATTTTTAACTTGTTTATTGGATAAGGACTAAAATTAATCTAATATGACATCATAAAAAATTTTATATCCCAAGGCTATAGGATTTAGTATTTGGATCACTCACATATATTAATTCCATCCCAATAGGGTTCACGTTTACTATGTTATGTGAACATAATATCCGAGAAGTTTGATTCTTTTGGATAGAGACAATGTAAACTAATGACTGGTTGTGAATGATTAGGAATATTTTCAATAAATTTATGAAAACCAATTAATTGAGTGTAAATGTATTGAATAAATTGTGGGTATAAATTTAGAAAAACATGAATCATATAATGGTAAATTTTTATTTTATTTATTTCCTCATTAATTTTATTATCTTCTGTTTTCTTAAATATTTATAGATATATCATGTCAACTATAGAATTCAGCCCCATTAAACACTATTGACCTTCAAATTATTGGACTTCTTAATATTATTCCATCAATTGATCTTATATTAAAATACCATTTGGTAAATGAGGATTTAGTTTTGGGACATGAAAGAAAGGTGTTTCAACATGAAGTGGAGAAAATAGATGATCTCTAGCTTGTTTAAAAGAGATAAATCCAATAAAAATTTATTTATATAGTTTATATATACATATATTTTTGTTCTTTAATAATTAAAATAAATATTATGATGTGTGGTTGGGTAATGGATTATAAGGTTGGGAATTTACATAGTGTAACATTTTTTTAGTTCTTGTGTCTAAAAATTAACCTATGTAATGTAATCTTATTGTGACACAATTTGTATATTTTTATCCCATGATGCAAAACATTTTGTTAATTTATATAAAGGTGTTATAAAATTAGTGACAGTTCTATGGATATTGTCTACGAAACCTAGAGATTTGTTTTTTGAGTTTATATTACATTTTAATATTACTATGATAACATCTTAGACAACTCAAAACACTGAGGAAATAGTTATAGGATTTAATGTGTATATATGTTTTAAATAACATGTTAGTTTTGTTTTCATTATTTGTCCCGTTGAGTTGGTTATGACAAATATACATAAATTATTATGTATTATTCTTATAAAATGCATGATTCCACCACATAGACAACTAATTCATCTTTAGAGGCATGATTTTGTTGGTCTCATTCTATAAATTCAGCCTCAAGTGGCAGAAAAATTTAGTGGTGAGGTTTTATTCATGGGACCTTTTTAGGAGTTTGTTACACTATTAGTGAATAAAATAGTTCCCCCAGGTTGTAAATAGTGAAGGCCCACCCATTATATTGATTTTAGTCCCTATATATCCTAATGATACTAATAATTGGTGTATAGTATTCATGAGTCTCAAAAAAAGTGACCTCCTCAGTTTTATGGAGAACTAGATCCTTAGGCATCATATGATTAAATGATAATTTTTAATTTTTATCATTCAATAATCCTATCAACCAAATGAATCTTCTTGAAAAGTTTTTATTCATGATAAAACAGATCCTTTTTTGTCCTTTATATAAATACATTACAATTTGGATATAATAATATTTTAGATGATTGACTATTTTTTTCATAGTGTATTATTTTACAGTAAGATTTATTATCATGGTAATCACATATAATTTTTTCATCCATTAGTTAATAATAATATCATATTTTTATACAAGCATAATGGACCTCACAATGTTCTCACATGATATAATTTTTTATATATATCATCAAGATTCATAAATTAAACATGGTAATTTTTAAGGGATCAAAGATGGGATAATTCCATTAGGTATTCCAACCTTTTTAGATATTATATAATGTGACATGGGGATGATGATATTTTTAGAATATTCCAAGATAGGTGTTTGAGTAGCATCACTGGGGTAATTAAATGGATATGAATTATAGTATTGCATAATCAAATGTGATTACATACATGATCCAAACCATTGAGATAAAAATATGATGTATCTGATATTGGTTACACCAAAGCCTGTTTTATATGAATTATATTTTGATATATTTCATGTCTCTTTCTAATATTGGTAGTTTAGTGTCCAATAATATATCTATGTTTGGTAGGGTTGTAAAATTAATTGTTCTTATAGAAGACGTGAAAGTGTTGTTAGAGCATTATTGGGTTGAATTTGTTTTGAAAAACTACCACCATCAAAACCACCCTGTGAAACATGATAGAATGACTGAGTAGTTTTCCATAATAGAGGCTGGATTTTAGAAAATGAGTGATTTGATAAGGTGGTTCTTAACATTGTCTGATGCATTATTTATGTTTTTTCAACATTATCCTTCACACCCATTTATATATAGATAATTAATTTCTTCTATAAATCAAACCTTACTCATGTAGAAAATAAATGTTAGTCCATTATACCATCCACCATAGGTAAAAACGAATATTAGTGGCTATCTTCTACTCTCTCCTATATAATTTTGAGTACAAATACTCATAAAACATATACATCTCATTGGGATCCAGTCATGATTGATATGATACATTATACGAATATAATCATATGGGAATAGTTATCTATATTCATCTAATGGGTAGATTTTTTCATAATAGATAGGGATTCTCACATTTTAATTACATAACTTTTCAATACATTTTACAAATAGTAGATCTTTAGAGTTTAGTGTCTTGGAAATCAGAAATACAATACATGAAAGCATGTAAAAAAATTTAATCATCTTTAAAGGATACATGAAAGGTTCATCCTATGAACAATTACTGAATCTCATAACCTAAAAAGATACATCAAAATAATGTTTATTAGAAGGCCCATTAGAGGAATATAAGGGAAACAATTTACTTGTGATATCAAAGAGAACATGGTGAAATACATAAATTTATGAGCAATGAAAAAAAGAATATCATAAAAAAACAACATGAATCATAACATGAATATTTGGCTACAAAATATAATTTATAAAATCATAAGAATATCCCCATGGTCCATCCCCAAGGTTCCAAAAAATTACATGGATATTCACTATGGTATCGTAAAAATTCCAAGGTTATTCACCAAGTTATCGTAAACATTCCATCTATTTAGATTAATTTATTCACCCAATGCATTGGAGAGATCTAAGTTTAAACCTTTAATATGTTTTTATTTTCATGTGGTCCCCATACATCATAATCAAACGTTTCATAAATAAAAAAATAGAATAAAATAAAAGGTTTTCATATCCATATCATGATGTTTTAAAAACTGATTAAAAATAAGATCATTAAATCATTCATAACCCAAAAAAATAAAACAAGGGTTTTATGTATGTCAATTCTAGAACAAAATATATAATTTTTATTTCTATATGAAGACCAATAGAAATAAAATATTTTTTTCTATTCTCCTAAATAAAATAATAGAATTTATTGAGAAAGAAGAATGATTTTTTGAGACATAAATTCAGCAACATAACAGATATGCAGCACGATTTTAAAAAACATTAAAAAGAGATTGGAAAAGGGTCACACATTCATAAAAGGATCATAATATAGTCAAGTGGCATAATATAATGGAAATAATAATAGAGTATATCATTTTAACATACATACCACATAAAAGATAACATGAACATAAATGAGATGTTTGAGAATTTCCGAATGAAAACAAGGAAGCCTAATGGGGTCACTTAAAAATTCATATAATCAGTTGAATAGAGAAAGAACACTCTATCATAATTTGAAAATAAAATGGAAATAAATTATAATTCAAAATAACATACCCAAATATATGAAAATGGAAATTAAAAGACATAACATAAAATAAGTCTTAACTAAATGAAGAGGGTGAAAGGTTACGTTACCATGAAGAGTAACTTCTAAAACTCTAATATTGGGATCTTGGGCACATGAGGGTACATTGGGAGGACTCGTTGAAAGATAATACAATCATAAATTCTAGGATAATGATTTTGAAATAAAAAAATAAGGAATTGGTGGGTATTTACTAAAAATGTGAGATAATATATTATTAATTTCAAAAGACACCTCATTAGTGGTATTTTCAAAACCATGGTCTTGCCAATGGTATTTTACTATGGTATTGGCCACTTGGGAAACCACATTTAATTTATTATTTTAAACATGTATTCGATCATTTTATTTTAATTATTAAATGGTGATGATGTCATTAAACATTCAAAATACCCAAGAAAATGTTTTTACTATTAACAAAAAAATCATGTATTTTAGAAAAATACAAAAAATTCACCCCAACCCTTTTTAAAACTACAACTTGTTTTATATCACCATGAAAAATTAATCAATTCTTCATAACATTATCATATAACAATAATATAATAAAATTAAAGTTTATGATTACATTTTTGAAAATACATTTCCATTTTGATTTTTTAAATAAATAATAAATTTTTTATTAAAATATTTATGACCTAAAAAATACAAATACTTATACTAAGATAATTTTGACAAGTATAAGATGTCTAAATTTTATTTATACATTCATTGGTGGAGTTCCAAATTTTTTGGCATATTTAATATTCATTACTATCAATAAGAGTAATATTTCTATTAATAATGGTATGTTACTATTCACAAAAACATTTTTTTGATCTTATTGAACCACATTTTTCACCATGATTACAACCATGTATGTTTGATTTTTGAAAATAAGTTCACATAAATAGTTATTCAATAATAAAATATATTTTATACTATACATCAAAAATATTATTCACAAAATACTATTCATTAAAAACTATTCATACAAAAAAATTCATCAAAAATTTGAAGCTTCTTAGAAAACTACAAAAAATTTATCTCAGATTAATTTTATCATTTGGAATTCACAAATGAAGATTATATTAACATTATAATTCTATATGTAATGCCCGAACCAGTTACCTAGAGTCGGTGCATTATTACATAACATTGGAATTATCACAAAAGTTCATGTCTCGAAAGACCGATTAGGTTAGTAGCCTTGGAATCAATAGATACATTCATGATGTTTTCATTACATCATAATATGAAAAACTACAACAACATCTTGTCTCCATAGACCACACTCATATCCCCTAATACTCTCCCTAAAGGTAATTCATAAAATACTTCTTCACATCCTGGGTAAAATAAAACATAGAAAGGGGTGAGCTGAGTTTCCTAGTTTGGATAACAATATAGTTGAAACATTCATAAATAATCATAAACATTTAAGGCAATGTATAATTAAAAAAATCCTTTTAAAATTGAACTTCAGCATAATTTGGCAGAAATAAAATGAAATAATGCCATTTAATTATTTACATGGATATTCTACTAGTCGAATAATGACATGAAATATCAATAACCACTATCATAAAGATGGAATGTATAATTCCAGACTATCATAACCACATAGTCAAGGCCTTGTTCCAAGACTACAAATAAGATTTTATCAAGGTCGTTTTCCAAGAAACTAGTCTCTCTCATGAGACCTACTGATGCATCGAGGAGCAATAGTGGGCTCCACCCGTCACTTATTAAGTCCAATGTATTACTCATATGAATATGTTAAAACATAACATAAACATTATTATTAAAAATACCATACAAAATTTCAATTCTTTCTCCCTAAACTATGAATGGTATAAAAATAACACATCCATAGTCAATCATATAACAAAAAAATTAATACAATATGGAAGTTTTGTATCATAATAAATCATCTTTAAATAAGCTTAAAATCCATAAATGGATGTTGACATAGATGAAAAAAACTATTTGATAGAAATATATCTTTTTTTAAATCATTTAAAAGTCCCATAATTATAAAAGGAAACATTTACATTGAGAATTTTCATTATAAGCTTGTACGAAAAGCATCGAAAATTTTATAATGGTGGAAAATAGCCTCACCTGCCATATCAGTTAAAAAAGATATTCTTAACATTATTATGTCAAAAATGTTAAAAAGGACCTTTTTTGGACAATAAAGGAAATATTCCTTTATAATCATCTTATAAAATGTAAAACAATGGTATAAATGAAATTAACCAATAGTCTGTAAAATAGTAAGATTTATTTGAAATGAATTCTTAAGATACATGGATGTGGATGATAAAGAGGTCCTAGTAGATAATTTTTTTTAATCAGAAGACTAAGGAGCAAGAAAATCCCACTCCCAGAAAATTTTACTAATAAAAAAGTAATGACAAAAAAAAGGAGAAGCAGAGGGTCAAAAAAGATGTGTGTACACATCACCACGTGCATCACCATCAACTAAACCACAGAAGAAAGTCGGTGTAAAAAAGACCTTGACAAGAAAACCTCCTCAATCACATGCTTGGACAAAGCATCAGTAACCAAATTTTCCTCTCTATATACATGAGTGACAACCAAACAAATACTCACCACAAGATTGAGACATTCATCCCAGACCGAAAGCATCCTCTAAGGGACATTCATTGAATGGGTTCTAAGGATATCAACCGCCATGATGAAATCAGACCCCATCCATAAGGTCATCCAACCATGAAAAGAAGAATACCAGATAGCCTTAACCATTTCCCATAATTCTGCCTCAATCGCTAATCCATTTCCTAAAAAATAGAAAAAGAAAACCTTAACAAAGACTCTATAGGTGCTAAAAACATCACCACAGCCCGAAGGTCCTAGGGAACTTGAAGCTGCTCTATCCACATTAACTTTCAGAAAATTAAATATTGGGGGAATCCACCAGATGTACTTCATCATAATCAGATTCTTTCAACAACCAGAGACACCCAAACTTCGCAAAAGAAACAAATATAAAACATCATTCTGCATGACCCCAACAAGAGCCCGCACAGTAGAAAAATACCAATATGAAGCTCCCTAATACCAACCAAAGTTGGTATATTTTCGTTCTCAAAGATAATAGAATTTTTAGCATTCCATATAAAGTAATTCATAGAGGAGACTACAGAAAGAAGCTGTGGTTTTACTTGAGAGCTGAAATTAGTTCAAGAAATAGATTCCATCAGCTGTCCAAAACTCTCCAAATTCAAATGGCATCCATAAACACCCTACAAATTGTCCCATAAAATAGATGAAGAGTAGCATGATATAAAGAGATGATCAATAGTTTCATCTGCAATAAGACAATGAAAGAAAACAGGTGCAAGAGAGATTCCAACTCATTGTATCATCTGTTGCAATGGAAGTCTACACTTCCAAATCCTCCATATAAGCAAATATTGAGCTCGAGGAATTAAATAATAATGGAACATAATTAGAAAATAAAGAACCAACGGTTACTCAAAACACATGGATCTATAATCCTATCTAGTGCTGAAATTTCCAGTAAGAATGGGAATCCAAATCAAGGTATCCATCACAGAGTAGTGATAACATCCCACATCCTCTTGTAAAGAATCAGAAAGCATCCCATGAGCCATGAAATTATCATGAAAATCAGAAATTGAAAGATCCATCAATGAAAAATGAATCTCTGTATCCTCAGCAATAGCACATGATAACCAAACAGTCTTCCAGTAGTTTAGAAAGGAATTCTGACAAACAACCCATATAATGGATTGTGATAGACTACAATAAGCATGCTTGATTGAGGACCATATCGAGGAAGGGATATAAAGAGAATACCCATTCACCATCTTGGATCCAAATCTGTTACACATGAACTCCAAGGAGAAATCACTGGAGGTCAAAATTGACCAAGTGACCTTTTAATGAGAGACTCATTAAAACACCTCAATTAATTAATCCCCATACCACCCATGTCAACATGCCGTATGCAATCACTCCAGGAAATAGTAAAAAGCTTCCTTTCATGAATTGAGCCAGTCCAAATAAAATTCCGAATAAGTCATTGTAAATCCATAAGAAGAGTTCTAGGCCATCTGTATAAATAATATACATATAAACACATGGAAGTGATCATAGAGTTAACAAGACATACCTGCCATGCATGACACATAGCTTTACCTTTCCATGTATCCATTAGATTAAGAATTCTGAGATATATATTTTCTAGATGAAACCTTTTAACAACACCCCAAAAAAGTGGGACCCCAATATAAATGAAAGGCAGAGACCCTCTCTTCACCCCAAGCCTTCTGGACACTCTGTTTTTCTTTGAAACAATAACTTCTTCCCCAAAAAACACAGAGGATTTCTCAAAGTTGAAAAATTGACCATAAAGAGCCTCATATGCTCAAAATCCACATTAATATAATGAATAGTGACCATATCATCCTTACCAAGAAACAGAATATCATCTTCATAAAAAAGATGTGAATGAGAAAATATACCTATGCCAACAGAAATTTGCTGATACAAAACATCATGAAATGAATCTGAGATACATGTGCTCAAATAATCCTCAACAATAGTAAAAAGAAGGTTGGAAAAGGGATCCCTTTTCCTCACCCCACTAGATAATTTAATGAAACCTCTACGAGAGCCATTAACATAAACAAATAGCATAAAACTCTGTTGAATACAACCAATCAACTTAATGAAATCATTGGAAAAGCCATGCATTCTTAACACCTCAAAAATGAAGTTCCATTTCATCATATCAAAGTCCTTTGAAATGTCAACTTTCAAATCCATATTTCCATACTTCACCTTTTTTCATAACATTAACACATTTATATTCCGTATAAAGACAATTTTGAGTATTCCTACCAGGCACAAACCCAAATTGATTTGTAGAAATAAACACCTTGGAAATACTTCCCAATCTATTTGCCAGGACCTTGCTGATAACTTTAGGAACATTATTCATTATGGCCATAGCTATGAAATCCCAAATATCAAGAGAATTATCCTTCTTCGGAATCAGACTAATGAATCTAGAATTGGAACCAAAGAGGAAATAAGAGTGGTAAAAGAAATCCTTAACTTCAATAACAAACTCTATGTGAATAATATCCCAGAAATAAATAAACAATCTGTTTGAAAACCCATCTGGGCCTGCCACACTATTAGAATTAATAGAAAAACCACCTTCCTGATTGCCTCCTAAGAAGGAATGATAGTGATCATATCATTCTGGGAGACCCTAACCGAAGAAGTGATATTCTTGAACATATTATGATTATTATCTTTCCCTGAATCATTATACATCCTTTCAAAGTATCTACAAGCAGCATTAGAAAAATCACTTTCAGAATTGAAAATAACTCCATCAACCATGAGGGAATTCATACCACTTTCAAGCTTCTTTTCTCAGTGAAAGCAATGATAAATCATTGTATTTATATCCCCATATTTATGCCACCTGACATTATATTGATTCCTGGAGAGAATTTCCTTCAAAGTCAGGAGCTCATTAAATTTAGAAAGAGCAAGAAACTCATCCCTATAAATCACTTCCCAACCCTCATTAAGCCCTTGACAATTATGGAGATTATCATAAACACTTTGAATATCATAATCCAAACCTGAAAATGGTTTCTTACTCAACTCTTTGATCTTTTCCTTCACAACCGTTAACTTCATAACCATTATATGGAAGGGACTTCCAATAAAGGGGGTTTCCCAAGCATCACTGACAACTTGTCTACAACCATGAATAGATAACCAGGAATTATTAAACCAAAAAGCTAACAAAGATGATCTCAAGTTATAAAAACTCTAGTCAAATAAAAGGGGATTATGATCGGAATTATCTTGTGGAAGAGTGATTCCAGACAGAGAGAAATCTTAAGCACCCCTATCCACATTACAAAAAACTTATCAATATTACTGTCCTATAACCCATTCAAGGTGTATCTACTCCATGTAAAATCAGCCCTCATAATTGGAATCTCAATCAGATTTCAAGCATCAATATTAGCCGAGAACTCACTGGCAGCCAACCTGTTAAAGCAATTTTCTGTCTTGTCCTCAGGCCGAAGCACTGAATTAAAATCACCAATAATGACCCAGATTTGTCTCATTCCAAGAGAAATTTTCTCCAAAGATGAACACAAAGCACATCTCCCATTATACTGATTTAAAGCATACAAAAAGTGAATGACATACCATAGCCACATATCTCAACAGATAGAGTAATCGACTTCTGCTCATAAAAAGAGGAAATCATGGAGACACTGTTATATTTCAAGACCCAAAGAGATTATAAGGAATTATGACTTTCATTATGAGACAACATAGAGTACCCAAGGGTTGATCATCTGAAGGATTTACATTTACAGAAAGACATGCGAGGCTCAGCAATTCCAATGAGAATAGGTTTGTTGGTCAAAATAAAATGCCTAAGGTTCGTGACCATGGGAGAGTCCCATTGCCCCTAGAAATTCCAAAAGAAGATCTTCATGATAAAGAGGACTTGGACCTGGTATTTGGACCTCTATCATGTTGCATTTGCATATACTTCCTCAGCTTCTCACCTCTCTTCTTTTCCCCCCTTAATTCCTTTGATAGATGAAGTAGTGTGGTCTGAAACTTCCAGAGACTGGGGTTGTTCATCACTAATAGGGTCCTCCTTATCATCAGACCAGCAAAAACCACTCAGAGGAGTGAATTTTTTCGATGATCTAATGGGATCATGAGTATTCTAGATCATAGGCTTCCTCACAACCTTGGATACTGGGACCCGAGAGAAGGATCTATCTGCATTTTTATCACAAGTTTTATCTTTATCAATAATATGAGGAACCAACTTCGTCCCTCCCTATTCAGACAGATCCTACATCTGCCCCGGGATAATAGTAGAAGAAGGCAGAATCACACTCTACTACTATTTAGAGATTTAACCAGAATCTATTACCAACTTTACTAGAAAATCCATTTTAGAATCTGAAACAGGTTCAACAACACTTTCCTCCTGCACTGTGCTATGAACAGAGTGATCAAGGCATGAATTCTTCTCTTAGACGATGACCTTCTGTAAAACTTGAGAGGCACAGACCATCTTCTCAAGAATAAAGCCCTGCAATGCAGTCTCAACATGAAAACTCAGAACATGTGAGGGGACCTGATAATACATAGAAGCAGGGACCTACACAGACTGTCGTGATGTATCCAATAAATGAGTAGGAGAGGCCTCCAATTGTCCCTTTCTGGCACTATGGAATCAGTGTCATCACTTACCTGTGAAATGTTATTAGAGGTACCAACTTGAACTTTATGAGAGATCATAGGTTCATCCTGCCCAACAACCTGACCAGTAGCTCCATAAACAGAAACATTCAGATTCACATCCTCCTGTACAGAACAATGCTCAACAATAACAGCTCCCTGCAAGGAACTCTGAATAACATGATCCATTCTTGGAATAGATGCCTCACTAGAGGTCTGCACAAAACTGGGATTCGGCCCAACAACATGATCAGCATGAGGCTTGGTCCATCCATTCCTACAGAAATCCTCATAATTCCCCTTCATCTTGCACAGGACACATACTTTGTTCATGTTGAATTCAAATTCCATGTGACAAAAAAATTACAAGAGATCCAGAACATAGGTCTTCTCTCATAATGAATATCCAGATTAAAATGATCATCTCTAGTTGTCAATAAAACCTCCTCAACCAGCGTCGATTCTATGTCATCCTCAACAAACACCCTCAAAAAATGACAAAACTTTGGATCCTCTGTGTGTTTATCCATCCAGATTGGGTTTCCAACTGAGGAAGAAATATCCTAGATGATCCTAGGATGCCAATAATGCCAGTTTATCCTTCTAATGTGAATCCAAACCTACTCATGAGTATCCTTGACATTCTCAGGATTGAAATTTCTATCCCATTCTTGAATTCTAAGAACACCTGGTTTCAATGAGACAGACCCAAAACTCCAAGCTCTCCTCTTTTCTTCTTGAGAGTAGAAGAGAATACGGTAATATCCATGCCCCATAGAGATCATCCAACAGTCGTCAAACCCTCAAATCTGTGAGATCCTCTAATAGAGACCATTGAATTTCCAAAAAGACCCTCCCTTCGGAAGAAGAACCCGATCGATGATCGAGAATCGACACAGGTTGAATCGTTCTTTGACAGCTAGTTGATCTGCAACAACATGGCCAACACAAACCTTTTTGATGATCCTTCCAAGTGGAGGAAAATCAAAATTTGGGAACTTAACCGCTGATTTCAAAACATACGCAATTTTTTTTGACCCAGGCTCTTCAAAGGTGGAGGCCTCCAAGGATTTCTTCGCAGGCACAAATCGAAACATCTCTATATGGCTAACGCAATCAAATTTATTACCAGCCGACGGATCATCAGTAGGAAAAGAACCTGAAACCTTCCTCGCATTTGGATATGGATCATCGTGGCTAGCGTCCCCCCCCCCCCACTGCTCCCCCATGTGACTCCATCTTCTAACAATATATAATTACGTATAAACAACCTCAGATAATGAAGTGATTGTGAAGTAAACCCTTAACTTGTAATTTCCCATGGTCAAGGGTAGTTTAGAATCCTGTATAATGGTGAAATATTTGTTATTAAATAATACAAGAATCATATACAATAATATGATATCATATATGATCTTTTAACATTTCTTTCTTAATAATATCTTAGTATTATAGTAGTTTCGGGTGTTAACTTACTCTTTTTATTTTATATGTTTTTTACATAAGTTGTGTTTGTTATGGATAGGGTGTATATTATTCATATCCAGAATTATATAATGTCCTTAAACATTATTTTTAGTCATCAAATGAGAATTATCCATGAATTGATATGATGGGGAATGAATCTCATCGCAATCATGGAGACGGTAGTCCGCACGTACGCAGGAGTGATAATATCATTTTTTGATATTAAAATAATATATAATTTGGTGGTATATCATAAATAATGAATCATTATAATTTTATATTTATTATTTAATTCAATTACACATCATTATCATACCCATCCATATAATAATGTTTTGAATAACAATTACCCACGCCGTGGAGACAGTAAGTCGTATGTACACACGTATAGTGACATGTCATTCAAAGGATGGATAGAATACGGAATATGGTTGTAACATATATATAAGAACATCACAGTATATAGAATATACTAGTGTTATTATTATAGAATATAAATAACAAAGAATGAAGATGTGGGAGAAGAAAGGAACTTGAAAGAGCGTGGTGAAAACATTACCTCTTCTTCGGGTTGTTCCTTTTGATTTGATCAAAAGTGCTCCTTAGGTTGGATTCTGAACAAAATAAGGCATCTAGGTTAAAGTGAGGAAATTTTAGAGAATATTTGGGCAGAGGATGTGAAGGAAAAAGGCGATGACGGTGTGAATTAGAGAGAAGGCTGAGTGCCCTTTTATAAGAGGGGTGAGGGGCACCTTTGGAAAAGTTAGAAATATTATTTTATAATAAATTCATATTCGGTTAATAATGTCTCCAAATTCGATTATTTAGATTTTAAGGAGGGTATTGGTCGAACACCACCCATATAAAATGTTTTAGACATGTTTGGGTCACTATATTAACTTTATATTTTTGATTTAACTCTTAGTTAAATTGTTTGTCATTTACCATGTCTCTTTGTATTATTATGTTATATAGTTAATAAACATAATATATACATCCATGTGAACCCCTTATGGTTCATTAATGATGCACCTATCATTATATATGTCCTTTGGCTGAGCAATAGATTTTTAGGAATAGAATATCAATTAATAATATAATATTTGTTTCAAAAGCTCCTTTATGTCAATTATGATACTATTTAATAATTGATTTTTTAAAGTCTTAAAAACATTATTAATTTAATAAATTTCATTTCATTAATCTTTACATGTCATATTAACCAATAACATTTGTGGATGTCATCAAATCTTTAAATTATATTTATTTTATCATTTATAAAACCAATTATGTGATTCGTTCATTAATAAGGAAAATACTGCATCATTATTGTGTAATAAATAAATTTAATTATTCAATGTCTAAAAATTATAAATAAAATCACATTATTTAGGAAATAATTTTGTATTTCTAATGAATATTTATAGTGGAATGTATAACATATATAACCTTATGTAAATATTTTTTTTCTAAAATATATATGATTATGTCATTTTTGTATTTACTTTAACTTAATTAATATATAGTGTCATTATCACTTACAAGTGGCACCATGTGGTCCCAAAATCGACCCAAAGATTCCCATGGTTGGACATGTATCAACCAATATGGTTAGTACACATTTTAGGGTAATTTAATATTATTATAATATTATTTTTTACCCTTATTTACTGGATTTACCCTATAACCATGATAAATAAAATATTTGCCGAAATAATTATTCAGAATGTATAAAAATAAAAGATTCCTATTTACAAAATTTGGACCTCCTGATTATAAATATGGAATCCATTTTTATAAATTAAAAACACAAAAGTTTCAAAAATTAATTTAAAATTAATTCTCGTTGTCAAAACAAAAAACGTGTTTTTAAGAAATAATAACATTCAAATGATTGACACTTGTTTATGTCTAGTTTAGATTTGAAATTACATCTAATGAACAACATTGAATTAAATGGTAAAAATATATTTTAATTATACTTGAAAACCACTCAATTGTATAATTTATCACTATAAATTATTTTGATTAAAAAAGTTGTTTTTGATTAAAGTTTAGTATTTTTCACTATTCATAAAAAATTGGATGTTCTCAGAAAAATACCATAAATTCAACCTAGGATGATTTCGATATTAAGAATCCAAAAATGAAGTCCATTTTCAATGATAAAAGTTATAAATTTCAAAAAGTGGGTATTACTATTCATAACAACAAGTTTGATTGTCTGCGGTGTGTTAGAATTTAGAAGTTGTGTACAATGCAAGCTATTGCATTATTCAAAGAGAAGCGTAATATGGAAGCTTGGGGTGTTACATTATCCCATCCTTCAAATAATTTCATCCTCGAAATTTCTAGAATATTACTGCGTAAAAATACTTGGGTGGTTTTTCATCATTAGATCCTCGGGTTTCCATGTTACTCTTCCATCTTATGCTTTCTCCATAGAACATTTACCAGACGAGTCATCTAGTTTCTCAGCAATTGTTCTCTGGTATAAAAATCCTTAGGGTCTCTTCTCAATAAGACAGATTGGGTTCCAGTTCAACTTCCTCATAGGTGAGTACATGAGTTGGGCCAGACATGTATTTTCTCAATAGTGATATGTGGAACACATCGTGATCTTTGGAGAGACTTGGTGGCATTGACAAATGGTAAGCTAGAACCCCAATTCGTTCAAAAATTTCGAAAGGTCTGATGTACCTAGGACCCAATTTACCCTTCTTACCCAAATTTATAACACCCTTCCATGGAGATACCTTCAAGAAAACATGATCTCTTACCTGAAATCCCAAATCCTTCCTTCAGTTATTTTTATAGCTCTTCTGCCTACATTGAGTTACTTTGATGTGGGTTTAGATTATCTTCACCCTTTAAATTGTTTCCTCAACATGTTCTGGGCCTACAAATTTTTTTTAACCTACATCATCCCAACGGATTGGTGTGAGACATCTCTTTCCGTATAATGCTTCATATGGTGCCATCTGAATACTTGAATGGAAGCTATTATTATATGAAAATTCCACTAGAGGTAAATATTTATCCCACATACCCTAAAAGGCATGTGAGAAAGATCTCAATATGTATTCTAAGGTTTGAATAGTCCATTATGATTGTCCATCAGTTTGGGGGTGGTATGTCGTGCTCAAAAAATGTTCAGTATCCAGGGATTTCTGAAGACTTTTCTATAATCTTGAAGTAAAACGGGGATCACGATCAGAAACAATCGATAGGGGTACTCTATGAAGTCTCAAAACTTCATTAATATATAGTCCTGCTAGACGTTCAAGTGGTAGATCTTCTCTTATAGAAAGAAAATGTGCTGACTTGGTTAAACTATCAACAATAACCCATATTGAATCATTCCTTCTAGGAGTGTTTGATCTCCCTATGACAATGCCTATTATAATATTATCCCATTTCCACTCAGGTATGGGAAGATGTTGCATGACTCCTCTAGGATGTTGCCTTCCAGCTTTCACTTGTTGACAAACCATGCATCTTGACACAAAATCAGAAATCTACCTCTTCATGTTGTCCCACCAAAAATGGTCCTTTAAATATTAATACATTTTGGTGCTCCTAGGGTGTATAGAAAAAATGGAACTATGATCATCTTCCAAAAATTTCTTTTCTAGATCAAGTATATCGGGAACACAAGGTATCTTACCAAATTTCAAAATTCCTTCTTCACACACAATGTCATTCAATCTCTCATCATTCACAGCTTTAATATTTGATTAAAATTCTTCATCATCGGTCTGAGAACTCTTAATCATTTCTAGTAAATATGGTTTGGTAACCAGCGGAAAAAGTATCGATGTTTCACCTTCCATGATTATTCCCATATCCAACATTACTAGATCCAAGAAAATTGGATCCATTTAAACTATCATTTTGTTCAAAACTCCATGATCCTTTCTACTAAATGAATCTTTCACCTTATTTTCCATCCCCGGGTGGTAGTGTATCCTGCAATCATAATCCTTGAGTAGTTCAATCCATCACCTTTGCCTCATGTTGAGTTCTTTCTGTGAGAAAATATACTTTAATCTCTTGTGATCGGTCTATATCTCAATTTTTTTACCATAGTGATAATTTCTCCATATATTCAATGAAAATATTATAGAATATAACTAAAGTTCATGAGTAGGATAGTTTTTCTCATGAATTTTCAGCTATCATGATGCATACTCAATAAACATATCATTATTCATAAGGAAACAACCAAGTCCTTTATTTGAAGAATCGCTACAAATAACAAACCAATTATTCTGTGATAGTAGAGTCAAAATAGGAGCATTGACTAATCATCTATTCAGTTCATCAAAACATTCTTCACACTCTTTCTTCCAAATAAATTTAACCACTTTACATGTGATCTTTGTTAATGGGTTAGCCAATCAGGCAAAATTATGGACGAAATGACGATAATAACCTGCTAAACCAATAAAACTGTGTACCTCAATTATACTCATTGGTGATGGCCATTCATAGATTGCTCTTGTCTTAGAAGGATCAACGGAGATTCCATCCTTAGAGACAATTTTTTCAAGAAAATAAATTTCATGAAGCCAGAATTCACACTTGAAAAACATCCCATATAATTAATGTCTTCTAAGAGTCTTTAGGATAATACGCAAGTGATTTTCATGATCGGTGTATATTTTGGAGTATTCCATGATATCATCATAATATAATACTAAAAAAACATAGATATATTCCTTGAAAACTATGTTCATTAGATCCATGAAACAGAAGGTGAATTAGTCAATCCAAAAGGCATTACTGTAAACTCGTAATGCTCGTACCTAGTTCGAAATGCTGTCTTCAAAATTTCATCCTTCTTCACACACAACTGTTGGTATCTAGATCAATGATTATTATATGAAAAGTAAGGAGCTCCATGCAGTTGGTAAAATAAAACATCAATTCATGGTCAGGGATACTTTTTCTTTATTGTTATATCATTGATCTCCCTGTAGTCAATGAAGAACCTCATATATCCAACTTTCATCTTAAAAAGTAAAGGGGGTCCTCATTGAGAAGCACTAGATCGAATAAATACCTTATTACTAAATTCATCTAGTTTTTTCTTTAGTTCTACTAATTCCATAGTACCAATTCTATAAGGAGTCTATGATATGGGCCTTGAACCAGGAATTAGGTCAATGGAAAACTCAATTTCTCATTCTGGATGATGTCCATGTAAATCTTTTGGAAACACATCAAAATATTCTTTCACAATAGGTACATCATCTATTTGAACATTACATTCCTCACCCACAATTATTTCATTATCTCCCTCCCCAAATATTTAATTTAGTTAAGCTACTGGGGTGGATCTAGATAAGAATTAGGTGGTGATGATTCTTCTCTAAAGATAAGATGTTCACTATGATCATCATCAAACATCATAACCTCATTCTTCTTATAATAAATCTTCGCATCATGGTCTGAAATCCAATCCATCCTGAGGATTATATCAAATTCAATCATGTGTATGACGATGAGATCAGCAGATAAAAAACATTCATGTACTCTAATGGGGGCTGATTTACAAAACATTGTTGCAATGATACTTCCCATATAAGTTTTTACTTAAAAATCCCTTATTAAATAAAATTGGAAATATGTAATTTTCATAGAAAAGTGGGATGATATGAAACAATGTGATGATCCAGAATCAAATAAAGCATTGGTTAAACATGAGAAAACCATTAAATTACCTCTCACCATGTCTTTTAGAGCTTCAAACTCAGTAGTAGTGATAGCATAAGTGTGGCCATGATCCTTTGTCCTATTCTGAGGTAAGTTTCCCTGAGGCTAAGGACATTTATTTTCATAATGTCCCTTCTCCCTGCAATTTTATCATTGAACATTGGTAGCTTCATTCATTCCCTTGTAATCACGAGCTTGATGGAATTTTTCACCACTTTTCTAACATACTCCCATTCTCTTCATGAATGTACCAGGGTGTTTCTTCCCACATTTACTGTAGGATGGATATTCAAATTTTCCCTTATTCCACCAATTTCCATTTCTAGAGTGACCAGCAGATCTCTTCTTCTCATGCTTTTCTTTAAAGTCATAAGACATATAGAATTCATTTTTCGTCTTGATATCACATGAGACAATGTATTCATATTATGAGAAGGATTGTGATACCAATTCCCATCAGAGAAATTGTTTTAGCCCATAAATGAAACGATAAATCTTACTCTGTGGGTTAAGTATATAATCTGTTGCTTGCCTTGCTAACTGTGTAATGTTAGCCTCATACATTACGACATTCTCATCCTCCTTTTCCCTCAGACTCAAAAATTGTCATTCCATATATGTTCGATGGTCACAAGGAAAGTATTTTTCCTAGAAAAGTACTTTAAACTCCCTATATTCCATTCTTTATACTTCATCATCTTCCTCTTTGTTTCGAATCAATGACCACCATTGATCAGCATCTCCAGTGAGGTAGTAAACTACCATAACAACATTTTCCCTTTCACTACTCCCCCTGGCATGGAATATTTTCTCAAAGAAATTTTTCCATTGCACAGCCACTAAAGGATTTGTACTCCCATTGAATATTGGTGGTTGTTGCCTCATGAAGCAATCTAACATTGATCCTCCATGCTTTGGATCAGGGTGCTCCATACGGGTAAGGTTATTATTCATAACCTGAGTTAGTTATCCCAGTATGGTGATTAGCTGATCAGCACCATTTGCATCACTAGCTCTAAGGAGGAGGGAAATCCCTACATGGAGTGTGTGCCTTGACACAGTTTCCATTTCTTCCACTAGGTGCCATTTCTAAACAATGTCATACAATAGATTAGTTTATGAATCAAAATACATAAATCCAAATTTGTGAAACACTTAACATGAATTGAACGGTTTATGGATATAATCACTAATCATAAAAATGTTTTCTTTGAAGAATTATATACTCATAAACCCTTCATAATGGTTTTTAAAAAAATTAGATTTATCCTAAGCATATCCCCCAAGAGTGTCGTAACAAAGAGTGCAGCAAGGCCTGTTATCGTGCATCATTTTTCGTTCGAGTCTAGCTCAAAGTGGTGTTTTCAGATTTTACCAGTTAGTACATCTATGCTAGATCTGCCTCTACCTGCTCATATCCAGACAGGGATGTATTGCTCGGAAAACTCACAATATCTCTACAATACCAAAATTTTAGGAAGTTCTTCTATACTAATCCTCAAAGTCAATCATAGATCTATGTGCTCTAATCAGAGTTTATCAAAATATAGCTCCCAAGGTTTGTACTAAATGTTCTCTGATTCCAACTGTAGCGCCCTGACCCTAGTTACCCAGAGTCGGTGCATTATTATATGACATAGCATGATCACAAAAGATCATGTCTCAATAGACCTATTAGTTTAGTATCCTTGGAATCACTAGATATATTAATACATTTTACACTAAATCATAAAATGAAAAAATAAAACAATATCTTGTCTCCATAGAACACACTAAAATCCCCTCATACTATCCCTACATGTTATTAATAAAATACATATTCACATCTTGGGTAAAATAAAACATAGAAAGGGGTGATCTCAGATGCCCAGTAAGGATAACAATATAGTGGAAACATTCATAAATAAGAATAAACATTTAAAGAAATGTATCAATAAAACTAAAGCCATTTAAACATGAACATAAGAATAATATGGAATAAATAAAATTAAATAAAACCATTTACTTATTCACATGGATCTTCTACTAATCGAATAATAATATGCAATATCAATAACCACTTTGATTATGATGGAATGCATCATTCCAGAATATCATAACCACATAATCAAGGCCATGTGCCAAGACTACAAATAAGATTTTGTCAAGGCCTTATGCCAAGACACTAGTTTGTCTCATGAGACCTACCAATGCATTGAGGAGCTATAGCGGGCTCCACCCGTCACTTATTAAGTCCAATGCATTCCACATATGAATAGGTTTAAACATAACATAGACATTCCTATTAAAACTGGCATAAGAAATGTCAATGATTTCTCCATAAACCATAAATGGTATCAAAATAACACATCCACAGTCAAAAATATCAAAAAACCTTAAATACAATATAGATTTTTTGTATCATAATAAATCAACTTCAAATAATCTTAAACTCCATCAAATAATGTTGACATAGATGAAGACAAAACTATTTGAGAAAATTATCTCTTTTTTATCATTTAAATGTCACAGAAATATAAAAGGAAACCTTTACTTTGAAAATATTCTTATAAGATTGTAAGGGACACTTCAACGATTTTATAATAGTGGAAAATAGCCACACCTGCCATATAAGTTTAAAAAAATACATTCTTACCATAATTATATTGAAAAGTTTAAAAAAGGACATTGTTTGGAAAACGACAGAAATATTCCTATATAAACATCTTATAAAAAGTAAATCAAGGGTATAAATGACTTTAACCCATAGTCTGTAATATAGTAAGAATGATTTGAAATACATTTTTAAGAAACATGGATGTGGATGATAAAGACGTCCTAATAGATAATTACGTATAAACAACCTCGAATAATGAAGAGATTGTGAAATAAACACATACCTTGTACTTTTCCTTGGTTGAGGGTAGTTTAACCTCCTATATAATGGTTAAATAATTGTTATTAAAGTATAAAATCATCTTATACATTAATATGATATCATATATGATCTTTTAACATTGCGTTGTTAATAATATCTTAGTACTATCGTCGTTTCGGGTATTAACTTACTCATTCTCTTTTATATGTTTTGTAACATAAGCCATGTTTGTTATGTATAGATTCTATATTATTCATATCCAGAATGATATAAAGTCCTTAAACATTATTTTTAATCATGAAATTATATTTATACTTGAATGGATACGATGAGGAATGAATCTAATCGCGTTTGTGGAGACGGTAGTCCGTACGTATGCACAAGAGACAATATCATTCTTTTGATATTAAAATAATACATAATTGAATGGTATATCATATATAAAGAATAAATATAATTTTATATTTATTATTTTCTACAATTTCACATCATTATAATACCCATCCAAATAATTATGTTTTTAATAACAATTACACCACAACGTGGAGACGGAAAGTCGTACGTACGCATATATGGTGACATGTCATTTAAAGAATGGATAGAATACTGAATATGGTTGTAACATATTTATAATAACATCACAGTATATAGAAGATACTGTAGTTTTTAATTTATAATGTAAATAACAATGAATGAATAAGTGGAAGAAGAAAGGAACTTGAAAGAAGGTGGTGAAAAAATTACATCTTCTTCAGGTTCTTCTTTTTGATTTGATCAAAAGGGATACTTAAGTTTGATTTCTGATCAATATAAAGCCTCTAAGTTTAATAGAGGGATGTTGAAAAAATATTTGGTCAGGTTTTGGCCTAGGTAAAAGTCTTTGAAGGTTTGAATTAGATAGATGGAGGAGTGCCCTTTTATAAGAGGGGTGGGAGGCACCTTTGAAAAATCTATAAATATTATTTTATTATAAATTCATATTCGATTTCTAATGGATCTAAAGTAAATTATTTAAAGGTTAAGGTGGGGAAAGGTCAAACACCACCCAAACAATAGGTTTTAGACAGGTTTGTGTCACTATATTAACTTTATCGTATTGATTTAACTCTAAGTTAGATAGTTTGACATTTACCATGTCTCTTTGTATTTTTATATAATATAGTTAATAAATATACTATATACTTTAATGTGAGCCACAAGTGGTTCATTAATTATGAAACTATCATTATATAACTATTTTGTCCGAATCATATATTTTTTGGAATAGAATATCAAATTATAATATATATTTTTTTAAAAAATATCATTTTTGTCAATTTTAACACTATTTAATAATTGATTTCTCTTAAAGTCTTAAAAAAAGTTATTAATTCAAAAAAAATTCATTTTAGTAATCATAACATGTCATATTAACCAATAAAATTATTTTATGTCATCAAAACTTTGAAAGTATTTTTATTTTATCATTTATAATAACAATTATTTGATTCTTTCATTAATAAAGAAAATAATCATTGTTTTGTCATAAATAAATTTAATTATTCAATGTTTCAAAATTATAAATAAAATTAAATTATGTAGGAAATAGTTTTAACTATAAAATGAATATTTATAGTCGAAAATATAACATATATTACCTTATGTAAAAATTGTTTTTCTAAAAGATGTATGGTTATGTCATTTTTGTATTTACTTTAACTTAATTAATATAAAGTGTCATTATCTCTTACAAGTGGCTCCATGGGGTCCCCAAATCGACCCAAAGATGCCCATGGTCAGAAATGTATCAACAAATAGGGTTATGACACGTTTTAGTGTAATTTAATATTATTATAATATTATTTTTTTACCCTTATTTACCGGATTTATCCTTTAACCATGGTAAATAAAATATTTACGGAAGTAATTATTTAGAAGATCTAAAAATAAAAGTTACCTATTTACACAATTTAGAACTCGTGATTATAAATATGGAATCCATTTTTCTAAATTCAAAACATAGACGTAGATGAAATTTACTTTAAATTAATTCCCATTATAAAAAAAAGCATGTTTATAAGAAATAATAACTATCAAAAGATTGAAATTTGTTTATGTCTCGTATAAATTTTAAATTATTTCCAATAACCAACATTAGATTAAATGGTAAAAATATATTCTATTTATACTTTAAAATCACTCAATTTTATAATTTATCACTATAAATTATTTTGATTAAATAAGTTTTTTTTAATTAATGTTTAGTATTTTTAACTATTCATCAAAAATTGGATGTTCTCATAAAAATACCAAAAAATCAACCTACTCTAATTTAGATATTCCAAATCCAGAAATGAAGTCCATTTTTAATGATAAAATTTATAAAATTTCAAAAAGTATATATTACTATTCATAATGGCTACATTGATTGGTCAAGGGGTGTTAGAATATAGAAGTTGCATACAATGCAAGCTGTTGCATTATTAAAAAAGAAGAGTACCATAGATGCTTGGGGTGTTACACTATATAAATGAGAAATTAATATTTTCAATATAAAAGTCCATATTTTTTAAAAATAATAGTAGATGTAAAATACATAGTGAAATTACTGTGTGAAATATCTGAAACATATAAAAAATTAAATTATATTATCATTTAACATTTAAAATTTGTGTTTTAAACATAAAATTTTATTAAGACAATCATTATTCATAATAACTTACTTTATTATATGAATGATATTATTTTTGAGAAATAAAATTTTGGTCCAAAAATCCGATTTATCCAATTTTTCTTAGTGGAACATATATTTTATTATGAAATACTATTCATAATTGTGTATATCCCATTCCTGTTCATCCTTTTAGTAATCCAAATGTTTTCTTGTTTTATAATTTTCTAATTATATAAAAATTAATTATATTTTCTTCTACTGTCAAACATAATTAATATTTATTTAGAGGAAAGTGATCTATAAATAAAAAAGTACCTTTTGGTTCTTTAAATTCTTCCCCATTAATGAAATCATGTCCTCAAAATTTCCCCTTATTATTAATTTGTTACTATTAGAAATATTGTAATTCTAAATTAATTTTATATATAAAAACATCATTTTTTAAAGAATAATATTCTTTAAAAATAATTACATTTTCTATAAATATTTTATAATGGTTCGTTAAAAGCTCCTGATTAACCAAACATATCCCCCAGGAGTGTTAAAAAAGGAGAGACTCATGGGCCATTATAATGCATCATTTCCCATTCAAGTATACCTCGAATAGATATTTTTGAGTATCACCCCTAGATACATATATGATAGAGTCACATTTATTTTTTCATATCTAGACTAATATTTATTTCCTAGGAAACCACTAAATTAAAATTTCACAAAAATACTAGGATGTTTTCATATATTAAAAAAAATTTATTGGGATCTTCTTAATTTTTTAAAATAATAATATCCACAAATAAAAAACAATCCTCAGATACTAACTATGGAATCCTAAATTTTTATTAAATTACTTTTCATTACATTTTTATTATTAATATGGGATCTGTATAGATTGGTGTTTTAGAAATTAGAAACATAATACATGAAAACATATAACAATATTTTAATCCTCTTGAATGGATTCTTGATAAGTTTATCCTATGAAAAATTAATAAATATCATATC
Organism: Viscum album; assembly: GCA_963277665.1. Lineage (NCBI taxonomy): Eukaryota > Viridiplantae > Streptophyta > Magnoliopsida > Santalales > Viscaceae > Viscum > Viscum album. Next base: position 1,261,711,268 of record OY728157.1, on the reverse strand, counting down.
TTGGAGACATACATCAAATGAAAGATTATGTATAATGCCCAGTAATGAAAAACATGAGAACCATTTTACATGTGATATCAATCTGAACATAATGAAATACATAATGTTATGAGCAATTGAAAAAAGAAATATCATAATAAAAAGAACATGATTCATAACTTGAATATGTGGCTACACTATTTAATTTATACATTCATATAAAAATCATCATGGTCCATCCACAATATGTCATATCAATAAGGTCCACCAACAATAATTCATAAAATTTACAAGGTTATTCACAAAGGAACCGTAAAAATTACATCTCTAGAGATTAATATCATTACTCAATAAATTAAACTATTAAAAGGGAAAAACATAATATATATTTATATTCCTAGGATCCAAAAATATCATAATAAAAAATTTCATAAATAACCCAATGAAAGTTAATTAAAGGCGTTTCATATCAAAATCACGACGTTTTAAAAAGTGATTAAAAACATGATCACTATATCATTCATAATCCATGTAAAGGTAATAAGGGTGTTATATATGTCAATTACAGAACCAAATGTATAATTGTTTTTGTATTTATGAATACCATTTTAAGTGAAATTGGTTTGGGTATTCACATAACCAAAAAAGTGAATCTCTTGAGAAAAAGGGTAGAATTTGAGAAGAACATTTTCAGCATTATGACTATGAAACATGCTTTTAAAAATTATTAAAATGATATAGAAAATAAGTAATACATTCAAAAAATAATAATAATACATTATATGTAAATAATATAATGAAAATAACTACATATTTGGGTAATTTTAATGACATTCCACAAAATATATAACTTAAAAGGAAACGAGAAGATACGCAATTTCTTTACGAAAATATGGAAGCATAACGACATGACATAAAAATTAAGAAAATCTATTGATGAAAGGGGAATATGTCTCTCACCATTTTTAAACAAAAAGGGAAGTAATAATGAAAAATAATAACATACCATAACATAATAAAATTGAATTTAATAGACATTACATAAAATAAGTCTTCACTAAATGAGGTGAGTGAAAGGTTTCCTTACCATGAAGAGTAACGTCTAAAACACTAATATTGGGACCCTGGGGGGTTAATGGAACCTTGGAAGGACTAATTTAGTGGTAATAAATTAATAACATCGTGGATAATATCTTTGGAATTAATGGAAATGAAGTAATGGGTGGGTATTTATAATAAAGATGATATAATATTTTATTAATTTCATTGGACATCACATTAGTGATATTTTAAAAACCATGGGCATTACCATTGTATTGTAAATATGGTATAGATTATTTCATATTTTAATTTACAATAGTCTACCTTTATTTTATATAAATTATTACATCATTATGATGTCATCAAACAAACCGAAAACTCAGAACTTTATTTTTACTATTTAAGAAAAATTAAAGTATTTTAGACAAATTCCAAAAATTCTCCCCAAATATTTTTTGACATGGAAAAAAAATTAAATCCATTTGATATATTTTTTTTATTTTTTAAAATTTAATTTTTAAATAAAATTTTATTTTAATTCAGAAAAGAAACATTAAAATTATAACGTGTTTTATAACACATTGAAAATTTAATCATGGTCTCATAAAACTTTATTATAAACTTACTATAATAAAAATAAAAATTTATAATTACATTATTTGAAAATAAATTTCTATATTGAATTATTAAATAAATCATAAAATTTTAATTAAAATATTTATGACATAAAAAATAATAATACAATGTCTATGATCATTTTGTCACTTATAAGATTTCTAAATTGTATTTATACATTAATGGGGGGAGTTTCTATATTTTGGAAAATTTACTACTCATTACTGTTCATCAGAGTAACTGTATTATTCATAATGGTATGTTACTATTCACAAAAAAAATTATTTTGATCTTATTGAACCAAGTTTTTCAACTTGATTAAAACCATATATGTCCGATTTTCAAAAACCAACTAATAGAAAATGTAATTTAAAACTAAAATTATTTTATTATATCGATTTTCAAAGGGGTGATTTAATCATAATATTTCATTAAAACAATCATTATTCATAATAACATAATTTTTTATTATAATTAAATCATTCCTAAAATGTATATTTTGAGTCTAGAAAGTCAATTTATCAACTTTTTGTCAGAGGTAAATATATTTTATTAAGAAAAAATTATAATAAATTTGTATATTAAATTATTTTTCATACAATTAGTATCCAAATATATTTATCATGTATAATTTTCTCATTAAATAAATAAAAATTCTGTGTGATTCTATATTCAAACATAAAAAAATTTATTGAGAGGAAAGAGGTCCATAAATAAAGAATTACATTTTTCGGGCTATTATAATAGTCATATATGTCATCGGTATTATCATTCATTTTCCCCATTAGTGGTAGATTAGACCCTCAAGAAGGATAATTAGTGAATACAGTCATGAGATTTTAGCTGATTACCAAATTTCTAGAAATCATGGAATTGTGCTATAGTGATGCCACTAAGGTATATTTTCCTATAGTGGTAGATGACCACATGGAAATATTTAGGATATATCATTATATTATTTCCCCATAATTAAAAAATAAATCACATTATCAATCAGAGTCCCATGACCACACTAATATCTTTTATATCATATCAAATTATGCCAGTTGATAATATGAGTAAATTGTTGTAGTTTGTGGATTTATTGGATAATTGATATGCTAGACCTCACATTCCCCCTAGGAATATCAATTACCTTCACTAAGATTGTGGATAATAGTTTGGGGATTTTTTATTTCTATTGTTTCTAGATGAATGGCATAGTCAAGAATAAATTTCCTCTTTCAAAAATTGAGATCTCTTCAATCAATTGGAAGGTGAAAATGGTTATTGAATTTTGAAATCATTATTAGATATCACTAGATTTGGTATTGTTATGAAGAAATCATAGAGATGACATTTAGTTTTCAATATGTACATTAATATTTATTATTGATTCTATTGAATATAATTTATATAACTATATTATTCAGTACACTCATAAACTAGACATTTTAGCCATAGATGGGCCAGTTCGTATTGTTTTTCATTAATGGAATCCTTTATTCTTTTCAAAATGTGAAATATAATGTCAAATATTTGATTACTATTTTAGAATTACTCTATGATAATCTGTTGTATAGAAATCATTGGAAGTGAATTTTATGGATTATGTAATTTCATTTCATAGAGAAAATCCATAAAAATGGAGAATTTTCTATTAGTCCCAAAATGGTTGATGTTTGGAAGTATTAAGAATAATTCAAGATTTTTTTGGAGTTTATAGATTTTATTAGATGAAGGAATATTGGTGGGAATATTTTTTAGACTTCTATATTGTTATAACGCTCATGAATGAACATACCAAAAATTAGAAGCAAGTAATCTAGATACAGAATATCCATAGAAACATTTATGATGAATATTGAACGTTACTGGTACCCTATTTTTTCAATTACATAAATTATGGTGGATTATTCGGTGGATTATTATTCAAAAAATACTATGAATATTTTCAAGAAAGTCTTATTTGAGTGATATTTTTTTATTTGTTTTATAATAGACGAAAAAATTATATATCCCATTATAAAAAGATATCATATATGGTTGTTTCCTTGAATATGTGGATCTATAATCTTCATATTTAGTAGTTTTTCATTTTCACATATTAGAAGATCATCAACTACACATTATCATAGATGAAGTATGATAATAATTTCTTGTGATATTTGGAGTTAATGTAGGAATGTGGCTTAATGGTAGTGTAAACTATAGGGAATTTAATGTTTTAAAAATACCATTTGAATATAATCAAGTGATTATATGGAGTATGTGACTGAGATATTGTACTAATTGTAGTATGGATATATTCCGGTAGGTGATTCATCATACTCTTTATCATAGGTTATTTACATGAGACATCTAAAATGGTTGATGGTGTATTAGATAGAATATATTTATTATATTATTCTATATGATGATATAGTATTTTGAGTAACCTTATATTTAATTTGTAAAAGTGTGTATTATTACATCTATATTCAATGGATGGATGTGGTTGGAGATTTATATATGGTAGGTTTTTATGGATATCAAAATTCACACTCTATTGATACATCCTATCATAATAGATTAAATAATTTTTCAATCACTAGTTCATGTGGAATTGAATGTAGTAGAGTGTCCCAAAATTCATTTTTTTACTCAACATTCAGTAGAATAAAGCTGGTCACTAGGATCTATTATTATTGATTTAACCAATTTTTGTTATGATTGGGATTTTTTACTATTTCATTATGGATTACATAATTATATTACTATGATATGTGAAGGTTCATGATGCTTTTTGGGTGATAATAAAAAAGATGTCCCGGTTGGATGACACTATAAATGTTCTATGACTGAGGGAAGGTGGTGTGTATGTGCCTGATTTTTGAAAAATTTCAAAAAATTTGGATACATAAATAAATTTATACCTAAACCTTGGATTCTTATTGATATTATCATTCACATTTGATTTATTATTATATTTAAATATGAATTCCAATAAATGATAAAAATTTTCTAGATCAATTCTTTTTCTCCTCTTTCTATATCGTCATTATATTAGTAAATTGGAGTAATGATTTTTATTTTGGTATCCAAACATTCTCATTCAATCACTTATAATTAATCATAGAAATCCATGTGCTAGTGTATAGAAGCTGATACCTTCACGGAGTGTTTCCTCCATCACAATGAAAGAATTCTCTTCTTCTCAGTTATTCATAAAATGGAAGGAGTAGAATATTATCTCTAAGCCTAGAGGGGAATTCCTAATAAGTTTTCCTGTATTCACATTAACTCTCATAATTTTAAAAATTATATATGTTTTATTTTATATTTACTATTAAATAATTAAAAAATATAAAAATGTTATTTTTGAAAAAAAAATCGATGAAATTCCCATATCAATTATTATTCTTTTATTATATTCCATGACTTGGGTTTTATTTAATATCTCCTTTTAAATATATAAATATTCAATTTTTTAAATGATAAAAAATTTAATATATCATTTCCATTTGGCCCTTAACTCTACTAATCAATCCCCCTTAAATAGTCATCTTACCATATAACATATAATATTTAATGATATAAATATAACTCATTTAATAAATAATGAAATATTATATTTAAAAAACATATTAATAAATTTTTATTTAATATCCATGTAACTAAATAAATTTTTATTATAGTATTAAATAAAATATTGAACAAATAAATAATTAAATAATATATTTTGAGTAATTATAAAATATAAAAAACTCAACACAAATATTGAAAATATGAGTATTTAGATACTGAATTTATGTGATCAATATACCATATAAAATTATTAATATATAATATGATAATAATATTCATTATTTATTTTAAATTCAATATAATATATTGATTCTAGATGCACACAGTTTGTTACACATGTTTATGAGCCCATATAACATCATGTCAGCTCACCCATTGATAAATAATCAAAAGCAATAATGACGAAAAATTCCAACAAACACTACATAGTAACAAATTAAGATTATCTCTATAACTCCTCGTGTTGGATTCATTTGTTTATAATCACTCTACATGATTGATTTATCTATTTTTAACATTCTTAATTGAACTCATTAATGAGATACCATGGATATGTAATCCATCACACAATCCAATTTTAATCAATGTTTAAAATTTATCTTCTTATATTAAATCTAATGGAGAAAATCTTTTCGAAATGTATTAATTTATATAATATCACTTACATTGAATCATCCTATGAAATATAATCTTTAGTATATGTTATCCCATATTTATTCAATACATTAAAGTATATATTTCATTATATATATTTGTATATTATAGTAATATATGGTGGTAGGAGCAATTAACAAATTAAAAAAAATAGAAATATCTAATTACACATATTAATGGAATTGAAATTAGTTTTTAGTCTTTATTACCACATATCATTGATTTTATAAACTATGAACCTTGTGTGGCAAAGTCTCATTTTCTTCTAAGACACCAGAACCTAATAGAGGAACATCATCTACAACTTCTCAGAATGTTATTATATAGAGCATATGATATATTTTTAGCGATATTAGGATTTAATTTATACACTATCATATAATATTATATTTTTTCTAACATTTAAATATGAAAAATAAAATATAGATGTTAGAACAGTAATGAAACATATAATAAAATCCCTCATCTGTTTGGATATCAATTAATATTATAGTAGTTAAAATAATATAGTTAGTTGGCTATAGGGAGCCAACTCTAACATCACTAAATAATTTAACTAATAAATAATAAATTTTTATATAAATCACACTAATAATTCTTTTATAGAGGTATCATTATATATTTTTGGCCTATATGTTTTTTGGATATTCTTCATACTATAATTTTACCATGTTGAGACATAAACCTATGATATTAGATTTTTGAATATTAACCTTGTGTCCTTCAACCCTGACATGGATACATGGATTCCATATATGATAAAATAATTTGGAAATATATAATATATTTTCCTATATTTCACTAAGGATAAAAATTTAACAAAAAATCATCATAAATACCTTAGAGCCTCATTCTTGGTAGTCTCATGAAATGAAACTGTTAGGGGGTTAGAGACTCATTCCCCTTCCCTAACATGTTAATTATAGGGGTGGGGTAAGAGACTCATTCTAAACTAACCCGTGAGCATATATCATGAGTTTAAATAACCCACACAACCAATCCATATTGACATTATTGTTTGAAACATTTTTCATATAAAACATTTCAAAAACCATCCATATATAATACTCATAACATTTATATATCATGTTTCATTCATCACATAAATCAACATCATGCTTTGAAACAGTAAAAAAATAATTGTTTACAATTCATCTCCCATTAACCCAATTTCCTTATAACTAACACTCCATTATTCCATGTTGTCAATTGTACTAAATTTACATTAATATAATTTTTTATCCATTTCAAAATATCCCACAAGAACCATAACTATCAAGAATATACTTCATTATGCCTAACACCCCCATATAGTATGTCATCAACTATTCACAATAATAATTTAGTTTATATCATAACCATGTTAACATGCTGAACATAATCATCATCAGTCTTATCTCACAAACACTTAGTCAAATTCAATGAATACGGCCCCAACAAACCATTAATATCACATAATGGTTTAAAAATAAAAATATTTTTTTTGATGACATCCTGAAGCCAACTGTTTATAAAAGGTCTTTATTTTTTGAAAAATAAAACATGCACAAGTTTTTTTGTTACTATGTCATCAATCCAAATAAATAAATTTAAAAATTTCACAAAAGGGTACATTTCCATAATTCCACACATAATTTGAAAATTCATGAGAAAATCCCCTTTTGAATAACAATAAATTCAACATTTTCATTCAAAACATTAATCAGCATAAAAAATTTCTGTAAATAAATATATAAACAGGTCATATCCTCAAACACACCATAAAACCAATATAAAAAAATCCTAGTAATTTTAAAAATCAAATTTTCAATCACTTAAATTAACCCATTAATACTACTCACATCACAAATTATACATTTACAACCCATTTGTTTTCATAATTTTCCAATCTGAATGCTTACAAATTTCTATTCCCCATTTACAAAGGTTTGTCATTCCCCATGGGTGGCCCTCGGTTTGGTCTCAGTCACCATTGAAACTGATGTGGTCCATGAATGTATTTGAACCCCACTATAATCCCAAAATAACTTTCTAAAATCCAATACATGGAAACTCAACAATGAAACAAATTAGCATATGCACATACACATTTAAAACATCATTAGTATGTTAAAATAATAAATACTTCCAACCTCATGGTAAAAGAAGATTACTATCCCAAAAATTCAATGAATGGAAGTCAAACACCCTTTAAATCCCCAAAATATAATATGATGGAAAATTAGCAGTATTAGGGCATCAGAAGAAGATAAGAGATTCTAGAAGCCCTAATACAGAGAATAGGGGAATAAAGAAGTTTTAGAGTCACTAGGATCTTTGATTCACACCCAAACACACTCTAACATGCTATGAATTGAAGGATAACCATCCACAAGAGAAAAATGTTCTATTGGTCCATCACCAAGTCTAGAGGGTGTAAAACGGAAGGATAAATAGAGGATGTAAGAAATAAGATATAAAGTGTAAAATGGAAATTACTTTCTTTATAAGGTCTTCATTGTTTGGTCACACGGTTATCCAAACTGGGAGCTAAATGTGGGGATCCCTTTATCCAATAGGGACAAATCTAAACTATTTCATTAAATACCATTCATATTTTGGAAAACCATGTATTAAAGGTGCGATAGCATCTTCCCTAACAAGGTTCCCAAGCCGCAATGTTTCCTGGGAAAGGTGCATTGTTTGTACTAACCCTTCGCCAATTGGGCGCTCCACACTATTTGTCATATTTCCACACATTTCATGTCCCAAACCTCCTAGGACTACCCCAAATATATTCATACATCCTATAATCATCTCATTAACAAAAAAAATAATTTTTAACAACATATTTTTTAAAAATTTACTTTTGTGAAATATTTGGATCATACAGCCTCCCCAACATACAATGGATCATACTCAAGTCGTAGTCCCAAAACATATAAAGACTCCATGTCTAATGGTTGGTCCGGTAGGGCAATATGTCAACTTTCATCTTCCATGATTTCTCATGGACACACCCACACAATCCCCACATATGGACCAAGGAGAAATTCATCTGGATAACACTCCACAAGGATGCAACTACTAGAAAATTATCATTACAAACATTAAAATAATAAGATATAATCCAACCATTGAATAAAAATAAAAATAAATCGAACAAGTCACAACATTACCTTGGAAGAGAAAACTAGAACACCATTGGTCTGATCTTCTCCAGAATTCATGGCCCAAACCACTTGGTGCCAACACCCTCGATTTCCAAAAGCCTAATGGTGACCTAATTTCAGGCGCACAAAAGGGATAGGCATATTCCAATGAAAATTACCATCCAACATTGGACAATAACGCAAGCCCCAATATTCTCAACTCCTTTATGAAAATCATAATTATATACATGAAAAAACATCATCTCAGTGAACTCAACAAGTCAAATCCCAAGCCAATGCCTAACACCAACATTGCTGCACCAAGATGGATCTTAACTAAATCTAAAAAATGAATACTACTTATTACAACATAAACTAAAATTAATTTCTCTATAAGACCTCACACTATATTACTTAGTTCCCCACCACTACCTTCTTATTGGTGACCACTGCCATCACCAAAAATTTGACTAATAGAAAATCGACCTAATCCTAAAACATTACCCGATGTGTTTCCTAACTCACCACAACCTAACATCCATGAGAAATTCACCCAAATCATATAATTTATCATTGATACCGAAACTGAACAATTTTGTTACACTACCTTCCTCCAAATCACAAAAAAAGACTACTTAGTTCTTCCAAAAAATTGTCCCCAATTACCGGAGCACAAATAATATCCTAAAATTGCCAGTATGTGGTTTGAATTCTTCCACATAAGTCCCTTTCTATTCAAATTAGTAAGGACATTCCAACCAATGAACTATTTTGGCACCCTAATTCCATTGATTAGGTTTCACCCAAGAACCTAGACACAACACCTTGTCCCTTAAGGCATACCTCCATCATTTTCATACACCATCCAAATTATACCCCTAAACATCAGTGAAATATCATAATCATATCATATATAGCTCTATAAAGTATTGTGTGCTCTAGAAAATCCACCCCCACAACTCTGACGAATATACTCAAATTACATCGAAACCCAGATCTACCGTGAAGAAATTACTCAGCTAGTTTGACCACCACATAAAAGGAAAATCATGTTATCCTTATGGAACCCAAACATGATTCCTATAGGGTTCTCATTATAACCTCGATTCCACCTCCTCTACTCTACTTTTTTCTTCACTTATTCATGTCCAACATACACTCCCCTCTTAGGAGTATCATTATCACAAATTCTATCAAAAAATTTGTACCACTAAGTCTAATTCTTCAATCAAAAAGTGAACATGAATCATTGACATAGTTTAACATCATTTACTAGAACAAAAAAACCCACATATACTAATATCCATTATTTACTTTCATAGATGGAACATGTTGTACTCATTGAATCTTGTCGATCATGGGAAAATATTTCGTTACCGGTCAATGGAGTTCTCCTCACAAGAAAAATCCACATGTTTAAACAGATCATAGCATATGGGATTTCCCATATCTTACCAAAAAATGTTCATGTTTATTCGAATAAAGATAGTTACTTCTTAGTGGAACTTGGCCAATTCCAAGATATAGACCATGATCATCAATATAAAAAAGTACTCTAACAATTCATTGGTGAACACCACCTCAACTATCCATCACCGATATAACCCCCACTATAGGGGAACTTTTAACTAAAATAATTCACAGTCTCCCCCATGATCCAACACATCATCCACACTCAAACACCATAACCCAACTTAGATATAAAACCACAAATCACCACCACATCAAGAACCATTATATTTTGGTCATGACCCAACTGCATCACACGCCACACACACCTCTTACAATTACCCTTTATAAATAAGACATTTGTTTATAATAAGACACCTACTCATCCATCCCAAACAACATCATATTTCTAGTGAAATGAATCACATGGACCTGCATAATGGATTCATGGCCCATAACATTACAGTGACCACACACTGAACTTGACACTAGATCATACAAGTCATACATCACTAGATTTTATCCCACCACTCATTCTCTCATATGACCGATGCTTCTGTCTAAACACCTCATGAGACTCATGAAATTCTCAACATTCTCACCCATCCAAAAAACCATTAATGAAATCAAGCCCAATCACATGATCACTACCAACCTAGGTGTCACATTCATACCATAATTGTCCATCCACACTTTGGTCTTTTTTTATCATTTAACAAAAATAAATATCATTTCCCACATACAACACCATAAAATCAATGTGTTAAGGATCCAAATTACCCTCCTTCTCCACGAAAGGGGCCTTATAAAAAACTATAAGAACATAAATAACTTCTCATAAAGAAACTAAAGGATAACAATACACCATAACCACACTATACTGAAACAGTTGAGCGTCGATTCTACCTATAAAACTATAACTCACACATTACATATTAAATGTCCATCAATACAATGCAAAACAACCTTGATGATACATTATGTTATCTAAATCATCCAACTATGAACGCCTACTCTGGTCACCTTTCTATATCCACTACCATTCCCACACAGCCCCCTAAGCTAAACCCACATTTGAAAACAATATTTTAATGCCACAATCAATGTCAAAAATGTCTACCTATATAATACCCACATAAAATAACTAGATACTAGTTGAAATCTCTCACGAGTCATCATAAGAAGATTATATGAAACATAATCATTAACCGGAGACATGTCAAGCATAGTTCGGTGGCTCTATTTCTCTCTCTCTCTCTCTCTACGCCATGCACATCAAACCCATCCATCTTGTTTCTCACAAAGACACGTGTTCACCCTCTCTGAAACTTACTATGTTTGTTTCTCTCTAGCATACATTTACTATAGTCCTTATACACAGGTTACCAATAAAAACACACATACTTTTTCACTATGATCCAGACACCCACCCTAGAGTATATTTCAAAACATACACAATCATAACCCTTAGGTGTTGCCACATCCATATTACTAGACAACATCTCACGACTCAGGGTCACATAAATATCATAAGGGAAACAATAAAATCTCATTAACCATGCAAAAAAGACCCAATAACTGGTCATACCCCCAAACTATGTTGTCAATCTAGGTAACTCACACTACACATGCCACCAATAAATTGGGTCAGTTTAGAAATCTAAGAATACCGATTTCTAATATACATAAAAGTTCCATCATGTTTTATCTCCCTTATTAATTAATATTAACAATTAAAACCAATGTTTTCATATTTTAGACCATTTTATTTCAAAACCATTTTATAATCTCACCATTTAAAAAATTCAAGATGTATTCAAATTCATATTTTAATTCTTTTATTATTTATATAACTCATGGTCAAACATCTCAAAAAACCCTTTCTTATCGCACATTTCATCATCTATATCTTTTATTCAATCCCACTCTTATACCCATTTATTTTAACTTCATGACATTCTAAATTCAATAATAAGAAACATATATACGTCTTATCTAGACTATGTTCCTATCATCATATTAAACTAACAGAACTTTTCCATATACACCAGGAAAAGAGATAAAACCTTATAACTAAATAACATCACATCCAAGTGAACCATTATAGAATTAAATAAAAATAAACTATAGAAAAAATAACCAAACAACAATTCCCAACCTTAAACCCAATATTTTCTCACATTTATTTTAATTTTGGAACCTAGGCTCAATTTCGTTACAATGCCCTGACAATATCATCCTCTTTGTCCTACTATGTCCATGAATAGTTATAGAAAAAATCTTCTCTGATACAAAATTGTAATGTCCCTGACTCTGTAGCCACTAAAAGGGTTCCTTGAGTTTGGTTGTCGCATAATCTCAGGGGTGACACCCTACACACTGCTAACTAGCACTAGGGGTCGGTAATGTAACATTGGAGAGGAAAATTAAATCCCAAACATATAACTACCAAGAGTCCCCAAACATGGACATGTGTCCCCACCTAATCCTGAAAACCCATTCTCCAACCAAATATATCATGCACAAAAAATCACCTTGTACTCTCTTAAACATGTACCTGAAAACAAGTAACATCTTCTAGGGTACCCAACATCCGTGGTATTATAATCTAGGAGTGATTACAACTCAGGAAACCAAAACCAATGGTGTTTAATCAGCATTAAATATGTAAAATAGTTATGAAAATAAAAAATTTCAATAATTAAACAAGGAAAAAATGATATCATTTAGTTAATTATATGTTATTTATTTTATCTATTGAGTTCTCTAGAGTGAACCAAAAGACAACCAAAAACGGGTTACAATAGGATTATAATCAAAGGATGGGTGGTTATACTATTATTAACCATCATGGGTTATTCACCAATCATGAAATATCCCTTGTCTATAGAAAAAAATATTCCCTTGATCATTTTCGTCTTTTATCCGATGGGTTATTAATTTACATCATTTACACAACGTCCTATGCTGGTCAATTACCGTGGATAATATAATATGTTTGGTTCCCTATCTATCTATGTATAAAAAATTTACTAGAAAATAAATCACACATACCTTGGAGTGTTGGTCTAGGTAGTATCATCAAATGAATCTATTGGGGAACATATCCTTAATTCCATTCCCTTACTCGTTTTTTGTATAGGTGGGGTATAATTCCTCAGTCTAACCCAAACTGTGGGCATGGATACTCATTTCCAATACCCTACTATACAATTCCATTTGAATATGATTCTCTAAATTATTTATCATATATACCATTTCACAATCTTTCCTCAAATAATTCACATAACATTCACATTTCATATTTATTTCAATAAATAAATAATCTTCATGCATTAACCAATGTACATAATTAGCATTTACTTTTCATAATTGATTAACTAACATTACTTATACCAAATACTCTTCTATCATTTGTTTTCAATTTTTAAAAAATAACATTAATCTCATTTACAGTCCATTTCACATTTACCAAAAAAATCACAATGATCAAGAACATATATCATTATGCCTAAAAACCCATTATGGTATCTCATAAACTATAAAAACAAACCATTTAGTCCATTTCATTACCATGTTAACATTATAACATAATCATCATGGGTCATATATCACAAACTCACATATAAATTCAATGATGATTATCCCAATGGACCATTAAGACCACATCATTGTATAAAAACTAAGTCAAAATAATTTTTTGAAATTATCTAGAAGCCACACCATTAATACAATGTATTCATCATTGAAAACTAAAGCATGCCCTAAGGATTTTCATTACATTTATACCATCCAAAAAAACATATAGACCATTTTCCAGAAAAAGGGAAGCAAAAAATCTTTTTAGAAATCATTTTATATTTCATGTGAAAACATGTTTTTGAATCAGATTGATGTTAATACCTCCTTTCAAAACATTACTAATATTTTAAAAAAAATTCATCAAATAATATATAATCTGTTCAAGGAATAAAAAACACCATTAAAACCATTTCCAAACCTCCACAACATTTACAAAATCCAACATATAATCATTTCATTTATCCCATTAACATAACACACATAACCAATTTCAATTTTACTAGCCTTTTTTATAATATTTTTACAATATCTATGCTTACCAACTTTTATTCCCCACTTGGAGTGGTATATGTTACCCCATGTGTATCCCTAGGTTCGGTCTCACCTGAATCTATGGAGCAAATAACTATCCATAATAAAAGACAATAAAATAAAACATGTAAATACATTTAAAAAACACCATATAAATATAAAACATTAATAATATGGGAAAATCATAAAGGCGACGTGCCTTTTTATAAAAAATGATTACAATCCTAAACACATTCCATGATTCAAACTTAAAAATACATTAAATCCCAAACAAGGAATCTAATAAAAAATTCATTGTTTTGGGGATTTATAATAATATAAGAGATTCTATAATCCATAATCTATAAAATAGAAAAATTAGTGTAGTTGGATTCACCCAGACGTTTGATTTTCAGGTAAACACACTCTACAGTTCCATTAATTGAAGGAGATCCATTCATAATTCAAGATGGGGATGTATGTTCATCAATTAGGCTGGAGGGGACGAATGTGAGGGAAAATGGGTTAGAAAATAAATTATATTGTGTGGGAATAATATAAATTTTAAATTTTAAATGGTCACATGATTTAGATGAATGGTTTTCCAAATATGTGCCAACTGTATGCCTCCCTATATCCCTGAGGGTCCAAGATAGAGAATTTTATATAAGAACAAGTATTTATTGGGAAAATGTGGTGTAACCATTTACTAGGATCTCCCTAAAACGGTCCCCATCTCACATGTTTTTCAAGGCAAGACATACAGGTTGTGAAAACCATGCATTGACTGCGTGTTTAACACCATTCATCCCCTTATCCACTCCTTTCATATTAAAAACACCATATAACATCCTCTATACTTTTTATACACCTGAGATCAATCTAACTAGAAAAAAATGGAGGGTTAAACAGAATTTTTAAATTATTCACATTTACAAAAAGTTATGATCATACATTTAAGGTGATCTTATGATATTTCTGTTCTAGTTTATTATTCCCATGTAGGTAAACATCAATAAAACTACCGATGTAATTATAATGATTCTTTTTTAATATTTTAATTTAAAAATATCAGGAGATCTTCCAACTACTATGTTTCAAGACAAAGTAATATGAAATTAAATAAGATAAATTGTGACTAAATTTCCAAGAGTAGTTTAATAAAAATATCAAAAATAATTATTCATTTCATATTAAATAATTTTTTTACATAACTATAACAAATAGTTTTGATAAATTAAAAATTAAGGATGTTAAAAAAATTGTGTAAATAATGTTCCATAATAAATATTTTTATATAATAAGATTATGTAAATAATGTATCTGAATTTAATAATTTATTGGTATCTAATTTTACTTATAATTTTATAATTTACATTTATAAAAAATAAATAAATAAATCCATGACCTTTGTCCATCTAATATTATGGATTGGTTGAGGTGTTTCATTTCTAAATTATAGACATTGAGAAATTCTTATTATGATTATAGAGGTCATTCTCATTAATTCATTATATAATTCATGATAAAATTATCCCTAAAATATAAAATGTGATGTTGAAGTGAATACTAATAAATTTATTAATTCCATGATGTAGAATTATTCATAGAAGAAAATAATTTCATTTAAGTCTATTAACATAAAATAATTCTTATGTTATGATTCAAATCAATGTTTAGGGATAATTTTTTATATAAAAATGTTGTACTAGTATAAAAAATTCCTTTCATTATTATATTGGGAAGTAGATAATACAAACCCATGAAGATAATTGGAAAATCAATTCTTTAACGTTATATATTGATTATGAGTATTTTTAATAAATAAAAATAATAATGATAATAAAATCCTTGAATCATTCATTTGTTGATCATGCAAAAAAATTGTCTCTCACTTCAATAGTGAAACCTGTAAAAATCTCATGTTTGGTATTTCTTATTCATCTTATTGCATATGGGTATAAAGATATTATAATTAGGGAATGAAGAATATAATTTTTCATAAGGGTTTGATTAATATTAAATAATTTTAGAAAATAAAAATAGGTACTTCTAAATCACCCCACCCCGTGTAGTTTGCATACAGATATATGCTCTAAATGTGGTGTTAGAGTTAGGTGATCCCCTTAGATTATACTAATTAGATGTTTATAAGGATATTTATGGTTTTGTGAATGGTATATGCGTAACTTATTTTGATTTAAATAATTTTAATAGTAGTAATAATTAAATACTATAATAGAATCTCTCGCGTGGAATGAAAGTAATCCGTACATGAATTATTGGTTTTTTGAATATATTTCTTGATTTTGTTATGAAATTAGTGGGAAAGAGAAAATTTTATGTAGATTGGAATCCCTAATATCCCATTTTATTATCTCTACTAGTTATAGTCTACACCAGGTTTCTTTGGACTACCTCCCACTAATGGGTTGTACAATATATATGAGGAGTACATCGAAATAATAATAACAAAAAAATAAATATTAAGAGAAAATTTCAATGATATAAGGATGGTTGTGGATAACGAAATTGTTTACTATTTCACTAGGATAAATTATTTAGATAGGGACATTAGTATTTTTAGATACAATCAAATTTATTTTAATATAATTTATGATTTGATGATGAACTTTTGGATATGTTTTCTCCAAATATCTCAAACATAGATGAATAGTAATACATTTCACTATAAGATTTATACATAACTCTACAAAATTATAAATTTAGAAAAACTAAATTTTTCAAGATGCTGGATAAATATGAAATACAAGTGGTTGATTTGAAAACGAAAAACAACATAGTGGAAAATAATATTGAACTACCATGTTAAAAATTATGAGGGGATTGACAATCACAAGAAAATCATTGCTCACATTAGTAAAATTATCATTAGGGGAAAATGTAAATCTTAAGAAAATCATCCAAAAAAATGATAAAAATGGAATTTTATAATACAATTTAAAAGAAATTTTCGTTAGATAAGGAACGATATGGATTCATACGAGGATGAAGAAGAATACAAACCCTATATTGTATGAATTAAATTAAATATAATAAAATATTTTCGATATTTAAATATTTATGATGACATTAAAAAACTAGATGTAAAAAATAAAAAAAAGAAGAATATTGAACATACTCAAGTGGTGATGTATAAGAAGAATGTGATAGGAATGAAAGTAATTTTATTAAACTTGTTAAAATAATGTATGACATATAAATAGGCAAATAGAAAATGAGTTAAATCCTATATTAATCATATATTTATGATAGAACATATTTACCTTTAAGAAATGAAAACCTAACTCATAATGGAGGTTCAATATTTCATGAAGTTGGTTGATTGGAGGAATAAAGTCGAAGCTAAATTTAATAAAAATAAAAATGATTAAATTGATAACATCACATGGTAAATGTTTTGATGTAAGAAAGAATAATAAAATAAAAAACAAAAAAAATAACTTCTAGTGAGGAAAAATTTAATAATTCTGTATAAATGTTCTCTGAGGAAAAGAAGACTCATTGATGAAGGAATATTTATTATGAAATTTTCATTTATTTATACACAGATTATCCAATAAGTCTCACTATTTTAGGGATTTTTAGTCAATTATAAATATATTTCTTCTAAAAATATATGATATCTACTGCCAAATAATATATGTTCCTTGAGATATTTGAGGAAATAATAATTTGAGTTGAATACTTAGTTGAAGACAACTACAATAAAGGTGGTTATGAATGATAAGAATTTGTAAGATTCATCAAAACCTAGGGAAAATAAAAATTATATTGTATCATAATATCAAATATATTTTTATAGTAAAACACCTCAACTTTATGGATGATACAATTTTAATGAATTCTGCAAAGTTATTTTTACTCACGAGTACAAATATTGTGGTATATGGTATAACATGTCCCTCCCTTGAAGCTAATAAGGAAAATAATTTTTAGGGAATATCTAAAATATATATGGAAATCCAACAATTAGAGGACATATTTATAATAAAAACCCATATGTGATACCCTTCCAAAATAGTTTTGAAGGGCTTGAGGAGATATGGGAAATATTGACTAGAAAATTCGTTCTTACAATGAGGTTTTTATAATTAATCCAAGAATATAATATCTACCATTAAACAATAAAATGATTCATCTAAGAAGTAGTTTTCAAATTCAGTTACTGCATGAGATTTAATTGACCGATAGTAAGACTAGTATACCACTGATTCATTAAAATGAATGATCATCAAATATATTTGATGATTCTAAATCATGAAAAATATTGAGGCCCATGATGGTTGAATAGTGACATTCAAGAAAATTATATCAATAAATATTCATGGATTAGAATTGTAAATATTGAGCCACAAATATTTAATTATCATAGGGGTTTTCTCATTTTTAGACACAATCAAATCCTATTGAGTGTTATCAAGATACCCAATGAGTTTAATAATATAACATTAAATGAATGTAATTATCTGAAATAATAAATTAATAGAGAATATTAATTTCCCTTGTAGAATTAATTAGAGGGGTTTTTTTAGATTATAATACATATTAAATCACTTTATCTCTTTTCCAAATACGTAATTAATATCTGTCACATTAGACAGGGAAATATTTTTCAAAATAATATCTACAAAATCACATAATAAATGATTTTAAGGATCATCCCTTTTTTATATGAGAGAATAATCATGATTTGGAAACATTTCAAATGGGTATAATGGTCAAACCTATGAATAATATGGTGAAAAAAATAAAAAAAGTCCCTTTAATTAATTAACTCTTATATTTCTGTCATAAAAGACATAAATATATAAAATATGACTTTTTTAATTTCACAATAATTAAATATATCTTAGGAATGATTGGAATTTCTATATAATAAACTATTATCAATTATTTTACACAATAAATATCAATATAATATAAGGTGAAATATAGATTTCAATTAACAACCATTAATTTAGTTTCAATTACTTTATAATTCCCTAAAACAACACCCAAAAAAACAATTGAATTTTTTTCAAAAATAATGTATTTAGATATTTTCGAAATTGGGATATTTTTTTATATTGGAGAGAAAAATTATATTGGGTAAAATATGTGTGTATTGTTAATAATATTCAAAAAAATTTCCTTTAATGTGAAATTTAATCAAAACTACATATAAAATTTATTAAATGTACAATCTTATAGAATGATTCATTACTGCCATTAATATCCCATTTAATATCAGAATGAAATAATAAAATATTGGAAAATTTAATGTGAATGATGAGGTATGTTAATTTAATGGCTACCTTTCTAATGGGTAGTGTGAATGAAGACAAAATAAGTTTGATCACAATTTTTTGGACTATTATGTTGTAAAATCCTTGAATACCTACATATAAATCATTGCCTAGACATATTTTTTTTAAATAAATGTTGACAAAAAAACTCATTTTTTGTTTTGTATTAGGGAAGAATAATATATTATTTTACCTAGTATAATAAGTATTCAATATAATCTAGTCTGTGGTAAATATGAGGTTCCAAGTAGTGAAAAAATATTACATAAAGTTAAAATACATATCGTTGTATAAAATAGTAGTTACAATTAGTAAGAACTTGTTCAAACTAGAATAAATATTTAGATTAGAGATCAATGAGACATAATCTTCCATTTTGATCCACATTATGTGGACGAATCCTTTAATCTCAATTACTGTATTGAAATTTGGAATTGTAAGAGAAATTATATTGAAACAAATATTATATGGGAAGTTGTTTAAAAGAAATATTTACAAAAATTCCATTTGAACCATCTGGGAATTAATGAAATAAAATTTATATCACGTTATACAATCTAAGAACAAATCAAATATTCTAAAAAATGGCTACACTCATGTATAAGGGTTTGACTAAAAAGATTTATTTACATTTCTTTAAATATTTTAATCTATAAATAAATTTCATTCAGTTAAACCATATAGATAGTACAGGTTTTATCCAATGGATTCCATGTTTGTTTTATTAAATTGTTATATAGAATTGGGATTATTTGTAATGGTAATGATGATAGTTAATCACGATTCAAAACTCTTTAATAGTATAAATTCTAATTCTAATGAGTACAAAACTGAAATTAAGATCAAATATGAGAAAAAAACACCTATGGTGAAATATGTAAATTAATTTTTCATACTTATAAAATTATATGGTGGTAATGATATGTGTAGTTTAGCCAATTGATAATGAATGGAATGATGTGAGGAATAATAACAGCAAAGTACCCATTTCTGATATCCTTGACACTTCTATGAATAGGAATTATGTATGGCCAAAAAATATATTTATTCCATTAGAGTCTACCTCGGGTAAATTCTAGGATGATATTTAAGATTAAGATGATAATAATCCCATAGATCATGATCTTATGGAATAAATAATAGGTCCCTTTTTGGATAATATACAATCTCAACAAGAACCTATCTATGATAAAACCATGACAGGTTAAAATTGTTTATATACTCCTTTTCCTACGGTTTAAAACTCTTCTGAAGTAGATAATGAAGGCTCAAATTGTAGGGTCATTTCAATCAACAACCCCATAGATTTCAATTATCAGAAGAAGGGTGTTAGTGTTTTTGGGTATCCTTTTTTTCCCTCTTTTAGATCTAGTAGTGACTTCTAATAAGCGACCAATGAAGTAATTATGGACAATAAGATTGACAATTCTATATTGCCTTTTTATCCCGCAATTATTTTGGTTCGTGTGCATCATCAAATAAAAATCATTGAACATGAACCTTTGGATGAAGTACATGGACAGGACCATGTGATTACTATGACACCCTCAGCTCTGGATAATGTTCTAAAGCAAAAATCCTCCATAATAAAGGATCCAGTATCACCAAGTATAGATCGGGAACTATATTCCAACTCCCCTTTAATAATAGAACCTATCCAGAAGTAGAGGAATACTGCTAGGAATAATCAAGAACCATTGAGTGTGGATGTAACTAAAAAGTGGATCACAAGTTGTAGAAAGATAGTTGAAATCCCATTAGGTTTGTGCAATGTTTTATAATAAGGAAACCCTACTACAATTTACTTTTGTACCCCTCCTCCTTCATTTTCAATCATTTTATATGTATTTCTCATGATACTGATAAAAAATAATAATTTCATTCACATATAATCCATGTTTTATTCATGATTTTGATAATAATATCATTATATATAAAAATTACGTGGATTTAGCTATGAATTCTTCTTTACATGTTCTTCCCGTGGATAATACTAAGGATGGTAATGAAACTACCCTCCTGCAACTTTTAAAAGTATGCAGGAAGAGAATAACAACCCAAACACTACTTAAAAAGTCAAAAGATTCTCTTATCAAAATGGAATGATAAAAAATGGTGTTTTAACTCGATATTTAGTTTTGTATTAGGATTCTATTTTGGAATTTATAGGGTATAGGCAGCTATGAAACTTTTTCTATTTTAAAAAATATGAATTACACTCACCACCCAATGTGGTTTTCTAATGGTGTCACCAAAATTAATTTATCCTCTTTGTAGTCCTAATTTTTTCATCATGGTTTTTAATTTACAGGTGGAACCAAAAACTCCTCCAATTCTAGTTCCTTCTAGTTTTTTTCCCCACTCCTTACAAAATTTTAATTATTTTAATGTTTCGGATAATGTGTTTACATGTTACGTTATTAGTGATGCAACTATTTTCTTTTACTTTTTTGTTTATTCTAATAATAGATACCAATAAAAGAGGCCTCTCCAGAATGACCTTTATTATATAGGTTTTAATATTAATACACCTTGGTTTATGATTTGATAAATTAATTCTATTCTCAACTCATGTGAGAAAATTGTTCCATCTCATGATTTTATTTCTATGTGAGAATTTAAAACCACTATTGAAGACAAAAAAATTTAAAATAAATCTTAATAGTGAAAAATATAATTTGTAGAGAAAAAATTACAATAGGGAAGTCACTAGTAAATTGGATAGAGTTTTTAATAATTTCATTTCATTAGACAAATGGGACACCATCTATAGCACCACCCTTCACATGAAACACTCTAAACACCATCCTATTTGGGTCAATGTCTCCACCATAACTGTGAAACCTCCTATACCCTTTAGGTTATACAATGCATGGCTTTCCGACATTGAATTTACCAATACCATATAAATTTTTGGTCTTCCATTTTAAAAAAAAACGATATATTTTCCTACTATATTAAGTTAAAATACCATAAACTCTCATAGGTTAATGAGGTTCCATATCCAAACTAATTTATAATGAAATCCTCATTCTTGAGGATGATCTAAATCAATATCAAAAAAATTCTACATCTAATTTTAATACCGAACCAAATCCTATAACCAATAATTTAGTAAGGCTAAACTCTTTTGTCACCATTAAATATAACATGAAGAAATAAGAAATTTATGAAAAATGGTTATATGATGGATATAAAATTACTAAGTTATATAACTCCAATTTAGAGTTAAGAATGATTTTAAAAAAATAACCTCAAAATACTGAGACAACATCTTTGAAAATGAAGATGATATTGATAATCATATTGTATCATACTTTGAATCTATTTTTAATGGCCCAGATAATAACAATGACCTCTTACGTAGGATTATACTAGTAGTGGTCAATAATGGAGATACCATGATTCTTCTAAGAATTTCTCTTGATCATGAAATTAAATACAATGTCCTTAGTCTAAATCTAGATAGTGTTACTAGTTATGTTGGATTTAATAATGGTTTCTACTAACATTACTGGGACCCTTTAAATTTTACCTTTTCATGCTTTTCAAATCATTCATCTCTATTTGTGTTACTATTCTTGGTCTAAATGCTCAATTTCATTCTCTAATTCAAAAATGTGAAAATTATTTTGATATTCATTTTTCCCCATGGATCTCATTTACACCCTTTATGAAATCATCACTAAACTCATTTCTAATAGAAATTATTGTATCACATATGAAATATAATTCTGGAATCAATTTGGGTTTATTATGGGTAGATTCATTAAGATTTTATTTGCCTTGCTTTTGAATGGATAGAAATTTTAAACAATGCCAACATAGGAGGTAATATTTACATCAACTTTGAAATCAAAAAATCTGTTGATTCATGTAATGGATTTTTATCTTTAATGTGCTTCAATGATTTGGTTTTAGTGATACTTTTATCAATGAAATAAGTAAACTGCTCAAATCGGCCTCCATTTTCATTATGGTTAATGGATCTCCCAGGGGATATTTCAAATTCAACAAAGGTGTTAGTCTAGGAGACCCCCTTTTCACCATTTATTTCACTATTGTGAAAGAATCTCTTAGTCTCCCTCTCAGTCATATTGTGGAATAGACAAATCTTAAGCCCAAACATGTTTTTACGAATTTGAATTCTACCAATTTTATATTATATGCTGATTATATCATCGTTTATATATAAGGTGATAACAGAAATAAAAAAATCATAAAAATTCCCCCCCACATTATGAAGAGGTTTCTAGTTAATCCAGTAGGTGGAGAAAATATTGTATCTTCCTTGAAAAAACATTCATCTTAATAAGAAATTTAATATTATCTGTGAAATAGTTATTAAAGAGGGAAATATTTCTTTTACTTATATCTGTGTCCCTATATTATGTGGATGTCCCACGTCCTTTTAGTTTTCTACAATTGTCAACCATTTCCATCACCAGCTATCTTTTTGGAAAGGAAAACTCATCTCAATAAAAATTTACATTTGGAAATGTATCACTCTGGGTGAGAATCTACGGATCGTCCCCTATTCAACATGTTGAAAACCTATTGATAAAATTGGTGTTGGCATAAAAAATCATAAGTACTTTAATGTGTCCCTTTCAAGAGAGACTCACTTTTAACCTTCTTAATAACAAATATGAATCAATTTCTTTTTTAAAAATATACATTTTTGATAAAAAAAGAAAATTAATTCCAATTTCTTTAACTCTTCAATCTAGCCATCCATAATGCAACCCATTTCTAGCATTTTTAATTATTTCAAATGGAAGGCCCCTGGACATTCCTCCAGGAAACTCTGGTTGGATAACTAGACTGGAAATCCTTTAATATCTATTACCCAATAATAATCTCTGAGAAAAAAATAATTCAATCAACATTATGCTAAATTCTCAAAATTATTATAACCTAGAAAACATTATACATATCAATGACAACAACCCCATCTCAAAAACCAATGTTTTTTGAATTTTAGAGCCTTCTCGCAATTATATTCTTAATTAAAACATTTTATAATTTTTTTTGTAACAATGAATGTACTTTTGGATGGATAATATTTTTGACAAACCAAGTATAAATATTTCAGGATTCACTCATATTTGGAGCCTTGCACACAACTGGGTTCCCACACACATGTTCCTTCAATCATTTGTAATTCAACTTTATTCTAAACATAGACTCTATAATTGTTATAGAGAAGATAACAATCATATATTTATTTATTATTGCACTACTTCTGACATTTGGATCTATATTTTTTAAATTTTTGATAGTATATGGTTGATTCATGACTATATAAAATCTCAACTGAAGAGATTTGTGGAAAAAAAATTTCTCAAAAAATTAAGAACCTTTTCCTTGCTACTATTTTTGAATTTCATAATTTCATCTTGTACAATATTAATAATATTATTCATAAAAATTAAAAATTTATCAATAATTTAGTTAAGATGAACGTCGTTGTTTCCATATCTGATGTTGCATCGATCCAAATGCTCAATTGTAACAACACAGTGAATGACTTTGAAATCCTGCGACACCTTCAGATTTGTGGATTTTTTTTCTAACCTCATCGTACTTTTGATATTTTCTTGGTGAGATTGTTTTTATAGACTGATTAAAGTAAATTTTAAGGGTTCCTCCAATCAAAATCTAGGTCCTACATGTTATGGGACTATCTATAGAAACCATTTTGGTTAGATCTGTTGATGCTTTTTACGAAGCTACTACATTGCCTCTTCACTAGAAGTGGAAATGTTGCATATGATACATGTTATTTATATCAAAACGAACTATGGTTGGAACAAACAATTGATTTAGAGTGATTATAGTAACATTTTCCTTGTGATTTATAACGGTTTGAGGCATCATCTATAACTGATCACTGGCCATTGGATGGATTGTACCTACGCGCTTCTCAAAATAATCTACATCGTCACTCATATTTATCGTGAAGCTATCATGGTTAGAGGTGGCCTTTATAACATATACTTTAATCAAGAAATTACCTATATCAATGATCACCTCGCTAATTTTCATCCCCTTCATTATAGGAATTGTAATTTGATTACATCATCTAGATATTTGTAACCAATTATTTTATAATATTGTGCTTTGGTTGGCCTAAAAAATTGGGGATTTTAAAGGTATATAGTATGACTTTTAAGTATAAAGATTATTTAATTTGAATAAGGTTATATTTCTCTTTAATCAATCCCAAAGAGAATATTACTCCATGATAGATAACTACCTAAGGGGTTTAAAACTTTTTAATGGGAATGTGTGTAATAAATTTTAAATCAAACAGAAATTTTTAGGTACAGTAACTATCATTTTATATGTTGGATAAATTATTTTTATATTAATAATGGAATGGGTTATTTAAAAAATTTTAGGACATATTTTTTCATTTTTCATGATAGGTTTTGCTATGTCTTTGTCTTTTAAGTCATGAAAGCATAAAATTTTATTTTCATAACCCTAAAATACTGTTATATTGATTTAATATAAATTTCTTTATGGATTAATTTAATTGAATATCAAAATCCCTTTATGTTGGGATAAAAATATCCACAAATGTATATGGTTGGAGTTTAAAAAATAAATATTTCATAGTATTAACTAGAAATCCATATTATCTCAAACATTATATAGTGAATATTGATTATGTTTTGAGTATCTCTAAAATATATTAGAGTTTCCCAAATGATTAAAATGTTATTTCATCAAAAAAAAATTCAGATATATCCAATGCACTATGACATATGTGACACATTAAGATATTGGAAATAATTTGATTATATATGTGTTCATAGATGTTTATTGGGTTGGATAATCTGATGATATATGGTTTTCTTTCAGTGGAATGTTTCTATTGAGTAATAGTTATATTATTTTTGACTATAAAATATATAACTGAGTAATTAAGTACCCTAAAGGGTTTGTATGTTTCTATTATGTGTGCATATGCTCAAATGTTTTGGATAATGAAAAGTTGATTTATTTTTTTAAAATTTGGTAGACCATGTTATAATTAATTATTATAATCACTATGATATATAACTCTCTATAAATAATATACAACATTCATGGTCCCTGAATATTGATATTTAATATCATTTTAACCAAAATATGGTGGAAATTAGTGAAATTAAGTTGTAATTTGTTTATACTCGATAAAATTTGGGTTATATTTTTACCATGAAGTTCATATTTTAATTTATGAGGATAACGATTTATTTTCTACACCTCTTGAATTATTAAAATATGTATTGGAGTGATGCCAATAAGTATTGGATTGCGATGTCAAAGGGGGATAATTATGACCACAATATGTTTTGAGAAATCTTGTTACTATTAATTTATATCCAAATCATTCTATTGTAGTGTTTTATATATTATTGGTGTGTTTGTTTTGAATTTTTGGGTTCATAGACTGAGTATGAAAGAACTTTATCACATGGAAAAATAATTTAATGTAATTGAAATAATTATTTGCCTAAAAATCACAACAAGTTCCTATGGTGTAGTGTAAACATGTTTTCCCATGGAAATTATTAAGAACCAAATGTTTCTTAAAAGAGAAGATGTGTTGCAATATGAATAAAAAAATGATTTTCCTGGAAAGACATCAAAACAAAAAGGTTATATTTAGGAACTCATAGAATTGATGGATATGAAATATTTTTTCCAACTATAGATTGAATGTTTTCTAGTTGATTATAAAAATGAGTATATTATAGTTGTTCAGGGATCACTTTTCAAAGGTTCGGATATTTTTCATAAAAAATACATAATTAGGCCGTTGGACCTAGATATTTAAAAAAATATAAAATATAGGGAGCCTATATTTTTATACACAACTATAACATAATATTAATAATACCCGACATAATATTTATACATATATTTATAAAAATGTTTAATATAAATGGAATATTAGGATCATAAATCCCTTATACATGATATATCATAAAAAGTATTTAAAGTTTTCTTCTTCATTAACAGAAATTATACATGTTATCCTTAGAAATTGTATTCACCAATAGATGTACATCAAATAATGGATTGAGATAAAATCTTTGTAGGGTAATGATAAATATAATACATGAATCCATGTAAATGAAATAGAAAAATAATCAAAATCAATCCAAAACCATGGTAACATAATTATACAAATAAAGAAGAAATTTAATAAATATATGGAATGATTTTTATGAATAAAAATAAAACATCATTTCATTGTGGTCAAATACTGAACATGGGCATGAATAATGATTGAATAAGGATAGTTCATAACATATGTGTAAAAATATGAAGTCATAAATAATAACAAATATAGTATAGTATCCATGAAAAATACATAATATCTCATGACATTAATCAAATTAACCATAGAAATTGAGGGCTATATAATTCTGTACCCTCCCATCACATAATAATATTTACATAATCAAGAATGCTTAAAAGAATATATGAAAATCTTAGTCAATAAATAAACAATTAAATGATTTTTTTATAATTAATTCATTATGAATAATTTTATGAATAATCATGGGACTCAAAAATTATATGGTAAAACTTAATTGGAATAAACATCCTAATTATTAAGTGAACAAGAAAGAAGTCAATATGAGTATGAGTTGTTTTTGGAATGAAAATACACTTTGGAAAATCAATGTGTTTGGATTATAAATAAAAGTGTAAAATGTATATCTAAATATTATATATAATAATAGTGAAAAAAATCTTTACTGAAAATTATTTTAATATTCATAATGAAGAGGTCATGAAAGTGGACTAACCTAATTAAATTGATTTGTGAACTAGAATCCCATATCCATAAATCTTTATTTATTTCATTGGTTTTCCTCCAGTATAAAAATAATCATAATTTTATTAAAAAAATTAACAAGAATTGAATTATTTGAATTTATGTGTCTAGTTATTAATTTTAAAACCCGTATTGTATTTCATAATTTATATTTTTGATGTTAAATAATTTCATATAATGATTTACAGAAAAAATATCTATTTTAAATGATTTTTACTTTGTTCAAGGCCATTAATACATTTGTAAAATTAATTCTACAAGAATAAATTATATATATTTATACATTAATATATACTATTTTATTTAAAATCATTCACAATATGGTTGGTGATATGAAAATAAATGGGAATATATTTATTGGTGTTTAGATAATAGAAAATATGGCATTAACAAAAGATAAATAATTGGATGTGTGATAATTTAATATGTCATGAATATAATACTTCTTATTATATAAAAATAACAATACATTATTAAAATACCACTTAAAAATCTTTATGATATTTTTAAATTGGTGGTAATGGGGAATATAAGGGGATAAATAGAGATAGAGAATTGATGAGAACAAACCCTCTTCACAGTGTTTCATATTCTCTATGGCACAAATCTCTTGTCATGCTGGGAGTTGATGGCTCTATAATGTCCTGGAGAATGGTAGTAGGATTATGAGATTGTATTACAGAATATATTGATCATTTTCAAGTTTCTATGGAGTGTTTTTCCATGGCATGGGATACATGATACATATACATGATGACATAGGTATTTTGAGAATAAAATATTAAAAAAAACACTATATTGAATGTAAATCCATTAATAGTGTTTTTTACAATATAATTCATATATAAATATAATAATAAAAATTTTTCCTTTAAAAAATTTATAATTTTAAATCAAATTCATTATTTAAAAATAAAATATAAAAATGGAAAATTTAAATGTTATGGGAAAATTTTAACATTGAACATTAGAAAAAACATTAGGTTCATAAATTAGCCATATTGTATTTTGAAGAAACATTTATGAAATTAAATATTTTCCATCAAGCCTTATGTTATAAAAATGATTAAGTCATTATTAAATCATAATTCTTTAATTTGTGATACCCCTAATGTGAAGAAACACAATTTTTTCTATTCACCAAAATATTAATGAATTTCATAAAATTACCAAAAAATTCACTAATTGATAATTCCAACATAATGATTTCAAGAATTGAATTAATTTTATCAAAATAATTTTTCAAAACATTTATTTTTAATTCTTAATAAAAAATTATTATTTTTGGGTAATAATTTTGATATATAGTTTATAAAAAATGTGCTTGTAAATTATTCGAGTTTTTTAATCAATAAATATATTGTATAAAATCAAAAAAAATTTATTTACCTAAATTATTCAGGATAAATATTATTTATATTATATTTTTTAATTTTATCATAAAAGTAATATTAAAATGGTAACATTACAATTCCTTACAGTTATGATATGATTTCCAATAATGGGGTTACTATTTTAATGGGAAAATTACAATTACAGTGGTTGCAATATCTCTTATAAATATTATATTATTTATTAAATATTCATTCACCTCAATACCTATTAATGTTATAATTATCTATTTTCAAAAAAAATATGATTTAAATATAAAAAAATCGTGTAGATATAGTTTTTCTTAAAAGGGATGATTGTACCCCTCTTAGGTGATCTTAATTTAAAAAATTAGTTTTTCCAATATCTAATTTTCACCCTTGTAATATTATAAATTTTATTGGGTTTAGAAATTTAAAATTTTAACTATTTTTGTTAATAAGTTAATGTTTTTTAATTTTCTAGGTTCTCTAGGTCTATATTATTTATATAAAAAACTCATAGTTATTTAAGAAGATATTATCATTTAAGATATCATAGTCATTATATTCTTCACCCTTTTAGAAATTTGATCCCCAATATTTCAACACATATAATGGTGTGAGAAGATATGATTGAACTATTTTTTGTTATTTTCTATGTTTCACATGCCTCCCCATCAAACATACGGTTATGATAAAACACATTGACTTGGTGTGTTGTTTTATTCCATTTAATATTTATTATAATGTACAGGACCTTCACTGTTTTCTCCTCAAACGAGAGTTCATTATCATGCTTTACCAATTATAGATTTGGTATATGTGAGGTGTTATACATTCACATTAATTACTGTTAAATGTGGAAAATATCATTAACATGATCCATATATTGTAGTAGTTAATTGTAGTAGGTCATTAAGCCAATACGATCAATGATTTCAAAGGGGTAATATACCTATGGCTAAAATTTAATTTAATTCTAAATTCCATAACACCAATTAATGATGATATTCAATTGAAAAATATTTTCATCCAATAAAAACTCAAAATCCTTTTGATGGTCATCAAAATAGATCTTTTCGAAATCATTGGTACTTTTATAGGTAGTTAAAATGATTGAACCATCTATATCATCTCCTTCCCAGGACTAGTTCAGCTTTGATTATGGTCGCCATGTTAATTCATAAAATTTAACTTTTTAAATCACATATCTTGTAAATATTCATATATATCCATTTACTACTTTATTGTATGTTATTGGTGTATGAAAACTCAAAAACTGGGATATATTTATCCACTCTTCCATAAAATTACATTGAGCATGCTCTAAGTATGTCCTTGAGAATTTTGAATTTCATTTTTAGATTTGGCATAAATTTTTGGGTGGTAGACAATAATAAAACTTATTTTAGTATTCAATATATGTTTAATACATTTCTAGAATTTAGTTTTTTTGTTTTGTCACAATATAAGTTGATTCAAATTAGAACCCCATTTTTCCTTACCATGTTTTATGCATACATAATGGAAGGTTTATCAAATGAGAAATCATCGAAATAAACAATTACTTGGGTAGTCTTAGTGAGTCATTTTACCATAACCCTTATCATAATTCCACATTGGATTTCTTAATGAGTCCAATTTCAATGTCCATATTGTTTTTCACCTATTTCATTAAGGGTATAGGAAATGTTTGCACTATCAACATGGGCTTCTGACAATCTATTTTAAATTGTAGTAATAACATAAATCCAGAGATATACTCAGCAACATCATTCTTTATGTTGTCGAGTAAATGTTGTCTCAAATATCATAATGCATATCTGTACTTTCATGATTTATGGATTATGATGAGATATGTAAATTATATAATATATATTTCTTTATCTCAGGTGATGGATGAAAACAATGTCTTTTTCTATATCAAATGAATCCATCATCATCATCATATAATTCATATTTATTACCTTCTTTACATACTTTCACCTTCACTTGATGTATTATATGATATTATTGGGCCTACTTTTTCATCTTATGGATTTATATTAGGGAAATAATATGTTTAGGTATGATTTATTCCCTAACTTTACAATTTCAACATAAATTCTTGGCATATACAAGAATATAGGGCCTTTTAAATCAACAATATAGATAGGGGTGCATGTTCAATTCTACTAAGAGAATCAGCTACCTTGTTTTCCGATATTGGATGCTATTAAATAAGTAAATAATAGTCTTTTTTATATATAGATATATTATTTGATTCAAGATGAGATATTTCAGTGGGAGTATATGTTTTAGACTCCGGATATATTTTTATATGTTACGCTTATCACCCTAGAGGTGTTGTCTCAATAATATCAATGAAAAGATCACCATTTTGATCTCTAGATATTTCATTTGAATGTTTTAGTTATATATCATAAGTTATCGAGAGTTTTACGCAATAAAATTTTTCTTATTCAAGAGTAAATTAACCAATACATTCTTTAAAGAATAATTTTATATCAGAAAACCCAATCCAATTGTTTGTAATCTGATTATCGATATAATGATTAGACTCAACTTGTACTCCAAAATAATTTCTTCATATTATTATATCTATAAATACATTAATCATTTTACGGTTAACATTTTCAGTGGAATATAAAATTATGTTAAATTGGTAATAAAATGTTTTTAGTATTCTACATAAAAAATAAAAATATGAATTTCCTTGATACTTGAGGTTATTGTCTATACATTGTTTTCTTTTTTATTTTAATTATTTACTAAAATTTCCCCCTTGTGTTCAAGTTACAAAATAATGTGACATGATTCCTCGAAAGGTGAGACATCCTAAACAATGTGTACATTTTCTGCTTCTATAAATCATTAACAAAATCCTAATATTCTATTCATGTTCATCATTTATATTAGGTTAAATAAGATTATCATCGATAAAAACAAAAAAAATTATTGAGGTAGTCTCTAAATACTTTCTTCATAAAATTATGGAACATTATTGGACCATTAGTTAGTCATAAGGTAATTAATATTAAATAATTATTTCCATACCTTGTAGGGAGAGTTGTCTTCAGAATATCTTCATTATTCACCTTCAACTGAGAGTATAAAGATAGATAAACACCTTTAAAATCATTTAAGCTCATCATATTTGATTGAGAAAGTCTTGAGTCTGTGGAAGGTAACCATGGTTCATTATATTTATCATCCAAATATCCTGTTAATTGATACATAACTACTTTGATCAATCAAATTCCATTATAATATCACTGGTGTATCCAAATATGATACACTAAAACATATGAACACATTGACCAAATTTTCATGAAGATTCTACTTTATCTCTTCTAGTTCAACTGGTTCCATCATATATGGTGATTTTTGAAGATGTTTTTTTCTTATTATTATATCTATTATGAACACTACGTCACTATCCTAAGGATGTCAACGTAACTCGTTGAGAAATACATCAGTGTCATACCTAATAATTTTTATTTCCTTGTGATTTATTCTTTCCTTCTACAAAACCAACTAATCTCAGTATTCGCCTTCATGTGTTTTCAACACTGACACCATTGATGTATTTTCATATGGTGATTGATGAGTTTATTTTCAATTTTAGCAATGCATGGAATGGTTGGGATATTGGGATATTTTATTTACTGAATTATTTTAATTTGATTTACATTAAAAGAACCAATCCATTCCAATTATAGTGTCAAATTGTAACAAGGGATGTATTATAATATTTATTAGATGAATTTCCATACATATTCTCATATGATAAGAGTCAAAAACATGGGTCTAAATTATAGGTGTAATTTTTGTTTTTACAAATATAACTAATACATAGTTGCAAGGAATCAATTAAATAGTTCTATAAAACATATTGGATGTAAATTGTTAAGGAAATGGACATAAGAATAAAATATAATATTGTTTTTTATATAAAACACACTGAAAAGGATATATTATGTATAGAGTTTTAGAGAATCACAATAAACACTTAAAAAGTAAACCCTATATTCTAAGTGGGCCATTATACCCAGTATCCATTTTTGACAGCATATCATAAACATTAAAAAATATTAATTCTTGTATCAAAACACTTTATTAATTTCAACCTAACATCAAACATTCCCTTACACATCATGTGAAAAATAATTACAAAATGTTGGGGGGAAATAAAATAACACTACATGGTACCAAAAAGGGGATACTGTTATGATAGTGAAAATCCAAAAATGAATATCCATAATAACAAAACATATTTATTCAAAATCAAGAAGCATCATTTGAAC
The DNA here is from genome assembly GCA_963277665.1 of Viscum album. Taxonomy (NCBI): domain Eukaryota; kingdom Viridiplantae; phylum Streptophyta; class Magnoliopsida; order Santalales; family Viscaceae; genus Viscum; species Viscum album. Next base: position 1,261,676,951 of record OY728157.1, on the reverse strand, counting down.
TTGATATATTTATTACCTTTTCCAAATTATTGTATTTTCCTGAAAACTCAATAATAAGAACCTAATACACAAACAAACACACACACACACACACACATATATATATATATATATATTAGAATATAATTATACTTCAATGGAATAACCATGTTGTCGACTTCAATACATTTCACCCATTCAAATAGAATAACCATATGGTTGAATTCCACACATATTATTATTATAAATTAAATAACTATAGGATCTTCTTCTATACACCTCAATCATACAAATTGAATAACCATGTGGTGGAATTCAATAAAATTCATTCATAAAAGTGGAATAATAATACGATTAAATTTTGTACTGAATGTGTTGAATGTTTTAATATTACAGCCCATCCATGGTCTATCCCAATACCAACTATCATTGGTTTATCATATAACCATGCATAAATCATCCATTTCACATTATATAATCATAACACAAAAAAATATTCAACATGTACCTCATAATGTTTCATTTTAAAACATAAGTAAATATTTCATATTATAAATATAAAAAATCCATTTTGAAAACCCATTTTTATTATAAAAACCCATAATAGGAAAATTGATGTTTTTATAAAAATGAATGTTTATTTGGAAATTAATATATCCAAATAGACATAAATACACTTTTATAAAAATTTTATACCCGCATATGTAAATATGAAAAATCATATATAAAATTAAGTATATTTTTTTTTATTTAAATCATTATACATTTGAAAAAATATATTGAATTTCTATTTACTATATGAGACATATGAATCATAATCCTCATAAAAGATATACATTTAACAAAATATTAAATACAATTATAAAAAATAAATTAATGATATGATTTTTCAAATACACTTTGTATACACCTCATTAAATAAGTTGGGTGTATAACATCAAAACATTGCCCAATAAAAGGAAATTGAGACGATGTCCCTAAACTTGACTCTAACTCATCATTTACAATATTTATATTCTGGAATAACATTTAAGTGCATGTAAAGGTATTAAATTAATTGATAAAATATTAATTTATAATGACATATATTTCATGAATATCATAAATGAGCATTATCTCCATAATTATAATCCATCATTGGAGTTGTGTATGGAAAACCTACAATATCATTTCGTGATGTCGTAGTATACCAGACACATGAGCGAAAAATTATTTTTCCATTTGATGGAATTGGATATGAATTTTGGTGATGATTTTAAAATAATAAAATATCATTATATCTATAATACATTATTTCTTATTTCATCATGATTTAATATTATTTTAAATTTTATAAGAATAAATAAAAATAAAATAATTTATTAAAACTCATGCCTCTTATTTATAAATCCTTCATTGTATAACAACACAAGACCACTATGGATTGTGTTCTACCTAAAAAAGAGATAATTATAATCATTAGATATTCTAGTGTTGTATTTTTGTATATATTTATAGAAGAAACTAGGTATTCAGGTGTAAATAAAATATAAGAATATCTTTCTATTTATAATAGTGGATAAAATCACTCTTAGAATTCCTCAAAATAATAAATTAATATAAATCAAATTTATATCAGAAATGGATCTTAAAATGTTTATTTATAATAAAGGATGATTATTGGTAGTAATAAATTTATCCAATATATATCATACATGTTTCACTATGTTTTAATCTTTATCTTTTGGTTGTAACCTGTATTTAGCCTCTTTAACTTGTACTGTTACAACATGGATTTTTAGTATATAATGTTATACAAAATTACTATAAAAATATTAACTATATATAAATGAATCATTAATTAAATATTAATCCTTATATTAATCAGTTCGTGTAATTTATATTTTTATAAATTTTATGTCATTTAATAAAATATAATTTTTTAAATATCATTATCACAATAAATTTCTACATTATTCATCAATTGATTTTTTAAAAATCTCATAAATATTATATAAATTCAAAAAAATCACTATAAATCATCTCTAACATGTCAATATAATCATTAAATATATTTTATAACATTTATTACCTTGAAATATATTTATTGTAATATTTTTCATATCCGGTATTTGATATTTCGGTTAATTAAATAATTACCGAGTCATCATTGTATTCTACTATATGTTAAACATTTATTTCATAAAAAATTAATATAAAAATCCCAGGTTGAGATTAAAAATTTATATTTTTGTAAACTTTTTATTGACAATGATGTCATTGAATTAACCATGTATGAAAAATGATATAGTTATTTTTATATTAGGAGGACAATAATGACTTTTCTTTAAAATAAAATTATATAAAGGGATTAAAGTCATTATATAGTCTACAATATGTAAAAAGTTTGGTATAAGGATTATTTTGGAATAACAACACTCGTAAATTAAAATTAGGGTGCATTCTAGTTTTATTTTATGATATTTATAATATAAATTTTTCCTTTAATTTCCCAATTTACCCTCAACCTTGGTAATGAAAATTACCATAAATAATATTCCTATTGAAAAAATATTGAGTATATATAATAAATATGGACCTTATAATATCCAATATATAATCCAATATTAAAACTAAAAAAATAATAGGATAAAATTAATTTAAAATTATTCTCATAGACGGGGTATAAAAAATTGTTTCTAAATGTCTAATATTTAAAAATCTTAATGTGTTTCTATATCCAATATCAATATAAAATTTATTAAACTGACCAAAATAATATTAAATAATATTGAATTAATCTAATTATACATTAAAGCAGGTATACAAGTGACACATTCAATTACTGGGGTGTGATCAAAAAAATTATTATTTTCTTATTACATCACAATGGCTAACTCATGAACTATCACATGATGAGACTTTAAATTTTTTCACCTACATTATCTAAAAAACATATTCTACATAATTTACTACGTAATTAATGAAAAAATTGATAATAGTTTGGTGTTTTTTATTATTTATCAGATTTCATGAAATATGGAATTCTAATATATCATACAATGCTAAATGAAATGATGTATGGGAGGGAGGACGTGGTCTTTGGTTATGTTAAGTATTCAATATTTATTCACCATTAATCATTTTTTTTGATTATCCAAAAATGAAATTTAATATTTTAATTACTATTCATTATTTAAAAATTGTGAAAGTTTCTAGTTCCTAATAAATATTAATTCCACCTCCTCTTAATATCAATTTTTATAACACAACTTGGTCTTGGGTGTTCTATCTTTCTAGACAAAACACAATCAATTTTGTTTCACCCATTGAATACTTCATCATTTTTTATTGAATATTTAAACAATGTAGATAAGTAAAGTGATTTTAATAAATGAATTATAAGTAATTTAGTTTCATTTAATTAGTGGGAAGTCACTTAATAAAGTTATTTCCCATAACCATGCATTCTACTCAAATCTAACAAAAAATTAAAATAAATAGTTAGGATAATTCAAGAACACCTTAACTTCCCTCTGGGGAAGCCATAGTCTATCCTTTCATTTTTTCAGGCAACTAGATCGCATGATGGAGTCATTGGAAGAATAATATATAAAAACCAAAGAGATAAGAAAAATAAAATAATAGTAATGGGGATGATGTAAATAAAATATAAATAATTAAAGTGAAATAGAATTTTTGATGAGAGAGAGTGACAAATAATAATTTTGTATAATAAATATAAAATAAATAAATTAATAAATAAATCATAAAATAATAATAATTATTTTTATTATTATTATGAAAAATAATAATTGAGAAAGGGTTTTGTGGAAAACAAAATAATAAAAACATGAATAAATGTTTCTAATTAACTATGATATAATTTAAATTACAATTTAATGGAATGTAAAACAAGGAAAATAACATAAAATAAAAAATTAAAATTAAATATTGTAACAAACTTCTCATATGGTGGGATCTCCTTCGGGTGTTGGCTACTGATTTTGGAAGGGGGAATGTCTTTACCTGTATAGGCATGGGTGATATTTTTAGTACAGTATTTTGTCTCTGAAATCATCATGTGGTAGACCCCATTAATGATAGAATATGTGCATATAGTATTCTTTGAATATGTTTCAAATATTATTGTATGTTTTTCCCAAAATTTCATCTTTATACATTATATATAGAATATGTTATATGATAATTAATCTATGATTTTACTTTCAATGAATTATTTGTAAATATTCTATCAATGCTGAGAATTCAATAGATGCCTTAATGAAAATAAATATCCAATAATTTAACTATTGAAATGTTTTAATGAGTTCTAAACTATATCTTGTTATAATAACCTCAATTTGAGTTATGTACCCTAAGGTATGTTTTATTTTTGGAGGTAGGGTCCACTATGACAGTCTGGAAAGGGTTTTTTACATTGATTGATTTTTTCAGTCCATTAGATATTTTAATTAGCTAGATTTACAGAAAAAAAAATTGTATACCATAAATTATGGAATTATAAAAAAAAATGAAATCAATTGGATGAATATTTTAATAATTATTAATGAATTACATAATTGATAAATATATGTTAAATATCTAAAAATAATAACTTTTCACAATTAATTCCAAAAAATGTACACCCATAAAATGTGACAATTTACATTAAAATATTAATTTTGTGGGATCAAAAACCGTGAAATTATTTTATAAATATTCTGTAAATTATAGCATATCAATATCTACAAACTAGAACGATTCTCTTCATTAGAGAAAAATCGCAATATTAAAATTTAGAGGGAACCAATGCTATCATTATTCAAATTTCATGCTAATAAAATTAAAAAATTATCATTATGAAATAAAATTACAAAATATTATATAAAATATAGATTAAATTTCATAGTTTTCAAAGAAATAGTAAATTCATGTATTTTAATTTTCCCATTAGAAAAATTATGGAACATATATTTTATTCATTCATGATCCTCATTTTATTATTATTAAAAATAAAAATCATAATATACTTCACTAATATATATTATCATTTATCACTCATGATTGAATTAAACTATTATTAAACTGATATCATGAAACTGTTACCCTTTTCCATGTAATTTCAAACTAACTACTTTATCCACTATGTAATAGTAGAAGACACATTAAATCATAGTGTGTTTTGATTAAGGTTCAAATTCCTCTGAGGCTTAGGGTTAGTAGAAATGTATGTTAAAAATACCAGATGAAGTAGTAGGTTTTTCTCTTATATCATAAATCATGAAATTTAATGTAAATATTTCATATAATTATCCCCTTGGAATTTTAACAATGGATAAATTTCCCCAAACTGAATTAAGGATCACTATTGTACTAAAGAAAATGACTGAATTTTAGACCATCTTCAAATTTTCTATTCATTAATTAATTTTTTCTCTTTCATAGAACAATATTATTTTTTATTTTTAAAAATCATTCCATGAATATATCTCACACCCAAAAAACTAACCTCATATGATAATATTAATAGTTCTAGTCATAGTTATTTTATGTTTTCCAAAATCACAATCAATTTTTTCAAATTTTTTGTTATTTTTAACCTTTAACATTTTTTTGAAGAAGGGAAATTATCTATTTTGAATTAATCAAATACTTTACTTTATCCCCACACTAAGAAACCCCCTATAATTTTCCTTATAATACATATTCTCCATTTCACCATGATTCCCTTCACCCCGACACTTCAAAATATAGGTATCATGAGAATACTAAGAGGAAGGTAGGAATGAATAAAATGGCTAGAACCATGGACCATTAAAAACAAGGTAATTAATGATCTCTTTGGGATAAATAATGATATATGTAATTATTTTTTATGTAAAATTTGACTATAAATATTTTACTCAATAATTTTATATATTTTTTTTCACTATCAATTTTTTGAAAAGTTAAAACACATGTTTGGGATGGAAACATGTCTCATCATCACTCAATAAATCTGATCAAGAATAAATAATAATTACTTTCTCTAGAAATACTCTCATTAATTAACGTATGATTTTTGGAAATCAATTTAGGAGTTATTAATATTAACATAGAAATTAACCATAATTTCAGAAACTCAAATTATAAAAAATGATTGTGAATTTTATTTACATGAATCAACTAATTCCATCGAATTAAGATTCCACATTTTAATATTCATTGTTCATTATAATCATCAAATCGTACATTTTTTCTTTCAAATTTATTATCACTGATATATAAAATGTGAAATCATAGGATTCCTATGAAATTCATGTCTCTTAGATATGAGAAATATGGAAATATTTCAGTTGTGGGATTACTATTTTACATTTTAAATCTCAGAACCTGTTGTTTCGAGAAAATGTATTGGGTTTAATAGATACAAATTAAAGTTGAACTACCTTTTATGTAATGAATTATTCATTTTCCTCTACTATTTGGGACTTCATTATTTCATCAGGGTCCTAAAAAATATAATTACTAAATATATCACAAGGATCATTTCATTTAAGCTAAAAAGGCGGTAGCATGATTCATTCTAGAATAATCGAAAAAATTAAATTGAAATCTATATTACTATAAATAATGTAAGGATAAATCACTGTATATCCCCCATGCCAGGATTTAGGTTTTAATTGCTTATAGATTGGATGTACAATTTGTTGTCCAAAATTAGATAATGGTTGAATCTTCTTGGATTTAAACCACCACATGTGTCCCTTTCTGAGTTTGTGTGTCATCATTTTGAGAAAAAATGATCAATGGATATAGTATACTAGAACATATCAATTCACAATGAGGTTAATATTACGTTGTGGGCATACGAGGATGTATTTACAACACATTTCATTAGCTTCTACAAGTCTAACCTCATTTACTTTCAATGTCGGCTACTCATGGGCTGTATGTATTGAAAAACCAATGGATATGTAACCAAGTATCTTAAATTGAATAAAAAAATTAACAGGTAATTTAAACCCTTTAATATGAATATTATCTTGTATAGTAGTCCATACGCTCGTTATCTAGTATCTCTTGATATGGATCATAAGATGCATGTTTATTAAAATTAGAGAGCTCTTTGTGTACCATAGCAGGTGAAAGTCTGCACCATTCATCCTTTAATAAGGAATATAAAATATCTTATAAATCATTATAATAAATATATAAAGGAGTTATTACCAATTCGTATAGACTAAAATAAATTGAAATAGAGTTTCAGAAAAGGTAATCTCCCATAGTTAGTTTAGATTCAATCTATTACATAGTTGTAAGTGAATTTTGGATGGTGTCAAGTTGATGTAGGTAGTTAGGCTCTTCCTAAATTTAATTAAATTACATCATCTTGGTTTATTCATCCTATTCCATGGATAAAATAACATATAATTTATATGTACCATAAAAAAGGTTAGGATATCTGAAATCTGGTTGTACCTCATAATCATTCCATAAATTTTCCAGATCATGTTGAGCCCCCATAATTAGCTCATCAGGAATGTTTTTACAACCATAAAACAAATCTAGATCATAATGGTAATTGTGGATTGGGATTTTCAGATGGTTAGGTTATGTAAACACTTGAAGCAGAGCCTCATCCAATTTTTTGTATTTAGTGTAATTGGGATGCTTCGGTGGAACATCATTTTATGTTCCATGTTTTTGATTACCCATTTTTAATTTAACAACCATATCTTCTAGCACTAGAAATGAAATTGTCATGTTATTCAAATTTATCATATATTTTACCAAGTTACTAATTTTATCATGATTTTTTTTGAGGGAATCATATTTATTACTTTAAACATTATTTCTCACACAGACGAATGATATTTACATATATTGAAATAAATCCCTTGAAAACATCAATTATTTTTAAGTGTATTTTTCCTTTTAAAAAATAAATAATACATATATAATTTGTTAAAAAAGTAGAACTGAATAAACTATTCATTTTCTCAATAAAAATGTTTCTAGTTTGGATGTATGAAAGTCATGGGTTATGGTCAATAGAAATAATATTTTTCAAGTTCAGCACAATGGCGGATCAGGGTCATCTCACTTGAGTAGCCATTCGATGTGTTCACCTACATTATATAAATCACATATTCAAATTTTTTTCATTTATGTATATAGTGAAAACAATGAAAATATTCTTATTTCATTTTTTGAATATTCATCATGTTACATGAAATATTTAATTCTAAACTACCATTCATTGATAAAAAGAATCATTTAAAGAGTAAAAGACATTGTCGAGGCTATAGTTTTGGATTCAATAATTATTAGAATTTTTTTTATTTTGGTATGATAATACAAACCTCAATTCTCAAGTCAGAATTAACATCATTTTTTTATAAATTTTTAAATATTTAAGTACCTATTCAATTTTAATTCCAACTTCTCCCACAATCATGGTTGATTTCACACCTTGGTAAAGAATATTCTGTTATCCAGGACCTAGATCTATCGATGATGCTTCATCTATTGAGTAACTAAACTACTTTTTATGAAGAGATAACCATTGGAGAGGGGAAAACGTGATCTAATGAATATAATAGAAATATATTGAGATTTATTTCAATGGTAGGAAGTCACTAAATCAGGGATGTTCTCCACACCATGCAAGCTACTCGAATCTATCATAATCTAAAATAGGATTAATGGAAAATTAATGTACACTATGACCCCACCCGTATCCAATCTGTGAGGCCAGAAACTCATTTTTGATAGTAAGATATCTCCTCCAGCTCGGTGGGGGAAATTTATCCCCATATATTACAAGAGATTTCTACATGATTTTTCATCGATCAAATTAAGACTGAACGTTTTAGATCTTCATCTTAGTGATCCTCAGTTCTCGTTTTTGTCATTTGTGTTATCTGAGGCTTCAGGTTTCCTAGATTTGAACCTTGTGGCTTGCTTAAATCATTCAAGTAATTCGGTTGAAGAGTTTGATAACATTTTGTTTAGAACTAGGACTTTCAAGATCTCACGGTTCTAGGTCTGATTGTTAAATTCCACATGATGATACATTCTTCATTGTAGGAATATTTTATATGTTCATGGTTCATTGCTCTATGAAGATGCAATGTATGGATGTTCTTTATTCTCTGATAGTATTTTGATAATTATATGAATCTAACTCACCTTCCATTATGACCAATGTAAGTCTTTCTCATCTTACATTACCTTTTAAAAATCTAGAAATAATTCATATCATAGGGAATTTGATTGTCTATTATTTTGTCTATATTCTCTCACATTTTCTGTGAGTAACCCGATCAATATATGTTATTTTATTTAGGTTGATGATTCAAATACACCGATTGAATGGGTTTGGATAATTGTTGGTGAGGTGATTCAATGGAGGAAAGTTGTAGTTTTTGAATCATGGGTTGATTAATTCTTGACCTGCTACCAACTGGGTCATCACGATGATATATGTCACCACGGTGCCATGAACATAAGGCCTTCTAGTCTAATGATGTGTATTAGCATGGTCTCTCTCTAGGGATGGTTGAAATATGATGTTGGAATGCCTGAAATTACCTCTGTTATGGAGATATTGGGTGGTTTGACATTGGAAAACATAAGGTGGTGCCTTCTAATCTTATAGTCGTGGTAGATTTTTAATGGTTGATGAAGGAGTTTCTCTTAGGGGATGGTGTGAATCATGCTATTGTGTATGAAGTTCGTCATGGAGGCAGTAAAGGTACAACAGGTCCTTCACGGGCTTCACTAAATCATGAAGAATGTGGCTCCATTAAATGTGGCACTATCAGAGAATATGACAAACTGTTCCAAGATGAGGATGATGGGCCTAAGGTGTTGATCGTGAATTAAATTAGTATATCTATTATGCATGAGGAAACATGTTATGGGAAATCCAATGATGAAGATCTTCTTTGCCTATCTTTTAAAGAGACTAATTCTCAGCTGTAATCTGATGGTGGATTGAATGTCACAGTCACTACTTGTAACCAATTTCACGAACTGTAGCTTGAGGAGATCTCTCATGAGGAGGAATTTTCTCGAATGATCGAATGTTAAAATATGTAGTTTTATTTTTTAAATCAGAATGCGATAACCATATATGGTGCAATGAGAAAGGAGGTGCATAGTGGTCATAAATATTTGGAGCATCTATAATGTTTAGCTTTGATTGATTGTAACAGAGAATATGAGCAGGACTGGAGAGTGATTGATGGTATCCAAACAATGTATATTCCTGGAAAATAGAGTATTTATCTGATAGAAATAATTAAAATCATAGTGGTATTGTCATACCTTCCTACAATGATTTTCATAAAAATGGGTTGAAGAATCTGTCTGGATATGATGAAGTTATGTATTCACCAACAAAGAATATGGTGGAGGAAAGAGTACTATGATCTGTTGTAGCTAGTTTCCACCATGTCCCCTATCATTAATTCATCTAGGGAGTTTGTATATTTGGAGAAATTGAATATTAGAAAGATATATGACATGATCCTGAAGAACTATGATAGTTCACCGTAGTAATCAGCTACTATAGAGGATGCAATTTACCATGGATGAGGTGATGAGGTTGAATTTAATAATATGTAGTTTTCTTTATTGGTTTGTTTTACTTTCCTAAAATACATTTATTTTTCATAATAAATGGTCAATGGCTTTCCTTTAATAGAGATTCTCTAGTAAAGAAGACGAATAAAATAAATATGAATGGTTATGATAGATATAAAATAAAAAGAAGAACTGAGATAATTTAGGATAAGAGAGAGATATAGAATAAAATATAAGAAAAAACAAAATAAAGTTAATATATAATGAAAATATAATAATGTTAAATAATAATAATAATAATAATTATTATTATATTTATGAAATGAATGTGTGAAAAATTAAAGAATAAAAACATACATGAATTTATTTAATTCACTATGATCTAATCTAAAAAATAATTTAATAAAATAAATAAGTTGAAATAAAAACAGTGAAACAACCTCCTCATTTCTTGAAATCATCTTCAGGTGTCGTCTAACTATTTTAATGGATGAATGAACCTCCTTTTATTGGCACTGTGGGATTTTTTAGCTTTATAATTCTTGTTCTGAAACGTTGTGCGCGGTAGATAATATTGATGACCAAATTTGTAAATTTAGTAATCTATAATTTGTTAAAAAATTTCTTTCACATTTAATGGAAAACTTTTAACTTCATCCGCTATGTGTAGAATAATTTATTCCGAAAAAAATCATTATTTTATTATGGATGAATTATTAATAAATCATTCTTCAATGATGATAATTGAATGGAAGAATAAATCCTTGAAATTTATTTATTAAATGATAATATGAGTTTTCTTTCATATCAAGTTTGAATAACCACACATGGAGCTCTATATCATGTGTTATGCCACATTCCTGGAGGTGGGATCCACTCTTTCTTCTATGAAATATTTTAACACTAATTGATTTTTTGGGGATTTATATGTTTGAATATTCTCAAGATCTAGTAGGACGTATGTTTCCCACTAATCTAAATATTCAAAAATCAATAATACAATAAAGATTTTTGATATTTTAAATTTTTTTCATCATTTAAATATGTGATTAAAAATTGTTAAAATTATAGAATTAATCAATTTTTTTAATTAAGAAAAAAATCATCTAAAAACATAAATTTAATAGTTGACATTAAAATATAAATATTGTGGGATTAAAACCATTGATATGTTTTAAAAAATAATAATGAAATATGAGAATGTCAGGAATGTAACTTTACACTATAAATTAATTAGTTGAAAATCTAGTTTTAATTAAAATTTCGTATTTTTCACTATTCATGAAAACATCAAATCAATTAGGAAAAAAATTCAAGAAAATTAAATCTTGTTTTTAATATTTCAATGAAGATATTTATTTATTTAAATAAAATTTAGAAAAGTGTTAAAAACTTGTATTAAATCAATTTCCCCATCAAAAGGTGCAAACCCGACTTTTTCAACAAATACATCTACCATGCATAAATTTGGATTTATTATTATATCATGTATTGAGAAACATATGATTACTGTTATTTATTAAATATAATATATTATTTATAAATTTCATTAATGTAATCATACAATATGTATTTCATTATTAATTTGTATAAAACACACTTCTCACATATATATAGTTCTTTAGAAATACATATTGTTTTATTTAAAATTGGTTCATATTCAAATTTTTAAATACCTTCTCACCCAATAATTATTAATATGTTAATTTATAAACAATATTATCAGGAATTAATTAATCCTTTTAATTAAAACTGTTTTAATAACTACGTTATTGTAGTAATTTTAAATAATAGTATTTAGTTGTTATTTTAAGCTTAATGTGTGATATCATGTATGTTATGCATAAAAGTAATTATTTCCTGAAATGTTGTGATGTAAAAATAAAACCGTGATAAAAAATTCTATCATCAGAATTTGGACTTCAAAATGATTAATACAGTTCAACTATTCTTTTTAAATTTAATGAAATGCCATATAGAAAATATGACCAATTAAATATCCACATTTATAGAAATAAAGGGAAGTATTAAGGTCAACTAGGATAACACGTAATAGTATTTAATGTTGGAAATTATGTTCCAGGAATAGAATATTATCAATCATATTTTGATGGAGATTTATAGATAAAATTGTCATTTTAATGGTATCCGTCCAAAAAACCATAAATCTGTGATGGGTCTAAAGGCCATTGATTTTATAGTGTGATATGTAAACATAGAACATTTTAGATTAAATATATTTTTATTGAATTTAAAAAATTTACATACTTCATAGAATAAGAAAATTAGGAAACATACATACTTGAAAAGTGTAGTTTTATCCTCTATTCAATTTCAACCATAGACTCATCTTTTCATCAAATGATGCACATTCAAGATAAATTTTTCATGACTAAAGCACTTGATTATCCTTCTAGAAAATTAAATAATCAATACTATATTAACTATATATTTTTCATATCATGAATAATTAACTAAAACTAAAATAATTATGATAAGACAAAAAAATCAATAAAAATAATAAAAGATAGATGAAGGAATACTACAACAATATATAATATTCAACAGTGACACCCATGATTCAACAATGACAATTAGAAAATAATTATAGGTAAAATTACACAAAAAAATTTAAAAAAATTTATTGATATTAAATAATAAGAATTTTCTTAACAAATAATATTTTTCAGAAAAATTTATAGAATTAAAATAAAATAAAATGATTTACTCTAGAAGGATAAATTAAAAATGTAATCAACCAAATATTTTCTAGATACACTGAATATTTCTATAAATAAAAGGAATCACCATAATTGCATAATAAAATTATATATTATTACAAAATATAATTCATCATTTATTCATCAAATAAAATCAAATAGTATTTTTCTTACCTTAATAATATAGGGTTTTCAGTTGGGGGATTAAATGAGTGATAAATTCTCTCAGAAATCCAGCATTAGAGCTGATTACAAATCTAGGTGGGATCAAATTTCCACCGATACTGCTACAGAACTATAGCAGATGATGTTGTAAAAATGTAGTGACACATATATGATGCATTACATAGGCATGCAGTGATGCAGGATTGATGTCAGCCTGGTGAAAAAAGTATTATGACGTAGGCACATTTCATGAGGATTTCGGTCTAGTTAGTTGGCCTTTGGGAAATATAATAGGAATCCTTCCATATAGACGACTAGTCTATGTACTTAGTAAATAAGGCTTGAGGTGTGAGCAATCTGTTGGGGGGACATGGCCTGGATTTCAACCCTTTGTGTGTAGTGTTTGTGTGTTTAATGTAATTTTACCCCTAAGAACCTAATATATGTATTAATCATTTATGGTTACAAAAATAGCCTATCATAAATCAAAATAACATTAAAAAAAAGTAATCCCCAAATCCTTTTTCTATCACAAGCTTATCTGTTCGATAAAAAATATCTTCCCACAATAAATTTATTCTTCATCCATCAAATAATTTAAGTAATAAAGTCACAAAAAATGGGACACCACATAGGCTTTTGGTTGTAAATCCATCCTAGTTTCCATGCAGTGGATAGTTGAATTTACATGGCATTAATATATATTAATGTTTGTCACATGGTTAGTGAGTTGTTTTATTTGTAAGACAATATTATTATAATCCTTATAAAATACTAGTAATAATAGAAATATCATTAAAAATAACATTAATATGTTTTATCCTCAAAGTGTATCTCATACTATTCGTTTTTAATCTCATAATGTAATAAAACATAATTAACCAAAAAATAATTTTTTCTGAAAATACAATTAGTAACCGTAAAATTTTATTATTTAAAAAACCTATTCTAAAATGGTATCAAATATCATCTTATAATAACAACTCTATGGACTTGACCAAATATATTACGTAACCAATTGTTTTGGAAATAAAAATAAAATTTGAGTTTATTTTAATCATAATTTTTATTTAATTATGAAAAACTCTTAAAATGTAATACCCTAGATTACAAGTGGACACTTATACTCCTTATAGATGGTTTCCTAATGATATCATAATTAAGGGACATATATAATGACCCCCATGTCTCTCCACCTATATTCCATAGGATGGTGACTAAAACCAAGGGTATACATATAAAACAATATATGAGGGATTAACCCTTATAAGAAAATCATATTAGGATATTGGATGTTTCATCAATAATATACTCCACAAAAAATAATTATGAATAAGAAAAAAACTATTCCATAATGTTTGTGTAAATTAATCCAACACCAAAAATTAACTAAAGCAATTACCCAAAAACAAAACTATAGAAGAAACAATGAAACTATCTGAGGTTACGAATAGAAACACCCAGCATGGTCCATGCAATCTTCCAATAAACATGAAAACAATTTTTATATAAATAGAGTGAGAATATAGGTATACTTACTATGGAAAAAATGTGTATCATGAACATGTGAAAGAACATAATAATGCACCTGTTAGAAAAAGACATAACAAAACCAACCTAAGTAGGCATGCTAACCAAACTCCCACCACACCAAGGTTCTGTGAAGAAATAATGCCTCAATTTTAACTTGAATATTACTAAGAGAATTGATAATAGGGAACCCGACACCAAATTTCCTTTTATCAAACACTCTCACACCCCAACATTAAACATCATAGTGCTCCCAACTCTTCTGAATATATCCCAACACATCCATCCATATCAAACCTAGGCCACTCCTCATAACATATCACACCTGCAAACATATGGTCCACATCTCACATCATGTCACATAGAATCCTTCCCAAACACACCTAAAAAACACATTGAATATCAACATAAATAATCTTGGTACCAAACATCCCACCTCACCTAGATACAACTGGGCTATTGTTATACTAAAGAGGGAGCAGGGATGAGTGGGTGGGTAGTCATCCTTTCTTTGATCGGGATAGTAGAAAAAAACACCCTCCGATGTGACAATGTGGATATTAGAACATGGTTTATAACATAGATAAGGATTGTATATAAACAATGATAATATATAGTGTAAATATACATATAGAGAAAAAAGAAAAATAGAAAAACCTATGGGTTTTCATAGAAAACACAAACATTCCCATGACTTCCTTTTATGACCGAGGTATTTATAGAATAAAAAATTTTCATATCTATGAATATTTATTAATAATATATTTATATTAGGTTAAACATGACAATTTCTTAGATAACATATTCAACATGCAACAATTTTTTTCTTTAAAATATTATGTTGCATACAACTTTGAGGTATACCGAAAAATAATATAATCATATTATTATTTTAAAAGGTAGATAACACATAGTCGTTGTAGTTTTGGGAAAATAAAATAAATAACTAAATTATGATTAAAAATTTTTGTTAATTTTTTTTACATTTATCCAACAAATAATAGAGGATTAAAATGATAATGAATCCAATTTTATGCATAAATGGTTTAATATTTTTAAATGGTATTTTTACCTCCATTTGATGGAGAACCCTTTTTAAATATATTTTTTTCAATTTTATATATTCCATTTTAAAAAATAATCTTTTTATTTTGATTAAGAACATTAAATTTTACTTTGGGTAAATTTTTGGTATTTTTTTGATAATGTTCATTTATAATTAATAGTGAAAAATACTGAATTTTATGTCAAAATTTCTATTTAATCTAATTTATATATATACTTAAACTGTATTTATAATTGGTATTAAAATTTAATTGGATTATATTATTATCATTTAATCCAATTATTCCTATTAAATGTAATTTCATTTTGAAATTGGTTATAAATGCATATCAATCATTTGGTAGTTTTTACATCTTAAGAACACATTTTTTGGTTTTGACAATGGAAATTAATTTAAAATTAATTTATGAAACATATGTGTTATGAATCAGTAAAAATGGGTTCCAAATTTATAATCAAGAGTCCCAAATTTTTTATCTATGTATCTTTTATTTTTTGACATTATGAATAGTAACATCTGTAAATATTTTATTTACCATTGTTATTGGGTAAATCTTGTAAATATGGGAAAAAATAATATTGTAATAATATTAAAGTACACTAACACGTATCATAACCTATTGGATGATATATGTATGACCACAAGAAACCTTGGGTCAATTTTAGGACTTATGGATGGCACTTGTGTGTAAAAATGACATTTAATTTCTTTTAATTTATTATTAATAAAAATATAACCTAAACAAGTATATTTTTGTACAAAAAAAATTTATACGGGGTTATATAAGTGATATATTCAACTATAAATATTCATTATAAATCTAAAACTCATTCCTACGTCATTATATTTTATTTATACATTTGATACAAAAAATAAATTAATTTTATTACGACACAATGGTGATCTAGTGAATGCTTAATTAATAATGGATTCAAATAAATGATATTATAAATGATTAAAATAAATGTAAATTTTTTATTTTTATGACATCCACGAATGTTTTGTTTCTATTTAAATGTTTTATTTATATTAATGAAGTTTTATTTGATGTAATCAGGTTATGAATTTTTAAAAAAGTCATGATATGAATAGTGTCAACATTGACATAATTCATATTTGAAAATATAAAATATTATAAAAAATATTATAATATTCCAAAAAAATTATAATTTAGAAAAAAAGTTATCATAAGTCTAAAATTTTATTATTTAATCTTTAATTGGCTATTTTTCATCTTATGGTAACTATTTTGATTCTTAATGTGTTAAATGCTTGATAAAACTATAAGAGTGAAAAAAGGTTAAATAAAAAAGATAAGGAATAAAAAATTTTCAAAACCTATGTATTTCTTATGGGATGATTTTATTTACATTTATAGTAATATTATATTATAATTTATTGTGTTTTTTATCTTTTGAAATGGAAAATAATATGATAATAAATTAATACTTTCAAACATTCCTAAAGATCCCCTCCCCCATTTTACAAAAAGCCACCACCTCTAACCCATTACTCACACCTATCAAGCACCTTGGATCATCCAACCTATTTCAAAATAACCTCCAAACTTTTATATATGCCTATTAGTAGACTTAACATGGACAGAAGGCAATTTAAGAAGACCATTTATCTTAAATCCAAAGAAGTTACTCGATTTGATGTAATGTCTTCTCTCAATATTATTTCATTTATTTTAATTATAAAACACCCTAAACTCCCTTTATTAAGTTATTGTAAAGAAAAATAATAATATAAAATATAATAGGTTTTTTTATGAGAAGTATTTTAACTACACTTTTACACAATTCCATCTAATAGATACAATCATACTTTTTATTTGGACGACGAACTATTGCCGCACGACACGATGATTGTTTAATTATATTCTACCGCATACCATTATAGAAATTTTGAATAAAAAATATTTATAGATTGTATATGATATATTTATATTATCTAAATTATTTTGTATTATTCATTTACTACCTAACTTTAGGCTTTCCATACTGCGTAAATATGATAATTTCATTTGATAAAGTGCGGACTACCACTGTCACACCCCGACCGCAGATGCTCTTATTTTTACTTCTTTCGTGGTCCCGGTTTAAATTTTTTCAATGTGTATTTGTGTTGGAAGTTTCATGTCGGTGCACGGTCATCGCATCGCTAGCGGTGACCGTGCGTTCGGCCTAGGTGACTATGTGTTCACCCAGCGTTTTAAATATTAAAATTTTTTATGTTGACATTTTATTATTATTACTACTTAAGTTGTGTTATTATTATTATTATAATGTTTTACTATTTTTATAAAGTGTTATTTTTATTAAGATTTGATTCTATTCTTTTATTTAATGTCTTATTAATATTATTATTCTTAGTGTTATTATTATTATTATTATTATTCTTATTATTATTATTATAATTATTATCATTATTATTATTATTATTATTAGTATTATCATATATATTTATATATATGATCCTAACCCTAAACCTACCCAGCCGCCACCCCCTTCCCCCTTTTTTCACTCTCTCTCCTCCCATACAGCCAGTCCCCCCTCCTGCCTCCTTCCTGTGTCACCGGGCCACTGCCCCCCCCCCTGCACCGCGCCTCCCTCCTTCAGCCCGCCGCCATCCCGGCTCCCTTTGCCATCTGTGCTCCCTCGCCGCTCCCTGCTCCCGCACCGGCATGGCTGACCTCCGGCTCATGCGGCCCCACACCGTCCTCCCCTCTGCCCGCGTCGGCTTCCTCCTCGCGGCCGCACCTAGCCGAGCCGCTGCTGACTCCGGCCTCCCCCACACGGCTTCCTTCCGGACGAACCCCAGCCGGATCCTCCCTCCGTCCAGCCGTCCTCCTCCGACCCCGTCGTCGGCGCACCCTCCTCCTGCCGAACCCCCGTGCCACCTCCTGACCTCTTTCGGCCTACCGACCTCCCATCCAATGGCCCTCCCTCTGTCCGGAGACCAGTCCCGACGACCCACCCCCCCCCCCCCCCCGTCCGGCTTTCGTTCCAGCCAACGCCTCGCCAGTCAACCCGACCGCCGGCCGACCCTCTCGTCCGACAGCAACCGCTTTTCCAGCGGCAACCCTCCTGACCGGCGGGGACACCCTGCCCGAAGGTGACCCCTTTTTTCATCCTCCCGACCTCCGCCGCCCTCCCAGCCTCTGCTTCCGGTGCCCCTGCCCTATTCTGGTGGCTTCCAGCTATTTTCTGGCGAGCCCCGCCACCGACAAGCGGCTTCCGACTCCCTCTGGCGACCTCCGGCCAAGCTTCGGTGAGCCGCATTCAGCATGCACCCCTCCGTCCACCCGTTTGGGCATCCCGTCCCTTTTTTATGCGGTCCGGCTTGCCGCTGCCACCCTGTGCCGGCCAGCAGCACACCCCAAATTCGGTGCGCGACCCCGGCGATCGAGCGCGTCTGCACCGAGGTAGTAATTTGTGACTGTTTTCTAGTTGAGTTTTTTTATATCTATGGTTTGCTATTTTTCTATTTTGGTGTTTGTTACAGCGCGTCGGCGGAATATTTCCACAATGCTGAGGTCTTCAGCTCGTGTGCACGTATGCGCCTGCGCGGGGTGTTTTGTGTCGTCGAGTTCGGTTTTCATTTTTAGGTGAGGTTTTCTTTGTTTCTCACTCAAATTATTTTATATATCAACGTCTATATATTTATGTATATATATATGTATATATAAATATATATATTAGTTTTTATTGGAATTATTATAAGTCGGTGGTTATGTGGTTTTAATTGATGTGTGTTTGATGCATCGCGTTGGCGAGATAACCTCGCGATATTGTGGTCGTCACCGTGTGTGTTTTTGTGCGTTTGTGCGAGGTGCGACACACCGTGCATTTGGATTTCAAGCTGAGGTAGGTATCCCATTGCACTCGCCTTTAAATTTAGAAATTATTTATTCCTTGTCTTTTTATTGAGTTTTAGTAAATCTAAAAGTATTATTAAGTAGTTATTTATAGTGTGGTGATCTGATGATAATGGAAGCTATTTAATTCTAGCATTTCATTGAAAGTGTTTTTCTTGGTTTTAATTGTGTGCTTCCATAATAATATTGCTAACTGGGTTCTTTATGAAATGTGAAAGACATGTTGAATTGTGTTTTGAAATGTTTTTGGTGTGTG
This sequence comes from Viscum album, assembly GCA_963277665.1. Classification (NCBI taxonomy): domain Eukaryota; kingdom Viridiplantae; phylum Streptophyta; class Magnoliopsida; order Santalales; family Viscaceae; genus Viscum; species Viscum album. The sequence goes on along the minus strand of OY728157.1, from coordinate 1,261,656,798 downwards.
CAAATTGGTAGGTGTATTATTTATGGAAAAGGTGTTTCATAGAACTCTAACTAAAGGAAACGTTGTATGACCATTAAACATGATTTTGGGAAAAATTAAGCGTGGTTCTTGGTTGTTGAAAAATGTTTTCCTTTGACGTGCGAATAATGGTTTGGATTTCATTTGAGAAATAACATTCCTTCAAAAAATGAATAAAGGCCCATTTGTCCCTTGAGATGGATTTTGGATTTTGTCAGTGGTGGTTTGGTTTTCCGTAAATGGGTTTCTAACTATGTTTTTCTGGTTTTCAACATGATGTCATGTGTTATATCTGTTGGCAATGCTTTGATATTAAATGGTTTAAATGTAGTGATGTGGCGGCATAGTTGGCACTTTTTTCGAATATGAAGTGAATATGTAAATATACGTATTTATGGGGCATCTCTATAGAGGGGATTCCCTTCGAGGGTTGTCGTGTAGCGGTGTCCATGTAAGGGGTTGGCAAGTGCGGTGAGATGAGTCACCCGTGCAAGGGCCTCCTACATACATAGTATTATTAAAACTATTGTGGGTTCCTGGACGTCTTTTAGAGAATCGAGTGTTGGTTGCTGGCTAACCCTGATTAGATGGGTTAGTCCCCCCTTGGTAAGTAGGGCCTTGTGGGGCGTGCCACTGGTTGGATGTTAGGGTGGCCAGTTGGTTATTGGCTATGGAGTACCATGCCGGCAGTTAGTCTGAACCTGAGAACGTCCTGGCGTTTTCTAGGGATGTTTAGGATCACCCGTGGTTACTTGATTTTCCCTAAATGTTTACTTTCAGTTCATCTTTACAGGTTGTACTGATTAATTTTTGTAAATGGCTATCAAATAAAAATTTGTTTTTCTCTGGTGTAAAATTTGAAAATGTAACACTTCTTCCTCTTTTAGAACGAATTTATTATCAATGAAAATAAATTCAACATTTGAAAAGATTAAGGGTAATGGCTTGTGTTTTGATTTTCAAGTGAAACATTATGAAATCCTACTTTTATACATTGTAGTTAAAACATGGAATATGTATATTCTTTATTTATAGGCAGTGCTTTGGGATTTGTTGTTGGGATCACCTACTGAGTACTTTCTGTGCTCATGCCTATCTTTTTCCATTTCAGTTGTAGGTTCCTTGTGTTCGGGTTTTTCATGGTTTGAGTCGCTCAGTGATGGAGAGACGCTGGTTTTTAGTTGGGTGGTGATAGTGAGGTCATGTGGAGGTATGTTTGTGACGTAGTTTTGTTTCTGTTGTTAGTGTTGTCTGTTTTGTTTAGTTATATTCTTTCTTTTGATCCTGTTTTATTTTGGGATGAAATCGTTCCCAACGATAAAAATATCAATGCCTGGCACTAGTTTCCATCCTAGGGGGATCGGGAATGCCCCACGGGGCTTGCCGCGGACCGGCTCGGGTGACCGGTTCAGGGTCGACCCATTCTGGTTCGTGACAAAATGGTATCAAAGGAGGTTCTTGTTATTTGTGTTGTCTGGTAGGCAGATATTAGGACTGTCGGGACTCGAGAGGTAGGTACGGGAAGGAGGTCATGAACCCTCACCCGTTCCACACCTCGAGTCGCCAGGGGTAGTTCGGGAATTTTGTCCTTGTCTCTTTCTGGTTTTTCTTGGTTTGAGAGATTACAACGGAGGCAAGCCGACGTTACATCGTGATTTCACATGGAGTAGTGACCCATGTGGAGTCTGAGTACACGGTTTGAATTCCTCCTAGTGGTCAATGCTGACTTGGGACATGACCCACTACCATGTCGCCAGGTTGAGTGTTACTACTAGTCCCTCCCTGCAGTGGTTGATGCAAATTTGGATGCTGCTTTTGTTTTAGTCTGTGTAAGTACATTGTTGGAAATGAAAAAGGTTTTTGAAAAATTGGACTGGTTTCTTTTAAAAGACTTTAAATGTATGAAATGGGTTTTAAAACTGAAATCTCATGAATTTACAATTCATTATTGCTTGGAGTTGGTCGAGAATGGTTCGGGATGAAACCCCAGGTCCTCTTTATGAACATTTGCACATGTGAGAGAATGCATGAAAAAAATTTGTGTTGGTGCGAGTATTATTGGACAGTGGATGAAGTCATGTGAAATGGTTCATGAGATTACCTGGGTGTGTATTTGATATTAATTGCTTGACCTTGTTTTCTAAATTGGTTATAAAGGGGAAATAGTTTTGGAATGTTTTTGGTTTGAAAGTGGATTGGTTTTGGAAAAGTAGTTTTGAAAGAGGGTGGATTCAAAGTCAAAAATAAAAAGGGGATTTTAAAAAGGAGATTTTATTTTGGATTGTGTTTGTGTTTTTTTGGTCTTTGTGCTGACTGTTTTTGATGAAGGCACTTTTATTGATGTTGGTTCGGTTTGATATTGGTTTTGGATTTTTGTATTATATGTCGCTCTGGAAATGCCGCCCAGAAAGGTCTCTAAGGATTTAGAAAACTCATGCCCAGTTTTTGGTCCTCGTCAGACGTTGCCTATTCTCCATGCTGATCAGGGTCCATTGGAGGCAATTGAATGGCTCGAGGGAGTGGAGTGTGTCTTTAGAACATATGGAACTCCCGATAATGTTAAGGTTCATGCAATTATGGAGTTGTATGAGGGTCCAGCTCTGGACTGGTGGAAGATGTTTACCCCATCGTCAACACAAGCTGGAGTGACGTGGGATGTCTTTAAAATCATTTTCATCCAATGGTTTTACCTGAGGAAGTGAAGCTGGATAAAAAGAGAGAGCTTGTGCATATTCAACAAGGCCAACGGACGGTGATGGTATATGTTGACCATTTCAAGGAACTAATTTCCTTTTCCCTAGAGGTAGCATCGCATGAGCTCATGAAGGTCTCTCTTTTCACAGGGGGTCTTCGTCCAGAGATCAAGGAGTGAGTCCTCCCGTCTGAAGACCTTTGTTTCGAGAAGTTGGTGGAGGAAGCATTTTTGGCTGAGTTGGTTTCCGGAACACAATTGGTTAGTACTCCAGCATCCCCGGTTGCTCGTAAGAGTTCCCCCACTGGTGTGGAAAATAATCCAGAGATACCTATTCCTCAGGAGTTATCCCCCTTGGTCCCAACTTCTATTTCATCTGATCATTCAATGGTATGCTATCAATGTGGTCGTTTCAGGCATTTAAAGTCGTCTTGTCACAACCATCCAAAGACGTGTCATCAATGCGGCTGTCTGGGTCATCTGGAGAAGTTTTGTAGGAAGCGTCGCTTGAAGAGGACGTTGTGATGGGAGAATGTCAGTACCTGACTGTGAGGAAGAAGATGCTTCAGCCATCAGATCCCCAACCTCAGGTCTTGGGGTGAAGCTCGCGCACAGTCAGGAGTTCTCCGGGCTGTGATGCTTTGGTCTAGGTTTTGTTCCGTGTTGGTGGTGGAACAATTAGAAATCTTTTCATATTTGCGTATTTTCTATTAAAGTTTCAACATCGTTGTAAGTACATTGTCCTGCTATGAAGTAATGATGAATTTGTTCAATTAAAATCCAGACAATATTGTTTGTTTTGATGTGATCTTTCAAATCGTGTGTCTTTCGTAAAGTGTGTTAGACCTTTGTGATGGTTGACCTTGGTTTAGTTATTCTTTTTGGTTGTAGTTATGTTTCGTGGATTTATGTGGGTCATGTTTTTGACTTGATGTCTGGTTATGTATTTTCTGTGGGATATCCCTGGTGTTGAAGTTTGTTGACTCTGGTCGAGGTTTCAACATTCGACGGAGGTGTTGTTTTGATCGTGTTATAGAATTCGTTTTGGATCGATTATGAGTTCCTGCACTGGACCCGCCTCCTTGTGGTAGTATGTTTTGAGTGTTAAATTTTCAAACCGTTTATGTTCTTGTGGTGGGGAGAACCCCTTCGTGTTCTCCCCTCAACCTCGGACTTAAGTTTCCTCTTGAATCGGTTGGGTGTGACCTTTGTAGAGTAAGGTCATACCAAGATTCTTAGTTCTTTTCGGTTCTTTTAGTTTTGTTTGGGCATGGACCTGAATCTTGACCAACTTTTTTCTTGGTGACTTTCTGTGGGCAGAAAGTGTCTGTGGTGGGGAGAATTGTCACACCCCGACCGTAGATGCTCTTATTTTTACTTCTTTCTTGGTCCCGGTTTAAATTTTTTCAATATTTATTTGTTTTGGCGGTTTCGCGCCGGTGTGCGGTCATCGCATCGCTAGCGGTGACCGTGCGTTCGGCCCGGGTGACTATGTGTTCACCCAGCGTTTTAAATATTAAAATTTTTTATGTTGACATTTTATTATTATTACTATTTATGTTTTTTTATTATTATTATAATGTTTTACTATTTTTATAAAGTTTTATTATTATTAAGATTTGTTTCTATTCTTTTATTTAATCTCTTATTAATATTATATTTTTATTGTTATTGATATTATTATTATTATTATTATTACAATTATTATTATTATTATTATTATTATCATATATATATATATATATATATATAATATCCTAACCCTAAATATACCCAGCCGCCACCCCCTTCCTGCTTTTTTCACTCTCTCTCCTCTCGCACAGCCGGCCCCCCCTCCTGCCTCCTTCATGTGTCGCCTAGCCACTGCCCCCCCTGCGCCGTGCCTCCCTCCTTCAGCCCGCCGCCGTCCTGGCTCCCTCTTCCGTCCGGGCTCCATCGCCGCTCCCTGCTCCCGCACCGGCGTGGCCGACCTCCAGCGCCCACGGCCCCGCGCCGTCCTCTCCTATGCCCGTGTCGACTTCCTCCGCACGGCCGCACCCAGCCGAGCCGCTGTCGACTCCGGCCTCCCCTGCACGGCTTCCTTTCAGACGAACCCCAGCCGGATCCTCCCTCCGTCCAGCCGGCCTCCTCCGACCCCGTTTCCGGCGCACCCTCCTCTTTCTGAACCGCCGTGCCACCTACTGACCTCCTCTGGCCTACTGACCTCCAGTCCAGCGGCCCTCCCTCTGTCCGGCGACCAGTCCCGATGGCCCACCCCCCATCCGGTTTTCATTCCAGCCGCCGCCTCGCTAGTCAACCCGACCGCTGCCTGACCCTCCCGTCCGACGGCGACCACTTTTCCGGCGCTGATCCTCTTGACCGGCGGCGACACCCTGTCTAAAGACAACCCCTTTTTCCGTCCTCCCGACCTCCGCCGCACCCCCGGCCTCCGACTCCATCCGGCGACCTCCGACCACGCTTCGGAGAGCCTCTTTCAGCCTGCACCCCTCCAGCCGCCTGTTCGGGCGTCCCTTCCTTTTTTTTCTGCGGTCCGGCTAGCCTCCGCTGCCTGGCACCGGCCAGTGGCGCACCCAGAATTCGGTGCGCAACCAGAGCGATCGAGCGCATCTACGCCGAGGTAGAATTTTGTGACTATTTTCTAGTTGAGTTTTTTTATATCTCTGGTTTTCTATTTTACTGTTTTGGTGTTTGTTGCAGCGCGTCAGCGGAATATATCCGCAACTCTGAGGTCTTCAGCTCATGTGCACGTATGCGCCTGCCCGGGGTGTTTTGCGTCGTCGAGTTCGGTTAGCGTTTTTAGGTGAGGTTTGCTTTTTTTCTTACTCAAATTATTTTATATATCAACATCTATATATTTTTGTGTATATATATATATATATATTAGTTTTTATATGAATTATTATAAGTCGGTGGTTATGTGATTTTTATTATTATGTGTTTGATGCAGCGCGTTGGCGAGATAACCTCGCGATACTGTGGTCATCAACGTGCGTGTGTTTGTGCATTTGTGCGAGGTGCGACACAGTGTGCGTTTGGATTTCAAGCTGAGGTAGGTCGTCCATTACACTCACCTTTAAATTTAGAATTTATTTATTCCTAGTCTTTTATTGAGTTTCAGTAAATCTTAAAGTGTTATTAAGTAGTTATTTATATTCTGTTGATCTGCTAATAATGGAAGCTGTTTAATTCTAGAATTTCATTAAAAGTGTTTTTCTTGGTTTTAATTGTGTGATTCCATAGTAATATTGCTAAATGGGTTCATTATAAAATGTGAAAGTCATGTTGAATTGTGTTCTGAGATGTTTTTGGTGTGTGTAAATTGGTAGGTGTATTGTTTATGGAAAAGGTGTTTCTTAGAACCTTAACTAAAGGAAATTTTGTATGACCTTTAAAATTGATTTTGGGAAACATTAAGCATGGTTCTTGGTTGTTAAAAAATGTTTACCTTTGACGTGTGAATAAAAGTTTGGATTTCATTTGAGAAATAACATTCATCAAAAAAATGATTAAAGGCTCGTTTGGCCCTTGAGCTGGATTTTGGAATTTGTCAGTGGTGGTTTGGTTTTCCATAAATGGGTTTATAACTATGTTTTTTTGGTTTTCAACATGATGGCCTGTGTTATATATGTTGGAAACACTTTGATATTAAATAGTTTAAATGTAGTGATGTGGCGGCCCAGTTGGCACTTTTTTTGAATGTGATGTGAATATGTAAATATACATACTTATAGGGCATCTCTATAGAGGGAATTCCCTTCGAGGGTTGTCATGTAGCGGTGTCTGTGTAAGGGGTTGGCAAGTGCGGTGAGATGAGCCACACGTGCGAGGGCCTCCTACTTACACAGTATTATTAAAACTACCATGGGATCCTGGACATCTTTTATAGAATCGAGTGACAGTTGCTGGCTAACCCCGATTTGATGGGTTAGTCCCCCCTTGGTAGGTAAGGCCTTGTGGGGCGTGCCACTGGTTGGCTGTTAGGGCGGCCAGTTTGTTATTGACTGTGGAGTACCATGCCTACAGGTAGTCTGAACCTGAGTATGTCCAGGGGTTTTCTAGGGATGTTTAGGATCACCCATGGTTACTTGATTTTCGCTGCTCATTTACTTTCAGTTCTTCTTTACAGGTTGTGCTGGAAATGGATTTCAAATAAAAATGCGTTTTTATCTGGTGTAAAATTTGAAAATGTAACATTTCTTCCTCTTTTAGAATGAATTTAGTATCAATGAAAAGAAATTCAACTTTTGAAAAGATTTAGGGAAATGGCTTGTGTTTTGATTTTCAAGTGAAACATTTTGAAATCTTACATTTATACATTTTAGTTCAAACCTAGAATATGTAGATTCATTATTTACTGGAAGTGCTTTGGGATTTGTTGTTGGGCCCACCTACTGAGTACTTTTTGTGCTCACACCTATCTTTTACCATTTCAGTTGCAGGTTCCTTGTGTTCAGGTTTTTCATGGTTTGAGTCGCTCAGTGATGGAGCGACGCTGGTGTTTAGTTCGGTGGTGACCGTGAGGTCATGTGGAGGTATGTTTGTGATGTAGTTTTGTTTCTGTTGTTAGTGTTGTTTATTTTGTTTAGTTATATTCTTTCTTTTGATCCTATTTTGGTTTTGGATGAAATCATTCCCAACGATTAAAATTTCAATTCCCGGCACTAGTTACCATCCCGGGGGAGCAGGAACGCCCCTCAGGACTTGCCGCGGACCGGCTCGGGAGACCGGTTCAGGGTCACCTTAGGCTGGTTCGTGACAACCACCCCCTGAAAATGACATGGCTCGTTCTTTCTATACATGTAATGTATAAAAGATGTAATTATTTAAATTATGTAACATATATAACATATATATTTTATTGGAATTATAATATTCCAATTTATCATTTATTTTTCATTCCTTTAAAAATGACAATGAAATGAAAGTAGCATCGTACGCAAGGAGTGCCGTCTCCATGAATGATGTATTTCATTTTCTTGTATCAAAATGTTATGGGATATTATAAAATAAATATATAATGGATATAAATACATATATACTGGATATATATGATATTTAAATCCCAAATACAATTATGGAGATAATGGAATTTTGACCACGAGGATAATTTTTAATTATAACATGTTTATTTTTTAACTCAAGTACCGAACATCGATAAAAAGAGATATATGAACAAGACTAATTATATGATTGTTATACAAGGGTAATAAGTGATATAAAACAAGTAATATAAATGTAAAATGTCTTGAATAGTGTACAATTAACTATAGTATATTTTTATGAGAGATAAAGAATGAACAAGATAAGTCAGGCAAAAGGATAAGGAACTTCTTGACCCATTTTAAATTCATTGGGTTAATTTTATATTTCATTATTTTCTCATTATTTGACATTGATTGGAGTAAATTTTAATATAAAATATTGTATTTATACTTTATTTATGTGTAATTATAGTGAATGAACATAATCAAACTATTTTATTTACAAAATGATATTTGTTTAGGAACTTTACACCCTGCTCTTTTATTCAAAGACTTCTTTTATGTTATGTCTTTTAATTTACATTTTCATATGTTTGGATATTTTCTTCTATATCATTATTTTTTTAAATTTTATGTCCATATGATGAGAGACCCTTTTCTATCCCATGAACTCATTTTTTGAATTTTAAATTGAGGTTGTTAGGCTACCTAATTTAAAGGGGCTTCATATCATTCTCCTTTCATTGAGGAGTACATTTCTTTATACAAAAATTTCCTTTACATTGTGTATAAACCACATTTAAATTTGATTTCACTCGAAGGAAAAATATTTATTTGAATCATTTTTGTAATCTTCAAAGGGATGTTTCCTTTTAACCCATGTAGTGACAATGACCTTTCTTCTGTCGCGATCATTATTTGATATTTGGCTTCCAAAATAGGTCATAATGTTTTTAAAAGTAAAATCAATAACATATAAACTTTTTATGTATTTTGGTGTTTAAAATGATTTTATATATAGAATTGACAATGTTAATATCAAGAAATGTTATATTGTGATTACAATGCAGAAATGTTATATTTCTATTATGATTCTTTTATATGCTATGATTATGTTATGGTTTATGGTAATTTCTTTTATATTCAGGTGGTTCCGTGATAAACCTTTTTAAGGGTGATCCTGAGATATCTCTCAAGTGATTTGGGTAACATGACAGATAAAACCATAATTTTTCTCCTAGTAGAATTAGGGAATATATTATGATGGGTATTCCAAATGTTACTCTCTATGTAGCAGTGAAAACTAAAATTTATGTATGATATGAATTAAAAACTTTTAGTTTATGATTTATGATTACTAAATGTTATTCATAAATCTTATGATTTCATGATATATGTTAATGTCCTTATGTTTTTTATGTATTGATGGACTAATGTCTTAATTATTTATTTTATAACCCTTTTTGAGCATTTCATGCTCATCCCATGTTATAAATTTTTTTTCATAGGGTATAAGGAAGGAAATGTGAAAATAAGTATTCAAGAATATTTATATATAGAAAAATATATCATGTTTCATTTAAGGAGTTTGATTATTGTGAAAAAATTGGAATAGAGTAAAATTATCTTCATTGTAAAATTTTTAGATGTAATGTAATAGTTACAACATAATTATCTATTACTATAAACCTGAAAATAACGAAAATGCGAATTCTTTACATAACTCAAGAATATGTAATTTTTTAGCCTAGGGACTTATATTTGGTATCAGAGGTCAGTTTAGATAACTTTAGATGATAGGGTGTTATTTATGAATAAGTGACATAAGAATAATGGCTAGCATATTAGAAAGAGTAATAGTTATTTTAGATAAATATAATGTTTATAATATAACATGAATAAGTATATATTTGTGTTTACCCTCATTTTATGATAGTATATTATGATTTTATAGACATACTCACGCTGTCCATTTTGGTTTTAGTAAATGGATGGATATAGTTGGAACCAAAGTAACAATGGATGTGAAGGAAAATATGGAGGTTTTCTGAATGTGAAACTAAATGAAATGGGATCTGAAATGATAAATCATGTTGTTATTTGTAAAAAACTATATGGAGTGATGATTTAATACTCGGACCTTGGTGATTTTTAAATCATCATATAAGTGAGAAAAGAATCCCAATGGATGTTCAGGTAATAATCATAAAAGAATGTATATCAAAAAACCTATGTGTAAATGATGTGGAATGAAACATCTAAGAAAATGCTTCAAAGGGACTGTAAGATGTTTCAGATGGGGTAATGAAGGTCCTAATGCAATAACTAACATTTAAAAAAGGATGAATCCATTTGATTATAGGAATGGGAAGCAAGTTCATTCAGTAGGATAAATTGAATGTTTTAAATGTAGTGTAAAAGGTCATTATTAAAATAGATGTCCTATGAGGAAGGATTAGAAGTGGGATCAACAATATAATACAAATATATGTTTAGAAATTTCTAATGTCATTTAAATTGATGATAAGGAAATTTAAAATTACCAATGAATGTTATGGATTATTTCTTAGCTCATGTTATGAAGTTACTAAAATAATAGGGTATCTTTCACTATTTTTATTGTAGGAAAAAAGTATAAAAGAATATGATGGAAAAAATAGAGAAAGGACCATAAAAATGTTCAATGATTACGATGTCAACATTTTAGTAATTAAAGAGTTATGTTACAACTATGGGTGGTGTTATGTTTAAATGTATTAATGAAATGATTAAATTGGAAAAAATTGTAATATTTGTAATGCTGAAATATGATATGTGGAAATGTTATTAAATGAATAATTATATTTTATTTTATGGATATAGTTATAATGAACCATTTGTGTTTATATGATCATTGAATTTTAGGAATTACAAATTATTAATTTTTGTGAGGAATATGCAAGGTATGACATAGCATTTTTGGTTAAAATATGTTATGGTTATTTTTGAGGAATTTATCTCCTTTTTTGGAATGTTATAAAATTATATACTTTTTCTAAAAATGAATACACATAGATTGTGTTACAACCAATTTCATCGGACAAAGCTACAGTAATTGATCCCATAACCAAAGTGCAATTAGGATTTGTCTCAAGCCACTAGACTACATGATGTTCCGGGTTAGTAGGACTGATTCCCTTATAGTTAAATGATTTAATGGATCAAGAGTATGTTGATTATGGGAATATATGTTATATCAAATGGATATCCTTAGAATAGGAAAATTATTTTTTGATTAAGTGATAAATGTTGTTTTGGAAAACATTCTCTCTTTTTGGAACACTATATGTTTAAGGAAAATTGAATACTATGGGATCTCATTTGTAGAGTAATGGTTGAAATTTCATTTTTGGAAGAATATTTTTTTTATTATGGTCATATGGTGATTTGGGTTATATATAGTAATGATCAACCTATCATAGAGAATATGTGATAAGTTTAATCACATTTCAGTATCAGAATTTAAGAGTAGTCAGTGTTATTTGGAGATAAATGTTAATATTTAATTTGGATGACTATGTGATTAAACCCTTCTGTGTTTTGGTATTCAATCATATTTTGTATTACATTGAATATTTTTTAAAACAATTGTTTATTGAATTATATTTTTTGAAATTTTGGTATTGTTTTATGAATTATGCAAACAAAGATTAATATTTTTTTTAAAATTATTATATCATTTTTTGGATTATCTGCTCTCGTAGTATCCATTTTGGTTTTGGTTAATTTATAAAGTGAGGGGAAATATATAGTTCATTTTTTTGTATAATTTGATTCTCTATTTGTCAATTTTTTCACTTTATATGTGACCAAGTCATTTTGAATGCACATTATTTGGAGAAAATATGAGTTTGTGGTTGAAATTTTATTAAACAATGGAACATTACTTTTCTGTTAAGAATATTTTACTAGGATATTAGTCAAGGTATTAATAAAATTATACAACTCTATGAAAATGATATTGAAGAAAAAAAATTTATACACTTTATTTTATTTTCAATCTTATACCCAACCACGAATTTATTGAATTATGGTGGTTAACTTTTCATGATCAAGTTCACTATCACTCTCTATTAAAATATGTGTGTTATTTTTTTTGAATATCAATGTTTTCCTGCATGGAATCATTTTATGTGTTATATCTGGAGACCTTTGAACGTTAATTTCATTCTTTTAAAGTGATATTTTAATTGACTATTTTTCCGATGTGGGATTCTAAATGAAATTTCCATGCCCAATTTTATAATTGTGGGTTTTGTAATTTCCAAAATGGGGGAAGGATGTAACGAATCAGGTATATATTGAATAACAATTTTTCATATCTATTAGTATTTATAAATAAGATATTAATTTTATGTTATATAGAACACATCATTTGATATTGTACTCAACACACACAATAAATTTCTTTGAAATCATATGTTGCACAAAACTTTGAGTTATACTAAAAAATAAAATAATAATATTATTATTTTAAATGGTACATCAAACATAGAAATTGTATTGTTGTGAATGAAAATAACTAACTACATTACAATTACACATATTTTTTAAATGTCATTACATTTATCCAATTAATTTTAGTGGCTTAAAATGAGAATGAATCCAATTTTAAGCAAAAATAATTTAATAATTTTAAAAGGTATTTTTACTGCATTTTGATAGAGAACACATTTTAAATATAGTTCTTGTCACTTTTATATGTTCTAATTGAAAAAAATTTCTTCTTTTTTTAAATTGGTATATCAAAATTTACATTGGGTAAATTTTTGGTAGTTTTTCTGATAATGTACATTTTTAAATAAATAGATAAAAATAATGCATTTTAAGTCAAAACATTATTTTAATATAATTAATTTATATATTTATATTGCACTGTTAATTGGTTTTAAAGTTTAATTGGATTATATGTATATCATTTAATCTAGTTTTTTTCATCAGAAATAATTTCAATTTGAAATTGGACATAAATGCATGTCAATATTTTGATAGTTTTTATTTCATAAAAACATGCTTTCTGGTTTTGACAATGGAAATTAATTTAAATTTAATTTCAACAAATTATATGTTTTTAATTTGGAAAATTAGATTCCATATTTTGAATCAAGTGTTACAAAATGTGTCAATACATATATTTTATTTTGAGAAATTATAAATTGTAACTTCAATAAATATTTTATATAACAAGGTTAAAAGTTAAATCCTGTAAAAAAAGTTAAAAATAATTATATAATAATTTTAAATTTATTTAAAACATGTATTATCCCTATTGGATGAGATATGTATGACCATGGGAATCTATGGGACAATTTTAGGACCCCATGGATCCACTTGTCTTTGAATATGATATTTAATTTCTTTTAATTTAATGTTTTGGAGAATACAACCTAAACATATATCATTTCATAAAACAATTTCCATATGGGGTAATATAAGTTATATCATAAAAAAATTATCATTAGAATCATAATTATTTTTCTTAAATCATTTAATTTAATACCAACATTATACATTTGAAAAATAAATTTTTTTATGACAAAATAGCGATATACTAACTGCTTTATTAATAAGGGATTCAAATAAATGATATAATAAATGGTAAAATAAATCTAATTTTCTTATTTTAACTTCATAAAAAAAATTTGGATGATATCTACATGCTATATTAGTAATATTGATGTTTTTTCTAAGTAATCAAGTTTTTATTGTTTTTTTAATATGTCACGATATGAATAGTGTCGAAATTGATATAATTCATATTTTAAAATATAAAATGATTAATTAAATATTCTAAAAATACAAAGATATTAAAATTCATCCAAATAGTTATCATAGTTATACAATTTTATTACTAAATCTTCAATTATACATTTTACTTGTTTCAACTACTTTGATTCTCAAGGTTTTAAATTGCGGATAAAATGGTAAGTGTAAAAAAGTGTTAAATAAAAATGATAAAGATTATTTATTATCCATTACCTGACTAATTTTTATTGATTGATTTTATTTCGACATATAATAATTTTATATTCTAATTTTATGTGTTCAGGACCATTTGAAACCAATAATAAATTTTATTATAAAATAATACTTTCAAACCTTCCTAAAGAGCCCCCTCCCTCTTATAAAAGGTTACCACCTCTAACCCATTACACACACCTATCATGCCTCTTAGATCATCCTAAATCTACCCAAATATGATCCCAACATAAATTTATTCTTCCTAGAATCCTTTACATGTTATAATGGAAATTCAAAAAGGCTATTAACTGAAATCAAAAGGAGTTACATGATTTGAAGTAATGTCTTTTCTGAAGACTCTTTCATTTATTTTCCTTCTACATCCCCCTAAATCTCATTATTAAATTACTCTATAAAAAATAGTATCTTTAATATACTAGGTTTTTTATATGAGAAAGATTCAGACTACACTTCCACACACCTCCATCTAATGGTTACGAACATACACTTTTGTGGACGGTGAAGTACTGCCTTATGAAACGATGATTGTTCCATTATCTATAACTGCCTCCCACGGTGGTCATTATGACGGAACTATATTAATATATGGTATATAATATATTTATATAGTCAATATTCATTTGTATTTTTCAATTTTATCAATTACGTATGCTTTCCATATACGTAAATATGGTAATTTCATTTGAGGAGTGCGGACTACTGCCCCCTCAAAGTGATATGACTCATTCATGCTATACATGAAACATATAAAAAATGAATTAATGAAATTATGTTACATATATAACATATATATTATACTAGAATTATTATAAAACTTTTTATTATTTAGTATTCATTCAGTTAAAAATGAACAAGAAGTGAAAGTAGTGTTCATGCATACGTACAACTTATTGTCTCAATGAACGGTGCATTTCATTTTCTTATCTCAAAATGTTATGGAGTATTATAAAATATATATATTCTGGATTTAAATACATATATAACAGATATAAATGATATTTAAATCATCAATACAATTCTAGAGATAGTGGACATTTGACAACATGGGGAATTTGTAATTATAAGAAGTTCATTTTTGACACATGTATCGAACATCGACAAAAAGACTGTTATGAACTTGAATAATTATATAATTTTTATAGATGGTTAATAAGTGATATAAAAGGAATTATAAAACTAAAATAGGTTCTGAATCTTGTATAATTAACATTTGTTTCATATTTAGGGAGATAAAGAACAAACTAGACAAGTCGGACATAAGGTAAGGGAACTTCTTAACCCAATTTACATTCTTTGGGTTAATTTTAAACTTCATGGTTATGTCGTTTTATGTGTAGGTAAGCGGTACCATTTTATATTCAATATTTTATATATACTTGAATTATGTTTAATTATATTGAATACACATAATTGAACTATTTTATTTACATAATGATCTTTATAAGGGAATTTTTCACCCAGATCTTTTAGACAAAGACAACTTTTATGTTATGCCTTTTAATTTCAATTTATATATGCTTGTATATATTCTTCAATATCCTTATTTCCGAACATTTTATGACCATGTTATGGGAGAAAAGTCTTTTGAATATCAAAAAAATTCTAAACTTTAAAGTGATGATGTTAGGTTGTCTAATTTTCGTAAGGGAATTCATCCCAATCTCATTTCATTGAGGTATACTTTTATTTATACATGAATTTACTTTATATGGTGTATAAAAAAATTTCATGTTATTTTCATTCAAAGGGAATATTTTTATTTTATGTGTTTTACTAAACGAAAAACAAATACATCTTTTTGACGTATGCAGTGACCACAACCATTCCACAACCACGAGCATTATTTGATATTTGGATTAATTAACAGGAAATAATGTTTTTAATAGATAAATAAATTCCATATAACCTTTTTATGTATTTTTTTACTGAAAATGGTTTTTAGATAGCAATTATTGTGTCAACATCTTAAAATTATATATTGTGATTTCAATGTGGAAATTTTATATTTCCTATATGATTGTTTTATGTGTTATGATTATGTTATGGTTCTTGATAATTGTTTACCTATAAGGGTGGTTCCATAATAAACCTAGGGAGGGTGAACCTGAGATAGATCACCAATTAATTGGGTATTGTGATATAGTTAAATGTTAATGCTTCTCCTAAGATATTTAGTGAATATACTGTGATGGGTATTCCAAACATAACTCCCTATGTAGCTATCAATGCTATAATGTAATTATGATATTCATGCCACAAGTTACCTTTATGATTTCTGATTAATATGTGTTATTCAAAAATGTTATGATTTCCAAAGATATGTTAAAGAGATTATTTTTTGTACTTATTGAATCATTAATGTATTCTTTCTTTATTTTATAACCCTTACTGAACTTTTTATGTGAATCCAATGTTTTTGAAATGTTTTTCATAGGGTAAAAGGAAGGGTAAGTGAAAATAATTATTCTTGATGATTTATATCAAGGAATGAACTATTTTTTTATTTAAGGATATTTTATTATTATGGAATGAAATTGGATATAGTAGAAGTATGTAATTGGTAATATTTTGAGATATAATGTAATATTTACAAACTCATTCTCTAAAACTCAAAACCTGAAATGATCCTCGATTTCAATTCATGACATAACTCTATTTTATATAAATTTTAATGCTAGGGAATTATACTTCCCCACTTTTCTATCACGACTAAATGAATAACACAATAGACATGAAAACCAATCCATAATTTATGTTTTAGTCATGACATATCAATATTCTGTTTTCCAAATTCTCCATTTCTGACTCGTTTGGTTAAATATGTAGTTTGATGTGAACTAAAATCTCATTATCAATTTAAATATTAAAAATTTTATTTAAATAATAATAACGAAATAATCCTAATTAGTGAATATTATTCAATTATATATCTATACCAACATTGAAACTAACACATTAAAAACATTATAAGTATTATAATGAAACAAATTCCCAACAGCCATGTCTAAAATGATATTCCACTACAGCCCAGATGCAAAACGATGTCATGAACATAACATCCCCACTGTACAACCATATCTCATTTACATCAACAAACATGTCATATCATACACCACTATACAAAATACATTTAGAATTAGGAAGCCATCCCATAGTCTATTTCAATTTACTAATTAAATGTGTTTTCAAAAATATTACATGATCATATAGAATCTATTTTATTAACTTAAATAATTTGGTTGTGCAATTACATAAAAGGTGATTCCATCATCCAGAAAACAAGTATGTATTGAATTAAACATCAAATAGTTCACAAACAAGGACCCCTAATAGGAATTATTTAAATTGGGTAATTAGACCATACACTTCAAAAAACCACTCAATTTTAATAAAACAATAAGATCAAACATCATGTTTCCCAACACATTTTTATTTATTCTAGATGATTTTTTTATCTTTCATAAATCAGAATCAACTATCTCTTTGAGGATAAACATTTATATACACATCAAGAATGATGAAAAATCAATAAAGATGATGGAAATCTTACCAAAAATAAAGATGATCAGCATAGCCTTGATGATTCAAATATAGAGGTGCATGTACAATAGGAAACTCTTTGAGGAAAACACATACTCAATTTAGTAACTATGTTACTCCAATCCTAGGAAGAAAAATCTGGGACATCCAGTTTCAAGATATATCTATCCTGAAAGAGAGAAGGAATGATTTTTTTCTTTAGAAATAATAGATCTTGAATGTTCATAATAAGAAATTGTTTTGACTTTTCATTACATAATATATCATCAAGACCCCAAATTTAAAAATTTTAGATGTATTATGAATATTTTGAAAATAACTGATATGATTAATACATTTTGAAATAGATTTAAAACCCTTATTTAAGGCATTTAAACCCCTTTTTTAGAAAAAATACATAAAATGGAAATTACAATTTTTATGAATATTAGGTAATATTTATAATTTGACAAACTGTTAAAATGAGTCCATATAATACAAATCAGGTCTATGAGAGTCACCACTAAATGAATCTCTTCCATGAAGATTTACCACTTGGTCAAGTCACCTCATGATTAGTAAATGTTGAATGAGTCACCTGTAGATGTGTGACCATGAGATGAGTAAATTCCATACTAATCACAACCAGATGAGTAACTACCAATGTATAAATAGATAGACGATTCACCGTATTATGAGTCCCCACCAGATTAGTCACCTCAAGATGAGTCACCAACATGAATATTAACTTCCATTCATGAAACCTCAAAAAGATTCACCACTATATGATTAAACTCCATGATGAGTCACCATAGGAAAATATGAAATTCTGTGAACTGCTGAAATGATTCACCATAATAATGAATCAAATGTACCAAAACACCCTAAAATACCCACAAACACCACAGTAATCAAATTATTTTTAATTTAATATGCTAGAAGGTCCAATATATTACATCATATACCTATCAAACTATGATCTCACTCAATAATTAAAAACCAACCCATAAGAAAAGAGATGAAGTGTCTGAACAAATATAACTCAAGATACCTACTAAAAATATTGTTACACCTGAATCACCACCACAATAAAAAACACAAACCTAAACACTCATGACTACAAAATATTGACATAGTCCCAAACATAGGAATCTGGGGATTCCATCTTCAATGTCAACATACTATATGCTCAAGGTGGCACTGACTCACCTGTTTGTCTTTAATATTATCATAGTAATATTAATCTTCATTATGAATCATCTCTTCCCTTTATATGATATCAGAACATCATCACACATCACACAACACACATAACATCAAAAAAACAACGTATCTCATAAAACTCAAAGGTCTAAAAAACACAAAAGAGGGAAAATAATGAGGGATAACACAAAACAATGTTCGATACTAAGATCGTATAGAAATATGACGTTCTCAAGTACTAACATCTAAGACACCATGCATTAATATCACCCAATCAAGGGGTTTAATTCATCCTCGTAGAACCTTCCATCAATGGTCTTGGATCTACCCTAGATGATCCAGGAATGATAATTCATCCTCAATATCTAACTCTCCCCAATACAGGAAATGGGATTCATTGTGAAAATATTGATGGAAATGATAGACATGAAATACATAGAAGATCCTTCCCAACAATGATGGAAATGGTAACATATATACCACCTCAACAACTCACCTCAACACCTAAAATGTTCTAAAAAATGAGATGATATATTACTCCCCTTTTTCAATATTTTATTTCTACATTGATATAAAACCATTTAGAACTATTATTCTACAACCTAGAACTCTAGATGGAAATTTTAATAAGTCATCTTCTAATCTTCTACTGCATTCAGCCTCTCTCGATCTAATAGAACCTTTTCTGTTGTTTTCTGCACTACCTCGGGACAATGAAATATTAGCTCCCCAAAGTTAGGCAAGCTCAACATATAATGAATCTTCCACCCATACAAGGCCTAAAATAGCTATATTAAAATAGAAGTGTGGTAACTATGATTAAATTTGATGTAGGGAAATGGTATGTTTTTGGTTCATGATATTTAAAAGTCCACTACACATGCATTCAAAATAGTTGGCATGTTCATTACACCGAATTACATGAGTAAAAACTTGATGTTCTCGTACCTATATGTCTAGGTATTCATATGGATACCTCCCTCTTTCACCCTAATCTGGTGATATCCAGACTATAGTTCAATCATATGAAACCAACCAACCAATCTCATGAGGTCAAAAACATCATCGATCTTTGGAAAATTATAATGATTCTTAATTTATTAGATGGTTCAACCTCTGTTAGACTATACCCAACCTCATACTTTCATATAAATTTTTAGGTACCAAAATTAGATCACCCCACATTGACATAATAGTCCTGATGAAGGAAATCAACATTATATCATTAATCTAAATTCTCGAATCCCATAATTAAACATGATCCATCCTATAAGGAGGAATCAATATTAGATATCCAAAATAAAGAATGTTTTTTCCCGAACTCAACATCGTGTTAAATGGTTGTTTTATAACCACTATACAGAAATCCATCTAGAACTCCCTGAAATATCATAGAGCCTCTTCTATCCCTATGTTTACTGATTCTATAAGAAAATCATCCACCAATGAAATTAGGAGTCCATGTGTATTTTTCCCACCAGTCTTCTCTAATCTCTAATTAAAACTTTGTTATGGCCATCTATATCCCTTAATATGATTCTCCTATAAATGCAGTCAATAGAATTATTCATATAATATAAACCAGCGATCACAATGATGATATCATATGACTTCTTCACAATAAATATAGAGTAAAAACATGAATAATGTTGACCAATCATTAATTCACATCCCTAACAAACATGATGCAAGCTATTCTGTCCACTTCCTAGTACAGGCAACACCGAGGTTAAAAAATACTCTATTACTATTATTATAGATTAAAATAGATTGGGTGAAACTAAGGAGCATAAAAATATTGAATATAACAAGGCACAATCAAGGGAACTTGATAAACTGATCATAAAACAAATGATCCCTAGCCTATCTGGTGATGCAACATCCACTTCATGAAACATACGATGACTAGCTCTCCTACCTCTTTACTGAGGGTATCCACTATGACAATGATCAAGTCGAGGTCTCTGAGCACTTGGAAAATCCTGAGGTTAACCTCTACTTCGACATCTACCGTATATTTATCATAATCCAACTACACCTATTATTTTAATGGCCTTTTCATTAACTACTATAGAGGTTGATGATCAACATGTCCACCATGTGTTTACTGAGTTCGTACTGAAACTGGGATCTAGTCCGGAATATGGTCACAAACCCAAATGAAGAAACATATTGTCCTAAAACTCATAGTAATAGTATAGAAACCAAATTATTGAATGAAATAATGTAATGGTTGACTCTTGGTTGGTCGATACATAAAAGGACCTAGAACCCGAGGCATTCCATTGACAGCTCTACTCCTTCTAGAACCCTATGGGTTCCCATATCATGTAAAACCTTATCGTGAGTGCACTTCTCAATCACATTTTCCTTCTTCATAAAATCCATATATGTTGGTAATTTAAATAATGTAAATGCATAAATGATTGAAGGAAAAATTTCCTGATCATGACACATCATTTAGCACTCCTCGTCCAAAAAAAATATAAGTGGAAAAGTATATAATGTTCATGTAAATGATCCCATGCTCTCGCACATTCATTCTCCTATATTGAAGGGAGAGTATCTCCTACTGATTATTAGTTTTCATGGTCTATGTTATGAACTATACTAAAACATTTTCTGAAAGTAGACCCATGAATCATCTACCACCTTCTAAACACCATATTAAAACTTCAAGGAATGACCTTAAACTCCTCACATTTGACAAACCAATAATGGAACCTCATACTCCATTAGTAAACTCACCAAATAAAAAGTGATCTTCAAATCCTCTAAAGACATACCTCTTTCCATATCATAAATTTTCGCTTTTAAATTTTGTAACACATGCCACTAAAAAGAGAGAGAAATCCTCTACCACTGGTCATCATCCTTAATAAGATAAAACATCAATTGATAAACTAGTTTATTCATTTGAACCTCTACACCCTGATTCAAAAAAACATTATCGGGAGTAATAGCTGAAATAGAAACAAGGATTTTAAAATACCTATAGTATTTATTTTTAATTATGATATATTTCAAAAAACATTAATCCATTATATTCATTATATTCATTTTTATATTCCGAAAACAACCCAATTCAAACAGGATCATAATTCATCCATATAAAAGTACCTCCATTATGTCTCAATACTTAAAGTAGTCCCATATCACTTGGTCATTCAATAAGATTAGTGTCTGTGAACTGGACCATAAGGGTTACTAAAATCCCATGCCTTTGCATGTCTCTATAGACAATGTCATGAACCGTGGTCATATAAAAAAATTACCATACTAAGCCATTCATTACTCAATATTCCTTAATTTATCCTCAACAGTATCTATTCACCCCCACTAATGATACTACTTTTTCATGACCCTATTGAGTCAATAAGGTTATTTTATGTCTTCTCCATTTCTTATGGTTTTATGTTTTGAAAATCACAATCACTTTTTCTTAAGTTCTGTTATTTTCTTATGTTCTTTTTTTTCATAAGATCCGAAATTGTCATTCCATTATACTTACAAATGTATCATTTGGATTTTTCATTCTGTTATGCATTAAAGAGGTGTTATTATGATTTTCCATTCTGTTAGATTTCCATTTTATTGATACCGTCTTTATGATTCTGAATATAGTGTATATATGATACCGTCATTATGACACTGAATCATGTTTATATGTGGTAACGTCTTTATGATACAGAATATGGTAGATATGTGATACAGTCAATGTGATACCAAATTTGGTGTTTACGTGATACCATATTTCTATAATGAATCTGGTGTTTATGTGATATCGTCATTGTGATACTGAATCTGGTGAAAATGTGATTCTATTTTGTGATTCCGAATCTGGTGAAAAGGTTATTCATATTTTATGATTCTGAATTCCAACCAAATGTGATACCTTTTTTTCAATCCGAATTACATTTCCTTATGAATCCTTTTTCTTGATAATATTTCTCTTAAGAATCTGTTTTTATTTATAATTTTAGAGTTGTTTAAAGTATCATTCCAATATTATTGGATTCCATGTTTTCTTATACTTGACATTTATCTTTAACATAACTTCATTTCTTACTTGAAATGATGTTTTACAATCTGTTACATAGTAAACATTGTATGTTTGACACTTTCCTAGGTCCCTTCGAAATATATGGATAATATGACCATTGGAGTAGAGCCGACTGTTGGGATGCTTTGCCTATAAATAGGAGATGATTTGAATGAGAAGAATATTGATATATAGACTACATTTCAGAGAGTTGATGAACTAGAAGCATGTGAAAAAGCTGTGAAATTATTTCTAGAGAGAGATTATTTTTCAACTCTTAGTACTTCATGTAGATGTTGTGAACAACTTTCTCCGGTGTGAAAAACATTTTCAGACATGCTTTGTGCAGACTCTGATCATGATGATCATGAGTTTCCGAGTTTAGAAGACAGAGGTTCCAATTTCCTTCTAAATTGTGGGCTTCCAGGTTTGAAAGGCAGAGGTTCAAATTTCCTTATAAATCAAGGGCTTAAGGGGATATCAATATAGAAACCAATATTCGAATTGAGTGATTACCTAGGTTTGGGTAAGACAGACATTCAAGAAAGTATAAATCAAGGAACCTTTTTCCCAGGTTGATGGATACCTATCTCTTTGGGTTAAAAGAGTCTTATTGTTACTTGTTCTCTATTTCAAGTTATTTTATTTCCTCTATAATGTAAACTTTATTAATGATAGAATGTATAACTTACTTATACTTTCTAATTCTTTTACTCTGATTATATTACTAATTCTATATTCTTTAAGGTAGAATCAATCTTTTAAGAAAATAGAAAATTTTCTTTTAAGAGGGTTAGTGAATGTTTGCTTAACCTTGTTAAAAATAACATTATGGTTCCAAATAAATTTTTAAAGTATAAAATTCACCCCCTCTTATATATTGAGGATATTAATTCATCATTTGGATCCTACAATTGGAATCATAGGAGGTATTGGAAATACGTATATCCACATATAAATTTTCCTAGTCCTGTATTATTTTTATAAATTTTTTATAAAATTTTACATCTAATAAATTCTTTGGATGGAGATTCCCATAAGTATGGAAGACATTCATGTTAACTCTTTAATAATATCATTCCTACTAGACCAAAAATCATGGATGGAAATAACTATGAGTACCAGTGGGACAGAATGAATTCCTTTGTGATAAACATAGGTGTAGAAAACTACATTATGTTAACTGGAGATTATAAGATTCCAGATAAAGAACATAGAAAATTTACTAATCTGGAAAAGGTGTAATACCAGTTGAACATTATGATATGTACTACTTTTCATTGTTCCATAACTAGAAATATATGTATCCAAATTTCATCATGTGATGCAGCAAATAGTATTTAGAAGAAACTTGAAGTAACTCACTTTGGAACATCCAAATTCACCAAAACTAGAAGAGTTATGCTCATATTTGAGTATCATGGTTTCTTCATTCCTTATGTAGTACCCGTATATATGGTACAAAAATGATTCATGACTATTTTCATCTTCTTACAATCAATGGGTGAGAAAGGTTTAGATGATGAAGCTCTTGTATACAAGATTATAGACACCATGCCTAATGAATGGGAATCCAAGAGAACTCCTATAGATGGAAATAGATATGTTACACACAGTTCTCTTGATGAACTATTTGGAACCCTCATATAATATGAAACAAAGATAAAGAGAGATTCTAATAATATTAAGAAGAATAATTGGAATGGAGGTTTTGCTTTTACAACTACATAAAATCATATGGAAGCCAAGACTCTTGAGAGAGTTACAAGACCAAAATCTAAGAAGGTTGTTGTTCAATCTGAATCTAGTAATTGTAAAACTTTATAAAATGAGCTATCCAATTTTTCTTGGAGGATGAACAAGATTGTTGGGAAGAATAAGATTCAAAATATATATAAGAAGAAATATGGAAAAGATAAGAAAGATGAAGAAGCGATGGACAATGAATGTATAAGAACTGGTCATATGAGACCTGATTGTCTCTTATATAATAAAAGAGACAAGAAGGACAGTAAATTTGAGAGAAAAAAGAATATGTTCTATAGATCAAATCATTATAATGTTCTAAAAGAAAATGACACTTGGAGTTCTAGTGGTGGATATTTTTCTGAAGATTCATCAAATTATGAATCTTCTGAGAAAAAGATTATTCTTTTATAGCCCGAGCAGTATTTCAAAATCATTACCTTGTGGCTAAGTTACGAAATGCTGAATCCTTAAGCAATATGTCTTTGAGAGAAAATTTTCTTGATAAATATTTTTCATCATATGAATAATCTTCTTCATCAAATAATGATGACGATTTTCCTTGTTATGGGATTGTTTCTAGATTTTCTAAGTTTCTAGAGATAAGATATTTTAATGTATCTAAAAAAATTATAATGGAATATTGTAGAGAATTTATATTAACAAAATAAATTTCAGATATTTCCAAACATCTTGATAAGAGAAATGATGTTCTAGAATATCATTCTATGAAAATTTATGAAGCTAATCTTGAGAAGGATAATATTTATAAGGATCTTAAAAATCTATTTTTTTAAAAAAAATGTTTTAGAGGGTAAACTTAACTCTTAGTCTATTATTCCAGAATATAGGAATTTAGTTCTAAGACTAATGACTGAAATTTTTTCTTTGAGGAAACTTCTTCCCAATTTTACATCTGGTAAGGAAAATTTTTACAAGATGTATTCTTAGATCTGACCTCTTGGTAATAATCAAGGATTAGTTTACTCTCATGAAAAACCTATTTTTAGAAACAATTATTCTTTTCCTCCAGGTTCCTCTTTATGTACTAAATGTTAAAGTGTTGGGCATTAGAAGAATAATTATTCATTAAATAATGTTAAATCTCTTGGGTTTCATAAAGATTACTATTGTAAAAAAATGTTGATACCCAAAATCTTATTATCTAACAATTTAGGATCCAAGTAAGTTTGGATTACGAAAACCTAACTCTTCTTTTTCAGGTTAATAATGGAGAAATTATTATTCAATTCATTAGAACGCAAGAACAAAATGATGTTATTTTTAAAAATCCATTGTCTTCTGATAGATTTGAATACATTAAACAAAAGCTAGTAATGTTCTCTGTAAGGTAATCATTCATATCAACTTCTTGTTTAAATCATCTCCTAACATTAAACTACTCCTTATTTCTGGGGGAGTACATATGATTTCTTTTTTTTTTAAATTTTCTTATGTTTTTTTAATTATTATCTTTCTCTATGTATTTATTAGAAATTTTGGTATTTGAAATTTTGGTATTGGAATTTTCAGTAATGAATGTTTTTTATTGGAAATTTTTGTATTGATATCCCGAAATCTAAAACTTTATGAAAAATAATATAATACCAAAAAACTAGTTAGAGTATTCCAAAAGTTAAATATTATTTCCCTTTATTTTCTTATCATAAGTTTTTGTTGTTAGTTTTTCAAATTTTTCAATTTCAGCTTACATTACTACAAAACAACGGAACTCATATTTCCTATATCCATCCTCAACCGTCAGATCTGATCTGAATATGTTAAGATTTTTGATTATCTTATGGATGTTGAAAGTTCATAGCCTCATCTATAAAACGGGTGGCTCATTTATATAAACCATACCATCATTACTGATCTCTGGGCCAAAGCTCTGTTCCCATCAATGTTTTCATTCCAATTTTGTTTTCTCCCTAAATGACTCATGAATTTTCAGCAGGCCTAATACCGAATAGAAAGGAAATAAAATATTGGTCAATATTTAGGGAAAGGTTGGTTTTCCCTAACATAATTGAAAAATAAGACTCCCTTATCTCTAAGGTGATAAGAACAAATGGATGGGAAAGTGTTTCTGTGGCTAAAGAGAAATTTTAGGATCAGGGTTATCCTGATCTGGTTATTCAATTTTTTCAATCTATTACTTTCAATCAAAAGGATTGTGTGGATCTGATTAAGTTCAAGTGTTATGATAAGAGATATAATGTCCCCTACAAAAAGGCATCAAATGTTCTTAACATTCCATATAAAGGGGAAGCTCTTCATTATTCTCAAAAACACCCTAAGAAAGAAGGTTCTTTTAAGAAGGTCAATGGTCTGGATTATCTTGGCCTCAAGTATGTTAAGAATCGAACAATTACAAACCTCTCAACAAACCACAAGATGGTAGCTCTCTGGATGTAAGGATTTTTTTAGTAAGAAATTAAGATAAGGACTCTCTAAATAAATGTGACATCTTTCTGTTAGACATTCTCATCATCTTAAGGAAGATCAACTTTGTGAACTACTTCATTCTCACCATCTAGGCACAAAAGGTGAATCCATCAGTTCTTAGATACTTATATATCTGTAAAATATCTCCCAGATAATTGTCATGTTCCTTCAAGAGTTGAATGTTCCTTGCCGATAAGTCTCAAAGCCTTTTAGGATTTTGTTACTCAGTAACAACACAATAATAATGATAAAGTAGATTTCTTACATTTGCAACATCATTTTAATAATCCTTATATGTAAATTTGGTGTAAACTTTTTGGTCCCAATTAATTAGTATTCATTTAGAATAACATTCCAAAGATGAATATAAAATGATCATATATAAAAATGTTTATATATAACCAATTATTTTCACTATATTTATTATTTACATAATATTTTAGTCAATTATTATACCCAAAATTGACAGATAGTTAGAAGGCCATTCATTATGATATAGTAGCTCACTCATGAAATTGTTCACTATATTATTCCAACACTTTCATATCAATATAATAATATGATCTAACCATATTATTTAGGAACTCAACATCTTACCAACATTATTATGATATAGTGATTTTTTTATGGAATTAATAAAATTATTTTAATAAAACCCTATTTGTTGCTGACATGGAAAAAACAAGTTTATTTTTCTCAAAAATACCATGTTGTATTCTTGTAATACTGTCAAAATCATTTAGTTTTTAATTTACATTGTTATATTTTAGTAATATATTAGTATTAGTATAGTTTTGTAGTTAGTTTTCTTATTCGTTATATAATATCTATTCCCAAATCCCTTACCACAGTTGAATGTTCCAATAATAGTAAACCTATTAAATTTAAGGAAGAGGGGATTTAAAATTTATTAAATTATAAATTAATAAATAAAAATGTAGAAAATAATGAGGTGTAATAAAAATAAAAATGGAAACTTTTAAGCCAGATTATGATTGATCATAAGGTAGATATTTTATTATTAATATAGAAGGAAAGATATGAAGAGAAATATTTTTTGAGACATGTACACGAATAAAATTATAAAATTTATTCGACATATAAAATGATAAGCTTATATATTCATATTTTATTGTATAGTGAATACATTTTTAATTTTTATTAACATTATAATCGATTATTATTTATTATTTTTATTAAAACTAAGACTATTACACATTATATTTTATATTATGAAGATAAATTAATATATATATAATTTTAATACTTATATTCATCTTTCTATTTATAAATATAAATTAAATATATTTATAAATAGATTTGGTGTTTGAAGTTGAGGTGTTAATGTTTAAATTAAACTCTAAATTTGCGGATATCATATAAAAAAATTAATATTATCAAAAATATGATTTTGAATATTATCATCTATCTTATAATGTATAAAGATTAAAATTTAATTAGATTCTCTATAGTTCTAAACTCTTTATAAATTTAAAAAAAACTTTGTATAAATTTTTAGTTATTTTTATCAATCCAATAGTTTTCATAATTATTTTAAAATATAATTACGTTTTTAAAAAAAGGAAAAACAAGGAAAAACATTAATAAAAAATGAGGATCATTGTGATAAATGTTTATTTACATGGTCTGTCACCTAATCATAATCATTATTTGTTATTTATTTCAAATTAATGTCAAACTAAATACAATGATCTAAAAATATCAACATCAATATTGTGTAATCAAATATAAAATTATAAGGAATTTTTATAATGGAAAATACATCATCATTTTAGAAACTGATATTGTCCTTTACGACATACCAAAATGGAAGACTATTAATATTAATAGTATGATAATGATTCATAGTAATTAATTACATTTCATCAATAAAAATGACAGTTTCAAATCTATATAAATGAATCATCTGTGACATTACATATTTTCATATGTATGAATTAATGTTTTTTTATAAGAAACGTTTTTATTACATATAAATGTATTCAAATACAAAATACATTTTGAGTAGTATTAGATAAACATATTTTTTTTGGGTTGGTTTCATGAATTCTATAATATTAAATACATTTATAAGAAAATTATAAATTAAATAATTCTTAACAAAAGGGATTTGTTAATGAATTTGGTGTCAATAGGATGCCATAAGAGTACTCACAAATTTATTACCAGGTAAGAGTTATAGTAACGTGTTCAAGGTGAAACATTCTATCGATGTGGTGAATTAATTTAGGGTAGGATGAGTTTGTATTCAGATTAGAATGAGGGGGGGGGGGATGGTTTAGTATCAGAATATACTAACATGGACTATAAAATATATGGAAATTTATATTTTAAATTTATTATCCATAATAATAAAATAAACATTTCAACCTCGCTCCACTGTCAACATAGAAGACAACACTAATTAGACTATTAATTTGTTTATTTCCATGGTCCACACAGAGAATGAAAGTAATTTTATGATAATGAAATATATTTTTAATAGTACTAAACTTATATACTATGGTTACTATTTTCTAACATCATGTTATAGGTTTCGACATATGTGATCATGTGGAACTTCACCATGGATGAATGGGCCTGCTAATGAAGTATGTAACTAAGTGTTATTAAAGTAGTTTCTCTCTAGATGTATTGATTATTAATGAATTGGTATATATAAGTGAAGGATCTAATATGTAGTATCGAATTTTTGTGTATGTTGTTGGGATGGATATTAAATGTCTCAAAAAATACCATTTTCAATACGTATGTGAAACATTTGTTGTCTTACATATGCTCCAACCACAGTCAGAGATTATTGTTCATAACATAAATATAAAAACTAAAGAAATTGTAAAAATTTATATATGATGATGATGGGAAGTATTAAATATATGTATGAAAATAAATATAGAATATATTAAAAATAGATATGAAAATAAATTTTCTAGGGATTATAATAAATGAATTAGAGAACCAAATATATATTAAGTAACATAATCTTTCTATTCATGAAAAAAAAAATTATTCATAAATTACTATAGAATTGAATGGAAATAGAATCAAATATTGATCACTGAAACTTATAAAACAATCAAGGTTCTACATAATGGAATTAAGAATTGTTTTTCACCATAAAATAAAAGAATTTATGGTTTTTCATGGAGAATTGTAATGTCATCATATTCAAAAAAATTATTTGTAAGGATGATTCAGGTGTCAATAATAACTATTCATCTATCTAGGATGCATAAAATATTTAAAAATTATTATTAAAAATAATAAAAATACGATGAAATTATGGAAAATACACACTAATTCTTCCAATGTAAAAATCAAATCGATTTTCCAATTAATTTTCATGTCATGTTATAATATTGTAATGGAAAATAAAATTATATCACATACTTGAATTAGTCAATTCAATAGTATAGTGTATAAGAATACTTTTTGTTGAAAAATATGAGATTTCATAATAGACTAATTTGAAAAAATGATATAAATTGGTCAAAAATATTCAAGATATTTTATTTATTTTACTAAATGATTTAGTAATTGATGGCCATAAAAGAAACTATATACCAAAAGTACGTTTTGAACATGGATTGAAAAAATGGGGAAAATAAAATTATTTATGGATCTTATCTATACATATTTTCTATATATCTTGTTCTATATCCATTCATATACATAAAAATTTGTGTTTTCCCCCTATCTCAAACCTCAGTCTCCTTCAAGAACATCAAATAATTAGTCTCCATCCTGGTAATGATACCCAAACAATTACTAGGATAAGTAATTTTAAATGGAATTACTCACTAGCTACCATCATTAATATCATAGTATTATTTGATAAACTCTTCTATAGATTTTACATATGTAGATCTATGAATTTTCATTTTTTTCAAATATAGTAGTCAGAAAAAAAATCATTGAATCGATTGTTCTCACATAATGTATGTATGTATCATATCTATGTAATCATCTATTAAATATGAATCATGATTCAGTTTAATGTTCAAAACTATAATATTCTACAATAATATTTTAGGAGAACAAAAATATTATTATTTAATGACTTGATACTTCTCCTTTATTGAAATCATTTTTTGAAAATTTAATAAAATGAAAAAATAAATTAGTATTTAAAATCATGATAAATCCCATTTACAATCTATATTAATGTGTGAGGATCTATACATATACATTGTGGGGTATGTTAGACCATAATGTATAAATTAATAATTCCAAATTACCATTGTGTAGTTGTGGAGATTAATTTAATTACCTTTAGATAACTCTTTGACACCCTTAAACCTGATTTGAATCTCATTATCTATCATTCAATAACACTACCCAGTTAACATTATATTTTATATTTGAAAATGATATAAAATTTCTATTAGCATTGAATCCCTAATTATATGTAGATAAATCCTTATGACATTAAGTGTCACCCTTACATAGCAATAAAAATCTCCAACTACCAATACGTATGTCGACAATCATCATTTTGAAATCCTTTAAAATTTAATAATACTGTTATAAATAGATTGAATCATGTTGGATAAATTTATATTGGTAGTCTAGGAATCATTTTTTATTGAAATAATAATAATTTCATGATAATTATGTTGGCTTTATCTGACCACTATTTATGTACCCAAAATTAAAAATAAAAAATACTTTTACATAAATATATATATAAACACATAAATTAACATTCAACCCAAATAATTAAGTAAATAAAAATTTCAAATATTTTATGGGAAATTAGTGTTCAAATAAAAAATATAATATAAAATAATAAATTATGGGAAAATTAATTTCAAAGCCAATAATCAACTTAAATAAATGATCTATACTAAAAAATTTAATAATATGAAATAAATACCATATAACACAAGAAAAATAAGAATTTACTTGATTACTCAATATAATCAAGTCAATAACATAATTTCACTAATATGGAAAATTCAGCAACAAAATCTAATTTTCCCCATATCATTGTTATTTTCAATGAAATAATGTGGAAATTATGTCTAAAAAATGACCCTCATGAGATTCCCCTACACTTAAGATATATTTTTCTTATCTGATCAATGTATATTTACATTAGTGGAAAAGTAATATTATAAATGAAAAATCAAAGTTTATATAGGTAATTAGTTTTCAAATGACACTCCGCCCATGGAATTTTCTATGTAGTAAAGTTGATTTCACTTTCAAAATGAGGTGTAATGAAAAAAAATGAGTTTTATATAAGTTAATGGTTTTGTACTTTTGAAAATATTTAATTCAAAATCATTATACACATAACTTTTCCTATAAATGTATCTTTTTATCCATGTGAGAAGATTCAAATAATTTAACACCTAATAGTTAAACCAAATTAAAAGAATACGTGATTTTGTAAAATAAAAAATTAAATAATTGAATCAAACCTCAATAAAATATAAAAGAAAAGTTATTCCATAAGGATTAAGATAATCTTTGATAGACCGTTTGGGTGAAATAATTACTTGTTTGATTGTAATTAAAAATTTAAAAGTCAATTAATATTATAATATTTTCAACAATATTTTTACCCCGTGAATATTGTTTTCAATTGATAAATAAAATTTTATACACTTTTATTTCCATAGATAAATTTAAAATATTAATTAAAAAATGAAGATAATTTTTTATCAGAATTTATAAAAAAAATAAATTATAGAATGTGAAAAGGAAAATATTTAAAATATAAAATTTATAAAAAATATTTGACTAATTTTTGTAAGAAATATTAAATGAAAAATTAGGAAAGGTGAGGCCTTTTGCCTAAAATAATGACCTGATATTGACCCCAATGTGGAAATTAATGCATGAGAGGCAAATTAAAACAATATAATTCAAAAATCTATCTTAAGGGTTACAATGAAATTTAGATAGAATAATGTAATTTTTTCAGAACATCCATATGAAAATTTATAATTCAAAAGTTATTTCATTAAATAAATAACCCTTTGATTTCTAATAAACCTCATTAAAATGGAATGTTTATGAATGAATAAAATTTGAAATTAATCTAATAAATTATGGATTACAACACAATGGAAAAATTATGGTTCATATATATTTTTAAAAATAGAGTAATTCATAGTGTTAGTACCAAAAACTAAAAATTCATATTTATTAAATATCATATTATATTAATTAATAAGTCTCACGAAATAAATAATTTGAATAAAAACTAGATTTAATGCATGAAAATTAATATTGAATAACTAAGAAATCATAAAATAAGATACAATAAATATAATTTAAATACAATGTAATGAATAATAAACCCTTGATTAATGGTAATGAACTATATTATGAAACACAAAAAGAAAATAACCATTAAAATTGAGATTTTTTATTATTAATATTAAATAAAATAGAAAATTAATTATATATTAATTGAATAATAATTAAATTATGTAAAAATCATTGTTTTTCTCCCATAAAGCCATGAATTTAGGTCCCCATCTATATTCCCCTTAATATCAATCGATAATCACTTATTAGTTATAGTTAATTTTCTAAAACAACACCATATGTGTTTGCAAGACATTATTAATTGATGATGTATTTTTAGTGGATTCAGAAAAATCCCATAAAAACTCCCTTATAATCTACCATAAAATATTGGAAACCATTTTAATAAGGAATAAAATCATTTTTTCAAATTTTTAATGAATTTTTTTCATTATATTTTTATTATTTCAAGATAGAATTAAGAAATATTCAAATGAATCTAGTTATGTGTATATTATACTTCCAAAGAAATGTTAATATTCTACTCGAATTTATATATTATTAAATCACTAAAAAAACATTGATAAAGATGTGATAACATTTGTGTTATGAAAATTTTATTAATAATGATGTTTCTTATGTCCACATTGAATATATATTATTTATATTGAATCAATTTCTTAACTTCCATCCACAATTTTTTGGCCATTAAATTCATGATCAGCCACAAAAACATTATATTCATTAATAAATGATTTTTTCTTATTTCTATGGAAATAAATAATGTTAATATTAACATCAATTATAATAAACCACACAAGTAAATAATTTTGCTATTTTAGTTGTCCTATAGACATAGTTTTGAATACTATGTCTAGAAGCCATTTTTTCAATGGTAATAGCCACAGTTTTTGAAAAACAGTTTCTATAGCCCACAACTATACAATTGGTTTTCAAAACTGTTTCTATAACCCACACTTATATCCATGGTTTTCTAATCCTTTTCTATATCCCACACCTATAGACATGTTTCTTAAAAACGTGTTTATAAGTCACCTAACCTTGATTGGGATAAAACATTTCCTGCAAAATATTGACTGGGAAGCTATCGTTCCACACATTTTAGGCTGCCACCATGGTTATCATCAATATTTATAACATAATATTTATTCATATACCAAAATATATGAGTTGTTTAGTGTTTAAGAGGATGAATTTTATAGGTGAGGTATAGAGATCAAATTCGGGAACTAACATATTCTTTTTGTGCTATTGGAATGGTTTTCTAGGGCTATATCCATGATTTGAAACCTTAGTAATAACACCGAAGTCTGTAGTTTAAACCATGGACATGGATAAACATACACAATGGAAAATTAAGAGACCTATTCCCACAATTTAAAGAGTCGTGGAAATTGCCCGCCCATTTCCACTGTTTAAACTGTTGGAATAGGTTATCCCCTACTTCAATAACAATAGTGTCCACCATTTAAGAAGACCATTACCATTGGAAATGGCCATGGTTTTGGGAAATATTTCAACAGTTTTTGACCTTGTAAATATAGGAAATCTTCTAGTTTTTATGATCACATAATTAGTTTCTCACATTAATTTTAGACATTGTTGTCAAGTGATTATCTTTTAGCACGTGGGTAGATTGTTAAACAACTTTAAATTGATTTTAATGAATCAAATTATGTTTTTCATTTACAAATACTTTTATTATAAATAAAATTACTTGAATAAATTTTTTATTTAAATCAAGAAAGTCTATAGTTAGATTTTCACAATTCTCATTAATTATTGTATTGATTGGTGTTCTTTTCATTAATTTAGAAATTTCATCATCGATTAATTAAAAAAAATATCTAGAAATAATTTCCAAATATACGATATTTTTTAATGAATTATAATATAGAAATTTATCATCAAGGGTTATGAGCTTTTCAGATCCTCTTAGGATATAGATTTCTAATAACTTGTTATAACTATTATATACTGGGAATCCGTTATAGTATTACTTAATAATATTATTCATCATTATAGAAATAATCCTAACCAACAAAAAATATTCTTTAATAAATATCTTTTATCTAGATATTGAATAAACGTTTCATTAAATTAATCAAAATAAAAAAACACTTCTATGTTGTCCTTGAATAAATATGTGTTCATGTGACAGAGTAGGTTCCAAATTACTAATCACTATATATATTGTGATTACTAGAATTCATAATTTTTATTATTAAAAAAGTTATTATCATATCATTATTTTTATTCTCTGTTACATATTATGTGATAATATCTAATGTAAAAATATCTCACTAAAATGTGACTGTACTTCCCCACTATGCTAAGAACCTAAAATTATTATGAACGTATTTGTTAATAAATGTTCCATATTAAATGATATCATCTTATGGGATACAAATGATACATGATCTATAGTGTGGAGACTAGTTTGATCTTAAGTTCACATATCATGGTATATTCCATTGTATTTTTTTGTGGGATGACTTTTTCAGAACATTATAAGGAATTATTAAGTAGGAATTTTTACATATCATTGGATTATATTATTTATGATATGTTATATTGATCATTATAAATTAATAGATTCATTACATTGTCTCATGGGTAAATAATATTTTTGTATTGACCAAAATTTAATTCATTATATGATAATGGGAAGTAGTGTATATTAGGTGAATCACAAGTGATATAACATTTTTGAATTATGAAATATGTGAATTTACTCTTATGTTCATAATGGAATACGTTTTATGAAATAATTTTTTGTAAATAAAACATCAAAATTAATTTTATTTTGACGTTTTTATGCAAAGGATATCATTTTTAGAATGTCGTCGAAATAGAAATCTCACAAATTGGTTAAAGAAAGTAACAAGTAACTAGATTTATTAATCATATTTCGAAAAATGAATTATATTACAGAGAGATAATTCATATGTAGCATTATGGAATGATATAATTGTGTTTATTCTACTTACATTGATTTGTATTTTTTTAAAATGATAGTAATTTAAATGAGGTAATTCTTCCTAATGAATCAAATAAAGGGGTGCTGAGTTTCACACATAATGTGTATCTAGGACATTAGATAAACAATATTTGATGTTATCGTGTTGGAAAAACATTTTTCCAAGATGTGGTTACAATTTTTCCATTTCTATCTCATATATTCACTAACTATTTTTTCAAGAGAATATATTTTAGTTTAGTAATTAATAAATATATATTTATCTATATCAGTGAATATAATATTTATTTAATTATTTGGGGAATAATACAGTGAAATTTCTTAATTAAATATATATTCACCAATCAATGACTGATAAATACTGTAAGGGATTGTTGACCATGATTAATGATTTAATAAGAATGTTTTTGTTTAATATATTTTTAATAAATATTGAAATATTTATTAAATGAAATTATAATTAATTTTATTATGAATTTATTAAATTTCATGTAAATATTAATAATACTATTATTATATAGACATGCTATTTTGGGATTATGAAAATAAATAATTGCCTTTGTGAAATTATTATTTTCTAACCTAAAATATATTAATAAAGGGTTATAATATTATATAATGTGTACTCTATTCTAATAATTTTGGGAACTAGATCCGAATAACATTTATTAATCTCTGGAAATTATATCTCCTAATGTGATCTAAAAAAATATAATCATGTCCTTCTCCACTACAGTCTTTATATTATTGAGAACAAAGAGAGACCATTCACCTAAAAAAATTCAAAGCGATCAATTAAGTATGATTGATGAATTTGGATCTTCTATTGAGGTAGAAAGTAATTTCTATGACACCCAATGTTATGTGTTGCACATGTTTTTCACCACTATATAGAATCAACTTTTGTAAACATTGATGATATTATGAACAGATTGTATGTAAGAATCATATTTATCATCAAAAAAGTAAATTCAATGGATTTTTTATGAAAAAATGTAATTATATTTTATATCTTATATACTTCATTATTTGGTTGAAACATAATAATCAACTAATATTTGACTTATTTTAAATTCTCCTGATGCTAAATGTCATGTGTATATAGGTGTATTAATTGATTCGGAAAAAAAAATTGGAGTCGACTATTCCAAAAAGGCACTTTTAATACACTATAAAGCTTAAATATGTATTAGATTATTCACTTAATTAATGATGATTAATTTATTAATTATTTATTGAGGATATGGTTTTTTTGTTAATTTTTATTTAAATGTTATTTATTAATTATTACTAATATATTATTTCTTCTATTATCTTAATTTTTTGCTGGTTACATCATAAATAAAATAATAATATTATATGATTAACATTAGAAGGCTCCATCAAGAAGTGTCAATGGTTATGTCTAGATAATATAAGACAACATAATATATAGTGCATTAGAACATGTCTGGTTCTCGTGTTTTTTTTTCACCATGATGTTCCATGTGAGATTCCATTCAGCATACAATAATAATATGGATAATGCATTTCTATTGATTAGGGAATGAAAATTCAATGTTTAATAGACTATAGTTTTTTTTTAATTCATATACACATCATGTAGTCCATGTGCTATATTGATATGAAATACTAGTGGTCAATGATATTCCATTATTTTGTTACACAATATAAGTATTGAAACCCGATTATAATTTATGTAAAGCAACAAGAAAATAGGTTGCCCATTCTATACATCATAGACTATAGTTGCTGATAAGAATCCATGTTCCCTAGGCTTCTATCACATACCTGAGAAAAATGATTTAAATAAAGGATATCCCAATTACATTTCATAATTTTCAATTTATATAGTGTGATTAATTTAAAAAATAAATAAAATTTAATTATTTAATAAAATCATCATTTATCAAGTATAATATTTTAATAATATAGTCCATTTTATAGTATTATTAAATATATATTAAATTAATCACTTTGTTAAATTTCAAGGTACAAGTTGTCAATGGTCTATAATTATAATATACCACATATATTTCTGTATCATAAAATACTATATAATGTACATGTGGCTATGTTTTGGTAATTTCACGAACTGTCCCCCACGGCCCATGTCATGAATACTCCTTGCTAGTCTTCCATCCAGCCTTCCATAGGCCAGGAGCTTGCGACTAGCACTAGAAAGCAATATCCTTAAAATGGGAAGGCATTTCCTTTAAACTTGTACAAACTAATAAAATATAAAGAAAAAAGGGGAAACAACTCAGACTACAATGAAACAAAATAAATAGTGAAGTAATCTACTGTAGTAATGAGTGCGGAATGTAAGGGGGAAGAAAATGGGCTCAACTGGAAAAGTACAAGTAAATATAAAAAGTAAAAAACTACTAAAAGGTGAAAAGTATCTCTTTCATCATCCAGTATGGATCCTACCGGAAGGGTAGGTACAGATCTCCTACACGGTACTCCACGTATGCCCATCTCTTCCACGCCATGTCATGCCGAATGCCCACCTCTGAGCACCGACCAGTCCTGCCTTCCTCATCCCTGATCAATATTGTACGTTGTCCGAAAAATAAATAACATGGTGCGGGCGAAGCACATGAAGGTGTGAGTATAATGATACTTAGTAGGGACCCCTAGACCCCAAAGGTCTCCTAGAGTTCCTAAATTAAAAACTACAGAGCCTGAATAAAAATTACACAACACAAGTTAGCTCACACCAGGTAACACATTAGGTTAAGGATAAAAGGTTTATCACATCATAGAACTCCTCGGCTGCTCGAGAACATCTACTCTATCGACTACAGTGAGCCTTCCAGGTGACACAGAGTCGATTCTTACTAACCTTGAACTATCGTGTTACCCATCCCAAATGGGTACTTTGGCCATTCCTAATCACATAGAGCCGCTTCCCAACAAGGGAAATCCGAGTCACACAGAGCTGCTTCCCACCTTGGCCAAACTGAGGTACTCCTCCTATCGAGTACCATGGTTCTATTGGGTCACACAGAGCCACTCCCCACAATGGGCACGCTGGGTCACCCGGAGCCACTTCCCACTGGGCCATTTTTCAAGCATAATTTAGCTCTCAACAGCATAGGGTTCCAAACATAGTCACATTGGGAGAACAGATCCTAAAGCCACTCACTGCATCTTGACATCCATATAAGTCACCATAATGTATATCCTAGGGTATAATCTGTAGCATCATTAGTCCCAAACCTCGAAATCCTCAGCTGCTGGAGAACTCCTCCTCTATTGAGTATAGTGTGCCTGCCAGGTCACACAGAGCCGCGTCCCACTAACCTTTAACTATTGTGGTACTCATTCCTGATGGGTACCTCATGCATGTAGGGTCACATAGATCTGCTACAAACGATCGACATGCTGGGTCACACAGAGTCGCTTCCCACCTTGTCCATCGTCATGCAGTCTCCATGTCTCAGCCATCTGTAGGGTTCCGTACATAGTGCAATTGGAAGAAACCCACCTCAATCAATTAGTCATACTATAACTGGTACGATGTCTCACAAGGAAGTAACCTGATGATCTGCCCTGTCATAAGGGTTCCAACACAACAGGCGGCACGTCAATCGGACTCTCGGTATGTGTGTTATTGGCACATCAGTTCCCAGGGCCTGGTTAGATACGTCTGCAATCCAACCCAGTCATACACCATGATTCTTCAAAACACATAT
The DNA here is from genome assembly GCA_963277665.1 of Viscum album. Lineage (NCBI taxonomy): Eukaryota > Viridiplantae > Streptophyta > Magnoliopsida > Santalales > Viscaceae > Viscum > Viscum album. The sequence goes on along the minus strand of OY728157.1, from coordinate 1,261,617,143 downwards.
AGAGTACGTCCAAAGGACTATATCCCTCCCTGGATCCCAATGATGTTGAAGGTTCACCAAATAGATATTTAGTTCTCAATATATGTCCCTTTATGTGTTCTTGGGTGGTACTGGGTTCAGGTCTGGTCCACCTCGGTCAGGCCGGCCCGACCCTGTTCAGCATGTGACACCCCGGGTCGATATGGGTGGACCCAGCCGATCTAGGGTCTAACTCGACCTCAGAAAACAAGACCACGTTGCCCGGCTTGTAAGAACCCGTGTTTTTCTGAACTGTAGTTCTGAGAAGAAATTTGAATTTTTTCTGTTGTATGCTCGTGATGCATAAAATGGTCATTTTACCCTACCATCATATCTTGGATATTTTTTATGGGAATCACCATTGGTCTCGGAATAGGTAGTTTACCCTAGGACAATAGTTTGGAAGAAATCTGAGTTTTTCGAACATTGGATGAATATTTAATATTTAATATTATTAAATTGAATATTAAATTATTCACGTAGGTTCATTTGGAAATAAATTTTATATGGATAGTTGTATAGAGATTACTTCTATGTCGTTGAGTCCGGAATGGGGAGTTTAGCCTTGGTATGGAATAAATTCATGTTGGGCATCGAGGCCAGCCCGGACCCCTTTTTCTTCATTTTCTTTTCTTCTTTCCTTTTTCATTTCTTCTCGCTTCTTTCCTCCTCCTCCATGCACACGTCTCCTACGCCGCTCCTCATTGACCGTGACCTATGGGAGAATTTTATGATTGAGAAAACGGGAGAGAATGAAGATGACAGTGGTACTAAATCAAAGCCCTAGATGCGCTGAGTCGGCGTGCGGCAACCATGAGCCATGAAATCAACCGAAATTCAGTGGCCCAAAGGTAGGGCCATTTATGTTTTTTCCATAGATCCATGTTAAACATGTTTTTAATTCTTAAAATGCTTATATTTATTTCTTGTATTCCCATTGGTCTTGATATGTTGTTTCAGGGGAGAAAATGGGAAAATCGGGTGTTTTGGGGGATTTCCCATCAAAAAACCCAGTATACACGGTGTGTATTCCAAGGGTGCACGATGTGTTTTCTTCCAATTCCTGAAAGATTAAGTTTTCTTAAGTAAATGGAATGTACTTTGAGTACAGGCTGAGTAGTCAAGGGCCATGTGGCTGGCTGTGTGAAATAGGGCAAGGAATAGTGGTTTTTAGCGAGTACAGGTTGTGTACTTTAAGTACACGATGTGTAGTGGTACTTGGGCATGTGTTAGGGTGAAAACGGATGGGGAGTTTCTTTTTTTGAATAGTACACGCTGTGTACAGTAAATTACACACCGTGTACTATTACACAGGCATGCCCATTGTGCTCTGACTATGTACTCTGCCCATATACTGCTTCAGTTTAGTAATTTTGAGCTATCTTGGGCTCTGAAAGTCAAAATTGGGCATGTGAGTAGTCAATTCAGAGAATCTTTCCATATATATCTCAATGGTTGATTATTTTTGACCTTTGGAGGTCATATAGATGGAGTTTTTGGGGTTTCTGTATAAATTGAGGGGTTCTTCCTCCACTTATCGATTTCAATTGTCACCTAAGAATGAGAATTAGTGTGGATGATAGGTTTGGTGTTTGGACAAACTTATTTGCGACCAATAATAGGAGATGAGCTATGTTCTATCTCTAGTAACCCATGATTTATAAGTAATTTCCCTTGTGAGACATTCCCTTATGTCCTTTGAGGCTTTGAGGCCAGGTACTTCTATGGATCCCCTGAAGGATGCATTTTCTTGTGTGCTGAACGAGGGTGTCCCTTGTAGGAACTATCTCTTGTTCTTCCATTTATTGGAATCATGTTATGGAATGCCTATGTATTACTTCCATTGTGGATCCCATGTATTATTCCTCCCTTACTCTTTTCTAAGGTTCTTGCGTAGGATGCCTTCGCTCGTGTTTACCTGGATGATCCTGAGTATGATGCCTCCTCAATGTTTGACCTGAAGGACCAAGTGGGTGCTTATTGTTTGACCAACCATGAGTTGTTATGTCGTGTCTTGTTAGAGATGGTGATTGAGTTTCACCTAGAACTCGTGCCAACTGGTTATCCCATTGGGATTTGGATGTATTGTTAGGTTGGGCGCTCGGGCCACCCTTCACTATTTTTTTATATCTGGCTTGGTTTTGCTGATGTTGTAGTGTTTAACAGAGGTGATTCCTTGTTGGTGGCGGGTGATCCTAACATGAGACGTATTTCTTGTTTTTATTGATGCCTACTTTTCTTTGTGTGCTTGAGTAGGTGGTTTCTGCCTTACCTTTCGATGTCTTTGAGTTTTATGTGAAAATTCCACCAGTACTCTTGAACGGGGTATTGCGTGTTAACCTTTTTACCACTATTGTTTTCCAGCCTTTCATTTATGCTTGTGTAGAGGTAATTTGGTCATGTGTGAGGATAATTTGTAGTTCTTTGATGTTTTTCCCATGCCTCATTCTATTTATAACACTTTGTGTCTTGTTTATCTTTTGGCTGTTATGCATGTTTTCCATGCCTTGTGACCATAGGATTTAATGATATTTCTTAACATGCTAGTTATGTTGTAGGCTGTTTATCCAAGTTTCTCTGGAGGTGTACTTTGGCCTTATTTCATTATTATGCACTGACTAGCACACGACCATGAGAACCTGGTTCTATAGACTATAAGGGATAGACCGAGTGAGCTTCCCATATAGTCTTGGATATTATAGACTACAGGAGGGTAGAGCGAGTGTGTTTCCTTAGAGAGTCTTGGGCATTATAGACTACATGGGATAGACCAAGTGAGCTTCCCAGAGAGTCTTGGATATTATAGACTATAGGAGGTTAGACTGAGTGAGCTTCCTCGGAGAGTCTTTACTTGTTTGAATTTGTTTAAAACCGTTCCAGGCTAGAGAAGGAATTGTATGAGTGAGCTTTCTTAGAGATTCTGTGATTGAGCTCAGACTATAGGAGGAATTGATCGAGTGAACATCCTCAGAGATTTTCTAGAGCATGGGGGCTATAATATGGTTAGACCATGTTATCTTCCTTAGAGAGTCCCTTACTACCCTAGACTATAAGGGGAATTGACCGAGTAAGTTTCCCCATAGTGTCTTATAATTTATTATGACCAAACCAGAGGGGTTAGGCTGAGTGCACTACCCAGAGGGTTATTGGTACTTCATGGATAGAACTAGAGGGGTTGGCTACGAGTACTTCCCAAAGGGTTACCTATTGTGTTAATTGCTTTCTTGTGTTTGATTGGTTGAACTAGAGGATTGATTGTCTTTTTTTATCATATTCAGAGGCACATCTCCGGCGTTGTCCAAAGAGGGTATATGTCGATGAGATTACAGACCCATATATCAACTTATTTGATATATGGCTTGTGTGGCACTACGTCCTTCTCTATTCCCTTTAATAGAATGTCCAAGAGATCGGGCTTATGGTTCCAAGGATCGACTGCTGATGTTGTTTCTTGTCATTTGAATCACATCATCATGAATATTCATATTTATGTATATCTGTATAGGTATGGGACTCTACATTTGTATGTATATAGATAGGTAAATTTATGGTGGAACATGCCCAGTTCATAGAGATTTCAATCCATGAGTAAAAATTTGGTTGCATGTTTGGTTTACTTCCTTTTGTTGTGTCCCAGCTAGGCTGAGCACATTGTTTTTTAATACACTTTTAGCAGCACAGTTGTTGGTTGCTTGTCAAGGTGCCCTACTGAGATTTTTATTACCACGGCACGTGCACCTCGGTGTATGTTTAGACCTTATGACTTCTTTTCAGGTTGATCATAGGTTTCATAGTTGATAGGGCTGAGGCCCAGTGTTGCATGATCGTGCGGATCTACCCGAGTGGTTCTACTGATTGGGCTACTGCAGTTCGACTACGTCTGGAGATCGGTTACGTGGATTAGCTCAGAGTGTGTAGTAGAGCCCTGTACTATTACTTTCAATTTCTTTTGTGCTTGAATTTTTATGGTTGGCCCATTGGATGACCAGTTTTGTATTGTATTTCACTGTTTTTTGGTATTTTATGAAATTTTTCTATTATAGGTTGTCCTATTTCATTTTTTTACTGCTTCCACACTCCATTTACTTTTTATTGTGTATGAAACTTAGTTATTTCAACTGTTTTATTACTCTAGTATGAGGCCATAGTCTCCCCACTATCACACCCTAGGCCCTCACTACTAGTCCGCAGCCTCTGGCGTATGAGGAGGCGTGATTGAGGCCTTGTGGCGAACCGGCTCGGAGCACCGGTTTAGTGGCTTCCGGGTCAGGATGTTACAAAGTTGTATCAAATGAGATTTCCTTCTTGTTCTTTACAATTTGAGATATGGTAGACATGAGTATTAGTAATGTGTCAAAACATTGATGGACATCGGGTTGGTGCATCGTGAACACTAGTTCCAGTAAGAAGTCCTTGTTTCTAGGTTTTGGGATTGTTTTTTTGATTTTGGCGATGTTACGGTTGTATATGATTTTCACCTTAAGCGACTCACATGTTGTGTGGTGTTTTGATAAACTATGGATATCTGGAACTTCCCCATTGGTAAGATTTCAGAGATAGATTTTGACTCTTGTCTGGAAAATGAAATGGGTGTCTCATGCATCATACTTGGAACATAGGATTCCCAGCATATAGGCCATCTAGTGTGTGATTTTACTGGCTACTATGATCATTGGGTCTGCAGACACATACCTTTTACTCTGATGGCAGGTAACATGGATTTATGTTAAGGCATTTTTGATGGGGGTGATGAATCAGTTATATTGCACAGGTTGTGCTGTGACCCTAGTTGGTCAATGTGGCACGTGATGCCTTTTTTGTTTAACCCCTTATTGGGTGTTGTTTCTTAGGTCTGTGGTTATCTATATAAATCATTGAGAATTATGTTGATAGATACCATGGCTTTTCTTGGGAACAGAACCCCCTTGTGGTATTTCTATATACAAATACCCAATGGGTGTTAGCTCAGCTTGTCTCTTCTATTTTGTTTGTGACCTCCAAGTATTCATTCCTTTGGAAGATGCTCGGAGAGTATCAGGGCCCTTGTAGTTTGTGTTTTGGTTTTGTCCTTCTATGGTCGTTGTGATCTTTACCTTCTTCTGAGTGGTTTTGGATCTTTTGGGAAATGTGTTTCGACCTTGTGACCCAGTTGTGAGGATTTTTATATAGGGTTAGGTGGAAGACCTAGAGTCCCAGGGTTTTGAATCAAAACCTTCTGAGTGGTTTTTGATATTTTGAAAAAAAATTTCTAGCAACTCTGTTGGTCCAGAAATAGGGAGTTTACCCTAGGACAAGAGTTTGGAGGAAATCTGAGCAATTCGAATTTTGGTCGAATATTTAATATTTAATATTATTAAATTATATATTAAATTATTCTCCTAGGTTCGTTTGGCAATAAATTTTAAACAGAGCATTTTATTGAGATTCTTTCTGCGCCTATGGGTCCAGAATGGGGAGTTTATCCTGTGGAAGGCATAAACGCATGTCGGGCGCCGGGGCCGGCCCGTGCCCCTTTTTCTTCATTTTCTTTTCTTCTTTCCTTTTCTTTTCATCACTATTATTTCCTCCTCCCCTTTGCGCACGTCTCCTATGCTACTGTTCCTTTTCTGTGACCTATGTGATAATTTGAAGATCGAGAAAACGGTAGAGAAGGAAGACGATAGTGGTAACGAATTGAAGTTCTCGACGCGTTGAGTCGTCGTGTGGCTACCGTGAGCCGCGAAATCAACTGCAGCTTTGGCGGTTTCCACCTGATGGTAAGGACATTTATGTTTTTTCCAGATATCCATGTTAAACATGTTTTCTAGTCTTTAATGCCTTATATTTCTTTCTTGTATTCCAATGAGGCTAAATCTGTTGTTTCGGGGGTGAAAACGGGTGAAACAGGCGTCTTTAGGGATTTCTCATCCGAAAACCCAGTATACACACCATGTATTCCAAGGGTACATGTCGTGTGTTCTTCTCATTTAGGGAAGACTATTTTTTCATAAGTACATTGTGTGTTATTTGAGTACACATCATGTAGTCAGTGGCAATGTGGTTGGCCGTGTGAAATAGAGCACAAAATAATTGTTTTTAGCGAGTACACGTCGTGTAGTGGTACATGGGCATGTGTTCATGTGAAAACGAACATGGAGTAACTTTTTTTTGGAATAGTACATGACATGTATAGTAATGTACATGCCTTGTACTGTTACACAAGAAGGCCCATTGTGCTCTATCCAGGTACTCTGACCATGTACTCCATCAGTTTAGTAATTTTGAGATATCTTCAGCATTGGCAGTCAGAATTGGGTGTGTGAGTAGTCAATTATGAGCATTTTTTCTCATATATCACAATGGTGGAATTATTTTCACTTTTATAGGTCATTTAAAGGGGTTCTAGTGGTTTCTATCTAAATGTAGGGGTTCTTCCTCCACCTATCGAGTTAAGTTGTCACCATAGAGTGAGACTTGGTGTGGATGATAGGTTGGGTGTTCGGACTAACTCAGTTGAGACCTTTAATAGGAGAAGAGAATTAAGATATCTCCCATAACCCATGCTATAGAGGACATTTCCCTTGTGAGACATTCCCTTCTATCCTATTAGGCTTTGATGCCAAGTACTTCTAAGGATCCCCTGAGGGATGCCTTTGCTTGTGTACTGACCTAGGGAGTCGCTTATAAGATCTCTCTCTTGTTCTTCCTTTGACATGAACCATGTTATAGAATTCCTATGTTGTCCTTAAATTGAGGATCCCATGTTGGATTCCTCCATTACTCTTTTATATGGATATCGCATAGGATTCTTTCGCTCGTGTTTACCTGGAGGATCCAGAGTATGATGCCTCCTTAGTGTTTGACTAGAGGGACCCGGTAGGTGCTCGTTGTTTGACTGAACATGAATTTTTTATGTCAGGATTGGGTTGAGATGGTGATTGGGTTCCACCTAGAACCCGTGCCAATTAGTAATCCCATTTGACTTTGGATGTATTGCAGGGTTGGGCATTCGGTCTTCCCTCACTGTTTTTTATATCTGGCTTGGTTTTTCTGATGCTGTTGTGTTTACCAGAGGTGCTTCTGGGGAGGTAGATGGTGAGCCTAAGGCGAGACAAATTTCTTGTTTGTTGGGATTAATATTATTCTTTGTGTGCATGAGTAGGTTGTTTGTGCCTTACCTTTCAATGTCATTGATGTTTATGTGCAAATTCCACTAATACCCTTGAATGGGGTATTGCGTGTTTACCTTTTTTCCCCTGTTGTTTTCCTACCTTGAATCTATGCTTGTGTAGAGGTAATTTGATCATGTGGGATGCAAATTTGTTGTTCTTGGATAATTTTCCCATGCCTTGTTCTGTTTAAAACCCTTTGGATTTTATTTAGATTTTGGTCATTATGCATGTTTTCCATTCCTTGTGACCATATGATGGAATGATATTTCATGACATGCTTGTTATGTTGTAGACTGGTTAGCTAAGTTTCTATGTAGGTGTAATTTGGCCTTTTAGCATTATGATGCACTGACAGGCACGAGACCGTGAGAATCAGGTGCTATAGACTATAAGGGATAGACCGAGTGAGATTCCCAGAGATACATGGATGTTATAGACTAAAGGAGATTAGACTGAGTGTGATACCTCAGAGAGTCTTGGACATTATATACTATAGGGGATATACCAAGTGAGCTTCCCAGAGAGTCTTGCATATTATATACTACAGGAGGGTAGACCGAGTGAGCATCCTCAGAGACTCTTCACTTGGTTGAATTTCCTAAAAACCATTCCAGGCTAGAGAAGGAATTGACTGAGTGAGTTTCGTTAGAGTGTATGTGATAGACCTGAGACTATAGGTGGAATTTACCGAGTGAGCTTCCTTAAAGAGTTTGTAGACCTTATGGCTATAAGATGGTTAGACCACATGATGTTTCTCAGAGAGTCCCTGAATACCCTAGACTATAAGGGGAATTAACTGATCTAGCTTCCCAAGAGAGTCTTATAATTTTGTTTGTTCAAACCAGAGGGGTTAGGCTGAGTGCACTGCCTAGAGGGTTGTTGGTACTATTTGGATAGGACCAGCGGGATTGGATGCGAGTAATTCCCAGAGGGCAACCTATTGTGTTATCTACTTTCTTGTGTTTGATTGGTTAAACTAGATGATAGATTGTCGTTGTTTATCTTATTCAGAGGCATATCTCCAGTGTTGGCCGAAGCAGGTACATGCCGATGAGATTACAGACCCATAGATCGACTTATTTGATATACTACTTGAGTGGAACTACGTATAGCTCAATGCCCTTTAATAGGATGTCCAAGAGATTGGGCTTGTGGTTCCATGGATCGACTGCTGATGTTGTTTCTTGTTATTTGAATCACTTCATCATTAATCTTTGTATTTATGTATATGTGTATAGGTATGGGACTATACATGTGTACGTATATAGATATGGACATCCATGGTTGAACATGCCAAGTTGATAGGTATTTCATACCGTGAGTTCTACTATGGATGCACATTTGGTTTACTTCTATTTTTTGTGTCCCAAGTAGGTTGAGCACATTGTTGTTGCATAAAAATTTAGCAGCATAGTTGTAGGATGCCTGTCGGGGTGTCCTACTAAGATTATCTCTCACCCCAGCACGTGAATCTCGGTGTACGTGTAGACCTATGTCGGCTTTTCAGGTTGAGCACAGGTTGCATAGTGGATAGGGCTGAGGCCCCGTGATGCATGATCGAGCAGATTTTCATGAGTGGTTCTACTGATTGGGCTGCTATAGTTCGACAATGTCTGGTGATCGGGTACGTGGATTGGATCATATTGCGTAGTAGAGCCATGTACTTTTGCATTCAGTTTCTTTTGTACTTTTATTCTTATGGTTGGCCAAGTGGGTCACCAGTGTTGTATTTTACTGCATAGTTGTTCGGGATTTTACAACATTTTACTATTAAATATTGTTCTATTTTAGTTATTTACTGCTTCCGCACTCTATTTACTTTCCACTATGTATGATAATTAGTTATTTCTTCTGTTTTCTTACTTTGGTATAATGGAATTGTCTCCCCAATATCACACCCTAGGCCCTCACTGCTAGTCGGCAGCATCTGGTGGATGAGGAGGCGCGCTTGAGGCCTTGTGGCGAACTAGCGCGGAGCACCAGTTTAGTGGATTCTAGGTCAGGACGTTACAAAGTGGTATCAAAGGATTTTACCTTCTTGGTATTTACTATTTGGGACATGGTAGACAAGAGTATTAGGAATGTGTCGTAACATGTGATGGATATCGGGCTGGTGCATCGCGAACACTTGTTCTGGCAAGAAGTCATGGTTGCCAGAGTTTGGGATTGATATTCTTATTTTGCGATGTTATTGTTGTATATGATTTTCTCCTTGAGCGAATCACATGTTTTGTGGTGATTTGATTTACTATTGATCTCTTGCTCTTGTCCATTGGTAGGATTCCAGGGATAGATTTTCACTAATGGATGGAAAAGGCAAGAGGTGTTTCATGCATCATACTAGGCATGTAGGATTCACAGCATATAGGCCAGCTAGTGTGTGTTTTTACTGAAGACTGAGACCTTTGGGGATGATTACACATACTTTGTAGTCTGGTGGCAGGTTACATGGATCTACGTTAAGGAATTTTTGAGGTGGTTGATGACTCAGTCCTTTTGCACAGGTGGTTTAGTGACCCTAGCTTGTCTATGTGGCACATGATGCCTTTTTTATTTAACCCCTTATTAGGTTTTGTTTCTCGGGTCTGTGGTTATCTATTCGGATCATTGAGAACGATGTCAATAGTTACCAATGCATTTCTTTTGAACTGGACCCCCTTGTGGTATTATTGTATACAAGTACCCAATGGGTGTTATCTCAACTTGTCTCTTCTATTTTGTTTGTGACCTCCAACTATTCATTCCATCTGAGGATGCTCGAAGAGGATCAGGGACCTTGTAGGTTGTGTTTTGGTTTTGAACCTCTTAGGACATTGTCATCTTTTCCATCTTCTGAGTGGTTTTGGATATTTTGGTCTGGGTGGTTAGACCTTGTGACCCATTAGTGAGGATTTATCTATAGGGCAAGTTGGATGACCTAGAGACCCTAGGTTTTGACTCGAACCCTTATCGATCTATGTCGGTTCCGTTTTAGAGAACCTTGGTGATGTGGTTGGCCTTGGTTTTCTACTTCCTTTTGGCGGTGTTTGTTTTCGCGACTATTTCGATGAGCAGGCCAATTCTGGTGCCTGGCCTAGTCGACCAGTGTTTCTGATGTTGCTGTTGTAGAGGTGAATTTTTGAAATTTAGGGTTACTGTGAAATGGTTGACTCGTTATTGAATCATGGTCGGGTTTTGTAAGGATGTTAGTGTGGCTTAGAGGGATCTAGACATCCCTTCGGTGAAATCAAAGTGTACTCCTATAAGAGATGATCATGCGCTATCTTGACACTTCTTGATTATGCTGAGAGGGCATCAACCCTACATAGAGATCCTTCTTCTTTCTTAATGTTCATATATGTGGCGGATGTAACCTGTTCTGGTTGTGCTCTCAGAGCAGTGTATGTAAATCCATATGGCGGGGAGTACCAGTTGGTTGTAGTTGAATATCTTCTATGTAGAAGGTGGTTTTTAATGCTAAGGATGGTTGTTGGAAGGTCCATATAGCTTGGTTGTGCAGATGCTCGGGTTGGGGGCATGGCTATTGGTACCTCTTGGGGTCCATTTCCTGGGAATCTCGGGGACGAGAAGGTTTATGATAGGGAGTTTGTAAGAACCCATGTTTTTTCAGATAGTATTTTTGAGCAGAAATTTGAATTTTTGCAATTGGATGCTCGTGAGGTGTAAAATGGTCATTTTACCATACCATCAAATCTTGGATATTTTTTTCTAAAAACTCCATTGGTCCCAAAATAGGGGGTTTACCCTAGAACAAGAGTTTGGATGAAATCTGAGTTGTTTGAATTTTGGCGAAATATTTATAATTTAATATTAAATTATTCGTTTTGGTTTTTTGGGAAATAACTTTTAAACGGAGCATCATATTGAGATTATGTCTACTCCGTTGAGTCGAGAATGTGTAGTTTAGCATAGGGAAGGAATAATCTCCTGTCAGGTATCGGGGCTGGCCCGAGCCCCTTTTTCTTCCTTTTCTTTTCTTCTCTCTTCTTTCCTCCTCCTCCTTGTTCATGTATCCTACACCACTCCTACATGGCCATGTCCTATGGGAGAATCTTAAGATCGATAACTTTATAGAGAAAGAAGATGAGAGTGGTACCAAATCGAAGATCCTGACGCGCTGAGTCGGCATGCGGCAACCGTGAGCCACGAAATCTACCGAAGCTTCAGCAGTTTCCGCCCAAATATAGGGACATTAATTTTTTCTCCATATATTCCCATCAAAAATTTTGTTTTAAGTATTTAAATCCTTATATTTCTTTCTTATATGCCCATGGGGCTAGATTTGTAGTTTCGGTGTCGAAAACGGGCGAATCAGACGTTTTTAGGGATTTCCCGTCGGAAAACGTAGTAGACACGACATGTATTCCAAGGGTACACACCATGTGTTCTTCCCATTCAAGAAAGATGAATTTTTATTAATTACATGGAACGTACTTTGAGTACATGCGGTGTTGTCGGTGTCCATGTGGCTGGTCGTGTCAAATAGAACACGAAATAGTGGTTTTTTGCGAGTACATGCCGCGTACATTAGGTACACGCCGTGTAGTGGTACATGGGAATGTGTTATAGTGAAAAAGTAAATGGCATAACTTTTGGTGAAAATTACACGTCGTGTACTATCACAAAGGTAGGCCCATTGTGCTCTGACCATGTACTCTGGCCATGTACTTCTTCAGTTTAGGAATTTTGAGATATGTTGGGAACTGGAAGTCCTAATTTGGCATGTGAGTAGTCTATTCTGAGTGTGTTTCCACATAGATTGCAATGGTGGAATCCTTATGACATTTAAAGGTATTATAAAGGGGGTTTTGGAAATTTCTATATAAATGGAGGAATTCTTCCTCCACTTATCGAGTTTATTTGTCACCTGAGTGTGAGACTTGGTGTTGATGATAGGTTGGGTATTTAGACCAACATATTTGAGACCTTTAATAGGAAATGAGCTATGATCTATCTCCTATAACCCATGATTTAGAGGAATTTTTTCTTCTGAGACGTTCCCTTTTGGCCTATGAGGCTTTGAGGCCAGGTACATCTAAGGATCCCTTGAGGGATGCCTTTGCTTGTGTGCTAACATAGGGATTCCCTTGTAGGATATTTCTCTTGTTCTTCCTTTGATAGGAACATGTTATGGAATTCATGTGTTGTCTTTACATTGAGGATCCCATGTAGGATTCCTCCCTTACTCTTTGCTAAGGATCCCACGTAGGATGCCTTCGCGCGTGTCTACCTGGAGGATCCCGAGTATGATGCCTCCTCAGTGTTTGACCTGAGGGACCCAGTGGGTGCCTGTTGTTTGAACGACCCTGAGTTGTTATGTCGGGTTTGGGTATAGATGATGATTGTGTGTCACCTAGAACCCATGACAACTGGTATTCCCATTGGGATTTGGATGTATTGTTCAGTTTGGCGTTTGGTCCACCCTCACTATTTGTTTATATCTGACATGGTTTTGCTGATGTTGTAGTGTTTACTAGAGGTGCTTCATTGTTGGTGGCTGGTGAGCCAGACATGAGATATATTTATTGTTTCTTGGGATGCCTACTATTACTTGTGTTCCAGAGTAGGTGGTTTGTGCCTTACCATTCGATGTCTTTGATTTTTATTTAAAAATTACACTAATACCTTTGAACGGGGTATTGTGTGTTTACCTTTTTTCCAGTTTTATTTTTATGCCTTGATTGTATGCTTTTTTAGAGGTAATTTGATCATGTGTTAGGATACTTTTTGTGATTGGATGTTTTTCCCAAGCCTTGATTTTTTTACGACCCATTGGGTCTTGTTTAGCTTGTGGATGTTATGCCAGTCTTCCATTCTTTGTGACCGTAGGATGGAATGATATTTCTTGACATGTTTGTTATGTTGTAGACTTGTTAGCCAAGTAGATCTGTAGGTGTACTTTGGCCTTATAGCATTATTATTAACAGACTGACATGGGACTGTGAGAACCTGGTGCTATAGACTATAAGAGATAGTCCGAGTGAGCTTCCCAGAGAGTCTTGGATGGTATAGACTACAAGAGGGTAGACTGAGTGTGCTTCCTCAGAGAGTCTTGGACATTATCGACTACACGAGATAGACTGAGTGCTCATCCCAGAGAGTCTGGGATATTATAGACTACAGGAGGGTAGACCGAGTGAGATTCCTCAGAGAGTCATTACTTGTTTGAATTTCCTTAAAACCATTACAGGCTAGAAAATGAATTGACTGGGTGAGCATCCTTAGAGAGTCTGTGATATACCGGAGAGTATTGAAGGAATTGACCGAGTGAGATTTCTCATATATTTTCTATACCCTGGGGCTATAAGATGGTTAGATCGCGTGTTCTTCCTCAGAGAGTCCCTGACTACCCTAGACTATAAGGGGAATTGACCGATCGATCTTCCCCAGAGAGTCTTATAATTTTGAATGGACAAACTAGAGGGGTTAGGCTGAGTGCACTGCCTAGAGGGTTGTCGGTTCTTCTTGGATAGGACCAGAGGGGTTGGCTGTGAGTACATCCCAAAGGATTACCTTTTGTGTTATCATCATGCTTGTGTTTGATTGGTTGAACTAGAGGATAGATTGTATTTCTTTATCTTGTTCAGAGGCATATCTTCAGCGTTCACCGAAGTGGGTACATGTCGATGAGATTACGGACCCATAGATCAAATTATTTAATATACGGATTGAGTGGCACTACATCCTTCTCAATTCCATTGAATAGGATGTCCATGAGATTAGGATTATGGTTCCATGGATCGACTGCGGATTTTGTTTCTTGTTATTTGAATCACATCATCATGAATATTCATATTTATATATATGTGTATAGGTATGGGACTATACATGTGTACATATATAGATATGAAAATCCATGGTGGCACCTCCCGAGTTGACAGGAATTTTATACTCTGAGTTCAACTCTGGTTGCACGTTTGGTTTACTTCCTTTAGTTGTGTCCAAGCTAGGCTGAGCACATTGTTGTTGCAAACACTTTTAGCATCAAAATTTTATGTTGCATTTCAGGGTTCCCTACTGAGATTATTTCTCACCCCTACATGTGAACCTCGGTGTACGTGTAGAACTTATGTCTACATTTCAGGTTGAGCACATGTTTCATAGTGGATATGGCTGAGGCCTAGTGTTTCATGATCGAGCAGATCTTCTCGAGTGGTTCTACTGATTGGGCTGCTGCCGTTCGACAGCATCTAAAGATTGGGTACGTGGATTGGATTGGAGTGCGTAGTAGAGCACTGTACTTTTACTTTCATTTAATTTGGTAATTTTATTTGTATGTTTGACCCTGTGGGTGACTAGTGTTTTATTGTATAGCATAGCTGTTCAGGCTTTTACAACAATTTACAATTACATCTTGTTCTATTTTTTTTACTGCTTCCAAACTCCATTTAATTTCCACTGTGTATGATACTTAGTTATTTCCACTATTTTCTTACTCTGGTATGAGGGAATAGTCTCCCCACTATCACACCCCAGTCCCTCGCCGCTAGTCAGCAGCCTCTAGAGTACGGGGAGGCGTTCTTGAGGCCTCGTGGATAACCGGCCCGGAGCACCGGTTAAGTGGATTCCGGGTCGGGATGTTACGCGACTTTTCGTGGCTGAGACACGAGTCAGACCGCTAGGCCATAGGTCAGGCCATTGGGCCGCGGGTTGGCCGGCTGAGTGACGGGTCCGTTAGTTGGACCGACCCAGTGGTTCCACCCTCTTGGTGACATGGGCCGCCATGGATACCCTGACACGGCGCTTTTGGGTCGGGAAGATGAGGCGCAGGGCCATGTCAGCCGGTGAACCCATGGGGGTTGACCCTAATGCGGCACCACATGGCACCACCTATCAATTGTACCTCGATCGACGGCCCGTGACATTACCGCTGGGTGCGCCGCTAGAGCGCACCCCATCCCCCGGCTGCCAGTTGATCCGGTGGCCCCTTGTCCCCAACATAGTCAACGCTGGTTGCAGTTTTGCTGCCACTTGGGCGCGTCACCGGTGGTGTGCCCCACCTCCGCTCCACTGGCTCTGTAGTGGATGACCATCTTTCTAGCCAACCACTCCTTGTGTTCCCAGGGCTGACAAGCCATGGCCCTCCATTTTCATTGGTGGTGTGAGACGGTGCGTCGTGTCTCCTCCGCGATAAGCTGATGCCAGCCGCTCGGATGACCACTGTGACTTTGTGCCGCAACATCCTCTTCCGGCATGCATCGACGCACTATTCACAACATAACTTTTCGGGGTCATCACACTATCAGTCTTCTATGGAGGCACAAGGAAGTTAAAAAATAGAGGAGGGTTTGGGGTTGGTTCGTTAGGCATGTGCCCCTTGTTTTAGCTAGAAACCCGATGGGGGTTAAGGGTATTATAAAAATTGAATTAAAAAATAAAATAAACCCCACAGGATTTCCCGCAACAATCCTCCGGCAATAATGAGAGAATCACGGGTCAACCCATTAGTCGGTGGACCCACTTTCTTCGTGTTATCCAAGAATGAGGAAGTGGAAAACAAAAGTTTTTAAATGAAATAACCCCTACCTCAAATCATCAGATAAACTCACACGCTTGAAGGTGGGTCGGTGTTATTCATTCCCGCAATAGGCATCCAACGATTTTGCTCGTACGTCGTCCTACGGTTCGTGGTTCAGTATCATATGTCACCTCCAACTGGGTTATGCTCCGTCTCTTAAGGGTCCTGCATCGTGGTTCTCCTTCAGCACTTCATTACATGGCTAAGCTGTGTTGGTACCTCACCCCAAGCTCCATATATATTGGAGATGTAGAGGGTAAGTAACGACGTGGGAATTTAATAGTGGCTGATTAATTAGTAAGCTTCGTAATTTCACTAAATATTGTTGTTACTTTTATTGGAGGGTCAAGACATTTATTAGCTCAAAACATCACCGGTCTCACCCTACCGTTTCTCTGTTAGAGGAATAAAATAACAATAAATTAATAATATTATTTTAATTATTCTATTATAAAGTTCCAAAAACTAAATTTTCATTGGACCTACAGTGGTCGAAGTGAATCCTACCTTAAGTGAATCCTTGTGTTGTTGATTAAAGCATGGCCTCATATTTTTAATCCAAGCAAAGGATAAATAGTTAGAAACCGACACTCGTGTATTTACTAAACATACCCAAAAAAGTTCAGTAAATTATTAATTGACACCATCGACATGCGGTAGTTGAGGTTAGGCTCTGCCTAATTGAAACACACCGCAATGAACTCAACAGTACTCTTGAATTTCCAATCCATGTTACTATTTAGAAGTTATGGATTTTTCAATAAAATATTTTTCACATAATTATTTTATTTACGTCAAAAACTAGCATTCAATGTTGGACCAGGCCAGACAATGTTAGTATCTTCCTAAAAAAATCATACCCTCACATGTTCAGCGGTGGACTCAGATTTTTAATCTAATTTACCTTTTCTGAGTTATAAACATTTGAAAAATAATGTTACTTTATTATATTATTTTATTTACAGTTATTCCATTTTTGGGTTTTCTCACCAGAGGCCTACGCCGATTAGATGTAAGTCACCCCTTTGGTAAACCTTCCATCCAAACACAATGGTTCCCTTAGATTTCTGATCTGGGGAACCATTTTAGAGTAATTCAATTTTTTTCTAGAAAATAGCTTAATTGTGCTACTTAAACTTAGCAAAACGATGACTAATAATTCCGGGCTCTCCAGGCCTCAGAATCATGCTCCTTCATATTTTCGAATCTCTGAATAATTATATATAATTAATAAAAAAATTATGTAAATTATATGACATTTAATTTCCCCCACCATTGTTCTTTACATCCCAGAAATCCAAAATTTAGACTAAAGAAACAAATGGGGGTACTGAGCAAAAATCTGAGCCTCCTTCTCCCATGTGATCTACTAGTTGTTCTTCTGCATCCAGCGAACGTGCACTAGAGCTATCGACTACCCATGAAGGAACCACTCTTGTCAATCCACAAACACCACTGGGATCTCTGTAAAAGTCACCTCATCTTCAAATAACAACTTTCCATATTTGATAACTTGCGATGGATCATGCACACAACTCTTCAGCTGTGAGACATGGAAAAATGTATGCACCTAGTGAATCTATGGGGAATGAGATAGACGATACACCACTTCGCTCACTCTATTGAGAATCAAGAATGGTCTGATGAACCTCATAGATATCTTTTCACACCTAGAAATTCTCCAGAAACCTTGTTGAAGTGAGACCCATGGGTAGACATGGTCTCCCTCCTCATGTCAGCATAAGACTTCTGATAGCTCTAATCAGTTTTCACTTTATTACAAGTGAGGCATCATGTAGAAAACTCTTCCACCGCTTCCTTCAACTCAGGCCATAAGTACTGACAACGGAGGAACTGGAATATCTTCTCCAATACAGGATGTACCAATAAAGGGGATGTATGGATGTCCCTCAACACCTCTTTCCGAAGTGTCACTATTACCATGGCTCATCCTTTGTAGAAGATGACATTCTCCCCACCTTCAGAAAATTCTTTCTGGGACTTTTATACTAATAACTGAGCACATCATGCCTCAAAATCAATGCCTCAAGCTATGCCTCCCAAATTTTCTAATGAATTATGGAAGTGACAGTCATTGAATAGATGTATGTTTCGTCACCTATATCAACAAAGGAAATCTGTAGCGTGACTAGCTACTCTGACTCTTCACTTAGAAGTTGTAGACCAGACCTCAATGTGAGGGAATCTGATACCATGTTCCCTTCCACAATAGTATAGAATATCTCAAGGTCATAGTCCTGGATGAACTGTAGTCATCACCACTATCTCAGGATGAGGTCATTTTTTGAGAAGATATACATAATACTCTTTTGATCATGATAGAATGTAAAACGTTCTCTCATCACGTAATGTCACCACATCTTCAGGGAGAAGACCACTACTACTTACTTCTAGTCATGGGTAGCATAACAATGATCATGTTTTCTATGTTGTCCTGAGCCATAGGTTTTCACTGCTCTCTCCTGCATCAGAACACTCCCATGTCTTGTCCCTAATGCATCATAGTAGACAACATACTCAACTCCCACTTCTGGTAGACTCAAGAAGGGGTCACTCGTCACTCATTTCCTTAGCTTCTGAAAACTCTATTGGCCTCTCTTCTTCCATACGAAGGGTTATCAATTATTCGTCAAAGTTTACAAGGATGACTCTACCTTGGAGATGTATGGTACAAATATCTGTTAGTACACAGCCGAAAAAGAATTCCATCTCCATATGTGGAGGTAATCATCTAAATATCATTTTAAAATATGACCCCACACATTTCTAATCCTGCCGGGAACACAAAACTCAAAACTCATGTTTTCATGATAGTAAATCCAGCCGACTCAATAGTGATCTGTTTTACCCTTTTATGGATGAGTTTATCATATGCTACCTGAGTATCCTTGTTTTCCAACATAGGAAAACCACATTCCAAAGTTATATATAAACCAAAACGTTTTTTCCTAATACAATCAATCTGATTATGAACTTTGGATGCCCATTCCATACCCAAAATAACTTCATAAGGCCACGAAACTGCCACCTAGAGGTTCCAATAGAAACTCTCACCTCAAGGGTCACATCACACCATCAGCATAAATGTGATTATTGAGTGTCCTCCCAAAGGTATCTCCTAACATGGGGGTCAAGTCAACGGTTTAACCAAAAACTCTAGGTCTTGAAAAATATTCATGGATGAAAGTAATGATTGATACCTATGTCTATAGATAAGGTTTCTAGTAGTAGATATAGACCATACCTCTAATAATTCCTGGAGTCCTTGGGTCAAACTCCTTGACCGCATGCAGTAAATATCTTCCCATGTTCTCCAGCACCCTGAGCATGGTGGAGACTATATTGAGGTAATGGTTGCAACATGTCAAAATGTAATCCACCTCATGCTGCTATCCTAGCTCCACTTCCACGTCTTTTTCCTTGTAGATTAATCTATCCCTATCATTTCCTCTTTTCCAAACATGTTACACAACTAGGTCTATGAGACTGGTTCCAGTTTCATTCTTTCTCACTTCTAACAGTCACAGGCTCTATCCACTAATCCCAAGAACATTTGACCACAAATCTCCCCTCTAGCACCCTAACATGAGTAGGAATGCATAGAGGAATTGTGCTTTATCAGATGTATTTAAACACACCTCATTCGGAAGTATGAGCCCCACACCATTGACCGTATCAAATTCATCGAGCACTAGGAATTGCTTGTACACCTCGATGAATACACAGCTACCAACATGTCATCATGTCAAAGCTGTAGAAGCTCAATGGAACTCTTAGAAACCACCTCAAGCTAGTCCTTAACCGCCTGTGAGTTGGGATCACCTTAGAACTAGAGGGGAATCTGATGATGAAACACGTGTAAGGCACTAAGTCTAAATGTGTGTTATACTGGTACTGCTGGTCGTAACTACTGACCAATGGGTAGTGTTATAGCTGGAACACTATGAGAAAGTACCATCTCGAGAAACATTCCATGTACTGAAGCCTCATCACTATGTGGACTATCCTTATGGTCACACACTAATAAATACTAGCATGTAGGATCACCATATGATCTTCTTGTGTCCCAACTAGGCAAAAAACTCTAGCCACAGCCTCCGTCCAGTCCTCCAGTGCCTAGGGATCTGTCTCACCTCAGAAACCTTGATCTCTCTACCACTGAAACTCATGCAACGTGCTCAGTTTTCTTGCACCCTATACTAGTGGGGATGGTGGTATCTGGTTCCCAATGGGTGGTGGAGCTACCAGTGCACCCCATGAAGGTGTCAACACCGTAAGAGGGCCCTACACTAAGGAATCATCACTCAATGGGCCTTCATCGCTTAATCTCTTGTGAATCATAGCAAATTGTCTTCATAGAGACATCCTGCAAAGAAACTGGTGTGCCCTAGTTAAATGTTATACATAGTGATCTGATTCAAGAAAACATAAGAAATAATTTTCAAAATACATGCAATCTGTGATTTCATTCCCTGTGCTAGAAATCAGAACTCAGGGTCCTGGTGTGTGGATACATCGGCCACTGCACCAACACTGGACTCCCTGAACTCAAAACCACTCTAAAAAAACGTAGCACTATTTAAAAATAGAAATGATCAGAGTTATATTTCATTAGTAGAACTGAATCCTCTGATACCACATTATCATGACCCGTCCCCTAGGGCTCGTACCGTGACTCCGCCAAACCCGCCTTCCATAGGATAGGGGCAGGCGACTAGCACCAGAATGGAGTATCCCTAAAAAGGGAAGGCATTTCTATTAAACCTATACAAACTCATAGTGTATAATGCAATAATTGGAAACCACTTAGACAAGAATCCACAAAAACAACTATGAAGTAAATTACTATAGTAATGAATGTAGAAAGTAAGGGACCTAGAATACGAGCCAAACTGGAAAAGAACATGTACTAATGAAAAATAAAGACAATTTAAAGGTAAAAAGAAGCTCTTAGATCAGCCACCGTGGATCCTACTTGAAGAGTAGGTATAGATCTCCTCTACATTACTGCACATCTTCCAATATTCTCTAATTCATGTCACACCGAATTTCTACATCCGAACACCATCCAGTACTGGCTACCACTGCCTCAAACTATGTTGTACGTCGAATGTACATGACACGATAAGGTGCAGAAGATGCCCATGCAGGGGTGAGTATAATTATACTCATTATGGACCTCGAGACCCCAAAGGTCTCATAGATTTCCATAATGAAAAACCACAGGGTGTGAAGAAAAAGTACACAACACAAGTCATCTCACACCAGGTATCACTTTAAGTCATGGATAAAAGGGTTATCACATAATCAAACTCCTTGGATACTGGAGAACTACTACACTATCGAGTATAGTGGGCCTACTATGTCACACATAGTCACTTTCCAGTAACCTTGAACTACTGTGGTACCCATCTCTGAAAGGTACTGTGGGCATTCCATGTCACACAGAGCAGCTTTCCACCGAGGGAATAATGGGGCAAACAGAGCCTCTTCCCACCTTAGAGAAACAGAGGTACTCCTCAAATCGAGTATCATGGGTCTGCTGAGTCACACATAGACTCTTCCCACTATAGGCATACATGGTCACACAGAGCCCCATCCCAATGGCCCAATCTTCAAGCAGTCTTTAGGTCTTTGCCAACCGCAAGGTTCCATACATTGTTTATTGGGAGAACTGCTCCACAAGACACTCCTTGTATCTTGATATCCATGGAAGTCACTATATTGTATAATCTATGGTAGAATCCCTAAAATATTTAGTTAGAAACCATGAACTCCTCAGCAGCTCGAGAACTCATCCTCTATTCAGTATGGTGGTCATGCCGGGTCACACATAGCCACTTCCCACTAACATTGAACTGTTGTGGTACGCATCCTTGATGGGTACCATGCGTATGCCAGGTCACACATAGCTTCTTAAAACCGTGGGTCTTCTGGGTCATAGAGAGACGCTTCCCACACTGGCCATTGTCAAGCAGTTTTCAGGTCTCAGCCAACTGTAGGGTTACACACATAACACGATTGGGGGAACTGCACCCCAAGCCATTAGTCAAATTATTACTGTTACAATGAAATGGACGGTGCATCAATCAGACGCTTGGTATGTACGTTATTGGTATTTCAGTGCCAAGGGCTCTGTTGGATTTGGTTGCGATTCAACCCGACCGTACTCAAAGATTCCCCAAAACTATCAAGGAGTATTTCAAAAGGACCATCTTACTCCAAGGATCCCAAATCCACATACGGTTTTTCAAAGAGTCATCCAGTTCTCAAGATAAGGCCCTTTATGTGTACATGGGCTGTACTAGGTCCAGGTCTGGTCCGCCTCGGTCGGACCGGCTAGACCCAATTTGGCAAGGGCCACCCCGTGTCGATCTCGGCAGAACCGGACCATCTAGGGTCCAACCCAACCTATTTCAACTTGGCCCACTACACCCGGACTATCCCGACATAGTCGCCAGTCCGGCCGTTGGGCCATGGGTTGGCCTCTTGAGCGGCGGGTCGGTCCGCTTGTTGAACCTTGCGATGCCACCCACCAGGTGGCGCACGTTCCACGAGGGATACCTGGACACAGTGCGTTAGGGTAGGGCTGGCGTGGCATGGTGCCACGTCAATGGGTCATCCCATAGGGGTTGACCCCAATGCAGCACCACGTGGCACCGTAGGTCCCCCGTGCTGCGGCCGATGGGCCACCGCTTTGACATCAGTGTGCGGCCCATCCACCGACCTCTAGTCGATCTAGTGGATCCTTGATCCTGCCCCTCCCAACAGTGTCCATGGTCTTACTACCATGTGGGTGCACCACCAGGGGTACGCCCCACCTCCAATCTTCCGACTTTGTAGTGGCTGACCGGCTTTCCGGCCGACCACTCCTCCAGTCACCATGGTAGGCTGGTGCTAACCACTCTGACAACTGTCATGACATTGTGCCACGTCCTCCTCTTTCAA
This sequence comes from Viscum album, assembly GCA_963277665.1. Taxonomy (NCBI): domain Eukaryota; kingdom Viridiplantae; phylum Streptophyta; class Magnoliopsida; order Santalales; family Viscaceae; genus Viscum; species Viscum album. The sequence continues at coordinate 1,261,594,487 of OY728157.1, read as the reverse complement.
TGTACATCGACATGCTATCTACCACATAGCGTGTTGGTGTTTTCGTGTTACAGGTCTTCCATGGAGGCACAAAGATTTTACAAAAAAAAAAGAGGAAGGTTGGTGCCTGGGTCATTAGGCCCGCGCCCTCCATGGTTGCTCATAAACTGATGGGGGTTAAGGGTTTTAAAACAATTTAATTAAACTACAAGATAAACCCCATGAGATATCTCTCCAAAATCTTCCCGAAAAGATGAATGAATCGTGGGTCAACTCGTTATTCAGTTGACATGATTTCTTCATGTTATTCAAGAACGAGGAAGAGGAAAAATCAAATGCACAAAATAAATAACCCCTACATTGACTTATCAGAGAAAAGATCACGCTTGATGGTGTGTTGGTGTTCTTAGTTCCTAGAATAGGATTCCAATGACACAGCTTGAACATCATCCTCTGGTTCGTGATTCGGAGTCGTCCTTCACCTCCCGTTGGGTTCAGCTATGTCCTCTAAGGGTCAGGTGTCGTGGTGCTCCATCATCACTTCATTACTTAGTGAAGCAATGTTGGTACCTCCCCCCATTCTGAATATATATAAAAGTGGGGGACATTAAGTAAAGACGTTGGTATTTAATAGTGGATCATTAATTAAGCTGTTTTCAAATTTCCCCCAATGTTTTTGTTACGTAGCTTAGAGCATCAATCCTTTTATTGGCATGAAACATCTCTAGTCCCACCCTACCTCTTGTCCATTAGAGGAATAGAATAAAAATAAAATAATAACGTTATTTTATTTATTCAATTAAAATGTACAAGAAATTTAATTTTTATCCAGACATACTCTTGTCAAAGTGAAGACTCCATTAATGAAATCCTGATTCTACGGATTCAATGTTACCCTAGGATTTTTAATCTGAGCAACTGATCATATGTTAGAAAACGTTTCTCGCGCGTTAACTGAATGTACCCGAAAAAAGTTCAGTAAATTATTAACTATCACCGTCGTCCCACACTGGTCGAGGTTAGGCTCTACCTAAGTGAAACATTCCCCATCGAACACAATTGTACTCTAGGATTTTCAATACGAGATGCCATTTAAAAGTTTTGGATTTTACAATCAAATAATTTTCAGTTAATTATTTTATTTAGGGAAAAAACTAACTTTCATGGGTGGCCCACACTAGTTAATGTTAGTATCTACCTAAAGAAAGAATACCCTTAGGAGTTTAGAGGTGGTCTCATATTTTTAATATGTGTTACTGTTTTGGAGTTATAAGAATATGAAAAATAAAGTTACTTTATTGAATTATTTTATTTACTATTATGTAATTTTCAGGTTTTCTCAGCTGAGGCCTGTGCTGACTTGACTTAAGATGCGCCAAGTATAAACCTCCCATCTTGAACACAATGGTTCCCTCATATTTCTGATCTGAACAACTGTTTAAGAGTTCTTTTAATTTTTTAAGAAAAATTCTTACATGTGATAATTATCGTGTAAAAAAACATCGATGGATCATTCCGGGTACTCTTGGCCTCGGAATCGCACACTGTTAGATTTAGTGGTCTCAAAATAATTCCATATAATTAAAAAAATAATACAGAAATTATGGGACATTACAATTAACAAGTAGTGTATTCCATGTATTTTGGTTTCATGATATGTATTGTTGATTCCATGTCATTACATAGTAAAAGTTCCATCGAAAATATTTTGGAATGGAAAATGTCATTGAATCCATGTACACTTGTGTACATCTAAAATTTTAAATCAAATAAGATTATTTCTTTTTTTTAATTATTGGTAATATGAATATCTATTATGGTTTTCATGAAATGAAGATAAATTAAATCAATTCATAAATCAAGTAAATACTTGAATTAATTAGTGCTGTTATATACTATATAAATATGGAATTTATGTGAAAGGTACAATGATTCTAAATTTTTATTTATTTCATCTGTGTGAATTATAATGAGTTTATTCCAGTCCATTTTATCAGATTTTATTCCTTTTAATTTATTTCTGTTAATATATTAAATTGGGGGTTTGTTTGTTATCCACTCCTCATGTTATACAGTGGCATTTATTCCCATTTATTCTTTATTAAAACCCTTTAACAATAATTTGGTTCCTCTCCCATGTTTGTAAGAAATGATTATATATCTAATTGAGATACCATGTGAGTGGAGGAGAAATATTTTTTTTAGTAATGTGAGTTCTTGATATTTATATGGTTTGATATAAAAATACTCATCAAGAAAAGTGTACTTCTCTAAAAATATTATAAACTAATAGAAATATTTTTAGGATTTTGGAAGAAAAAATTTTCAGAGTGGATTTTCCGCTCAATAGATAATTGAGATACAAGTATATGGATTTGGAAATTATTCAAACATTAATAACATCGTGACTTTCACTATGCTCTATCATTTGATATTAGAAGGTCCATGTGTACCTATTCTACTAGAATATCAATTCAAGTGGATAATTGAGAACCATCTTGGAGTGCTATTAGGTTTCAAAACAATATGGGGAAATTAATAATTTATACCTTTTTATCTAATATGGTAATCCAAATAAGATAAAACTTTTATCTAATTTAATATCAATAGCAAGATGAAATTGACTATCTCACATATATCCACAAGGTATATGGATACACTTTTCAATCACACAAAATTCTACTAATGGAATTAGATTTTGAGTGTTATACTATTTTGTGAATGAAATCAGTTTTTTCTATAAACCTAAATTTCTGAGCCTCTTGGTAAATTATTTATGGACGAAGAAGTATCACAGCAAATTAAAAAATTAGATGATAACATTTATGTCAAATTTTCTACATTATCATCCACATAATGTTATTTCATGAAATATCATATATATATATGTGTGATTAAATAATTATGAATGAGATTTTTTATCATTATCAAGATAATGAGATTGAAATGAGATATGAGATCATTGATAATTTTTTAATGATAAGTATTCAAGAGTTTTCATTATCTATGAATCTTGATATCAATATAGTTTTCTACAAATATTTCTTATTACTTATTGTAGTTTTGTAATAATAAATTGAGCACAGATCTCATTGAATCCTCAAACCAAAAGGATTCTACATTTCATTAGGAATAAAAATGTGATAAATAGTTAGAATTATTATTTAGAATATATCACACTTATTCAAAAAAATTAATTTGAAATGGAATGTGTGAAAACTATGGGTTATATGTTGAATAAGATAAGGAGTAAATTTTCAAAGGGGGACAGAGAATTTCCTATGCTTAGAACATAGGATCATCATCATTTCCTAAGTATGATTTATCATTATTAAATGGAAACAAATAAAATATGTTTCTTCATGTGGAAAACTAGGCCACTAGAAGAATAATTTCACCTAGTTAATGAAGCTATTTGACTCTCAAGGTGATTTCATTACAAATTTATATACATCTATTTATAAAAATTAGAAATATTATATATAAAGTGGTACATACATCTAAATCTATTTTAGAGAACAATTTAAATTCATTATTAATTTTAGAGGACACATGGATCATCCAAAGGATAATTGTGTATGAATTGAAACATTTTCTATAGAATATTACCACCATCTTTTATCAATAAAGATTATTGTTGTTATAAATGATTTTATATGTACCAAATATTTCAAAACAATTGTATCCATCCTAGATATAGGTTGTTTTTATATTCATGTTTTGATATTAAATATACATTTTTTATAATGATAGAATAGGTTATGGTATGGAATATTTCAAAAATTCACATTATGTATTAAATTAAAAATGCCTTTAATTGTAAATTGATAATGAACCATGTCCACATCAATAATTTCCCATCCATCTGTGGAATTACGATATTGTTCATGTTAATGAGGATAATATGATAGAACCCTATACATATAGTTATTTAGTATATTTAAATCTAAAACACATTAAAATATATCATTCATGTTTAGAGTGAATGATAAAGAGGAAAAAACTTTGTGTACATTTTGATGGAGAAAAATAGATTTTAAAATTACGATACAATGTTATTTTTTTTCTTAATCTAATGGAATATATAGTTGGGTATTCATACATCATATCTTTTACTGATGATAAGAGTAAATAGGTTTATATATACATTATGGAGTAAATGTTTGAATGATTTCAAAATTAAAACTAGTTCAATAAGGAATAGAGAATAAATTTGATTGGAATATAAAGAATGTTAGATCTGATCATGGATATTAATATCACTACCAATATATTATCAAACATTAATGGATTTTGGGATTTTATAACAACTAACCCTTCTTTATATTCCATGGTGGAATGGTTTTAGTGAATGGTGGAATCATACCATGTATGACATGGTACGGTGGATAATGATATATTTAAATAGTATATTGTCAAATTATGGATTAATTACATATTGGGTAATACACTTTAATCTATGTTAAAACTAAATTAGGATGAAGAATAACATATATGCTAATATTCAAGAAGAAATCAATCATTTTATACTTATATGTATGCGGCATGTGAGGAATTTTTTATGAATCCTCTAGTAACAAATTTGAACAATAGGGAATGATGAGTATCTTTATAGTCCATCCATTGGAAACGCATGGATATTATATATAAATCCCCTTATATATAAACTTAAATGTCATAAGAAATTCCATATATCTTGATAGATTTCACATCCATAATTGGAAATTATGTGAGAAATTAAATGAAATAAAACTAATGATATTGAACTGTTGGGAAATAAATTGACTAAACAGGTACCCATGTAATACTTTGTTCCTAAAAAATGTACAATATATGAGATCCCATGTTGTTAGGAAAACTGAATGATACGGTTTTATGATCACATAGTACAGTGACTCAAATGTTTTTAATAATAATTTTTTTTCTTGTGAACAGTTAATACATAGCTAAAAAGATGAGTGATTTTAATAATCCCATAATTTTGAGATGTAGTCAATGCTTTTGAGTAAGGATTTGTTATAGTTCAGTCAATAATTTTATGTAAAACTTGTTACGGAAAATGAGAAATTAAGAGAAAACATGACATGTATGATTAATTGAGTACCTTTATAGCTAAATATTTGATAAATGGTTTGATGAATTCTAATAAATTGACAATGAAAAAAAACATTTTATCTAGTAAATATGGTGGAATACATAATAATTATATAATATATAGTAACTTTTCATGATTAATATATTTATAAGATGTATTTAAAATTAATTACCCATTCTTGTAATATTTCAAAAGATGTATATATGTTACAATTAGATGGTTTTGAGAATCAAGGTAATTATTACTAGGTATGATGGTTTAAGAGATCCATTGTTTGATTGCATCAAGCATCTAATAAGTAGATAATTGATTCAAGGAATCCATAATCGATGATGGTTTCATTCATAATGGATGTGATCTATGTGTTTAAAATTGATATATTAAAGTGTCATAATTTTCAAAGTTGTATATTTCAATGAAAAATTGATTATTTGGAAAAAAAATTAAGGTATTGTCAATAAAAGACTATTTAAAAAACTATATCAATATAAATAAAACAAGTGATAAAACCAACCATATTTTCCTTAATAATATTCATGATATCATTTGTTATGATAAGGAACATAAATCAACCAAATATGAAATTGAATTTTTATGTAATAACCGATGAGAGAATTAGCTCTAATGTATGATTTCATGATTCTTTCGAAGAAGAGGTTTCTTCAAACACAACATTAATGACTGAGAATGAGTAGGTTCCCATATGATTCCATGAATGGATCCATCATGTAAGACATGTAATATACTAATCATGATGTTTTAAATTTCATGAAAATAGTATGAAGAAACCAATACCATTCATGATAATAAAATTGATTACTTTTAAGGTTATCATAACAAATATGAGGTATTATATGATTGGGTTTTTCTGTAAATTAATGAGATTAACAGCTAGTCCTTAGGATTTATTTTTATTCTATTCATCAAACTGGTTAGATTGTTCTGATATTTTATTGGCGACATGTCTTCAGTATTAATACTGGAGCTATGAGATGGAAGAGATCTTAGTGACAAGTTATTCTCAATCCAATAATGGATACCATGTATATGGATGTTTTTAGTGTAGATAAGCATTGTATTTTGATTCTAAAAAATTTTCTAATATATTAATGTGGTTCCAAGTAGTAAATACCCTATCACATCATACTATGATAATTCCTTAGTGGTGGATCTCCTAAAAGACCCATGATTATAATTATAGACAATGAAAATAAAATAGACATATCAAAATTGGAAGGATCATTCTAGTATGGTAAAATCGAATATGATAAAAGTATCCCTGAAAGAAAACATGGAATCCCCTTGAATAAATAATTATTATCATATTAGAATGAATATCATCTAATACCTAGATGACTACATGTTTTTAAAAATCATATATTGTGAATGTGGGTGTCTATTGGATAATTTTCCTATATAACAACATTTATGTAATTTTTTAATACAAATAGTCAATTTTTAGGGCATTAATAATGATCTTATGACATCATGATTATTTTTCTATGTGACATAATATGCGATAGTTTTCTTAAGATAATAAATCGGATAACATGCCATTATATTTTACAAAAATTATTGTAATATAAATGATTCCTAAATATATTCTTGAATGTATATTCTATAAAAACATGATATCAATTCAACTGTAACAAATAATATTTATTATAATGGGTAGATAATCCAGAAATAGTGAGATTTTATACCATGGGGTATGCCCCTTTCAATTTTTAGAGCTTTATAATAGGACAAAATTTCTGGCATGTAGAAAATACATATTTATATGTGTCATTAGATGTTCCTTCATTTAGACTAGTTTATTAGTATATTATTGTTTATATAATTTTTAATTCATATCTTAATATGAATTCTTTGTAGTACTACCATAAAATTGATGTCATATGTCTGTGGGAAGTCGAGTAAGTTTACAGTGCCACGATTGATACTACATGGAAAAATAATTTCGGAAATTATTTTTCCTTATATTCATTAATTGAGTTAGATGTATCATTTTATTTAATGAAAATAGAACAAACTAATTAAATATATGGCCATACTATTAAATTAATGAGATCATTTATATATATTCAAAGGATGATACATCAAAAAATAGTCTTATGACACTCATAGGTATCATTTATGATATGAATTATATTTATTAATGAATTATAGTAAAAAATATGAACTTTTATATCATTAATGGTTATTGAAATATAAAATAATTAGTATTTGATGCATTAAAATGTTATTATACTATATCCTTGGACATTAGGGGATTCCACCAAATTCATTGGATAATTTTTCATGTACAGTCAAAAAAAAGTATCTGGAACCATAAATAAAATGTAAATTAATTTAAAAAGCGAGATATATATTATTTCATAACATTGTTTAATTATTAATCACGTTTTTTGGTCATATATACTTATTCAATATTTAATTATGGAAATATTTATGAGTTTAATCTATAATAAAAATTTATCCACTATATTATTAAATATAATTTTTATTTATTTATTAGATAATAATTGGGTGATTACTTTATTATATAAATTGACCCTATTCCATGATAGATAAATAATGAGGATGAAGATCCTTGTTTATCGGTCCAATGTGAAATGTTAAATTAAATATAATTTGTATAAATATTAATATATTTATTCATGTAAATAATAGTTAAATTATCCATGAGTATAGTTCATGTTAATTAATACCTAATAATCATAATTTTATTAAATTTTGTGTTCTAGAAAGATTAGAAAAATAATAACATCCCGTGTAATATTATCATTTTCTAATGATTGATAGATTTTCAAATTTTTTTGACATTATCGAAATCAATATCTTGTGTAATCATTTTAAAAAATGGATTCTAGAGAACCAACTTCAATACATGTGGATATCCTTTTATATAACACACTAAATAATTTATATTAATTTTCATCCTACTCCCTTTTGATTATGGAGAGAATAATTAGAGAATATCCAATCAATGTGATTTTTATATAGGTCATTGAATCTCAAGGAAATAATTTGGATTCATCATGCAAAAAACCAATAAATTAAACTATGATTATTATAGGTTAACGACACTTGTGTGGGTCATTGGTATGGGAAATATTTCTTTGATTATTTTTATATGATGAATGATGTAATCTTTAGATTCATCAAGAAATAATGAAAATATGATTAGTTTATACCATTATTAAAATACCTTAATTATAAATTTATTAAATTATATTATCTTATTGATTTGATTTTAATTTTTATTTGATACTATATTAATTTTTTTAATAATGTTCTACCTCAAATAAATTTTTTATTAGTCATCAATATTGATAAAAAAACATATTTAGTTATTAAAAATATATACTTTTCAGTTCATGATGCCTTCATTAAGATCCTATGATGTTTATGAAGTTCAAATATTATTTTATGAATTTATTAAACAATAAAATAAATTTTAGTATAATTTATATCAATTTTAGAGATAAAATATATTTAGAATTAATATATTAGGTTCATTTTTTCAGTTTTTGGAACTTGAAATCTTCAATTAAAATGACTCCAATATATTATGATGTAGTTTTCTTCTCTCTCTATCAAAAATATATTTTATAAAATATAAATAAAACCAGAACTGGGGTGACAAGTTATAAACCACATAAATGAGTTATTATTCATCCATAAAAATTTAAAAAAAAATTACCAAATATAATATTAAAAAAATGTAAAATTAATTATGTTGTTCAATAGAACTGAAATTCATGAAAATAAAGAGTAAAAAAGTTAAAATTAGCTGAGAATATAATTTTTAATTAGTTACAAATAAATAAAATCAAGATCCTAACAATATAATATTATTTTTATTTTTTGTTTCTTGATCAAATCAAAAAGTAATTGTGTGGATACCTATGAATAAAAATAGTAACATTTTCCACATGAATAATTGGAGGACCAATAATGTTCTATCAACTTATCATAGCAATTGATTTTTCAACACATACTAAAGGAATGAATAGTTCTTCCTCATAAAGATACACATCATTATTTTATATTTTACTTATATATGGAGATATTTTAAGAGAAAATATTTCACTACACACCCCCTTCAGAAGTAGAAATAGTGAAACATGAATCTCATAAATAACAAAAAAATGAAAAAAAATCACAATAATCAACTAAAAATGAAAATCACATAAATATTTTGATTTTTTTATAATGTGTTAATTAATTTTATAACCACACATAAAATAATACGATTGAAAAATTATGTTCATTAACCATCTCATGGTTGATGAATAATCATTTTCATAGAACCTCAAGATGAACAACATAGAATTGTAAAAACATAGTCACAACAAATAAAAATGAATCAATTAATTTATTTTTAATTTTTTAAATCTATATAGCCAAAAAATTTAAAAATAGAATATATATATATATATATATATATTATAGCTTTGAAATAGGATGAAATAAAAAAAAGAAATTATATAAAAAACTTCTAGTGAGGATTTAACCTCCTTCTCGATACACATCACATCAATGCTTACTAATTTTTTACGACTGTTCATTGAATTCTATAAAAAAAATAAATTTTATAATTCAAATAAAAATTAAAATTAGGTTAAAAAGTTCAATAATGATAGAAGGACTACTATAAATCCATGAATTATAAAACAATTAATATTAAATCATAAAAAACAATTTGAGGAATGATGATCTGAAAGGAAACAAAGTACACTAAAACACGTAATGAATAATGTAAATATAATTAAGAATTATATTTGACCAGGTTAAACAATTGGTTTATTTTATAAAATTAAATATCTAAATCTATTAATGGGTTTTTTTTCTTATATCAAAATTATCTCAATTCGTGTGGATTACTATGAGGAAATGAAGTTATTTTTTCAACATTGTCTCTTGTAAACCATGATTTATCATTAAATTTACCCCAATAATTATTTTCCCCCTATAAGAATAGAACGGGTTGTTATTCATTAAGAATGGAAATTTCATAATAATCCAATTTATATTCTTTTAAGGATGTATAATCGTAAACTATTTCACTATTCATCACATGTCGATAAGTGAAATAGTGTAAAATAATGCTCATAAAAAATGAGATGATATAATGAAATGTAACAATAATTACAATTATTTAATACCCAAGTTAAAATTTAAATTTATTTGAAATATGTATACTAGTTTTCACACTTTAACTAAATGTCTATCCTTGAATTGAATATAAAAATTTATCATCATATTGTAGAAGAATATTATATGTGGATGAATCTTGAGAACAATAATACGGAATCGTGAAAAAAGCATGAAAAAATATAAAAATATTTAGATTAATTTTATACAATTTTCTAATAGAATTTTTTTCACGCACGTTCATAACATAAATATATAATGAAATTCAATTTTTAAAATAGTATTAAAAAAATTAAAATTTTTAAAAATCATATCACAATAATTAAATAATAACTAACGTAAATGGTAAAAGGATTTATAATGTGAAATAAAAATTAAATGCAGAAAAACACATTATGAATAATGTTTAATTAGTAGATAATATGATATTTTGTGAGGAAATAGTTAATGAATTATAGAACCTATCAAATCTAAATCTATTAGAAACAATAGGGGCCTATATACCATGAGAGGGGGGTGAATCAGGGTATGGATATTCCTTCTTCAATGTTCTTCCAACCCCAATGTATCTTGACCTCTTTATTAAAAGGTTCACTTTGTTTTCTCTTGTGTGTAAACAACGATCACTTCGTCACTTCATTATCTAATGATGATGCTTTGAATGCAATGCAGGGAAGCAAAAAAGAAGACACAAATATTTTTACTTGGTTCACCTTCACTGGGCTACGTCCAAGGAGCTTATGCCGACAAGTTGCCAGTCGTAAAAATTTCCATTATTCTTCACTAGATGTGGATACAATGTTCAGGATAGATCACTTCTATTCCCAGGCTCACTGCCTTTACATAGTTTGGGGTTAGCTCACTGCTTTCCCAAAGTTCACTCCCTATTTCTCTCTCTCTGGCTCACTGCCGGTGGAGAGGATCACCTTCTTCCTCTTCCTAAGCTCACTGCTCTTGGAAGGAATCTACTCACAATTTATAGACCTGTAGGTCTCTTCATTTGCATGAAATAATGAATCTCTAACTGTTGATTGATTCTCAGTTTTGTGTCCAACATTCATCCACTTATAAATACCACTTTTCCTTTGACCGCTGGGAAACTACCTTTGGAATGTACCTTCGCAAAGTAGCCTATATCGCGAGGCTTCCAATTTCGCGAAGCTCAAACAAGCCTTCAAGATTCATGTGACTTTTCACAAAGCTCTCTCACAAAGAACTCTCATGAAGCACTCTCGCGAAGCTCAATCCATTGTAGAGAATCTTCCCTCGTAAAGCTCATTGATCCAACGCAGAGCTCACAACATTCGCGGAGCTACAATAGCCGCCGCGAAGCTCCTCTTTTGTGAAGCACACTGGCTACGCGAACCACCTTCGCAATCCGAGAGCAAAATATCTTCTTTGAAAATTCTCTCTTCTTCTCTTGAGAGAGTTGACCTCTATTTATAGGCGATTCCACCAACCCTCGACACTTCCACGTGAATTCAATGCCACGTCATCTCCAATCGCGAAGCTCCAAAGTTTCCGCCGGAATTCTGTCCAAATCGCGAAGCACCACGACATTTTTCCGTTCGCAGAGCTCGTCGTAATCGCGAAGCATCACCTTCAACATTCCTTCGGGCATTCGCCGCGAAGCTCCCTCGCAAAGACCTTCACCGCCACGATGCGCTTCAACTCTGCCGTTTGCGAATCTTTGACGTAATCGCGAAGCATCACCGCCTCCATTTATCTGGTCTTTGCGAAATCCAAATCATGAATTCTCTCTTCCCGAAATTCATGTAATTTCCATATTTAATTATGATCTTCCGGAAACGGCGCCACCTTGTACTACTCTTTTGTACTGCCTCCAGATTGCCCTATCCTTTGTGATCATTCTTTGATAACATGGATTTTCAAGAACTTCTCGGGAAAACGACAATTCTCTATGGAAACCTGCTTTTTCAACAAACACAATCAACCCAAAAATACGGCAATGTTACCTTGAGGGATTTTTTCCCAACAAAATCAATTAATGATTTTTATTATTTTATTAATATTTACCTCAATTATGTATATAACAGTGAGGAAATGGAGTAAATTGTTGAACTATATCATAAAAACACCAAAATTATTCATTAAATAATTAAAATAATTAATCTTTATATCTAAAATAAAATATTCAGTGGTTCTTCATGTTTAAAAAAAAAGTAAAAATTATCAAAATTTATATAATTTTGTGGACATTTCATTATAAATTATCGCACTATTTGTTATGTTTTTAGAAATGATATAGTCTAAAATTATGCTCATAAATAAATAAATTGATAATATAGAATGAAAAAGTCACACATAATCTGTTCTAGGAATACACACAAACAATTTATAATTTATTGGAAATGTATGTATTAATTTTCCCACATCAAGTAAAATTATATCATTAAAATCGGTCTATTGATACATCGTTAGAATAAAGAATAATAATATAATTGGACGTAGCTAAATAAGATCATTATGAAGTTATAAAAACTATTTTAAAATATTAATATGTAATACACTAAAATTATAAAAATTGAATCTATTCTAGGTAGCGTACATGACATGCACCACTAAGATTGAATGAACTGTTGAATATAATTATTTTAGAAATGTTTTTCATAAAACATTTATTAAATTGAACATTATAAAAATTATTAAATAAATTAATATATAAATTTCATATTAATATAATTTTATGGAAAACTAATATTTATATAGTCAATCAATTTTTTGTAATGTAATATTATTTATAAATAATCATCAAAATTGATTTTATTTATTTCTAAGTGAAAATATTATTATGAGTTCTATAGCATGTATAAAATATATATAAAAATTATATAATTTTTTTAAATAATTTTTTAAATTAAAATTACATAATAATTTAAAGGTAAATTTTTGTTTTTTTTCATAAATAATTTATTCATTGAATGAATATTGATTAATTATGTTTTTTTAAAATATAGAAAAAATTTTAATTAGTTAAATATTTTCCAAAGATCATCTCATTTTCAACATGATTTCATGTAACATATGATTTATTTTCATATAGTTAATCCAATAAATTATATTTTAATCATAACTATGTTGGAATTTATTATAAGTGTATTTTATGGTAAAAACATATTTCTCTTCTAAAACTGTTTTAATGACATAATTTTTATCAATATTAATTAAATAAAATAATCCTTAATAAATTATGATTTAAATTAAATATAAATATTAAATATCTATCAATATTAATTAAAATCAATATAATGGTAATAACATGTCTCATAGTAAATATAAAAATATCTTTCCCTTGCAAAAATAATCATACCGAAAAACATTTATTTCATCCCTTCTACTAATTTTATTTAATATTAAATTATTTAATGTTTTGTGAATGGAAATTTGAAAAAGAATCATACATAGAATAACTATACATTAAATTCTATAATATGTTCAATATAATTTTATGTCATAATGACTAGTGACAAAATATAAAATATTTTTTTCATAGTTAAAGACAAAAGGGGTTTACATGGGGGTTAAACAAATAAAATAAGGATTAAAATTATCTTAAAACAATTTCAAATCAAATTTACTTCCTATTTTATACCCATATTACCTTATGATCATTTTGGCAAAATAATTCACTAATATGAGAAAATAATAATTTAAGGGATGGAAAAAAAAATTCACGGTCCATCCTTTAAATTTCATGCATGTGTCCACATATAGACTAAAAATATGTCGATGAATAAAAATGTTAATTTTTAGGATAATTAAATTATCATATTAAGTGTAATTTATTTTAAATTTTTATAAAATATTTAATTACATTAAATATCTAATCAACACCAAACATAGTAATTATTTAATCAAAAGAAAAATAAAATATATGACATTAGAAGTATTAAATGAAATAAAAAATGAATCAATTATAATATCTTATGAAATTTATAAATCAAAATTACATTATATAAGAATTTGTTTTTTTTCAAATTCCACCTTTTTTTATTTTATTTAAAATTCAAAACAAATGAATAGTATCAAAATTGACAATAATGTAATTTCATAATAAATGATATTTTATTAGCTGATTTAAAATTACAAAAAATAAAATCCTTAAAAAAATTATTGATATATATATATATATATATTAATAAAAAATTGTTCATTCAATATCCATTGGTCATTTTATTATAATTATATTAAACCTTAAATAGTAAAAAAATTATTACCATACTAATGTGTGAATCACTATTTTGTGTGTTTCATTACATTGGTTAAATGTTTATTTTTAACACAACTAGGACTATTTATTGAAAAATTTTAATTAATATTTTGATTAAATGGGTAATTATTATCTAAAAAATAGAAAATAAAAAAATAATTTAACTATAAATTACATTGGTAAAAATATTTCTTTCGTATTGAAAAATAAAATATTAAAATTATGAAAACATATAAGATAATAAAGAGTCTTCATATGTATATTTTTCAATGATTGATTTTTTATCAACCCTAACATCCCTCAAATACATTATTTTTCTATTTTAAAGGAACATTTGGAGTGTTTGGCTTCAAATTATTGATTAATTTTTTGTATTTTCAAAAACACTACTCCTACTAAATTATAAAATGGTCCTCTATACCCTATCATATTCATCAAAATAATTCTATTTTGATCCACCGATACCTATTAAAAATTCATCCCAAATATCCTTATCTATATTCTAGATATTATCGTATTCTAAAAATAACAGCCCATGAGTCCTCTATTGGATATCCAATAGAAGATTTTCTATGATAAAATATTAATCCTAACAATGTTATTTTTTATTATTTATTATTTTAAATATATTAATTATTTATTAACAATAACACTAATATCTCCTATAAAATTAGATGATATAATTTTTATTAAATAAACTATATATATATCTTCTTCAATCAATTGGGAAGCGAAGCTGCTGATCATTTGTTCGGCAGACTACCACATCATGAACCGATGTTTTCTTATTTCCATAACATCATAATAGCTAGTAATAATGTTGTATTAAAAGTATATATATATATATATTTTATTTAAATTATACTTCTAGAATTTTTTTATCATTCATACCTTATAATATACCAATTTGTGGGGATATGTTAATATCGCTCATGATTATGGAAGACTACTACATCATGAAGGGATCTAATTTTTTCTTCTCTATCACTTTACATATAAGGTAATGATTGTACTGTTAATGTATTTATGTAATATACATGCCATAATAATGATGTTAATGACATATTTATCATTTATAAATGTTATCTTGTGATTTTACATCATAACATTCATCTTAATGAAATGTTTTAATTTCATTCCTGAATACGTGTAGACTAGCATCTCCCAGAAATAATATAATTCTTTTTCAGGACAAAAGGTTAATTATGATATATATATCTATTTATATTAAAAGAATTAATATTTTATTTATGATATTATAATATTTATATAAAAAAATACTTACCTTCACTCCACCATGATCATCAGAATTAAAGAGTTACTAATTTGTACTTCGGGTCTTCCATCTTCATGATTGTAAAAATTGTACTTTTTTTCATAACCATAATTCATGATTGGTAATAAATATATAATTTATATAAATTAATAATAATTATAATACAGTTATTGTTAGGGATATGATGTAATAATTATCTATTCGACCATTATCAACCTAAAAAAGTCATTTTTTACAATTAAGATGAATATTTGAAAAACAAATCACAAAAACATTATTTATTATTTAATATTATATAAAATAGTATTAATTGAAATAAAATGAATTTTTAGTATTAAAATTTTCTCATTAAAAAAAAATAATTAACATAATTGTATTCTTTAGGTTTGTAATGAATGTATTTGATGATTCAGACATAAGGTAAAGGACATCATCTAAATTTATATTTAATGATTCATATTTTGACATTCTTCTACTAAATTATTTAATTAGGTATATATACACCCCATAGGACAAGATTTATAAAAAATTACTTTGTTATTAGGATATTTTAAAATGTTATTTTTTCATGGAATTTATGTTTCAATTGTTTAAAAATTGGATAGGGAATTTATTATATAAAATTCTTCATTTAATCATAGATTTTTATCCTTTATTTTATACCGTGTCCATATATTGTTGTCACATTTTTTGATGTTTATAATTTGTAATAAAATATTTATAAAATATTTTTTAAAATTTCAATGGTATTCACATGAATTTTTATTATGTGTTGTATTTATATATGTTTAGAAATGACAAAAAAGAATGTAATATTTTATGTTATACAACAAAAATAACATTTCTATTAAACATAAAAATTAATTCATTTCTTGATTTCTTACACGATTCCATGATTTTTTAAAATAAATATCATAATTCCCTTTTTCAAGGAATTCTTCAATTTCAAAATGTTTTAAAAAGGAAATAAAATTTCATTTTCTAAAAATGTATTTCATAGGGCTATAAAGTGTTTTTCTAAGGGGGTTATTATTAAAATGTTAAAGTATTTATTTTTTATTTAGTATGTGGTATGTGGTCATTATATATGATACAAGGTTCTGCCTCATATATCATATAAATAATTTTGATCTCAATTATATCTCATATGTGTTTCTTCAAATATATTTTTTTAATGTGTTGAGCCCTATTGTTTCTTAGAAAACATGGGTGACCCCAATCTAGGTTTTTGGAAAGGTGAACCCTATTTTATCTCTATAATAATTGCATATTGAATATGGTCTCTAGAGAATTATATTATACATCCACTATATAGTTATTCCAATTAAAAGGTTTTAGAAGGGGTTTTTATGAATATTAAACATTATGATATCAAAAGGGTGTTATATTTTCAACCTTGGGTGTTTTAAGGTTTTATTTGGTGAAAATGTGTGTATTACATTATTTTGGAAATGTTTAATAATAATAAATTATAGAAAATTAATTATAAAAGTAAAAATTACAATGGTTTTCATTTGTGAACTATACATAAAAATGTATTCATTTTATGCCACTTAAAAATAACTATGGGTTCATCCCATTTTTTAATATTTTATTCATATTATTTATGGAATGGAAAATAAAAAAAATGATTTCAAGTTGATAGTATATATGATTATATAAGACTATAAAACAGGTATCTTCTTAAGAGATTTATATTGTGGTAAAAGTATATATTTATTATAACTGTTTGAAATTCTAAAATATTATTTTTATTTATGATTTATGACCGAATTATCTAAAAAAATAAAATTAAAAGATCATTAGGAATGAATAAAATTTAATTCGAGTTTAGGGTTGAGCCCTTGTAGTTTTTATACAAGAAAAGGTATAGATAATATAGATATTAGGATGTTATTTATTCTTATGTTAAAAAATCCATCAAACCCACAAAGGTAAACATTTTATGTATAATTAAGATTATCTTAGTTAAATAGACATAAATGAATGTATGATTTCATTTTTATGGATACCATAATATTTATGCTCTATATAATATGGTTATTTTTGGTAAATTTTATAGACGCAAAATAACTTTTAATTTATTTTGTAAATAATTTTATATAGTAGAATCCAAATTAATAATTTATGTTAATTAAAATGTGGTGGTTTATGGAATGAGTGACCCAAAAAAATTAGATCAACATTGAAAATACATGTGGTTATTTGTAACAAACTATCATAATTCAGGTCCAAATCCTGGACTTGGTTGTGTTTTTAACTCATTAAATGTGAGAAAAATGGTCTTCCATAGAAGATTTTTTGAGTAATATCATAATGGATAAAATATTCAACATCATATGTGTAAAAAAATGTTTTATAATCACCATAAAAAATGAATTTACAGAACTGTATGATGTTATATATTTATTAAAGGAATCATACTGAAATAGACTACGAATGAAAGCGAAGGTGCTCATTTACTACACAACTACAAATAAAATGATACCCAAGGTATTATTTCAATGATCTAAATTTGGTCAGTTTAGGAATTATGAAAATTCAATACATTGATTGAGTGATAAATTATTTGATCAACACGAGTATACAGATAAATTAATTGAAATGAACAATGAAATTATAAGTCAATATGAAAAACATTATGATCATATATTAATGTTATAAATTATATCCTAGCCTATGTGATATCCAGGTCATTATGAAATAATGTGTTTTTTCACACAAAAGATTTCATAGATAATTATTAAGTTGATTTTTGGGGTTTATGTTTTATGATATAGATATTCATGGGAATGAAATGTGATTTTAGGATCAGTAGATTAATTTTTAAATCTAAGATTCATGATTTTGGGAACACTCAAAAAATAAGGAATATATAACATTATGGGATTTTATTTTTGGATTTAATATTCAATTATATATTTACTAAGGAATTTTGGTAATCTAATGAATCTAATAAAATTACTAATATATTTGAATGATTATATTATTATGAAATATAAATTTTTATAGATTTATGTTTTAATTATTTATCTAATGATTTAATCAATTTAAAAATTAACATATCATATGGTTACAATATTAGGTCCGGTTAATGTATAATGATAATAAAATTATATTTTTATCCCTTTTATGGTTATGTTTCATTTAAATAATTATTTTAGTTATTTATGCATGAATAACTATATTCAATATTTAGTGATTTGAGATAAATTATATATATTTATAGAAATTTATAAAATAATGAAATTCAACATATCATGTTTTTTTATTTCATTATGTTCATAATTTTGATGGTAAATTATTCATCCGAGCATGGAAAAAGATCATGAAAATGAAAATGATGTCCTATTTTTTGAAATTCTGAATAAACAATATTCCCTTTCAAACCTCTTTGTTTTATGGTTTTTTGGATGTTTACATTCCAATGATTTTTCAATTTCATATGATCAATGATCTCTATCACTTGTCATATTATGTGGGAATTATTCATTTCTTATAAGTCATAATCTTATATTCCAACCAATGTTTCACTATTTCAAAACCTAGTATAGGTTATTTTAGATATCTTATGTTTTTAATTTTCTCCCTTATCTGGTAAAATTTTTATTAACACTTTTATGACATGTTCTTCCCGAAATTTGTTTTCAATAATTTAAACAATTGATTTTTGTGATGAAGTTCAAATTTAGAGGAGAAGATTTATTAAATAATGAAATAATACCACGCCCCAATAATTTAAAATTTAAGGTATTCATGAATGTGTAAAATGAATCCAAAACTAATTTTAAATTAACCAAATATTATTATTATTTTAAAAATGACCTTTAAAACCATGTAATTAAATTATATGTTATGAATAATATTAACTACAGTATAAAATAAATATACATAATTTCATAGTCAATCTATTTTTATTGATAAATTCTTATTAAATAATCAATTATTTTATCCGCTTAATTACATATATATTATATTTATATAGGATTTTTGAATAAAAATATATTTAGGTTTAAAACATATTATTTCTTAAAAAAGTTATAAAATGCATTAAAATTTTCAATTTTAATTAATTAATATAATCCTTATTATGTAATGATTTTAAATATATATATATATATATTATCAATAAATATTAGGTTAAATTATATAATTTTTATTACTATTTATAGATTTAATATAATATCATATATTTCTTCCAAAAAATAATTCTATAAAAGTTATTTTATCACTGCATACCCTGGTTTTACAAAGAGATAAAATCATTAATTTATATGAACTGATTTTGATTAAATTAATTCCAAATATTTATTTATCAAAATTTATTTTATATAAATTGTTAAATGTAATTTATTGTTTTATTGAATAGTGAAAATAATAAAAACATTTTCCACACTTAAAGATAAAATAAGTTTCTCTGGTTGTTAATAAAAATGAACGAATTGAAATAAAATTAAAAAATTTAAATCCTATTTTATGGAAATATTTTTACCTTTATTACATTATTAACTATTTTAATGTTATTTGGGGACACTTTTCGATGAATTTTACAAAAAAATAATTAATGTAGCAAAAAAAGAATGAATGTCACCATCTTGCTATTAAATCTCAAATATATCTTCAAATGGTGAAAAATACAAATGTGAATAAATATTGAAGTTATTTTTTTGAATAATTAAAAATATTTTTTGAGTGATTTTTATTTTTTCTCCTTAGTAATTATATAATTACATTAAATGATTTTGAAATTCTAATGCAAAAAATATTTGATGAACAAAAAATTAAAATAAAATAAATTATAAATATTTAAAGTAATTTAAATAGAATTAATTATCATATTATAAGTTTTTTTTCAAATCCCATTTGATATATTGTTTTGAAAATAATATATTATAATTCCACACATATCATTATGTTGTTTTATGTCACATTAAATGAGTAGTTTCAAAATTGACCTTAAATTCATTTTATAAAAAACAATTTCATATCAAATGGTTCAAACATCCTAAATATCCTATCCTCTATAAGTAATATTTATATTCCAAAAAATATAAATAATTTTTCATTCATGGAATAATTTTTCTATTATGATAATTTTATTTCACTTATGAATATTTTATAAAAAAATTACCTTGGTGAAGGGTAAAATAAGGATTTTCATGTTTCATGATATTGTGTTAAAATTAATATAACACAAACATATTAGTATAGTTAGAAAATTTATTTCAAATTTATAAATCTTGGGTATATTTAAATAATTATAATCACTTATTTTCTAGTTTTAAATACTTAATTTACATTTTATGAAGGATTATTGCATTATTGATAACAAATATTGTAAAATAAAGAAAACCCAGATGATATGGGTAACTATGATTAATTTTTTTTCATTGTGTGGTGGAGTTTATTCTCTAACATACCAACCCTCTATAACATTATTTTACAATTTTGGAGAGAATTGTGGTGAGGGTGACTTCACAATAAAGAATAGTTATTTTTTTTACATAAATTCCACTCCTCCTCAATTATAAAACGAATGTCCCACCCCTTGATTATTAACTCAACTCATTCAAATTTTCATTAAAAAAATAAATGACTACAAAATACCATTATCCTCATTTTAGAGGTGATTGTATTCCAAAAAGACCTACCCATGGGTCATTAAGTGGTGATTCATGGGAGGTTTCTCTATGAGAAGGTAATTATCTTAATGAAGCTCTTTATTTTTCTTTTAATCATTTTAAAATGTCCTAAAATAACACCATTATATCATATATATAGAGATGATATATTTTTTCATTATTTATATAGATGTCCAATTTTATCAAATGGGAAATGAAACCATCAAAAGATTTTACATCAGACTGGTGCCTCGTGAACTGATGTAATTTAGTTTCCATAACCTCTTCATTTAGCTAGATATAATGATTGATTTAAATTATAATTATGATATCTTTTACATAATTATACTTTTAAAATTATTATATCAATTATAATTTCTAAAATTTTGTTGTCCTGGGGATATGATAATGTTTCTCGTGTATATGGAAGACTATTTCCCTATGAATTGATGTGATTCGATTATCACTAAAGCTTTATAAATAAGGTAATAACCATAATATTAGTAGAAATTTGTGATATATATGGAATTATTTTTATATTGATGATATAATTATCTTTATAAAAGAATAATATATTATTTTATTTATTATTGATTTACTCATTGAAAACAGATAAATTCATTCATGTCTACATATAGATTACAACCACCAGGAAATGGTGTTATTATTTTTAATCATGACATCACATTGATGTGATATAAAAGTATATTTAAATAATTTATTTGATATATATTATATTATGATAATAATTTAATGATAATATTACACTTACCCCTCTCCATAAGTATGATTGAAAAATTTAAACAACAGTTATATGGATATATGGCATTCCATCTCCATGATTGTAATATATAATCTATTACATGACCATATTTCAGGATCTTTTTTAAAAGTATTGTTTATGTATAAAATTGATAATTATTTGTTGATAATTATACTAGATATGATGTAATAATTACCTCACTAGTCATAGTGCACATATCGATGTAATTTTTCAAACAAATATGAATATCATCCAAACATCTAACATAAAATTAATGGATCACAGAAATCATGGTAATAAGTAAAATACAATGAATAATAAACATTAAAGGGGATAATTATAAATTAAATAATTAAAATATGGTTCTTATTTAATAATGTAAATATTGCACATGGATGGTCGAAATCAAGGTTAGAGACATCATCTTAATTTCATTGCGTTCTAGAAAAATTTGTTGTTATACACATATATTTTATTATGTGATGTATATATATCCAATCTTGATAAAAAAATATTTATATTTTTCTCTATTTTAATTTATTGTGTTGGTTTTTATTGTTTTTATTTTAGGGTGATTTTGATTCAAATGGTTTCAAAGTGTAAATCGATTTTCTTTTAAAAACATATTCTTTGATAGTTTAATTTTTCGACAAACTTTTCTTCAATGATTATATAATTTTTCATAAATATGGGTTTTTGTGGATATAAATTATTTTTTAAGGTCATTTTATGAATTTTTTTGAAATGGAATATTTTTTCATGTTTTATGTTGAATGTTTTGACCAAAAGTTATCTAGATTGTCTTATTTTAATGTATACCTCATCAATGACTTATACTTCCTCCATAATCATTATTTTTTATTCATTATATTACAATAAATTATATTTTCATCAACTAAATATAGTAATTAATATTTTTTAATATTTTCAGATTATAATTTTTTTCAAAAGGAAATTGTTTTTAACTATTCAAATTGGTTTTTCATAAGTGTTACAAAGTGTTTTGGGAAGGGTTTTAATATAAAATAGTTAATGAATAAAACATTAAACTCATGATAATGTACATTAAAATTACAAAATATTATTTTTATATTTGGATATATCATATACGAAGGTTTGAGCACCATTATTTCTCATTGATGAGCCTAATATAACTTATAGAAATGGTATATCCCCATTATAGAACCTGAAAAAGGGTGATCTCAATATATCATATTTGGAAGGGTGAGCCCCATTATATCTCTCCAATTAATTAGTAAATGATTATGTTCTACATGGATTTATATGAAAAGTCATTCGTGAAACTATTTCAATAGAGAAGGTTTTTAATTAAATTATTTATATGTATTATTTTACTAGTATGTGTTTTAAAGGAAATCATTGAGATAAAAGTGTTTTTGTTTTTCATGATAAAATGTTTTATTTAATGCATGGGGTGAACAGTAAATATAATGTTATATAATACATTGGTTATCATCTTATTTACTGGACAAAAATATTTATTCTTTTTATTTCCATTATAGATATGTTTTTTGTCATCCCATATTTTTTATTATCTGATATGGTTTAAGAATGGGTAACGATATGAAATTAGTAATGATTAAATTATAAATGATTTCTCATAAAATTAAAAAATGTATCTTTTTAAAAGTATTATATTGCGGTAAAATGGACACTGATTAGAAGTTTCAACTCTATAAAGTGTGGTTTTAGTATGTACATGTTAGGAAATATCTTCAAAAAATATAAACCTAAAATATATCTAGGAATTTAATAATGTCAAATATGATTTAAAATAAATAAAATCTATAATGTTTACGGAAATTTAATTATATAAAAATCATCTAATTTATTTCAATACAATTTCTTAATGGACAATAATCATTCAACATCATAAAAAATACACAAAATATTAATATTGTAAATTAGAATAAAAAACTAAAAAATGATAATAATTAAGGCTTATCAAAATAAAGTATAGTCACTTATCCAAATAATTATCCCTTTTTAACTCTTCTCAATGGAGCTCGTTTATTATATTATTTCTTAATATACGTCAGTTTTCCCAAATAATTTGTTTCCATTATGAGATTGAATCATATAATATATCAAGGATATGTAGTTTAAAATTGAACAATGCCCCAACATTTTTTCTCTATCTCATAATAATCTATTCTTCACCCATATATTAATTTTACATGTGGGGCACATTAAGTATTAGTAAGCTTCCAAAAGTTACTATAGAACAACTCCTCCCATCAATTTTTTTCTCACTATATATGTAGGCTTCAACGATTTAAAACCAACACATAGACGATCATATTGGTTCATTTCAAGGATCATAACTCTCGAATTCACCATAAATAATCAAATATATACCCATTATTAAGATTCATTGACACGATATTTTTCATATTAATTTATTTTTTATTTGAAAATGTTTGGATACCAATAAATAAATTCACATTTTAAATAATTATAACTAAAATTTATAAATCACTATCTACTTTTTATAAAAATTATATATCTATTCTATGTCATGATGGATTCTTCTATAGCCATTTAGAATTTTTTATTTCTTTTTTTTGTTTATTGGTGTATAGAACTACATTTTAATTTTTCTAGTTACACTTCCATTATCATTAGAACATGGATTCTATATTCATGTGTCTTTACTAAGTTCGCCATATGTAGAATAGATATTAAGGATATTACTTTTAAGTGGTCAATAAAACCAAGAATCTACAATGATTTTTCCTTTAAAGATAGACTAGTATCCTAATTTACAACATAGAATCAACGATTTCCGATATACGTAACAACAATATTCGATTAAATATTCTTTAAAATGAGCCTTTATATTCATGTATTGATAGAAACATGTGGTTTAATATTATAGTAATTGTTACAGTATCTCTTATATATGACTAATATTTACTGAATGATATTTACAGCAGGATTATCCAACTATAACATGGGTAACTTAATACAGGAATAAATTTATAAATTAAATAAATATTATCATAAATGGAAATTAACATAAAAAATAAATGACTAAATAAATTAAATATTTTTAAAAAATGAATTATCCAATAAATAATATAAATTATAATTTCATGGAACTTATAAAATTCAATTAAAAAGAAAAAAACATATTTATATATTAATTCAATTAAATTATCCATACATTTAAAAAATAACTATTTAATTATATAAATTCATAAATTTACTAGATAATAAAATGAAATCATGTTATTACCCAAATTTTACCCTAAAATAGAATCCATAAATAAGAGACAATTTAATCAAAATTACATTAATAGTTTTCAAATAAATAATGTGATGAACATATATTCTAAATATGAAACATATTGTATATATAAGTACCAATTTTTCAAACATAAAAATTACATATGTTTTTTGGAATACATAATACATTATAAAAATTGATGCCCAAAGAATATACTAATGTATTTTCATTAGAAACATGGAATCCTTAACACTACAACATAAATGAGCTTTAATAACTCCTACCACATTTTTCTTAACTATAACCCTTATTTAACACATAAAAAATAATACATAACTTCATAACCTAGGTAATGAAACATAGAAATATGTGAGATAAAATTCTCAATAACGGTATATATAAATATATAATAATCATTAAAAATGGGTAGGAGGATATGATCTTGAAAAAATTGGATCATACCTTAAATATCAAAAATAATATGAGTGAATCATGGAATAAATCGTGGTATCTCATAGGACATTAACCATACAAAACATCATAAACCGTGAATGAATGACATAAGAATAAAACATGGAATTTTTCACAACAGATATGAATATATAATTATTCCCATAGTAGTAGTGGCATCACTTCCATGATTATCATAGGGGACAATGTCCTTAATTAAATCTGGTTCACAACCCGATCAAGTCCTGTATTACTGCACCAAGTTCACTTCTAATTCCATCAATGTATAGAACATGATATATAAATAATTTCCCAATTAATTAGAGGGACATATATCACCCACCAACAACACAATTAAATCTTACATACATGTTTGAAAAAATCATATACAATATTATCATAACCCCTAAAAGAAAATGATTATAATAAACATGTAAAAATACCATAACATATAGAATAAGCTACTTGTTTCATAATCATTTCATCATATTAAAAACTTTTGGGAAAAAAATTTATTTCATAAACATATATCCCACGAATGAGAAACATATTTCTTAAACATATTACCTGATAAAGTGAAATGGGATTTAGAAAGACCATGATATTAAGCCTATATAATTCATAGAATGAATATTAATAGACACATTATAAAATTTAATATAATTTCATGAGAAACAAAAATAGATTAAATATTATATGAAAATTAATTATGAAATATAAATAAAAACAATATTCTTTAAGAAAGTATACATTTATATATATAAAAAATTAATTATTTAATCCATTTAAAAATCATTTTCATTGAAAATGAAATTAAAATTTATAAATAATAATTGCACTCATTTCAAAAAAAAATTATTTAGTATTTATAAATTAATTATTAAAACATTTTAAAAACATTTTTCCTTGAAAAAAATTTAAAACTTATAAATAAAATCGTTAAACTTTTTTGAAAACAATTTTATTAAAAAATATGTAAAACATATAAATAATTCTTAAAATCATTTTGAATGAAATTTTACATAAAAATTTTAAAATAATGGTGAATTTTTTTTAAAAATAATCAGTGAACTGTACTTTAAAAATAATTATAATAAGTTTATGCTCAATAAATTTAAAATAATATTCAAGGAAAAGGTAGTGGGTAAATCCATACATAGTATACGAGGTAAACATATACTTCCTTTTACATGTTAAATAGGCTAGAAAAATACCTTATTCCAAAAGTGACATGAAGATTAATTTTAAGAATTTGGTAAAAATGGTAATTTATTGATTAATTATTTTTAGATAATTGTATAAAATTATTTGAAAATATTTTTAAAGACATTGTTTTGAAGGAAAATATATTTATGAATGACTAGTGGGTAATGTTAGGCTTTCTTAAAAAACATTCATAACGATATTATGAAAACAAGAGAAGAAATAAAAAAAATGATATATGAATATATCTGGAGTAACCATAGGAGAAGAAAATTGCAGAATATTCTTGATAAATTGGATAAAATACTTCATTAATATAAACACAAACATATAAAATATTAAAAATAGATGAGATTGTTTCAATAAACTCATATCACAAGGTGACATTGGATCATAACATCTATATTAGAAAATAAAATTAAATGAATCCTATAATATCATAAAAAATTTATATTCATGATATATCATATGAAATGGATATATATACACCTCATAACGAATATACACACATAAAAAACAAGTTTCTTAATGATGTAAAATTGAGAAAAACAATATTATAACCATTTGTTATTATTTTAAACATAAACCCCATGATATAGAGGTCATAAAATGAATATATTGATACCCATAAAATGTACTATAAGAATAATTAATTAAATACATGGGTATTATATAAACCACAAAAAAAGGAATCAGTGGTAAATAAATCATGTATCTCGCACAAAAAAAGGGAGATGAAATCCCCATACCTTGTGTCAAAACTCCCATCTTAATCATTAAAACACCTTGTATAATAAATAAAAATGATTATAAATATATCAAAAAAGCATATTAGAACTTATAATAATATATATGGGTTGATTATGGATTTATATATCCCACATATTAACAATTCAAGGTTATGGTTTCACTTCATGCAATATTTATATTGTTTTTCTCATGTGACTTAATTTGTTATATATATATTTCTTATATTTATAATGTGATTTAATGAATATAAATCATTAATAAAATATTATTTATATTAATAATATTTTTATTATAATATTAACATGTATATGGAAATATGATGCGGTATACACCTTTCATTGATATGATAAGTTATATGTATATAAGAACCCTATTTTTGTTTATTTGTTGTATTGATGGAAAAAATGTATAGGACATATATGTACGTATGTATATATATATATTATAATATATTTATTATATCATATCATTCATATCTATTCACTAAATAAATCATTATGAAATTTTATATAGTGTTGGAATGAATCACATCCCTTTGATGGGGCGGTACTCTACACATCCTAAAATGAAATTATAGTATTTAAAAAAATCTAATATATTATGATTTTTGTTCAAAACAATTACATAATCCTAAAAAAATAATTTCTATTAGCTATTATATATATCAACATAATCATAATTTCCACCATGAGAGGCAGTAATGGAAAAATTAAAATTTATTATTTAAGTAGATGGTAGTTCACCATACACGTATATAGTATGTTTGTTACCCATTAGATAGAGGTATGTATAAGTGTATGTCAATAATATAGGATAAAATAAATTTATATTTATGATAATGGTTTTTTATAAAATATTTCAGCAATGTGATTAGAGGGGTTGGAGATTACAAATAAAAGAGAGGATCTTGAGAGAAGATGTAACCTCTTAATCAGATAAGTCTTTTTTAATTTATGAAAAAAGGATACCTTGGATTGATTTAAGAAAAAATGGAGGACATAAAGAGGATGGGATGGATTTATTTAATATTATTGGGATTATCATTTCCTATCCTATGCGTTTTTCAATGTGTAAATAAGAGGGATTGGTGTTTGCCTTTAATATAGAAGAGAAAGGGAAAAATGAAATTTTTTCATTCAAGTTAGATGTGCCCTCATTTTTACCAATCAAAATTCATATAAAACAAAAAAACCACAATAATAGTTGATTAATAGATGAATAAATAAAAGAAAATATATTTTTTAAAATGTGTATATGTCCTTTTTGGCTATCAAATTTTAGGTTTATTTCTTAGTTGAGATTAATTTTACATTAATCAATATAATTAATTTTAATTACATTTATAATATTTTATGATAAAAAATAGGCTGAACGTAAAAGGAATTATAAAATGTTATAATTCCAAATATCGAATAAATTTTTCCATATTCTATTCACATGAGTGGAAATCATTAATTTAAAACTAATCTCGCTAATAGGACTGCACTGTTGATTTTTAGTGTAAAACGATCCTAAGTTTTTCTTGTTTTTATACCTAATTTCAAAGGGAAATAGTTTCCAATGACCTCAACTAAATTAACTAACTAAAATATTTTCCTACTAAACTTTTAATCCAATCTAACATATAATATATCCTAACAATTATATTAAACAAAAATGCAGTTTTGGATTAAAATCTGGATATTTTCACTATTCATTGCAAAATGATGATTCTCATAGAAATCCCAAAAAATCCCCTTAATATAAATTATAAATTATAAATTTAAAAAACGTAGATTATTTTATGAAATTAAATTTCTATATGTTACTAAATTAAATTTTACTAATTCTTACATTATGACATTAATTGTAGTTAATTTGAGATAATAATATTTTTAAATATATAAAAACATTACCATAAATTATATCACTAATCATCAATATGATATATATATATCCAATATAAGTAATATTTGAAAAGTAGTTATTAATATTAAAGTTACTATGTATAATCTTTGGATGATAATTTTATCATTTAAATAATTATTATAATAAAAATGTGTTTTATTGAAACTTAGTGTTGTGTGTGGCCTATGCGAAGATGGTGTTTCATGTAACGTACTCTTTCTTGCAAGCTGACTCTGACATTCTATTTAGTGAAGCTATTTTTTTTAGTTAATGATTAACCCAGTGAATCATATAAAAAAATAAAAATCTAGTGCCTCGATTAAATATAAACTATTTTCTATGTTAGATGAATTTAAAATTATCATAAATGTTAAATAAAGTTGACAAAAATAATTCACAAAATCCAGTAGTGTTACATTATATCCCACATAAATTTAATTTCTCCCTCGATATTCATCTGGGTTATCAAATTATAAGTACTTGAATGTTTCATTCATAAAAACCCACATCAAAAAATGGGCACTAAATGATCCCTTGAAAATAGAAAGCTTAAAACATATCGGTTTCCAAAAGTGACATTTAACTAGGTTTCCATATATGAGAACTTAGGTTGGGAGTGAAAAATGGACATATAGTAGAAACATAAATATTTATAACGATTGTGTGAGGTCATAAATCATAGTTAATTGAATCATCAAACATATGTTGAGGTTCCCAAATTTATATATATGTAATGATTTATAAGTCCATCGGTTCAACAAAAATTTAGGTATAAATAAACCAAATTATTTTATCATTATCGTATCTTTGAGGAATTCTTTTATTGAAAAAGAATATAAGAAAATAATTATTTTTTGTTCTTGTAAACATTTATAATTCATCCATTACTTAAATAAATATATTTCTAAAAATTCACATTGATACTCAAAGTAAAAACATATTCATTTATCAAACAATAATTCCCCGAATAGAATGAAATATATAAATTTTTATCTATAACTATATTTATAAATAAATATGTCTAGTAAATTAATCATAAAATGTAAAAAAGTAAAACTACAATTTCATCAGAAAGAATTACTCAAAGAAAATAATTATACATTAACTATGATGTCGCCTAGTCCAGTGGTAGAGGTGAAACGCTTACGACTGTTTTTTCATTAGTTCATGACCTAAGACCTTGATAGAATTGATCGGTTTTCACTTGATATACATGATTCCCTTATCTAAAAACACATTACTATAACTCAGAAAATATGATATACATCCTTGAAATAAATTTAATCAATCAATGGCCTTTTAACCGAGGTTTTCGACACAATATCAATTCATAATTACCTCTTCCAAATTTTAACATAATATATTCATGAATGGTTAACCTTATGACCCCTATTATGGATGTAATTCCAAAACATTTGAAACAAGAACACAAAAAAGAATAACTTTGATCCCCCACATATCACAATGTATATCTTGGTGGTCACAATAAAAACATGTTAATACTATCATGGTAACAACCTAAATTTCCATAAATAATTTCGAATAACATTAATGATTCATTATTCCATATAATACTGGATATATTAAATAAATATAAGACGTTTTAAACTTTATCATTGATAGAGTAAACTGCTTATTGACATGTCAAAAATTAGTTCCACGAAAATCACGACCATCCAATTTACTAATTCATATAAAATATATCTTTATCTAGAAAAACATATCATAAAATAAAGAATATATTAATGGATATAATCCCATTAATAGTGATTTTTCCATGGACATCACCATTACATTATATCACATTCCTATTCCATTTTAACTATTCAATGTGTTCTTGGAAATCTAAATTAAAAAACATAAACTGAACAATCCTTAAATATTTAACAATTCATATA
Organism: Viscum album; assembly: GCA_963277665.1. Lineage (NCBI taxonomy): Eukaryota > Viridiplantae > Streptophyta > Magnoliopsida > Santalales > Viscaceae > Viscum > Viscum album. Next base: position 1,261,562,924 of record OY728157.1, on the reverse strand, counting down.
ATATTATTATTGAATAAAAATACATAAAAAAATTTATTAAAATAATTAAAACTTATTACATTAACAAGGATACCACATCCTATTATATAATAGCTCATTCATTTCATTTTTTATATGTTTTCTCTTCATCATCTACAATGTAATTGTTACTCCCACAACCTTGTTGATTTTATTCAAGAGCTTTCCTAATGAGACATTTATTTTTATAATTACAATTTATTGCAAAATTAATGCACCTAACCATCATTGATGACCTTAGAAGGACAAAAATTTGCATTCATTAAATTAAACAGACACATCATTTTTTCCTCATAGTCAAATTTTTACGTATTTCTTTTCCACTTTCCAGGCATCATCATGTTCCTCAAATAAAATAAAATAGGTGATCCATTACTAATTATAGACATAAAGGAAACTAAATATTGTTTTATTCATAGTCTCGACCACTTGAACTCTCATTGAACTTCTTCTTTCTCTTCGTTAGTGAGTTAGAGAGTTGGATGAGTCACACATTGTTCATCATGTTCTCTGAAAATTAAGTATGGGTGATGACGAAATCATCCATTCAAGTGATCATACCACTTGACATCTCATCAAAAAGTCATCCATCACGTTCAAAATTAATCCAATTCATTTCATTTCATACTATAAACTATAACAAGAGTATAGTATGAGAATTACTTATCATAGAATAAAACCAGATAATCAAAAAAATAATTACATACAAGATGTCTAAATCAGTGTCACCTTATCTAGTATATAACATCCTAGGTTCATCTTAGTTTATTTATAGTCAACTTATATTTCAATCCATCATTATGGTTCATGGAGTGTTCCAATGTTCCAAAAGCATATCACATAGGATTGTTAAACTAGGTGTTTACTAAATCATAATGTCATGTACCAGATTAGCCCATGTAAGGCCTCATACATCGTACTAGAGTTTTTACCCCTAGGAAAATATGATACAGAACCACATCCACATGTGGTATCTAGAGATGCATGTATTACTACATAAACTCTCACTCTATCCTATATAGAAATTCCTATTCATTTTACTATATTATTATTTTTCTTTAAACATATCCCTAGAAATGTCATTAGGGTTATCACTAAATTTTTCTCATCCTTTATTTAAAAGGTTAACTAAAACATTTATCTATTACCAAATATATTGACCATAACTTTTCATACATAGAAATTACACAACATTTTTAAAATAATGAAAAAAATACAAAGAGAAACCCAAATATTATACTAGTTTTTTTCCCATGGAAAAATGGAAACATAAAGTATATTATATAAATTATTTACATTATATCCCACAAGGATATTCATGACTAGAAAACTTCTAAAACACATAAAAAATAATACATATCTATGAATCCTAGTAACTGAAATCTAAAAATGGTTGAGATCACATGTTTAGTAAGGTAAACAAAATAAATATGTATGAATAATCCTTATCATAATGGTATGAGAACATGATCATGAAAATAAAAGGTCATACCCTGGATATCAAAGATCATATATAAGAATCATGGAATTATTATTGGCATTTAATAAAACAAAAATCATCAGAAAATAAAGAACCTTAGACTTGAAATAATAACATAGGCATAAAACAAGAATTATGGAAGAAATGAAATCAAATATAATGTTTCTTATATTAATAAAGGAATATCTTCCAAGGAAATTATAGTGGAAAAAGACTGTTACAGTCCTGGGATCACACCCTATTCTCAATAAATATTACACAATTTATTTCAGTCCTCATTATATCTATGTATTACTGAACAGAGTTAACTTCTCATTCCAAAACTGTATTGTTCAACTATGTTTAATTCTAATTTCATCATTCTAATACTAAAATGATTTTATTTTTTATTCCTCCCATGTCTATCTCATGAGATATTTATATTTACCAAATACATTTGTGAGATATATAGGTCCAAATCACCTCAAAATGAAATCATACATACATGTTCCACAAAATCATAAATAATCATATCATATCCAATGAAATGAAAGGGGTATCATAAATATGTAATCATATCATAAAATACGGAAAACGATACATGTTTTATAATCATTTCATTAATGAATTACCTGTGAACGAGATATGAATTACATAAAAATATATCCCAAGAATGGAAAATAGATTTCATAAATATATAATCTGGGAAAGAGAAATAGGTTTCATAATTAGCTCAACATTGAGCATTATCAATTCAAAAAAAGATTGTAAATTGGATATTTAGATCATTTATGAGAAGTGATTGAGTAACACCAAAATATTTCATCGTAGATAGAAAATAATTTATAAATATCATTTAAAAACATTTCATGAAGAAAATATTATTTCTTATTGACAAATTTATACTTATTACATAAAACTATTCAAAAATATCCTTCTTATGAAATATATTCAAAACATGTAAATAATACTTGACATCATTATAAAACATTTTTTCTTTAAACAATAATAAAAATATTTGAAATATTTTATATCATTATTTCTTTAATCAAGTTTAAAACTTATATGGAAATGTTAGATTTTTTTAAAACCATTTTGTTGAAAATAATTACAAAACAAATAAATAAGCATTGAAAACATTTTAAAAATAATATTCCATAGAAATAAATAATATATGATTAAAAGATATTTTAAAATAATTATATTTGAAAATTACATTTAAAAATAATTCTAAAAAAGTTCATTTAATATTTAATGGATATCTTCAATGAAATCAGGGTGGGTGAATTTGTAAATTTTGTAGAAGGTAAAATAATATTAATTTTTCAAAGTTAACATGTTTACTGAATTTATTTTTCCGAACAGGAAATAAATATCCGTCTACATATATTGGTAAAAGACCAAAAAATTAAAAAAATTATTTATTATAGGATAATTATAAAATATTCATGGAAATTAATTTTTCAATACTCGGTTTTCAAGGAATATATATTTCTCACGAAATTGATGGAAAAGTCGGGTAATCCAAAAAACAATTCATAACTATATTGTGTACCAATTAATATAAATATGATAAAAATAATTGAATACATCATTAATAAACAAGGATAATAAATTTTATTAAATTTCATGAGATATAGGTTATTAGATTTCAGAAAATGAATCATAAAAATAATTTTTTTTTTCAGAAGAAATGATATTGTTTCATTAAACTCTTATTACTTCCTAACATGTGATCATAAAATCTATGTAAGAAAAATGTAAATACATGAAACTTATATTATAATTAAAAGTTTTAGACTCATGATATATCATATAAAATGGATGTATGTAAACCTCAAAATAAATTCTGGCTCATAATAGAACACATGCCTCAAAGAACGAATATTGAGATAAAAACTATTTTTCAAATTTGGAAACTTTTGGAACATAAACTCCATGAAATGAAAGATATTCAATTGATATGTAACTAAAAATAAATCATACTGTTTTAATCTTAGAGGGAATCCATGGTCAGTATACACATCACAAAAATATAATTGGTGTTGGATAAGTTATGTATCTCATATAAATTAAAAATTATATGAAATATCCTTACATTGTCTCTTGACTATCATTATACTCATTCAAAACACCTGCATTATAAAAATAAATTTATTATAAATAAGTCAAAAAACATTATTTTTACTTCTAATATGGTTTTAGTATTGATTTATATTGCCTTTTCTTTTTGAAATTATATCTTAAGGTTTCATTTCTTGTAATATAATATTTGTTATTTTCATGTATCATAATTAGTTATAAATTGGTCAGTATATTTATAAAATAATTTTTAGAATGTAAAATATGATTTAAAAACAATTTATATTCTGTATATTTGTATTATAATGATCCTTATTGTAATTAAGAATGAAATGGAATACACCGTTCTTGGATATGGTAGTCCACATGTATGCATGAATGCAATTTCCAATTAATTTTCCTTTGTAAAGGATTAAAGTAAAATACATATACATATATATCATTCTTAATGTATCTTGATTATATCATATACGTCATATATGTTCATTAAATTATTCCTTATTAAATTTTTTTTAGTGTATGAATGAATCAATTCACTTTGAGGGGTTGGTAGTCCACACCTCCTCAAAATAAAAAATCATATTAAAAAAAATTGAAATTATAAAAAAATGGGTTTTAATTTAATAATTAACATTAAATACATAATAAACATAATATATAGTATATATTAATAGATTTTATAGAATATTTTTTTACCAAGATAGGTAGTAAAGGAAAAATTAATAATCGTTTTTTAGTGATGTGGTAGTTCTGCATACATGTATACTATATGTGTGTTACCCATTAGATTGAAGTATGTGTATTTTTATGTAAAAAAATAGAATCAATACACAAAAATATATTTATGATACTATTTTTTATATAAAAGAATTTAATAATTATATTTGAGGTTGTGAAGCAAGAGAATAAAATAATGTAAATTGAGAGAAGATGTTACCTCTTAATCAGGTAACTCCTTTTGGTTCATTCCCAAAGGCATCTTCCAACTGTGTTATTCCAAAAATAGGCTCCAAGGATGAATGTATGTAATTTGGTAAATTTATTGTGATGATATTATTAGATCCTATGTTTTTTATTAGATTGAATGTGGGGGAGGGGTGGTGGCCTTTTACTAGGATAAGAGAGGACACACATGGAATTTTTGAACACAAGTTTGGTGTACCCATGTTTGTACTTACTATAAGTAAAAAACGAAACAAAAAACCATAGTAATGGATGTTTTATGGGAGAATAATGACCATAAAATGTGTTTTCGACATTTTAATATGAGGTTTTATGACATAAATTTAATGGCTCGTCCTTAGTTAAGGTTAATTTTATATTACTCAATGTAAATAATTTTAATTATTTACCCAAATATATATGTTCAAAAACTATCTTTAACTTATTAGAAATTATAAATTATGATTATTTCAAATATGGAATACATTTAATAAAATTATAATTACTAAATTGATTGATATTAATTTAAAACTATTCATACTGACTATGATAGCTTGTGGGTTTTTAAAGTAAAAACTTCCAAACATCTACTACGTTTTTATACAAAATTAAAATGTGATATTATTTAAATTTACCTAAAATGGATTAATTGATAATGTATAATCCAATAATACTTTGTATCAAAATTAACATTTAATTTATCCAAAAAATTAAATGATATTAATAATAATTTTTTAATTAAAAATTTAGCATTATCATTATTCATCAAAAAATGATGTTTCATAGAAAAATCCAAATATTTATCCCTGTGAAAATTTAGACTCTCTAAATTTAAAAATGAGGTTTATTTTATAAAATCACATTTCGATATGTGTCCAAAATTAATTTTATCATTTTTCATATAATGACATTAAAATTACTTCATTTAAAAAAACAATCCATTAAAAAATATAAGAACTATATCACAAATTATATCAATAATCATAAATATGATTCATTTATATAAACCCATTAAAAATATTTTAAAATTATTTATCACTATTCATATTACTTTTTTTAGATTTATTATAATTGTATCATTTAAATAATTATAACAATAAAAATTTCATTTCATAGAAACTCAGTGTTGCAAGTTTCATATATCATGTCAGTGTTTTGTGTAACATATCACAAGTCGCAAGTTAACCATGTTATTCCATGTAGAGAATAAAAAATTTAACCCCAACTAATTAAAAATAAATAAATTAATTTACGTGTTTTTTGAAATGAAAAATATTTCAAATAATAAAAAACATTCAATAACAATATTTCAAAAATTCTCTAAGTGTTACATTCATGTACCAATAAAATGAATTTTTACCTCAAATTGTTCTAGGTTATCAAAGGCTTAATAAATGGATATTTCATTCATTGAATCCCACATCATAGAAATGAAATATAAAACATCCCATAAAAATGGAATGTTGGAACAATAATGGTTCCCCAAAGTAACATATAACTAGATTTCCACCTAGGTGAACATAGGTTTATAGTGAAAATTGGATATAGATAAAAAAACATAAATATTTATAGTGAGTGATTGAGGTCATAAATCAATGATAATGAAATGATAATAGAAATTTTAAGGGACATAAAGTCATTAATCTCAAATTATTTTAAGGAGCATCTACTGAAAAAATTATAGTATTAGGAAAACCAAATTTTTTATCATTATCCATTAATTTAAAATTTATTTTATTGATGAATAATATATAATAAATTTAATAGATTGTTTGTTCTTTTGTATATTTTTAATTCATACATTACTTCTATAAATGGATGTCTATAAATTAACATTGATGAATGATGCACTAAAATACACCTTTGCAAGACATTTAGGCTCATAAAAAATAATAAGTAAAATTATTTATCGATACTATGTATAATAATATATATGGTTTATACATTAATATCTAAAAATTAAAAGTAACACTAATGTTTGATCATTATTAATTCTTCATCAAAATTATTTAGAGATTAACTATGAAATAATGCATGTAAATGGTAGGAATGATACACATATCCTCAATAGTTCATGGGTTAAATGCCCATGACCTTACCTGACATAATGGGTTATCACCAGATATACTTGATTTCCTTTCCTAGAACCACACTAATTTAACTTCTAAAATATTATGGAATCCTTGAAATTATTTTAATCAGTAAATATTATTTTTACCAAGGTTTTCAATTAAAAATCAATATATAAACACTTCCTCCAAAAAATAAGTTAAAATTATCATGAATGGATAACGATATAACCCCCACATAAACATAAATATCGAAAACAATATAAATAAGGTTATGAAATAACCATACCATTGATTCTCTACATATCACAAAGTATGTATTGGTTTTCACCTTCCAAACATGTGAATACCCTCAAGGTAACTACGTGAATTACAATAAATATTTAAGAAAACATGAATGATTACTTATTCCACATATTATTGAATATATTCCATATGTAAAACATTTTTTAATCTACATCCACGATATCATAAAATTATTGTCAATAAACCTTTAATTAGTTCCATAGTAATCTGTACCCTCCAATTTTTTATTCATATACCAAATTTCTGTATCCAAACAATAATATCAAAATATAATAAAAATATTAAGGGTAATAATTCATTTAATCATGTGTTTTCTAAATATATCACATTTTTATTATATCACATTTCCACTCCAACATAACTATACAATTTGTTCTTGTAAATCTGTAGTGAAAAATATATAGGGGAGTCCATTATAAAAGAAATGTATTCAATGAATAATTTAATGAGGGATATATAATGGGTGAGCTTGACGATTTTCCTAAACAAGAAGAAATCATGATTCGAGAATTTTATCTAATATATACAGGGGAGTCCACATGATGATGTGGTTGGGTTTTTTGAAGTAAATTATTTTTTTGTACCACATTCAATGGTATGTGGGATATTATCAAGTAATTATGATTTTTTGGATTTGTTAAAGTGGATGGGATTTATATTTAAATTAATTTTTACACTAGAGGTGAATAAATTAATTATTGTATTCTATATTCTTGAGGAAAAACATAATAGAGGTTTTATATTAATTTTCATATGAAGTGAAAAAGTTTACGATTTTATTGAATAAAAACAGAGTAATATAAAAAATATTATTTATGTCTTCATTTTTCTAGACATTGTATTTTTTTATCTAGACCTAGGAGATTATGATACCATTATTTCTCATTATGTTCATTATGTATTAATTTCTTATATTATTTTTAATGTTAGAAATTTTTTTTACCAAATTTAAAGGATGTATAAATCAGGGTTTTCATTATAGGGAATGATCTATGAAGAGTAATAGGGGTATTCTATAACACCCTATTATTTATGAATCATTTTAAATACATAAAAAATATGATCATCAGTTATAAATAAGTTAAATTAATTTAATTAAATGTGGGAATGTAATAAATAATATATTTTATAAATTAAATTAAATGGGTATAAACCCATTGGGAATAATTTTAGAAGATCATACTCTATATTATACAGTTGATATAAATTTATAATATATATATTTTAAATTTTTATACATTCATTATATTTAATTTATTTGGAAGAATAGAAATTCATTTATAATAGAAAAAAATAAAAACATTCATGTATAAAAGTACAATTTATTTTATGAATGTAAATTAATAAAATATTAATTTCCTTAAATTTATGACATTCAAAATGTGATATCACTATACACTATTTATAAAAAATGTGTACTAAATATTGAAATTAATAAATTTAATATCATAAATAAATAATCAAGTTAAATTAATATTAATTTAACAATTTATTGAATAAAAAATATTTTTATTAATATTTTTTTTATTTTATACTCTATATATTATTAATTGTAAGATACATTAAAAAATTTAAGAATTGTTATTTAATGAAATAGAACAACATTGTTATTATCATGTCAAAATTATATCTCGTTGAATATTTTTATCTTTTCAAAATATATTTTTTTTCCTGAATTGATTGAATATACAACATTTTTTAAAATAATAATTTTTGTGCATCCATTATGATATAAAAAGGAATTAAATTTTTAGAATGCTTTTTTGAGATATTAAAATAAAAATATCATGATAGTACACAAATAATATAATCCACTTCCTTGATATTATGTTTTATAAAAACATGAATTCTGAATCATTTATTTTGGATGATGAAATACTTGCATAACTGTGAAAATGTCATAATGAGGGACATCAAGAGAATATTTTGAATTTGTAATTCTATGTTCAATATAAAATATATAATTAATTAATATTAAAAAAATTCTAAATATAAATATATATTTATATATTTTATATATTTTAACATCATGTTAATTATCACGATTCTTTTGTAGTGTTGATGAAACGCTTTTGAAAATAATAAAAAGTGAAATAAATGGGTTTCAAAACATTGAAAGTAATAATATTTAGTTTAATTATGGTTTTATTAGAAATTAATAAAAAAATAAATATACAAACAAATAAAAAATTAAATTTGGGTTTTTTATAATAATTTTATAATTTAAAATTTTGTATTACTATAATAACCATCTAATTGACTTTAAGGAGATTAATTTTAATTGTAGATTATAATGTCCAAAAAAAAATACCTCATCCATAAGTCAATGAATGATGAAATTATTAACCTTCCATTATCCCTTATAAATGACCATCCATTTTGTATACATTATTATAGAATATTATCTTTAATTTATTATAAAAAATAAGCATATATGAAATACCTCCACGCTGACCTATAAGAGGACCCCTCCACCATTCATTCCTTATCACTCTAATAATTAGAATTCCTAAATATAATATTCTTTAATAACATTTGTAATAATCTGATCACCTGTTCCTAATCATCTAATCATTGGAGAATGAATTTGATTCTACAAAACTAAAAAGGCTTCCAACAGAAGATGTAATTTCTTCTTTTAATTTAATGACTTTTTATTATTCATTATCATGTACCATCATATTCTAAATTATAAGATGATATATCATCTAAGTAACATTAAAATTATATAATTAATCTTATATAGTAATTATATTTATGAGAAAATATTGCATAATTTTACATATCCATTGATTATCACATTTTCTTCTGTTCATCTATTTAAAAACTTACATGATAAATGGAATGAATTTATATCAAGGTTGGTTATGCAAATCATAATTAAAATTAATATATGATATGACCATTTTTTTTTTCTAAAATGGTAATATTTTAGTTTATCTCATTATTATTATAATGATTTAAATTCATAAATAATAGTATTAGAAAATGCACAATGCATATTTTGTTTCAGGGAACTATATAAGAAACTTTCATGGAATTATCGTTGAATATAAAATATAATTATTGAGAATTTTTTCTAGTACCATAACTATTAGGGAGATGATTAAATCATGATCATAAAATTTCTACTGGAACATTTATATCATAGAGAATGTTTGAAAATTCAAACTACCAATGATTGATATTATTTAGAAATAATTAACAAATATTTGATAAATAAATATAAAAGATAAATATAGAAGAAAATAAAAAATTACAATGTTATGAAATTAATTAATAAGTGTATTACATTACTATATGGTATGATATATATTGAACGAGTAAGCTCAAATTAGGTGTAATAATTTCTTCGAATCAATTTATATTTCTTCTGGTAATAAACATTCATCAAGGGATACACTATCCAAGTAATTTTTATTATACTACTTCACTATTTTCAAGGGTATTTTTAATTGATCTTCTAGGAAATAATAAATTTATATAAAAATATTAGTATATAATGTAATTGATTATCTATAAAAACTACAATATAGTAAGGATTAATTTATAATTAAATAATGGGTTATTTTACTCAATGTATATATTCATCATATTTTTATAATATCAAGTTTATTTATAATTTATTTAGTAATATTATTTTACCCTATCATTTAATTTATTTACAAAAAATAGAATTAATTATCATAACATTTTCCACGTGATGAATTTTTACCTCCCTTAAAATGTGTTAAAAGAATCCCACATTTACCGCTTTCCAAATGAATAAATATTCCACCTATTATAAGCATTTTTCTAAATGATTATCTGCATTTAAATTTTTATAGTCCTCATAATTAATTTATATTTCTATATAATTTTTAATTATTAATATTTTAAAAAACAAAGGTTGAAGATTTTAAAGAATAAATAATGGTATTCCATTCCACTTATGTGTAGTTTTTTATATTTACAACATTTATATCTTTTAAATATATTAATTTACAGTGTTTCATTCATGATAATTCATATAATGTAATTTTGAAAAATTATTCATTCATAAAAATAATTTTTTAAACAGTGCTTTTTATTAAAAAATATAGAAATACTATTTTGTCAAATCTCATTTATGTTTTTTCTTACATATTTCCCTCTATCCCAAAAAATACAATAATTATTTATTAACTTTCATTATGATCCACTATTTAAGATTAATATATTCTTTGTTTGGGTTATTTTTAATGTATCATCTTGTCTAACTCTTGATGTTATTTTATGTGAAATTATTTTGATATATTTTAATGCCATTAAATTGAATGGTATTTTCATGATGATATATTTGAATGATTTTGTGTGTAAAAAATATGTATTTTTTTAGAAATGTGACTTGTGTGGTTGAAATTAAAATGGTTTGGGTTATATTGAACCTGAACAAGAACAACTTGGTACTTGGATTAAATGGGATTCAAGATTCAAGGTGCTTCTAATTTTTGTTCTTTGGAATCATGGAACAATATTTGGGAATTATTACACTATCATCCATCAAAATCCAATAATATGAAAACTACCCGATAGTCTACAGTGACATTCCATCTTTTAGAGACCATTCTTATATAATATGTCAATATAAATAAATAATTGGATATATTAAACCATAAGAATGTATTAATAAAGCACAGATGGACTACACTTAAAAGGGATCAACATCTAATAAATATGATGAACAATATCTATGATATCATGACCAATAAAAGAATATATAAGCAATAAAACTAAACCAAAACCACCCCAAAATCGTACTTCTAGGTGAATATAATATCACTTTCTAATACACATTGCATCCAACAAACTAAAATGAATATAAACAATGAGATATGAAAATCCATGAAAATTAAATTAAAATAGATAGTTATATACACTAATAATATATACAAGGTTTGTACGTAACCAATATCAGTGGAATTCTAATATGCAGCTTTTGAATATCCTTCTAAAATAAATTTCATTCATTCTACGTTTTAATATTGTTATAAATATTTTTATACAAATTTATATTCCAAAAAAAATCCACAACTAATTTCATAAACCAATCACACCTTTTGTACAGAATTGTAAATATAGGAAAAAAATATAAAAATCATTGGTTTCTAATAAAAATATTCACTTAAAATTATTTTAACAATTCATTTATGTTGAAAATCAGTTTAAAAATTCAGTATAAAACATTTTTTCTTAATCTAAATAAATGTAAATATGGATAATAAATTGTAATTCAAACATAATTTCAAGAAATGATGTAAAATTAATATCCATGAAATCATGTCACGGAACCACATAGGTCCCTCCGACATAAGGATACAATGTTGGCTATCGCATATTTATAAAGATATAGTATCCATGACAACAAAATTGTAACTAACATGATTGATATTGTACCTCGTTCTCATATTAACTTTTACCATATGTGTCTTCTTAATAGTTTTCTCGTCTTTAATATCTCTTGATGAGCGATGGGGGCCCAAAAATACCAACCCCCAGGTGGGTGAAATACCCTTAGAGAGCTGGTATAAATTTTTTATTTTAGGCAATCATATAACACACCCAGGCCATCTAGATAGCTACATAGACACCCATCTTATTATTTAGAAATTGAGAGAAACAACATGTCAATCAATGAGATCATAAATCAAGAATAATTAAGTAACCAAAATTTCATCTCTCCCCTACACCCGCAAAAGAAACAAATTTTTTTTTTTGAGAACCATATAATGTTAACATAAGAAATTATCCTTAATATGTAATATATATCACACACAAAATAATAAAGGAACTCTAATAGGGTCACACACACTACATAGAATTGGACATAAATGTGCAAAATAAACTACACTAGAAACTCAAATATATATTCTATTTTGGTTTATTTCAAAAAGTTCATTATTCTTGAACATTTTAAATTAATATTCAAAATCATCTAAATAAAAATTACTATAAAACCCCACACATCAACCAATGTGTTACCCAAATAGGGAAAATACCATTAAAAACACCCATTATATTTTTAGGTACTCCATAAAAGTATTTTATGTCACTTGGAATCCAAAAAAACATTTAAAACAGAACCCCCAATTAAATTAAATTTAAATACAATTATTGACAGTAAAATCCCACTTTAAATCACTTTGGAAACATAATAAAACTAAAATACATAATTAAAAAATAAAAACAAATATTATAAATCATTATGAACAAATTTATATTTAATTTACTAAAAGAATATACATTATCCTTCACTATAATCCAAATGGATTGTTGTTCAAAATTATGAGAATATGGTTTGAGAACATTGTTTATAATATAGATTTTCATGGTTGATGGACCTGATGTGCTTTCTAATCTCAATGAAACACGATAGATATTATGATATTGGAATTGTCAAAACACATGAATAAGTTGAACACTGTTATTTATTGATTATTGGGAGACTCTTGATTTCATGGTTTTTATCCATGGTTTTTTTCAAAATACTATAATATATCTATATCTGTTGGAAATGTAGACAATGTAATGATTTTACACATGTATAAGTATGAATTCATGCCAGAAGTGAAGCATTGTGACTTGTTTTACACCAATGTGAAACATGGAATAAATAGTTAGGACCACTCCCTCCTATAGATCATGTGTAATGTAGTGAATAATTTCATGGGACCCCATTCCCATATCCTTAATCATGATGTGGAAGTGGTTTCCCAAAGTGGTAAAGGAAATTGGGACCACAACTTGACGGTAATCATGTTGTCACTCTGGTGAACCAATTAGAAAAATAAAGATAGTAGCTAGACAATTCCCATAATAAAAAGGTCATGGTTAAAATTAATGGGTAAAGGAAATAACAACATGACTACTCATGGTTACATTTGTTTTATTCATTATTTTGATGGAAAATAATAAAAAATAATATTATTTTCATGATAGTGAAAATTAGTATTCATCATTTTACACATCTCCCATGAAATATATTTCAAAGGAGACTAAAATAAGAAGGACGACACCCATGTTTGGGGTGAAATTGGTTGATAGGATGAGAAATGAACAATATTGAAGTTAAATATAGTACGACAACTATGGTGAGTTTATATTTTCAGTGAAGATAAATTTGGTTATAGGACTATGTCATGAGAAAAATGTGTATTAGTATGAGAGGAATAGATCCATGATAAATGTGGAATGAATCAATTTTTTATAGAATTAGTTTGATGTATAATGTTTCATACTCTTTGTGTTTCAGTTTTAGACCATTATCTATGAAATGATTTAGGGTGATTCTATGATTCAGTATGGTTTCTTAATTAGATAATTAAATGCACATTATAAGGATTCTATAATCATTTATTTCCAATGATTAGGTGGGATAATTTTCGATGAATGTAGAAGGAGTTATCTGAAGATTAATTATCCTATTATGTTCATTCTAGATGTTTGGATTATTTTAATATGTCAAATATATTTTAAGAAGGGGATTTAAAATAGAAGGAAATGTTTAACATTGTACAAACATTACCATATATTTAATTTATATATGGAAATAGAGATTTATTCTATGAAAGGGGATATAATGTTAGATAGTCGGAAATATATTAAGACATATCTAATAAATATTGTGTTTTTTGGACATGCATTAAATTGAAAAATGTTATAATGAAATTATATAATGTATAGAAGGTGTTGCATTTTGATGTTTTCATCGAGGTGATGAAGATGCCTGAAGGTACAATAATATTTTACCCTAATTTTATTTAATATGCATTCTTATATGTTGATGAGGGTACGTATATATCATTATATAGATTATGTATCATTCATAATGAAATAGGAAGTATTATAGAATGAATGGGATGTGAGATGACAGTGGGGAATTCATGCTATTGAGTTGAACCTAGACATACTGTAGTTGTTATCCTAGATGATATGTGATGAAACTTGAACATATATTGATTTTGGTACATTAACAATTTCATAATACATTTTATGGTGTATCTCGATGAGGGTGTACCGCATAAATATTCATTTACACATTCCATTTAGTCATGTAGATAATAATTTATCACTTAACAAAATGTATATCAATTGAAATATAAATAAATGTCAACATCACGTTTGAGTGGTTAGTATCCATAAATGGATAGTGGGGATTCAAAGATAAATTTTTTTAATTACCTATGCATGTATAATAAACTGATTCACCCCTCACCATTGAGGTAATCATACTTTTAACTGATATTGTTTAGATAAATATTTATATTATAAATATAGGTTCACCTTGGTATTATCCATCCATCTGAAATGATATGATTTTGTGTTATTGTTGTCATCCATAGAGAAGCATCCATTATTTGTAAGAATATAATTTAATTCATAGAAAAATGTGTTCACTATGTTAATGGAATATTCTCACAATATTTAAAAAAACTTGTAGAATATGGAATTGTTCTATTGAGAAAACAACTAATTGACTTTGAAAATTTTCAATTAAATGTTGTGAATGTTGTTCCATTCAATGTGGAATTAATAGATAACTCAAGGAAGGCATTCACATAACAATTTAAAATTTCATGTACCACCTCTATATATATATATATATAAATGTAATAAGACTATTTGAAAAAAAACAAATTCCATGTGATAAGTGTGTAAAGAAAAAAGGAAAGAAGAAGAATGATTCATAGATGTTTTTTTCTTGATTTGTTAAAAATTGGACCTATTTATAATTTATATTCTTTTCACCACAAATAAATGGATATGAATCTCCATAATCATTCTTCATGATGAAAAAGAGATGATATTTTAGTATGAAAGAGAAAATAATCTTTCTTATATTCTTCAAAATGCTGATGAAATCGGAAATATGATCGAAGAAGTATAATGCATGATGATTAAAATTCAATTATCGAATATTTAACCTAGTAAAAATATTGGTTGTGGAAATAATAATTTTCCCCGAAATGAATAATGAATAAAATATAAACAAATGAATAGAGATTAAAAAATTGAATATATTTCCCTAGTGATCATAAAAATATAAATAGGGAGGGAGAAAATGGTCAACAACATATATCTGAAGAAATAATTGGAGGAATGGAGATAATACTTTTTGGATTATACAAAAAATATGAGAGTAATAGAAGCTCATATGAATGAAAATGAAGAAAAATAAAGAAACATTAGTTTAAGACAAAAATCATTCCAACAGTAATCCTTGGATGAGGGATTGGTTCTGTATATAAATTCATTCAAAAAATAGGATTTCCTTGAATGTGTGGACCCACGAATGAAAATACCTCCAATATGGTTCTATAAAGGTAAATTAAGGTACTTATTGAGTAGTTATTTTTAATATAACAAGCTAATTATTAAGAATACAACACTACAATTATGAAAATCTAAATTAAGAAATGACCAAATGAGGTATGATTCATAAAGTATATATCTTATTTATTCTATACTCATTAAAAGGTAATGTTATTGAAATTCGGGAAATTCATGGATTGGTAATGAATTTATATTGTTATAATTTAATTCTATTACATACAAGGAGAATGTTTTTCATTGAAGGACACATAATAATCTGAATATAATTATCAATGTTTTAGAGTATTTGAAAGAACCCTGACCAAAGGACCCTTATGATCCAAAAACCATGTTATTAAAATAACCCTGCATGAAAAAAAGAAATAAAATTAGGAAAAAATCAATACATTATTCATGCATTAATAATGGATGGTATAAAATTGGATACACCTATGAAGAAGTGGTATTATTAGGTTTTGCTTTTTTTATTGGGGATGTAGTGTTCTAATGAAGAACTACTCAAACCTCAAAGAGTAAAAAGATTCAGATAAATTCATATCGAATATAAAGGACATATAAAAAACTTATGATACTCGTGAATCTGTTTACTAGAGTGATATTGATTCCCAAATTATATAAAAACCAAAGGTATGGAATGATATCAAAGAATATATCCATGATATGAAGATTGTATATATAAGCATTCAAGGAAAATATTTTTTTAAAACTCATTTTTTCTAGCTAATATAAATGACAAAAAAACATGAATAGATGATTATATTACTATCACAAAACATGATAAATGAAACAATAATAATTTAAAGTGTAATGGGGTCGTTCACCATGACTATCCCAATTAATTAACATGATGATCATCAAGGTACTATTCTCCCCATATATCTTATAGTTTATAATTTTTTTGAATGTAGTAAAGAAGAATATTAGAGGTGTGATTCATGTAGTGATTGTGGTAATGAAGAAAAACATTTTGGAGATCAATGAAAATATGAAATATTTAATGAAAAATAATATATGAATGGCTTGGTGTTTATGTAGATTCATTTGATGAAATTGAAAAAAAACATGTAAAAAGTTGTTTAAAATATTAAACCAGGGGTTTCAATTTTTTATTATATATTACATTTCAAACAACTATATACTTTATTATAATGTAACAATGGTTTTTTATAACTTCACTATGATCACATGTTGTATATTTGATGATAGGGAAATAAAATGTTTATATATTTAATAAATATATGTCATCAATGACTTGAATGTAATCGTGAATTAATACAATTATTATTGTTAGAAACACTGAGTATCGACTCATTAGACTTAAATAAATTTTTTCCATCTCATGTTCAATGTAGTAAATTTTCTCAAGTAATATATTCTATTAAATAAATAAATAATTGTGTTTAATAAAAAATATAATATAGTAATTATGGGTAGATAGAATAATATGGGTAAATTCTCATCTACATCAATGGGGGTGTTGTTTTCCATGAGGAATCCATCATGGAATATGATGAAAGGGGGTTTTGAGATTTATTAGTGTTTCTAACTATATATCAAGAGGTGAATTAAAAATGAAATGGTGAGATGAAAAAATATTTTGATATTCCATATAATAATAATGACTTGGAAGAATATTTCATCGCTACATTCGGAGGAGGTTGTTTGGAAAGAACCTTTTCATTTAAAGGACATTTTTATTTCAGTTATAATGAACTGGAGATGAAATTATTTGGATATGTGACCTCTTATGGATAGAATATATTTATAAAGGTTTATTGTTTATGTTTGGGAATGATTATATTTTTTATTTTTAATAAAATTAAAAGGATGATGTTGATATAAATTCTAATGATTTGTAGTTTTTTAAAAGAAGGATGCTTAAGGATTTTTATAATGAGGATGGTCACAGATTATGACCATTATTTATGCTAGAATCTCAATAGAGAATGTTTTATTTGTTTAATTTATAATTTTAAAAATCACATGATGAAATTGAATAATGTGATGAATTATTTATTTGGAGATTTGTTTATTTTATTAGTGGTGTCCATGGTATGTTGTTTCATCAAATTTTATAGATAAACAATTTTAATGTGTTGACAATGTGATTGTAGGAAATGTGGATAGTTTGGAAGAATATAAAAGTAATGCACCTTGAAGTTTTTACAGAAAAAATTATAAATAACACACACAGGGATAAACACACTCTTGTGGTGTTTATTATGATGACAGATATGATTATCCAATGTGGTAATCCTCATATTCGTGGACATGTTGTGAAGTGATATTTTTAAATATGTAATATAATAGAGGAAATTACCTACTAGTCCTTGTGATTTCAATCTGGTGAGACTATGGGAAAATATGATTTCAATTTTACCTAGTCTATTGAGATACAAGATAATGGTATATAGAAAATGATGCATGAAAAAATGGATACTATGCCGATGTTGATGGAATTTTTTTATCATTATATAAAAAAGTACAATTTATAGTGATACACTACAGTAATAATGATTTCATTTAGCTCAATTTTTTACAATGAATATATAATGTTCAAGTAATGATGAAACAAGATAGACCATGTATATAATGTAGTTTTTCTGTGTGTCTATATATAGATATTGAAATACAAAAAGGATTATAAAATAACACTATTCTTAATTTGGATTCCATTTTGGGTGGGAAACCAATTATATTCAATAACTTGGTCACGGTGCATGCAATTTCATGATATCATGAATGAAACCAAAAAAAATAGGGTGTGAATAAACTATGTAATGCTTGAGAAATATGTCTAATGTTCCATATATAATGTCTGTATGTTTATGGCCACGATCAAAATCATGATGAAAGTTTATTCTAGTATTAAAATTTACTGAAAAATAATAGAAGTAATTCCCTACTATGAGGATTTTGTGTGAAGATATCTCGTAGTTGTTATGGGGGATGTCATGGGGGAATAATGGTGTTATTTGTAGTATATTTGGCCCATCATTATCCATAAAGTTGTCCATTTTATAGGTATATAGACCCCTATTTCATTAAAATATGGTATACCAGAATAAAATGATTAATTTTTTTCAAAAATTTCAATTCTAAATTTTATTTCAAGAAGGTGGGAATTTTAATAGGTGAGGAGATATGATCCTGACGACTTTCTGACCATTGAAGACATACCAAATAAAATTTAGTGTATTTTTTTAAAAACTAATTAAATATTTCTCCAACAGAATTATAGAAAGTAGGGAAGGTGTTACATAAAAAAGTTTTCCCATAAGGTATGAAAAATAATATAATCCCTACAACAAATCCTATTAGTATTTATAATTATTGATTTTTTAATTCAGGTGAAAGGACCTCGATATAAAAAATCTATGCGAAGACACATCATAAATCCCAGAGAAACATAGATGGATGATGATTAATTATGCCTTGTGGGAATGTTATTTAACCCTATATCATGTAAGGCCCTGAGCCTAGGTGAGATGTGATCGAACATAAATATAAATCAATTTTGAAGTGAAAAAAATCCATTTAGAATTATACATTGAGAACCATAGTGATGGTGATCCAGTTAAATACTCATGTAAATATTTACATTATCAATAGACACAAAAATAAACCATGTATCATAATTTATATCTGGATTAATAAAAATTTAAGTGCACCATAGGGTTGGGGTATCAATATCCCTTTGGAAAAGTGGGACATTCATGAGAAGGAGTATTAATTCCATGACCAATTTGAATACCATGATCCCCAACAAGTAAATCACAATATAAGGATATATTTGGGGACTAACAAACCAATCTCTAACATGGTGGAATTAATCCAAAATAAGCCAATTTTATTTTCTTAAATGTGAAATACCGAAACCAGAACTATGATAACCCATGTAAGACCTATAACATCATTTAGATGGCCAAAAATATATTTTTCAATAATTTATAACTTAATAGATTTAAGGGAGAAGTGAAACCAAAATTAAAATGAATAAATAAGTATAATAAAATAGTCATAGGGTTTTCCTTAGGTAATATTATGGAAATAAATAGAACTGGGGATTGGGATCATGGTAGTTCCAGGTGAGGTGATCCTCCGTATGCATCTATCTCTCATGAAATGGAAATGGAGAATATGGTAATTATAAACACATAAATATATGGTATGGAAAAACATCGAAGCAAATTTATTTTATAATTGGGAATATTAAATGTTTTTATTATACATGTGCCAAATATATAATGTAAAACTACCATATTGAATAACTCTTAACACTCGTAGTTCATGATATACAAAACTATATACATATTACACTCTAGAAAACACCCAAATAATGTTTAATTTCATTGCTAAGCCTAGATCTCAAATATTTCACCTTAATCTCTGTGTTAATAATGAATACTAACCCTAAGAATTCAAAATTATAATAGGAATCCAATATATTAATGGTGACTATCATATTTGTTCAACACCATGGTCACTAAACCATGTCCCACAATATACCTCTATCAAGGTAATATAAACATATTTTTGTTACTATGTAAACTCCATAAGCAAATCGTCAATAAAACCAAATACTCGTTGAACATAAAATTTAAATCCCAAAAAAATATTATATCTAATATGTAACCAAATATTATAAAATAATATATTTTAACTCACATAGTAACATTATGGGACTATATGGGGAACTATTAAATGATTTAATGCATTGGTTAATGATTTATATATCATAAGTCATTTTTGGCGCATAGTTAATGATTTCTAATCATATATTTTCATAATGGTATTGGTAGTTATCCGTGATATATGAATTTCCATTAAATTAGTATGAAAAATTTGTATGTTATTTCAAAATTCCATGTTATGTTATATTAATCATTATTACTGAATGTTGTTTTAGTATTCTTACACAATGGTATATATTTAATAATTTGTGATTGTATATCCTTCAATCACAATATAAGTAAAATTAAAATGATTCCAGAACTATTTTATTTAGAAATTAGACTAATTCTCAGGTTTTCTAAAATTCTTATAATCTAAACCATATATGAAAACATAATAAATTTTTTATTCCTAAACATTTTGGCCTAAAACTTCTATTTCCCAATTTTCCAATTGAAATTAATTTTGGATTATATTTATATGGAATTTGTAAATTGTTCCATTTATGTAAATTATTGAAGGTATTTTATGAAATACAAAGTTTATGGTTTAGATAAAAAATTCATATTTATTGGGAATCAAATGTCTTTTATTTGATAAAGGTTTTCCCTTAGTTTTCCAAAACACTAATCCTATAATGTTTGGGGTATATTAGTGTTACAATATTTTTTATTTAAATTTCAATTATTGATTTTTAATTTCTTCTCTTTTCATTTTCCATCAAATATAGTGTTCAAACAATATATTTTTAGCATGTAGTCTTTTATTGTGGGTTTAGGGTGTTTCAGTTACTATTAGAGTAGTTTTTAGATATAATCCTAGTTAAAATGCTTCAATATGATGATATTTTAGTTGTTTTTATACCATAATGGGTTATCAATCTTATGTTTTATATTATGATCGAAGGAATAAATACCATTCGGTTCATATTTGGTTTTATATTTTAGAGATAAACAATAATTTGGTATTTCTGTCTTACTAAGAGAACATGATTTATATATAAATAAATATTTGAGTTGCTACATCATTTGTTTTTGGGTTATTTGTGAAGAATTGATACAATGGTTTAATTGATTTTGGAAATATAAGTTGTGGGTACATATAACATTATGGGATGAAATGTTATCTTTTGAAATCGTAATTCATGTTATTTTTTAGAAAAGATAAATATATTAGTGGGATTATCTATGATTAATGTTTTATGGATTGATATTTGAAGTTACATTATATTGGGATAAAATTATACATTGATTTATAAATGTATAGGTTTCTATGATTTTGTGGATTATAGTATAATAATAAATATTTTAGTAAATTAATGCCTTTTTATTAATTGGGTTTAGAATATTGATACAAAGGTGATGAAACATAATGAAACCAATTTTAAAGTAAAAGTTTTATAGTCAGAATCTATAGTGTTATGGTTGAAATAAATACTTAATGGGGTGAAAAGATAGCTTCCAAGAATTATAATTAAATTTTTGATTTTTTATATTATTATGTTTATTAAATAATGTTTTAACATATATTATCAATAAAATGGTTATGTATAGGATCATGTAAAAAAATATATGATGTTTATGTTTCTAGAATCTCCAATGAGCTACTAAATAGTCATTTTTGGTAGAAATTTATATGAAGATGTAAATACACACATATGATTATAATATGATAAAATATTTGATTCCAGATCATTGAAATGAAATTTAGGTCTATAACTCATTATAAATAATATCTATATTATTTTATATCTTATGGTTATATTCATTTGTTTTTTAAGTAAAAAAATTTCATTAATGAAACTATTTTAATATTATAGAATTTAGTTCCAAATAATTTTTGAAAAATGTTCTATATAAATGAAATATAAATATTAAAAAAAATTATTTTACTAAAATATTTTAGATTTAGAAAAAATTCATCCCCAAAAGATATGAATCTATTTTATGATTTATGATGATATTAATTATAATATTACTATTTTAGAATTTACTGCATAAATAGCATATAGTAAATGACATTATAGATGTTAAATTGTTTAAATTTCAAAATAAATATTTTATTAGAAACTAAAAAAATTATTTTATAGTAGAGAATATTTTATAATTTTTTAGAAAATACAATTTATTCTAATGGAATTTTTTCTATACAATATTTATTTTTTGTAAATTTTTATATATTTCAATTTTGATATCTATAAAATGTTATGATGACATTAATGTAATTATTAGTAATATCAATTCATATAATTCAATAAATAATTATTTATCATTCAAAATGAACAAAATGAATTAGAAGGTGTTATGGAATTTGCATTATTGAGACGTTTAGAATAATGTAATTGTTACTTTATATGAAATAAAATTTATTTTAATTGAATTTGTTTTATGCAATATGAATTTTTATTAAATATATTATATTTCAAATTAGATATATATAAATTTTTCTGGTCATTTATTTTTTATCAGATAACCATCATAATGAAAAAAAAGTGAAAGAAATATTTATATAACTCATTATATATGAATGTCAGATTATGCCAATTTATAAAGGTCATATTTTTAAATATCTTGTTATATTTAAAATACATTAAAAATGTATATTTTTATGAATTTTTATATTAGTTTTTTAAAAATTTACAACTATTAAAAAAAGAGAATTATTTTAATACATACCACAAGAAGTCATTTTCAGTATGTCATATCCATTACATATCTACACACATCATACATAGATTAAGAAGGTTTTTCAATGAATTCTATCTTCTAATTTTCCAATGAAAACAACTATTTTAATAATTTTTTTTGGAAATGATATTTATAATTATTATTATGTGAAAATGGGAATTTTTAATAACTAGTACAAATGAATTTTACAAGGGTTTTATAATAAAAATGTTTATGTTAAAAATTCATTATATGGTACATGAAAATTATGGACGATGAATGTTGAGACTCAAATAGCACATGAATATGGGTGAGAGTAATATATAATTCTAATTCATTGATTAATGATTTATTCTTCAATGGATAATAATGAGATAGATAACGAGGTTTATTTTCAAATGTAATTAACTAGACATAAATTTTATTCATTTTGATAAAAACATGTGATCATGAGTTATGAATATTATGTTCGAAGATACATATATTATTATTAAATTATTATTTCATAGAAATAATTTTAATTTATGATGTATGAATTTTTTTGAACACTTTTAGTGTAATTTTGTTGAAAAATTTTCAGGAGTTCCTATATGCCACCAGAAGCCATCATTATTTTATAGGATTAACAACAGGACCGAAAATGTTTTATTTATCAATTTTAGGTTTTTATATTTGAATTTTTTTATTTATTTGAATATTTTTTATATAAAAAATATAAAAATTTTCTTGGGTTATAATTTTTTCATTATATTAAGAGATTCATTTATTTTATTGTTTTTATATAGATTTCATTCACCCATCCCAATTTATGGAATGTTTATCATAAGATATACAGTTATATTGGATATATAAAATGATCAAACATTCTTATTTATGAACATCTGAAATGATCAATATTATCTTGAACAAATTAATAGTGTAAACATAAATCTCTATATTTATAGAAAAAATGGAATCATTATGGAAGCTTCCACATTTTATGTAATTTTTTTTAATTATTTCAAACTATAAAACCAAATTATTATTTGAATATAAGAAAGTTAAAATATTTATTATTAAACTCAAAAATTTGGATTTATATTGTCAAAAGGTCATATAGTTGATATAATATCATATTTTAAAAAAATTAATATGAAAAGATAATTTTATAAGAAAATAATTATAAATTTATTTTTATGTTTATCATACCATGATGTAGGTTTTGATGGTTTTTCCAACCTCTTTATCAACCCCATATCAATAAAAAAATATTTTTAGGAGAGGAAACATGGTAACTGAATTAAAAGGGAACTAACATCATAATAAAATTCCAAATGTGCATGATTGGATAATTGGAAGAGTTTATTGTGTGGTAGTGTTAACTTAGTTAGTACATTATATTTATGGTGGAAATAATGAAATAAAACAATTGAATATTCCATAGAATAAAGTATTTATTTAATGGAATTTCATGAAACAAAACTCTTTGTCTATCGATTGATGATCTAAATGTGTGAATGCTGGTGGATGAAAAAAAATTAGTAGAGAAAATATTTTATGTATTGGAATATATTGAATAAAAAATATTAAATAAATTTAATTATCATTTAAAATGATTAAATAATCATTGATGGTCTATTATTTTGAAAATGATTGAAAGAGATGATATAGATTTGATCGAGTTAATGGTATTTAAATAAATTTTTCTCCTGAAGTATTTTATAAATTTTATTATAATGACAATGGAAAATAAATTTTGTTAGATGAATGAAATATATTAAAACTCAATGGGTTCTTATAAATAAAATTTTATAAGAGGAGGTCAGAATGTAATGGATTTCTTTTTAGACAATGAGAGTAAAAGTGATTACCTTAATAAAGGTTAAAAACTATGTTTATGAAGTGAATTGGAACTCATGGATTTAAAATGTAGAAAAGGATATGTAGAGACCCGGAGCCTGACGTACATGAACATTACATTACTTTTGCGGAATACTTAGTACATAACAAAAAAATACACACACAAGGATTGTAATAGTTTAGTGTCTTTGGAAACTCGGAACGTAATCTTCTAATCGTGGTGAAAGATCTCCAATATCTCCCATAAAGATCTTCCATTTTTTTTACATAAAACCTTTCTTTATATCATGGGGAAAATAAATCATAAAAGGGTGAGCTCAAATGCTCAGTAAGGGTAAACAAAAGAAATATAAATCTCATCGTATACACAAGCACATAACTTTTGGAAATCTTAACCTGCAAAAGAGATCATAATTTCATAACATGGGTTAAATCATGGCAGTGAAATGTAATCACAATAATCATAACATAAAACATGAAACTTTGTAGAATTCACACATAATCATAGAGAATCATTTCTTGTTAGTCAAGACTCATTGCCATGACTATCTTAGTGGACAAAGTCCCTTTCTGAATCGAGTAACCCTCGTTTCAGTCCTGTTTCACTGAACCGGTATAACCTACCATTCCAGCCATGTCTATCTCATGAGATATAAAATCTTTACCCAATGCATTGGGGGGATATATAGGTCCCACCCATCTTATAATGAATCCTTTCTTATGTGTGCCACATAATCATAAATCATACATCATCGCATAACACATGTAACAAAAATGGGATTCTTGAAACATCATGACATCATAAAACAAATCATATAAGGTAAATGACTTCATAAAAATAATTCCCTCAAAACATAATCAAATAAATGTAATAATAGGGATAAAAACAGAACCCTTTATTATCTTAGATGGAAAATAATTTTGATAAAACACATGAAATGAATTCTTGAGAAAAATATCCTTTCTTCTTCAAAATCAATTTCTTTTCACAAAATGTCATTCAATTTTAAAAGAAAGTGATTTTATTGAAAACAGTCATGAAATATTTTGGAGGAAGCTTCATGAAAATAAGGCTTTATAAAACCGTAAAAATCTGTTCGTGCCGTATAAGTTAAAAAAACATTCTTCGTACTTTTATCGAAAAAGTCAAAAAAGTACCTTGTACGAAAAAAACGACAAAAGATTCCTTTCATATTCTTTACAAAAAACTCACCGAAGGGTAAAATTGGATTTAAACTATTGTAAGTGGATGGAAACAATATTACATATTGAGGTAACATGGATGTGGATGATAAAATACACCCCAATAAATACCAAAGTATAAACAATCTCGGATAAAAATGAGATTGTGATATTTTCCCTTACTTAAGGTCCGACATGCTTTGTAAGTGTCTGACCTCCGGTGTAATGATTTAAATAATGTTATTGAATTATTCCATAATCATATTCATTGTTATTATATCATATATAGTCCACTTATGACTTTATATTACCTGTTCTTTTATAAATTCATGTTAAAGTAGAGTTTTGGGTAAAATCGTCTCATTTGTCGTTCGTGTTTTAAACTTGTAATTATTAATATGATTACTTGGATCATGATTACTTATATCCAGAATGTAAAACATGATTTATATATAATATATATTCAGAATATATATATATATATATATATAATATCAATAAATGGAATGAAATACACCGTTCATGGAGACGGTAGTCCATACGTACGCATGAACGCTGTTTTCGTTTCCTTATTGAAGTGAATGGAATTAAGTAGATGACATACATATAAATTTACATAAATACAGTATCATTATTATTTCATATATTTCATTATTACTTATTATATATACTTTATAATCATTCATGAATGGTTAATCATTGAGAATGAATCTCATCGCGTCGTGGAAACGGTAGTCCGTACGTACGCACGAGGGATGATATCATTCCCATGGTCGTGGAATTGTGTTGAAGTGTATGTAGACTCTTTCAGTATCAATATAACTTTATAATAATCATATATAGTTACTCATTACACCATTATACCCATCCTATTAAGCTGGTGGTGTAAAATAGATTACACCACGGCGTGGAGACGGTATTCCGTATGTACGCACGCGCAGTGATTTTATTTTTCCGTAGGATGGATAGAAGGTGAATTAGGGTTGTTTCATATTTATAATAACATATCAGTGTGTAAGTAATACTGATGTTATTACTTTTTCATGAAACAACTAAAGGAGAGGAAGTTGAAGAAGAAAGAAACTGAAAAGATCGGTAATGGATATTACCTCTTCTTTGAAACGCCTCTTTGAATCCTCCACATAAGGAACTAAGATTGGTCCTTAAAGAAGACCAGGACCTCTAGGATTATTCTAGGGAAGTGGAGAAGGGATTCTTTCAGGGGTTGGCCGAGCTTGAGTGCTCAAATTGGTGTGAGGAAGAGAGGGAGGAGGTGCCCTTTTATAAGGGAGGAGAGGGGCACCATAAGAATATCTCAAAATATTATTTTATATTAAAGTCAAAATCGGTTTATAATGGTTCTAAAGGGTCTTATTTTGAAGATGAAGTGGGTATGGGTCGATATCCTATCATCCAATAGGATTTAGACAAGTTTAGGATATTATTTTAACCTTATCAATTAGATTTAACTCTAAGTTAAATAATTTACCTTTTACCGTGTCTTTTTCTTTTCTTTCACTATATGGTTAACACACTTACTATAACATGCCAAACGTACCCCAAATTGTATATTATTAATACATATATCCTTATCTAAGTCACTTTGCCTATCCTTATATTTTTAGGAATAAAATAACAATTAATAATATAACATTTGATTTAAAAACTATTTTGTGTCAATTTTGACACTATTTGATATATGATTTTTGTGAAAGTCATAACAGAATTATATGTTCTTAACAAGTTGATTAAATAAACACTAATATATCATAGTAACCTAGAAAATTAGTGGAATTCATAAAAAGTCTCAAATTACATTTATTTTGGTGTTTATAACACCAATAATGTCAATATTTCATTAATAAGATAATTACTGCATCATCATTGTGTCATAAATAAATTAAATTATTTATTGTCTAAAAATTAAAAATAAAATACCATTATGTAGGAAATCGTTTTATTTTTCTAATGAATATTTATAGTCGAATTTATCTTATGTATAACCCCATATTAAAAATGTTTTAGTAAATAAACTTTGATTTTGACTCTTTTAACCCTTCTTTAAATAAATTAATAATAAATGTCCTAATCTAATCCAAGTGGGCCTAAATGGTCATATTTTATTCCTAAGTTTTTTTGGTCGAATTACATTTGTCCAATAGAATTAGGACACGTGTTAGGGTAATAATAATATCATTTCTACCCTTAATTACCCTATTTACTTTTAACCGTGGTAAATAAAACTAAAAAGTTACTATTCACAAAAAATTATTTTCATCTCATTGAACCACATTTTAGTCCTTGATATTAACCGTGTCTCTCGGATTTTCGAAATTCCACTCACAGAAGCGGTAAAATTATGTTTTATGAACAATTCAGTTTTTTAACTACCACTTAGTGGTTTCACTATTCATCGAAAATTGAAAGTTTTCAGAAAAATATGAAAAATTAGGCCTAAGATATATTTGATATTATGAACTCAAAAATGATGTCTATTTTACCAAATTCAAAACATATCAGTTTCATTAACTAATTTAAAAATTAATTCTCGTCGTCAAAACAAATAGCGTGTTTTTAAGAGATAATAACTATCAAAAGATTGACACTAGTTTATAACTGGTTTAAATGTGAAATTACATCCAATGACCAACATTGTATTAAATTGTAAAAATATATTCTAAATATACTTTAAAACCACTCAAATTAATAATTTATCACTATTAATTATTTCTATTAAAAAAGTTGTTTTTAAATAAAATTTAGTAATTTTCACTATTCATCAGAATATGAAAGTTATCCGAAAATTACCAAAATTTCACCCTAAGCTAATTTCGATATTATGAATCCAAAAATGAATTCCATTTTGAAAAATAAAATTACCAAATTTCAAAAAGTGTTTATTACTATTCATAACGGCTAGTTTTAATAATATTTTAATACCATATTGTTGTTTAGTGAAACTCGTTATTGCGTACTACACACGCTATCGAGGAAGGTCATGATTGCGTGTAATGCAAGGCAAATCAAGGATGTGTGTTGTGCAAGATCCTTTTGGTGTAGCGTACAACACAAGACATTAGTGAAATTAAAAAGAATATTTTTCATAAAATCTCGGGGTGTTACATTCTACCCCCCTTAAAATGAATTTCACCCTCGAAATTCATCGGGGTTATTAATGGTTTACTATTCGAAATTTTCTTTAATAGAAACCCACATCAAAAAAAGGAATACCAAAAACAATCTTTAAAAATGAAAGTATGAAACGTAACGGTTACCCAAATAAACTAATCACTGGGTTTCCACATAGGTGAAAATATGGATATGGAAGAAAAATCTAACCATCATGTTCTGATGGAGAGTGGTAGAGAACATGGCTATGGAAAAGACAACAATCACAAATCCATAAATTTGTGACGATCTAAGGTACCATCTGATTAATCAGATATAAGAGCACTAGGACAACATTTTTGGTTTTCAAGATCATTTCCCTAAAGTTGAAGAATTTGAATTAGAATAAATAATTACTTTATTTTGGTACAACATCACTGTTGTTCATGACTTAAACAATTTCCACTTCATCTCTTAAATAAATGAAGTTGAATTTGTTATTCGTGAAGTGTTAGCAGATCATGTGATAGAATGACGGATCATTCAATCTCTTTCAAACAAAAGATTAGCAAAAGTTATAATTCCATCTTATGGTTAATCGTATATGGTTCCAAAAATGAACTTATACTTCATATATCATATGATCAATTAAATAAAACTAGTTTCTACTAACCAGGGACTTCCTGTAGGCCAGTGGTAGGCGATAAAGGCCAGTCGCACATCGGTTGTGGGTTCGATTCCTACGGCCTTGTCCGACGCGATGGGCTGTCACCCGTTCTGCAGGTTTTCCTTTTTCTAAAACTATATTACTATAACATCCCATCAATAATATCGAAAAAAAACTTCTATCCTTAAACAATACTAACTTATGTCCAACATAATCCATTCCAATCTTTAGGCTTATCCATAATACTGCAGTCCACTCTCATAACATAGTGAAACGATTACCAGAGATTTAACACCATCGTCGATCCCCATATATCATAAGATATGTTTTGTTTGTCACATTACAAACATTCAAAGTCCTTAATCATGTATTCTCTTGAATACCTTAGTGAAAACATGATTGCAGTTAAAAGTTAACACTTTCCTCATACCAAAATCCTCAAAATTCTATATACTCAAACCATGATATCACTTAGTCCTTATATCAATCATGTGCTCATGAATACTGTTAAACATTTCGTTTTCTCGTTTTCCCTTCATTATGCGCATATCATCTTATTTCCAAAAATATCTCAATTACTTTGAATACCACATTAGACCAATACATAAATATTCCAATACTCCATGATACAATATTATTTTGGAATCCCATTACATAAAGACTTAATCATTCCACCGCATCGTTATCATATTCAACATCACCAATGGTGATCGCATGTGACATCCCTTTGTCCTTTTCCTTAAGCGGTTACTCATGTCGACCATCACTAACCCTTGGATTAGGGCATTTATTAGCATAATGCCCCATTTCCTTGCACTTGAAGCATTGAAGTGTTGGTGGTGCGTTCTCTGCAGTGTTTGCTTTATTCACATCATTAGAAACCCTTTTTCCATTACTTCGACACTCAGCTGCTCGATGACCTTCTTTTCCACACTTAAAAACATTTTCTAGTCCCTTTAAGACAATCTCCACCATGCTTCTTTCCACACTTTGTGCATAAGGAAACATTCATCTTCTTTTCACCATTATTCTGAGATTTCTCCTTGAACTCCATCTTTCGTTTCTTGTCAAATCCATGAGATGGATATGTAACACCAACTTCCATTTCTACCTTGATAGCACAACGCACAATTTCTTTATAGCTACTGAAGTCTCTTATAGCTAATGCCCTTCGAAGACTTGGTTTTAAGCCACTGAAAAATCGATCAACTTTACTTTCAGGTTGGATGATAATGCCAGATGCATACCTTGCAAGTCTTGTAAAATTCGCTTCGTATATACCAATAGATTCATCATCCTTCTGCTTCAGCTCAAGAAACTCCTTTTATATCTTTGTTCTAAGAATACGAGGGAAGTACTTACTGAAAAACAAGTTCTTGAACTCGTCCCATTCCATGGACTCAATTTCATCTCTCGGCCTCATATTCTTGATAAGATTCCACCATTGATCAGCTTCACCTTCCAAACGATATACTGCTAAGATGACTTTATCATGTTCAGAATATTGAAGAACTGAAATATCTTTTTAGTGGTACTGATCCATTGTTCAGCAACAAGTGGATCAGAAGACCCATTGAAAGAAGGTGGATGTTTCCTCATGAAGGACTCAATAGAATATTGTTCCCTTCTCTGTTCATTTGGAAGTCCAGAATGATTCATAGCTTGTGTATGTATAGCAATAAGATTTTGCACTCCATCTCCCATAACATTTGTTTGTTCAGGATGGGCAATCATTGCATTGTCCATTGCATTGATCAACACGGTTCCTTCGGGTTCCAGCCATCGTCTAAAACCCAAAAAGAATAGTGTGAGAGGCAAAAATCATGCTAGGGAAAACAACATAATAAAGGGGGAGTACCTTAAATATCTAACATCTTAGGTTTAATTCTATGATCATTAGCGTAATTATAGTACTATAACCTATACGTATACTTAACCTTAGAGACATCTATAGACACACCTTAGAAATATCTCTAGGGATCTCACTAAAGTTCTCGCATCCTAGTTTCCAAAGGTTGACTAAACCTTTCCTATGATACCAACAGTAGAGACCCGGAGCCTGACGTACATGAACATTACATTACTTTTGCGGAATACTTAGTACATAACAAAAAAATACACACACAAATATCGTAATAGTTTAGTGTCTTTGGAAACTCGGAACGTAATCTTCTAATCGTGGTGAAAGATCTCCAATATCTCCCATAAAGATCATCCCTTTTTTTACATAAAACCTTTCTTTATATCCTGGGGAAAAGAAAACATAAAAGGGTGTGATCAAATGCTCAGTAAGGGTAAACAAAAGAAATATAAATCTCATCGTATACACAAGCACATAACTTTTGGAAATCTTAACCTGCAAAAGAGATCATAATTTCATAACATGGGATAAATCATGGCAGTGAAATGTAATCACAATAATCATAACTTAAAACATGAAACTTTTTAGAATTCAAACATAATCATAGAGAATCATTTCTTGTTAGTCAAGACTCATTTCCAAGACTATCTTAGTGGACAAAGTCTCTTTCTGAATCGAGTAACCCTCGTTTCACTCTTGTTTCACTGAACCGGTATAACCTACCATTCCAGCCATGTCTATCTCATGAGATATAAAATCTTTACCCAATTAATTGGAGGTAGATATAGGTCCCATCCATCTTATAATGAATCCTTTCTTATGTGTGCCACATAATCATAAATCATACATCATCGCATAACACATGTAACAAAAATGAGATTCTTGAAACATCATGACATCATAAAACAAATCATATAAGGAAAATGACTTCATAAAAATAATTCCTTCAAAACATAATCAAATAAATGTAATAATATGGATATAAACAGAACCCTTTATTATCATAGATGGAAAATAATTTTCATAAAACACTTGAAATGAATTCTTGAGAAAAATATCCTTTCTTCTTCAAAATCAATTTCATTTCACAAAACATCATTCAATTTTAAAAGAAAGAGATTTTATTGAAAATAGTCATGAAATCTTTTGGAGTAAGCTTCATGAAAATAAGGCTTTATAAAACCGTAAAAATCCGTTCGTGCCGTATAAGATAAAAAAACATTCTTCGTAATTTTGTCGAAAAAGTCAAAAAAGTACCTCGTACGAAAAAAACGACAAAAGATTCCTTTCATATTCATTACTAAAAACTCACCAAAGGGTAAAATTGGATTTAAACTATTGTAAGTGGATGGAAACAATATTACATATTGAGGGAACATGGATGTGGATGATAAAATACACCCCAGTAAATACCAAAGTATAAACAATCTCGGATAAAAATGAGATTGTGATATTTTCCCTTACCTTAGGTCTGACTTGCTTTGTAAGTGTCTGAACATCCTGTATAATGATTTAATTCATGTTATTGACTTATTCCAGAATCATATTCATTGTTATTATATCATATATGGTCCACTTATGACTTTATATTACATGTTATTTGTAAATTAATGTTAAAGTAGCGTTTTGGGTAAAATCGTATCATTTGTCGTTCGTGTTTTTAACTTGTAATTATTAATATGATTACTTGGATCATGATTACTTATATCCAGAACGTAAAACATGATTTAAATATAATATATATTCAGAATATATATATATATATATAATATCGATAAATGGAATGAAATACACCGTTCATGGAGACGGTAGTCCGTACGTACGCATGAACGCTGTTTTCGTTTCCTTATTGAAGTGAATGGAATTAAGTAGATGACATACATATAAATTTATATAAATCCAGTATCATTATTATGTCATATATTTCATTATTACTTATTATATATACTTTATAATCATTCATGAATGCATAATCATTGAAAATGAATCTCATCGCGTCGTGGAGACGGTAGTCCGTACGTACGCACGAGCGATGATATCATTCCCATGGTCGTGGAATTGTGATGAAGTGTATGTAGACTATTTCAGTATCAATATAACTTTATAATAATCATATATAGTTACTCATTACACCATTATACCAATCCTATTAAGGTGGTGGTAGAAAATAGATTACACCACGGCGTTGAGACGATATTCCGTACGTACGCACGCGCAGTGATTTCATTTTTCCAAAGGATGGATAGACGGTGAATTAGGGTTGTTTAATATTTATAATAAC
The DNA here is from genome assembly GCA_963277665.1 of Viscum album. NCBI lineage: Eukaryota > Viridiplantae > Streptophyta > Magnoliopsida > Santalales > Viscaceae > Viscum > Viscum album. Next base: position 1,261,528,419 of record OY728157.1, on the reverse strand, counting down.
ATATCATTATTTAAGTAATACTGATGTTATTACTTTGTCATGAAACAACTAAAGAAGAAGAAGTTGAAGAAGAAAGAAACTGAAAAGATCGGTAATGGATATTACCTCTTCTTTGAAACGCCTCTTTGAATCCTCCACTTAGGGAACTAAGATTGGTTCTTAAAGAAGACCAGGACCTCTAGGATTATTCTAGGGAAGTGGAGAAGGGATTTTGGTAGGGGTTGGTTGAGCTTGAGTGCTCAAATTGGTGTGAGGAAGAGAGGGAGGAGGTTCCCTTTTATAAGGGAGGAGAGGGGCACCTTAGGAATATCTCAAAATATTATTTTATATTAAAGTCAAAATCGGTTTATAATGGTTCCAAAGGGTCTTATTTCGAAGATAAAGTGGGTATGGGTCTAAATATTATCATAAAATAGGATTTAGACATGTTTAGGGTATTATTTTAACCTTATCAATTAGATTTAACTCTAAGTTAAATAATTTAACTTTTACCGTGTCTTTTTGTTTTCTTTCACTATATGGTTAATACACTTACTATAACATGCCAAACGAACCCCAAATTGTATATTATTAATACATATATCCTTATCTATGTCATTTGGCCGATCCTTAGATTTTTAGGAATAAAATAACAATTAATAATATAATATTTGATTTAGAAACAATTTTGTGTCAATTTTGACACTATTTGATATATGATTTTTGTGAAAGTCATAACAAAATTATATGTTCGAACAAAGTTTATTAAATCAACACTAATATGTCATAGTAACCTAGAAAATTAGTGGAATTCATAAATAGTCTCAAATTACATTTATTTTGGTGTTTATAACATCAATTATGTCAATATTTCATTAATAAGATAATTACTGCATCCTCATTGTGTCATAAATAAATTAAATTATTTAATGTCTAAAAATTATAAATAAAATACCATTATGTAGGAAATATTATTATATTTATAATGAATATTTATCGTCGAATTTATCTTATGTATAACCCCATATTAAAATTTTTTAGTAAATAAACTTTGATTTTAACTCTTTTAACGCTTCTTTAAATAAATTAATAATAAATTTCCTAATCTAATCCAAGTGGGTCTAAATGGTCACATTTTATTCCTAAGTTTTTTTTTGGTCGAATAACACTTTTCCAATAGAATTAGGACATGTGTTAGGGTAATAATAATATAATTTTTACCCTTAATTACCCTATTTATTTTTAACCGTGGTAAATAAAACTAAAAAGATACTATTCACAAAAAATTATTTTCATCTCATTGAACCACATTTTAGTCCTTGATATTAACCATGTCTCTCGGATTTTCTAAATTCCACTCACAGAAGCGGTAAAATTAAGTTTTATGAACAATTCAGTTTTTTTAACTACCACTTAGTGGTTTCACTATTCATCGAAAATTGAAAGTTTTCAGAAAAATACCAAAAATTAGGCCAAAGCTATATTTGATATTATGAACTCAAAAATGATGTCTATTTTACCAAATTCAAAACATATCAGTTGCATTAACTAATTTAAAAATTAATTCTCGTCGTCAAAACAAATAGCGTGTTTTAAAGAGATAATAACTTTCAAAAGATTGACACTAGTTTATAACTGGTTTAAATGTGAAATTACATCCAATGACTAACATTGTATTAAATTGTAAAAATATATTCTAAATATACTTTAAAACCACTCAAATTAATACTTTATCACTATTAATTATTTCTATTAAAATAGTTGCTTTTAATTAAAATTTAGTAATTTTCACTATTCATCAGAATATGAATGTTATCCGAAAATTACCAAAATTTCACCCTAAGCTAATTTCGATATTATGAATCCAAAAATGAATTTCATTTTGAAAAACAAAATTACCAAATTTCAAAAAGTGGTTATTACTATTCATAACGGCTAGTTTTAATAATATTTTAATAGCATATTGTTGTTTAGTGAAACTCGTTATTGCGTACTACACACGCTATCGAGGAAGGTCGTGATTGCATGTAATGCAATGCAAATCAAGGATGCGTGTTGTGCAATATCCTTTTGGTGTAGCGTACAACACAAGACATTAGTGAAATTAAAAGGAATATTTTTCATAAAATCTCGGGGTGTTACAGGATATTCATTCGCTTAATATTTTTGAGATGGTGTTTTATAGAACCTGTGTAAATTATGTCTAAAAATTTATGAATTTTCTTAGTTGGA